>OY282507.1:32117943-34632110 GCA_958295605.1 Ajuga chamaepitys
CAGGTGAACTTCGTATTTATGAATTCCCAAAGAGAGAAATCCTACAGAGTAGGAAATTGATCGTTCGAGATTCGCTGAAGTTCTCAGATACTTTGAGTACCTACTACGCGATGGCGCGTACAGGAATGTTGAAGGTTCCATTAGAGACAAGCTAAAGAGATATGGAGAACAATTACATGGAGGAGTACTTCCATTCTAGATTAAGCTTAAAGGCTTGAAGCAGGAAATATACAAGATCTCCCCTTCAGTTGAATGGTGGCTAATGGAAGACCTTACACCTGAGGTGGGGCTTGAATATAGGAACTTCGAGCAGAAGATGTACAGTGAATGACGGAGGTACACTGAGAACAATCCTGACAGATCCAGAAGGAGTAGGGATCTGAAAGATGAAGACTGAGCAAGACATAAGCAAAAAACATATCAAGCAACACTTCATAGAGCGTTACTATAGGAAAGTAAAAAGGTGACCTACTGCTGGGTAATTCTTTTTTTTTTTTGTCTATTGACTCTGGATGTAAGATTGTTTTTGTTTGGCACATGCTTACTGAAACTGTAATAGATAGGCTTGTCTAATGAAACAGTTATCATTCCTACCAAATGATTACAGCTCGTATTCTTACATCATACATGTTGCATTTTAAGTACCATTTGATGATTAATTATTTTACTAATAGTTTGCCTTTTGTGACTTTAACTACTCTTTGACTTAGAGTTTTGACATCATAAAAAAAGTGGGAAATTTTTAGAAAATTTATGGTTAGTTTTGATGATGGCAAAACTCCCTGTAAGTTAGGGACTAGTGCCCCCAGAAACTCTATAGATCTTTGTAATAGATAGGGCTAGTTCTACTTAAGCAGAGGTCACAATAAGCAAGCAAGCAACAAGATTGTCAAGGTCACTTGAAGTAGCAAGTTCGCTATCGCGGCAAGGAAAGAGACTCCAGTAAGCAAGTAGTAAGGTTGCATATGCCCATCCAACATACTGTGTTGCTTGCAGCAAGGAAGTTACAACCAGCAAGCAAGCAGGAGTCATGTCAACAGTGCACGAGTCAATGTCAAACATCAGGATATTAAAATTTGAATATAGCCAATCGAGACAAGTTTAAAACCTTGTACTGACTATCCAATAGCGTGGAGACACGTCACCTGACAAAAAACAAAAGCAACACTAGACATTGACACCAAGCCGCAACCACTCTGGCCTACTTTCCGCGAAAAAAGATAAATGTCTCTTTGCTGTTCAAAGGAGCATTAAATGTTAACGGATTATTTCTCACTCTTCAACGAGAAGGAATCCCAACTGCTATAAATAGAAGGAGATGGAGGACGAAGTAGAGGCTACCGAAAACTCAAGCATTCAAGATTGCTTAACATCAAGCACTCATCATTTAGATTCAAAGCTTTAAAGCATATACTTTGATAATCATTCCAGTGTTTGTGCGAAGTACACAAGAGCAAGATAGCAAGCAACAAGCAATCAAGTGAAGATCATAAGCTGCAACCACTCACAAGGTCAAGCTAGCTCTCAAGCTTTACTTCAGTCCTAATCCTTATCAAACCAGGAAGCTTGTCCATATCTAAATTGTATTCAAGTTTAGAGGCAGCTACCAAAATTTGAAGAAAAACTTTCATTGAACTAATCTTACGAGAGGTTATTTAAAAAAGGGAGTCTTTATTTGAATCCGGGATTCAAAGTTGACTTGTGTTTCAAGGAGCGTGTGTACAATAGAGGAGTAGCCTTCTGAGGATAGGAAATAACTATTGTAAGGAACTAAGTTGGACTTAGACTTCGGAGGAGCTAAGTTGTACAGTGTCTAAACTACTTAGTGAATTTTCCAACTACGTGAGAGAAGAGTGGATGTAGAAGGATTACCCCACATTTGAACCACTATAAACTTTGTGTCTACTTTTATATTGCTTTTATTATTGTTGTTGGCATACTATTTATCTACTGCATAGATTTGTAAGAAAACTTTTAAGCATATTCCGCTGCACATAAAAACTCCCTTGAGCTTTGCTTACTGTAAGCTACTCTTAGTCAGTTTGCTTCATGCCTACTGCCTGAGTAAGCTTACTGTAACAACTGTGCTGCAAGAACTAGTTTCTTGCATAAGCAAAAAAAATTCGCTCAAAGTATTTTAAAAAGGGAAAATTGAGTTAGAGGTTTATTCATTAGGAAATTTATGTTAAGTTTTGATGATGGCAAAAACTCCTGTAAGGTAGGAACTAGTGTCCCCAGAAATTTTGTAAATCTTGTAATAGATAAAGCTAGTCTACATAGGCAGAAGTCGCTGCAAGCAGACAATAAGCAGCACAAGGTTATTACAAGCAACGGATCCTGAATCACTGCAGGAACAGAGACCACAATGAGCATGCAACATGGTTCCTTATGCCCCGCCAACATACAACATTGCTTGCAGTAGGGACAGTTACACCCAGCAAGCAAACATGCATCTTGTCCACAAGTGAGAAAGTCAAAGTCAGGCATATTTGAATTCAAAATATAGCTAGTGGAGACAATTTTTAAAATTTGTACTGACTAACCAATTACGTGGGGACATGTAGCTTGACGAAAAACAAAAGGTGCACTGGACACTGACACAAAGCCACAACCACTCTGACCAACTCATTGCGAAGAAAAGACAAACGTCTCTTTGCCATATGAGTAGCATGAAATGTCAAATGGGATTTTTTCTCTCTTCGACAAGAACAAAATTTCAAACTTCTATAAATAGAAAAAGATGAAGGACAAAAAGAGGCTACCAAACTACTACAATTCAAGCAATTACTTCACATTAAGTACTCGAGCATTCTTATCCAAGTTTCAATGCATATACTCTGATATTCAACCAATATTTATGCAAAGTATACCAGCGCAACATAGCAAGCAAAAAGCACGCAAGTGAAGAACTAGAAGCTGCATTATTTCTCAAGTCAAGCTAGCTCTTAAGATCACTTCGGTTCTAATTCTTCTCTAAACCAGGAAGCTCGCCCATATCTACACTGCATTTCAAGTTTAGAGACAACTGCCAGAAGTTGAAGAAAAAACTTTCATTAAACCAATCTCACGAAAGGTTTTTGAAATGGGGAGTCTTCTTTTGAATCAAGGATTCAAGTAGACTTGTGTTATGAGAAACGTGTTGTACAATAGAGGAGTAGCCTTCCGAGGATCGGCAAAAACTATTGTAAGAAGTTAAGTTGGACTTAGACTTTGCGTAGCTAAGGTGTAACTATGTGTAAAACATCTTAGTGAATTTTCCACTGTGTGAGGGAAGAGTGGACGTAGAAGGATTACCCCCACCTTCAAACCACTATAAACTGGGTGGCTATTTTCTTATTGCTTTTATCTATCATTGCTAGGCATAATACTTATCTACTGCATAGATTTGTAAGAAAACGTATTCGCATATTCTGTTGCACATAAAACTCCCTTAACATGCTTACTATAAGCTACTTGTGGCCAGTCTGCTTTGTGCCTACTGCCCAGTGCCTTACTATATAAGCTTTGCTGCAAGAACCAGTTTCTTGCAGTAAGCAGCATACTCGTGCTAAAGTATTTGAAAAAGTAGAGAACGAGTTAGAGTTTTATTCACCCCCTTTAAACCTCTACCACTTGGGACCAACAATAGCAATGCTTCTAGAGTTCTAACTGCCTTAGGAGCGAAATGAAGATGTATCCATTCTCCCAAACATCTATGAACTCCTAACTAATTTTATTAAGGCAACATAGAAGGGAAAAACATGTGGTGGAAGAAAATAATACCTTCCTTGAGGAAAAAAATCAATACCTTTATTCATGTCATTGGAGACAAGGTGAAGAGGAACACTGCTGGACTTAGGTCTATGCAGGAAGAACTATCCCTGCTGTTTCTGAGAACAAAGGTGGCAGGGCAGACTAGGTAAATTTTAGACTTTGCTAGAAATGATGGTAGTAATGAGTGTTGATGATCTCGAAAATGGGGAATAATAGGCTAAGCAAAGACTTGCTGAGCATTTACAACATATGGAAGAACAAGCCTTTCTTGAAGAGCAACAAAGCAAGAAGAAGAGTCTAAGAGGAGGTTTGAGTAGATGAAAGCTCAGGCAGAGGAGGAGCCAGCACAGTCTTGTGCTTAGTCTGATAAAAGAATGAAGAGCAAAATTGCAAAATCAAATGAACGACTACATGAAATCTAGTTAAAAAAAAAAAAAAGAATTGTCCCAGAAGACATTCCATTTTGGAGCCAACATGCAACTCTAGCTAGCCAGCAACCCCTTAGATAAACAAAAGCCACTCAACTCCTACACTATTTGAGCGTTTCACAGAATGGTTCCAAAACATGACTGAAATTGAAATGGGAACCGTTCTAGCTGTAGAGATTCCTCCCTATAAGAATCAAACAGAGAAGGATATTGATAGATTGACATAAATTATCAGATACTTCAACCTACTACAAATTGATGGGTGTTACAATAATGTTCGAGGTGGAATAAGAGAGATGTTGGAGGCCTTTAGAAGGCAACTTCAATCTAGATTGCTTCTAAAGTAGACCGATCTCAAAGGATGGAAGATAATTAGGAAAAAAATCTCTCCTTCTAAAGAGTGGTGGTTGATCGAGGATCCCTTGAAGTACAAACAAAATACAAAAACTTAGAACAAATTTTGTACAATCAGTGGTGGAGGTATACTTATGAGTTATGAAAACCCTCATCTGGTAAGAAGGCGAAAGATCCGGAAGAAGAACAATGAAGTAGAGTAAGGCATGAACAACATAAGCCTAAGTAACGTCAGTACCATTCTCAACAAAGGAGGAGAATGTAGCTTACTGCAAGGGTAAAAATCATATACTGGTTCTATCTTCCTTGGTTATGATGTAAGATGCATTTCTTGTAAGTCTGAATTATAATTCATGTAACTATAATAACTAGATTCATCATATGAAACAGTTACTATTTTTATGCCAAAAGGATTGCTTTTTGATGATTGACTTTTATGACTAACAATTTGTTGTCATGTGACTTTTAAAATTTACTTTACTTAAGGTTTTGAAGGAGAAAATTGTTACAAATTTTATTATATAGCGTTGATGATGCAAAACCATACGGTAGTAGGAACTGATGCCCCCAAATATTCTTTAATCTATTGGAATAGATAGGGCTAGTTTCCATGTAGGCAAAAGTCACAGCTTGAAGATACATCGAAGCCATCATCATATCAAGCAACAAGAAAAATCCTTTGTAGGAAGATAAGCTTAGTTGTTGTAAGGAGACTACAACAATAGTCAGCGTAATGTTTGTCAGCAGCATGATCCATTGCATACAACATCCAAGATCGTACAACAGACAATGCAACAAACAGTTAGCAGAAGGGACAAATAGTCAACAAGTCATCGATTTCAAAATTTGAAATAGCCAGTAGAGTCAAGTAGCATTCTTGTACTAACTAAATAATAACGTGAAGACACGATTCTGAAAAAGCAAAAGGAAGACCGCAGACTGACATTGCCGCATCTACTCCGACCTACTCTCCCAGTTAAAGGACAACAACATTCTTTGCTGTACAAGAGCATTAAATGTCAAAATAAATCTCTTTACCCTTCAACAAAGAGAAATCCTACCACTGTAAATAGAGGAATTTGAAGACTAAGAACATCACACGTGTACAAAAACGAATTCTCACAAGCTTACAATTTGAATTACAAGATTCTCAAGCATCTACAAAACAAACTCTTGAGAAGCTCCCTCTCAATCTCAAATTTCTTACTGAAGCAAGCCCATCTATGAAGTTATTCAAGACTGTCTAGAGGCAGTTTCAAGTTGAAGAAAACTTATATACCAACCCAACTCCAAGAGTGGTATATCGCGGAGTCTTTTCTGAATCAGGGATTCAACTAGACTAGTTAGTCCTGAGATATTGATACAACTAGAGTGTAGCCTTCCGAGGATAGGTGAAAATTAGTTGTAGGTGCAAAGTTGAGGCTTGAGCATCATGTACTAAAGTTTTACTATGTGAGCAACTTAGTGAATTTTCGTTCAGTGTGATAGAAAAATGGACGCAGTAGAATTACCCTCACCCTCGAACTACTATTCTTCTTTGTGTGCTTATATTCTTATCTTTGTCTATTTTATAATTGTTGTTGTAACTTACTATCTCTATTACTTTGGCTTATAAATTGTTGTCCTATTTCCACTGTGCATAAAACTCATAAGGCATTGCTCGTTATAAGTCTCGAAATAACAACTTGTTGTAAGCAGATTGTTTTATATGAACTTACCATTGTAAGCTCTGCTGTAACAACCAATTTCTTACCGCTGACAACAAATACTACCTATTATTTCAAAATGAAAATTGATAAAGGCTAGAGGTTTATTCACCTCTGTAAACCTCTACCACTTGGGACCAATAAACCAAATACGTCGTTAATTAATCAATTGAAATGGATGGTGGTCCCACTATTTTCATCTGAGGGAACTAGACGCGACTTTCATCCAAGTCACTGAATACTTTACAAACTTATGATAGTGAGCATACTAATAATATTGGGGATTGTAAAAGAGTCTTTTTCTTTTTCTTTTTTGATATTGAAGTTGGAATTAGATTAAAATGAAGTATGATATTTCAACTCATATCCAAAAGCAGCACCTCCATCATCTCTTCCTCCCACTACTTCACCATTGCTGCCACAATCCTTAACTCCAGCGCCATCTACTCCACCAAGAGCTTTTATGGTCATATAGATACTTTCTCCTGTTGTCTGAGAGAGTATACACGTGCTGAGTCACCATCCATTTAACTAAACAAAATTGGTGTTGTTTATCTTTAATTTGTTAAACGTGCCTATTTGTGCTAGATGATGAAGTTAAAGTGTATTTATTTGATTTAAAAGGTAAAGTGTATTATTAGATAAAAAAAAAAAAATAGTTGAAAGAACTTAGTTGTATATGAAAGCATAATTAAATAATTAAGGGGATTGGGTTGCAATAGTTGATATGCAACCGAAAAGTAACTATTTTCACCATCATGGCTTGCACTATAATGGAGTTGAGCAAGTCGTGCCGCATTATGCAAGTTTGGGCAGTCCTCGTGGCTCCATCCCTCTCTTGTCAACAAAATACTGCATTTCCTTAATTTTCCGATTCTTATAAAAACCAAAATGCACTTCAATACAGATTGCAAATTAGTAATTGAGATGTTGTTTCACTGAGCGTCCTCTCTCAATGGCGAATTTAGAGTACTACGTCGGTCGGTTTTACATTAATGTACCACACAAGCTCCAGCACATAGAAGGACTTCAGGTAATCCCCTTCTGATTTTATCGTTGCAATCACTCTGTTTATCTCCCTTCTATCTCTTTGCTTTTTTGTGTTAATGACATTTTTATTTTCGAAATTTCTCCTTAAATTTTCTACAAGATACAGAAGCAGGAGAAACAAATTTCATCACTGTTGCATATTTGGACACTTTTTAGGGGTTTATTGTTTGACTTTACTCTTGTATATCCACCATACCTTCCGATTTTTATGTTTGTGCTTAAGGTATCTATGAGTGAAGTTAATATGTTTTGTTGTATTAGCTGTGATAAACCAATGCTTGTATTTTTTAAATGTATCTATAAATAAATTATCTCCGTCATCTAAAGTGGGGACACCAGCAGTGACCCATCCCGTATATGCATATATTTGTTACTTATCTTTGTGTATATAGAAGCTATTTCAGTTACTCTGGTTTGGGTCATTGAAGGCAAGGAGAATGTAAGAGAGTTTGTTAGGCGCTGAATCACGTAAAGAATATCTATAGTGAAATCTAATAAGCATGCCTTATATTGGTTTGGAGAAGAACTCCACTTAGATATTGCATCTAAAGATCCACCACAGACTTGAGGACACTGGCACAGATCAGGTCTGGTGGTTGGCCGCTGGCCCATCAAAGTGATGCACAACTAATATGTGAAAGGTTTGCAATTGTCTTCGGTGAGTTTCAAAAAAATAACTACTACAAATTCCTTAATTTCTTGAGGGAACTTATCAAGTTTCCTTTGCATCTTTATGAAAATAAGAATGACTCTAAGATACTAAACAATAAAACTAAGAATAAAGGGATGAGGAAGTGGAAAAAAACTTCTTGCTTTCTCCTTCAAAGAAGTCTAAACACATACAAAAAGATGAAGAGTGAAGAAAGAACTGCAAGAAGGAAGGTAACCTAAAAGTAGTACCAGGTGCTAATCAAGGGTGTCTTTTCTATGCCTGGATTAATGAAGAAAAGCCCATGTTACAATTAAGGCATGCTCTTAAACTTGGCTTGAACTTTTGGCCTTTACAGGGTTTGAACTAACTCTTTGAACATAGGTGTGATTGTGCTCATTAATAACCGCTCAACATATTTGGAATGACTCTTTAATTCTTGGTTACTGCTTAAAATTGGTGTGCTGACATTCTTTGAGCTCACCTATATGGAGAATCCTGCCTTTGAAATGACTTATACTCTAACTTCTTAATAGATGCTTTTTACACAAGATACCAACTTGAATGTATCATCTTCTAGTGCTGGAGGAGAAGGTCAAGTAATATATGTAGCTATGAGGATTCATTAGGTAAATGGCAATAGTGAGCAGGAAGATGGTTGGATCGGGAACCAACCTTTGGAAGACATTTTTTCATCCATATACCTGATCTCTTATATGAAAAACAAACGATTCCTGTTTCTACCAAAGAAATCACAACCAATCAAACTCTCAAGATTTGTCTTAGAACCTTCATTTTTTTGGAACCTGCGTGACCATGAAATACCAAGTTTTTCTAATATTCCTCAGGTTTAAGAAGGGGCACAAATATCAGTGGATAATGAAGATCATAGGATTTGGGTGTTAGAGTCCTCGAGTAGTTTCTCATGCAACTCTTTTTATCAATTGTTTTTTGGATCTGCTACCTTTCCTTCCCACAAACAAATTTGGAAAGCCCCTGTACCCAAAATTGTTCAGCTTTTTTTGTGGGTGTTGATATTAGGGAGAGTTCTTACCTGTGAAGTTATGCAAAAACGCTTTACGAATATGTTACTTTCCCATAATGGTGTGTTCATGTGTAAAAGCAATACTGAGGATATGGATCATACCTTTGTACATTGTACCTTTTCCCTTTCTTTGTGGAGCAGGGCATTATCAGAGTTAAAATTGTCTCTAATCATTCCAAAAGGCACTAAGGATTTTTGTTGATGAAGTTTGGAGCACATATCAGCAAAAGAGTCAAAACCTTGTGGGAGGTTATTGTACATGCACTATGTTGGTCAACATGGTTGGGTGGTGGTTGGGAGGGGGGGGGGGGACAAAAGGATATTTGACCAACATAGTGCATGTACAACCACCTAAGATTTTTGCATTGTATTCTGATTCGGATCCTTCGGCTTTTTCCTTTTTCTTCCGCACCTTTTCCCCTAAATGATCAAGAAGATGGTATACTTCAATTGTGTTATTTAAGTGCTTATTGCTTTCGAAATGTAGTTAGAGGAAGATATTATGGTAGTGAAATAGGGAGACCTCTTCCCTATGTAAACTTTTTATCATATTAATAGAACTTTCTGGTTCTTATAAGAAAAAATAGCGATAGTGAGTAAGTCCATGAAGTCATTTACTTTGAGCTAAGGATGCCTTCCGATATCCAAGAAAGTTCCACCCACAGTCTTCTGAGAACAGGGTCAATAATTTAAATTTCACAGGCAAATCAATTATTGAGGCCAAATTTTTTTCTTTGAGTGAAATCTCATCAAAATCGTGGGGCCAAATTTGCAAGTGGAACCGATTAGCAGACCATAGTTCTCTGTCATTCAGAATTTCGGAATTTTGGTGCAAAAACGACAAAGTACCTCTATGTGGTGGAGCAAGTTCCACGATCAACTCATTGTGGTCATGATATAGCTTATGTCGTGACCTTGTCGCTGGGAAGTGTAAAAATTGTCTTGTTGACGTGAGTGGTGTCATACTAGGCCGTGCGCTTGTCTTGTCCCTTTTAGGAGTATAAAGTGAGAGGTGTTTGACTAAAAGAGGCAAACAAAGGTTAAGATGTTAGAGAATAAGATGCAGCCCTCATACACCTTTAATGTGATTTCTTCATTGTAAACATTTCTACTAGTCAGCACGTCCATAGTTACTGATATTTACTTCAGGACCTTGACGTTTCAGACTAGAGAATATTTAAGGTTACTTTCTTGTTCAGTTAGACTAATTTGACGATTTAGTCTCAACATTTTCTAAGATTAGTTAGTTTTGGAAGATGTTAGACTTGCTTTACCAGTGTACATGTTCGTATACTATTTCTTAACTCATTATATATAAGCATTTCCAATTTTTGTATGACCTTGGCATCAAAAGAAATATGAACTATTTAGAGGCCCAAACTTGAGTTAAAAACATGAGCAGGGAAGCTTACCTGTCCCCATTTAAGAATCTCCTAGTTCTGTCTAGGAAAAATAGTCATGTTGCTGAAGAAATGAACCTTTTTTGTTATTTCCTGCAGGCAGCTGAAACACTTTGTATTGAAGCATATTGTTTTGTCTCATTTTTTTCCTTTGAATTGAATCTGAAGGCACTTTTTTTTTCTTTCAATCATAGTTTGAGCTACCAGTTTTTGGCTGGTTCCTTCCCTCTCTTGTTGAGGTACTGTCTTAAGGTTGACCCTTTCTCCAGTTTTACCCGCATTTTTTTACAAAGAAGCAACGAGAAGTGCATTTAACTGGAATTAGACCGAATGCAGTTTGAAGGAGAATAGATAATACAGAATAAAGATGAAAGGTAGAATGAAGAATAAGGAAGAAGCAATGATCTCAGACGAGAACAAAGGAGGAGAATTATTATACTTCCAGACTGGTCTTTTTCTTCGACAGTTCTCTTTCTAGGATGCTAGTAACAAATCTAGCACATCCAACTAATTAACTCTTTCTGATGCTACTAACAATCTTTAATTGCTGCTGCTTGTAAAATCGTTTCTTCTCTTGTAAACTCGCATTTGCCTCTTGTCCGCTTCTTCCTTATCTTTCACTCTTGACACACTGATTCTAATAATCGTATTATTAATACTGCGGCATGATCTGATTCATGGATTTCTAAACAAGATTTATTAGTCGTCATAAAACGCAGCATTTATGGAAAATTATCCCCAACGAATGCCCTATTATAAATCAGGGTAAAAAGATATAAATGCTTGCAAGAATCTAATTCAAGTGATTGAGCTACTATTTGAGCGTGTTTCTGCTGTCATAGACTGCCAAGGCAGTCGTCAACCGCGTCATAGTTGTATCTGTTGATCTCATGGGAGGAAAAAGGAAAACAGAAAATGTAGAGGCCAAGGTGATGTCCGAACATAGGGTCCGTGAGGAGGAGCCTGAGAATCGTCTCGTCACGATCTCCCACTATCCTGGTACTTTAATGCCATTCCACCAAATTTCTTTACCTTTTGTGATCTGAACTGTCATTCCACTGTGTGTATAATTCCTTGATGTCGCTGCTAGTACTTCATGGATTTTTCGCTTCATTAAACTCTGAATCTTTGTGTTTCCGTTTTCAATCTCTTCCCCCCGGTCCGGTGGTGCTTGAATTCTCGGGTTGTTTGATTAGAAGTGTTCCTTTTGTATATGAATGTTCTCTTCTCCTTTGTGGCATTGATCCATTGGCTGTCGTGTTTGTGCGATTTATGGTATTGAATGAGTTGTTTAGAGTCATTATTTGCATTCCAGAAAATAAATTCAAGTGCTTTATTTACATACAGCTGATTCCAGTTGTGTTTTACGATCCCTTTGGAGATTCTTACTATTTTGGATAAGATTTTGTTGTCCTAGAAGACCTAGTCTTTAGAAAACACCATCTTCTCAGTTCTGTCTTTTGAGGGAAAATTGGATGCTACCCAAAATTGGATTATTGGATTTTGCAGATTGTAAAAAATTAAATCTATAAAAGCATGTGAAATCTACTGGTCCAAAATCTCACTCAAACATTGCATCTGATGAGGTCCCAAGGCCTGGGGAGTAGGCAAAACACATATATTCTTAAACTTAATTTAGTATTTTGTTGAAAGTTTCAAAATCACGATTTCTATGAGCTCCAAAACATAATCACTAAAAACGTTCCTTGGTTTAGTTTTTTTGTTCATTTATTTGAAATGAGAATACAGTAGGTTTTTCTTTTTTCTTTTTTTTTTTTTTTTTGGGGTGGGGTGGGGTGGGGGGGGGGGTGGGGGTGGTGGGGGGATAAAAAAGAAGAAACAAAGAAAGCAAGAATGTTTTTTCTTGTTTGACACATTTAATGCTGAAAAAAAAAACAATGAAGAAGAGAAGAGCACAGGGAGAAAAAAAAAATTACATGGAAAGAAAAGCAAAGTGGGACAGTAGAAGAACGGAGAAAATAAGAAAATTGTAAGAGATACTGACCGGGCTGGTCATTGAGAAACGGCACAAGGTTCAGCCAATGGGCGGTCTTATTGAAGGCCTTATTTTTCTCCTTAACAAGAGGCGAAAGCTTGTGCCTTTATCATAGGTGTGCTTGTTTGCTTTAATAAGTTTTCCAGGCATTTTAACTTGTTTAGTTGTGGAAATACAACTCTTCAGTTTGTCTGGTTTACCTTGGATATGAACATGTCTTCGGCTCTGCTACACAAAGTATCTTTCCAAGTGGTAATTTTATACAGTAAATGGGTGCTTATCAGAAATAGCACACTTGAAATCATCATCTTCTTATCCGACTGTAAATCGGGGAGGGATTGTATTGAGGTGTGAACTCTTTGGGTTTTAAAAACAATTAATAAAAATGCTAGCTTGTGGTGGAGATGCCTAATAAGTTCATGAATTCATTCAATTAAATTTGATTAGCAATTCTCTTCTGCATATGGGGAAGACTTATTTTATTGGCCGGGAAAATGATAAAACTTTTAATTGCAGGCAGCAAACTGGCGTTGTATTATTGTCCCCTCAATTTTTTAGAAGGGTCTTTGTAATTGGAGTATGACCTAACAAATTTGACCATTTTCTACTTTTGATGACTTTTTTATTATTTTCTTTATTTTTTTATCTGATGACAAGTTGACAACTTACATAATGTGCTTCAACTCATGGGACTAAACAAGATGAACATGTGTATGTAATAGGTGGCAACTTTAGAATTGGTCGAAGGAGAAAATGTATACAAAGATCTACATCAGATGATCAGAAAGTTGTTCCAGTGAGCTCATCTTCTCGACGACGATCAAAGAAAAATCAGAATGCAAGTGCAGTCCTACGAAAACCATTATTTAGTGATGTAGTCGATCATTGTTATCGGTAAGTTTTATTGGCTAAAGTTTTATTTTCAGAATTGTCTGGTTGCTTAGGCATACTGGGTTTCTACTTTCTTGATGTACCTGACTTTGAGCACTTTCATGTGTAAGTTGACCCTTTTGTTAACTTCTGAAAATTGCATGTCTCCCCTTGTACTTGGGAATCTTTTATTTATTTCATGCTTCTCTCTGATTCTTCTGTCTTTTTCTCTCACAAAAATACAAGATGTTACTGGTTCTCACCTCATCTTTTTTCCTCATTTTTAGAAAAAAAGGGGGGGGGGGGGGGGAGGGTGGCGGTGGTTGGGGTTCAAACAATAAAATCAAGGTACAGTTGTTACGATTTGTTTAACACAATATAATTAGCAAATGTTCAAAATCCAAATCCTCTATTGACTTCAATGGCTGTCCCTTACTCATTATTTTCTAACGGACCATAGAAATCTAATATGTTTGCATTCTGTGTAGACTTTGACCATTTATAGATGGTGAATACCCAATCCAGTATTTCAGCTGAGGACATGCTGAAGTGTAATAATGCCTCAAAAGGTATAGCTGCAAATAACTCGAGCACATTTGTATCTTGGACTTTTGTAGGAACATATGGAGGGAATCACCAGAAGAGCGAAAGAATAAGTCTGCATATATAAGTTGTTTCTGGTTTTCCTTGTATATGATTGAGCATAACAGAGAGAAGGTGTTGGGTTGGATTATGAGGCAAAACATATTCTCAAAAAGATACGTCTTTGTTCCTGTTTGCATGTGGTATGCATTAGTTTTGAGGAATGTAGAGCAAGATAATTTCTGGATAATTTTGATGTTTGCTAAGTAAGATGCCATTTTTTTTAGGCATCACTGGTCTCTTGTGATCTTTTGTCACCTTGGTGAGAGCCTGGAGTCAGAATCTGGGAGTCCCTGCATCTTGTTGCTGGACTCGCTGCAAACATATGGTGCTCCTCCGAGACTTGAACCTATAATAAGGAGGTGGTTAGCAGTAGCAGTAGCAGTTAATATACATAATTTATGTGAATCCATGAAGAATTTGTGTGTATTGCAGGCTAGTGATGGAGTTGTTTAAAGCAGGAGGTCGAGGGGAGAGCAAAGAGAGGGTTGAAGAAATTCCTATTGTGGTTCCTAAGGTAGTTCGAGTAATGTAGTTGATGTTTGGTTGAATGTTAGTTAATTAAATTCATTGGTTTGGTTGTAGGTCCCTCAGCAGAGAAATAGCAAGGAATGTGGCATTTTCGTTCTATATTACACAAGTCTGTTCCTAGAGAGGGCTCCTGATAATTTTAGTCTTTCCAAAGGGTACCCTTACTTCCTGACAGAGGATTGGTTTAACGAGGAACAAGTGGAGGGCTTCTACAAGAGGCTAGAGTATCTTGGCATCGACGACACCGTTGATGACCTGCCTTCTAATTGATTCTATGGTTAGCTGGAATATAATATGACTCATCACATCTATTTATTGTCTTTTTTCCGAGAGGGTAAGAATAAAATAGTTGTTAATTAAATTAAACAGGTGTTTTAACCTCCTAATTAGGCTTCGCCCCCCACATCACCAATCAAATAACAAAATATCACTCATTCATTTTCTAATTAATTCTTACACATGTCATCAATCAAACTCGATTTTCAATTCACACTAATTAATAATCAATTAAACACAATTCTCAATACACACTTTAATCAATAATCAATCATTTCTTAACTAACTCTTACACACATCAAATCAACTTTATTATTTTTTATATTATATTATAATCATCATTCAACTCAATCTTCAATCAACATAAAGAAACACTAATTTATTTATCCCAATCTATTAATTTCATTTTATTCCCCACAACATACAATACTCCAACCATCTATAGTCGTAACAAACGCAACCTACATGTGTGTGTATATATATACATATTAGATATAGGGAATATTGATAAAAATGCCGTTTAATTCCCGTAATTAAAAAATGACCCTGTAACTTTGGTCATTTAAAAAATTACCCTGTAATTTGCAAAACTTGAAAAAAATGCCCCGCAACCGGCAGCAACAGGTAACCCAGCCGGTCACCTGTTGATGTGGTGAGCCATTGCTGATGTGTGCGTCAATTTGGACGCGCTGTAATAGGCGTGGCTTTTTGGGAGGGAAAAGAAACCATGTGTCACTCTCATGTCCAAAATTAGGGTTATCAAACAGGTACGCGATTTTAGGTCAAGCATGTTGCCACCTGGGTTTAATGGAAGACGTAATGGTATTCATCCAGATCGGGAAACGCCTTGCGACAGCCGCATTCCGCCGGGAGAGCATTTCTCTCTCCGACAACATCTTCACATTCAACTAACTTCAACTCTCCGACGATAATTTTACTTACAACCAACTAGGAACTCCTCCCAGAACCGAGTCCCAGAGCATCTCACACCTCCTCTGCCACATCAAACTTCTCATCCGCCGAAAGACCGCTGCAATCGCCGCCTTGGACGTTGGACTCTATTCCGAAGCCATAAGACATTTCTCCAAAATCCTCGATAGCCGGTGCGGTGCTCCTCAAGGATTTTTATCCGAGTGTTATGTGCGTTGCGCCTCAGCCTATCGCTCCACTGGGAGAATAGCAGAGGCGATAGCAGATTGCAATAAAGATTTAGCGCTGGACACTTCCTACATTGATCCTCTTGCCATTAGAGCGACCTTATTTGAAACCATTAGATGTTTACTAGACAGCCTTCATGATCTGGAGCATTTAAAATTGCTGTGCAATCCAATTCTGCGTGATAGGAAATTGCTAGGACCTGTTTGGAAGAGGCAAAACGTTCAGTACAGAGAAATTCCAGGCAAATTGTGTTCGTTGGCTTCAAAGATCTAGCAGTTAAAACAAAGAGTTGCAGGTGGTGAAACTGGCAACGTAGATTATTATGCATTAATCGGATTGAGAAGAGGCTGCTCCAGATTGGAGCTAAAAAGAGCTCATTTGCCGTTGACACTAAAACACAATCCTGATAAATCTTCAAGTTTCATCGACAAGTGCGAGTTCGTCGATGAGAAGGACGTGGATTCAGTGCGAGATCGGGCCAAATTATCCGCGTTGCTGTTGTACAGATTGATTCAGAAGGCTTACACCAGCGTAATGGTGACAATTTTGGACAAAGAGGTAGTTGAAAAACAGAGGATGAAGGCGGCAGTGGCTTTGCAGGCTGCGGTTCAAGCTCAATAGGCAAATGAGCAGGCATCCGTCGCCAGAGTGGAGCATATCCTGGTGGCTATTACAGAACTTACCAACAAGGCTGCCATTGCGACGACGTCAGCTGCGGTGTTTCAAGGCGTTTTTTGCAGGGAAATAGCAACAGTTGGGAATTTGCTTTCCCAGACAGGATTTAGTCATCCAATTCCAGTAAAATACGAAGCATTAAGCTGTTAAATGTTAATTAGTGGGGATAATTGGTGAATTTTGATAGACTGGCGGGAGAGTATATGCAAATTGAGAAAAAAACTCAATTTAACATAATTTATAGCGCGTCCAAATTGACGCACACATCAACAATGGCTTGCCACGTCAACATGTGACTGGCTGGGTTATCTGTTGCTGCCTGTTGCGGGGCATTTTTTTCAAATTTTTGCAAATTACATGGTAATTTTTTAAATGGCCAAAGTTACAGGATAATTTTTTAATTACGGGAAAGTTAAAGGACATTTTTATCAATATTCCCTTAGATATATTGCTAAAACATAATATATGCTTAAGAAGCTTCTACGCCAAATCAAATATAATAAGAGCTGCTACAGTTATGTACTTGGATAGGAGGTTGCCGCTAGTGTAGCCATGTCAGAGGGTCATTAGTCTCTTTTTTGCCACTTTAACATTTTTACCAATAAAATAATCATAAAAGATGTGTGAAACTTATTTTGCCCTTCATTTAGTCATTCTTACCCTTACCCTCACACACTTCGTGTAACATACACGATATCGTGCATATTTCCTGGTACATGTACATGATATAAAATTATTATTTCCTGATACATGTATACGATAATATTTTATCTATACACGATATAAAATTATTGTGTACACGATAATAAAAAAATATCACATGCATGATAATGTTATATCGTGTACACGATAATATTATTTTCTTGTACATGTACACGATATAAAATTATCAAGTACACAATATAATATTTGTGTACACAATATAACATTATCGTGTACACAATATATTGAGTGTGACTCAAAGTCATCCACATTAATGGTATCCCACTATAGTAGAGGCATAAAAGATAATGCGAATATTTTATCAATAAAAAGTCAGTATGACGAAAAAGATAGTAATAAGCCTCTGACATATTACTGAACACCATATCCACATTGAATAGATAGGTACGATAATCTTGTAATATGCTACTCATATTTGGCTCTATATGATCACTAAAATATCGGGATTTAGTTAATATATGATCCTATTACTCATTTACTCATCGGATAATTCAAGTTTCAGGTGAAATTAATATTCCTAAAGACAATATACTACTGCAAGTCTGGCAGTCAAATTGGTCAAATATATTTAACATGATACTCATTTTTCTTCTACCTATCCCATGTTCTTTTCGCAAAATGAGTACATTTTCAACAAAAAAATAAATATATATGGGGTTGTTTGTTGTTAGTTGAACTTAATTAAATAACGATTTATTTAATTAATGGGTCGTTCATGGAGTGGGTCCACTTGAATATACTCGGATATTATACTAGACAATCTGTCTAGAATATCCGGATAAGTCCAATTGAAGAATAAGGAATAGATGACTCTCAAAAGGGAAAGGATTCTCTTACTCCTTTAATTGAGTGATTTACTCAATTAAGGAAAGGAGAGTCAAACTTTACTCTTCGTGAAAAAGAATGAAAAGTGATTTTCATTCTTCATTCCAGTAATTTGCACTCTTTCACTATCAACACATAAGTTCTCTCAAAAGAAGAGGCAACTTGGGTTGTGGAAAAGAAGGCAAAGTTCATAGTAACTTCGTCTCGATCGGTAGTATCACAACATGTGGATTAGAACCAAGTTACGTGTAAAGCACGCTTCAACATGCAAGTCGTCTATTTAATCATGTGTTATTGGATTTATGTATTTGATGTAAATAAATCCTACATTGGTATCAAAGCCACGGGTTCTGACCCCGAGCGCGTGGATTGTGTTATTCTGTATTGAATTTCGTACGGATTGTAGCACACCCTGTACAACTGGAAATTTTTTTTGAATAAAGGGACGACAATTTTTATGTATGTTCTTTGATTTATGTATGGATTAACTACAAAGTTTCATTAATTTTGGTCTTACAGGTTATTTTATAAAATTAGAATAAGATCAAATTTTCGTGTTTTTTTATCTGCAATTTCCGTCTGTACTGCTAATGAAATTTTTCGAAGGCATGATGATTTGAGGGTTCCATAGCCGCTAACCTTGCATTTCTCTAAATCCGTATGAATATTTTACGAATATTTTCACAATCTGAGAATTATTATGTGTAATTTCAGATTGGTTGTATGATTTTCTGGATTCTGATTAATATTCCACTCTCCTTGATTATGTGTGTATTTTTGTTTTCATATTTTCGTTGGGTAAAACATAAAATTGAACATATCTTTGGAATCGGGAGGGTTGATTTAGGGGGGTAGTCGGAACCTGATCACCAAAATCGGCTTCGGTAACGGCGCGTACGAAACACACGATGTCAGGCAAGAGTGGGTGTTGACAAATGGGCTGATGACCAGTTAGTTGTTGAGTCAGCATACGTGGCCCAATGGACAGGCGCCACATGTGCCAGGTCAGCAACGACGTGGACATTGCCACGTCACTAGTCAATGCTAGCCGGTCGCCGGACAACCACCGGTCCGCCACTGGCTCGTAGCCGGATCGCTACCGGTCCACCGCGGGTCCATCATCGAACCGGTTGCCGGACAGCCACCGGTCGGAGACTAGACCACCGTTGGACCGACGTCGGACCGCCTTATCGCCGTCGCAGGACAGTCGTTGCGCTATTGCTGGACCGCTGTTGCACCGCCGCCAGGGCGTGGAGGCGCATGCCAACTTCTGGCAGCGCGTAGAGACACGTCTGGTGTGTTTTAAGGTCTGCGGAAGCGTGTGGTGGCTAGTCAGTTGATGTAAAGTCATGTTTTAAAGCTTTAGAGGGACATAGGTGTATAGAAAGAGTTGCCAAGTGACTTTGACCTACTTTGTTTCATCTTTTAGGCATATGGGCCACAAAAGTTTTCCCAAAAACAAATTCTGTTAAGTCTAAGTGGTTATTTATAGTTCATGGGGACCTTGAGAAAGTGGGAGGTTAGAGAACGAGTTTTGAACGGGATTTTAATACTCTTGTGAATGCTTAAGTATACGCATTGAAACCGAATTTCTTATTTGCGTGTTATTGGTTAAGTGTTCATGTTTTCTATCTTCAAAAACTTGTTTTAATCATGTAATCCCATTTTCTATAGGGCTAGAACAAGAAGAACCTTGATTAGAGAGGAACTAAGAGATTCCATTGGCAAGTTGTCAGAGTTCATGTATTATGAAATGAACCCTGAGCACTACTTGGAGATGCTCAAGATGTGGGCACACATACGTCTCTTATCAGCTTGGAAACAGATTAATATTTCTGACTTGGAATTAGTTTCCGAAGGCTATTGGTCTTCTGCTTTTTCCGGTGACTATAAGGAGGGTTGGGCTAGAGTTCTTGATAGGTTTAAGGAGATCAATCAGACTATTGATATAGTTGACCATGTGTTGATTGATGGTCCTTATGTGGTCAAAGAAATGGTTGAGGATTGGAAGATTAACAGAGGAAAGTCTGCTCAGCTAGGAATGGGTCCTATTTTGAGATCTAATAACCTCAGACTCAGTGGGAGGCTGTCAGGGAATGGTCATAATCTGAAGAGTCGAATTTTTGATCCTCTAGCCCATGTCATACATCATGTTGCATCCCAGAAAGACCTTTTTGTTGAAATAAAGAAATATGAGAAAATCTGTAGGTTGTCACTAGATGAGATTAAGTCTAGGTGGTATGGGATTTTGAGAGGGCATGATTCTTAGATGTTAAACCTATTTTGTTGGATATTTCTTTTTATGAACACACTCCCACTGTAATTATTGAACATCGTTTTGATGAATGCTTTCCTTATTATGATTTTAATTGTGTTGTGGTAATCTGTTGATTGCTGCCTGATTCGAGTTTTTATATTTCTCTTATATCATGTCTTAACTCGGAAGATTTTTAAGTTCATGAACTGAGTTCATCATGGGGAAGACATTGAGTTTGGATGATGATGGATAGCTCTAAGCTATTTTTCGAAGCTAATTCTATGTTGAATCATGATGAATGTCAGTTGGATAAACGTAAAAATCTCAGTACATATTTTTGTTTGACTAATGTTCACATATGCATTCTAGACCATGGCAACAAGGTCGATAATAGCTGATCTGAATAAGGGTGATACGCTTAATGGCGATAATTATGACACTTGGCGTCATAAAATTTGGTATATTCTGGACGAACAACACGCGTTGAATGCGATCAATCACGTTATGGCAGACCCCAGAACTGGTACTAGCCCTCAAGAAAGGAGGGACCAGGAAGCCTATTTAGCGTGGAAAAAGAAAAATTCCACGGCTCGTGGCATCCTGGTTAGCTCGATCGTTGATGACATGATACACGAGTATGAGCAACACCCGACTGCTAGAGATATCTAGGCGTATCTCAAGGAAAAGTACGGGACCTCAATCACTTGTCTGAGACAACTTACTATCAAGTTTGATACTTACAAGAAACAATTTGATCATTCCATCAGATAACACATACGTGTGATGTCAAACATGATCAGAGAGTTGAGAGCTGCCGGTCATGTCCTTTCCGACGAGCAACAGATCCAGGCTTTGATTCAGTCTCTTCCTGATAAGTGGGAGCACTTGAAGGTTAACCTGACACACAACGAGAGCATCAAGATATTTGAAGATGTTGCTCGTCATGTGGAACTTTAGGATGAACGACTAGGAGCTGCCAGATCCAGTTCAAGTGCTCTGGTTGCTGAATCCGGTTCCCAAAAGGCCTCGGACTTTAGACGTAAGAGGAACTGGAAGAAAGACAACAAAGGGAAGAAGACCGAAGGGAAAGGGGGGAATGCTGGTGATGGTTCGAAGACTGGTGCTAAGAAGAGCAAGAAGAGAAATGCGAACATAAATAAGAAAGATAAGAACAAGATGAAGTGCTTTAACTGTGACACTATTGGTCATTTTGCACGCTAGTGCCCTGAGCCCAGGCAGGATAAGGTTAATTTTTCTTACTCTTCTATAAGCATTGTAAACGTCTCTAGTGCGGTTTTACTCACTGACTCTTATCCTTTGTGGATTGTAGACTCAAGGGCAGCAGACCATGTGGCTAGAGATCGTGGAGCGTGTGTAGATTACTATCGAGTTCCAGCGGGAACAAGATGGATTTATGTGGGAAATAACTTTCGAGTTCAAGTCAAGGGAATAGGGACTTGCAAACTTGAGTTGCCCAATGGGCGGACTCTTATCCTACATGATGTACTCTACGCTCCAGAGATTCGACGGAATCTAGTTTCCGTTTATGTTCTTCTTAGCTACAATTATACTTTGGTATTTGAGAAAACAAAGTTTTTATTAATTGTGATGGCAATGTTTGTGCCACTGAACATCTCATGAATGGTTTTATTGTTATGGATTGTGAGCGAACAACATTTAATTACTATGACAATGATTTTTGTTATATTTTTTGTTCTTTGAGTAATGCAATTGTCGATGATAATGTTTGGCATTCTAGATTAGGTCACATATGGCAAGACAGGATGAATAGACTAGTGAAAGAAGGGCTGTTGGGTCCACTTTCTAAAGTCTCTTTGTCCACCTGTGAGCACTGTCTTGCAGGTAAAATGACTAGGAAACCATTTGGTAAAGCTGTTAGAGCTCAATTTCCATTACAATTAGTACATTCTGATATATGTGGTCCTATGAGTGTAAGAGCAAGGCATGGAGTTTACTACTTCATTACTTTCATAGATGATTACTCACGCTTCGGCCATCTCTATTTGTTTTCACACAAGTCTGATGCATTGGGTTGCTTTAGACACTAATTAAATGAAGTAGAAAAAAGCACTAAGAACTGACCGAGGGCGTGAGTACTTGTCTGATCAGTTCAAGGAACTGTATAATGAAAAAGGCATTATCCGACAACTTATTATGCCTTATACACCACAACAAAATGGTGTAGCTGAGAGAAGGAATATAACGTTATTGTAAATGGTGAGATCCATGCTAGCACAAGCAAGTTTACCGATCTCCTTTTGGGGGACTGCGTTGTTAACTGCCACTTATGTGCTAAATCGCGTACCCTCAAAATCAGTCTGTTCAACTCTTTATGAACTCTGGAATGGTAGAAAACCAGACCTAAGTAACCTCAAGACATGGGGGTCAGCAGCTTACGTACATGACAATCAAAGTCAGTATGGTAAACTCGGACCTAGAGGCAAGAAATGTATCTTCATAAGATACAGTGAGCAGTCCAAAGGTTATGTGTTCATAGGAGAGCATCAAGATGCTCACATGACTGAAATTGAGTCAAGAAATGTAGTATTCTTAGAGAATGGATTTCCTAGTAAAGGCAGTATTAGGAATAACGAACCTTTATTCAAAGTTGAAGATCTCTCAGGAGATCAAAATGATCAGAGTGGAGTGGATCACAAACCCTTCGATCCAAGTGGGAGCGATGTTACCAGGGATGTAGATCTGAATGGGAGTGATCCCATTCCCATTCCTAATGACTCACAACTTCGAAAACCAACTAGGACACGTATCCCTAAACGTCACTTCAGCGTAGAAGGACAACCGTTAGTTGCAACTTCAAGGGACAACGAGGAGTTAGAAACTCTATCTTTTGCATTTCTGACTTAATGGACGAAGGAGAACCTAAGTCTGTACAAGAGGCTTTGTCCTGTCTAGCTAAGGATCAATGGAAAAATGCAATGGAAGAAAAGAGCTTGAGTCAATGAGGTCAAACAAGGTATGGGAACTTGTAGATCTCCCAGTAGGACGCAAGGCTATTGGGAACAAATGGGTTCTCAAAATTAAGTAAAAGGCTGATAGGTCTATAAAGAGGTATAAGGCTCGCTTAGTAGCAACAGGTTACACTCAACAAGAAGGTCTTGATTATGAGGAAACTTTTTCTCCTGTAGTGAGATTTGCCTCGATTTGCCTACTTCTAGCAATAGTAGCAAATATGGATTTAGAATTACATCAGATAGATGTTAAAACTGCTCTCGTCAATGGAGGACTAGAAGAAGAATACATGCAACAACCAATACGTTTCATTCTTCCAGGCCAAGAGGAAAAGGTCTGTAGATTGAATAGGTCGATTTACGGACTAAAGCAGTCTTCGAGACAATGGTATTTGAGATTTCATAACACGGTTATCTCAAATGACTTCGTCATGATAGATGTGGACCATTGTTTCTACAAGAAACAATCCAATGAGAAGTGTAATTCTATCTCTGTATGTTGATGATATACTATTGGCTGGAAATGACATGGAATATTTAGATACCATTAAGAAGTGGTTATCTTCAAAATTTGAGATGAAAGACATGGGTGAGGCAGAATATATACTGGGTGTGAAAATCCATAAGAATCGTTCAAAAAGGTTGCTTGGACTTTCTCAAGAAGGTTACATCAACAAAGTCCTGAAACGATTCAATATGGAAAACTGCAAACCATATGCCAATGCAATAGGTAGCCTAATGTATGTATCCATAAGTGTCATTTTAGTGTTGTTTTTGTGCAATTTCACGCGTACTTCGTGCATATTATTCTCATTGGGCAAAATAATGCGTTTGGTTCATGTTTGTGTTAAAACAGGTGAAAAGGGATCGAAGAAGAGCATCAAACGATCACGAAGTCGGTGGATCGACCGAGGCAACAAAAGACAGGGCTAAAAGTTTGATCTCGGCCGAGACAGGATGCAAATCTCGGCCGAGATGACTCCCCAGGGAAATCCTAAAATTTTGAGAAGCTGAAGATCTCGGCCGAGACAGACATTGCATCTCAGCCGAGATGACCCTCCAGGGAAAGTCCAGAAATTCAAGAGATCAAGATCTTGGCCGAGATGAAAACCAATCTCGTCCGAGACAAGCCAAATCCTAAAAAGCCTGAAATTCTCTTTTCTCACGTCTCGGCCGACACACATTTGCATCTCGGCCGAGATCAGCCCTCGATTCACAAGCTGAAAAACCCCCTTTTCACGTCTCGGCCGAGATACACTTGCATCTCGGTCGAGATTCTTTACCCTGTTTTAAATTTCTGAATGCGATTTTGCCTTAAACTGAAATAACAACTCTTCCCCTATATATATATCCTCCCTTTCGAAATTAACCTATCTTTTGGACATCCAATAACACATTTTCCAGCCTTCATCATCCTCAAGGACTTCATTGGGAAGAAGATTGAAGGCATTTCATTCCTTAACCCAAGTTCTTGATTTGTTCTATAATTTTATCATGTCTTATTGTATTTCTTTCTATTTGCTGATTGTATTAGGTGTAATGGGTGGTTAGCACTCACTCTTGATCAATGTGGAACCTTGAGTTTAAGACATTTATGTGATTATTGCGGTTAATATTACCGATTGGATTATGTTTTTGCAATGTTCTATGTTATTTGGGATTGTTGATACTTATGAATTGAATTGTGGTTTGATCACCCATTTGGATATTTGTTTGTGTGTTGCTAGAATTGGAAATTACTATCCGTAATTGTAGGATTTCCGATTCCCGTGTAGCAAACAATAGATTTATTTTATTGGGGATAACATAGAGTTTGACCACTAGAACCGAACTTACGAGTTTTATGTCGAATCTACTCCGTTGTCTTAATTCTTAATGCACTCGACTATTGATTCTTAAAGAGCTTGTTTTAGGATTTGATAAGTTGTGTAGGATTAATTGAAGAGCTTATTTTGATTAATCTTACTTAAGAGACAACAAGATTGATAGAGCTTGTTATCAATCTTGGAGTCGGAGTTCTAAGGCTAACTAATTAGATATTAACAATAGTTGCATAAATCGTCTAAGACCAAGGGGAAGCAAAATCAAGGGTGAATCGTTTTATTACTTGAAAACAAAAAATCGAAAAAATCATTATATTTGTCTTTATTTATTTGAATTGTTAAATTGCTAAGTATTTTTAGAGTAATTGTTATTTAAGTTGCTTAATAGAAATTTAGGTGTTAGCCGTGATTTCATTAAGATCCCCCCACTTCTTCTTCTTTTTTTTTTTTTTCTTTTTTTTTTCCTCCAGCTTATTTACGTTATATTGCTTTATTATAATAGTTTAATACAATAAGCAAAATTGTTCGACCGTTCCTCGTGGGATCAACTCTTACTTGCCACTCTACTAGTTAGAGTTGTAGGATAAGGTTAAGTGTATATTTATATACATTAATTTGGTGGTAAGAAACGACGCTACCAACCGTTTTTCTTATCCATCATTTCTCTGTCTCAATTTCTTCAAATTTTCTTCGATAATCTCTATCTCTTCGATCATTTATGTTATAAATCCGTCTTCATCATCAACCGGGGACTACACTTGGTTTTATGCCCACCTGTTGCTTCCACTGATTTGGCAGCGACACATCTGCCACATCTCAATCCACTGATGCTCCAATTAGATTGGACAAATTATCATTACTCGCACACACATGTTCTCTCCACAATGAAAGCGCATGTGTTGGAAAAAATCCTGCTTGGAATCGAAAAACAACAACCACAATTCAGTGAAATCTTCCCCTCCGGAATCCGGCTCATTTTGTATGGATCCTGAAGGATCAACTACTACTTAGTTGGATGTTACTCTCCATCTCAGAAACTATGCTTGGATATGCTACTCGATGTAATTCTACATTTGAGGTATGGAATACTCTTAATTCCTTGTATCAATTGCAATTGAAAGCTAGGATTAATTGCAGTTTAAAGTCGGATCACTTAAGAAAGGTAAGCTCACCATTGATGAGTACATATTGCGAATGAGAGTTATTGCTGACAATTTACAATCTAATGGACAAACGATAAATGATGATGAACTGCTTCTTTACATCTTGATAAGATAGAGAGGTTATCATGATCATGTATCACACTTGTATATATATGTGAATCAGTATGAATGAAAACTGATCTTTTCTCTACATTTCTTCTCTTCTTTCATACTTCACAGCAGTTATCGTCCTCTTTCTCTCATTTTTTATGTGCTTGACTTGGTTGCCGAGGTAGTCAATCTTTATTGAACATCATTTAGAGTTTCAATGGTCTCCTTCTGGTGGTGTAGGGTGATCTCTCCATAGCCCTGGATGATCTTCTAGATTTCTCTATGATCAGAATTCTTAGATTTCTCTCCACTGGTTGGGTCTTCTTTTATTGGGAAAATATATTAATTGGTGTATTTGAAAAATATCCTCATTCTTAAATCACAATCTTACCCAGCCCTCTCTCTTTCACAATTCACACACATCCCTAGAACCTTTTATGTCTTTTGTATTAGTTTCTCTCACTTAACAGTCATCCCTCACGTAGCCATTTCGATGTCGTAAAGTCGCCGCTACACCTTAAAGCTTATCACCTTCACGCCTCAAGTTACTGGTTTTGTATGTGTTCACTCATCAAGTTAATGCTTTTATATATGTGTACATGTGTCACATCTTTAATAAATAGGATGTTTAGGTCAACCAAAAGAAACTGACCGAATATTTTGGTTTGGATAATTATGGTTTTGGGCCTCTAGTTAGGTCATTTGGTTTTGTTTTCTATTAATTTGGTTTTACAAATATGGACGGTTTGTATAATCAAACTGACCGATGCACACCCCTATATAAAATTTGATGTAAAAGAGTTTGGTATAGTTTACTATATGTCGCCTTTCCTAGAGGCAACTTCACTTAGTTTTTTAAGTCCTAAAAAAATGCAATAATTTCTCAAAAGTTATTGTACAGTACCTCAGCCTATTGAACCATATAATGTTGCAAAGAAGGATAAGTTAATAAAATGACGATTTACCTTCCTTTTTCTTTCTGCACCTTTTAGTTGTTTTCCTTCCCTAAAGCATAGAGGAAAGAGAGCGTTAATAAAAAAGCAAACCAGAAGTAATATCGTTTTGTAATTAGTTAGAGTTTGTTGAAGCAAAGTACTTAAGAAGATATAATTATTAAGAATTAATGGATAGAACTGACCCCTACCTGGCCAGTCAGTTTCTCCCTGGATAGTATACATTTTTTAGTTTGAAATTATCAATTTTAGAAGTATAGTGTTAGTTACTAAACATAAAAGAGCTATTGTTAAACCGATAGTACTATAGGTAAGCTGAAAGTACCCATAGTTGGTAAGATAGTATATCTATATAAATTGAGAGTGTATTTCCGAAATTCTCCTCTAACTATATTATTTTAATACACTTTATTATTGTTTTTCAATTTGCCATAATAGCTGAAATTTTTGAAACAAAAACGTTTCCGTATTTCGGTGTACATAAATCTTACAAATTAGTATAATTCAGTATAACAAAGATAACAAAAGAAATAAAACCCTAAAGCGCAAAGCACTACAATCATACTCTCCCCTCTTTGAACCCTAACACAATATTTCCTTTTGGTAACACCATCTGTGGCGCCGTCTCACACATCAAGTAAATGTGTACTTCTCTCTTGAATGACTTGGTTGTTTTGAATCTGGAAGGTATTCATTCCGATACATTTTCTACACTAGTTCTAAAGGTTTGATGAAAATTTGAATTTTTCGCAAATCATTCGACAAACCATATATCGTTGAAAGAATATGAGTGCTATACTAATTTAAGCAACGAATAACTAAATTAACTGTCTCAATTTTATTTCGAAGAAATTTATAGTGCCATTACGTTGTGCAGGTAAATAAACTCTAATGTACACTTGAAGTGACTTTGCAATTTTGCTCTAGTACATTTTCTTTGGCTTTCACATCTTGTTTGTTTCCTTTCGGACTCTGTACAATGGACGAGAACCTTGTTGAATTTGTGCTTTCGGTCCTCCTATTCAGTTTTTAGCAAGTGTACTTCTTGGAGTTATTTTGAAGTAAGTCTGGACCCAACCCAATATGATTTGTGCCAATAAATTGATAATTCACTTACGACACTCCTTTTAATACAACACCTCTAAGTTAGTTTTTGAATTTTTTTTTTCTTTCTTTGTTCTTTTTTTGGTTTTGTGATTTGTTTTTGCAGGAGTTGGACAAATCCTTCGTGGGTCAATATGATAAACATCAACAAATCCTTAATTATTTACGACGCTCCTTTTATTTTATTTTCAGTTTTGCTTTTTTCTTTTTCACAGATTGTCATCTAGAAAAATTGCTCATATTCATCATAAGGAACATGAAATCATGACTACTGAGTATTGAGTGGAGGCATATATTTTTGAAGGCTAGGTGAGTTTAAACATAACCCAATATGATAAGCATCAATAAATTAATTATTTATTTACGATACTCCTTCTAATATTTTTTTTTTCTTATGGTTTTGTGTTCTGTTTTTGCAGATTATCATTACATAGTTCTTTTTGAAGGTAGGCTTTATGGGCTAATTCTTTGCCTACCCACTTGGGCGTCCCCCATACATTTGGAAAGTGTATGGGAATCAAATGGCAACAATTATTTTGATCTCTACTTTCCAAGTGTATGGTGGATCACTCAAGTAGGGTATTACTCACTTGAGTGGCATAGAATATACCAGTTTCTTTTTGGAGCAGATAGCATCAAGATTCTTTTTTATTTGTATGTATTGTGGTCCTGAAGCTTTTATGACACTGTCTGTATATATTGTTCTTTTTGTAGTAGTTAATAAATTGAAATTTAACGTGTAAAAGATAATGTTTGTATTGTTGTTCTTTTTATCATCTTTTTGTACAGGAAAAGAACATCAATGCAAAATTCTTCTTTTGAAAAGCCATGTGTAGAAAGCCGCCATGTATATTTCTTTTGTTGTTTACATAAAGTGTTACGTTGATAACATCAATAGCATTGGATGGAATGATTTGAGGGTTTCAATGGATACGAATTGTGTTACTTTTCACATATATATTATTTTGCAAGTAAAAGGGTTACTTTGTAGGAATGAAAAATGTTACTTTTTACATATATTTTGTATTTCAGCGTAAACTGTGTTACTTTTCTAATTGTTACTTTTGAAAGTGAAAATGTTACTTTGTATGGAGTGAGTTGTGTTACTTGTCTCTGCAAAAGTAGCACTTTGTTTCTTAAACTAAAAAATAATTAGACCTATAATGAAACATGAGACCCTTGATCTGTAACGGTCTTGAAATGTGTTTCTGACTCGTATACTTCTCCTAAAATAATAGCACTTGACTTAATGGGAATGAACAATATTACTTTTTCATACATTTTGTTATATTTTGTAATTTAGCGTTAACTGTGTTATGAGACCCTTGATACGAACAATCCTGAAATGTGTTTCTGACTCGTATACATCTCCATAAAAAATAACACTTGACTGAAAAGTGGGACAGTCATCTTGGCCGAAAATTTTAGTGCTGTAGGTAGGATTATCAGTGAGGTTTCATGTATGATTGGTGCTGGAGCATATTCTTGTATATTTCATATTTTCTACGAAAGAAAAAGAGAAACTGATGGATGAAAAGGTGCAATGTAAAATGACCTCTCTCTGTCAACACTGTTCAACAATGTGCCAACATTTCCACAATGAAGCACAAAAGAGACAATGCAAGAAAAATGATCTAGACAATGCCAGAAACCATGATCTAGATTCAAAGAATCTTCTAAGCCAAAAACACACCAACTTGGAAATTTCAGTATTTTTAGTATGGTAAACATGGTAAATACGGTATACCAAAATTTCCTGGCTTTAGAAAGTTGATTGAAAAGCCACAATATTTTATGATAAAAGTAACATAACTTACCTTGAAAGAAACAATATTTATGAGTAAAGTAAGACATTTCGCTCCACGCAGTAACACTTCTACTTTCAAAAGTAATAATATTTCCCTCCACACAGTACATTTTACCTTGTATGGACTGAGCATTCAACTTTTTCCTTTTCTATTGGATTATTTTTCTCTTCGACAAAGCATTCAACTTTTTCATCTCTGCCTTCTTCAAAGAAAATTTAGCAGCTCTCTCCAGCACATTTTGTCTATATTTATTGTGATCACAAAGAATCACACGGGCACAAATTTGTGCTCTCGAGACTCGTCTAACCAAACCCTGGATTATATGCAATGAACTTTGTTACTTTTCTTATAAATATTGTTACCTTCTTTGTTATAAGATGACTAGTGCCTAGTGTTTGTGTAAAAGCGGGGGTATATTTGACCAAGATATCAAAGGCCTGAGACCTAAGTTCCACCGATATGGTGTACACTCCAGCATACCGAAACGTAAGTTCATTATAACTTAGAAACATAAGTTCCCTAAAAAATGAAAATTAATTAAAAAATAACTTAGAAAAATGATGAATTCAAACAATCACTTTATTAATTTATTTATCATCATAAAAACAATATTCCACGATGTATTTCTCAAATGTCTCCATGTTCAACAAATATCTCTTGTTCCGACTCGTTCCTTAACTTGCCAAGCATGACCAAAGGAATCTAGTTTTAATTCTTCTGAAATAGGCTTCCTGTTTGAGCCACTTGATGCAATTGCTTCGTACATTTTCTCATCATTATACCCACCAGATAATGACACATCATCATAACACTCTTCCTTTATTCCCATCAAGCGCTAAGGCCTTCTCCAATGGCCTTCCCAAAAAAGCAGATATTTGTTTGCCACATCAGCGCCACCTCAAAAGCAAAAATACCTATACCTCAAAACAAAACTCCTCCCCGACAATATACCCAAAAAGCAGGTATATGTGGGGGGCTCACTTTAATATTCTATTTGATCTCTTTTATTTATTAATCTACAACTATATTAATTATTCAATTTTTGGATGAATAATAAATAATTAAATATTTCGATTGTTTTAATTTTTTATATTTTGAAAAAAAAATGAAGAATATATTATTAATTTTTTTTTTTTATCATTTGAAACGTAAAAAATCAAAGTAAAAGCACACATGGTACACCAAAATAAAAAAAATCGAAAGAAACAAAGTAAATTTCGAACAAAAAAATCTGAACCAAAAGAAAAAAGAACAAAAAATCTGAACCAAAAGAAAAAAGAACAAAAAATCTAAACCAAAAGAAAAAAGAACAAAAAATAAAGCAATAAAATCAAAAAGAAAATCTGAACAAGCAATATTGATTAAACTATCTATACAAGCAATAAAATCTGAACCAAAAGAAAAAAGAAAAAAAAAATCTGAACCAAAAGAAACAAAAACAAAAAAAACGAAAAAAAAATAATAGAGGTGGGGAGGGACAGCCCAGCACGCGTGGGGCCCGCCAGGCGCGCCGCCCACGCGCTGGCTGCCCCTCTTCTTTTCCCAGCCCGCAGCACACTCTCCCCTCTCCCCTACTCTCCCCCACCCAAAATACCTAGGTAGCAACTTTGCTATCTCTTGAAAATACCCAACCCCACAAACTTCCTCCTCATTTGACAAAATACCTCACTATAGGTATTTTCACCATGTCATGTCAACAAAAACCTCTCCATTGGGGAGGGCCTAAAATACCCAGTAAGCCCTAGCAATGGTGATATCGAATCTCAACCCTCTTTGCCCGCAACTTCTCCTGTCAAAGCATACGAAGTCAAAGAACTATAGGTACGATGTTTAAAATTGCAATACTTTGAGTGCAAATTACGTTGTTTTCGTTTCTTCAAATTTTGTTTATATATATAAATGCATTTCTGTTTTTTTCTTTTACTCATTAAGATGTTGAATTGGGTAGATTGAAGGAATTGATCAATGCAAATATTATCACATAGTATTTGGATTAATTAGAAGACGGAAATATAAATTGTACAAATTGTATTACAAAACTGGTGGTTCTATATGGAGCAGCCAACACTTTATTGAGCTTATTAAAAGAAAAATTCACAATTAGAGAGAATTCAGCAGCTGCATTCCTATAGAAGACAGAAAATTACACTGCTCTTTTTGAAGTGTAACCTAATTTGTTCCTTAAATATTACATTTTCTGGTTTGTAAAACTAATTATGTAAGTTCAGCTCGTCAACTTGGTTACGGGACATTTACAAACATGTCCTTGGTCGCTGATTCATTGCTTGTCCTAATCATTTGCAGTTACTTATTCTGTTAAAATTTCCAACAGCTTATTGAGTCTCTGCTACATGTCTTTTGTTATCGGGATACGAAAATGGGTATACAGTCATCCACTGGATCGACGCTCCACATGCCTAGGATGTAAGCTGAATTATCAAATTCAAGAGTAGGAGGATATCATCCACGATCTACAAGTGTCCATTGTCCAGCCAAAATCAACTACAAGGAATAACTAAAGAATGTGAACTTGTGGACATGATAAACCATTATAAGACCTTTACAACTCACTTGCTCAAGACAAACCATCCGTTGCATATAAGGCAACACAAGTTATAGGGGGTACTTGCATTTTGTATTATGGCTAAATTGGGTGTGCGAGCCGCTGGACTTAAACAATTAAGTCCATAGGTGTTTGGCTCATTTCATAAAAATGTACGAAATTGATGCTAATGACTTCAATTTCTTTAAAAGAGCTTATTAGTAGTTTCTTTTATTTTTGTGCAGGGACATAAATATTCTTTTACTATGAAAATTGATGCTTTTCTGAACTCTTAATTGTTACTATTTCCCATAAATATTGTTAACTTTCCCAAGAGTACTCTTATATACTTTTGGCAAACAAAGTGCTACTTTTTCCAAGGTACTTCTCTATGTGTACTTCAATCTCTAATGAATTCACTTTGACTTGATTGTTCTAGGATTTCTGAATCTATATAAGTTTTCTTTTTCTGATCTCATTGGAATCAAGTTTTGGTTATTTTCCTCATTGATAATGTGCCCATGGGTGTTAATGTGGATGAACTGGTTAATGATAATGATGGCGGTGCGAATGTCCCCAATGATGTTCCCTCCTCATTTTGGTAATCTAGTGTCTAGAGATAATGTGGGCTATTGATACGAAGGAATTAGGATACGTTCAGATTGAAGGACGCAAGCTCAAGGAGGTAAGGGAAACATGATTTCTCATGAAACTAATTTGGTTGTGTATGATATTCTTTTGCTAGAGTATGTGATGTTTGCTTTTTTTTTTTCTTTTTTATTTAATTCAATGGAAAAATACTACTTGGTGTCCTAACTAAAAAGGTATATATGCTGGAAATCTTGCGAGTCGATATGAATTCTTTGGAGGACTAGTTCAATAGGTGTAATAATGCCACGTACCTTTAATCCTATTCGATTTGTTAAAACATCAGACAAGGGAAGGGGGAGGGGTAGCTGGCTAGCGGGGAAGAAAATCACATTTTGAAATACTATTTTGATAGAAAAGTTTATGCAAGTCTAACTATAACTAATACATGTCATTTTTTTTAGATTTGGATAGCGAGGAAAACACATCAAGGGCTTATTTTCAGTTCCGCTGCCATTGCGGTACAACAATTACTTCCCTTTGCTTTCTCTTGTGGATTTGTTATTGTTTGTTAGTTGCTGAATTAAATAAAATTTACTGAGGAGAATAATGATTCATATTACAAGATGTTTAAAACATGCAAAACATGACAAGAAGAGGTATTACACTTGTTATCAATAATTTTCTATTTTCATGTTACTTTTATCATTATTATTGTTTACGTTTACAACTATAGATTTCAATTTAGGTTAAACAGTGTTATTCCTGTACCTGTTACTTTGCTTAAACTATTACTTATGAAAAAGACAATGTTACTTTTGTTTTGCGTTTTCATAAACATTCTCTTTGAGGGATACAATTTAATCTGACTATTCTTTTTTTTAATGCATAACAATGATTGAGTGACATTGATGATGAGATTATTAGTTTCCTCCGTATGAGCAAAGTAGAAAAAGACCTTGTAAAAACGACAAGAAGAGTTATTAAACTGCAAGCATTAACGACAGGAGGATAAATGTGTAAAACATGCCGCATTGCCATCATTTTTAAGATATATAGAACTCCATAATGCTATCACCTGTAAGCCTCTGTAATAGGCTCCTCACTCACAAACTAAAAACTCTAAGCAACCAAGGGTGTAAGTCTATAAACAAGAAGGTTTATTAGTCCAAAACCAACAACATTAATTCATCCGGTATCCTAATAAAATATCCTAATAAAAATAGTGTTCAATGATATGCTTAAAAAATAACAAAACTAACTTTATTGGGATAATAACACTTCTACTTTCAAAAGTAAGCAGAGGCTAGCATGTTAGCATCCAATAGTGAAATTGTTGTACCACAACAAACTCGTATTGGTTAGAATGTCATAGCAAATGGCCATGAAGAGAACTTGACCTTTTCTTTTTCTCTTGGCCTTCTGCAAAAGATTTTTCTTGTTCTGATTCCCTACAATATTAAGGAAAACCATCCTTATGCATTAAAAATAAGAATTGCGAGCATAGATTGTTTCCCTCAAAGAGAGTGTTTATAAAATATCAAAACAAAAGTAACATTGTTTTTGTCCTAAGTAACCATTTGTTAGAGTGAATTAACAGGTTTAAGAATGTCACTTTTATTAGCAAAATATTTGTACCACAATAAACTTATATTGGCTAGAATGTCGCAGCACATGGCCAAGAAACAAAGAAAACAAAGGGATATATCTACTTATTTTCAGGCAAAAAACAAAAGGATCGAATTTGTGATCCACAAAGTTCTTACTATTAGCTATAAATATATGAATACAGACACAGTTTAGAAGAAATGTGTACAAGAAACATAACACAGTTGACTCCGTTAAAAGTAACTATGAGGAATATAACTTAATTTACCATGAAAAGTAACAATATTTATTAATAAAGTAATAACACTCACTCCATACAGGGTAACACTATTACTACTAAAGTATCAATATTCTATAATACAACCACAATATTTATTATAAAAGTAACTACGAATAATATCTTTTTAATACCCATAATCTAAATAAACAATAGTATAAATGTCATGAGTTAACTGTCCCAGTACACGCCTTGGCTGCTCAAACAACCCCAGATACTATCAAGTTGTTAGGAAGTATTGGGAAACATAAGTTAACAGTCCTTATTACTTCCTTTCTCACATGATTTTGCGAAAACTCGATTTCGTAAACACGTTAACACTTTTCAAAGTAAAAGTGATAACATGTAATTGTTACTTTTAGAAATAGAAGTGTGACATTGTATGGAGTCGTTACTTTTCTTATAAATGTTGTTACTTTCTTTGATATGTTCAACTGATATGTCGAAGGATTGAAATTTCGGAACCTAATCCCCGTCATGCATAACTACTAGAGGTCCTTACCTGCCAAAGTACTAATAGAATTTTGGGCTCTTGTAAGCTGAAACTCTAAAATTATAAACACTGTCGGTTCTTACTTGGCGAAATTATGAACTCTGAAATTATAAAGACAACATTTTTAACAAATTTCAGTTTCCCTCCCTTCTAGGCGACTTAAATCTTGAGAACCCTTATAATATAATATAACTCCGTACAAAATGCATTTATTTTGCCATAATGGATGATCCACCAAGTAGCATAAGATGTACAACTAAACTCACTACAGTTAGGAAAATAAAAAAATGGAACAATTCAATTTTCATTGCGTTTAGGGCCTAAAAGACAGCTAAGATAAGAAAATTGCTAACTATACGCATACCTCTAAAAGCCTGCAGTTTTGGCTCCCTGCTTACGCATGTAAATGTTGATTTAAAATTCTCAACTGATAAGAAACCAGAACTCAAGTCCATATGACAAGCAGAGAAGTTGGGAAGAATCATCAACAATATCATCAAACTGGAACTAATAGTACTAAAACCACAAATATTTTCTGAAAACGTATCAAGTTATATTTACAGAAATCTGGATAAATTACTGACAGCTAATCCGAATAGCATAATTCATAAATTACACATTTGAATTCATAATCTACTAGAATATTCTGTGAAATGTCAAGGAACTCTAATCTATCTTGTGCATTTAGAGTACAAGATTCAAGATCATGTGTTGCATGAAACTTTGTTTCATTAGCCAAAACCCATGTTTGAATTTTTTAACCTGCTAGTATTTGTGTTAAACCGTCGGGCTATTACAAATGAGGTAGGCGGTAATCGGCTTGAATGGATAATACTATAGAGAATGGAAGATAGAATCCCAAGGAAATTTGAATACATAGTTGAGCTAGTACCAAAATTCATACTCGTCGAATCAATAAGTTAAGCACATTGACAGTGCCAAGAGACATTTTTTTACTTAATTCAATCAAGGAATGGTTAAAGCAACAACAAGTTGTAAGAACTACATTAGATTCTCTTCAACACAATTTAAATTAGAAAGTGAATAACACAAATATAATTTGGACATAAGTAAACAACAATTCAAACAACACCTAAACATCGAATCAAGTACAAACACAACTCTGTGGAGTTCTCGTCGAAGATTTTAGCTCATTATTCTCCACCCTCAGAAGAGCTTCCACTCTGCATCTGAGCTGGCGGCACCCCAAAAATGGTTTGTAACACTATACACTTTAGATCACCTTTTTTCTTGTACACTTCAACTAGCCTATTACCCTACAACACATGAAAAAGGTCAAATTAGCCAAATGCAATTATTGAATATTCATGATACATTTTGAATTCCCCGTTAAGCTCTCCTGACTAAGTTCCGACCATGACTCGCCTATCGCTACAATGGTGTTATTGGCTTCATTGTACTCAACACTTCTTAAATAAATGACATGCTTGAAAGTAGAATGACGTAGCTGAAGTTTCTTCATCTTTTTCCATAAAGCCCAGAATTCGAATTCCTTCCAAAATAGTAATGAGAGTACCCATTGTGCATGGGTTATTGCTTCCGCCTTATTCGTGCCGATGTTAAAGTCCCACATCATGGCTTTGTCTGCTAGTACGTCTATAAACGTATTGTCAATCTCATCCGGCTAATCTTTTTATTAGAAATGGTCATTTTGTGTACCAGGTGGAGGAGTAGAGGGAGGCATCTATAATGTGAAGCTCGTTTCTCTTTTTAGGAATTTCTTAAGACTTGAAAGTGGTAGGCTCAATAATATGGTCCTACTTGATCATAGTTCAATATTGCTTGAATAAGGGCATCAACATATATAACAAAAAGGATGAACACCACCATTATTGTGATGTGACTTGTTTACTTCTACTGACAAAGTAAATGCAACACTATTTATTCCATTGAATAGGCTATGCAGTTATGTTGAGTGTTTAAAAAAATCTAAATAGTTGATGTAACAACTCAAATTTACACATCAATTTTAAATATTCATGTGAAGATTTTTAATGCATTTGGCAAAAACATATCCCAAATAAGTGTGCCTAGAGTTTGAACAATATCCCTCAATATTTAAAAATAATTTCCCAATATTAAGATAAAGTACTTGTTACATCAAATTGCAAAATAATAAGCACAAAACATTAATGGTGTTGCTCCTCCTGCTCATTATGTTATTCAGAGAAAATAATACGACCAGGGATACTATCTAGTGATGCACTATTTCTAACCTTAGTGTTACCGCAAGTGTACGGTGCTACAGTAGCTAGTGGCAGCAAGGTCGATCCCACAAGGACTGTTTATATGTATAACTTAAGTACCCTAATCTTAATATCTCTACCCTATCTAGACTCTCGAATAAGTAGATGAATTAATATTTCAAAAACCTAATTTTCATAATTAAGAATTACTTGGGACGCAAGGAATAAATATACAAGGGAAACTCAGATGGATTAAGACGTATTCTAGGGATTCGATTTCAGTTATTACTTCCTATGTGTGGTTACTCTATTATTCTAGACTTCTAAACAAATTCTTATTGTTATTAGGCGGGGCTACTCTTAATTAACCCTCCTCTCGAATAATGCTAACGTGCAAATTAATTAAGGATAGTCACCCTCTTGAGCCCACTATCACATAAAGACTCCCAAGGATTCCCTAAGCCGATGCATACGCAAGTCCTCTCCTCTCTCGGACGATTATTGGTACCTACGTTATATGCTCGTATGCTTATTAAAAACCCCCTTCTCTCAAAGCTGAATTATTAACCAATTAGAATGAATAAATTGGCTAGATTAAATAATTCATAAAATAAGCACAAAGCATATAGATAATCAAATAAAAATGGCATCTAGAATTAAATAAAAGTAATCAAAACATAGTCGGCAAATAACCTACTATCTAATCCGAGAACACAAATGTGTTTAGCTACGCATATCTAGAGTTAAAACCCAAATAGATTCAGAGACAAACATATTGGAAATTAACTACAAAGAAAGAAAATAATAAAACCCGAATCTTGATCTTCGTCTCGTTGTTCCTTGCTCTTTGATCTTGCCTCCAATTTATTCTCCAATGATGATAGTATATGAATTTTTGATGTCTCTAACTTGTCTATAGCCTTGGGGTATTCAAAAGAGTGAATCCCTAAGATAAAGAGGAAGCAAATATGATGTAAGATAGGAAAATCTTGCCAAAAACTCGTTTATGGACTTGGGGGCCAAGTAATGGGTCAAATTTGCAATTTCCCAACTTTAAAGTGGTTTTTGAGTGTCTTCCGGCCCAAATTGGGATTTGGCTCTTTTGACAAAGTTGTAGCCCTTTGAATTTTCTTTCCAATGTTGCTAATTTCATCTTAATCAGATATGTAAATCTCAAGATATGAGAAACATAAAGAAGACGTGTTAGGATAGGATTTGACTCAACATTCCACTCTTTTCACCGTTTCACCTATTTTCTTGCTCGTTTCTTCTCCAAACTTCATCTTAATGTAATTTTAACCTTAAATTCACACTTTATTTTACGAAATGAGCGAACACATCATTTGGCTCTAGATAATTAAATATAACACAAAATCACCGAATTTATATATGCAAACATTACCAAAATACTCGTATAAATTGGCCTAAATGCATGCATACACTACGTGTATCAAAATCCACAGAACTTTGACTATTTTTCGTCCCCGAACAACAAAAGTAAATAAAACAAGAGCAACATGCTTTTAGGGTGATTGGATGATGATTCTAGTCTCAGTGAAGTTTTTCCAGAAAACTGACAACATAGAAACTCGAGCATAAGTGACATGGCAATATCTCAACTACTTTCAAGACAAGCGACTTATAAATTAAATGATCCTCACCATTTAAGTGTATCACTCATCTCTCAAGTGTATAAAATTTGGACATGTTTTCACTCAAATTGAGCCACATGTACCGTATACCATATGCTTGTCAATTGTCTAATTTAGACGTCGTACTTGACATGTGTGACAAAGAATAGAAAATGACTTTATTTTGGGTGTAATGTGGGCTTAAGGTAAGGTGGGATAAATTTGGATAAAAAGTGACTAATTATTGGACTAATCAAGTTATTACTAACCCGACTACCCTCAACATCGTTCACTCAATCCTCACTTTTTAATTTTATACAATTTGGTCTCTTCACCCTTCAAAAGCACTTTTCTATTCACTTCAGTAACCAAAGATTGATAATACCCCACTTATTCGAGTACCACATTGGGATTACTCATCTTTCCAACACTTAGACATACTCAGCAATTTCTCATTGTTAACCCCCTCTCTCGATTTTTCTTTTTCTTTTTAACAATAAAACGAAAATATACTGTAAACAACTAGAAGGGGTCATCTTTTTCCTTTTCTTTTGCCTAATCAATGTAGCTTTGCACTAACTCATCCCACACATCCATTCCACTTATTCCTTTATGCTTTTACCATTTCTACATTCTAATTCACCTCCCTCTTACTCAATTAGTCCAATTAATAGGCCAAAGGCTAAAAGAAAGGTATAGGCTTGTAACATTCGGCTATGAAAAACAAAACTCAAGGCTCAAAGTGGCTAACTAGGGATTATTTATATAAAATTTTTGTAAAAAGATCACTTTTTAAGGCTCAAAACAGGCTTTAAGAAATAATGCCTAAAATCATCTTCTAAGTCACAACCTCTGTTCTAAAAATCCCCGACTAGCTCCGATTAATCCCCGTCTAGGCGCTAGGCTCCCATTGGCCGCCTACGTTTATTTTTTGATTCCTCTCCGCCTAACTACGTCTATGCCCCGATTAATCCCGCCCAAACTCCGATTAGTCGCTAGGCCCCAGTCCACCGCCTAATTAGCGCCTAGCGACTTTTAGAACCTTGGTCACAACACATGTTGAATATTCATTAAAAAGACACAAGGCAAGTTCTAGAGACTAAATACACTATGACCAATCAATTCACATAGAAAGAATGAAAAATTACTCCAAAAATAGGATTACATAAGGCTCAAATCTCACAGGCTACTTTTGATCACAAATTTATAGTTCAAGCTGAATTTTGTCTCAATTATACCTCTCATGATCTTCTAAGTGTCAAAATACCATTTATTTTTAAAATCAACTCATCATTGACTCATCACCGTCTATCAACCCCATTTTTAGCTCTTCAAGACTACCGACTCGGGTTCTAGACTCACAACGACTCAACAAAAATAACTAACACCAAAAAAAAGGAATAAATAACTAAATAAACTGCAAAAATAAAAATAAAAAAGCAACCTACTACCTGACATGATAGCAATATAAATGCATGAAAAATAACAAAATAAACATAGGTGCCAAGACGTCCCACTTTACCCCCTCCCCCAAACTTGGTCTAAGACCAATGTTTATGGGAAAGAAGTGGTATGCCTTGGTGGCACTCACCTAAAATTGGGGACAAGTTGACAAGATAAAACTTACAAATTGAAGACTATATAAATCCATCACTCCGCTCACCCGCTTCTAGTCGATACTCGCCCCATGAGCTCCATTATATCTTCTTTTGTGCTTTGTGACTCGTTTTATTATTTCTTAACATATATCATGTCAATGTTTGAAAAATCACAAATAACTAAACTAAAAACATTAAATGAAAAGAAAAACAGTAAACGTCGGGTTACCTCTCGACAAGCGCTAAGTTTTACGTCTCCAGCCAGACGACCCATTAAACAACTCAACCGAATTCCATCCAACTAGAGTCAGGAGCATTATAATCACTTAAAAACTCATACCCCTTTCTCAGCTTTGCTATAATAGTTCTACCCATAGGTATAGACAACATAACACTTGTGTTTCCCTCTTAGCCCCGAACTATTGTATATCGGGGAAGTGACCTTGTTGTTTTGAACACGAAATGTTAACTCTCCTTTAGTCACATCTATCATCACTTGGCTAGTCGGCAAGAAAGGTCGACCTAAGATGAAAGGGACATCAACATTCCCTTGCATAACAATTAAGAAATCACTAGAGTACTAAAAATTTGACACTCTAACTAACACGTCCTCTACTACTCCATATGACGTTAATAAAGATCCATCCACCCAATGAATAGTAGTAAAGGCTTATTTTACAATCCCCAGTCCTAATTACCTATATGATTTAAGAGGCATCAAATTAATGTTAGATCCTAAGTCACACAACACATTTCAAAATTTATGATTACTAATAGGGCAAGGGATAGAAAAACTCCATAGATCTTTCTCTTCCTAGTTGCCTGCTTGTGTTGTTACTCTTTTTGGGATTTGGCACTTTTAATTTCTTTAACCCTTTTTCATTGTGTGTCTTCATTTGCTCCTTTTGTATACTACCAGTTTTCATCAATTGGTTTCAATGCCTCCTTCATTACCCCCTTATCATTACTGTTATCCTTAAATTTTTCCTGCATCACAAATAATGTACTAGCACAAAATACATGATCTAGGTCAGCAAAGAATGTATCAAATAAATACAATTAGAAAGGATTGTCATTAAGATGAGATATAACTCCCTTTTCTAAGTTAGTTCGGCTATATTTGCTCTACTTAGCAACCCCAAGTTTCTCTCGCTTCCTCTTTGCTTCAAGCTCCTCAATAAGCTTAGCACTATTGGTACAATTCAGCTCAATCTTCCTTCTATAGAGTGCTTGAGGAAATGGGAGAGGAGGAATATATCTAGGACCTTCCTCGATCGTAATCGATCTTGGCTTCGTAAACCACTTTTTTATCGTCTCGGAATCATCCTCTTAGATATTGTCATCTTCCTCCTCTCGATCTCGTCCTTTCACCCACACTTTGGCTTCTAGTGATTTTGGGCTTTCATATTTTTGTTCTTCAATCGAATAAACAACTTTGCACTACTCTTTTGGATTTACTATAGTATCACTAGGAAACTTGTTTTTTTGATGCTCGGATCCCAAGGCCTGTGCTATTTGACCAATGAGCATTTGCATTGCTTTCATATCTGCTCCCAAACTTACTATACTCTTATTCAACTCCCAGTATTGCTATCCACTTTCTTCTCTAAACGGCTTAATCGTTCATCGTACTTGGCCAATTGCGACTGTACAAACTCTTCTTGAGTCAGTTTACATCCATCGTGGATCATTCCATTTATGACCGCGAATCCCGGTGGTGGCTGAAGAGAATTATTAGGGTTGCTGTAAGATAAATTATCACCCTATTGGTACTGATACTACATTTTTTGATTGCCTTGGAAGTTATTGAAGTTTCTTTTGTTGACATATTTCGCATCTTCAACTATTTCCTGTGTAGGCTACTACTGTAAGTTCGGATTAGTGTGCTAGGCTAGTATGTCAGCATAATTAGCTGATTAGCTAGAGCGGCTGTTTGAGCTTCCACTTTGTTTATAATTGACTCTGGTGGGTCTATCTCTGAAATGTTGTTTAACTTTCTAGGCTTATTGCGTTCATCTGGCCACTGCAAACTGGTGGCAATCATCTTATCTAATATGGTGAATGCTCTCTTTACAAGAATGGATCCACTTGCTGCTGCATCTACTAGTACTTTAGCGGGCCCAAGTAACCCTGTATAGAACTTGCATATCTGCTATTCTTAAGTGAATCCATGTTGAGGGCAATTTCGGTGAAGATCTCGAAATCGCTCCGTTGCCTCCCTAAAAGGCTCTACATCCAGCTATCTGAAATGAGTTATCTCAGACTGTAGTAAGAGCATCTGACCTTGTGGGAAGTATTTTAGCAGAAAACGAGTGCTCAGCTCATCCCGTGTAGTCACATCTTCTAGTGACTTAATCCACTTTATAGCTTTGTCCTTCAATGAGAATGGAAATAACTGCAGCTTACTTGTAAATGTGGTACTTGGTTGACCTTTAGCGTCTCGGATATCCTTTTGAACCTACCTAGATGTACATTCGGATCTTCTAATGGACCTCCACCGAACTGATTTTGTTGCACTATAGAGATAAGTGCAGGCTTTAACTCGAAATTGTTAGCCTGAATTGGTGGTGCTTTAGCTCCTCCATATCACTGATTTGGCACGGGATGTAGACAGTCCCTAATAGCTGCCTGATTATCAGCTTCTTGCTCGGCTGGTTCTATTGTTGGCGGTTGATTTTGTTGTCCAACTATGTCTGTATCCTAGTCTTTCTTCGTTCTGTGTCTACAAGCAGCCGCTTTAATTTTCAGGTCAAAATGGATAAGTTTATCCTTCCCTTTAGAACGGGTGTGCATGTGCTATCTAGAATTCAAAACATGAACTAGCGTGAAACTGAAAATAAAAAAAAAAAAATGAAAAATAAATGTTGAGAAAGTAATGTCTAGTCTAGTATCATAATATCTATCAGAATAAAAGCTTAACCTAATTTCCAGTCCCTAACAACGGCGCTAAAAACTTGATGCACTATTTCTAACCCTAGTGTTACGACAAGTGTACGATGCTACTGTAGCTAGTGGCAGCAAGGTCGATCCCACAAGGTTCGTTTCTATGTATAGCTTAAATACTCTAATATTAATATCTCTACCCTATCTAGACTCTCGAATAAGTAGATGACTTAACATTTATAAAACCTAATTTTCATAAATTAACTAATTAATTAAGAATGACTTGGAATGAAAGGAATGAATTAACAAGGGAAGGTCAGATGGATTAAGACATATTCCAGGGATTCGATTTCAGTTATTACCTCCTATGCGTGATTACTCTATTATTCTAGACTTCTAAACCAACTCTTATTGTTATTAGACGACGCTACTCTTAATTAGCCCTCCTCTCAGATAATGCTAACATGTAGATCAATTAAGGATAGTCACCCTCTCGAGCTGACTATCTCATAAAAGACTCGTAAGGGTTCCCTAAGCCGATGCCTACGCAAGTCCTCACTCCTCTTGGACGAGTATTGATACCTCCGCTATATGCTTGTATGCCTATTAACAACTGCCTTCTCTCGAAGCTGAAATTTTAAGCAATTAGAATAAATCAATTGGCCAGATTAAATTAATTCATAAAATAAGAACAAAGCATATAGATAATCAAATACGAATGTCGTCTAGAATTAAACAAAAGCAATCAAAACATAGTCGGTAAATAACCTGCTCTCTAACCCTAGAACACAAAGGTGTTTAGCTACGCATATCTAGAGTTAAAAACCAAATAGGTTCGTAGAAAAACATATTGGAAATTAACTACAAAGAAGGAAATAATAAAACTCAAAATTTAAATACAAAGAATAAAACCCGAATCTTGATCTTGATCTTCGTCTAGTTGTTCCTTCCTATTCGATCTTGCCTTCAAGGTATTCTCCAATGATGATATTATATGAATTGATGTTTCTAACTTTTCTATAGTCTTGGGGTATTTATAGGAGTACATCCCTAGGATAAAGGGGAAGAAAATATAATGTGGGACAGGAAAATCTTGCAATACACTTGTTTATGGACTTAGGGGCCAAATAACGGGCTGGATTTGCAATAATATTCCAGTTTCAAAGTGATGTTTGAGGGTCTTCTGGTTCGAATTGGGATTTAGCTCTTTCTTACAAAATTGTAGCCCTTGAATTAGCTTTCCGATGCCGCTAATTGTATCTCAATTGGATTTGTAGATCTCAAGATGTGGGAAACATACGGAAGATGTGTCAGGACAACATTTGACGTAGCATGCCACTCTTTTCACCGTTTCACCTATTTTCTTGCTCGTTTCTTCTCCAAACTTCACCCCCAATTGAATTTTAACCTTAAATTCACACTTTTTGCTACAAACGAGCAACCATATCATTCTTAAGATAATCAAATATAACATAAAATCACCGAAATATATATACAAACACTACCAAAATACTCGTATAAATTGGCCTAAATACATGCATATACTACGTGTATCATCTAGCTAACAGTATCTACCCCAAATGGTCCACTATTGTGCAAAAAAATCATGCCCGTAATGGTCTGAAAAGAAGATTGTTTGCAGCCAAGCAAGATGCCTGCAGATATGATGTCGAGCATGAATTTTGAGTTCTACAATCATCGTTTGCCATTATGGCGGGCCGTATGTGATATTGGAAAAAAATGGGTGCTTCACGATATCTTGACCACACATATTATTTTGCACAATATGAGTATTGAAGATGAATATGTGGAAGCACCAAATCCATAAGTAGACATGGTTGGGGATGAAGATGTCTGTTTTCAAGATTTCCTTGAGATGCCCACTTTGCTCTACAAGAGGCATTGGTCGACCGTTTGTGGGATGACCATGACAATGCTAGTATCTGCATTTTTCTGTTATGTGGATTATTAGTATCAATGTTTTATGTACTTTGTCTTTTTTTCGTGGTGTTGAATGCAATATTTTATCTTTAAGTGTGAAGTTATTGATTAATTTTAATTAAAAGATAGTGTTATTTTTTTTTATAATAAGAAAAATGTAAATAATTATTTATAAATAAAATAAAAAAGTAGGTATTCTTTTTGTGTAAAATTTAGTGTAAAGTGGGTTGGAGATGGTTTACACAAAACTGTAAATTTAGTGGGTTGGAGATAGTATACACAAAAAACTGTATATTTAGTGGGGAATTCAAACCATTAATAGAGGATGGGTTGGAGATGTCATAGTGTTGGTTCTTACTTGCCGAAACACTATATTATGAACAATGCATGTTCTAACGGCTCTACAAGAAAGAAGAATGAAGGCCAAGAATCATACCTTATGATAAAACTATCACTGAAATGTCCTCACCAACCCCCGTAGATTTCGAAATGGGCCTCGTGGGCTCGTCGTGTCCCTTGTCTCAACCCCCTTTCCCTCCGTCTCGATCCTTCAGCTTCATCAGTTCCGCCACCTTGGCCTAGCTCACCATCCTCTTCTAAAGTATAAAAGGCCTGATACTGCCTATATTCTTGGGTAGTTGGTTCTCTAGTCTTCTCAAGATGGGTTGGGGTGGATAGAGTCCAATTAGTATGATCCTCGAGCCCATTAATAGTGGTAAGGTCCAGGTTGGGAAGAGCCATGAATCCTCCCCTGTCCTGCAGTATCTCCCACTTAATGGATATCCTACTCCACTGAAATATCTTCATCACCTCCAAATCATGCATAGTAAGTGATAAAGCGCAATCCGGTATCCAATCAATTCAGTTAGAAATCAGTGCAAGAAATATGAAAACAAGCGAGATATACGTGGTTCGATCCGGAGATCTACGTCCACGGGCTGAAAATGACACCTGCCGAGGTGTTTTCTTCACTATCGTTTTTCCAATTACACCCTACTGTTTCAGAGTACAAAAGAGCGAACCCTAATTTCGAGTTCTGTTCTCATATTTATACTGTTCCCTACTAAACCCTAACTAATTCCCTATCATTGCGCCTATTTTCCGTTGCATGGCAGTTGAAAGTGGATCGTGGACCTTGGATCGCGGAACACGCCGCAGTTGGACTGCGCCACATTATCTGGGACGCATACTTCTGGGCCGCTTGGGCCGGTTAGTGGGCCGAAGTGTTAACCCGATCCGAAGTGACTGGGCCATACCTATCAGATGCCCCCTCCCCCCCAGCCGGAGCGAGGAAGGAGCTTCGGTTATGACCGGGATGGAGCTGTAGGCAAGATGAGCCGTGGTCGCTGGTGAGCCGAAGTGTTGTTGGGTGGTCAAGACTGTCCCGCGCCTAAGGTACGCCGAGGCGTAGTCCGTGGGAGCGGAGTGTGGTAGTTTGCCGGGGTGAAGGGAGCACCGGAGTGTTGTTCAAATCTTCCTGGCCAAGAGTGGAATTGATGTGACTGGCGGCGCCATCATGAGAGAGAAGGGTGGGAAGTGACACGCTCTGCGATTTCCAATGAACCTGTTCCCCACGCGCCTTGGGAACTGAAAAGCGCGTGTATAGCACGTCCAAATCTGAAACGCTGAATTTGAATAGGCCGTATCAGGACCGTTTGTTCTTTCAAGTATATATTGGGAAGAATGGCACAGTTCAATTCATCTTCTTCATTGTGATTTGCCAATTTCAGAAAGCGGGAAAAAAGGAGAAATCTGTGCGCGTGTGACTCATCTCAAATCAAAACTTCTCAAACTCAAATCAAGTAAGTATGCCTTCTTCTTCATCTTCTTCTTCTGTTCAAGAAGTAGGGACTAAGAGCGCTCCGTTAGACGTGCCCCCCCTTCGATATGTTATTCCGGAGAGGAATGAGATTAGGACAGTGGAAAGGGCCGACGGCATGGAAACCAACGTTAGGATGGTCGGTTTTTATGAGTGTATGGAGAATGATTTTGAGGTGTCCACAATAGCGCCGCGGATGGCACGGGTGCAAATTGAGAGAGAAATCCCCTCTTTTTACCTTCCATTTAACTTAGAATATATAGTACCGGACCCCGGTGATAGGGCCTGTTGCCCGCCGCAGGGTTTCATTAGTGTGTATATAGACCCCCTGAGAATAGGGTTGAGACTGCCTCTGTGGGAAATAGTGGTCCGGTTACTGAGATACTATAACATTGCCTTAAGCTAACTAGCGCCAAATGCGGTTAGACAAGTAGTCGGATTCACCGTAGTGTGCAAGAATGCCGGGGTAGAACCAACCGTAGAGCTATTTAGGTTTTTTTACCAACTAAAAGCCTTCGGTAAATCCAAGGGGTGGTACTCCTTCAGTCCCCGAGCCCGAGGTGGGTTCAAGGTGCAAAACCCGAGTAAGGTGGAGGGATGGAAGGAGAGGTTTATGTTTGTGAAAACCGAAGTAGCTCTCCCGAGGTGGAGGAGGGATGAGGTACTTGACACTGCCCCGGTGGAGAATCCGGAGGCCGAGGTTGTCCATGCATTCCGGTCAGTAGGGACTTTCAAGACCCTCTGTACTGAGGAGGAACTGGAGGGGGCCGGACTGAGCCCGTATTATTCGGGCGATGCAGTTGCCGAGGAGGGTAGGAGTTCTCATATCTTGCTTTTTTTTTTTTTTTTTTTTTTTTGTTGCCTTGTACAGGACTAACTTCAAATTCTGTATGCAGTGGGACGCTTCGGAAAAGAGCCAACCGGCAGCCCCGCAGTGGTTGCGGCAGCCAAAAAGAAGGGAAAAGCTGCTGAGGTGTCTCCCCTGGGAAAGATGTCACCCAGTCCACGACCTTCTGTAGGGCCGGAGGAACGAGTTGTGACTGCGGGGTCAACCCCCGGAGCGAAGAGGAGGTCAGAACCGTCCGGGACACCTCCGGCACCATCCAAAAGACTCCGAACGGGGGAAAGCGTTGAGGTAAATCTGAAATGCCTTTGTTTGTTATTTTTTACGCAAATGAGGTGTGTACTACCAGTACTGATATCTGTTTTCTGTCTTGTGTGATATTCTGAAGGAGCAAGTGGCACTCGGTCTGCTGGGGTTGGAGGGCGCGGACGCCGAGGAATTTCTGCGGTTAGCTCGGGGAATCATGGAGCTTGGCCGGAAGAATGAGATAGAGGCCAAAGAAGAGCTGGCCGCGGTAGTAAGGGATCTTCGCGCGCGCAATGACAGGCTAACTCAGGATCTGACCGAAGCGCGGAAGAGAGCGGTTTTGGTAGAGACTGAAGTAGCGCGTCTGCGCGAGGTGGAGGCGGAGGCCGGAGCCCTTCGTGGGGAAACAGCCCAGCTGCGGGCAGAAATGAAGGCCCAGGAAGCGGCCATTGTCGAAGGTCAGGAGGCAATGCTGAAAGCATTTGCCGAGAAATTACTCCAGACGACCACATTCCTGGACTTTCAGACTGACTTCGTTGCTATTGGGGACACGGCCAAGCGATCGTTGTTACTGGAGCAAATCAAAGAAGTCTACCCGAACGTGGACGTATACCGTCCAGAGTTCGGGTATGACTATAATGCTGTGGCCGGGGTGGAGGAGGCCTACTACAAAGCTCTAACACACCTCCCGGAGTGGCCCCTCGTAAAAGCTCTGGCGGAGAAGAAGGTGATATTAAGGGCTGGGGAGATTGCGAGCTGCGTGGCGGACCAAGACCAGGAATTCCTGGCATTCCGCCGGGGTGAGCTTGTCTCCGAGCCCCGAAATAAAGAACCCCCCCCCCCCCGATGGAAGTTGCTGCCATGGCTGCGGATGAAGCTGCTGCAGTTAACGCTGAGGAGGAGGCAGAAACGTCGGAGGGCCGGCAAGAGGTGGTGCCCGAGGATACAGAGGGGATCGAGACGGAGGTCAGTCGTTCCCCTCAAATTTAATGTAGTAGATAATAGGAGTTGATGTAAATCCCTTGTACTGGACCATGGATAATGTACTTCGATTTTATTGAATATAAATGTTGTTTTTGAACTGAGTTCCCTCTGATTGTATGCTTGAGATTGATCTTTCTTGTTGATTCCGTTGCCTGTTCAGAATACCGCGGAATTGCATGACACGATAAAGAAGCTCATGCAATCATTGGAGTGGTTCCGCGGAGAGAAGAATAACTTGCAAATGCAAGTAGTGCCGAAGCTAGAAAAGCGGGCGGCCGCTGCGGAGAGAAAGGCGAAGGAGGCCGAGGAGAAAGCCTTTGACCAGGAGTTGAAGTATCTGGCAAAAGTTGCTGAATTGGACCGAGTCCTCATCCATCAAAGGGAGTATGACTGGATATTGACCGAGTTCGGCTTACTGACATTTGAGGAAGTTGAGGCGCGGGTCGTAGAGATTCAGAATGAAATTTCAGCACTTATGGCGAGGAGCCCAGCCGAGTCCTCGGAGCTTGTAAGAAAGCGAGAGGTGTTGGAGTTACTCCTCAACATGTACGAAGGATTGAAAGGCCGTGGCAGGTTGCGGCCCTCTGCCGAGGAATACATTGCGAGTTCAAGCCGGAGCCAAGGTACTTCAAAAACCCCCCGGAAGGGTAAAAAGAAGCCAGCGGGAAAGAGCAAAGGCATTATTATTCGAGAGCCAGTTCCAGTGACTACGGTCGAAGAAGAGCCCGCTGTTGTCGCCGAAGAGGTAGTCGAAGAACTGGCCCAAGAAATTGAAGTAATGGCCCCCGAGGAATGGGATCCTGTGCAATGGGCCCAAACTCCGAGGTCTGCCCCGCAACCAAGCAGTCGGGCTCGTACAAGAGACGAAATCCCCAGACAAGCGCCGAGGATGAGTCCGCGACATCGGGGGGCCCGAGGAGGGGAAGGAGCCAGAGCTCAAGGCCGAAGAACGAAAAGATCCCGGAGGATACGGCGTAGGTTTAGGAGTAGACCTCAACGCCGGAGCGCTGAATACTGGCTCGGAGGCCGTAGATAATTGTTTGTTTGTTTGTTGTTTTTTTTTTTTTTTTTTTTTTTTTTTGAAGTCTTATGTAAAAAAACTTTTTTGGCGTGAATCGAGAAAATGTAACAAACCGTTTAATGTGCATAGTTGTGTTAAGGAAAACAACGAGTTACTAACCAGAAGTAATAATTGCTTTAACGGGTGTTCGGGAACACGATATGGACAACGCCAATTTAAATCTTCCCGGACGGATCAGGAGGGAGTAAAACACCTCTCCGGTAAAACAGGCGAGAGGGTGATACGAGTCCGGGGACGAAACGTGAATCTCCCCGGACGGACCGGGAGAGAGAGCCAATTGTCCGGAGACGAGAAATAATAGTACGACTACGCTAGGGCGTCCCCGTAACGTAGAAGAAAGCACAGTAAGATGCCCAAATAAAGAACTTTTATTCAATGATGAGTGCCGGAGCAAATTAAAGGATACAAAGAGAGATAACAACGCAAAAGAAGTGTACAATGAGCATAAAGATAAGATGGTACTTGTCATTTGGTATTCACAGATAGAAGCGTCTCAAGTTGGTAACATGCCAGCTTCGGGGAATTGGGGTTCCATCGAGATGCTCTAACTGGTAGGATCCGGAATCGTGTGCGGCAACGACGCGATAAGGACCTTCCTAAGAAGCATGTAATTTCCCCTCGGGGGCAGCTTTGCTGGCTGAATTGAGTCGAAGTACTAGGTCCCCGACATTGAATTGAGTGCCTCGAACCCGGAGGTGATGATACTGGGCTGCACGTTGTTTACACCTGGCCTGCTGGATGAACGATTGATCACGACGATATTCAAGCTCATCCAAATTTGCACGGAGAGCTTCGTCATTATCCTCGGGAATCAATGTGACGAGGGGGGGCTTGGTACGCTGATTTCTGCCGGAATAACTGCTTCGGAGCCGTAAGTTAGGCTGTAGGGGGTCTCCCCGGTAGAGGTATGCGGCGTCGTGCGATAAGCCCATAGAACTTGCGGAAGGTTTTCGGCCCAAAGACCTTTAGCATTATCCAGGCGTTTCTTTATACCCGTAAGCAGTGTACGATTAGTGACTTCAACCTGACCATTGGCTTGAGGGTGAGCAACCGAGGTGAAAATTTGTTTGATATGAAGCTCCTCGCACCATGACCGGAAGGGATCGTTGGCAAATTGTTTGCCGTTATCCGAAATAATAGTGCTCGGTATGCCAAAACGACATACTCCCTCCGTCCCGCTCAGTTTTGCACACTTTCCTTTTTGGTCCGTCCCATTCAGTTTTGCACACCCTTAAAAAGGAAATTTCTCTTACAATCTCCACCCTCAAAATCTCCACCCTCAATCTCCACCTTTAAAAAAGTCAACCAAAAGCAAAAAGCAGTTTTTTCTTAATATATGTGCCCGTCCCTACGTGCAAAACTGAGCGGGACGGAGGGAGTATGATATTTCGCCAGACGAACTTCAAGATGTTTTGACCAGTGATGGCAGTAAGAGGTTCTGCTTCTACCCACTTAGTGAAGTAATCCACGACGACCACAAGAAATTTCAATCCCCCCGGAGCGACCGAAAATGGGCCAACAATATCAATTCCCCACTGGATAAATGGCCACGCACTTTGAATTCCAGTAAGCTCGGTTTGTGGCAGGTGTTTCACACGAGAGTGCAGTTGACACTTGCTGCATTTGGTCACTAAGTCGTGGGCATCGTTAAACAAAGTTGGCCAATAATACCCCCATCGGAGAACTTTCTTGGCCAACGTCCGTGAGCCGATATGACTGGCACAGGCCCCTTCGTGAACCTCCCGAAGAACTTGATTAGCCTCGGCAGGAGCGAGGCACCGGAGACTCGGTTGTATGTACGACCGTCGATATAAGACTCCATTATGAAAGGAGTACTTGGGGGCTTTAAGGACTATCTGCCGAGCTCGCAGCTTATCACTAGGCAGAGTTCCATCACGGAGATATTGAATAATAGGAGTCATCCAATTCGGATCACCATCAGTCAATATCGAGACCGTTGCCTCATGAATCGCCGGATGAAATAAATCTTCGACTATAATATCCGGAGATACATTAGTGTGGACCGCGGAGGCCAATTTACTGAGCGCGTCAACTTTAACATTCTGTGTACGTGGTACCTTCTGGACAACAACCGTATCAAAAGTTGACATGAGTTTGAGTGTTAAAGCGAGATACCTGATCATCATTTCATCCTTAGCGGCATAAGTACCCCGGATCTGATTGGATACAATCTCGGAATCCGTAAAGAGCTCAAGATGACGGATAGCTAAGGATCGAGCGAGCCGGAGCCCGGCGAGAACTGCCTCGTATTCTGCTTCATTATTGGTCACCTTAAATTTGAATCGGATGACGTATTTAACTTCGACTCCCTCTGAGTCAATAAGAAGCAGCCCAGCACCACTCCCACGAGCTGTGGAAGCACCATCCACATATAATTTCCAGGTGCGAGTTGTAGGTTCAAGAGAAGCGGGGTGGGGATCACCGTTGTTTGCTGACGATCCATGATTATTATCCCCGGGGGTCTCGGCCAAGAAATCTGCAAGCGCTTGACCCTTGATAGCTCGGCGAGGAAGAAACTGAATGTCATACTCTCCTAGTTCAACAGCCCACTTGGCGAAACGCCCTGACATCTCGGGCTTGACAAGAATTTGACGGATGGGATGGTTGGTTAGAACCCGTATTTCTCGCCCTTGGAAATATGGGCGCAAACGCCGAGCCGCCATGACAAGAGCCAGCATTGTTTTTTCCAGCATGGAGTACCGTGTCTCCGCCCCGTGAAGCACTCGGCTTGCGAAATACACTGGATGTTGAACACCATTGACTTCTCGTACAAGCGCAGCGCTAATAGCTTCCTCGGCGGAAGCCAAATACATGTAGAGCGGCTCTCCGGAGAGAGGAATTGACAAAGTGGGCAGTTGCTGTATATGACGCTTCAAAGCCTCGAAAGCCTCAGTGCACTCCGGAGTCCACTCAAATGACTTCGCCTGTCTCAAAATTTTGAAGAATGGGAGTTGACGCTCTGCTGCTTTAGATAAAAAGCGATTTAAGGCCGCCAAACCACCCGTGAGGCGTTGAACGTCTCTGTACGTCTTCGGTGGTTGCAGATCTAAAACATCCCGAAGCTTGGCCGGATTGGCCTGAAGACCATGTTGTGAAACCATATACCCAAGAAACTTTCCGGAACCCACGCCGAAAGTGCATTTTGCCGGATTAAGTCGCAAATTGTAACGGCACAGAGTACGCAATGTTTCGACAATGTCTTGCACACATGAAGAATGGGAGGTACTTTTTATAACCAGATCATCAACGTAAACCTCGACGTTGCGGCCAATTTGATCGCGAAAAACGCGGTCCATGAGACGTTGATATGTGGCTCCAGCGTTTTTGAGCCCGAAGGGCATTTTCTTAAAGGCGAAACATCCAAAATCAGTGATAAATGCCGTTTTGAGGGCATCTTGACGATCCATGTAGATCTGATGGTATCCCTTATATAAGTCTAAGAAACAAAGCGCCACGTGCCCAGTAATGGCTTCGGCCTTTTGGTCAATGGAGGGTAGAGGATAACAATCCTTCGGACAGTGTTTATTGAGATCAGAGAAATCGACACACATTCGCCATGCCCCGCCGGACTTTATCACCATCACTGGATTGGACAGCCAAGAAGGGTAATAAACTTCGAACAAGATGTCTGCATCCAAGAGTTGTTGTACCTCGATTCGAATGGCTGCATTTCGCTCCGGAGCGAACTTCCTTTGTTTTTGCTGTACAGGTTTAACGCTGGGATCGATGTTCAGCTTGTGGGTTATTACATCAGGAGAGACCCCGGGCATATCCAAAGGGGACCATGCGAAGACATCGGAATAATCTCGCAAAGTCTGGATGATGGCATGATGTAACCACGCACATCCACGGCACCGACAGTTACAGTTTGTTCTGGCTTGGACGGATCAAGCGGCACCTGGACAGTGGTGTCCCCCAATGAGGTACATACCTGAGGTTCAAGAGCCGATGATGCTACCTGAAGCTGCTGTTTGGGAGGAACTTTGGTAGTCTTTTTAAGTGGGACATACATGCACTCCTTAGAAACCCGCTGACTACCGCGGATAGCCACTTCGCCATGTGAGGTGGGGAATTTTAGCGCGAGGTGGTATGTGGAGCATATGGCTTTGGCAGGAGTAAGCCAATCCCGACCCAAAATCATATTGTACGGGGACGGGGAGTTAACCACATAAAAATCCACGAAAATGGTTTTTAACGCTGGATAAGTTCCAAGAGACGCCGGGAGACTGATAACGCCTTCTGGCTGAACTTCTCCTTGGGTGAAAGTCTGCAGTGGCCCGGGGGCCGGCCGAAGTTGCTCCCGAGGAATTCCCATTTTTCGGAAACAGTCAGCGAATATAACACTCACTGCGGCTCCATTATCTACGAAGACTCGCTCTATCGTAACATTGGCTACAACCATATCGATGACTATGGCGTCAGTATGGGGTGTAATCTCGGTATGAGGATTGGCATAACGAACTCTTTTAGCCGCGTTAAGTGGGCGGCGGCGATCGACATCTGTAGGCTCGTCGTTGCGCTGTCTTGACCCATTAGAACTCCCATGGTCCTCGGGAGAACCAGGTCGTTCCCGTCGCCGATCCTGACACCCGCGGTGCACCGGGCCTTGTCGATCGTGCGAATGCTGACGATGTGGAGGCACTGCGGGGTGGGTAGCGTGTCCGGCAGCGGGATTAGGGTTTTGCATGTCTTGCGGGGGCAGAGGCAAGAACTGGTTGTCCGGATTCATGGCTAGGCCTTGATTGCCCTGATGATGAGATGTATCCCTCATCGGCGATTGCCTCGGCGGCATAACCTGATCCACGGGTGGATCTTGATTGGCTTGATCACCCTGGCGAGATTGATTTAGACGAGTCATCACCATGATATATCGAATGTACTGTTAATATCAAAAACCACTTGCGTTCCCACAGACGACGCCAATTGATAAAGCGCAATCCGGTATCCAATCAATTCAGTTAGAAATCAGTGCAAGAAATATGAAAACAAGCGAGATATACGTGGTTCGATCCGGAGATCTACGTCCACGGGCTGAAAATGACACCTGCCGAGGTGTTTTCTTCACTATCGTTTTTCCAATTACACCCTACTGTTTCAGAGTACAAAAGAGCGAACCCTAATTTCGAGTTCTGTTCTCATATTTATACTGTTCCCTACTAAACCCTAACTAATTCCCTATCATTGCGCCTATTTTCCGTTGCATGGCAGTTGAAAGCGGATCGTGGGCCTTGGATTGCGGAACACGCCGCAGTTGGACTGCGCCACATTATCTGGGACGCATACTTCTGGGCCGCTTGGGCCGAAGTGTTAACCCGATCCGAAGTGACTGGGCCATACCTATCAGTAAGCATGTTCGAACCAGGGACTACGTCGTCTTCATCCAAAGTAATCCCAGATTGCATGGTAATTGGGGTGATGAGACCTTAATTGAAATTTCACCTGATTGCTTGGAGATGACCGACTCAAACTGCTCCATCAAGAGACACCCTATGTCTACAATGTATCCTGCCACCATGCACCATAAAAAAAAGGTTTCATACTTGTGGCACGATCCAAATCTCTAGTCCGAGAAAGATAGTCAGGTCTATCAAATGCTGAATATATCATAAAACTAGACTTCAGATCCTTGAGACTTTGTTGCGAGATGACTCGCTCTTCGTGTATTGTACAAGCCCCGGTAATGCCACCATCTGATTCCAGAATAACTCTTCCTTATGTCCTTCCGGATAGGAACACTAACCAGTGTTTGGGAGCTTATATATATCATTGAGTTGGGCTCTGGTTAGTTTATGAGTTTTATTACCTCACCAAAAACATATACTCACGGGCTTCTTGCTTCTATTTGTTGCGGGATGAACCTCCAAGGTACTTAGAAACTCAAGAGTCACTGAACGGTGTGTATTCCATTTACCTCTCATCAATGTACCCCAACCAATCATATCAAACAACCGTCATACATCCGGTCCAATCCCCAAAGCACCCTCGGTCTTTGGATCCGAGAAGCGAGTAGGAACTGTCTTCCTAGTGCAAATCTCCTTCCACATTTCTTGATGTGCAGTTGTTGGAAGCGGGATTTGATAATATCTATAATCAGACGAACCATAAGTTTGTTGGGTTCATGACCCTTCTCCAGCAGCCTTTAGCTTTTGCTTCTTCTTAGGCGGCATTGCAATTTCCTACAAAATAATTTTCTCAAGTGAATTCGAGCACACACAATAGAAATACTCTCCATGTAATTAGTTATTAACCTTTGTCTATCCAATGTAATATGTCAATTATCATGAAGAATTTATAGCGTATATGATCGAGCTTCTACCTATATTAACATCATAAACATAAATACATAGTAGCCATCCCTCTCAAGTTCCATTAATCGACACTTGAGTAAACAAATAACTAGTGTAGGCATATAATATGAACATCACATAAGATGTTCGTCAAAATTCCTCAATGACAACTTTCTTCAAAACTCAAGATTACAGGCTCATACATTATTCCCACAAGTTTTAGCACACATCCACATAATTATTTTGCAAAAACTATAATCAATAAACCTCATTCCAACCTATTTCACAAGAAAATGTACTACAAGTGCATAATATACTTCAAACTCATAAATCCACCATAGTCAACTAAAACCTATGCAAATTTATACATGAACTAGAAATTGCAAGCAAAAAAATTCAAAATAGCCATACTTACTAGAAGAGCTTAGTCGAGGATGAATTCAAGTATGCCCTAGGTTGAATTAGGTTCCCCAAATTTTACCTCTTTTGCCAAATTAATCAATGTATAATGTGTGTGATGTTGTGTGTATCTTTATGGTGTAGAGTAGAGATTTAATGGTAGATTTTGATGGTGTTAGGAAGATGGAATTCAGATCTCTTTTGGGAAGAGGGGTTTGAAAGTGAAGAATAGGGAGGAAAAAGGGTGAAATCGTGTTTAAAGGGGAAAAAAGAGTCGCACTCGACCGAATAACCTAAAACGACTCGGTCGAGTGTCAAAACTTACTTGGGCAGAATGTCGAACTCGACTGAGTGAATTGAAGCCACTCGACCGAGTGAAGGCTTCGTAAAAACTAATGCTGCCTGCCCATCTTCAGAATCGACCGTGTGGCGTGACTGCACTCGGCTGAGTGAAGGCTTTGAGGCTTTGGCCATATTTCTGAATCTTCAGTACTCGACCGAGTGGCGTGACTTTTTGGCCAATTTTTGCATCTTCAGTTTTCGATCGAGTGGCGTGGCTGCACTCGGCCGAGTTGACCCTTCAGGGCTTTTCCCACTTTGCACCATGTGTGACCACTCAACTGAGTGATGTGATTTCAGTCAGCTGGGTGTAGCCTTCGTAAAAATGTCCCCTCTTTTAAGCTTTTGTTCCCTTTTTTTGAGATTTTACGACTTGTTTAATTGCACCGTTAACCCCATCATGTTAGTTTCCTAAAAATAAAATCAAAATAACATAAAGAACAATAAATAACGAAAATGAAGAAAGAAAAAAATAGTAACCGCCGGGTTACCTCCCGACAAGCACTAAGTTTTATGTATTCAGTCGGACGACCTTTTTTGGGTTTTAGTTAAGCTCATTTAATTGTACTTCGTGTACAGTCTTCATTTGTGCCGGTTTGTAGTATCTTTTAATCTGTTGTCCATTCACTTGGAATGAACTTCTATCTTCATTAAGTAGCTCCACTACGTTGGACGGTCAAACAGTCAACCGTAAATAGTCCCGACTACTTTAACTTCAATTCCCGATGAGCCTCAATTAAGAATTAAACAGTAGGACTTGGTCGCCGGATTTAAAATCTCATCTCTTGAGCAACCGATCATGGAATCTCTTTGTGCGCTCCTTGTACAAGCTTGAATTCTCGAAAGCTTGGCCCTGAAACTCGTCTAGCTAATTGATTTTGAGGATGCGTGCTAACCTCGCCAATTGAAAGTCGAAATTTATCTTCTTCATGGTCCAATATGCTATATGCTCCAACTCAAACGGTAAATGGAATGACTTAACGAAACTGAGCTGATATGACGACATCCCCAATGGGGTTTTATAAGCCATCCTATATGCCCATAAGGCATCATCTATTTGCATCGCCCAATCTTTCCTACTCCCATTCACTGATTTGTTTTTATCTCCCGATTAGCCATTTCTACTTTACAGTTGGCCTAGGATGGTATAGTGTGGTCACTGGATGCTTGGACCCATACTTGGCCAATAATGCCACTAGCCACTTGTTACAAAAGTGAGAACCCACATCACTAATTAAGGCTCTTGGAGCTCCATATCTTGTGATGATGTTCTTTGGCAGGAACTTCACTACCACCTTGGAATCATTAGTTTGGGTTGTATAAACTTCCACCCATCTCGACACGTAGTCCACTGCCAAGATTACGTACTAAAACCCTTGTAAACGAGGGAATGGCCCCATGAAATCAATGTCCCAAACATTAAATAATTCAACCTTGAAGATGTTTGTGAGAGGAATCTCATTTTTTGGAGATTTCCCTGGTTATTTGGCACTGACCGTTGCAATATAAAATCATGGCAATCCTTAGATTGATGGCCAATAAAATTCACTTTGTAACACTTTTGTGGTTATTTTGTTCGCTGCAAATGTCCTCCACTAGGAGACGAATGACAATGCCTAATGATGTTCCCCGCTTCATGTCAGGAGACACACTATCGAATGATAGTACCAAAACACCTCCTATATAGATATGGTTCATCCCACATGTAAAAATTTATGTCGTGGAAATTTTTTTTCCTCTGGTGCGACGTCAATTCGGGAGGTGTAACGCCACAACCCAAGAAGTTGACTATCACTATACCACGGTATAGCTTCCACTGTCATTATGTTTTCATCCAGGAATCTCTTTTTGATTGCCTCATTTTCCCTTCTTTTTCAGCTTCATTGACGATTCAAGATAGGTGGCCGACAACCACATTCTCACACCCCCAACGATTTCAAATCTTCGCATCAAACTCTTGAAATAAGAGTATCCAACAAATCAACCTCAGCTTCGAGTCCTTCTTATAAAATAGGTAGTGGATAGCGGTATGGTCAGTCTAGACTATAGTGATAGCCCCAATCAAGTAAGACTGGAACTTGTCAAACGCATAGACAATGACCAAGATTTCTTTCTCGGTGGTGGTATAGTTGGCTTGAGCTGGATTGAGGGTCTTGCTTGTTTAATATATCACTCAGAATAACATATCCCTCTTTTGACAGAAGGTTGTCCCCACAGCCATGTCACTAGCGTCACATATTAGTTCGAACGACTAGGATCAATCCGGTGTGATCAAAATTAGGGCAGAAACCAACGGCTTCTTCCATGTCTCAAATGCCTATACACATGAATCATCGAAAATGAAAGCACTATCTTTTTCTAACAAGCAAGATAAAGGTTTAGAAATTTTAGAAAAAGTCTCGAATGAACCTTCTGTAGAACCCCACATGTCCAAAGAAACTTCTTCCTGCTTTTTCTTTTGTTGGAGGAGGTAGATTTTCTATGGAGAATACCTTGGCTCGATCCACTTCCAAACCTGCAGTTGATACTCTATTCTAGAACTATACCATCCCTCACAATGATTTGGTATTTCTCCTGGTTAAGAACTAAATTGATGTCTTCACACCGCTGCAAAACTCGAGCAAGGTTATCTAGACAATGGTCAAAAGATGACCGGAAGACAGAAAAATCACCCATGAAAACCTCCATTATGTTCTCAATTAACCCACTGACTATGGCCATCTTAGAACGCTGAAAGGTGGCAAGGGCATTACACAGCCCGAATTGCATTCTACAAGAAGCAAAAACACCATATGGGAAGACAAAAGTCATCTTCTCTTGGTCCTCAAGGACAATCACAATTTGGTTGTACCCCGAATAACCATCAAGAAAGCAGTAGTATTCATACCCTGCTAGCCTATCAAGCATTTGATCTAAAAGGGAAGGGGAAGTGATCTTTACTAGTGGCAATATTTAGTTTTCTATAAAAGATACAAACTCGACATCCCCTAATTAGCCTAGTAGCTATAATCTCATCATTGTCACTCTTCATTATCGTCATTCCACCCTTCTTAGGGACCACTTGGTTCGGACTTATCTACTTACTACCAAATATAGGAAATTCAATACCCGCATCTAAGCATTTGAGTACCACTTTTGTATATACTTCTTGCAACATAGGGTTAAGTCTACGTTGATTGTGAACACATGGTTTATACTCATCCTCCATTGAGATTTTATGTATGCAATAAGTTGCGCTAATCCCTTTTAAATCAAATATCGACCATCCTATAGCAGACTTATATTTCCCCAAGACTATCAACATTTTATAACCCTCAGCAGTAGACAAATAAGCAGAAATTATTACCAGATTTCTCTTCTTGTCATCAAGAAACTCATACCGTAGATGATCTGGCAACTACTTTAATTCAGGTCCGGGTGTGCCGTCTTTCGATTCGTTGTGCGTCGCCTCTTTGCTAAAACCCTCACTCGTAGTACCCTCTTTTGGTGCCTCCTGCAGAGAAGTCATGGTACTAACACTTTCCACAAGATCAAGATTAGTAGTGTCAGGGTCATCCAAGACAAAAAAATAGAATCATGTAAACAAACTTCAAAAGGTTCATCGTTAATACCAAAAATAAATTCCTATCCAAGGTAGAGTCTAAACAGCGAATAGAGCTACACTCTTTAATTTGATTTACTTCTTCATTGTTATGAAATATCATCGCATTATATATAGAATATGTAAGCTTATCATCACTAACCCTCAAAGTAAGTTCAACCCTTTGAACATCAATTAAAGCCCTTCCCTTAGTGAGTTCCATTGTGCCTATTCCTAATTTTCAAATATAGAGGCATAAGGTCAATACTAGCTCCTAGATCACATAGTGCTCTCTCAAATACCTCATTCCCAGTAACACACGTAATAGTGAAACTACTTGGATCTTTATGCTTTTGAGGCAACTTTCCTTAAACACTGGATTATTCCGTTAGATTGATTGTCTCGTAGTTTTCCAACTTTTGTTTCCTTGCTATCACCTCTTTCAAGAAATTTGTATAGTTCGTCATCTGCTATAATGCATCAATAAAAGGTATGTTAATGTGAAATTTCTTAAATATCTCCAAAAACTTTGCAAATTGTCCATCTACTTTCTTTCTGTGAAAAGCTTGAGGAAAAGAAGGGGAAGGATATATTTAGGAGCATCAGAGATAATAATAGAATTTGGCTTCTTAGCCCCTCTTTTACTTGACTCATTCTCTTTCACTTTGGATGTGGTGTCTTCCTCCAAGTGCTCTTTCTCTACCACTTTATCTTGGTCAACCAACAGCTTTGGTCCTTCATATTTGGCGCCACTCCTCAGACGAATAGCTTGGCACTATTCCTTTGGATTCACCATTGTATCACTCGGGAATTGCCCTCTCTGGTATATGGACCCTATGGCTTGTGCAATTTGGCTCAATTGAGCCTTTAGTTCAGCTCCATAATTTGCCTCGAGTTTTTTCATCTCAGCCCCATAACTCTTTAGCTCTACCCCCATAACTAATGAGCGCTTTGTTAACCTCTACACCTAAAGTGATGACTCTCTTCTCAATCTTTGAAAACATCTTATCAACCTTAGCAAACTAAGACTGTATGATGTCTTCTTGAGTAGGCTTCCCTTCCATCATGAATTATTCCATTTGTTACTGCGAAGCCCAATAGCGGCTGGAGTGAATTGTTTGGATTATTGTACCAGAAATTACGATGATTCATTGCACCAGACTAATACTGATTATATTGCTGATGGTTTCCACGTAAGTTGTTGAAGTTTCTTTAATTAACAAAATTAGCATCTTCAGTTATCTTCTTCATAAATGGGTGCTATAAATTAGGCTCGGTATGTTAGGCTAAATTGGCACTAGTCAGCAAAATTATCCGATTGGAAAATCCACCAACTGAGCCGTAATTGATTCAGTCGGCTCACTCTCAGTGATGATGGTTACTCTCCTTGACTGATTTCTCTCGTTCGGCCATTGCCAACTAGTTGTGGCCATCTCATCTAAAATAGAGAACCCTGCCATTGTAAGCTTTGCTAATATAGGTCCACCCGACGCTACATCTACGAGGATTCTAAGGGCCCAAGTAGCCCATCATAAAAAATGGCAAATCTTTTGCTTCTCAGTGAATCCATACTGAGCGCACTACTGGAGTAGATCCCCGAAACACTCCCAAGCTTCACCCAAAGGTTCTCCATCCACCTGTTTAAATTGGGTGATTTCACTTTGCAGTTTAAGCATCTTGCTCAAGGAAGTTCTTCAATAAGAACCTGGTACTCAGATCTTCCCAAGTAGTCAACTGCTCTAGCGCATTATACCATGCCAGTGCCTTATCTCTAAGGCAGTATAAGATTTTCCTGATCATGCGGAATTCCATGCACCTTTAGTATTTTCGAAACTCGCTTGAATCGGCCAAGCGGACATCCGGGTCTTCCAGTGGCCCCCACCAAACTGGTTCTGCTGGACTATAGATATCAATGGCGGATTAAGTTTGAAGCTATTGGCATTTATAGGTGGAAACTCTACTTCACCATAGTTTCGGTTGGGTACGTGGCGCAAACAATCCTGTACAGAAGTCTGATCTTCTTCATGACCAGCTTGCGACTGTAATTGTGGTTGTTGTAGGTTTCGTTGAGGTATGTTATTCATCCGAGTCTGTATATAAGTCACTACCCTAAACAATCACCTAATCATCTCCTCTTGGCTCAAATTTTTCGGTAGATTGGTCATATAGTATAAAGGGTTTCTCCTTGTTCTATATCTTCGATTTCAGGGTCAATAGGGACAAGCTTGTCTTTTCCTTTAGAGCATGTTTCTATATGATATTTGAAAAATCACAAACAAAGAGACCATAATATAAAAAAAAAAATGAAAAATTAAATGCAGACATTAAATGTCTAACATATCGTCGAACTATTTTTCAAGATAGAAATTTAACACAGTTACCAGTCCCCTCCAACGGCGCCAAAAAATTAACAACACTTTTTTCTAACCTAGTATTACCGCAAGTATACAGTGCAACTATAGCTAGTAGTGAGCAAGGTCGATCCCGCAGAAACTGTTCACTTATGTCAATTTTATACCCTGATCGTAATAGCCCAACCCTATCCAGACTCTCGAATAAGGTGATTGTATTGATCAACCTAAAACTAAAGTGCATAAAATAATAAAGTAAATAAACACTCAAAAGAAGCAGAAAAATAATCACGAAAGAATAAATCAGATGGAAGAACGCATTCTAGGGTTCGATTTTAGTTACAACTTCCTATGTATGATTTTCCTATTATTCTAGACCTTTAAACTGAATTCAAGTGTTTATTAGGCAGCACTGCTCTAGTTAGCCCTCCTCTCCGACAAAGCTAATGTGTTGATCACGTATGAATAATTACCTCTCGGGCTAACTATCGCATACGCAACTCCAAAAAGTTCCTAAACCAAGCCTACAAAGATATCTCACTCCTCTCTAACAACTATTGATACCTATGTTATACTCCGTATGCCTATTAACAACCCTCTCCTCCCGGAGGTCGAATTATTAAGCAAGTAGAATATAATTAATTTGCCAAATCAATCAATCCATAAAATAAAACAAGTGTATAAGATAAACACATAGAACGAAGTCTAGAATAAAATAAAATAATCAAAACAGGGTCAATTTCAACCTACTTTATAGCCCTAGAACATAAACGTCTTTAGCTACACATGTTCATAATCAAACCAAAGAATATTCATCGAAAAACATTCCAAATGAATAAATAAAATAATAACGACTATACCTAGAGTCTTCAATCTCGATCTTCTTTGCTTCGCGCTTCTTGCTCTTCGATTCAAGCCTCTAAGATGCTTAATATGTTGATTGATAGATAGTTTCGGACTTGGAGAGCCCCTGTTTATAAAATGGGAAGGATTTGGGGTAGAAACGAGCTGAAAATCGGCCTAAAATGCGTGAAGCAACCTACCCACTCGACCGAGTGGGATCTTTGCACTCCATTTTATCTAAGCCTTGAACCAACCACTCGACTGAGTGAGCACGAGTGACTCACTCGAGTCCGTCTTCAACGTGCCACTCGACGAGTGGACCTCCACTTGACCGAGTGGCACCTTCGACTTTTGGAATTTATCCTCCTTCCCCACTCGACCAAGTTGGTCTTTTAGCACTATTTTCTCTTAAAATTATCGTTTCACCACTTTCCTTGCTCGTATGCTCGTCGAACTTTGTCCAAATGGACTTTTTGGCTTAAAAACCACCTAAGTAATTACAATTCAAGAACACACACGTCATACAGAACGATATAATGAATTTAAGCATAAATCGACCAATAATGCATGCAAATGATATTAAATGCTCATCTAAATCGACCTAAATGCATGCATGCACAACATGTATCAAAAAGCATAAAGGACTACTTAATGAATCCCCTAGTGTTAGTTGCACCAGTGCATGGACGCCATTGATTATGTACATCGTTGCACAAGAACGATCAGTTGGAGCCTTGTTGGCACAAGAAAACGGCAATGTAAGGAAAATTCTTTGTATTACCTGAGTAGGACGATGATGCCAAATGAATTGAACGACTCGACAATAGAGAAGATATGTCTAGCTCTGGTCTTTGTGATTCTGAAGTTGAAGCATTACTTCCAAGCTCTCACCTTTCGCCTTGTCTCGAAGGCGAATCCGTTAAAGTATGCTATATCAAGACCAGTGCTATCTGATAGACATGCAAGATGGTATCTCCAACATCAATAATTTGAGATAGTTTACGTCCCTCAAAAGGCATTGAAGGGATAATTATTGGTTGACTTCTTAGCTGATCACCATATCCCGGGCTGAATGGGAAATGTTAGATGACTTACTAGACGAAGATGCTCTCCCCTCCTTAGAAGATGTACTTTGATGGAGCCGTTCATTGAAAAGACGCTAGTGCCGGAGTTGTGTTTGTGACGCCAGATGGCGAAGTACTTCCATACTCTTTTTCTATACTCAGAAATGCATGAGCAATATTGCCGAGTACTAAGCAGTCATACCTGGTCTTGAAATGGCAGTCGACAGAAATTGACTGCGTCTCAAGCATACGGTGATTCCAAGTTGGTGATTAATTGGTTGCTCGGAGAATATGAAGTTAAAAAATTCGAATTGCTACCATACGTAACTTACGCCTGAAGGCATCGTCAACTTGCAAAAAACTTGTTGCTTTGAATGTACTTGGGTGAATAAATCCAGGCTTGTTGTCGAGAAACACAAAGACATAGAGCCAACATGTCAGATATGCTACCAAGTATGTCTACCTCATTGTACCCTCTTAAATGCTAAGCTTAAAAAATGCAGTAGTCTCAGCAGATGTCCATGGTTTGTATCTCTCCACTTTGCCAAGGAATTATGAGTTTCTTTAGGGGGAGAGGCGGCTGAGGATATCTTATAGACTTCTTTGACTAGAAATTGATCCATGAGTCGATAGAAACTTTAAGAATTGACCGATATTGTCGACAAGCTTCCGAAGTGGATGATAAGCAGAGAGTAAATGACGACAAGAGAAATAAATAGAGCTTATGGTCTCGTTACTTGTAGTAAGCTTCTTCGCACTTGGTACAACCTTGACGTAGAAGGGGATCGAATCATTGGAAGGCCCGCCAAGAAATATAAGTCCCATCATCGGATGGAGAGTTTGCCAGCAGAGGTTAGCAGTGAATTGGTTGAATGACTCCATGCCTCGCAAAACGCTTTGATCACCTCCAAAATTGCAGTCATACATGAAGAGTGAAGCATAACCTGGACCACGAATCATTACTTGCCCGAGATAATCTTCGCAGTGGCTCAAAATCCTCCGTTCATTCCCAATAGCCTTTAATATAGTAGAATTTGTTGAGAAATTGAATGTCGCCTCCCCATGTAGCTTGACCCTTGATGATGCTTTGTCCTAGCATTGGAAGGTAGTTCTTCCGATGATATGTGGTGAGTCGTTCATAGAATCCAAGTTGTCGAAGTTTTGCTTAGAGGTGTGGATGTAGACCACTCTCGTTTGTGTACTTCCTAATGAGAGGTTCGTGGATGACTTAAGCTAGTTCCTTCTTCTAGAGGCTGATGTTGTCATCAAGAATCTCCAAGTATTGCTCTTCTGAAAAATCATTTATACCCTTAAAGTACACCATTGTGACAACTGATGAATAATAAAAAAAAAAGAGTTAGATGTGTTATGTGAGGAAGCTACGTATTACAAAGTTCTCTATAAATATGTACGTGCACGTCAAAAAAAGAATTCAGACATCATGTTCTCTTCTCCCCCAAACTGATTTGGCCCCTAGACCGAATCATTATTATACCAGACGGCCTGGAATTCTCCCCTCCAAATAGAAAAAGTATCAACTGATCACCACCATTGGCCGCCGTATGCTCATATATGCGGCCCCATGGACTCTGTCGTCCACTCAGCACTGGAAGAAATATGTTGCGAAGCTGTGAAAGGGCTCCATCTCTAGAAGAAACTCACCCCGTCTCTCACTGCTCGAGGCATGCCCATCTGCCCGAACATGGAGTAGGCTGTATGGGATAATCTTGTGGAGATTCCGGGGCTCAAATTGGTGGCTGGTGCCGCCGGGGCTTCTTCTAAGTCTACAGAGGATTTGACTAAGTGTACTTTTGAAGAGTGAGAAAAGATGAATGCCAAAATAGCGGCTCCAGAACCATGACGAAAGTTTTCTCGGAATCTACCAAATTAAGACGTCAATTCTAATTTGATTGATACTCACGTCTCGTTCTACAACGCCTCGTCATTGCTTGGAATAGCGCAAATGAGTTGTCTAAGGAAGTATCCGTTCTTGCAAACAATTTTTTCTACCAACAAAAGGAACTTGAAATCCGAGGATGGAAACAATTTGTTATTCGCAAGAAACAAACTTCAAGCAAAAAAGAACAGAAAATTGGTTCTATTGTGTCCACCAATATGCACTATTTTATGGGAAGCATTTGGGTAGCCAACACATTAAATGCTTGATATCACTGAGGAGGAACAAGTACTCCTGATGGATGGAGATGGTTTGCCACTGAAGGCATTGAAATCACATGCTTCCATCTGGATGATTCACACTTACTCACCTTCAGACCCTCTTCTATTCGTTGGGTTGAAGGATAAAAATGGTGTACCGCAAATAGCTGATGACGAACTCTTGGATGATCCTGCTATAATAAGCGTGATAGACGAGGAAACTGAATTCAATGCCTTAGTGGAAGAAGAGACTGATCTTCTTGATTCATTGATTAGAAAAGACTGTTTAAAGAAAATAGAAGAAGAAAAAGAGCAGCAAGAAAATTGGAAATAGCTTTACTCCAACGACGATCGATGCAAAGACGATTCGGGATGTCGATAACTGAGCAAGACACGCCGATGTTGTTCTTTGATCGAGAGTGGAACGTGTCGAATATGTCAGCCTATTTATAGTAGATTGCTATTGGGCCAAGAATAGAGAGTCCAACTAGCACGAGGAGATCCTGCTGAAATTTGATAAGCTTCATTATTGGAATTCTCGCAATGTGAATAAGTGATCAGATAAAATTGAGTTTTTGTAATTATGTCCCATGCATGCAAAGGCAATCTTTTTAAATCTAGACAGGCAATTAAATCAGACAATGAAGTGGGTCACTGGGTCACTATTCGACCGGTTGAACCGTTGTAAAAAAATCGAATGACTCGGATATCGGTTTTTATATATGTATACATGCACCACATCACAAAATTCAATATTATGACAAAAAATGCATAAAAGTATAAAATGAAATGCATTTTCCTTTTTTTTTTTAAATGAAAACCCAAACATAAAAAGTTGAAAGTAACTAGATTATACGTAGTTATGTCACATCTTGTTTTGACAATCAACTCCAATCCAATTGTCCATAAAAATAAAATCTGAAATTTAAAACCATTACAATTAAAAATGCTCCTAGCAATTACGAATATCAATCAATTCCAACCACACTCATGTTCTTCCATCATGTTATTGGAATTACTACACTCTACATGATTAGGTCCACGAACATTTGAACCACTATCTCCAACTTCATATTGTCAGCCAAAATTTTCAAGATCACCATCGGTAATTGCCTCAGAATCATTTTCTTTACCTGAAACAAAAATCAAGAAATAATGTGTATCAAATAATTTTAAGAACAATACTTCCACGTAAAACTAATAATCTAATATAACATGTACCAGGCAACATTTCTCGGCATTTCTTCCTCAAGCATATTTTCCAACTCATCGTAATCAAGCTCACCATCAATTGTTTCTACCATAATCCAGAATTTCATCTTGTCAATGCACTCATAATCAACTGGATCATATGGTCGCTTGCTATACTTAACCCTATGATGTCCAAAGAAAAGTGATAATATATGATATTGATAACATTAAAGTGTAAAAAAAAAAAAAAAAAAAAAAAAAAAAAAGAAAGAACTTAATCAGACATACTTGTTATGTAAGCGCAAGTTATAGTGTATATAAATTAAATCATTCAATCTTGGATGCTCCAACCTATTTCTCTTTGAAGTGTGAATACGCTAAAAAACACTCCAATTGCACTCACATCCAGAAGAAGAAGTTTTTTGACTTAGTATTTTTATAGCTAACTTCTTTATGTTTGGAGCATCAGTAACAAATAATTTTCACCAATCATCTATAGCAAGAAAAATCCTGATTAATTTTGAGAAAAATAAAATAGTTTATGCAAATTGAATAAAATAAAATTAATAGGCACTTAAGAACTTCCCAAAGAAAAAATAAACAAGTGAGTTAAATAAATTTACCTGGTCGAGTTGATATAGCAGTCGCCAGAGCAGCTAGCCTTGAAAAATTATTTAGTCTATCTTGAAAAAGAGATATCTCGTCATATATTTTTGAATGCGCACACCCCCAAATATTTTTACCAATGATGTCCAATAACCCATTCATGATTTCAGAATTGTCACAGAAAGATTCTTTATCATATTGGAAGGCTGGATTCAAATAATATGTTGTTGCATGTAGACTTTTTTGCAACATCCTATCCCATCTTCGATCAATGATTTTAATGTATGGTTGATACAAATTTCTTTTATTTCTAAATAACTTTATGATACATTTTCTCTCTCTACGCATGCCTTCATACACATAACCCATGGCTGGTTTCTCATCAGAATCACAAATACGTAGCAAACATAGAAGTGGAGCATCAAGCATTACAGTAATGCTATAATTGTTCCAAAACCTTTCATCCAAAACAGTTTGTCTGATTGCTTTTGCAATATCCTTCTTTAAGTATTTTTTAAAATCTTGAGATATCACCATAACTTGCAAATCATCCTTGTGGTCATCCAAACTTTTCAATGCAATAAAGGTAGTCGCAAAGCGAGTATCACCTAGGCGAAGAATTTCCCTCCAACCTTCTCTTTTTCTCAGCCAATTCAGAGGCCATTTATTATTATAAAAAAAAAAACATGTGACTTTAGACGCCAAAATAGCCAGATCCTTAACATGAGGCAATTCACCAATATATTGCATGATCAAATTAATGCAACGAGTTGCGCAATGTGACCACAGATTCGATGGGTATCTATCAAACAACAAGTGACCAGCAGCCTTGTAGTTACTTGCATTATCAGTAACCAAATGAATCAATTATTAGGATAAACTATTTCTACAATTTCAGAAAACAAATAGCAAAGATTTTCAGCATTTGTCTCAATTCCAGATGCATCAATAGATTTAATGAACGATATTCCAGTAGGACAATAAACCAAGAAATTAATCAGTGGTCTTTGTCTAGAATCTTTGCACCCATCAACCATTATGGTACAACCAGTTTCTGTCCATGTACTCCTAACAGAATCAACAATCAATTCTACTTGTTTCTTGGCATCTTGCAATAAAGAAACCCGCAAAGCATGATAACTAGGTCAAGTGTACCCATGACCCGTAGTTTCAATATTACTCATGGCAATTGGAAAATATTGAGAATTAACAGCATTTAGTGGTATACAAGAATCATAAAACCACATTGCAATTGCTAGATCAGTATCATGCCACTTTTCTTTACTTTGTAAACAAGCTTTTATAGAAGGTTGAGAAGGATCATGATTACCACGTTACAAAAAATTATCCAATGGAGATGTTGTTTTTCTCTTTTTTAAGGAAGAGGATTGTCCGTCCTTTTGAGCGTCTTCTGCAACTGATATTCCTTGAGTTGGTGGATGCATATTTTCATTGTCATTATCATATGCCTAAAAATAAATCAGCATCAATAACTCCTTGTATTTCTTTCGCTCTCTCAACATTTTCTTTTAGAGATCTTTGAATCATAAATCGGACATCAGCTGGAACTTTCTTGCAAGAGACAACATTTCCTTTTGCTCCAGCAAGATGCTGCTTCATGCGGTTGATGCCCCCACCTCTTAATGAAGTATGACAAAATCCACAAGTTAATGTCTTCTTTCCATTAGCATCTTTTGTTTCTGCCACATATTTCTATGATGTGTCTCTCCTTTGCCTTGGATTATTATTGGGTAAGTGTCCCTGATTTTCTTCGGTTTGAGATTCAAATTGTGGATCCATTACCACAAAAGTGAACAAAGACGTAAAAAATAAATATTAGCATATATTACAATTCTTCTACTAAACCATTAGTTGCTTCTATTTTAATTCACAATTTACAAAAATTAGCTATCAAATAATTAATGAAAGTTATGTATAAAGTTATGAATTAATTAGTTAAGGTTTTCAGAAAAATCTATTGAAGTCCAATGCAATTCAAAATAAAAAATAAATCATCGTTAAACAAGATCAACAACGGCATGACCAGAATATAAACATCAATACATAAAAACATAATAACGTACTTGATACTTGAACCTATACGTAACACACTAACTAATGCTTGAATCAAATCATGAATACACAATATACCAAAACATTAAATAAATAATCAAAATCTATATAACTATATTTCAAAAAAAAAAAAAAACTTACCAGACTAATATGCAGTAGTATCGTTGTGCGCCACCCAATAAAAATTCAAAAAATTGTTGGCCTTTAAAGTTTAATCAATATATTGGGGTAATGGTATTAGGATTTGTATTTTAGGTTGAATATAATAATAGGAATAAGAGAAGAGAAATTTTAATAATAAATTAATAGTTAGTGTATTTACTGAATCTTAGTTGAATCTTGCGTGACTTGAATTAAGTCTCCCTCCTTCTGATCTTTGTGTTTGCATCCACGTACATGATCATTTTTCCCTTTTTTTAATATATAAAGGTAATTACAAAACGCGAGTTAACCGGTTCGCCGGGTCACCGATTTTATCCGAATTTTCCACGGGTTAGACTGGGTTAGTTGTAGCCTAGTACATGTTAAGAACCGGACCGGCACTATAACTGGTTCAGGGTTAAACCGGTCCGGTCCGGGTTTAAAAACATTGTGCAAAGAGGGAATTATGTGGGGCCCTAGAAGAATAAAACTATTAATGGAAAAATTAATTTCAATGTCTCCACTTGCTACTAAGAAAAGTATTTCAGCATTGGACTATTAGGGTATGTTTGGTTGGGGTTGGCCCGAACCTAAATCGCTTAGGCCAACCCACAACCCATTTTTGTTTGTGTCATTACCCAAATCCCTTAAAAACTGATTATGATTTAGTGTAGTACTGCACCTTGTGCAGTTGGAAAATAAGATTATTCTCCTCTTTATATCTTTAAGGTTTTAGTGCTACTACACCGTGCAGTACAACACTAAATCTGAATCCTTTAAAAACAGGGTTTGAGGGCTTTATTTTCTCTCTCCCCCTCTTCTCCCTCTCATCATCAATCAGTCAATCACCCATGCCCCTCCCTTTCTCTCTCTCTCTCTGATGACGATTTTCTTCTCGTCCTCTCTTTGTCGTCGTTAATCCACTTTCTATTGGCCATTCTCTTTGTTTTTTATGGATTCCAATTCAGATTTATCATGAGAATAGGTATATGCGGATCTCCTCTGGCTATATCAATGATTTTATTACCATATAATGGCTAGGGTTTTCTCTAGACAAGCTCCGTATTCAAAACCCTATGTTGAGGCTGCCAGCTCCTTGCCTTATTCTGACGACTTTATCTTCATCGGCGCTGCTTTCTACAGGCCATCCTAATCGTATTTTGTTGCCTGCTCCTACTACTGCACAAGCTCAGGAAAGACAAAGCTCTGATGCCACGCATAGCATCCAATTCGGGAGACTTGATCCCTACGCAGCTGCATCCTTACCTCTGGGAACGAAAAAAATTTCTGCTACGCCAATTTCTGGCTCATCTCACGTCCCCTAGCATACTTTCGCACCTCCGGCTATTGGATCTTCTCCAGCAAACTGGGGTGCATCAGTTGCTGCGACATTGCCCTTCGGCACTGATTCCCTTCGTACTTCTGCGCCACATGTGCCGTCTGTACAATTTATACATGCAACGGTGACACACACAGTTGTTGCCTCGACAAGTAATATCTTATCTGTTTCCGTAGATGAATCTCTTTATCAGGATCGGGTTAATTTTTTTAAGAATTACACGTTGAATGGAAGGGTCTGGTATGTTAAGCATGATAAGTCGTGGAACATGGCTGACCATAAAACGAATTTGACACATTCCTGGAATTCGGAGGGGTCGATTAAGTTATTTTCTTTAGGATTGGGGTTCTATAATTTTCAATTTTCCACCATTGCGGATAGGGATAAAGTGGCTATTATTCACACTTTTGATCTTAAACCTGGAAATTTGAAGCTCTTTCGATGGATTCCAGACTTTAATCCGGATAAACATGAATCTTCTGTAGTGCAAGTATGGATTCAAATTTATAAATTGTCTCCTGAATATTGGTTTAAATCTCTGAATTTTAATATTGCGAGGGAAATTAGTTTGCCTTTGCAATTGGATGATCGTGAATCAACAACGAATTTGGGCATTATGTGAGAGTATGGGTCAAAGTTGATTTTGCTAAACTAATCCCAAAACAAATTTTAGTCACAAGGAAAGGATACAGTACATTTGTCTCCTTATATTATGAGAATTGCCTGGCTTTTTGTTCAAAATGTTAAGTGATTGGCCATGATTTATCTTCTTTCAACCGACATGCTAATCATGCTCCACCGCCACCTAAAAATACCTCTGAGATGCATGTTGACATGCATACTGCCCCTAGCCATCCACACTCTCGTGGTCGATCACATCGAAGATCGTCTTGTTGAAAATCAAAGCCCCAGCAGGAGTACCGCCCTAAGGTTACTACTGCAACTCCTGCTTCCATCTCCGGCAATACGCCAACTGGTTTCTCCATCGACCAGCCGCCTTCAGATTGCTCGTTTGTTGTTCCTTCTTCAACGGTAGCCCCTTCCCAGCAGTTTTCTTCTCCTATGTCAGCGGCTGCATCCAGCGCTTCATCGGGCATGGCTTGCTCGGTTCCCTTACAAAAAAATTTCAGTCTTTGCATGACATGGAGGACCATATTTCGTCTCAGGAGGATATATCTGCATTGGTTTTGGTAAGTTCGGATCCACCAACGGACGTTCCGCTGCACGTTACACCCCTTACAAAAAAAATTCAGTCTTTGCATGAGATGGAGGACCATATTTCATCTCAGGAGGAGATATTTGCATTGGTTTTGGTAAGTTTGGATCCACCAACGGACGTTCCGCTGCACGTTACACCCCTAGCAGTTCAACAACCTTTGTTCTCCCATGAGGATATCCTTGATCTTCAGCATGCTCATGCTCGTTCTCTATTTATCCCTCTGTGTAGACACCATTCTGTTGAGCTGACAAGTCGCACCGATCCAGTGAATCTAACGACGCCATGAAAGTTATGAATCTTGTCATTAATAAAAAATGGGGTGACATCCCGTATACTGATGACACACAGCCTTTATTTTGGAATGTGCGAGGTTTAGGGAATGACCTCACGAAATCTTCCCTTATTAAGTTATATCATTTGCACTCCCCGGATTATTTAGTTATTGTAAAACCCAAGGTTAGAATTGCTTTTGTTCCTCTTTGGTTTTCGGTTTCGATTCTTTGGTTTTCGGTTTTTGCTGGTGAAAATGAGCGTGTTAGCCTCAGACCCAATCTTTGGCTTCTTGCTCGTCCGTCTGTAGTGAATGTTACTAGTATGCTTTATACATCCCCTCAACTTCTGGTCGTGGTCAAACAAATGAATGATTCTATGGTTTTCGTTGCTTTTGTTCATGCAAGCAATTATTATTTATGTCGGCATGACCTTTAGGCTGACCTTGCCTTGTTCTCTGACTGCCCTTTGTGTGATGGGCGACTTTAATGCGGTTTTGGGTGCTCATGAGCGCAAAACCAATCTGGCCCCTTCCCTGATTTCTTGTGCTGACTTTCGTCGAGCTATAGACGATGCCTCTCTCTTGGAGGTAGAGATCACTGCCAGTCGATACACTTGGTGTACTCGTCATGATTTTATTGCTTCTAAGATCGATAGAGTATTTATTACTCCCTCCTTTGCGGATTTGTGGCAGAATCTCTCAGCCGCTGCTTTAGTTAGCAATAATTGGAACATCACCCTCTTTTTCTCACTTGTGCCGAGACTTTGGCAGATTTTCCTAAATTGTTTCGTTTACAAAACATGTGGACAACCCATGATGGTTTCCTATCCCTGGTACGCAGTTCATGGGTCACACCGTAGATTGCTTCTCACCGTTTTCGTACTGCAGCTTGCATTGTCACAGGTATAGCTGAGGGTATGCTTCCCACCAAATATCTTGGGGAGCCCCTTTTTCGAGGGTCTCCTAAGTCTGCCACTTTTAAACATGTCGCGGACTCTATTGATGCGAAGTTTTCTAAATGGAAGGGCACTACCCTTTCAATGGTTGGTCATGTATGTTTGGTTAATTTTGTAATACTAGCTCTTTTGTGCATCCTATGATGATCTATAAGTGGCCTTGTCAGCTTTTGAATGAAATTGAGACTACTATGCGCAATTTTATATGGACTGGTAAGATCGATAAGCAGGGTACTCTCAATGTGGCATGGAAAAAAGTATGTTCCCCTACGGAGGAAGGGGGTCCCGGTGTCAGATCCATTAGGGTGTCTAAGAAGTCGTTTCTCTTTAAACTGGTTTAGGATGTCTATACAGCAGACAGTGGCATTCTTCATTTTATCAAATGTCGCTGGTTTAGGAGGGATTTTTTCTATTTGTCCTTACCGCATAAAGTCGTTGATCTTCCCGGGAGTACGACGATTGTTGCATAAGGTAGTAGTGGAATCTAGATGGATTCCAGGACGTCTTTCTCGAGTTCGTTTTTGGTTGGATAATTGGTTGCGTTGTAGGAAAGTTTTGCGTCATGTAATTTCAGATTATTTTGTTAATGGTACCTCGTATATTGAGCAGGAGTTTTATATGCATCATTTAGATATTTTTTAGGATATCATTTCTTATACTTTTTCTCCGGATGATGATATGCAAATTTGGAGGCCATCTTCATATGGTCGTGTGACTTCAAAGGCTGCTTATGATAATTTTCGATCGCATTACCCGTCTACTTCATGGGGTAACTGGATATTGGCATCGTTCTTGCCCTCGTGCCACTCTTACCCTATTTGGAAAGCTCTCTCCATAACAAGCTTCCAACATGGGAGGTTCTTCATAGTCGGGGGCTTTCATGGCCCCACAATTTGTGCACTGTGTCGACAAACAAGGGAGACTACTGATCATTTACTTACATCTTGTCATTATTCACTTATTATTTTACGTCATTTGTTTGGGCCTTTGATGTTAATTTGGATTTTCATGTAGGCTTTCATAGTGTTCTTTTGCAGGCCATGTCTTTATCTTTTGGCTCTCAATTGCTTGCTCTTTGGCGAGTGGGGTTTGTTTCCTGTGTTTGGTCTTTATGGGTTGCTTGTTGATAGGTATAGCCCAGCAACTTCGGGTCTGGGCCCAGGAGCGCGAGCCCAACACACCTAAGCCGGCCCAGTTATGCCTGGGCCCAATCGCGGTATATTTGGAAATTGAGATCCCCATGATCTCCTCCTAACTTCCATGCAGATTTGATGAGCGATCCCCATGATCTCCTCCTAACTTCCATGCAGATTTGATAGGCGCAATTGTAGGGATTTAGTTAGGATTTTGAATTGTATAGTATAAATAGTAGAATGGTACTCGGATTTAGGGTTCGGACTTTGTACTCTAAAACTACAACGTGTAAGATTGAAAGGGAGATAGTGAAAAATACCTCGGCAGGTGATTGCCTCCGCCCGTGGACGTAGATCTCCGGATCGAACCACGTATATCTTGTGTTCTTTACTTTTTCTTGCGTTTGGTAACGTTGTTAATCGTGCTTTACTTCGAATTCCTAGGATAAGCGGATTGCGCTTTAACAATTGGCGTCGTCTGTGGGAACCGATTCGAAAGAAAACCCTAGCATACTTCAGCGTCATCACAACCGCTATGGTGAATACTCGCCGATCTGCTAATCCTACCCGGTCCCGTTGCAATCCTCCTGTGGATCAGAATCCCCCACCCTGTCAACAAAATCAAGATCCGCCTGCGGAGCACGTTAACATGCAGAATCTCCCCCCTGCCAATGATCCGGCGCAAGTTAATCTACAACCTGCCCCCGAATTATCGCAGGTGCAACAAGCCTTTCTTCGGGAGCACGCCGCTCTATTCCAAGAATGGAATAATTGGCGCGCCCACTCCGGTGAGCGCGCTAACAATGGCGTCGACCAGGGTGTGAGAAATCCACCCCGCGATCTATCACGTGAATTAGATGAAGATCCACCTCACCGAGCAAGGCATGATCGTCGTTAACAGCGATCAGCATCTCCAGCGGACAGCCGCAGCTCTAACGGGTCGAGACCCCGTTACGCCCACGAAGACGTGGATCGTCGCAGACCTATAGACGCACCAAAACGCGCTCGTTTAGACAAATCCCGTGTATTGGATCCTCTGAAACAAGAACAAGCTCAGTTTGCCGCGGAGCTTGACAAGGTGTTGGGCCTTGATGCCGACGGGGAGATCATCACTCCGTTCTCCGAGGAGATTCTTGCTACCCCGCTCCCCGAGGGGTTCAAGCTTCCCCCTGTGTCCGCCTACAACGGCACCGGAGATCCAAGTAATTTTCTAAACGCCTTAAAGTACGCTATGTTCAATCGCAACTGCACACTTCACCACTTGTGTAAAGTGTTCCCCGAGTATCTTCAAGACGAAGACAGACTTTGGTTCGATTCTTTACCCCGAGGCAGTGTTACCTCCTTTCGGGATCTCGCCGAGCAGTTTGGGCGCGTTTTCATACGCGAGCAAAACTCATGGCCACTTTGGCCGATCTCATGAATCTGGAACAGCGAGATGGGGAGACTGTTACCCAATTTCTCGATCGCTTTACCGCTGAAAGCCTTAAAGTTGGTAGCCGGTCTGATGATGTTATCATCAATGCCTTTATGAATGGCCTCCGGCCCGGGCCGCTTTACACCGAGCTTGTCCGAAACCCTCCTACTACGACCCGGGCTCTTTTCAGCATTGTATGCAGGTTCGCTAAGGCTGAGGAGCAAACCCGACGCAAGCGCGAGAACATGCCATCAAACGGCAATCGGATAAAACACAAGCTGGGACCAGTACCCGGCCTAGTGCCTTCGCTCGCCTAAGAAGAGGACGTTTGGAACCTCGCGGAGATATCTCTCAGCTCACTCCGCTTACAAAATCAAGAACAGAAATTCTTTCTGTTCACAAGAATGATCTGCGACCGTGCCCACGGATGACTACTCCGGCAGAGAAACGTAACCTTGATAAGTGGTGTGCGTACCACCACGATCATGGACATGACACCGAAGAGTGTCGCGAGCTTGGAAAAGAAATTGAAGATTGCTTAAAGAGGGGTTTCCTACGGCAATATGTAGCTCGGGCCGAGGACAGGTCTCGGTCACACCAAAATGACGGCTCACAACAAGGCCGCGGAGGTTACATGACCGAGGTCCACGACAAAACAGACCTCAGTGGCAGAATAACAGGTCGGGGTACAACAACTATGCTCGGCAAGACCAGGGAAGTCGTCAACAACCCCAGTTGCTGCCGCAACCGCCTCCTCATGGAGGACTCAGAGACAATCCACCCAATCACGTTATAAATGTGATCTATGGGGCCATTCCAACCGGGACTTCCCGAAGTGCCCTGAAGGTGGAAGCGCGCCGACCTCCTCCCGATGAGCCACGCCACAAACGCCTCCACAAATCTGAAACTGTAACTTTCACTGATGAAGATCCTGTTCCCGAGCTCACCCCACATATTGATGCCATCGTAATCGATATGGCCGTGGCTAATGTTACGATAAAACGAGTTTTCATCGACAATGGAGCCGCAGTTAGCGTTATATTCGCTGATTGTTTCCAGAAAATGGGCATACCTCATGAACAACTCCGACCGGCCCCCGGGCCGTTACAAACTTTCACTCAGGGTGAGGTTCGACCTGAAGGAATCATCAACCTTCCCGCTTCGCTCGGTACTTATCCAGCAATAAAAAAACATCTTCGTCAATTTTTATGTGATCAATTCTCCATCTCCATACAACATGATTTTGGGCCGAGATTGGCTCACCCCGGCTAATGGCGTTTGTTCCACATACCACCTCGCACTAAAGTTTCCTACACCCCACGACGAGGTGGCCATCCGTGGCAATCAACGGGTCTCTAAAGAGTGCATGTATGTAGCACTTAAAAAGACAATGAAGGTTCCTCCCAAGCCACAGTTTCAAGTAGCCACCTCGGTTCCTTCCTCGGATTCGTCTGCATCACTCGGGGATGATAATGTTAAGGTGCCGCTCGACCCGGCTAAACCGGAGCAGACTGTTACAGTCGACGCTGTAGACACCCCATTGCTACATAATGCCATCATCCAGACCTTACGCGAATATTCTGAAGTTTTTGCGTGGTCTCCCTTGGATATGCCGGGGGTCTCTCTAGACTTCATTACCCATAAGTTAAACATTAACCCCGGCGTGAAGCCCATACAACAAAAACGGCGGCAATTTGCTCCGGAGAGGAACACAGCCATCCGAACCGAAGTTCAACAGCTCCTGGATGCAGATATCCTGTTTGAAGTACACTATCCGTCCTGGCTTTCTAATCCCGTGGTGGTGACGAAGTCCAGCGGGGCATGGAGAATGTGAGTTGAATTCTCTGATCTCAATAAGCACTGCCCCAAGGATTGTTATCCTCTGCCCCCCATCGACCAAAAAGCCGAGGCCATCACTGGGCACAAGGCACTTTGCTTTTTAGATTTGTACAAGGAATACCATCAAATTCATATGGATCGCCGTGATGCCCTCAGAACGGCCTTTATCACTGACTTTGGGTGCTTTGCCTTCAAAAAAATGCCCTTCGGGCTCAAGAATGCTGGGGCCACTTACCAACGCCTTATGGACCACGTCTTCTGAGATCAAATCGGTCGAAATGTTGAAGTATACGTTGACGATCTTGTTATTAAAAGTTCTTCCACCACCACATGTATACAGGACATTGCTGCGACGCTGAAAGCGCGTTGCGACGCTATAGTCTTCGCCTCAATTCGGCCAAGTGTACCTTTGGCGTTGGCTCAGGTAAATTTCTAGGATACGTGGTTTCACAGCATGGTCTTCAGGCTAACCCGGCCAAGATCAGAGATGTATTGGATCTTCAACCACCAAAGACGGTGAAGGATGTTCAGCGTCTCACCGGCGGTCTCGCGGCCTTAAATCGTTTTCTATCTAAAGCCGCGGAGCGTCAGCTCCCATTCTTCAAAATTTTGCGTCAGGCAAAGAAATTTGAGTGGACTCCGCAGTGCACCGAGGCCTTTGAGGCTTTAAAGCAACACATTAAGCAGTTGCCAACTATGTCCGCACCTGTCCCCGGAGAGCCCCTTTATGTATATTTGGCATCAGTCGAGGAAGCAATCAGCACGGCCCTCGTCCGCGAGCATCATGGGAGTCAGCAACCCGTGTATTTCGTGAGCCGAGCACTTCAAGGCGCGGAGACCCGGTATTCTGTGGTAGAAAAAACAGTATTGGCCCTCGTCATGGCGGCCCACCGCCTGCGGCCTTATTTCCAAGGACGTGACATCAGGGTTCTCACTAATCACCCTATTCGCCAAATTCTCATTAAGCCCGATGTGTCGGGGCGTCTGGCTAAGTGGACCATCGAACTCGGGGAATATGATATTCAATTTTTTGGTAGAAGCATCATTTACTGACCCCGATTTGACTGCATATGCCACTCCTACGAATCACTCTGATCTTGAAACTGAAGCCTGCAAGTGGCAATTATACGTGGATGGTGCCTCTGCGACCCGAGGCAGTGGCGCCGGGGTCCTTCTCATTGGTCCCGATGGCGTTGAAATCAAGTATGTCTTGCGATTTAAGTTCAAGGTCACCAACAACGAAGCGGAATATGAGGTGGTTCTTGCTGGGCTCCGGCTCGCTCAATCCTTTGCAGCTTCGCATATCCAGTTTTTTACGGACTCCGAGGTGGTCTCTAGTCAAATTAAAGGCACCTATGTAACCAAGGATGATACATTGAAAAGGTACCTCGCTTTGACACTTCAGCTTTTGTCAACTTTTTCTTCGGTTGATATCCAGCAGGTGCCTCGCAAAGAAAATGTTCAAGCTGATGCTCTTAGCAAAATGGCCTCCGCGGTCCCGACCAACATGTTTCCGGACATAATCGTCGAAGATGCTATCCACCCTTCCATTCACGAGGCGACGGTTTCTGTATTGACTGAGAACAGTCTCAATTGGATGACCCCTATCATCCATTATCTCCGGGATGGTACACTGTCGGATGATAAATTACTCGCTCGGCGCATAATTCTTAAAGCACCGAAGTATACACTCCACGACGGAATCCTGTATCGTCAGTCATACTTACAGCCGAGTCTTCGCTGCCTTGACCCAGTCCAGGCTGACTATATTTTTCGCGAATTTCACGAGGGGGCCTGTGTAAGCCATATTGGCTCGCGGACGTTGGCCAAGAAAATCATCCAGTGGGGATACTACTAGCCCACGTTATTTAATGATGCCCATAATTTAGTGACAAAGTGTGACAAGTGTCAGCGACACTCCCGAGTGAAGCATTTACCACAAACCGAGCTCATTGGCATACAAAGTGCCTAGCCATTTATCCAGTGGGGAATCGACATTGTGGGCCCGTTTCCAGTCGCTCCGGGAGGCTTAAAATTTCTTGTGATTGCAGTGGATTACTTCACCAAATGGGTTGAAGCCGAGCCCCTCACTGCTATCACCGGTCAGAACATCTTGAAGTTTGTTTGGCGTAACATCGTATGCCGCTTCGGCATCCCGAGCGCCATTATCTCAGACAATGGCAAACAGTTCGCCAATGACCCCTTCTGGTCCTTGTGCGAGGAGTTGCACATCAAACAAATTTTCACCTCGGTCGCTCATCCTCAAGCCAATGGTCAGGTCGAAGTCACCAACCGCACCCTGCTTACTGGTTTAAAGAAGCGCTTAGATCAAGCTAAAGGTCTCTGGGCCGAGAATCTTCCGCAGGTTCTCTGGGCCTATCGTACCACACCGCACACGTCAACCGGAGAAACCCCATACAGCCTCACTTATGGCTCCGAGGCTGTCATCCCTGCTGAGGTGGGGGTACCCAGTCCCCGGCTCGTTACCCTCGATCCTGAGACTAACGACAATGCTCTCCGTACTAACTTGGATGAGCTCAAGCACCGCCGTGATCAATCCTTTATTCAACAAGCTAAATGTAAGCAACGAGCAGCTCAGTATTACAACCTCCGGGTTAGGGGTCGGAGACCTAGTACTCCGGTTAAATTCTGCCAGCAAAGCTGCCCCCGAGGGCAAACTGCATGCCGCCTGGGAAGGGCCTTACCGCGTCATTGCCGCGCATGCCTCCGGGAGCTATCAGTTAGCACATCTAGATGGTACGCCGATACCCCGAGCATGGCATGTTACTAATCTACGGCATTTTTATCTATAATTCCCAATCGACAAGTACCTTTTCTACCTTTACATTTTTTGTACGTTATTTCGTTTCCGTACTATAACATTTTCTTTTATGAGTCTCTTTGTATTCTTCAATTGTTCCGACAATTACTTTGAATAAAGTTTTAACTTTACGTATATTACTGTACTTTCTTCTACGCTGCGGGGACGCCCTGGCCTAGACTCATTATTATCTGTCTCCGGACACACTGATCTCTCGCCTGATCCGTCCAGAGAGATCAGCATTTCGTCCCCGGACATATGTTCCCTCTCGCCAGTTTAACCGAAGAGGTAATTCACTCTCGCCTGATCCGTCCGGAGAGATCATTAGCTCCCGCCCGATCCGTCCGGGGAGTTTTTCTGCCTTGCTTCTCTATACGGTCTTATTTACGTATTGTACTCCCGAGTACTAACTACCACATTATTTTAATAATGGCATGTCAAAATAATTTAAAGAAGTTGCCTCATGATCAAACATTAACTACTTTTATTTAACATACTTGTCAAACATATCAAAATATTTTCGCAATTTTGCTTCCCAAAAGTGTTCTTTACATATATGCATGCGTTATTATAATAACTAAGCATTATCTTCGGCCTCAGAGCCAATACTCAGCGCTCCGGCGTTGGGATCCGTCCCGGGAGCTTCTTTGCGTCCTCCGGGATCTGGAAGTTCCACGGCTTGGGACTCCGGTTCTTCCCCTGCTTTGACCTCCTCTACGCCGAGGACTCACTCTCGGCACTAGCCTTGGAACATCGCTCCTCACTCGGCCCCGAGGACTCGGTTGAGGCTCTGGTCTCGGAGTGTTAGCCCATTCCGCAGGATCCCATTCCGCGGGGTCCATTACTTCAATCTCCTCGGCTAGCTTCTCAACCTCCTCCTCCGCAACAGCTACCGGGGTCTCCTCCCCAACGGCCACCGGGGTCGGCTCTTGGATTATGATCCCTTTGCCTTTTCTCGCCGCTCCCTTTTTACTCCTCCGCGGAGCCTTCGATACATCCTGGCCCCGGCTAGAGCTCGCAACATATTCTTCTGTAGTACGGCGCCACCTGCCGCGGCCTCTTAAGCCCTCGTACATATTAAGGAGTAATTCCAGTACTTCTCGCTTTCTAACAAGCTCAGAGGAGTCTGTGTGACCGGCCGCCATCAGCGCCGAAATTTCCCCTTGAATCTCAGTTATCCGCTCCTCGACCTCCTCAAAAGTTAGCAGGCCGTACTCCATCAGTATTCGCTCATACTCCTTTTGGTGGATGATGACGCGGTCTAGTTCGGCGACCGTTGACAAATATTTCAGCTGCTGATCTCTCGCCTTTTCCACAGATTTGGCCCTTGCCTCTTCGGCCTCCTTGGCCCTTCTCTCCACCACGGCCACTCTCCTCTCCAACCGAGGAACCACTTGTTTTTGCAGATTATCCTTTTCCCCGCGGAACCAGTCCAAAGACTGCATGAGTTTCTTTATTACATTATGAAGCTCCTCGGTATTCTCCTGTTTGCAGCACAAGATCAGTACTATAATGATATACTCACACTGACAACAAAACAGTAACTCAACAATATTGCCAACAACCGACTTCACATTCAAAAACAACAAGTGTATACATTGTCTACAGTCATTACATCAGAAATACAGATTTATCCTAGCATCTACTATATGTACAGTTCATCAAAATTGCGGGGAACGACTGACCTCCCCCTGATCGACCACTCCAGCTGCCTCCGGCACCTCTACCTCCACCTCGTGCTCTTCCTCTGGCAGTTCTTGGATCACCCCCGCGTTCCCCCCCATAGCCTCCGTGGTGATCTCCATGCGCAGGGGTGGATCCTTGTCTCTGGGCTCCGGGATGAGTTCACCCCGGCAAAAGGCAAAGAACTCTTCGTCTTGATCCACATCACAGGCAGCGATCTCCTCGGCGCTCAGAATCATCTTCTTCTCCGCCAGAGCCTTCACCAAGGGCCACTCCGAGACACGACCCAGTGCGTTGTAATACGCCTCCTCCACGGTGCACACGGCATTGAAATCATATTCGAACTCTGAACGATAGACATCCACGTTCGGATAGATTTCCTTGACTTTCTCCAGCAGCACTAACCGTGTTGTCGTGTCCCCGACCGTGACGAAGCTTGTCTGATAGTCGAGAAATATGCTGGTTTGCAACAGTTTCTCTGCAAATGTCTTCGGCACGGCCCCCTGGCCCTCCACTACGGCTGCCTCCTTGGCTTTCAGCTCCGCCCGCAGTTCCGCCACTTCGCCGCAGAGCACCCCGGCTTCTGCTTCCACCTCGCGCAGCCGCGCCACTTCCTTCTCCACCAAGAAAGCTCTCTTGCGAGCCTCGGACAGGTCATGAGTCAACCTATCATTACGAGAACGCAGCTCCCTCACCGCTTCGGCTAGCTCTTCCTTGGCCTCTCTCTCGCTCCTTCGGTCGAGGTCCATGATCCCCTGAGCCAGCCGTAGAAGCTCCTCGGCATCGGGTCCCTCCAGGCCCAGCACGTTTGTGCGCCCTTGCCCCTTGAAACACAAAACCAAAAACAAACATCAGAAAAATGCTATAAAAGTAGTTTTTCGCCCCGACAATGGTTATACATGCTTTACCTCGGGGATTGACTCCGTACGCAGTCTTTTAGCCGCTCCCAGGGGAGTCACAGACGGCTCCGACCTCCTCTTCGACCTCGGGGCCGCCCCCGCGAACACAACATCTTCCTCCGTCCCTGCTGACGGCCTCGGACTCGGCGCCACCCTAATTCTAGGTGCCACTTCGGCTGCAATTCCCTTCTTCTTTGATGCCGCGAGCACCGCAAGGCTTCCCGAAGTCTCCTTTCCGAAGCGTCCCACTGCAAAAGAAATTCATGGTTAATCCTGTGCAAGTTACAGTCAGTTACACAATTTTAAAGTTCCTACCCTCCTCGGCTGCCCCGACCGCCGACTCCTGCCCCCGGGTGGGATCCTCCTCTGCTCCGCCCAAGTAATACGGGCTTAACCCTGCCTCCTCCAGCTCCTCCTCGGTGCAGAGGGTCTTGAACGTACCTACAGTACGGAATTGTCTTACGACCTCCGGCTCCGGCTCTGCCACCGGGGCATTATCTACTACCTCCTCCCTCCTCCACCTCGGGAGGACCACGCCAGTCTTCACATAAATAAATTTCTCCTTCCAACCCTCCACCTTACTCGGGTTTTGCACCTTAAACCCACCTCGGGCCCTGGGGCTAAAGGAGTACCATCCCTTCGATTTCCCGAAGGCTTTCATTTGGAAGAAAAATCTTAACAAATCTACGTTTGGTTCCACCCCGGCATTCTTACATACCACTGTAAATCCAACAACTTACCTCACGGCGTTGGATGCTAATTAACTCAGGGCGATGCCATAATACCTCAGCAACTGCACTACGAAGTCCCAAGGGGGAATCTAATTCCTATTCTCAAATGGTCTTATATACACGCTTATGAAGCCCCTCGGCGGGCAACACGCCCGGTCACTAGGCTCCAGCACTATGTATTCTAAGTTAAAAGGGAAGTAAAAGGTTGCAATCAGGGTTTCTATATGCCCCCGCGTCATCCGCAGCGCCTCCACGGCCACCTCGAAATCCTCCTCCAAACACTCACTAAACCCTACTGCCCGTGTGCCGGATTCCATGTCGTCTGCCCTATATATCATCCTAATCACTCTTCTTTCTAGAATGATAAAGCGCAGGGGTGGTACATCTAATGGGGTTTTATCAGTCCCTACCTCTCTAATTGAAGATGAAGACGATGAGGAAGACATACTTACTTGGTTTCGATTTGAGATGGTTCACAAATGGCACAGATGAATCTTCTTTTTCCCGCTCTCTGTATCTTGCAAGTCGCAAATGAGAATAATGAAGTTTACTGTGCAAGCCTTCTTTATATATACTCATGCATCAACGGCTCAGATCTGGCCTTTTCAAATTTCGTGTCTCGCATTCGCGCGTGGATGTCACGCGCGTTACAGTTACCAAGGCGCGTGGGAGACACGCTTCTTGGAATTCTCAAACGCGTCACTTCACATCCCTTCTCCTAATGATGGCGCCGCCAATCACATAAACTCACCCTTCCCCAGGAAGTTTTGGGACTCACTCGGTGACCCCTTCACCTCGGGCGTATTTCAGCTCGGCCTCACCAGACCTCACTATCTCGGGGTTACTTCGGTTCGGTCCCCGTGGAGTTCTCCATCCCGGGGATACATCAACTCGGCTCCGGTCGAACCCATGACCCCGGGGGTACTTCAAATTGGTCCTGTTCGGTCCTTATCAAGTTCTTCACCCCGGGGACTACTCAGCTCGGTCCCAGTTGACAACCCCATCCTGGGGGTACTCCGCTTTTACATCATTCTACATTGCCGCCCGTTCCACCATGCTTTCCTATTAACCGAAGCTCCTACCTCGCTCCGGCTGGTGGGGGGGCATCTGATAGGTATGGCCCAGCAACTTCGGATCTGGGTCCGGGAGCGCGAGCCCAACATAGCCAAGCCAGCCCAGTTATGCCTGGGCCCAATCGCGTCATATTTGGGAATTGAGATCCCCATGATCTCCTCCTAACTTCCATGCAGATTTGATAGGCGCAATTGTAGGGATTTAGTTAGGATTTTGAATTGTATAGTATAAATAGTAGAATGGTACTCGGATTTAGGGTTCGGACTTTGTACTCTAAAACTACAACGTGTAAGATTGAAAGGGAGATAGTGAAAAACACCTCGGCAGGTGATTGCCTCCGCCCGTGGACATAGATCTCCGGATCGAACCACGTATATCTTGTGTTCTTTACTTTTTCTTGCGTTTGGTAGTGTTGTTAATCGTGCTTTACTTCGAATTCCTGGGATAAGCGGATTGCGCTTTAACACTCGTAATAGTGCCGTATTCGATGATGTTTTATCTAGCCTAGACAGGTTCTTACTATCATTTGGACAGCTATTAAGGATGCTTCTTTATGCCATAAGGAGTATATGAGAAACTCGTCTGTCGAATTAATTTGTTTGAAACGATTGCATATGGATCCCATTCTTCGGCAGCCGTAGTCTCCGACTTCGGTCATTTAGGTCCCGCCGCCTTCGGGTTTGTAGATGTCAATTCAATATCATCAAGTGAGCATGTCTTGTAGTAGAGGTTGAGTAGAATCAGGAACCAGGTTTGGGTTGGGAAGAACCGGATCATAGAGCCGGGTTTATATCAAGTCAGTTTTGGAGGTTATTGAAGAACCGGAGTTGTGACGGTTATAACAGAATTGTGCAACGGCTTTGAACCGTTGCATGAGAAACCGTTGTTGAAGACGCGTACCAGTTTTTAAAGCAGTTGAAACTGAATTGATTCCAGCTTCCAGAGCTTCTTGATTCGAGCTTAGCTCTTTATATACATTTGTTCCACTTGTAAAGACGAGTTGATACACGTAGTTTTCCCTCTGTAAACACTACTCAATCATTAGAATTTGAAAGCTAGGGTTCTTGAGCTCAATTCGGGTTGTGAATTGGGGTTTCTAGTTTTCTCAGTTGTTTCTTGTAATTGATTGTTTAGTGGAGTGAATTGAGGTGTATAGAGCCTCCGTGGATGTAGATCACATTGATAGAACCAAGTAAAAGCTGTGTGTTCTTCATTTTGTTTTCTGGTTTTGCGTTCGGTTTTGTTTGGCCGATTGTTCAGTTCATTTTCATTCATTTATGGATTGAATTTATTTGTGTGTGTGTAAGTGATCCAAAGCTTAACAAGTGGTACCGTCTGTGGGAAACACAACACATACATTCAAAGAAGGAGAAAGAATGGCTGGAGTAAAGATGGATGTGGAGAAGTTTTCAGGTAAGAATGACTTCTCACTTTGGAAGATCAAAATGAATGCAGTACTGATTCAAAATGGCTTAGACTCTGCACTTCTTCCTGTTGATCAATGGCCTGATGCTGAGAAATCCAAGTTTCCAGAATTGGATAAGAAGGCTCTGAGTTTGATATTCTTATGTCTGGGTGATAAACCTTTGAGGGAGGTTTCTAGGTGCAAGAATGCAGTGGAGGCATGGGGAAAAATGGGGGAACTCTATCAATCAAAGTCTATATCCAACAAACTAGTTCTGAAGCAGAAATTAATGTCCTTCAAAATCACTGATGATAAGGTTATTTCTGATCAACTTGATGAGTTTGTCAAGATGATTGAAGAATTGGAAGATCTGGGGGTGAACTTGGAGGATGATGATTAGGCTCTGATGGTGTTGAATGTTCTTCCAAAGTCCATGGAAAGCTTTAAAGATGCACTGATGTTTGGAAGAGATGGAAAAATCAGCTATGAATCCTTCCTGTCAGCATTGAAGGCAAAGTGCTTTCAAAATCAGGGGGAGAAGGGCTCTGCACAGGCTGGAGAAGGTTTGAACATTAAGTTCAAAAAGAATTTCCAAAAGAAGAAGTTCCAGGGATTCAAAGATAACAAATCTGGAGCTCAGAATGCAAAGAAACAAGGAGACTGGGTTGAAACCAGAAAGTGTTTCAAATGCAAGCAAGCTGGACATTTAAAGAAGGACTGTCCACAAAAGAAGAGGAAGCGGGAGAATCAGAGGGCAGAAGTGGCTATGACAGAGCATCAAGAAGACATCCCAGAAGTCTTAAACATCACAGACACAAAAATGGAAAAGGAATGGGTTCTTGATACAGGGTGTTCATTCCACATGTGTGCTAATGAATCCTGGTTCAAGGATCTACAGAAAGAAGATGGTGGGTGTGTATTACTGGGAAATGATCACTCCTGCAGAGTCAAAGGCACAGGATCAGTTCAAATAAAAATGTATGATGATAGTTCATCACTGGATTGAAAAGAAATCTCCTATCCCTTGGTTCTCTTGTGGCAAATGGCTGTCAGTTCAATTCCCTATATGGTTATCTTCACATCACTAAACACAACAAGTTGGTAATCAAAGGAAGGCAACACCATGGCCTGTTTATTTTGATTGGATCACCTGTGATAGGATGTGCTAAATCTGTGATAAGCAGAGAAGATGTTATGAAGTGGCATAGAAGACTGGGTCATATTGGAGAGAAAGGGTTGAAGGAGTTATCCAAGAAGGCCATCATTGGTGAAATGGGAAATAGAACACTGGATTTCTTTGACAAGTGTGCTCTGGGGAAGGCCAAGAAGCTGCCTTATGCTAAAGGGATACATTCTACCCAAGAACCCCTGGATTATGTACACTCTGATATTTGGGGGCCTTCAAGAACAGAAACACATGGAGGAGGAAGGTACTTAATGTCCATCATTGATGATTACAGTAGAAAAACATGGGTATATGTTTTGAGGAACAAGAGTGATGCATTTCTTAAGTTTAAAACATGGTTGAGTCAGGTGGAGAACCTAAGAGGGAAGAAGTTAAAACATCTTAGGACAGATAATGGCTTGGAATATCTATCCATTGAATTCACAGGGTTTTGTGAAGAGAAGGGCATCACAAGGCACAGAACTGTCCCATTAAACCCCCAACAGAATGGGGTTGCTAAAAGATTTAACAGAACTGTGCTGGAAAGAGTTAGATGTATGCTGATTGATGCTGGATTATCTAAATCATTCTGGGGAGAAACTATAAACACTGCATGCTATTTGATCAACAGGTCACCATCATCAACTCTAGGATTTAAAACCCCAGAAGAAGTGTGGAGTGGAAAGATACCAATCTACCATGACTTAAGAGTGTTTGGTTGTCTGGCCTATGCTCACATTAGGCAAGACAAACTTGAGGCAAGAGCACAAAGATGTGTATTCCTAGGATATCCTGAGGGTATAAAAGGCTACAGGTTATGGTGCTTGGAACAGGGAAACCAGAAGCTCTTGATAAGTAGAGATGTAAGGTTCAATGAGGATGTGATGGGATACAACTCTACTGGAAGTCAAGAGGAAGTTGATGGAGCTGTGGAACCTGACAGAATTTCTATTCAGGTGGAGCTCAGTAAGGAGCAGATACCACCAGAGGAGGATACTCAAGTTCAACAAGAAGATGACAGTTCATCATAAGAGGAAACAGATCAAACTGAGATTGCAAATCGCAGAACTTATAGCATAGGGAGAGACAGGCCAAGAAGACAAATCCAAAGGCCTGATTTCTATGGACTAGCTGGAAGTGTATATTATGCACTGAGTGTGGCAGAAGACTTGGAGTTTCAAGAGCCTAGTAGTTTCAAAGAAGCAGTAAGTTGCAGTGAGAGTGAACACTGGATAGGGGCCATGATGGAGGAAATGGAATCTCTAGAGAGAAACCAAACTTGGAAGCTTGTAGACAAACCAAAAGGGCAGAAGCTAGTTAGTTCAAAATGGATTTTCAAGAAAAAGGTGGAGGCTGGAAAAGCTGACAAAATCAGATACAAGGCAAGGTTGGTGCCAGGGGCTTTACACAAAGAGAAGGCATTGATTATAATGAGGTATTTTCTCCAGTAGTGAAGCATTGCTCTATCAGGTTACTTTTATCAAAGGTTACTCAAGAAGACTTGGAACTACAGCAGTTAGATGTCAAGACAGCATTCCTGCATGGGGATCTGGTTGAAAAGATATACATGAAGCAACCTGAGGGCTTTGTGATTCCAGGAAATGAAGAGAAGGTCTGTTTTCTCAGGAAGTCACTCTATGGGTTGGAAACAGAGTCCCAGGCAATGGAATAAGAAGTTCAATGAGTTCATGATAAGTGCAGGATTCATAAGAAGCTTATATGACAGCTGTGTATACTTTAACAAAGGTTCAAGAGCTGAACAAGTGTTTCTGCTGTTATATGTGGATGATATGCTCATAGCCAGTAAGAGTGTTGATAAGATACAACAGCTAAAGGGAAAATTGAATTCAGAATTTGACATGAAGGATCTTGGGGAAGCCAGGAAGATTCTGGGAATGGACATCATTAGAAGAAGAGAGGCTGGAACATTATGGCTCTCACAGAAGCAGTATCTGCAGAAGGTTGTGGAAAGATTCCACATGCATGAGTCAAGGTCAATAAGTATTCCAGTTAATCTACAGACTAAGCTGTCCAAAGATCAGTGCCCTAAGACAGCAGCTGAGGAGATTTACATGAAGAATGTTCCATATGCCAGTGGTGTTGGCAGTCTAATGTATGGAATGATATGTAGCAGGCCAGACTTGGCCTATAGTGTGTCTCTGGTAAGCAGGTATATGTCAAATCCTGGAGAATCACATTGGGAAGCTTTGAAGCAGGTTTTAAGATATCTGAAATGGTCTGTCACTATGGGGTTAAAGTTTCAGACAAAAGAGGCTAGCACTATACCTTTGATTGGATATGTTGATGCAGACTTTGCTGGGAATTTGGATACTAGAAAATCCATTACAGGGTATGTCTTTACTTTGTATTGTACAGCTGTAAGTTGGAAAAGTGTGCAACAGTCAGTGGTTGCTTTGTCAACAACTGAGGCAAAATTCATTGCCTTAACTGAGGCAATCAAGGAAGCTTTGTGGCTCAAGGGAATCCTCAAGGACTTGGGGATAAGGCAAGAATGTGTTACTATTTAGTGTGATAACCAAAGTGCTCTTCACTTGGTGAAACACCAAGCTTTTCATGAGAGGTCTAAGCATATTGATGTTAGACTTCATTTTTCAAGGGATATAATTGAAGCTAGATCTGTTGAAGTAAAGAAAGTGCCTACTATGGACAATGCGGCAGACTTCTTGACTAAGGCATTTCCTAGGAGTAAGATGGTACATTGCTCAAGCCTGATAAGGCTTGAACAATGTGATTAAGCCTGGAAATGAGAAGACAGTAAGAGAGGTGATGAAATGCACTTGAATTCATTGAGGTGGAGATCTGTAGATGTCAATTCAATATCATCAAGTGAGCATGTCTTGTAGTAGAGGTTGAGTAGAATCAGGAACCAGGTTTGGGTTGGGAAGAACCGGATCATAGAGCCGGGTTTATATCAAGTCAGTTTTGGAGGTTATTGAAGAACCGGCGTTGTGACGGTTATAACAGAATTGTGCAACGGTTTGAACCGTTGCATGAGAAACCGTTGTTGAAGACGCGTACCAGTTTTTAAAGCAGTTGAAACTGAATTGATTCCAGCTTCCAGAGCTTCTTGATTCGAGCTTAGCTCTTTATATACATTTGTTCCACTTGTAAAGACGAGTTGATACACGTAGTTTTCCCTCTGTAAACACTACTCAATCATTAGAATTTGAAAGCTAGGGTTCTTGAGCTCAATTCGGATTGTGAATTGGGGTTTCTAGTTTTCTCAGTTGTTTCTTGTAATTGATTGTTTAGTGGAGTGAATTGAGGTGTATAGAGCCTCCGTGGATGTAGATCACATTGATCGAACCACGTAAAAGCTGTGTGTTCTTCATTTTGTTTTCTGGTTTTGCATTCGGTTTTGTTTGGCCGATTGTTCAGTTCATTTTCATTCATTTCTGGATTGAATTTATTTGTGTATGTGTAAGTGATCCAAAGCTTAACAGGGTTGGATAAAGTCCAACACCGATAGCAATGTGGAAGGGATCCCCGGGTTCGACGCATAGTGACGTTCTTCCATGGGCACTACCTTGGTAGTTTTTGCTCAGTTTTTAGACGGGATTATGCGTTCGAAGCTAAACTTGAAGTTGCAATTATGGTTGTTGATGAGGCTTATGAGCATGGATGGCGTAGCTTTTGGCTTGAGTGTGATTACTCAGTTGTTTTACTTTTCACAACTCGATCGCGCAAGGTTCCTTAGAGGCTCTTAGCGTAGTGGAAAAGAGTTTTGGAAAGGACGATGGACATGGAATTCTTAGTCTCTCACATTTATCGTGAAGGCAATTAGCCTACAGATGCTCTCTCCAAATTACGACGGGATTATACGTGGTTTGATGTTCTTTCAGATTATGCTGCTGACATTGCTTATATGAACTATTTTTTGGAGCACTTCCGTTTTATGTCAACTGGTGCTCTTTTTTCCATCCATAGTTTTTTCCCAAGTGGTTTTTCCATGGATGAGTTTTAACAAGGTCAATGTAGTGGTGAGCGAACAACCTATGTTATGCCACATATAGGCCTTTTTGCGTCATTTTCTACCTCTTTCAACATCACTTCTTGTATTTCTTTGCATTGTTTTAATATAGCATCTATTAGCTCTTTCTCTCATACAAACACACACTACTGTATCCCAACCATGTCTCTCTACAAAAGTTGTTGCTGCTTCTTGACTATCAAAACTTAAACCAGCATCTCCAACACACTGGCAAACTTGTGGGGTTCGTCCGCTGGAAAATAAGGTGTGAAAACACAATCTTAGGCGCATCTCCGCCTAAGAAGCTTTCAGGCGGCATAGGGGGAGGCCGCCTCGTGCTTTCTACTGTGATCCTTCATTAACTCTTAGTTATGTTAAAAGAACAGGGGGTTCGAAGGGAGAAATTTCAAGCTTTGGCAAACATAAGATGGATTTTGGGCGGTTAATATAGAAAGAAGTAAAATCTTCTGTAGGTCCTACCATGGAAGGAACTCTAGATTTTGATGGAGAAAGTGTTGCTCCTTAGGCTGCAGAAGAGAGAGAGGGGGGATGGTGTTTGAAGAGAGAGGGGAAGTGAAAATTAATTGCAAGAATGGAGAAGGGTCCCGGTGATTGAAGAGAGAGATAATGGAGGAGTGGGAGATGGTGTTTGAGAGATAGTTTTTTGAAATAAATTAAATTAATTTCAATTATTTTAGTATAATTTGAAATAATTAATATTAAAGGAGAAACCCAAAAATACTATTTTTATAGTTTTTTTATTAATTTTCTTGAATTCTTTTTATAAATATTACAACAAAGAAAAATGTTTTTTCTAATAAAAAAATAAATATGACTTAATACAAAAAATAACACAAATAAAAAATAAAATAAAAAACACCATTTATCAACACCCAACACTACTTTAATCATTAAAACAATCATCACAATAACAACCTCTTACTCACATCACATTACCTTTTACAATTAAATAATATATCATATACTACAACCACTCAAACAAACACCATATTTTCACTTCCTCGGCCACTTTCCCCAGCCAACGGTGTCTCGGCCACACCCAACCCTAAGTAAACATACCCTTAATTGATTTGAATTTTGGGCCCAATGACTGCTTAAATAGAAAAGGGCTTTGAAGATATGACTTGTTTCATCTTCGAATTACCTGAAAAGAAAATGGGCCATATTGTTATTATGCCTATACTTTTGAATGTTGGCCTTATCATGAATTAACTTAAAGAACTCTTTGATACGAGTATAAGCTATCAACAAATTTTAAATTCAAAACTATGGCTATTTGACACGAGTTTAAAATATCTTAATTTTGATTCTAAGAACTCCTTGATAAGAGTATAAAATGTCAATATGTTTCCAACATGTTCCAGAAGTCAATACGAGACTCGTTCACTCCAAGACCCATCGTTCGTGAACAAGTCTCGAGAGGGCATTTGTTGATACGCACAATTTGTATCCAATTGAAATGCGTCACGTAATAAAATATAAGTTGAAAATCAATTTTATTTATTTTAGTATAAGGAATTAATTAAATAAAATTCCTAAGTTAAATAGTCAATTTAATTGATATTTATTGTATGTTATATTGACCAATTGGAAACCACATTTGTCAAGATGATGCAAATATTACTAAATAAAATTAAAATAATTTATTAATTATCCAAGAAGATGATGATAAACATCAAGTCACGGTGGACCAATCACAATGCTCCAAGTGTCAAGTTGTTGCAGTAATCATTATATTAAATACAATTAGTTTAATAATTATCTTAAGGATAATGGTATTGTGGAGGACCAATCATATCGCTCTGTTCAGACCCTAGACTCATTATAGTTCTCCATCCTACAACTATAAATAGGATTTCATTGTAACCCCAAAGATCATCAACAACACAAGTCAAGAAGCAAGTAAAAATTTCCAGAGCATAGGCAACTTCGGCGTTCTTTAAGAAATCTGGCAAGGAACAGCATTCGATCCGAGATTAAGGTGATGAGCCCGTTCAATATTAAGGTGTTGAGCCCCTCCGATTGGCACTTTCAAGATAGATCTTCGAAGGTGCTCGTCGTTCTTTGTCAAGATCTTCGAAGTTGTTCTTCGAGTATTCATCCAAGCAGACCGCTTGATCCAAAATTAAGCTTCCACGCCTTTGGATTGACGTTATTCAAGTCAAAGGTCAAATATCAAAGTCAACTCCGAGTTTACTTTGACGTAAAAAAATTGAAGAGAAGAGTCAAAGGAATACTAAAGATTGTACTACATATTGGTTGCATTTTTTATATTTCCAATTTGTACGGAATTTTCGTGTTTATTTTATTAATAAATGAATTTGTTGTTATGGTAACACTCACGTAATTATCTTCCATTTAACCCAATTAATTAACAAAAACCCCAACCCAAATATACACAAATTTAAGATGTAAGAAAAGTTCTTGAAAAACTCTATGAAATGAATCCACCACAAACAAATGATTCAACAAGTAAGCAAATCAAATTAATTAATTAAATATTGCCCTTTTTCATAATATCTTTAATTAACTAGAGTCCTCCATTTGAAGTGTTTCTTTTGTAGCTTTGTTACAGAGAATGTACCACATAATGGTAAACAATTTCTTCAGATTCATGTCAAGGTAGACAACTAACACGCATTCGAAGCGCACAACACATCCACGCTGATTGTAGTGTTTAGGGACTTATAACACTCGGATTACAAATGGAAAGGGTAAGAATCACTTTTGAAGAAGCAAACTGAAGAAAGAAGTTATTGAGAAAATAGAAAACGATTAGTAAGTTATACCCGCCGTTTGCAACGGTTGTGCAATGATTTCCAAAACCATTGTCATTGACCCATCCAGATTTTAGTGTTTCTCTTCGAGAATATATGATCTATTTATTCCATTTATCTCCCGTTTTTCATATTTATTCTAGAGAGCTCATTGTTAGTTTATCTTGGAGTTAGAGAGAGAAACAAGGAAGCTTTATTTTGGAGAGAAGTCACACTTAGGAGATTAGAGGTTTGGATTGAAAACTATTTAAGTGTGTGTGGTTTATATGTTGTGATTGTACAGTTGTTTTGTAATCGTTGCACTCTTGATTCAAGAAGGAAGGTAGCTGGATCACCTAAGTGGACGTAGATCAATTGATAGAACCACGTAAAATCTGATTTTCATTTTATGTTTTTTTTTATTTCAGATCGATTTGAGAGTTCAAGTGTTTTCTTGTGAGATTCGTTTCATTGTTCTTGATTCCACAATAATTGGCACCATATGTGGGAACCAAAAGAATCAAGGAATCGAACCATGAAGATCTCCATGGCTGCAATGAAGTATGACTTTGAGAAATTCAATGGCAAAAACGATTTTGGTCTTTAGCAAATAAAGATGAAGGCATTATTGGTGCAGCAGGGCCTGGCTGGTGCTTTAAAGGTTTGAAAGGATTTCCAGAAAAGATGGATGAGTCTCAAAAGCTTGAATCCATGGAGAAGGTCCATTCTGCAATAATACTATCCCTTGGAGATGAGGTTCTTATAGAAGTTGCAAAAGAGAAGACTGCACAAGATGTTTGGGGTAAGCTGGAAGAACTGTACATGAAGAAATCTATGGTGAGTAGACTTTACATAAAGCAAAAGCTCTATTCATTCAGAATTACAGAAAAGAAAAGTATTGATGATCAATTGGATGACTTTAACAAGCATCTTGATGATCTTGAGAGCATGGAGGCCAAAGTTGAAGATGAAGACAAGGCTATTATACTTCCCAATGCATCGCCTAAAAGTTATGAACACTTGAAGGATGCCATGTTATATCGCAGGGAATCCAAGATTAATCTAGTTGAAGTTCAAATTGGTCTTGGGGCCAAAGAAAGCATAATTCAAATGAATCAAGAAGTTATTCTCAGGCAGAGGGATTGAATATCAAAAAGAGAGAAGGTTTTAAATAGAATAAGCCATTCTCAACTAATCATATAAGAAGTTTCAGCAGAATAAACCAAAGGCAAATGAGGGAAAAGAAACAAGGAGATGCCACCACTGTTAGAGACCTGGGCATCTCAAGAAAGACTATTTTGAATGAAAAAGAAAGCAAGACCAAAAGGACCAGAAGACAAGTACTGTTGATGTGGCAGAAGGAGAGAAGGAAGCAGATGTCTTGAATGTTAGAGAAGGGAAAGCTGATGAGAAGTGGATACTGGATTCAGGTTGCAGCTTCCATATATGCCCAATCTCAGCTGGTTCAGTGACTTCAAGAGTTATAGGTATGGATCAGTTATGCTAGGTAATGATCAAGCATGTCTTGTGGAAGGTGTTTGAAGTATCAAGCTAAAGATACATGATGGATCCACAAAAGTCTTGACAGATGCGAGGTATATTCCCCAACTTAAAAGAAATTTAATAAGTCTTGGGACTCTTGAAAACAAAGGATGCAGTTTCATATCTGATTTTTCATGTTTTAAAGAACTCTAAGATAGTGATGAAGGGGGTAAGAAGGTCAAGCTTGTATTATCTTGTTGCAGAAACACTCATAAGCAATGTGGATACTGTGATTGCTAATAATTATGTCATGTTGCACAATAGACTAGGACACATGAGTGAAACAGGTGTGAATGAATTATTGAAACAGAATTTGTTATAGAACAATGGGAGTTTCAAGATTAACTCATGCGAAAGTTGTATCCTAGGAAAGAGTAAAAGGAAATCATTCCCTGTTAGTAAACATACTTCCAAAACATCCACTAGATTATGCTCACTCTGATTTGTGGGGCCTTTCTAAGGTTGAAACACTTGGAGGCGAAAGATATTTCTGAGTATAATTGATGACTACTCTAGTAAATTATGGATATATGTACTCAGAATTAAATCAGAAGCATTTGGCAAGTTTTAAGAGTGGTGTAGTGAAGTAGAAGTTGAAAATGGGTCAACTCTGAATTGCCTCATAACTGACAGGTCTTGAGTTTCTATCTGATCAATTCCAGGAATTCTATAAAGAGAAAGGAATGAAAAGACACTATACAGTCCCTGGCAATCCATAGAAAAATGGCATAGCTGAAAGAATGAACAGGACCATATTGGAGAGAGTAAGATGCATGCTGCTCAGTTCTGGTTTACAGAAGAAATTCTGGGGTGAAGTTGTTTCTACTGCAGCTTATTTGATTAACAGAAGTCCATCAACAGCTAATAATTACATCACACCAGAGGAAATGTGGAGTGAAAACCACCTGTATATTCACACTTAAAGCCTTTTGGATGTATGGCTTATGCTCATATAAAGCAGGATAAATTGGATGCTAGAGCACTAAGATGTGTGATGTTGGGATATCCAAAGGGTGTAAAGGGCTACAGACTGTGGTGCATAGAGTCAGGAATGAACAAGATACTGATAAGCAGGGATGTTGTGTTTTGTGAATATCAAATGCCACTGAAAGATGGAAAGGGACAGCAAGTGGTAGTTTCTACACCTGAGAACAGATCACAAATCAAGGTGGAACATGGTGAAGGGGATAACTACTCTAATACAGAAATTGTTGAGGAATCTGATTCTAACTATGATCAGGATGAAACAAGTGATCTTAGTGAATATCAACTGGTTATAGTTAGGCAGAAAAAAGTAATAAAGCCTTCCATAAGATATGGAAGTGAACATCTTACTGCCTATGCTCTAAGTGTAGCAGAAGAAACTGAGTATTCTGAACCAAAGAATTACAGAGAAGCCATTCAAAGCAAGGAAAAAGATCAACGGATCATTGCTATGAAAGAAGAGATAGATTCATTGGAAAGAAATGGAACTTGGGTCTTAGTTGACAAACCACAAAACCAGAAGTTAATCAATTGTAAGTGGATTTTCAAGAAGAAGTTGGAATTTGCCGATCTGAAAAGGTAAGATTTAAATAAAGGTTGGTAACAAGGGGTTTCACACAGAAGGAGGGAATTGACTACAATGAAATCTTCTCCCCTGTGGTGAAACATCGCTCAATCAGAATTCTCTTAGCAATAGTTGCACTGATGGATCTAGAATTGGAAAAATCAGATGTGAAAATAGCTTTCTTGCGTGGTGACTTGAAGGAAATAATATTCATGACATAACAAGAAGGATTCATACTAACAGGTAATGAAAGTCAGGCCTGCTTGTTGAAGAAATCACTGTATGGGCTCAAACAAAGCTCAAGACAATAGTATATTAAGTTTGACAACTATATGAGGAAGATTGGATATGTCAAGTCTCAGTATGATAACTGTGTACTCATGAAAAGAGATAGAAAGCAGATATTAAGTTTCCTATTGCTATATGTGGATGACATGCTTATAGCAAGCAAGCGTCATGCTGAAATAGAAAAGCTCAAGGCAGATTTGCAGGTAGGTTTTGAGATGAAACAGCTAGGAGAAGCTAGAAGAACTGTGGGAATGGATGTTGTTAGAAATAGGAAGAAGGGCTTACTATGGTTGGAACCGAAGAGTTATATACAAAAGGTTTTGAGAAAGTTCAACATGAATGAATCAAGATCAGTATCAGTACCATTGGCTTAGCATTTCAAGCTTTCAGAGTTGCAAAAGCCAAAGACAGAAGAAGAGGAAAGGGAAATGTGCAGGATACCTTATTCAAATGTTGTTGGTAGTATAATGTATGTAATGGTATGCACAAGGCCTGATATCTCACATGTTGTGAGTGTAGAATCCTGGAAACAGCACTGGGAAGCACTGAAATGGGTGATGAGATACTTAAAAGTGCTACAGATTATGGAATCATGTTCAAGAGAAGTGATGACTCTATTGATTTTCTGAGAGGGTATGTGGATTTTGACTATGCAGCTAACTTGGATTATAGGAGGTCTCAGTCAGGGTATGTGTTCACTTTGTCTGGTGCAGCTATCAGTTGGAGATCAATGCTCCAATCAGTGGTAGCATTATCCACAACAGAGGCAGAGTACATGGCAATGATAGAGGCAGTGAGGGAGGTTGTGTGGCTCAAAGGAATCTTGTCAGAGTTTGGCTTAAGACAGCAGTCAGTGAAGATTTTGTGTGACTCTCAAAGTGCTCTTCATTTAGTCAAGCATCGGTATTTCATGAGAGATCCAAACATATAGATGTTAGGCATCATTATGTTAGGGATGTGATTGAAAAGGGAGATGTTGAAGTGAAGAAGGTGAAGACTAAGGAAAATGCAGTTGACATGCTTACCAAAGCTCTTCCATCAGAAAAGTTCAGATATTGCTTGGATTTAATCCAAGTAATGCAGTGTTGAAGTTCTTTCACAACTTGTGGTGTGTGTCCTATGTTAGGACATGATTTGAGGAGTTTAATTTGTTGACTTTGGAGAATCAAGATGCAGTTTGACTTCGTGTATAAGTCAGGTGGAGATTTGTAGTGTTTAGGGTACTTATAACACTCAGATTACAAATGGGAAAGATAAGAATTACTTTTGAAGAAGCAAACTGAAGAAAGAAGGTGAGAAAATAAACAGCGATTCTGGAGTTATCCAAAATCATTGTCATTGACCCATCCAGATTTATTTTTTCTGTTTGAGAATATGTGATCTTTTTTATTCCATTTGTCTCCCGTTTTTCATATTCATTCTAGAGAGCTCATTGTTAGTTTATCTTGGAGTTAGAGAGAGAAACAAGAAAGCTTTAGTTTGGAGAGAAAAAGCACTTAGTAGATTAAAGTTTTGGATTGAAAACTCTTGAAGTGTGTATGGTTTATGTGTTGTGATTGCACAGTTGTTTAATCGTTGTACTCTTGATTCAAGAAGGAGGGCAGCTAGATCACCTTCGTGGACGTAGCAATTGATCGAACCACGTAAAATGTGATTCTCATTTTAGGTTTTTTTTATTTTAGATCAATTTGAGAGTTTGAGTGTTTTCTTGTGAGATTCGTTTCATTGTTCTTGATTCTACAATACTGATCATCTCCTTAGAATCAGAAAACTAATATTGCCTCCCTTTTCTACAATAAATACTATTTTTGAACAAATTAGCTAAACATTTGCTGCAAATTTCAAAGCCGCAGGAAAGACGCGAACTTACTGAAAGATGAGTGATGAGGAGGGGAGAGAGATTAAGAGAGAAAAACTTGCCAAGAGGCAAGAGAATGTAGGTTGAGGTTGCTCATCGGACCAGCGTCGGCGAGCAGACCAGCGGCAGGCGGCGAAAAGGGTTTTATTTCTTATCACTTTTCTTTATGTCCAGCAGTTGGCAGTGGTCCAGTGGAGTATAGCTAAAAAGGCTAATAGTACTAAAGGCCTTCTCAGTCACAGTTTTCCCAAGGCTCTTATAGGATAAACAAACAACATAAACATTTTCCATTTTGATTACTTTAAATGAAAAAAAAAAAAAACTAAAAATTAGCATGTAATGAAAAACACATTATAGAATTAGCGGAGCTTCTACTTTCAAGCGGACACAAAAATATAAGATGATGGATTACAAATTGTTAATCAAAGTAACAGCAAAGGTTGGAAAGAACCGACACATACACCGATGAGTCAGACCAAGAGCAGCTACAGACTCGGCCAATTGTCCTTTCTCCATGAACGAGTGGTTCAGCACCATGTGCATGTGCTGCGGTTTTTGAAGAACCAGTTGCTTTGTAGTGGCACCATCACTAGATCTGTCTCAAATTCTGCCACACAATCCAGGTTTTCTGCAACACGGTCCTAAAAAAGGGCATGGTATGTGTCAGGAAAGAAATAAAACCTCATCAAGAAACAGATAGTAAATCCCCCACACCCTCTGCTCTGTTTGCAGTGCGTAGAAACCAACCACAAACAAATGAAACTAATCAAAGTACAGTGGCAAAGACAATAAATGGAAGTGCAAGAGTAAAAAATTTGGTCAAAAAGTATATTAAGAAAAATAAAGTACGACGGGAGAAAAATAAAAAAAGATAGGTAAATAAATGTAAAAAATATGTGATTTTCCAAAGTACAATTAATCAGGAAACTTACCAAGACAAGCAGATGTTAACAATAAGCTTTTGATTAGTTTATTTCTGTGTATACTCATCAATATATAGAAAACAATTTAAATTCTTATCATGAAACTTTGGTGGCTGGTGGCGAAGAGGACATCTAAATGTGGAAGTGCACTAAATTAGTAAATTTATAGTAGGGATGAATACCACCTCATACCTAACATATAGCATGCCAATAGACAAATCAAAGTTCCAGTGGTAAACTTTACACTGAAGTTTTCATGGTAAATTGGCGTTGGTCAGTAAATCAAAATTTCAAAAACTAAACAGAAATATCTAAGAGTTCAAACATGGCCCATCTCATCTGATTCACATGAGAGATCCCGGATAAATCTCTCTTCGCCATCCACAATAAATTTATTACTGAATACGCCTGATGGCAGCACCAAAAGAACAGAATTATCCTTCAGAGCATTTTCCTTCAAGCAGAACACAAAATATATCGTAAGAAATGAAGCAACTTCCTATCAAGGGAAAGCACATAAGTCAAAATGTGGCTAGAGCTTGCTAAACCACCTCGTCATCCAGTTGTCCTAAGAACCTTCCCTGCTACATGTTGCCACCAAAGGTCCACGTTACTATAATAGGTATACCTGGTTCCGGGGGGTGATCAGCAGGCAACTCTCTGAGCATCATTCTGCCGAAAAAATAATGGACCGTCATTTCTTTGTAAAGGACGTGCAGGGGCCTGCCTAGTCTCTAAAATTGGGAAATTCTATAATTTGAACTGCTGATTAATGCATTATTATTTTGTTGATTTTACTTCCATTTAAGATCATCAAATTGAGTGCACTTCTATATGACCTCAAGGATGGATGTGAATTCACATGGAGAGAGTATTAACTGTATTTCAGTGAAATGTAAAGGCCTTGGTTGACAGATGAATGTCATAGCCCGAAAACTAGAGGTAAAGCAAGATTCTAGTACATTCAGTTAAAGATAAAAGGATCTAAATAAGGACACCAAATGATTGCAAAGAAACAAATGATTTCTACTGTCAAATACAGTATCATGAATTGTAAGTATCCCATTCGAATGTAGGCCATGAAAAAGCCTCGTAGTCGAGGGACCCATCGATTACATTCTCAACACTTTGTATGCCTTGCAACAAAGCAGGCTGAAACCTCTCTGAATCAGTAGGCAAAAGCTTATACATAACTAACAATCCAAGAGTGAATATCGCCTGAAGCTTTGTCGAATCCCCATGTACTGAAAAGAACAAAAGCATCGAAATAAGGAACAAGTCTATGCAAAACCTCATGATACCCAGTACAGTATCCATCAACCGCCCATCGTTGCCCGCTGGAAAACCGCGAACTCTATACACGAACAGGAAGTTGTATTTATCAACAAGGTATCTGTACCCAAAATACACTGCACCAACTGGAACCACAAGAGGAGAGAATGAGGAATAGATTAGGGTCAGAGCAAATATTGTGAGGTTGAATGCGTAATATTGTGCAAAATCAAAGGTTTGTTTGGGCACTGGTGATGTTCGGCTGCTGACTGGAGGATACTCAGACAGATTGTGCCCAGGGAAAGCTATTGCAGTTGGAGAGGACCCGTTTGATAACGCATTATTTCCAACCATGACCTCAGATGTTCTCTCAGTTATGAGAGGTCTCTGGAGCGTATCTATGTCATTTTGTTGTAAGGGATAATCCTCGCTTCTTTCTGGTACTAGCTGCAACATGTCATTCTTTCGGAACTTACTGAGCTTGTTTTTTATCCAAGGTATTGGAGCTAATAAATCGAAAGATATTCCCAAAAAAGTGCTTGTAATGAGAAAAGCAAGTGAGGAAAGGCATGATCTTGACAGGAAAGAATCGCTCATATATTGTTCAATACGTTTGCAATCTTCACCGTCCAAATAACACCGGCTCATCTTCAAGATAGCACCTTCTAATGACGATTCAACCAGTGCCCGCAAGAGAATGAGGTTAACCAGAAAAAAGCAAACCATCTTCAATAATGCAGCTCGTTGCTCCCTCGAGACTGTAAGATGCCGTTCAAACTTAGAGAGGTATGAAAGAGCTGATGGTATCACTATGTACATGCTCACAAAAATAATAACATTAGGCAGAAACTGAAATATTATGGTTACTATCCAGCTTGAGCCTTGTAACCAGGTCAACCACATCTGAGCATTATCGATTGCTTCTGCATTCATAATCCTGGCTGCACTCTTAATGGCACTAATCACTGCAAGTGGAGAGCTGAAGAACAAAAGCATCAGCAGAAGGCAAGTGTTGACAAGAACTCTGCGTAATTTTAATGACAATTTTGACGATCCCAAATGATTCCAATATATGTCGCTAGCCAATGGAGCTCTCTCCACTTTCCATTGGTTTCTTTGTAATTGCAATTCCATCAAGGAAAAAAACCTTCCAATCCGTTTTCTCTTCTCATTTCGAAAGTCCTGAACGGCCTTATTTGCAGTGTAGACATCCTTAAACACCACAAAAGCAACTCCGGCACCCCTTGCTCGTCCTTCTTTGTAAGCTGCCATCTCCATCTCAAGATCAGCTCTCAACTCTTGCAATTTCCTGAGTCTCTCCTCATCTGAAAAACCCAACTCGTGTAAAGCCCTATACTGCAACTCCTTCACTCTCCTCCAAAGAAACCGGAACTTGGCACGAAACCCACTCTCCTCTCCTGCATCCTCCACATCATCACCGTCATCTGCCAACCCCCTCGATTCGATTTTTGCCACCAACTTGGTGATATTCTCCCTCACCTTGACCAACTCTGTAACTAAATCATCTAAAGCACACAAATCCATTGGCACAACAACTCTATAAACTTTACCCGGATACCTATGCTGAAAATACTCAACCAATGGAGTCTTATCAAACCCTAGAGTTTTGGGAACCCCATGCACCATGATGGTGAAAATGGCACTTGAATTTGCACTCGGATCACTCGGATTCCCATTCCCATCTCGGAACCTGGTTATCCTCAATCTTCTTTCCATCTGGTTTATACCATAATGCACCAAAAATACAACGACAACAACAAATACGAAGTGTACCCAAAGCAAAGGGGAACCCTTACCAATATGATTTATCGTAGTCTTGGAGAATTCATCTGAGATGGGTGCTTTTCCAGCATAAATATTAAACGGAAGCATAACAATGATAACCAAGATGGCAAGGAAGAGGAGAATAGCAGAGCTGCCGCCTTCAATGAGGAGAAACTGCGCAGCATCAGCACCGCAATGATGGGAAATCTCGCGGCTGGTGGCGTGCCAAACGGCAAGAAGCTTGGAGACGATGGCTGTGGGGCCCGGCACTCGGCGGTGATCGCTGCGTAGCTTCACGAAGACAAATATCAATAGGCAGGTCAGGGCTCCGACAGCCGATATATTGAGGAGATATTGGATGTTCCCGTACCACGCCTCCTCGAAATTCACGTCTCCGTCCCCGGAGGAAGAAGAAGGAGGCGGCGAGAAGGTGGAATTCGCGAGAGATGGCGGTGATAAAGGCGGGTCCATGGGAATGATAAGAAACGGAAATCCAGCACTTCTAAATCGGATTCTAATAAATTAGGGTTTTCGATTACTAATAGAACGATCGAAATCCAAATTCGGGTAGAATTTTGATTCACTATTCATCTGAGGGTTAGGGTTCTCGGGAGATTTTTCCTTTTTTTTTTTTTTCCTCTACCTGATAAAATTTTTAAAAAGTACTCCGAATGAAACAAAAATCCCAGACGAACTATTTTGTGGATATCTCGAAAAGATAAAGACGAGAAGGCGCCAAGTTTAACTGCCCAACGAAAACATATCAACTATAAATCAAACAGAGTATTCAGTAAAAAATTTGTGTTTAAATTCGGTTAGCGCTTGCTTGAGCATATTTATTTTTGTTCGTTAATTAGCAAACAAAACTCCAACTCTGAAGGGCTCGTTCGTTAAAGACTCGTATAAAATGATAACAATAAAATTAGTAATACTAATAGTATTTTTATATTATTTATGCAGCTCATTTATTTAAAATGTCCATGAATTTACTGTTGACAGAATAAAAACAATTTATTTTTTTGTGTGAAACTAGAATAATATATATAATATTTGCATTTACGAACACAAAATGTTAATAAATTTAGTTTTCATTAACGTTCGCGAACATTAACAAGCTCGGTTCACTTAAAATTTAGCAAACATTACTCAAACAATTCAAGAATCGGATCGACTCGACTCCATTCGTTAACAATCCCATAAATGAGGGTTGTGCCCAAGTTTCATAACCTATCAAGGCTATCATTTGGTTACAACATGCTTTACAAATTGAGTTAAAATTAATTTTTCACATCATATATCTTTACTCAACTCCAATGTTTTACAATTTATCAACCACTCAACTAGCATTTAGTAAAATATTCTTTCATCAAGATAACACAACATATTTCTCAATCAACTTAATGTTTTTTTAGCTATTATTTAAAAGTTGTATCTTATTTTGTGAGGGTTTTTTAATATATTTAAAGATAAAATAAATATTTAATATTTTAATTCCACAATTAGAATCAAGAGATTTTTTACATACACGTAAACGAACATACTGATACAAAAACTAAATTAAAATTGTAATAGTTGGGATACGAAATTAAAAAAAAAAAAAAAAAAAAAAAAAAAAAAGAAAACAAAAGTTAAGCTACAAAAAATAAATTAATTGAAACCATGTTAATATTAGGCTCTACTTATGGAGAAAAAAAACAGCAATATTGATATTTTTTATTTTTTAAATTAAAATTATCTCATTTAGTTACCATCTAAATTATATACATAAAGAATTTAATATAACAAATAAAAATGAGTCACGTGACATAAAATAGGGAATGGTTTGGGTTGTGGAGTTGATCGGTTGACCAACCCATAACCCAACCGGTTGTGAATTTCTTTTTCTTTTTTATTTTTTATTTTTTATTTTTTATTTTTTTTGCCCATTTTTTTGTCTTTTTACTACAACCTAAGTGAATGGGTTGTTGATAAACGCCTTCGAAGGCAGTGAGAGGTTGTATGAACAATTGTGAAATCTGAATGTAGTGGGAGGTTGTGTGCAAATTATAACAACCTAGTTGGAATAAAGTTGTGAATAAAAGTGACCAATGAAAATATGTGAACTAGATGTTTCAGTGTAAAAAATGAATGTGCTTGTTGAAGGCAGTGAGAGGTTGTGTGAATAACTATGTTTGTTGTAGCAGTAGGAGGTTGTCCGACAGATTGTGGACAACATAATTGGAATAAGGTTATGAGTGAACAAATTGTTTATGTTTTGGGTATTTGTTGTTTAGGTTGTGGGTTAATTTATAGTATTTTATTATAAAAAGGTTATGTAAGTAGTTATCTGATGATTAATCAAATTAAAGTTGTTATAAATTGTAATTGATTGATTGTGTTGTGTGTATAAAATTATTTATATATAATTATGTGTGTGTGTATTTGTGTGTACATATTTATATTTAATTACAAAAATATGACAATATCATTTTCGAGAATTTTTAAAAATTGAGTAGCATTTTTTAAATAATTATTGTTCATCTTGAACTCCCATAATTCAATTTAAATTTTTATTTTCAATTTTTATTTAGTTTTGATATATCTAACTTTTTTAATTAAAATTTTTAGTTGGTAAAATATTTCTCTTCAAAATTTCCACATAAATGCTAAATACAGTACACGAAGCATTTCATATGATTGTATCGGATGCAACAGAAGTAGTACACAGAACTTTTTATTAAATAGAGATAGAGAAGTTAACTTAATCATAAATTATTTCTTGCTACTTAAAATAAGTAGTCAACATTTCAAGCAGGGTGAGGAGAGAGGAGGAGTAGTGTTGCTGAGAGAGAGAGAGAGGAGAGAGAGAGAGCGTTAATAGATGCTATATTAAAAAAGAGAAAACCAAGAATACAAAGAGTGATGACGCGAACATGAGCGACACCAAAAAGCCTATACGAGACTAGCACAAATCACTAGTTCAGCTCTGTACTGACCTCGTTAAAACCCATTCATGGCAAAACCACTTGGGAAAAAACATGGATAGGTAAAAGAGTATCAGTTTACATAAAACGAAAATGTTCCACAAAATAGTCCTTATAAGCCAGACCAGCAATATAATAAAAGAACATAAAACCATGTATAAGGTTTTCGTAGTTTGGAAAGAACATCTACAGGCTGATTGCCTTCACGATAGATGTGAGAAATGACAAAGTCCATATGCAGTGTTCGTGCCGAGACTCTTCTCTACTGTGCCAAAAGCCTCCAAGGAACCTTGGAAGAACGAGTATAGAACAACGTAAGAAGAATCACACTCACACCATAAGTTGCGCCATCCGCGATCATACGCCTCGTCAACAGCCATAATAACAGCTTCCAATTCAGCCTCGAAAGCATGACCTCGTCCAAAAGCTGAACAAAAACCTCCCAGAATAGTACCAAAAGAAGAGCGATAAAGGACTCCGCCATGGGTCGAACCTAGGGCCCCATCCGTACTGCCATCAATGTTGGCTTTTATCCAACCCAATGGCGACGTGACCCAGAATACCGAAACTGGTTCTAGAGGCAGTCGCACAATAGGATCAACACGTAAACATTTCAAGTAGATAGTTCAATAGAAGAATTGCGCATAAATCCCTTGCCATAAGAAGATGCATCTCTGATTACTGTCCAAATAAAGCAAGAACTTGGCGAGGCTGTATAAAAATATCATCAAATACTATATTATTATGAACCGCCCATATAGACCAAACACACGAGATAAATCCCACTCGCCAAAGAGCAAGCAGCTGTGAACCAAACGATAAAGACATGGCCTGCAAAACAACACTGTGAAATCCAACATCAAAATCCAAAGTTACATCAAAAGCCCAACACAGCCTGCATAAATAATAAGCGAATAAAGACAAGAAGTAAGAAGATGATCAGTGGTCTCTCCTGCTTGTCGACACAAAGCACACATTGTGGGGCCATTAAATCCCCAACTTTGAAGAACCTCCCATGTAATAGCTTATTATGAAGATTTTTCCAAATAGGATAAGAATGGCACGGAGGCAAAAACTTAGCCCACATCCACTTGCCCCACGAAGTGGTCGGGTAATGAGAACGTAAATTTTCATAGGCAGCTTTCGAAGTCACATAGCCATCCGAAGTAGGCGTCCATATGTGCATGTCTTCATCCGGGGAGAAAGTGCAAGATGATATCATCGGCAATATCCGAGAAATGTATATAGAATTCATGCTCAGTATACCAAGTGCCATCATCAAAATAATTAGAAATAACATGACTCAAAAACCTCCTAAAGTGCAAGGAATACCAAGTTTATCAGCAATAACATATCCAAGCTAATTATCCAACCAAAAAGGAACCCAAGAAATACGACCCGGGATCCATCTGGCTTCTTCCACCACCTTATGCAACAACATCCGTACACCAGGAAAATAGACGAGTTTAAGGTCTGATGGAGTGATCCTTCCTGAACCATCGACATTTAATAAAATGAAGAATTCCAGTATCTGCCATACAAACATCCCATGCCAATTCTAAAAGGAATGATTCATTAGCCACCCTGATAGATCGAATACCGAGACCACCCTCCTCAGTAGGGGAACACACCTTCTTCCACACCACATTAAAAGTACCCTGCTTATCAATCTTGCCAATCCAAATAAAATTACGCATGGCCATCTCAACTTCATTCAAAAGCTGACATGACCATTTATAAACCATCATAGAGTGAACAAAGGAACTAGTAATAATAGAATTAACCAAGTAAACATGGCCAGCCATCGAAAGAGTCGAGCCCTTCCATTTGAAAACTTAGCAATTATAGTGTCAGCTATAGGACAGAAAGCAACAGATTTTGGGGAACCTTGAAATAAAGGCACCCCAAGATATTCAATAGGGAATGTTCCTTCAACCATACTAGTAACCAAGCAAGCCGCAGTACGAAAGCATTGTGAGGCAGTGCGGCTAAAAAAAGATGCGGGACTTGAGAGGACTCACCAGCTGACCCGAAATGGTACCATAAAGATCAAGTACCTCTTTAATAGCATGAATACTCGGGATCGTAGCAGCAAAGGTAACAATAATATCAACATTAAAAGAAAAAGACGGGCAACGAAGCCCTCGGCGAACAAGGGTTGGCCGAATATAGCCTTCATCAATTCCTGCATGAAGCATGTGTCCAAGAACTTCCTCAGCGAGACAGAAAAGAAGGGAAGACAGCAGATCCCCTTGTCGGACCCCCCTCGAGCAAGAAAAATAGCCAAAAGGAGAGCCATTAATCATAATAGACAACTTAGCAGAAGCAAGGATAGTCCGAATCCAGGTAATAAACACCGGAGAGAAACCCGTATAATAAAGACCATAAAGCAGAAAATCCTAGCAAACCGTGCCAAAGGCCTATATCAATTTTGAACGCAACATTATCTAAACCACGCTACCTTGTCAAACTATTAATGCACTCAGAGGCCATAGCAATGTAATTATGAATACTACGACCCGGTATAAAACCAAATTGTTATGGTGAAATATAATCCCCAATGGAAGTCCCTAGTCGAGAAGCCAAAATCTTAGAGAGAATTTTAAACAAGAAATAACCATGCACAATAGGACGGTAATCCTCAACACGAAGTGCCCCATCAACCTTCGGAATTAAGGTCACGAAATTAGAGTTCAGCCCCTCAGGAAGAAATCTAGTGAAGAAGAAATATCGAACCACAACCACCACATCATCTGCTATAATATTCCAATAATTCGTATAAAACTTCCCGCCAAACCCGTCAGGGCATGGCGAGCTGTCCAAGGGAAACTCATGAACCGCAGCAACCTCAGCATCCGTAGGGATAGAGATGAGCATGGCATTATGTTCCGGGTTGATTGTAATAAAATCTCAAAGAAGATGACGCGTGCACCAAGTATATCTACTGCCAGTTATTTCCACCTCCAAAAGGGAGGCATCATCTATAGCACGACGAAAGTCAGCACCAAGAAATTGCGGAAGGAGGTTGATTGCTTTTGCGCTCATGAGCGCCCAAGACCGCGTTGAAATTACCCATCACACCCGTAGGGCAATAAGAAAATAAAGCAAGATCAGCCCAAAGATCACGTCGACGTATATAGCAATTGCTCGCATGAACAAAAGCAAAGAAAAATGTAGAATCATGCAGCTGCGTAACATTCGCTACAGATGAACGAGCAAAAAATCCAAATATTGGGTCGAAGGCCAACGCGCTCATTTTTACCAACAATGACCATGTTAATTGAAACCCAAAAACAAAGAGGAATAGAAGCAATTCTAACATCAGGGTCAACAATGATCAAATAATTCGGAGAATTTAGGCGACATAACTCTATGAGAGAAGATTTGGTGAGGTTATTTCCCGACACCTCGAACATTCCAAAACAAGATCTTCATAAAGACCGAAAATCAGCATGCTTAGGTGGTGTGTCATCGGAGTCTGGGATGTCGCCAACAAAATTCATGGCTTCCATAGCTTCATTGTACTCACTATACTTGAGAATAAAATCTGCGTGAAGTGTTGGCTCAACGGAATGATGTCTACGCAGGGAATAGACACCGACTGAGAGCATGCATGATGAAGATTAAGAATGTCTTCTCGTGAGAAAAAAGGTTGTTGAACAACCAGAGGTGCAACATGCAACGAAACATATGTCGGAAGATCAGAGCTGACCAAAACTAAAGTTGAATTCTCGAACTGAGACGAAATATGTTCATCCATATCAGGAAATACCTTAAAAGAATTTGCTAATGATACTGAATAGGCAACGCCTGCCGAGGTCGTAGTTGTAGAAGGTGTTGTGACTGAAGCAGGTGCGGTGGATGAGAAGGATGGAGGTTGTTGATCTGAGGCAGCAACACGTGTAGGAGCAGAATCCGATATACTACCCACAAGACAGTTTCTGTTGTACTGCCAGAAGTTGAGGCAGTAGCCCCGGAGGAGGGCTGCTTCGGCCTATATTCCTGACAAGGACGTAAAGCATTTCTCTTCGATCTGCTGTGCGACTTAGACTGATGAGGACCCTTGTACATTGTGGACTGATGATCACCAACAACAGTCGTTGTTGGGCGACGAGTACATGAGGATAGGTTGTGGCCAATGATTCGACAATGAGTGCAAAATTCTGGGCAATTCTCGTAATAAAGCGAGACATACGAACTATGCCCCTTTTGTTTAACCAAAACCTACACAGGAAGAGGTTTGCAAAAATCTACTTCGACAAGCACCCGGACATAATGTCCAAAACTCACTAGTAATTCCACAATCATCCATTTGCAAAGGCGATCCAAGTTCCTTCGCAATATAAAAAACAAGAGATTTATACCAGTATTCCAGATATAATTTATAAATGTGTATCCAAACTTGAGCAACATAAGTGAGATACTTACAGGGGTTAAAATTGGGGATCCAACGACACTGTTTCAAGTTCCCCAGCTTAAGATCAATATAATTCAACTTAGCAACTCTATCTCTATCGAAAGTTACAGAAAATTGGAAGTTTAAAATCCCAGCCCCAAGGAAATGATCTTAACGGACCCCTCCAATCTCCAAAAGTGTTTTAATTTTTGTTTCAATTCAGCAATATTCATGGCTTATCTTTTAACGTACCAAACTCATCCATTCAACGTAACTTGTTGAAAGAATTTAACACGTTCTTGATAGACGGATTCATCAACAGAAACAGTTAGGATATTACCGCTATCTGATGAAGATTGGAGAACGTGCAATTGTTGCTAAGTAGCATTGTGCTGATGAGAGGCTGACGTTGGAGTTATCATTGATATGGAAAGAGCCTTGTGTGAACCAGCATAAGCGCTGGAATGTGAGAGACGGATCCTGTTTGTAGTAATTCCCATCGGCAAAGACTGTCTAGAAGAAGGCGGCGACATAGCTTGGGAGCCAAGTATCCAGAATTTGATGATGGCGGCTCCTAAACCTTGAGGACCAAGGCGATCAGACCACAGCGGTGATGGAAGAAGGTCACACTCAGAGGATGAAGTAGTGGATATGCCACGCATGTCACGCCAGAAAACTGATTTGTGGAGATAGAGTTTCTATGTGAGGAGTCAACAAGTTGATGAAATGCTACTCCTGACTGTGGTAGGGTTGACTGAGGAGGCGGCATGGAGTGTGGAGGCAGTGACTGAGGCGGCGGCATGGAGTGTGAAGGCAGTGAAGGAAGCAACGCTTGATCAATCGGGCATGATGGAACAACATAGTTGATAGGTGATGGAGGCGGAAGTTCAGACTCCCGTAGAACCCTAGCCACGGCATATGGAAGAAGCCATGGGTAGGTCTCAATTAAAGTAGCATATACTTGTTCATAAGAGGATTTCGGCTGAGAATCCATATTTGGCGAAGGAAAAGACGTCAAGAAGTGTTCAGCAATGAGAGCTAGAGATCGCGAGAGGTGTCATCATGAGAGAGAGAGAGAGAGAGAGAGAGAGAGAGAGAGAGAGAGAGAGAGAGAGCAAATAAATGTATATATTAAAAAGCAGAACAATGTAAAAGAAAACAACGGCATAAACCACGCGCATACCACAACAAATGGAAACGCTCAAAACTTAAGATGTTATCACAAGTCGATAGCTAGCAGATAAACATGTTATGTTGGTCTCATTAAAAATCATGCATGGCAAAACCCTGTGGGAAAAATCATGCATGGGAAAAAGAGTACCAGCAAATCAGCAAAACCGAGAGAACTCCACAAAAACAATCCCTATACCCTAAGGATGCAATCTCGGAGGGAGGCATGGAAAACCAAGTGTATCGCACATGCATCTTCGAAAGTGCATCACCAGTTTGATTCCCTTCACGAAATATATGGGTGATCATAGGCTCCATGCCCGAAAGCCAATTAATGACCTTTCTCCAACGAGAAAGGAGACACCATGGAACTCTACCAGAATGAGTCTGAAATAGTTGTTAAGAAAAATTGAATCACACTTAAGCCATATCTTACGCCAACCACGAATATATGCCTCTTCCACGGCCAAAATATCTGCTTCCAATTCAGCTTCAAAAGCATACCCACAACCAAAAGAAGAAGCAAAACACTCCACCGGAGAGAGAGTGTGAATCTTAAACTGTAAGGGTTGTTCCAACCTTTAATAAACAAACACATTGATGGTTGGGCCCAATCTTAAACAAACACATTCGATTACGTACGTCTATAGCTAACGTGTTTACCCGTGGATATTAGTATACATGTTGATTACTCCCTCCATCCCCGCTAACTTTTCCTACTTTCTATTTTGGTCCGTCCCACTTAATTTTTCACACCCTTAAAAAGGACATTTCTCTCACAATCTCTACCCTCAAAATCTCCACAATCAATCTCCACATTTAAAAAAGTCAAAGAAAAAGCAAAATCTGTTTTTCCTTAACCTCCGTGCCCGATCAACTGTGAAAAGTTAGCTGGGACGGAGGGAGTACTTGAGATAAAATAATAGGATAATAAGGCAGGGTATGAATAAGATATTTCATATGCGTGTAGAATATGGGGAAGCGATATCCATACCATTGTAATCCCACAATCATATGGGGTGAACTGCACGTTAGATGTGTGATGGGCTAGTTCCATCCATGAAGAGTGATCCGTCCAGGAATAAAGTGTCATGGATTAGGGGTACTTGCATATACTGTACTCGTCCGACCTGAGAGGGACAGCTTGAGCCAAAAAGAGATGTTCTTTTTATGGTGTATGGCAACAGGGCACAAAATGGGCATCGGCCAAGTTTTAATGGAGCAATTTGATACAGGTAATGAAGCAGTCGGGATAGATCTCAATAAGGGGTCTTATTACCGCTATTCCTTACAATTTTGGAATTACCATTGAAGATGAAGACTTGGTGTCCGGAGACATCTATCTAGAAATGGAGATGTTTGTCGACTAAAGATGACCCTATGGAGGAATGATGTATGCACACATGTGCTTCTACAAAACCGAGGGGGATTTTTCAAGCTCCCTAACTCTGATCTTTCTAAAATCGAGGGGATTGATGATATTGCTAATCGGAAGATGAATTCGCATGGGCATCAAACCCAAGAAGTTCAACCCACTAAGAATGAACAACACCTCTATCAAGCAATTAACAACTTTGAAGGTCAAGTGGACCCAGCTGATATCCCTGAAGGATCAAGGCAAGGTGGAATATGAAGAAACCGAGCTTCAAGGCCAAATGTTCTGACTCCACCTGCCGGGGGTAGTGATAATATGTCTACCATCCTTTTTTCGTTCACGGCCTCACTAAAATTGTATTGAAATGACCTTTGAGTCATGATGGAACAACAACACAGAAGAGTGGATGAAGAAATCGAGTGGCGGCGTCAGCAAGAGCAAAGGTGGGTCCAGCAGGACCAACAATGGGAGATTGAAACACCATGAAAATTGTAGTAGGACGAGAGATGGGAAAATCAGCAGCAACAGTTGGATGCGATGGCCCAATTTTGGCAACCGTGGGGTTATGCTCCACCACCACCACCTCCGTCTCAATAACACATTGTGAGTTAGCACCAAGGTCTACCACTCTTTTCTCACAAACATTGGCCTTTGACCAAGTTTGGGGAAGGGGGTATACTGTGGCACGTCGTGACATCTTTTATGTTTATTGTTCTTATATTGTGAAGTGTATTACTGTTATTGTTGTTTTTGCTGTCATTTTGTGTTATTGTTTCATCTTGGTGGGGAGCATTTATTTTGATGAAGGGTCTGTGTGCCCACTGCTGTGATGAGATTTGTCAGGTCTGTGTCCCCATTACTTACTTGTCATATTATGTTAGGTTGGTTGATTTTATTCAGTTTTTGCATTTAGTTAGATTATTTATTACGTTTATGTGGTATTTTAATTTTTGTTAAGTGTGAGTCTAAAACCCGATTTTGAAAAGCTGAAAATAGGGTTGATAGATGGTGACGTGTCGATGACGAGTTAATTTTTAAATAAATAACATGTTGACACATAGAAGAACATGATATGTATAAGGAAATGAAATTGAGTTTGAACTTGAATAATGATCAATTTAGCCTATGAGATTTGAGCCTTATTTGTACTCTTATTGTTGGAGCAATGATAAGTAGAAAAATGTGCATTATTTAGACTGATAGGAATGGGATTTTATTACATTTTATTTGTTATGCACGGTTATTTTTCTACTTATCTGCACATTTAAGTCAAATACTCCGAAGTTTTGTTTTATGTTAAATTACAGTGGATTTGGAGCAATGTTTGGATTAATTGGATTGCATCGACACGTGAATGGAGACTTGGGCCGGAAATGGATCAATTGAAGGAGTTTTGTAAAGAAGTTGACCCATCAAATTAACAAATCACGTAGCTATTGGAGATGAAGTGGGCTTTGTGTAACGCCCGGAAAATTCTGCCTATTTATTTTACCAATTTGTGTGATTTTATTTTCAATCATCATTTATTTTATTCATAAGCCAACCCATTTCATGTGATTAATAATTTATATTTGGGTTGTCTAGTCCAAATATATAATTAATGGGCCATCAATTTTTAGTTATATTTTTAAGTCCGCATTTTAAGGTCCATTTGCTTAAACAGATTTTCTACTCATCATCACATACATCTGTATTATCAGCCCAAAGTATAGGCCCAACCACTAGTTTGACTCATTTTGAGCCCAAAGAATTAAGGATATTGCTGTAGATGGAGATATATCATATCAGTTACAGGAATTTTCTTAGTGGATGTAAGGTGTGAGAACGTGGGTGAAAGGTGGGAGTAGTGGAGTGGTGAAAACTGGAAGCTGTAACCATACGTATTTACTTCTTATAAATACAAGAATCTTTTCTTTCCCTTTTACTGTCTACTGCAAAGAAGCAAAGAAGGTAAGGAATTCTTCAAATTCTGGTTATTGAATTTCTTAAGCCAACTCGTCCTTACCCAAAACTTTTCCGGCAAATTCCACCCCAATCCTTGAACCCAATTTCGACACACCACCGCCACTTATCCGACCGACTACGGTTCTTTTCTGCAGTCTCCAGCCGCCGTCGATAAAGAGAAGAGAAAATAGAATTTTAAGGGTGTAGCTGTGCATTTGACGAAGAGGAGGAAAATGGACAATGGCGGTGGAGGGCGTGTAACAGTCTGTATGGACAATGGCGGTGGAGGGCGTGTATCAATCCGTATGGAAAGGTGGAGGGCGTGTATCTGTCCGTATGGAAAGGAGGAGGGAGACTATCTAAATCCCAAATTCCATCTTTTGGTTTCCAGCCCACATACTCATCTAAACCCAACTTTCAACACGTTATCTTCAAATTGGGCCAATATTTTTTTTACCAAGCCCACTGCTTCCAAAAAGAAAATCACAACATTCAATATATATTAGCCATGGTCAACTATATGTTGCGTTTTCAAGAGTCACCAGTCGTAGTGGTCTCAAATTTATGATATGTGACCAAGAGAAGAAACATGTTAACACAACTTTAAATGTTGTGTACAAAGAGATTTTTAGGAATTTGTAATTTACTTAGCTTTCATACTTAAACACATTATTTAGTCTTTTTTTAACCAGGTTTTATGTTAAATTATTGTAGTGTTGCATTATATTTAATTTTACTTTTGATTTTGATGGAATTGGTTTGATTTTATATTTTTAGTATTTAATACTCATTCAAATAAAACAATAATAAAAATATTTCACCCGTGCATCGCACGGGTATATATCTAGTACTTCTTTAGAAAGAAAAAAAATTCAAAACTTCGCATTTGTACAAATTACCATAAATAACACAAAATATAATGGTAGGAAATGCAATTTACTACAATCTTAACTTTCTTATAACTTTTATATATGTGTAGATTTTTCAATATATCTACATAAACTTTCAAGTTCTAACTATAAATATTTACTTGTTCCCTTCTAAAATTAGATTCTCATTTGCAGCTTATAATAATTTACTTGATGTATTAGATATACCCAAAATATTTCTAAATAAATCTTCACATTAACAAAATAAAATTCAAAAGTTATTAATAATTCGAATAACAATTTAAAGTGTGTGAATTCTAAAAAATACTTAACTATGTTATTTTATTTGGTATTGTAATTTACTCAAATAAATTTTATATTTATAATGCAAATATTATATCTATCTTAATATAAAATTTATTAATGAAAAAACTATTGCTTAGGTTGCAAAAGTATTAAAAAAAACCGTTGAATTTAGTTAGTACGACAAAGTATTTTACAGATTAAAATGAGTAAAATATATATATATATATATATAGTTGAGGTTAGTCTCTTAAAGAAAACCAACAAAAAAAAGATTGAAAGATGTAACAAATGTCATAATTTAGGTTGTAAAGTGTAACTTACTTAACAAAATAATTTTAACGTACAAAATACATATTATGAAAATATGAATCTCCCTTACTCTTAAAAGTAGAAATGTGGAAATCTTTTTTGGAGTGATGTGCCTTTTTTTGGTAATTTTGAATTATTTTTAAATTAAATGTGTGAGTATTTGTTTAACTTTCTAACGGAAAAAAAAAAAAAAAAAAAAAAGAATGGGGAAATAAATTGTGGTGATGTAACGCCCTCCTACAAAGGAGAGTGGACCAATCAATTTTTTTCTTTTTTGCTTTTTTCTTTTCTTTTCTTCTAAATATTTGAAAGTCGTATAACTTTTTCGTCTCAACTCCGTTTTTTATGAAAAATATACTGAATTGATCTTCTTTTCACGATCTTCGATTTGAAATCCATTATGCATATATTGAATATTAATTTTTAGGTGTAATTTACTTTTTTATGATTATTATGATAAATTTTGATTTTAAATGTTTTGTATATAAAATAAAAGTGTCATAAATTATTATAAATGATAATTTCTTTATTTGAAAAAATGTTCTACTCCTTTTTAAAAGATTAATTTCTTTTACTTTTCAATAAAACAATACTTTCTTTTAATTTAGTTTCTCTTTTCATAATAATTTTGGATTGACTGAATCATTGTGTTTTTTAAAGAAATATGATATAAAAAATGAGCCGATATGTTAGAGGTACAATTTAAAATAGAAAGTTTAGATATAATAGTTAAAATGATTTGTTAATTGAATTAGTGTATTTTTTTTTTAAATAGAAAAATTATGTTAACTAAGATATAATCAGTTGATTATTTTTACATTTAAATACGTCATAATAATATACCTTAACACCCCTTGCTTAATGAACTAATATCATTGTGAGATTTCATGCTAATATTACTAAATCCTAAATATAATATGTCACTTTTGATATTATTTCACCTTATACGAATTTGTAACAGTGTTAGTATATTATTTAGATGTTACAAATATACAATTTATCTTATAGACCTGTTTTATGCTATATATATATATATATATTTTATATCGATTTTTTACCTATTACAGTACAACATTTCATACAAATCCTTTATAATATACCTTATTCATTATTTATTTCGTTTTCATTATTATAAATATTTATCTTTATATTTTAATAATAATTTAATAAATTAATTCTACCCTGTGCATCGCGCGGGTGGAAAACTAGTTAGTAATAAAAGAGTAACCTGAATAATAATTATGATATATAAATATGCATTTGCTCTAAGCTCCCATATTCCGTGAAACAAACATTGTTACTACAAAAAATATACAATTTCTCTCAATGTTGTCCTCTGTCAATCCTAAAATATTTCTTACTTTTCAACCTGGATTGGAGATAGATGTGAGAGAGAAAGGAGATAAGGGGGGATATATTCGGAAAAAAAATTGAATTCTTAAGTCTTCCACTTTTTCTTTCTAAAAAAGCAATTAAAAAGAAACGGAAGGAGTAAATTAGTAGATGTAAGTAATTATTTAATAAATTGTTTGTAAAATATTATTTTTTTAACTTTAACTTAATAAAATAAGAGTTTCATTATTTAAACAATGATTTTTATCTCAGGCGTAACTTAGGTAAAGAAAATATATTAGAAATTCATGTTATATAAAACAAATAAATTTCTTGTAGTTTAAAAGAACTCAACTAACCAGAATCTAACCCAAATAATTAACCAATAAATAATTTATTTTTAAATCTAATATATGTGATATGGATGTCAAATTGAAGATCATGAAAAGATGAATAATTTGATATATTATATATAAAAAACGGATTAAAAAAAAAAATTGCATTTTACAAAATAAAAAAGAAAATTACTACTTACCAAAATTGACAAAATCTTACTAAATTAATGTTAAAACTTTTAGGCGGGAAAAGTGAAATGGCATAAAAGCCTTCAATTCTACTTTTATATATATAGATAGATACCAAAATCTAAGTGTATGTTTGGTTGGGGTTGGCCCAACCCCTACCTATGTTTGTTTTCATGATTTGCCACAACCACCCCAAACCCTTCATTTTCTCTTTAATCATTAAATCAATCATTAATAACAATCTTTTACAATTTAAAAATATATCCTACACTACAACCATTACCTCAACCACCCAAACAAACATCACTCTTTAAAATATCATATTATTCATTTCGAAGAAGAAAAGCGAAATGAATAAAACATTTATTTGAAAGGTTCAGAAACTAGTAATTCAAATTTAATAAACTGAACGAAAAAGATAATTAATTATTTTTTTGAAAAAAACAACGAAAATATATAAAATATAATAAATAATTAAGGCAAATGTCAATTTATAATTTTTCCACGTATTTTTTTATATTAAAATTAATTACCCCAAAAATATTTTTTACTCACATTAATATTTGTATTTATATAAGAACCATTTAACATACTAAAAAATATCATATTTATTCATTTCGAAGAGAAAAACAAAATGAATAAATTTATTTGAAAGGTTCAGAAACAAGTAATTCAAACTTAGTAAACTGAACGAAAAAAATAACTAATCAATTTTTTTGAAAAAAAAAAACGAAAAAAATATAATATAATAAATAATTAAGATAAATGTCATTTTATATATTTTCCTTGTTTTTTTTAATTTTTATTAAAATTAATTACCCCAAAATATATTTTACTCACATTAATATTTTTATTTATATAATAACAATTTAACATATTAAAAATTATACAAACAATTTTAACTCAACAACAACTAAACATCACTGATCAACAATTATACGCAACATCAATCAATCACAAGATCTCAATACTACTTTAATCATTAAATCAATCATTAATAACAACCTCTTACACACATCACATCAGTTTTTACAATTTAAAATTATATCATACACTACAACCACTACCTCAGCCATTCAAACAAACATCACTCTTCAACACTCCCAGCCACTACCTACAGTGCCCCAGCCCCAAAAACATACCCTAAATACGATGTAATGAATTTATTTGGTTGCAATATGCCAAAACGTTCATAATTTGATAGCCCAATGCATGACCCATCTTCAACATATTTTATTTTACAGTCGAATGAATCATCTTTTCACATTCATACCATATTACCTATATGACTATATTACCTTTTAAAATTCTTAATACACCTTTTACAATTTCCAATAGACATCATACCCTACAAATCCCTTAAACAAAAATACATTTACATTATTTAAGTGGATGTACCATCCGAGGATGTGCCACATCGAACATGGCACATGCCATTACATCCCAACACAAGTATCCCCTTACTAGGGATGCCAGTTGGGTCAGCCCTAGCGGTTTCGGGCTAGCCCTAGAAGTTTTCGAGCATATTGGGCCTCGGCCTATCGGACCGATAATATGGTGAACTTAACTCTAGCCCTATCGATTTTCGAGCTAATCGGGCCACAGTCGGACTACAAGTCAGACTTTCAAAATTATATATGTATAGAAATTCAACAATCTTAACAATTTAACATAAAACACAATTAAGGCTCAAAATATCAAATAAAATAATCATTTGTGTACATACATGGCAAAACGATAATATAGTCAAGACTAGGCATCATTCATGTCCATAAACATGATAAAAAATAGTTTCATACATAAGCTATCATATATTGAGATGAAGCTATCATAACTGTCAAGTATAGAATATTCACGATATGCGCTTCAAATTTCTATAAATGAGATTAAGCATAAAAAAACTTTTATAATATTGAGAAAATTAGAGTTTATAGATAAAAACATACATATGTCATACAAACTAAAAGGGATGTCAGTCGGGCCAACCCTAGCGGTTTTTGGGCTTATAGGGCCTCGGGCCATTTTTATCGGGCCGATAATATGGTGAACCTAAACCTGAATTTTTTCGGGCGGGTTAGGATCGGCCCGGTAGTCTCGGACCATTCTAGCATCCCTACCCCTATCAAGTATGGTCAGGTTGCCCGACCAACTTTCAATAAGAGCCTTCCTAACTGTGACCACATCAAAAAGAAAATGAGAAATAGAAAATAAAATTAAAAAGAAGTCTCCCCGTATTAAAAAGAAAACAGAAAAAAGAAATCAAAGTTGAGAACCCTCCCAAACGGTCCTGTTCTCTTCATCTCCCCCACTTCTCTTTCAATTTCTGGACTCCCTTATTTCAATTCACCATTGAAGATCGTACGCAATCGCCGTTTGAGGCCCGAAACCTTGTCGAGCTCTGATGCTCGAAGTCCAGTCACGAGTTGGAGCCCGCGTCTCTTCTCCGCTGCCTCTCCAGCTCTCCTCCCCTCTCTTCCGATCACACTATTCTCTTCAAGACAGTGAGACAGGTAAGGTTTCTAGGTCAGTAGATATATTCTGACGTTAGTTGTCAATCTTTGCTTCAATTTCATTTATCTTTTGGGGTTGTTGCTTTGATTCTTAAGTTTCTGATTTGTATGTGAAAAGAATGAATATCTGCTTAAATTAGCGCAATAATTTTGAATTGAGTTTTAGCAAGTAAGATTTGATAAGAATAATTTATCTATGCTCTCTCTTTTGGATAAAGAAATAGAATAAAATGATAAAAAATCACAGTTATAACTATTAGCACGTGAAAATAACGTTCTGACATTTCTTTTGGGTTCAGTGTCCATCATTATGGTCTAAACTGTATACTGATTGAGTTGAGAAAAGACATTGACCTGAATAAGAGGATCATTACAAACACTGTTAATCAATCTTCCCCTTCCCAGTAGGCAAAGCAAGTGAGCCTTGTGCACAATCTCAGCAACTTCTTGTCACAAACCAAAATCCGTGTTAGATTTGCAGCAGGCAAAAGAGTGTCATTAGAAGATAGTGTTACATGCTTAAGTCAAAATTGCAAATTTACTATCTTCTCTGCAGTAGCTCACCTGACAGGCTTCCGCTTTTCAAAGCCGGGTGAAATTTCAAACTCAACATAAACTACATTCACTACAACCTCTTGAGAATTATTCATGGAAGATAATGTAGGAACCGACCCATCTTCCCATTCATAATCATCAAATTCATTACCCTCATTATTTCAGGATTGAAAGAAGACTCAAGTGCCTCTCTTATGTTAGATTCAAGGTCTCACAATTCATTTCTTCCATTTGTAGCCATTTCTTCTTTTTTGTAAGATTCATCCTCCTTTGATCCTCTGTCTATCTAAAAGGTGATTCGGACAATCAACAGACACATTAAAATATATCAATTGGAATAACAACAACAACAACAAAAAGAGAAATAAAACGAGCGTCAAGCTTCCCCTCATATACATTGTAAATAAGCTAACATAAACCAACATACCATATGTACTAATAAGTCATGTTTACCATAAGTTTCTTAAAATTTTAATAAGTCCAAAGAATTGGAACCTTTCTTCTTTTCTAATCCCAACTTCTCTATAACTTGTGAACGACTTATGTGAAGTTTATCATTTCTAATTCTGCATTCTATAAAAAATATGCATATTGCAACGTAATATAGAAATGCCTAATGTGAACTATTGAGAACTTTTGTACATTTAAAGTAATAATTTGATGATGACAGGGAAACCAAAATGTTTTCTATAATTTGATGTTGAATTTTACCTAGTTTAAGCTACTATATTTTCATTTAAAATATGAGCTACCCCCAAACCAACAGCCTGCGGGCCAAGCAAGACTGCCCGTTCCTTCTTTGCTCACTAGGATCCTTCCTAGATGCTAAAATTAACTATCTTATGGAAGGGGGTGGTAGCTTAATGCTGAGCCTGTGCGTTGGACAACGTATAAATATTCTACTTTTGTAAACACACACATGGTCCTCAGTTTCAAGCTGCTAAAGCAATAAAGTGATAAATTACTAGATTGCACATTAGTTGTTTGGGGTTGTTTCAAATTAAACAACTGGGTTGTTTAAGTTGTTTTAAGTAAACAACTCAAGTGTTTTAATTAAGTAAACAACTCAGTTGTTTAGTTTGGTTTCAGATAAACAACAGAGTTGCCTAAGTTGTTTAGGTTTAGATTTGCACAAGAAATTGGATTAATTTTTAACTTTGTATTGATATAGTTGATTTTTTTTTTTGCAGTATGGAGTATATGGAGTATGTTATTCCCGAAGAAGAGTGGTTTGACTCAAAAGCATTTTCCCGTATTATACTGTCAATAGTTCAGAAAGTATATGCCAAGTTGGATAATGAACACCAAAGAAAGTTAGAAGGGTCGTGCTTTGGCAAGTTTCTAGGCATGAGAGAAATTAATTCATTGGGAAAGCTAATGTATAGTCTACTACTACTTTCACCTTTACTCCTCCATTGTACCACTCCTATGGTGCGATCGAGAATCAACCGAATGGGCCTTGAGCGGATCCTACATTAGCCCCAAGACGTTGAGAAAGACTGTACATCAAAGAGATCATGCAAATATAGGGAAAAAATATGAGGAGATATGGTTTAGGGGCTTTGGTAGTGAGGCCATGTGTTTTAGCTTGCAAGATTTTACACTCATTACTGGACTGAATCCAGGTAGTGAAAATGAGCGCAGAAAATATATACCGAGTAAAAAATAGGTTGTTAGATGAGTGTTTTGAAAGTGCTAGATCAGTCACGCCTAAAGTTCTAATGAAAGTATTCGAAGATAAAGTTAAAGATTAAGAGGATAGATACAAGTTGGGATTAGTTCTTATTTATGAGACATTGTTCAGAGCCTAGGAGCAAGAAATATCAATTGAGTTGGAGAACTTGGCTCTCGTTGATGATCTAGAAATGTTCAACAAATATCCATATGGAACAAAGCCTTATGGTTACACGATCTATCAATTTTTTAGAAAATTATCAAATCATGTAGAGCAATACTCATTTTGGGGGTTCCCGATTGCAGTACAAGTAGTGACCAATCTTAGATTTAAATGGTAATTTATTACATGAGATAAATGTGACTAACTTATATTCTTTTATTTTGTTAGGTTTGAGCATTTGAATATTTTCTGTTGGGGAATCGAGGATTGTGTCAAAGGATCTATTCGAGATGTAATTTGAATATTATTGTCATAAATCAAATAACCATGATTGAAACATTCAAATCATACAATTCACGTAACTAAATAAAAGTAAACCTTACAATAAGCCCTAAACATGTTGAACTAAGGAATTATTGTGTTTACCTTCGAATCTGAGAGACACTGTTGAGAAGAATTAACCTTTCAACCCAAATATCTTCTTGAGTATTCCCTAAGTTCAAGCTCACCAATTCAGTGGGAAATCAAACAAACTTTTAACTCTCGAGGAAGGATTAATTTTTCATGGAAAAATAGTCACTCACTAATGCATATGAGGACCGAAACTGGTCCCCTATTTATAACAAGGAGGGGGCTGAAAATCAGCCTCCTTTAGGAGAAAGGGGATTGAAAAAATCCTCTCTCAATTGAGAGAGGAAAATATTGATAAATCCTAATCCCCTTTGAATTTAGATTTATCCATATCTTTTCTTTCCTATCTGCTATTCCATATTAATCCTTATCCTCTTAGTTAATGGACTTTTATTGGGCTACTCAAGGGGTCTTTAAGAGGAATAGGATTGGGCCTCCCAATGGGCCTAGATATCAATATTAAGCCATCAATATTATTCTAGCCCATTAATATTAATTCATTCCTCTATAGAATTGATATTGAACTATCCATCCTAATCCATATTACGAAATATGATTCTCGGTTATTTTTTCCCTTGTTTAAGATTCAATGTCCATCAATTAATTTAAGCTACTGAATACTTTAATTAATTAATATCTTTTATTCCTTGAGAACAAACAGCTCAACATTATTATCATACCGAAAGTTAATCTACTCTACATGTTTGATATGATAAACATTCTGAGCCCATCAAGGGGACATAATCAACTTGTTTTACCAAGACACGATTTTCTGTATTAATTTAGCAATCTGTCATATAATTAATAATATTGCCCAAAGTATAGAGTATTGAGTCTCATTGACTATATTACCCATAATAAATCAAAGCAATATTAATTAATTATATACAATCTCAATTAAGTGATAGAAATTAAGAAAACAATAACCACTGAGATCTAATTTTTCTATCAAGTCAGTCTACTATCTCGATGTTGGTCCAATTCAGTGCAACAAATGCACTAGTGTCATCTCTTGGTCAAGACAAATCAATCCGAGTCTTACACATCAACTTCTACCAATGGATTGTTGAATTCCATCTAAGTTGTGAATCTTTATATTTATTGCAAGGAATCGACAATGTGTTCTTCTTTGATCTACTACACACCACATTATCTACAATGTAAAGTATTCATATGATATGAAATAAATATATATAACATTCATAATATTTAAAACAAACAATGATAAAAATATGCTTTATGAGACATTGTTCAGAGCCAAGGAATAAGAAATATCAATTGAGTTGGAGAACTTGGCTCTCGTTGATGATCTAGAACTGTTCAACAAATATCCATGGGGAACAAAGCCTTATGGTTACACGATCTATCGATTTGTTATCAAATCCTGTAGAGTAATGCTCTTTTTGGGGGTTCCCAATTGCAGTACAGGTAGCGACCAATCTTAGATTTAAATGGTAATTTATTATTTGAGATAAATGTGACTGACTTATATTCTTTTATTTTGTTAGGTTTGGGCGTTTGAATATTTTCCTCATGTCGCTAAGTTTTTTTGTGCATCAAAGATATTTTGGACGAAATTCCAAGGATGTGTTTTTGGAAATCAACACTCACACCTTGTTATACTGATATGGAGGAAACTTTGATGGATCAAGAGGTAAGAAGATCATCATAAGTATCACGAAGCTTCAAACATGTACATAATTATTATATGTGTATGTATACAATCTTCTAATTGATTTATATTATTATTATTATACCTAGATAATTTTCTCTTGTGCTCTAATTGTTAGGTCGAGGTGATCCCATTGACACCCACAGATGAAGAGATAGCAGCAAATTACATGAGAAAATTCTATGAAGAGTTGAGTAATAGAAGATTTACAAGAAATGTGTCTCTATTGTGAACCGATAGAGGCCGAAAGAGTATCGCCTCAATGAGAGGAGGAGGCGGAGATAAATAGAGTGCAAGAAAAAATAGGAGATGTATTTATACCGGTAATAACCTTGTCTTTCTTACTTTATAAATTATGATTTATTTATTATTTCCTTGCAGGATATGCATTGCCCTTTATCTCCTCCAAATTTGGTAGCTACCTCCCAACAGCGGCCACCTCAGCCCTCCATTTAGGAACAAATATTAGAGGCTATAGGCACACTTGACAAGAAGGTTGATAGGCTCAACAACAAGGTTGATGCACCCGATAAGAAGGTTGATGCCCTTGGTGGTGTTAGCCTATTTTATAACCTAAGGATCTGCAAGTGTACGGGTGCAAGTGTATATAACGGCAAGCAAGGTCGATCCTATAATGACTGACTTAATGACTAGTTTGATACTCTAAATATCCTAAAACACTCCTAACTAGGCTCTCAATTGGATTGATTTCATTATTAAACTAATGTTCATAAACTATTACTTAACACTTACGTTCAAGAAACAAGAAAACACTTTATCAAATAATCAAGATTGGAAGACAAATTCTAGAGAATTGATTTCAGAATTAACTAAGTATGATAATCAAATTATTCTAAACTAGCAATGATTATTATCGTTATTAGCCGGCACTCATATATGTTAATTCGCCTTTAGAAGCAATTAACTTGCAGATTCATTACCCCTAGCCACCCTTTCAAGTCGACTAGACCTAACAAACTCCCAATTGATCTTAGACCAATGCCTACGCACTCATCTCACCGCTTTCAGAGCGCTCAACAAATACGCTATGTGTTATTGTTCCATCCACAAATTCCTACTTTCAAAGCAAACTTATGAATTATGTAGAAGTAATTAAGTGATCAAATTAACTATTTTTATGAAAATAAATCACAACACATAGATAACGAATAACAATCATTAACTAGAATAGAAAATTTCAACTAATCAAACATCGTCAAAACCTACTTTCAAAACTCTAGAATAATAAAGAACTACTCACTCATATTCATGTTCATAACACAAAGATGTTCATAGACAAACATGATTTGAAATAATAAAAATGAGAAAGTGAATAATAACCCTAATTCGTCAACTTGATCTTGATCTTTTGATGTTTCTTTCCTCTTCAATATGTTATGTGATGATATCCAAGTCCCTAATTTCGAGGTTTGGAACCTCCTTATTTAGTTAAGGCTAAATTGGGCTCAAGATGGGCTCAAAATCATAAAACTCGCCTAATCATATCTGGACTCGGAGAGCTGACTCGACCGAGTCAGAATGTAACTCAACCAGTCATAACTTCTAACTAACTTCAATTTTTCCTCTTCATTACTCACTCGACCGAGTTGACTTAGAACTCAACCGAGTTAGAATCTCTGACTGAAATCTCGAGTCTGCTCTTTACCTCCACTCGACCGAGTGACAAAATAACTCGACCGAGTGGGAACTTCTGCCCATGCTTCAACTCCTCTTTGCCATTTTCGACTTTTCTTGCTCATTTTTTATCCAAACATTGCCCAAACGGACTTTTTGGCCTTTTTATACCTGAATATCACTCAAACAAGCAAAAACACGTCATCTAGCTCAAAATATGAATTTTAATCACGTTTCGCCCAAATACACATGTATATGTCACAAATTACAACATTTAATTGACCTAAAATATATGTAAAAATAGCATTTATCAAAATCCCCAAACTTAACCATTGTTCGTCCCGAACAATAACATAAAGCATAATATCACAATGACCACAAACTTTTTAGGGCTATTAGATGACACTTCATGTCTCAGAAATTCTTTTTCCTTCCAAAACCAACAACATAACATTTGAGCATTAGTGACATGGCAGGTTTCAACTACTTTCGAGACATTAAACTTAAAACAAAAATCCTTAGCGGATAAGTGTATCGCTCATCTCTGAAGTGTATGATATGGGAAGTATCTACGCTCACATTGAATCACATGCATCATCTACCATATGCTTGCTTATTATCTAAATTAGACCTCATACTTGACATGTGTGGCAAAGAATCAATAGGTCTTTATTTTTGGTTGTAATGTTGGCTTACGGTTAGGTGGGATACATTTAGACATAAGTGTATGCATCGGACTAATCAAGCTATTCCTAACCCGAATACCCCTCAACGTTGCTCACTCAATCTCAATTTTCAATTCTCAAAAAACCAATTAATATGGCTTCTTCACCTTACCAAAGCATTCATGCATCAACCAAGATTATTTATGCCCACTTTCACTCAGGTACCACTTTGGGACTACCCGATCGAGTACCACATTGGGACTACTCGTTCTTTTTTCAACTTAAGCACACTTAGGCATATCTACATTCTCATCATTAATACCTCCTCCAAACTTTCTCTTTTTCATTTTTTTAACAATCAAACAAATAGGAGGGAGTTTTTCTCTTCTTTTCTTTTGCCTCCTCGAATCTCCATACCACATCATCTAAAACATCCATTCCACCTTGACACTTTTACCCTATACCTTCCAATCCACCTCCCTCTTACTCAATTAGTCCAATGGCTCAGACCAAAGGCTAAAAGAAAGGCATAAGCTTGTAGCGTATGGCTGTGAAAAATAAGGCTTAAAGCTCAAAATGGCTAAGTAGGGATTTTTAAAAAAATTGGGTACAAAGGATTATTTTTAAAGGCTAAAAAATATGCTTTTAGCAAAAGAATGCCTAAATCATTTCCTATGCCACAACATGTACTCAACACATTCCTATAAAGACGCAAGACAAGTTCTAGAGACTAAATACTGTGTGATCAATCATTTCACACCGAAAAAATGATAAAATTACTCTATAGATAAGAGTACATATAAAGCTCAAAACCTCACAGGCTAATATGTGATAATTGTTCAAGTCTAAGCTCAATTTTGTCTCCAACTGCCTATCATGCTCTGTTATGTGTCCTACCCTCATTTACTTCAACAATCAATTTCATCATTGACAAATTATCACCTAACACCCTTTTTATGCTTATCAAGAACCAAGATTGCGACTCTTAATCAACAAAATTTAAATCAACTTAAAAACACAAGTAAAATGCAAAACATAAAATAACACTAACTAATACGATGGATCAATCAAATCAGCTATTGGGCACACAGACCCGACACTTCTCAATACTCAACAGGGCTCATAGACCCTTTACCAATTAACACAAACAAGACATAGAATACGAAACATAACCAAGAACAACAATAAACTCAATAACACTGAATGGAATAACAACAATAAACTTAAAAGCGGCCAAGATGTAACACTATCCACCCCCTCCCCAAACTTGGTTGAAACCAAGTTTGGGAGAAAAAGAGTGATACGCCTTGGTGCTTACTCACAGTGCTACTGAGGTGGAGGTGGTGGTAGCGGGTTAAAACCCCATGGCTGCCAGAACAGTGCCATTGCATCCAACTGCCGCTACTGATAAGCTTGTCTCTGCTCATGTTGGGTCCACCTCTATCTTGTTGTAGTCTCCAAGTTGTCTCAGTATTCCATCGATCATCTTGCTGAGCCCACCTTTCTTCTTGCCGTACTCGCCACTGTTTGTCTTCATCGATCCTCTGATGCTATTGTGACATCAAATTGTTTAATGATGTAGTCAATGAAGGGAGCACCTGAGCCATGTTCTCGTGGCTTCCTTGGCCCGATCCACTAGGTCCTTCACTGTGACTCTCGATTCGGTGCAAAACTTGATAAAGCTGAGACTCATCAGGAGTAGGGTCAACTGCTTGGGCATGATGGGCTGGTGAGTTCATCTTCCAATTATCTATATCCTCAAGCCCCTCAATCTTAGTCAGGTGGGAGTTAGGAAGACGGAGGAATCCACCTCTATTCTGCAACAATAAACATTGCTCTGCATGTTTGCTCCAAAAAATCATCTTCAACCTACAAAAATCTTCCAATGAGAGAGACAAGTCTCCGGGCGCTATCTCAGCTGAGTCATTGTCAGTGACGACTTGGAAGTGGTTAGCTATAGGAGTAATAAGACCCCCAATCGAAATATCACTTGATTGTTTCACTGTTTGGCGATCAAACTGCTCCATCAGAATTTGGCTGAGATCAATTTTTCGTCCCGTCGCCACACACCATAAGAGAAACATCTCCTTTTGGGAGATAGTACTCGTCTCAGGTCGAGCGAACACAGTGAAGGCCAGTAGGCGATGTAAATATTAGAAAACAGGATTACGAATCCAAGACACCTTATTTTTCGGTGAATCGCTCTTCATCGAAGGCACCAGTCCAGGGACTTCTACCATATGATTCCAGAATGTGTGCTCATTATATTCATCTGGTGGGGGTGCAATCTCCGGTGTTTGGCAGCTTGTAGATGTCATTTAGTTCAGCACGAGTAAGTGTATATGTCTTGTTACGAAGCCGGAATGACATACTGCCTGGCTTTCTATCTTGAGCAGAGGTGGGATGTAGATCTAGAGTAGTGAGAAACTCTAAAGTATCATTGTGGTATGTTTCCCACCTTTTTCCCAAGAGTGTCTCCCAACCGACTCTCTTAGCATCCATAGATTCCTGTGGATGTCAAACCGATCTTCCACTAAAGAGACAGTAAAGCTTTCTCCCAATGATTTCCCTCCATCGTCTTTCTTCTTCAGGTGATTGCAATCTGATGTTGTAAAAGCGAGGATTATCAGGTGATAATGCCGTTGGATTAGACGAGGATGCTTCACCTGCAACCTTCCTCCTTTTCCCTTTTGGGGGCATTATATACCTAGAAAACAACCTTATCCAATTAGTACCATAGCACACACAAGCAACACCTACTATACTAGTCTTTAAGAATTTAACTCACTCGCCTACTGTGTTAACTATAAATTTGCATCAAATTAATATAAATGAGATGTGAACATCAATATCGCTATCAATATTAACTTCTCTCTCACTATCCATTAACATAGAACACAATTGAACCAAATAAAGCTAGTCTTCACTCAAGAATCATAACGCACTTAACATATTCAATAAAATGCCACAATGACAATTTCATGTTAATTAAACGAATGCTGCTCTAAATTCAATCCCCACATCATAAACTATGCAACTATATCATCAATTGACAAAAGTAAACTCATAACAAGTGTTCCCCAACCTATAATTGCTACAAAGTTGCACTACAAGTGCATACTACAATGTCATGCTCAAAACTCAACAATAGCAACTAATAACCACAAGAACTATAATTGATAAGCAAACAAGTTCAAGTTAAGAATTCTTACCGGAATTTTTTAGTCGCAAGACCCCTTTCGAAAATGAGCCCTAGGTGGAGAAGAAAGTCCTAATTTGACTCTTTCACAAAATTAAATTGGTAAACTTTGAAGATTATGAAGTGGATGTGTGAATTTGTGTGTCTTTTCAAAAGATTTGAGGCAATGGAGGGGGAAGGAATGGAGAGTTTTCGAGTTTTTTAAGAGGAAGAAGAGGGAGGAAGTGAGAAAAATTGAAAGAAGAGGGAAAAGAATCGGGTTTTAACCCTGCTACCTGCGACTCGATCGAGTTCTAGCATTTCTGAAAACGGGCTCGTTTTTTGCTGAACTGCGCCTCGGCCGAGTTGACATCGCCTCGGCCGAGTTTTGGTCTGCGACTCGGTTAAGTTTCAGTAGCCTCGACCATGTCAAACTTGTTGGAACTGCTTCGGTTTTTCCCTCAAATTCGCCTCGGGCGAGTGTGTTTTTGCCCCGAATGAGTTGAACTCGCTGAATATCCCTTGTTTTAGCCTTCTAACTCCGTTTTTAGTCCTTTTTCTCTCATCTTTTCACTGCTTTCCTTGCTTCTTCGATGACGTCGTATTTCCTGCACTAAGAAACAAATTAAAACATCCAAAATATAAAATTTTAAAAATACAAAAATTTAAAATAAAACAAAAACATCGGGTTGCCTCCCGACAAGCGCTACTTTTATCGTCTTTAGCTCGACGACCTTTTGGATTTAGTTCAGCTCGGTCAACCGTAGATCATCTACGGTTGCAACTTGACTCAGGTTGTAGTATTTCTTGATCCTCTGATCATTTACAAGGAATGTGCTTCCTTGTGCATCCATCAATTCCACTACGCCCGACTTTTGAACATGCTTGCTTCTGAAAGGGCCCCTCCATCGTGACTTCAACTTTCCGGGAAACAATCGCAGCCACGAATTGAACAAGAAAACTTGTTCACCGGGTTGAAAGTGTCGATTCTTTATCATTTGACCATGGACCCTTTTTGCGCGCTCCGGTGGCTTTTTCTCAAGATCAAGAAATTCATATCTCAGATGTTCCGGTAATGGTTTTAGCTCAGGTCCGCTTACCTTCTCCTCAGGTACTTTTTTCACGAATTTCTCAATGATGTCCTCCTTCTCTACATCTTCCATCTTCTTTTCCTGCAAAGCATTCAAAACACTAACCCCATCCACGAGATCAAGATTAGTAGCATCAATGTCTTTCACAGAAAAAACATAAGTTTGTAATACAACTCTTTAATGCATCAGAATCACTTGGTGCAAGAATTTCTCCATGAAATGTAATATCTAAACTATCTATAGCACTACATGTTTCAACTTGATTAACCTCTTCATCATCATGCATTTTCATGGCCTTATAAATAGAGAATGTCATTTTTTCCTGATTTACTCTAAGTGTGAGTTCTCCTTTTTGGACATCAGTTAAAGCACTACTCGTTGCTAAAAACGGGCGACCTAGAATTAAAGGAACATCTCTATCCTCCATCATATCTAAGACCACAAAATCTGCAGGAAATATGAATTTATCTACTTGCACAAGAACATCTTCTACTATCCCCTAGGATAAGTCAGAGATCTATCAGCCATTTGAAGTGCAATTGTGGTAGGTTTAATTGTATCTATTCCTAGTTTTTCAAAAATAGAAAATGGCATAAGATTAATGCTAGCTCCTAAATCACAAAGTGCTCTATCAAACATGTCATTACCTATTTTGCAAGCAATTGTAAAGCTACCTGGATCTTTCCGCTTCAGTGGTAACTTCCTTTGAATCAATGCGCTGCACTCCTCGCTCAAGTTGACAGTCTCATAATCTTCAAGCTTTCTTTTCTTCGTTATCACTTCCTTGAAAAATTTCGCATAATTGGGCATTTTTTGAAGTGCATCTACGAACGGGATATTGATTTGAATCTTTTTGAAGATGTCTAAGAGCTTAGCAAATTGGTCGTCCACTTTCTTTCTTCTCAGTGCTTGAGGATATGGAATGGGAAGAACATATTTTGGGCCACCTTCAAATGTAATCCCCCTCTCTATTGGTTTCTCAGCTTCTTTGTCTTTTCCTTTCGGTTCAGCTTGTTCTTCCAAGTGCTCTTTTTCAATGACTTTTCCTTCCACCACATGCTTCTTCGGTCCTTCATATTCGGTCCCACTTCTTAATTGAATGGCGTGACAATGTTCTGTTGGATTAACCACTGTATCACTGGGAAACTGTCCTTGCTTTTGTTGGGCTGCTGATGCTTTAATCAGATGATGGATATCCGATGCCACACTTTTCAATTCTGCGCCCATACACGCTATGTTTTTAATCAGCTCATTATGCTTTCCTTCCATTTTCTTCTCCAGCTGAGTTAACTTCTCCTCAAACTTTGCCGCTTGTGCTTCTATTAACTTTTCCGGAGTTGGGTTTCTTCCATCATGTATGATTCTGTTTGTGACTGTGAACCCTGGTGGAGGAGTAAGGGCATTCTTCAAATTTCCATAAGACAAATTGGAGTAATTCCGATTCCCTTGCGGATATTGATTGCCTTGTGAATATTGATTATACCTTGGCTGATTACCTTGGTAATTATTGAAATTCCGCTGATTCACAAATTTCACATCTTCCATCTCTTCTTGGGTTTGCTGATGGCTCAGGATGTTGTGCTAACGACAAATTAGTTAGAAAGTTCATTTAGGTAGTCAAAGCTGATATCTAAGCAGCCAAATTCTGATTTGATTCCACTTCAACTACATTAGCCACTCTCCTTGGCTGATTTCGCTCATTCGGCCACTGATAACTGGTTCTAGACATAGCATCTAGAATAGCGAAGGCAGAGTTCACACTCTTCTCCATCAAACTCCCTCCTGTCGCAACATCTACGTGATCTCTAGTTGGTGCAAGTAAGCCATTATAAAACTTACAGATATTTCCTGGTGAACCCATGTCGAGGATAGCTTCGGAGTAAATCTCTGAATCTTTCCCATGCTTCACCCAATAGCTCCTGATCTAACTGTCTGAACTGTGTGATTTTATTCTGCAGCTCCAGCATCTTGCTAGGTGGGAAGTACTTCAACAGAAACCTTGCACTCAACTCATCCCACTTAGTGATCTCCTCTAACAAATTAAACCACTACAATGCCCTATCCTTTAAGGAAAAAGGAAAGAGCCTCATCTTCACTTGCTCGCGCGCTACATGGTTGATTTTTATCGTATCAGTCAGTCTCCGAAACTTAGTTAGATGAGTGTTCAGATCTTCCAACGTAGTACCGCCATACTGATTTTGTTGCACAATATTAATAAGTGCTAGTTTGAGCTCAAAACTGTGTGCATTAAGTGGTGGCGGTTGTACTCCTCCAGGATTCTGATTAGGCAGAGGACGAAGACAGTCACTTATTGGAGAAGTGTCCTCATCATCATTCTCATTATTATTCTGATTTCCTACTGGAAGTACTAGATGCTGTGGAGGTTGCTGTTGTTGGATACTTGTGACTCTATCATCCAAATTTGCCAGTGCCAATAGAATGTGGTTTATAACTTCTTCTTGATTCGGTGATTTTCCATCTCAACTATTTGATTTCTCCTTGCTCTGTCTTCGGGTTGTAGCTTCAATTTTCGGATCACAAGGAACAAGATGATCTTTTCCTTTAGACCTGGTATGCATGCACAATCCCTGAAAACACTAACAAGAACATACCCATGTAAAATCGAAATAGATAAGAATAAAATAGAAATTAAATGTGCAAAACTAAAGTGTTGCCTAGTCTAGTCTTGTTCTAGTTATTAGAATAGAAACTAAAACACTAAACTCAGTCCCCGGCAACGGCGCCAAAAACTTGTTGGCCTATTTTATAACCTAACGATCCGCAAGTGTACGGGTGCAAGTGTATATAACGAAAAGCAAGGTCGATCCCACAAGGACTGACTTAATGACTAGTTTGATACTCTAAATATCCTAAATCACTCCTAACTAGGCTCTCAATTGGATTGATTTTATTATCAAACAAATGTTCATAAACTATTACTTAACACTCATGTTCAAGAAACAAGAAAACACTTTATCAAATAATCAAGATTGGAAGATAAATTCTAGAGAATTGATTTCAGAATTAACTAAGTATGATAATCAAATTATTCTAAACTAGCACTGCTTATTATCGTTATTAGACGACACTCATATATGTTAATTCTCCTTTAGAAGCAATTAACTTGTATATTCATTACCCCTAGCCACCCATTCAAGTCGACTGGACCTAACGAACTCCGAATCAATCTTAGACCAATGCCTACGGACTCACCTCACCTCCTTTTAGAGCGCTCAACAAATACGCTATGTGTTATTGTTCCATCCACAAATTCCTCCTTTCAAAGCAAACTTATGAATTATGTAGAAGTAGTTAAGTGATCAAATTAACTATTCATGAAAATAAATCACAACACATAGATAACGAATAATAATCATTAATTAGAATAGAAAACTTCAATTAATCAAACATCGTCAAAGCCTACTTTCAAAACTCTAAAATAATAAAGAACTACTCACTCATATTCATGTTCATAACAAAAAGATGTTCACAGACAAACATGATTTGAAATAATAAAAATGAGAAAGTGAATAATAACCCTAATTCGTCGTCTTGATCTTGATCTTTTGATGTTGCTTTCCTCTTCAATATGCTATGTGATGATATCCAAGTCCTTAATTTCGAGTTTTGGAAACTCCTTATATAGTTAAGGCTAAATTGGGCTCAAGATGGGCTCAAAATCATAAAACGCGCATAATCATATCTGGACTCGGAGAGCTGACTCAATCGAGTCAGAATGTAACTCGACCGACTCTGAACTTCTGACTAACTCCCGTTTTTCCTCTTCATTTCTCACTCGACCGAGTTGACTTAGAACTCAATCGATTTAGAATCTCTGGCTGAAATCTCGAGTCTGCTCTTTACCTCCACTCGACCGAGTGGGAACTTCTGCCCATGCTTCAATTTCTCTTTGCATTTCCGACTTTTTTTGCTCGTTTTTTTATTCGAACATTGCCCAAACGGACCTTTTGGCCCTTTATACTTGAATATCACTCAAACAAGCAAAAACACGTCATCTAGCTCAAAATATGGAATTTAATCACTTTTTGCCCAAATACACATGCATATGTCACAAATTACAACCTTTAATTCACCTAAAATACATGTAAAAATAACATTTATCAAATGGAAAGGTTGAGGATACATTGATGACATCAACGGAAGATAATGTGGTGACACCAACAGTTGAGGATAAAGATGGTGGAGGCTTTATAGAGTATCGAGCTAAGGTTACACCATTTAACAGTGATTTGGTAACATCTGCTAAAGAGATCAAAAATCACAAAGTCATACTACAGAGTGGTGCTGCCGTGGATGAGATTCACTTGACACCCAAAAGGGATGTTGTAAAATACACAAGAAGGAAAAGAGGCAAGGTGGCAGTTGATGATAAGCTGGTGAAAGGGAAAAGGGTAAGACCCCCTTCGCGTTTAAATCTACCCTCATACACAAATGAAGTGAAATGTAGAAAGTTCTAAGACAAGAAAACGCCTAATCTATTCTAAAAAATTGATGCCGCGAAGTAGAAGTTTTTTAACACATGGTACACGTCAAGCGACAACAGGTACTTGTGTTTAGCATTGTTTCCATTTTGTTGCTATGAAGCATTTGCTCATCTTCTAATTTTTTTTTCATAATGTTGCATTTGAATTTCATGGCAAGCACATTGAGAGAGCTAAAGAACGGTTTCATAACATTAGAACTTGTGGAGAATTTCTTGATGCAAATATAAGTTGATATGATATTTCTATTATATTATTGAATGAGGTTGTTTGGTAAATAAATGTTGCTATTTTAGGTTATATCAATGTGAATGCTATTATTACGAGAGAGGCAAACAAAGTATAGATCATCATTTGGCCATTTTTCTAGAGATATAGTGGCCTCAAGTTTCCATGAACAACTTCGATTGGATCATTACGATGCAATGCACAAACTCCTTCTTCCTTATGTTAAAGGGACATGGTCGCTCTCTGGCAAGGAATGGAATGGTTGTACACCTCTCCACTATCATGTCCTCATTATTAGATATTGGATCACTATTGAGGTGGAATTTAACAAATTAACAATGATTGTCTATGACTCCGATAGTGAATGCATGACACAAGCTGAACTAGATCAAGCATTGCAACTAGACTCAAAGCTTGCAAAAGAAGCTGATCTTAGCTTGGACGAGCCCCTAACGATCAGAAGATTTGATAGAATAATAAAAAAGGGAGCACTGTAAGTATTACTTATGTTATTACATTGAAATTTCAAATGTTAAATTATTAATGATTCGAAATAATGTTGAATAATAATTTCTAACTTTTGTGCTAGGGTGATAGCGAAGTTTATGCCATCAAATATATTGAGTTCTTGAGCATCAAGCAATGGGTGCAACTTGTAGATGACTTTCATATTGTGAAATGGAGGGAGAAGCTAGTTGTTGATATATTTAGTAAAGACTGACCCGCAGACATTATATAACATTTTGTTTTTTCTAGACATGATGTAATATTTCTGACTATTTTGAACTACTGAGTGTAACTCCTCTTATATTTGTTGTCCCATTTAATTAAATGTATATATTGTTTATTCAGTCACAGGACACGAAATATAGTTTCAACTAGTAAACAACTTGTTAGTTTAAAACAACAGGTAAACAACCAGGCAGTTTAAGACTCTAACTAGTAAACAATGTGTAAACAATCGCCAAACAACGTGTGAACAACTGATAAACAACAGATAAACAATAAGGTTATTTAAGACTCATAGTAAACAACTGCTAGACAACAAGTGAACAACTGATAAACAACACTCAAACTATGGGGTTGTTTAAGACATATAGTAAACAACTGCTAAACAACACTTGAACAACCACTACATAATTTTTAAACAACTGCTAAATAACTCAATCTTAATACAAAAATATGAGAGTTATAAGCATTTCTTTCGATCTGGACTTATGCGCTTCGGTGAAATTTGAGCGTAACTGGTTACTTCTTAAGTGAAAACACTTTGATATGGAATTATAAGACTCTAACATGTTACATCGAGAGTTATAAATGTTTCTTTCGATCTGGACTTATGTGTTCGGTGAAATTGAGCGTAACTGGTTACTTCTTAAGTGAAAACACTTTTATATGGACTTATAAGATTCTAACATGTTACATCGAGAGTTATAAGCGTTTCTTTCAATCCGGACTTATGCGTTTCAGTCAAATTGAGCGAACTGGTTACTTCTTACGTGAAAACACTTTCATCTGGACTTATAAGACTCTAGCATGTTACATTAATAATTATAAGCATTTCTTTCGATCTGGACTTGTGTGTTTGGGTCAAATTAAACGTAACTGATTACTTCTTAAGTGAAAACACTTTCATCTGGACTTATAAGACACTTTAATACCTTAAAAACTAATAGAGTTGCTTAAGACAATTGAGTTATTTAAACAACGTATGCTGTTTTAAATACCAAGAAGGTTGTTTAAAACAACTTAGTTGTTTAAAACAATGAAGTTTTTAAAACAACAATATTAGTTATTTTTTTAAATAGCAATTGGGTTATTTCTGTTGCTTAACTTTTTGTTCCTAAAACAACATAAGATTTTTACATAAAGTAGATGAGTAACTTAGCAGATAAATAAAGTCTCACAACTAAGTTGTTCATGCATTGCACTTACAAAAGATGAATACATAAATGCTACCCTAACTTTGTGATTGTCTCTCAAACATTGTTACTGGATCTCAGCAAATCAATCGATTATGCTCACTTTTTCCACAACTGCTGCATCATTTTTTCTTAGAAATTTCCCTAATTAACTTAGCACTTTCTGTTTTTTGATAGCCAGGTTGTTATCATTAGTAACTACCACTCAGATTCATTTGGTGCCGTAAAAATAACATCATCATACGCCGTTATCCAAAAAGCAATCGTATAGTAATATTCATTTGCATGTTCACATGGAAAACGATCTAATTGTAAATTTCTGCATGTGCAAATGCTTTCCTCAAAGTTAACAATGAAATTGGTGGTGTCATTCTTCACTTCATACCTCATTTGATCGATTGGTTCAACTTTTAGCCTTTTACCCTTTTACCCTTATCAAGAGATATACATCTTCGGGGTTAGGCAAGTGGTGCAAGTTTTTTATTCCTCTCGCCTTTGATGAAACCATTTTTGCAACTTCTTTCCAATATGTTCAATCAACGAAAGAACAGGGCCTTGTCGCTCTTTTTTAAGCAAGGAGTTCTGAGACTCCACATTGTTTGAGATTATAATGTTGTAACGATGCCTATGAAAGTGTGATCTTGCACATGCTTCATATTCTATATGATCAATATATGTCCAACCAGCATTATTTGTGCTCTGAATCCGAAGTATAAAGTTGTTGAATTCTTCTATAGTATATACTTCTGCCGCCCTCATAAAAAGTGAGTATTTGTCACTTTTTCTAGTTTTGGTCCTCAAGTTGCCCTTGATATGATAGATGCAATGCCCATGACGTGCATATTTATAAACTCCTGCAACTGCATCGATAAGACTTTGATTGCGATCAAAGGCAATAACAAGATCTTCTATATCACCAATTATTTTTATAAAATTTGTGAAAAACCAAACCCATGAATCATTATTTTTGGATTCAACAATACCCCATGCAAGAGGATAGATTTGCTTATTTCCTTCTTAACAAGTAGCAAAAATCAAAGTATCCTTGTATTTTCCAGTGAAGGATGTCCCATCCACAATAACTACTAGCCTTATAGAAGAATGAAATCCACGGATATATGACCCAAATGTAAAAAAGAGGTATTTGAAGCGGCTTTGACTGCTAGTCACCAAATGATACACAGTACTGGGATTAGAAAGAAACAAGTTGTGAGCATATGCGGGTAGAGTAGTATAACTATCCTCATGCGAACTCCTCAAACTTTTTGAAGCAGACTCTCTACACCTTCTTGCCTTTTGATAGCTCATTTCTACCTCAAATTCTTTACGAATATCATCTATGATATCTGCAGATCTATAAACTTTCTTTGGATCCTCGAATTTATCCCTTATGTGCTTTCCAATGATCCACGATCTTTCTTGTCTATGGGCATTGTGAGTCTCAGTAACAAAAAAAGTATGTTCAGAGTTATACTTTCGAATTTGAAAATAGTCACACTGATTAAAGCTCGTAATCATCACTTACAATTCTCATCAACACACACAACTGTGTAAACCTCCTTATTCGATTTTTTAACCTTGAATTCAAAGTTGTATCTTAAAGCAAGAAGATGCAATTCTGGTTGACGATCTTTCTTGGTTTCATATGCTTCGCCTTGCTGAAAACTGAAATCCACGAGTATATGTGATGTACAACCATTTGAAGAAGAAGCAAGATGCTCGCTTGAGAAGTGATATTTTTCTGCACTATGATGTACAAACTCTTGGCGAGATGTAAAAGCATTATCAAGGTCCGGAATATTTGCGTTGGTACGTGGAACAATCACCAACGTATCCCAGTCCACACCTTGGGCTATCTCATTGACTTGATTTTCTTGCATCTCAGAGTTATGATCATCCCATTCTTGTTGCATGTTATGGATAGGGACATAATATTCCACTCCAGTTTCATAAGATGGAACATTTGTTTCAACCTCGTAAAGATGCTCAAATGGATGTTTATTCACAAGGGTCACACAAATTGGACAATATTGACCTTGTTTGTTGAGGCCTAACAACCAATGCAACTGCCTGGTAGAAGTGATTATGATTGGAACTTGAAATTGTCTGTTGTCAGGGAGAAGAAATCGCATCTCCACATCATGCAATGAAGAATCAACATTGCAAAGACTTTGCACTTCAGAATGGAGCCCTTCATTTAACACATTTGAAGATATAGGAAGTCCTGTTACATTAGAACCGTCATCACCCTCACACTTTTTACATTCCCATTGCCCTCTTCCTTGATAAACTCACCAAAATAAAATATAATGATCCATAACAGTTAATTTGTCAATAGAAGTACTCTAACCCCAATAAACATGTGTTTTTTGCGGCCATTGTTTTCATCTCTAATCAATATCAGCGACAAAATAATTTTGTGGCTATGCAGTCGAAGTTTTGACCATCACAAACCACTTTTAGCAATGGAGGTTACAATATAGTTACTAAGTTCTTCATCGTAAACTCATTGTAACAATATAGTTTTGACAAAATAATTTCGTGGCTATTTTTGTAATTTAAATTTTCCCGCCTTTATACTGTAATTTGGTAAGTTGTTGTTCCTTTGGTAAGTCTTATACGTTGTTTCAATATTTTTAAATACTAAATATTTTTATTTCTAATTCATTTTTATGCAAGATATATCATTTTAATGGTCTTTTTCACGACCTTTAATTTGACATCCATATTAAATCTTACTTAATAATAAAGGGGAACCCTCTATAAGTAGAAACAACTGATTTTCCCGCCCAAATACTATTACTAAATCAAGAAATATTAATTTATGGTAAAATCTTTTATAATGAGAAAAAAATCTCCTATCATATATTAGCTACATTTAAATGATATTCTACCAAAATTGGTCATAAACTGCTATAAATTACTCCCATATTTAAAGAAAATCTCCAATCTCATATTAGTCATATTTGCAATGATATTCTCCAATCATATATTAGACATATTTGTAATGATATTATGTCAATAATCACTCAGTCATATTTAGGAAAGGTTTCCAGTCATATATAAATGACTCGCCATTATCTGTCAAAATCTACTCCCATATTGAAGAAAAATCTTCAATCATTAGTAAGTAAGATTTGTAGTGATATTCGACCAAATTCTAACCGTATATGTTGGTGACATTTATTTTGGGAGACTTCAAATCATACATCTTAATAATTTATTACTTTTATTTATTTTTTTTCATTTGTATACGTCCAATTATATAGTACCTATAAATGAAAATGTCAAATTCTATCATTTATTTTGGAAAAGTTCAAATCATGCACATTTACTCGGTAAAAAATTGAGGGAAAAATGACGAACTTTCTATCTATAAACATCCGTCATACTCCTCAACGTCAGGTTTATCAGTCAAACTTTCTTTGTTGCTGACATTTATCAAACGAGTTAATTAAGCAAATCAAGCAAATCAGATGATTATAATATATAACTATCATATTTGAACCGATTAAAGTAGATTCTCAAACTATTTAAATAAATTTTACGCCCTTTGTGATATTATGTCCGGGTATTTTACAATCTGTGTTTATTAAATAATACACACATACAGATAAAATAGGATCAAAATTGGATATGTATGTATTCGTTGAAGTCCTCGATGGATATTTTTTTAAGTAGGATCCATATCGACTTGTCCTACTGGAAGTTTGTGTGATATACAACCCGGCGAAGCATGTGAAGTGTATTGTAATAAAAAAAATCTATTTTTATTTATTTAATCTAATAATTTTTGCCTGTTGGTTTTCACTGTTTCTTATCCATAAATGTAGTTTGTTACTGAAGAGTTCTACGTAAACTTTTCCAAGGAAGTTCCGACACAATTCAAGCTTGATATGTCTCAGGGTATGTTGCATGATGTTCGAGTTATCCTCCGTGAATTTTTTTTACTACATTGTAGATAGTCGGTCTCATTTTATCGAAGTCTCAAAGATTCGGCAATGTGATCCCATCAGATTTAAGTATTTTACACCCTCATCATTCCAAGTGTTCATGTTTCATAAGTCTTGAGCGATTACGGATGGTCTAGCTATACATTTTATATATTTTAGTTATTTATTAGGGATTATATTTCAATTTTGGTTATTACCTGTGCAGATGGTGGATTTATGTTCATTTATGTATCCTTAAATAAATTAAATCATAATTCGACTATTTTCTAATTCGCAGTTCATCCATTATTAATGTCATGCATGTATGATATGTAAAATATTTCATAACTGTGCATCGCACGGGGGATTTACTAGTATACTATAATGAGGTGAGAGTAGTATTATTTTTAGCTAATTATATCTATTGAAGAAGGTTTATTATCCTCCAAATTAAAATTAGTTAAACAATTTTTCCCGTAAAAAATTATTAATTGATTTATTTATAAAAATACAGCTTGTTAGTTTATTTTATTATATATTTTTAATATTTTATCTCAAACTGCGCGCGCGCACACACACACACACACATATATATATATATTACACACACATATATATACAAACAAACCACAGAGAGAGCAATTCTGTAATTAACATTTTTCCGTCTAAAATTTTAGATTGGTACTACCTTTGTTTTTATTAGACGTAGTTTCAGGTTTTTTCAATTATTTTTAGAAGATGTTTTTTTTAAAAAAAATTGTTTTCTAATTTTTTCCAGTACTATCCTTATCACTATCTCTAGAATCTCTAATTTCCTAAGTTACCATATCCAGCACCATATATAAATGGAAAGAAAGATAATATAAAGGAAATATGAGGATAAGTTGGAAAATTCCACTACAAGGCTTGAATTTAAAAAAATGTCTCACTTCAAGGCTTGAATTTCAGGAGTTCTCACATTATCTGATGTATGACAAATGGGGTGTTTATGGTGAAAAACAGGCTTAGAGTATGTGTTTTTAACATACATTTGTAGATTCTAAGCACTCATTTGTTATATTCTTCGCATTTTCTTTCTCTTGTCGAAAAATCTCGTTTTCAAGCATTTTGCAGGTAAAAAAATGTACAAAGAGGCGACGAGTGGAAGAGAGTCGAAGAAAACGAGAAAAAACCCTGAAGAATGAAGAAACGGGCCAAAATTAGACCGTGCACGGTCATAATCGTGCAAACCTTCACAAACCGTGCACGGCCCGTGCACGCAAAGGCAAGGGGCAGCCCATACACAGGCGCACGGTAATGACCGTGCGACCATGCATGGACCGTTCATGGTCTTCCAGAGAATAGGCGTTTTCAGGGGTTGTGCACGGTCCGTGCAGCCTTGCACGGGAACGACCGTGCACGAACTCTGGAAATTGATTAATTTCAGCCCATTTATGTAATTTTTGAGCCAATACTTTAAAAAAAGCCCCAAATGGGGTGTATAGTCTCCAATCTTCAGTTTTTGCTAGGGATTACACTTTCATTATTCACTTTTTAGAGAGAGAAAGCTAAGGAGAGCATTTGTGGGAGATTTACTTGGGGATCAAGGATTGCCTTCTCAATAGGTTTTATCCTTTCATTTTCATTTAAATTTTGTATGAACATGATTATGTCTATATATTTGTATTTATTTCTTATTATGATCATGGTTGGCTAATTTCCTTAATCTAGGTTTAGAAAGTAAATTATGGGTGTTTAGTTATTATTAGCCGATTAATTCAACTCCGTGTTATGCCATTGATTGATTGATTGTTTAAAAATGTTTGTTGAATGATTTGATCACTTATTTAACATTATTGAGGATTAAATTGAAACTGAGTGGGGAGATTTGATCCGAGATCACATTAATCGACATGATTAAGCAATAAAATCGAGAGGTTTGAGCTAATTGTGGGAACTTTGATCTTAGGATCAATTGGGAGTTGTATTTGATTAATCGACCGGAGACGGCGATTAATCCTATACAATCAACACGTAATTTGCTCCGAGAGGGGGTCTTGCATATAATTGTGATCGTTTCCTAATACATAACATTCAGTTTAAAGGTTGAATTGATCGGGATAATAATTTTTAACTACCCTTAATTGAAATCTAATCCTAGATTATCTTTATTAATCAGTTAATCCCTATAATTTGTTCTCTAGCCTATCTTATTGGTTTTAATTGCTTGTTGATTTAAATTAGTTCTTAAAATATCAAAACCAACAACTCGATCGTCTAGTTAGCCATCTAAATGTTTATGTTCCTTCATTTTTTCGATATCGAGCCGATTCCTCGTGGATCGACCTTGTGCTCACTTAGTGCTACTTTTGACGCCGTATACTTGCGGTTGTTCGATTTTAGTTACAAAAACTAAGAGTGTGTCAATGTACGGAAGGTTGTACAATATATCGAAAATTTCAATATATTATGTACTAAAAATTTCAATCTACTCCATACTGAATCTTCCATCCATCAAATAATATTTTATATTTTTCATATTTTATATTTATTAATGTTATTTGTATTAAAAAATTACACTTTACAACCTAAACTGTCAGATTTTAGACGTATTGCAATCTATATTTCCTTTTTAAAAAATAAAATAAACTAGTCGGTGCTTTAATTTTTTTATAGAGATTGTAACCTAAATATTAGGAAAAAATGGTAAAAATATCCCGTAAGTTTGCCATATTTAAGAAATATCCTCTAAGTTTGGCTATTTTTGAAAATGCCTCCTAACTTTAGAAAAATTGGTAAAAGTGCCCTACAACCGGGTATAGCAGGTGACATAACCGGTAACAGCTGATGTGGCTCATTTGAGATGATTTGGCTATATTACATGGCGTTTTTAATTTATGTGGCATTATATAAAAAAAACACGTGTCATTGTAGTGTGTAATAACATGCTTATTTGGATAATAATAAAATGTGAAATATTAAACAAAAAGAATATTTATTTAGTTTACCATAATTTATCCTTCAGCACCCACCCCCACCCCACCCCCTATCCCCAGATGTCCAACTTTCCGAAATGCTTCACTGTCGCCTCTACTACTCTTTGTGCATCTTCCCGTTTCCTAACGTCCCCTTCAAATCCCACGGCCTGAAAAACTAAATTAGGGCACAAGAAAAAAGACTAACTGCATAATGTGATAAATTCACATACAGTTGCACAGGAATTTTAGTACTCCTAATCTGTAATGCTTCAATTCGTTGATTCGGGAAACATAATTATGGGAGAAAGCCAAGGAAATTTTATAAAAATTAAGAATCTGATAGCAATGGAGGCTTCATGTTTGCCGAACTGGGTGGAAATCTCGAACCTGATTCCGGATCCTCCACCAGTCAGCAGAGCTACCTTGTTTTCTAGTAAATCGCGCTTAAATGGAGAGTCATCAGTGGCGGTAGAGGTGGTGGGAGGCGGTGGCAGTGGCGGAGGCGGTAGACGGTAGGCGTAGGCGCGGCGGCGGTGGGAGGATGGTGGATAAATTGTGTGTATGTGTATTATATGTGTGTGTTTATATATATATATATATGTATATCTTTATATATATATATATATATAAATTGTATGTCTGTGTGTATTTCTAATATTTTTTCTTACTTTTCAAATAAATCTGATTTTTTTATAATTTTTTCAAGATTATAAAATTACTTTTCATATGTTTCTCAACAATATTTTTAAGATTATATAGTTAGTTTAATTCTAAACTTTGTGTATCAATATTTTATTTTTATTGTCCAAATTTATAATTTAAAAGAAAAGTATTAACAAGACAAAAGAAAAAAAAAATCAATACCACATCATACAAAAAACCACATCAACTTCTTAAAATAAAAATTTAATGCCACATCAACTTCTGACCGGTTGTGTCACCTGCTATACCCGGTTGCAAGATATTTTTACCAATTTTTTTAAAGTTAGGAGGCATTTTAGAAAAGGGTTAATTACCAAACAAATCACGACCGTTAATCCAATTTTCAATTGCAACATGACCTTTAAAACTTGAAAATTTCTGGCATAACCTTTCAATTTGTTTCAATTACAACATCTCCGCCCAACTTCGACCCCCAATTGTTGACGTGGATGGTGGTGCTCCCAAAACGACGTCGTTTTGTCTATTGACTAGGATACTCCAGCCACGTCAGCGAACACGTGGAAATTATTAATAAAATTAAAAAATAATAAAATAAAATAATAATAAAACTAAAAAAATAGAAAAATTATAATTACTACTTAAAATAAAATTAAAAAAAATTAAATAATAAAAAAAAAGAAAAATTATAGTAATTAATTATAATAAATTTAAAAAATTAAAAATATATTTTTGAAAAAACAAAAAAATATTTTTTTATTTTTTAAATTATAATATCTAATAATGAAATTTTAAAAAATAAAAAATAGAAAAATTATAACAACTAACTATAATAATTTTTTTTTAAAAAAAAAGAAAGAAAATAGAAAAATTATAGTAACTAATTATAATAATATATTAAAAATATAAAAAACGTTTGAGAAAAAACCAAAAAGTTATAATTTTCATATTTTTTTAATGTTTTCAAATTTTATTCTAATTAGTTACGGATAATTTTTAAATTTTTTTAAATTTTTTTTTAACTTTTTTATTTTTTTATTAGAATTAGTTATTATTATTATTTTTATTTTTTTATTTTCCTAGTTTTATTATTTTTTTTATTTTTTAATAATTTCCACGTGTCTGCTGACGTGGCTGGAATATCCCAGTCAATAGACAAAACGATGTCGTTTTGAGAGCGCCGCCATCCACGTCAGCAATTAGGGGCCGGAGTTGGGCGGAAATGTTGTAATTGAAACAAATTGAAAGGTAACGCCAGAAATTGTCAAGTTTTAAAGGTCATGTTGCAATTGAAAATTAGACTAAAGGTCGTGATTTGTTTGGTAATTAACCCTTTAAAAAATGGCCAAACTTAGAGGATATTTTCGTAAATATGATAAACTTACGGGATATTTTTACCAATTTTTCCTAAATATTACTTTGTCGCATTAATTAACCTCAACTATGTATGTTTTCCACATTTCGCAACCTATAAATTTATATCTTTAAATAAATCTAATATTTATAATAAAAATTTAGAGTTTCTTTGAATAAATTTCAATATATCTGAACTTTTTCTTATTTGAGGAACTCATATATTTATTTTGTTATCCCAGCTATTGAATAATCTTTGAATTTATTTTTTAGTATCAAGATTTATTTAAATCTAAAAAGGATTTGAGTATATTTGAAACCACTATGTAAAATATCAAAACTTGAAAACTATAATCCTTTTCTTAAAAAGAAAGTTAAATAATTTAGTTTGAAAAAATATTTATAAAATAAATTAAAAAATTAAAAAAAAATTGATTTTTCTTATGACATTATTCAATTTGTTTAAATTAATATATTTTGATTTGTTGTATGATATTTAGATAGTTTGTGTTTGTTTGTTTATTCATTATCACTTAAGCTATGCATGGATATTCACACAAGTCAATTTGGATACATACTCACTAAATATATGTTTGATTTTCAATATTAAGATAATATTTGTGTTTATTTGAATATTCATTATCATTTAATATATGCTCATACAACTCTTTGATTTGTTAGATAATTGTGTTTTTCTAATATTCATTTATCTTTATGTTAATCTATAAGACATTATATTTATAAAAAGTATGTTATATTAAATACATATATCATATGAGAGAAAATGATAGTTGTGTCACTTCTTATAGTTATTATATGTTTAATCAAAACTATTCCAATATTTATTTGTTTAGAATACAACAACCCATTTTCTATGTTAGATTATATGATATTTAATTTAACTAGATTATTACTTTTTAAATAAATTTTCCTGCAGTGCACGGGACTTATACTAGTCATTTCTTAAAAACACCAAAACAATTAGAAGCTAAAATTACTTTCGTCAATAATTATTTAATTATTCTCTTATGCAGCCCATTAGCGACATACCCAGAAGTTTAGTCAAGGGGAGCCCATTTATAGACGGTTCTGGGCGTTCGTCTCATGGGACTTCTCTTTTGAGTAAACTAATTTTTTTATATTAGGCTCTAAATTTAAAATATTTGATAATTATATATAGGGTCAATTACTAAAGACAGCCTGTACAATGGGCCTTTTTTACTTTTGCAACCTAAACTTTTTATTTTTTCCGATGACAACCTGTACTAATTGTTTTTTGTCGATTTTCAACCTCCGGCGATATTTCTTGCTATATAGGTCATGTGACTTGCACATGTTCATTTTTGGACCAATAAAAAATTAATAAATATTTTAAAAATTTCAGAAATTTCATTAATAAATCCAGAAAATAAAAAAAAAATCAGAAATTATTTTAGAAATTCCAAAAAATTATTTAAAATTAAAAAAATATATAATCCAGAAAAAAAATTCGATTCATTTATAAATTCAAAAAATAAAATAAATCTAAAATTAATTTAAAAATTCTAAAATTTATTTAAAATTAAGAAAAATCATTTGAAATCAGATAGCTAATTTTAAAAATTAGAAAATTAAAAAAATTTATTTTAGAAATTCATTTGTAAATACTAAAAAATAATTATAAATTGTAGAAAATTAGCATAAAAGAGAAGGGAACTTCGTATATTCCGGTATAAATAATTTTAAGAAGTGCATTTTATGAATTTAATTTTTGGGATTATAAATAAATTTTCTGAATTCTTAATAAATTTTTAGAATTTCTAAAATAATTTTATTTTCTTTTTTTAATTTTCTGGAGTTATAAATGAAATTTCCCGTTTTTTTATTTTTTTAATTTTCTGATTTTAAAATTATTTTTTTTATTTTAAATGATTTTCTTAATTTTGAATAAATTTTTAGAATTTTCAAATTAATTTTAGAAATAATTTTTTTTTTATTTTCAGAATTTATAATGAAATTTCTGAATTTTTAGAATTTTTTAATTAATTACAAAATTATTTTATTTTATTTTTTCGATTACAAATAATTTTTTTAAAATTTTAAATAAATTTTTAGAATTTCTAAAAGAATTTTAGATTTTTTTTTTCTAGATTTATTAATGAAATTTCTGAAAATTTTAAAATATTTATTAATATTTTTTAAAATATTTTATTAGTCGCCACGTGTCGCCATCTTATTGGTCCAAAAAGGAACATGTGCAAGTCACATAGCCTATATAGCCGGAAATATCGCCGGAGGTGGCAAATTGAAAAAAAACAATTAATACAGGTTGTCATCAGAAAAAATAAAAAGTTTAGGTTGCAAAACTAAAAAAGGCTCATTATACAGGTTGGTTTTGGTAATTGACCCTTATATATATTTAGAAGTTTAAAAGAAGGACTACCGATGTGTGCCTCCTAAATATGTTCATGAACCCCAATGATAGTCAAATCTATAAATAAAACTAGAAAAATACTTACAATTTTAATGAGATCACTAAATTGTTTTAGTTACAAAAGGAATAAAAAAAAGTTAAGATACAATATTTCTGTATTCATTATATTTTATTACATCTTTATCTATATTTCTTATATATAATAATACATCCATATAGTTTAAGTTAAACAATATAATTATTTATTTATTAATTAAGTTGTATTAAAATCGACTAAAATACACATAGCATATTATGACGGGCCCGGGAGATCCAATGTCCCGGCCCCTTAGCCCCTATACGCGTCCCTCATTGCAGCCCATTGTGGCAAAATTGAACATCCAACACCATAAAAATGTCGACAAGCACACGCACTAAAAGGTGGGAACATCCTCATTTGAGATTTGAATCCTCTAGAGTACTCCACGAAATTTAGAGGATCCAAATCCCATGATACATGTAATCCAGCAAGAACTGAGAATAAATGATATATTGGTAGTCACAATCATATTAGAATGCTACAAGGATTACTTGTTTAAATAAGAATTATTAGTGATTTAATTAGCAGTTATTAATGGACCCTAACAAAAACCCTATAACTGTTGGGTGCAAGCAAAGTGCATGATGCGCACACGAATGTGAGCATGGATGTGAGATTTTCTATCTAGTTGATTAAGTTTTTGGAGTCCATATGGGTAGTATAAAGTAAGTGCACCAATCTAAGATTCGTACACTCAATGCACATTAGACCTACACATTTTTGGGATGTGGTGCACATGACCAACCAATAAGGACTGCAATGGGAGCAGGTTCAAACTTGAACCCACATGAAGCATGCTCGGGTCAAATCCACTAAAAACAAACGAGTTTTAGCGGACACATTGTTTTGCTGAAATTGTCCCTAACTTGACCCGTGTATGTAAATAAAGAAAGTTCTTATAAATATTGCAAATTTTCAAATTCAATAATATTTAGGATATGCTATAAATTTTGATGGTAATGGAGAAGAAATTTCATAATATAAATTATGAGATAATTCATTATATACAATTTTAGTAATCGAAAATTATTATGCCACTCCTCATTGATTGTTGCCACATCATAATCTTAACAACTTCACATATGTCACTCTACATTCAACAACATATAATTAGTGGCACACATCATAACCTTCACAGTTTTACACTTGTCACTTTACTTTAGATAACTCTTCCGCCACAATCAAAAAAATATTATTTTTTGCTAAAGGACTGGTTTAATCTAGATGTCCTAACTTTATTTTTCCAATTTTTTTTCTTTTTACTCACTCGTGCAAATATCGTGCATTCCAAATAAAAAAATTGTGCCCAAGTGCATATGTTGGGTAACAAAGTTGCAACAGATAAAATAAATATTAAATTACAAAGCTGATACAAAATGAAAGAAATGACCCCCTACCCACAGGCGCACATGCTATCCAGGTAAAGATCTTATCACTCTAAAATTTTAGATAAGGTAAAAAACTTTATTTTATTGGATTTGAGGAATGAAATACATTATATTTATAATCTGGGTGTTGATGAAAGAGAAATTGATAACAAAATATGGTTGATCCATTTGAAAACATTGACCAACATAACATTTTCTGTTGGACTCCTGACAACCAATTCCCTTGTGTTCCTCCGTTTTCGGACAAAAGGTCATCTTGCCAACTTAAACTTGTAGATTATTCAATAAACAGATTTCAAATTACATTCTAACAAGGAAAAAAATTGACATCTTTGCATATGGCTATCGCCGCAGTGGTAATTCTCCCTATAGGTCTCCTATTTCTTTTGTCAGGCCTTATCATCAACCTCATTCAGGTATACATCCCTTTCACCGCTCCTTTCTTCCTCGTTGCATGCTGCTGAATCAATGGATGCACATTAATTTTACCCCACACATTTCAAACAACAATCTCATCAAATCAAGGCATTGATTGCCTTCTTTTAGTTACATCTGCTAACAAAATGTTAGATTTTGCACAAGAATTACACATTGGAATCCGTTTGCATCGGTTGGATATGTGAAGCAATGCCATACCTGGAAATTTTTTTTGCTTTTATCAAAATTCCTTTAATTATATTTTCTATTTTGAGAACTCAAACAAAATGTATATAAAAATTACTCAAAAGAAAACATATATACAAATTTGCAACATTCAATAAAACATTATTCTTAAATCACTATAGATAAGCTACAATATCATATCAAGATTATATATTTTATAGAGAAGGCGATGGCTTAATGTTTTGACATTGAAACTATTTTAATTTTTCAAAGCACTTCTTCTTGAGGTAGAGAAGAATCACCCATTGTTCTTCCTTAGTTTTTCAATTTTATATTCCCCATGTCTTACAAAAATATTTTAAAGCATAAAAATAAATAGAATAACCTTCCTTCATTTGTTATGTTTTACTATTCTTCTTTTTTTTTTTTTTTTTTTCATAGCTAGCTTTCTTGTTTAAATTTAAATCACTGAAAAAGCCCAATAATTTTGCAGAAAAATAAATGTATTCACAGTAGAGGCATAAAGGCAACACATGAATTTTTGATTCCCCAACCAAAAAGTTAAATTCTAGACAAAATAAGTTTCGATGACAAGATGAAACACACCACATAAAGGAAGTGGCAAATTAGAAAGACCACCAGACCACATTACATGTAATTTCATAAAAAAATATTTTTATACTTCATCCGTTCCGAGATAATTTGCACACTTTCCTTTTCGAGGTGTCCCAAGATAATTTGCACACGCTTAAAAAGAAAATTTCTCTTACAATCTCTGCCTTTAAAATCTCCACATTTGAAAAAGTTAACTAAAAAGCAAAAAACAACTCTTTCTTATTCCACGTGCCAGGAGGGGTGTGCAAATTATCTCGGGACAGAGGAAGTATATTGTTGTTTGAAAATTATGGGCCACTAATATTTCATACTTTTGTCGAGACCAAGTCGACCAACTAGTTTGAACCATATAAAGTCCGGCCCTGGAGTGAAGCGTGTCATGGGAAAAAAAATATAATTATCATAAATAAAGTTTCTTTTTTTGCGCCACATGTTGCATATCTAATCAGTTGTAGGAACTATCTGCACTGGTAGCACAAAACTTCCACTACACGTGGATGGTTTTACTTGGGAAAAAATGCTCTAGATGTAAGTTGTCTGAACAATTATAAGATGTTTGTATAATTGTTTCCAATTTATTATAAAGTTGCACGTAATTAGTTCATTCAGTTCAAATGGCTTTTGAACTCTATGTAATCATTCTAAGAACATTGTAAACTGTAGAATTTATCTACTTCATGTAATTTGCCAGAGTTTTTTATGGAAACCACTGTGAGGTTATTCAAAATGAAGGCACCATTTAGTTTACCCGATAACACAAGATAAGGACAAATTGTCTCATCTTATCCATAATTTACATTGCAAGATAGGGTTTTATGAGTTACCACAGGAGCCGGTGATAACTCTTGCAAAATAGAATAATCCTGAGAACTGCTTGTCCTTTCTTCCTCCTGGTGACAATGTACAATACATGGGACATGATAATGGAAAAAACATTATTATATCTATTATAGACACATGACTCAACTTTTTATTGGGAGCATTTTATTAAGATACCTCCTTATCCAAATCCATGTACTTGAAGTAATTGTCACATAAGGATAGTAAATATCTTTATCCAAGAATTATAAAAGCAAGTAAATGTTGGAATGTTTATCCAAATCTACCTTTATCCTATTAATATGTTCTTGTAGAGATAAATTTTGGTGTAAGAATATACATGATGTTATAAAAATTATTACATCAAGTTGTTGGCATCAACATATGATATCAATTATTTATAATAATTCCTGTTCTTCAACTTAATCTCAGGCAATACTCTTTGTCTTGGTTTATCCACTATCAAAAAAAGCCTACAGAAGAATCAACAAAGAAATCATAGAACTACTATGGCTAGAGCTTATCTGGCTCTTTGACTGGTGGGCACATATTAAGGTATTTTCTACAGACCAAAATATAATTAATAGTGTAATAAATACATTGTTACTGGTATCCATTATGTTGTTTATTTGAGTGCGTGGGTGACTAGTAGCTGGTGGGCAGGTTGAGCTATTTGTAGATCAAGAAACCTTTGAAATGTTAGGTAAGACATTTTCAATGAAAATGCACGTTTTAATTTTCTTGCGAAATTTAGCTTTGGTAGTAATTTCAGGAAAAGAACGTGCACTTGTCATATGTAACCACAGGAGTGACATTGACTGGCTTGTTGGATGGGTTTTAGCTCAGGTTGCTTCTCATTCATACTACATATAATATTGCAAAAATATTTTCACCACATTATAATTAAATGTTCGTCTCACTTTTGACAGCGGTCAGGTTGCCTTGGTAGCTCTTTAGCCTTCATAAAGAAAGAAGCACTATTCCTCCCTGTGAGTTTCTTAATGCCTCACCTTGCAAAATATTTTCTTGCATGAGCTATAATAAAATAATACATTATAGTGCAATTTAAATTAATCTCTATGATTGTCTTAAATAAGTTTTATTATACATGTAGGTTATAGGCTGGTCAATGTGGTTTTCGGGTTTTATATTTTTGCAGAGAAGTTGGGCCAAAGATGAAAACACCCTAAAGGTCTGTAGTTAAACCATATGAGTTCTCAGTATATGGATTATAAAATTATGTTATCTTATGAATATTTTTCTTCTCGATGCCTTATGTTGTAGTCTGGACTTGAGGGGCTACATGATTTTCCCGTGCCATTTTGGTTGGCTCTTTTTGTCGAAGGAACTCGCTTTACCCAGGCAAAACTTGTGGCAGCCCAAGAATTTGCTGCTTCTACAGGGCTACCTATTCCGAGGAACGTCCTGATTCCTCGTACTAAGGTGTTTCTTTGAAGAAAAACTATTTCTTAGCCTTGAGCACGGTTCCATCTAATTTCTCATATTACATTATTATTAACATTTTTTTTGAAATCCTAAAAGTTTCGTCAAAGTTAAACCGGTTAAAAGGATGAGGTGCTATTAAGCTAGTCATCTTTCCCGCTATTTTCCTTGTTGTAATCCAATTGTTGTGCCTATTGTTGTGTAATTTAATGTCTTTCTTATTCAGGGTTTTGTAGCAGCTGTGACTCATCTGAGATCATTTGTTCCAGTAATTTATAATATTACAGCAGCTATTCCCAAAAATGAACCACGACCAACTCTACTCCGAATCTTTAGGGGACGCTCTTCTGTGGTATGTAATCAATTTCGTATCATCCACATTTTTCAATTACTCAAATTTTCTACTTATATTGAATACATCGAGTTGAACAACTTCATTGACACTTAAAGCAAATGCATATGAAAAAATGAAATATGGGAAGTAAGTTGGATAATTTTTCTTCTAGAATGTAGCATTTGAGATTTTTTTGTGCACCGTTTTCCTCGGTTTTTTTAGCTTCACTTAGTACACCTAATGATTGCCTAACTACTATAAGCTATTTCACAAAGCACATTTTGCGCATTATTATTGTTTCTCAGTTGACTTGTTAATACCTTGTTGTAGGTCCATGTGCATATAGAGCGGAATCTAATGCAAGATTTACCGGAAACAAGTAGTGGGATTGCACAATGGTGCAAAGATGCGTTTGTGGAAAAGGTGATAAAAAGTTTATTAATTAAAATAAAATGGGCATCTTGAATAGGAAAATAATAAAAGCACTACATACTAAGAATTGTGTATTAGTAGCTGCATCATTATTAAAATATTGAAGGCCTCTTATATAGGTCAGGACTGCTAGAGTTCAACACTTACAAAAATCACCTTTTGGTCTACCTCAACAACGGAATCAACTTAATAAAAACATTTTTGGTCGTTAACCAGGACGCTTTATTGGAACAACATCTTGAAACAGACACATTTGGAGAGAAAATGCACCGCAACATTGGCAGACCAAAGAAATCTTTATTGGTACATTTACGATTGAATATAATGAAAACTTAATATCTTCATTAACATTTTTCTTACTCTCAACGGACAGGTTGTGGTTGTTTGGTCAGGCTTACTACTTGTGGCTATTGTGAAGTTGTTTGAATGTTTTCCGTTCTCATGGGGAGAAGTCGTATTCTGCGTTGTGTTTTTTGTACTGGTTACAATCCTTATGCAAATACTCATTGTGTTCTCTCAGTCAGAGCATTCTACCCCTCCAAAGGTACCACAACCAGATCCATTGAGACAGGTTCTTCTTCAAAAATGAGCCACTGTAAACATCTTCATTTTCACTTTTGAAAATCTCTTCATACATATTTTTGTTTAATTAGATTGTAATTTACTAAAATAGGTTTTTCTTTTTCCTCAAACTACATTTTTTAGGCTTTTTCTCTAAGTTTTACTTCATCTCAGGGAACACTAGTCACAATCATTATATACGCGTTTCCTCAAAAGAAGGAAACTTTATATCACCATTGTTTATATAATTAGAATTTGTAGATTATGGTGCTGATAATTGACCTCTAGAGATAGTTAACATTGATTTGATTTTTATTTTTATTTTTTTGATAGTAATGTTTGTCCCTTTTTTTTTTTTTTTTTTTTTTTACTATTAATAAGGTGTACTTGCATTCTATAAAAATAAAATTTATGCTAACTTAAATTGGTATCTGGAAAATGATATGTTAAGAATCATAATTAATTTTATATTTTCTAAATATAAATAAATCTAATTCTTAAAGTTAAATAGGTAAATATTTCATTATTATTCTTTTGAAGATAGGTATATTAGCGTCAATAAAAATTACTAGTGTGGCTTCTGAAAAAATTATTAGGGATAAGGTTTTCATTCCTCAGATGATGCTGAGCCCTTAAGATAGTACACAATGTTAAAGTTTCAATTGAATAATTTTCAATTGTGTATGCGTTTTACGAATATCGTGAATAAAATCCAACGACTTTCACATTCTAATTTTAGTTTGTATTATTTTCTTGATCAACAAACTTCTCCTCAGTTACAACATTGCAATAAATTAACAAAAATTCAAAAAGTATGTAGAGAAATAATAATAATAATAATGATTGATAATAATGATAGTCTAGATAAGAGGGAGAAGATCTGGATAGATTATCGGTGACCGCTGATTCGTCTAAGAACATTGATGTAGCGGTTTAGGCGGCTGCCTACACGCCTTCAACCTACCTCTGATTTTATATATATATATATAATATAGATATAAATCTATTTTATTTTATTTTATTGAAAACGTCGTCGTTTTTTTGAACCTGAAATAGTTGATTAAATTAAAAAGATAAATTTTGAAAGTTAAAATCATCACTCTCTTCATTCCAACGGCAGAAAAATAAAACAAAAGTTTAAACCCTCTCCTCCCATACTTCAAGTTCCTCTATCGCCCCCTCTTTTCATTCCACCCTGCATAATTAATTAACTATATGAATATTTGTAGTGAAGTTTGGCCCACTATAAGTATAAACCTATAAATTAGACATGTAACAATTAAATTTTTTTAAAAAAAAATTCTAGGCGCCGCCTTGGAGGTCGCTAGGTGGCCCAAATCGCTCCGCCTTCGCTTTCCGCCTTTTACAACCATGTCTAGGAGTTAGAGGAGCCCGCAGACGTTTGACAAGTATACTCCATTGGATGCCTCTAAGAATGAAATTTATATGTACATTCAAGATAAGGAATATGTAAAGTGGCCTGGAAAAATGCGGACCCCTGCAAACAAGAGAAATCGTAGTAAGTATTGTCACCATCACGACCATGGTCACAATATTAAGGATCGCGAACTCCTCAAGAAAGAAATTGAGAACTTAATCCGGAGAGGTTATCTCACAATATTGTGCACAACATAACAATCTCAGGAAGGGAGCAGAGGGCGAAGTCCAAACCATCCAAATCCTCGAGGTAGGAGTCCTCGTACGAGAGATGATTCCCCTCTGCTGGCAGGAGTCATTTTTGTCATAGCCGGAGGACCATCCAGTGAAGAGTGTCAATCAGCTAGAAAAAGTATGCTCGACAACTTCAGATGGGAGTAACATTGAAAAAAAGACCATGGTCGGATGATTCAATTACATTTGCAGATGTGATATGGGTGAGATCATGTAGCACCCGTAAAAAATATTATCATTACTAAATCGAGCTCCATATTATTTTAAGATCTGGCCATATATTTTTAAAGTTGTTTTATAGTTTATAATTAGAGCCCATGTTCTAGAATCAAGACCCAAGTCCATGACATTTTTACTTGGTGAATAAGAAAACGCTTCCCTAATCCAACTAGGAGTCCTAAAACTCTAAGAATATAATGTATACATGGATTATCTCATAAATCAAAATCACAACCCAACAATCTGATTTTTCTCAAAAAATTCGTCCATATCATTATCAACCTATATAGTTTCTTGTGCCGAATGTCTCTCAATCTCAACTCCTCCAGGTATTTCGTTTTAAAATTTCGTTCCTATATCTAGATAACTCCAAAAATTATGAAATTTTACTATATTATGTATTCCTTTGATGTTCTATAAAAAATTCAAGTCCATCGAACATTTATTTTATTTTATATGAATTTTATACTACTTAAGTACAGAATCTGAAAATTTCTCTATTCTGATTTATAAAATTCGCAATATATACTTAAATTTATTTGAAAATTCTTATTTTTGGATATGTTATCCATATATGTTTTTTCTACTTTTTGTAAAATTTTAATGAGATACATCTAGTATTTTTCGAGTTATTAAGACTTTCTACCGCAGCGTAAAATTTTTAGTTTCAACATATTCGGTTTTAAAAATTAAAAACCCATAGTTAGGCTTCTTAAGAAATTCTGAAATTTTAGTATGATACTTCCACGTAATTTTATTTGCTACAGTAAAATTTTCAAAGTAATAATTATTTATTCACTACTACGCAGTGAATCAATACCTAAAAATTCTCTATTTCTTTCAAAAATTCCTAAAGCTTCTATCGAACCTAATTTCTCAATTCCCAAATCCCATATATATTTAAGAACAATATAGATTCATGCATGTCTAAGTAGAAAGGAGAACCAGGTTATCGAAGGCTATAGACAATAGGACTACAGACATATGCATATGAGGTTTCATCTATTTTCAAGGTGGGGATTTCTGTGGGTTTGTTTGTGTATTTTAAATGCTTTTATTGTGATATTAATGTCTATGCACAACATTCATAGGCAACAGGCAACATGTTACATTATATGCTATGCTAGGCTAGGCTATGTGATGTGCTATGCTATGCTCAATAGGAAACATGTTATATGTTATGCTATGCTATGTGCTATGCTACCATCTAGTTTCACAGTTTGTTGTATGCATTTGTTAATTATTGCATGATTTGTATTTAAAGTTAATAAACTAGTGGGGACTATTTCGATTCCATGGGCTATGTTTGTCTATTTTAAATGCTTTGATTGTGATGTTAATATCTAAACACAACATTGCATAGGCAACAGACAACATGTTGTGTTATGCTAACATCTATTTTACAGTGTGTTGTATGCATTCATTAATTATTACATGAATTTTATTTAAGGTTGACAAACTAATGGGGATCATTTCTATTATGTGGGCTATGTTTGTCTATTTTAAATGCTTTGACTGTGATGTTAATGTCTAAGTGCAAGATTCCATAAGCTATAGGCAACAAGTTACATTTTATGCTATGCTACGAAATGCTTCGTACTATGCTATACTATGCTCAGCAGGCAACATGTTAATTACATTCTGTGCTACGGTACGCTGTGTTATGAGCTGTGTTATACTACTGTGATGCTCAACAGGAAACATGTTAATTACATTCTATGCTACAGTACGCTGTGTTATGAGCCGTGTTATGCTATGCTCAATAGGCAACATGCTATATGTTATGCTACGCTATGTGCTTTGCTATGTTAACATCTATTTTTTTAGTGTGTTGTATGCATTCGTTAATTATTGAATGATTTGTATTTAAAGTCGACAAATGTGTCCCCACTGAGTTTTTGGCTTGCTCACCTCATTCTACATTTTAGTTTCTACAAGTCACTGAAGTTCGCTCGTGGTACGAGGGGGCGGTGGATATGCTATTGGTCAAAGGTTCAAAAATATTTTCTAATATATTTGAAAAATTATTTTCCTATGGGTGTTTATGTTAAAAAAGGTTTTACTAAAGTTTTAGTTTTCACATTTCAAGTCAAGTTATGGAGTTTTTCTTTATATCACGCTTCTGCCAAAATATTCTAAGGTGTTTTATTTTATATGTTTATGAAAAAAAACTATGTTATTTTACTTTCAAATATGTATTTCAATTGTTAAAAAAAGCTTTATTTAAGATAAAAACATGTGATGTAACTCACATCCCGTAAAAAATATCTTTTTATTTAAAACTACGAAAATTGGGGTGTGACAGATTATCACCCCTCATGATAACCCTATGGTGGTGACTTTGGCAATAGCTGGTTACACAAAACTCCCTAATCCCTACTGTGGCAATACGGTGCTAAGTCAAGAATAATAATCGAACAGGAGGAGCTTGCCAAGGATTCTTATTGATAATGGAAGCTCCGGAGATATTTGTTTTATGATGCCTTCGAACAAATCTCCCTCTCCGCGGTGGGACTGACCTCAGCAGACTATCGTCATGGTCAATTTTCTCATGGTAAAGATACCATTTAGCTATAATATCATCTTGGGACAACCTGGGTTGAATGCTCTTTAGGAAATTGTCTCAACAAATCATCCACTCATGAAATTTCCTAATAAGTATGTAACCCGCACAAGTCCGAGGAGAGCAGGAAGTAGCCAAACAATGCTATGTTGCTTCTCTTAAATGAAAGCAGCAGATTTTAGAGACGTTGGCTATTGATAGTCTAGAAACTGGTGGTCAATGTAAGAATTCAGCAGAACCAGCGGAGGACCTCATTTCTATTCTACTTTTTAAAGAAGATGAGGAAAAGGTTGTTAAGATAGAATCTTTGTTGCCGCAGGAGTTGAAGAATGTTTTGATTCGATTTCCAAGGGAAACCACCGATGTCTTTGCTTGGAGTCCCTCGGATATGGCATTTATCCCAAAGCCATGTCCACAGACTCAATGTGGATCCTAATTTTAGACCTGTAAGACAACAAAAGAGAAGCTTCACACCATAAAGGATTCAAGCTATGAACGGATAGATCGACAAACTCTAAGAAGTTGATTATGAGAGATAGATTGACTACCTAGGCTAGTTGTCAAACGTTGTCCTTGTCCTAAAAACTAATGGCATGTGGAGAATGTGTGTTGATTCAAAGAACTGAAGAAAGCATGTCATAAGGATAACTTCCCACTCCCAAGGATTGACCAACTAGTGGATGCTACGACTAGATGTCAGCTGCTTAGTTTCATGGATGCATTCCAAGGATACCACCAGATCACAATGCACCCTGATGATGAAGCCAAGACAACGTTCATTACTGAGAAGGGATTATACTGTTACAAGGTAATACCCTTCGGTCTAAAAAACACGTGCAAGTTACCAACAATTGGTCAATAAAATATTCATAAACTAAATCAGGCGAAACATGGAGGTGAACGTTGATGATATGTTGGTGAAGAGTACACATGTACACCAACACATAAATTACCTTAGTGAAGTGTTCACAGTCTTGAAGCATTTCAGGTGAAGCTAAATCCTTACAAATGCACATTGGAGTAACCTCTGGAAAGTTCTTGGGCTATATGGTTAAGCAACGAGGGATTAAGGCCAATCTGAAATCAAAGCACTCCTAGAGATGAAACCTCCTCAGACTACGTGATGTACAAAATCTCACGGAGAGGTTTGTAGCTCTCAGTCATTTTTTATCGAGGTCCGTGAAGAAGACCTTCCCATTTTTCAAAATCTTAAAATGCGAAAATTTTTTCTTGGACAGAGGACTACTAGAAAACCTTTGATGATCTTAATTCTTACCTAGGTTTTCCTCCAGTCTTGCCGAAACCTCGGCCGGGAGAGATGTTCTACCTCTACCTTGGAGTCTTGGATACAACAATGAGCTCGGTGCTAGTCAGAGAAGAAGATGACATTCAACGACCAATCTATTATGTAAGTCGAGTACTTAGAGGTGCTGAGATACGCTACTCTAACGTAGAAAATTCACCTTCATAATAGTAATCTCTGCTCATAAGTTGAGACCTTATTTCTAGGCACATTCTATAATTGTACGCACCGACTGACCTTTAAAGCAAATACAACAGAAGCGGTAGACGTCAGGAAGGTTAGTAAAGTGGTATATAGAGCTTAGTGAATTTGATATTCATTATCAATCTCAGCCAACCATAAAAGCTCAAGTTTTCGCTGATTTTCTAATTCAGTGTACTGTTGAGGATGGAGCCCAAGCTCCCATGGAAGAGGTTGTATCAGAAGAAAATACACCAAAGAAAGATCATATGTAAACCTTGTATGTTGATGGTGCCTCTAACCTCAGCGGAAATGGAAATGGTCTAACCTTGACCAGTCCTGAGGGAAGTAGCCTTGAATATGCATTGAGGTTTGACTCAAGGCGTCAAACAATGAGGCTGAATATGAAGCCCTTATCACAAAACTGAGGGTTATGACAGAGGTCGGTGCTAAGCAAGTGCATCGTATATTGACTCATGGTTCACCAGGTTATGGGGATTATGAAGCTAAGGGATCCACCATGGCTTAATACCTTGGTAAGATCCGTAACTTGCTTGTCAAACTCGATTACACTGGAATTAATCATATATCCTGAGCGGAGAACACCAACGCCGATGCATTATCTAAGCTGGCAACCTCACCCTACCATGAACTCATTAAGAGTCCCAGTGAAGGTTCTTCCTCGGTGTAGCATAGAGGGAACTGAAGTCATGTGCTTGGCGCCAAAGCTTAGATGGATGGATCATATTAAGGACTATTTGAAGGATGGAACGTTACCTCCAGATAAACTAGAAACGAGAAGGATTGTGTATCGGTCTGCCCAATACATATTGGTGGGTGACAACTTGTACAAACGTTCTTATACATTGCCATAACTTAGGTGTCTTAGCCTGATGCCCTGAATTCTAACCGAGTAAACCACACGTGTACGGTGCTAGTGTAGCTAGTGGAAAATAAGGTCGTTCTCACAAAGATTGTTTCCTATGTTTAGTTTTATACCCTAATCCTAATAATTGTACCCTATCTAGTCTCTTGAATAAGTGATTTGATTTATAATATTCTAAAAACCTAAATTGCATAAAATAACAAATTTAACTATTAATTTCTTAGCACAAACAAGAAAACAATTAGCAAGGAAAGATTCAAATGAGATTAAGACGTATTCTAGAGCTTCAATTTCAATTACGATTTCCTACGTTTGATTATCCTAAATTATAGACTTTTAAACCAATCCTATTGTTTATTAGACGCAATGGCTATTGATTAACCTTCCTCTCGGACGATGCTAATCTGTAGACCAATTAGAGATAATTATCCTCTCAGGCTAACTATCATATAAAGACTACCAAAAGTACCTAGACCAATGTGTATATAAACACCTCATTCCTCTCGGATGACTATTGGTATTCATGCTATGTGCTGTAAGTCTATTAAAGACCCTCTCATCTTGGACGGCAAATCATTAAACTTGGAGATAAATATCAAGTGATCAATTTGACAAAATCATATAAAGAAAATAAAGACATAGATAAACGATAAAATTGAGTCTATAATTTAAACGAATAAAATCAAAACATAATTAAGACGTAACTTACTTTCCAACCTTAGAACACAAGACGTTTAGTTACTCATGTCTAAAGCTAAAGACCAACATAATTCATAGACAAATATAGTTAATTAATAACAAATAACAAAAAGAGATAAAACCTGAAGTCTCGATCTTGATCTTCGTCTCTTCGTTCCTTGTTCTTCGATCGTCGACTCCGAAGTACTTTTCTAATGATCAAAATCTATTTTTCTTGGCCCTAGGAGCTTGTATTTATAGTTTGTGATTAACTGGGTTTGAAACGGGCCGAAAATAGGCCAAAATGCGTGAACCGCCATCACTGACTCGACCAAGTCAGCTAAACGACTCAACCGTGTCGACGCTCAATGGCTCTTTTCATATACAATTCGACTCTTCAACTCGATCGCGTCATTCCTTGGCTCGACTGAGTCGATCTTCACATCCAATTTTCTTTAAAAACTCAAAACTTTGACTCGACCGAGTCATTCCATAAGGCCAAGTTCATGAAAATTCACCAAAACTTTGAATCAACCAAGTCCTATAAGGAACTCGACGGAGTTGATTTTCTCGAGCCAAAACCTTACTTCTCTTTGAGATATTGACTCGACCGAGTCCAAATATCGACTCGACCGAGTTGGTCCTTTGAGTAAATTTTCTTATTTTCCTAGTTTCTTCCTACTGTCTTTGCTCATTTCATCTCCAACTTCGTCCAACAAGAAATTTTGACATAAAATCACCTAAATAATCTTAAAACAAGCACAAACACGTCATCCAACACAATATAATGAATATAAGCACAAATCGACCAATTATGCATGTAAATGCTATCAAATCATCTTCTAAATGCATGCATACACGATGTGTATCAAAATCCTCCAAACATAAACTGTTGTTCGTTCCTGAACAACAAATCAGAAAAGAACAAGAAATTTAGGCGTTTAGGGCAATTGGATGACGAGTACCTCAGTCTCATTTTTTTTTAAAGAAATAGACAACATAGAAACTCGAGCATTTACGACATGGCAATAAATCACTACTTTCGAGACAAAATACCCTTAAATATATGATCCTCAGTGGTAAAGTATATCACTCATCTCTCAAGTGTATAAAATAGGACGTGCTTACACTCACATTGGACCATATGCACCGTCTACCATAGGTTTGCCTATAGTCTAACTCAGAGTTTTGTACTCGACATGTGTGTACAAAGAATAAAAAAGGTCTTTATTATTGGTTGTAATGTAAGCTTAAGGTAAGGTGGGAGAGATTTGGAGAAAAAGTGACTTATTATTGAACTAATCTAGTTATTCCTAACCCGACTACCCCTCAACAATGTTCACTCAATCCTCACTCTTCACTTTTTCCAGAAAATTATACAATATGATTTCTTCACTTCTCAAAGAACTTTTCAACTCACTTCACCATCCAATTACTTCCAATGCCTAACTTATTTGAGTACCACTTTGGGACTACTCGACTATTCAGTCACTTGGAAAATTAAGCATTTTTTCATATCTAACCCCTCCTAAACAAATAATAAAATCTAATGTATACAATTTTTTAATAAATGAAAATACATAATAAATTACTAGGAGGGGTCATTTTTTTCCTCTTCTTTTGCCTATAACAATATATCTTTTTCACCAGCTTATCCCAATCATCCATTCCACTCATTTTTTATGCTTTTACTCACTCTACCTTCCAATTCACCTCCCTCTTCCTCAATTAGTCCAATTAAAGGGTCAAAGGTTTAAAGAACGGTATAAGGCTTGTAATGTATGACTAAGAAAAAAGCTTAAGGTTCAAATTGTCTAACTAAGGATTATGTTTCAAGTTTCGGTAAAAATATCAATTTAAGGCTCACAAATAGACTCAAATAAAAGAACACCTAAACTTATTTTTTAAGTCACAATGTGTACTTGACATAATTCATAAACAGGCTCAAGGCAAGTTCTAGAGATAAAATGAAATTATGACCAACAAATCACACCAAAAGAAAATAAATTACTCCAATAATGGAAGTACAATTAAAGCTCAAATCTCATGGGCTTAATTGATCATTATTCAAAGTTCAAGCTCAATTTCATCTCAATATCCTTATCTTGCTCTTCTAGGTGCCATAAAAATATTTTTCTTAAAATCAACTCATCATTCGCACATCATCATCTATCAACCCTTTTTTTATCTTTTCATTCTTCAAGATCACAAACTCCGGGTTTTTGACTCACTAGACTCAACAAAAATATAAACTCACACATAAAAGCAGTAAATAATTAAACTAAATACAAAAGTAAAAACATAAAAATAACCTAAACTAACACAATACGATAATTCAGCAACCGGTTTCACAGACCCTTTTTCTCAGTTTAAGCAAAATAAATGGGCTCACAGACCCTTCAAAAATTCAAGAAATATAACAAATGGGTTCATAATCCCTTCAATGATTCGAGTACATCATAGCAACCACAAAACCAAAACAACCCCGTAATAATAGCACATAAAAACTGATAATAAGAGAACATAAAGAAAAAGCAGCCAAGACATCTCACATACACCCCTACCCCTAAAATTGGTCGAGGACCAAGGTTTGTGGGAAGAAAGTGGTACGCCTTGGTGCTTACTCACAATATGTGGCTACTGCGGTGAGGGAGGGGGTTCATAACCTCTTTGGCTCTAGTATTGGAACATGTGATCCAATCGCCTATCATTATGTTGCTGCCATCGAGTCTCTATCTCCCATCTTTGGGCTTGTTGGTGCTGCCATTGATGCATTTGCCCCCATCTCTCATCCTTTTGAGTCCAGAGTTGCTCTTACCTCTGTCTCCATGCATTGTCTTAGTCTACACATTGTTGCCGCACATCCCTTATAAGATTCACTGATACGGTGAATGAGGGGATGAGATGTGATACATCCGACTGTGAGGTAGCTTGCCTCAAAGCCCGTTGTGATCTTCTTCTTCCACCTGGCCTAGAGCCTTTGGGCTCATCTTCCATCGCAACCCCTCCTGCTCTTCCTGGAGCGTGACTAGCTTGATATGTCATGTATTCTTCAATGTTGGGCTGCCTAGTATACTGAAGATAGGCGTTAGATATCAACTTCCAATTAGTCAAGTCTTCAAACCCGTCTATATTAGTGAGCTTCGGGTGGTCAAGTGCAAAAAACCATCCTCTGTTTTTTACAAGCTCATTCGCATTGGACTTGTCACTGCATGATAGGCCTATTTCTAAACCTAAAATACTGTAAGTATATGAGTGTAGATGCATATAGCAGAAGTCAAAGTCAATCAACAGAGAATAGATTAACGTAGTTTGATACCCTAATTATCTAGGATTATCCTAACTAGACATTAGAAGTGGTGAGTGATTTTATCAAACTAGATTGCATGTACTACTTAACTGAATTAATTAACAAACAGGAATTTTCAATCAACGAGAATGTATCCTGGTTTCGATTTTAGGAATTACTCTAATGATGATTAATCTCTAACTTATAGACTTTTAAACCAATTTTACTATCTATTAGATGAAACTTAAGTAACTTAACCCTTCTCTCGAAGCGACTAATTAATCTTCTTTCGTGTGAAGAAAAAAAGAAGAAAAGAAAGAAATATGAAGTGAGTTGGTTAAGAGCCAACCAGTCTCATTTTTTTTTTCTTTTCCCCTTAATATTAAAAGTCACATTACTTTTTCGGCTTAAGTCATTTTTTTATGAAAAATACATAATTAATCTTCTTTTCACGATGTTCAATTTGACATTCATTATACATATATTAAATATTAATTTTTAAGTGTAATTTACTTTTTTATGATTATTATGATATATTTTGATTTTAATTTTTTTGTATGTAAAATAAAAATGCCAAATTTATCAAATAATGTTTTATTTGAAAAATTATCTACTCTTGTTTAGAAGATTAATTTCTTTTACTTTACTTTTGTCTTTTTATAAAATGAGCCGATTTGTTAAAGTTAAAATTTACAGTAAAAAACTTAGATATAATAGTTAAAATGATTTGTTGATTGAATTAGTATCTCGTTTTTGTGAAAAGAAAAAATGATGTTAACTACAAATATAAAAGATTAGTTATGTTTTTTCTTTAAATACGTCACAATAGTATACTTTAACATCATATCTTAATGAACTAAATACCATTGCGAAATCTCATGCTAATATTACGAAATACGAAATATGATATACATGACTTCTGACATTATTGTCTTATACCAATATGTAATTGTATTAGTATATTAGTATTCAAATATTTCAAATATATAATTATTGTATACACCAGTGCTATGCTATATATTTTATATCAAAATTTTAACTATTATAGTACAACATTTCATACAAGTCCTTTATAAATATATTTTATTCATTACTTATTTTGATTTTGATTATTTTACATTCTTACCTTTATATTCTAATAATAACTTAATAACAAATTCTAACTTGTCCAGTGCACGGATGGAAAACTATTTATAATAAAGGCTATACGTGGATGATTTTCATATTATACATAACAAACAACTAATTACATATAACCAGGGAATAATTACCATTGGTAAACAATTACTATACATGATATTGTACGAAAAACACATTTATAAAGCCTCACTAGGAAGGAAAATGAGGCTATTACTATTTATAGACGGGTATGTTATATTAGAGTAGGTCTCTTGTACATGAGATCCATGCAATCCGGGTAATGGTTAAAATGATATTAGTAGTGTTTATGCCTAAAACATAAATTGTGGTACCCGATCCATATTCAACTGTGCATCTGGTGTACATGAGAGTTTGCCATCATATTCTTAAGTAAGATTATACATAGGGAAGATTAATAAATCAGTATTGATCATTTCCATATTGTACGCAAGTTGTAATTTAATTACAGTCTAATAATTAAATTAATTATACATATTGAAAGTGAATAAATCAGTATTAATAATTTCATTGTTTTATTAATAGTTTAATCGAACATTTCCTTATTTTATTAATAGGCTAATTGCATACAAGTAATTATTGATCATTTCTAATTGAATACGGACTTGATATACAGCTAAAGCCACGACTTCCAAATATAGTAAGCTTATGGTGTTGGGGAGGGGGGAGGGGAGTTAAGATTTTTAATTTGGGAGGTTTTTTATTTTATATTAAGTAAGATTAATAAAATTAAAAAAATATTATAATAGATATTACCCCCCGTGTATCACACATGTAAACTACTAGTCTAACTCACGTTCCATATCAAAACACAATTCAAATAAAAATCTCTATAAATTATTAGTCGAAACAAACGGATTATATTTATATACATATACATATAAATATATTATTCAATAGTATAGTACCCCGCGCGATGCGCGGTTTGACCAATATTTGAAAGATAGAAATAAATTGAAGTTACGAAGTTTATAAATTTTAAATAAATGGTTATTTATATATTGTAGAAATTTAGTGAAATAAATATAATTATCTAGAAAAAGGTACATTTTTACCCGATATATGTAACATAAGTGCCAAATAAAGGTATAGGTGACCCGATATATTTTATCTACGGTTTAATCACTTCCTTTTGCATAAGTCGACAAACAGATATGATATTAAATGCTTTCTTTTCCTAAGGAGTTGCAATGCATAAAAGTCATTGCAGAAGTTTATGTCTCATATATTAAAAAAATGTTGGCCAATATATAGTAAGTCATTGGCTACTAAACTAACAGTACAAAATAGATCAGGAGACACACAATGTATCATAGTCCAGTTCTGAGATTTTGTAGTCCTTCAGCCTATTGGGACATTATTCCGAATAATAAAATAAAAAGTAAGCATGATTCAGAAAAAAATTATAGCCATTGATTTTTTATGATGAACCAAGCAACAAGAATCATATATGTACCTGATCCTCATCAATGTCATCTTCATCATCTAGAAGCACCGGTGGACTAAAGAAGTTGAAAAAGCATTCACACTTTTCATTCTTTATTGTTGGCTTTGTATTTTTTGCCTCCTTCTGAGGCTTCTTCTTTAAAACCTTCTGAGTCAAGCATTTGTCAGGATACCATTCAATCTTTATCCCGTAAGGTATCCAATATGACATGGATAAAGATTTTCAAATTATGCAAACATCAAGTGCAAATACTAAAATAAGGTTTGCCAAGATGATTAAATAAATTACCTTATTCCTTTCTCTAGTATGGACTCATTATCATCATCAACCATATGCTATGTCTTTGTAAGTACAAAATTCTTGAAAAAAAACAGATTGATATCAAATAAGAATTCAAGCTTAAATCCCTCGGGATAAGCAATTTTGCACCACTTGATGTCCATGAGATATTTTAGAGCCTCTTCGTCATGCTCCGAGATCTAAGAGAAAATGTGTAATAGGTTCAGTTCAAGACAAAACACCAGAGTATGTAGAGACATAATATTACATCTTAATAGAGCTGATCAAACATGGGATTAACATGCTTACACGTCGTTTTATATTGGTAGGAGATTTGCAAGATCGTCAAACATACGGGGAGAATAAGCACAAAACTCGCTCACAATTGAAAAAATTTACGTTGTAATTTAGATTGATTGATGTTATAATGTTATTCTAATTTATTGGACAATATTTGCCAAATATTGCTATTGACTATTATGGTATGAAAATGGATAATATTAATTATTGTTAACTGTCCAACAATAAATCATGCAACAATTAAGGACATAAATACATAAAGCACGTTTTTGGCTTACGGATTGATGAGAATCATGCAAAGTTATTGTGAAGATGATAGTTGCCTAATTCGGTAGAATCAATTTTATTGAATCAGTGTTATCATCTTGTGAAGATTAGCAGTGCACGTGACTTGCATGCATGCAGATCAATTCATTAAATGTTTTCATGCAAAAACGGTTATGCATGAGAGAGGTGGTTAGCAATTCTGTTGTGAGGGAGTTAGTTACGATTTCTTCTTCATTCTCTACTTCTGTAAAATCTTTATTCTATTACTTGTAACAATCAACAGTTATAGAGAGAGGGTGTGTGTGATCATGAGACTTGATACACACAAAGATAGAGGAAAACAGACCATGGAGAAGAACAAGCAGTTGGTTTAGCTGATTAAGCTCAAGCGTTAGTGTTTCTGTTGGATTCTCTTGTATTGTTGATGTAATCTCAGGAAGTGCATAGTGAGTAATCTTTCCCGTGGATGTAGGCTTCATTAATAGCCGAACCACGTAATCTTGGTGTTCTTTCTATTTCACGTTACAAGTGTTCGATCAATTGTTTGTTAGATTGTGTTGTGTGTTGCTATTGAGGTATTCTTGTGTTACAGTTATGTTTTCCGAAAATAGAGAGAATGGGAGAAAAATATAGCTATTGAGGTATTCTTGTGTTACAGTTATGTTTTCCGAAAATAGAGAGAATGGGAGAAAAATATAAGTATCACTTTCTAGAACAAATATATAGAATCTAACCACATTTTGAAATAATATCAAAACTATCCCTTTTACACTATCATTTCACGCCACTCTCTCTCCTCTCTCTTCTGTATTTTCTCTCTGTATTTTCTCTTTTCTTTCCTCTCTCTCCTCTCCTCTATTCTTTTTTTTTTCAGAACACGTATTATTTCTCCTTCTTCTCCATTCTTTCTCTATTTTCTCCATTTCAATATTTCACTATTTTCTCTGAAGATCCATGACAGATTTGGGAATTTTTCTATTTCGTTTTTCTCTTTCCCTTTCTCTCCGTCTCTTTAGTGGAAGATTTGTCCAGCCAGCGACGAGATATATTATGGCACGAGATATATTTTTTATGACACGAAGTGTATTAGTCATGGCATGAGTAATAATATAATGTTTTGACCTCGTGCTGCTGGAGATTTGTCCAGCCGGCGATGAGATATATCATGGCACGAGATATATTTTTTATACCACGAAGTGTATTAGTCATGACACGAGTAGTAATATAATATTTTGACGTCGTGCCGCTGCTTCATAATATCAAGCAATTGCTTATTCTCACGTCCTGCCAAGGTATATCATTGCACAATATATATTTTTTATGGCACGAATTGTATTAGTCATGACACGAGTATGTAATATAATTCCTACATGTGCCACTAATATCTAGTAATATAATATTTCGACGTCGTGCCGATCGTGCCACGTTGAAGATAAAAAATGAAAGCTTCTCTGTATAATGAAGAGATAAGAGAGAGAAAGAACTGAAATGAAGTTTGCAAAAAAGGAAAGGAGGAGAGAGAATAGAAAAATGTACAAATAATTAAAGAGGAGAGAGAAATGAAAGTGAAAGAAATGATGGGTTGGCAGACCGGGGGTATGATGAGTGGGGTGAGAGTGAAATGAGCACAAAAAGACAAAAAAGGTAGATGATAATGCGCAATCCGGTAACCACAAAATCTAACGATAATCTACTCAAACAGAATACAAAAACACAAGATTTACGTGGTTCGATCCGGAGATCTACGTCCACGGGCAGAAAATCACTCTTGCCGAGGTGTTTCCTTTACTAGAACGTTGAGTTTACAGGTAGTAATTCAGTATACATAGTGCGAACCCTAATTCAGAGTTCTTTTCACGTATTTATACTTAGCTTTCCTAAACCCTAACTGAACCCTAACAAACTTCCTATATTCACGCCCACTTCCAGCTGCATGGCGGTTAGGAACGAATCTTCAGCCTTGATTCGCGGAACAAACCACTCGCTGGGCCAACGCACGTTCCTGGGCCTGCTGGGCCTACGCGTGGTGGGCCTTCACGTGCTTGCTGGGCCTGCACGTGCTGGGCCGATCAGTGGGCTTTGGTATTAGCCCGACCCGAGGTGATCGGGTTATCCCTATCAGATGCCCCCCCCCCCAGCCGAAGCGAGGTAGGAGCTTCGGTTGTCATCGGAGTGGAACCGTAAGCAAGAAGGACCGGGGTCGCTGGCGGGCCGAAGTGTTTACGGATGACTGAACTAGGCCGAAGTGCATAAGACATTTATCGAGATATCGAGTTTCCCAGAAGCAAGAAACGCGTTGGGAGTTTATAACAACCTGGCCGAGGTGGGGGTACACCGGAGTGAGTTGTCTGGCCAAAATGGAGGGAGCTCCGGAGTGTGATAGTATGACCGAGGTGGAGTGTACACCGGGGTGTAGTTTGAATCTTCCTGACGAAGGGTGAGGCTGATGTGATTGGCGGCGCCATCATGAGAGAGAGAGATGTGAAGTGACATGCTCTGCGATTTCCAAGAAATCTGTTCCCCACGCGCGCCTTGGGAACTGTAAAGCGCGTGAAGAGCACGTTTAAATCTCCATCATTGAATTTGAATAGGCTGCATCAGAGCCGTTGGTTTTTTGCGTATATAATTGGAATAACTGCACAGTAACCTTTCATCTTCTTCATTGCGATTCATCAGTTTAGAAAGCGGGAAAAAGAGGCAATCTGCACTCGTGATTCATCTCAGATCAAAAACTTCTCAAATCAACCTTCTCAAATTCCACCCAAGTAAGTATGTCTTCCTCTTCGTCTTCTTCATCTTCTGCCTCATCTTCTGGCTCGATTGAAGAATTAGGGACTTCGAATACCCCGTTAGACATCCCCCCCCCCTATCATATCTCATTCCGGAGAGGAATGAGGTTAGGACCATAGACAGGGTCGACGGCCGGGAATGCAACGTTATGATGGTTGCTTTCTATCCGTGCGCGGAGGAGGGTCGGGAGGTGTCCTCCGTGGCACTACGGATGTCGCGAGAGCAAATTGAGAGGGAACTCCCGTCATTTTACCTTCCCTTCAACCTCGAGTATATAATCCCTAACCCCGAGGATAGGGCCTGTTGCCCACCGCAGGGGTTTATTAGTGTATATATAGATCCCCTTAGAGTAGGCCTGAGACTGCCGCTGTGGGACATTGTCATCCAATTGCTGAAATATTACGGTATTGCCCTCTGTCAATTAGCGCCGAACGCGGTGAGGCAGGTGGTGGGATTCACCGTGGTCTGTAAACAGGCTGGATTAGAACCAACTGTAGAGCTTTTTAGGTTCTTCTTCCAACTAAAAAACTTCGGGAAGTCCAAGGGGTGGTATTCCTTTAGTCCCCGAGCCCGAGGTGGGTTCAAGGTTCAGAACCCGAGTAAGGTAGAGGGTTGGAAGGAGAGGTTTATATTCATTAGGAATAAAGTAGCTCTGCCGAAGTGGAGGACTGATGAGGTTCTTGACACCGCTCCTGTGGAGAGCCCGGGGGCCGAAGTGATACACACATTCCGGACAGTGGGGACTTTCAAAACCCTCTGTTCCGAGGAGGAATTGGAGGAGGCAGGGCTGAGTCCGTATTATTCGGGCAATGCAGGGACTGAAGAGGGTAGGAGTTCTTTTTCTTGCTGTTTAAACTGTCGTTTTGCGCAGGACTAACCACAACCTTTGTATGCAGTGGGACGCTTCGGAAAGGAGCCTGCTGGAAGCCCTGCAGCGTCGGCGGCGGCAAAAAAGAAAGGGAAAGCCACTGAGGTGTCTCCCCGGGGGAAGATGCCACCGAGTGCACGATCGTCGGCGGGGTCGGAAGAACGGGTGACGCCGGCGGGGTCTCCTCCCGTATCAAAGAAGAGGCCGGAGCCTACTGGGACTCCGCAAGCGCCATCCAAAAGACCCCGGGTAGGGGAGAGCTCGCAGGTAAACTTTAAATGCTGATCGTATTCTATGTGCCTGAAGTGTCTGTTATGAAGGCTGCGGATGACCTTATTTGTCGTGTAACTGTCCAGGTTAAACAGGTGGCCCCGAGTCTTCTGGGGTTGGAGGGCGCGGATGCTGAAGAACTCCTGCGCCTGGCGCGAGGTATCCTAGACCTCGGCCGTAGGAGCGAGAAGGAGGGAAAGGAGAAGCTGGCCGAGGTGGCCAGGGAACTGCGGGCGCGCAACGACCGGCTGGCCCACGATATGACCGAGGCACGCCAGAGGGCTGCCTTGGTCGAAACCGAGGTCGCGCGTCTGCGCGGGGTGGAGGCGGAGAACCACGCTCTCCGAGGTGAACTGTTTCAGCTACGGGCAGAAATGGAAGCTAAGGAAGCTGCCGTAGTCGAGGGGCATGGAGCATTGCTGAAGGCCTTCGCCGACAAGCTCTTCAAAACCACCACGTTCCTCGACTTCCAGACGGAGTTTGTGGCTATTGGGGACCAGGCCACTCGATCCGCGCTGCTGGAGCAAGTGAAGGAGGTCTACCCGAATGTGGACGTATATCGTCCAGAATTCGGGTATGACTTTAAGTCAGTGGCCGGAGTGGAAAAGGCCTACTATGCGGCGCTAGCAAATCTGCCGGAGTGGCCCCTGGTGAAAGCTCTCGGGGAGAAAAAGCAACTTCTGACGGCCGCGGAAGTGGCAAACTGCGAGGTGGACCAGGACAAAGAATTCCTGGCATTCTGCCGAGGTGAGCTGGTCACCGCTCCCCGGAGCATTGAGCCCCCTCCACGGATGGAGGTCGAAGCCCCAGCTGCGATCGAGGCCGTCGTAGCAACTGAAGAGACTGAGGGGTTGCCCGAAGAGACCGAGGCAGCTGAGCAGGAGGTCAGTCGATCCCCGCAAATTTAAAGTTGTACATTTTTAGGAATGTTAGGAATGATGTACTGATTGAAACAGTTGTACTTTTGAGATGTGAAATATAATTTCTGTTTCTCAGACTCTTGCACTTCTCTTTTTACTTGCATGATCAATTTATGTCTGTTGTCGAACTGAATTCCAACTTGTACATGCTTGAGAGTAATCGATCTGGTTGACTCTTATTATCTGTTTAGAACACCGCGGAGTTACACGAAACAATAAAGAAGCTAATGCAATCACTGGAGTGGTTCCGCGGAGAAAAGAATCATCTGCAAATGCACGTAGTGCCAAAGCTGGAGAAGAAGGTAGCCTCGGCAGAGAGGAAAGTAGTTGAGGCCGAGGAGAAAGCCAAAGACTTCGAGATGAAATATCGGTCTACCGCTGCCGAGATGAGCCGCGTCCTTGTTCATCAGAGGGAGTATGACCGGATACTCTCGGAGTTCGGTCTTCTGACCTTTGAAGAAGTGGAGGAGCGGGTCGTTGAGATCCAGAGCGAAATCTCGGCGCTGACAGCCACTAACCCCGCGGATGCCTCGGAGCTCGTAAGGAAGCGAGAAGTACTCGAGCTGCTTCTGAGCATGTATGAAGGGCTCAAGGGCCGAGGCAGATGGAGGCCCTCTGCCGAGGAGTTTATTGCCAGTACAAGCCAGAGGCAAGGTACCCCAAAAGCGCCTCGGAAGGACAAGAAGACAAAGGACAAGAAGAAACCCTCCGGACAGAGCAAAGGCATAGTTATCCGAGAGCCAGCTCCGGTGGCCATGATTGAAGAAGAACCCCCGGCGGTTGCCGAGGAGGTAGTCGAGGAGCTGGCCCGGGAAATCGAAGTGATGGCTCCGGAGGAGTGGGACCCTGAGCAGTGGGCTCAAACCCCGAGGTCCGCGCCACAACAAAGTAGCCGAGCGCGGACCAGAAACGAAGTCCCTAGGCAAGCGCCCAGAGCCAGTCCTCGGCGTAGGGAAGCTCGAGGGGATGACAGAGCCGGAGCCCGAGGCCGAAGAACTTCAGGGTCCCGGAGGACGCAACGAAGATCAAGAAGCAGGCAGCAACGCCGGAGCGCTGAGTATTAGCTCGGGGGCCGGAGATAATGGCTTTCCTCCTTTTTGTTGTTGTGTTTTTGTTTTTTTGTTTTTTGTTTTTTTTTATGTTTGAAGTCTTATGTAAAAAACTTTATGATGTTTGTAATATTCAAAAGATAATAAAACTGTTGTAGTGTGTACAAACGGGTTTAATGAAAGCAACAGGTTACAAACTATTTTAATCGGGTGTCCGGGCACACGACAGGAAAAATTATTAATTGTGTTAATTGAGTGTTCGGGAACACAGTATGGATAAATCCAATCTCCCCGGACGGATCAGGCGGGAGTAACACCTCCCCGGACGGATCAGACGAGAGTAAACACTTCTCCGGTTAAACAGACGAGAAAGTGATATGAGTCCGGGGACTAAAATGCGAATCTCCTCGGACGGACCGAGAGAAAGAGTTTTAATTGTCCGGAGACTAGTAATGATAATATGAGTGCGTTAGGGCGTCCCCGTAACGTAAAGGATAACACAGCAAGATATGCAAAGAAAGAATTTTTATTCAATGATAAGTGCCGGAGCAAACTCAAAAGTACAAAGAGAGATAACAACTATAAAAGAAATTAAAGGTAAGATGGTACTTGAGATGTGGCCTTCACAGATAGAAACGCCTTAAGTTAGTGACGTGCCAGCTTCGGGGAATCGGGGTCCCGTTGAGATGTTCAAGCTGATAGGATCCAGAGTCGTGTGCGGCAACGACTCGGTAGGGACCTTCCCAAGAAGCGTGTAATTTCCCTTCGGGGGCAGCTTTGCTGGCTGAGTTGAGCCGAAGAACTAAGTCCCCGACATTGAATTGAGTGCCTCGGACCCGGAGGTTATGATACCGGGCTGCTCGTTGTTTACATCTGGCCTGTTGAATGAATGATTAGTCACGGCGATCTTCAAGCTCATCCAAATTTGCCCGGAGAGCCTCGTCATTATTCTCGGGAACCAATGTGAGGAGGCGAGGACTCGGCACACTGATTTCAGCAGGGATAACGGCTTCGGAACCGTAAGTAAGGCTGTAAGGAGTCTCCCCGGTAGAAGTATGCGGTGTTGTGCGATAAGCCCATAGGACTTGTGGAAGATTTTCAGCCCAGAGTCCTTTGGCATTATCCAGGCGCTTCTTTATTCCCGTGAGCAGTGTCCGATTGGTTACTTCAACCTGCCCGTTGGCTTGAGGATGAGCAACCGAAGTAAAAATCTGTTTGATGTGGAGCTCGTCACACCATGACCGGAATGGATCGTTGGCAAACTGTTTACCATTGTCCGAGATGATAGTGCTCGGGATGCCGAAGCGACAAACAATATTACGCCACACAAATTTCAAGATATTCTGACCAGTAATGGCTGTAAGTGGTTCGGCTTCGACCCACTTAGTGAAGTAGTCTACGGCAACAACCAGGAACTTCAATCCTCCCGGAGCAACGGGGAATGGACCAACAATGTCGATACCCCACTGAATAAACGGCCACGCACTCTGGATTTCAGTGAGCTCGGTCTGTGGCAGATGCTTTACACGGGAGTGCAGCTGGCACTTGCTGCATTTGGTCACCAAGTCGTGAGCATCGTTGAACAGGGTTGGCCAATAGTATCCACAGCGGAGAACTTTCTTGGCTAATGTCCGGGAGCCGATATGGCTGGCACAGGCCCCTTCGTGAACCTCCCGCAGAACTTGGGTAGCTTCGGCAGGAGCGAGACACCGGAGGCTCGGTTGTAGATATGATCGCCGGTACAAGACTCCATCATGAAAGGAGTACTTGGGGGCTTTGAGGGCAACTTGCCGAGCTTGCAGCTTGTCAGTAGGTAGGATTCCATCTCGGAGATATTGAATAATGGGAGTCATCCAATTCGGATCACTATCGGTCAAAACTGAAACTGTGGCTTCATGAATTGCTGGATGAGATAGGTCTTCGACCATGATATCCGGAGATATATTAGTTCGGACCGCGGAGGCCAACTTACTGAGTGCGTCCGCTTGTGCATTTTGAGCACGCGGTATTTTCTGGATAATAACTGCATCAAAAGTTGACATGAGCTTGAGTGTTAGAGCACGATACCTGATCATTGTTTCATCCTTGGCGACATAGGTCCCCTGAATTTGTTTGGACACGATCTCGGAGTCTGTGAAGAGTTTAAGATGACGAACGCCCAAGGATTGAGCGAGCCGGAGCCCGGCGAGAACTGCCTCATACTCCGCTTCATTATTAGTCACCTTGAACTTGAAACGGATGACGTATTTTACTTCAACCTTCTCGGGGTCAATGAGGAGTATCCCGGCACCACTTCCTCGAGTTGTGGAGGCTCCATCTACATATAGCTGCCATTTCATATGTACGGGTATGTGGGTAGCGGAGTGATGTGTATCACTGTCTGTCGGAGACTGGGGAACGTCTCCCGGGGTTTCAGCCAGAAAGTCGGCAAGTGCTTGTCCCTTGATTGCTCGTCGGGGAAGATATTGAATATCATATTCGCCTAACTCGACGGCCCACTTTGCGAGGCGCCCAGACACCTCGGGTTTGACAAGAATCTGGCGGATAGGATGATTGGTCAGGACCCGTATTTCTCGTCCCTGGAAATATGGCCGTAGACGCCGGGCTGCCATAACAATTGCCAAAGCAGTTTTTTCTAACACGGAGTATCGTGTCTCTGCTCCGTGGAGAACACGACTTGCAAAATACACGGGATGCTGAACCCCATTGACTTCTCGTACAAGTGCAGCGCTAATGGCTTCCTCGGAGGAAGCCAAATATAAGTAAAGCGGCTCTCCGGGGAGAGGAACTGACAAAGAAGGCAGCTGCTGTATGTGACATTTCAAAGCCTCGAAGGCCTCGGTGCACTCCGGCGTTCACTCAAAGGACTTCGCCTGTCTCAAGACTTTGAAGAATGGGAGCTGTCGCTCCGCCGCTTTAGATAAGAACCGATTCAAGGCCGCCAAACCAAAGGCGCTGAACATCCCTGAATGTCTTGGGTGGCTGCAGTTCTAGCACATCCCGAAGTTTGGCCGGGTTGGCCTGCAAACCTTGTTGTGAAACCATATATCCCAGAAACTTGCCGGAGCCGACGCCAAAAGTGCATTTCGCCGGGTTAAGGCGCAAATTGTAGTTGCGTAGGGTGCGCAACGTTTCGGCGATAGCTTGCACACAAGAAGAATGGGAGATACTCTTTATAACAAGGTCATCCACGTAAACCTCAACGTTGCGGCCAATCTGGCCGTGGAAAACCCGATCCATGAGGCGCTGGTATGTGGCTCCGGCGTTCTTGAGCCCGAAGGGCATTTTCTTAAAAGCATAGCACCCAAAAGCAGTGATGAATGCTGTCTTGATGGCATCTTGCGGATCCATAAATATCTGGTGGTATCCCTTGTACAGATCTAAGAAACACAGGGCCTCATACCCAGTGATGGCCTCGGCCTTTTGATCTATGGAAGGTAGGGGATAACAATCCTTCGGACAATGTTTGTTGAGGTCGGAGAAGTCGACACACATCCGCCATGCCCCACTGGATTTAACCACCATTACTGGATTCGATAACCAGGAGGGGTAATATACTTCGAACAGGATGTCTGCATCCAAGAGTTGCTTTACCTCGATTCGAATGGCCTCATTTCGCTCCGGAGCGAATTTCCTCTGCTTCTGCTGGATTGGCTTTACGCTGGGATCGATATTTAGCTTGTGCGTTATTATATCGGGAGAGACCCCGGGCATATCCAGAGGAGACCATGCGAAGACATCGGAATACTCTCACAAGGTCTGAATTATAGCCTGGTGTAGCCATGGCACATCCACGGCTCCTACGGTTACTGTCTGTTCCGGCTTGGACGGATCAAGCGGGACTTGTGCAGTGGCATCCCCCAACGAGGTACATTCCCGAGGTTCCAGAACCGACGATGCCACCTGAAGCTGCTGTTTGGGAGGAACCTTGGCAGTCTTTTTGAGTGCCACATACATACATTCTTTTGAAACCCGCTGACTCCCGCGGATAGCCACTTCGCCATGCGAGGTGGGAAACTTTAGTGCGAGGTGATACGTGGAGCAAATGGCTTTGGCGGGGGTAAGCCAGTCCTGGCCCAATATCATGTTGTACGGTGACGGGGAATTCACCACATAAAAATCCACGAAGATGGTTTTTATCTTCGGATAAGTCCCCAAAGATGCTGGGAGAGTGATGACACCTTCTGGCTGGACTTCACCTTGAGTGAAAGTCTGCAGTGGCCCGGGAGCCGGTCGAAGTTGATCCCGTGAAATCCCCATTTTGGAAACAGTCGGCAAATATAACACTCACCGCGGCCCCATTATCCACGAAGACTCGCCTTACTGTTATGTTGGCTACAGTCATGTCGATGACAATAGCGTCAGTGTGAGGTGTTATCTCCGGAACCGGGTCCCTATCCGTGAAGCTGACAGTCTCGGATTGATGGAGGCGTTTGTGACGTGGCTCCTCGGGAGGAGGACGTCGAGCCTCTGCCTTCAAGGCGTGTCGCGAGGCCCCGGTGGGAAGGGCCCCATATATCACGTTTATCACGTGAGGAGGCGCGTTGTCTCCGGGTCCTCCCGGAGGAGGAGGTGGCGGCGGGAGGCGTGGTTGTTGGCGATTGCCAGAATCTTGTCGTGCATAGTTATTGGGCCCCGGCCGATTATTCTGCCACGGCGGCCGATTTTGTTGTGTGCCGCGGTCATGATATCCGCGATTATTGGATGACCCCCCATTCTGACCTGTCCGGGGCTTATCATCGGTCCGCGCAATGTATTGGCGCAAGAATCCTTTCCTCAGGCACTCCTCGATTTCCTTGCCGAGTTCTCGGCACTCCTCTGTCTCGTGCCCATGATCTCGGTGGTACGCACACCACTTTCCACGATTCCTCTTCTCAGGAGGCGCAGTCATCCGCGGACAAGGTCGCAGATCGTTCTTGTGGATAGAAAGGATTTCAGCTCGTGACTTCGTCAACGGAGTCAATTGTGGAATATCACTTCGGGATTCTGAACGCCCCGGGGTCAGGCGGGAAAATGCACTAGGTCGAGTACTAGGCCCGGTTTGTGCTTTGTCGGATTGCCGCTTGCTAGCGTGTTTCTCACGCTTCTGGCGAGTCTGCTCCTCGGCCTTAGCAAATTTGCACACTGTTTTGAATAGTGCTCGGGTTGTGACTGGGGTATTCCGAACTAACTCGGTGTAAAGTGCTCCGGGACGGAGTCCATTCATGAATGCGTTGATGACTACGTCGTCGGGGCAATTTTCCACCTTGAGACTTACCGCTGTGAAGCGGTCAAGAAATTGGGTGACAGTTTCACCGTCCCGCTGTTCCATATTCATGACATCGGCCAGAGTGGCCATGGGCTTCGCCCGTGCTTCGAACCGTGCCCAAAAGTGCTCGGCGAGTTCTCTGAAGGAGGATACGCTGTTGCGTGGGAGAGAATCAAACCAAACCCGAGCTTCATCCTGTAAGTACTCAGGGAAAATCTTGCAGTACTGGAGGGATGTAATGTTATCATGGCTAAGCATGCTGTGCCTAAAAGCTCCAAGAAAATTGGCCGGATCTCCGGTGCCATTGTAAGGTGGTATGGCTGGCCGTTTGAACCCTTCGGGAAGGGAGGTGGCCATGATTTCCTGGGAGAACAGTGTGATGATATCTCCATTGGCATCAAGACCCAGAATTCTGTCCAGTTCAACATTGCGTTGAACTTGCTCATACTCTTGAAGATCTAGAGCATGAGGATTGGCATAGCGAACTCTCTTAGCCGCATTAAGTGGACGGCGGCGATCCACATCAGTAGGTTCATCATTGCGAGGTCGTGATTCGTTAGAACTCCCATGGTCCTCGGAAGAACCAGGTCGTTCCCGTCGCCGATCCTGACGTCCGCGGTGCCCCGGGTCCTGTTGATCACGCGAGCGAGGTGGGGGCACCACGGGATTAGCATTATGGCCGGCAGGCCCCGCGGCAGGCCCCGCGGGATGTAGGCGATTAACTGCCCAATCTTGAAGAACATGTGCATGCTCTTGTAGGAAAGCCTGGAGCAGTTCTGGGGTAATTTGAATGTTAACCGGTGGTTGAGCAGCAGCAAGATTAGGGTTTTGCAGGTCTTGAGGGGGTGGAGGGTTTTGATTGCCCTGATGATTAGACGTACTCCCTGCCGGCAATTGCCTCGGCGGCAAAACTTGATCCACGGGTGGATCCTGGTTAGATTGATCACCGTGGCGAGATTGATTCAAACGTGTTGTCACCATGATTCTTGAATGCGATGTAAACGTCAAAAATTGTTGGTTAAAGCGTTCCCACAGACGGCGCCAATTGATAATGCGCAATCCGGTAACCACAAAATCTAACGATAATCTACACAAACAGAATACAAAAACACAAGATTTACGTGGTTCGATCCGGAGATCTACGTCCACGGGCAGAAAATCACTCTTGCCGAGGTGTTTCCTTTACTAGAACGTTGAGTTTACAGGTAGTAATTCAGTATACAGAGTGCGAACCCTAATTCAGAGTTCTTTTCACGTATTTATACTTAGCTTTCCTAAACCCTAACTGAACCCTAACAAACTTCCTATATTCACGCCCACTTCCAGCTGCATGGCGGTTAGGAACGAATCTTCAGCCTTGATTCGCGGAACAAACCACTCGCTGGGCCAACGCGCGTTCCTGGGCCTGCTGGGCCTACGCGTGGTGGGCCTTCACGTGCTTGCTGGGCCTGCACGTGCTGGGCCGATCAGTGGACTTTGGTATTAGCCCGACCCGAGGTGATCGGGTTATCCCTATCAGTAGATATGGGGGTTTTCACTAGAGAGAATTGTGGACGGGAAAAACAGGAATTTTCAGATTTCTATGAATTTGTTTTTATATATAAAAATTAAGAAGATATTAAAAATACGAATAGAATATTATAAATATTTGAATTTGTATTTGTAATATATGTGAATATTATCATACTTGAATTTACGTTTAAATTTCCACATTCCAATCAAATCAAACTATTTAAAAGAAAAAAAGGAAAGTTGATTAGTAACGGAAGTTGGTCGATTTCCAAAATCAGCAGTTCAAATTCAAATCAAAGTCTGGGAGTAGTATTTTACAGATGCGCGTCAGCAAACTTGCTTTGTTTTTCTTCCGCACCGCCTCACTCATTCATTTTATATCGTATCCTACCAAAAGTCCCATCACCAATCTTTTTTCTGACTATAGTCAAATCCTTACAGAGAGAGATGGGATCTTTAATGGCAGGGATTGAAACGGAGAGAATAGAAGGATTTGAACCAAAGGAAGCGATTCTGTACGTTAATGGTGTCCGTCGAGTTTTGCCTGATGGATTGGCCCACCTCACCCTTCTCGAGTATCTCCGAGGTAAAACATACTGCGATCAGATTATTTTTTCCAAAAGATGAACATATTTGGATTCTCTTCCACTTCACTTCTGAGTTTTACCTTCCCCTTTCATAATTTGATGGAAATGGATAACTGTTTGTAAGGGAAAACATACTCATCAAGATGAAGTACTAATATATACTTGTATTACCAACTCGTTCAGTAAAATGATTACCTTATAGTTATTAGAGCCAGCTGATTTTACGCTCAATATTATATATTTGTTGCTTATTATTTCAAATAATTCGCAAATCATGTTTGGTTTCACGTTTCATGTATTTGCTACTCTTCCCTTTTCAAGTAGAATTTGACATTGCTGATGATTGAAAATATTTATACCATCAAGATGAATTCCCAGATTTTTCGCATTCAACTACTATTGATGCTTACTATGAGGCGAACTGGCTGCTGTTGTGACGAAGTTATTGAACCGAATCATTTTATGATCTCTGACTTCTAAAATCTTCTTGCAATTTGTTTATTATTTTTGAAACTTTTGCGCCCTATTTGCTGTTCTTCAACTGTTAATTTTGAAGTAAGCATTTGCATTTGATATTTAATTAATCTTGAGCTAGTGTGCTGGAAATTTTAATTGAAGATGTTTCAGGTATATAGGCACCGGGAATTCATATTATCTTTGAACACATCCGTTCTAAATCGATGTATTATGGTACTGAAGAACTTGCAGGTTATACTTTGGATGTATGGTAATTTACTGCCAAAAACTGGTTTGTCTATTTCCGGTTTCAAGGAAATGAGTTGAGATTGTGCTTAGTTTTACTATGGAAGTATTTTGGAATGTAGCAATTAGGATATTTAGAAACACTGTTGGAGAAACGATAATTGTTTTGAAGAAAAGTGAGATATGATTGATATATTTAAGTTAAGGGAACTTTTACTCTTTTATTCATTATTTTGTGAAGAAAGAAGTTAATGGAATTATCAAAAACATTGATGCCTTTAATTACTTCAGAATGACCAGTTCATGACAATAAGATAGCTTTGGGTACCCTTGCACAATGCAGTTGGTGCCTCTCCGTATGTTCTCTTTGTTTAAGGTTTCCTTTGCAATTGTATACTCAAAACTTGGAGTGTGATTGGTTGCATTTTTACTTCTCATTTTTCATTTTAGGAAAAAAGAATTGAGGTGATTTGTTTAGGAAAGTAGTGTTTATGAAAAAGTTCTAATGATTACAACTGATTTCGCATGTTTTTCCTGAGAGATAATGAATGGATTTTTTTATAGCAGTATTTGTCAATTTGACTCTATAAAAATAGGCATGAAGTGGGTCTCATTAGATTTCTTACATTTTAAGAAAGAAAGATACGATCAAACTCAAAGTTTAGTCTTAATATATGGTTGGATTAAGCCGTCTCTCCACGGGGGAAAAGTGAACATAAAATAAATTTATAGTGATGGAAAGAGACAAAAGTGAAGTACTGTTTAAATTAGATGAATTGCATAGTGTATTTGGCTACTTCCTATAAAATTGAAAATTTATTCCAAAAGCACTCACATGTTCCATGATTTTTTTTGTTCAAAAGCAAAAAACGGAGATGCCTGTACAACCAAGAACACCCTTCCTCTTGTAGTATTTCCTTATTCTTTTTTTCATGAAGCATATTCAATTTTTCATCCTTACTGCAGATATTGGCCTTACTGGAACAAAACTTGGTTGTGGTGAGGGAGGTTGTGGGGCATGCACTGTGATGATCTCCTATTTTGATCAAAATTCAAAGAAATGCATGTGAGTCTCCCTCTCTCTCTCCCCCACCCCGTCTCTCTGTCTGTCTATATTTTTACTGGAGTATCTCTATCCGTGTTTGCATATATACCAGATACAAACAATAATAGATTCCTTTTGTGTCTTTGCCTGAGATAGATAATTCTGATACTTCGATTCCATATATGATCTGAAATCAACGTTTGCTGGCACTTAGTAGTGCTAGCTCCAGAAAATTTTCCTGGGTCTGTCTTCCTTCTGCGGTTCATTGAATTCTCTTGTCAATTGGGTGTTATTTAGGAAATTAACTATATTTTATTGTCTTTCTTTTGTTCCCCATGGATTACTGGAGATTCTGAATCATGTCTTCCTTTAATTAACATTACTAAAGATGTGGCCTGTTCCTGTTAGTTATTTGTCTCTTACCACTTATTGAATGGAAGAAGCTCAACCACGTTTGTGAGATGGGAGAGGTCAAACCTAGCTTTCTCATGGGCATTGCAAATTTTGTTTCCATTTTTCGGTTTGTTATGATAGATAGACATAATGCAAGATAATAAAAGTCATAAGTGTTAAGTTTGCTAAGGAATGAAAACTGCCAAGTCCCATACCAAAATTGTTGATGTAAATTTTACAGTATTTTTGTCAATATTTGAATAAAAAGGTTTCGTGCAATAAATTGATCATTGTGTGAAAGACAAAAAGAAATGATAATATCCTTCAGCAATGTATTGCATCCTCCACGGCTCCACCCCCTCTCTCTTGTACTTTCCAGTCAAATGTCTAGTTATAGATCTGATACTAGAAACACGAATCTCGTCTTGTTTTGTTCATTTTTGATAGTACCATCTACTAATATCGACATTGATATTGCTTTTGGTCTGTGTTTTCCTATATTTTTGTCTCAAATGAAAAAGAAAAACAGAAAAATTGGAATAACTCTTAGATCTTCTATGACTCGAAATATTTTCAGGCATCATGCAATTAATGCGTGCTTGGCTCCACTATATTCTGTAGAAGGAATGCATGTGATTACGGTTGAGGGTATTGGTAATCGCAGGCATGGATTACATCCAATACAGGTAAAGTTGTTGTTTTGTCTGTAAGGAAAGAGATAGTAGTTGTTGACATCTTAAATGATGCTCAAGGTCCAAATAATAGAATTGCCAGAATCCCACATTTTAGGTTGCCTGAAAAGTTTCAATATCTTTCATACTAATGCCTGTCCAAAAATTATCTTAGGTTTGCCTTTATTAAGATTAACTAAATTACATGCAGATTTAAAAATTCGAAGATCCTCTTGTTCTTCTACTGACGTTCCTTTGAGTTATTTCAGATGTCAAAAGGCTTTAAAATATAACCTAATCTTCTTCCACTTCGTCAAAGTACTGTTCACTTTAAGTATTATGCAATTCATTCTAGAGGACAATTTTATCATCCTTCATATAATCTGTGTGTGAAATTTAATTGATGCCATATTCTGTTAATAATTATATGTGTTCTGTAATACTTCTTAGGAATCCTTGGCAAAAGCACATGGTTCGCAATGTGGCTTCTGCACTCCTGGTTTTGTTATGTCCATGTATGCCTTACTTAGATCATCTGAGAAACCACCCACCAAAGCAGACATTGAAGAAAGCCTTGCAGGAAATCTATGTCGATGTACAGGTTATAGACCAATAGTTGATGCATTTCGTGTATTTGAGAGAACAAATGATGCCTTGTACACCAATGAATCCTCAGGCTTTACAAGTAGTGAGTTTGTTTGCCCGTCAACTGGTAAGCCATGCTCATGTGGACGGAATAGTAGAGATGATATTGGAACTACCAAAAGTAGTCGCTGTGGAGGTGACATTTTGAAGCCTATCTCTTACAGTGATTTTAATGGAGCTGCATACACTGAAAAAGAGCTTATATTTCCTCCAGAGCTTCTATTGAGGAAATCAACTAATTTGTGTTTGAATGGGTCGAATGGACTTAAATGGTATCGCCCATTAAGCCTCCAGCATGTATTGGATATAAAAGCAAGATATCCTGATGCCAAATTGGTTGTTGGTAACACAGAGGTGGGTGTTGAAACAAGGCTAAAAAATTTCCACTATCCAGTGCTTGTCCATGTTGCTCATGTGCCAGAGCTTAATAAACTGATCATAAAAGATGAAGGCTTGGAGATTGGTTCAGCAGTTAAACTTTCAGAACTAGCCAAAGTACTCAAGAATGTTTTAGATCAGCGTGCTTCTTTTGAAACTTCATCTTGCAGGTCGATCCTTGAACAATTAAGATGGTTTGCTGGGACGCAAATAAGAAATGCTGCATCTGTTGGTGGAAATATTTGCACAGCAAGTCCTATATCAGATCTTAACCCTCTGTGGATGGCTGGTAGAGGAACATTTCACATTTCTGACTGTAGAGGAAATACAAGGACATGTGGCGCAGAAAACTTTTTCGTGGGTTATCGTAAAGTGGATCTTGCTAGTAATGAGATCCTTCTTTCTGTTTTTCTCCCTTGGAACTCTCCATATGAATTTGTGAAAGAATTTAAGCAAGCTCATAGGAGAGACGATGACATTGCTATTGTGAATGCTGGAATGCGTGCCTGTCTTGAAGAGAAGGATCAGAGATGGGTGGTTTCTGATGCATCATTTGTTTATGGGGGTGTTGCTCCTTATTCTATTTTGGCAAGTGCAACAAAGAAATTTCTGATAGGGAAACTTTGGAACAAAGAGCTGTTGCATGGTGCTTTAAAAGTACTGGAGAATGATATTGTGCTGAAGGATGATGCGCCTGGAGGGATGGTAGAGTTCCGGAAATCCTTAATCTTAAGTTTCTTCTTCAAATTTTTCTTGTGGGTTTCTCACCAAATGGATGGATTGCCGTCGTTCGATGAAACAGTACCGACATCTCATCTTTCTGCAATAAAATCATTTCACCATCCTTCTGTTATAGGAAATCAGGATTATGAAATTGTAAAGCGTGGCACTGCTGTTGGAGCTCCTGAAGTTCATCTTTCATCAAGACTTCAGGTTTGGATGTTTCTAATATAAACCTCTCTTCAAGCATAACTTATTTGTTCAGTAAGCAGGTCTTGAACTGCTGCTTTTTTTGTCATTTTATTACTTTGGGGCCACACCTCCTCATTCATATGCCAATAAATACCTACATACTTAGCTGTATTTATATAGTGTTCATCACTTCTATCCTTGATTCATGAACTGTTAAGAGGCAAGATCATCAGCCACTGCATGCTTGCTTTAACTATCATAGAAATACATGTGTACATTTTTTCCATCTCCTTCCCCATGTTGGTGTTCTATGTCAATTGTTCCTTTTCAGTCTTATGGTTCATATGGTTAAAGTTTTGGTCCTACCACTTTTTCCAGTCTTAATGGAAGCATAGGTAACTGTACCTACTGGTAGTTAAAAAATTGGACCTTGTGATCTAATGTTAGTTGTGGAGCTTACTGGTCGCCAATAGCCTACCTTCCCTCTGTTTTCTGTGCTGTCGATTTCTTGTGCCTTGTCCCTCGACAGTTTATGATGCTGTGCTCTAAAAGGAGATGCACCCTTAACTTGAAGTCGTTCAAGTTATATGAAAAATGACTCATTTCCATAAAAGGCTGCCATTGAACAGATCATAGTTTACAGTGCTTTTCATAGTTGAGTTTGCTAAAATGGTTTAGTGAAGGCTTTTTGTGTCAGAAAACTATAAATTAAGCAAAACATGGAAAATATAAAAGAAAATGCTCTTGCAAATCAATTTTCTTTCTCTTCCCTTGTAATATTAATATGTTCAGCAACATGTATATCATATGATGGGACTGCTTAACTGAGGCTGTATTCAATGGATATTGAAGAGCTTGCCTAGCTTCCTTGTCAACATGTTGGCGAACTGCTCTGGAGGCTGAAATGTTGATTGGCCCTAATGAGTAATTCCTTCTGCTCAAGCAAGCCATATAACAGTTGCTTTCATTTTTTCCCCTTCCTGATTTAGCCATTGGTTGTTCATATTAATGGCTGATTTATTTCTGGAGATTCTAATTCTTTATTTATAGTTGTGTTCGTTGCTTTTCTTTTTTAAGCTTGCATGCCATTTCTCGGCCAAAGTCGCTCTTAAGTTTGGCTAATGTTAGGTTACAGGTGAGGCGGAGTATACGGATGATGTTCCAATGCCTCCAAATGGTTTACATGCTGCACTAATATTGAGTAAAAAGCCTCATGCTCGTATAATTGCGATAGACGATATAGCAGCAAAGTCTTGTCTGGGATTTGAAGGAATATTTTACTCAAAGCATGTGCCAGGAAGCAACAGAATTGGGCCAATTATTGCTGATGAAGAACTTTTTGCTTCAGAGGTAGTCACGTGTGTGGGCCAGGTAACTTTTTCATCCCATATCTGCTTCTGCTGAAAACTCTCTTCCTATGTGGTTGAGCATCTTATATATGTGCATGGAGTGTAAGCTCAGTTTTGCCACCATTATATTATTCCAAAATATATCACCTCCTACAAGTAAGTACCTCTTGACTAATAGTAGAATCTCCCTGAAGATGTTTACACACTGTACATGAGATCATTCTTGTTAGCAAGCATGTTCTGACTGGCAGCAAAAACGGACATCTTCATGGAACTTTTTCGGCAAATAGGCTATTCCAAAATTACTCTGACATCAAGCCCCTATTTTATCCAAGGTTCCTATTAAAAACATTTAATCTGGAAAATACAGTAAGAGGGTGTTCTTAAAAACATCTTATAAGATGTTTAGGAGTTTATAAGCTCTTGCAAAGTGTTTGGCAAAAAAAGATGTTTAGGAGCTTATAAGACAAAAAAATAAGCTCTAAGAGCTTATAAGATCTAAAAAAAAAAGTTGCTATACCCCATCTTATTTCCATCTTATTTTTTACGTTCTTAATTATTACACTCAAATTTCACACACAATCACACACTTACACACACTACACACACTACACACACTACACACTTCAAACACTTTACACACTACATACATTTAACACACTACACACACTACACAGTATACACATTTCACACACTACACACAATTCACAGACTACACACACACCACAACACACACTACACATATACTTCACACACCACACAAACACTATACACACTACACATACCACACATACCATACACACTACACATACTACACATACTACACACATTTCACATACTACACATACTACACACATTTCACACACTATATACATTTCACACACTAATCAAAATGTGTGTTTAATATTAACTTTAAAATTAGACACCACATTTGAAGCTAAATCACTATATATTTCAATTGCAAGCTTATAAACTCTTTTATCCAAATACTTTGTTAACTTATATGCTCCTTAAAAATTACATCTTATAAGCTCTTGAAACAACTTATAAGATGTTGGAGCTTATAAGATGTTTAAAATAAGCTCAGCCAAACACCCTCTTAGTACGTCTTTATGGATTTTCCCCTAGAGAAGAAACACATTTTTACATACGGTATTGCTTTGGTCACTGAGTGATTGCCGAAACATTGACAATTTGACGGTGCCGGCTAGGCAGAAATATTTGTTTGTGTGTGTCAAAGATTCAATAGTTCATGAACAATTGTAAATTTAAAGCCTATTACTGGTGCTGAGGTATTATCATGGTGACGAGAGTATTATATCAGGTTTTCAACACGGATTAACAACTAAACAACTAACTCTACATGGCCAAAACATCTTACTTAGGAAAGTGACGGAAGTCATAGAACAATATCATACATAATATGTGGTCTGTCTCGCCTGGCAATAATATGGATGGAGTAGATAAATAAATCAATGCATGCTACCCGGAAGAATGATTTCCCTGCCACCTTGTACAAACTCACAGAAAGCATCAGATGCTATAACTATAGGATGGAGTTTGCATGATGTCTATTCAAGTGATGGGAATTACGTAACCATGTCTAACATCATCCGCGCCAAGATGTCTTCTAAAGAAATCTAGGAAAAGCAAACTAGGAACTTCTGCTGAAAAACTTCAAATCTAAGGCGCAGTATTTGTTTTGTACTTGAATGACTACAAAAGGACACTACCACTTAGAACTATACAACAAAATTCTCAAACTCTTGTACAAGTAATTCGTACCTAGGGTTCGACTCTCTTTCATTTTTCGACTCGTTTGGGCATAACCAACTCATGGAAGGTTGTGCGATTGGGACGTTGGCTTAAGGGTCTCTGCAGGAGTCTGAAACCACCAAAGTTTTTTTCTGGGTATACTAGTTTCAAGTTCTATTTCCTAGGAATCACTGAAACTCCATCCCAAAAATTCTGTTTCTAATACCTTTTTTATTTATCTTAGGAGTTTTGTTTTATAAGTCAAAGTTGTTACTTGGAGTTTCTGAACGCCCTTATGGCGAAGAAACATAAGAGTTTATATGATTGCTTGTTCTGGACTCAACAAACAATAAGTAAAAAGTTGTAGTTTTGAAAAACATGAGACTGTTTTTGGACAGTGGCTATTTGATTCTTTTGTTCCGTAGACAATTATTATCTTGAAGCACTATGATGGCTCCTTTTTTCCTTGCCGCAATAATTTAATACCATCCTCAGTTTCCAAGATAACTAATTGGCTACTGTAATCAACAATGAATGTTGCATTATCTGACAGCTCCAGAAGTTATAAAATAACTGCGTCAGAGTAAGAGAATTTGTTGTTATCACTGGAAGTCTTGAAAACCTCCGTTTAGTTTTTCCTTGCAATCTTTTCTTTCATATTCTTCAAAGTTACTGAGTTCAATGATCATTAGCATTATTATCTTGCAGGTTATTGGGGTAGTTGTGGCTGATACACATGAAAATGCAAAGCATGCTGCTCGGAAAGTCCACATTGAATATGAGGAACTACCAGCAGTCTTAACCATTGAAGAAGCTATTGCGTCTAACAGCTTCCACCCTAATACTGAAAGATGTATGAGGAGAGGGGATGTGGACTTTTGCTTTTTATTGGGGCACTGTGATAAAATCATAGGGGGAGAGGTTCAGGTTGGGGGTCAGGAGCATTTCTACTTGGAGCCAAATAGCACTCTAATATGGACGACTGATTGTGGAAATGAAGTTCATATGATCTCATCTACTCAAGTACGTTTTGCTACCTGACATTTGCAACATTTTATAACTTTCTCACGTGGCTCGTCTGGTGGAGTTGTTCCTGTGTTGTCTTATCCTTGTCCCCTCTATAATTATGGCTGAAGGTGCCTCACCGCACTCTTTCTATTATCTCCAAGCTTGGTTTGGAAAGTGCGCCTGCTATTTGTGCTGGAACACCTGCTGTCATGATTCAACATTTGGTTGGGGAATTGTTGACATTACAAATGACTTCTATTTCCTTCCATCAAGTGTCTTGCATCATTTAGAAAAGTAGTAGCCTTCACTTGGAGCCAACAAATAAGTTTTTAACTTGAACGGATATATTTGGAGGAATTTCACTTTGCATTACTCATTGATCAATTTGCTAATTAAGACAGATAGTTGTGTAAAGAGTCACATAAGCATTTGTCACTGCCTGTGCATCAATTATAGCAACTCGAGTAAATTATATAAATAACTATAGCTATGAAGCTTAGAGGATCTCTTAACACATTAGGAGAAATAAATTCATTGGAACTTTTGAGTGTACATTTATTGTGATCTCTACTTCTACCCTCACAATCTGATAGTGTTCAACTTCCTTTAACTTAAAATCGTAAGTATTTGGTTAATCATTGAAATGACATCAACAAGTGCTGTTGATGAACGAATCTGAGGTTTACTGATGAAAACGAGAAGAAATAAGATAATTGGATCACTTTATTAGGAAGTTTTGATAAGTTTATTTAAATTCGAGTGATTGTTCATATATCTTGTAAACCTTTTAGCTAGGCTCAAACTCTCATCTGAATATGATTGAATTGATCAATTGAACTGAAATACCGAAGTTTTTCCTAGTTGAATAATATTTTCGACATTTTATTTAATTCTCTTTCTTTCATATGACTATCAACAGTCCTTTCCAAATAAATTTAAGACCAGGGTTTCATATGTTGCATTCCTATAACACTACAAGTTATTGCATGTTACTGCTACGTACTACTATTTGAAGTTTGTGATTTTGGTGATGGGTGTATGTATCTGGTGGCCATTATGGCATTTTCCTGTTCAACAAAAGAACATACAATTAGACCTCACTGTTGTACTCTGTACTAGAATTTTTATTTTTTATATTTTATTTTACAGGCCCCTCAGAAGCACCAAAAATATGTTTCCCGTGTCCTTGGTCTTCCAATGTCCAAAGTGGTATGCAAGACGAAAAGAATTGGTGGTGGATTTGGAGGGAAAGAAACAAGGTCTGCTTTTCTTGCTGCTGCTGCTGCCGTTCCATCATATCTACTAAATCGTCCTGTAAAGATTACATTGGATAGGGATGTTGACATGATGATTACAGGACAACGTCATAGCTTTCTCGGGAAGTATAAGGTATCTCTTTATCTTTGTGATTCCTCAAATTTTACTCAATTTTCATTCCTGATATCGACTATAAAAGCCACAAAATTAACTATAGACCCTGAATGATGTGTGTATCTCAGTGCATTTATGTACAGTGTGTGTGATCTGTTAATGACTAAAGATGGCAAGTGGTTGGTGATTGTTGAGTTTTTGGGGTTATGTTACTTCAGAATGTTCAGTGACAGAATCTATGCTGGCAAAATGTTATGTAGGTCGGTTTTACAAATGAGGGGAAAATACTTGCTTTGGATCTTGAGATCTTCAATAATGGGGGAAACTCACTTGATCTCTCACTTGCGGTGCTTGAACGTGCCATGTTCCATTCGGACAACGTATATGAGATTCCGAATGTTCAAATTAAAGGGAAAGTCTGCTTCACTAATTTGCCTAGTAACACTGCTTTCCGAGGATTTGGTGGTCCGCAAGGTATGCTAATTGCTGAACACTGGATTCAAAGAGTTTCAATGGAACTTGAGAGAAGTCCGGAAGAAATTAGGGTACGTACTACTTCCCATGAGAATATCTTTTAATAATATGTGTGTGTATGTCTAGTGGTCATCAGTTTAAAATCCACAGGACAACAGTTTATAAATATCTACCTCTATCTCCTTATGCATGCATTTATTGCTTTCCAGGAGATCAATTTTCAGAGAGAAGGATCAGTGTTGCATTATGGTCAACAAATAGAACACTGCACCTTAGGACGTCTCTGGGATGAACTTAAGGTATCTTCTAACTTTTTGGCTGCTCGTGAAAAAGTTCAGCAGTTCAATACTCATAATAGATGGAAAAAGCGTGGATTGGCTATTATCCCTACAAAATTTGGCATCTCTTTTACTGCCAAATTCATGAATCAGGTACTTTTTGCTCTCACTCCCTCGCTCCCTCCCTCCATATGTAATTGATTGTTTTGTCTATCTACTTTTTGGGTTCTAGGCAGGTGCACTTGTTCAAGTCTACACAGATGGAACTGTATTAGTCACACATGGGGGTGTTGAGATGGGGCAGGGTTTGCATACAAAAGTGGCACAGGTGGCTGCTTCTTGCTTCAACATTCCACTCAGTTCTGTATTTATATCAGAGACAAGTACTGATAAGGTGGAATAAGTTTCTTTTTCTCTCTCTAGAGATAATTTAATCATGACTGTAGATTGATAAAATTTTGCCTTTTTTCACAATCCAGCATATTGTAATTCTGATACTCTGTCTAAAACATAACCATGCTAATTGGTTGAATACTAACTAGGTCCCAAATTCATCGCCGACAGCTGCCTCTGCAAGTTCTGATTTATATGGTGCAGCAGTTTTAGATGCATGCGAGCAAATAAAAGCACGTTTGGAACCTATAGCGTCAAAACAAAATTTTGATTCTTTTGCCGAGGTAAGCAGATAAATAGCCATGCGCCTTATTCCAGGTTCTGCTAGCCAGATTTCTTCTTGTTTTTTGGTTATAGAAGAAAGTGAACATGTTCCATTGACCGAACTATGCCATTCTATTGCAGAAAGCTGAAATAACAGAGCAACTCTATGCTCTTTGCTGTTTTACTATTTTCATGGTGATAATGACCTTATATTATATAGAATTAATGATATAGACATGCCATGTGGTGCCCGTAGAGAATAGGGTGATTTATAACGCAATGAAATGTTAAAATGATGTTTAACCTGATTGATGGTGCAAGGTATAAATGAAATCTTCTAAGAAAGCATAGGTCGATAACAGTGAATAAATTGAAGGTGATACAGAAGATTGTCGATGGAAAGGTGCAATTCTATTAAACAAATGATGAACATAGAGAATTTACAACAGGACATTCAGTTGAAGTAGACCTTCATTCATAGTTTCTTAGATTGCATTAAGGGGATTGTTGCAATTAATTGTGACTAGCAGTAATAGGGAGAGAGTTCCCGAAATTATTTTCTTATTAGTAGTCCTCTGTACAAATAGCTCTTAGTGGATTTATCTTAGTTCTTACTTCTTTTGTATTCAACCACTTATGAAGTTGACTTAAAATTTTCAGATCTTTAAATTGATCCATCAAAATATACAAGTGAGATAGAGATGCTTGTTTGCACGGGTAAAACCTATTAATTTACATTAATGCCGATGAAATGGCATAATAAAGCTGTAATAGTAATTGAAGTAATAATGTAGAATTATTGCTGGTGAAAAGCTAGGAGAACTTTGAAGTTGGTAAGAACTGGATATATGGTTGCCATGTGTAGATGACATATACATCTCTTCATCTTCAGTTTTGAAATATCAATCTATATCAACTTATTCATTACTTGATTTCTGAATGTACATCAGTTTATGTTATCTACATTTGCCTTTTCAATTACGCATTCCAGCATGCAGAAATTTAATTATCCTGGAGTAATTCGATTTATCTTAGTCATTGATACAAGCTTGCAATATCAGCTTGCAAATGCATGCTACATGGAGCGAATAGACCTTTCTGCTCATGGATTTTATAAGACGCCTGATATTGGCTTTGACTGGGAAACCGGCAAAGGGACTCCATTCAGATACTTCACTTATGGGGCTGCATTTGCTGAAGTAGAAATTGACACATTGGTGGGAGACTTCCATACGAGGCAAGCGGATGTGATTTTGGATCTTGGATTTTCACTGAACCCAGCTATCGATGTCGGGCAGGTTGGTTGTTGTCTGCATCTTCTATGAAGATCAGCACTCACATATGGACTCTTCTTTATTTCCATTATCGTTTTCTGCTATTAGTATAATTTTGTATTCTCTTGTTTTATGTTCGTCACTTCCTGAAATTGGCTTCAGTCAGTTGCATCTTTTGAAGATAAAGCATTTAACTTGATGATCAAATGCTTCCTTGAATGTTGTTTAAATCCGACAGTCTCATTTATGATATATGACATTACTGCAAAAGCTAAAAGTATGCCTTTATTGCAAATAAATGATAGGAACCTAGATCTCTTTTATGAAACAATATGTTGACTTTGACTTTCAGTTAGACTTGTTTACATGTTTTCGAGTGTGTGCGTAAAACTGCAGCTGCTAAACTAGGAAATATGAAATAAGGACTCTCCTAATTTAGAAACAGATCAGCGCTATTGTGGGAACACAATATCTGCCAAAATCTTTTTATATGTTGCATGTTTTTTTATTAAAAAAACTAGAAAATATTTATTTCAACAAAAATGAACTGAACCTTTCAATCAATTCCGTGTCTGGTTCTAGTTGCATATCGAACGAGAAAAAGTTGGGAGTTCTGATAATGAACCTAAGAATGCTTGGAATATTCTCAGAAGTAAAGATAAGACTGGACAAGAACTTCATTGACATGTATGGTTTACAATTGCATGACATTAAAGTGGTCTGTATTCGAATAGGGCATTATCATAAATTCATCTCTAAGTTCCAAGTCCAGTTGTTTCTTATATGTTATGGGAAGTCATATCTTAAATTTGACTTTTGCTGTGGATCATTACAGATTGAAGGGGCATTTATACAAGGTCTTGGATGGGTGGCTCTGGAAGAGCTAAAGTGGGGCGATGCTGCTCACAAGTGGATACTGCCAGGATGCCTCTACACTTGTGGGCCTGGTAGCTACAAAATCCCTTCCATTAACGATGTCCCCTTCAAATTTAGTGTCTCCCTCCTCAAGGTAAACATGCTTTTTAACACCCTCTTTCTTTGATTTTGTTTGTGGCTCTCTCTTGAAAGAATCAGAAAATAAAATCTACGCGAGAGAACAAAATGGTTATAATTCTTCAATAATGTATGGGAGAATAGTTCATGAATGATAAATAAACTTAAGTTCCCAAAAACATGCCTTCAGTCTGGCAACTTTCAGATTTCGCAAGGTCTTAGTGTAGAATAGCTTGTTGCACTCCTTGTGGTAACGTAAGTGGCATATCTTGTTTGGATCCGTTTACTTTACTCAATATGGGGTGAGATAGGGTAGTCCCTTAGAAGGACATAACATGGCTGGATAACATAAAGTCTAGTACTCCCTCCAACCAAAATATATAGCCACAATTTATTTTACGCAGATTAAGAAAACATCAGGAATTTTAAAGCAATTTAAACACTCTCTTCCTTTAATACCCTTATTATTTTGGGGTATATGGAGTTGATGATCGATAACACACTTGGGCATTTTAGCGTATTGTACCATTTATTATAAGAAAAGTGACTATAATTTGGGACAAACAAAAAGTACTGAACTATCTATTTAGGAGGGAGGGAGTACATATTATTTGGAACTAAAATCTAGCATCTCTAAGCTATAATAATTGAAGTAAAGGATGTTAGATATATGTTACTGTGTCCCCCAAAAAATCATGTTCCGTGGATTTTTTCATTTGGTTAATCTGATAAAGGTACAACCTTCTCAAAATTATAAATTCTCGCTAATACACATTTTTTTATTTGTAGATTTGACTTATTTAACCGTATGTAACTTATCGTGAGATTAAAAAGTAAATTTTTATTTTAACTAATAAATGAGACATTGACTTTTGTTTTCTATGAGATAAAGAGAGTAAATAATACTGTCAATAAGTGTGATTCTATTTTTTTTCTTCCAATATATCCATATACAAAATTATAATATTTAGATATAATTTTATACTCCCTCCGTCCTGCTCAGTTTTGCACACTTTTCTTTTCGGTCCGTCTCATTCAGTTTTGCGCATTCTTAAAAAGGAAAATTCTCTCAAAATCTCCACTCTCAAAATCTCCACCCTCAATCTCCACCTTTGAAAAGGTCACAAAAAAGCAAAAGACAATTTTTTCTTAATATACGTGCCCGTCCCTACGTGCAAAACTGAGCGGGACGGAGGGAATATTTGTGTAATTTTTTTTTATTTAAATAAGTTTTATATTAAAATTGTAGGTTGATATTTTAATTTCATGATGTTCCACCGACACCGGTTGAATGTTTCCATAGTTTGAACCATGTGTAGTCGAACATCTGAAGTATGTTCGTCTAGCACTTGGCTTGGCGAACATATATGAAGTGTTATTTAGCTGGCTGCTTTGTAGTGTTATATATATAGGAAAAATTGATTGATAGTATATGAAATATGCGTTGGTTGATAGGATGCTCCAAATGATAAGGCGATCCACTCATCGAAAGCTGTGGGAGAGCCGCCCTTTTTTCTTGCGTCGGCTGTATTCTTTGCGATCAAGGACGCCATCAGAGCTGCAAGAGCTGAAGAAGGCCTGACTCACTGGTTTGCTCTCGATAATCCTGCAACCCCAGAACGTATACGCATGGCTTGCCTTGACGATTTTACAAGATCCTTCGTCGACTCTGCTTTTCGTCCCAAGCTTAGTGTTTAGTACAGTCGATCTTGGGTCTTCCATAATCAAATGCAGAATAGGAAAATGGAAGGGAAAAAGATTGTCTGTTGCTAATTATCAATAATGTTGTCCTCCCAGTCGGGGGGGTGGGGGTTTGTTAATCGGCACTGCTAAATATTATTCAAATTCATTATGAAGTGTTAAAACTCAATAGTTACAAGTCTCTTGAATGTCGGGTCCACGATGTGCATCAGTGCATCCTAAGTACGGTAATTCAGCAATTCACAGTATTAAGAAGCAAGCAACTAATATCTTTTGAAGTAATAAATATTTTATTAGAGTAGGATATAATAATATTTTTAAATTTAAATAAAGGTAAAGTATACAAATATGTTTCAAAGTTTTGGGGTCTAACAAACTTATGGCAACGTTTCAATACTTATAAACTAAGTCACCATTTTTCAAAATTTTATCAATAATAGTTTCTGTCTAAATTAATTTAAGTGGCGCGCTGAAGTCTATAACTCTATGGTGCCAATACTGGCTCAGGATATTACTAATACAAAATATATTTTAATATTTCATATTTTGCAACTCTACCGCAAAATTTTAGTAATTACTAATTGATTTACAATCTATTATTTTTAGTTTTTAAATATCAATTCTATTACTCCCTCTGTCCCGATCTAATTGTCCAACTTTGGCCGGGTACGGAGATTAAGAAAAAACAGATTTTGTGGAATCTTTGACTTTTTTAAATGTGGAGATTAAAAATAGAGATTTTGAGGGTGGAGATTGTAAGAGAATTTGTCATTTATGTACTTGGACAATTAGCTTGGGACAAACAAATATGACAAGTTGGACAATTAGACCGGGAAGGAAGGAGTATATGTTACTAAGAAAAAAAAAGTCTTTAGTAACACTTTTTTTAAGACCCGTCAGCTCTAAAAATAAGTTTATGTGAAGTTCCGATCAATAAATTATTTAATACATTATCTTAGACTGCTTTAAAGACAATTGGTCACAAAAATACTAGAGATACTTTTATCGTTTCAAATATATTATTTATTATTTATGAAAGGATTATTGAGACGACTAATTACCGACAACAGGTTGTCTCTTATAATGTTTTTGTAATAACCTCTAAATCCTTAAAATCAAATTGGGTTGAATACCTTTGAGAGCTTCTTTATTATCAAACTATTGAAAAAAAACCAGAAAAAGAAGTGTGAAGACCATGATGAAAAGAGATCTTCCGTTGTCTAGTGCAAAGCTATGGTGAAATGAGGTTTTCAAGTTTTGGGGGCAAGAGTATTTGGCCGAAACTTGGGATAGGTAGCAACATAAATTCGTTGGTGGCAGAGGTTTAGTGGTGATGACTATTTTGTTTGTTCTTATTGACCAATTAAGGTTGGAATCAAAATGAAGTCGTCGTCGCACTCCCCGCATTGCTCTTATATGAAATCTTAATTTAAATGATGAAGATCTCATATTAGTGATTTATATAATTTCAGACAATATAATTGATAAAAACAATTATTTAGTTATGAACTAGTTAGTAATTACCGAAATTTTATGCTAGATTTGTGAAAAGGTGAAGCAATTGGATATGTTTTTTTTATTTTTTGTGTTAGCATTGTCACCGAGAACTTCCATCTGCTACGTAGACTAATTTAGACGAAAATTTAGACAAAAGTTATAATTGCTACATTTTTCAATAGGTTGTGGTATAATTATCAAATATTATAATGTTGTGCTAGAATTATCAGAAATGTGAAACATTGAGATATATTTATATATTTCTGCCTCAAATAAATACTAAATGTCTGCCCGTGCGATGCACATGACAGATTCTATTACATTAATAATAGGTTATTAAATTCTTGCCATAAAACATTATAAAACGTACGCAAGTCATATATATATATATATATATATATATATATATATATATATACTAAAATTGAGTAAATAATAGTCTTTATTTTTTTTATGTAGGCACTATGATTATAAGTATAATTTTACAAAAAGTGAATTAAATTATTTTTATTATCCATTAATTAATTTCCTTAAGAACATATATCCCCATACTTTTACTAATACATCTTTTTTTTGTGTGATTGTGCATTAATGTAAATCCAACAAATTTGTGTCATTTTACTTCTTTTTCATAAAAATAAAATAATTTTGAAAAAAACTTAAATATGAAATTGTGAAAGTAAACTAAAATATATTTTTTTCCTTAAATGCCCTCACATTTTTTTATATAAAAATTTCTTAAATATCTAACTACATCACAATTAACCTAAGAAACAAATATTTTGTATTATTATTTACTTTATATATGCAATATGAATGTCTGAAGATCGTAAAATAATGATTAATTTAATATATTTTGGATTAAGAATTAAGTTGATAAACAAAAGTTACAAATGTTTTGAAAACGAAAAGGAATAAAGTGAGAGAGAGATTTTGATTGGTTAGAGAAGACTATCTTACATATAATAACAAAATCGTCTTAATATAGAAATCTTAAAATTTTCCCGCACAAATTCCTACCCCATTTCTGGAAAGAATTATTTTTGGTATATATAATAAGCAACAACGAAAACTGCATTAATTGGAGATAAGTTAGCCATATATTTTTCTAAAATATAATAAGTCACCATTATCAACATTCAATATTAACTCCCCCACATTTAGCAATCCATTCAACCTTCTAAAATTGATGCAAAATCATATCTCCATAACCCTTTCAACGTAATCAACGTTAATCCAGTTCACCAATGAGGCTAGACAAATTTTTGTCATTTTCCAACTATGTTAATAAGTTTATGGGTAAGTTTATGATTATAACTGATTGATTAATGGATATGCTAAAATTGTGTGTATTGCAAGACATGGTAAAAGCCACTAATTACTTCATTAAGATCAATAATAATTCTACAAATTAATATCACATCATCAAATAACGGAAATTATATGTACTCTCAAAATAACTCTGCTTATGATCATTATCTCTATTCACCACACCATATATATTTGCAGCATGCACGCCATCCATTGTCCTACCACATTCTTATGCTACAACAAAAATATTTAGTTGCGTGCTTATTCTGATATTATTGTTCATGACTCTTATGTATTCATTCGTTAGGACTCTTAACCCCTCGAATACACAGTAGGCATTGAAATTATGATTGGTTTGAACGTATAATGCCCCGGGCTATGAATAGCAGAACCAAATAATCAGCATCGGAGTGCGTCATATTATGCTACGAAATTTAGACAGTGGTTCTTTTTTTTCTTTCTTTTTAATATTTCTATGCATCCTATTTACTCATATGTCTAAGTAATTCTTTCAAAGGGTTTAGGGTTATAACTCAGTTGACAGAGCACTTTGTAACATTGGTCATAAACACCCCTCCCCCATATGTACTAAAAAAAGTAATTCTTTTAATTATGTATCGAATTTTCGTCTTACATATTATGTTGGAGTTTATACATTTATTACTTACAATTACATATAAATTTTAAAATTCTGATGATCGTATCAATCGTTATACTTAAAAAATTAAATATAACTATGTATCGCAAGGGTGTATTACTGGTCTATTTACCAAAATTAAATGCATTCAAAAATCATCGTATAATGTTATAATATTTTATTTATAAAATATCTCATAACCGTGCATCGCACGGGGAATTCGCTAGTTAGAATTTATAGATTCGAGCTTTTTTGAAAAATATATAAATTATAAAATTTTCAAATTATAAATTACTCCCTCCGTTCCAAAATAAATGATGTTTTAACTTCTTAATCATATTCCAAAATATTTGATGTTTTAGATTTTTTTTACCATTTCTCTCTATTTTACCCCTATGTAAATTAAAAAACATCTTTGACTTTTCAACCTCCCACTCACATTTGATTTCATTAAATCTTATCTCCACAAATTTTAGGGGATATATTTGGCAATACATCTGTTTCTTAATTCTTCCACTTTTTTCTAAAACATCATCTATTTTGGAACGGAGGGAGTATAATTTTAAATATAAACATTAACTAATTTGCAACTTGAAATACGGAAATGATATGTTATTAACTGTCACTTCAGTAATTTTCCTAAAATTTAAATTTTAAATAAATAGTTTTTTCTAGTTAATTAACGACAATAACCAATTAACACATTAATTCATTAACAATTTAATACATAATAAAATATAATAATAACATATAAAATAATAAAATAACTGAACAAACATATCCAAAATAGTTAGTTTTTTCTCTTTTCATTTTTTTTTATATTAATTTATAATCAAACGTGTGGTTACAAGTTTCAGCATTAGTCTAAATAACATGATCTAATTTTCATTTAGACTTTTCGTTTAAGTTTATTTACACAAAAAAAAATCATGTGGAGACGCATGTTCATAGACTGTTCTACTTTTATATTAAGTAGGATTACTTTTTTTGAGGTTTGAATACAGATGTATTTGGCACATTTTTTTGCGTAATTGTACAAACAACATGACATTTGTGTGAGGAAGCAAATGAGATCACCTAATAGTTTTTCATTTCATATTCCAACTCTATCGATACATGACACATCTTTGTTTTTGACATCGCCATTATATCATTTTGCATATATAATTGTTTGTTGAAATTGAAATAAAAGATGAAAAATCATTTAAAATAGATGATTTCATGGGCAAGGAAACCCCACATGGAATGAGGAATTGCTCTTGAGAGTGACCAAAGTTTTTTTTAACAATCGGCAACCACATGCATTTGTTTTGTATTCGCTAAGATTTTCTTTAGCCAATTTTAGAATTATTCTGGATACCTTAATCTACCTGCTTGTGGCATGAAAAGGTTTTTACTTTGTCTCTTGTGAGTGACCGTCCTGTGATGTCCATATTTTTCGCACGTTTCTTTGTTCTCTTTTCTTTATTTATAATACTATAAATTTAGCAACCACATGCATTCCTCATGAATGTAAAATTGAGGATTCAGAAACTTTAAAAGTTCTCTTGATAGATGTATTTATTAGGGAAAGATGTGTAGACTTCAGGGGAGTCTCAATATATGTGTCATGTCTGGAGCATTTTTTCCCCTTTGAGCAAGGTTTATTTTTCTAGTTAGTTTTGTTACTTGACAAATTATTTAACATGACAGCAATGTATGTACCTTTTTACCCGTTGACTTGACACAAGGACGAGTGTTGAAGGAAAACATAATTAATGCTATTTTTAACAAAAGTAACTGATGAAAGGTAATTTCGAATTCACTCATTTTTATTTATTTGTGAATTCTATATTTGACACTCTATATAAATAAATTTTATGAGTAAGTAAAACCTAATTTTATGCGCTTTTCTTTCTTATCCACTTTTCGGATTCTCATGAACCACTGTAGAGGTTTTTAAATTTGTTAAAGTACAATATCCCCTAACATTTGTTTATAAAACTTTATTTCATATTTTAATATTTTAGTTGTTCCATAAAATTGAAGAAAAGTCAAAGAAAGTTATTATTTTGTTGTTGGATTATTAAGAAACAATCATTCGAGCATGCTTCTGCATGGGGGCCTATCCTCTTTCATATGCGAGGGCGGCTTTGCCCAACACTCATTTGTTTTACACAATAATTTTTCTTGTACGTTAAATTAGAATATATTTTACTGTAAATTAGTAATAATTAATTGTTGGAAAGTTTTCATTATATTGTGTATAGTACTAGAAAACAGAAATTACAGGATATGATTATATGAATTAATAAAAAACTGTTGGGAGTTAAGAGAGAGGAATAACAGAAACACAATTAACCAGAAGCTACTTTTGTCCAAACCAAATCGGCCGAAAAATCAGTAATTCCAATGTTAAAAAAATCAAAAAAATTACCCTACGACACCTATTTAAACCAACCTAGGCCCACGGGCTAACTCAAACAATAAAAGAACATAATAGAAACTTAATCCAAAAAGAAGGAAATAACATAATAACGTAAACAAATAAAATAGAATAAGCTAGCTTCCAATCTGCTCCTTTCCTCTGCGCCTGGTATATGTCACATCCGTAACAATTTCCCCCCTCTCAAAAGCCACCTTGTCCCCAAGGTGGAAATCAGGAAACTGAGCTCGGAACACGCCTTCATCAACCCACGTAGCATCCTCCGCGGGAAGATTTTTCCACACCACAAGGACCTGCGAGAGAAAGGACCGAAATCATTCAAGTTGGCGAAACAAACTGAGCTGGCGATAAGGTCTAAATTTCAGAAACACCCGATCCCCAACTACAAAAGAGACATCCCGCCGATGCTTGTTGGCCTCCTTGGCCATTCGTTGTTGCGCCCGCTCCATATGAAAACGCAAATTGCATAAAATATAATCACGTTCACGCAACCGCAACAACCGGAACGCGGATCTCACCCGAAAGAAATTGGGATAGAGTAGGTGGTTTCCTTCCGTAAACAGCCTCAAAGGGTGTATAACCCGTTGCAGAGTGAATTTTGGTGTTAAAAAATACTCTGCCTACGGCAGCCACGGCGCCCAACATTTTGGATGATCCGCCACAAAGCATCGCAAATAAGTCTCCAAACACCGATTCATGACCTCGGACTGCCCATCGATTTTCGGATGGTAAGCCGAACTCATGAACAACTGAGTGCTCGGGCCTTAAACAACTCTCGCCAAAATGTACTTATAAAAATCGGGTCACTTTCCGACACAATAGATCGCGGAATTCCATGTAATCGCACCACTTCCCGGCTAAATGCTAATGCCACCCCGCGAGCCGTATAGGGATGTAGACGACCAATAAAGTGGGTGGCCTTGGAAAGGCGATCCACCACCACGAGAATCACATCCCACTGCTATGAACGGGGCAAACCCATAATGAAATCCATATTAACATCTTCCCATATTCGGTCAGGAATAGGCAATGGCTGAAGAAGACCTGCCGGTGAGCGCGTGTTCGCCTTACTGCGTTGACAAACCAAACAATCCGCCCACGAACTTTACCACATGTGACATCATATTTGGCCAATAAACACTAGCTGTCAAGCGATGGTACGTCCGAAACGCACCCGCATGTCCATCAGACGGGGTCACATGAAACTCCTCCAAGAGCCGAGAAACCCATGGCAAAGGTGAAGGGATAGCCAAACGGTCCCTGTAGTAGAGGACCCCATTAACCAATACAAAGGGGTGCGAAACTGTAGAACCCCATTCCAATGCATGAACAATGGGCCCGTACACTCCATCATCCTGAATGGCACGCCGCAACTTATCCCATTCCATCCAACGAGGCATGGAGATGGTCCCATACTGTAGCTCAGAATCGCGGCGGGACAAGGCATCAACAACCACATTTGAGGTGCCCGACCTATATTCGATCTCAAAATCGAATCCAATTAATTTAGCCACCCAATATTGCTGAGCCGGAGAAACGATGGCCTGCTAAAGAAGGTGCTTGAGGCTTTGGTGATCCGTGCGAATTATAAAGCGGCGGCCCAAGAGATATTGACGCCAATGGAGAACGGCAAAGACTAATGCCATTAGTTCTTTCTCGTATGTGGATTTCAACGCATTACGTTTTGACAGGGCCTTGCTGAAATATGCCACGGCCCATGGGGAATTTGTTTTGCATTAAGACAACCCCAAGTCATCAGCCTGATGCATCGCATTCGATGCAAAAAGGAGCAGTAAAGTCCGGTACCGCAAAAAACGGAGTTGTGGTAATGGCGTGCTGCAAAGCTTCGAAAGCCGCCTGAGCTTTCGACCCCCAAGTAAACCAACCCTCGGCCTCTTTATGGAGCATGGCCATGAGCGACAAGGCCATCTTGCCATAATCACGGATGAAACGTCTGTAGTAACTAGTTAAACCCAAAAATCCCCGAACACATTCAACGAACGTGGCGTTGGCCACTATAGGACAAAGAGCACCTTATTAGGGTCCATCTGCACCCCAGTAGCCGAGACCACATGACCCCAAGTAGTCGATCGAAGTTTGGGCCCACGAGCATTTTTTTAGATTAACAACAAAGGAAGTAGATGCCAAAATGCCCAGAACTTCACGCAAGTGTAGCACATGGGAATCCCAATCCTTATTGTAGACGAGAATGTCATCGAAGAAAACCAGAACAAACTTGCACAGCAGCAGCCGAAATAAATCATTCATAACAGCCTGAAAGGTAGACAGAGCATTCCAGAGATTGAATGGCATGACGACGAACTCATAGTGGCCAGAGTGTGTGCGGAATCCCGTCTTAGGAATATCCTCTGGAGCTACCCGAATTTGATGGTAGCCTGCCTGCAAGTTGAGACAGGTAAACCATGCGACCCCATGCAACTCGTCCAATAACTCTTGAAATATTGCAATTGGATATTTGTCAGGAATAGTACACTTGTTTAGTTCGCGATAGTCGACAAAAGATCTCCAACTTCCATCCTTCTTATGAACAAGCAAAATCAGGCTGGAGTACGGTCCGGTACTAGGCCAAATTAGGCTGGCCGTGAGCATTTCCGATACCAATCGCTCAATTTCTGTCTTCTGGGCGGCGCTATAGCGGTATGGGTAGACTGAGACCAGGGCAGAACCTGGCTGCAAGGGAATCCGGCGATCACTGTCCCGGGGCGAGGCAGACCTGGAAGTGGTGCCAGAACCTGAGGAAACTTATCCAATAAAGTTTGAATAGCAGGCGGGAACACCGAACTCGGGGAAGGATTTGCCGACTGTAGCTCGGTGTCCATAATATCCAACATGCGTTAATGCCTGCTAATTTTCGGGATGTGGCAGTCGTAATCTGTTTACATGATAACCCCAGAAAACCTTGCAAACAAACTTGTGTTCCCTTCCAAGTAAAATTCATTGTCATCGCCGCCCAGTTTGCGCGCACCTCGCCCAAAGTGGCGAGCCAAGAGACCCCCAAAATAATGTCAACACCACTCACCGGAAAAACATAGGTAGCCACTGGAAATCGTGCAGTATCCAAAAGAATAGGAATTGATGGAATAAAATAGAGGTGGTAGCAACCTTACCATCATCGAGGCGAACCGACAGTGTCGCGGTGAAATCGACAGCTGAGGAGAGGGCAGACATGACCTACGGTGACATAAAGCAATGGGTAGCCCCGCTGTTGATCATAACTATCACCGATACCCCGAGAATAGAGCCATGTAATTTCATGGTGTGAGGGTTGTCGAACCCGGAAGCTGTGGCTACTGACAACTGAAGTGCTTGAAGGTCGAGACTAGTCAGGTCTGAAGTAGCGTGAATATCAGAGGCATCATCTATTTAGGGGTTGTCTTCATCATCTATGACAACCATCACACACAGAGACTTGTTGGCATACACATGCGTGGAATACTGTTCCTTACAACAGAAGCAAAGGCCTCTCGAGTGGAGGTAGCGATACTAAGATTGGGACAATTGGCGAGACTGCCGGGGAGGCGGAATGGACGCAGAAGATGAGTTAGCCAACAATGTGGCGGTGGAAGACGAGCCTGCAGGACGGGCCAGATCAAGTGGCATGTTAGAGATGTGTGCTAGGGGAAGAGCACTAAAACCCCCCGAAGAATGGCTGTAAGCGGACGGAGCAGTGGGGCGGCTGCCCGAAAATGAGCAGCCTGGCGGGGGTTTATTCCCGTAAGTAGGACAAGTGGCCACAAGTTCTCGTTCTATCTCCTGAGCGGTATGCATGGCAGCACTATTATCTGGCGTGTCGCGGGTACAGATGCGAATGCGAACATCCTCCCAAAGGCCATGAAGGAATAGCCAGAGTGCATCTGATTTGGATAGCGAAGGAACAACCGGCAGACGGGTAATGAAATTGTCCACATATTCATCAACAGTGCCCGTGTGAGGGGTAAGTGCCAATGATTCACAAGGATTTGGGCGGGGATCAGTGCCGTAGTGGCGCAAAAGTTCAGTGGTAAAGTTTGCCAAGTGAGAGCAGGGGATTCGGACAAGAGCCATTGCATCCAATGAAGGGCCAAGCCGTGCATAGCGATTAGGGCGAAATCCAATCGCTCGGCATCCGGCATATTAGCAACCCAGAAATATTGCTCGGCACGAGCAATCCACGCGGACAGGGTTTCGTCATGGAACCGCGACAATTCCAGATTTGCGCGGGAGGATAAGACATAAGTCGTAGGATGTGATGGCGGAGGTCGGAGTACGGGTGGGGAATCGGCAGCCATCGACGAGGTGTCCCCTAGCCCGCCGCTGCTGCGCGCCAGTTGACACATGCTAGCCTGAATCTCCTAAATACCCTTGGACAAGGAATGGAGGGAAGTGTTGAGGGTGACAATATCGGAACGCACTGAACCCATGTCGGAGCGTAGCGATTCCACTCCCTTGCCCAACTCCGTCACCATCATTTCCAAAGTGTCAAGGCGAACTTCGTTGCGAGTCATGGCAGGAAGGTCGGACCAAATTGTTGGAAGTTGAGAGAGGAATAACAGAAACACAAATTACCAGAAGCTACTTCCATCCCAAGTCAAATTGGCCGCAAAACCAGTAATTCCAATGTTTCAAAAAATCCAGAAAATTACCCTACGACACCTATTTAAACCAACGTAGGCCCACAGGCCGACTCAAACAATAAAAGAACATAATAGAAACTTAATCCAAAAATAAGGAAATAACATAATAACATAAAAAAATAAAATAGAATAAGCTAACATCCAATCTGCTCCTTTTCTCTATGCCTGGTATATGTCACATCCGTAACAAAAACATTATAAGAGTTAAATGGAATATGATAGATTAGAGTGAGCATTTCTGTTGGTTTGACCCGGGCCATGGTCCCGGTCGAAGGCTGCCCAAGTGGGCTGGCCCAATTACCAGAAGTGTGTTATTATGGGAGGTTCATCTCCCATGATAACATGCCCACTTCCTCCCCTTATATACACCATCAAGTGTACCGGGTACACTTAATGGGAGGGTAGTGAGAACAGTTCCTCACTTACATGAGAAACAGAAAGGGAGAAATCAAAAGTGATTTCTCCCACACCTAAAAGTGATTTTCCAAAGTCATGGGAGATGTCTTTTGGATTGTGGATCGTGGTGGACTTTCGTTCGTGATTTTCACCCCGACCGAGAGTACAGATCATTGAGGTAAGGTCGTGATTCGATCCGTATACTATTTGGGGTTCAAATCCGCTCCAATCAAGGTACCCCGAACTAAATCCAACATTGATATCAGAGCCAAAAGGTTAGAATTCAGCTCTCGATGTTTTTTTGGGATTGATTTGTATGGATTGAAAAAACTGTTGTGCTATTCTGCCCATTTTCATTTTTTTTTTTAGATTTAGCATGATATTGATTTGATGTTGTAGTACTCGTTAATAGCTATGTTCTCCAACTAGAATCACTCAATTCCATTATGAAACAGATTTTATATGAATTTATTAAGTCGGATGTGCGAATCTGAAAAACTGTTGCGAAAATGAATTTTTCAATCTGTTCGGGTGTGATTTTCGTCCAAATAATGTTATGATGTTTGCGTGTAATTGATATGATCATGTTCTATGTTGAATGACCTTTCTATAGACGTATTATGCGCTTGATTTCGTTGAGAAACGAATGAGATATGAATTTTTAAAGTTTGAGCGAAAATCATGTGAATCTGAATTTTTTTCGGAAAACTTGAAGATGTTCTTGTTTCGTAAAAACCCAATTTGAGTATGTTAATGTTTGATTTAATGCATGTATGTGGTATGTATGCGTAGTTTATCAAATGAGCTTCAATTTGATATAAAATTTGTGTTAATCGGACCTGCATAGTGTTAGATAACGTGTTTGAAAAATTAGAATCGGATCAAATGTGTTGTTGAATTGTTCTTGATGAAAAACATGAAGAACAAAGTTCTTCACTCTCCAAGAACACATTTCTGATCCAAACATGTAGTTAGGATTGTCGGATCGAAAAATCGATTGCACTGTTGAACTCAAAATGAGCGAGAACGGGGGGAGGGGAAGGAGGGGGGAGGGGGGTGGGGAGGTGGAACCGAAGCGCCGCCGGCCAAAAACGCCGGGAAGACGATGCATGTAGCCCACTCTCCAGTCAGTGAGAGTGGGACTCGCTTGGTTAAAGGAGTGACACACCAGTGCCTAGTCAGCACAAGTGGACGAATGAAATCGTGGCACATGTGTCGCATCATTACACACTCAGCATCGATGTCAGCAGCCACGTAAGAGACACATCAGCACACGTGGATGAATCACATTGCGCACGTGTGCAAGTCGTAGCCGCATCAGCAGCCACCTGACAAGCTACGTGACGACACGTCATACAGAGAGCACCAATGGTGGGATGACACGTGACATAGGTGCCACGTCAACCAACCGGACCGAGCCAGCTCGACAGCCGGTTCAACGTGAGCCGAATCAGACCGCCGTTGGTTCGAGGAGGCTCTCCACCGCGAACTGGTCGATGGATTGCCGGACCATCGTTGGACCACCGTGACGCCGCCGCAACTCAGCCGCCGACCACTATTGGCACCCGACCGGTGTATGGCGGTGCGTGGGGCACGTGGCCGCGCGTGGGATGTGCCCAAGGTGCGTGGAGTACACATTTGGCTCGTGGAAGCGCATGTGATGCGCCTGGGGCGTGTGCGCCGCACGTGGGGCTCCTCCGGGCAGTGTATTTGTGCGTATATTCGTGTTTTGAAGCGTACGAGCACATGAGGCATGTGTTTTATGCTTATGTATACGTGTGTGCGCATGTACGGGTGAGTATACATGCATATGAACCTGTGATGCATGCAACGGAAGCATGGTGATGCATGACGGAGCGTGTACTAGTTATGAACATGCATCATGGGCCATGTTCTTGGAATTTTTCACCTGAAAAATCCTTGTGATGTTTTTCACATCCTATTTTCTGTGATTTAAATTATCCTCAATGGATTTCAAATTTTGGAAATTTGAATCCATCTAAGAGTTTAATCAAAATCTAGAAACTTGGTTGGGGTGTGAGAATGCTATAGTATTTTTCGGGAGAATTTGTTGAAGTATCTCCTTGACCTTAAACTTGTTAGCACATTCAAATGGGACTAATGAGCAATGAATCACATAGGATTATTGACCATGTTCCTTAGTGAGTGTTCTGAATAAGTTTACAACGACTATTGATTGGATATGTCTAATCTAACCCTACCCTTATCGTTCGATATTTTTGAGTAGGTCTTACCTCTAAGCTGACTAAGTGTTAGACTCAGATCAAAAAGTGATCACAGGGCTAAGTCAACATTCGGATAGATGATACACCTGCCGATCAATGAAGATGAACTTTATTACGATGCTGATACGAACGTTTTTTCAGATGCTTCGTAAGCATGTAATGGGAAAGTCCTCTGTCATAAATGGGATATAGTTATGATCCTTGACATTCAACCGTGTGTTGAACCCCATGTTATGTGTGATCAACTTGTTGTCTGTACAACTTGAGTGTGATCAACATAGTAAAATTGTGTTGAGCACATGATTGGTTAATTGAGTGAGGGTTATGGGTTAGACGAATCCTTGCATTCTCACCCATAACATTTGTAGATTTTGTTTTCCTTTAGGATTGAGTTGTGGTAATACGATGGTTGGATATGGGTGATGATTGGGAACATAGTGAACTTTCGAGGTCATACATTCCGTTAAGTTACCACAATGTCAATTCTAAGAACAAAATCTTATATACATTTAGTTTTAAGTAAGCACATATGTGTGCATTCGCCTCCCTTACACCTAGACCATGGCGTAGAACACAATTAGTTTGTTGCTTCTTAGTTAACATTGTCTTTAGCGATAAGTAGATTATGATTAGGAGGTCATAACAATTAGATATATACTAGACTTAGATATAGTCTTGAATGGTTTCAACCGAATCATATGAACCCTAGGAGGGTGTTAGTGTTGGAACATAGAAGAAACCGGAAGCGGTTCTAGTAGGATGGAATTAAAGGAGATTCCTCTATTGAAGAAACCTTGGATGATCAACAGACTCTGGGCTTGGTAGTAATTCTCATTTAATGAGATAATACTTTAAGATATCAGGGTATATCAGTGTAAAAAGTTTGGTAACTCTACCACCACTAGTCAGGTTGTTAATCCAAATCTTCTCTGTGAACTATAAATTAAGACTTAAGTAAGAGTCTAGTATCTTCTCGTTGAGGTGCGGCATCTAAAAACTGATTATGCCCATTAGGGTAGCTCGGATTTTTGGGATTCCACTCATATTAGTGATTATAAGTGGCTAACAGCTGCTAATTAGTCAGTTATAAGTTCCCAGTTAAAAGTTGGATTCTAAAGATAAGAGGAACATGGTAAAGGCGGAAGATACTAACATTGAGTTTTAGAAGGACGTCTCCCAGTAAAGACAAATGGGTTATTTTAAGAAACACAAAATTTTGAGCAAATGCAGTGTAGTGTGTTTGACTCAACACATGTACTGAAACCAATTGGAAAGACACTTAATCGTGCTAATCCAAAGTATTTTTCTTAGTTTTTAACACACCTGCCATATGAGTTGGCAATGATGGTTAGGCATATAACATTATACATTAAGTGTGGTAGTACATACCTAAACACTTCTTGAGAAGAGCTTGATAGTGCACACTCAACTTGAATGATTGCAAATGCTAAACAATGTCAAACTTGTCAATTAATTTCTTTTCTTTGGGTTAAAGGATTTAAGGCATTGAATGTCAGAGCTAAAAAATTCGGGGACATTTTTTGTCTGGTATCCTCAAGAATCTTGATATAGGATGAATTTTGGTTTCAGTTAGAATTCTTCTAAAGACCTGGGCTCAACTTGATATAATGAGAAATTGATTGACTGATAAACATTAAGACAATATTGTAGATTGACATGACAAGAATGTTTCGTGTTGGTGGCTAAAGTAAACATATGTGTATGGTTTTGAAAGTGGACTGATTAGTGCAAAGGTGCACTAGACTAGTTTACATTAGGCATACATGATGCTTCAATTAGTTGGAAATGCACTTGAGGAGTAATTTTTCCAAAATTGATAATCCCAGGGGGGATTTTTTAAGACAACTAGTATAATTTTTCTATTGCGATTAATCCACTGTGATGTTTTTGTGATTCAACGATGTAATAGTTGATCATGGAGCTTAATCTTCCGATACATATGAGGTCTGCTCACACGAATTGGTCAAATTCATTTGATTTGCTGGAAGTCTAGATAATAGAATGTTTAACACAACGATCAAATGAATAAGGCATAAGTGCTCTTAGACTAATTACAGGTGTAAAAAGTCACGTGGTCATCTTATGATCAATGTAACGGAGATATTATCAAGCAATCATTCGTTCTTCACTCACATTTTTTGACAAAATTGTGTGGTGAAGATGGGGGAAAGAGATGTTGGTAGATAAATATTGAGGTCTATGAGGGTGCAAGTCAAGTAGTTTATTTCATTGGAAAAGAAAATTGATTGTGACTTATACCTTGAATCAAGGTATTCATTGAATCAATAACTTAAATATCTCATAAACTTTTGGACTTATAGATAGTCAGACCTGAGCAAATGAAGGTTCTAGGGGTCAATGGGGATCCTGAGAATCAATTGCTTAGGCGAGTGACATTTTCCAACTAAGTTTGGAAAGATAAAAACGTCACTAGAGGAAATGTATCCTTAAGGGATACTCTGTTAGTCCAAAGATTATATGTTCAAAAATGAACAATTGATAAGTTTATTACTGAAGTAGAATCACAAAGCCTAGTATTTTGGAGATATTTCTATGAAATGTTCAAATGAAGATCTGCATCCAACTGAACTATGAGTAGTTCAAAAGGATATCCTGAAAAAAGATTCCAGTGGGGGTTCAACTTTTAGTGAAACAAGAATTTGTTTAAATTTTTCGTTGGAACAATACTGGGAAAATGCATGCTTGAATCTATGAGATTACAAGGCATGTTTTAACTAGGAATCTCCAAAATTTGAGAAAGAGTTGGACTCTGTATGATCCTTGGATGGATGAATGGATGAAAGAAAATGAATAGTTGTCTAATTGGTGTAGTTGAAACCAGATCCAGGAACTGGTTGATATTTTGTTGGACACAGAGAGATTGTGAACAAACAGGTCTCAAAAGGCTGTTAGAACTGCTAAGGCTAAAGATCTCAAATTGGTTGGGAAGTTACACTTTGAGTGTAAGACTTGTCCCTGAGGACATTTTCTACCAATGTTGAGTTCTACAATGATTTGTCCTTAGTTAGCCAACTTAGGATTTGATTTGCAATTTTTTTGAGGTGGTTGAGTGACTGTATTTCTCAATGAAGAACTTGACCGATAAAAAAGTTGGTTTACCAAGGGGGTTTGCGGTCAAAAGCCAAGAAATCAAGTTCATGACCTGGTACAGTACTAATGTCAATGGTATATGAGATTTTACGAAAGTATTAATCTCATGTAACACCATAAGGAAACTTGCAATCTAAATTTTGCCAGTGAGCAAAGATATTGAGTATTATGACCATTGATAAATGGGTTGCCTTATAACTCGGAGTTGAAGGATATGGATAGGGTTACTTATAGGATAAGTCAAGGTTCTAAGGAATCATTTAGATGACTACTTGTGATTGTATGAGCATCAATTGTAAAAATCTAAAAGTTTTGAAGCAACTTAATGTGTCCAATAACTTCTGTAGAGAAGTTTACAATGTCCATCGTACAATATTCTAGTAATGCTAAGAGCTGAAAACAACTTTAAGATGTGTGTGCCTTGGTGTAGGCATTGTCATGGGTCTAGTAATTGAGCATTAACAAATCCTAGTAAAAGTGTAGGAGTACACTTGAAAGGGCTCTTGTAATGTCTAGGTCGCATTATATCATTCCCCTAAGTGAAGGAACTATGATCTGGTTGTAATAATACATAGATGATACTTAGTACGGTGATATAAATAAGAGATTGTATCTAAGTAGTTACTTTTGCAAAGTGGCGAGATCATCTCGGGGAGATGAGACTATTAAGTGAATGTATAAATTTCTACAATCAGAGTAAAGCTTGAAGCTTCTGCTTATACAATATGAAGTTGTTTTGGTTGCGTAATTTTGGAGTGATAAGTAGTTCAGTGGGGGCATTGGCAACCCACAACCCATAAATGGGGCGTAGCTTATAAGAGACTCCAAAGACTAACCAAGTAGATCACAACTTGACTTTATCTGGAATATTGTCACATAATGCGAGGTGATTATGATACTTATGTACACCTATGAATTGGCGGTTTATTCAAAAGTATGTAGGACAAGTTGAGAATTGATTGGCTCTCTCACACGAGCAATCACCTCCAATATCGAATGACTTAGGAGATGAGACCAGTGTAGAATTCTTTCAGTTGATTCTATGAGTGTCGCCTTAGTACGCTAAGATGAAATCGATGTTCGGTAATATATGATCGAATTAGATATTTGGTTATCCAATTATAAGTTGTCGTATAGCCAGATGTGAGTTTTCTCGAGTTACACGTTAACTTGAGGACATCTAAGGAGAAAAACTCATGTTAGCTGCTGAAAAGCATTTTGGCCAATATCTGTACAATGTGTTTAGCAAATGAAATACGCTTCCTTTAGGGAAATTACACAGTGTAATGTGTGTTTCATATTGCATGTGCTTGTGAGTTGTGACCAAAATGGATAATGAGAAATGAGTCCCCATTCTCTCATTGTGTGAGATCCAGAGGTTTGAATTACCTCATAGTATACCCTTAAAACTTTTTCCTGTGTATTTAACCTTCTTCTCAGTGTTGCTACTTTAGCATGCTCCCAATGACCAAAAAATTATTCGGCTATGCGAGAAATGTTTAGGAAAACAGCTTGATGAAGGACTAGGAGGTATAAGGAAAAAGGAAGACTGTTACTGCCATCACAGTTTAAAGATCCACTGGCGCCAATTATGTTCAATGTATGTAATAGTGAATGCAAAACGGAGTGATGAACCTGGTATGCTCCTTCGTAAATGAAGAACAAGGGGGCATACTGATTCTTGGCATTGGGTAACGAGTCTGGGATATAGCGAGTTCGTTGTCCTCAAATTCTTAATGTCGAGCTCTTAACCAGTGTATAACTATATGCTCTTGAGATACTCGTGGGTCACACAATCCATTAGCCAATATGATCTCGCTGAGTTGGAAAGATCACAAAGGGTTTGGTCTCAGCACTCATGGGCCGTGAGGGATGTTGGTTTGACCCAGGCTATGGGCCCAGACGAAGGCCGCCCAAATAGGCTGGCCCAATTACTGGAAGTAGGTTATTATGGGAGGCCCATCTCCCATAATAATAGGCCCACTTCCTCCCCTAATATACACCATCAAGTGTACCGGGTACACTTAATGGGAGAGTAGTGAGATCAGTTTCTCACGTAAGGGAGAAATCAAAAGTGATTTCTCCCACACCCAAAATTGTTTTTCTAAAGCCACCGGAGATGACTTTTGGATTGTAGATCATGGTGGACTTTCATTCATGATTTCCACCCCGACCGAGAGTACGGATCATCAAGGTGAGGCCATGATTGGACCCATATACGATCCGGGATTCAAATCCACTGGAATCAAGGTACCCCGAACTAAATCCAATAGTTTAGCACTCTTCTCGTAAGATGATATTACCTCGTCTAAGTGCTCAGACTCTAATTCAATTACCTCCCAACGTAATATTATAAACTCTTCTTAAGATCATATGGAGACAAATACATGATCTTTTAATATATCTAATGCACTATAAGAATATTCATTTATAGTTTTTAGGTGTCATTTTGTGAATGAATGTATTTTTATGAATGAAATTGTCATAGTTGTTGGATCTCACTTTCTTAATCGAAGATCATGAAATTATAATTTTATATTACCCTTTACAAACATCCATAACATATTATTCACACTTATTCTACTTAATCAAGTATTAATTATACATATATCTTTTTAAAATTATCAAATACTTCTCCATATACATCTCAAAATTAACAATCCACCACGTGAATGGAAGAAGTCATCGCAGACAATGAATAAAATAATTATTATGAACAAAAGATATTCAGACAAAATAAGAGTACTCAAATAGAGAGCTATTGCAGTGATAGGTAACTTTCGGTTTTGAATATTTTGTAGTTGAATACTATTAAATACATTGACGGTAGACAAGATATCTAGAACTACCCCCTATTTATGTCATTGTGTATACCGAGGCAATAATACCTGCAAAATGACTTCCCTAAGACTTCTGGGTTTTTACGATCGTTCAATTTTTCACCATGGACTGTTATTGGGTTCATAAGTACTTCATTGAGGGGACTTGTTTCTTAGACTTATATAGATAATCTCTTATCAATATTTAATCCAACAATAACCTTCAATACCCCCACATTATTAGGTACACGAGTCATTATAAGCTTTAGAAGCTTGCTCTCACCACACGTCAACCTGATTTTCTTTTCGCACTTTGTTGTAGCTCGGAATGAGTTGGATGAGTTCGAACTACTTAACTTAGCATTTTTTTTAATGTGTGAGTATTTAAACTCCTTCCTCTAGACAAGCACCATAGTTGATCTCCATTCAACTTTCTAGATAACAGATCCATCTCAGAAATTTTTCCTAGAGATCTACTATATTAGACCTATCTGTTACCTTCAAATATTTTACCTTAACTATACCCCACCTTTCTGAAAGATTTTATCTCCCTACATCTTGAATAATACCTAGAATCTTTTTGTTCCCCCCATCTTGGGGCATCCAAGCCGTATATTTTGAATGTCCCGATCCACAAACTAAACTACATTTGTGCTAGTCTGGGACTAACTTGTATTTCTCTTAGTTATTTTTATATTTCAATCATAGTTATTTTCCCTTAGCTATATAGATCAGCTTACATACCTTTTAATAAGACTCATTTTGATGCCATGAAATCTATTGCCACGAATAATTTCTCCCGGTCACACTTACATCCATTTTCATTAGGTCGAAACTCTTTACAAGGACACCATTATCCAAATCCTATGTTGGAGTTTGATTTATCAAACTTTTAACAAAATTTTCATTTTGTATGTTTTACCTTTTATACACTTAAACATTGTTTTACTTCATTTTGGCCACAATGTATATAATGTGTTATGCAGGAATATTGAAGCAATTTGGAAAATAATATAGATCACGTCAATTCGATGAACAAAATGTTGAGAGAATGGGCTGAAAATATGGAGGAAGTTGGAGACGAGACCAAGTCCAATCTCCATGAGGCTAAGTCGTCGTTCAAGTCCACCAATTTAGGGTGAGTTTTCCGACCAACTAACCTTGCCCTAAACTGGTTGAATGGTGGTTAGTGGAGAGTGTTGTCCAAGCTTCCAAGAGGTCTATATATAGAGCTTTAACCATAAACGAACGATAACAAATATAAAAGAGAAAAGTGTATGTGTGCATAATAGTCCATGAGTGTTGAGTAGGTTTTCTATCCAACATCGTGTGTCTAGTTTGTTCTTAATTCAGATTACTCACGAATTTGAATACTCTGTCTTTGGATACTTTCATAATTGTTTTGTTAGGTTGTTTTTGTACTCTAGAATGTGTTTAATCGCCTGTTTAAGATGTTAGGGTTCAAGTAGTCTGAATCGATGTCTATCTCGACTCACTATTTGAATCTTTTTGTAATTTACCAAGTTATAGTGAGTTATTTCGCCCTAAAGGCATCGAAAAATTATTCAGAACTTGTGGAAAATTTGCGTCATTTGTTATTTAAGTTTCCGGAATGTCCAGACTCAAGGTTGGGTAAACCTCGTACCTAACCTCTTTGATTTCACATTCAATTGGCACCAGAGCTATCACACACACAGTAACCGTGATCGTGATAGTGTGTTGCCCAACATGAATACCACTACCGTGACAAGACTACCAGTTTCAGATGAATCCAATTATGACTATTAGAAAGACCGTCTCAAGTATCAAATCAAGCCTATTAATGTGAGAGCTTGGAGAGTGATTATGGGAGGCTGGAGGCTACGTATGATCATTGATATAGAAGGTGAAAAGATTAGAGATGAAGTCGATGCAACAAACTTCAATGAGAAGGCTCTCAAATCTATTACCCCCGCGGTTGAATGAATATTTTCAGGGTGAGTAAGCCATGGGAAACGACTAAGGAAGCTAGGGATATTCTTCAACAACATTTTTGAAGGGGATGATAGTGTTTGGGATTCAAAGCTTTGAATGGTCTTGAATTGATTCGAAAATCATCAAATGGAGGAAAATGAGACCATTCAAGCCTACTTCAGCGAAATTCTTGACATAGCTAATGAGGCCTCGAATTTGGGTGACCCCAAAAGAAACAAGAGCCTTGTGTCCTAGGATATCTGATCTCTCTGAGGTTGTTTTAATGTTAAGATATCAGCCATTGAAGAGGCTCACAACGTTGCCACTATGGAGCTCTCAACCCTCATGAACATTCTTCAGACCTACGAGATGAACATGAATCATCAGAGGAAGCTGTACAAAGGGAAGAATGTTGCCTTTCATGTTGATGATGGAGTCTCATCGAAGGAGTCTATTGTTTCAGTTGAAGACGAGGATGAAGATTTGGAATAGATAATTGAAGGAACACATGTCGCATTATTGAGTCGAGAGATCAACACTATGATGCAAAAGTTGAAGAAATAGCCTTCAAGATCATCGAAAACACCCATTTGGAAGGAATCACCACCCAAAGACTCCGCCTATTTCAACCTCACTGATTCAAAGAGCATTTTCAGATCAGCAGGGATATGAGTCCAGGAATCTGGATTCGGTGCAATTTTGAGCTTGCAAGAGTTTTGGCCACTATGCAAATGAGTGTGTCAACATCCTTCGTAAGTATAGCATAGCCAAATGGATCTCCTTGAGTGACCATGATGAGCTTGAGGTGAAGCTAAAATAGAACAGACAACCATGTTCTCGACCATAACATATTTTTTCTCACTAGAAGACACTGAAGTTGTGTTTGAGGTTGACCCAAACTCCGACCTAACTTTAGAATGTATGATTCCAGTTACTATGTCAATATGTTATGTTTCAACATGACTGTTGAGAAAGAACCCGAGGAGGAGTATGATGAGGACACAATTCAAGTGGTTGAGGAAATGAAGGTGGTCTACTTCGAGCTACTTAAGAAGTGTGAAATGAATGAATTAAACAAAGAAAATGACAATCTCTGTGAGCTTGTAACCCGTTTGGAAAACACTAAACTTGAAGAGGTGTCTAAAACCTTTAAGAGGTTAAACTCAGGTACATCTAAACTCGACGAAGTTTTAGCTATTGGAAGAACATATCATGCTGGGTTAGGGTATAATGGAACTAGGGAAACTAATATTGTGAGTAGTAATTGTTTACCTTTAGTTCGAGAAGGTCAAACAGATCGTAAAGAAAAATCTGATAACACACCTAAACAGTCAAAAGGTAAAAGAAAATATAGATGTGTGTATCATTACAGGCCTTTTTGTCTTAAGATGAAATATGATGTTAAAAAGAGCAAAATGATGAATCGGAAGTTGCCTAAAACTCATAACAGCCAACTTGTCCAGAAACCTAAAACCCCTCCAAAACAGATATGGGTTCGAAAATCTGATCTAAAATATAATGTTGCATTTACTTCCTTGAGAACTAACGCTTCAGGTTCTTAGTATTTTGATAGTAGCTGCTCACGATACATGACTTGCAAAAAGGATTTTCTTGTTGATTACGAACCATGTGAAGGCGGTCGTGTAACATATGGGGAAGGTTCAAGTGGACAAATTATGGGAAAAGAAACACAAAGGTCTCAGGTTTTCCCAAGATACAAAATGTGTATCACGTCAACATATTGTTTGCTAACCCTATTAGCATAAGTCAATTGTGTGATGATGATTTTCAAGTTAATTTCAGACGAAGTATATGTGATGTGTTTGATCGATCCAACACGCTGTGATGGCTGGATGAAGGTCATCAGATAATTGCTACTTTGTTGGAGAACTGAGGTGCCATTGAGCCCAAATCGATGACACTATCTTGTGGCATCACAAGATGGGACACATAAACTTCCAAAACCTGACAGTCAGGTAAAATTTGAAGTTGTAAGAGGTATACCTAAACTCGGAAAGAAATAAAACGTTGTGTGTGGTGATTGTAAAAAAGGTAAACAGTCTCGTGTTGGTCACGAGGTTGCCCAACATCCAGGACAACCTTATGTCACCTCTTGTTGTTTCGAACTACTTCCATATGGATCTTATGGGTCCAGTTGAAGTAGAGAGTTTAGGAGGTAAGCGATATTCGTTTGTCATTGTAGATGATTTCTGAAGATTTACATGGGTGAGTACTTTTACGTGAGAAGTCAAATGCTTTTAAGTCCTTCAAAACCTTATTCACTAAGTGTAGGAACATGCATAGTGCTACCATTGCTCGTATTAGGTCAGATCATGGTAAAGAATTTGAAAATACATCTTTCTCTGATTTTTGTGAAAAGAAAGGAATCGTTCAAGAGTTTTCGGCCCCCGAAACACCACAACAAAAAAGGGTGGCCGAAAGGAAAAATCATACTTTAGAAGAAATTGCTCGTGTAATCCTTAGCTCGAAAATGCTTGCTACGCGATTTTAGGCTGAAACATTGAACATACCATGTCATATCATAAGTAGTGTATACTTAAGAGCGAGCACAACTATGACTCCATATGAACTTCTAAAAAGGAAGAAAGCCCAATATAAATTATTTTCATGTATTTGGTCATGTGTTTTATCTTGAATGACAGAGAAAATATTTAAAGTTTAACTCTAAGAGTGATAAAGACATTTTTCTTGGTTATGCTCTCAATATTCATGCATATAGTATTTATAATCTTAGGACTAGGAGTATACAAGAGTCTGTGAATGTTTTCTTCGATGACTATGTTGCTACATGAAAGAGTGAACATGTTGAAGTTGAGGATCTTATTGAAAAATCGAAAGAAACTGAGAAGGAGGTTTAGGAGGTTGACACAACCCTCATACCAACTTCCATCTCACAAATTTTGCTCAATGGTGAGAGCATTGATGAGCCTAATCAGAATCTTCAGGTTCTTAGACGACGTGATCCTCTGGAAAGGATACAAAATCAGATAATCAGGTATGTGTGAGTATGGGCGACTTTGGGATTTGGTAACCTAAGGATACCAACACCAACCGAGTTGGTTACACTAATTCTGACTGGGCAAGTGATTTAAATGATATAAAATAGCACCAGTGGTGGGTGCTTTTACCTCGAGAACAATTTAGCATCATGGCATAGTCGCAAATAGAATTGTATTTCACTTTCCACTGCTGAATCTGAATATGTAGTAGGTGGAAAATCGTGTGTACAATTCTTATGGTTTAAAAAATGATTGATGACTACAGGTCTGAAAGTAGTTCTCTAACCGTAAATTGTGACAATTCTAGTGCCATAGATATCTCTAAGAATCTTGTGCAACATTCTAGGATAAAGCATATTGATATACGTCACCATCTTATTAGACTTAATTGAGAAACATATAATTTGGATTGAGCATATAGCCACTGAAAATCAACTTACAGACATATTAACTAAGGCTCTAAATCATGCGACATTTTCCATTTTAAGAAAGTCTTTCGGTATATGTTTAATCCAGTAGAGGTTGGACTGAATGTTGCCCCAACATTTGAGCAACATCAGCCTTACATATATGCATTATTCATTTTCTTTGTTGCATATAGTAGGTTTGATCTTATTACGTTCATCATGATAAGAGGTGAGTCCTTTAACATTTCTTACATTCATTATTGTTCTTAGAAGTCAGTAAAAGAATATGGTGTTGGTACAAAGAATAATACTTATTTGAGTAACTCGGGACATGGTACTCAGTAATATCATGTTTTCACGCTAAAGAATAAGTATGGAAGGAGTTTGACTAATGAAGTAAACTTGGGGCACGACACCCACAATGAAGTGTACTTTATGTCAAAAAGTCATGCTTCCTAATTCTTTTAATCCAAATCATCAAGTAACTTGGAGCATGGGACTCAACAATATCATTCACTCTTATCAAAAGATGATGGTAGATTAAAAACTCATTGAACCAAAATCATATTCTTGAGGCTTTGAAAAACAAAACTGAACTTTAGCGTGTTATCTTAAAGGACATCTCAACCTTGGAGTGAAAATATTAGGGTGATTAAGTCAAGTTTGGTTCTGTTTTTCCCTCCAGTTAATTTCTACTTGTGTATTTTAAGAGATTTGTTGGCTGTTTTAATTTGAATTTTAAATAAAAGAGCGTTTAGAGAAGTGAAAGGCTTTGATACCTACATCCCTATTTTCTTCGGATTTTATTTTCTACAAATCCCACTTGAGTTGTTAATTAGATTTACCTAGATTTTACTTTACCTTCTCTCTCTTGCTTCTCTAATCTCTTAGTCTCGAACCTTTCTCCCCCTCCGCAAAATTTCACTGAATCGCTATGAAAAATAATAGGTTTAACGAACTCATTGACGCGACCAATTCTATTATTCAAATTCGGATCACTTCATCGACTACAAATCCCCCTCAGCCAACGACTACTCCGACAACTACTCCCATGGAAATTTCGCTGGAACCTGGTCGACCAGCTACAATAGTGTCTTCATCGCTCACCGATGTTGAGCCAAAGGTTGGCACAACCATGGACACGTCTCGTCCATGACATTGTTAACTAGCCTAGAGCTTCGATTTTGCCTTCGATGGCATAACCTCAAACACCAGTCCCAATCATGATACTACCACTAACGAAATCCTAGACCCCGTTTACTCAATCAGGGTCAATTCCATCTGCTTTTAAGGAACCTCCCTCTACCTTAAATGCTCATGACGTTCCAGCTCCAAATCCCGAAGGATCATTCGTAGGGGCAACTTAGCTTGTACTAACACCGATCACTACACTTTTTCCAGGATACTCCTTTAAAGTTGATGCCCCTAAGGTGCTGACCTAGAGTTTATGGGGAGTCAAAAGAGAACGCTAGGTGTTGAGAGCTCCGAACCCGCATGACATTCATCAAAGCTGACCAAGAAGGTCCTTGATGCTGCTTATTCTAAACTATCCAAGAAGAAGACAAGTGGAGCCTCATTATCTGCACCGCCTTCTAAGAGGCAAAAGAGCAACAAAACCCCTCAACCTATGCACCTGATTGTGACGACGAAATGTTTTTTTTATGGTTGATGAACATATAGAAGAGGTTAAAAAGGAGGTTCCCCAATCCTTCTCCTCAACAAATTTGATGATGAAAGCGATGAAGACTTCAATGCTGATAAGAACCTGTTCCAGAAGAGAATCTAAGCTCTGAGGAAGAAGAACCCTTCTTCCAACCTTTGAGTACAGTTATTGTCTTTCAATATGTGAGGAAAATCCAAAAGCAGAAAGGGAAAGCCAAAGTTGGTCCCAAGGTTGGCTCCACCTCTAGATCAACCAGCTCGAAAAAACTAGCTCACACTGAAAAATTAATAGGGGATGGTTCTTCTGATACCGGGTATGATTTCGATTTAGAGGCGATGTCGATCCTGAGGATAACCTTCATCCATTGTGGCAACACATGATTCAAAGATGTGAAGGAAGACAAGTTCCGTCTAAAACTGAGGGGGAGGCTGCTCCAAGCAATCCATTGGATGATGCAATCAGAGAGGAGAAGTTGATGATGATATCATTGTGGATTACAATTACTCCGATGGTAATGAAGACAAGGGGGATGAAGAAGATGAAAAATGAGGAGAAGGGTGAAGAGACCTAAGAGGTTGAAGAAAAGGATTAAAATGTGACCGTTTTGCAGAGCATTTTATTTGGTTGTTTTTGTTTCCAAAATAATTTTAGTTGCTTTCTTTGGTTGTTTTAATAGAATGTTTTAAAGTTTTTAATAAATCATTTTGTTTGCCTTGCATATTTTGAGTATCCTCATGTTTTTCTTATTATTTATTTTAAGAAGGGGAGTTATTGGAACATCTCGAATTTAGAGGTAGTTTTTTTTTTTTTTTTTTTTTTTTTATGTATTTGACTTAATTTATTTTAGTCGTAGATTGGTTTTGTATAGAAAAGATAAAAAAAGGGGAGATGTTGGATTTTGATTTATCAAACTCTTAACAAAATTTCAATTTTATATGTTTTTCCATTTATACACTTAAACTTTTATTTCTTTTTGGTCGAATGTATATAATGTGTTATGTAGAGACAATGAAGCATTTTGGAAAATAATGTAGACCATGTCAGTTCGGTGAACAAAATGTTGAGAGAATAGAACTAAAGATGTGGAGGAAGTTGGAGAGAGATCAAGTCCAATCTCCTCGAGGCCAAGTCGCCGTGCAAGACCACGAGTTAAGTGGCAGGTTTACCGGCTAACTGATCATGTCGTAAACTATGGAAATATGGTTAGTGGAGAGTATTGTCCAAGAGGTCTATATATAGAGCTTGTATTGTCCAAGAGGTCTATATATAGAGCTTCAACCATAAACGAAAAATAATGAATATAAAAGAGAAAAGTTTATGTCTGTGTTGTCTAGAGTGTTGAGTAGGTTTTCTATCCAACATCGTGTGTCCAATTTGTTCGTAATTTGGACTTCTCACGAATTTGAATCCTTTGTCTTTGGATACTTTTAGAATAGTTTTGTTAGGTTGTTTTTGCACTCTAGATTGTGCTTAATTGTTTATATAAGACGTTAGGGTTCAAGTGGTGTGTGTCGAAGTTTGTCTCGATTCACTGTTGGAATCATTTTATAATTTATCAAGTTATCGTGAGTTATATTGCCCTAAAGACATCAACAAGTTATTCAAACTTTTGGAAAAATTTTCGTAATTTATTATTTAAGTTCCCACTGTTATTAGACTCAAGGTTGGATAAACCTCATACCCGACATCTTTGGTTTTACGAAGCGATGCACATTTTCAGCCTAAAAGCACCATACCTTTTCGACAACTTTTCTTTAATGGATATTTTTGGGCTCCTAACCGCGCCATTTGTTTTCGACTCTTGTTAACAAAACCACACCAAACACCGTTTATGTAATCGAAAACGTATTTTTTCTTTCCTTCACCTTTTCCTTTTTGTTGTTGCTAATCTTATTTGATTTCCCTAACCTTTGGAGAGACGGTGCATGCAAGTTTTGATAATTTTATTGAATAAAATTACTTATAACTGTTTTCTTTCTCTCTCAATTACTTATTTCATATTATAGTTTTGAAAATTTTATTGCATGATAATAGAACTGCCCTATTTATTGCAATAATATAAAATTAAAGGCTACATTTTCTTCCATCATGTTACGCTTAAGTTCAATTTCAACTACCACATTTTGCTTAATGGATTTAATCTTAATTTGATGTGTTGTCTACATAATCTTGTTGCATTCTCTACTATCCTTTATATTGGAACTTTCCACGATTTTATAATTTTATATGATATTCTGGCTACTTTGTTTAGTGTGATAATATTTTCTCAGGAAATTGAGAGTTTAGACTTGAACTATTTGTGCTCTTTATGATTTTTATATATGAAAGTCATAAATAAACTCATTTGCATGATTATAATGTAACTTGATCATTGTTTTGCCCATTCATTTTCTTAAGCATAATGATTACAAAAGTTCATAAAGATACCAAATTGTTACAAATCGATCCCATGAAAAATAATTTTCACATAGTATTGTTAATCATAAGATAATGACTAAACAACCTCAACTTGGATTCGAACTAGACTGACTCAAAAGGAATTGAGTACCACAATTGTTTCCTTGAGGGAAAACTATTTATTGAAAAATGACTACACTAACACATACTATCCAATGACCCTAGAGATAAAGAATCGTCTAACAAAGTTAAAACCAACTTTCTAATGAATTTGAGGCGACACCTTATTCCTAGGTTATACTAGGAGTTATGATTAGTTAAAGCTATGATTAGTTAAAGCACACACAAATAAACTATGGGGATACCGCAAAGAAATATTGATATCTACTTCCACAGTTAATTAGTGGAAATAGATCCACCTATTTGACTACGAAGGTCAATAACTTCAATAGGTACATTTTATAAATAAAAATAAGTTTTATTTTATATGGGAAGGAGATCATAGAAGATTATATTATAATAAAAAATCTCTTTATTTTTCCACTCCAGTGATTGTACTAGCGAACATGTACATGCTAGAAAATGAAACAAAAGAATTACAATATTCAATTAGATATCAACTGATGCAAGTAGTTGAGAGGCACAGTCAATGTTTTTTTTTCCTTTTTTTTCTGAGAATAACACCAAAAACGTTGGGATAAAGGAAATTCCCCATATTGTATATGGTGAACTAAATAATGGAAATTATCCCCAAAGCAAAGGGAACGAGATGTGTCTATCCCTATAGACGTGGTAATGATACACTACAAGATAAGGATTGTAAAGGCCATATAGGTCTTCCAATGTGTCTACCCCAAATAGACATAGTGGTCATGACATCCCAGTGCAAAAGACACCTTAGAATCTTATAAACAAAGAAAAAGAGTTGTGAATGAACTTTACTATAAGCGTGGAGATACAATATTTTTTTATAAAAACTACTAGAGCGGTTAATTATAATGATAAAAGAAGTCCAAAGAATAGAGACTCACTATAAAAGAGGGAGATCATTATGTCTACCTCATGATTGTGGTTTCAAATGGCAATAACGACTTTGCTTAATAAAAATACATTTCTTAGTGTTTCAAGAAAATTGTAAAATAACTACTCCTAATTAAACAACTGATTTTGGTCTTAAAGTTTATTTAGTAAAATTCCTTTGTGATTAAAATGATTAGTCCATCACCACATCACAATTACTAAAAATGGTAATGAACTGCCGAATTCTAGATGCCTAATGATATCATGGTTAAAGTCGTAAAAAAAATTGTATGCACCAAGAGGTACCAGAATATTATTAAAAGATGTTCATGTAAAAATTATCATTTAGAAACTAAATGTGGGAGTGGAGTTGAACACATTATGATACTTATAATGAATGTGGAAAGAAACACATCTTAGAAAATTTAATAAGTCAATCTAATGGCATGTGCACCACTACTATTCTAATTGTTGGATCACATGTTATCACCATAATGAACATTGGGACATTATATATAACCCACAATGAACTTTGGGACACGTAATTTATGTTGTTACCCAAAATGAACTTTGGGTCAAAGACTAATATGTTGTCACCAGCAATGAACTTTGGGACACTAACTTATACAAGCGTTTGTACGACTATCTTAGATATCCTAATCATAATATGACGATCCATATTTAGCAAACTATATGGAAATTCTTTCTTTCGAGTGAAACACAAAATGAGATGAACATCTGATACACTATATAATGCCAATCGTAATTATACTGTAACGCAATCAGTGCTTTATAAAACCTTAAAAAGATGACCTACATCCTGCTCTATTTTAAAGGCGTACCCCTCATTCTGCACAACCTTATTTAACAAAAAATAGGACTGGTATCTTCCTATGCTAATTATTAAAGAAAAATATTCCATTCCTACAAAATACAATATAATTTATGTGAACCTATCAAGCCAGAATGTGGGCTATTAACATATATATGGTTCTGATGAATGCTTTGACATGCTTGTTGATTATCATATTACCGTCCACAAGAAATTTTCATTTGAAAAACTCCTAAAAAATTATACATTTAAGGGCTCACCACCTCACTTATAAAGTCTATAAGACCTGCTAACGCGAGAGAGTTTCTATCAAAAGCCTTTGGTGATTATTGCATGTTTATTAGGATTGATGTAGAGCATCCTTTACTCATGCGCAAACACAAAAAAATGGTCTCATAAAAGCCACCATAGAAAAAGATATAGATGGAGGTCAGGTCATTGAAATTGTGCAAAAAAAGGCCTATTAGACATGGGTTATACAATATGCTTCAAACATACGTATTCATTTCAAACCCACTGCTAATCAACAATTTATACAGTTGGTAACTGTATCTAGCCTGATATTTTTACATTTGTGCACATTTGGTTACGCCTGCTTAATGGACTTGAAATATTATTTCATGATTGTTATCACTGTTCCCAAAATCTAATATTCCCCGATCATAACTATTACGGGTCAAGAAGTGGTGGAGAATCCTACTCCCAAAAATGTCTCATCTTCTTTACAACAAAGGATGTTAAATTATTATGGTCTAGGTAGTGGATAACTACACATGCAACCATTAAACTAGATAGAGACTTTGATAACATGTAATGCAATCTCTTCTTCTTAACCTCAAAGCAAAGGTAATGTCTAGGATTCAAGTAGATATCAATTACTGCTAGAGATCATCTTTTTCTGCTCTATATGTACCATTAACCTTCCTGGATTACTTTTAGCTGATAATAAGCTATAGCAAGGTAATAAATAATGCTGAAATCTAAGTGGGACCAAAAGTGTAAAAAAGACTGCAAGAACTTTAATGATTAAAGTTATAGAAGGACTAAAAGTGTAGCGCTTCAGTCTAATGGGGTAAAAAAAGAGAGTATTGGGACCAAAACGAAACAATGTCGTGTCTAATGGGACCAAAAGTGCAGTTTTCTCTTTCACATAAACATTGACAGCTGTGTGCAAGTGAGTTTTGTGCTGTAAAATTTCACAGAAAGCTTTTGTTTGTTGCTCTAGATACAGTTTCCAAAATACAAATCAGTTAAGCATCACAGTTTTACAAAACAGTTAGCCCAAACCATACATTTCACAATAGTTACAACATACACGATAGTCCAACTTCAAACATAGAATGAGGAAATAGAGTTGCGGAGTTCTAACAAGCCATTCTAAGTCTAATCCTCATCAAACTAAATCCCTCAGTCAGCGACTACTTGAAGGATAAGCCTCCAGGAAAGCGTCCTGTGTTGGTGCTAAGTTAAAGGGATTTGCAGTGGTCGTCGAATTCGAGGGGGTATCCGATATTCAACTGCATAGGTGGCGCAGGTACAAACTCCGAATATGTCAGTCGGGTCTGATTATCCTCCACTAACCGGTAAGTGTCAGACTGAGTTGTTGACCCTAGACTTATGGTCGTTTCCTAAAGCAATGTCTGGCCATATCACGAAGATCGGCTTCCAGAGCCACCATGTATTGAGCATGCCTACCTATTACGCTGGCCTCGCTGTTTCCCATCATACTGAGCTTTCATCTGCATCTAGGCTTCCCGTAGCCCATTGGCCATCTCAATGAAATGGCCACCCTGAGCTTGGATGCGATTATACTTTTACTGCCTGGATCAATACTTCACAGTATAGATCATGGACTAAGTAAGTAACAATCACTCTATTCGTGGGAGTTAAGACATAAGTGGTTGCCTGGGCCAGAGGTTGTAGCTTGGGCAACACATGTACTCTCAGATGATGTGTAGCGTCGATGTCAGTTTCATTAATCCTGGCACCTAAAGCTTGCTGCCTCAGAAGATGCATATACTGGACAAAGTGCCGTATGTTCTCTCCTGGCTGTTGGAAGGTTACGTCGTAAATCATAGCTTCAGGGGTTTGTATGATGGTTCGCGACATCAAGTTCCCTACCTCGTAAACTTATCAATAAGAAAACACGAATATTTCGAGGAAGTTTTTGGTATGATATGCATGAAATGCGTTCAATTGTCAAATTTTAAGTCAATTTAATAATCCTCAATTAATGCAAGCATTTAAACTTCTTCATCATCTCTTCTCATACTTTCATACTTTTCGTACCATTTCTTCATACTTCTCATACTTTCATTCATACTCTCATACTTCTCATTCATGCTTAATCATGTTTTTTCTATATGCTGCTTACTTAATCATGCTTTCTACTTCTCATTTAATGCATTGCATGCAAGCGATAGTCCAAAAACTTATCTTTTCCCAAAACTACAATTTAGGTCATACCTGACACAATTTCCTGGAGCTTTTATAGTGACTATGCCTTTCTAACCTACCTCTTTGTTAGTATGGCTTTGATTACGAGTTTCTTCACATAATGTAAGCTCTGATACCACATATGTAGCTCTCCAACTCACTTTGCAGTGAATCGAGTTGCTACTACTTACCTGGTCTATTTTTTTTTCTTTTCTTTCCTTACTTATCCTCACTTTTCTCTCTCTATCTTACTTATCTTTTCCCTTTAACCCTTACTTACTCTTTTTCTCACTCATCGGAGTCACGTAGCGGAACAGAAACTCATAGCCTAAGTTGTTCTGAACAAAAATTCAGACTAAAGGAAATATGACAATTAAATCTAACTCAAATTATGTTTCATAACTTAGCTTTTCATTTACTTAAAATTATATTTTCATTCTGTACACCTTATTATTCTGGTCTATGAGAAATGCTTCAAGAAGATTTCTCGATAGAGCCAGCAAATGAAAAACACATTGATGACTAGTACAAGGTATCTAGTCGGCCACTGCTCCATAGCAAGGCGCCACCATCACCTGAAAAATGATTTTGGGAAAACATGAGTTTTTTACTCAGTGGGATAAAACTGGTATGTAAATAAACTCTTTAAGTACGCAATCCCGCTTGACAGTAATGTGCCTCCCCCTTTAAGTAGGGTCGGATTCTCGGCATGTATGCCCTCTCATCATTACTTACGCATACTACCCCTCTAGGGATCAGCAACCTTTTAGCGCTCACCATCGGGTCTCGATCAGTGGCCATTTCATAATCATGCGGCCCTTGTGGTAATGCATTTTTCCTAAACATAAATAAAATGGATATTTAAATAGCAAGTTTATCCACTTTGGTAGTTAAGCTGTGGAGATTAACTAGTGGAACCGTTCGTGTCGTATCATCGGCTCAAATGCGGAAACCTATTTAATTGTTTCTTATTTAGTCGTGTTACTTTATCTACCAATTGCATTGATTATCTAATCTCCTAAATCAATTATAATTCGTGTATTGCTTATTCAACCCTAATCTCTTCATTCTATTTCATTAATCTTAATCACTCTTGTTTATCATCATAACATCATCAACATCATACTTGTACCTTTCTTAGCACTTAACAATTTCCATTCTCTAACAATTAATCCTGAGTGCACATCTTATTTAACCCCAAGTCATATTCCTACTTATTTCATTATTCTCCAACTCAACATATTTCTAGTTAATTTTATGTTTTATAACATGTCATATTGTCTAACCTAAGTTAATATTTTCTAACCTAATCAATTCCATTTCAGTAATCAATTGTATAGTTACTTAAACCATCATCACGTAAGCGCATTCAAATTAATTGCTTATTCTAAATTAATAATGTAATTACAACTATTATTAATCATCACACATCATTGCATCATATAATGTCACATAAAATCCTACAAACACTTAAACCTTAATCACTTTGTAGTTTTAATTCGAATTAAAACCCTAATCATGTAGATGTAATACCTATTTTACTTCTAATATTTTAATACACTTTCCATCTAAATCTTGATTCCATTACTAAGTCATTTTAGTCAACTAATTTCCCAACTGCACTTATGCAAATTCTAATTTAAAAATTTATTTACTAACTTAATCTAATCATTCTAATTACTATTACTCCACTTATCATTTATATTTCTACCTTATCATCTTTTATCCAAACCTATTTTCAATTCAACTTGGGCTCGTTCTGGACCGATCTGACCCGGTTCTGCTCATTGGGCTCGAAGTCCATCTTCGGCACATATGGTTCGATTAAGGTCCAATTCATTCCTAAATCCTATTTTATTAGTCCAAAGGTCCAATTCTAGTTATTTGGGGTCCACATTATCTATTTGGCACACTTACCTCTGTATTGGGCTTGAAGCTCTTTTTTCTTTATTCTTATTAGATCTAAGCCCAACCTAATTCATTTCAAGGCCATTTATTTTTCTAAGTCCATTCAAGAATTAATCTAGTCCTATTTATTTTCTTCTAGCCCATTAACCTGTAATTTTATGCAAAAGCTCAATTTCCTTTTTATTTCCTAAGTCCAATATCCCATACGAGTTATTTGAAGCCCATTAAATAAATCCTAAGTTCATTTTGTCAAATCTTAATTTATTTTAATTTATTTCAAGCCCAAGTTTTAAGTCTAATTACCTAAATTCATATTGTTTTCGCTGTTCTTGACTATCAATTATTTATTCCTAATTTTCTAAATCCTTACCGAGTGTAACACAAGTACATATACATTTACATAACTCAATTAAAATCACATCATTTTTCACATATACTACACGAATAACAATCTAGTATTCAAATCATCACAGTACTAACACTAAATCTTAAATTTTATGCTATACCGAAAGGTTAGAGTTCGTTTTTGCAAAACTATTTTTCAAGCTAATTTTCACAAAAATCTCAAAAACATAACATTGATATCATAACCATAATCTAATTAGCACGCTATCATCATTTAAATACTAAAATTTCTTTTTGCTGAAAGTTTTCATAAAATTTCACAAAATTATTTTTCAATCCATTTCATAAGAAACTCACATTTTATCCTTAGTTATTACTTAAACATTTTATCAAAATTTTAACATGCAATTATATTTCTTCTTTGTTGAAACTTTAACAAGTCCATTTTTATCAATTTCTCACATAATCACCACGAAATTATCCTATTTCGTCATCTAATGACAATTTAATCATGTCTTCCTCAAGAAATCACATGTAGCTTAATTTCAATATAATACATACCAAGAACACATCTAGACATAACTAAACATAAACACATATAAACTATCAAGATCATACATGCAATACTTGAAATTGAACATGTGCATTCATACTCTAACCTAGCATGTGTATATACTCTTTAGTGTGTGAGTTTGTTACATAGTACACTATTCATTCCTCTTTCCTTCCCCTATACAAATGCAACACAATTTCTAAACAAGAATTCTAAATCCTATACATTTTTCTTGTTTGATCCTAATATGTGGAATGAGAGGTGATGTTGAGCTTCAAGTCTTCACCAAAGAGACCCTAAGCTCCAAATGGATGATATGCTCGATGATTTGAAAGCTAAATGTGAGAGAGAGTATGGGTGAGTGATTGTTGAAGCAACTTTGAGTTGAGGGGGATAAGATTGTGTTCTTAGCTTAGTGAGAGAATGGGTGAGATTATGAGAGAGTTGGAGTGAGAGCGGATGAGGGAGAGTTGCATGGATTTGAATGGGTTGTGAGGGAGTCCCTCTTCGATTTTGTGGGGAGGGAATGAGTGAGTTTAGAGCCTACTACTATTCATCTTTGAGAGGTGTAAGAAAAGGGATTGCATGGTGTCATGTGACAAGTGAGACGGGTGGGGTGGTTCCGAATTGGAGTCTTAGGTAGAGCATGTAATAGTTGCCTCCACTAGCAACTTGGTCACCAAGTTAGGCAGGGTTTAAGAGGGTATTTGTTCGGCCTTGGTGACTTGGGAGGGGTGTGGTGTGTGTTGTACATTTAGGTTATTTTAGGGTGTCAATCTAGGTGTGTTCGACTAGGTTTTATGTAGAGTTTGATAAATAAATGGTACGCTAAAACCCTTATGTCAAAATTGTATCCTAAGTTCATCGCATAGTACACTGTTGGTTTGATCCGGGCCATTGGGCCTGGTCCAAGGCCACCCAAGTGGGCTAGCCCAATTAATGGAAGTGGGTAATTATAGAAGGCACCATCTCCCATAATTAAGGCTCACTCCTTCCCCCTTCATATGGACAACCAAGTGTACCAAGTGCACTAAGGCCTCGTTTGGTAGCTCAGATAAGACCAAGATTGCATACCCATCTCCCCTTATCAAGCTGTTTGGTAGCCCAAATTGCTTATCTGCTCGGACCATGATTAACTGAAGCCCGCAACAAATTTACTGTTCCTCTTTAGAAAATACAACCGGCCAAATTAGTAAGATTGCTTTTCCAGGTTCAACAGTAACCAAGTTAAGGTTAAGAAATGATAAAAAGTAACCCGTATCTGAACTCTATCCGTTTCAATTTGCCATTTCTGAAAAACACATAGAGAAATAACCTCAATTGTAGCTAAATATTGCTTCATCCCCATCTTTTTTTGTTTGTTGTGAAAGTCCAACATTCATCAGCTTGAGTTATTATTGTGAGTTTCTTAAGTTATTGCAAGAATATTGCTCTCACTCTCTCTTCCCTCCTCTTTCTTAGAGCACGCAGAGTGGATCCTGAATTTTCTCTCTTTTTTTTTTTTTTTTTTTTGCTTGTCTCTTTCTGGAAGTGATGTGTTCTGTTTCTTTTCATATTTTTTCCCTTTCTTTTTATCACTAAATTTTTAAATTTGGTTGCAGGTGCAATTCACAGAAAAAGCAAAATGATGTTGCTTCTATTATCTTCTCGTTATTCTCAAGATGGAGGTAGAAGAAGATGGAGGTGGGAGAAGATGTGTATATAAGGGTAGTTTCGGAAATTCTTGCAATTATTAAAGAAAAATATATAAATTTTAAAGTTAGTAATGGAATTAAGCTTGCCTACCAAACAAACAATTCATGATATCTCACTATTGTATCTTGTCTATCAAACACAGATATACGATACAAATCACTCCTTATCTACGATACATATCTTAACCTTAACTATCTTGCTATTTCCCATCATACCTACCAAACAAGCCCTAAGTTGTAAAAAGTGAGAACAGTTTCTCACTTAGTTAAGAAACTATTAATGGATAAGTCAAAAGTGATTTCTCCAAACCTAAAAGTATTTTTTCCAAGCCGTCGGAGATGGCTCTTGGATTTTCAATTGTTCTTTCCACCCCAAATAAGAGTACGGATCATCGAGAAGAGGCCGTGATTCGACCCGTATATGATCTGATTCAATTTTGCTACAATAAAGGTACCTCAACCTTAAATCCAGCATTTGTATCAGAGCCAAAAGGTTAGAGTTTGGTCCTTATTGACTTTTGATGATTTTTTTGTGAAGATTGATAATGATTGAAAAATGTGTTGTCCCAATCTGTCCATTTTTGTCATTTTAATTTTTGAGATTTGGTATGCTATTGATATGATGTTATAGTAATTGTTAATAGCTTCATTCGTTGACGTTAATCACCTGATTCTGTTAAGAAACAAATTTTATATGAATTTTTGAAATTGGATCTGTAAATCTGAAAATTGCTTGCCAAAATGATTTTTTAGTCTATTTTGGGTGCGAATTTTCGTCCAGTTATAGTTTTGTTTTTTGCATGTAATTGATATGTTTATGTTCTATGTTGAATGAGCGTTTCATAGACGTATTATGAACATTTTTTTGGTTGACTAAAGAATGAGATATGAGCTTTTAAAGTTTGGACGAAAATCATGTTTTCCTGAATTTTTTCCGAAAACTTGACAATGTTCATGTTTCTTAAAAACCTGATTTGAGCATTGTTATTGTTCAATTTGATGCAGGTATGTGGTGTGTATGCGTAGCTTATCAAATGTGCTTCGATTTGATATATGATATGTGTTAATCGGACCTGTATTGAAATATATAACATGCTTTGAAATTAAAAATGGATCAAAAGTGTTCTTAAGATGTTCTTGATGAAGAACATGAAGAATAAGGTTCTTCACTCTACAAGAAAATGTTTTCTGATCCAAACACATAGTTAGGAACATCAAATCGAGAAACTGATTGCACCATTAAACTCGAAATGATCGAGAATGTGGGGGTAGCCGGAGCACCGCTGGCCGAAAATGCCGGGAAGGCAGCGCATATAGGTCACTCTCCAGTCAGTGAGATTAAACCTTGCCTTGTCAAAGGAATGACACACTAGTCTCTAGTCAGCACACGTGGACGAATGAAATTGTGCCACATGTGCCACGTCATCACACAATAAGCCGACACGTAGGTGTCACATCACCACATATGGACGAATCATATCCTACCACATGTGCAAGGCCATCGCCGTATCAGCAGCCACATGGCTGGACACATGGCGGCACGTCATGCAGATATAGCCAATGGCAAACTGACACGTCGCATAGGTGTCACATAAGTCGATCAGGAACGATCCGATTCAGCTGTCGATCTGCCACCGGGCTGACCGAACAGTTATCGGTTCGGCCCAGCTCGCCACCGCGAACCGGTTGCTGGACCGCCGCTGCTCCTCCATCTACCACCTCCGGCGCTGCAGCGCTGCCGTCGGAACTTTTTCGGCACATGGGAGTGCCTAGGGCGTGTGCCCGCACGTGGGGCATGTTTGGGCAGTGTGTTTGTGCATATGTTCGTTATTTTACGCGTACGAGCGCGTGAGGCACGTGTTTTATGAATATATGTACGTGTGTGTGCATGTACGGATACGTATGCGTGCATGTGAATGTGTCATGGATCCAACGGAAGCGTGGTGATGCGAGACGGAGCTTGTACTGGTTATGCAGGGTCCATGTTTCATAGGATTTTTGCTTGGAAAACTTCTACAACGTTGTTTTTTCACACCCTATTTTTTATGATTTCAATTATTTGTATGGATTTCAAATTTTGGAAATTTGAATCCATCTCGAATTCAGTCAAAATCTAGAAATTGGGTTTGGATGTGAGAACAACACAGTATTTTTCTGGAAAAATCGTTAGAGTGTGTACCTGACTTGAAACTTGTTAGTACATTCAATAGGAACTGATGAGCAATGAATCACATAGGATTATTGGCCATGTTCCTCAGTGAATGTTCTGAATAAGTTTACAACGGCTATTGATTGGATATGTCTAATCTAACCCCTACCCCTATCGTTCGATAAGAGTAACATGGTAAAGGCAGAAGATACTAACAATGTATTTTAGAAGAACATCTCCCAGTAAAAATAAATGGGTCATTTTAGGAAACACAAATTCTGAGCAAATGTAGTGTAGTGTGTTTGACCCAACACATGTACTGAAACCAATTGGAAAGGCACTTAATCGTGCTAATCCAAAGTATATTTCTTAGTTCTTGACACACCTGCCAAATGAGTTGACAATGAGGGTTAAGCGTATAACATTATTCATTAAGTGTGGTAGTAGGCACATGAACACTTCTTGAGAAGCACTTAATAGTGCACACTCAACATGAATGATTGCAAATTCTTGGTATTGTCAAACTTGTTAGTTAATTCCTTTACTTCGGGTAAAAAGATTTAAGGCATTGAATGTCAAAGCTACAAATTTCGGGGACAAATTGTGTCTATTTTAATAGGATTATCAGGATGAACACATAAATTTATGCCAATATTGATAACTTAGGCATTTGTCACTGCAAATTGGGTTTGCAACATGTTGAAATTGATGATTGGGCTTGATCCCTTGCAATTCGGAATTGCATGATGATCTAAAGTTTTTTTGGCTGTCATCCTCAAGAATCTTGAAATAGGACGAATTTTTATTTCAGTTGGAGTTCCTCTATAGATCTGGACTCAACTGAGATAATGAGAGATTGATTGGTTGATAAACATTAACACAATATTGGATATTGGCATGTCGAAACTGTTTTGTGTTGTTGGATGAAGTAAACATATGTGTATGTAGGGGCGGACCCACCCTTATGGATGGGGTGGCCCTACCCCTGCCCCCTCCCCCCCAACTCCGACCTACACCCCACTATTTTTATGTCTAAAACGTGTATAATATGTATATTGTGTATTTATTTTGAAGAAAATAAGTGTCTTCCCCCCCTCCCCCCTCCCTCTCCCCCTTAAAATTATAAAATACTAGGATGTACTTAGATAATTTCCATTATATACAATAAATATACTCTAAGTTTTAATATATAGATAATTAGTGATATATTTCAACATATACAATGATAAATATTGTTGATATTCTATTTAAGTAATAAATAAATATATTTAATATTTATTATCACGTGTATATGAATGTTGGTTGGAGATTTTTTTGGTCGGCCCCCCCTAACCATGAGTTTTGGGTCCACCCCTGTGTGTATACCTTTAAAAGTGGAAAGCTTAGTGCAAAAGTGCACTAGACTATTTTACGGCAGAAATAACGTGATGCTTCAATCAAGGGAAAATGCACTCGATGAGTAATTTTTCTGGAATTGTTAATCTCAGGGTGGGATTTTTATTTCATCATCAACACTACATTTTTAAGACAATTAGGAAAAAAGTTATGTTGGGATTTGTGATTCAATGACATAATGGTTTATCGTGGAGCCTAATCTCATGATCAATGTAACAGAGATATTATCAAGCAATCATTCGTTCTTCACACACATTTTTTACAAAATTGTGTGGTGAAGAGGAAGGAAAGATGTTGTTAGATAAATGTTTGGGTCCATGAGGGTGCAAGTCAAGTAGTTTATTACATTAGAAAAGAATGTTGATTGCGACCCATACCTTGTATCAAGGTATTCATTGAATCAATAACTCAAATATCTCATAAACTCTTAGACTTATAGATAGTTAGACCTGAACAAATGAAGGTTCTAGGGGTCAATGGGGATCCTAGGGATCAATTGCTCAGGCAAGTGGTATTTTTCAATTAAGTTTGGAAAGTTAAAAACCTTAATAGAGGAAAATTATCCTCAAGGGATGCTTTGTCAATTCTAAGATTATAAGTTCAAAGCTGAATAGCTGATAAGTTTGTTACTGAAGTAGAATCACAAAACTTAGTATTTTGGAGATGTTTCTTTAAAATATTCAAATGAAGATTTGCATCCAACTGAACTATGAGTAGTTGAAAAGGATATTCCGAAGCAAGATTCCGGTGGGGGTCAACTTTCAGTATTAACATGATCTATTTGAATCTTTCAGTTGAACAATGTTGGAAAATGCATGCTTGAATCTATGAGATTGCAAGTCATGTTTGACTAGGGATCTCCATAATTTGAGAAAGAGTTGGACTTTGTATCATCCTTGGACTGGTTGATATTCTATTAGACACAGAGAGTTTGTGAACTAACGGTTCTCAAAGGTTGTTAAAACTGACAAGGGCATGGATCTCAAATTGGTTGCAAAGTTACACTTTGAGTGTAAGGCTTGTCCATAGAGATTTATCATGAGTTTTACCATGATTCGTCCTTAGTTAGCCAACTTAGAATTTGACTTGCAATTTTTGAGGTGGTTGAGTGACTGTATTTCTCAATGGAGAACTTGACCGATAAACAAATTGGTTTACTAAGGAGGTTTATGGTCAAAGGCCAATAAATCAAATATGTGGCTTGGTACAATACTCAAGTCAATGGTATTTGAGATTTTACGAAAGTATTAATCGCATGCTATCTCATTATGATGAGCAGATACCACTGAGTGTTGTAACTTCACAAGGAAACTTGCAATCTGAATTTTACCAGTGAGCAAAGATATTGAGTATTATGGATAGTTGTGATTGTATAAGCATCACTTGTAAAAGTCTTAAAGTGATTTCATGTGGACACCCATGCATCCACTAATACTCTTATTGGCAAAATGTGGAGTTTTAAAGTCACTTAATGTGCCCAGTAACTTCTAAAGAGAAGTTTACAATGTCCATCATGCAATATTCTAATACTGCTAAGAGTTGCAAATAACTTTAAGATGTGTGTGTGTCTTAGTGTAAGCTATGCCATAGGTCTAGTAATTCAGTATTAATCAAATCATAGTAAAAGTGTAGGAGTACACTTGAAAGGGTTCTTGTGATGTCTATAATGTATTGTATCATTCCCCGAAGTAGAGGAACTATGATCTAATTGGACTAATACATAATTGATACACAGTACGGTGATACAGATCAGAGACTGTATCTAAGTAGTTATTCTTGCAAAGTGGCAAGATCATCTCAGGGTGATGAGAGTATTGGGTGAATGTATTGATTTGTACAATCAGAGCAAAGCTTGGAGCTTCTGCTTATACAATGCAAAGTTATTTTGGTTGAGTAATTTTGGAGTGATAAGCAGTCCAGTGGGGGCATTGGCAACCTACAGCCCATAGATAGGGCGTAGCTTATAAGCGACTCCAAATACTAACCAAGTACATCACAACTTAACTTTATATGGGATATTGTCACATAATGCGAGGTGATTACGATACTTATGTCCACTTACAAATTGACAGTATATTCAAAAGTATGTCGGATAAGTTGAGAATTGATTGGCTCTCTCACACGAGCAATAGCCTCTAATGTCGAATGACATGGGAGATGAGACTAGCATGCTCGTTCAGTTGATACTGTGAGTGTCGCCTTAGTATGCTAAGATGAGATCGAGGTTTGGTAACATGTGATCGAATTGGAGGTTATCCAATTATAAGTTGCCATATAGCCAAATGTGCGTGTTCTCAAGTTAGACGTTAACTTAAGGACATCTTAGGAGAAAACTCAGGTTAGCTTCTGGAAAGCACCTAGACCAAGATCTTTTCATGTGTTGAGTAAATAACATACGCATTCTGTAGGCAAATGACACATTGTAACGTGAATTTCATACTGCATGTGCTTTTGACCGAAATGGATGATGACAAATGAGTCCCTATTCTCTCATTGTGTGAGATCCAGAGGTTTGGATTACCTCATAGTATCTCTGTAGGACTTTTTTCCTGTGTTTATAGTCTTCATCTCAGTGTTGCTACTTTAGCATGCTCCCAATAACCACGATATTATTCGGCTATGCAGGACATGTCTAGGAAAGCATCTAGATGAAGGACTAAGAGGTATAAGGAAAAAAGAAGACCATTACTACCATCACAGTTTAGAGATTCATTGGCACCAATTATGTTCAAGGAATATAATAGTGAATGTAAAACGAAGTGATGAATCTGGTATGTTCCTTCATAAATGAAGGGACAATGAGGCATATTGGTTCTTGGCATTGGGTAATGAGTCTAGGATGTAGCGAGTTTGTTGTCCTCAAATTCTTGATGTCGAGCCGTTGTACACCTTAACTAGTGTATAGCTATATGCTCTTGACATACTCGTGGGTCACACAATTCATTAGCCAGTATGATCTCGGTGAGTTGGAAATATCACAAAGGATTAGGTCTCAACCCTCATGGGTGAGTAGAGAATGTTGCTTTGACCCAGTCCATTGGGCCCCGTCCAAGGCCACCCAAGTGGGCTGGCCCAATTTATGGAAGTGGGTAATTATGGGAGGCCCATCTCCCATAATTAAGGCCCACTCCTTCCCCGTTTATATTAGACAACCAAGTGTACTGGGTACACTAAGTTGTAAAGTGAGAATAGTTTCTCACTTACGTGAGAAACATAAAAGGGAGAAATCAAAAGTGATTTCTTCAAACCTAAAAGTGTTGTTTCGAAGCCACCGGAGATAGCTCTTGGATTGTGAATCGCGGTGGATTTTCGATTGTGATTTCTACCCCGGGGAAGATTACGGATCATCGAGGAGAAGCCGTGATTCGACCCGTATATGATCCGGGGTTCCATTCCATTGCAATCAAGGTACCCCCGACCCTAAATCCAGCATACACCAATCTTCAAGTTGTACAATATATCATAGCTTAATTAGATTCTAAAAGACCTTGTAATTAAATAATATCACCTATGTTCCTTCATACTAAGTTACAAAGCTAAAGTTCTAGTCGATTCAAGCCTAATATTATTTTTCGAACCTAGAAGGATTTACGATAAATTTAATTTTGTTGAGTAACCTAAACTAAGATGTATATAATATGATTATGATGATCATATTATTTTCTAACCTAATGCTTCAAATTTTGTAACCTAAGGTTCACATAATAATTATCTATTTTGACTCTAGTGGGTTTTGAACCCTAAATCTTCTCAATCCCAAATTTTAGTTCAAGTTATATAAGTATAAGTGTGTGACATGCAAAATATGCAAGCATTATGGAAACAAAGATGAGAGTATATCAAACATTAAACAAGTGAGGTACAAGTCACAAAGTACAAGCACATCATATAATTTCATTCCACTATAAGATCATATAATAATAAGCAACACATTTATGCAATTTATCTCATAAATTTGAAGCATCTAAAATTTTAAGCAATTAATTATGCAAATATCACCTATTTACGAAGATAAACAAGTAATTGAACATGCACTTTTTATTAATATTTATTAGGTCGAAAAGTCATTAGTCCAATTATGCATTTGTTCGTTCCGTAACTAATCTTTTACGCTTATTCAATTATTATCTTTAATAAATTTTAGCCTTTATTGTATTCCACATCGAGATAGTACGTACGGATGTTCCTACACACTTAAGTAACTGGTTAACAACACAAGTTTAAGATAACGATATGATACATATATTCCAGTTAACTAGCTAAATTGGATACAATGACAATTAATATATCAATTAAACATGCAATTCATGCTAAAACATTTTATGGGGTGTTACAAAGAAATATAATCTTGAGCCTTGGATGGTTCAGTTGGGCTTAGACAATTTAGTTGGGCTAGAGAATAGGAATTGGGCCTATTAGAAGGTGTTGGGTCAAAACCGTACCAAACTTGGTCGGGTCGAGTCTAATGCAAAGAGAATAATTAATTATATTATTAATGATTAGATTCGAAATAAATAATAAGAAACCTGATGTATAATTGACTTGAAAGATTACTAAGGATAAAATTTTAGGATCATTCTATAATGAACTTAAAGTATTAGCTGAACAATGTATAATCAATTTAACTGGATTTTAGATGACATATACTTAGAATAAATTCATAAGATGTAAAGTGGAAACATTAGGAATTGTATAAGTTGAATTAGGCTTTAGAAGTTAGAAATTGAACTAAGTTTCAAATTAGGATTTCAAACAAAGTTAGGGTTTGAATTTAGGTTTATTGCAAATAGGTATTTATGTGTTTATTTGTGAACAGATATCTTATATAATTAGGATGGCCTGTTTTGGATTATAAGAGATACAAGTATGTGGAGGATTATGATTTAGTGTACAAAGTTATGTTAACAAAGTTGATAGGAATGCTAAGTGTAGTTGATGATGGTTTAATGTGTTCGGGTATGTTATATTGCTAGTTTATGACTATATGTTATAATCTCAAACACAAACATGATTTAGAATGATAAGCTATAAGCAAAGGTACTAGTATTTATGATACATGATTAGTTTATAAGTTATATTCAAAATGTTATGATTTTATATGTTCAGGTTATACGCTAGATAAGTAGACAAAATGATGCAATCTTATGTGACAAGCATAAATAAGATGATATGATCAATGACAATTAATGTAGTCGATGAATGATGGTACTTAGTTAAATAATATAGGATTTCAGTAAGGATATAGAGTAATGTGAGAAAAGAATAAACAGTGTAAAAAGTTATAGGTAGCACACTATGAGTTTTGTTCAGGCAAGCTTGGGCTATGAGTTTCTCTTCCACTACGTAACTCCAATAAGGTTAAGTAAGTAAAGGAAGGAAGTAAATAAAGAAAGAAAAAGAAAAAGAAAATGGTCAAGTAAGTATGTGGCACTTCAGTTCCCTAACCCGGTATTGGGGTGCTGTAGGTGGTGATATCAGAACATGAGTAGGAAAAAACTCGTAATCAAAGCCGGACTACATAAAGAGGTATATTAGAAAGACAAAATTCATAGTCCAGCTCAGGATACCTACATCAGGTATGTCCTAAAACTTGAGTTCTTGTGAGAAAGTGAGTTTTAACTACCGTTTTACATGCATTTCACATAACCATGAATGAAGTGAAAAGAACAAAAGGAAGTGAAATGAATGAAGGAACTGAAAGGACATGATGTACATTAACCGAATTATCATAAAATTTGTGAAACACCTAAAATTTGGTTATTACATGCGTTCATGAGTATCAAAGAAGGAATAACTTCCTCAAAATTCTTGCTTAGTCTTAAGTGTTAATTTGCGGAGGATGATACAAGGTATGTGGTGACATGAACATCATGGAACCCACTGAGATTATAGTATACAATCTGAGCTTTTAGGATCCTGGAGAGAATATACGGCACTTTGTGCAGCGTGTACGTCTCCTAAGGTAGCAGGCATTGGATGTCGATTCGACCAAAACTGACATAGAAGTTGCACATCACCTGAGGATACGTGTGTTGCCCGAGTTGCAAACCGTAGTCCAGGCAGCCACTTATGTCTTGACCCCTCCAGCTCGAGCGTCAGTCACTTACTCTGTCTGCGACTTGTATTGCGAATTACTTGTCCAGGCAGTGGAAAGAACAGTCGCATTCTAATTTTAGGGAGGCTAATATATATCGATGGCCAATGGACTACAAGGAGCACATGTGCAGATGAAGGGTCAGTTTCGACGGGAGCATGCGAGGGCCGGTAAAACAAGAGGCAAGTTCGATACATGGCCATACTAGAGGCCGATCTCTGAGAAATGGTTGGTCGTTGCTCCATAGCAGAAGCCTCTGATCCAGGAGCTTCAACTTAGTCTAGTACCTACCGCGTCGTGGAGGACCACCAGACCCGATCCGTGTATTAGGAATTGGTGCATGCGCCACCCCCACATATAGCTTATTGGTACTCTTCATATCCTGTAGGTCATGTGGATCCCTGCAGCATAAGGTCGTCATATGAGACTCATCCAGTGGTAGAACCTTCAGGTGGTCGCTAACCACAGTTAGGCCAACTGAGGTGTTTAGGTTATTTTGGATTTTTTTTTTTTTTTTTATTAAGGATTCTGCTACTATGTTTTCCCTTTCCTCCTTCTTCTAGGTTTAGTCAAATTGATGTGTACGTTAGCTGTTGAATTGTGGAATCTCATGGTCAAATTCTAACTTGATTTTGAAAATTTATGATGGCCTAATTGTTATGATTTGTAAACTGGATCGGGTGCAGCTGAAACAAGTTTGTCAAAAATATCACAACCACTTACGCACTACAACACATAATTTCTCAACCCATGATGATGATACTTTCATTAGACAATTAAACAAATCTCTATCGACGGAGTTATAATTAGAATAGGAACATAACAGGAGAACACTACTAGATATGATTTCCAACCTAGAATGCCTATACCATATCCACAATGGAAGGAACATCACGTAGAAACACTAGGAGAATTGGCTTAGGAGAAACCGAAGGAACTAGTGGGGTAAGGAATGCCCCGGAAGCAACGGCAGGCGGTTGTCTGCATCTAGGGCAGATGCAGCTCGAGATTTCTTCAGGCTCAGCCCGAATGCTGCAGTAATCGAGCACTTCCGATGTTCCCAAGCTCCTAGGTTTAATGGAAACAAAGGACCTGCAGAGGCAGACAACTGGATTGCCAGATGGAACTAGTGTTTAAGTATATGGAAATAACGAGTGGTCAAAAGGTTCTGTGCACCCGATTCCAACTATGGGGGGATGCTAGTTAATGGTGGAAGTCGCACGAGAGGACACGATGCTCTTACATGGACAGAGTTTAAGGGATCAGTACTCGACCATTATTTTCCACAAGTGTTGCAGGACCAGAAGGAAGTAGAGTTCATGAGTCTGAGGTAGGGGACTCAGACGGTGGCAGACTATGAATTTACATTCAACAACCACTCCCAGTACGCGTCACAATTGGTAGTACCATTGATCGGAAAGCTTGATGCCTTGAAAGGGGCTTGCTACCCGAAATCAGGAGCATCGTGTGTGGGCTTGTTGCCAACCTACTGGGAAGTCTTCGAGCGAGTGCAAGCCATCTCGATGAGTTTGGGGATAGAACGGCAGACAGTTGCCGCAACTGCTAACCTTAACTAGAAGAAGGGAGTTCCAGTGATGGGTAACCAGCTAGGATCTAACGAAAGGAACTTTAAGATAGTGTTGCCAACGAGGGCATCGATGGTCCTAAGACCGATATACTGCACGTGTGGGGAGTTCCGCTATATGGAAGGCCTACAATGGAAGTTTGTATGCTTCCAAATTCACAAACTGAGTGCCGGGTGGCCAATTGCTGGGGGACACGTAGCGATGTAGGACCCTCCACTACGGTGTCAGCCCAGCCCATCACCGCAGTACCTCAAGAGTGCCGACCAATCTCAGTCGTTCGTAAGCCTATGATGGATTGTAATGGCCAAGGTGAAGTGCACTTGAATGCACTGCTGGACGGTGGATATGGGGTAGAGTTTTGTTATGAAGATGAGGAATATGGGGAAGAAGAGACACGACCTGTGGAAGAGAATGGACCATCTCCGGGAGAAACATTGACAGGTACGATCTCTATTTATGGACAACACATATTCACTCTTTAAGATATTAGGGCATCACATCCATTCATATTAAATTCTTGTGTGAAGAGACTGAATCTCAAAGGAATTAAGGTTTCGGGACTTGAGGTAGGAGTACCGACCAGTGAAACTATAGAAGTCTGTAGGATGGTGAAAGCGATAGAAAGTAGAGATGGGGACGGTTAAATTGAGTGTTGATATTTACATCATGAAGATGAAGGGATTAGTCATCCTAGGGCTCGATGGGCTAAAGAATCTGATGGCCACGATCTTTTTTAATCGGAAGAAAATGGAGTTAAACAGGCAAAGGGAAGACGGTTCATGTATAGGAGCGCCTCCAAGCCTAATTGGATTTCCTCATCTCAGCATTGAGAGCTGGTAGACTTTTAGCTAAGAAATGGTGTAAGGTTACCTTGTGAACAAATGGAGGTTAAGAAGCAGGATATGTCGGTGTAAGATAATTTCTAGATGTCTTTCCGGAGGATCTGTTTGCGACACCCCCGGATCGACAACTAGGATTCGCCATAAACTGAGTGTCTGGAACTGCTCTGGTATCTAAAGAACTTTATAGGATGGACCCGCCCTAGCTACAAGAACTTAAGAAATAATTGCAAGAATTGTTGGAGAAGAAGTTCATTCGGCCGAGCGTTTCGCCGTGGGGAGCACCAATCTTGTTTGTTAAGAAGAAGGACGGCTCTATGCAACTACAAGAATTTTGCTAACAAACCTCAATTTTTAACCGAGGTCTATGAAGAAAAAAAAACGGAGGTTAGCGGTGGTGTACTCTATTCCCGACAATAAACCTCGGTTAAAAACTGAGGTCTATGCCAGAATAGACCACAGTTTCAACTACGATTAAAACTGAGGTCTTTATTGTAATAGACATCGATTTTTAACCGTTGACTATCTTAATTCGTATGTTAGACCATTTACAACAGGAAAAAACACAGAGGTCTTTTTTCAAAAATACTAGATCTATTGATGAATAAACTTCGGTTTTTACCACGGTTCTCGATTGATGTCTTTTACTCAATTTTCATAGACAAAAATTGAGGTCTATTTAAAAAAACAGAGGTATATTCTTATATAGACCGCTATTTTAAACCAAGGTCTTTTCTTGTGAAAATAACAAAAAGTATGTTGTCTTTCCTATTTTATAGGAAAGACAACAATTTTACGGTCTGTATTTCTATTGTAAACAATATAAAAATTAAAACTATTGAAAGCCAAATAGTTTGTAACCCAAGCAATACTTCTTAATTAACGAACTTCATCACCATTCTAAAATACAATACACTAATACAATGTCAACTCTAGAATTACATTGAATACAAGCCGAACTTATCAACATCTTACGTATAATCTAGTCCAACACCAAAAACCAATAACATTATAACCTATATTAACTAGCTAGTACAATCGGGGAAACAAAAATACAACTAAAATTAACTAGCTTGTTTTAGCTAGAGACTTTTTCCCATCATCTCGAAAATGGACATCAAGTCCTTAATATTGCATCCTGCAATTAATCAAATCAACAATGTTGAATATATCAACAAAACATTCACACACAGTTGTGCGCTTTCATCCAAGCTATTCTTAAAAAGCGCGATTTAAATCAGTCGTGAGCATGCTTAGACCAGCATGAAAAATTATGGATTGAAGTGACATGGAAATGGTGCTCTACTACCAGATTAAGGATGGCCAGCTTCCAAGATATCGTCAACCAAAAAATCTCTAGCACTGGTTTCTTTTCCTTGCAATGCAACCACTAAACCTGACAAAAATCAAAATTCCAATCACTTTCGTCTAAATAGGCCGTACCCTATGATATATTATTCAAAGTACAGACTTTGTCGAAGCAAGTATTTAGCATATAGGGGAACGGAATAGAAATGCGGCATTAGAAAAGGGGCCAGCATGGTCAATTGGTAGGTGTCCGGCACCAGCCCAGAATATAGAATGATATAATAAAGTATTCTTCTAAAGAAAGAAAGGCTGAAACTTTTTCTAATCAAGAGGGTTGCAGAATCAGGAAGTGAAAATGAAGCAGACACATCTCAAATACTCCTCATACTCCTCTCTTTGTATTTCTACTTTTGTCCCCTCAACTTTAATTTTTCATGCTGCCCCTTGTACTTCAATAAGTTCCAAACAAAAATATTTTAGCTCATCTACTTTAATTTGTATAATTTTGCACCTTGCAGTTTCATTTTCTTTTTGGCCTTGTTCCCTGCATACTTTTCACTTTCAATGTGAAAAAGTTAGAGAGCAAAAATATATAGTGGAGAAGTGTATAAGTTAAAGTGCATGTGGACATAAGTAGTTAAAAACAAAGCAGGGGAAGAAATTTATTTTTCCTTTAATCATAGAGAACACAATCACACACACACATACACATACATATATATACACACGTTGAATATTGGTATACCTTAATCAACATTCTTGTATCTCTCATTCACGTTGAACTTTTTAGATTAAATTGAAACGCCTCACAGTAGTTTACATTTCACTTCCATTTTCATTCACAAATTTAAGTTTCCTATTAGTATCTATTGTTTACAGAACACACACACACGCGCGCACACACACACATTGAGAAAGGATAAATCATAAAATCATACACTAGACAACATTCCAATTCATCAGCAGCAACATTTTCATAAATCGATGAAGAAAGTGAACACGCCTATTGAAAATCAAGTTGTGCTATGCCGGGAAGATAAAATCCAATGACCGGCAGCGCATTGGCCAGCAGTTCTGCCACAACCAGTACTACACACAAAGTGTGCATCATCTCCCACCTTATTTCTCCCATTAACGGTATATTTTCACGCACAACTCAAAACACACTAAAATAAGAAGGAAAAATACCAATGAAGAGGTGGAGTGAATACAAACGTGAGAAAAGGGCTAGAAAATCGGTGGCATGTACCTTAGTCGGCTTTTTGGTGTTGGTGATATCTGGTGATTAGTAGAAGGAGTAGTGGTGGCGTCGTCGTCTTCCAGCAGTTCTCCAAGAGATCCCATGGTTTATTCTGCATCGAGCGGCAGGTTCGACCGACATGAGTGTCAAAGGAGGAAGAACAGATCAGTTTTCATTCAGTTATGTTAGTTATAGCATAGAGTTGCGCTTAACTTATAAAAGCGTATATATTTCTTGAGATAGCACTGAACGGTGTCATTTTGTCGAGAGTTTTAATACGTCGTCGTTTCGACGGGTCACGCTGTAAGCATGGGAATGACACCTATATCATCTCTTTCATGCATGTTTGGACAAATATAGAAAATTGATAACAAAATCTGCTCTCTCTCTCTCTCTCTCTCTCTTCTCTCTGCAATTTCCTTACGCAAACCTCACGAGCTCCGGCTTAATCCTGTGTGAGTCGTGACAAGTGTCATCAGAGCCATGTTCTTCTCTACGCGACGATGACGGGAAAAACTCAGGCTCAACGTATAGGCACGTCGGAACAGCAGGTCACTGACATCCTACAAGCTCAAGCTATGGCGGCGGAAAGGCAAATTCAAGCTGAAAAATGACTGGATGCGAAGCTAAATGACATGGTGTCGCAAATTATGGCTGCTTTGAAGGAGCAACATCCAGCAAAGGTAAAGAACTCGTTGATCCACCTACACCTACTATAATATTCAGATCGGGTAGCAATATGGGGGCTAGTGGGGGTAGATCTGAAGCTGGGATTTTGTCCCCAGCACCCATTAATCGGGTGAATGGACCATCTAGGAATCAATCTGCGAACAATGGAAAGATGCCCAAACTGGAATTTCCCAAATTCAATGAGGAAAGACCGAGGTTGTGGTTACGTCAATGTCATAGGTATTTCACGTATAACCACATGTCTGACTTTGATAAAATAGGCTTGGTGGCCATGAATCTAGAGGGTAAAGCTGATCACTGGTTTGTAGACTATGTGGAGGGTAAGGAAAATATGAAAATGGAGGATTTCACTAAAATGGTCATGGAGAGGTTTTTGAACCCCGCTGGAGGAAGTTTAACAGCACAGTTCAACAAACTTAAGCAAACAGGGTCAGTACAATCCTATATTGATGAGTTTGAGGAATTAAAAGCACTGATGAAAGAAAAGAACAGAGCTCTTGATGATGAATATTTCATAGAAAGTTTCATTGGGGGTTTGAAAGAGGAAATAAGCAAATTAGTGCAAGTCTAGAAGCCAACAACACTTCTATCTGCTACCCAGCTAGCATTGATGCATGAGGACATTGTGCAATTATTGACTAAAGGGCAAAAGGCAGCTCATAAACCATCATATACGTACCCAGAACACAAGAGGGGGGGGGGGGGGAACTGATGGTGGGCAAAATAAGTCCAGATTTCCTGCAAGTGGCCATGATAAGCTTCCTGCCATTAAGAGATTAACACCTGAAGAGATGAAAGCAAGGAGAGAGAAGAATCTCTGCTTCAATTGTGATGAAACCTTCCACATTGGCCATAAGTGCAAGAAATTATTTATGATTCTGACAGAAGATGATGATGATGACCCTGTAGGAACTCTGGAACTTGAAGAGGTGGTAGATGACCAAAAGGAATCTCAAATCTCTCTCAGTGTTGTTGCTTGGCAAACACATGCTGATACAATCAAATTATTGGGGAAATTAGCTAACAAAAAGCTGATTATATTGCTTGATTCAGGGAGTACCCACAGTTTTTTGGACCCCCTAACTGCTGAGAAGATAGGGTGTCTTATTGAGTACACAACTCCATTACAGGTTACTGTTGCAGATGGGAATAGGATCATATGTGATTCTAAGTGCCCACAGTTTGAGTGGGAGATGGGTGGGTGCAGATTCAGCACTCCAGTTAGGCTATTGAAACTTGGGGGTTGTGATATGGTGATTGGAGTAGATTTGTTGATTCAATTGAGGTCCATTGTGATGGATTTCAAAGAACACACAGTGCAGTTTCACGTCAAGGATAAACTGGTGACTTTGAAAGGGATTCAGGCAGAGTCTTAGCTGAATATGGTGTCTGCTAAGCAGTGGGAACAAGAAGTAGTGGAGAGCAAAGGTAGGGCTCAATCATTTCTCTGTCTAATAGCTGCTCAAAACTCAATAGTAAGAGCAAGTGTGCACCTGAAGTGGAATCTTTACTGACCAAGTATAAACCTCTGTTTGAACTACCAAAATAATTACCTCCAAGAAGAGCCATGGATCATAAGATACCCATCAAAGAAGGAGCAGATCCAGTCAAACAGCATCCTTACAGGTGAAGAAGAAAGATGGGAATTGGAGATTCTGTGTGGATTGTAGTTAAGTTGAATTCTGTAACTGTGAAGGACAACTATCCTATCCCACTGATTGAAGACTTGCTAGATGAGCTAGGAGGGGCCAAAGTCTTCTCTAAAATTGTATTTTGCCATTACTTTTTGAGCATATATATGTGTGTACTATTTGGTAGTAAAAGGGGGAGACAAGTGGACTTTCAACTATTCTCATATGTCATCTTTTATTACTACACTTTTACTGGGTTTGTTGTATTGTTTCGTTGATTCCTGGGTCTAGCTTAAGCTAGAAGTTATGTTGTATCCTTGGGGATTACTCAAGTAAATCCTTTAGGACAGTGTTATAATAACACGTCTCAGAAAAATCCATTTTCGTCGATAATATTTCCCCAAAAGTACAAGTATCTTCGAAGAGTCGTGATAGTTTGTTGAAGCATGTAGCAGACTGAGTCAAAACAAGGGCGTTCATCTTTACTATCGGAAGTTGTCCTTACTCAACGATGACTAAACTAAGGTTTGACGAGTTCTTCTATTGCCTCATATTTATCGCTATAAGGTATGTTTCTTGACTTCATCTTCATAATAGAAAAATCTTATGTTAACCTGTGAAGGAAACCATGCTAAATTACGTGACAAAGGTCATCCTAAGTTTGTCATAGCTAAAATTTATTTGAGGAAATGATTGGCGGGGTAGCTTATCGAGTAGCTTTACTGCCAAATCTCTCTGAGGTGCACAGACGTATTCCACGTTTCGGTGTTATGGAAGTACATACTCATGCTGGAACATAACGCTAAACCAGTAGCGATTCTTCAGCAATGGGTTCAAGTGTTCAAAAATCGGACAATCCCTTTAGTGTTAGTTCAGTGGAGTAGACACGATAAGAGTGAGGCTACTTGGGAGAAAGAGGACGAAGTTAGGACTAGATACTCGTACCTTATCAATTAAGAAAGGTGAAATTTCGAGGATGAAAATTTTCAAAAGAAGGGGGATGTAACACCCCGAAAATATTTTAGCATGCATATCACGTTTACTTTACGCTTTAACTGTCATTTCACGCCACGTGTATATTTTTTATATAATTTATCTGTCATTTCATATTAAGCCGGTATTAGTGACCGTTTGTCAAGTGTATAGAGACATCCAAACGACCTAGTCGACAGTGTGACTATGGAGAAGGAAATACGAAATGCTAAGTAAAAAGTGAAGATAATACATGAATAAGCAAATAAGATTAATTATCGAATTGAATGAACGAAATAAAATGCAATAAGAACAAATAAATTGATTAAAAGATAATAAAATTTCACATCCTTATTTCCATGTGCTTCGAATTTATAATGAAATGTGACATATATTGTTATGCTTATACGTTGTGATTTTTCTGTGACTTGATCAAATATGAAATAACATGTTATAATATAGAATTGGCTTTCAAATGCACAAGTACAAAAAGAAAATGCCAGAATTCGAATTTTCAGTTAGGGGAACATGTGCAATTTATGCGACTTTATGGTGTACTCGTCAAATTTATTATACTTGCTTATATGTGTGTGTTATTTCGAATTAATTTCATGTCACATGTAATTTAGATGATGCCATTTACATGTGATTATAATACTTTGAATTATGAATTGGACACTAGAATTGAGTTGAACATTGTGGTATAGGTTCTAATTGTTGAAATTTTTATAAGTAAACATTTAGGCTTATGTGAAAAAATAACTTATAAGATTATTTTAGATAGAATTATAAGATTTAGAGAATATATTAGGATAGTTAAATTGTGATTAATCTTATAGAAGTAGGAGTTTAGGGTAGATTTTGTATTCTTAAGAAACCAATTTACCGTTAGCAAAATTTGTACTAAATTCAAGTAGCCTAAACTGAAGGTAATTAGCAGTATTTAGGCGTAGAAGCTAAACAAGGTAAGCAGATCGATGATCTTAGTTTTACTTTTATAAGTTTTGAATCGAAGATGCATTTTCATGTTTAAAATGAATAATTTTGTGTTGTTAGGATGAAGATGGTAATAACTTTTATTTAGATCAAATAGGATAAAATAGGCTTAGACCAACAAAATTATGACTTCATTTGGGCTTAGGTGATTTAGTACAAGTTTGCTGGGCTAGGAATCTATTAAGTTGGCTAAGGGCATTTCAGCCTGAGGTTTATGTAATCTTGGCCAACAAATTTAAATCGTGGGCCTTAGACAATCTAGTTGGGCTAACAACTGGGCCTATTAGGATGAAACCGAACCAAACCGGAGAATAATTAAATTAGGTAGATCAGTAGGGTTGAGTTGAAATAAATAATTAGATTAATTAGAGTTTAATCTTATGTTTAAATGAATTTGCAGATTATTAAGGATAAAATTTTAGGATTATTCAATATTCAGTGAAGAATGTATTTTAGATGACATGGACTTATGATAAACTCATAAGATGTAAAAATTGAACACTAGGAATTGTATAAGTTGAACTAGGCATTAGAAGTTAGAGTTCGAATTAGGATTTATTTGCAAATGGGTGTCTATGTGTTTATTTGTAAATAGATAACTTGTATAATTAGGATGGCGTGTTCTGAATTACAATATACACAAGTATGTTGAGGATTATGATTTAATGTACAAAGTTGATAGGAATGCAAAGTATAGTTGATGATGATATTATGTGTTCGAGTATGTTATATTGCTAGTTTAGGACTATATGTTATAATCTCAAACACAAGCATGATTTAGAATGATATGTTATAAGCAAAGGTACTATGATTTATGATACATGATTAGTGGATAAGTTATATTCAAAATGTTATGATTTTATGTTTTCAAGTTATACACTACATAAGTAGACAAAATGATGCAATCTTATGTGATTTATGAAATGTTAGTTGAACTTATGACAAGCACAACTAAGATGATGATATGATAATTTACAAGTAATGTAGTACATAATGTGACGAGACTCAGGCACGGATTGTCTTCAGTAGTAATAGAAATAGGCGAAGCTTACGAGAGTGGGTAACGTTGTTGTTTAGTTTCTAATTTTATATATATATATATATATATATATATATATATATATATATATATATATATATATATTTGTAAAATGAGCAAGCCACAAGAGTCGGGGGCCGGATATGTAAGGCTGCTAACTGGAAAAGGGGTTAGTATGCGATGGAAAGACGTGTTGAGGGTCCGGCCCTACTCCAGGGAGGAGGCACAAACCGTCAGGCGGGCATGTGCATTGTTAAAAAATTTAATTAAATGCCAAAGCCTAAACTCACGTTGTCCCAAAAATTACTTTTTAGAAAATGACGACGCTAGGACCAAGGAGCGTCTCTTTGGGTTTCTATTTTCTCTCTTTATGTTGTGGTAAAAAGTTGCGCTAAGTTTACTTTACTTGAAAATTTACATTGCAAATTTAGCGACGTAAATACAACATTCACCGGTTAGCAACAAATACATTAAACTTGGTTGAGAAACCAATTTTTTTCCTCTAATTAATGATTAATTTCAATATTCTCTAAATGATACTACCTCCGTTTCACTCTAACTTTTCTACTTTTCTTTTCGGTTTGTCCTAATTTAACTTTACAGCCATAAATGACTTCTCTCACAATCCACCCTCAAAATCTCTACTCTTAATCTCCACCTTTAAAAAAGTTAAAAATTCCACAAAAAATATTTTTTCTTAACCTCCGCGTTCGGTCAAAGTAGGAAAATTAAGCCGGGATGGAGGGAGTACTTCAAGTAGTGTGACATTTGGCAAGAAGTCACCTATTGGGACTACTTTAATTTTCTTTGTTCTATTTAGGAATTGCGATTATTATCGATTTTTTAGGCTTATAATTTTATAGTACTATAATAGTTTGTTAGTTTTCTTTTGTCGTCCTCTTCTACTAACGCTTGGGTTGAGGTTGACTGATTTTCTGGATTAGAATTTTTGTGTATGTGTTCCGTGATTTTATTAATAGAAATCTCTTGCATTCAAAAATAAGAAAAAGAAAAAAATGTTTCCAACAAATTTTCAAGATTTTATCGTTAGCGGTCAATATCGATATATATTCACAGATATGTTATTGTTTATATAATTGCTAAAAATAATTGTTATGTTGGTTCGTGTGGGGGTTCCCCAAAATTTCATCTGGCACTGATACGTGTCGAATGTCGGGTCAAATTAAATTAGTATATATATATACACACTAAACCTCAACCTAAAACTCTAACCAGTAGATCGATAAGTAAGGATCGATCCCACGAGGAACAACAGTCTAATATTGTTTTAATATGTCAAGCAATTGTAAAATTCAAATGAGAACAAAAGCAAACAACGAAAGCAATAAAGGTGGGGAGGGGGGGGGGGGGATTGTTTGTCAAACTATAAACTATCAATAACTATTAGGAACAACTATTTAACTATGATCAACTAAACTAAGATTCAATTAACAAAAGATAGCAAGATAGATAAATTGATTTTTGGATTTTTAAAGTATGATTAAAGTATTCAACCCTTGATCAAGTATTCCCTTGTTTCAAACAATCTATGCAATTAATATCATTAATCGACGCCACAATTTTCCTTTCTAAACTAATCCAATCGCTTTCTCGAGCTGCCAACTTTTACGAATCTCATCCCCTCCCCAAACTTAGTTGCAAACTAAGTTTGTGGAAAAAGAGGAGTACAAGTCGGTGCTCGTCGAATTTAACCAAATTATTCAATATTAACCAACCTCATTCTACTAAAAACAAATTAAATAAAAACATTATTCCTAAATGTGCAAAATACCAATCAAAATACTAACAGTAATGCTCATAAATCAATCAATCAAAAGATAAACAAAGGCTCACAGGCCCACCAAATTCAATTAAAACTAAACAAAACACATCCAAGAAGGTTACCAAAGGCAATAAGTCAAATCTACTTGGCATACAGGCCGTCAAACCAAACTGAGCAAGTACAGAAAAGAGGCAGACGTGAAAAAGGGCTTTTTCAATTTGTAAACCGAAGGGTGATCTCGGCCGAGATTGGGTTGCATCTCGGTCGACACGTGAAAAGGGAAGTTTAGGGCTTTTTAGGGTTTGGATTATCTCGGCCGAGATTGGGTTTCATCACGGCCGAGATCTTCATTTCTTTGAATCTCTGATTTTTCCCTGGAGAGGTATCTCGGCCGAGATGCAATATCCGTCGCGGCCGAGATCTTCGGTCTCTCAAAATTCCAGGATTCCCTGGAAAGGTATCTCGGCCGAGATTTATGTCCTGTCTTGGCCGAGATCTTCAGTCTCTCAAAATTCCAGGATTCCCTGGAAAGGTATCTCGGCCGAGATTTGTGTCCTGTCTCGGCCGAGATCAATCCTTCAGCCCTGTCCCTTGTTGCCTCGACTGATCCATTGACTCAGCGATCGTTTGATGTTCTTTTTCGATCCTTTTGCACCTGTTTTAACACATAAACACCACAAACTCATTATTTTGCCCATGAGAATACAAAAGCACTAAATACAAGTGATTGTTCACATTATTGACATTAAAATGATACTTAAAGCGCCCTAAAGTGTGTGCACGGAACACGTGTACCAAATCTCCGCAAACTTAGATCTTGTTCGTCCCGAACAATAAAGAGAAAGACAAAAGGACACGTGTTTAGGGCAGAGTTTAGTGGCATTTGATTTCAGAGAGTTTTCGTGAAAAAGATAAAGCGATCATGATAAAAGTGAGCATATGTGATAGACTAGATCCACTACTCTCAAGACATAACACTCTTACTTAAGATCCTCACCGGGTGAGTGTATCTCTCTCTCTCTCGAGTGCATTAAAAAGGCTATTTATTACACTCACATTAAAATGCATACAACACCTACCATAGGCTTGCCAATCATCTGAACCTGATATTGTACTTGACATGCGTGACAATGAATCAGTTAGGTCTTTATATGGGTTGTAATGTTGGCTAGGGGTAAGGTGGACAAAATTTAGGTAAAAGTGACTATAAAACGGACTAAATGAGTCGTGCACTACCCATCTACCCCTCAAACAATGGTCACTCAACCTCACTCTTTTAATTCCCAATCGAGTCGAGCTTAAGATTCGACTTCTTCACCATATTCCTGCCTACATCTCCCATATTTATCAATCCTCTCAATAAATATGTTTCTTAAGACTCTTCTAAACAAGGGATCGTAATCACAAAATGATGTGATTTTCACTAACCTCGCCAATTCTAAAAGGAAATACTAAAAAAAGTATTTTGGTATATACACTTCCTCTTTCTTTTTTCTTTCTAGTTCTTCCGACTTTGCTGGTTTTTTTTTTTTTTTTTTTACATAGAAATTATGGAGAGGCTAATGTTCCCGATTCTAGCCTATTTTGCGTTTTTCCTTTCACCCTTCTTTGTTTTTCCACTAGTTTACCCAAATTCAATCTCAATTTCAAAACTAACTACCTTCCAACCGCCTCCCTCATACTCAATAGTCCATTTGGGTTTCAAAGGCTAAATAAAAGGTAAATTTGCTTGTAGTGTTGGGTATCAAACAAAAAAGGTTTAAGCTCAAAGGGCTAACTAGGGGCAATTTGTACATTTTTGGTCAAAAAGAATTGTTTTTAGCTTTTGAAAAGGGCTTAAATCAAGAGATGCTTAAAATTATTTTCATTGTCACCGCACATACCGACTTATTCAAAGGTAAAGAATTAGGGCAAGGTCTAGAGGAAATTGCATACATTCAACGAATTTTCGCACCGAAAGAAAATTTGATTTTACTCCAAAAATGGGAGTATGCATTAGGCTCAAAGACTACTTGGTTGCAAATTTGATCAAACGTTTTGAGTGTATGTTCAATTTTATTTCAAAAAGCCTATCATGTGCTTCTTTCCAAAAATATTTGTTTCAAAAAAAATTTCATCATTAATCAACGCCATAATTTACCTTTCTAAACTAATCCGATCGCTTTCTCTAGCTGCCAACTTGTACGAATCTCACGCCCTCCCCAAACTTAGTTGCAAACTAAGTTTGTGGAAAAAGAAGAGTACAAGTCGGTGCTCGTCAAATTTAACCAAATTATTCAATATTAACCAACCCCATTCTACTAAAAACAAATTAAACAAAAACATTATTCCTAAATGTGCAAAATACCAATCAAAATACTAACACTAATGCTCATAAATCAATCAATCAAAAGATAAACAAAGGCTCACAGGCCCACCAAGTTCAATTACAACTAAACAAAACACATCCAAGAAGGTTACCAAAGGCAATAAGTCAAATCTACTTGGCACACAGGCCGTCAAACCAAACTGAGCAAGTACAGAAAAGAGGCACACGGGTCAATAATACAATCCAAAGTAGTCAATAATCATAAGGAATCAGAAAAGAGGCAGAAGGGGAGTTCGGGAATTCGAGCAGCCGAGAATGTCTCACCCCCTATTCCCTCCCCCCCCCCCCCCCCAAACTTAGTTTTCAACTAAGGTTATGAAGAAGCGGGCAAGGCATTCTCGGTGCTCTACTCACAGTGACTTGGAAGGCCGGACGTCTCGGGAGCTCGAGCCAGTAAAGCATCCTTGGATGCTTTTGAACAAAGCTAGCAACTTGTTCTGACTCTCTTTAATTTCTTTCATTTCCGCTCCCAGTTGATGGACATCTCCTCGAATGCACTGATATCAGCTTTGATGTCCTGCACGCCCGACTCTAAACTGCTCAGCCGGTCACTGTGCTCCTCCCGAATCTCAGCTCGAGACCGCACCGCAGACGTTGGTCTCTTCCTACTGGGTTGACTGCTCCCTTCTGCAGTCCCCGTACTATCTCCCTGGCCACAGTTCGTGGCTTCTTCCCCCTCTAGTAGCATGTTAACTCGGCGGTGGTCGGCTCCTTTGATTCTCTTAAATGTGCTTCCGAGCTCAGTGTCAAGTTTGGCATGCTTGTCTCTAGTCGCTCGATGTAGGTCAGATTGGGGTTGGGGAGGCGGAGGTACGGTCCCACATTCTGGAGGACATAAGGGACAGCCAAACCCGATGTTCCCTTTTGGTACCCGAGCATGGTAATTCTCATATTCTCCATCTCCTCCCAGTCTAAATAATAGTCAGTGCTGATGGGTGTGTACTCTGGGAGGGGTACATTGTAATGCTCGAGTATGGGGGTAATTAGAGCCCCACAGTAGATCGGGTCCAGCACTTTTGTCTCTTTCTTCCGCTTTGTCCTCAATTCCTTGACTATTTTCTGAAAGCTCGATACCATGTCTTCCTGAAAATCCCTCAACTTCCTATCCACAATAGCCCATAAGATCTCCATCTCGTACAATCGAGGAGAACTAATCTTTTTCCTTTCACAGATGGTGGAACTCAATAACTTCTGCAGATACTTCACGACTGGGCTTCTGATGGAAGTCAACCTGGAGCTCCTCGGGTCGTAGGCTTGGGGTGCAACTATTCCAGGGGCGGTAGTGATTTGCCCCCAGAATTGTTGCACATCAAATGCTTTTAAAGCACTTTCACTGTTGACACTTGGCCTTTTGAAGCCTTATATACTTCTCAGGTTGTCGTTGCTCAGTGTCTTTTCTTCATTTAGAAGTTGGAATTTGATGTGGTGGACCTTGGTCGACCAGGAAAGAGACTCCTCCTCGATTTCGAGGGTGCTGAAAAACACTAGCATGAACTTGAGGTAGGTAGGGCGGGGTGCTAGGCATTGGGCTAGACCTGCATTGTCTAACAGTTCAAGAACATTTTGTCGGATTCCCATGGCGTCCAGGATCTTGGGATCACCATAACGGGTGGCTGACACCCCCCTCCTAATCAACTTGTCAAATCTTTTCCTCTGGTCCTCCGTGCTCAGCACTATGTCAAAATCAATCGGCTTTGTGGATTTATCGATGGTAGTTGATGGAATTTCCCGCGTGGGAGCCTCTGGAGTGGGCTCAACGGCTTTCTCCTTGCCTTTGACTTGGCTTTTGTGGATTTCTGTGTTAACCGCCGGCCGGAAGTGCCTTCTTGAGTTGTGTTCTTCGTATTTTTTGGGGGTGCCATTGTATGCCTACAACAATCACACATTACACACATCAAAATCTCCCACATTGAACACTTATCACCAATTTAAACATCAACTTTAATCAAATAGAAGGTCAAGTTAGCTATGTCACTCACTCATATTCAATTAACATGGAATATCACAAGCGAACTTACAATCTAGATGATGTAATTGACTTTATACAAGTTTGATATATGACAAACATTCCCAATCATTATCCTATTGCAACTAAAAATCTACCAATGCTAAAAAAAAAATAGGTTAATTTTGTTTCATTATCAACAAGAGTCTAAAATTGCCTACTCTTCACACAAATTCAACTAATCAACCTAATAATCGAGCATAGTAATCGAATCAAACTACAAAAGGGTAACAAGAAAGAATGCATGTCAAGTGGTCAGTGATATGGCAAAATCAATTTCAACTTCAAATTCATTGATTCTCAAACTAATCCTCATCCTTCATCAACCAATCATGCGATTACAAAGGCCACCACTACAAATTTAGTATTAGAATACTTAAAAACAGTCAACATTGGCAAAAAATCACAAAATAAACTTGTGCATAACCAATATCAATATAGTAACTATTCTAACACAAAATTTGCCCCTAATCTTAACAATAAAGTTCATAATAATCAAATAAAGACTAAGGGAAAGAGATAGCCGTACTTACCGGTCGGATTAATTGAAAGACTTTGAAATGAACTTTTTTGCGTCCTTTTCGACCCGGCCCCAACTTTGCTCCAAATCCGAAATTTTTCGGATAGAAGTGTGTGTGGTGATGTGGGTGAGGGGTGGTGTGAATTTGAGAGGAAGAAATTGAGTAGAAATTGCGATTTTGAGGGTGTGTGTGCGTGTGTGTGCGCAAATCGTGTAAGGGGGGAGGGGAGAAGAATGACCTGCTGTTCCGCGCAGGGGTAGTTATACCCGCGCGGAATCTCAGCCGAGATGCATTTTTTAATTTTGTGTCTCGGCCGAGATCTGTTCTTTGGTCTCAGACTTGTTTAGCTCACATCTCGGCCGAGATTGCTTCCCAGCAATTTTGCCCTCATTCTGGACAAATTGATCTCGGCCAAGATACGTATGTGTCTCGCCTGAGATTGGCCTCCAACAATTTCGCCCAAATTCTAGACAAAATGATCTCGGCCGAGATGACTTGGTGTCTCGACCGAGATAAGTTTCCAGCAATTTTGGCCAATTTTCTGGACAAGTTGATCTCGGCCGAGATGATTTGGTGTCTCGGCCGAGATTGGCTTCCAGCGATTTTGGGCCAATTTGAGCTCTATTAAATCTCGGCTGAGATGAATGTATGTCTCGGCCGAGATACTTTTATTGCAATTTTACCTGTTTTTACCTTTGTGACGTCTCGACCGAGAATCCTCGTGTGTCTCGGCCGAGATTTGTCTCCAGCAAATTTTTCCTTCATTTTGGTCTCCTTCACCCCCATTCCATGCTATCTTGATTATTCTGATTGATACCTGCACAATTCTAAACAAAAACATCAAATATGCCACAAGGCATTTTGTAACGCCCGGAAAATTCCGCCTATTTATTTTACCAATTTGTGTGATTTTATTTTCAATCATCATTTATTTTATTCATAAGCCAACCCATTTCATGTGATTAATAATTTATATTTGGGCTGTCTAGTCCAAATATATAATTAATGGGCCATCAATTTTTAGTTATATTTTTTTAAGTCCGCATTTTAAGGTCCATTTGCTTAAACAGATTTTCTACTCATCATCACATACATCTGTATTATCAGCCCAAAGTATAGGCCCAACCACTAGTTTGACTCAATTTGAGCCCAAAGAATTAAGGATATTACCGTAGATGGAGATATATCATATCAGTTACAGGAATTTTCTTAGTGGGTGTAAGGTGTGAGAACGTGGGTGAAAGGTGGGAGTAGTGGAGTGGTGAAAACTGGAAGTTGTAACCATACGTATTTACTTCTTATAAATACAAGAATCTTTTCTTTCCCTTTTACTGTCTACTGCAAAGAAGCAAAGAAGGTAAGGAATTCTTCAAATTCTGGTTATTGAATTTCTTAAGCCAACTCGTCCTTACCCAAAACTTTTCCGGCAAATTCCGCCGGCAGATTCGACCCCAATCCTTGAACCCAATTTCGACCCACCACCGCCACTTATCCGACCGACTACGATACTTTTCCGCAGTCTCCGGCCGCCGTCGATAAAGAGAAGAGAAAATAGAATTCTAAGGGTGTAACTGTGCATTTGACGAAGAGGAGGAAAATGGACAACGGCGGTGGAGGGCGTGTATCAGTCCGTATGGACAATGGCGGTGGAGGGCGTGTATCAGTCCGTATGGAAAGGTGGAGGGCGTGGTATCAATCCGTATGGAAAGGTGGAGGGCGTGTATCAGTCCGTATGGAAAGGAGGAGGGAGACTATCTAAATCCCAAATTTCATCTTTCTGTTTCCAGCCCACATACTCATCTAAACCCAACTTTCAACACGTTATCTTCAAATTGGGCCAATATTTTTTTTTTACCAAGCCCACTGCTTCCAAAAAGAAAATCACAACATTCAATATATATTCATGTTTCCTCAACCATACCATTTGTAGCCTTTTCTCACAATCTGATGATGATATTATTATTATATTATTATTTTCAATCTTTCTTTAATTCTCATTTCCTTACTTACGTTTTCTTGTTGAGATGAGTTATATACTCAATATTAAAATATTCCTCATTTTTCATTAATTGTAGAATTTGAGAAGCGTGAGTACGGGCCTAGGACTTTGGACTAATTCAAGCATTTGCATATCACACATCACACTTTTCCAGGTGGGGGTTTATTGTTTATCGCTTTAATTATTTTTACTTGACTGTATACATGTGCACTTATTCTTCAAGTTGTTACTTGCCAATACAAGTGACTATTCAATTTGCTACTTGCCAATACAAGTTTAGCTCATTGTCATTATGCTACTTGCCTATACAAGTTTAGCTCATTACCATTATGCTACTTGCCAATACAAGTTAGCTCTATGTGTCTTGCCAATACAAGCGCATCATTATGATAATTGTTACATTGTATGCCTCTTTGTATTTATAATTAATGTGATAAACTGTGACTCCCACGAGTTGAAGGAAGCTCACCCCAACCCATTATTGAACCTCAGGTAGAAATGGAATGAGCAATGGAAGCAGAGGTGGAGCCGGAAAGTATATTGTGGTATAAAGTTATAAATTATTTTTATTTGGACTTAATAATTAAATGTGTGCAATATGGTGTTTATGATTTAGGATTTACATTATTTCAAAAGTATGGTGAAGTTTTGGACTTGTAGTATGTGGTAGTTGAGATCTTATGAAATTATGGTATGCTAGGAGTTTAAGGTGATTTATATAGTTCCTAATTATAATTGAGTACTTGATAAAATTATTATGGTGAAATTGATGTGTTAGAGTCATAATTGAGAAATATTTTAATAAGTTTTTACATGTTCTAGATATTTAACAAATTATCAGTGATTTATACTAGAATGTCAATTTGATTGAAGGAATGTTTAAGATGTGCGTGGTTTAAACAAATTATATTTTCCGCTGCCAATTACTTAATACTATCATCAAAATTCTTAAAGTATTTAAAATATTTCGTATATTTTCAATATTGATTTTAATATACTTTATTTTGTAAAATATTGTGACATTATATATGATTATAATTACTATTTTCGTAATGGCTTGATTTTAAAATATAGTATTTAATTAAATAAATTAAATATCATGGCTTGATTTTTGGGTTTATAATTACTTAAAAATAGTCCAGAAAATCGGGCTGTTACACATTTATTAAGCATCTATCTATGAATTTGAAAATGCAAAAATTTAAAGATACCGCTGGGGTGCCTCCCGACAAGCGCCTTTGTTTAACGTCGTTGGCTCGACGGATGTTCACTCAGCTCGATGGTGGGTCTTCTACTTGTTCCTCTTCAAGCGGGCTACTTTGACAGCCTTCGAAATACGGCTTGAGCAATTGTCCATTCACTTTGAAAATCTTGCCCGTTTTACCGCTTTCTATCTCAATGGCCCCACGTGGATATATCTTCTTGACAATGAATGGTCCAATCCACCTTGATCGAAGCTTTCTGAGAAACAATTTCAACCGCGAGTGGTACATAAGTACCTTCTCTCCAACCACAAAAGTTTTTTGGGATATCCTTGCATCATGAAAGGCTTTAGTCTTCTCCTTATATATCAACGCGTTCTCGAAGGCTTCATTCCGAATCTCTTCTAGCTCTTGGAGTTGAAGTTTCCTGTGCACACCCGCCTCATCAACACTCATGTTACATCTCCGGATGGCCCAATAGGCTTTGTGTTCGAGTTCAACCGGAAGGTGGCACGATTTGCCATAAACAAGGCGATATGGGGACATGCCTATAGGTGTTTTGTAGGCGGTCCTATATGCCCATAAGGTATCATCAAGCCTCAAACTCCAATCTTTCCGATTAGGTTGGACGATCTTCTCTAGCACCAATTTGATCTCTCGATTTGAGGTCTCGGCTAGCCAATTTGTTTGTGGATGATAAGGAGTAGACACTTTATGCAAAACTGGATATTTCTTGAATAGTGCTTCAATGGTCCGGTTGCAAAAAAATGCGTACCCCTATCACTTATGATGGCTTTCGGGATCCCAAATCTTGCAAATATGGTAGACTTGACGAAGTCCGCAACAACCTTTGAATCGTTCGTACGAGTAGCCTTTGCTTCCACTCATTTGGACACATAGTCCACAACCAACAAGATATACAGATTCCCATGAGAAGATGGAAACGGGCCCATGAAATCCATTGACCAAACGTCGAAAATTTCACACACCATTATTGGTCGTTGGGGCATTTGATTCCTCTATGAGATGTTCCCCGTCCTTTGGCAGTTGTCACATGACTTACAAAAAGTGTAAGCATCCTTAAACAAGGTTGGCCAAAAGAAACCGCTCTCGAGAACTTTATGTGTTGTCCTCTTGGGACCAAAGTGTCCCCCACATGCATAGGAGTAACAAAAAACAAGTATTGGTGGGACTTTTGTTTCGAGAATGCACCTTCGTATGACTTGGTCCGAACCATGTTTCCATAAATATGAATCATCCCAAAAGAAATATTTCGCCTCACTTTTCAATCTATCTCTTTAGGCCTTGTTCATACTATCGGGGTATACTCCTCTCACCAAATAATTAGCCAAGTTGGCATACCACGGGACACCCGAATCTGATGCCATGAATAACTACTCGTCTGGGAAACTCTCTCGAAGAGGTAATTCTGTCCCCTCTTAGGTTAGTCTGCTCAAGTGATCTGCTACAGAATTATCAGCACCCTTTTTATTCCTTATTTACAAATCAAACTCTTGTAACAGCAAGATCCAACGTATCAGTCTGGGTTTTGCTTTCTTCTTTGCCATAAGGAACCTGAGAGCAGCATGATCAGTGAACACGATGATTTTTGTCCCGACTAGATAGGACCTGAATTTCTCGAGTGCAAAAACAACAGCGAGGAGTTCCTTCTCAGTAGTGGTATAGTTGGCCTGGGCTGGATTTAATGTCCGTGAAGCATAGTAAATTAGATGTGCCATCTTTCCTATTCTTTGCCCTAGGACTGCACCCACTGCTTGATCACTGGCATCACACATTAGTTCGAAAGGAAGCTTCCAGTCGGGTGGTTGGATGATGGGAGGAGTGACAAGCATTTCCTTAAGCACATCAAACGCAATCTTGCATTCTTCATACATTTCAAAATCAACGTCTTTCTGCAATAGACGACATAAGGGAGAAGCAATCTTAGAAAAATCTTTTATGAACCTGCGATAAAAACTTGCATGGTCAAGAAACGGACAAACTTCCTGCACATTTGCATGGTAAGGCAAAGAGGCAATTATTTCAACCTTAGCTTTATCCACTTCAATGCCTTTCTTAGAAATCAAATGTCCTAGTACAATTCCTTGCTCTACCATGAAATGGCAATTTTCCCAGTTCAACAAGAGATTTTTATCAATGCATCTTTTAAGGATTTTCACAAGATTCTCAAGGTAATTTTCGAATGATTTTCCATAAACACTAAAGTCATCCATGAAAACTTCAATGAAATGTCCAATAAATTCGGAGAAGATACTTACCATACACCTTTGGAAGGTGGCAAGTGCGTTGCAAAGCCCAAATGGCATGCGCCTCCAAGCTAATGTGCTAAAGGGGCATGTGAAGGTCATCTTCTCTTGATCCTCTGAAGCAATCGGGACTTGGAAGTAGCCGAAAAAACCATCCAAGAAGCAATAAAAGGGGTGACCGACCAATCTCTCTAGCATTTGGTCAATGAAGGGTAATGGGAAATGGTCTTTCCTTGTCATAGTATTCAGCTTTCTGTAGTCGATACAGACTCGCCAGCCGGTCTGTAGTCGTGTAGGCATCATCTCCCCATCTTTGTCCTCTAGGACTGTTATACCAAATTTCTTTGGGACCACCTAAGTCGGGCTCACAAATCTGCTATCGGATATGGGGTAGATGATTCCCACATCTAATAGTTTGATGACTTCTTTCTTGACTACCTCCATCATGGGAGGATTGAGCCTTCGTTGTGGTTCTCTACTTGGCTTCGCATCATCTTTGAGAAGTATGTCGTGCATGCATAAGGATGGACTTATTTCCTTGATGTCGGCAATAGTCCATCCTATTGCCTCCTTGTTCTGCTTGAGAACCTCAATCAATGCCTGCTCTTGACTGTGAGTTAACTTTGAAGAAATGATCACGGGTAATGTCTTGTCCTCCCCAAGGTACGCATACTTGAGGTGAGAAGGAAGGGCCTTAAGCTCAAGAACAGGTGCCTTGATTGTAGAAGGTAGAGCTTTTTCTTGTGATTCCGGGAGGGAAATGAACTTATGTGCATATTTTGGTAGGAATGACTTTGGTGCACCCATTTGTGCCACTGTTTCCACCAATGCCTCATTGGTCTCCCAAACCTCCTCTTTTCCCTTCTCCAACTAAGTGGTAAGTGCAACTTCCACTGGGTCCCTACATGACAACTCAAACAACTCTTCCACGAGAGGGTCAATAACCTCAATGGAAAATACAGAATGAACATCCTCCGGAAAATGCATTGCATCAAAGATATTGAAATTGACAATTTAACCATCAAATTTCATCGTGAGGGTGCCCTCACGGACATCGATCTTGGTTTGGGAAGTATTTAGAAATGGTCTTCCCAACAAGATCGGTGTGAACGTTGATGGATGCCCTTGCATGTCCATCACATAGAAATCAGCGGGAAACACGAGTTCATCAACTTCAACTAGCACATCCTCAATTACCCCATCGAGATACGAAGTGCTTCAGTCGGCTAGTTGAATGACGATCCTTGTTTCCTTAAGTGGACCCAAATTTAAAGAATGAAAAATTGAACGTGGCATGACATTAATCGAAGCTCCTAAGTCGAGCATTGCACGTTCAATTCGACAGTTACCTATTTTGCACGAAATCACGAACATTCCAGGGTCTTTACACTTTGGTGGGAGTCTCTTTTGGAAAATGGTGGATACATTCTCTCCCATGATCACTTTTTCATTCCCTTTAAGCTTCCTTTTGTTGGTGCAGAGGTCTTTCGAAAAATTCGCATATCTGGGAATTTGCTTCACTGCATCAATCAGCGGGATATTTATCTCCACTTTTCTGAACATTTCCAGCATTTCTTTATCCCTATTTTTACCCGGGACCTTCTTGATTTGGCTAGGGAATGGCAGTGGTGGAGTTGAAGAATTGACATGTGGCTCCTGGACGTCTCGTCCGAGATTTGGTTGTGTCTCGGCCGAGACAAGCGTGCAACGTTTTTCCCCTTCATATAGGATTGCTTGATCTCGGCCGAGATGACTTGGTGTCTTGGCCGAGTCTATTGGACAGGGAATTTCCTTCTCTGGGCGAAGTGAGCCATCTCGTTTCTTTCTCAGCATTTTCCTCTTCACTTGCGATTCTCCTCTCTCCGTTGGAATGATGCCCGGGCTTTTTAGGCTCTCCAAGCATCACCCCACTTCTTAAAGTGATTGCACTGACATTCCGGGGGTTTATCTCGGGTTGTGCCGGTAGCTTTCCACTTTGAGCACTCTCCAGATGGGATACCGCTGATGCTATTTGATTGACTTGATTTTCAATACTCTGGAACCTCGAACTTGATTCCTTCTGCAGTTGAAGCGTACTAGTTGAGAGGCTCTTGACTATGTCGGAAAGGGATGGATCAGAAGGTACTAGTTCAGTGGGTTGCATTTGCTGGAACATCCCCCTAGGGTAGGGGGGTCGATTGTGTCCACCTTGATCACCTTATTGATGCATATTTGGACCTTGATTCCCATATTTGAAATTGGGGTGATCTCTCCACCCCGGATTGTACGACTGCGAATAGGAGTACTGTGTTGGCATGAGCCTCCATTTCTTCTCCAAGAATAGGACAGGTATCAGTGGAGTGCTCGGTTATCTGACAGATTATGCAGGGTTTTGGGGTATGAGTGCTCCCCGAAATCACTTTCTTCACCAGGTCGGTGAGCTGGTCGAATCTTTCTTCAATACTTGAATCGATAACATCTTTGACTTGCCTCGCAGGCTCTCTACAACCGAATTGTTGGGTGTTAGCGGCCATCTTGGAGATCAATGCTTGAGCCTCGATTGGGGTCTTGTCGACCAGAGCCCCTCCACTAGCTGAATCAATCATGTTCCGTTCAGTTATACACAGTCCCTCGTACCAATACTGGATTAACAACTGTGGAGTGATTTGATGTGGTGGGCAGCTCCCTACAAGCTTCTTGAATCTTTCTCAATACTCATACAATGTTTCCCCTTGCATTTGCCTCACTCCACTAATTTCTTTTCGGATGGTGGTGGCTCGAGATGCAGGAAAATACTTTTCTAGAAATTGTGTTTCCATCTGATTCCAAGTAGTAATGGAACCCGGTGGCAAGTAGTACAACTAGTCTCTTGCAAGATCTTTCAATGAGAAGGGAAATGCTCTGAGCTTAATTTGCTCTTCAGTCACCCTGGGCGGCTTCATGCTCGAGCATACCACATGAAATTCCTTCAAGTGCTTGTGCGGGTCTTCCCCGGATAGCCCATGGAATGACGGCAGGAGGTGAATGAGCCCCAATTTGAGCTCAAACCGGTATCATTCCCTATCTCTGGGAATGTAATACACAAGAGTTCGTGTGCAACCCTTGTGTTGGCAAGTTCCTTCATGGTTCTTTCCTAATTCTGCTCACCAGCCATCTCTTCCAATTTAATCTCCTCACTCTCTATACTCAAGGTTTCAGATGATCCTCGGACCTCTTCAAGTAACCTTGTTCTTCTCCTCAATAACCTTTCGTGTTCAACTATCTCTGGCTCGTATAGAAGTCATTTTTCCCCTTAGGAACGTAAGAACATTAACTACCTATCCAAAAACAAGAAAGCTAGATAATATCGGATTACTAGATAAACAGGAAATAGATAAACGAATAATAAACTAAACATAATGCTTGAACAATAAAACAACACTATTCTTATCACCGTTCCCTTTAACGGCGCCGAAATTTGGTACGTGTCAAATGTCGCGTCAAATTAAATTAGTATACATATATATATATATATATATATATATATATATATATATATATATATATATTAAACCTCAACCTAAAACTTTAACCAGTAGAGCGATAAGTAAGGGTCGATCCCACGAGGAACGACAGTCTAATATTATTTTAATATGTCAAGCAATTGTAAAATTCAAATGAGAACAAAAGCAAACAACGAAAGCAATAAAGGTGGGGGCTTTTGTTTGTCAAACTATAAACTATCAATAACTATTAGGAACAACTATTTAACTATGATCAACTAAACTAAGATTCAATTAGCAAAAGATAGCAAGATAGATAAATTGATTTTTTGATTTTTAAAGTATGAATTCAACCCTTGATCAAGTATCCCCTTGTTTCAAACAATCTATGTATTTAATGTCATTAATCAATTAGTTAGCCATGAAACTCCTACTCCAAGATTGATAACAAGCTCTATCAATCTAATTGTCTCTTAAGTATGATTAATCAAAATAAGCTCTTCAATTAATCCTACTCAACTTATCAAATCCTAAAACAAGCTCTTTAAGAATCAATAGTCAAGTGTTTTACGAATTAAGATAGTGGAGTAGATTCGACATAGAACTTATAAGCTCGGATCTAGTGGTGGAATTCTATGTTATCCCCAATAAAATGAATCTATTATTTACTACCCGGGAATCGAATTCATAACAATTAAGGATTATAAACTCAATTCTAGCAACACACTAACAAATATTCAAATGAGTAATCAAACCATAATTCAATTCATAAGTGTGAATCAATAATCCCAAATAACATAGAAAATTCCAAAGACATAATCAAATCGATTAACAACAGTAGAAATTACATAAACATTCTCAATCCAAGGTTCAACTAATGATCAAGGCCTGAAATAAGGGTGCTAGCCACCCATTACACCTAATAAATCAGTAAATCAAAGGAAATACAATAAGACATGATAAAATTATAGAAGAAACCAAGAACTTGAGTAGAAGGAATGAAAAGCCTCCAATCGCCTTCCCAATGTAGCTCTTGAGGATGATGGAGGTTGGAATATATGTTATTCAATGTCCTAAGATAGGTTAATTTCGAAAGGGAGGATATATATATATAGGGGAAGAGTTGTTACTTCAGTTTAAGGTAAAATCGCGTTCAGAAATTTAAAACAGGGCAAGGAATCTCGGCTGAGATGCAAGTGTGTCTCGGCCGAGACGTGAAAAAAGAGCTTTTTTAATTTGTAAATCGAGGGGTGATCTCGGCCGAGATTGGGTTGCATCTCGGCCGAGGCGTGAAAAGGAAAGTTTAGGGCTTTTTAGGGTTTGGATTATCTCGGCCGAGATTAGGTTTCATCTCGGCCGAGAACTTCATCTCTTTGAATCTCTGATTTTCCCTGGAGAGGTATCTCGGCCGAGATGCAATATCCGTCTCGGCCGAGATCTTCAGTCTCTTAAAATTTCAGGATTCCCTAGAAAGGTATCTCGGCCGAGATCAATCCTTCAGCCCTGTCCCTTGTTCCCTCGACTGATCCATCGACTCAACGATCGTTTGATGTTCTTTTTCGATCTTTTTGCACCTGTTTTAACACATAAACACCACAAACACATTATTTTGCCCATGAGAATACAAAAGCACTAAATACACGTGATTGTGCACATTATTGACATTAAAATGGCACTAAAAGCGCCCTAAAGTGCGTGCACAGAACACGTGTACCAGGCACCATCTCTCTAAAAAGATTGTCGGGTCAGTCAATGGCCTATTAGGCTATTGGCCTATTGATCTGCCTTCTTGGGTCTGGTAGTATTTTGCACTGAGCCTATTTTACGACCTCTAATAGTCGTGAACGAATATGTCTTTTTATTTGCCTTAGATTTATCTTTATCTTCTTTTTAGTACATATCCTGATTGGGGAGGAATTCAACGGGATTTGATTCATGTCATTGGTGTGATTACAAAGAGCTCAACCAACTGACTTAGGATAAAAATATTTATTTGTTCCTTTAATTAAGCGACTAAGATTTCTCTTTCCCCACTATATTGGTGACGAATACTTGAGTTTGTCGCAAACCCTCTTTATTTTCAGCTCCTCTGCTCTTTTAATACGGTTTTTTTAACCAGATATTTCCTAGACCTCCTTCGTTAGCAATGAAAATTTCTTTTCGTCACAAAAGTAATGACAAAAGTTAAGAGTGTTCATGGCAAATTTCCTGTGATTTTACAGTAAAATAATATAAGATGTTATTTTAGCAGGATAATTAGAGGGATTGCATTGCTCTACTCCTTTAAACCATACCTTCAGACAGAGACGGACATACGCTTGTGCCAAGGAGGGCACTGGGGCCCCCTGATATTTTCGGAATTAACAGTGATACAGTAGTACATAGACGAATATTTGTGGAAAGAATCTATTACTAGTGAGAGAATCCATGGATGATGTTCAAACCCGAAAACTTTTTATTTTGGTGATGGAGAAGGGCGGCTGAAGAAGACGAAGTGGCGAACCGAATGAGTGGGGTTAAGACGAAGACGCAGTGAATCTTTTAGGTTAAACTTCTCTTTGGAAATTGCTAGAGAGCCTTGTAATATTATTAGGCCTCCGTGTTGCCTAAGTCCACTACTTGGAATTTAGTGATGTTACTAGACCTTTCAGCCGCTCAACTTCATTCATTTTAGATTACCTGGATGATTATTGAACATTTTTATTTTAATAATAATTGTATTCTATTCTTTTATTAGTGTATTATAAACATTGAATGCAAACATTAATCAACAGTGAAATGTAAATCTGTAATTAGTGGGGTAATATAAATACTATAACTTGAATTATTTTTTATTTAAATTACTCTGTATATACATATATAGTTATGTGCATTTGTATAGACGTGTTCATGTCCTTCTATCTTAATCTTTTATTTTATTTTTTTGGATTTTTTCTATCCGTATCATCGTAACATAAATATTGGAAATCAAAATGTTAGATTTCTAGATATGAACCTATGACGAATACCAGCACCTAACTCCGAGAAATATAATACTACCTCTGTCCTACTTAATTTTGCGGAGCTAATCGGACACGGATATTAAAAAAAAATAGATTTTGGGGTATCTTTAATTTTTTTAAAGGTGAAGATTGAGAGTGGAGATTTTGAGGGTGGTGAATGTGATAGAAATTTCTTTTTTAAGGGCGTGCAAAGTTAAGTAGGACAAATCGAAAAGGAAAGTATACAAATTTAAGTGGGTCGGAAGGAATAGTAAATTGATGATGGCCCCCTCAATCGAATTTCTGGGTCCATCACAGTCGGTGCGACAACAAGATCAGACAGAAAGCGGCCACCGATAAGAAACGGCTGGTTCGATCTTCCAGAATTTCACACAATTCAAGTAACTGGCAAATTGCTAATAGAATTTTGGCTAGTTTGTCTCTCTAGGCATGGAGCTATGTGTATGTGTATCTTTATTTCTATTATTTGGTTGGTGCATGCATGCATGCATGTCTAAGTATGATGTTAATGATTGGTAATTTGTTGAGATGTCTAAGCTGAATTTACTAGAAGGAAAATCACACTTTCTGCATGAGGTTGAGCACCCACGTGACTACTCCAACATACACATGCATAAGGACAAATTTGGTTGAGCACGTTGTTTTTATTTTGCTGACTAGGATAATATTTTTTAGATTTATGACATAGATAATCCAGTTGTCAAAACTTCATTGGTAGTTCTTTTCACAAGTTCTGCCTATTTATAGGCATTGTAATTGCTCTTTTTGGATATACGAAAATATAGAAAAGGGAACTTTCCCAGAATGAAGAATATTATGCTTAGAATTTAAGCTTCTTTACATGGTATCAGAGCCAATGGTGAAAATTGGCAACGAAATGGTTCTGATCAACAATATCAGTCAGAAAGAAGAAGAGGCAACACCGGCCATGGTGATTCAACCATATGCCAGAGAATCAGATCCATTAATGTTGCATGGAGCTGACCATCCTGGAATGGTGTTAGTTGCAACGCCATTCAATGGATCTAACTTTCTAAATTGGAGTCGTGCTGTTAGACTTGCGTTGAAGGCGAAGTCGAAACTTGGTTTCATTACTGGTGAAATATCAGTGCCAGAGGAAGGAACAATAGAGTTTGAGCAGTTTCAGAAGGTTGACTCAATGGTGACATCTTGGATTCTGAATTCACTATCGAAGGAGATAGCTGACGCCTTCTTATATATTGAAAACGCCAAGGAGTTATGGATCGAGATAAAAGAGAGATATGGAGAATCAAATGGTCCGCTACTTTATGAGCTGCAAAAGGAGATTTCGAACTTTACTCAAGGAAATCTATCAGTTGTAACTTATTTCACTAAGCTAAAACGACTATGGGAGGAATGTGCAAGTCTGATTTCCATACCAGCTTGTACATGTGGATCAGCTAAAGCTATGGGAGAATATGAAGCCAACAATAAACTGATGCAGTTTCTCATGGGGTTACATGATGATTACAATCATGCAAAGGATCAAATACTGATGATGGAACCATTGCCGAATCTGAATAAGGCTTATTCCATGGTTCTGAAGATGGAACGGCAGAGGAATGTTCAAAATAGTCCTACAGATCCACTTGAATCTGCTGCAATGCTGACTGGCAGCAATTATACTGGAAAGCCGAATCAATATGGGAGAGGCAACAATATTAAAACGCCTATTACAAAGAAAACCTCTAGTTTCACTGGAACTGGCAGGGGAAGAGGTAATGGACAGAGAATTAGCAAAGAAGAAAGAGATAAAATGCAGTGTACTCACTGTGGAGCACATAGACATGAAATCTCTGAATGTTTCAAATTGCATGGCTATCCAGATTGGTATAAACAATTACGAGAGCAGAGAAATTCTGGTACTGTGAATTTGGTTGAAGGTGGATCCAATATTCAAAAGAAGGAGGAAACACCTAAGCAAATCACTCCTGATTTTGCAGCATTGATTCAACAAGAAGTGGCTAAGTACATGGAAGGCAAACTCGGCACAGCTCAAAACAGTGAGGCATTAACCTTTGCTCATTATTCAGACTATGCAGGTAATCCAGGCCATTGCTATGTTTTTACAGTCCCTGGTAATATGAGCAAAACGTGTTGGATACTCAATACAGGTGCTAGCAGACACATCTGTTCTGATCCAACTCAGATTCATAATATTAGAAATTTGCAGAATCAAATTAATGTCTTCTTGCCTGATGGAAGCACTAAGAAGGTGTCTCAAGTTGGTGATGCTGTTATTAATGAGTTTATCACCCTAAGAGATGTGTTATACATTCCCACCTTTAAATATAACTTGCTTTCCATCACTCAATTACTCAAGGTTATGCCGATCAAATCCATGTTTACTAAATCTGAATGCATTCTTCAGGACCTTCAAACTGAGAGGACGCTGGCTGTTGGAAGAGTGCATGGAGGCCTTTACATAATATCTGCTTGTCTTCCCTCTACTATTTGCAACAATATTTCTAATATTCCTTCTTCCGTTTGGCACAATAGGTTAGGGCATACTTCTGTGGGATGTATGAAACATGTTTCTTGTATTGAACCTTCCTCTATTGATGAATCAATAAAAGATTGCTCTATCTGTCATAAAGCTAAACAGAGTCGGTTATCATTCCCATCAAGCAATTCTGCCACTACGGAACCCTTTGCTCTTATGCATATAGACCTTTGGGGACCTTATACTCAAACTTCCCTCACCAACACACCTTACATGATGACTATTGTGGATGATTTCACTAGGTGTACTTGGATTTATCTTATTAAGTACAAATCTGATGTTCCATCCCTTTTGGACAAATTTCTTAGATTTACTATCACTCAATTTAATAAACGGGTGAAAATAGTAAGAACCGATAATGGCACCGAGTTCCTTAGTTCCCATACTCAAAAGGTCCTTCAAACTCATGGCATTATGCATCAAAAGACTTGCTCCTACACTCCTCAACAGAATGGCATAGTTGAGCGCAAACATCGTCACATTCTAGATATTGCTAGAGCTTTAATGTTTCAAGCAAATTTGCCATCAAAATTTTGGCCTTACTCTCTTCTTACTGCTGTCCACATTATCAATGCTCTTCCCACTGCCACTCTTGAATGGAAATCTCCCTATGAAGCTCTGCATGGCACAATTCCTGATTATAATTCTCTCAAAACATTTGGGTGCTTGTGTTTTGCCACTAAGACTATTCCACACAAGCACAAATTTGAAGCACGAGCTCACAGGTGTGTATTTCTAGGGTATGTGCATGGGGTAAAGGGATTCAGACTTTATGATATTGACACAAATACACTGCTTGTTTCTAGAGATGTCGTTTTTTGTGAAACCACCTTTCCTTATGTTAACCCGGATAGCGCACCCACTCAATCACTACAACAATTCTGCAAAACGACAACGGTGGAAAACCGTTGTCGTTTGCGGTAAATGAGCGTTGTCGTACCTGGCGTTGTAGTAGACTCCTACCTACCACAACGGTTTTTTACCGTTGTTGAAGACCTATACCACAACGGTTTTTAACCGTTGTGATTGATATTTATGACAACGCCCTTTACAATGCAGCTTAACCGTTGTCGTTTGTATCACAACGCTTATTGTTAACAACAGTTATAAACCGTTGTCGTTTGAGCCTTTACAACAACAATCATTACCAGTGTTTTCCACCGTTGTCGTTTAATTTTGATAACAATGTAAAGACAACGGTTTTTTACCGTTGTCGTTTAACCTTTATAATAGGGGTTTGTGGTACTTGTTTTTAGGTATTATTTTCCTTTTTTAATATTTTTAAATAATAAATAATTCAATAAAATACATCACATAAAAGAAGAAAAACATAAATAAACTAACAATTATTTTGATAGTCAAATCATCCAATTCAATATATCTAGTACATTATTTAGCAAAAACAACCACCAATATGCTTTCGAAACTAATATAAAATTAACTATGCGGTCGAATCGATCAGATCTTCTTGAGCTTTAACGCAGTTCACAGTATGCAAAAATTTCGTTCCTTCATTTCCCAACAGCTCACGAAGATCATAAGTACCTTGCAAAATTAGAAAAGAATATATCAACTCCAGAAAAAATAAGATCTCTTTTTTTTTCATTTTCTTATTTTGCTAAACCAAGTAGCTAAAATCCTAGGCAGACTGCACAAATATCAACAAACTAAAAATATGTGGAAAATAATAAAAGGGAAAATAAGCACTAAACCATAAAATATAAAGAGAAAATACTAAGCAAACAACTGATATTTTGCAAGCAAATGAGCAAATGTCTTTGTTGTCCAAAATGACACTTAAGAAGATAAATAGCCTTTCTATAGTAAGATAAAGAGGGGGCACGTGATGTAACTGAAATTAAATACCTAAATTATAATTTATTTTTCTTTTCTTTTGGAATTTGTATGCTTTTTCCAACATGAATATTGTGTTAGTTGCGTTTCAGGTAGATTTTATGTGTTACTTAATCCAAGAACTTAATATCAGGTAATATGAGCAGGAAAAATCTGCTACAGATTCCATGAATATATCAACTTCATAGATTAGGGTCGAGTATCCAAACCTTAGAGCATTATCGCTCCGATATGAATCATTATTTTCAGCTTCATCTCCTAATTGGCGTACAACAAACAAGCTATAACTTAGAGCATGAACGTTACTAACATGCAATAGTGCTTAAAAGAATTTTTTAAAATCAATCATCAACAATATTTATAAGTTAATATCAAGAAAAATGCAACTCAATGAGTTTTTAATACTTGATGATGAATCTTCAATCAGTGGAAGTTCTTCTTTGAATGATCTTCGTCGTCCATTCATCTTCAAAATCAGGTCACTGACTATCTAATATATGCTCTTCAGCCGAGTTGATGATACCCAAAGCTGTAAAATCGTAAAGTTAGGCAGCTCTTGAGAAAAAAAGGACTATATTCAAAGCCCAAACGCAAACCTTGAGAGAGAGAACCTTATGCTATTTGGCTATAAGGATCATATTGCACCATTGTGTTCACTCTAGACATCATTAATATTTAAATATGATACACTCCCTCTAATAATAAAAAGGTTTTCCTTTCTACTTGTACTATTTAAAGGTCTTCTATGCACAAGTCTAAACCATCTAAATCACGTTTCTCTAATTTCTAATCCAATAGGGCTGCCCCCATCTTCTTTCTAATATTTTCATTAAAAAACTCTGCCTAATTCAGTGTATCCGTACATCCATTAGAACATTCAGATTTTTATTATATAAAAATCATGATGAAATTTGTAACAAACAAAACACAGGATTCTGGATGGCCATCGAGCAGCATCCAACAGACAATATGTATCCATTGCGAAAAAGGAAAGACATACTTACTTCTAGAGCCCGTTCAACTTCTCTCTCAATCCAAATAATACCATGGTCTGAAGTGGCGTTACAAGACAGAACTATACGCTCGAATCTCCCATCCACGGGGACCACCGTCTTCACAACTGGAGGAAATCTACCACACCTATATCCGAAAATGGATATTCATAAGCATTAGAAGATCAGTCATTAGTATACAAATATAACTTCTCAATTAATTTTAGGACTCGAAGTGTGCTATTTGTGTAGTTGTATAAGGTGAAAAAAGGTTTTTTGGGTATGATAATAAGACAAGTTCTGATCAAGCAATGAAATATTATCACCTTAGGCATTCGTTCGGCAAGCTCAACATGTGCTGCTTTAACTTCATAGTCATCACCTGTTTTTGTCAGACCCTATTGAAAAGGAAATGTTAGTACAAGAATCAAGTCATAATAACACAAACCAGAGAGGCTTACAACATTAATAACTAAAAAAAAACCCCATGTAAATTAATCTGCTTAGTATTTTTCACCTTGGTGATAACTGAAAGGGATAAATCCATGCGATTCATAAGAAGATCTGAGATTGTGTTCTTGACATATTGAACAGCGCTAGGGATATCTCTGTCTATAAGTATTTTATTGAGGCATTCACTGATCAGGTTCTTGACCAGCAAACAATTATCCCTTCGAACAGTTTCAATCCCTGAGGATAGAAAGTAGTGATAAGTGAGAAACTTTGATAATACGATGGATGGTATAATAATATCAAAATGAATAATTTGAAGGAAATAGAATTAGGTTGAGATGGTAATAGCAATATCAACATATTGAAGGAAATAGCAATATCATGAGCTGGTACTGTAAAGCGGATAGAACATCATATATGGGTTTGGTATTGTAAAGCGGATAAAACATCATATATTTTATTGCAAGCTTAAATAATTAGCAAATAAAGGGCATAAATGTGAAATGAGAGTCAAGATGTACATACCAGCATATGCATTTTCATCCAGTTATGCCTCCCATTGATCATCAAGATTAACATCAACTAAAAGGAAGCTTTGCACCCTGCATTTTTAGATGATATACAATTTAGAATAGGATTTAAGCATATTTTGTACAATCGAGAACATAAACTAAAATACTCAGTTAGCCACATACAATATGCTCACAGATACGAATCTGATTCAGGGTAAAAGAAATCAATTACATAACTGCCCAAAAGAAAAGACCACCAGCTTTTGATTCTTCTTTCATAGCTAACATAAAAATCCCAATATGTCTTGAGTTTCAAATTGAGAAGAACTTAGATGGTGTAGGTTTTTATCTATAATCTATGGATCTAGAAATAATAACTCTGCAGAATAAGATATACAAATACTTATATTTTCCTAGATATGATGTCCATACTTAACAAAAAGAGAACAAAAGGAAAAAAGACATTCAAAATTACTTTAATGTAAAAGCAAGAACAATATACAACCACAATAAACTATGCTAATAATTCTTTATTTTACATCACACTTTAACATAATCAGCATGTCGGGTGCAATCCGTGTGAGCGTAATGTCTCTTCAGTCTTCACTTGTCTCGTATTCTACATGTGGCTGCAATATAAACATAAACATTGTTGTAGCGTCGTTTCCGACTACCAAATTAAATCGTGTATGAAGATACACTTAAACCTTACCGACTACTCTAACTAGTAGAGTGGCAAGCAAGGGTCGATCCCACGGGGAACGGCCGAACAGTTTTGATTATGATGTCAAGTGGTTTATGATTAAGAATGCAAGAAATAAATACTTAATAAAGCAATAAGGGGGGTTGATGGGAAACTAACAATCTATTAATGACAATTAAAAGGAAATAGACACAATTAAAGAAACAAGTAACTCAAAAACACTAGAAGAGATCTTTTTCAGTTTTAGTTTTCAAATAGTAAAACAAGTCACCCTTGATCATGCTTCCCCTTGGTCTTGAACAATTGATGCAACTATTGTTAATGCCCGATTGAATTGTGATTTAAGCCCTTATCTCAAGACTATTAACAAGCTCTAATAGCCTTGTTGTCCCTTAATTTTAGTTAATCAAAATAAGCTCTTCGACTAACCCTATTCAGTTTAACCGAATCCTCGAACAAGCTCTCTTAGATTCAATCACCAAAAGCATTAAACAATAGGACAACGAGATAAATTCAACATAAAACTCGAAAGCTCGGTTTTAGTGGTTGAACTTTGTGTTATCCCCAATAAATAATTATTGTTTGCTACTCGGGAATCGGAAATCCTACAATTACGGATAGTAATCTCCTATTCTAGCAACACATTCACAAATCCCTTAAAGGGTGATCAAACCAATAATTAATTCATAAATGTGAATCAACAAGAGCAAATAACACAAAACACTTAAATACACAATAATCTCGGTAACATTAACCGTAATAATCACATCAATGTCTCGACTCAAGGTTCCACAATGATCAAGGATGAGCTAAGGGTGCTAGCCACCCATATTAACTAATACAATCAGAAAATAAATGGAAAAATGAAGAAACATGATACTGATTTGGATAAATCCAAAGATGTCTATTGGAGAAGATGATCCTTCAATCCCTTGTCCAATCTCCTTCTTTGGTGGCTGAAATGTGCTCTCCAAGTATCAAAAGCTCTCCACAAGTTGTCTAAAAGTTAGGTTAAATTCGAATGGGATGATATATATATAAAGGGAGAAAGTGCTAGACAAAAATAGGCAAAAACGTATTCAGGATTTTAAAACAGGGTAGTGAATCTCAGCCGAGACGGGAGTGTGTCTCGGCCGAGACGTGAAAGAGGGTTTTCAGGAATTTTGGGTCGAAGGTCAATCTCGGCCGAGATTTGGTGGAATCTCGGCCGAGACGTGAAACAGGGAAAATTAGGGCTTTTTGGGATTTGACTCATCTCGGCCGAGATTGGATTGTATCTCGGCCGAGATCTTCATCTTTGATACTCTTCAAGAATTCCCTGGAGACTTATCTCGGCCGAGATTGGATTGAATCTCGGCCGAGATCTTCAATCTTGCAAAACTCTAGAAATTCCCTGGAGGCCCATCTCGGCCGAGATTGACATCCTGTCTCGGCCGAGATCTTCATGTGGCTCTTCCTTTCTTGCCTCGATCGATCCCTTGACTCCTCGGTCGTTTAATCTTCGATTTTTACCCTTTTTACACCTGTCTTAATACAAAAATAGCTCAAACGCATTATTTTGCCCATTAGAATATAAAAGCACTAAATACACATAATTATGCACGTTATTGACACTAAAATGACACTAAAAGTGCCCTAAAGTGCGTGCACGGAACACGTGTACCAAATCTCCCCAAACTTAAAACTTGTTCGTCCCGAACAATAAAGAGAAAGACAAAAGAACACGTGTTTAGGGCAAAGTTTAGTGGCATTTGATTTCAAAATTTTCATGAAAAAGAGTAAGAGATCATGATAAAAGTGAGCATGTGTGATAGACTAGATCCACTACTCTCGAGACAAAACACTCTAAACTTAAGATCCTCACATGGTGAGTGTAACTCTCGACTCTCAAGTGTATCAAAAGGGAAGTGTATACGCTCACATTGAAATGCATAAAATGCCTACCATAAGCTTGCCAATCATCTAACTTCGATGTATACCGGCATGTGTGACAAAGAATCAAAAAGGTCTTTAATAGGTTGTAATATTTGCTTGGGGTAAGGTGGGATAATTTTGGGTAGAAGTGACTATAAAACGGACTAAATGAGTCGTGCACTACCCATCTACCCCTCAAACAATGGTCACTCTACCTCACTCTTTACTTCCTTAGTAAACTAATCCCAAAAATTGATTTCTTCACCTTACCACAAAGTCTACAACCTAAATACTTTCTCAATTTTCCCTTGAAGTGTATTTTCTTTTGAATTTCTACAACTTTGAGAACATCTATCAAAAGGCATTTACATTACTAGCCTCTCCAAATCAAAAGTAACAAATGAGTATATACAACTAACTTTTTCTTTTGTTTTTCTGATTTTTCGACTTTTTCCGATTTTTTTTTTTTTTTAATACACAAACAAAAATTTGAGAGGACTAGTATTCTCGATTCTTTTCCTATTGTTACAATTCCTTTCACCCTTCAATATTTCCAATAGTTCACCCTTTTCAATCCCAAATTACCCGACTACCTTCCAACCACCTCCCTCATACTCAAATAGTCCAATTAGGTTCAAAGGCTAATCGAAAGGGTTTCGGCTTGTAGAATTGGGTTGTCAAACAAAAGGCTAAAAGCTCAAGGGGCTCAACTAGAGACAATATCAAATTAGGTAAAAAGGATGTGTTTTCAAGCTTGAAAGTAGGCTCAAATCAAGGATTGCCTAAGATCATTTTCAATGTCACACAATGTACCGACTCATGCAAAATAGAGAATCAAGGCAAGTTCTAGAGACAACTAAATGCACTCAATGAATTTCACACCGAAAGAAAGTTTACGTTACTCCAAAGGCGGGAGTATCTTCTAAAGCTCAAAAACTCACTCGGTTGCAATTTTTGATCAAAAGTTTTGAGTGTATGTTCAATTTTGTTTCAAAAGTCTATCATGCTCTACCATGTGCTTCTTTCAAAGATATTTGTCAAAAACTTTCATCATTAATCAATGCCACATTTTCTTGTCCTAAACTTCATCCAATTGCTTTCTCGAGCTGCCAATTTGTACGAATCCCACCCCCTCCCCAAACTTAGTTGCAAACTTAGTTTGTGGAAAAAGAGGAGTACAATTTGGTGGCTCACCGAACTTAACCATTTTATTAAACGTTTATTCACAAACATTAACTAGATGAACTATTTTATTAAGAATCCTACGCCTACAACAATAAGGGGAAAATGTGTGCGTACTTATTAACCAAACAAACAATTGACTTTAAGGCACCCAATAATTATTCAAGAATTCGAAATGGCCAAATGCATATGTAATAATAATACCAACCAAGGCTAATAAAAATGACAATGGCTCACAGGCCGGCAATATTACCAACAATACAAATGGACAATATCACAAAAGCAATCAATATATAAATCAAATTGGCGGACAGGCCATCACAACAAATCCAACAAGCAAGTTATGTCAAATGGCTCACAGGCCAACAGTATAGATAATGAAAGAAGAAAAACGGGGGGTAGGGAATTTCGAGCAACCAAAATGGTCTTATCTTTTTGTTTTCCCCCAAACTTAGTTTTGCAACTAAGTTTGGGACAAAAAGGTAAGACTTCTCGGTCGCTCTACTCACAGCGAGCGGGAAGGTCGGGAACTCGAGCCGGTGAAACATCCTTTTATTGACTTGAAAAGGTCGAGAATCTTGGTCTGATTTTCTTGGATAGTGTCCTTGATTCCTCTCAGCTCAGCTCCAATAGATGCTCGTAGCTCCACCAATTCGGCTCTGACGCCTTTGATCTCGTCCCCCATGGCTGCCATTAAGCCCTCCTGCCGTTCCTGGAACTCAGATTGAGTTAGAATGGCAGTAGATGGTCGTTTCCTGGACGGTTGCTCTGGTTGGCTGCTTCCTTCCCCTTCAACCCCTACGCTCCGAACCCGTGCCACTGGACGTGACTTTTTAGCACGCTTGAATTTGGTCAATTCTTCCCGGTTTGGCTCCAAGGAGGCATTGAGGTGTGCCTCAGAGCTCAATTCCAAATTCAGCTTGCTTGCCAGGTGAGTGATGTAAGTCAGTCCGGGGTTAGGTAGGCGGAGGTAAGGTCCCTCGTTTTGGAGAACGTAAGGGACAGCCGGACCCGATGTGCCCTCTTTGTACCCGAGCATGGCAATGCGCATGTTCTCCATCTCCTCCCAATCCAAATAATAATCAGTGGTGATCGGTGTGTACTCTGGGAGGGGAACATTGTAGTGCTCGAGTATAGGGGTTATCAACGCCCCACAATAGATCGGGTCGGGCATTTTCGTTTCTCTTTTTCTCTCCGTCCTCAATTCTTTCACTATCTTCTGAAAACATGATGCCAAATCCTTTTGGAAGTTCCTCTTTCTCCGATCCACGATGGCCCAAAGAATTTCCATCTCGTATAATCGGGGCGAGCTGATCTCTTTCCGGCCACATATGGTGGAGCTCAACAGCTTCTGTAAATACTTCACGACGGGGTTTCGAATGGCGGTGAGCCTGGAGCCCCTTGGATCATACGCTTGAGGTGCAACTATTCCGGGGGCGGCAGTGATTTGCTCCCAAAATTGTTGCACGTTGAATTCTCTCAACGCATGATTATCACCGTAGGCTCTAGGCTTGAAGCCATATATCTTTTCCAAGTTGTCGTGGCTTAGTGTCTTCTGTTCGTTAAGAAGCTGGAACTTGAAATGATGAACTGAAACGCCGGAAAGGACCTCCTCCTCGATCTCGAGTGTGCTGAAGAACTCGAGTACAAATTTGAGGAAGGTTGGTCGGGGTGCTAGGCACTGAACTAGACCTGCTTCGTCTAGCAACTCCAGAACATTTTGCCGGATGCCCATGGCGTCTAAAATCTTGGGATCGCCATATCGGGTTGCTGACACCCCCCTCTTCATCAATTTATCAAAACGTTTTCGTTGCTCCTCTATTCCCAGCAAAATATCAAAATCTATGGGCTTCGTGGATTTGTCAGTGGAAGTCGGTGGGACTTCCGGTGGAGGAACTTCCGGAGTAGGCTCAACAGCCTTCTCCTTGCCTTTGGCTTGGCTTCTTCGGATTTTTTGCGTGACTTTTCGGCCAGAGGTGCCTTCTTGGGTATTGCCTTTTGTGGGTTTCGGAGGTGCCATGGGTACCTAAAATCAACAATTCAAATAATAAAAAACTTGTGGCAAAATAACTAGTTCAAGTGCCAGTAAGAAGTGCCTAGGTGCATTTGAATCCAACTATATCTCTAACAAAAACAAGACAAAATATATCGATTATGCAATGACAACCAAATCATATTCAAATAAGGTCACACATTACAATAATATCAACAAGTCGTCTCAAAAGAAACAGAGAATATAGTCGAATTCAACGCCTAGCACGTGCTTGATAATATGCCACAACGAATTTAGCCTTTTCAAAAACTCACAAGATCATACTCAACATGCCACCCACTCTATCATCAGTCAAACATACGAACTATCACTCAATTTTATCATTTACATGCATAACACTTATCACATGGCAAAAAAATCAATACAAGTACTTGTATGTATAACCAAGTTCAACGATTATGCATATAAACGTGAAATTAACTTTCAATCTCAACAATGTATACACTAATACGCAACAATGAATCGAAAGGAGGCGATAGCCGTACTTACCAGTTGAGTTTAACCGAAAGAAAAATTGAATTTGGGTTGCTCGCGCCCTTTTTGAATCGACCTCAAATGTGCTCCAAATCCAAATATTTTCGAGGGAGAGTTGGTGTGGTGATGTGGGTGAGGTGTGGTGTGAATTTTAAAGGTGGAAAGTGAGTGCAAAGGTGATTATTGGAGTAGTGTGTGCGTGAGTGTGTGAAAATCGCAAATTTGGGGAAGAACTGACCTAATTTTCGCGCAGGGGGTATTTATACCTGTTTTTCCGTCTCGGCCGAGATTCGGATTCGGACTCTGTGTCTCGGCCGAGATCCGTTCAACGCCTTCAGGAAAACTTGACCCGGCAAGGAATCTCGGCCGAGATTTTGTAGTATCTCGGCCGAGATGTAATCCCAGCATTTTTACCCCCATTCTGGACAAACCCGTCTCGGCCGAGATTCATGTATGTCTCGGCCGAGATGTGCTTCCAGAGAAATTTCTTCATTTTGGGCCTGTCTGAATCTCGGCCGAGATAAGGTAATGTCTCGGCCGAGATTATCTTCCAGCAAAATTTCCAGATTTTTGCATCTTTTGATCTCGGCCGAGATGAGACATGTGTCTCGGCCGAGAAAGGCTTCCAGGGAAAAATTTGGCCTTTCACTCACTTGGGGTCTCGGCCGAGATTTCTTCTGTGTCTCGGCCGAGATGGTTCTCCCCTGCATTTTTCCACCCTTTTTGGTGTTCTTCACCCCCATTCTACACCATGTCTTGGCTTTGGTTTGTTTGTGGTACCTGCACACATTTTAACCATCACAATTCAAAATATGCAAATAATAGTAAAACTACTAAGCTATGAATTTAAAATACGAGAGAAAAACGAGTAAACGCCGGGTTGCCTCCCGACAAGCGCCTTTGTTTAACGTCGTTGGCTCGACGGACGCTTTTTTTTAGTTTGGTGGTGAGTCTTCCACTCTTTCTTCTGCATCGGGGCTTTCTTGAATATGCTCTAGATAAGGCTTGAGAAGATGCCCATTGACCTTGAAGATTTTTCCGGTTTTACCACTTTCAATTTCAATGGCTCCATGATCGAACACCTTAGTGACAACAAAGGGTCCTACCCATCTCGAACGGAGCTTGCCCGGAAATAACTTCAACCGAGAGTGATATAGTAGCACTTTCTCCCCAACCGCAAATGTTTTCCGGGTAATCCTCGAGTCATGAAAAACCTTCGTTTTCTCCTTGTAGATCATGGCGTTTTCAAAGGCTTCATTCCGAATTTCTTCAAGCTCCTGTAATTGGAGCTTTCGGTGTACACCGGCTTCATCAAGGTTCATGTTGCATCTTCGAATAGCCCAGTAGGCTCTATGTTCAAGTTCCACCGGGAGATGACATTGCTTTCCATAAATGAGTCGAAAAGGAGACATACCAATTGGAGTTTTATAGGCAGTCCTATACGCCCATAATGCATCATTAAGCCTCAAACTCCAATCCTTGCGATTTGGTTGCACAGTCTTCTCCAATATCGACTTGATTTCCCGATTCGAAGTTTCGGCTTGCCCATTGGTTTGTGGATGATAAGGCGTCGAAACTTTGTGCAATACAGCGTATTTCTTCAGCAATGCGTCGATTATTCGGTTGCAAAAGTGCGTGCCTCTATCACTTATAATGGCTTTTGGTATCCCAAACCGAGCAAAAATGTTGGATTGGACGAACTCAGCCACAACTTTAGAGTCATTGGTTCGGGTTGCTTTCGCCTCCACCCACTTGGACACATAGTCAACAGCCAACAATATGTACAAATTCCCATAAGACAAGGGAAACGGTCCCATGAAGTCCATACCCCAAACATCAAAAATTTCACATACTACAATCGGGTTTTGGGGCATTTGATTTCTTTGAGAGACATTTCCCGTCTTTTGACAGTTGTCACAGGACTTGCAAAAAACAAGGGCATCTCTAAATATGGTGGGCCAAAACAATCCACTCTCAAGCACTTTGTATGCCGTCCTCTTCGGCCCGAAGTGGCCTCCACAAGCATGTGAGTGGCAAAAATTCAACACCGACTGCACTTCGTCTTCGGGAATGCATCTCCTGATTACTTGATCTGACCCATATTTCCACAGGTATGGATCATCCCAAACAAAATGCTTCGACTCACTCTTCAACCTATCCTTCTGCGGCTTACTCAACCCAATAGGAAATCTTTTGGACACCAAATAATTCACCATGTTGGCATACCAAGGGACTTTTGTGCTTGTCATGGCTAGCAATTGCTCATCTGGAAAGCTCTCCTTCAAAGGCATTTCGTCCTCCTCTTGTATCAAACGGCTTAAATGATCTGCCACCCAATTCTCCTTTCCTTTCTTGTCTCTGATTTCCAAATCAAATTCCTGAAGTAGCAAAATCCATCTGATGAGTCTTGGTTTAGCTTCCTTCTTTGATAGTAGAAACCGAAGAGCTGCATGATCAGAAAAAACGATAATCTTAGTACCAAGCAGATATGACCTAAACTTTTCTAAAGCAAAAACTATGGCCAAGAGTTCTTTTTCTGTGGTGGTGTAGTTTGCTTGTGCCGGATTTAGGGTCCTTGAGGCGTAGTAGATCACATGTGCTGCTTTTTCCTTCCGTTGCCCCAATACAGCTCCCACTGCATAGTTGCTTGCATCACACATTATCTCGAACGGCAGTGTCCAGTCCGGAGGTTGGATGATGGGGGGCGATGTAAGGGCCTCCTTGAGCTGATCAAAGGCCATCTTGCATTCGGTTGACATCTCAAATTCAACGTCCTTTTGCAATAGCCGACACAGAGGGGCAGAGATCTTGGAAAAATCCTTAATGAAGCGCCTATAGAAACCTGCATGGCCAAGAAACGATCGAACTTCCCGCACAGTTGCGGGGTAAGGCAAGGCAACAATCAAATTAACTTTAGACTTATCAACCTCAATCCCTTTTGATGAAATTATATGACCAAGAACGATGCCTTGCTCAACCATAAAATGACATTTCTCCCAATTCAAAACAAGATTTGTTTCTATGCACCTTTTCAGAATTTTAGCAAGATTATCAAGGCATTTTTCGAAAGACTCGCCATACACACTAAAATCATCCATGAAAACTTCAATAATATTCCCAACATATTCGGAAAAAATACTCACCATGCACCTTTGAAAGGTGGCCGGGGCATTGCATAGCCCAAATGGCATCCTCCTCCATGCAAAAGTACCGAAGGGGCATGTGAAAGTGGTCTTCTCTTGATCTTCTGGGGAGATGGCTATTTGAAAGTATCCGGAGTATCCATCCAAGAAGCAATAGAAGGAATGCCCGGCTAATCTCTCAAGCATTTGGTCAATGAATGGCAAAGGAAAATGATCTTTGCGGGTCATGGCATTTAGCTTTCGGTAATCGATGCACACTCGCCATCCGGTTTGCAAGCGGGTGGGAACCATTTCCCCTTCTTTGTTCTCCACCACCGTCACTCCCGACTTTTTGGGCACGACCTGTGTTGGGCTCACATATTTGCTATCCGATATTGGGTAAATAATCCCAACATCGAGTAGTTTGATGATCTCCGTCTTTACCACCTCCATCATAGGTGGGTTAAGCCGCCTTTGAGGTTCCCGACTTGGTTTGGCATTATCCTCAAACAATATCCGGTGCATGCATAGGGATGGACTAATGCCTTTGATGTCAGCAATAGTCCAACCTATAGCTTCTTTGTTAATCTTGAGGACCCCGATCAATGCTTGTTCTTGAGTGGATGTGAGCTTTGATGAGATAATCACCGGTAAGGTTTCATTCTCCCCAAGATATGCGTATTTGAGATGGGGGGGAAGCACTTTGAGCTCAATGGTTGGTGCCTTGATGGTAGAAGGTAGCAGCTTTTCTTGAGGGTCAGGCAAAGGTAAGAATTTGGGAAAGGACTTGGTTCGGAAAGGCTTGGATGATTTCGATTGTTCCACTGTCCCCACAAACTCTTTCTTGGTGTCCATCGGCTCTATCCTCTCTAGATCGGCCGCCAATTCAATTGCTTCTTCGTCCCTACAATAACACTCAAACACTTCCTCCACAAGGGGATCAATAACATCAATGACATCAATAGAATAAACACTATGCAAATCCTCAGGATATTTCATTGAATAAAAAATATTGAATTGCACTACTTGGCCAGCAAATTCCATGCTAAGAGTTCCCTCTCGCACGTCAATCTTTGTTTGGGAGGTATTCAAGAACGGCCTCCCAAGCAAGATTGGAGTGGAATCGGGCGAATTTCCATGCATGTCAAGTACATAGAAATCTGCTGGAAAGATGAGGTTATCCACCTCAACTATCACGTCCTCAATCACCCCGTCCGGAAACGAGGTGCTTCGGTCCGCCAGTTGGATGACTACCCTCGTGTCTTTCAGTGGACCCAAGTTCAAGCTATTGAAAATAGAACGGGGCATCACATTGATCGATGCCCCCAAATCAAGCATGGCCTTTTCAATCAGACAATTATCGATTTTAATTGGGATGGTGAACATCCCCGGGTCCTTGCATTTCTGTGGCATCTTCTTCTGAAAAACCGCCGAGATGTTTTCTCCCATGAAGACTTTCTCATTCCCATGTAGACGCCTTTTGTTGGTGCATAAATCTTTCAAAAACTTTGCGTACCGCGGAATCTGTTTTACGGCGTCCATCAAAGGAATACTGATTTCCACCTTCTTGAATACCTCCATTATCTCCTTGTCTCTATTTTTGTCAGGAATCTTCTTCATTTGACTCGGAAACGGAAGTGGGGGCATTTCAGAATCTTTGTTGGAATTCAGGGAATCTCGGCCGAGATTTTTATGTGTCTCGGCCGAGACAGATGGGCAGAGATTTTCTTCTGGACGTGGTGGCATATCTCGGCCGAGATTCCGATGTGTCTCGGCCGAGACATGTTGGCAGAGAATTCTGTCTGCTGGGCCAGTTGAGACATCTCGGCCGAGATCCTGATATGTCTCGGCCGAGATTTCCTGTTTTGCACCCTCCCCCTCACTTTCAACTCTACTTGCTCCTTCATTTGACTTCTCCTTTTCAAGGACCTTCCCGCTTCTCAAAATCCCCACACTGACATTCTCAATTTCACTTTGTGGAGAGTATTTCATGGTAGGAAAAGGCAATAGGTGGTCGGGGAAGCAAGCAGCTAATGCCTCCTTTTGCTTACGCAACTCCTTGGCAATCTTCCACTTAGGTGTCCAAACTTTTCTTTCAACCACATGGGAAGTCTCTTCTTTCCTCGAACTATCATTCACGTCCACAGTCTGTCCTTGTGAAGTATACCCGGGCTTTTCAGGCTCTCCAAGTAACTCCTCACCCATAATAGCAATGGCACTCACATTTTTCGGGTTGACTTCCGGTTGAGCCGGTAATCTTCCTCCTTGTGCATTTTCTAAACGAGAAACCGCCGATGCTATTTGACTGACCTGATTTTCGATACTCTGAAACCTAGAGCTTGATTCCTTCTGTAATTGGAGCGTACTAGTGGCTAGGCTTTTCACTATATCAGACAGGGAAGGATCACAGGGTACCTGCTCGGGTTGTTGTCTCTGCTGGAACATTCCCCTAGTAAAAGGGGGTCGGTTTTGCCCACTGTGATCACCCTGTTGATTATTGCTCGGATTCTGATTGCCGTATTTGAAGTTCGGATGGTCCCTCCAACCCGGGTTGTACGATTGAGAATACGGATCATACTTCCTCCCGGATGAGTTGGGATTAAAATTGTGAACCGCGTTGGCATGAGCCTCCATTTCTTCTCCGAGAACCGGGCAAGTATCAGTAGTGTGTTCAGTGACTTGGCAAATTCTGCAAGGCTTGGAGGTGGGAGTGCCACCCGAGATTACCTTCTTCACCAAGTCGGTGAGTTGGTCTAACCTCTCTTCAACAGACGAGTCTATCACATCCTTTACCCGTCTCATTGGCTCTCTGCATCCAAATTGTTGAGTATTAGCAGCTATTTTGGATATCAGTGCTCGAGCCTCAGTAGGCGTCTTATCAGATAAAACCCCTCCACTTGCTGAATCAATCATATTTCTGTCTGCCAGGCAAAGTCCTTCATACCAATACTGAATCAGCAGTTGCGGAGTGATCTGATGTGGAGGGCAACTTCCAACCAGCCTTTTGAAACGTTCCCAATACTCATATAACGTTTCACCTTGCATCTGCCTCACCCCACTTATCTCCTTTCGAATGGTGGTGGCTCGAGAAGCTGGGAAGAATTTCTCCAAGAACTGGGTTTCCATCTGCTCCCAGGTGGTAATTGATCTGGATGGAAGGTAATATAGCCAGTCCCGAGCAAGATCCTTCAGGGAGAACGGGAATACTCGAAGTTTTATCTGTTCTTCCGTCACCCTTGATGGCTTCATACTTGAACAGACCACATGGAACTCCTTGAGGTGCTTATGAGGGTCCTCCCCGGACAATCCATGAAAGGAAGGTAGTAAGTGGATGAGTCCGGATTTCAACTCGAAGGCCGTGTCGTTTCCTATGGCTGGGAAGGTGATGCACAAGGGCTCTTGAGCAACCCTAGTGTTAGCCAACTCCTTCATCGTTCTTTCTTGACCTTGATCCTCAGCCATTTTTTCCAAGTGAATAATATCTTCACCCCCTAAATTCAGCACTTCAATTCTTTCTCGGACTTGCTCCAAATCTCGAGCTCTCCTTCTCAATTCACGTTCACGTTCTTTAATATCCGGTTCAAATAGCAATCCTTTTTCCCCTTGCGAACGCAAGAACATTCACTACAAGCAAACAAAAGTAAGGAAACAAAGTGAGATTATAAAACTACTAATCTAAACAAGAAGATAATTATATATGTAATTAATCATAATGCTTGATCAACAAATCAACTCTATTCTAATCACCGTTCCCCGGCAACGGCGCCAAAACTTGGTAGCGTCGTTTCCGACTACCAAATTAAATCGTGTATGAAGATACACTTAAACCTTACCGACTACTCTAACTAGTAGAGTGGCAAGCAAGGGTCGATCCCACAGGGAACGGCCGAACAGTTTTGATTATGATGTCAAGTGGTTTATGATTAAGAATGCAAGAAATAAATACTTAATAAAGCAATAAGGGGGGTTGATGGGAAACTAACAATCTATTAGTGACAATAAAAAGGAAATAGACACAATTAAAGAAACAAGTAACTCAAAAACACTAGAAGAGATCTTTTTCAGTTTTAGTTTTCAAATAGTAAAACAAGTCACCCTTGATCATGCTTCCCCTTGGTCTTGAACAATTGATGCAACTATTGTTAATGCCCGATTGAATTGTGATTTAAGCCCTTATCTCAAGACTATTAACAAGCTCTAATAGCCTTGTTGTCCCTTAATTTTAGTTAATCAAAATAAGCTCTTCGACTAACCCTATTCAGTTTAACCGAATCCTCGAACAAGCTCTCTTAGATTCAATCACCAAAAGCATTAAACACTAGGACAACGAGATAAATTCAACATAAAACTCGAAAGCTCGGTTTTAGTGGTTGAACTTTGTGTTATCCCCAATAAATAATTATTGTTTGCTACTCGGGAATCGGAAATCCTACAATTACGGATAGTAATCTCCTATTCTAGCAACACATTCACAAATCCTTTAAAGGGTGATCAAACCAATAATTAATTCATAAATGTGAATCAACAAGAGCAAATAACACAAAACACTTAAATACACAATAATCTCGGTAACATTAACCGTAATAATCACATCAATGTCTCGACTCAAGGTTCCACAATGATCAAGGATGAGCTAAGGGTGCTAGCCACCCATATTAACTAATACAATCAGAAAATAAATGGAAAAATGAAGAAACATGATACTGATTTGGATAAATCCAAAGATGTCTATTGGAGAAGATGATCCTTCAATCCCTTGTCCAATCTCCTTCTTTGGTGGCTGAAATGTGCTCTCCAAGTATCAAAAGCTCTCCACAAGTTGTCTAAAAGTTAGGTTAAATTCGAATGGGATGATATATATATAAAGGGAGAAAGTGCTAGACAAAAATAGGCAAAAACGTATTCAAGATTTTAAAACAGGGTAGTGAATCTCGGCCGAGACGTGAAAGAGGGTTTTCAGGAATTTTGGGTCGAAGGTCAATCTCGGCCGAGATTTGGTGGAATCTCGGCCGAGACGTGAAACAGGGAAAATTAGGGCTTTTTGGGATTTGACTCATCTCGGCCGAGATTGGATTGTATCTCGGCCGAGATCTTCATCTTTGATACTCTTCAAGAATTCCCTGGAGACTTATCTCGGCCGAGATTGGATTGAATCTCGGCCGAGATCTTCAATCTTGCAAAACTCTAGAAATTCCCTGGAGGCCCATCTCGGCCGAGATTGACATCCTGTCTCGGCCGAGATCTTCATGTGGCTCTTCCTTTCTTGCCTCGATCGATCCCTTGACTTCTCGGTCGTTTAATCTTCGATTTTTACCCTTTTTACACCTGTCTTAATACAAAAATAGCTCAAACGCATTATTTTGCCCATTAGAATATAAAAGCACTAAATACACATAATTATGCACGTTATTGACACTAAAATGACACTAAAAGTGCCCTAAAGTGCGTGCACGGAACACGTGTACCACATTGATACCAAGAATGCATGTAATTAGGTGGAAGAGCAGGAATTGGATAGAAGAGATAAAAAAATACATCAACTGTAGTAATTGTAATTCCTCTCTTTTTTCATAAAAAAACCATAGCTCTAGCCTTCCTCTCTTCTGATAACACCTTTTTACATACAAGCAATGAATTTCAAAGACCGAGTGAGCAAAAGACACATACACATGAGATAATAAGGGCTGCAAATCAGCAATTTCAACTATATAGGATACAGATGCCACACAAAATGTAGGCGGCATAACAGGTGTCCTTGAGCTAATTATCTCAGCACCTTCGGAGGATGCCAGTGTGAAGCAGGGATGTACGTATATGTATGTAATCAAGAAAACAATCAAATTATAAACTAACATTATCAGCTTAAGATGATTTATTAATACATGTTTGAATGATGCTAAGTACCAATATTTTCTTCATTCGCAGAAGTTCCAAGCCTGAATGACTTCTGTTGGGAGGCTCCATAATTTGAAAAGCAAAACAAATAAACAAAATAAAAGATGCAATTTTCTAGATAAGACAATATATCGTATCAATTTGCACATAAACATTTTTTTTGCATCTTCCACAAACATATTGTTTACTTCTCACAGCCATTATTTATTCATAATACTCATATCTGCTACTCAAACCAGAATAAGCAGATATACTGAAGACTCCTTTAACGGATAATTTCAAAAAACACAACTATCAATTTTGAATATAGATATACTAGATAATCACAAATAATATAGTAAAAAGTTATCATAAACACTGCTATAAGAACGGATATACAAACAAACATTAGTTCCCTGCAATTATTAACGCACCTTTTGTTCATATTTCTAGAACAATTAGCATTTGATTATACAGTATGGAAATGTAGACAGATTCAAGGATAAACTGATGTCCTAGCTGAAAAAGGAAGCACGCATCACAACAATAAACAAGTAATGCACCATTTCTAGCAAGTAGGAAGTGCAACTTCATGAACCATCACTACTGACATTATAGGGCTCAGAATGCAATTCGAAAGTTAGGTAATGGAAAATAAACTTCAGAGAGAAATAAGTACCTTTTGAACAACAATATCAAAGTCTTCCAGCAAGCCATATTCTCTCTCAAAGCATACCCACGCATGGCAAATTTCCTGAATGAAAGTGTTCCATGTATATCTTCATATGTTTATTCTACACAAATGCTCAAGGACCTATAAATCATCATGAAATTTATACACAAATTACAATAGCCTTCCTTATAAAAAGTGTTCCAGATAATGTGGTCAGTGAAAATGTAAAATATATAATATAAGGTGAAGTGTCCATAACTAAAAGAAGACCTCAGCTACTGGCAAACATAAAGGAAAATAAAAGATTGAATTGATTCTTTTACTGGAACCGTGGCTTTATCCTAGCAGAACAGATGCAGGAAGGATCATCTGCAGAATATCCAATTATAGAATTGAGATTCAATTCAAGGAACGTTGCAAGCAGGATTTATATCCACATTCTCCAAGGAGGGCTACAAAAGCCAATTGTAGATGTTTTGCAGACTACCGATTTGAAATAGATCGGATAGAAAAAGAATTAAAATAAAGAATAATACACATTGCATACCGTTTTGCTAATGTTGACACTCCAAATTTCATGTTCTGTGATAGGAGTGGAGATAGAAGATGAATGAGGTGAATAATTCGACACTTTTCTCGTGGCTAGCTCAAGCACTGGGGTATTTGACAAGCAGATGATATTTCTGCAACAAATCGAAATATAATGATTAACAAAATTGGATGAATCTTTAGTGAAAACTAAATCACCATATATGACACCAATGTGCAATTTTTCTGGACTAATCTGAAAAATAAGTGCTGATTAATAAATTTCAAGCAAGAGTGACAAGTGAGGGAGTACTAACCCTAAATATTGCCGACAAAGGGCACTGACGAGCGGGATCGGAAAATGACGGACAAAGGCACCGGCGATGGAGCGATAGCGGGCAGCGATGGTGCGACGGCGAGCGGAGACGGAGCGATGGCGAGCGGTGATGGTGCGACGGCGAGCGGTGATGCTGTGACGGCGAGCGGCGATGGAGCGACGACGAGCGGCGATGGAGCGATGGCGAGCGGTGATGGAGCGAAGGCGGCGGCGAGCGGTGATGGAGCAACGGCAGCGGCGATCGATTGTTCAGTGTTTCTCTTCATTTCTTAGAGAAAGGGTTTCTTCAATTTTACAGGGCAGTTTTTTCTCCTTTATTGGCAAACGCATGTGAATTTTAGGGGAAAAGAAAAACACTAACTTTAATTAAGAGTTGTTAGTTAAAAAAAAATTACTTTAAAAAAAATTAATGTAATGAATCACAACCCTTATAACAACAGCAGAGTAAATCCGTTGTTGTTAAGCGGATTTTTAAGTTAAACCACAACGAAAATGCTTAAGAAAGGTTATTTTTCTAATAGACAACGGTTTTTACGTAAAACCGTTGTCTTAAAGGCGTTGTTGTTGTGCATTTTTCTTGTAGTGAATTACTACCTGGTCCTTTGTATGTCGATCCAGGCTGGACGGTTTTAGATACTCCGGAGTCTTTATCAACCACACAACCTAGTCCCTCAGACTCTTCTCCTATACCTAGAGCTTCTGATTTTTCTACATCTGATTTGCCTGCTCCAGACAGCAAACGAACTAGAAAACAGCCAGCTTGGATGGCAGATTATGTAATTGGCCATGTTCATTCTGCTTCTCCACAGCCAGCGGCCTCTTCCACCCCTCCTATGGCAGGTAAAGCGCACTCTGTCTCTGCTTTTCCTTATATATCTGTGCCTATCTTTTCTCCCACATACTCTGCTTTCTTGGCCAAAGTGGATAATGCCATTCCAGAACCAATTTCTTATACTCAAGCTGCCAATTATGAGGAGTGGCAGGACGCTATGTCGTCTGAATTGAAAGCTCTTGAGGACAATGCTACATGGGAGATTGTCCCACTTCCTACAGGTAAGAAAGCTATTGGTTCTAAGTGGGTTTATAAGATCAAGAGAAAACCTGATGGAGGAGTTGACAGATACAAAGCACGATTGGTATCCAAAGGTTTTAATCAAGTTTATGGTGTTGATTACTTTGATAGTTTCTCCCCTGTGGCCAAGATTGTTACTGTCAGATTTTTAATTGCCATTGCAGCTCAGAAAGAATGGTCTCTTCACCATGTGGACATCAATAATGCCTTTTTACATGGCTATTTACACCAAGAGGTGTACATGAAACCTCCTGAAGGGTATTCCTCTGTTCCTGCTGGGCATGTTTGTTTGCTTAAGAAGAGTTTATATGGCCTTAAACAGGCCTCTCGAGAGTGGAACATTGAGTTTACAACGAAGCTTACCGCTTATGGATTTCAGCAGTCCATTAGTGACACGTGCTTGTTTTCCAAAATCACCAATGGATCTTGTCTATTCTTGCTCGCATATGTGGATGATTTTCTCATCACTGGTGATCACGAAGATGCTGTTTCTGATCTCAAACAATATCTTCATGGGTTATTCACCATTAAGGATCTTGGTTGTGTTAAGTTCTTCCTTGGAATTGAGCTTGTTCGCAGTCCAGCTGGTATTCATCTTAGTCAGCGGAAATATATTCTTGACATGCTGCGTGATACTGGTCTTCTCGGATGTCAGGCTATTACCACTCCATTTCCTCAAGGGTTCAACCTCTATGCTCAAACAGGCTTGCCTCTCTCTGCTCCAGATTCTTACCGAAGGCTAGTGGGTAAGCTTTTATACTTAAATCTCACTCGACCGGATATTTGCTTCGCTGTTCAACAGCTTAGCCAGTATATGAATTCTCCTACCACTGCTCATTGGGATGCTGGCATTCACCTGCTCAAATACCTCAAAGGCACTCCTGCACTCGGCCTTTTTTATCCTGCTGGTATTGATACTCGGCTGCACGCATACTCTGATGCTGATTGGGGCTCTTGTACTCTCACTCGCCAATCCCTCACTGGTTATGCAGTTTTTTTTTGGCCAAGCCTTGATGTCCTGGAAAACAAAGAAGCAACGGACTGTCTCCAAATCATTAGCTGAAGCTGAATATCGATCGATGAGCTCCACGGTTTGTGAATTACAGTGGCTTTCTTATATTTGTTCTTATCTTCAGCTCACAGTTCCTCTTCCTATTCCTCTGCACTGTGATAATAAAGCCGCTATCCACATTACTGAAAATCCCGTCTTCCATGAACGGACCAAACACTTGGACATTGATTGTCACGTTGTTCGCAATCAGTTCAAAGCTGGTTTTATATTACCCCAATATGTTTCTACTTCTTGTCAACTTGCTGATATATTGACCAAGTCTCTTGGCGGGCCTGCGTTTCGCTTCTTCATGCTCAAGTTCGGAATGTGTTCTAGCTCCACGATTCCGACTTGAGGGGGGGGAGGGTGTTGAGATGTCTAAGCTGAATTTACTAGAAGGAAAATCACACTTTTTGCATGAGGTTGAGCACCCACGTGACTACTCCAACATACACATGCATAAGGACAAATTTGGTTGAGCACGTTGTTTTTATTTTGCTGACTAGGATAATATTTTTCAGATTTATGACATAGATAATCTAGTTGTCAAAAATTCATTGGTAGTTCTTTTCACAAGTTCTGCCTATTTATAGGCATTGTAATTGCTCTTTTTGGATATACGAAAATATAGAAAAGGGAACTTTCCCAGAATGAAGAATATTATGCTTAGAATTTAAACTTCTTTACCTAATTAATTCACGAAGAACACTTGATTGGATTTGATTAATTTCCATGGTTTATGCATGCTCCTTTATTTGCTAATTTGGCACGGTGTTTGGTGTTATTGTTGATTAGGTTGGATTGAGGGGATTGAAAAATATTGCATAATTATGAATTAATAATTAATATAGAGAAATTGGTACTAATTGATTTCATGATTATGATGGCAGTTGATGATTAGTATGTCTGGAGCTTTGAATTGTTGAAATAGGATAATTAATTGTTATTAAACATTGGCATTTGATGTTATTTGACATTGTTTTCTAATACAGTAACTGGTATTAATCATTTGGTGGATGAAGACAAAATTAATTATTTGTGCTTGCCTTCATTTTAGGCCACTTCAACTAATTGTATTCTGTAATCTAATTCTATATTCATACAAATGAAAACAAAAATATATTGGTATGCTGGCATACTTCATTTTCTTCTACAAATAAATTATTTGTTACCTTTCTAATTCTGATCTGTGTTTCCTTAATATGAACGATAAACAACTCTAGGGGCTTCAAATTCACATATCGTTCAAAGTCCTTACTGCAAAGGTCGGCTCTAATTTTTACTTTCACTTACAGTTTAGTTGATTGTTAACTATCATAGATGATATCGAATATCTTTCGCATAACTGTTGATTTATAACACTAAAGATGTACTAGAAAGTACTCCAGCTTCATTGCAATCAGCACAAGAAGACATCAAAAGTTGTAAGGAGAACATGGAATCTTATTAGAGAATGGCGTGCAAATTTTAACAAGATAGCCCCCACGAAACTTCATGTCCTCTACACTTGAGTGTTAAAGTAAGTCTACTCATTTTTATCTTAAAACGTACTCGATTGTGATGCAATATATGTATAATACACACATGTACGTAGGTGTGTGTGTGCGCGCTTTCTTGAGAATGTATGATGTCATGTGCCTTAAAGCATTGGTTTCCTTATGATAATCTGTAGCAAAATGTTAATTAGTTCATACTTTGTTGTTTATTCATTTATATATTACTGATTTTTGGGAGATATAGCAGACCGTTGTGTACTTATTACTAGAATTAAATATTTGTGGTGCAATATTATTTCTTTTATTTTTTTTCCAAGGTAGAAGTGTGATAAAGCGCAATCCGTTATCAAGAAAGTACCAACCAAAAGATAACAAATTAAAAGGTAAATAGACAACAGAACACAGGGTATACGTGGTTCGATCCGGGTGTAGTATTTTCCTTCCAGTGATGGTGGTAAGTGGCTCGGCGTCAACCCACTTGGTAAAGTAATCCACAGCGACCACCAAGAATTTGAAACCACCTGGAGCTACAGGGAAAGGACCCACAATGTCTATGCCCCATTGAATAAAAGGTCATGCGTTCTGTATGCCTGTTAGCTCTGTTTGAGGTAAGTGTTTAACCTGTGAGTGCCGCTGACAGTTCTCACATTTTGACACTAGGTCATGTGCATCATTAAAAAGAGTAGGCCAATAATACCCCCACCGGAGTGCCTTCTTAGCGAGAGTCCGGGATCCAATATAGCTTCCGCAGGAAGCTTCGTGTAATTCCTTGAGGATGTAGTCGGCCGAACTGGGTCGAGACACCGAAGACTGGGCTGGAGGTAAGATTGTCTATACAAGACCCCGTCATGTAAAGTGTATTTTGGTGCTTTCAAGATTACCTGGCGAGCGTGCAACTTGTCATCGGGTAGAGTTCCGTCCTGTAGGTATCGGACAATGGGTGTCATCCAAGTGGGTGTAGAATCAGTGATCACCGAGACATTCTGTTCATAGATGGACTGATGGGATGCCTCTTCTACAAGTATGTCGGAAGGTATGCTTGAAGGGACCGCGGAGGCCAGCTTACTGAGAGTATCAGCCTTTGTGTTCTCTTCTCGGGGGATCTTGCGAATGTCGGCAGAGGAGAATGTGAGCAGGAGACTTTTGGTTAAAGCTAAGTACCTTTTCATGGTTTCCTTCTTTGCTGTATATGAGCCATTGATTTGACTAGAGACTACCTCGGAGTCAGTATATACTCGAACCGGGGTTGAGAAAAAAGCAAAACCCCTGGGATCCCTCAACCGGGGTCGAGGAAATGTAAGACCCCCGGGGTTCCTCAACCGGCACTCATGGGTTAAACACTTACCTCAAACAGAGCTAACAGGCATACAGAGCGCATGGCCTTTTATTCAATGGGGCATAGACATTGTGGGTCCTTTCCCTGTAGCTCCAGGTGGTTTCAAATTCTTGGTGGTCGCTGTGGATTACTTTACCAAGTGGGTTGAGGCCGAGCCACTTACCACCATCACTGGAAGAAAAATACTTAATTTCGTTTGGAAGCATATTGTTTGCCGATTCGGTATTCCTAGCACCATCGTTTCCGACAATGGAAAACAGTTCGCAAACGACCCTTTCCGCTCTTGGTGTGAGGAGTTACACATCAAACAGGCATTCACTTCGGTGGCTCACCCCCAGGCTAATGGCCAGGTCGAGGTGACGAATCGAACACTTGTTGAAGGCATCAAAAAACGCTTAGGCGAATCTAAAGGGCTTTGGGATGATACCCTACCTCAAGTATTATGGGCTTATCGTACTACGCCACACTCTTCTACAGGCGAGACTCCTTTCAGCCTAACCTATGGCTCCGAAGCCGTCATCCCGGCAGAAATTGGAGTACCCAGTCCTAGGGTATTGACTTTCAACCCGGAACAAAACGAGGAAGCTCTCCGTACTAACCTTGACGAAGTAGAATATCGCAGGGAACAAGCCCTTATTCGACAAGCCAAGTATAAACAGCAAACGGAAAAATACTACAATGCTCGAGTTCGGGGCACACAGTTTAAGGTCGGTGATCTCGTGCTCCGGCGCAATTCTGCCAGTAAGGCCAGTCCCGAAGGCAAGCTCCATGCAGCATGGGAAGGACCCTATCGTGTGGTTACTGTCCATCCCCTCGGGAGTTATCAGCTTGCACGCGTCGATGGTACCCCAGTGCCTCGGACTTGGCATGTCACTAACCTCCGAAATTTTTTTCTCTAAACACTATTAGTTTTATTTTTGCTTTCTACTTCTTGAATATTAGTTTTTATTTTTCAATGGTTCTGACAAGTTTTACTCGATAAAATCTTCTGTTTCGTCTTTATATTGTTTGTTTATGATACCGTGGGGACGCCCCGGTGTCCTTATATTACATGTTTCCGAATATTTTCGCCGATCAGTCGGGTGTATAGAACACGTCTCTGGACTCAATTACTTGCCTCCCTGACCCGGTCAGGATACATGATCAAACCCCAAGGTTTTGTTTAAATTTCATCCCACTCGATCGAAGAATACAAGGCGTTATTAATTTGTCTCCGGACTTAAGCCCGTTTCCTTTCCCTGTCTTTGTTGATATGGTTGAGTACTTTTGTTTTCAAAAAATAAATAAATAAATAAATAAATAATAAAACACAACATTTTTTCTTCTTAAACACCACAATATGTATATATTCTGTATGGTTGTTACAATAAACTAATTATTTTTTCAATACATTGTTTTGGTTGGCCTTTGGCTACACTATTCCCTACTGTCGCTGTTTTGAGTCCTCTCCGAACCAAAACGCAAAATCCCGTCGCTTTGTTTCTGATCGACTACTTCTAGTCCTCCGGGAGATCTCTTGCGCGTTCCGACGCCGCCCTAAATTACCTCGGTCAAGGACCCCGGTCCCAGGCATATTACTTGTCCCTTGTGGACCCCGGTCTGATACTGGATGCCCGGATCTTCTACTTGGGTCTGACATGTTGTTCCACTCCGTGTGGTCCCACTCTAATGGTGCCAGAGGATCCATCTCCTCGGAGGTTTGAGTAATGCACTCCCCGGTCTTACGTTGATGAGAATCTGTTCCTTTCCGCAATACCGGGTTTGCTCTCCGTGTCCTCCCCGAAGTGTTTGCCCACTCTACAGCATCTCATTCTTCTACAGGCATCTCATCAATTTCCTTTGCCAAGGCTATAACTGTTGCTCCACTGGCCTCCGGCTCATCCACACATGTTTCTCTAGGTTTTTGGGGGAGACCTGTCATCGCTTCGGGCATGTTCTTTGCTTTTCCTGCAACCATGGTGTGGTCCTCGGACCCCGTCTCCTCTCGAGCAACAGTCCTTGTTTTCTTGCCCCGAGGTCTCTGCACGTCGCTGCGTTCTTGTTCCTCCTGCTCTGCAACGTCTAGAGCTTCGTTACGGGCTTCTATTTTCTTTTGCAGCTCCACGAGAAATCCTAACACCAATCGGTTCCTTATGACTTCAGGGTTATTAGCATCACCTTGCTTGCTCTGTTGCTGGACGTCTCCCCGGATTTCTGCTCTCCGAGCACGAATCTCTTTGATTGATAGTCGCCCGCCGTCAACAAGCAAGTGTTCACATTCTTGTTGGTTTATGCGGAGTTGCTCCAACTCCATATCTTTTAGCACGCACTCTGCTTTATACTGCCGCATCTATTGTGCAGCTTTTGTCCACTAGTTTTCTGCTTCTGCGCATCTCTTTTCTACTGATGCTAACTTCTTCGATAACCGCGGGACCTCTTGCAACATCCAGATATCTCGGTCTTTCTGTAACCAAGCTATCGATGATTGGAGTTGCTTTATTACCTCATATGGGTTTTCAATGTTTTCCTGACAAAGGAGACACCTCGGTATTTAGACCGTACAGATACATGTACATTGTTATGAGTAAAAATACGTTGCGGCATATGACGGCTATAAAACCAATTCATCATTGTTTATTTCTCCGTAAGTACAAGTTGTCCATTACAAAACAAGAAATTACAAAGGAATTTTCATCTTTTTACAGATCGCCTACTCTACATTCTTCTCATGAGTCAGAGGGTCACTGACCTCTCCAGGGGTAGAGGTGGTCCTTATCACACCCCGGAGCTCTGCAACGTCCCCGGTTGCCTCTATCACCTTCCCAGAGCCTCCAGCCATGTCGGTAGGCACCACGACTCATTTGTGAGGAATGGGAGCTCTGCTTCTTAATTCCCGTACATGAAAGCCGTTGCGGAATCCCAAGAAATCTTTATCCTGATCTTCATTGCAGCATTTGATCACCTCGGGCGTCAAGAGCACGTTATTTTTAGCCAAGGCCTCGATCAGCGGCCACTTCGGTGCTTGTGTCAACGCATCGAAGTATGCCCCATCTTCATTCCCCACCGCGTCATAGTTATACCCGAAGTCTTCGTCATATATGGCCTCCAACAGCTCGCTCCTTGTAGCTGTGTCACCCGCGGCCACAAAGGTGCTTAGAAACTTCAGGAAAGTTTCTGTTTGCATCAATTTCTCGGTGAAGGCCTCTAACATAGCCCCCTGGCCCTCGATCGCCTTGCTCAGTTCTTCCTGCGCCGCCGTTAGGTCACCCCGGATCATGGCAACCTCCACAGCTTGTTCGCGCAGTCTTGCTGTCTCTCTCTCAGCGAGTACTGCTCTGTCTCGGGCCACTCTAGCACTCTTTTGGGCCTCCGCGAATCCGGCACGTAATTTGGTGACCTCGGCCTCCAGTTCGGCTATTCTGTCTCGCGAAGATTCTTTCTCCAGCCTTCCCACCAGCCCGCGGATTGGCTCCAGCAGTTGTTCCAGCTCGGCCCCGGCCGCAGTTATTTCCATCCTTTATTCCTGCATTATCTCACTGTCATGATGGGCTTATGCGGTACGTAATAGAACACTATTCACATACATACCTCGTGAGACGGGGTCACGTGCGCCTTTTTGGGAGGTGGTGGTGTTGTTGGCGATGTAATCCTCCTCTTAGCGCTCGGAGTCAGCCCCGAGAGCGGAATATGTCCTCGTGATCATCTCCATGACCACCCCCCGCCGTCGTTTTCTGTAGCTCCGGGGTCTTGGATCTATCATCTCGCCCACTGGAGCTGGCTCCGGCTCCCTTCTTCGCGGCACTCTTGAACTTACCCACTGCACATGACGCATAATACATTCAGAGATATTACAATTTATCTTACACAACTTATACCGGAGTAAAAGTCCTACCCTCTATTTCTGCCCCGGCTCTCGACCCCTCTATCTCAGCTACGCCCGGCGCCTTTTCTGAGTCAGTCTCAGTTGGGATATCCTCTTCCGGGGAATCCGAGGTCCCAGCAGACCACCTGGAATAATAGGGGCTCAACCCAGCTTCGTCCAGGACTTCTTCTGAAAATTTGAACCCCACTAAACTAAACTAAACTAAACTAAACTAAACTAAACTAAACTAAACTAAATCTAAACCTAAACTAAACTAAACTAAACTAAACTAAACTAAACCTAAACCTAAAATCTGAAACTAAACTAAACTAAACTAAACTAAACTAAACTAAACTAACGTATATAAATTTACCTCTCCATCCCTCAATTTTGCTCGGGTTCTTTACTTTGAATTTCTTACCTGGCCTGGGGTTAAGGTAATACCAGCCTTTATTTCTTTCCATTGTTTTAAGCTGAAAGAAATGCCTAAATAAACTAACACTGGGCACCAACCCCCCCCCCCCCCCTACTACATTCCACTAAAAATCCTACCACCTGCCTCATGGCATTGGGCCCTAATTGCCCCAGAGCTAACCCATAATACTCCAACAACTTTACTAAAAAATCCCACAGGGGAAACCTCAACCCTACGGCCAGTTGATCAATGTATACGGATATAAATCCTTTAGGGGGGCAATAGGCTTTATCCTTATATTCGGGAATAATAAATTCAAGGTCAAAGGGCAAGAAGAAATTTGGAATCCATTTTCTGATTTGGGCCTCAGTTACAGTGGGTCTCACCCCTGCTACTTCGAACTCTTCAACTTCCTCCTCACAGTGGGGGAAACTAACTGCCTCCACCCTAATTTCACTAAGATCGTCCCGGTACACCTGCCTAGTTTCACTATTATCTGGGAAGATCACCCGTATAGGGGGTGCTCTAAAAGGCTCCCCGCCCACCTCCTCAACTCTAGACGAAGATGAAGATGAAATAGACATACTTACTTGTTTTCTTTGATCGGTGTGGTGATAATCTTCAAAGTTGGCACAATCGCTGAGTTCCCTGATGCGCGATTCAGATATCTGTAAGTGAAGAAGGTGAAGGGTTTTTGTTTCCCTCCTTTTCTCATAATTTCAGCAACGGTTCAAATTCAATGGTTTAAAATCAACGATTATGATATTCGCTTGCCATACACGCGCCTTGAAACCCACAATATGCACCGTTTCACACGCGCCTGCTCGAATATTGTGCGCACCTGTCAGTCACGCGCATCAGCTTTATCCAGCACTCGTGTTGAAGAAGTCTCTCAACCCCGGGAGTCTTACATTTCCTCCACCCCGGTTGAGGGATCCCAGGGGTTTTGCTTTTTCTCAACCCCGGTTGAGGGACCCCAGAGGTTTCGCTTTTCCACAACCCCGGTCGAGGGAACCCGAGGATCTACATTTTTTAACTCCGGCTGAGGGACCCCGGTGTTTTTGCATTATCTCAAATTTCTTTTAATGGACTCCGGGAATAATCACGTACCCATCGATCTCCTATTTCACATCACCTCCCGCCTACTCTTATTTGCTCTACAAGCCGAAGCCTCTTGCTCCGGCTTATGTGAGGGAGGGGCATCTGGTAGGTGTGGCCCAGTTACCCAGGGCTACAAGACCAATACTCGGCCCAAGTTGTCTAGGACTATAAGCCCAATGATCGGCCCAATTACAGATTTGGTAACCAGGCCGCGGTAGCAACGCACAGGGGATTGAAGATTTCTCCCACGATCTCCTCTCAATCACGAAGGCAGATTTGGTGGCCATAATTTTAGGAATGTAGTTAGGGTTGTGATTTGTATGATATAAATAGTAGAATTAAAGATGTTTAAGGGGTTCGAACTCTGATTTTTGAGAAACTACCTGTAAACTAAACGAAAGAAGGAGAAGAGAAAGTGCCCGGCAGGGACATTATTTTCCCCGTGGACGTAGATCCCCGGATCGAACCACGTATACCCTGTGTTCTGTTGTCTATTTACCTTTTAATTTGTTATCTTTTGGTTGGTACTTTATTGATAACGGATTGCGCTTTATCAAAGTGAAACAATAATCTGTAGTCATTTAACATAGTGGTGCTAGTGCATGTGGTTTACTGACTTATATAGCTTGCTTTTTACTGATTTATAGCAAATTTTATATGTATGTATACATGATTTAATGATTTTATTCTTTTCCAGGTTCATGGATCAATGTTGACACGAGGAACATATATTACTTTGTTTTGTTGATGTATTTTAGAACATATCATGTTTAAGCACTTGAAACACTTAATGTAATACTTATAGTCCTGAATTTGTTGATATTTGATATGCTATTTTGCTTATATTAACTTAGAATATAATTTTTACATATGCCATATGGTTTTGTGAATGATTTAAGAGAATATAATTTTATTAGCTAATTTTTAAAATTTTAGCAACGAATTTCACCAATGTGTTGCAACCTTTTCCTACAAGGTAGTATGAAAACCTTAGTATGTCGCAAAGTTAGTTGCGAGATAAACACATTTGTACCTCATACATTTTATATGTTATTTAATTTGAAAAGTTAGCGATAAAATATTGAACTTTTGTTACCAACTTAGCTACAAACTTAAAGCATTTGCAGAATATTTGTTCCTTATTATTTTATAATTTTATCAATTAGCGATAAAAAATTGAACTTACGTTGCCAACTTAGCCGTAGAATATAATACTTGTAGCTAATATATTTTTTAATATTATTTTATAATTCGATTAATTAACGACAAAATAATGAGCTTTTGCCGCCAACTTAGCTGTGAAATATAATATTTGTCGTTGATATATTTTTTAATATTATTACAAGTATTATTAATTAGCTGCAAAATCCTCCCTCCATTCCATATTAATTGACGTTTTAGGATGAAAGGGGAGAATTAAGGATGAAACATTTTGACAGATATATCCTCAACTAAAGATTTGACCAAATCAAAATATCTTCGATAGATTGAAAAGTAGAGATATTTTAGGATTCAACCAGGAAGAAAATTGGTAGAATTAGTGAAAAATATGTAAAACGTCAATCAATTGAAAAAGAAAATAACATCCTAAAACGTCAATTAGTATGGAACAGAGAGAATATTAAACTTTCGCCGCAAATTTAGCCACAAAATAAAATATTCGTAGCTAATATATTTTTAATATTATTTTATGTTTTTATTGATTCACGATAAATTTCATTTTTTCGCCACTAAAGTTTGCGGCAGTGTACAGAACTTTGCTGCAAACTGAAATAGCAACGGCCTTGGCAACGAAGCACTTTTGTCGCTAAATCGTTTTATCGACGAAATAAAGCTGGTTAGCGGCGATTTTTTCGTAGCTAAATACGTGTTTTATTGTATTGTGACGTAAATAATAAAAATCAATCTAGGTAAAATTTGATTATATGAAAAACGACAGGTATTTGGTTAGGTAGTGCTAGCCTCACCAAGTGTAAAGTTTGTAGGACATAAAATTAGTTTTGTCAGTAAGCGTAGTGAGAATAATGAAGTCCTGAGATACAAAAACTTTATATAATGCACAAGGTTTTTCTTACAATGCCTTGTAATTGACTACGAAGAGACATATTCTCCCGCAATGGACGTTATAATGTCTTATTGATATGTTTCCAAATAGTGGGAAATGCATCATAGTAATGTGGTTATAATATATCTCTATAGCGATCTTGATTTAGAGCTATGTTAAAGTTCTTAATGGACTTGCTTTGCTTAATTCAAGTGAATCTAGATCATGTGGTGCATTTACAAAAATTAAAATGAGATGTTCACTTTAATTGAAACAAGCCAAACGGAACTGGTGTATACGTCTAAGTGAATACTTGATTGGGAAGGGAAAGAACAAATAACATTGACCTCATACATTTATTAAAAAAAAAAAAAAACAAGTTCTATACTTGCAATTATAGCAGTATATATCAATGATAAGGACATAAAAGTACTCTTAATAAATAAGAGAAACGGTGATGCATTTGATATTCGAATTTGAGATAAATGATCTTGGGAGAACTCGCCGATGTCTATTGAATTAGAAGACCGAGTTTGTGGAATACTAATTCCTCCTTTTGTATATATCCAAAAGATTATACGGTGATTTAACATAATAAAATGTGATTGCTAGCATTTCTATGATTGGTTGAAGTATACATAATGAAAGATCCATTTGCATCTAAAGAAAATGACAAAGAGCTATTTGGAGCTGAAAGTCCCTACTTAAGCGCAATGTGTGCGTTATTGTACTAAGTTCAATGCACTCAACCATATATTACTTTCTCAAAGAACTTGTTAGCTATATTTTACTCAGGACAACACAGTTTAGTGGAATGATAGTAAAAATGTATGTTGATATCTAAAAAAATGTTGATATAAATTTGTTCTTTCCGTATTAGAGGCAAAAGGGATTACAAATGAAAATGTCAAATGATCTCATATAAAGAGACAAAAATGACAACAAATAAAAATGTAACTCCTAAATAAATGTTGAAACTAACTCCTACTTCGAAACACAAATAATATTACTTGGTTCCGATTGATGTGGTTACCTCATTGGCCCATGTAAATGTCATTCCTAAAGTGATTATGTACTACCATAAGGAATACGACGACATCTTGGAGATCAGCCATACAAACTCTTATAACTACTTCATCAAATTATTCAAAGACCATTATCTACATGTAGCAGTTTGTAAGTGTCTAAAGTTGAAGGTTATAATCACACACATATACAAGAGGCTCATGCCTTGGGTACTTCCATTGAAGATGTACTAATATTTATGAAGATAATTCACTTTGCAACAAACATATGTAAGTAGCATATAATGAAAATGATAAGGAAGCATGTTACATTGAAGTTCTTCTACAACCAATAACCATAAACTTTCCTCATTATTTATGTAAAATCAAGATGTGATAATATATATGCAAAATTTTCTTGATAGATGTACGTATCAAGGAAGAGATGTATAGACTTACGGGGAAGTCTCAATAAAAGTGCATTGCACTCTTTTTTCCTTCGACCAATGTTTATTTTTCTACTGAATTTTATTACTTGGTAAGGTTTTTAAATGAGAAAACAAGTAATGCATCATTTCACCATTCGACTTGATACATTGAGTGTTGAAGGAAAAATACAATTGATGTGTCTTTCGTAAAAAATTACCCATGAAGGACAATTTAAGTATTAACTTGTATTTATATATTTGTGTAACTTTATATTTTGGCTTCATATATATATATATATATATATATATATATATATATATATATATAATAAAAAAATCTTGATACGCCCCACTTCTTTTGTTGTTTACTTTTACAAAGCCATAATTTTTAGATCAAATAAGGTCTTATCTTTTAAAGTGTGAAAACCGTAAAAAAATACTCCCTCCGTCCCGACTTAAGTTTCCTACTTTGATCGGGCACAGAGGTTAAGAAAAAACAAATTTTGTGGAATCTTTGACTTTTTTAAAGGTGGAGATTGAGGGTGAAGATTTTGAGGGTGGAGATTGTGAGATAAATTTACCATTTATGGGCTGAAAAGTTAAGTTGGGACATACAAAAAAGGAAAGTAGAAAAGTTAGAGTGGGACGGAGGTAGTAGTTAAAATGATAACTGAAAGTATATTTTTAACCATTCTCAAATAACTATTATTTTTAGCCATGTGTACCTATTATATTTATATCCGCCATACTAAATATATGAATTCTATGTGATATCAAATATTATAAAGGATATATTGAAGATAAATGACTAAAATTATATAAACTTTAAGAGGCTGGCTAAAATCATGCTTTTTATTACAGAAATGGTTAAATAAAATATAACTCTTATAAAATTTGCTAAGACACTTTTATGCGTTTATAAGCTCCACTACATTAACCAAACGTGCTCTTACTATTTTAGGAGCATTTTAATATATAACCCAAGTTATGTTTAAAATTAATATGCTCCCACCAAAAGTCACGTATCAATCGTATTTAGGTACTACAAAATAAGCACTATAACAAGATAAATGGAGTAAAGAGGAGACAGTAAATATAATAAAAAGTAAATGGAATACAAATCAGAAAGCAACTCTATAATCATGAATTGAAATTAAAAAAATGAAGCCACCGTTCATCATCCTATCTGAGAGTGAGTATCTTTCAGTGCTTCGGAACCTCAATTATCACCTCCTTATAACAAATCGGGCAAGCCTGATATTGGTTGTTACCAAAATTATTATTAGTCGCCCACTCCTTACGTGGTAGGGATGCAATCAAACCAAGTTCTTTATACACTATTTGGAGCTCAATTCGATAAAAGTTTGATCAAGCTCGTTAAAATAAACAAATCAATCTCAAGCTTGACCATATTTGTTTTGTTAGCTCGTGAGCATATTGACATTTTGTTTATATTTTCTACAACTTTACTTATCATTAACTAATTAAAATTATTTATTAGAACGTATTTAATTAATTTTAGTAAGTATACTATAATTCTAAGAATTTGTAATTTCTTTTAGATTAATGATAAATCATACTCCCTCCGTCCCAGCCTAATTGGCCAACTTACCATATTTGTTTGTCCAAACCTAATTGTCCTAGCCCATAAATGGCAAAGTCTCTCACAATCTCCACCTTTGAAAAAGTCAAAGATTCCACAAAATCTATTTTTCCTTAGTCTCCCTGTCCGGCCAAGGTTGGCCAATTAGGCCGGGACGGAGGGAGTATATTATTTCTCATTTATATTTATTGAGCTTTTTTATTTCAATTAGGCTTGAGTAAGCTCGCAAGTCATTGAAATATTCGATAAATTAAGTTCAATCTTGGCTTGATAGTTAACAAACCAACTTAAGCTCTCAAATATTTGGTTCGGCTCGCTTCAATTGCATCCCTATCCTTGAGAAATCGAAAAACAACGTTTAGTAACTTACTTTATTGATGCTTAGCCATCTGGTCCCACAAGCAGTGTGGTAAAGATGTTTACATGGAAGACTCATTTGCCTATCGCCTCTCTTGTACTCCATTTGGCAAATTACGCACCTATTTTAATCCAACAAATAGAGGCTCAATTAACACTTTGAAATTGAACTTCAGCATAGAAAATAGGCAAAAACACAAAAGCAATATCTCGGAATGGACGAATGGAGTCGATGAATAACCATTCTTGAAATAAAAAGCATGCAATTGGGGACAGTTAACATCCTCGTTTTTCAACCCTATATGTGCAGCATTCGATTAGTCCATAGCAGAAGTAAGAAGATCATTTGTAGAGGAAGAAGTGTTTCCATGTAGGCACATATTTCGTAAAACAGTTGAGAACAAGTGGTATAACTCCCACACCAAAAAAATATTTTTGAAGAAAAAAGAAAACGGATTGCCTCCAGTTATATCAAGAGAATTTCTGACTACCTAATAAGAAATGGGTGTTGAGCCGAACAGAAAGTATTCATAATATCTAAAAATGCAACTTCATTATATATATGGATCTCCTTTTCCGAAAAAGCAAGATATGTGACTTTTAACTTCCATTATTAGCACAGTACAATAACCTGATGCATATCGCTGACTATCAATACTTTCAGAGTATAACCGTTTACTAATCATGCATCACAGAGATAAGTCCTATTTTAGATGAAACTTGACAAAGACAGGATTTCTGAACCAGAGAGAAGTGACCATCTCCAGAAAACCATATTGGAGATAATGTTACCTTTCACTTCTGAATTTCTTTCGGGAGAACAACCCACACTTGAACTTCGACGTCGGAAGCAGTGCAATCTGATCTTGGGGGAGGCCCCTGCTTTGAGTCCCAACAGCTTCACCCAGCTCAAGTAATTCCTGTTAAAAGGGATAGGAAAACGTGGATACTCTATACAGTTTCCAGCAAACACTACTCGACTGATAAAGACAAACTCAGAGTTGCATTTATTGCATACAGCAATCCTCGACTGGCTATATGGACTACTCAACTTAACCACATTATTTAAAAGCAATAACTTAATATACTACATAACATTCTCCAACAGTAATATCAGGATTCGTTCTAACTTGCAAACTATAAAAGAATAAATAAAAAATACAAGAGATACATGAGAACACCAGTCTATCAGTTGATAATTCATATGTATATATGGTAGTAAAATAAGCGCAAACAAATGAAGAATATAAATGTTGAAACCAATTTAATCACAAAATGCTAACATATTAAACTAAGTGATGCCCAGCAAAGATAAAATAGACAGGGACAGTGATCAACCAGAAATTTTAGGCTCCATTCATGTCTGGGTTGTCGTTGGTTCCTTGCAGGTGCAATTGGTTCTAATTTGCCAAATGATTCTGTTTTGGGATGTAAGGGGAAGCTTGGTTTTATTTTCTGTCTCAGTTTTCAGTTTCCATCATCTCTGATGCCAAAATGTAGTATCGGTTTTTGTGCATAAAGTGGACAACTTTAAGTGGTGTGTCACTGAAATAATGACATGTGATTCAAGATGAAGAAAATTCATTAGTTTTCTCATTTCTCCAAGTCTCGAGGTTCATGACATGAACTCACATTAAAGCTCACTCACACTAGGGATATTCATACAGTATCAGGAGACAAGTATCACAATCCCTAAAAATGAAACACCATTTATAGTAATCAATTTGGCAGATCTATCAATATGGCTCCTGGATTTACAACAATAAATTTTGACATGTGTTTAAGATCCTTTTGTCCTATTAGGATATTGAGCTTACAAGATCTAGGTACATATAGCATGTTAACAGGTGATACATGATTGAAATTTCAAACCTCATACGACATGTTGTCAGGGTCAATGTTGTCTTGCCAAACAACCTGCATCAATTCAAAGAAGACAAGTACAAGATATCCTTGATTACCCTCGAGGCAATGTCATAATAGTGATACAAATGGGCATAAACCTGGAAAACTATACGAAAACATAAATATATTTGGGAAACAATAATACCTCATTATCATGAGCATCCTGATGGTTCCGAGGACCTGTAGGCAAGTTATTGCATGTTAAGAAGTATGTTCAACTGCAGATGGGAAAATAGTAGAGTAGAAACAGTGGGAACAATTATTACACCAATGCACAGCAGACTGCATTAACCAACCATAATTTTCTTGCATGATTTTTGCCAATCAGGATAAAATTTTATTACATCCAAAACCCTCCAAAAGCGTAGGAAGTATTATGATTGGTGGTAGATAGTAGTTGCCATGTGGTCCAAGTTAACATTATATGGATATCACAGACCACAAATATGTGTTGAACCAACCCAACATATCTTTCTGGTACCACTACAAATGAAACTTCACACTTAACTTTCAAAATAAGATAAAGTGATGCCAAGAAAGAAGCTGTAAGCTATAAGCAAATTATCGTCCCAGCAGAAATAACTTTTCCCACAAGGTAAGCACAGCAAGGAAGAAAATCAGAGATTATTAGATCTTACACTCTACTGGACGAGCAAGAGAAGTGGAGCTCGAATTTCCATCCTGGTGTACATGTGAAACAGTTGCCTGATCTTCAGCCACCACTGAGGGGTTATTCAAATGCCCACTATATTCATCAGTATCTGGGACATGATAATCAACCACATAGCCATTCCCATACTCATAGTATGAGAAACTTTCGGGTTCAGATACCGTAAACTTGGATACTAGCGTATTCATTGCTGGGTAAGCATTGTAAGCATTCTCCTGCAAATAACACAAACCAGCAAACGTTCTTCTCTGAATTGATGCAAGTTTTAAAACACGCCAGAATTACATATTTAGATACCAATATAGTAGTGAAGTCTCAAAAGTACAGAATTCGACTATCTTTTAGATCTAGTTCAAGTAAATTGAAACCAGTTATGAGCATAGGCCAAGATCAGCCATAAGAAATGGAAAAGTCTGCAATTGGTATTAACTACTCAAGAAAATCTTGGACGAAATTTTGGAGAGAGGATTGGAGCTCGGGGCAACTTAAAAAATTACTTTGGATGCGCCAAAGGTCAAGGAGACCAGGTCAATCAAATTTAAAATAGCTCCCAATCCAGTAGATGTTATCAGCTTCACTCCTTCCCACTTCCAAGACATCTTCAACAAACATTAAGTAGGCCAAGCCCATCCTAAGCTAAATGGGTTGAAGGTCAAAAACATAAATATACATTTACATGTACAAATAGTCCAACAATTGCCCCATCTAATGCCCGTATGAGCAAAATCAAGAAAGAAACTAAATAATAATCAAGTATATGTCAAGATGAAGAGCAATCAAACTTTTTTATACTAACCTGAGCATAATTGGCATCAGCAAAAATGTAATTCACGTGGTCATACGTAAGACCTCCAAAAAAGTCCACAAAGCTTCCAATTGAATTATAGGGCATGGAATGGTTTTGATAGTGAATTTCCATTGGTGGAGTCCAGCTCATTTTGGAAAAATCTTTACTGTACCATAAAACATACATTTAAGTTGAAATTGGCATTCAATGTTACAACAAAACAAGCATGTCTACAGACCTGTGATCTCTTTGCAAAATTTTGAGCTCTGGCAAAAGTACTTCAAAACTAAGAAAATCTAAATGTTGATTAACCGATACTCTTCACCTGCAATGAATCAGTCAACCTTCAACTATTTCTCTGACAAGATTGTGAACTTTTTAGACTGAAATGTACTTAAGAGGAAAACAATAATTACAAATTAATTAAGTGGTAAAAAATCACTTCCAGAAAGAGTTCTCATCAAACACTCACCATAAATTAGACAGATGAACAAGGGTAAACAGTTTAATACATGAATAATAATGAACAAGAGTAACATAGAAAGACTATAAGAATAACCGCAAGAGCCATTCAGTGAACCAATCCGAAATGGAAATACTGATATTTGGTAAGCATTTTTAATGAATTGCACGCACAATAAAATGAACGCAGATACAGAAAATTTGAAGGTAAAAACGAACATGCAATTTCTAGAAAACTGAACGGATCGCAAGAAAACGAAAGAGACCTATCACTACTAACGCTACGCCGAAATCAACACATCAATCTCTAGCAGCGCAAGTTGATGGAAATTACATTGATTCCAGAAAAAATGAATCAATACAACAATCAGAAAAGAAGGAAGGAAACTGGATAATCAAGCAATAAATCTAAACAGGAATTGATTCTCGGAAGGAAAAGAAGGAATTAAAGAACCGACATTGATCTCTTTTTGGAACGCAAGTCTTGCGCTGATCAAAGGGCAGACTCCTCCTCTATTTCTCTCTCTAAGTGTGGGAAGAGGCATGAAAACGAGACAGGGAGCCAATGTGCTCAACTTTTGTCTCCTTCTATCTTTTTATGTTTTGCGCTCTACTGTGACACTCATCAATGCTCCAAAGGTACAAGTCGGGTTGCGTGATGAACAACACTTAACCACTTAATGATTGCAAGGGTAGAAATTACTAATATTTTTTTTTTAATAGAGAATCTTAGAACTCTAGCAATTCATGGATTAATTTCCATCAATCCATAATATATATATATATATATATATTCGAAACTATATTTTATGTAACATTATTTCGAACAGGTTTAATTCTCTAGTAGCAAGAAAGAAGCAAATCAGCAAACGTGAGTCTCTTTATGATTTTTCTCAATAAATTTAGGGACCAAATTTCAAGAAGTATATTCATTAATTTTTTGGGTTAAGTTTGCTCAGCACTCCTCAACTTTAAGCAAACACACGGTTTGAAGAGGATGCATATATAATCCATAATAATATTTTTTAAAATTTTTTCGTCTATTTCGTATCTAAGATATTAATCAATGATAATATTAATTCATTTAGTTGAAGCTTGGGTTGATATCTCTCGATTATATTTATTTTTTATTTTAGTGAAATATATGTTGAGTTTTGTTAATAACTTGCTATTACATTTTGCTCTATAATAGAAGTGAAGTGATTTTGTAATGTAGATTGAGAATTCAATGGTAACCAAAAAGTAGTAGTAGTTTATTAGATGGACTAGTAATATACTCGTGCGATATACAGTTTGTAAATAATAATGGGTATATAATAAGAATAATAAATTAATGTTATATATATTTTTATTGTTAATAACAATAATAATAATTATTATAGTTATTATTATTATTATTATTATAAAAGTGTGTAAATTATTTAAGTAAATAATACTCCCTTCGTTCCATATTAATTGATGTTTTATAATGTTCTTCTCTTGTCCTATTAATTGACTTTTTACATATTTTTTACCAATTCTACCAGTTTTCTCCATGGACTCAATCCTAAAAAACTCTATTTTTCAATCTATCAGAGATAGTTTTATTTGGTAAAATATTTATCCCCAAAATTAGGTGAGGTATATCTGTCAAAAAATTCCATTCTAATTCTTCCTTTTGTCATCCTAAAACGTCAATTAATATGGAATAGAGGGAGTATATTATAAGAAAATGAACATAATAATATTTAAGAAATAAAAGCAAACAATATTAACAATTTAAATACTAATAATAAGATTTAATTATATAAAAAATATATTATAAGAAAAAAATTCAATATATTTAAATAGTTTAAAATTATTTTTTATTATAAATATACTTTTAAAAATAAAAAATATTATTATTGTAAAATAAAATCTCCGTTAAATATAAACAAATCACTAAAAAACAACAATTATATCCTAAATAATATCGGTACTAATTATTTTTTCCAAACACTAAGAAATAATATATCATTATTTACATTAAAAAACAATAGTACATCATGTAATATTTTAAAAATAAACACAATATTAGGGAGCCATATGAAATAAAGAATTTAACATTTTTTAACTTAAGAAAAGACTCAATGCAATAAACTTAAACAAAGTGTGTGTGTGTGTGTGTATGTATTATGAGTGTATAATTATTTTGTGTTGATAAAATTACAGTGACAAATTAAAAATTTTCCAATTTTCAAATTTCTCATTTATTTATGCTCATGTTTAATAGATTAATATCCAACATATACGAATATTTTGCGAATAGTATTCGCATCATTCCCGCAAAATGTAAAATTGTGTTTGTTCCTTTAATATTTTCTTTGTATATAATTTTGTAGTTTTTAATTTCATAGTAATATATTGTAGAAATTCGTGAAAATAAGGATAATTATTAAAATAATAAATTTGTCTAGTAAAATAAATTTTAATTATATTTTAAAGTGTTTGTTTGAAATAATCAACAATAATACATATCGATAAATAGAAAATTATACGGTCTCTAGACTTAAAAAAATATTTTTTAAGAAAATAACATAATTCGTAAGCAATATAGAATGTCGATTTAATAAGAATAGTATCATAGTATTCAAATACTATTTAAATTAAGGGAAAAAAAATTCAATTTAAACTATGGCAGAATTATCAATTTGGTTCCTAAACTTTTTTTACTATCACTTCAGCGCCTGAACAACATGAAACTGACATTCGCTATCCGTCAGTCACTTTTTCGGCCAAAAGTATATCATGTGTCCAACATGTGATACAAAATGTATATTTCAATGATACTTCAGTGTCTGAACTATAAGAAACTGTCACTTTGAAACCCGCCGATTTACATGGTTTACAAATATTTTTTTGAACTGCAGGACCTTATGATTTTTTTTGGATAAGTGAGGGACGTTAACAAATATTCGTGGATAATTAAAGGATTAAATGATGCTTTTACCTCGAAATAGTTATTGGGTGGAAAACTAAAAAAAGACAAAGAAAAAAGAAAAAAATGATTAATAAATCACTTGACTAATTTCACTATCATTTTCAATCGATATTAATATAAATTGGATTGTGATATTTGTGGTAATTTATTTTTAACAAAATATTTCAAACTATCAAAAAATATATAGATGTCAGAAAGTAAAGCGCACTAATAACCTTATTTTCTCTAGAAGACATATTTTTTCTTGAATAATATCACTTTTTGTAATGATATTTTAAACATCAAAACATGTAATGGTTAAGCTAATAAAAGTTTTTTATGTCAAAATTAAGCACCACTTGATATATTTGATTATTAATTTCTTATTAATTTTATTTCTCAAATACAATAAAATACAAATTTCAATCACAATAAACACTTACGTCTAACATAGAAATAATCACATATTAAAAAAAAATCAAATATAATATTTATTTTAATATATGCAACATGGTGTTTGATCAAAGATCGTGAAAAGAAGATTAATCTACTAAGAAAAAATATATTACGTCTTTCCGAAATTAAAAAAGTTTTCCTAAATAAATAAATAAGCCAATTTACACTGTCAATTTTGATCGTCTTTGGAGCAACTGCTGAGACCTACTTCGTCATATATGGGGCAATGTGTTACACATACCAATCTATTTTATTTTGTCCATAATTTTTATTTTTCTTGATTAATCTCATATTTTTTTATACAAAAATATATCACAATTAGCCTAACAAAAAAATATTTGATATCGTAAATTTAATAAAAAAATGTAAATAAAAATATAAAGTGTATTTATATGATTATTTATTTTATTTGCAGTTAGTCACAATATAAAATGTAAATTCTGTCTACAATACATACTAAAGTCTAACTCACGTAATAACCAATATAAATTGTATTTTTCTAATATGATTTATCTTTTAATTATATTCTACTGAGTGTCAAATTAAAAATCATGAAAAAGTGATTAATATGAGAAACTATAAGCAAATTATGAACAAAAATAATAAATGTATTAAGAAATTGGACAAGATAACTTTTTAGTAACATATAATAATTAATAGCTCCGACATTTTTATCATCTAAGCAAAGTCTGCCAAGAATCCGTGTACTATATGAGGGAAGTGTTGCACACGCGCCATTATTTTTCTAGCAAATTTTTCATAAAAGAAAAAGAAAAAGAAAAAAGTTCTAATATATGACAACATATAGAAAAAAATTAAATGTGTCATTTCGCTATATATTGTTAGCTTCAATTAATTATACATTAAGGTTAAGATTTGACATGTTAATGAAAGATTAATATATATATATATGAGTGAGTGTTGTGTGTGAACGGTCACACGTGTGACGGAATACACTTTTACAGAAAATAGTGATACTTTTACAGGAAAAAGTGATACTTTTAATACATTGATACTTTTACAGATAAATGTGATACTTTTACTAAAAAAATGATATTTTTTTTGTTAAAAAAAAAGGTAATACTTTTACAGATAAACGTGATACTTTTACCACAAAAAGTGATACTTTTTTCCGTCACACCGTGTGACAGCCATGTGACGGTCACATACGAGTTTTTGCCTATATATATATATATATATATATATATATATATATATATTAATTTAAATAATTTTATATTAATTAAATTTATGATATTAAAAAAAAAAAAAATCTAACAAATACTCCCTCCATCCCAAATGAACTTGCATAGGGGAGTTGGCATAGATATTAAGAAAAATTGCTTTTTTGGGGATTTTGTTGATTTTTCAAAGGTGAATTGAGGGTGGAGATTTTGAGGGTGAAGATTGTGTTATAACTTTCCTTATTAGGAAGTGTGCAAGTTTATTTGGGACGGCCGAATTCGGAAAGTGTGCAAGTTCATTCGGGACAGAGGGAGTATATAGTAAAATCAATATCTCGGATCCAACGCTAAAAATTAACCAACAAAAAATTATATTTTCCGTCATAATTTTTATTAATATAAATAATTATTAGGTTTTCAGTAATAGAGTCCTCACTTATATAAAGAACATATTCATTATATCTCTTGATTATTGTGATTGATGTTAATTTATATCTATGACAGAATTCAAGGAGTTATTTATAACTATCAATATATAAGTTAAAACAACTTAAATACATATTTTGGTCTAATTTAACTCAATATATTTTTAGATGATTCTTTAGGCGAAAAAAAAATTAAGATTTCTATTTTTAAACCGATGTACATTTATATTAAGTAGGATTGAGAACATTCATTAGACAGTCATTAACTTTTACTGTTACTAAGAAAAACTATCAATCATCGTAATGAAAATGTTGTAAAAATTATGGGTATATTTATTTATGAATAGAATGCGGCGTAGAAAATTTTAATTGTATGAATTATAAATTTAATATTTATTTTGGATAAAATTAGATAAAAATAATAAGATATTGTTAAATTATTCTTAAGAAATCATCAAAATATATTAAAAATTATCTAATAATTAAAATTATTTAAAATTAAATCGTCACATTTCTTATTCGATCGAATAAATCCACAGGCAAATCTATAAACAATTATTACCTAAGTATGAACAATAGTCAAGGCAAGTCACACGATTAAGACTTGATTTTGATTTCCTTCACTATGTTGACATTTATCATAGCAAAATCCTGTCCTTGGGTTGATGTTTGAAATTATGCCAATTCAAGTCTTCATGTTCTCCAAATATTACAATCAACCTTTATTTCACGTGATCATTTTCGTGTACTATATCATCGATCATAATAGTTGTCACTATCATAAATTCCACCTGCTTGCTAAATTGATGAGGATAGTGGACCCATGAAGAAGAGATGCAGTAAAGAGTGATCAGGTGGTGAACATAAAGAACAACGAGGTTCATGATAAAAATGACAACGAGCTAAGTCCTTGGACGATGGCAAAAATTAGAGCAGCATCTTCAAAGAAAATGCAAAATACGTGCTGATAATTTAAGCTTCCATATTCTCCTCCACCTGAGGTTCGGACCATAGCTACTAACCGATAAGGAGTAGGTGCCAATAAAATCTTTGAAAGAACCCATAATAAAATAATATGCGATCGGACCGAAAAAGTTACCTTAATGGAAATAATGTCACATCCACCGGTCCAAAGAATGGTAATTTTTCAGAGGAATAGAGAAAATGACATCAACATTCAATATGTAAAAAATTTTGCCCGAATTAACAGCCCATTGTAGAGTTCAAGATCTGAAGAGGGTTGTTGTCCGGTTATTATCCATGAGCCTTCGACAACCAAGAAGAATAACATAATGATCAGCCATAATACGGTGCCATGAAAACCTGGGATGAGAACTAAGAGTAGCATGTAATGCTTACGTGGAAGGGTAGTACTTGGACTGCATGATTCGGGCAAAGAGGCTGGATGGAGAAGCTAAAGGGTCCTATGCTTGCTTAGAGAACATGACAAGGTTAAATGCTTTCAAATTGCAAAAGCCTAGACCACCTTGAGATTTTCGTTGCTTGAGGACGTCCCAAGACTTCCACTGAATTTTCCTCGTGGATGAGCTATCCCCCCTACCCCCACCGTTAAGATTTCACCAAACTTCTCATATTAATAAGAACATGATCCGGCAACTGGAAGCAAGACTACGTGGATATCTCTTATATAATAGATTTAATGAGCACTTCTTTACCCGCTTTGCTTAATTGCTTTTCTTGCCAACCATTGATGCGCTTACTAACCCATTCTTTAATGCCTGCAAAAATCTTTTGTTTATTTCGGCCAATAGAAAGGAGTCCGAGATATTTACATGCGAAGCCACTTCAGCAACTCCAAACAATTGGAAGATTAAATGAGAAATCTGAGCTTGTGTATTAGGCCTAAAAAGAATTCCTGATTTCTCAAACTTAATACATTTGCCCTGAAACACACTTGTAGAGATTGATAGCAAGTTTAAGATGTTGGGCTCTCTATAGTTGGAACACCAAATAGAAGTGTGTCATCTACACAAAAAGAGATGAGAGATAACGGGTGCAGTTTGAGAGAGTTTAATCCCATGGATGCGCCGACAAATCTGTAAATATTATAAAATGCAAGAAAAAAATTCAGCACAAATAGAGAATAGGGGGTCACCCTGAAAAATGCTCCGCTGCGGCGTAGGGAGCCAAAATTTACACTCACACATTTGTGAAAGTCAAGAATGTTGCATAGACTTCAATAGTTTTCTTAATCTTCTATATTTAAGAATTTTCTAAGATGAAATTTGTTTTATATTAAAATTTTATTGTAATAATGATAGAAGTAGTTAAAGGGCAAACATGAATATTAGTGAACTTGAATAATTACACCTGATTATTTTAAATATTTAAAATCTAACATTCAAGAAAATCATTAAATCGATAGAAATATCATAAATATATTTTAAGCATATATAATAACTGGTGAAATGTATTTATTACGTTATATAAAATTATAAGGTACAATAAAGAAACAAATAAGAACTATAAAGAAATAATAAACTAAGTTGTATTATGCGAATGGTTGAAAAAGTTGTACTATGTGAATCAGTGTCACATGATTAAATTAAAACATGCAGAAAAACAAAGATAGTGAAATGTGAATGTTAATATTAGTTTACAAGCATAGATTAGATAAAAATAAATAATAACTACACTAGAATGAAGTGTGGCATAGTCCAAATAAAAAATAAAATGGAAGAAAATCATAATAATTTAAGTACATGTATGTATAAGATTTTTAAATGAATGTGCAATGTGTGAAAAAATTGGGAGTATATCACTAAAACTAAACAGGGAAGTAAATTCATAAAAATAGTGGAAACGTTGAAAAAAATATATTATATTAACATATAGATTGTAGCATGTATCTCGATTGAAGTTTATAAGACACTATGTATATAGTCAACTCCTCTGTAAAAAAATATTATTTATCTTATAAATATACTATAGTAGGATTTTCATTTTAAATCACACATAATTTACAAACTTCAATGTAGAATTGAAGAAATAATTAAATGAAGTTGAAATAAGCTATCGTAAATCAATAAGTAAATTATACTAAAAGAATTTATACTTCCTAATAATAAAAAAGCTAAAAGATAAAGTTTCATAACAGAAGCTGGATGTTGGATTATGATACAAGTTGTTGGAAGTTTTTCCTCACATTGAAATATACAAATGATTTTATTTGCAAAAGTATGTTCAAATCAGAACTACCAATTAAGAAATTATAGAGAAAATATGCCTAATATTCATATGAGTATCTAACAAATTCTGAACTTATGAATGTCAGTTGATGATTTAACAAGACAAATGACTTCGTATCTTTTGTTCAGTGGAAATCTATATCTTCATTATTATACAGTTTTTCAGTAATCGTATAACTTTATTTCCAATATATTGATAATGCCGGAATCTATCTATATTGAGAAGCAAACAATAATTAGAATATATCAAATTTTATATATATAAATTTTGTAAGAATAATACATTATATCACGGTATGTCGTTTTTATGAATCTTTTAACATTATTATAACGTGTTTTGCTAAACTAAGACTATTTAACCTCTTTTTTCCTCTTTTATTATTATTTTAAATTTTTATTTGATTTTGAATTATGTTTGCTTAATCGATTAAATCTTTCATATTTTTTTCTGGTACTGAATAATATAAGAAATTATGTATATATATTACCATGATTAATTACTACATTGAATTTTATTAAAATGATCAATCAATATCACCGCACAAAGTATAATTATTTTATGTTCACATTAATTTTTTTTTATTAGATAATAGTAAACAAATAGTGATCACGTGCAACGCACGTGTGCATTGCTAATATCTATATAATATGCTTAAAAAATAGGAGTAAAAAGAAAAAGGTTACATATTAAACAATTATCGGACAATACTCACGGAATTTTATCAACTCTACTGTATTGGTTGAATGTTGAATCCTAAAAGAAAATACTTCCTCCATTTTATATTAATTGTCGTTTTAGAAAAAATGAAAGAATTAAAGATGAATAGATATTTTAGGAATAAATCATGAATAAATTTAGTAAAATTGATGAAAAAATATCTAAAATATTAATTAATTAAAAAAAAGAAAGACGTAGCTAGAAGCCTAGAACAATTAATATGAAACTGGGGAGTGAATTAAGGTAGAGACAGATAATGTTGGTTAACAACACTGCAGCAACCACAACTCCAAAAGTAGAGTGGTTAACTGTGTCACATGTGGCGCGTGAGTTATGCAGAACCTATGTAATGAGCAGACACGCGAACCTTGTTAGACTAGAGCATAAAGGAATTGTTCGCTGCGACGGGCCACACGGCTATTGGTTAGGTGGATGGGAAGATTACGGACGTGTTTGCAAAACTTATTCCAACCATTTTCACATTTTTAGCTTAAAAACTATATTTAAATATTTTTAAATATATGCTTCTATGTTATAGTGATTTAAAATAACATATTCCAAATAGAACTTGTAATTGGGTTATCATATTATTTCTTTTGTTTATACATACAACCTCTTTTCTTTCTTTTTTTTTTTTTTTCAAACAGTAAAACTTTTACTTTTCGTATAAATCATTTATTACTGCAAATACTTCCTAATTTTTTTTAAAATCAAATTTTCCATTATTTCTAGATTTAATCAATTAGTCTAAAGTAGAAACAATCACAAACACTCCCTAAGGGGTATTTGTAAATGATTGTGCTTTTAGATAAGCGATTTGAATTACTTTTTGTAGAAAATTAAAATTGGTAGTATTTGGAAATAAAGTGATTTTAAAGCAAATAGCTGGTGGAAGTTGAGTGATTACATTTCTCAAAAACGAATTTTAAGCGATTCTGACAATCAATTTTATGAGTTTCCAAACTTTCTAAAATTACTTTTGGATTGTCAAAAGTGATTTTAAGTTGGTGTGTTGCATTTGCAAGCAAGCACTCCCTAAGAACAGTGAATATTTTTTATTTAATCTCAATTTACTGTTTAGGTTGATTATTTGGATTAACCTAGTATCACTTAGATCTAATGTTGTAACTGCATCGGATTCAATTGTGCTCCCTCTCAATATATTTTTGTCTCTATTTTTCTCTCACACGCACACTAACACACAGTGTCTCACTCTCTCTTTCTCTCTCACACACATTTTACTGGATTCGGTACAATTACAGCAACGCATTTATCTAATTTGGTAGTACATCATTAGTTTGAGGCACACTATGACGGTGTTTATACTTGGATAGAGGAGGTTGGAACACAGTCCGCCTCGACAACTAAAAATTAAATAAAAAGTGGTTTTTTTTTTTTTTTTTTTTTGTATTGCAGTAGAATTGATTGTGGTTTATTTATTATAGAGTGATAAGAAAGGCGATGCAAATAGTTGATGGGAATTGCAAATGATTGATATTGATTATATATATATATATGTATTATTTAGGGTAATACTTTTTATTTAATATTAAAAAAGTTAAATTTAGCTAATAAATATTTGAGAAAATAATTTATAATTTTTTTTTAAAAAATGTTTATAATAAAAAAATTAACTTTGGTACAACTGTACATGAATGAAAATTTTGTCTTACCTCATCTAATTATTTATATAAATATATATATATATATATTTTTTTTTTTGTTTTCTTTGTTATAGAAAAAGTGTGGGCAAAAGGTTAAAGCTATAGGCTGGTTTCTTGTACTTTACTTCTTCCATATACCTTCAGTCTTCAAACAGTGGGAAACAGCAATATTCTGTTCTCTATAAATAATTAAAATTATATATTGTGGCTATCATCGAAACACTACTTTAATAACTGGATAAAAAATTAAGCTATTTAACCATTGATAGGGATAACCCGATCACTTCGGGTCGGACTCATACTTTGGCCCACTGACCGGCCCAGCACGCGTAGGCCCAGCAGGTCCGAAAGCACGCGTCGGTCCAGTAGCATACGCTGGCCCAACTTATGGCCTGTTCCGCGACTCAAGGCCCATGATCTTTTCCCAACTGCCATGCAGATTTTATGGGCCAGATTATAGGGATTTAGTTAGGGTTTTGATTTGATAGTATAAATAGGAGGAAAGAATCTGATTTAGGGGTTCGAACTCTGTAATCTGAATTACTCCGTGTAAACTCAACATTCTAGTAAAAGAAACACTCCGGCGATTGCCGTTTTCTGCCCGTGGACGTAGATCTCCGGATCGAACCACGTAAATCCTGTGTGTTTTTATATTTTCTGCGTTAATTTAGGTTAAATGGTGTGGTTACCAGATTGCGCATTATCAATTGGCGCCGTCTGTGGGAACCGAACCCACAGATAGTCCCAACTTCTCTGGCAAGAACTAGCAGCTGCAAAAGCACTAGCAAAATCATTCCGGTCAACTACATAAGATCAACCTCGGCACCGTCCGACGGTTTCCACCTCACCCGCGGCTCCTCCGACGCTGTACAACGCCTGCACAAAACCCGGCTCGGCGTCTCCGCCTTGTTCCGATCACTCTTGTCGATTTTCACCATCCCCTCCTTCCTCCCATCATGCAGATGGCTTAACATTAACACTACCCACCTCTCTATTACTCCGACACTTGGCCGGAAAGTCACCGGAACTTTGTTCGGTCATCGCCGCGGCTACGTCAGCTTCGCTGTCCAGATTCCATCATTCCTGCTCTCGAAAAGCCGCTTCTCTCTCTACCCTAGGGCTGCGAACGCATGCCTTCGCCTGAAAACCTTCGCCGGAGGTGATATCGGAAAGTCGAGGAACCCCTATCTTCGTCGGGAAACTCTCGTCGGAGGTGATATCGGAAGCTTGAGGTGACCAAAACCTCGTCGTGCTCCTGTGAGAATTCCGCCATTGAAGGACTTCTCAAGCTTCTGGGTTTGAGTTCTTTTGGATTCGATTTTGAAGATCTGAAACTGGGTTTGATTTTCTGGTTTCGTTTTGAATCCTGGGCTGTGAAATCCGCCACTGAAGCCATATCGAGGTCCTTACTGAGCAATCTCAAAGGTCGCGATTTCTCTGAGCTCGAAGCACATGTGCCATTGAAAGCCTCTGCTTGCGTCTGGGTTCTTTTTTCTGGAATCGACTTTGAAGTGCCTAAATCCGCCATTGGAAGGGTGATTCCAGATCCCTGTCACGCCCAGTTCTCCATCGCCATTGTCGCTGAGCAAACTCGATTCCCTGCTCTTGCGAGTTTGCCCACTGCAACTGAGTTGACTCGAGTCACTGAGTCGAGATTGGAACCTGAATAGTTTTCCTTCTCGGACCTAATTCTCACAACCCCAGGTCGTTTCCTTACCACCTCGGAACATCAAAATCCAGGTATCCGTATCGTTTTGAGCCCTGAATCCGATTCCAGGTTCCAAACGCGAATTCAGATTCTCACGCTCCAGGTATTTCTATCTACGATTTCGAAATCGACCTCTACATCGTTTCTGTTCGTTTTAGACAAAGTGTGTTCGATTTTCGATTTCGTTTTTCTGATCGCCACTGCTGGGATTAAGGCCTGTGTGCCATTTCGCTACTGCTGAGATTGAAGGCCTGTGTGCCATTTTTCTGCTGTGTATGCTATCATACTGCTGCTATTTTCTGTACTTTTCGATTTCGTTTTTCTGAATTGATTGACTGTGGAAGGCCTGTGAGCCGTCGCTGAAAGCTACTGCATTCGCTAGTTTCTGGAATTTGCTGCTACTGCTCCCTATTTCACTGATTTTTGTTGAATTCAAGAGGGCCTGTGTGCCGTTATTCTAAGCACAAAAAATTGATTTTATTGGTTACTTAAAGCTGCTACTAATCACTGGAATTTCTGTAATCTCTTGGCCATTTTTGTGGACTGATTTTTATTGCAAAACTCCCGGAGGCTTGTGTGCCAATATTTTGATATCCTGCTAGTGCTCTGATCCTAGCTGGTTTTGCAGCATTTCTATTTGTTTTTGTCCCCCGCTAACTTATGGCGCAGAAAAACAAAAACACCAACTCATTGGAGATTACCAAGCCTAATAATGGGCCCCACCCTAGCCATTCGGAAGAGTCGATCACTCTTGGATCAAAGGACTCATTCGCGGATGAGTCTTTGCTGGATTTGAATGGGCTTCAAGCCCCACCAGGTCGATGGCATGGACTAGCTAATATCCAAAAACTCCCTACTTTTTGGAAAAAAGATTGCACAATTTCTGCCCCCGATCCGTCCGGGGAGATTCACGCTCCGTCTCCGGACAATTAAACCTTCGTCTCCGGACAATTAAATCTCTCCCGAAATTCGCGTCTCGTCTCCGGACAACTAAACCTCCGTCTCCGGACAATTAAATCTCTCCCCCGATCCGTCCGGGGAGATTCGCGTCTCGTCTCCGGACAACTAAACCTCCGTCTCCGGACAATTAAATCTCTCCCCCGATCCGTCCGGGGAGACTCGCGTCTCGTCTCCGGACAATTAAACCTCCGTCTCCGGACAATTAAATCTCTCCCCCGATCCGTCCGGGGAGATTCGCGTCTCGTCTCCGGACAACTAAACCTCCGTCTTCGGACAATTAAACCTCCGTCTTCGGACAATTAAATCTCTCCCCCGATCCGTCCGGGGAGATTCGCGTCTCGTCTTCGGACAACTAAACCTCCGTCTTCGGACAATTAAATCTCTCCCCCGATCCGTCCGGGGAGATTCGTGTCTCGTCTCCGGACAATTAAACCTCCGTCTTCGGACAATTAAATCTCTCCCCTGATCCGTCCGGGGAGATTCGCGTCTCGTCTCCGGACAATTAAACCTCCGTCTCCGGACAATTAAATCTCTCCCCCGATCCGTCCGGGGAGATTCGCGTCTCGTCTCCGGACCATTAAACCTCCGTCTCCGGACAATTAAATCTCTCCCCCGACCCGTCCGGGGAGATTCGCGTCTCGTCTCCGGACAATTAAACCTCCGTCTCCGGACAATTAAATCTCTCCCCCGATCCGTCCGGGGAGATTCACATTGGCAATGTCCATGTCGTGTTCCCGAACACCCGGTAAAGAAGTTCTTATTTCTGGTCAATTATTTACGGCCTCCGAGCCAATATTCGGCGCTCCGGCGTTGAGATTTAGCGAGCCCAACGACTCGGCTGCGGATTAGACCTCGGCCAGACTACTACACTCTGGTGTTCTCTTTACCTCGGTCATAATACTACACTCCGGTGTCCTTTCCATCTTGGCCAGAATAATCACCCCGGTGTACCCTCTACCTCGGTTAAACTACTACACTCCGGTGTCCTTTCCATTTTGGCCAGAATAATCACCCCGGTGTACCCTCCACCTCGGCCACGTTATCACGTCGCGTTCTTCGCTTTTGAGAAGTTCGGTGTCTCACTCTATGCCCCGTGCACCTCGACCTAGCTCGGCGCTGCGTCCGCCAATCACTCCGCAGAGTCCCGGGGACGCGGATAAATTCGATCCTTCATAGACACTTTGGCCCGCCAGCGACCCCGGTCCTTCTTACTTACGGTTCCACCCCGGTGACAACCGAAGCTCCTACCTCGCTCCGGCTTGGGGGGGGGGGCATCTGATAGGGATAACCCGATCACTTCGGGTCGGACTCATACTTTGGCCCACTGACCGGCCCAGCACGCGTAGGCCCAGCAGGCCCGAAAGCACGCGTCGGTCCAGTAGCATACGCTGGCCCAACTTATGGCCTGTTCCGCGACTCAAGGCCCATGATCTTTTCCCAACTGCCATGCAGATTTTGTGGGCCAGATTATAGGGATTTAGTTAGGGTTTTGATTTGATAGTATAAATAGGAGGAAAGAATCTGATTTAGGGGTTCGCACTCTGTAATCTGAATTACTCCGTGTAAACTCAACATTCTAGTAAAAGAAACACTCCGGCGATTGCCGTTTTCTGCCCGTGGACGTAGATCTCCGGATCGAACCACGTAAATCCTGTGTGTTTTTATATTTTCTGCGTTAATTTAGGTTAAATGGTGTGGTTACCAGATTGCGCATTATCAACCACCCAACTGAAATATCCGCTGCTGATCTTACGTGGATAGTTACCTTGAAATAAGTAGGACAGATAAAGCCAAATTTTGTTTATTTTAAAATCGACAGTCGAGAACTCATTATCTCAAATTACTTGATACTTGATACACGTAGTGGAACTGAGATCGTTTGTCAAAAGTTTGTTCAAAGTTCTTTCTAAACTTGAACATGCTCTTACTTTAAATAAAATAATGAACATAATTTAAACTTGAGTTTGATAAATAAAATTCGTAAAGATATCAAACTACTTGAGTTTCACTCGTGTTTGACTCGATTAACGCTCGTTGAAATATAATATTAAAAGTTAAATAGCGTTTTAATTCATTGAGCTCGACTCATTTAGAGTTTGACGTGTATCTGTAATCTACAAAAGAAGGTGAGCTGATTTCATAAATTAGAAAGAAAAAAGAGAATGTGGAGCTAAGAGTATTGCTCCAGAATGAAGTAAGCCCCTAAAGTTTTGTATTTTTGGTCTACATTGACCCTAATCTTTTTATAAGTGTTCTTCCTTTTTTTTTTTTTTTTGGGTGTAAGTGTAATGAAGAAGCTCCAATTCTAATTATTTTCTTTCTTTTATTGATACTTGGAGTTAACAGGCAGATTTAGTTCGATGAGGACATATGAAAATTATAATATCCTCTTTCACTGCCATTCAAAAAAATAAATAAACTGTTTGTTCAATTATTCATATAAAAAATAAAACAATATAATTTCAAACCAAACAAGTAATCCTTCAGACTTCAAATTTCTCATCTGTAAACATTGTCTAAAATAAACTACATCTTATGTTTCTTATCAAAATCGTCATAATTTTTTCTATTCTTGAGGTATTCAGCACTTGGATACGAGGGGCAGAGTAGAAAAAAAGTTTTAACATTGGATGTTCAGATGCAATATAACTTTCAAAACTTGTTTAAACAAATTCAATTACATAATCGACTATATTTTTAACATTTAAGTGTATCGTCACCATCATCATTACATGCTCCTTGATAAGACCTTACCCTCCACTAATTTTATAATTTGTCGCTTTCACTGCTGTTAATTGAAGCGAAAGACGTGACATAATAACTTCAATCACCGATTTATTACAATTATAGTAACAAATGACAAAAAAAGTTATAGATGTAGTATAGTTCCGTAATGATGTATCTAGTGATAGTAGTGGTCATGTAATTAGATGTAAAAGAAATACGCCGATATTGTAATTGAATCTTTTATAGTTGGTGTTTGTTATAGTTTTGAACACTTGAATATGAGGCTTGTTAATTGAGAGGATCAATATAGTAGGGTAGGGTTGGGTGGGGGTTGTTTAATTTGTGTGTTTTAACTATAAAAGTTATTTTTATTGGAGTGAGGAATTAGGGAGTGTAGTTTGCATTGATGATAACTAGTGAAGGATGTCAACAAACTACCAAAATGTAGGTTATAAACATATACTCCCTCTGTATTAAAATAAAATGTTGTTTTAATTTTTTTTTTTTGTAAAAATTAAATTGATAAAAATGACATATATATTCATATAAAATTCATTAAATTTGGTATGTTTTGTGAAATAAGAAAATAATTAACCAAATTAAGTTTTTAGGGTAAAAATTAGAAGAATTGTGATTTTTTTGTTAAAATGACATTTATTCTGAATTTTTTTATCTTCTTTTAAACGACATTTATTTTGAAATGGAGGAAGTATTTATATACACAACATGTTTAACAACTTTATTTTAGAAAAATAATATAATTTTTTTTTTTTTAACATTAGAAAATTAGGAATGGGAAATAACAGAAGCCGGGAGGCTGTGGCCTCTTAGCCAATTAGGTGTATATCAAGATTGATGTTATCGAATTATAATGTTCTTGTCAATATTATTATAATTATCGAAGTGTTAATTACGTAAAAAATTACGATATTTTTATCAATTATTGTTTGTAACATGATTTTTCAAGTCTAACGTAAAAATGCTGACAATCTCTGTATTTTTTTTTTTTTTTTTTCAATGCACCTAAGAAACTTTTGAAATCCAATTGCTACGTAGAATCCGAAATCAGGAATACGACATGCTCAATTCCATGCATATAATGATATAAATTCCTCTAACCTCTCATTAAATGAAAAATACATTATCTTATTTTTATTTTTTATTTAGTTAGGTGTTTAAAAGATACTGTATAATTACGTGTTTGCACGTGGAATAACCAAAATTCTAATTCGGTCTACACTTAATTTGCTGGGGTGTATCAAATCAAAAAAATTATAAAAATGGTACATTTCTGTGTTAACATTCACGTTGCAAATGATAATTAACAAAAATGTTGTCATTTTCCACGTAATTAAGTCATTGTCAAAAGTGAATTATTCACTTTTGATCATAGGGGAGGCCTCTTGTAACCAATTTTCCGTGCAATCTGGGTCATGAGCCAAAAATTATTATTATTTATGCCTAAATGTATTACATGTTGTGGGTAAATGTATTATGGTAAAAAGATATATGATTTATACTTAACGGTGTCACATGTTCTGGGTAAAGGTATAATACATTTATCCACAATAGATGATACTTTTAAACATAAATCGTGGTACCCGATCCAAATTATATCGTGCAATTAATGCACATGAGCCTCTGCTTTGATTATAAACTTAGATATAGTTAATTAGTCATTAATTAAATCCCATGTGGCACACAACTATAATTTATTAGTTCTCAATACTTTTATTGTAATACACACATATAAATATCACGAAATTTCAACGATTATGTTTACATTAATATGTATCCGTTGTTGATGTATAAAGATTTTATTTCTAAATTTTAAAAAAGATAAAATTTTTAGAGATATTTGTGTTGGAATATGGCGGTATGTGCCACGTTTATTGTGACACATTCTCACACGGTACATTCAATTAAATAGTGAAAATGTATTGTGAAATAAAATCATGTTGGAATGGGTACATGTTAAGCTAATTATCCCCTTAGTATTGTGAAATTTTGACATATTATTAATGGAGACACTAAGGCTCTGTTTGTTTATGACTGTGGGTGACTGGAGTACTGTAGGCTGTGGGGAATAAAGTGGAATATGAGGTTGAGATAAGTGAGGGTCCGCTTGGTTGCAAATCATCAATGACAATGATAATGGGTGTGAATGAGGGGTCAATCATATTGTGGAATGAAATAGGAGAAATTGTTAATAAAATGGGGTAATGATTAACTTATTTATTATGTACCAAGCACCATAAATGAGAATGATCCTTCATTCATTCCATTTCTTACTCTAAAGCCCCTAACCAAGCGGGGCCTGAGTGTTTGTTTAAGTTGGTTGGAGATTGGGTTGTGGGGTGATTATAATATAAAATGTGGTAAAGATGATTTGATGTGTGTAAGAGGTAGTTAGTGAATGATTGATTATTGATTAAAGTTATATTGGGAATGTGGTTTGATTGATAATGTGTGTAAGAGGTAGTTAGAGAATGATTGATTATTGATTAAAGTTGTATTGAGAATTGAGTTTGATTGATGATGTGTGTAAGAGGTAGTTAGTGGATTGATGATTGATGTTTTATTGTTTGGTGATTGGACATAATATATTGACCACAACCTAGAGCCAAACAAATATGAATTAAGTTAAATCCTGAATGATTATGTCCAACGACCCTAACAGTGGGCGGAGGGTGGTAAGCAAATTTATTGGACGTTAGGGAGTGGAAAAGGAAGTTGGCATTTGGTTGAGAATTTGGTAATTAATGTTTGATAGGTAGACAAACTGCCTCTCCTACTATAACCTTTTCTTCTCATCATTAACCAATCACACCATACTACTATTATATATTACACTAAACTACATCTATCGATAGCTATGAATTTTCTTATGTGTCCGATCTAATCTAACTTCAATTTTTTGCTCAATTAAAAACATCAAATTTTGGTATCCACAACAACGGCTTAAATTATAAATTTTTCTAGAAAGCGTAATACCATTTTACAAAATGTAATATTATTTTAGAAAATTTGATAATTCACATGTTTTTAATATATTTTTATTAAATTTATGTCAAGATTTAATAAGCTTTTATTTATAACTTATAAATTGTATTCTACTATTATTTTGTTGTGTTACTTTAAAAGTGTTGCATTTGACAAAAGTAGTACTTTTTTCAGAAAAAAATAAGTATTATATTTCTAGGAAAAATTAATTGTTACTTTTACTTCAAATAATAATTTTTTTTCTTGAATATCTTTTATAAAATTTAATTCTTGTGTTTTACTCCCTCCGTTTTGCATTAATTTTCATTTTAGAAAAAAAATAAAAGAATTAAGGATAAAATATTTTGACAGATATACCCTTAGCTAATATTAGGGGATACAAATTTGACCAAATAAAATATTTGTGATATGTTGAAAAGTAGAGATATTCTAAGATTGAGCCTAGAGAGAAAATTGGTAGAATTCGTGAAAAATATCTAAAACGTCAATTAACTCGAAAAAGGAAGAAGTAGCTAGAACGACGATTAATATTGTTGGATTTTGGTCGGGTACCTATGATTGCAACGCATTTAAACCCGGATCGTATACGGGTAGAACCACGCCCTCACCTCGATGATTTGTACTCTCCGGTCGGGGTGGAAATCACGAATGAAAATCCACCACGATCCACAATCCATTAGCAACTCCGGTGGCTTTTGGAAAAGTGCTTTTGGGTATGGGAGAAATCACTTTTGATTTCTCCTCTTTCTGTTTCTCACGTAAGTGAGAAAACTGTTCTCACTTTCTCCATCAAGTGTACCCGGTACACTTGGTAGGATATTTATAGGGGGAGAGGTGGGCTTCCAATTATGGGAGATGGGCCTCCCATAATAGCCCACTTCCTATAATTGGGCCAGCCCACTTGGGCGGTCTTCGACCGGGCCCATGGTCCGGGTGAAACCAACATCCCCCACTCGCCCATGAGGGCTGAGACCTAACCCTTCGTGATCTTTCCAACTCACCGAGATCATACTAGCTAATGGATCGTGTGACCCACGAGCATCTCAAGAGCATATAGTTATACACTAGTTAAGGTGTATAACAGCTCGACATAAAAAAATTGAGGACAACGAACTAGCTATATCCCAAACTCGTTATCCAATGGCAAAAATAGCATGCCTCCTTGTCCCTTCATTAATGAAGGAGCATACCAGATTCATCACTCCGTTTTACATTCACTATTACGTTCCTAGAACATAATTGGCGCCAGTGAATCTTTAAACTGTGATGGCAATAACGGTCTTCCTTTTTTCTTATACCTCCTAGTCTTTTATCTAGCTGCTTTCCTAGACATGTCCCGCATAGCCGAATAATTTCGTGGTTATTGGGAGCATGCTAAAGTAGCAACACTGAGAAGAAGACTAAAGCCACATGAAAAAGTCTTAAGGATATACTATCAGGTAATCCAAACCTCTGGATCCCACACAATGAGAGAATAGAGACTCATTTCTCATTATCCACTTGGTCACAAGCACATGCAGTATGAAACGCACATTACAATGTGTCATTTTCCTAAAGGAAGCGTATCTCATTTATTGAACACATTGTACAGATCTTGGTCTAGATACTTTTCAGCAGCTAACCTGAGTTTTCTCCTTAGATGCCCTCAAGTTAACGTCTAACTCGAGAAAACTCATCTGGCTGGACGATAAGTTATAATTGGATAACCAAATATCTAATTTGATCACATGTTACCGAACATCGACCTCATCTTAGCGTACTAAGGCGACACTCATTGAATCAACTGAATAAATTCTATACTGATCTCATCTCCTATGTCATCCGACATTGGAGGTGATTGCTCGTGTGAGAGAGCCAATCAATTTCAACTTGTCCGACATACTTTTGAGCATACCGTCAATTCATAAGTATCATAATCACCTCGCATTATGTTACAATATCCTAGATAAAGTCAAGTTGTGATGTACTTGGTCAGTGTTTGGAGTCTCTCATAAGCTACGCCCCATTTGTGGGTTGTGGGTTGCCAATGCCCCCACTGAACTGCTTATCACTCCAAAATCACTCAATCAAAAACAACTTCGCATTGTATAGGAAGAAGCTCCAAGCTTTGCTCTGATTGTAGAAATCTATAGATTTATCCAATACTCTCATCTCCCCAAGATGATCCTGTCACTTTGCAAGAGTAACTACTTAGATGTAGTCTCTGATCTACATCACCATACTGAGTATCAATTATGTGTTATTCCAACTAGATCATAGTTCCTCCACTAAGGAGGATGATACAATGTATCCTAGACATCACAAAAACCCTTTCAAGTGTACTCCTACATTTTTACTAGGATTTTATTAATGCTTAATTACTAGACCCATGGCAAAGCCTACACTAAGGCACACACATCTCAAAGTTATTTGCAGCTCTTAGCAGTACTAGAATATTGTACGATGGGCACTGTCAACTTCTCTATAGAAGTTATTGGACACATTAAGTGGCTTCAAAACTTCGTCTATAGCCAATAAGAGTATTAGTGGATACATGGGCATCCACATGAAATCACTTTATGATTTTTACAAGTGATGCTCATACAATCACAAGTAGTCATCTAGGTGATCCCTTGGAAGCTTCACTTATCTTATAAGTAACCTATCCATATCCTTCAACTCCGAATTGTAAGACTACTCATTTATCAATGGTCATAATACTCAATATCTTTGCTCACTGGCAAAATAAGATTGCAAGTTTCCTTGTGGTGTTACATGAGATTAATACTTTCGTAAAATCTCATCTACCATTGACTTGAGTACTGTACCAGGCCATGGACTTGATTTCTTGGCCTTCGACCATAAACCTCCTTGGTAAATCAATTTGTTTATCGGTCAAGTTCTCCACTGAGAAATACAGTCTCTCAACCACTACAAAATTTGCAAATCAAATTCTAAGTTGGCTAACTAAGGATGAATCATGGTAAAACTCAACATTGATGGGAAATGTCCTCAAGGACAAGTCTTACACACAAAGTATAAATTTCCGACTAATTTGAGATCTTTACCCCTAGCAATTTAACAACCTTTTAAGAACTGTTTGCTCATAATCTCTCTGTATCCAACATAATATTAACCACTTCCCAGACTTGGTTTCAACTACACCAATTAGTTAATTATCCATTTTCTTTCATCCATTCATCCATCCAAGGATGATACAGTGTCCAACTCTTTCTCAAATTCTAGAGATTCCTAGTTAAAACATGTCTTGCAATCTCATAGATTCAAGCACGCATTTTCCCAGCTTTGTTTCAATAAAAATTCAAACAAATTCTAGTTTTCAGTGAATGTTGATCCCCACTGGAATCTTATTTCAGGATATCCTTTTGAACTACTCGTTGTTCAGTTGGATGCAGATCTTCATTTGAATATTTCATAGAAATATCTCCAAAATACTAGGTTTTGTGATTCTACTTTAGTAACAAACTTATCAACTGTTCATCTTTGAACATATAACCTTTGGACTGACAGAGTATTCTTTAAGGATACATTTCCTCTACTGAGGTTTTCAGTTTTCCAAACTTAATTGGAATATGTCACTTGCCTAAGCAATTGATCCCTAGGATCCCCATTGACCCCTAGAACCTTTATTTGCCCTAGTCTGACTATCTATAAGTCCAAATTTTTTTACGAGATATTTAAGCTACTGATTCAATGAATACCTTGATTCAAGGTATAAGTCGTAATCAATGTTTTTTTCCAATGAAATAAACTACTCGACTTGCACTCTCATGGACCTTAATATTTATCTAGCAACATCTCTTTCCCCCCTCTTCACCACACAATTTTTGTTGAAAATGTGTGTGAAGACCGGATGATTGCTTGATAATGTCTCCGTTACATTGATCATAAGATGATCATGAGACTTTTCACACCTGTATTTAGTCTAAGAGCACTTATGCCTTATTCATTTGAATATTGTCTTAAACACTCCAGTGTCTAGACTTTCAGTGAATCAAATGAATTTGACCAATTCGTGTGAGTGATCCTCATATGTATTGGGAGATTAGGCTTCATGATCAACCATTACATCGTTGAATCAAAGAACATCATAGTGGATTAATCGCAATAGAAAAATTATCCTAATTGTCTTAAAAGATGTCTCAAGTGTTTGATGATGAAGTGAAAAATCCCGAGTTAAAAACCTTTTTGGTCCCGTAACTTTTGACTTGTGCTATTTTGGTCCCAAAAAAAGTTATGAATTCAATTTAGTCCCACAACTCTTGAATTCGATCCCTTTTGGTCCTAATTTGGCCGGCGGTGACTATTTTCGCCTGAAAAGAGGGACCGAAATTTTTTGGCACGTGACCCACACGTGCTGTATTACAGCGAAATTAGTCACCGCCGGCTAAATTAGGACCAAAAGGGATCTAATTCAAGAGTTGTGGGACTAAATTGAATTCATAACTTTTTCTGGGACCAAAATAGCACAAGCCAAAAGTTAAGGGACCAAAAAAGTTTTTAGCCCCAAAATCCCCCTGGAATTATCAATTCTGGAAAAATTACTCCTCGATTGCAATTCCAGTTAATTGAAGCATCATGTTATGCCTAATGTAAACTAGTCTAATGCACCTTTTCACTAATCAGTCCACTTTTAAGGCATACACATATGTTTACTTCATCCAAAAACACAAAACATTATCGTCATGTCCATCTACAATGTTGTCTTAATGTTTATCAACCAATCAATCTATCATATCTCAAGCCGAGTCCAGATCTTTAGAAGAACTCCAACCGAAACTAAAATTCGTCATATTTCAAGATTCTTGAGGATAACAGACAGAAAAACTTTAGATCATCGTGCAATTCTGAATTGCAAGGGATCAAGCCTAATCATTAACTTCAGCATGCTGCAAATCCAATTTGCAGTGATAAATGCCTAAGTTATCAATTATGACATAAATTCCCGTGTTCATTCTTATAATCCTATTGAAATAGATAAAAAAATATCCATGGAATTTGCAGTTCTGACATTCACTGCCTTAAGTCCTTTTACCCGAAGTAAAGAAATTAATTAACAAGTTTGACACTGTCTAGCATTTGCAATCATTCAAGTTGAGTATGCACTATCAAGTGCTTCTCAAGAAGTATTCAGGTATCTACTACCACACTTAATGAATAATGCTATATGCTTAACTCTTATTGTCGACTCATATGGCAGGTGTGTCAAGAACTAAGAAATTTACTTTGGATTAGCACGATTAAGTGCCTTTCCAATTGTTTTCAGTACATGTGTTGAGCTAAACACACTATATTGCATTTGCTCAGAATTTTGTGTTTCCCAAAAAGACCCATATGTCTTTACTGGGATACCTTCTTCTGAAAAATCACTGTCAGTATCTTCCGCCTTTACCATGTTCCTCTTATGTTTAGAATCCAATTCTTAACTGGGAACTTGTAACTGACTAATTAATAGCCTCTAGCCACTTATAATCACTATTATGAGCAGCATCCCTAAAAAAAACCCGAGTTGTCCCAATGAACATGATCGGTTTTTAGATGCCCCCACTCAATAGGAAGATACTAGACTCTAACTTAAGTCTTAATCTATTGTTCACAGAGAAGACTTGGAGTAGCAACCCCTGACTGGTGGCGGTAGAGACACCAAACTTTTACTCTACTATACCCTGATATCTTGAGTAAAAGTATTTCTCTCATTAAATGAGAAATACTACTAAGTTCAGAGTCTATTGATTATCCAAGGTTTCGTCAGTAGAGAAATCGCCTTCAATTCCGTACTACTAGAACCGTTTTCGATTTCTTCTCTGTTCCAATACTAACACCCTCCTAGGGTTCATATGATTCGGTTGAAACCATTCAAGACTATCTCTAAGTCTAGTACACATCTAATTGTTATGACCTCCTAATCATAATCTACTTATCACTAAAGACAAGGTAAACTAAGAAGCAACTAACTAATTGTGTTCTACGCCATGGTATAGGTGTAAGTGAGGTGATTGCACACATATGTGCTTACTAAAACTAAATGTATATAAGATTTTGTTCTTAGAATTGACATAGTAGTAACTTAACGGAAGGTATGACCTCGAAAGTTCACTATGTTCCCAATCATCACCCATATCCAACTGCCGTATTACTACAACTCAATTCTAAAACAAAACCTATAATTGTTATAGGTAAGAATGCAAGGATTCTTCCAACCCATAACCCCCACTCAAATAACCAATCATGTTCTCAACACGATGTTACTATATTGATCATACTCAAGTTGTACTGACAACAGGTTTATCACATATAACATAGGATTCAACACACAGTTGAATGTCAAGGATCATGAAATATAAACCGTCTTTATGGTTAGGAATTAAGTTTGAAAGCAAGTTAATGCTCTTAACTATATCCCATTTATGACAGATGACTTTCCCATTACATGCTTACGAAGCATCTGTAAAGACACTCGTATCAGCATCGTAATAAAGTTCATCTTTATTCATCGACAGATGTAGCATCTATCTGAATGTTGACTTAGCCCTGTGATCATCGTTGATTTAAGCCTAACACTTAGTCAGCTTAGAGGCAAGTCAATTCACTCGAAAATATCGAATGATAAGGGTAGGATTAGATTAGACATATCCAATCAAAAGTCGTTTAAAACTTATTCAGAACACTCACGAAGGAACATGACCAATAATCCTATGTGATTCGTTACTCATTAGTTCCATTTGAATGTACTAGCAAGTTTAAGGTCATGGGTACACTTCACCAATTTCTCCCGAAAAATACTGTATCATTTTCACACCCCAACCCAGTTTTCAGTTTCTAAATTTTGATTAAACTCTTAGATGGATTCAAATTTCCAAAATTTGAAATCCATGGAGGATAATTGAAATCACAGAAAATAGGGTGTGAAAAAACGTCACAGAGGTTTTCAGGTGAAAAATTTCATGAACATGGCCCTTGACACATGTTCATTACCAGTACACGCTCTGTCACACATCACCACACTTCCGTTGCATCCGTCACATGCTCACATGCACGTATACGCACCCGTGCACGTGCATAAACATATATCTAAGCACAAAACATGTGCCTCATGCGCTCGTACACGTCAAAACACGAACGTACACACAAATACACTGTTCGGAGGAGCCCCACGCGCATCACACGCACTTACACGCGCCCTAGGCACGTCTCACGCGCCATCACGCACATCCACGCGCCGCCACGTGTCGGCAGGGTGCCGATAGTGGTCGGCTGCGGAGTTGCGGCGGTGGTCCCGCGGCGGCGACACAGCGGCAGTCTAGTGGTCCGGCAAACGGTTCACTGCTGCGAGCCGGTTTGGACCGACATCAGACCGGTTCGGCTTATGCCAAACCGAATCGGTCCGATTGGCTGACGTGGCATCAATGCCACATCTTAGCATGCTATTAGTGTTGTATAGATGACGTGCCGCCACGTGGCTCACCACGTAGCTGCTGACGCGGCTACGTCTTGCACACGTGACGCGACGTGATTCGTCCACGTATCCTGACGTGGCTACTGACGCTGACTGAGCGACGATGTGGCACACATGGCACGAGTTCATTCGTCCACGTGTGCTGATTAGGCACTGGTGTGTCACACCTTTGACCAAGCAAGGCCCACTCTCACTGACAGAAGAGTGGGCTCCACGCGCCGCCTTCCTGGCGTTTTCGGCCGACGGCGTCCCGTCAACCCCCCGTTCTCGGCCATTCCGAGTCCAACGGTGCAATCGGTTTCTGAATTCCACAATCCTAACTATGTATTGGGATCAGAAAATGTGTTCTTGGAGAGTGAAGAACATTGTTCTTCATCAAGAACAATTCAAGAACACACTAGATTCGTTTTTCATTTTCAAAGCACACGATTAACACAAATAATATATCAAATTGAAGCACATTTGATAAACTACGCATACATAACATATACATGCGTTAAATCGAACATTAACATGGTGAAATCGGGTTTTTACAGAAACAAGAATATCTTCAAGTTTTCCGAATTCTTTTCAGAAATATATGATTTTTCGTCCAATCTTTAAAAGCTTGTATCTCATTCGTTTCTCAAAGAAATTAAGCGTATGACACGTCTATAGAAAGCTCATTTAACATAGAACACGATCATATCAGTTACACACAATCATCATAACAATTATTGGACGGAAATCGCACCCAAACAAATTGAAAAAATCAATTTTCGCAACAATTTTCAGATTCACAGGTCCAATTTCAAAAAATCATATAAAATCCGTTTCTTAACGGAATCGAGTGATTCAACTTGGAGAACAAAGATATTAAAGAGTACTACAACATCAAATCAATATCAAGCAGAATGTCAAAAATAATATTGACGAAAATTGGCAGATTGTACAGCACGTTTTTTCAATCATAAATAATCGAAACAAAAAATCATCGAGAGCCGGATTCTAACCTTTTGGCTCTGATACAATGCTGAATTTTGGGTCGGGTACCTTTGATTGTAGCGGATTTGAACCCGGATCGTATACGGGTCGAAGCACGACCTCACCTCGATGATTATTGCTCTCCGGTCGGGGTGGAAATCACGAATGAAAATCCACCACGATCCACAATCCATTAGCAACTCCGGTGGCTTTTGAAAAACTGCTTTTGGGTATGAGAGAAATCACTTTTGATTTCTCCCCTTTGTGTTTCTCACGTAAGTGAGGAACTGTTCTCACTTTCTCCATCAAGTGTACCCGGTACACTTGGTAGAGTATTTATTGGGGGAGAGGTGGGCTTCCAATTATGGGAGATGGGCCTCCCATAATAGCTCACTTCCTATAATTGAGCCAGCCCACTTTGGCGGCCTTCGACCGGGCCCAATAGCCTGGATGAACCGGGCCGATGGCCTGGGTCAAACCAACAAATAGGAAATGGAGGAAATCTTAGTTTTTTATATCACCCTTCAATTCGAATTGGCAAAAGCAATGTCTCCTTGCATAATATGGATTCCAAACATTCATGATCTGGATGTGAACGAGTCGAATTACTTATCCCTCGGTCTATTAGTGAACCATCTCTCTGAAAGATGTTCCACTAGAAATATTCTTGTTATTGCTTCGACTCATATTCCCCAAAAAGTGGATCCCGCTCTAATAGCCCCGAATAAATTAAATACGTGCATTAAGATACGAGGGCTTCTTATTCCACAACAACGAAATTATGTGTTCTTATCAAATTTTATATAAGGTTGCCATCATACAAGTACATAATTTTATAATTTCATATTGATATTTCATCATCTACTTTTGAAATATCATTTTACGAAGAAAAAAAATGCAGGTTCTCAAAAAAAAAAAAAAAATAGTTTTTCTAGAAAAAAGTACTACCTCCGTCCCGCTCTAACTTTCCTATTTTCCTTTCGATTTGTCCCGACTTAACTTTCCAGTCTATAAATGACAAATTTCTCTCACAATCTCCACCCTTAAAATCTCCACCCTCAATCTCCACATTTAAAAAAGTCAAAGATTCCACAAAATCTATTTTTTCTTAACCTCCGTGCCCGGTCAAAGTAGAAAGTTAAGCCGAAACGAAGGGAGTATTACTTTTTTGCGAGAAAAAAATATTAATCGCCGAAAAATGAATGTCAAGTGAATGGTCTTTAATTTTTTTATTGATACTTCTAAAAAAGGGTAATATATTTTGTTAATTAAGTGATACTTTTAGAATTAATCCCATTCATTATAGATAAAAGAATTCATGCATATGTATAAGTTTTTGTTTTATTATTATTATTATTATTATTATTATTATTATTATTATTATTATTATTATTATTATTATTATTATTATTATTATTATTATTATTATTATTATTATTATTATTATTATTATTATTATTATTATTATTATTATTATTATTATTATTATTATTATTATTATATTGTTTCAATTTTCTTTTGTTTGTTTCATGTGAACGAACATAATTACAAACCTGGCGTGCTGTGAGAGGGTGATCACATGATATTCCTTGTCGGAACACATGGAAAGTTGATGTTACTAGCTACTATCATGTATGCATGGTTTGACCCCACTCTCCTACTCTTATATATAGCAAGAAACATTTTAGCTATGTTTGTTTAGGTTGGAGGCTGTTGTTACATTTTTAGCCATGAAAAAGTGTTACTATCCTCGGTCCCGGCCTAATTTGTTTATTTTGATCGAGCACGAAGATTAAGAATAAATAAATTTATGAAATTTCGACTTTTTCAAAAGTGGAGATTGAAGATAGAGATTTCGAGGGTGGAGATTGTGAGAGAAATTTGTCATTTATGAGTTAACAAATTAAGTTGGGACAAACCAAAAAGGAAAATAGACAAATTAGAGTGAAATGAGGGTAGTATTTGTTTGGGGATTGCAGTGTTGGATACATTAATTAATTGTAAATGTGATGTAATTTGTGTAAAAAAATGTTAATTGATGATTAATTTAATGATTAAAGTAGTATTGATAATTGTGATTGATTGATTGCTTATGTGGTTGTGGTGTTGGATATCGATGGGTGTCAACCCGCCAAATTAAATTGCTAACTAGCAAATTACAAGTTAAGTAGTGAGTATAGACAAATACATGGGTAACGAGGATTAATATCTTTTGAGCGAAAAACAAGAAATAAACATAGGGGTTTTGAATTGGTTTTATATAAATGATCTAAAATCCTAAAATTACCTGAAATGCAACAATTAAAATATAAAGAAAAATCAAAATTTACTTGACTCTGGTCCAATGACATTGATATTCGATTATATTATTGATCATATGCTCACAAATTAACTGACCAATCCTATCAACTAGTCAATATTTATCATTAACAAGTTGGGTACGATACCGCTCCATAATACATTAATGATAGCATTACGATGTATGAAAACAATTAAACCTAATTACTAGTAGACAAGATACAACTACCAATAATTAGCTTGAAAATTCAATTAGGTTAAATTAATTATGATAACACAATTATTCAACTTATTGCTACTCGGGTCCAATCTTTCATGACAATTACGAATCATGAATTCAAGGATAATAGTAGAGAATTAAATATTGAATTGAGTTGTCAATTCAAGTAATAAATAATTCTCATGGAAATAATATTGAACCTACAAATACTTGAATTAAACAAGAACAATTAGATCATACAACCTCACAATAATATATATTTGAAATAAACAATCTTGAATAAAAAAATAACCTTAATTAAACGGTGAAATTCAAGGTCTTCAACAAAGAAGTAGAGAAGAAAAGACAAAAACTAGAAGAAAATAGATAAAAGTATGCGTGGGTTCTCTTGGGCGGAGAGGAGATAGAGGGTGCATATTTGAAAACTGATCCGGACTGTCACGTCCTCTCCCTTATAAAGTAAAGCTAAGATTAATATTTCTCCCTGCCAAATCCTAACTAAATCTTAATCAAATCTTTGAAAAATATCTAGATAAAAAAAAAGTAACTATTCTAATTAATTTAAAGCTCTTGATGAGCTTCTTCATAAAATTGGATTCTTTGATAAATCCAAAGCCATCTACTCTCTTCTCTTTAGTCCACTTGACCCATATCTTCACAATTCAACCCAAAATTGCACCTTTCAGCCCGACTTTGCTTCAAGCCCATATATTATTCTCTTACATAAAAATATAATTAATTAAGAACAATAAAGAATAATAATCATCCAAAAATAAGAGAATATGAATATAAGATATGAAATAATATATGCATGTCAGATATATTAATTAATTATAAAATGTGATGTGACATATGTAAGGGGACTAATCCACAAGAATATGTTGTTTTTACATCCACTTGCCAACTAATCAACGATTTCCTTGAATATGTTCATCAACACAACCTAATTGTACTAATCACCGGAACAACGAATAAATATATGCACCAAATGGCCTTTAGTTTAACAATTTCATCATAACTTGATCCACATAATGTGTTTGATAAAATGTCACAATGAAATTTCAATACCGAATTGATTCAAACAAGTTTCTACCTATTCCATATGTTCAACAGGCAAAAATATACTAAAAGAGTTCACGTTCATCCACGATTAAACAATAAATGAGAAGTTAGAACCTATTTGGCATACAAGCCCTAATTTACCCAAAATACTTCAGAAATATTTCGAAATTCAAGAGTTTGATGGCCATACCTTTGAAGATTAGGGGATTGGAATGCGGATAAACACCTAGAATCGGAGTTCCAAGAGTGTTTGTGATTTGTGTGTGTTTTTGGTGCATATTTAAGGTGCAAAAGGAAGAGTTTTAAACTTGTTTGCGTATTTTAGGCATTTATACATGTTATGTGATTTAGGCATGCACGGGCCGTGCACGTTCCTTAAGAAGCGCACGACCAGGCCGCCCATGGCCTATTGGCCAAATAGCTCTCCGACCTCATGTGGACCCATGCACAATTTCATGGGGCGCACAACCAGGTCGTGCACATGTTTTTTTAAAAATCCACTGACCTGGTCCATGGCCCGTGCACAAATGCACCAAACAACACGGTTAGACTGTGCACGAGTCTAGGGCACATCTTTACTAGATTTTTGAGCTCCTCCTCCTCATTTTTGCATTCTCATATCCTTTCTTGCATTTGCGTACAAAATTTGAACACAAAAATATACAAACAACCACTACAAACATAGATTTATTAAAAACACAAAATTAACAAAAAGTAACAGTCTGGTTGACTCCCGAAAATGCCTAATTTTTAAATTAACCAAAATCAAAACAAGACGGGGCAAGAAAATCATTAAATCCCAGCACTATAGTTCCATTTTGGTCTTTTATCACATCCCTTATCTTGTTGTACCCTAGGGTTTTCATCACAAAACATTCATTCTTCCCACTCACTTTGGGTTTTCCTTTCCTAAGAAACCTTAATTTGTTGTTAATACAAAAAAACTAATTCCCCTGTGACCGCACCGTCGGATGCAGTCAAATTAGTTAATTTATAACCTAACTTTCTTTCCTAATAGCAAATAGAGTAAGTCAGGGTCGATCCCACAGGGAGCAGGAAAACTAATCGTATTATTGTATTAAACCAATTTATGTAAATAATATAATGTGGGGGAGAGTTTTTTGAGTAAATTAACTAAGGCAAATGATAATTAAACTTAACCAACTAAGATGAATTAAATTATGATAAAAAAGTATTCCCGCCTTTAATCCAGTATCCCCCTAGTCCGAATTGTTCTTATAAATAATGCACTTGACCAACTGGTTCTGAAACTCCTACCCCAAGAATCAACAAGTACGCTTAGCTAATTTTTGTTACCCTCAAGTATAATTAATCACAGGTTCGCTTAGCAATTAATCCTATTCAATTAAGTAGTCCTAGGATACGATCACTAGAACACCCTTAATCAAATGCATAGAGAACTAAGACAACGGAGTAAGTACAGTGTTGTACTCGCAAGCTCGGTACAAGTGACCGCGATTGATGTTATCCTAGTGAATAGATTCACTATTTGCTACTTTTAGACATAAATACATAACAATTACAGATTATGAATTTACGACTTAGCAACAGTTATATGCCTAATACCCGAGTGATCACTCCAAATAACAAACATATAAAAGATATGAAAGAAATTGAATAGCATAAATAATTTCAAAACATAGTTGAATCAAACAATTACTGGATTATTTACAAAAATATCATTCTAGGGTTCAACTTAGTCAAAGACGAAAATTAAAAGCTTAGCCGATCATAATGATGGCTAAAGATAAACTAATAATAAAAGACATAAAATTAGAAAACCCGAGATGCCGAATCTTGATTCTTCATGGTCTTCGAAAATTCCAAACCCGTGCTCCAAAATCAAGGTAAAAGTTGTATATTCAGACTTGGGGTCTTCTTTTTATAAGTGTGGATGAATTAGGCCTAATTTGGGCTTGAAAAAGCAATTTTCGAGCAAATCCTGTTTTGACCAAATTTCACTCTCGGTCGAGAATGACATTCTCGGACTAGAGCCATGTATATAATTCTCGGCCGAGAATCAGATTCTCAGCTTAACCAATCCTCCAGCTGAAAATATGGGTTTTCACTATTCTTTTTGTCTCGGCCGAGCCTGATTGTTCTCGACTGAGCTCAACTTCCTTAGACTTGGTTTGATTTTGCTTCGTTTTTGAACTTACGTGACTTGTTTTCTACGTTCATCTTTAGTCGAGTTCTACTTTTTGGTCTAAATTCACCCAAATAGCTTCAAAACAAGTCACACAACATCAAATTGTCCAATAATGCAAATATGAACAATACTTGATCAATTACGCATGCAAATGTCATTAAATAAACACTTAACTTGACCTATTATGCATGCATAAACACGTGTACCAAAATTCCCCAAACTTAAATCTTTGTTCGTCACGAACAATGCAAAACAAAGAAGAAACACAAAAGGACACGTGTTAAGGGCGATTTAAGTGGCAAATATAGTTTCAGACAGATTTTATAAAGCAAGACAACATGATAATCCGAGCATATCCGATATAAAAAAATCAACTACTTTCGAGACTCGATACTTTCAACAAGTGATCCTTACCGGTTAAGTGTATCCCTCATCTGTCAAGTGTATAAGGTAAACTCAATTTCACTCATATTGGACTATGTGCAATGCCTATCATATGCTTGCCAACCATCTAAATCAGACCTCATACTTGACATGTGTGACAAATGATAAAAAAAAGTCTTTATTTTAGGTTGTAATGTAGGCTTAAGACAAGGTGGGAAATGTTTCAGTAAAAGTGACTAATCTTTGGACTGATCGAGTTTTTCCTACTCAACCACCCCTCAATACAATCACTTTATCCTCACTCTCCAAATTTCAGTAAACCATTCCACAAGAAGGTTTCTTCACCCCTCAAAAGTACTTACAACACCTAAGTGATTTTCACGCTTCATTTTGGCACCACAATTCGGGACTACCTCATTTCTCCAATCAACTCAAACAATAAAGTACTTTTAGACTCCTAACCTCTCCTTAAAATAAAACAATAAAAATACTTATGTACGACGAACTCTTTTTTTTCTTTTCTCTTTTTTTTTTTCTTTTTTTTCTTTATTTTTTTTTTTTCAAATAACTTCTAGTAACAAATAACCAATACATCACACTTCCACCCCTCCTCCAAACTTGGTTGAAAACCAAAGTTTGTGGGGATAAGAGTGGGATGAATTGGTTCTAACATAACAACTAGGAGAGGTTATTTATTCTCGATTTCTTTGCCCATCATTTCATATCCCTTTCTTTCTTCAAACATTCCCATATTTCACCCATATTGATCCCAAGATATTCCCAATACCTTCCAATACGCCCCCCTCATACTCACTTAGTCCAATTGGGCTAAATGCTTAAATTGAAAGGTTTCAGCTTGTAAAGTAGGGATATCAAAGAAAAAGCTATAAAGCTCGAATGACTAACAATGGGAAATTTTATTGGTAAAAAGGAAAACATATTAAGGCTCAACAATAGGTTAGAAATAAAAAAACCGCCTAAAATCATTTCCTAAGTCACAACATGTCTGACATATTCACAATAGAGAATCAGGACAAGTTCTAGAGACGATCACATATAACCAAAGAATTCACACTGAAAGAATGCATATATTACTCCAAAGATGGGAGTACAAAAATTGGCTCAAAAACTCACAAGGTAATATGTGATCACAAGTCTCAAGTACAAACTCAATTTCATCTCAATCACATATCATGCTCTATCATATGTCAAACTTTCAAATTCTAATCAAAAATCATAATCATCATTAAATAGTTGCACACTTGCCATTTTCCTAATATCTTGTCCTTAGACACACATTAAAATCAAAATGCAATCTCGGTGTTTCTTTTCCAACTGACGCAATCCTAGACTCTACTAAAACGCAAAGTACATAACAACTAAACATAACCCAAATTGCAAAGACAGAGGCTCACAGGCCGGACGATCAACTAGGTAATTGGCTCACATGCCATACAATTAATGGCTCACATGCCAACACTTCTACAAATAAACAAGAACTAGCAGCTAGCATAAAGTAAGAAAATATAAAAAACTAAAGCTCAAAGAGCGACCAAGTTGTCTCACTTACACCCCCTCCCCCAAACTTGGTTGAAAGCCAAAGTTTGTAGAGAAAAGAGTGGTACTGCTTGGTGCTTACTTACAGTGCTGCTACAGAGGTGGTGGTTGGAAGCTATGCATGATCCAATATTTGGCTATCGCGCCACACTAGATGCCTTGTTATTTTCGCCATGCTCCACTGCTACGTTGATTTCAAGTCATGTTAGTTCCTACATACTACTAAAAAATGATAAGAACACGCATGAAAATAGAAAATAATAATAAACTCAACAATTAAAAAACAAAATACCATAAACATCGGGTTGCCTCCCGACAAGTGCCTTTGTTTTACGTCGTTGTCTCGATTGGCTCATGCTCCCTTTAGCGTTTGATCCATGGATCAATTCAGGCACGTTACTTGATTTCGCTTCTCACATTCCTCTTTACGATGCCTCACCAATATGGAACGATTCAGCTTATCCCTGCACCTCATCTCAAAGTTCTTTTCAACAAGAGGGTTAGTAGTATCAAAAGGAAAAACAGAATGGACATCTTCAGGACATCCCATGGCATCATAAATATTAAACCTAACAATATGGCCATCAAACTCCATTGTGAGGGTTCCCTCACAAACATCTATCTTTGTTTGAAAGGTGTTCAAGAACGGCATCCCTAACAAAATAGGTGTAGACGTGGATGTATCACCAGTCATATCTAACACATAGAAGTCCGCGGGAAACATTAAGTCACCTACCTCTACTAGCACATCTTCTATGACCTCATCCGGGTATGAAGTACTACGATCAGCTAATTGAATAACTATCATAGTTTCTTTTATTGGCCCAAGATTTAGTGCATGAAAAATAGAACGAGGCATAACATTTATTGATGCGCCTAGATCTAGCATAACTCGCTCTATGGTGTGATTACCTATCGTACAAGGTATTACGAACATACCTGGATCCTTGTACTTTGGAGGAATCTTCTTTTGGGAGATGACTGACACATTCTCCCCCATGATTACTTTCTCATCCCCCTTTAACCTGCGTTTGTTAGTGCATAGAACTTTAAGGAATTTAGCATACCTCGTGACCGCACTGTCGAGGCACGTCAAATTATTTATTTATTTCCTAACTCCCTTTCCTAATAGCAGATAGAGTAAGTCAGGGTCGATCCCACAGGGAATTGTGAAACCAATTATATCTTATGTATTAACCCGAATTATGCTAATAATAACAGAATATACTATGTATAAAGTATGGGGGGGAATTTGATGAAAATCAATTAACTAATGCAACTAACAATTAAACTAACAAAATAATAATAAATTTAATTATGATGAAAGTATTCCCACCTTTAACCCAGTATCCCCCTAGTCCGAATCATTCATATAACTATTGTAACCGTTTAACAAACTAGTTCTGAGACCCCTACCCCAAGAATTAACAGGTACGCTTAGCTAATCCTTGTTACCCTTTAAGTATAATTAATCACAGGTTCGCTTAGTAATTAATCCTATCCAATTAAGTAGTCCTAGGATACGATCACTAGAACATCATTAATCAAATGCATAGGGAACTAAGGCAACAGAGTTGGCACGGTGTTGTACTCGCAAGCTCGGTACAAGTGACCGCGACTTAGGTTATCCTAGCGAATAAATCACTATTTGATACTCTTAGACATAAACGCATAACAATTACGGATTATGAATTCATGGCCTAGCAATAATTTTATGCCTACTACCCGGGTGATCAGTCCAAATAACACACATATAAAAGATATGAAGAAAGAAAATAACATAAATAATCTCATAATATAGTTAAATCAAACAATTACTGGAATAATTACAAAAAACATCTTCCTAGAGTTCAACATGGTTAAAGACGGAAAATAAAGGCTTAGCCGATCATAGTGATCGCTAAGAACAAAGTAATAATGAAAAACATAAAACTAGAAAACCCGAGATGCCGAATCTTGACTCTTCGTGCTCTCAAAATCAAGGTAAAAGTTATGTTTTCGGACTTGGAATCTTCCTTTTATAGTTGGGGATGAATTAGGCCCAATTTTGGTTGGAAAAGGAGTATCTGCGAGCAAATCTTCCATGGGCCGCCTTACGTCTCGACCGAGACTCACTGGCTCGGCCGAGCTCTATGTATTGATTTCTCGGCCGAGAATCAGTGTCTCGGCCGAGATTCCTCAACAACCAGAATTGTTGGTTTTCTCTGACCTTCTGTCTTAGCCGAGCTCTCCTCGTCTCGCCCGAGACCAATTTCCTAAAGCTTTGACTCGATTTTTCTCGATTTTTACTTGTGGAGCTTGTTTTCAACATCCATCTTTAATCGAGTTCGACTTTTTGGTCTAGATTCATCCAAATAGCTTCAAAACAAGTAAAAAAACATTAAGTTGCCCAATAACATAATTATGAACAATTCACGATCAGTTATGCATGCAAATGTCACTAAATGAACACTTAAATCGACCTATTATGCATGTATAAACATGTGTACCACCTCGGGATTTGTCCGATTGCATTGATTAATGGAATGTTTATCTCGACCTTTCTGAATATATCCAAGATCTTTTTTTCCTTGTTATCTTTCACTTTCATCGGAAGTTGACTAGGAAACGAAAGTGGTTGAGTCGGGACAGATGGCGAATGAGGCCTCTTTTTCTGATAGGATGGCTTGGCCGAGACAGATGGTTCTCGGCCGAAAATGATGGGCAGAATATCTGTGTCTCGCTCGAGATCAGGTTTCTCGACTGAGCTCAATTGCTCGTCCTCCTCTTCAGTTTTATTAATTTTTTCGTCAACTACCTCTTCTGAACTTTTCCCGGGCTATTTAGGCTCTCCAAGCTCCGTTCCACTCCTAAGTGTGATAGCACTCACGTTTCTCGGATTGATCTCAGGCTAAGCGAATAAGTAGCCACTGTTTGTATTCTCCAAATGACTCATAGCAGTGGCTAATTGACTCATTTGAGTCTCAAGATTTCTGATACTTGACTTGGTGTCTTTCTGAAACTGAATAGTATTAGTTGCCAAACTCTTGACAATGTCTTCTAGAGATGAACTGGGTGTAGGGATGCAAACGAACCGAATCGAAGCGAATATTAAGAGATTCGATTCGAATTCGTGAAATTTGGCTTTGATTCGCCAATCGAATTTCAAATCCGATTCGAATTCGATTCAATTTTTTTTTTCCGAATATATTCGTTTCGATTCGTTATTCATAAATTCAAATTTTCAACAAAGAAAATGTTGTTATTTAGAAAATATTCGATTCGAAATCAAATTTGTCTAGATTCAAAAATTAGAAACCATATGTTTTACTAAGGGAATTTGTATATATTTAGAATTAAATAAATTTATATATATATATATATATATATAATCGAATCATCGAATTTGACTAATCGAATACATATATATTTGAATTCGATTCGAAATATAAACGAACATAAAATATGATTTGAATTCGAATTCGAATTTTACCTTTTGGCTTTCATAAATTGATGAATTTTTCCTTAATTTCGTTTCATTTTTTATTAAAAGAAAACAATCATGAAAATTGTCCGGTGGTACCAATATATTAGTACGACCACCTTAATACTGCACTAAAAGGTCTTATATTGAGCTTATAAACTCTGGAAAAGTGTTTGATAAATCAGACCCTAAATAACTTAAAAGATCTAAAGAACTTACAAAGCTCTAGAAAAATATTATCTACCCCATCTAAGATTTAATAATCTTATAAGCAACACTCAATTTAAAAAAAAAATGTATAGTTCCCCTTCAACAAAATCCATTAATTTTTATCAACGTGTGTAGACATCCATTATTAATTCTTTAAATTAAGACCAATAGTTCTTCTATGCTCTAATTGTATTAAATATGTATTCAACAAGAAAACAAAACCATCTTACATGAATAACTACTTCCAGGGGCATCAAAAAAAATATTTTCAATAGTGTAATATATTCAATAGTGATTTCTTAGATTTAGATGAACACTAAAGGCACATACTTACTTGCAACATGTACAAAGTAGACACAAGTAAATTGCAACCTAAGCAAAGGCATAAGCTATGAGCCTATAAAGGATGTTACTGCTTTCCTTATCCAAAAATACAATAATAGATTGTTGTTGCAGCATACGCACACGCATGGTATATGAATTCACATCCCTTGGCAGCTATGAGTAGTTAATAGAACAACAATAACGATCACCTATAATAGTGACAAAGCACTTTAATTCTATCATGAATCGATTTTTTTTTTTCAAAACTATGAAAATAATTTTGTATCAGCAAACATACAAAATTGTAATAAAATGGTAAATTAAATCGGATGAACCGTGTTCCACCAGTGTGATGATTATGTTGACTAATCCAAAAAAAAAATCTGAATTGACAAATAATTTTCAAGCACGAGAGAGCAGAGAGGGAATACTAACCCCAACAATGGCAGACAGAGGATACAACGAGGAAGGATTGAGGGTAACTCAAGAATTCACAGAGAAAAACGAAAAAGAGTGGTACGACCCGGTGGGAGGTAGATCGAATGACGCTGCTTATCAAAGTGCACTGCTCAAACTGCTGCTGGTGTAAGGGCACCGCTCTCACCCTCTCTCTGGAATGGTAACGGGAGGGTTTCCTCTATCTTTTTTCCTCTCTTTTTTAAGTGTTTAAGGAGAAGGAGGGAATTTATATTTGGAGAAGCGGGGGAATTGAAATTTGTTCGCGCTGACTAAATTTATACATTATTTGCGAGTATTAGTTAATGTAAATAATATTTGCATGGACAAGAAGTTGATGCTATAGAGTTGTCGAAAATACCATTTTCTAGAATATATATATATATATATATATATATAAATATTATTTAACTATTAGAGTCCACTAATCTCTTCAATTAAAAGTACAAAATTAAAAAAATAATTTATGGTTTATTGAATTAACATGTCGACGCAAATACTTGATGTCCTATTTATGTCGACATGTTATTAGCGTCAACTAATGGTCGCAAAAGATAATCATTAGTGTTAACATTTGTCGATGCAAATATGACGGACGCAAAACTACCTTTTTTCTTGTAGTGAAAGTTGATCCCACAGAGATCGGATCACTAAGCCAATCAAATACCACAATTCTAATAATCCAACCCTATCTAGATACACAAAAATTGAGATTTTTTTGTTGAGATCAGAACTTTCATTCTCACACTTAGTCCAGTCCTAGGGTTTTTTCATCCCTTAGCGCCACCTTCTAGGTCTTCATCCTAGCTACAATCCTCCGCCGCTCCTCCACCGGAGCTCGTCGATCTTCTCACCTCTCCCCACCCCTTTGTCCCTTTCTCTTTGGTTGTTTTACAGATCTCATCCATGGATTGAAGAGCTGGCTTCTGTCGCTGATTCACTCCCTCACTCGAAGACTTTCCTCTCAGCTTCTTCCATCCTTCAAGCTTCTGTCGAATCCTCCACCACTCCTTATTATGGCCGCGACACTTGAAAAGCTATACGCTAATCTTTCAATCTCTGAAGAATAATCTGCCATCACTAAAGTGGTCGCTGCTATGCCATCTCTCATCGACCCTACAAAAACTCTTGCTATAAAAATTTTGGCGTCTTGGTCTTTCTCCATCAAACAGATAGAAGAAATCTTCTTGAGCTCAATGCCACCTCTGGAATCTTAATGGAACTCTCACCATTAAAATAGTAGACCAAGATAATATTTTTCTCTTTTGCTTTGAAAACGAACCTGACCTTGCAAAAATCCTTGTGGGAGCCTCTTGGCTGGTTAACTGGCACCTCCTTGTCTTGCAACTTATTGATGCAAATACCATTATCTCATCTTGAATTCAACCACTTTCCATTCTGGTTACATGTCTATCGCTTCCCCATCAGCCTTATGTCTTTCGACACGGCCCGTGTCGTTGGAAATAGATGGATGACTTCTGCGAAGCTGGTTATGACACGGACAGTTGACTTATTGGCATTTTGTGAACCCGGGTCTCTCTGGACCTATCTCTGCCTCTGAAACGCATTGTAACTATCTCGCATGACAACAAACCCATCCGACGTTATATCCAATACGAGTGTTGCCAAACTTCTGCTACTTTTGTGGCCGCATAAGTAATGTGGATAAAGGTTGCTTAACAAAAGCCTCTAGCAATGTCTCCACCCCATCTGTTTTCCCCTTTGGAACATGGTTAAAAGCTCTAGCACATGTCAGTCCATTTACAAATCCCAAAAATACTCTCCTGAAGCCCACTCCACCAGCCCCGCTCTAAACCCAACCGAGCCTCCCACAACTCAAACTCCCCCAACCCTTGTCCCTCATTGCCAAAAATAATATCCCTCATACAAAAAATCAATCTCTCTCTCAACAGTGCCCACCAGACTCCTCTGCCCCCAAACTCCCATCAAAATCCCCTAAAAAATTATCTAATAAACCAACTACATCAGTCCTCTGTCCCACCTCACCCGACCCTATCTTAAACTCTAATACCATAAAAACTTCGTCTACCTCATAGTCCTCCATGTTACTCATACATAACTCCCAAAATCTCTCAAGCCTCACTCCTCCCCTCATCTCTCCTCACCTATCTTCCTCAGAAATTAAATCCTAACCCCTAATACTCAACCCAACTCCCTTCGATCCAACTCCACCCTGATCAGACAACCCCTCCAATGGCAGTCCCCCCCAAAAAATCAATCTCTCTCCCTCTAGTCACTTCTTGGTTCCCTGTACTACTCAACTAGACAGCCCTGCTCGGAAAGTGGCCAGAAAATTAAAAAAAAGTCCGCAATAGGGTCCACAAATCGTCAAACTCACCTCAAAAAATGAAATCTCTCTCCCCAACTAGAACCGTAGCCTCACCTTCACCCACCCTACAAAAAACTGCCCCTCCCCTAAAAGGGAAAAACTGGACTTTAAATCTCTTACTAAATCTATGATCCCTTTGGAAACTCTTCAAACGATGATATCGGCAGCGGCTGACAAGGCTGGTCAATCCTGCCGAGAACAATGAATCTGTTGAGTTGGAACTGTCGGGGGCTTGACGACCCCCAGAAAGTTCGGGAATATGGCGAATTTATTCGCACCAAGTCGCCGAATTTAGTTTTTCTGTGTGAAACGAAGTGTGATGCTTCTACCGTTGACAAACTGAAATCAAAATTCAATATATTTGGATTTGTTGTTCCAGCTCAGGGGCTCTTGGGTAGATTATCTTTGCTTTGGAAGAAAAATCTTGATGTCACCCTGAAATCTTTCTCATCCAGACACATAGACGTCACTGTTATAATTCTGGGCACTCTCTGTCACATCACTAGCTATTAGGATGAGCTAGATACCTCGAAAGATTATTAGCATGGACTAACTTCTGCAACCTCGTCCCTGATCCAGTTCTCTCCTGGCTAGTAATAGGTAACTTCAATGAAGTCTTGTACAATTTTGAATTCAGTGGCTCCTGTCCCCGAGCCGGTCGACAGATGAATTATTTTCATGAGGCCCTAAAATACTGTAATCTCCACGACCTGGGCTTCTCCGATTCTAAGTTCACATGGTCTTGTAATGTCGTCCACCCTTACACCCAACATGGCTGATTAGACAGGGCCATTGCAAATGATTCTTGGAAGTCGGCCTTCTTCTCGACTCGTATCAACGACACTGAAACTTTCACCTCTTACCATTCCCTCGTCTTTGCAAAAATTAGAGGAATGCGAACAAATTATAAAAGACTCCCGAGCCTCTGCTGATTTTATCCCAAAAAGCTTGAAAAATGCACAATTGGTCTTCTCCATTGAGGAGGCCATTTCCAATCTGATCTAAAAAGCGGGACATCAATAGCACAAAAAAACAGCTTACTTCTCTTAAATCGGGCTTGATAACTCCTCAAGTGAAGAACCAAATTATCAGTCTCGAAGCTCAACTGAACCTGCTATGGAAAAATAAAATATTATGTGGAAACAATGAGCGAAGCAACACTGGCTTCATGAAGGGGACAGAAACACGTCCTTCTTTCATGCCCATGCTAGCGAACTAACCTTATAACCTCACTCAAAGATGCAAACGGTGTTGACATCTCTGACCCGACCCAAATCCAAAAGCTTATCATCTCCTATTTTTCTAGCATCTTCACCTCCTCCAGCCCAAACGAATCTGATCTAACCGAAGCCATTCTCCATATTCGCCCTCGAGTGACGGAGGGGATGCGTTCAGAACTGCAAAAGTTATTCTCCGGAGACGAGGTCCTCAAAGCTCTAAAAAGAGATGCACTTATTTAAATCCCCAGGACCGGACGATATGAGCCCTATCTTTTAAAAAAAAAAAAAATTGGCATATTGTCGGGTCTAATATTACAACATTTATCCTTAATTTTCTGAATTCCTGTTCTATGCCCGCGTCTATTAACCACACTTTTATCGTACTCATTCCTAAAGCTAAAAAACCTGATTTGGTGTCTCACTTTCATCCAATTAGTCTTAGTAATGACACTTATAAGCTGGCGTCTAAAGTTATTGCTAACATAATACAAACCCTCCTCCCGAACATCATTTCTGAGTCGCAATTCGCCTTCATCCTCGGGCGCCCCATCAAGGACAATGTCCTTATCGCATATGCAAATCATCACTTCATGAAAACTCGTAGAGAGGGTAACAAATGTTTCATGTCGATATAGCTTAACATGAGCAAGTCGTTCGATCGAGTTGAATGGAATTTCATCATCGCTGTGCTTAAGGCTTTAGATTTTCACAATGACTTTATTGATTTATGTCGCGTTTGTATTTCCACTGTGTCTTTTAGTTTCATACTTAATAGCTCTAGCTTTGGACATCTCACTCCCTACCGGGGCCTCCGCTTGGGTGACCCGATCATCTCACCATATCTCTTTATTATCTGCGTAGAGGTTTTTTCGTGTATCTTACATGACCTCCAAATCTGCAACTCCATGGGATTAAAGTTTGAAGGCACGCTCCGGCCATCTCACACCTCTTCTTCACCGACGACACTCTTTTACTCAGCATTGTATCGGTGGAAGATGCTCAATCACTTAAATTTACCATCGACTTTATGAGCGGGCTTCTGGATAATGTATTAACTGCGAAAATCTGGAATTCTTTTCAGTCCAAATGTCCTAGACCACACGACTGATTCTATTTGCGGTATTCTTGGTATGCCAAAAGTCCCATCACATGAAGGCTTTCCTTCGGTTATTGGTCGTAGCAAAAAAGAAGTCTCTACATCCATCAAAGAGTGTATTCTCCGTCGAATCAACAGTTGGAAGGAGAAATCCTTAAGTGTGGCACTAGAGATTTAAAAAAAGGATGTTCTTCAAACGATTCTAACCTACTCCATGGCTTGCTTTAAATTTCCGTATTCATTCATCGAGGAGTTATTGGCCTGCATTTCATCTTTTTGGTGGGGAAATTTGAATTCTTAAAAGAAAAATCATTGGATGGCTTGGAGTAAATTAACAACTCTAAACACTTTGGTGGGCTCGGATTTAAAGATTTAATGGCTTTCAACCTCGCTCTTCTTTGCAAGCAATCCTGCAGAATTTTAACAAACCCATCATCGCTCCTTGCTCGCGTGCTCAAAGCCCATTACCATCCGAACGAGCCCTTTCTTGAAGCCCCTCTCGGCTCTCGCCCCTCCTACATCTGGCACAGTATTTTGGGAGGCCGCCGAATCCTTCAATATGGCTGTCGTTGTCTCATTTACTTAGGGCATTATACGCGAATCTGGCTTGATAAATGGCTCCCGGATCCACTAGATTTCCTTGTTCGCGGCCCAGCCTCACTTTTCCAATAAGATGCCACAGTTGATCGGCTCATTGATTAATACACTTGTTGCTGGAATATGCCCCTTGCCAACCTTATAAAAGGAAGAGGCTGATATCATTTACAACATCCCGCTCCGAAATTTCCTCTCAAATGATAGATGGATCTGGCACCACTCTGCAAACGGTAAATTCTTAGTGAAGTCAGCGTATAATTTTATATTATCTAATCCCGACCTCTGCATTAACGATCCGTTGCCGACTTCAAGCAATGGCCCAAGCATTTTCTGGAAGATTATTTGAAAGGTCCACATCCCCAATCGAATAAAGAATTTTCTTTAGAAATGTTGTTCGGACACCTTACCTTCAAGTGAAAATCGTCTTAGACGCTACCTCCCGCACGACGTGTCTTTCCCAATCTGCCATGATTCCAACCTCATCTGTCCACCTCTACTTTTGCTGCACTTTTGTTTCTCGCATTTAGGAATCGCCAGGCCACTCACAACTCGTCTTCCGATTCCAACAACAATCCTTCAGTCTTTGGTGCAATGATATCATCTCATCAGGGGACAAAAATCTTGTTGAATATTTCAACGTCATCCTGAATTTCATTTGGTTTTCCCACAACAAGACTTACTTCGCAGGTGAGCACTGCGACCCTCTGATCATTACTAGCCTCGCTGCCCGATGCCTTCGGGACATTCAGGCGGTTGAAAGGTGTCCTGAATGAGCCTTCATTGATCATTTGTCCCTCATCTGCCGCCAACCCACCCCTAATCGTCACTGCATTACTCCCGACAGCGGCACCTCCATCACTAAGGGTTGTTGCACTATTGGTGTTTTCTTTCTCTGGTCTTGCTTCTGCTGATCTTGCCGAGCTATGTGCTTTACATTAGGCTCTCCAATTAATCAAGGAGATGGATATCACTGATTCCAACATTCTAGGAGACTCCTCATAGGCAATCCTTTCAGCTTTGGGGGAATCAGATTGTCCTTCCCTTTGCTTGCCAATCTTGCTTGATATCAATGAGCTCCTCTCCTGGATGTTGAACTGTTGATTAATTTGGATTAGGTGTTCTGAGAACTTCATCGCTCGCAATTTAGCTTCTTTCCTAAAATCACGTATCTCTGATTTTTCTACTTGGGACTCGCCCCCACCATTTATGTGTCAAACAATACTGGCTGACTCCAGTTTCAATTAGTGAAAACTTTCTTTTCCGCAAAAAAAAAAATAAAAAATAAAAAATAACTTGCAGCAGAAGACAAACACTTATAGATAAAATCAGATCGAGTAATATATCCTAGCATTCGATTTAAACTACAACTCTCTTATGATTAATTACCCTAGTTATTTAGACTTTTAGACCAAATTCTAGTTTTTATTTGGCAATCACACAGCTACGTTAGACCTCCTCGGAGTGAATAACATTCTTCGAGTAGTCATGGTGTACGTGACTCCTAAAACACCCAACATCAATTGCCTACGAAAATACCTCAAACCTCTTGGTTATTATTAAATATCTACATTACGTGTCGTAAGCCTATTAACAAACCTCCCATCTCGGATGTCAATTTTTTAAGCCTATCTAAGTCTAGTAATTAATTAGATTATCAAACTCACAAATAAAATAAACACACAGATAAAAACAACGTTATTGCAACCTACCTTCTAGCCCTAGGATATACATAAAGAACTAGCCATTGTTGCTTGTAATTGAAAAGACACAATATTCATAGACAAACATAGTGTATCAATCACAATCTAAAAATAACTAATAAACTCGGAATCTTGAATTATATTGACTCTGGCTCTTTGGTTGATCTTCTCTTTCTGTTGCTTGATTTCCATTCCAATGGATAAAAACTTGATATGATGTAAAAACTAATGCTTTTACAACCTCTAAAACTCATTTTTATAGGTTTAGATAAGTTGGGATGGTAATGGTCAGAGTTAGGCACAAAAACAATAAATTTGCGCAGGCCCAACTCATCACCCAGTCGGGGTACGCTTAACTCACCCGACCGGTTCAAACTCACTAGAATTAGGTGTTGATTCGCCCTTATCAACGGGGCCGGTAACAACAACTCACCGGGCCAGGTGAGATGCTCTGGACTCGCTGCATGAATTTTGGCGGTGTCACCCGGGTGGGTGACATACTTCACTCATTTGGGTAAAGTGCACTACACCACAACTTTGCGACTTTGTCATTTTCACCCTTTTTTTGCTCGATTCTTTTTTAGACTTCGTCCTCATGCACTTTTGACCTAAAAATCATGCAGTTTTACTAAAACACAAGCACACATGTCATTTAGCACAAGATAACAAACATAAAATGATCGATAATGCATGCAACTGGGTTCGTTTCAAATTCTTCGTCTAAATGAGCCTAAAATCATACATACACAACGAATACAAAAATACCCCCAAACTTAAGTTGTTATTCGTCCTCGAACAACAAAGCAAAGTAAGAACAAACATCTTTAAGGTAAATTGACGATGGATTTAGTCTCAGGATTTTTTCTCGAAAATAGACAACCTAGATATTGAGCATATAGTGAATCAACAATTCGCTAACTACTCTCGAGACTTAGCACCCTAAAACTATGATCCTCTCCAGATAGTGTATCTCTCTTCTCTCAAGTGTATAAGTAGGGATATGTTTATGACCAAGTTAGTTGATATGCGCAGTCTGCCATTTGCTTGTCTATCGCCTAACATATCCATTGCACTTGACATGTGAGAACAAAGAATCAGAAATGACTTTATTTTTTGGTTGTAATGTAGGCTTTAGGACAAGGTGGATAAAAATAGATAAAGTGACTCAAACTTGGACTAATCGAGTTCACCTAACTTAGCTACCACTCGAATGATTCTCACACTTTATCTCACTTTTTACCTCTCAGTAAGCTAAAAAATGGCTTCTTCACCTCATTACTCGCTCACAATGCACTACATCATCCAATTTTCTTCAATGCAAAAGATACAAATTGACAACAATTTTTAGTTATTAGGTCTGACAAAACATGACATAATAAGTGATTCTTTTGAGCCCCTGTCATTAAATAATTTAAAACTTAAACAACATTTTTAATATGAGAATAACACCTAAAACAACTACTGGGGTCAAAAGTACTCATTCTTTTGCTTATAAAACTTGAACATTTTCAGTGCAACTATTTTTACATCCCTTCCACTCTACTTACAGACGATCACTGTTGTAGAGGTGGGTTTGGTGGGGTCAATCATAAAAAAAGTAGCCTCTCATGACGCTATTCATTTGGTCAAACTGGTGTTGATGCTGGACCATCCACTGTTGTTGCTGCTGGAGCACTTGCTGCTACTGGGTTACGCTGACTATTGTGTAACCACAAGAGTATCCAACCTCGTATCATACTACTGTGGCTGAGTCACAATCGACTATTGGGATGCTATGATAGTATCCAAACTCGCAACATACATTCAAAACCTTTGGGAAAAGGTTTCAACCATTTTCTCATACCCCCACCAGCCGAGCCTCAGTCCGGGTTCGGTACTCCTCAAACCATGATGCTAGTTCGTCATTCGTCGACACTCTCAGTCATGATATTCTCTTTCTCTTTCTTCTCCTCCTTCTCCTTTTTCAATGTCCTCTGCCTGCTCAATCACTCTTGGTTCTCCTTGAGGTTGCTCGTACCTGGCCTGATATATATGGACCACTTCCTCCTAACACTTGTTCCTAAATCAAGTAAGACTCTATCTATTGAAACATTATAAATGGAACACGAGATAGTGAAACTACTCAGATCATTATTTTTAGAATAGAACTTACTTTGAATATTCTCGATCAACTCTTTTATCAAATAATCCCTCTCAATTTGGCCCCATTATTTCTTGTTATTAATGAAGTCTTTTAAGATTTTCTCAAACCAAGGGACTTTTGGAAACATTTTTGGTGAATGGTAACATAAGAGTTAGTTGTTTAACAACGTCATGGAAATTTATGCTCATTCATGTTGAGAAAATGGTAACCGGGCCCTATTTTGACAATTTAAGGTTAAATTTTCGCTTGGAATGTGTGATTTCTTACTCCCGTTGACTCCCTGATTAATGTTTCCATGCTAATGCCACGGGGAATATCTTTAGACTATCTAGGCTCATGTTCTCGAAGTTGCTTGCCACTTATTGGAGTTACAACTATTCCCGTCTTTTTAAGGGCTAGCACAAGAGTTGTCTTGAGTTAGAAAACCTTTCCCATCAAGTTTATCAACGACTTATATAAATTTTCCAAAGTTGGACCATAATCTCCTTTTTTATCATGATTTCTCTAATCACTTCCTACAAATTGAAGTATTTGTTCTTTAGTGTCGGTGGAGAAAATTTTGCAAGAACCTTTTTTACTATGGTCTCTATGAACTCAGGAATGGGGTACTCATTAAATATTATGGATTTTTCTACACAAACATGATTAACTGTGTTTCTAGCTCCACATTCCGAATAAAAGGGCGAGATGGTGCTTACCCTGAGTCCTTAAAGTAGGGTGTTACCTGATACCATTATTTTTTGTGCTACTGGTTCTGGCTTACTTTTTTCTCACTTACCTCCAATCTTGACTAATTTGTCTTCTTATTCTCTCTTTCCTATTGATTTTTATTTTTTGTAGTTTCTTTTACCCACATCAATTCTTTGGCGGTTTCTCTATTTAAAAATGAACCTCCTGAAGATATGTTAAGAAAAACTTGTTTGTTAGGAGTTAAACTGGCATAAAAGACATTAAGTATAAAAGCATCATCAAAACTGTGGTGCGCGTAAGACTTGCAAAGATTTAGAACTCTCTATGAAGATTCAAATCAACGTTTATGATCTTGTTGGTTGAAACTTGAGATATCACTTCTAAATATTGCAGTTTTGCTTGCTAGGTAGAATCTATGAAGAAAAGAAGTGGATACATCTTCACTAAAGATAAAAGACCAATCACTCCCTACTATGAGTGTTTGGCCTCGCACTCACGGCGCTTGGTTCCCTACAGTGGCTCTCCCCCACTTTTAGCGTCTTAGATCTGTTAGACTTTTTTAGTATCCTACCGGCTTGTGGTAGTTTCGACATTGGACTTAGATATACGCGCTGCGCCGCATTTCTCGGCTATTGTATTAGCCTTCTCATAGAGCGTTTTGGGTTTTGCTACTACTTTTTTGTACACACACTTTATTTTCATTTTATTTATACAAGCAACCATTTAACTAAAGATAAAAGACCAAATGAATCTATACGGAGCCATTATTCTGCCACCCCTTCACGTGTTGAAGGAAGAGCTAGACAGAGTATTCATTTATAAATTCGTCAACGATTTTAACATACTACCAAATTTGTAAAAAACTCCTTCATGTTGCCATATGGGTTTTCACATTCTTTTCCATAAAACTTGATACTCTAAGCCAGATTTACCATGACCGGTGCAACTTCTATCCCTTTGAATGTTTTTGCAGGTTCTGTCAATCGAGTGTAGGAATATGTTGATCCGGCATATTGAGATTCACTCATACCTTTACTAATTTTTTTTATTATTATAAGTAAAGAAAGACAATAGATAAAGTAGATAAAACACCAAGAACAAACAAATAAACAAATAAATATAAAAGTCTAATCTAAATCTATAACTGACCCTAAATGGCTCGACAAGGAGGAAATCCTCCCCAGCAACGGAGCTACGAACTTATCGTGAAAAAGCTCGTAATTAATCAAATTAGCACGCTCTTCGGGTGCAAGTGTACAACCCTTCAATAGAGGTAGTATAAAAGATATCATATCCACATGGACGATATCTCGAAAAGCACACTTAAACCGATTTCCCAATTAAGTCAGGCTACATCATTAGAATGGTGAAATTTTTAAGTATCAAAGCAAGCATAAAAAAATGGATCAAGAATTAAGAGATGGATTTCCAAAGCGAATGTTTCACACCAACCTAAGGAAGTGAATCAAGTAAATAGGAGCTAATAGTGTGTCAATATAGATGGTCATGTATCTTGATTCACATAGTTCTACAAGAGGGAGTAATATGTCAATCAATTAATAAACAAATCTCCTAAACTCCTCTCATTAAAGACCGAGAAAAGAGATTTAATAAATAGAACACAATTGCTCAATACAATAAATTAAAACACGGCATCCCTACCCCAACTGAATAATTCTCAAGGAGCGAGGCCTTGAGGGATTCATCGAGATATAATAATTATGATTCAGGCTTTCTCGTCATCCCTTATTGGCCTTCAGAGAAGCCACTATACCGTTGGTTAGTTATGACCATAGTATAAGGAAAATACAAACCCATAGTGTTAATTCCCTTCATTAATCAAACACACGGTGACACTTATTATACTTAAATTTTTTACAATCCTAGGGTTGGGCTACTCCTAACCCTTGAATATCATAATAAACTACTCACAAGTCTTAAGTATCCACCCAATTATCACACAATAGAAAATAACAAGCATTCAAGAGGAGCAAGAGAGAGAAATCAAGCAATAAATGCAAATTAAAAGAGTAGGGATGCTTAGTCTTTGATATTGCAATAAATGGAATGAAGCTTCAATAAATGTCTTGAGTCTTCAATCTTCCCCCAAATCTCTAAGCTGTGGATTTACTTTCTAGATTCAAGAAACCTTAGAGGTTTCTTTGCAACAGAGAGGAACTCTAGTTTTTATGAGAGAACACCTAATTTTAGGGAATGAAAATTAGAAGATGAAATTTAGAGATATGATAAAAGTTTTTATGTCTAGTTTTTACAAAAGAGAGAGGAATGAGTATTTAGAGAACCCAAGCCCTAGCTAAGTGAAAAGACAAGATTACACAAATGAATTGGCCCTTTAGTAAAGGTAAAAGCGTAAAATAACTAAAGGGAGTGGTCGGGTGTTTTAGTTGAGTCGAGGTATCGAATGTCTCTTGGTGGGCATTCTCGTGAATTATAGAACAATAAATCGATAATTAAGTTGAATCCTTCTATAAAGTTGTATTTCTTCTTTATCTTTTTGTATCATTTTGAATCACCAAAATCCGACATAGAACAAGGAAGATATGGCCAAAATAAAAAACTGTGACGCGTCGGAAGAAAACAGGGGCGTCCTTGCGCGGGATGCATGTCTGTGCAGGTACCAAGGACGATACCCATTCCAGTGGTCATACCGAGATGCATAACTGTGTGGCTATCAGTAGTAGTACCATGTGCATTATTGGCTTAGTTCTCGGCCGCCGCATCTCCAAGCTCCTATTGTCGCGTGTCTTCCATTGTTCGCCGTTTAAACTCAATTCCTCTCATTTTCTCATCCCATCCTCTTCATGACTTTTATTTGGGACTCAGAGATCTTCGAGTTTGGCTCTAGACAGGCCCATGTAGGGCATATTTAGGCCTTGAGCCAGGCTAGAATGGATGGATGGGTGCAAATGACTTCTTTGAATCTCTGGATTTTCCTTCCTTTAAAATACAACTAAAAAACACCTAAAAGTGAATCACATGTAAATAAGTAAAATCAATCTGAGAATGTATTTACACGTTATTGTACCTTACGAATTAATTGATCATAATTCTCAAGGAAATATGAACATGAAATGTATGAGGAAAACGATTATTTTGACGTTCATTAAAGCGACAACAAAAATGCTCGCTCAAAAATTGCGTACAACAAAGTCTGTTGTAGCACAATCCAACTCAAGTTGACATCAGGATTGTAAAATAGAAGATACAACAGACAGACAGTCAGTAGGAAAGGATCTATAGTCAAAGTTAGCAATCTAAAGTTAAAAAATATAGCTAGTGGAGACAAGATGCAATCCTATACTGACTATGCAATAACGTGAAGACATGTATCATGACAAAAGAAAAAGTAAAATCAAATCTGCAGATTAACTTATTGGTGTATCTACTCTGGCCAAATCCCTTAGCTAGAGGAAGACAACGACTCTTAGTCGTACAAGACTATTAAATGTCAAACATAAATCTCTTCACCCTTTTAACAAGGAGAAATAACTGTTATAAATAGAGAGAGATGGAAGATAAAAAAAAAAGAGTGGAAATATTAAAATTCTTATATCTTGAAAGATGAGAAAATCTAGGCAATTGAACAAGAAGAGAGAAAGTAAGAAGAACAACACAACTACCAACTTCTACTCAAGCATACTTCCCAAAAGTTGCAAAGGATTCTCAAAATGCCTACAAATTTAGTTCACAAGAAGCACTCTCAATCTCAAACTTTCTCATTAAAGCCCACCATCTTTGGACTTGTTCAAGAACGTTTAATCATAGCCTTGAGTTGAAGAAAGTTTAAAAAACCTAACTCTTCAAAAGGTTTTAACGGGGAGTCTTCTGTTGAATCAGGGATTCAGATTAGACTAGAATAGTTCTGAGGAACTGGTACAGTTAGAGTTGTAGCTTTATGAGGATAACTGAAAACTACTGTAAGTGCCAAGTTGAGATTTGTGCATCATGTAACTTAGCTTGTACTATGTGAACAACTTAGTGAATTTCCCCTGTGTGTGAAACGTCCCCGAATTTATTTAATTATTTTATTTTATCTTATATATATTCATAACCTCATTATTGGTATGTATAAATAAAGTATAGGAATTGAATCAGGTTACATTAAATTACCAAATATCATTTAATGTATGTTATCTTTAAAATAAATATTTTAAATACTTATTATCTTTTTAACTACTTTTCTAACAATTTTTTTTTTTAAAGATCATCATCATCATCATCATCATCATCACCACCACCACCACCACCAATCCACCACCACCACTTATAATTTATTTAACTACCAAGTATATTATATTTTATATATTCATATGTGTCCGTATAAGTATTTCGTTAAATATATTCTTTACATGTTATATTATATTTTCCAAGTTTTTGGCTAATTATATTTCTATACCAAGAAAATAATATTATTTATTATAATTCAAGAAATTATATCTTAAATTTATAATTGATATGTACGATATTATTTTTATGTTCATGTCTCATTTAGCTCATTTTATGCACCACAATTTATGTTAGGCCTGAATCCTAATTATTTAATTTGGGTCAAAGTTATTCTTTTAAGGTTATGGACTTTTGACCCATTAGTTGGTCTGATTAATATTTCCAAGTTGAATATATTGTGAATCATTATTGAATTATTTATAAGCTAATTTGGTTGCACTCTATTTATTTATTAATTTTAAGCACAATATCTTATAAGAAAATCATTCATCATATTGTTAATCCATTATATTCATTATACATTCCATTTTTTCATCATATTGTTAAGCCCATGTCTTTGAGTCCAAGACGGAAGCCCAATTCACTAAATTGCAAAGACACATGTCTTGAGCCCAAAGAAATCCTAAGTTTCAGCAAATTATAGTTACGTAAAATCTGAATTAATCCCAATTAGCAATAAACTCAAAACCCTATCATACTCCTAAGCCTAAATAGTTATGCATTATACACTCAATGGTCAATTTTTATTTCACAACACATGCAGTCACCGAATCATGTGAAACACGTAGACGCCAAATCGGAATCAGAATAAGGTAAACAATTCTCTTTCTACTCTTCAATGGCAGCCAATTTTTTTTTCCCAGAGCTGTATTATTGGGATCCTTCTCAATCCAGTTCTACTCACGATGAAAATACCACCCAAACTTAGAAATCCAAGCGTTTTCTATATTCAAATCAGGCCAATCGGCCAAGTGTATGTAGTTGTATCCGAAGTCCAAGAAAGGTGGAGTTTCTGAGGGTGTGCGCAGATCTGTATGTGTGTATATTTGTGACTCTGTGTGTGCCTGAGTTTGTGTGTGCACCTGTGTGAGTTAGTGTGTGTGTAGAAAACTATGTTTGTGTGTGGTGGTGTGTAAGTTAATGTGTGTAGGGACATGGAAATTGTGAGTGCAGAAGAAAAGATGAGGGGTGTGTGTGCTAGTGCGTGCATGTGTGTGTTTGTATGTGTGAGTGTTGTGATGTGTGTTGTGTAGACCTACATTAGTGTGTGTGTGTGTGTGTGTCCAAGAGTGTGTGTGTACATTTGTCTGTGATGGTATGTGTTTGAAATGGAGAGAGAGAGAGAGAGAGAGAGAGAGAGAGAGAGAGAGAGAGAGAGTAGTGATGTGTGTGTATATGCATGGTTCAAGGAATTTTAATTTTAATAAGTTGGTCTTTGAGATAGGGATGATGACATGTATATATATATATATATATATATATATATATGATTTTCTATTGTTTCAAAATAGGTTTTTGTCTCATAGTTTTTGAATAATGCTACTCCATTCTTTACCATAATTCACCAGCTTTTGCGATCCAGTCCCTTAGTCTATATAATTCAACTCATTCCCCTTTAGTTTATGTCTTAATTCTTAGTATTTCATTTTTCTTTATTTGAGCTTAAATAACATAATAATATGATATGTGTCTCATATGTAGATGTTTCAAGGAATAAGAATCACGGGCTTAGCATTTGCATGACATTTTATCAATTTTATTCAAGACAATTTAGGTGGGGATTCTTACTTGTCTTTATAAGTGCATGTTTGGTTGGGGCTGAGGATGGTTGTGGTACTGTCGGCTGTGCATAATGGCTGGAGTTAGTGATTGGGAGAGGTAAAAAGTGATGTTTGTTTGGGTGGTTGGGGTAGTGGTTGTAGTGTATGATATAGTTTTTAATTGTAAAATGTGTTGTGATGTGTGTAAGAGGTTGATATTGATGATTGGTTTAATGATTACAGTAGTATTGAGATTTGTGATTGATTGATGATGTGTATGGTTGTTGATGGAGGATATTTAGTTGTTGTTGGGTTAATATTGTTTATATTTGATATTTTTTAATATGTTAAATGGTTATTATATAAGTAAATATTAATGAGAGTAAAAACCATTTTTGGGGTAATTAATTTTAATAATTATAAAAAAAAAGGTGGAAAAAATATAAATTGACATTTGTCTTAATTACTTATTTTATTTTATATATTTTCGATTTTTTCCCAAAAAAATAATTAATTATCTCTTTCAATTCTTTCTAATTCGTTATTTGTTTTCTTTTTTTCCAAAAAATAATTAACTATCTTTTTCAATTCCTTCCTAAAAAAAATTAAGTATCTTCAAATTATTATTATTATTATTATTATTATTATTATTATTATTATTATTATTATTATTAATTAGTTATTTTATCATCATCATCATCATCATCATCATCATCATCATCATCATCATCATCATCATCATCATCATCATCATCATCATCAATGAATGGACTTCTGCAATCTGCAAAATGCAAATAATTTCATTGAACATGTGAATAATTTGGAATGTATTTATACCCAAGTAATTTCATAAACAAGGAAATATTATTCCTCTCCTTATTTATGAGCCACGTCAATAGCAATATATGTACTAAGTCCACACGTGTAGTAGGGTCTCTTCAATTTCTTGTTTCTGTTTAATTCCTTCTCTTCTCCATCTCTTTACTTTGCCACCTCCGATTTTGTCTCTTATTTCTCTTCCTCTCGCTGCATCTTATCCCTACTCTCCTCCCTCTCAGTTCAATTCCTCTATCCTCCCTCTCTTATTTCTCTTCCTCCACTCCCCACCACCACCACTTTCTGCCACTACGACTTCCCTGATCAACACCAATCGGAGCCCCGACCCACAAATCTAAACCCTGATTATCCAGAAGAGGCGAAACAACTTCCACCGAAACCAGCCTGCACAATTTTTTAGGGGTATTTGTAGAGGAGAGAGAAGTGAGAGAGAGGGGAGATCTAGGAGGGAATTTTGACTTTTGTTGTGTGAATTGATGATTTCTTTGTAGGAGGAAATGAAGAGTAGGAATGAAGGGGAGTGCATTGTGGTTCTGAGTTTGGTCTGCTTGGACTACAATAGAGTAGAGAGAGAATGAACAAAGATGAGACAGTGGTGGTGTTGATGATGAAAAAATGAGAGAGAAAAAGGGTAGTGTGCCCAGTATTGATGATGGAGAGAGATGGAGGACTGTCGGCTCTGGTAGTTGGGAAAGTGTGCCCCAACTGGGGTTGGGGTAATCAGGCAAACAAATATGTGAAAGTAGGTTAGCCCAACCGAGTTGGAGTTGGGCCAACCCCAACCAAACATAACCTAAATTTGATTGATCAATCCCTATAAGTTGATGTTATCTGGAGAAATCTGTGCACACATATGTTATAAGGTCGTGGGATCCAGGGCAACCTGTGCACACGTATGTTATGTAGTAAATTAGTTGTTATTCATGTTTATGTTTCAACCATATATTCTTGATATGGACTTGTAAGAGACTAGTGGTAGCTTACCTCCCATAATTAACATTTTCAGGTTGACATGGAGTTGCGTGATGGGAGTCGAAGCAGACGGTCAAGCATATGAATCTTTTAGGGATGTTTATGTTTAATTGAATTATTTATTTATCCTTCTTGTGTTTATTTGGATTATAAATTGTCTTAGTGGTTGTTTAAGATTATTTGAATAGCTCTTACACTTTGATCCGTAGGATCTTACTTTTGAAATTTATGCATAGTTTGATACTTTTAGTTATAATTAATTAGTTAGTAAGTTATTTTCTGCTGCCTAAGGTATTGATGTTAGTTGATAGCATATATAGGTTATTATGAAAACATATTAAATTAAAAATGTCGTTCATCTCCTAGTGCTAATAAAGAAGATACATGTTTGAGTTTGGATTAAAAAAAATATATTCGCTTACTTTTCTAATATAAAATAAAATATGAATGTATAGTGGTATTTACATTTTTGCAATGAAATTATTTATGCTTAAGTAGTTTTTAACAACCAAATTTATTAATTATTTCTTTCTTAAAATAAAGGAATCGATGTGAAATTATTATTTGCTTATTTAAGTGCTTTTAAAATAATTTTATGAAAATCGGGTCGTTACAGTGTGCAAGAGTGGACGTAGAATGATTACCCCTACCTTTGAACCACTATAATTGTTGTGTGTTTTATTTTCATATAAGTGTTGTTGTAACCTACTACTGAGTACTTCCATTGATTTGAAGATTGCTTTAACATATTCCAGTGTACGTAAACTTATTAGGCATTACTTGCTATAAGTTTCGAAAAGAACAAGTTGTTGTAAGCAAACTGCTTTGTAGGAACTTACTATTGTAAGCTTTGCTGTAAGAACAAGTTTCTTATAGCCGACAAAAGCTTACTGCCTACTATTTATAAAAAAAAATCACTAATGGCTATATGTTTATTCACCCCTCTCTAGAACTCTACCACTTGGACCAACTCCTCATCGACTAGTTGTGGTGGGTGCATTGGCTGGAATATAGCCTGTCTGATGTGTAAGGGTATCGACCAACATATTTGTCAAGATCTCCTAGGGCAACAATTTAGCCAACGAGGTGTTGAGTAGGCGTATCCAATCTCCCATGTGGTTGAATATATAGGACATGGTTGCTCTTATCTTCCAAAAAGCGCATACCACCTAAGTCCCTCAGAGTTAGGGACTAGCTTTCCGACATTGCTTCCAATCCCTCAAAACTAACATCTACCTTTAATACTAAAAGAGAGTCACTATATTTCCGCTAATAATACGTGTCTGCATCACAAAATTTTCCTAAATCTTTTCTTGTTTCTTTTAGGCAGGCATATAATACTGTTTTCTCCTTTCAATCTCCACAATCACCTAAAAATCTCGGTAACCTCGAAGCCCACCATTTTCCTCTCTAACCTGATCATTCCTCGCTCTTTTCCTCTATATAATTTTCGTAACGGCGACATATAATTTCGTGAAAAGAAGGCAAGGTGATCGTGATAAAGGAAATAAATCATAAATATTCTGTTTAATTGCTTTCCTTGTATATTTGTATCTTTTCCATGATTAGCTGTAGTCTGTAAATTAAGGTGTATATATATTCTATGTAATCACATTGATAGAAATAAAAAGAAACACAATATTGTTCACATGGTATCAGATACTAGGTTTTCTTAATTTCTTCTCTTTCCCGCTGTCGTCTTCCCTCAACGTTAATTACCATGGCCAGTCTCTCTTCTTCCGATTCTCTTCCACTTGCCACCCTCATACATATGATCACAGTAAAGCTTACCTCCAATAATTATATACTTTGGCGTAGCCAAGTTGAACCACTTCTCATCTGTCAGGATCTCTTCTCCTTCGTCGATGGCACCACTGATCCGCCGTCGCCAACCCTCCCTCCGACCGACGGCTCGATCATATCTGCTCCCTTGCCGAACCCGGAGTACAAAGTCTGGCTGTCCCAAGACCAACGTATCAAGAGCCTTCTTTTATCCTCCCTCACAGAAGAGGCTCTCGCTGTCACCATCGGCTCCTCCTCCTCCCGCGATGTGTGGCTAGCTCTCGAAAATTCCTTCGGCCATGGCTCCCAACAGCGAGAACTCCAGCTTCTCGATGAGCTTCAGTCCTTGAAGAAAGGCTCACGTACCGTTGCCGAATATGGTCGTCTTTTCAAACATCTTTGTGATCAACTTGCAGCTATCAACTCTCCCGTCGCTGCTGCCCACAAAACTCTCTGGTTTCTTCGCGGTCTCGGCGAGTCGTTCGGCCCCTTCTCAGCCGCTCAAATGGCAATTAAACCACTGCCCACCTTCTCCGACCTTCTGCCTCAGGCCCAGAGTTATGAAATTTTTCAGCTCTCCTTATCCGGCACAACCCCGTCCTCAGCTGCCTTCTATGCTAACACTGCACGCTCCAGTAACAATTCTACCTCTTATCGTGGAAATTCTGCACGTGGTGGTAACTCCGGACGGTCATCTCGTGGTTCAAATGGGGCTGGTCGTCAACCCAAATAGTCCTCCAAATAGTCCTTGGAGATCTATTTTTCCCGTTTTCATTTTTCGATCAGTTGCGCAATGTCGCCGTCATAGAACTTTCCATAATTTTACTTTTTCCCTTCTTACACTCCACAAATTCTCTATTGTCTCCTTGCAGTTGCAAACGCAAACGCAAACGACTCTCCATTTTCTCGGAGCAATTGATGCTGCGAAGTAGTAGAATACAGGGGAGAGCAAGGTGGTATGACACAAAATCTATTAAATATGTAAGGGGGAAGGAAGTAGGTCGGTGGTGAAAAGCGGGAGATGATGGAGTATAGCAGATTTTGGCAATAATGAAAATAAAAAAACAATCCATTAATCAATAATTTCTTTTTTTGTCTTTCTGATTCAGGATTCGCGATGAGAGTGCTCCGTACTAATTAAAACGATTTGGTGGAAGAAAATTCTGGTACAGTGTGGCTGCATGAAGGTATTCAATAAGAATTCTTGGTAATTCAGATTTAATTTTTATTGTGGAAAGTTAAATTCTCAAGCTTATGGATGAGTGTATTGAATTATGTTTTCTTTGTATTATTGAATTTTATAGTGACTATAGTATCTAACTTACTAGGTTCTGATGGAATTAGTACTGTTGGATGATTATGTGAAAGTCTAAGAAGGGTTTATTTGTTCTCTTCTGGATTTGTATTTGAGTAATTATGGGTTGTGTGTGTCAAATTGGTTAAGAAAAATCTGAATTGCAGTGGTTGAAGGGATTTGCTCTAAAAATGAACGAGGGTTTAGCGAATTCCTCCAAAAGAAATGAGAGTTTTCATTGTAGAAAAATGGTAATGTTAAATTTGGATTCCACGAGAAGAAAGGTAATGGGTGTAGAAGGGTGAGAGATGATTACTGGAACGGAGAACAGAGTATTCTGAAGATTCAAGTCACTTTCCGAGCTTGAGAATCCTTCCAAAGTTATAAAAGCGAACAGGTTGTAGTTGCATGGCTGTCATGGCTACACATTAATATTTTTTATGGTATTATTATCTTGGTAGTTTAATGGCTGAACCTTTGATGGATGTCAAACCGTCAAATTAAATAACCTACTTTCAAAATAATGAGTATAGTGGCAAGTAGGGTCGAATCCACGGGGAACGGGGATTAATTTCTTTTAAGTGAAAACAAGAAATAACAAGGGAGTTTTTGAATGATTTGATTTTATCTACTTAATCTAAAATCCTAAGATTAACCAAAACATATAAATAGAATAATTAAAATATAAAGACGAATCAAATACTACCCGACTCTGATCCAAGGGTATTGATATTCAATTACATTATTGATCAGAGGCTCATAAAATATTTTCTTGCAATTCAAATAGTTTAACCAAAGATTTATTAGGATAGCCATAATAAATCTTGCGTTTTCCTAAATTAATTGACCAATCCCAGCAACCAATCAAATTTATCATTAACGAGTTGGGCACGAAAGCGTTCCATGCCACGTTAATGATAGCATTACTATTTATGAAAACAGTTAAACCTAATTACTATTAATAGTCGAGATAGCTGCAACAATCAATAATTAGCTTGTAGATTCAATTAGGTTAAATTAATTATGATAGCACGATTAATTCAACCTATTGCTACAATGGTTCAATCATTCATGACAATTACGGATCATGAATTCACGAATAGCAGCAAGAAATTAAATAATTAATTGAGTTGTCAATTCAATCAAATGAACAATTCCTATATAAATAAGCTTGAATCTACAAATATTTGAATTACACGAGAACAGTTAAATCACATAGCCTCGCAATAACATAATTGAAATAAACTCTTAATCAGAAAATAACCTTAATTACTGAAGATGGAATCCAAGATCTTTAACAAAGCATAGAGAACAAAGGATGAAAACTAGAGGAAAGGAGAAGGTGGCGTGATTTTTTGGTGGGAGAGGAGAGAGAGAGCGCGTATTGGAATTCTTGTACTGGATTATGCTCGTCTCCCTCCTCTTAAAATCACGCTAGAAATTAAAATTCATATTCCTACTCCTAATCAAATCTTAGTAATATCCATCTTATCTCTTAAAAGGAAATATCTAAATAATATCTAGATAATTACATAAAAGAAATAATAAGCCTAATTAAATAAAGCTCTTGATGGGCTTCCCCATAAAATTGAAGACTTTAACAGATCCAAGTATCTTCTCTCTATCTCGGCCCGCTTCTTCACTATTCAGCCCAAAACATTAATTTAAGCTCAATTTTGCTCAAGTCCAATTATTATTCTCCTACATGAAAAGTTAATTAATTAAGATCAATAAAGAATAATAATCAACCAAAAATAAGGGAATATTGATATAAAATATGAAATAATATATGCAAATAAAATTCCCCCACACCTAAACCATGCTTGTCCTCAAGCATGCATTAGAACAGATCAGCACAAGGTGAAAAATTTTAAACCTCTCAATATCATCGTCATTCTCCCACTCAGTTATTTTTCATGACAATTCAAGCTGCTATGCAATGAAGAGATCAAGCAGACGACTTTTTTCAAGAGTAAGTGATCATGAGTTCGATTTTGTTCAATGAAATCCATATGCCCCATCAATACTTAACAGCTTCAACAAGCTCCAGTATGACAATAAACAACACCTCACCAAAGCTTTCACTCATTCCGCTCTTTAAAGTGTATGATTAGGGTATGTATATGTAATCACTCAATATCAAAACATACATGTTATTACCATATGCTTGCTAATATATCAAATCTCCACCAATGGAATATGAAATATGCATCAATCAAAGGGTCTTTTCACCGGTTGTAATGGAGCCTTGGTTAAAGGTAGGGTAAAAGGGAACATTGAAGGCTAGCAAGTCAAGAAGTTATAGAAATCACATGCACACATCTCTAATGACAAACATACCTCCCTTGAGTAAGATCACAAAGACCATCTCCTACCAACCACACTTGGTAATCTCACAAGCTCATAAGATATCATCAATGCAAAACTAAGTAATAGCCTAAAGGTGTCACTCTCAATAGCAATAATATGTCAAACCTTTTATTTTTGACATAAAGAGAATAATACAAAGATATTGACAACCTCACAATTTCTCTACCCTTTCTTCATCGTGGCAATGTCTATATTTCACTTCTTCTTTTTTTTTTCATCTTTTTTTTTTCATCTTTTTTTTTTTCGTCCTTGCTTTTTTTTTTTTCCTTTTTTTTTTCTTTTTCTCGTTCTTCCCTTTTTTTTCTTTTTTTTTTCATTGCCACAACGTCTTTTGTACTTCTTTCCTACCCCTTTTGTGTTCACAACAAAAATCCATATTTTGACATGCAATTCCGCACTTCTTGACAAGAAGGTTCAACAATTAAGGTAGACGGTTATAAACAAGAAAAGGAAATAGACTATGTATAAACATGGTAAATCAAAGAATAGGCTATAAGCTCAACATGTTCAACTAAGGGAAAATGTTCGGCTAGGTTATTAAAAAAGAAAGGTCATTCAACTGGTTAAACCTAAGTGCCCTTATCATTTTGATGCACAATGCATGAATGTGGTCTCGAGATGCATAACAAAGCAAGTTCTAGAATGCACATGATATGCTTGATTCAACACATAAAGAAATTAGAGCACAATTAATTGATGCATTGCTCTAAGGCTCAGCTCACGAAAAAGGTTAATGTGTGTTGAATCTTGCACACTTTCGTTCTATCCACTATCAAGATCAACGAGACACGTTATTTTTTAAGTACCAAGAAAAATAATCAATCACACTTGACTCTTTTTATTATGTCATCATACTCAACCCAACAAAGACATAGCAACTAAGTCCACAGAATTTAGCATATATGCACAAGAATACTCCCAATTGACAAGAATTTCAGTTTTTTTTTTTTTTTTTTTTGTTAAAGAAACAAGTTCCTCTATAGGTTCTTAGTATGAACTCCCCCACACCTAATTCTACATTGTCCCCAATGTAGTCAACGCAAGCACTCAAAAAAGGTTAGGTTTAGTACTACCATGAATTGTGGAAAAATAAACAACATGAGCTAAATCGGAATATAGCATCAGTGGAACCAAAATAATTGCGTATATAGAGAAGACAAATAAAACAATATGAGTACAGATAAAGCAAGAGGAATTTCCTGAAAACGACAGAGGTAATCAATGGCGGCTGGTGGACTTAGAACACCAGCAGCTGGGTTGGTTGCCAACACCAGTGTGTATATGTATGGCGGAGTTAGATGTCGATTCACGCCAGGTGGTTCGCGCGTCTTATAGCAGACACGGTTGGGCTGTGGTGAGGGTTGGTCGAGAAGAAGCTGCGAGATTATTGCGAAGAAGAAGATTAGAAGATCAGAATTAAGTTTTTTTCGATATTTAGTTTTTTTTTTTTTTTTTTTTGTTATTATAAAAACCTGAAAATAAAGATTGTAAGACATTTTTTAGGTAGAAGATTATTTCAAACTGGGCGTGATCATGCTCAATTCAATTCTGACTCAAAATTAGACTAGTCTGTTTTTGGCGTGATCACGCCAAAACTCGACTAGTCTTCTGCCGCCTACGAAAATTAGGCTATTTAAAGGGAATTTAATTTTTTTATTTGGCGTGATCACACCAAACAAAAAGTTGTTCCCGAACCTATTATTCTACTAGACACGAACAAACAATTAATAAACCTAAAAAAAAATGAAAATAACATTAAAAACGAAACAAAGCAAAATAAAATTTGGGTTGCCTCCCAACAACACAATTTTTTTTGCATCGTTATGCTCAATGTTCTTCCTCCATCATTATGGTTAGCCAATTCCACGAGCATTTGTTAGTATCTCATTCAGGTCAAAACAGGCATATGCTTCATAGTTGTCAAGAATTTCCACGAAATATGTGTCAATGAGGGCACCATCCTCTATCTTCCGAATATAAAAGTTAGTTGAAAACTTTGGATTTTCACTTTTTTCTTCACTGTTCATGTTCCTCACTATCGTGTGTAATTCCTTCGAAATCTCCGGATACCCATGAATTTCCTTGGTCTCTTCTAAAGGTGGGATCTCGATTTTACCTCTTGAGAGACTCCAAAAACTTCTTTCTTGCATCCATTCTCTTTGGATTTTTCTAGCCTATTGGAAATGGAGGAACGACCGAATTAGTAATACATGGAAAAGAGTGTGAAGATTTTATCTTTTATGGATCAGGTGAGTTTTCTTTCACTTCATTCTCCTTTTCACTTTGATGTTAAGTGGTTTTCTCAAGGAAAGAAAGTCTAGACTGTATTTCTTTTTCGCTTTGGAGCGCAATTGCACATACATTCTCCCTCGAAATGAATTCAATTTGTGATGCTAGCCTTTCTGAGCTCTTAGCCTCCAATTCACCAATAGAAGTAGTCAGCTTGCTAATTTGATTTTTGAGGTCCTGGATGCTGGCTATTGTTTCCCGTTGGAACTCTTGGACACTCACTTGAAACTGTTGTGTATTCATTGCTGGAGTTTTCATTGTTTCCTCCAATGATAGACCCGAATCAGAATGTTGAGTAGGAACTGGCTGTCTATTGTAATTATACTGAAGAAATCCTTGTTGTACTCCTAGATTTTGATAATTGGAATTCGTCCATCCCGGATTGTATCTAGCATTGTAGGGACAAATTACTGTAGGATATCTAGGAATTGAGCATATTCCACAAATCTTGACCTGTCGTACCTGAAATAAAACCAACTTTTCCACAAGAGAGAATACTTTATATATCCTTCTATCTAAAGAACTCTCATGTGGAATGTTATCATGCCTAGTTCCAAAATAATGTGCATACGCATCCATTGAACAAGGCAGCAATAATTAATTAAGAAAATAAGAGGAGAAGGAATAACTAACTAAAATAAATACTAAAATAAACTCAAAAGAAATAAATCACATTGCATCGTTCCCCGGCAACAGCGCCAAAATTTGATGGGTGTCAAACCGCCAATTAAATAACCTACTTTCAAAATTACGAGTATAGTGACAAGTAGGGTCGAATCCACGGGGAGCAGGGATTAATTTCTTTTAAGTGAAAACAAAAAATAACAAGGGGGTTTTGAATGATTTGATTTTATCTACCTAGTCTAAAATCCTAAGATTAACAAAAACATATAAATAGAATAATTAAAATATAAAGATGAATCAAGTACTACCTGACTCTGATCCAAGTGTATTGACATTCAATTACATTATTGATCATAGGCTCACAAAATATTTTCTTGCAATTCAAATAGTTTAACCAAAGATTTATTAGGATAGCCATAATAAATCTTGCGTTTCTTTAAATTAATTGACCAATCCCAGCAATCGATCAATACTTATTATTAACGAGTTGGGCACTGTAGATGTCAATTCAATATCATCTAGTGAGCATGTCTTGTAGTAGAGGTTGAGTAGAATCAGGAACCGGGTTTGGGTTGGGAAGAACCGGACCGGAGAGCCGGGTTTATATCAAATCAGTTTTGGAAGTTATTGAAGAACCGGGCTTGTGACGGTTATAACAGAAATGTGCAATGGTTTTGAACTGTTGCATGAGAAACCGTTGTGAAGACGTGTATCAGGTTTTAAAGCAGTTGAAACTGAATTGATTCCAGCTTCCAGAGCTTCTTGATTCGAGCTTAGCTCTTTATATATATTTGTTCTACTTGTAAAGACGAGTTGATACACATAGTTTTCCTTCTGTAAACACTACACAATCATTAGAATTTGAAAGCTAGGGTTCTTGAGCTCAATTCGGATTGTGAATTGGGGTTTCTAGTTTTCTGAGCTGTTTCTTGTAATTGGTTGTTTAGTGGAGTGAATTGAGGTGTATAGAGCCTCTGTGGATGTAGATCACACTGATCGAACCACGTAAAAGTTTTGTGTTCTTCATTTTTGTTTCTGGTTTTGCGTTCGGTTTTGTTTGGCCGATTTGCAGTTCGTGTTTCATTCATTTCTGGATTGAATTCTTGTTGTGTGTGTTGTAAATGTTCTTAAACCTAACAAGTGGCGCCGTCTGTGGGAAACAATACACACACACTCAAAGAAGAAGAAGTAATGGCTGGAGTAAAGATGGATGTGGAGAAGTTCTCAGGTAAGAATGACTTCTCACTCTGGAAGATCAAAATGAATGCAATACTGATTCAAAATGGCCTAGACTCTGCACTTCTTCCTGTTGATCAATGACCTGATGCTGAGAAATCCAAGTTTCCAGAATTGGATAAGAAGGCTTTGAGTTTGATATTCTTATGTCTGGGTGATAAACCTTTGAGGGAGGTTTCAAGGTGCAAGAATGCAGTGGAGGCATGGGGAAAACTGGAGGAACTCTATCAATCAAAGTCTATATCCAAAAAACTATTTCTGAAGCAGAAATTAATGTCCTTCAAAATCACTGTGATAAGGTTATTTCTGATCAACTTGATGAGTTTGTCAAGATGATTGAAGAATTGGAAGATCTGGGGGTGAACCTGGAGGATGATGATAAGGCTCTGATGGTGTTGAATGTTCTTCCAAAATCCATGGAAAGCTTTAAAGATGCACTGATGTTTGGAAGAGATGGAAAAATCAGTTATGAATCCATCCTGTCAGCATTGAAGACCAAGTGTTTTCAGAATCAGGGAGAAAAGGGCTCTGCACAAACTGGAGAAGGCTTGAACATTAAGTTCAAAAAGAATTTCCAAAAGAAGAAGTTCCAGGGAGTCCAAGATAACAAATCTGGAACTCAAAATGTAAAGAAACCAGGAGACTGGGTTGAAACCAGAAAGTGTTTCAAATGTAAGCAAGCTGGACAATTAAAGAAGGATTGTCCACAAAAGAAGAAGAAGCAGGAGAATCAGAGGGCAGAAGTGGCTATGACAGAGCATCAAGAAGACACCCCAGAAGTCTTAAACATCACAGACACAAAAATGGAAAAGGAATGGGTTCTTGATACTGGGTGTTCATTCCACATGTGTCCCAATGAAACCTGGTTCAAAGATCTATAGAAAGAAGATGGTGGATGTGTTTTACTGGGAAATGATCACTCCTGCAGAGTTAAAGGCACTGGATCAGTTCAAATAAAAATGTATGATGGAGTCATCAGAACCATCTCTCAAGTAAGGTATGTCCCTGGATTGAAAAGAAATCTCCTATCTCTAGGTTCTCTTGTAGCAAATGGCTGTCAGTTCAATTCCCTAGATGGTCATCTTCACATCACTAAACACAATAAGCTGGTAATCAAAGGAAGGCAACACAATGGCCTGTTTATTTTGATTGGATCACCTGTGATAGGATGTGCTGAATCTGTGATAAGCAGAGAAGATGTTATGAAGTGGCATAGAAGACTGAGTCATATTGGAGAGAAAGGGTTGAAGGAGTTATCCAAGAAGGGTATCATTGGTGAAATGGGAAATAGAACACTGGATTTCTATGACAAGTGTGCTCTGGGGAAGGCCAAGAAGCTGCCCTATGCTAAAGGGATACATTCCACCCAAGAACCCCTGGATTATGTACACTCTGATATTTGGGGGCCTTCAAGAATAGAAACACATGGAGGAGGAAGGTATTTCATGTCCATCATTAATGATTACAGTAGAAAAACCTGGATATATGTTTTGAGAAACAAGAGTTATGCATTCCTCAAGTTTAAAACATGGTTGAGTCAGGTGGAGAACCTAAAAGGGAAGAAACTAAAACATCTTAGGACAGATAATGGCTTGGAATATCTATCCACTGAATTCACAGAGTATTGTGAAGAGAAGGGTATCACAAGGCACAGAACTGTCCCTTTAAACCCCCAACAAAATGGGGTTGCTGAAAGATTTAACAGAACTGTGCTAGAAAGAGTTAGATGTATGCTGATTGATGCTAGATTACCTAAATCCTTCTGGGGGGAAACAATAAACACTGCATGCTATTTGATCAACAGGTCACCATCATCAACTCTAGGATTTAAAACTTCAGAAGAAGTGTGGAGTGGAAAGACACCAAACTATCATGACTTAAGAGTGTTTGGTTGTCTGGCCTATGCTCACATTAGGCAAGACAAACTTGATGCAAGAGCACAGAGATGTGTATTCCTAGGATATCCTGAGGGCATAAAAGGCTACAGGTTATGGTGCTTAGAACAGGGAAACCAGAAGCTCCTGATAAGTAGAGATGTAAGGTTCAATGAAGATGTGATGGGATACAACTCTACTTTTTTATAGTAAAAGTAGGGCCAATTTTACCTCCGTTTTTTTTTTTTACTTTTTTACGCTTGTTTTCAAAATTTTTACCGTCATATAAGAGGCAGTTGTCTCTCTCTCTCTCTCTCTAACTGCGTGTTATCTCTCTAATCTTTGGTGATTTTCACGAGTTTTGCTGTCGATTTTCGTCTGTGGATTTTTCGTTTCGTCTGTAATCGTCCGGGTTTCGCTGCTGCTGGAGTTGGTAAGTTATGTTTTATGGTGTTTTATGGTGTTTGTTCGTCTATTTTTTCGTTTCCTGGATTCTTCTTCTCTGTTCTTCTTTTTTTTTTGCGTTTTTGTAGTGAACTTTGGTTGTGCTGTGGTTGTTTTGTTTGTTTTTTTACTTGTTACGACTTTTTGTTTTGCTGGATATTTCTAGGGTTTTGCATGTTTTAATATACACAGTATATGTTAATAATCGGTACAGTATATATGGTTATTTGATGCAGTATAGTTGTTTGTTGTCTTAAATTGTCTGACATTGTTGTTTTAATGTTATAGGTTCATTTTCTTATAGTAAAATGGATAAACAATACAATATATATATGTATGCGATGTAGTATGTGTTGATAATGTGTTATTTTTGAATAGGTTGTGTTGATATGATTTAATATACGCAGTATATGTAAATAACCGGTGCAGTATATGGAAATAACCGACACAGTGTATGTGAATAATCGGTACAGTATATGTAGTTGTTTGATGCAGTATAGTTGTTTGATATAATTTAATATACGCAGTATATGTTAATAACCGGTGCAGTATATGTTAATAACCGGCACAATATATGTGAATAAACGGTACAATTTATGTACTTGTTTGATGCAGTATATTTTTTTATACATCAATCTGTTTCACAGTTAGAGTATAATTTGGTATTTAAATCTTTAAATTTTCTATATTTGTTGTCTTTAATTGTCTGACATTATTGTTTTAATGTTATAGGTTCATTTTCTTATAGTGAAATGGATAAAAAATCTAGTGAATCAGTAAGTAAGTCAAGTCGTGTCAAGCAACAGATTTCTAAACCTCCTAGAATTAAGAAGAGAGTTCTGAGATCTTCCAAAAATAAGAAAATAGACGAATTTGCACCAAAAGTTGTAGAGAAGAAGAAGAAAAGTACGGATAAACTGGTCGAAAAATCTGAGAAAGTTTCCAAGAAGGCTACTACTGTTGTAGAAAGTCCCAATAAGGAGAAAGTTTCCAAGAAGGCTAGTACTGTTGTAGAAAGTCCCAATAAGGAGAAAGTTTCCAAGAAGGCTAGCACTGTTGTAGAAAGTCCCAATAAGGAGAATAATACTGCTGTTAAAGCTCCTCAAAAGCAAGATAGTCCTGGAAATAATAAAAAGAGGAAGGGAAGAGGTGAAGGTCTTCGTGTTGATGAACCCATTAAGAAAAAGAGTAAAGGAAGAGGTGAGAGGAAATCTAGTGAAGATGATCCTGTTATTGAAGAACCAGATAAAGGAAATTACATAATTATTGATGATGGTGAACATTCAAAAGAAAGGTAATTTTGTTTGCAATTTTATATTCATAGTATGTCATTTTGACCCTCATAGTATATGAATGATTGTAGGGTAGTGCGTGAGGAGTGTTACTTTATTACAGTATTTTTTATTTATTATTAACTCTTTACTCCCTTTTAAAATTGCAGGGTTTTTAATTTTCAGTGCAGAACAACAAGTCTTGTAAAGGTTATGAGTAAATTTTCTGATGCTCAAAGAAAGGATGTTGAGGATATGGGTTTTGGTGGTTTGCTGCAAATCAATATGAAAAAGAATTATCATGCAAGGATGCTGAAGTGGTTGGTGTCTATTTTGACCCTCGTTCTAGGATGTTGAGATTGGATGATTTCAAGACATTTCTTGTCACGGCTGACGATGTATACGATGTTTTTATGATACCAAGGAATGAGGGATCTGATGTTCCATTGTATGTCTTTACAAAGGAGAGTTCGAAGTTAGTTTCAAGACTGCAATCTGAGTATGGGATAGCTGCTAGTACTCTTGTCAGCAGCTTGGAGTCTTTGTTTGTGGATAGATTGATTGACGGTCGTGATGATTTCAAAAGAATTTTTTTGTTGTATGCTTTGTGTTCATTCTTGGCCCCAGCACCCAATAGGTCAATAACTATTGGTGCTTTGAAAGCTACAGAGGATGTCTCTTTGATTGCAAAATTCGATTGGTGCAAATATGTTGTTGAGAAACTCTATCAATCTGTTGATAACTATGTGAACCATAATGGTAAATACGTAGGTGGCTGCATAATTCTATTGCAGATCATGTATTTGCACAGGGTCAAGTGGCGAGGCGTGGCTGCACCGTGCTCACTACCTCTTATTTGTCATTGGAACAATGATAATATAGCTAAGAGGTCTCGTGAGGAGGCAAGGGCAAAGAGATATGGTGATGGCTATCTAATCACCGATACATATCCAATTTCAAGGAATGGCCGAGTTTTACCGGGTAGGGGTGCTGTGGGGTCTGGAAAGGATGGCGGGAAGTTGTATGAAAATGTTGAGGAGGGTGAATTTATTAAGTTTTCTGTACTTAGCAGTGAACCAAAGAAATTTGAGATTGAAAGAGTAGCTACTGATGTAAGTATTGTTGTTTTGTAAAATATACAGTATATGTTTATATAATGTGTAGTATATAAACATATAATACACAGTATATGTTATTTTTCTGTTATTTAATTATTTTCCTGTTTTGCAGCGGCTTCATGAAACTCTTCTTTTCTTTAAGAGGGATGCTTCAATACTTTCAAGTTTTTATATGTCAAAGCTGATGGAGTTGAAGAAATGTTCAGTTGATGAAGCTAGAAATTCTCTGACACCAGAATCGTCAGATTCACAAAAATTCTGGTCAGATGCGAGAGTCCATGAAATTATTGATGATGTTGTCAATAATTTCATGAAGTTTAAGAAGATGGAATTTGATGCTCCTACTTTTCACATCCTCACACCATCACCTGATGTTGGGAGTTCTGGTGAAAGAATAGCAGGTGACGATGAGATTGCTTCAGCTAGGGAGATAGTGGATGCACTAAAGTCTGTCAGTGCAAGGAACAAAAATGTTGTACCTGATCTGGACGTTCAGAGTTTGAAGATTGATAAAAGTGCTGGTTATGTTTGCCCACTGTTTTCATCATTTAACCATTTGTTCACTTCAATGGATGCAAACCATAAAGAGATCATTGATTATTGCTTATACAGTGCAGATCCTAAAACAGATTTGTAAGTATAATTCTTTTTGTATTACAGTATATTTAATTCATCTTTATATTATTTTGTTTTTTACAGACATAGTATGTGTGTTTTCTGGTTGCAGGGCTGTTTGTTTTAGGAGTGGAGATTGTTATAGTATTGTTAAGCAAGATATGATTTCTTTGAATCCATCGACAGAAGTTTACAATTCAATTATTGATGCATGGTGCTTGATGATTAACAAAGGGGATGGGGCTGAAAATCGACGGAGCAGATTCATTTTTAATACCGAGCACAGTGTAAGTTGTTAAATATTTATTTATTACTACGTTTTTCAGTAATTTTACATTTTCTTGCTTGTTTTTAAAAGGGCGCATTGACAAAAATTATCGGACAAGTCGGTGAAGAGAAAGAAAATGTGAGAGAATTGATAGGGTCATTGAAGTTGTGAGCTGAACAAGATTTAAATCTATTGAAGAATGCCGAGATGGTTAGTTTCTGCTTATACGTTTTCTGTGTGATATGATAAAACATGCATAGTAGATGTTTGTATATTGCGCAGTATATATAGTTACCCGATGCAGTATATACATTTCTTATGCCCGAATTATTTTCTTTAAGCAGTTTGTTTTTATGATGACCACTTTTTGTCTTTTTTATGTTGTAGATTTTTGTCCCGTTTGTTCTGAAAGGACATTATGCTTGTGTTGCTATAAATTTTGTTGATAATAAGTTTCAGTACCTGGATAATCGGAAGTACGACAATGAGCCTAACATCCTTGCTCAAGCTGCCACAATATTGGTAAGTTCATGTTAACAATATGATATTTTTGTGTGGTTTTGTTCTTATAAGTTTGTTGATGTTATTTTAATACCTTTGTTTGTAGCGAAAGAATTTGGCTGAATTTCTTCGTGGAATACGACATTCGAAGGCCAAAGATATTTTGCAATTTGTGTTTGAGAATGTGCTATTTAAATGGCAGACGAGGAAGATGAATTTGGATTGCGCCATTTACTTGATGCATCATATGATGTATTATGATGGTGCTGTGTATCTTGAACCAAATTTGTTGAAGGTATTTTTCTGGTTTTTTTTTTTTTTAATAGTACTTATTTGATGAACTTAAATATTTTTATTATTTTTTATGTTCATTTTAGGCTGATGTTCGTCGTGCTCTTCGGGGGGAATTCTGCATTCAAATTGTTATTTCACGTTTTAATGAAGCAAAAAAAGAACTTCTCCAAGATGTGCAGAATTTCAACAAGGGCAAGAAGGAGCTAATATCAAGAATTGAGGAAACGAAGAAGAAAGCAACACATGATAGGGGGAAAGGACTTGGTGAGTTGCGTAAGGCAGGGAAAGGTAAAAAGAAATGAAAAATGTGGGTTGATTTTGGGATAGATGTGAGGATGCGAAGTTCTGTTGGACAATTGGTGTTTTTTTTGGAATATTAGTAGTTTGTATTATTTTTTTGATTATTTTTATTGTTTGAAATGATCTATTTTATAAGGCAACATAAATATTTGTCAATATTCAAGAAAAAATAATACAATCGTACATATACTGTGTTACATAATAAAATATACTATGTTCAAATATTAACTATACTGTGCAGCTTGAAAATAATTTTCAAAATATAAACATTTGTGTTGTGTACAATCCACGACGTATACTGTGAAGGGTTATAACATTTACTGTCAAGGTTGATACCATATACTATCAGACATTATAACATATACTGTCAACGGTTTATAACATACACTGTCAAGGTTGATATTATATACTGCTCAAATGCACCATATACTGTCAGACTTTATAACATATACTGTCAACGGTTATAACATATACTGCCAAGGTTGATATTATATACTGCTCAAATGTGAAATATTTTATCCTGTATTATAACATATAATATCAAGGGGTATGACATATATTGGCAAGGTTGACATAATCGACTGTGTGTCAAATTAACTAAAAAAAGTATATTGTATTGTCGCTTATCACAAAATGTACTGCATTCAAATATTGAATATACTAGCAGGCTTTATAAGATATACTATCAATGTTTTTATAATATTCTGTTTAAAACTATATCTAAAAAATATGAACATTTGGTGTTGCTGAACCAAATTCATTGTTATTTATTTCAACTGCTTCTCTGGCTTTCTTCTTCCTTCATTTTTCAAGTTGACTTTTTGGCCTTTGTGTCCTCCTCCCCTTTGTAGTTGATTGGATTGGATCAAGAATGTTGTTCAATGACTTAACCGCAGCCACTGGTTCTGCAGTTTCGAAGAAAGCATCAATAGCTTGCTTGTCTCTGTTATATCCTTCTTCCATGATTCTCTTTGTTTCTTCATTTTCTTCGCTTTTCAATATCATGTTATAGTAGTTGCGTACTAGTTGATGCCTTCATTGAGTGGTTGTGTGATTGCCTTCTTTGTTTGTATTTGTCTTGCTCCATCTCTCCCAAACATTTGATTTTGCCATTTTTGTCCATCTCTTTTTGATGTAATTTTCTGGAATGCTTTGTGCAGAATTTATGTGTAACACTCTCAAGCAGTGGTAACAAAGAATTCCACACTTTTCGTATTTCTTGCAACTGTATGATATTAAACTAAGTGTGCTGTCATATATTACTGTGCTTCTCTTGGCATCAGTAATGCCTGATGAAACTTGATAGATCATTGTACTGTCTTCTACTCCAACTATGATTGAGTAACTTGAAATGCATTTCTGAAATTCCTCCTCAAAATCTCTGAAATTTTTTGTAGTATAGACCTCTAATGCTTGTTTTATGATCCCTGGCATTGGTAAACTTGAATAAGGCTGTGATGTTGAACATTTGAACTCATCATATTTTTTTGTGCTTCGCCAACATATTACTGTTTCTTTGAAAATACCATAGAAATCAGTCAAACTTGTTTTCTTCTTTGCATTGAATGAGATCACTTTGTTTGTGCTTTCACTTCTTTGGGATGACCGTATTCCAGCAGAAAAGAAGTCTTTGCTCAATGCAGTGCACCATTTGTCCTTTAGAGTATACAATCTTGTAAATCACTCATTCTTTTCAAGGTTGTAAGTTGTTATCATATTCTTCCAACAAGTTTCATCGACACAGCCTGATAAGCACTTGTTGAAGGTGTCCTTGAATGTGTTGTTCCCCTTTAAACTTGCAAATCTTGTTATAGCATTTTGGTAAAGATGCCATTGGCAAAGTCTATGTCTTGAATCAGGGAAAACCTGAATTAAAAATAAAACAAATTATGTATAGTGTGCTGAAAAAGATTTATGTGAATGTGATGCAATATGCATAGTATATGTTTATATACTGCATAGTATATAAACATATAATGCACAGTATATGTTTATATTTTGTACAGTATATGTCATCAGTACCTTCTCAATTGCTTTTGCAATTGCAAAATCTTGATCTGTGAATATTGTTACTGGTGATTTTCCTCTCATTAACTTCTTGAATGCTGTGAAAAGCCACTCAAATGACTCCAGTTTTTCATCTGATAGAAAAGTGCATCCAAACATCACGTTCTTCCAGTGGTTGTTTATGCCTATGAACGGAGCACAAATCAAATTGTACTTGTTTGTTCTATATGTTGTGTCAAATATAAGAACATCACCATATATATCAAAATCCTCCATCATTAATGAATCCCTCCAAAAGATATTGCACAACCTTCCATCTTTCATCTTCACTTTGTAGAAAAACTCACTGTCTTCTTGAATTTCTTCTTGTATCATGTCTATGACAGTTTCTGCATCTCCTCCTTCAATTTGTTGCATTTTCATACGATTTATGAAATTTAGGTGATCTCTCTTGGTGTGGCCAACATTCTCTTCACCCCCAGCTTCATGAACCATGTATCTGTAGGTGTCTATTGGCTTTATTCCAGAATCAACCATATTCGCTATTGTCTCTGCCTTTTCATTTGTGATTTTCCTCTCTGATCTGTGTAAGTGGTTCAAATCTGCCCTAGTTAATTCATGATTGTGGAACATATTATGTTTCACAACTTCAAACAGCCCTCCTGTAGTCCCTGAAACCTTCATTCTGCCATACAATTTGTTCGTATGGTTGCCTTTCTTTTCCTCTTTTCGTCTGATCTTCTTTTTTTCCCCAGCATTAGAACACACAAATGATTTTCCCACAAGTTCTCCTTTTGTTGAGAATCGATTTGTTGACTTTCGAACGCTGAAACCTTGACAATGAGCATGCATGCGGTATAAATCATACATTTCAGTAATTGTGCTTCTTTTAACCCCAAGTAGCGAATCAGACATGTCTATTGACACATTTGGGATTTCTGTGAAAAATCACAAAAAGTGAAGAGCATTAAGTATACTGTCAAGGATTTCATGGTGTACTGTTATTTGAATAAAAGTACACTGTCACTGAATATATTAAAAACCAGTAACTTTAATGCAATATAAAAGCAGCAGTTAAAGTATACTACTAGGTAAACTAATGTTTACTGTCATACAGAATAACATTTACTGTCGGGTTTTTACCTTCATTATTGTTGTTCAAACTATCGTCCAATATAGATCTGCTGGGTATATCTTCAGAACTCGACTTCTCTGTTTCATGCTCATTACCAATTATTATTGCAAGAGAATCTGAACACATTAAAATGAAACACATGAGCAGTTAAAGTGAAGAGCATTAAGTATACTGTCAAGGATTTCATGGTGTACTGTTATTTGAATAAAAGTACACTGTCACTGAACATATTAAAAACCAGTAACTTTAATGCAATATAAAAGCAGCAGTTAAAGTATACTGCTTGGTAAACTAATGTTTACTGTCATACAGAATAACATTTACTGTCGGGTTCTTACCTTTCTGATGTTCTTGCACTGTTCTATCATCATAAACTTCAGTATCCATATCTACGAGAAATCATAAAACAAACCTCTTCAAAACATTTTCGAATTTCTAATGAAAACAGAATTCTAATGTTCAAATAATTAAATGAAAATCATTAATAACTCATGTTCATGATTTTTTTTATGCCAATTGACAATTACTATGATTGATTTTTTCCAGATTTTGGCTGAATTCTGTTTCTGCGATAATTGATAGAGGATCAATGACATATGTTGATGAAGATCTGTGAAATCGACCTGAGAAACTGCAAAAATCACGCGGCCTGAGGAATGAGCGTAACAAATCGCGCTGTTTTGATGAAGAAGGTGAGGTTTTTGGCTTAAAAATCCCGCTGCTTGATGAAGAAGGTGAGGGTTTTGCATTTGACTTAAATCAGGTTTGACCAGAAATTTACTTATTTATTTTTACCTAGTGGGTAAAAAATTACAAGTGGGCCCCACAAGGTGTACAATAACACTAATGCACATGAGTGTCACTCTAAAATCACGCTAAGAATTAAAATTCCTATTCCTACTCCTAATCAAATCTTAGTAATATCCAATCTTATCTCTAAAAAGGAAATATCTAAATAATATCTAGATAATTACATAAAAGAAGTAATAAGCCTAATTAAATAAAGCTCTTGATGGGCTTCCCCATAAAATTGAAGACTTTAACAAATCCAAGTCCATCTTCTCTCTATCTCGGCCCGCTTCTTCACTTTTCAGCCCAAAACATTAATTTAAGCCCAATTTTACTCCAATTCCAATTATTATTCTCCTAAATGAAAAGTTAATTAATTAAGATCAAGAAAAAAATAATAATCAACAAAAACAAAAATGGAATATGTATATAAAATATGGAATAATATATTCACATCAACCTCTTAAGTTTTTTTACTCATCTAGAAAATTAGCCATGCATCATCTATAAGAAAATTAAGTTAGTGAGACATGGTTATTTATGTGATTTAAAACTTAATTTTGTAAATGTGCTTGAACGGTGAATAAAAGCTAGGACGAAATCATATTTCATGAAGAAGAGGAGGAAGAGAACACACCCTAGGGAGGATTCTTTGATTGAATAGGAAACGTATGGGTGGAGAATAAAGGAAGTTAGAAGAGAGAATGGTGATCAAAACTAATAGCCTACACATACCAATATGGTATGAGCATTGGTAATTTTTATCTTTTAAAATAAGGAAGGAAGAAAGAGAAAACGTGGAAGGGAAGAAAAAATATAATGGAAAAAAAGAAGAATTAGAAACAAAGGGGAAAAGGGGAGAAAAATAAAGAAGCATGCTCACTGTCCCAATGTAGAAGTAGCATATTCCATTATAAGGCAGTTGTGTACATCAGTATATATGTCTCTTTTTTATTATCCAACATTAGTTTCATATCCATATGCGTGTGTTTTAAAATGTTTATTGTAATCAATCATCATCGATCAGGCTGCTAAATGAACCATGCTGCACAATATCCACTATAACTGTGTTGTACACCACGTGAAGAAAATCCATGTCCAACCAGGGCTATGCATTTGCTCTATGATAGTGTCTATATCAAGCATAAACTCAATGATTAAGCGATTACCTTTGATAGGATTATTAATCTTATTCTTGAGCGCAAGAACACGACCACGCGAAATTTTCCATAGATGGAGGCAAAAATACTCTACGCATCGTGGGAGGTGTTGGATGTAGCAATGTAAGAAATGAGGCAATGGCATAATCGAACCAATGATAGCACTCAAGATCAATTGATCTTGATGAATCCAGTGCGAAAAAGTTGGATTGACACCTGTTTTATCACCGACGGTGGATGTGGGCGAAGAACAAGGAAATGAGCCATCGATGAACCAGAATAAATCATATCTAGTGAGTAACGTGCGAATTTGAAAACTCCATGCTGCATAGTTGGTAGAGGTTGGTTTGAAAGGGGCTTGCGGTGTGGTTTTCATGGCCACTAGGGGTGGTGGGGCAGAATCCGAATCAGGCTGACCGGTGTTGGCTAGTGTGGAGGTGGACGACGTCGACATGATGACGGGGTAGAGAGCAGGGCAGCAACAAGAAGAGGCTGGTGGTGTAGTTGGCGCAAGGCCGACAATTGCACTATGGAGCGTGAGGGGGCAGGGTATTGGCCGCGATTGTTATCTTAAAAAAAATATCAGAATGATAGGTTGTAAGCTTTTGCCAGTTTAGGCTCTGGTTACCATATTGAGAATGGATTAAAAGATATTTTATTGATCTTTGGAAGTGTAAAGATACAAAGATTACAAGGTAAAGTATGACAAGTAAAATACAATGTGGGATATAAGACATGCTAGAAAATACAATAATATGCACAAACTCCTTATTACCTTGTACGTGAAGATTGTTAGTGCTAGTAGCTTTTATAAGTATCGGATCACAGGGTTTTAGATGGAGGAAGTCTTCCTCTTATTTGAAGGTAAATTTTTTGTAATCATGTGAAGATTCTCATAACACGTCATACGGTTCCAAAGAGAGATGGTGGAATATGGGTCCTTGTATCTTTCCTCAACGGAAGTTGAAATACCGTGTCGGCTTACCCATCGTCATTATGTGCTGGCGATTCCAAATTCTCGGCAGTCTATTCTTGTCCCTCTTTAGCTGATTCATGCTAAAAACTCCAGGGTAAATGAGATGCATGTATCCCACTGACCCTCTGTAACTCCTCTCCATCCTATCCAATCGAGTAGTGCCAACACATCATCATCAATTAATACTTAGGCGCGTGAGTAAGCACTGTCGAATATCATGTGGATCCCACCATCCTCTGGGCCAGTTTATTCTAAAGGTTCCTCTCATCAGCTGAGAGCATACTTTCGTAGTGCTCCACCTCATACGAGCCATAAAATGTTGATAGATGAGATCGACTCACCCACTCTTCCCCTTTTTGTCTTCCTGGGAGGTATTTCTGCACTTGAAAACACAAGAAATGAATTTTGTGTTTCTAACGATGCAAATTAATCAATATAAACAAATAATTTACTAGTTATACAAATTTGGAACTAATTTTTAGTGTGAATGTGTATACATATCTCTCACTATATTAATAACAATTCAGCATATATGTTTATATGTAAGTATCAAAGAACCCCAATCTAAATGTGCGTGGAGTCTTATTAATATAGATATAAGACCAAGTCTTAATAGACCTAAACATAGATTGGACAATTCATGTGTTTTCTGATTTGGATATATTTTATTGTACAAATATATTCCCTTACAATATGATTTAGTTGATTTAGATAAATTTCTAAATATTAGCTAACTAAGCTAAATAAGTAAATGATATATATCGATGAACGGATAAGTAGATGATATATATTAATGAGCAAAATAACATAATTATCGCAGCCAACTCGAAAGTTGAACTATTTCATACATTATAAAAGGTACCATCTAATTTATTTGTCCTGATTTTCAGTTTTCAATTTCGATGTTGTCGAATATAAAACTAGTGATGTTCCAAATTCATAACTCCATCTATAATCACAAGAACAGAAAATTTGGTTGCCGAGGATTTGCATATTTTGTGCGGCTTGTACTTTGAAAGATTATCTCGAAATTAAGAAATCATACTCCCTCCATTCACAAATAAGTGTCATTATAGAAAAAATTATTTTTTCGCAAAAGAGTATCATTCTAGCTATTTTTACCTATTTCTTACAACATTATCCTTAGCTAAATCTAAGGAATTTCCATACAAATGTTATAATATTATAAATAAGGTATTGAGAAAAGATTATGGTAATAACTAAATTGGTGGAGAGAAATATAGAGGGGTATTGTTGTCCACTCCTCAATCCCATAAATTTCACCTAAAAGTCTAAAATGACACTTATTTGTGAACGCAGGGAGTATATAACTACTAAAATTTTAGTCAAAGATTAACTTTTTAATTTAGGTATTATTTTTCAGGTTTTTTAAATCTAGATATTTAATCCATAATCCAACCCATAATCCATTTTTAGATTGTTTCCCTGGAGGAAAACTACAAAATTTCTACTTAGACGGTAGTGTTTTATTCTATAGTCAGATTTCATATTATATATTATATAATTAAATGATTATATGTTATATAATTAAATGATTAAATATATTACTTTGGATTCATTAAAAACATAAAAAGAATTAATTTGTGGAATATTTATAAATACTTTTAGTTCATTTAAAATTTATTTTTTATTACGAGAGTTTATTAAGACAATTTTATGATTTTAGTATAGTTCTTTTCTTTTTTTCATTATTTATTGCCACAAAATTAATTATATGTCCAGTGGGCACCAATTTATAAGTCCACCGCATAGTCAGGGGAATTCACCATATTTTAATTGATTCCATTAAATTATTATTGGAACATGTTTGTGTCTTATAAGAATGTAAAGAAAACAAATCAATTAAATTATAGTGGACTCCCTTGCTTATATGATGCGCCACATAACTCGTGAGCATATAAATTATTGTCTAGTATTGAACATAGGATCGCTTCCGTATATTGGCATTCGTGGAATCCAATCAATTATACAGTGTAACATATTAAACATAATATAGAAAAATTAATTTAGCCGCTTAAAGAATCAACAAAAACGTATATAAAAGAAAAATAACATTGAACACACTACAAAAATTACACGCCCGCGCACAATATATATAGATATATTGTGATATTAAGTCTTATGAGCCATACATTTTTGAGTTAATAATTTGAAGTGTAATTAGAATAATTTGAGCATGATTATATATATATTTTTTGAAATTCTGTAAATTATTCTCAAATCATTACATTGGTTCACTACGGCTGTGTTTTACGGTTGGGGGAGTGGAAAACGGTAAGATCACCTTTATCGGTGATTTTTTACAACCGGTTGTAGGAAACGATAAATTTTTAAAAAATAGAAAAACTGCCCGAAATTGATGAATTGGTTTGGGTTAGTCAATCAACTCATTTCACAATTCATTTTTATTTTACGATCTATCACATGTTAACTATCAATTGATTGTATTAAATTATTTATTAAATATATTTTTAATGATAAAAAATGACATAAATAAATTTAAAAATTTATCAAAATTTTTATTTTTTTCTCTACAAATAGAGCCTAATGTTGATATATTTGAATTAAAAAAAAATCACCTTATTGTAATTATGAAATTAAAATATTAATTTTTTCCTTGAAATATATTAGTAAATGCTCCCAAAATAATATGCAATTATTAAACCGTAGCTCAAACATATTGATTTGGTTGAAAAATAATTTATGTATGTGGATGAAAATTAATATTTATTAAATAAAATATTGAGTTGTGTTGATTTGTTGTTATTAAAATATAAATATATTGGAGTTGGATTGTAGAGTAGGTTGTGTATGTGGATGAAAGAAATTAATATTTTATTAATATGCTAGGTTGTGATGGATTGCTGACAAATATAATTTAAACTGAGAAAATAAAATGAAAAGTCAAAATTAATTTAAATAAATGAATGTTTGATTTTGTGAGTCGAGATTAGATGATATGTAAAGTAGCCCAAAGTGCATCGGAAATGGAAATACGTTGGCAAGATTTAAGACGGGCTTGTAGTTCTCATCTCTAGTTTGGGCCGATCCCAATCCATTCTCACAGATCCTTGCAAATTTTGGGGAAAAAATAAAAATGAAAATCACTCTTTCAGAACCTCTCTCTCGTTTTCTTCTCTTACAGTCTCCCCTAGCCCGGCCCCTAGACAATCCTACATTTCGCATCGAGCAGGGCTAGACAGAAATCGAAGCTCGAAATGGCTCCGAAGACCAAAGAGAAACCTAAGGCCGCTACCACCGCGGTTCCCATTGAAGACCTCTTCACATCTCTCAATCGTCACATTCAAAATTTGGAATTCGAACGAGCCGTCAAAGTCTCAGATCAGGGTATGGAGGATCTCATTGACCAGTTTAAGTGATCAAATCCCTCACTGTTGTGAAAATTCAATTAAATTATTTTCATGTTTATCTGATTACTGTTTTGGGGTTTTAGTTCTTTCGGTCGCACCGGAGGATGAGGATGCGATTCGGTGTAAAGTTGTGGCTCTCATTAAAAACGATAGCATTGATGAGGCTTTATCTGCTATACAACAGTTCTCCAAGAAATCTTCTATTGATTTCAGTTTCTTCAAGGTACTTTTAACTTATTGGTTTATAGATTTATTGTGATACAGTGCCTTCGATGCTTGTAACGTTGGGTTTCATATCCTATGTGCAAATTCCATTTATTTTGTGTGGAGAAATATCTATCTATTTGGCGATATATGAGTAGTTTGTTTACACTTCTCGATTATGTCAAATGAATGCTATAGAAAGTTTAGGAGGGGGATTTGATAAAGTTAACTCGCTAGAAGGTAAGGACCAATTGCATTTGCATATGCATATGGCATGAAGAGTTGACATACTGTGCTTAAAGGATAATGCTAGAACCCCTCGTGCGACGTCAAAGCTGCTTTGAAGCTTTTCTAGTCCTTCTTGGAACTACTCCGATGTATTTAATCAGCTTTGTTTTCCTTGAAATCGAAGTGTTTTTTCATAACTTTTAGGGCTCGTCTCCTCTCAGTTTACCCAAATGATAGGATAGGACTAATCTTAGGATAAAATGGGGTTAGGATTCAAGAGGGACTATTTATCACTTGTCTCTTTTTAGGGCTAATTAATGGGATATTTTTAGTCCCCCATTTTCTTTAAGACTATTTATCATTTGTCAGCTAATTTAACCAAATATGCAATTGATAATCAATGTGGAACAGAACCATAACTAGCACCTAAACATAAAATCAAAAGAAGTTGGCATTTTATAGAATAGGCAACAGACTTCATTTCTTGCAAAATAATAATCAGAATTTAAGCCGGAGTCAAGGAAAGATCGAGAAAGAAAAAAACATCGTCACCGCCGAGCGCAACTGTTCATTCAATGTGCTTAAGTAATTCCAAACAATAATAAAAAGTATTCTTGACTAATCAAATGAGTAACTTAATAAACTAAAATCATCAATGTTGCCATTCAACCCACCACCAGTAGCTAAATGAACTAAAACTACAAAATATTAAGAACAGGTTGGATTGTTTATGAAATAAAGCATGAATTACACCAAAAACTGATGTTCCCATTGTGCGAGAATACTGAAATGATGTTACATACTATCTTGATAACGGGCAGAGGTGCAGGCTTCTGGATCTGCAGGGAGCGCCGTGGCGGCTAGGGTTTGGGGTGTGGCTGTTGAAGGAGATGAAAATTGTGTTAGATGCGAAAAGCTTTCTGAAAATCGTATTTAGCCTCAGTTGGTGTAGGCTGAGTAAGAGGGATTAGTTGTGTCCCTCCTATTTAGGTGGGATATGAATCCCTCTATTTGTCCTTGATTTGCTACTTTTAGCCCGGGCCCGGGTATAGCCCGGGGATAAATCTAACAACCAACCCTTCAAAGTAGACAAGGGATAAGGGGTGATAAATTTATCCTATCACCCTTAATCAACCAAAGGAGACGAGGCCTTAGAGTTATATTTTTCACAAATACCTGAATGTTTGTCAACTTCGAGGAAGTTATCTGCTATCCCTGACCCCTCAACTTATATTCCTGTTATTTTCTGTCTCTGTTTTCCTCCTTCACCACTATTAGACATTGCAACCCTACTTGTTTGTTTGACTTGAATAATTTCATGTTAGCTACTGGATATTCTATATTCTCAACTCTTATGTACTCTTTATTGGCCCAAAATTAGGTGTCATGTTTATATATCGTTTCCTTTTCTTGAGTAGGCATACTGCTTATATCGGCAAAGTAAGTGGGATGAAGCTCTGGGGTACTTGAAAGGGCGAGAAGAAAACTCAGCAACTATGTTGTTAGAATCGCAGATTTTATTTCGTTTAGGAAAGATGGACGCGTGTGTCGATATATATCAAAAGCTTCAGAAGTCCAAGATAAATTCACTGGAAACTAATTTTGTGGCTGCCTTGGTTTCTGCTGGGAGGGCTACTAAAGTCCAGGAGACAATGGATTCTCTCAGAATTAAACCTACAAGCAGTTTTGAATTAGCTTACAACGTTGCTTGCTCTTTGATAGAACAAAGCAAGTATAAAGATGCAGAGCAACTTTTGATGTCAGCTCAAAGGTATTTCCTCCCCTGGACACGATTAGTTATCACAATAAATTGCCTCCTCCGGGTTAATCATTTTGGGTTTTGTTGTAAAGCACTCTGCTTAACCACTCGTGTATGGACACAGATAAGTGTGAACTTTTATTTTATGTTTTCTAATACTTGTAATAAGTGTGTAAGAAGTCTAACCCTGATCCCTTTGTTTTGGCCAAGGACCTACGATACCAATGTCCAAACAGAAAAACAAGAAAAGGGTGAAGAGAACTAGAAGAAAAGATACTTATGCTCATTTTCTCTCTCTCTCTCTCACGCGCCTCCACCCCCCCCCCCCCCTCTCCCTCTCTCTCTTTATATATCTAATTTGTGTGTGTTGCTGCATTATTTTTTTAATTGACACATCATGGTCTGTTAGGTTAATCGTTACTCTTGAAAGTCCTTAGGAACTTGCCTACACTTCATCCTGAAATCATTTAACCTTTTGAAAATATCTGTTCAATGCTTACTTTTTATGTTTTCCAGAATTGGCCAGGAAACATTAATGGAAGATAACGTGCCTGATGATGAAATAGAAATTGAATTGGCTCCTTTAGCTGTTCAACTAGCATATGTTCAACAGGTGAGGCTTTAGTGCAATTCTAGCATTTCTAGCTTCTCACTCCAGTCAAAGCAGTGATTCAATCAGGTTCTCATTGATCTCCAGGTGCTAGGAAACACTGACGAAGCTTCTGAATCTTACTCCAGCATTATCAAGAAAAAGCTGGCAGATGATTCATCACGTGCAGTGGCGATAAGCAATCTTATTGCTTTGAAGGGCCACAAGAATGTCTCTGATGGCTTGAAAAAACTCGATGATCTGATAGAGAAAGGCGAAGGAACTCTACCCTTCCGTCTTGCTCGTGGCCTTGACACAAAGCTCTCTCAAAAGCAAAGAGAAGCAATATATATTAACCGATTATTATTGCTACTTCATTCTAATAAGCTGGATCAGGTAATGAATTCGGATTACCATTTTTCCACTTAAGATTTATAATTTTTCTTTGTTCTTAAGTGTTTGTATATCGAGAGCGTACTTCATCCTAATAAGGTTCCAATCAGGTTATATGATCAGATAATGTTTTTTGATAGTGTCAATTTCTCATATACATTGTGCAACATAATACTTTTTAACATTCTTTTTCACAATGAGAATGTCGGTCTTGCTGGAATTCAGAGGTTTTATTCTGTTTATCTAGCTAATTAACGAAGCAAATGCAGGCCAGAGAACTTGCTTCCGCACTCCCGATCATGTTTCCAGATAGTGTTATGCCAGTTCTTCTCCAAGCTGCAGTACACATAAGAGAAAACAAAGCCAATAAAGCTGAGGAAATACTATTGCAGTTTGCAAATAAGTTTCCTGACAAGTCAAAAAGCATCCTACTTGGAAGGGCACAAATAGCTGCTTCTGCGGGTCACCCTCAAGTAGCAGCTGACTCTCTGCTAAAAATAGCCGATATACAACACAGGCCCGCGGCAATCGCCACCATCGTATCTCTCAAGGAACGTGCTGGAGATATCGATGGTGCTGATGCTGTTTTTGACTCTGCAATAGACTGGTGGTCCAATGCCATGGCTGAAGACAATAAACTTGATCGCATCATGCAAGAGGCTGCTTCTTTCAAACTGAGACACGGGAAGAAGGATGAAGCTGCACGTCTCTATGAGGAACTCGTTAAGGACCATAGGAGCATCGACGCTTTGGTGGGCCTTATCCAGACTGCTGCCCATACAGATGTCGAGAAGGCGGAGTCTTATGAGAAGCAGTTGAAACCGCTTGCTGGGCTCAAGGGAATTGATGTGGAGAGTTTGATGAAAACTTCGGGTGCAAAGCATGTTGAGAATGGGCCCCCTGGGGGCGTTCAGGAAGCTTATGAACAGAAGAATAAAGAGAAAACGAAGAAGAAAAGGAAGAGAAAGCCCAAGCACCCAAAAGGGTTTGACCCGGCAAATCCGGGTCCTCCACCGGATCCAGAAAGGTGGCTGCCTAAGAGGGAGCGGTCTAGTTATAGGCCCAAGAGAAAGGATAAGAGAGCAGCCCAAATTAGGGGTTCTCAGGGTGCAGTTGTTAAAGAGGCTGCAGCGAGCGGTGGTGTGAACTCTAAGTCGAACCAAACGGGTAGCTCGAAAGGAACTGCGCAGCATCCGAGCTCAGAGCAAACTAATAAGCCTTCTTCCAAGTCCAGGAAGAAATCCAGGAATTAGTTATGCTTCCCTTCATGAACTTGTCGTTGGATAACAAAAATGGCCGTGGGAAGTTTTATTACCTTTGTTTAATTTTTTTACTTTATTTAATTTTAAATTCAGGAAGTACTTTTTATTTGACATCAGGATCAGTATATGTTAATTGTTTATCTTGAGAACAGTTGCAAATGGCCAGATTATCTGACTCATTCCTGTTATCTGTTTTAAAACACCTCTATCCAATTTACATGCAAATTTCATTTTATTCTTATACACCAACTTCAGTTGCTTGAGGAATTTGTATAATAATGATAAATTATATGCATAACCAATTAAGAATTTTTTTATTAGACTTGTCTATAGAAGTGGCAGGTGTCTAGTGGGTAAATAGAAGTTGCTATTATTTGTTGAATTGGCAGGGATATACTGCTTCTGCTGCTGCTCAAAGGGTGTTTGCAAATAAAACTGATTGTGAAAAAATAATTAAAATTGATTGTTGTAATAAAATAAAAATTTAGTAGTGTTTTTGAAAAAAGTGATTTTAAGAATTAATTTACAGAAGCTACTCTCTCATTGATTCTCAAAAGCAGCTTAAAAGTGCTTCACATAGTTGATTCTGGGGATGTAATATGAGTTTACAAACATAACTAATAGTTGATTCTGGGAATGTAACATGAGTTTGCAAACATAACTAATTATGAGAAGTGATTTTGAAAATTAATTTTGAGAGTGTTGTTGGATTTGCAAACATCCTCCTAATTATAAAAAACATCAACTTCAAACTCTGTCACGGCTTTCCTCATTTCTTGGGGACCTCATCAATTTTGATCAACCCCAAGTCCCGGATCATAGACTGCGATTCAAACCATCCTTCAACCCATTGAGGTTGCATTTAGATGGGGAATTGTGAGACTTGGGTTTGAATTTCACGGTTAAATTCAACTTATTTATAAAATATTAAATTAATAGATTTTACATTACTCATAAATTTCTAATTCATTTTTTTATTTAAATTTTTTCTCACAACTTAGTCATTGTAAAATTCATTATCATTGTTTCACTCTCTCATATTTATACTAGCAATACAAATGTGCATTGAATGTTGTTACTATTTTTTCTAATATTATTTAATCAAAAAAGTTAATTTCAATATAAAATAATTGTACATTATGCAATGGTATTAGTCGACCCTTCAAATAAAATCCAATGTGATTATTTATTATTACAATATATATTCATAACTTTTTAGATTATTTAGTGTCATAAAAAATGAATTGATTTGATAAGTAAACAAACACAGTTCAAAATCAAATAAAAATTAAAAAGAATCGCAAAAGAGAAAACAAATTTAAATAATCTTAGTCTTAACAACACAAGTTATGGTAATTTTAAAAGATTCATAAAAAATGTATACATTATAAAAAAATACATACACACACACACTAGCAATACGCACATGCGTTGCACGTGATCACTATATTTTTTACTATTATCTAGTAAAAAAAGTTAATGCATAAAACTATTGTACTTTGTGTTGTGGTATTGGTTGATCATTCTAATAAAACTCAATGTAGTTGTTAATCATGAAAATAAATATACACAACTTCTTAGATTATTCGGTGCCAGAAAAAAATATGAAAGATTTAATAGATTAAGCAAATACAATCTAAAATCAAATAAAAATTAAAAATAATCATAAAAGAGGGAAAACAAAGGTTAAATATTCTTAGTTTAGCAAAACACGTTGTAATAATGTTAAATGATTCATAAAAACGACATACCATGATACATTGCATTATTTTTACAGAATTTCCTACTATGTTTATAAAGTTTGATATATTCTAATTATTGTTTACTTCTTAATATAGATAGACTCCTGCATCATTAATATATGAGAAATAAAGTTATAAGAAACTGAAGAATTGTATAATAATGAAGATCAATGTTTTAAAAGCCAGACCGACTGATAGGTATAGCCCAACAACTCCGAGTCGGACTAACCCGCCAACAGGGTCAATTGGGCCCAGGAGCGCGAGCCCAACACAGCTAAGCCGGCCCAGTTATGCCTGAGCCCAATCGCGGCATATTTGGAAATTGAGATCCCCAGGATCTCCTCCTAACTTCCATGCAGATTTGATGGGCGCAATTGTAGGGATTTAGTTAGGGTTTTGAATTGTATAGTATAAATAATAGAATTGTACTCAGATTTAGGGTTCGCACTTTGTACTCTAAAACTACTACGTGTAAGATTGAAAGGAAGATAGTGAATAACACCTCGGCAGGTGGTTGCCTCCGGCCCGTGGACGTAGATCTCCGGATCGAACCACGTATATCTTGTGTTCTTTGGTTTTCTCGTGTTTGAGAGCGTCGTTGATCAAGCCTTACTTTAAATTCCTCGGATAAACAAATTGCGCTTTAACAATTGGCGCCGTCCGTGGGAATCGATTTGAAAGAAAACCCTAGTATACTTCAGCGTCATCACAACCGCTATGGTGAATACCCGCCGATCTGCTAATCCTACCCGGTCCCGTCGCAATCCTCCTGTGGATCAGAATCCCCCATTGCCCCGTCAACAGAATCAAGATCCGCCTGCGGAACACGTTAACATGCAGAATCTCGCCCCTGCCAATGATTCGGCGCAAGTTAATCCTCAACCTGCCCCCGAATTGTCGCAGGTGCAGCAAGCCTTTCTTCGGGAGCATGCCGCTCTATTCCAAGAATGAAATAATCGGCGCGCCAACTCCGGTGAGCGCGCCAACAACGGCGTCAACCAGGGTGTGAGAAATCCGCCCCGTGATCTATCTCGTGAATTGGATGAAGATCCACTTCACCGAGCAAGACATGATCGCCGTCGACAGCGATCAGCATCTCCAGCGGACAACCGCAGCTCGAACGGGTTGAGACCCTGTTACGCCCACGAAGACGTGGATCGTCGCAGACCTGTAGATGCACCAAAGCACGCTCGTTTAGACAAATCCCGTGTACTGGATCCTCTGGAACAAGAACAAGCTCAATTTGCCGCGGAGCTTGACAAGGTGTTGGGCCTCGATGCCGACGGGAAGATCATCACTCCGTTCTCCGAGGAGATTCTTGCTATCCCGCTCCCCGAGGGGTTCAAGCTTCCCCCTGTGTCCGTCTACAACGGCACCGGAGATCCAAGTAATTTTCTAAACGCCTTCAAGTACGCTATGTTCAATCGCAACTGTACATCTCACCACTTGTGTAAAGTGTTCCCTGAGTATCTTCAAGACGAAGCCAGACTTTGGTTCGATTCTTTACCCCGGGCCAGTGTTACCTCTTTTCGGGATCTCGCCGAGCAGTTTTGGGCGCGTTTCCATATGCGAGCAAAACCCATGGCTACTTTGGCCGATCTCATGAATCTGGAACAGCGAGATGAGGAGACAGTTACCTAATTTCTTGATCGCTTTACCGCTGAAAGCCTCAAAGTTGGCAGCCGATCTGATGATGTTATCATCAATGCCTTTATGAATGGTCTTCGCCCCGGGCCGCTTTACACCGAGCTTGTCCGAAACCCCCCTACTCCGACCCGGGCTCTTTTCAGCATTGTATGCAGGTTCGCCAAGGCTGAGGAGCAAACCCGCTGCAAGCGCGAGAAACATGCCATCAAACGGCAATCGGATAAAACACAAGCCGGGACCAGTACCCGGCCTAGTGCCTTCACCCGCTTAAGAAGAGGACGTTTGGAACCTCGCTGAGATATCCCTCAGCTCACTCCGCTTACAAAATCAAGGACATAAATTCTTTCTATTCACAAGAATGATCTGCGACCGTGCCTGTAGGTATCTGTTCAATTTCATCAAGTGGTCATAGTATGTAGTAGAGGTTGTGAGGAATCAGGAACCGGGTTCAGAATGGGAAGAACCGGGCTGGAGAATCGGTTTTAAGGCAGATCAGTTTTGAAGGTTAGTAAAGAACCAGAGTCAAAGCGGTTATAACAGAATTATGCAACGGTTTGGAACCGTTGCATGTAAAACCGTTGTGAAAGGCCCGTCTACCAGTTTTAAGTAGTTGAAACAGAATTGGTTACAACTCCTGTTTCTTCTTGATTCGAGCTTAGACCTTTATATACATTTGTTCCACTTGTAGAGTCGAATTGATACACGTTATTTTCCCTCTGTAAACACTACACAATCATTAGAATTAGAAAGCTAGGGTTCTTAAGCTCAATTCGGTGTGTGAATTGGGGCTTCTGGTTTTCTAGGTTGTTTCTTGTAATTGATTGTTCAGTGGAGTGAATTGAGGTGTATAGAGCCTCTGTGGATGTAGATCACATTGATCGAATCACGTAAAAGCTTTGTGTTCTTCATTTAGTTTCTGTTTTTGCGTTCGGTTCCTGTTTGGTCGAATTCCAGTTTGCTTTTCATCCTAGTCTGGTTTGAACTTGTTTGTGTGTGTTGTAAGTGATTCATTTCTTAACAAGTGGCGCCGTCTGTGGGAAGCTTGCACACACATTCAATGAGGAAGAAAGAATGGCTGGAATGAAGATGGATGTGGAGAAGTTTTCAGGTAAAAACGACTTCTCACTTTGGAAAATCAAAATGAATGCTGTATTGATTCAAAATGGGCTAGACTCTGCATTTCTTCCTGTTGATCAATGTCCTGAGGCTGAGAAATCTAAGTTTCCAGAACTAGAGAAGAAGGCTTTGAGTCTTATATTCCTCTGTTTGGGTGATAAACCTTTGAGGGAGGTATCAAGGTGTAAGAATGCAGTGGAGGCATGGGGAAAACTGGAAGAACTCTATCAATCAAAGTCTATATCAAACAAACTATTTCTGAAGCAGAAATTGATGTCTTTCAAAATCACTGATGATAATGTCATTTCTGATCAACTTGATGAGTTTGTCAAGATGATTGAAGAATTAGAAGATTTGGGGGTGAACTTGGAGGATGATGATAAGGCTTTGATGGTGTTGAATGTTCTTCCAAAGTCCATGGAAAGCTTCAAGGATGCATTAATGTTTGGAAGGGATGGAAAAATCAGTTATGAATCCATTCTATCAGCATTGAAGACAAAGTGTTTTCAAAATCAGGGAGAGAAGGGCTCAACACAGGCTGGAGAAGGCTTGAACATTAAGTTCAAAGAGAATTATCAAAAGAAGAAGTTCCAGGGATTCAAAGACAACAAATCTGGAACTCAGAATGTAAAGAAACAGGGAGATTGGGTTGAAACCAGAAAGTGTTTCAAATGCAAGCAAGCTGAATATTTAAAGAAGGACTGTCCACAAAAGAAGAAGAAACAGGAAAATCAGAGGGCAGAAATGGCTGTGACTGAGCATCAAGAAGACACCCCATAAGTTTTAAACATCACAGACACAAAGATGGAAAAGAATGGGTTCTTGATACTGGTTGTTCATTCCACATGTGTCCCAATGAATCCTGGTTCAAGGATTTACAGAAAGAAGATGGTGGATGTGTATTGCTGGGAAATGATCACTCCTGCAGAGTTAAGGGCACAGGATCAGTTCAGATAAAAATGTATGATGGAGTCATCAGAACCATTTCTCAAGTAAGGTATGTTCCTGGACTGAAAAGAAACCTCCTATCCCTTGGATCTCTTGTGGCAAATGGCTGTCAGTTCAACTCCCTAGATGGTTATCTTCATATCACTAAACACAACAAGCTGGTAATCAAAGGAAGGCAACACAATGGCCTGTTTATTTTGATTGGATCCCCTGTGTTAGGTTGTGCTGAATCTGTGATAAGTAAAGAAGATGTCATGAAGTGGCATAAAAGACTGGGTCACATTGGAGAGAAAGGATTGAAGGAGCTATCAAAGAGGGGCATCATTGGTGAAATGAGAAATAAAACACTAGATTTCTGTGACAAGTGTGCTCTGGGAAAGGCCAAGAAGCTGCCTTATGCTAAAGGGATACATTCTACTCAAGAACCACTTGATTATGTACACTCTGATATATGGGGGCCTTCAAGAACAGAGACACATGGAGGAGGAAGGTATTTCATGTCCATCATTGATGATTACAGTAGAAAGATATGGGTATATGTCTTAAGGAATAAGAGTGATGCTTTCCTTAAGTTTAAAACATGGTTGAGCCAGGTGGAGAATCTAAGAGGGAAGAAATTGAAACATCTTAGGACATATAATGGCTTGGAATATCTATCCACTGAATTCACAAGGTTTTGTGAAGATAAGGGCATCACAAGGCACATAACTGTCCCATTAAACCCTCAACAAAATGGGGTTGCTGAAAGGTTTAATAGGACTGTGCTGGAGAGAGTTAGATGTATGCTGATTGATGCTGGATTACCCAAATCCTTCTGGGGAGAAACAATAAATACTGCATGCTATTTGATAAACAGATCACCAACATCAACTCTAGGATTTAAGTCTCTAGAAGAAGTTTGGAGTGGGAAGGTACCAAACTACTATGATTTGAGAGTGTTTGGGTGTCTGGCCTATGCAAGAGCATAGAGGTGTGTTTTCTTAGGATATCCTGAGGGCATAAAAGGTTACAGGTTGTGGTGCTTGGAACAGGGAAACCAGAAGCTCTTGATAAGTAGAGATGTAAGGTTCAATGAGGATGTGATGGTATATAAATTTACTGGAAGTTAGGAGGAAGCTGATGGTGCTGTGGAACCTGAAAGAATTTCTATTCAGGTGGAGCCTACTGAGGAGAAGATATCACCAGAGAATGATACTCAAGCTCAACAAGAAGATGACAGTTCATCAGAAGATAAAGAAGGTCAAACTGAGATTACAAATCTCAGAACTTATAGCATTGGTAGAGACAGACCAAGAAGACAAATCCACAAGCCTGATTTCTATGGACAAGCTGGAAGTGTCTATGCATTAAGTGTAGCAGAAGACTTGGAGTTTCAAGAGCCAAGTAGTTTCAAGGAAGCAATAAGTTGCAGTGAACGTGAACACTGGATAGGGGCCATGATGGAGGAAATGGAATCTCTGGAGAGAAACCAAACCTGGAAGCTTGAAGACAGACCAAAGGGGCAGAAGCTAGTTAGCTCAAAGTGGATCTACAAGAAGAAGGTGGAGGCTGGAAAGGCTGATAAAATCAGATACAAGGCAAGGCTGGTGGCTAGGGGCTTTACACAAAGAGAAGGTGTTGATTATAATGAGATATTTTCTCCAGTAGTGAATCATTGCTCTATTAGGTTACTCCTATCAAAGGTTACTCAAGAAGACATGGAACTACAGCAGTTAGATGTCAAGACAGCATTCCTGCATGAAAAAATATACGTGAAGCAACCTGAGGGCTTTGTGATTCCAGGAAATGAAGAGAAAGTCTGTTTTCTCAGGAAATCACTTTATGGATTGAAGCAGAGTCCAAGGCAGTGGAATAAGAAGTTCAATGAGTTCATGATTAATGCAGGATTCATAAGAAGCTTATATGACAGCTGTGTATACTTTAACAAAGGTTCAAGAGTTGAACAAGTATTTCTGTTGTTATATGTGGATGATATGCTCATTTCCAGTAAGAGTATGAATAAGATACAACAGCTAAAGGGAAGATTGAGTTCAGAATTTGACATGAAGGATCTTGGGGAAGCAAGGAAGATTCTGGGAATGGACATCATTAGAAGAAGGAAGACTGGAACACTATGGCTTTCACAGAAACAGTATTTGCAGAAGGTTGTGGAGAGATTTCATATGCATGAGTCAAGACCAGTAAGTATTCCAGTTAATCTACAGACTAAGCTGTCCAAGGATCAGTGTCCAAAAACAGAAGCTGAGGAGATTCACATAAAGAATATTCCATATGCCAGTGGTGTTGGCAGTTTGATGTATGGAATGATATGCAGCAGGCCAGACTTGGCCTATAGTGTATCTCTGGTAAGCAGGTACATGTCAAACCCTGGAGAAACACATTGGGAAGCTTTGAAGCAGGTTTTGAGATATCTGAAAGGATCAGTCAATATGGGCTTAAGGTTTCAGAAACTAGAAGCTGGTGCTATACCTCTAAGTAGATATGCAGATGCAGACTTTGCTGGGAATTTGGATACAAGAAAATCTGTTACAGGGTATGTTTTTACTTTGTATGGAACAGCTGTGAGCTGGAAAAGTGTGCAACAGTCTGTGGTTGCTCTATCCACAACTGAGGCAGAATACATTGCCTTAACTGAGGTAATCAAGGAAGCTCTGTGGCTCAGAGGGATTCTCAAAGACCTAGGGATCAGACAAGGGTGTGTTACCATTCAGTGTGATAATCAGAGTGCTCTTCACTTGGTGAAACATCAAGCTTTCATGAGAGGTCTAAGCATATTGATGTTGGACTTAATTTTGCCAGAGATGTGATTGAAGCAGGATCTGTTGAAGTCAAGAAGGTGCATACCATGGACAATGCAGTTGATTTCCTCACTAAGGCAGTCCCAGGGAGTAAGATGGTTCATTGCTCAAGCCTGATAAGGCTTGAACAATGTAGTTAAATCTGGAGCAAAGAAGGCAGGTTGAGGTGATGAAGTGCACTTGAGTTCATTGAGGTGGAGATTTGTAGGTATCTGTTCAATTACTTCAAGTGGTCATAGTATGTAGTAGAGGTTGTGAGGAATCAGGAACCGGATTCAGAATGGGAAGAACCGGGCTGGAGAATCAGTTTTAAGGCAGATCAGTTTTGAAGGTTAGTGAAGAACCGGAGTCAAAGCGGTTATAACAGAATTATGCAACGGTTTGGAACTGTTGCATGTAAAACCGTTGTGAAAGGCCCGTCTACCAGTTTTAAGCAGTTGAAACAGAATTGGTTACAACTCCTGGTGCTTCTTGATTCGAGCTTAGACCTTTATATACATTTGTTCCACTTGTAGAGACGAATTGATACACGTTATTTTCCCTCTGTAAACACTACACAATAATTAGAATTAGAAAGCTAGGGTTCTTAACCTCAATTCAGTGTGTGAACTGGGGCTTCTGGTTTTCTAGGTTGTTTCTTGTAATTGATTGTTCAGTGGAGTGAATAGAGGTGTATAGAGCCTCTGTGGATGTAGATCACATTGATCGAACCACGTAAAAGCTTTGTGTTCTTCATTTTGTTCTGTTTTTGCATTCGGTTCCTGTTTGGTCGAATTCCAGTTTGTTTTTCATCCTAGTCTGGTTTGAACTTGTTTGTGTGTGTTGTAAGTGATTCATTTCTTAACAGTGCCCACGGATGACTGCTCCGGCAGAGAAACGTAACTGTGATAAGTGGTGTGCGTACCACCATGATCATGGACATGAAACCGAAGAGTGTCGCGAACTTGGAAAAGAAATTGAAGATTGCTTGAAGAGGGGTTTCCTACGGCAATATGTAGCTTGGACCGAGGACAGGTCTCGGTCAAACCAAAATGGAGGCTCACAACAAGGCCGCGGAGGTTACAATGACCGAGGTCACGACAAAACAGACCTCAGTGGCAGAATAACAGGTCGGGGTACAACAACTATGCTCGGTAAGACCAGGGAAGTCGTCAACAGCCCCAGTTGCTGCCGCATCCGCCACCTCATGGAGGACCTAGAGACAATCCGCCCAATCACGTTATGAATGTGATCTATGGGGCCATTCCAACCGGGACTTCCCGAAGTGCCCTGAAGGCGGAAGCGCGCAGACCTCCTCCCGAGGAGCCACGCCACAAACGCCTCCACAAATCTGAAACTGTAAGTTTCACTGATGAAGATCCTGTTCCCGAGCTCACCCCACATACTGATGCCATCGTAATCGATATGACCGTGGCTAATGTTACAATAAAACGAGTTTTCGTCGATAATGGAGCCGCAATCAGCGTCATATTCGCTGATTGTTTCGAAAAAATGGGCATCCCTCGTGAACATCTCCGACCGGCCCCCGGGCCGTTACAAACCTTCACTCAGGGTGAGGTTCGACCTAAAGGAATCATCAACCTTTCCGCTTCGCTCGGTACTTATCCAGCAATAAAAACCATCTTCGTCGATTTTTATGTGGTCAACTCTCCATCTCCATACAACATGATTTTGGGCCGAGATTGGCTCACCCCGGCGAAGGCCGTTTGTTCCACATACCACCTCGCACTAAAGTTTCCTACACCCCACGCTGAGGTGGCCATCCGTGGGAATCAACGGGCCTCTAAAGAGTGCATGTATGTAGCACTTAAAAAGACAACGAAGGTTCCTCCCAAGCCACAGTTTCAAGTAACCACCTCGGCTCCTACCTCGGATTCGTCTGCATCACTTGGGGACGATACTGTTAAGGTATCGCTCGACCCGGCTAAATCGGAACAAATTGTTACAGTCGGCGCCGTAGACACCCCATTGCTACATAATGCCATCATCCAGACCTTACGCGAATATTCTGAAGTTTTTGCGTGGTCTCCACTGGATATGCCGGGGGTCTCTCCAGGCTTTATTACTCATAAGTTAAATATTGACCCCGGCGTGAAGCCCATAAAACAAAAACGGCGGCAATTTGCTCCGGAGAGGAACACAGCCATCCGAACTGAAGTTCAACAGCTCCTGGACGCAGACATCCTGTTCGAAGTACACTATCCATCCTGGCTTTCTAATCCCGTGATGGTGACAAAGTCCAGTGGGGCATGGAGAATGTGCGTTGATTTCTCTGACCTCAATAAGCACTGCCCAAAGGATTGTTATCCTCTGCCCCCCATCGACCAAAAAGCCGAGGCCATCACGGGGCACAAGGCATTTTGCTTTTTAGATTTATACAAGGGATACCATCAAATTCATATGGATCGCCGTGATGCCCTCAAAACGGCCTTTATCACTGACTTTGGGTGCTTTGCCTTCAAAAAAATGCCCTTTGGGCTCAAGAATGCTGGAGTCACTTACCAACGCCTTATGGACCACGTCTTCCGAGATCAAATCGGTCGAAATGTTGAAGTATATGTTGACGATCTTGTTATTAAAAGTTCCTCCACCGCCACATGTATACAGGGCATTGCCGAGACGCTGAGCACGTTGCGACGCTATAGTCTTCGCCTCAATCCGGCCAAGTGTACCTTTGGCGTTGGCTCAGGTAAATTTCTAGGATACGTGGTCTCGCAGCATGGTCTCCAGGCTAACCCGGCCAAAATCAGAGATGTGTTGGATCTTCAACCGCCAAAGACGGTGAAGGATGTTCAGCGTCTCACCGGCGGTCTCGCGGCCTTAAATCCTTTTTCATCTAAGGCCGCGGAACGTCAGCTCCCATTCATCAAAATTTTGCGTCAGGCAAAGAAATTTGAGTGGACTTCGCAGTGCACCGAGGCCTTTGAGGCTTTAAAGCAACACATCAAGCAGTTGCCAACTATGTCTGCGCCTGTCCCCGGAGAGCCCCTTTATGTATATTTGGCATCTGCCGAGGAAGCAATCAGCGCGGCCCTCGTCCGCGAGGATCATGGGAGTCAGCAACCCGTGTATTTCGTGAGCCGAGCACTTCAAGGGGCGGAGACCCGGTATTCGGTGGTAGAAAAAACAGTATTGGCCCTCGTCATGGCGGCCCGCCGCCTACGGCCCTATTTCCAAGGACGTGACATCAGGGTTCTCACTAATCACCCTATTCGCCAAATCCTCGTTAAGCCCGATGTGTCAGGGCGTCTGGCTAAGTGGGCCATCGAACTCGGGGAATATGATATTCAATTTCTACCTCGCTGGGCCATCAAAGGCCAAGCCCTTGCGGATTTTTTGGTAGAAGCACCATTTACTGACCCCGATTCGACTGCATATGACACTCCTCCTAACCACTCCGATCTCGAAGCTGAAGCCCGCAAGTGGCAATTATACGTGGATGGTGCCTCTGCGACCCGAGGCAGTGGCGCCGGGGTCCTTCTTATTGGCCCCGATGGCGTTGAAATCAAGTATGTCTTGCGATTTCAGTTCAAGGTGACCAACAACGAAGCGGAATATGAGGCAGTTCTTGTTGGGCTCCGGCTCGCTCAATCCTTTACAGCTTCGCATATCCAGCTTTTCACGGACTCCGAGGTGGTCTCTAGTCAAATTAAAGGCACCTATGCAGCCAAGGATGATACGTTGAAAAGGTACCTCGCTTTGACACTTAAGCTTTTGTCGACTTTTGCTTCGGTTGATATCCAGCAGGTGCCTCGCGAAGAAAATGTTAAAGCTGATGCTCTTAGCAAAATGGCCTCTGCGTTCTCGACCAACATGTCTCCGGACATAATCATCGAAGATGCTATCCACCCTTCCATTCATGAGGCAACGGTTTCTGTATTGACTGAGAACAGTCCCAATTGGATGACTCCTATCGTCCATTATCTCCGGGATGGTACACTGCCAGATGATAAATTACTCGCTCGGCGCATAATTCTTAAAGCACCGAAGTATGCATTCCACGACGGGATCTTGTACCGTCAGTCATACTTACAGCCGAGTCTTCGCTGCCTTAACCCAGTCCAGACTGACTTATTCTCCGCGAATTTCACGAGGGGGCCTGTGCAAGCCATATTGGCTCGTGGACGTTGGCCAAGAAAGTCCTCCGGTGGGGATACTACTGGCCTACGTTATTTAATGATGCCCATGATTTAGTGTCAAAGTGTGACAAGTGTCAGCGACACTCCAGAGTGAAGCATCTACCACAAACCGAGCTCGCTGGCATACAAAGTGCCTGGCCATTTATCCAGTGGGGATTCGACATTGTAGGCCCGTTACCAGTTGCTCCGGGAGGTTTAAAATTTCTTGTGGTTGCAATGGATTACTTCACCAAATGGGTCGAAGCCGAGCCCCTCACTGCTATAACCGGTCAAAACATCTTGAAGTTTGTTTGGCGTAACATCATATGCCGCTTCGGCATCCCGAGCGCCATTATCTCCGACAATGGCAAACAGTTCGCCAATGACCCCTTTCGGTCCTGGTGCGAGGAGTTGCACATCAAACAAATTTTCACCTCGGTCGCTCATCCTCAAGCCAATGGTCAGGTCGAAGTCACCAACCGCACTCCGCTTAATGATTTAAAGAAGCGCTTAGATCAAGTTAAAGGCCTCTGGGCTGAGAATCTTCCGCAGGTTCTCTGGGCCTATCGTACAACGCCGCATACGTCAACCGGGAAAACCCCATACAGCCTCACTTATGGCTCCGAGGCTGTCATCCCTGCCGAGGTTGGGGTACCCAGTCCCCGGCTCATTAACCTCGACCCCGAGACTAACGACGATGCTCTCCGTACTAACTTGGATGAACTCGAGCATCGCGGTGATCAATCCTTCATTGAACAAGCTAAATGTAAGCAACGAACAACTCAGTATTACAACCTCCGGGTCAGGGGTACTCAGTTTAAAGTCTGAGACCTAGTACTCCGGTTAAATTCTGCCAGCAAAGTTGCTCCCGAGGGCAAACTGCATGCCGCCTGGGAAGGGCCTTACCGTGTCGTTGCCGCACATGCCTCCGGGAGCTATCAGTTAGAGCATCTAGATGGTACGCCGATACCCCGAACATGGCATGTTAGTAATCTGCGACGTTTTTATCTATGATTTCCAATCGTCAAGTACCTTTTCTACCTTTACATTCTTTGTACGTTATTTCATTTTTATACTGTGGCATGTTCCTTTTACGAATACCTTTGTATTCTTTAATTGTTCTGGCAATCACTTTGAATAAAGTCTTAACTTTTCGTACATTACTGTACTTTCTTTTACGCCGCGGGGACGCCCCGGCCTAAACTATAATTGTTCGTCTCCGGACACATTGGTCTTTCGCCTGATCCATTCGGAGAGATCCACACTTAGTCCCCGGACATATGTTCCCTCTCGCCCGATTTATCCGGAGAGGTCATTAGCTCCCGTCCGATCCGTCCGGGGAGATTAAGTGCCTTGTTTCCCTACAAGGGCTTATCTACGTATTGTACTCCCGAGTACTAACTTCCACATTATTTTCATAATGACATGTCGAAAATATTTTAAGTAGTTGCCTCGTGATCAAACATTAACTACTTTTATTTAACATACTTATTAAACATATCAAAATATTTTCGCAATTTTGCTGCCTAAAAGTATTCTTTACATATATATGTGCGTTATTATAACAACTAAGCATTTTCTTCGGCCTCCGAGCCAATACTCCGCGCTCCGGCGTTGGGATCCGTCCCGGGAGCTTCTTCGCGTCCTCCGAGATCTGGAGGTTCCTCGGCTTTGGACTCCGGTTCTTCCCTTTCTTTGACCTCCTCTACGCCGAGGACTCACTCTCGGAACTAGCCTTGGAACGTTGCTCCTCCCTCGGCCCCGAGGACTCGGTTGAGGCGCTCGTCTCGAAGTGTTAGCCCATTCCACGGGATCCCATTCCGCGGGGTCCATTACTTCAATCTCCTCGGCTAGCTTCTCAACCTCCTCCTCCGCAACAGCTATCGGGGTCTCCTCAGCAACGGCCACCGGGGTCGGCTCTTGGATTATGATCCCTTTGGCTTTTCCCGCTGTCCCCTTTTTACTCCTCCGCGGAGCTTTCGAGAAATCCAGGCCCCGGCTGGAGCTCGCAATATATTCTTCTGCAGTACGGCGCCACCTGCCGCGGCCTCTCAAGCCCTCGTACATGTTAAGGAGTATTTCCAGTACTTCTCGCTTTCTCACAAGCTCGGAGGAGTCTGTGTGACCGGCCGCCATCAGCGCGGTAATTTCCCCTTGAATCTCGGTTATCCGCTCCTCGACCTCCTCAAAAGTTAGTAGGCTGTACTCCGTCAGTATTCACTCATACTCCTTTTGGTGGATGATGACTCGATCTAGTTCGGCGACCGTTGACAAATATTTCAGCTGCTGATCTCTCGCCTTTTCCATAGCTTTGGCCCTTGCCTCTTCGGCTTCCTTTGCTCTTCTCTCTGCCACGACCACTCTCCTCTCCAACTGAGGAACCACTTGTTTTTGCAGATTATCTTTTTCCCCGCGGAACCAGTCCAAAGACTGCATGAGCTTCTTTATTACATTATGAAGCTCCTCGGTATTCTCCTGTTGGCAGTACAAAATCAGTACTAATATGATATACTCACACCGACGACAAAGCAGTAACTCAACAATATTGCCAACAACCGATTTCACATTCAAAAACAACAAGTGTATACATTGTCTGCGGTCATTACACCAGAAATACAGATTTATCCTAGCATCTACTATATGTACAGTTCATAAAAATTGCGGGGAACAACTGACCTCCCCCTGTTCGACTCCTCCAGCTGCCTCCGGCACCTCCACCTCCTCCTCGTGCTCTTCCTCTGGCAGTTCTTGGATCACCCCCGCGTCACCCCCCGTTGCCTCCGCTGTGATTTCCATACGGGGGGGTGGATCCTTGGCCCTCGGCTCCGTGATAAGAGCTCCCCGTCGAAAGGCTAAGAACTCTTCGTCTTGATCCACATCACAAGCAGCGATCTCCTCGGCGCTCAGAATCATCTTCTTCTCCGCCAGAGCCTTCACCAAGGGCCACTCCGGGACACGACCCAGTGCGTTGTAATACGCCTCCTCCACGGCGCCCACGGCATTGAAATCATATCCGAACTCTGGATGGACATCCACGTTCGGATAGATTTCCTTGACTTTCTCCAGCAGCATTGACCGTGTTGTCGTGTCCCCGACCGCGACGAAGCTTGTCTGATAGTCGAGAAATGTGCTGGTTTTCAACAGTTTCTCTGCAAATGTCTTCAGCACGGCCCCCTGGCCCTCAACTACGGCCACCTCCTTGGCTTTCAGCTCCACCCGCAGTTCCGCCACTTTGCCGCGGAGCACCCCGGCTTCTGCTTCCACCTCGCGCAGCCGCGCCACCTCCTTCTCCACCAAGGAAGCTCTCTTGCGAGCCTCGGACAGGTCATGAGTTAACCTATCATTACGAGAACGCAGCTCCCTCACCCCCTCGGCTAGCTCTTCCTTAGCCTCTCTTTCGCTCCTTCGGCCGAGGTCCATGATCTCCTGAGCCAGCCGTAGAAGCTCCTCGGTATCGGGGCCCTCCAGGCCCAGCACGTTTGTGCGTCCTTGCCCCTTGAAACACAAAACCAAAAACAAACATCAGAAAAAAGCTACAGGAACAGTTTTTCACCCCGGCAGTGGTTATACATGCTTTACCTCGGGGATCGACTCCGTGCACAGTCTTTTGGCCGCTCCCGGTGGAGTCACAGACGGCTCCGACCTCCTCTTCGACCTCGGGGTTGCCCCCGCGACCACAACATCTTCCCCCGTCCCTGCTGACGGCCTCGGACTCGGCGACACCCTAACTCTAGGAGCCACTTCGGCCGCAGTCCCCTTCTTCTTTGACGTCGCGGGCATTGCGGGGCTTCCCGAAGCCTCCTTTTCCGAAGCGTCCCACTGCAAAAGAAAATCAATGGTTAATCTTAGCAAATTACCAACGGTTCTACATTATTCAAGAGTTCCTACCCTCCTCGGCTGCCCCGGCCGCCGATTCCTGCCCCCGGGTGGGATTCTTCTCTGCTCCTCCCGAGTAATAGAGGCTTAACCCCGCCTCTTCTAGTTCCTCCTCGGTGCAGAGGGTCTTGAACGTACCCACAGTACGGAATTGTCTTACAACCTCCGGTTCCGGCTCCGCCACCGGGGCATTATCAACTACCTCCTCCCTCCTCCACCTCGGGAGGACCACGCCAGTCTTCACATAAATAAATTTCTCCTTCCAACCCTCCACCTTACTTGGATTTTGCACCTTAAACCTATCTCGGGCCCTAGGGCTAAAGGAGTACCATCCCTTCGATTTCCCGAAGGCTTTCAGTTGGAAGAAAAATCTAAATAAATCTACGTTTGGTTCCACCTTGGCATTCTTACATACCACTGTAAATCCGACAACTTGCCTCACGACATTGGGTGCTAATTGACTCAGGGCGATGCCGTAATACCTCAGCAACTGCACTACGAAGTCCCAAAGGGGGAATCTAATTCCTATTCTCAAATGATCTATATACACACTTATGAAGCCCCTCGACGGGCAACAAACTCGGTCACTAGGCTCCGGCACTATGTATTCTAAGTTAAAAGGAAAGTAAAAGGTTGGAATCAGGGCTTCTATTTGTACCCGCGTCATCCGCAGCGACTCCACGGCAACCTTGAAATCCTCCTCCAAACACTCACTAAACCCTACTGCTCGTGTGCCGGATTCCATGCCGTTTGCCCTATATACCATCCTAATATCTCTTCTTTCCGGAATAATAAAGCACAGGGATGGTACATTTAACGGGGTTTTATTGGTCCCTACCTCTCTAATTGAAGATGAAGACGATGAGGAAGACATACTTACTTGGTTTCGATTTGAGATGGTTCACAAATGGCACAGGTGAATCTCTTTTTTCCCGCTCTCTGTATCTTGCAAGTCGCAAATGAGAATAATGAAGTTTACTGTACAAGCCTTCTTTATATATACTCATGCATCAACGGCTCAGATCTGGCCTTTTCAAATTCAGTGTCTCAGATTCGCGCGTGGACGTCACGCGGTTACAGTTACCAAGGCGCGTGGGAGACACGCTTCTTGGAATTCTCAAATGCCTCACTTCACATCCCTTCTCCTAATGATGGCGCCGCCAATCACATCAACTCACCCTTCCCCAGGAAGTTTTGGGACTCACTCCGGTGACCCCTTCACCTCGGGTGTACTTCAGCTCGGCCTCACCAGACCCCATTATCTTGGGGGTACTTCGGTTCGGTCCCCGTGGAGTTCTCCACCCCGGGGATGCATCAACTCGGCTCCGGTCGACCCCATGACCCCATGGGTACTTCAAATTTGTCCAGTTCGGTCCTTATTAAGTTCTTCACCCCGGGGACTAATCAGCTCAGTCCCAGTTGACAACCTCATCCTGGGGGTACTCCGCTTTTACATCACTCTACATCGCTGCCCGTTCCACCATGCCTTCCTATTAACCGAAGCTCCTACCTCGCTCCGGCTGGTGAGGGGGCATCTGATAGGTATGGCCCAGCAACTCCGGGTCGGACTAACCCGCCAGTCGGGTCAATTGGGCCCAGGAGCGCGAGCCCAACACAGCTAAGCCGGTCCAGTTATGCCTGAGCCCAATCGCAGCATATTTGGAAATTGAGATCCCCATGATCTCCTCCTAACTTCCATGCAGATTTGATGGGCGCAATTGTAGGGATTTAGTTAGGGTTTTGAATTGTATAGTATAAATAGTAGAATTGTACTCAGATTTAGGGTTCGCACTTTGTACTCTAAAACTACTACGTGTAAGATTGAAAGGAAGATAGTGAATAACACCTCGGCAGGTGGTTGCCTCCGGCCCGTGGACGTAGATCTCCGGATCAAACCACGTATATCTTGTGTTCTTTGCTTTTCTCGTGTTTGAGAGCGTCGTTGATCAAGCCTTACTTTAAATTCCTCGGATAAACAGATTGCGCTTTAACACCGACCATCAAACCGGAAGATGAATTAGGTCACTAGGTCATTGGTTCGATCAGTTGAACCGTTGTGAAAAAATTGGATGATATATATGTATATATAATATATAATATATGTATGCACATCAAATATATAATCAAAATCTATATAATTATGGGGTTTGGAGAACTAATAAATTTTATAAATTGCTGTAACTTTGTGTATTTGATTTTTAAAGTTTAATTTGATAAACTTGTTTACTACTTTATTATAGTTATTCGTGTATTGTTAGTCACTTGTGACATGTGTACGTTAGTTTTCATATCTCTATCTATTTCTTTTCTTCTCTTTCTTTCTCTCTCTTTTTCTTTTTGTTAAATTTTAAGAATAATAATTGATCGGGTTAAATGGGTCACCGGGTCACCGTTTTTACCCAATTTTTTACCTGATCATGTTGGGCCACTTGAAACCCGTTACATACGAAGAACCAGACCGGCACCATGTCCAATTCCCGATTAAAACGGCCAGACCGGCCGGTCCGATCCGGGTTAAAAAATATTGATGAAGATATAGATTTCCATTGAACAAAAAAAAAGTCATTCTTATTACATTAACTAGCATCCATAAGTTAAGTATTTCTTAGATACACACAAGAATATTAGGCATAATATACTTTCTCTAATTTCTTTAATTAATAATTCTGATCTGAACATACATTTGCTAATAAAAACATTTGCATATTTTAACGTGAGGAAAAATTTCCAACCACTTGTATCCTAGTCCAACATCCAGCTTCTGATATGAAAACCTTTTTTTTTTTTTTTATATCAATATTAAGTATAACTTCTATTAGTATAATTTACTTATTGATTTATTCTTCAATTCTACATTGAAGTTTGAAAACTATGTGCGATTTAAAATGAAAATCCGACTATAGTATATTTATAAGATAAACAATATTTTTTATGAAGGGTGACTATATACATAGTATCTCATAATCTTCAATCGAGATACATGCTCCAATATGTATGCTAATATAATTTTTTTTTTCAATGTTTCAACTATTTTTATGAATTGACTTCCCTATTTAGTTTTAGTGAAATACTCCCAATTTTTCGCACACTGCACATTCACTTAAATTTTTTATATATACATGTACTTATATCATTTGATTTTCTTTCCCACTTTACTTTTTATTTGGACTATACCATACTTTATTCCAGTGTAGTTATTATTTATTTTTATCTAATCTATGCTCGTAAGCTAATATTATTATTCACATTTTACTATCTTTATTTTTTTGTATGTTTTAATTTAATCATCTGATAATGATTCACATAGTACTTTTTTTAACCATTCACATAGTACAACTTGATTTATTATTTCTTAATAGTTTTTTTTTTCTTTATTGTACCTTATAATTTTATATAGCATAATAAATAAATTTCACCAGTTATTATTTATGCTTAAAATATGTTTATGATAATTCGATCGATTTAATAATTTTCTTGAATGTTAGATTTTAAAGATTTAAAATAATTAGGTGCCAATTTTTACGATTGCCCTTTAACTACTTTTATTATTATTACAATAAAACTTTAACATAAAATTTCATCTTAGAAAATTCTTAAATATAGAAGATTAAGAAAATTATTGAAGTCTATGTAACATTCTCTATTTTCACATATGTGTGAGTGTAAATTTTGGCTCCCTTATGCTACAGCGGAGCATTTTCAGGGTGATCCCCTCTCCCTATTTGTGCTGAAGTTTTTATTGCATTTTACAATATTTACAGATTTGTCGGTGCATCCATGGAATTAAAATCTCCCGAGCTGCACGCGTTAGCTCTCATCTCTTTATGTGCATATGACACACTTCTATTTGGTGCTACAACTATAGAGAAGGCCCAACATCTTAAGTTCGCTTTCAATTTGTACAAGTGTGGGGTAATGTATTAATTTTGAGAAATTAGGGAGTCTTTTTAGGCATAATACATAAGCTCAGATCCTCATTCAATCTGCGAATTGTTCGGAGTTGTTGAAGTGACTTCGCATGGTAAATATCTCGGACTCCTTTCTATTATTTTCCGGGATAAAAAAAAAAAAAAAAAAAAAAGAGAGATTTTTGCAAGCATTAAAAAACGAGTTAGTAAGCGCATCAATGGTTGGAAAGAAAAGCATTAAGCAATGCAGGTAAATAAGTGCTCATTAAATCTATTATATAAGCAATATCGATGTAAAAATGTCTTGCTTCCAGTTGCCGGACCATGTTCTTATTAATCTGGAGAATCGGAAAAATCTTATTTGTGGGGATGGGAGGGATAGCTCGTCCGCTAGGAAAATTCGCTGGAAGTCTTGGGACGTCCTCAAGCAAATAAAATCTCAAGGTGGCCTAGACTTTTGCAATTTGAAAGCATTTAACCTTGTCATGTTGTCTTAGTAAGCATAGGACCCTTTAGTTTCTTCATCCAACCTCTTTGCCCGAATCATGCAATGCAAGTACTACCCTTCCACGTTTGTGTTACATGCTGCTATTGGTTCTTATCCCAGGTTTACATGGCACCGTATTATGGATGGTCATCGAGTTATTCTTCCTGGTTTCCGAAGGCTCATGGGCAATGGCAAGACAACAACCCTATTCCATGACAGATGAGTTCCTTTGCCTCGCCATTTTCCCATCAGATCAGCTACATTAGGCTCCCGCAAGACGCCCGAGTTAGCTCCATCATTGATTCGGGTCTTGGACTCTGCAATGAGCTGTTAATTCGGGCCAAATTTGACCTATTGAATGCTAATGTGATTCTCGCTATTCCTCTGAAAGATTATCATCAGTCTTCAGACCGTTGGATGTGATATTATTTCCATTCTAGTAATTTTTTAGCTCGATCGCACATCATTTTATTATGGGTTCTTTTGAAAATTTTATTAGCACCTACTCCTTCCCGGTTAGTAGATATGGACCAAAACTCATTTGGAGGAGAATTTGGAAGTTTAAATTATCAGCATGTATCTTGCATTTTCTTTAGATGTTGCTCTAATTCTTGCCGACGTCCAACGACATAGCTCGCCGTCATCTTCATCATGTTGACCCCGTTGTTCTTTATGCTCACCACCTGATTAATCTTTAGTGCATCTCTTCTTCATGGGCCCTGTTTTGTCATCAATTTGACGAGCAGCTACATCATCTGCTCGTAATTCAGTGGAAGATGTTATGAGCCCTGCATTTTTTTTTTCTTTTTACAAAAAATTGGCATGTTCTTGGAAAAGATGTTATTGATTTTATTTTGGACATGCTTACTTAATTCTTTGAGTCATTCTATTAGTAACACTTACCGTTTGCATATTTTAAAAATTAGACAACCAGAGCTTATTATCTAATTTTGCCCGATTTTTTTGTGGAATGTCATTCATAAGTTAGCTTATAAAGTGATCTCTAATTGGATCCGGCCCTGGATCCCTTATATAATCTTTGAATCTCAGCCAGCCTTCATTCTGGGTCGGTTAATTACAGATAATTTTTTCATCGCTTATGAATTACACCATTGTATGAAGCTTAGGAAATCCACGAAAGAGGGACACATGTCTATTAAGTTGGATATGAGTAAAGCCTTTCACTAGGTTGAGTGGTCTTTCGTCTACCGTATGCTTCTTGCTTGAGGCTTTCATAAGAGTTTTTATGGCATTGTTTTGCCTTGCTTGTCATTTGTGCACTTTAACTTCCTTCATGGTATTAATTTTGGTTTACTCACGCTGCAACGTGGAATTCTTCAGGGGGATCCCCTCTCCCCTATTTATGCTAAAAAAAATCTTGCATTTTACTAAGTTCGCTATCAATCTCTAGAAAAGTGTTTCAAGCTAATGAATTAATTTTAAGAAATCAGGGATTCCTTTTCGACCTAATACACAAGCTCAAATTCGTCACTCAATCTGCTAATTGTTTGGAATTGTTGAAGTGGCTTTGCATGGTACATATCTCGGCTCCTTTCTTTTGTTGGCCGGAATAAACAGGAGATTTTCGCAGACATTAAAGATAGATTAGTAAGCGCATTAATGGTTGGTAAGAGAAGCAATTAACCAAAGCAAGTAAAGAAGTGCGCCTTATATCTATTATATAAGTAATATCCACGTACACAATGTATTGTTTCCAGTTTTCGAACCATGTTTTTTGTAATCTAGAGAATTCGGGAAAATCTTATTAGTGGGGTGTGGGGAGGAGGGGTGAGGGGAAGGGAAGATAGCTCGTCCACGAGGAAAATTTGGTTGAAGTCTTGGGATGTCCTCAAGCAACGAAAATCTCAAGGTGGCCTAGACTTTTGCAATTTAAAAACATTTAAACTTGCCATGTTGCCTAAGCTAGTATCGCGACCTTTAGTTTCTACATCCAGCCTCTTTGCCCGAATCATGCAATCCTAGTACAATTTCTCTATTACATGTTGTTCTTGGTTGCCTAGCTTTACATGGCACAATATTATGGCGATCATCGTGTTATTCTTCTTGTTGTCACAAGCTCATGGGAAATGGCGAGACAACAACCCTCTTCCATGAGAGATGAGTTCCTTTGCCTCCCCGTTTTACCATCAGATCAGCTACATCAGGCCTCCCGCAAGATGCCCGAGTTAGCTCCATCATTGATTCCGATCTTGGACTCTAGAATGAGTTGTTAGTTTGGGCTAATTTTGACCTATTGAAGGTTGATGTGATTCTCACTATTCCTCTGAAAAATCACCATTCTCCGGACAGTTGGATGCTATATTATTCCCATTATAGTAAATTTGCAGTCCGATTTGCATATCATTTTACTATGAATTCTTGTGAAGACTTTATCGGCACCTACTCCTTTCCAATTAGTAGCGATGGCCCGAACCCTATTTGGAGGAGAATTTGAAAGCTTATCAGCCCGTATCTTGCATTCGGGAAGGGTAAATCTCTCTAGATATTGTACATCAGTGGCCCATTTTGGTAGCTATTTCTGGCCGCTCTAATGTGCGTTCTTTGCGCCCTCTTGCTCTATCAGGCGTCTGGATCGCCTACTTGCCCCAACATTGATATTTTTAGGATGGATCTTTTTGTTCACCGGGGTTCCATGGGGCTTGAAGTCGGTTCGCTATTGGCCTGCTGGGTTGTGGGTTGATCGTCCATTGTCTCTGGTTTCTGATAACTAGCTTCAGTGTTATAAAACGGTCGAGCTTCTCGTCCTCGTACAATGTGTACAATTGATTCGTAAGGTCACGACACTCATTTGTGTTATGATTGATGGAGTCATGGTATTTGCAGTCTTCTTGTGATTAAGCTTTGAAGGATCTACCTGTATCTTTCATGGTTCCTTCAACAATCCTTACCCTTTGATTTTCAGCAAGACTTCTTTAGCGGATATGGTCAATACTTCCTTAAACTCGTCAATTTGTTCTTGATCTTCAAATGATCGGAAAACTTTGATGTCACACGGTACTATGTCACATGCCAAACTTTCCTCCGCCACTATATACTGATCGGCCTTTGCCATGAAATCGGTGAACGACCGTGGTCCGTTTATTTAGACCGCTCGCTAGAATCTTATCTCGGACAGTAGTCTGTGCATTGCTACGATCAAGACCGTGTCATCCAACATGTGTTCTGTTTCTAGAAAAAGCTTGTTGAAACGTTCTAGATATCTACTAAAAGGTTTGTCCATCCCCTGAACGATCGTGGTCAGACGTTCCTTAGGGGTCGTCCATGTCTTGGAGCTCATAAGTTTGATTTGAAGAGCTCGGTGAAATGCCTCCAACCTGTTATAGAGTGAGGATGTTGGGCTCTGAACCACCGTTGTGCCCGGTCGCCCAAGGTGTCCGGGAAAACCCGACAAAGGATCACGTCAATCGGGGACTGCAGCTCCATCCAGGATAGATATGTATTAATATGAGTGGACGGGACCGTCGCTCCATTATAGGGTGCGACATTGGGTGTCTTGAGGTCCACTGGCATCCTTATGGATAGAATTGAATCCACAAATGGAAAGTCCGACTGGAAAATCCTTCCTTCGTCGGTCGAAAATTGTGGTTCCTGGGATCACCTTTCTAATTGGTTCAAGTGATTCCTTAGATGGGCGATATCTTGAAGATCTTGGTCGTGCTGATCCAGTTGATATCTCGGCCGGTGATCTTCAGCTCTCCTGTTTCGGTCGTCATGTCGATGATCCTCATTTAGCAGGTAATAAACTAAATGCTGCCTCTTGGGTGAGGCATGACATCTTTACCGTTGGTTGGGGTTTTATCGTTCGCCCGGACGGTCAAAGACGGTACCTTGTAGCGACTTCGACTTTGTTGTAGTCGCAGCCTTCTTGCCCCGAACGGGAGCCTAATTATGTTCGTTCGCCTCCTGTGGCTAATCTCCTTCTTGCTAGCGAGTTCGCGGATTAATTCCGCTTCAATTGGGACCACCTTTAGTGGCGGCTGGTCATTGTGCTCGCGATCGGGTGAAGGTTTCCTCTCGATGTGACCTCGGGTGAGGTCCTCCGATTACGTCACGGTAGTGCATGCCTCGGTGGAGTGTGTGATGATATTGATTCGTTCATCATGCCCCTCTCTCTAGTGCTAAATTATTGATGTGCAGTTTTGATCGGTGTTAGAGACTGGGATTCGCTGGAACAGTTAAGATAATGACTACGCTAACGAGACCACTTATCGATAACCAGATGTAACAAAAATGTGCAATCAACAGACAGAGTACAATCGATCCTTTGTAATAACAACAATGTAGAAAATGATCGTCTGATGCGATCGTTATGTATTTCCACTTTGAAGATGTGCTTGCACTTGTATTTCTACTCATATTTGATACTTTTACTCTAACTCAATCTAGCTTTTAATTAATTTTTTCTCTCGAGTTTTTCATATATCTTCTACAAATACATGTGGGGGTATTTATAGAGGTTTCAAGAAACTCTTGCATGTTTGACATGTGGACGACAGGTGGCAAGCCAACTGCCACGGGTCCGCCACTTGGCATGGCCCAGCTAAGGTGGCATATCGAGTATCCCCCGTTATCTGCATGTGAGGCAATCATTACGCGGTCTACGATCATTCCTAGTGGAGGATTGGCGATCGGGGCTTTTGGGGCTCGCGGTCAATGATGACAGTCTATGATGGTTGGACATCCTTGTGTTACGGACCAGTCTCGTACTCAAGGCGGTTGGACTTGTAGACATGGATTGGTCCTCTCGCCATCGTCTTTCGGTCCTCCTGCAACTGTAGTCCTGTTATGACATATCACAATAATATTATAAGATAAGAAAGATCCTTAATTCTTGATTAGACGATCAATATCCACTAAAATAAAAATCCTGCTACTTTAAACATGTACATCCACAATAATACGATGCAAATAAATATTATCTCGTGCATCCACTACAATAAAAGAGATCTTTTGTATAATAGTATTTTTAGACCACAATTATGGTCACTAATAATAAGTTATCTGTGACCACTTGTTGTCACAAATATCTGCACAATTTATTTGAAACCATTTTAAGACTACTTTTCCTGACAACTAGTTGTTGCAAAAAATATTTGAAACACATTGAAGAATATTTTTATCGTCACAAATATTATTTGCGTCCGAGTTATTGAGACGACTAATTAGTGACAACATATTATCTCTAATAATAAAAGTGTACAAATACTTATAAATTGTGGCAAATACTCATTATTTGATACCTTTTATTATCTCAAAACAACATTTTTTAGTGATTGTACCAGTTCTTATCTAGTTTTTTTCTTTTTTCTTTTTTGATTTTATGTTGTACTGTTATTAATTAAAAATTGAACCATGGGCTATATGTTTAGTATTCTTTCGTATTAGATATTTCTTTTATATCTGAAAGTAGACGAACGAAGTAGTAAATGTCAGCTTATTAAAATTTTGGGGATAGATAATTTTGAGGCTAAAAATTATTTTTGGTAAATATTTTTTTTTCTGATTTTAATTTTACAAGTACTGTTTTTTTAATTTAATTTCGTAAGTGCTAGAATTGTTCAATTTAAGAACATTTTTTGTCGAAAAACACCAATTCGACTAGAAATAGTCACATACAAGGCACGTGACCCAAATAATTAGTAACATCTGACTACACGTAGAGATGTGGCAAAAATTAGCTAAGGTGAACTTTTTTCTTTCTATCAATTTTAAATTCAAAATAAAACCATTATCGATGTCATTAGAGAAAAATAGAATTATTTGTAAAATAATATTACACTAACGCAATTAAACATCAGATAAAATAGAGGACGGCTTTTCAGATTACGCAAACTGGATTACCTGGAATTTGTTTTTGCAAAATTGTTTTCAGACTATACTAATTATTTGGATCACGTGGATTACGCAACTAATTTTTGACACGTCACTAAGAGTCGTCGAATTTTATTAATTATTGAGATCACATGACTTGCACAGTTGCACTTGACTATTTTCGGTCGATTTGGTGTTTTCCGACAAAAAAGTATCTTTAAATTAAATAATTTTAGCACATATACAACTAAACTGAATAAATAAATACATATGAAATTAAAATAGAAAAATTAATATTTACGGGATCAAAAATAGTTTTTAACCTAGTTCTGAACTTCGCTGCCCAATCTTGCATAGAGCTTAGTTTTTTAGAATTTGCACTCAGATAGGTTCGAAATATTTAAGCATTTACATAAAAGCTAATCGAGTTTTGTGCTATTGAAAATTAATTTTTCTTTGTCACCTGTTAGTGAAAGGATTTCCTAAACGATAATACTTTCTGTTCAGATTCTGACCGAACAGATTTTTTTTTTTTCTTTTTCATAAATATATTGAAACTTTTTTATGAAGGTGGTATCTAGATTTTTAATACTAATGCTAGATTACGGGTTAAAAAAAATGGAAAAAAAGCCACGCTAATTTTTTTATTTTGTTTCAAAATGATAGTTAATATTTAAATTTCATCTTGTGATAATTATCAATTATATTTGTAATTTTAATTAGAAAAAGATCGAAAAAAAAACTTAAACGAATTCTGGCCATTTAGCACCTTCCTTTCCTAAATAGATTATACAACAAAAACTTGTGTGGCGGTTAAAGCATTAGCTTTTTTGTAGTAAAACTATCCTATTTATTTGTAAAAGTTGTATATTTTTTTTAAAATTATTAATCATTTTTGTAGCAAAAATATCACTTTTATTTGTAAAAACTACATTTTTTAAAGTATTAATTTTTAGGCAGAAGTGGCACTTTTATTTATAAAAGTATCACTTTTTCTTATTAAATTAGCTCCTCTATACGCTGCCACGCAAATATCACTCGAACTAGTTTCAGTCTTTCTCAGTATTGGTTTGGAAATTTTGACTTTGTTTCAAATATAAATTGAGCACTTCATAGTGAAAAATTACAATATGAGCTCATCTTTTAGATTTGACTGTCCTACTTTGGAATGTAAGATAATTTAGTTACTGCTCGCAGGCTCATTCCAGAGCATATTTTGATCACAAAGGACATGAAAGCACCCTTAATAATAGGTCTTGGTAATAGAAAGAAAATCAAAGAAATCAAAGCACATGTTCTGTTATTCCTATTCATTCTCTAGTTATTTCCATTCAAGCCTGCTCATTATTTCCCAAATTATCCTGAAAATTCTCTCTCTCTCTGAAAAAAATTCCTTGCGACATGCAGTCATTCTTCTTCTTCGTGCTTTTTCCGATCTTCTCCCTCTTAACTTCTTTCTCCCACCAGTAATGTCTTCAGCGGATTCTGTTTACGGTCCGCTATTTACGAAACTATGTAACGATTTCCCTTGGCTTCTGCCGTATGTTCACTCTAGGGTTCCGGCACTCCCTCCGGTTTTGTTGGCTTTGCCTGCGGAAAATATGATCTCGTCGAAACCAATCTTCTCTTATTTGAACTTCCCAACAACTGTTTGTGCATCCTCGTGGCGGCGCCAACAACCCTAGAGTTTCTACAGAGGGAAACATCTCATGCACACTGTTGAATGAAGTTGACTGATTCAAATTGACAGCTCATGCTTATCTAGTCTTAGTCATTAATAGTTATCTCTTTGTTATCCCTAATTTTTAGCTTTTCCTGTTAGTAGATCGTGTTACCTTTAGTGACTAGTAGTTCTAATTCTCTGTTGAGTCTTTGTTTCCGTTGTATTTCGTCATGTAACGAGGGCTATAAATACCCCTTCATAGTAGTGAGTCATATATTAGCTTTTGGAGTTCTTCTCACATATATTGCATAAATTCTTTTCTTTCTTGTTCTCTGTTTTCTAGTTCCAACATTTGTGGCATCAGAGACAGGTTTCAATGACGAACAACGGGAGTTCGATGAGAGCTACGCAACCACTCATACCCCGTCTTCAAGGGAGAAGGTTATGAATACTGGAGTATTCGTATGATGACTCTACTGAAGTCTCAAGATCTTTGGGACTTCGTTGAACAGGGATTTACAGATCCCGATGATGAGAACAGATTGTGGGAGAACAGGAAGAAAGATGCCAAGGTGTTGGCAATCATCCAGCAAGCCGTGCACAATAGTGTTTTCTCCAGAATTATGACGGTGTCCACCTCCAAGCAAGCATGGTCAATCCTACAAAAGGAGTTCCAAGGAGGTTCAAAAGTCATTGTCGTAAGATTGCAGGCACTTTGACATGACTTTGAAACGCTGATGATGAAGAATGGAGAGTCAATGACTGATTTTTTGTCGAGAGCAAAGGCAATAGTCAGTCAGATGCGATTCCTATGGAGAAAAGATTACGGACCAAACGATCATTGAAAAGGTACTCAGAAGCTTGACTCCAAAGTTTAATCGTAGCAATCGAGGAATCCAAAGATCTATCAGTTCCTACATTTGAGGAACTGATGGGATCTCTTCATTCTCATGAGTCTAGGATTAACCGTTCATTTAAAATGTATGATGAAAAAGGTGAACCCTCTAATCAAAAGGAATTCTCTACGTCAAGGGGACGAGGCAGAGGAGGTTTCCGAGGTCGAGGACGTGACCATGGACGAGGTCGCAGTAGATCAGATGCAAAAGTCGCTCAACAAAAATCTTTTGGTGGGCAACAAAGCAACAAGAGTCAATATCCAATACCATGATTGCGGCAGATTCGGGCACATAAAAGCTGAAGGTTGGTCCAAGGAGAAGCAACTCAATTATGCTCAAGAAGATGAGGAGGAGAGCAAGCTGTTCATGGCGTGTACAGATGATGTCGATGTGCCGAATGACGTTTGGTTCGTGGACAATGGTTGTTCGAACCATATGTGTGCCAACAAGAAGATATTTAAAGAGCTTAATGAATCTAACAAGATTTAAGTCAAGCTAGGCGAAAACAAAGCAATCCAAGTAGAAAGGAAAGGTATTGTTCCAGTAAAGAATAGTCATGGTAAAACCTTATGATGTCTATTTTGTTCCAAATTTGGCACATAATTTATTGAGTGTTGGGCAACTTATGACTACTGGGTATATGATATTATTTGATGATGGACTTTGTGTTATCAAAGAAAACCAATCTCAACAAACTATTGCAAAAGTTTGGATGACATAAAGCAAAATGTTTCCGCTTCGAGTGTCGAGCATAGACGAGTATGCTCTCGTTTTCGATACACAAGATGAGTCCAGATTGTGGCATTTGAGATATGGACATCTCAATATCAAGGGCTTAAAGATTATAAGTCAGAAAGGTATGGTTCTTGGATTGCCTACTGTTAACTCCTTTGATATATGTCGTTTCCTACTGGTGCATCTTAGAGGGCGTCAAAATGTCTTGAATTGATTCATGCAGATTTGTGTGGGCCTATGAATACTGAATCAATTGGTGAGAGTCGATATTTCTTATTATTTACTGGTGATTATAGTCGTATGAGTTGGGTTTATTTTCTCAAAAATAAATCCGAAGCCTTTGAGAACTTCAAGAGTTTTAAGGCTATGGTCGAAAAGCAGAGTGATGCGAGCATAAAAATTCACAGATAGGGATCACGAGTTTTGCTCTAATGAATTCAACCTTTTCTGTGAAGCTAATGGCATACGCAGGGAGTTGACAGCACCATATACACCCCAACAAAATGGTGTCGCAGAGAGGAAGAATCGCACAGTTGTTGAAATGGAGAGAAGCTTGCTTAAGTCGAAGGAGCTGCCAAACTCTTTCTAGGCAGAGGCAATTACCACGGCAGTGTTCTTGCTCAACATATCGCCCACAAAGGCAGTCCTAAATCGTACTCCAATATGAAGCGTGGAGAGGTATGAAGCCAACGGTGAGCCATTTAAAAATCTTAGGATGTGTAGCTTATGCGATGATAAGCTCTCAGAATCGTTGCAAGCTCGATGAGAAATCAGAGAAGTGCATCTTCATCGGGTATTCTTCTCAATCCAAAGCATATAGGCTGTATAATCCACTTAATGGCAAGATTATTAATAGCAAGGATGTGATATTTCATGAAGATGCGAGATGGGATTGGCAGAGCACGCGAGCAGACTCACAAATTCAATTTTCTCCCATTTCACATATTGTTGATCCTTCACCAAATTCACCATAAAGCAGCCCCCGAAATTCTCCAACAAACAACCTCACAAACTCACCAAATACTACCCCACTAAATTCTCCACAAATCAATCTGATACATACCCCAAACACCAATATATCTTCTTCATCATCCTATGAAACACCAACTCCACGGGGATATAGATCTCTGGCAGACATTTATGAGAGATGTACTTTTGCTCTTATGGTTGCATATCCAAGTCGGTTTAATGATGCAGTTGAAGACGAGAAATGGCGCAAAGCAATGGAGGAGGAAATGATGGCGATTGAAAAGAATGCGACTTGGGTACTTACAGATTTACCGGAGAATAAAAGTGCAATTGGCTTGAAGTGGGTGTTCAAGATAAAGTATAATGTGGATGGGAGCATGCAAAAACACAAGGCTCGTTTGGTGGCCAGGGGGTATGCGCAACAGCAAGGTGTTGATTTCGAGGACGTTCTCTCCGGTTGCTCGTTTTGAAACGGTGAGAATATTTTTAGCCTTAGCTGCATATCTTAAGTGGCCTATTAATCAACTCGATGTGGAATCTGCGTTTCTAAACGGAGAGTTGGAGGAGGAAGTTTATGTCGTGCAGCCGGAAGGATTTGTTGTTAAAGGCATGACAGATAAGGTGTATAGGTTGAAGAAAGCCTTATACGGCTTGAAGCAAGCTCCACGGGCGTGGTACAGCAAGCTCGATTCATTTTTTCTGAAAAATAGATTTGAAAGAAGTGGTCATGAGGCTACATTATATACAAAGAAGGGAGGTAACAATAGTCTTCTACTTATTTGTGTCTATGTTGATGATATAATTTACATGGGATCATCTCATTCTCTTATTACTGAGTTCAAAGAAAGAACGATGAACATGTTTGAGATGACAGTTAAATTACTTTCTTGGGTTAGAAATCAAGCAAGGAGAAGATGGTGTGTTTGTCTATCAAAGAAAGTATGCTGAAGATCTTCTTAAGCACTTCAACATGCAAAATTGCAAAGCTGCAATCACTCCGATGAATATCAATGAAAAGTTGCATCTTGAAGATGGCACTAAGAAGGCAGATGCGAGGAGCTTTAGAATTCTAGTCTGAGGTTTGATTTATTTAACGTATACCAAACCCGATATGGCTTTTGTTGTTGGTATGGTTTCCAGATTCATGCATAAACCGACGAGGCAACATTTTGGAGCCGCGAAGAGATTTCTTCGCTACATAGCTAGAACTCTAGACTTTGGGATTTGGTATTCAAATGTTGATGAGTTCAAATTGATTGGCTTTACTGACAGTGATTGGGCAGGATCGCTAGATGATAGAAAAAGTACTTCTGGCTTTGTTTTCAACTTTGGATCAAGAGCGGTAACATGGAGCTCGAAGAAACAAGGAGTGACGACCCTTTCGACAGCTGAGGCAGAGTATGTTGCTGCTGCTTCTTCAGCGTGTCAAGCAATGTGGCTTCGACGATTATTAGCTTATTTCGATCAAGAACAGAAAGAGGCAACTGATATATTCTGCGACAATCGATTAGCCATTGCGATCACAAAGAATCCAGTACAGGACGGAAGGACAAAGCACATTGATATTAGGTTTCATTTTATAAGAGACTTGGTGAGTGATGGTTCCATTTCTTTGTAGTTTTGCAACACTCATGAGCAGTTGGCAGATATCTTCACCAAGCCGCTGCCGTCGGAGAAACATGTCAAGTTCATAACTCAACTTGGAATTTGCAATTATGAATCAAGGGGGAGTGTTGAATGAAGTTGACTGATTCAAATCGAAAGTTCATGCTTATCTAGTCTTAGTCATTGTTAGTTATCTCTTTGTTATCCCTGATTTTTAGCTTTTCCTGTTAGTAGATCGTGTCACCTTAAGTGACTAGGATTTCTGATTTTCTGTTGAGTCTTTGTTTCCGTTGTATTTCGTCAGGTAACAAGGGCTATAAATACCCATTCGTAGCAGTCAGTCATATATCAGCTTTTGGAGTTCTTCTCACATATATTGTATAAGTTCTTTTCTTTCTTGTTCTCTGTTTTCTAGTTCCATCACACGTAAGAGTCTCATCTTCCTGGTCTCGGTTTATTTCTGGCACCTGGATTAACAGAGGTTCCCCATCCACTCCAATCTTTACTAAAGATTCATAGTTAGGTTGACTTTGCTAGGGTTACTCAGGAGTATCAAGTTAATTTAGTCTCATGCAACCCTAACTAGCCAATCGGTGGACTCTTTTCAATCAGTGGACTCTTTCCAATCTGGCCACATGCCTCTACTTCATCAGGGACTTCCACCGTCGACCGCTTCTATCTATAACCCTAACACAAGCCTATCAAATTCCCATATAGCAATGGTTTATCAGCCTTGAACGAGATAAAACAAATTATAGGTTGTTCCATTGCCAATCCAATACAGATTGGATCTTATATTCTTACAGTGTCGGTTGCTTCTTCCACGACCATGTTCGTTGCGGGTTCCACTAATCCGACACTAGTAATTAACCCTAGAGATGGATCTGTAAATTTATATAAACCCTAACATGCGCCTATAACACACAAGAGTTAAGGATTCGACCTGATAGTTGTTTACACAAGAGGTCGATTTCTGATTGAATGATTTCTGACTCCCGTCTTAACCTTCTGGACTGTATCCCCTACTCAATCCTCAACACCGGATGGACGACGAACCTTGAAGAATTCCAAGTGGGAAGGAACACCTTAAACCGCCGCCGCCTACTCTCTCTTTCTCTCTATTCAGTGATCTTTTTGAATGTTAATTCTTATATTTCACAAAATGAGAGACCATGTATTTATAATACATGGTTGAGTGTGGGCCAAGCCTGGTAGTTTAATTCCTTCTAGGATTAGGAATTTAATTCCTTATTAGGAATTTTAATTCTCTATTCCTACTTGGACTAGGAGTCTATATGGGCCAGTCCATGGATCAAATACAAGAAATAAAGATGGGCCTAACTATGAATTAATTCTTCCTTGTTCAGCCCAGAACATAATTAATTCATAAATATTAATTCATTCCACTAGAGAATTAATACTGACTTACCCCTTTATTCTCGAGTTGAGTCGGGGCTTGAATTAGACTTAATTAATCCCCGTATTTAAGATATCGAATATCCATTAATTAATTAAAGCCTCTGACATCTTAAATCAATTAATTTCTTATTTATTCCTTAAGTAGTACCACTCAACCTTCTTATTGTACCTGAACTTAATCAACCTGCTGGGTTTAGTACAATAAACTTTTTGAGCTCCTTAAGGGGATATCATCATTTTAAACGGATACGGTTACTTAAATACAAATTACCAATTATTATATGCAAGTTGTTGTCACCCAAAATACATAGTATAAAAGTTATATCTTAACTCTTGCCCATAGTAAATCAAAGTGACACAAAAACATGCATTCATAATTGTAATCTTATTTAGGCTTTAGATTATTATAAGTCACCGAGATCTCTAGTTCTTCACTAAGGTCAGGCAGAAGAACATATCTCACTGTGATCCTATCAATACGTAAATACGTACCAGTATAAGTAAATAGTCAAGATAAACTATTTCTACTTAAATACTGCAGTCTAAACCAACAACTCGTCCTCAAGTTGTCTAAGCTGTGATTTACATTTTATATCTCTTTAAGTTTAACCAATCATATGATCTTCTGTGATCTTCAAACACACCATAGGATCTACTTATTTGCAAGAGATATGGGGACACATACATAGTGAAAATGCAAATATATTCAGATAGGAGTTTAAAGTTTTGCTTTCTGTATACAAATCCAACAGCTTCTTCCACGACCATGTTCGTTGCGGGTTCCACTAATCCGACACTAGTTGCTATGGAAACACGGATGGTAAATTTTGGTGCTTAGTCTGAGATGGTCAAGCCTTACGAGCTAATCCTTAAAGGTAAAATATTCTCTATTACCATTACATTATATGTTATCGTTAAAAGATTATTGGTCGCATCTTCTACGTTAAAAAGGATAAGCGATGCTCAGCTTCGAAATTAAAAGATAAGCTGCAAATCATATGTAAATTCAGAATACATGGAAGATGCTTCCTCTTGGGGTAGGATATTTTAATTTTCAGTAATTTGATAATGATGAGGATCATCCATAGCATTTGCGCACACCGCATGGTCCCTCACAAGGTACTCTTCACCTTTCATGATGGGTTCCCAATTTCAATCCTTCTCGTATGAAGACTTCAGTAGCCAAGTTTGAATTCGAATATATGAATTAAGTATTGAACACTGGGACACACCGTTTATTTGGGGTATCGCTAAGGTAGTATGCAATCCTTTACAAATTGATCTTTGTGGTAGTTCTCTTGGCCATTTTTTCATGGTGCTTGTTGAGATTGATTTTTCCAACACTATGCTTCTAGAGCAACTAATGGTGGACCGTTAAGGACAATGTTCATTGGTTTCTATTGGATACAAAAATTTTCCTTCGTATTGCTCCCATTGTTGCATCATTGATCATGAAGTTGTTTCTTGCTGGTCAAAGAAAGTAACCTCCTCCGTCAATGATGTAGTTCTAGTGGTCCGTTTACATTTAAAATCCCTATCTAGCTTCTCGAGGCCGGTCCTGACAATGTAAATCTCATTCGAAGAAGGTTTATCACAAAAAATAGTCGAGTGCTTCTTTGCAGGTTCCCTCAACTTCCACGGTTCCGCCCGCCATGAGCAATGCCTTTGCTCCTCTTGATGGTTTCTTGAGGTCTCAACCAGTGTATGTGAAAAAACATCCCTCTGTCAGTTCCCCATACATCACTATGAAAGATAGCTCTTCCATTCCAACAAGCTCCTCAATGGGCACTTCGTCTTATATATAATACGATCATGTTCCGCATCGGAGGAGGGATTCTAAGACTTCTTTAGCCCTGGCTCATTTAGGGGAGAGGGGTCGGAATAAGCCATGGTTCCTTCGACTATTTCTGAACCTCCTCAAAATAATCTTTCGTTAGCTATTGTTTAGCCAGAGAGAGTGGACTATATTTAGAGATGGTGTGCCAGCACATCATGCCCTCGATTGGCATCCATTCCACTACAATGGTGGAATCTGATTAAGGAGATGAATTCGATTGTCAATCTGATGTTCGCATTATCACGGACCTCACAACTTTCGCTCTTGATGATATGCGTCGCACAATGACAGATAAGTGGGCAGATAGCACTGATTCGGATTACCCACCACCTGAGCACGATGTTTACTTGGGATGTTCATGAAGATCATACTTTGAAATATTTGGGGGTTGGGGAATGACCTTTCTCGTAATTCCTTTCTAGACTACTGCCGAAAACACCAACATAACTGGTTAGCTGTTGTCGAGCCTAAGTTGCGTTCCGATTCCATTTCTTTACGCTTTCGGAGATCTTTATGTCCTAATTTTATTAATAGTCATTCCCGTGTGAATATGTTTTCCAATACTTGGATTCTTGTCAAGCCTGAGTTTGCTCAGGCCTCGGCTATTACTTTCTCGTCAGATCAATTGTTGGTTGTGGACACTTTTATTAACGGGGTGCTGAATTCTCTTGGTATTATCCATGTTAATAAGAATTGTAGCTATCTCAATTATTATTTATTAGGTTTAACTGTTTCCATAAATTCTTATATTGTCATTAATGTGGTATGGAATGCTAGCGTACCCAACTCGCTAATGATAAGTATTGACTGGTTGTTGGGATTGGTCAATTAACTTTTATCAACATATGGTTTAATATGGCTATCCTATTAAACCTAAGGTTAAATGCTTGAATCGCAAGATATATCTACGTGACCTATGATCAGTGATGCAATTGAATATATTAAATCATAGTTCTTAGTTTAGTTAGATAATTCACTCAATCAAAACCTCCCATTTATTTCTTGTTTTCTCTCAAAAGGAATTAATCCTTGTTCCCCATGGATTCGACCCTACTTGCCATTATACTCGTTATTTTGAAAGTAGGTTATTTCATTTGGTGGTTTGACATCTACCATATTTACACTTCTTTGAATGTCAGTTACTCCAAGTTGGAGGCTATTCAAGAAGTTATATATTACCAAAGTTATTTGGATGTTCTTTTTGAGCAAGAGGTCGAGCTACAAGTCAAGAATAACAAGACTCTGGCTCAACAACATTTGTTTTTAAGCCAAAGGCATCATATGGTGGCTCGAGGATAGGGATCGAATTCTTCTTTCTTCCACCATCTTGTTCAGTCAGTGAGGCTTAAAAGCTATATTTCTTCCATGTTGATTAATGGGGTCATGACTGAAGCATCATGTGGTTCACTATTTCGATTTTCTCTTCACTGAGCAAGCACGTTCGGCTACTTTTGATTACTCCCATATTGATGCATGCATTGTCCCAACGATTTCTCGGGAGCATAATGCGGTTCTTCTTACCATACCTCAGCCGGATGAGGTTGTTTAGTGGTTTTCTCTTTGTCGGTTGACAGTGCCCCTGGTCCCGGTGGTTTTTATCTGAAATGCTGGGAGGTTATTAGTATGGATGTGGTTTTGGTTGTAGCCTAGTTCAGTCATGTTGTCTTTCTCCTAGCTAGCTTTGATTCCAACTTTGTGATTCTCCTTCTGAAAATAGAGGGGCCCAGGCCTGTTGAGGACTATCGACCTATTGTGCTTGGCAATTTTCCTTTCAAAATAATTACGAAGATCATTGCTACTCGTTTGGGTAGTTTTGTTGGGACTCTCCTCTTTCCTTATCAGTTCGGCTTCATCCCAAGCAGATGTATACATCACTGCATTGTTTTAGCTTCGGGGTGTTTCAACTGCATTGATAAGAAATATAGATTGGGGGAATCTGGCTTTTAAGATTAACATTAGGAAGGCTTTTGATACTAACCGCTGGGATTTTCTGTTGCATGCTCTCAGCCGGATGGGATTCAAGGAACAGTTCAAATCTTGGGTTAATTTGACTCTTCACTCGGCTATGTTTTCTATATTAATTAATGGTTCTCCAGCGGGCTATTTTTTCATGTACTCGAGGTGTTCGGCAAGGGGATCAATTATCCCTTTTGCTATTCTACATAGTTGAAGACATTTTGGGGCATTTTATTGATGATCACTTACGTCGTAACACTATTCGGCCAGCTCTTGTGTAGATGGGATTTGCTTGTCCTCCATATCTCTTCTACGCTGATGATATCCTTATCTTCTGTAGTGAGCAATGTGAAGTATCTTTGGGATATTCTAGCTCTCTATGGGAATATTTCTGCTCAACTTTCAAATCCCAAAAAGTCTAAAGTTTTCTTTGCTAAGCCAATTAAGGAGCGTAACAGAGATCTAATTCAGCGGATTCTTGGTATGGGAGAGGATTCGTTGCCTACTAATTATCCAGGTGTTCCTCTCTTTATGGGTGCCCCAAAAGTGGATCACTTCCGATCCCCCATAGACTCAATCAAGGAAAAATTCTCGTGATGGATTGGTTTTTCTTTGTTTGTGATCAGTGTGCTTGCTTGGTTAACTCTATGATTACCAGTTTGATGTTGCATTCTATGATGATTTATCATTGGCCGCATTCTTTTCTTGAGGACTTAGAGAGTGCCATGAGGAACTTTATCTGCAGGATCTAGGAACAACTTAGTTTGTTTAATGTTTCTTGGAAGCAGGTGTGTTCGCTTTAAGCCTAGGCATCCACTCTATACACATTGCAAATGCCTCATTCCTTCATTCCTTCATCCACTCTATACTCTTCAATCCTCGGGTATGGGCTTCATTCAGCAACAGTGGTTTAATGAGCAAGGTCTTCCAAATCACTACTACGTCAAATCCTCTGTTTTTGGAAGTGTTCGGCAGTTTCTCTCTTGTTACACTCCGAGGCTTTATGGGTTGTGGGCCACAATTCGTCAATAGGATTTTGACTTAACAAATTGTTAGGTTATGTTATTGCTAACATGATCAATATCCCTCTAGAGCTTCGTCATCAGTACCAACATCTGAAGACTGTTTCTTATGTCAAAGGTATTTAGCTGTTGGATGATGTGTTCATTCATGCTTACCCTCAGGTGGCATTGGACATTGTTTCCCATGCTATGGTCCTGAACCACCCAGACCACAAGGCTTTGACCAAGTCCGCTACTAGGGTGATTACTTTAAACATTGCCTATAATCATCAGAGAGTGTCCTTTCCAAATACCTCTTGGGGGTTTTAATATGGGCTCATTTTATTCCGCCTTGTCCTTCATACACGTTTGGAGAGCGATTCATGATCGTCTTCCTACTTGGGAATTACTGCATTCTCGTGGTTTTCATGTTCCATCTAAGTGTGTTCTTTGTCATCAAGCAGTGGAGGATCTTGATCATATCTTTTATAGTGGTTCTTTTTCGTTGTCTTTGTTTCATAAGGTTTGTTGGGCTTTTGACGTTAATCATATTTACCACACTGGTTTCAATAGTGATCAATTTGTCGAGGCATGTCAAATTAAACTACCTTATCTACCTTTACTAAATATTAGCAGTGGAAAGTAAAGGTCGAATCACACAAGGAGCGGTTGAATTAATTACGTCCCTAATATTAATGATTAAACTAGCAAAAGTGAATAAAGGGGACTTTTTGTTTGGATTTATCCGCTAAATAAACTAATCAAATAAACAACTAAACTAAAGACTTCAAATACTCAATTAAACAAATAACTCGACTTAAATCAATATCAAAAGTATACTAGTTCTAAGTTCAGCACCCCCCTACTCGTATACGAAAAAACTAACTAATTACACTTGATTATCTATCCCACAACTCTCTAACCCTAGACCGACAACAAGCTCTATCGGCCAGAATTATCCATTAATATTAGTTAACAAAAATAAGCTCTTTAGTTAACCCTATTTAATTAAAAAACCTAGAACAAGCTCTCTAGATTGAATTCATTAAACGCATTAATTATTAGGATAATAGGTTAGCCTAGACACCAAATACATAAGTTCAATTCGGATGGCCTACACTTGTATTACCCCTAACGAATTAATCGTTATTGCTGCTTATGATTACAAAACTGTAACAATTACGAATTACAATTTTATAATCTAGCGTTAGACAAGTTAATAACCTGATTCGACGGGCCCTATCAAATCTACAAATCAACATATTATAAGTCATATGATCAAGTAACACAAATAAGTTATTGGATAGACATCAAAATCTAATTACAGGATCAATTAATCATAAAATACGAGTAGGGTTCAACTTCCCTGCGAACTAGTATAAACAAACTAGCTATGCATAATTAATTGTATCTCATGAATTGAAAAGCATAAAACTAAAAACATAAAGCAGAATTGAAAATTTGAAACCAAACATCGGCTCCGCTGCGGCTCTGATGCCTCTCCTGGACTTCCAATTGATGCCTTTCTTTGTAAACCTACTGGCCCTTTATATAGTGGCATAGGCTTGGAATTGTGGCCCTCCAAATTAGAGCTTATAAATTAGTGGGCATGTTAGGTTGCTCACTAGTGGGCTAAGCCTTTTAAAGACTTCGTAGGTTGTTGGCTTTTAGGCTTGACATTAGGTCACCCAATGCCCGCCCATGGATTTAATATGTTGGCTTATTTCTTCTTTTTCTGCCCAAATATCTTCTCCTGTAAATCTCTCGGTCCAAACTCATTCCATAAAATTCAAAATTACTCTAGAACCATTGTATTTTTTATGAAAAACCAACAAATTGAGTATTTTCATTCAAAGTGTAGATAAGTAGAAAAATAACAATTATATGATAATAAAATGCAATAAAAACACATTCTAAGCACTCTAAATAATGCATAGTTTTTCTACTTATCAAATCCCCCCAAACTTAAATCATTACTTGTGCTCAAGCAATTTAGCACAAAAACAATTTAGGGGAAACAAACAAGGTTATCACTCGGTCATACACCTCACCAAACACACTTGGATTTTTCGTCACTTGGTAGGAAGAAGCACAAACTTTCTTTTAAAGCACACAAAATTCCAGATCGACATCAAACTCCCCATTAAACTTTATTGGTAAAAAGGGCATCGCAGTCCGAACTTCCCGCAAATGAACAACAATTTTGTCAAGAATGCTTCGTTTTTCTCTTTTTTAATTTTTTTTATAACATATAATATATATACTAATGAAACAAGAAACTAGTCGGGTCAATCGATTAGACTTCGTATCGAGGACCACCCCATTTTATTCTCCAAATTTTCTCTTTTTTTTTTCTCTTTCCTTTTTTCTTTGGATGTGGTCGATAGCTCCACACCACTCGTAGGTTAGTCTGTGTGTTATTATTGATTTGTAATTTTTGTTTTAACACTTGGACCCCTACAAGAAGGCAGCTGATTCAGCCCCTCATCATCTTTTCTCATAAATTTTTCAACTAAACACCATTATCCTGAACAAAATTATTTTCCAATCTTAGGGGTGGTATCTACACTACTCAATGTTTTACCAATTAAAGCCCAAGTTCCAAAAAACATAAAATAAAACAACAAAAAATTAACATATGAAGCATACTTGACAAACCAACTTATCGGGAATAAAATCAGACAAAATGTCATCCTTCCACACAGTTTCGGGATTATTCAATTTCAGCAAATTTAACCAGAATTATAATTATATAAGCCGACTTCTTCTACTCAAACGACATACCCCAATAACCAAACAACACTCGTGTCATCATCGCGAGTTCCTACCCCTTTTTTTCTTTTTTCTCTTTTCAATTTTTTCTTTTTTTTTAGTAAAGTAAATGTGCGAAAACTAAATGAGATTCTAAAATGTAATCTATATGAAAATATGACACAAAATGTAATAATGTAAACCACAGGCAACTACTTTTCGCGCAATTAACTTCCCCGAACTTAATTTCTAATCATCTTGCACAAGTACATAGAAATAAGTAAAAAAAAAGATTGCAGTAAAGTAGAAATAGAAGGTCACCGGGTTAATGAGGACTAGTGCTTGGAGTCCTTTTCTTTTCTAATTAAGGTGAGCCACCTCCTCTAACCCTCTGCATCTCAATGACAATCTTTACTTGAAATTTACATTAGAAAGAAACTATGCAAAACTAATTATACTATTACGAAATGAAAAGGATAAAGTACCGAAAGAAAAAAAAAATTGAAGCATGGTTACCTCCCATATAGCGCCTTTTTTTAAATTCTGTTGGTCCGACACAAGCCTTCCCTTTTAGAAAATATACCGAGGAGGTTTACGGGCTAGTCTTGATGATTGTGGCTCCTCCACTATCATAAGTATTTTCATTTTGACGCATTTCCTTCTCAGGTATGCAATTGAAGCCGCATTCAAGTTATACCTGCACTTTAGTTCTTTTTCGTAAACTGTCGGTGGCACATTGGGTGTCCCAAATGTGTGTCTTGAACCCAACATATGGCATGGTATTGTGCGTCTTCAATACAATGTCTGACAACACATTTGATGATGCAGTATATGTCTGGCACACAATGTCTGATGGCACATTGGATGACCTAATGTGCGTCTCGCACCCAATGTGTGTCTGTTCAGCCTGACTTTCGTTTCCCGCTTCATTTTGCAACACTTGCATGGGCTTTTCATCCTCTTTAGGCTATTCTTTGCTCCTCAAAATCAAGGCATCATTCATCAGATTTTCTTTGGGTTGGGATGCCAATTTCTTTCTTTCTTGACTTTCTAACCTGCTTACCACCGTAACCAAAGATTAATTTGAGCCTCAAGATTCTTTGTTCTCGATCGTGTATCTTCCTGAAATTGCAGAGTGTTAGAAACCAAGATTTTCATCATATCTTCCAACGACATATTGGAACTCTCCGCCATGAAATCAAAGGAAACAAAAACGGTTATGTAGAAAGTTGTAGTTTGACAAGCACATTGGATGACCCAATTTGGGGTTCGCTTGCTAATGTGCAACAGTAGAATCCAAATAATAAGGAAAAACAGTACAAACAGTAAAGAAAGTAACTAATACTAATTAACAAAAGAAACTAATTAATTCAACACCGCTCCCCGGAAACGGCGTTAAAATTTGATCGAGCTGTCGAGACACGTCAAATTAAACTACCTTATCTACCTCTACTAACAAGTAGCAGTGGCAAGTAAAGGTCGAATCCCACAAGGAGCGGATGAATTAATTACGACCTTAATATTAATTACTAAACTAGCAAAATTAAATAAAGAGGGGTTTTTGTTTAGATGTATCCACTAACTAAACTAATCAAATAAACAACTAATAACTAAAGACTTCAAATACTCAATTAAACAAATAACTCGACTTAAATCAATATCAAAAGAATACTAGTTCTAAGTTCAGTATACCCTTACTCGTATACGAATTAACTAACTAATTACACCTAATTATCTATCCCACAACTCTCTAACCCTAGACCGACAACAAGTTCTGTCGGCCCGAATTATCCCTTAATACTAGTTAACTAAAATAAGCTCTTTAGTTAACTCAATTTAATTGAACAACCTAGAACAAGATCTCTAGATTTAATTCATTAAACGCATTAATTCTTAGGATAATAGGTTAGACTATAATCCAAATACATAAGCTCGATTTGGATGGCCTAGACTTGTACTACCCTTAACGAATTAATCATGTGCAACTTATGGTTATAAAACTGAAACAATTACGGATTACAATTTTATAATCTTGCGTTAGACAAATTAATAACCTAATTAGACGGGCCCTATCAAATCAAGAAATCAACATATCATAAGTCATATGATCAAGTAACACAAATAAGTTATCGGATAGAAATCAAAATTTAATTACGGATTAATTAATCATAAAATACGAGTAGGGTTCAACATCCATTTGAACTAGTATAAAGGAACTATCTATGCATAATTAATTGTATCTCATGAATTGAAAAACAAAAAATTAAAAACATAAAGTAGAATTGAAAATTTGAAACCAAACGTCGGCTCCGCTGCGGCTCCAATGCCTCTCCTAGACTTCCAATTGATGTCTTTCTTTGTAAACTTACTGGCCCTTTATATAGTGGCATGGGCTTGGAATTGTGGCCCTCTAAATTAAAGCTTAAAAATTAGTGGGCCTGTTCGGTTGCTCACTAGTGGGCCAAGCCTTTTAAAGACTTCATAGGTTGTTAGCTTTTAGGGTTGACATTGGGTCACCCAATGTCTGCCCATGGATCCAATATGTTGGCTTATTTCTTCTTTTTTAGCCCAAATATCTTTTCTTGTCAATCTCTCGGTCCAAACTCATTCCATAAAATTCAAAATTACTCGAGAACCATTGCATTTAATATGAAAACCCAACAATTTGAGTATTTTGATTCAAAGTGTAGATAAGTAGAAAAATAACAATTACTACCTATGACCCAGCTAAGCTTGCACACTTTCCATTTTCGTCCGTCCCAACTAATCTTGCACACCCCTTAAAAAGAAAAGTTATAACACAATTTCCACCCTCAAAATCTCCACCCTCAATCCACCTTTGAAAAGTCAACAGACACTTCAAAAATAACTTTTCTTAATACTTGTGCTAACCTCCCCTGTGCAAGATTAGCCGGGACGGAGGTAGTATATGATAATAAAATGCAATAAAAACACATTCCAAGCACTCTAAATAATGCATATTTTTCTACTTATCAAATAGTTTGTTGTTGCAGGCTATACCTATGGCTTTTAGCTCACATGTAAACGCTTTTTGGGGGTAGCGTTTGTTTCTACTATATGGACCATCTGGGCGTCACGTGATGGATGCATTATTTACGACATGAACATTTCATTTCAGATGGGCGTTGTCCATTATATGGTCTTGTAATCATGAAGCGAGTTAGCTGAAATTGGCATATGCATACCTCGGTAGCGGATCTTTCCGTTTTAAATCGTTAGGGTGTCCACGGTTGCCCCGCTAAACCTTTACACACCATTTAACTGCATTGGAGGTTCCCTCCTCCCGGCTGGATTAAAGCAAACATAGATAGGAGCGTTGACGGAGGACCGGGACGTATTTTTGGTGGTGGTATCTTCCGTAACTACCGAGGTTTCTCACTTGGTTGCTTCTCCAGTTCCTACGGTAAGGGCTTTGCTTTCAAATCAGAACGTGGCTGGAATATGACTCTATGTATGTGGTACATGATTTTCGTGTTCGGTCTTTGTATGTCAAGTGGCGTCTTCATGCGATATGGATACGCACTTTGAAAATCTGCAGTTGGGGCGCACTTGGTCCCGTCCTTGTTGTGGGCTGCTTATTCTTTGGGGGAGGTTGTTGAGTACGAGACTGTTTATCCTTACCTTTACCCTCCCCCTTGTTGTTATGTTGCAGGATCGCTCTTGGAGGACATAGCGGCTCCACTCATGGAACACACTAACCCTCCCTTCCTCGTGTTTATGGTGCAGGATATGCTCGATTAGCTATTTGGAGATTTTCTTTGTGGCATTTAAATTGACGATTTTGATATTGGCGGTTTCTTGGTTGGTACTCATTTTCCCACTATTAGCTTTTTTCCAAAGGGTTTTACCAATAGTTTGTTTTAACGAGGCCAATGGGATCTCTCCTTTTCTGGGAGGACCCATACATTCTTTGTGAAGCATCTAGAACTTTGTTCCCTTAGGCGTGGATTAGTGTGTTGAGTGTCCGGTTGTCCGGTAATTTTAGCAACGGACTTGATTGTCCCCACTCAGCTAACCCAGCTCTCTTCATTTTGCTTGGCTTTGGTGGCATACCTCTCTCGGCTGCTCATTTGACAAAGTTGCCGACATTTTCTTTTCCACTCCTCTACCGGTTTGTGGTGGCTTTTAACTATTTTTCTTATTATCCTTGCGAATGTTTGTTGGCTCCATTGAGTTTGGATACATTTTTTTCTAGTTGTTTGCTACGTTTTAGAGACTTAGGTTTACTCTGTTTCTCTTTGGATACACTTTGTTTTATTTTTCTTTCTACAAAGGCATCTATCAGTCTCTAGTTATTTCTATTCATTCAAATTTATCAATCAAATTTTATTGTCTTTGCCAATACCATTTCCCACAAAACATATTATAATATATATATGATATATATATATATATATATATATATATCTATACTTAATATTAAAACATGAGCGCTATAACATCGCTAAAAACGTGCATCACTTTCAAAATATTACATTTAAAAATTAATACTGAAACATCTGGAAAAAAGAACAAATAAATAAACAAAAAAGAAACAGATATCACATGTGTGCATCTTATTGGGCATAAGAAGTAAAATGGACTTTTGAGACAATATATGTTACAACTTTATTAATAGCGACAACATGTTGTCGCTAATTAGTAATTTTAATAACTCGATCGCAAATAATATTATTTGAGACAACAAAAAGTCATCTCAAAGACTCAGATACATATAATAACTTTTTGTAGCATGTTCTCTCTAGAAAAAATTAAAATGACCTTAAATTACTTGTATAACATTCAGTGACAATAAGTCGTCACATATAATTATTATAAAGAATAATATTTTTCGTCTTAAAAAATGGGTGACAAAAACATGTTTAATTGTAGTGGGTGTAATGTAATGTATACGCCATGTGCGAGTGGATGCATTGGATCTCTTTTTCAGATTTACCTACCTATTAATTTCTTTCTTTTTCATTTTCTAATTTTTTTATTGAATTCTCTCAAAATTTAAAAGTCTTGTAATTTGTTGTCTAAACACCATCTGTTATGAAAATTTTATCAATTTAATTATTTTTTCACTTCTTCCATTTTACATACATGATGTATATAGTGACTAAAATATTAATTGTTAAGTGCACAATACTATTTTTAGGATGATATATTTTGATATTTAAATGGGTTGTTTATAATTAAAATTTCACATAATTCCTTTTTTAAAGGATAAGAATCATTTACTTGTTTTAGAAGATGACACCACAAATTATGCATACACAAACAAGAAGAAATGAACAATGATTTGTATTCTTAAGTAATAATTCAATGTTGTCAAACGTCACCCAAATACCTTTTTATTCTAAAGATTTTAAAAGAAATATCCTACTCCATAAGCTCAAAAAATAACATAAGTCCAAGCAGTAAAAGAAAACAAGTGAATAAATAAATAAATTATTTAACTTTGAACTTCAAGTGACGAATTAAGTTGATTTTTTCCAAGGGATAAATAAATAAATAAATTATTCAACTTTGAGCTTTTAGTGACAAATTGAATTGGATTTTGCTAGGATTTCTTCCTCATTGGAAGGATTCACCCTCGAATCAAGCATGGTCGCATCTGTAGAAGCAGCATCATTAATAATGGGAACCAAGTGTTAATATGAAAGACATCGAAGGTGCACAAATTCCCAAGCATGACAAGCCACTCAACAAGCCCTTGAACACCTTCAATGATTCGTCAACCTGTCGTTGAAGCTCATGTAGGGCTCATGTGGTAATGTGGATGATTGGGTAATACCATTCCAGAAATCATTAATCATGTAGGTGATTGAAAAGATAGTAGCTTTAAGCGTCACTTGTATCAGCTTTTGGGAGAAACATGGTCGGCCAGTACGAGCATCGTCCCTACATCACCCATCACATGCTCCTCAGGTACCTCAAGTTTCACCCATCAAGGGCTTCTCAGGTAGCTCGAGTTCATCATAAAATGGCTCGTCATAAACTGTAACCGCAGCACTGTCAACCAAGAAATTTTACCCAACTAAGGCCAATCCTGAGATTCATTTGCATCGGCGGTTCCTTAAAAGATTAATATCCAACTTAAAACTGGATTCCTTGTGATTGAGATCACTCAAGAAGGTATCGTGTATCTGCCGACGCGAATGGATGGGCTATCGATAGCGATAGTGCCTTTATCGGCGGAATTGGTGAAGGAGGTTTGCGGGTGTGGTCAGTTGTGAGGTGGGTGGTGCAGCTGATGTCCTTCACGGTGCCCGTTGTGTGGTTAATCGCAATCAACGTGAAGGAGATGAGGAACCCAATAAAGAAACTCACTGTGATTGTATACATGTCCCTAGAGATAAATTAACAATTGTTAGGAAATTTATGTTTAGTTTTGGATGATGAAAAAACCTCAACATAAGGTAGAAACTAGTGCCCCATGATTTATGTAATCATTGTAATAAATAAGGACTATTTATACTTATAGGGTACGGGTAAACCTTCCTCATATCCTACCTGCATATGAAATATCCTGCCCAAACTCTACCTTGTTACCCTATTTTGTGCGTCGGGTAGGGTACAGATAAAATTTGTTGGGTACGCATGTAACTACGGGTAAACTGGCTACACTATTTCACAAAAATAAAGCAAAAAATTGACGACTTAAAATTAATTAAAAAAATCATCTAATTATCTATAAGAATGGCTGAAAGTGATCAAGGAATCACTAAATTTGATTCTATCAAGTAGTAGTAGTAGATAGATACTTCAATATGAATTTTCAGTTTTATAGTAGTAGTCTCCAGATAATTCAATATGAATAATATTTCTATTTACTTAAAATTTTAAGTTAAAATTATTATTGCATTTTTATTTTTATTTTTGCTTTAGATTTTTATTCGCACAATACTACCATTCTATTTTTAAAATGTAGAAAAAAAAACTAATATTATATATATTATATAAAATTTTATATATATATGTATCAGGTGTACTGGTCGAGTTGGCGGGCATGACACTAAACCCATACCCTATCCTTACCCTTTATATTTGACGAGTACGGGTGATGCCCTACCCCTTACCCTAATGCTCGGGTAGTGCCCTACCCATTTACCATCTTACCCACTGGTAACCATACCATGCGGATAAAATTGACATCACTAACTACTTAGGCTAAGTCATATCAAGCAAGCAGCAAAGACATCAAGACTACATGCAGCAAGAAAGTCTAAGGAAGCAGTAAGGAAAGAGAAACTGCAGTGAGCGCACAGTAAGTTTGCTTATGCTACTCTAGCATGCAGTAGTTATGTCAACAGTGTCAAATGTCAAAGGTCAAAAGTAAGAGGTTCGATATTCAAAATTATAGGCAGTAGAGACAAGATTCAAATATTATATTGCATATCCAATAACGTGGGGACACGTTACCTGGAGAAAAAGCAAAAGCAACATTAGCACTGACATCAAGTCGCAACCACTCTAACCTAATCTCTGCAAAAAGGATAAGCGACTCTAAAGACGTATGAGGAGCATTAAATGTCAACGTGAATATTTTTTCACTCTTCAACAAGAAGATATCTCAACTGCTATAAATAGAAGGAGATAGAGGACGAAGCAAATGCTATCGATTTATTGAGCAACTGAAATTATTTCACACCAAGCACTCAAGCATTCTTATTCAAAGTTCCAACACATACAACACTCTGATATTCTTTCAAGTGTTTGTGCATAGTATACAAGAGCAAATAGAAAGCAAGAAGCAAAAGCATTCAGGTGAAGATTCAAGTTGCTTCTAGATTCTCAAGTTAAGCTAGCTCTCAAGCTTTGTCTCGGTCGTAATCCTTCCAAAACAAAGAAGCTTGCCCACATCTCTCAACTGATATTCAATTTTAGAGGCAGCCACCAGAAGTTGAAGAAAAACTTTTATTAAACCAATCTCACTAGCGATTTTTAAACGGGGAGTTTTTGTTTGAATCCGGGAGTCAAGGGAGACTAGATGTTCTGAGGAATGTATGTATAGTAAAGGAGTAGTCTTCCGAGGATAGGTAAAAACTACTGTAAGGAGCTAAGTTGGACTTAGACATCTTCGTAGCTAAGTCTATACTATGTGAACAATTTAGAGAATTTTTCCTGTATAAGGAAAGAGTGGACGTACAAGGATTACCCACACCTTCGAACCACTATAATTTGTGTATGTCTATTTATATTGTCTTTTACTTACTGTTGTTGGCATACTACTTACGTACTGCATTTATTTGTAAGGAAATGGATTTAAGTAACCTAAAACTAGTATACCTCGTGCCTACTACCTTTTGTTAGCTTATTGTATTTGAAATAAGTAGCAAACTATTGCTCAAAGTATTTAAAAAGAAAAGGCTAATTAAAGGTTCATTCATCCTCCTCCCCACACCCCCTAAACCTCTATTACTTGGGACCAACGATGATCAACCCATATACTTACTCAATAACTAAACATTATCAAGTATCTCCCAAGAAATCCTAAGGGTTTAAAAGAGATGTCTTACTCCATACACAAATAAATAAACTCAAAACCAACACCATTCTAAGCTATTAAATAAAACAAGAGAATAAATAAATAAATAAATTATTCAACTCTAGCTTCAAGTGACGAATTGGGTTGGATTTCGCCTGGAAGTCAATCTCCATCACGAAGATTAAAACTATTTACTTTAGTTGTGCCTTTTTTAATCTTAATATTTTGGATCGTTTGACATGTTATTTTAAAGGAAATTGGATAAAAATAACACCAAATTTTGTTTAAGTATACATTGTACAATAACTAACTTTGATATAATAGTTAAAATGGTTAAATACTTAAATCAACATGTATTTTGTCAATTTTCCCACTTAGTACCAAAATTTTGTTTTTGATGGATTGTAATCTGAAGTCCACGAATTGTATAATTTGCAACCGTCGAATTTTTCCATAAAAATATTAAACATGTGACAATCACATGCCAAATTGAGAGAGTTTTTTGCTATTTCTATGATTTGTTGAGGTAGATTCACATGTCAAACACGTGACAATCACTTTGCTATTACCAAACTGCAACCTCCGTCGAATTGTGAATATGCATCAACAAATCATGGAAATAGGAAAACTCCCTCAATTTGGCTTATGATTGTCACGTGTTTGATATTTGGCCGGAAAAAATTGATGGAGGTTACAACTCGTACACTTCGTGGACTTCAAGTTATAATCGGACAAAAAATAAAGTTTAAGTATTGAAATGTAAAAATCGCAAAATCATATCAATTTAAGTATTTAACTCTAGTTAAAATGATTTGTTGATTAAATTAGTTATGTTTCCCTTCTTTTTTCTTTAAAGGAAAAATTATGTTATTGAATACTACATGGTAATACAGTTTAGCGTCCGCCTCTATGTTTAAGGAACTAATAAGATTGTGGTTATTCATGCTGATATTATTAAAATTAATATATGAGGCATCCAAACAATAACTATCGAAAATATTTGATATTGTTTTATCCTTATACTAATATATAATTATGTCATAAATGACATTACAAACATTACAACTCGTTCAACGCACACCGGTGGAATATTACTATAATAGAGAGAGAAAAATCAAATTCCAAGATTGTATTATATAATTGAGATACCAAAATTTATGAATATCTAATTGATAGTTTTAATTTGTGATAATGCAATATAAGAAAAGTAAAAAGATAAAAAAAAAAAAAAAAAAAAAGGATATGACATGAAAAGAGGAAGAAAAATGATTGGACAATAAAATATTAATGGGATAATTGATCGACACGTGTCGATTCATCCCGTGCATCGCACTGAATGAACATCCCGTTAATATACTATTATATAATTGGTGTAATATTTAATTTAAAATTATTTTATAAATAATGAATTATATTATTACTATTACAATAATATACATATATATAATTTATTATGTACTATAATAAACTTACATAATATTTAATTTATTATATACATATATTTTAAGTGTTAATAATATATACTATTATATAATATCTCATACTTGAATATTAATTTTTAAATAACGTATATTACCAATTTCATGTATGAATGTATAATATTTTTGAAATCACACTTATATTTTGCACTATTTTATTTGTAATTTTAATAATACACCCTTTCAATAATAATTTACGTTTAAACTACTTAGTCTTTTTTCTAATTAAATGATGTTTTAGATATTTTTCATAAATTCTACCAATTTTCTTCTTGGACTAAGCCCTAAAATATCTTTAATTTTTAACCAATCATGAATTTGATCAAGTCTTTATCCCCTGATATTAGCTAAGGGTATATTTGTCAAGTTATTTAATTCTTAATTCTTACATTTCATCCTAAAACGTTAATTATTATAGAACATAATATTTTATTATTATACAATATGCACCACGGACTATTAAATGTTCACTACAAGAAACAAGGCTTTTTGCCACTACAAATGTAGTTGCAAAAAATGGAGAGTAGTTACAAAAATATTTTTAGTAACTAAATATCTAAAAGTAGTTACTATTGGGTAGTCACTTATAATAAGATGCAAAAAGTTTTTTTGCAACTACTTTGTAATTACTAATGTATTTGTAACTATTTTTTGCAACTACTTTGTAGTTACTAATATATTTGTAACTACAAGTAGTTGCAAAAGAGTTTGTCATATTTTAGCAAATTTGATTAAAATTGTATGAAATATTTTATGTAACTACTAATAGTTACAAAAGGGGTTATTTTTAGTAACTACTTTGTAGTTGCAAAAAGCTAGTGGCAAATGCCCTTTTTTCTTGTAGTGGTTAAATATTAACTATTAATATTGTTAAATAGTATAAAATACTTATAATACATAATATATTCTGTAATGAATATTTTAATACAATATTTTTATGTTCGATATATAAATATATATAATATTTGTAAATTCCATATATTTTGTATTATTATATAATTTACTTTTGTATTATATAATAATATAGTAATGATAGATGTGTCTTATATACTTCTCCTACTATACAGTAAAACAAACTTCCCATAATAGAAATTGAAAGTGTTTTTGCCCCTCGTATATATATCATCCTATTGGAAAACTAAACTACCGTAGCAAGTTCAATTTTTAATTTGTTGACCTTTTTCCTTTGAAATTTTAAAAGTAAATAACCTTTTCGTTTCCAATTCAATTTTACCAATAATATCTTCTGTAATCTTTAGTTTAACGTCCATATCGCATATATCAAAATAAAATATTAATTTGAAAATAAACATTTTTTATTGATTGATTATTTATGCTAAATATGCGTAAATACTATTAATATTTGAACTACCAACAAAAATAATGTAACATATATTTTTTTAATAAACATAAGGCCCATGAGAGTGTAATAGAGGATGAAATACTTACTGTAACAAAAAATCCGAATTGAACATAAGGTACATTCTTATTTAATGTTTCATATCAGCCTTAAAAGAGATGGATTGATGGAAATTAATTTCAAATTATTGCTATAGATTTTTTGGGGATTCAATCAACTGACTTTCACTTGATTCCCAAGATGCAAGTAATTCTAAAGAAAAGTAAGATGCTAGGAAACAAAGATTTTCATTTTCCTGATAAATTAGAGAGCCGAAATATAATTAATAAAGGTAGTCTCAATGACGAAGTTGAATTGCTCAAATGATAAATCATCTACTACCTACCTTGGAGGAGAGGAGAGGATTTTCTCTTTGTTTTTAGATTAAGAGAAAAAAAATTAAAAATAAAGATAGTCCCGATAGTTTCAGGGCCTCAGGGGTGAATTAATTTTATCCTGCGAACAAAAATGGCTGTTCATCATAAATGGAGACAGAAATAAAGGTAGCCCCGAGTCCCGACAAATTTTATCCCACTGCAAACGAATGCATCATCATAAAATGATTCAAAATTAATGAATTCTCGACAATCAAATATGAACATCTTCAATTCCAATCTGATTTATTAATATCTGTCTCAACTGTCACTGTGCAAAAGCTAAAGAGCCTTTTAGCTTGAGAAGCACATTTATCAATCACTCAGTTAGAAACTACATCAAATCTCTGTTAGGCTCTGTCAGCATGTAAAGGCTTATGGTAATACTGCAGTAGGAGGGACGAAAGAACAACGCTTATGGACGAAGCAGCCATGCAAGCACCAGCAAGCCAAGGGGGCAGACGTATTCCTGTGAACGGATACAGAACACCGGCAGCAACCGGCATTCCAAGGACGTTATATCCGAGTGCCCACACATAATTGATACGAATTCTGGACATTGTCTTACGAGAGAGATCAATAGCAGTAACAACATCCTCCAAGTTGCTCTTCATTAGGACAACATCAGCAGCTTCTATAGCCACATCAGTTCCCGCCCCAATTGCCATGCCGACGTCAGCTGCCACCAAGGCTGGTGAGTCGTTGATCCCGTCTCCCACCATCGCCACACTTGTACCTTGCAACTATATATACCAAGGATAGTTAAACTCAAGAACCCATTATCAGATAAGGGATTGCCATGGCAATTGACATGAAAATTGCAAGAAAACTGCTTTCACAAGAGTAAATTCAGTTGAGTTGTCAATTCCAAACATGCTCCCAGGATTACAATATCGTGAATTCGTACACATAAGGAATATGTATGTACATATATAATAATTTAATCTAAAGGCTAGTCAACTTATGTGACATCGAAATTTCCAAATACAGATAAAACTGCAATCAAGCGACAAGTCAAAACAACAACATAAAGAACAAGATGACATCACATATAGAGTATACCTAAAACTTCAGAAAAGGTAAGGTGTCATTTCTCTAAAGTATGATGTGACAACTCTTACGATAAAGGATCCAGTACGGGATCCATACCGTAAAAGTATCATACACGAGGGACATCAGTACTCCATTTCTGATGTGTCCAAGATCATAGGCTCAGATGACAATTTGCACATATAATGCAGTCACAGGATGAACACAGTCCGACCAAAAAAAATAATAATAATAACAATAATAACTAAACTTACTTAGCAATACAGGAATTAATATTAGCTAATTAGTGAAGGTGCCTATACCCGTTTACCTGCAACTCTTTTATCTTGTCAGCTTTCCCAAGTGGATCTGTCTCAGCAAACACCTTCTGGATACCCACCTGACTGGCTATTGACGTAGCTGTGGCCCAGTTATCACCTGTAACCATGACACATGAGATGTTCATAGAGTGCAAATAAGATACAACAACAGAAGCTTCCGGCTTCACTGGATCAGTTACAGCAAATGCTCCTGCAACCCTTCCTTCAACAGCAACAAGCACACAAGTACGAGCCAGATGCTCATTTTCTGTAACGTATCTATCTACTTCACTCCCAACTGGGACACTAGAAATCTGCATAAGCCTCTTGTTTCCAACCAGAATTGCTTTTTCTCCAATTCTTCCACTCACTCCAGTCCCAGGATGCACCTTAAAATCCCTCACCTCGATAAATGGATCATTCTGGGATGTGTGCTTCTGACGCAAGATTTTAGCGTACTCCACAACAGCTTTTGCTATTGGGTGCTGACTGTTTACCTGGCAGCATATGGTAAGAATATATATCAGGAGTTATCCAAGCCTAAACTCTGAATTACACATTCGGCAGTAAGTAGATGAGAAGATCATATTAATCACCAACTATAAAAAAATTCAATTACAACATCGTCCGTATTTGTTGACATCTAATTGCACCACCACTACCATTAGATACGTCATAACGGGATTATCTTACATCTATAACCTATTTTGTCCTCCGTTGCTACAATTATAGTGAATTGGTGATTGAAATTATTATGTCACATTTTTCACTTTCAATTAACGGAGGTGGAAGTGACAGATTGTAAAATTGGTGGAGGGTAAATGAAGGGCTCATCAAGGTGCATCTAACGATGGTAGTTCTAACAAAATCAGATGTCAAAAAGTATAGTTGATGTTGTAGTTGAAAAAACTTTACAGTTGGTAACCAATATTGATAAGTTTTATAGGTCATTTTGCAATTGAAAGTTGAACCAATGGTAACTAACCCAATCAATATTCTTTAGTTTCGTATGATTCAAAGTACATCTCTAGGCAATTCGCAATATTAAGTCTTTCAAGGATCATTTTTTTTTTTTTACGCTTATTATTGTTTAGAGAACAAATTCATTATCTTTCATATTCAGCAAAACCATTCGAGAGCAAAACTAGGACAGAAACTCACTTCTGCAGCAATAGTCATGTCACAGAAATCTTCCATAGCAATTGCAGAAAAGAGCTCAAAACTAACTACAGCTGGTTTTCCAACTGTTAGCGTTCCAGTTTTATCAAAAACAATAGTTTTGACCTGCAAAACCAAAGGTTAACTTCTCTATAAGATGATAGATACATCACATAAATAGTGCTAAACAAATATAGCACACAATGAAACAAGATAAGACATTTTTCTGCTACGAGTAACATCTAATTGAGATTGGCACCATGAAGTACAAAATGGAAAAAGGCTGTAGCCTATCGTTAAGATCTAATATGATTATAAGAACATGGAACAGGCTGGTTCACCATATTCAGTGTGTTTCAAAGGAAACAAGTAGTTTCCGAATCCAAACATAAGAGGGACCAAAAGTAATTTACTGTTGCATCACAAAATGCGTCGAATACACTCAGAGTTCCAATTCAAATCAGAAGAAGCAACCGTGCAAAATGTGATGGGCAACTTTTGACATACCAAGTGAACTCCTAACTTGTTTCCCTATCCAATTCAAAAAGGATTACATGTAGCACATGAAAGAATATCCCACAACGTTGACAAAAAGTATAAGGCAGATAGACTACGTTGGGCATGAATTTGTCGAGAACCTGCCTTATGTGCATTTTCAAGAGCATTTCCTCCTTTAATTAGCACACCTAGAGAAGCACCCTTTCCTGTGGCAACCATCACTGCTGTAGGAGTCGCTAATCCCAGGGCACAGGGGCAGGCTACAACCAGCACTGAAATGCCAAACTGTAAGGCAAATTCGAAGGCATCCATAGAAGTGGGTATCCAAGTTCTAGGGTATAACCCAGCTTCTCCAGGGATAAACCATCCCAGGAATGTTACAAGAGCAGCTACAACGACCTAATGAAGAGAAATAAAAGAGTGATTTTGTATTGCATTGATACCTCAAAGTCAAAATGGAAATAACAACTTAAGGAGCTAACATGCCTGCATAACTATGTATTGATCCACCTGGAAACAAAAGCGACCCAATAAATATTTGCTGCTACATATTTGAATTCATTATGTGCACTAGTTTCATAAATGGGATATGTTACTTCCCATATCAAACTAAAAGTAACTGTGCAGTACAAGACTAGTTAAATGTTACCCAATGATCAGAAGGCGGAATGGATCAATTCTCCTTATATGTAGTAATCGCATCGCCAATCTTGTGCACAATACAATCCACAGACTACTAATTTAGCAGTTCACTTCTTTTATTTCCTCACAAAACCTTACAAGAGTCGACACAAAGATCTCAATATTAATTGAGAGGTTATTTTGGCACAGTGGCTTAGACTGGTTTTGCTAATAAATCAGCTCTACACTTAGTTATTAATGGTGCATCAAGGCCCAATGGGGCCTTGAAGCCTAGCCGAAGGTGCAAGTCGCAGGCAAACATCTTTTCAAAGTCAGGTACAAAGAAATCGAAAGAGAACATATATTGCAAAGTAGTTAATAAGGTTCATAACATAAAATATGCATAAATATTTCAAAATCTAAGGGTCCGTTTGCTTAAGACTAGGGAGTGTTGGGCCAAATCTGGCTGAGGGAGTGTGCATTGGGTTTCGGTCTTCTAAATCTACTGAGCCCAATCTTAAGCAAACGAACCCTAAGATAAAATGCGTCTGAAAAGGACAAACATAAGTTTCTTAGCACATTTATAGTTCGATAAAAATTAAAAAGAAACATGTTCCAAACACAAAAACAAGAAAAAAAGTCATAACTACAAACACATGTACTAAAAATTATACTTCCTAAAGCATGTTTCATTAGTTCAATACTCATTGCTATTAAGCACAACATAGTTAACTAATCATTCTTATCCTCTTCACCCAGTTTCTCAATGGTTGGGGTAATTTTTTTTTTTTTTTTTTTTTTGTTCTCTTTATATTTTCTTAAGGGTTAATTGCAACAACCCCACAAACTACCAGCGTTTTTTGACATAAACCACTAAACTTTTTTGTGGCACCGATACATGTAAACTATACGGGTTTGGCAGAGAAGCCACCAAACTTATTTCCGATTATTTTGCGCCTCACGTAACTTGCGCGTGATAAACTCTTAAGGGGTTTTTTTGTCCAAACAACCTTTTTAGTATGCCAAAAGTGTAAATTCATGCACGCCTTTCTTTTTCCTAACAATTCCTTTGAATCACCAACGATTCTCCCCCAATATCTAGAATCTCCATTGTTGAATATGAACAGCTCCTCTACCTACTAAAAAACTTGTTTGGACAAAATAAGTCCTTAAAGTTTTATCATGCATAAGTCACGTGTGGAATTCCGGCGAAAAATGATGGGAAGATAAGTTTGATGGTTTACCTTCCAATTCCATATAGTTTCTATATGTATCTGTGCCACGAAAAAGGGTAATAGTTTATGTGCAAAAATGTTGATAGTGCGGTACGGTTATTGAAAATAACCCAAAAATTGCAAACACTTTTCTACTCCCTCTGTCTCATAAAAAAAGTCATGTTTGAAAAATGTACAACTTTTTTATTTATGGTCTTAGATTAAGGTACAACTCTCCAAAATACGTCGGTACGCACTTACACGACTTATTTTATTTTTTTTAATTCGACTTATTCAATTAGACCTAATTTGTAAAATAAAAAAATTTAATTTTTACTTGATCTATTAAAACGAGACATTGATTTTGAAACAGGACTGTTATTTTAGGACAAGAAAATATTTTCAAACAGGACTCTTTTTATGGGACGAAGGGAGTTTTTTTTAGAAACAGAGAGGAAGTATTTTATTTTAACAAATATAGCCAATATTTAAGATGCTCAACATATATTTATCAGCCCAACTAAACCTGCAAGTATAAATTAAACCGAGAGATGCGTTGTACACCTTGTGCGTCTTCTAAGGAATAACTTATTGAATAAATCCACCTCCAAGGCCCAAGGGTGATGAGGTTGGTTGCTCATGTGTGCTGCTCCTCGAGCGCACCTTTAACAACTATGGTCTAGCCAAGTGTTATCATTGTTGAACTTACATTGTCCAAATCAAAACCAAATGCCTTTGCATCATGTTTTGCAATTTGCTCTGGGTGTATTGGTTAAGTTCATAATAGTAAGTTTTACTTTTCAAATACTAAATTTGATCATTAAAATGCAATCAAGCTAAAAACAAGAACCTGTATCAACTGTTAGACTTGAATTTTCTTTTCAAAGTGGAAACTATAAGGCCAATTTTGTTGTTCTCAAAATAACTGTTAAGGTGTGATCATTTGCACAAGAAATATGTCAGAAAAAAAAGCCTTGAAATTGTCTTCTATTTTAATTTGATCTTTTCTTTCCTTGAAAATAACGCATATTAAGTCTAGTTGTTTGGAAACAATGTGCTTCAGACACTTTTTTCAAGAAAATCTCTCATTATTCTTCTTGTTGTTTGTTTACTTTTTCTCAAAAGGAGCTTTTCAAACAATTTGACAAATGAAAAGTAGGGTGAAGACTAATGAGGATATGAACCCTTCACATCCTCTATATAGAGGGAGGTAAGCATCAACTCTCCCAACGAGAGTATAAATCTGGTCATGAACTGCTACATAAATTAACATGTATTGTTATATACGTACAAGTAACTCAAATGGTTTCTATGGAGCTCTTTTTTGTTACAATACAAAATACTAGTACTTTGCATCAATGTTGGGGAGCAACCACGCTGGGGGAAGATGTGAAGAAGACAAGTTTGGGGTGGTAGGAGATGGTGGCTGGGACAAGGCAGGGGTGTGGTTGGAATGGTTGTTGATGTGTGGTTTAGAAGATAGATTTGGAAACTATACTTCGCAAGTTTATTCATTAACCCAGCTCAATGACTCCCAAAAAACACACATGACATCATTACACTTTTCCGGGGGGGCACAAATCACTTGAACACTGTTCAAACATGTAAGTTGTTTTACTTCCCAGAAATGAAGCAGCCAGCCACCCGGAGCATAAGAATATAATTTGATAATTGGTTTGACCAGAGATTCCAATATTATACGTTCAAATTTTAGTAGATCTTAATGATATTCAATGGTCTTCTTAAATGTTTGAATTTGCTATACTCTAGCTTATGAAATCAAATGAAGAGAAATTAAAATTCTCCAAATAGTATCCTACCCAAATGTTTAGAGTTCGAGCTAGTTTCCTATCAAAATTGATCAAGTTTACATGCAATTAATGCTATTTCTCAGTAAAATATGAGAACATATAATAACAGGACTTGCAATTCTTCGTATACCGTGAGTAAACACTCTCCATTAGCAACAGATTCTAAGGCCTAAAGCTTAAAACAGCAAACTAATCAAACAAAAATTGTAAAGGAACAAACGGTAGAAACTCACAGTGGGAACAAAAAACTTAGATATCTGGTCAGCTAATTTCTGAACAGGTGCTTTGGCGAGTTGAGCAGCTTCAACCAGCTCAACAATTTGTGAAAGTGCTGTTTCTGAACCAACATGAGTAGCCTTGACACGTATACACCCATTCTCATTAACTGTCCCACCAATCACCTGTTGACAGCACACTTATGTTTTAAGACAAGGCCACAAATTTAATGGACGAATTATTAAGCAATCATACCTTATCACCAGGCTTTTTAAAAACTGGCAAAGCTTCACCTGTGATCATGCTTTCATTCACATGACATTCACCATCAATAACAAGTCCATCAACAGGAACTTTTGCCCCAGGGACAATTTTTAGTATGTCATTCTTTTCTATCAGTTGTGAATCAATTTCAGTTTCAGAAATGACATTTCCTTCAGCATCTAAAGTTAAAAGGAAAGCTGTTTCAGGTGCTAGTTCTGTCAACTTTGCTAAAGCATCTGATGTCCTCCCCTTTGCAAGAACCTCCAGGTATTTCCCCAAAAGAATGAAAGATATCAACATGGAACTTGTTTCAAAAAAGTCCTGCCCCTCAAAGGAGTCTGAAGTCAATGCTTTTATCATTACATATATAGAATAAAAGTATGCAGCATTGGTACCCAAGGCAACCAGAACATCCATATTCGCAGTTTTCCGTCTCAGGGCATGATATGATCCTGCATAAAACCTGATACGATGATTACAACCTACATATCATTTGATTTCTAAAAGACCACTTAAGGAAATTATCTTAACCAAAAACAAAAAACCGACATTTAATACCTTTTGCCAATGATAAACTGAACAGGTGTGCAAAGGATCCATCTTAAGAGCATCCCAATGTTAAGCATATTGATAATGTTGTAGTCCAGCCAATTTCCATAAGGAGGAAGCATGGGGAGTACCATAGAGAAAACAAGTATCGGCACAGAGAATAGGCAACTGCAGAAGAACTGATTCCTATACATTAGTGTTTCATACTGCCTTTCTGTTTCTCCTCCTCTTGGAGGAGTGTACAAAGTTGCTTGGTATGTATTGAGTCCATTTCCAGCTTCTCGAATGCACTGTATTAGAGATCTTGGGCCTACAATGTCTGGCTCATAACTTATGATTGCTTTCTCCTCCTCCATTTCCATCTCAACATGATTTACACCTTCCAAAGTTTGAAGTGCATTTTGAATAATAGTGAAATCCTCGGGGGAAGTAATTCCTCCGAGTTTCAGATATACTTTGTTCAAGTCATTGCCAGAGCTTATGAGATCAACTCCAAAGCCAGCACTTTCTTCTACGGCTTCAATTATACTGTTAGTATTTGTCAAATTTGGATCAAAATGGACTTTAGCTTCTCCAAGAGCTAAACCAACCACTGCTTTTTTCACTCCATTCACCATCAGCAAGGCACGTTCAACCGACTCCGAACAGCTTGTGCATGCCATTCCTTTAATCCTAAGCCTACACATCATAATGTCATGTTCGGGAAACTCAGCTACTTCAAAACCTGCATCTTCCACACATTCTTTTATCATATTTGCCTGAAATAGAGAAAATAGGAAAAGAGAAAGAATCAGTATTCGCATTGAGAAACTTCACATAAAATTTACGAGAATTAAAGCCTTCCACACATTGTAAGTTTAAAAGTGTGAGAAAGTGAGCTGGTAAAATGCAATTTATGATGAAAAGCATCATTCTCATCATATCAATCAGTGATTTATCGTTTTCAACTTCAGCTCTCTCTTTCTTTGAGAGGGTCACGATTGACTAGAACACGAGACCGCAATATGTCCAAATATATTAACCTAGGAATCAGCTGTCCACTTTTTCTAAACATATTTGTTCTTTACTTCAATCCAGCGAGGTGTATTCTTCAGTATTCAGATTCCCTTTCCACCACCCCAGCCAAAGCAACAAAGCACTGGGTTGAGAAAATCCAGAACTAAGGTACAAAAGAAAAGCAAATTACGCACCAAACTTTTCCACAGTAGTGTCACTTAAGACATCATTCCAAGAGTATCAGAGTTGCACTCAAACAAACCCAATTTGCTTTAATTTATGCATCGAAACAAGAGATTTTATAAGCACAAATAATTAAAGTTGACTTACAGTGATTACTTCTGGTACATACTTCACAACGGCCTGACCTTGAAGTACAGACACCATTACACTCAACACACCATCCAGTCTTCCAAGTGCAGCTTCTATTGAAGCTACACAAGATGAGCACGTTATGCCCAATACCTTGAAAGCCAGTGTCCTAGTTTTCTTATTGGAAATTGAATTTGGGGGTGAGACTGTTATGACAACATCATCTCGATGTTGCAAAAGCGGAGACTTTAAGTCATCTTTCCCATTTATTCCCATAGTTTCACTCAAGCGATTCAGTATCAGCAAGCCAGGAAACCGTGCAAACGCAAAAGCTTTATAACATAAATCCAAGTGGAATGAATAATTTTGATCTGCGAAATCCTGATAAAAAACAAAAAACAAAAAGAATTTTTATCAGAACTCTATGTAGATAAGATTACCATATGCATAAGAATAGTTTCAGGTATAAAATCTGAAACTGAAAGAACCTAATACAGTATCAACTCAAACACATCCATCTCCAACATTCAGCACTGTCTATGACAGCCACCGATCCAAGACTTAACCAAAAAATGAAATTTCACAATAAAAATAAATAAGCACCATAAGATCACACTCAGGTTGGCAAGAGAGCAGAAGACATTTTATACAAATAAAAAAGCATATATTGAAAAATCAAACGCATAAAACAGTAAGCTAACAAAAAATAGCTAATAATCATCAAAACAACTTTTGAAAACAGCAATTATTCTGGCATGGAAAGTAGGTTCTTATTTTTCAGTCTCGTCAAAAGAATCATGATAGCCTGAGACATATGTAACCACAGTAAAGGCACTAATAGTTAAAAGCATGAACCTGACATCTCCTGCTTCAGCGCAGATTGAGTAAGCGATTTAGCGATTTCCAGGGCAATTGATTCCTGAAGTACTTATAAATTACTTCACTTGAATCCATGAAAACATGTACGGGGCATAAAATTGAAAGAAAAAAATACCTGATTGAGTGAAATAAGATATTTATTTACTTGTTTCTCTTTTTGGACAGGATAACTATGAATCGACTTCCGAGAAATCGCTTTGGTTTAGTCAGTTTGGTATATGAAAAACTGGCAATAAAGTGTGTATCAAGGAGAGAGAGAGAGAGGGTTTTGCGATGAGAGGGACGGCGGCACCGGTGCAAATTGGGGAAACTTTTGAAATTTGAAGTTTTATGGTTTTATATATGCACACTATGCAGAGACAGAGTCAGAAGGAAAAGGTTGTGTTGGTGTGGACCACTCGCCTTTTTGAATTTTCGAATATGTTAAAAGCGTTCCCCCCAAGAATCCACGCCCTCTTGGTTTAGATCGTGGGCAGGGCACGCCACATGATAGGGACCGTCAACCAACACACTCTCAATGCTACCCACGGTCACCAGATAGCATTGTTCTAAAAATCGGCCTACACGACCGCTTAAGTGCCGCCTAAACGTTAGACAGTTCTAAACCGATCCGAATTTCTAAAAAACGATTATTTTAGGCGGTCACCGAGTTCGGCGTCGCCTAACCAGATTAAGCAGCGCCTAATTCGCCTAGGCGCCGCCTAATCCGCCTAACTGCACAATCTTTTTTCTATTTTTTCATAATTTTATAATTTTTTTACATTTTTTATCTTGTCAGTGTGTTTAACTTTATGTGAGCCCTTTTAAAATTTTGATTTTAAGTTGGTGGTGTTTATTTTATTGTTTTTAATATTTTTTTTATGTATCATTTGTTTATCAAATAATTAAATTATTCGTTTAAGATGGTGCCGCCTAGGCCCGTCTAGACATCGTCTAAGCGCTCTAGGTGCTAGGCCCCAATAAACCGATCGACTAATGTCTAGCGATTTTTAGAACACTACCAGAGAGATCGTTCACCGTTGTTCACCCCGTGCACAGGTATTGTCCTCTCCAGCGCATCACACCACTTTTTGTTACATATGTTTCATTGTAATTGATATTTGGTTCGCAGATGTTTCATTTTGCCACGTGACATTATCCAATATAAGCCACACCCCTATTGGCTCGTAGTTCTTATTTGCACGGTAACTAGTTGTCAATTCGTGCGATGCACAGAATAAGGGTCCGTTTGCTTAAAACTTGACTCAATAAATTTAGAGGATCGAATCATAATAAAGTACACTCATTAACTCCCTCAGTCAGGTTTGACCCAGCACTCCCCAGTCTTAAGCAAACGGACCCTAAGTATTTTTTTATAATAATAATTACTATTATTATATATAATAAAGTTATCAACCTATATATTATTTGAGAATATAAAATTGAGAAAAAGTTATCAGCCTATACAGTATTTGAAAAAATAAAATAGGGAATTGTTATTTTTTTGTCAAATTATCTTTCTTCCTCCTTACATGTGGTTTTATTTACGTTTAATTTAATATCTTTCATTATCACAAATTGAAACTATCAATTAGATTTTCATAATTTTGACTATTCAATTTTTATTATTTTACTTTAATATCTTTCATTATCACAAATAGAAAATACCGATTATATTTTCATAAATTTTGATAATTTAATTATTTGAATTCATGATCTAGTGATGCCGAATATTTTAAGTACAATTTTATATACAAACTTAAAATTTAATTCATTTAACTCTCTATTATTTCAGTGTGTATTACACAGATTGTAATAATTATACATGCATATAAGGATAAAACAATGTCAAATATTTTTTAATAACTATTGTTTGAAAACCACATATATTAAATAATATAATATTAGTATAAGAAGTCACAAACATATTAATTATTTAATTATATGAGTGGTAAACTATAACACCATGTCATATTCAAATAAAAAATAATTGACTTATTATTTTGTAAATAACATAATTTTTTCTTTTCACAAAATAGAAAAAAATAATAAGCAAACTAATTCAATCAACAAATCACTTTAGCAAATATATCTAAGCATTTTTTCTATTGTAAAGTGTAAAATAACAAATTTGTAGTTTTTATGAATTTTGCTAAACCAAATAATTTAAACTATCCAAAAATTATTAAGATTTAAAAAAAAAAAAGATAAAATTAAAGTAAATAATTTTAATCTTCTAAAAAATTTCAATCCGTTCAAAAAAATATCATTTTTGGAAGTAGATCACATTTTAATTTTATATACAAATGTTTAAAAATCAAAATATATCATTTTTTTAGAAAATCAAAATATATCATTACCATCCTAAAAAGGTATTTTACACTTAAAATTTAATATTTTAACTATAATATATATATTATGGATGTTAAATTGAAGATCGTTAAAAGAGGAATAATTTGATATATGTCTTACGAAAAATCAAGTTGAGACGAAAAAATTATAAGGCGTTGAAATTTCAAAGGCAAAAGATAAATAAAAAAAAATGATTGGAGGAAAACCCACAAAAAGGATGGATGAGACACATGTCTTCCCCTTTATAGGGGGTTCTCCACGTATTTAAGAGCAATTTTGAAAAATTAAACCAAAATAAATATTCGCCGAAAATTTGTGAGAGCGATACGTGTTTTCCCCTATTTTCATGCAACCTTCTTTTAGTATTAAAGGTTGATAATTGGCAGGTTGTATCCTTATAAATATATATATATATATACACACATATAAATTTTCCATTTTTTTCTGAAAAACCATTAATATCTACAATTGTTTCTTCCTATACATTCCTTTTTTCTACAAAACCATCTATTTGAAAACCTGTTTTGTCCTCATATACTCACTATGTTCACAAATAAGTGTTATTTTATATTTTCATGTGCTATTTATGAGATTATAAAATAGACAATTTTCTCTCTGATAGGGGGAATATGTACATCACCCCTGCGCGGAGAGATAGTCCTTTATCGAACAAAGGTGTTATGTTTAGGAACCATCAGCTTTGTTCTGAGCTCACAACAGAGGTCTCGAGTGAAAGAATGGAGCGAGCTCAGCTGAACCAGGGTCACAAGCGGTCGTACCAACGCTAGTCAACTGGAGTCCGCATAGCCGATTTTCAAATCTACAGAGTTGAAGAATGATAAGCCGACCAACACCTTGGATTAGCTCTAAACGGATGCTCAGAGATGAGGGTTCCGAGATCAGCTTGGGAACTGATTAGTGAAGTGTAGAATGTTTCTCTGAGTATTCTGCCTACCCACCGCTGAAAGCGAGTTCAGCCTTGCAACAGACACATGACCGTTGTGGTTTGGGGCCCAAGATATGTGTTCCCTAACTCTCCGACAAGAAGAACAGACAACTGTAAGTCTTCCTGACAAAAAGGTACTGTACCCTCTTACACCGCCACTGGATACAGAGAGACAGGTGTCGCAATATTACTAGATGGCTGAAATGACATTTTAGCCATTTGTCCTAGTAAACAGTAAGTATAAATAGGTGATCCTTTCAATTTAAAAATGTTACACACTCTCAACTTTACTATTACATTGTTTGCTTGTCTTTCACTCTTCGTGAATTAGTCACTGACTTGAGCGTCTGAGGATTTTCATAGGGCACCTCTCCTCACCCCGGCTTTATTTTGCAGATAAGCAGAAGTCCAAAGGAGGCAATACCTCTCTGTTCATCGGAAACAACTCGGATACTTCGTAGGTACATCTTAATCCCCTGAAACATTCAAGCACTATTGAGTGTAGTATTTAAACAGCCCCTATCATTCTCCATCAATTTTTTATTACCATAAAATTCTCCATCTTTCTCCATACCCTATTTATAATAATATTACAAGATTTGTATGAAAATTTTCTTAGATTCAATTAAGAACAATGTTGGGATAAATAGGTAATAATTGCTAGAATGAGATTCTTTTATGAAAAAATAGTTTTCCTAAAAGACGCTTTTTTTTAGAGAACACCGAAAATATACTACTCGGCTGAAGCCTCAGAAAACACACAGCCACGGAAATGACTAGGAACATCGTCCGTATAAAAACACAAACAACTAGAATCAAAAGCAAATATAGCTAAACCATGTGCCACAAAATTGGCCGAACATCTAATCCACCTAATAGAATAACTAGAGAGCTTAGAAAATAAATTAAAGAATTCAGCAACAATATTGCCAAACTATGTAAGATCATCTTCACTCCTGCTTAGAGAGTGGTATAATTTCATTGAGTCTGTTTCAAGAATCACCTTCCAAACACCCCTACTTAACGCTAATTCCACTGGCTCACGCATTGCAATTGCTTCTTCCATTTCAATCCGGTACTCCTCATCTTGCTGAATACAATAAGATTGCACCACCTTGCCAACATCATCCCGAATCACTCTCCCCCGCCGTGCTCCACTTCCCACTCTAACCGACACATCAACATTTAGTTTATGGGATCCAATCTGTGGAGGACGCCATTTTTGAGTCTGTCAAACTCGAGTAGTCGTATCTTGCTTCTCCTGCACCCCTTTGTACTCTTGATCCAGCCTACACACCGCAGCAATACACTCTTCTGGTTCTATCTGTTTCTGCTATAAAACCACCATAATCCTTGCGTACCAGCAATACCATACAAGCACAGTAGTAAGGCCCTGCTCATCAGCGTCATTCCACCTCCAAATTTCCTCCAGCCATGACGCCATGTTCATATCATTTGGGAAAAATTGGATCGTATCCCACAGAGGAGACTTCTCCCAAAGAATTTTGCACCAATTGCACTCACACAGAGCATCTTCAGTGCTTTCTTCTACTATTCCACACCAAGCACACAACGGTTCAACATCAATTCTCTCGATTGCAATGTCTGACGAACAGGTATAATACCTCGGAACGGCTTCCAGTAGAGTAATTGGACCTTCGGTGCCACCATAATGTTCCAGACCAACCGCCACCTTTCCGTCAAAGCACCACCCTCCTCCTTGTTAACTAAAATCCCATGAGTATCTACAGTTAAAGCATGGTAACCAGTTCACACCATATAAGCGCTATTGTTTGTGTAATGCCAACTCAATCTATTCGGCTGACTCACCTTCTAAACCGGGATAGCAAGTATCTTCTTCGCCTCATCATCCTCAAATATCTCCTCCACGATCCCGTTATCCCAGCCCATCAGATCCCTATTAAGTAAATCTCTAACCTTCATATCACTGTCCCACCCTTCTCTATCGAATCCGATTTTAAAATCCAATTAATCAGGCACCCACGGATCCTCCCACACCCTAATGCTTGAACCATCCCCCTCATTCCACCTCACCCCTTTATAAAGAAATTCTCCCCTGGCCAAAATGCTTCTCCTAGTACAAGATGGATTATAGCTAATATTAACTTGAAAAAGGTGTTTATAGGGATAATACTTGGCTTTGAGGCATCGTCCAAGTAACAAGTTCAGCTCCTACAAAATTCTCCAACCTTGTTTAGCAAGCATAGCAAGATTAAAATTTTCCAATCCCTTAAGCCCAAACACCCCCCCCCCCTCCCCTCCACTCTTAGGCTTACATAAACTCTCCCACCAACACCAATGGATTTTTCTTTCATCCTCTTTTTTTACCCCCAGCAATCAGTGAGTGACAGGATTCTCCTCAATGTCTCTTGGGGTACACGAAACAACTTATTACATAAGTAGGCATGGCCTAAGCGATTGATTTAATCAAGATAAGCTTACCCACCCGTGTCATCATCCTGCTTTTCCAACTTTTTTGTTTCTTCTCTACTCTTTCCACCACCATTCTAAACACCTCTTTCTTGGATCGACCTATATTACTCGGCATGCCTAAATAGATGGCATTTTTATCCACCAACGACATCCCAAATTTATTTGCCATTAATTCAGCCCCCACTAAACGCCACCTCCAATTTCTCCAAACTAACCACTAGCCCCAAAACTTTCTCATATTCCATAATCACCTCTTTTACCACCTCAATCTCCCTATCATTCGCCCTACCAAAAATTACGTTGTCATCTGCAAAAAATAAGTATGTAATAGAGGGAGCATTTCTACATATTCTAGCTCCATGCACCATTCTCATTCTCTCCCGCTTATGAATAAGCGAGGAAAAAGCTTATGCACAAAATAAGAATAAATATGGGGAGAGCAAGTCCCCTTGCTGAGGCCTCGGCTAGGAGAAAAAGACTTTGAAGGTTACCATTAATAATAATCGAAAAAGAAATAAAAGAGATACAACGCATAATAAGACTCACAAATCTACCCCAGCTCCATTTTCAATAGAACTCTCTCAAGAAAACCCCACTCAACCCTATCGTAAGCCTTAATCATGTTCAGTTTGAAAGCAAATGTACCACACTTCTTAGCTTTGTTCTTGTTCATAGCATGAAAGATCTCGAACACATGTAATGCGTTATCAGTAATCAACCTGCTTGGAACAAAGACAGATTGACTATGATGAATAAGAGACGACAAGAAGGGTTTTAGTCTATTAGCAACAATTTTACTAATAATCTTGTAAATCACATTGCATAAACTAATGGGCCGATAATCTTTAGTAGAGAAAGGTTTCTTTTTCTTAGGAATCATAACAATATGGGTTTGATTTAGGGGTCGAGGATTAGCCCCATTATTTAAAAAATCAAGCAAGACCAGAAAAAGATCAATATTAATAATGTTCCAAAACTTTTGATAGAATAAAACAGGCATACCGTCAGGTCCTGGGGCCTTCAAAGGGTGCATCTGGGATAGGGCCAATACAATCTCTTCCTTCGTGAATGGTTTTGCCAGATTTTCCCGCATCAAATATGTTCCCTTTGTATCAATAGCATCAATCACCCCCTCCATCTCTAGATTCTGCGTTGCTGAGAATAGATCATGAAAATATCCTGAGAAAACGTTAGCTATCTCATTTTATCCTTCCCGCCGGACTCCTCTGCCTCCATAATGAAATCAATGGAATTTCTTTTTGCCTACCACTTGTCCTTCTATGGAAAAAAAAAAATCTTATTCTTATCTCCTTCTTTCGGCCAACTCACACGGGACCGCTATTTCCAGATGGTTTTTTCTCTACACATCAGGACTGAAATACTGTTTTCAAGAGTACAAGCCGCATCAAAGTTATCTCGAGTAGGTGATATGGCCTCAATATTTCCAAGTTTTTCCTTCGCTTGTGCCAATTATTTGGTCACATTACCAAAGACAGCTGCTTCCCACATTGAAAGCTCACGACCACAATTTAAGATTCATTCCTGGACCCCTTCCGCGTCTGGCATTTATCTCCATACCACGTTGATTCAATAACTTGACCGCATGATTGTTATTGAAGCCGCATGGCTTCAAACCGGAATTGTCTCTTCCGTTTCTTCTGTCTATTTGCCGCTTGCTTATCCCATTCAATCATAATCGCGCAATGATCCGACTTCTGTCTTGAAAAATGTTCGACCCAATAATTTGGAAAACTGCTTATCCACTCTATATTAGCAATACATCTATCCAATCTATCCTGTATATTTTGATCCCCTACCTACCTATTATTCCATGTAAATTGATAGCCTTCAAACCCCAAATCTTCTAGCTCGCAATCCTCCAAAGCCATCTGAAACTTAGTCCTCTTCTCTTCATCGCCATCCCTTCCCCCCATGTTTTCTACCCCATATAGAATCTCACTAAAATCCCCTAAACATAACCACCCCCTATGCGGCACCGGATGCAGCTCACAAAGAAGCTCCCATGTCAACTATTTTCTTCCCTCCTGTGGCCAGCCATTCATGCCCGTCAATCTCCACTAATTCCCACTGTTCTCACCGCCCACTATAACATCAATATGGTGTAAAGACGACGTTTGTACGAAGACCTCCAGTTCCTCCTCCCAAAGCAGATATAGGCCTCCCCCTCTTCCCCCATTCTCCGTAACACAGTTCACTGCAAAATACCGATACTCTTGAAACACTCCACCAAGATTGTTAAAATCAACAGCTAAAAGTCTAGTCTTACAGAGAAAGACTAAACTGGGATCTTTATTCAGGATTTGACGTTTAAGCACCCGAACTGTCTCGGGGTTCCTCAGCCCCCGACAGTTCCAACCCAAGTAACTCATTGGTATCAGCAGGGTTGCTTGCCTGCAACCTCCACCGCTGGTAAATTACATAATAACAGGTGACGTTCCAACTCTTCACCTCAACTCTTTTTCCACACTACTGGTCTGCTATCAATTTCCATACTTGAGCATCCCCCTTTCGATTCGGTCACTAAACAAAATTTTCATTGCTATCAACAACTCACCCTGGTCTTCGTTTCCAGGTACGTTTCTTAGCCTCTCCAGCTCCCTCACAATTATAGGTCTCAATGACTCAAACTTTTTTCTGGTTAGGCACATCTGAAAACTATCTCTGAGCAACGTCCAGGTCGGGTAGTTCAGGTAAACTAGACATGGCACGGTTCAGGTCGCTTTTATAGGTTATGTCTGGTGGTGAGATATGTTTTGAATTCATCTCAGTAATCGGTTTTTGGCTCGTGTGTTCGGTATGGGGCTATGCAAAACTCAGTGGGGTTCTCGGATTTAGAATGGATTTTTAGGTTCGGGTCAAGTTTGTTTATAGGCTGTGGGGTAGGATAAGTATCATTTGGATGAGGTACCAAGTTGGCTATACTGGGTTTTGCATGGTTAGGTGTTTTAGTGGGAAGTTGATGTGGTTGGTTCATGTGGTTCTCATAAGTTAAGAGGTTACTCTCAAGGGGGTTTCTTATGGCTTGCATGTAATGCATGGGAGTTTTGGTGCTCGATAATCTCATCGCGGATCCAGAATTATGGCATAATTGTTGTAGGTGCTCTTGATTGACCCCTCCTCCCTATCGGGAGAATAGTTGCTCGTAAACTATCAATTAACGCCAACACATCATCCGACGTCGCAGTCACCGCTTCCTCATCTTCTCATTGACAACTTGCTTAAGTGTTTTGAAAACATGACTCACTTTGACACACAAATTCGAGTCCTTTGTTGTGATCCCAAAATCTTGAACCCCTTTTACTCCATTGGACAGGTTTTGATTTCTTTGACCAAATGTATCCCCAATAGTCTGATCCTTACTTGTAAACAGAAATAGATCTCTTTTCACTTTATGCCGTGAGGTTTGAATTAACTTGTTGTGTATCCTCTTTAATGGAGATCCTTCGAGTCTCGGCCCATATTGATAATTCTCTGGTTTCGGGCATTCATTTCGATCATACCTGGGACATGTCTTAGTAAAGTGCCCGATAACCCCACAACAGTAGCAATATATGGGGAGGTTCTCATACTTCAGTGGGATTGCATAAGTGATTCCTTTAAACCTTATAGTCACCCCCTTGCGCAATGGTTGGGAGATAATTATATTCACTTTAAATCATATACTTTCCCATGGAGCAAAAACCCGGGAAATCAAACTCATCAAGAGTCCCAATTTGATTCACAATTAAACGTCCCACCTTCTCTAGCATACAAGCAATCGGCATATCATACGCCCTCACCTATAACGACGTTCTTTTAATTCTGACCGAAGATGGGCGCTCCGTCCCGTCGAGGAGTTTAATAGCAAATAACGAATTTTCATAGTGCCACGGTTGGTTACTCAAAACCAGTCCCTATCAGCTACATCCTCAAAGCAAAATAGGAATAAATTTTATCCCCAATCTTGGACGGCCATCTGTTTCTTCGGATTCCACCCTCTACGCATGACTTCTAGAAGATAATAGCTATTAATTGGTTACTCCTACATAAAGTTCCCGGGGGGCAGTAAGAATTAGTGATCGTAATCTTGCCCTCATCATCTGACTCATCCCCAACGTCCACTACTTTCGTCTCCTTACCTTCCCATTCATCCATGATCTGTTCGTCAGTAAAAAGAATTTAAAAATGCAACCGGGATGATCCTGTGCAGACACAAAAAACCACACACCAACACAACAGGAAATCGACAAAAAACACACCTAAATTCAGAAACCAATACTAACCCTAAAACACAGATCGTAGAAGAAAAAACCCTAGACGATGGACAAACAGAAAGCCTGCCAAATAAAACGAGAGAAAGAAAACTGCCGAAAAACAACGATAAGAGTAGAAGAACAAGGAATGAAAATCACGCTATGAACCTGTGAAACCAATCTAACAAGCATGGCTAGCACCACGGACCTTCAACTCGGACATCCATAGGCAAACCCTATCTCAACAAACTCCTAAAGAGAGGAGGACAATCTTGTAAGTTTTTTCCTGAATGATACTTATTTATGAACGAAGAGAGTATTAAATAGAATCCGTTTGGAAACAAATTAATAAATTACACAAAACACACACACACACACACACACACACACAAAATTCTTACTACTCACATCATAACTTTTACTACTACAAATGAACCAAACAAAGCATCAAATACAACACTATTTTTTGCAATTTAAACTTTTACAACCACTTCTACAATAAATATATTTCATTTAAAAAACTAAAACTAAACAATTTTCAATATAGAATTTATAAAATTTTTTAAATTAAACATTTATTACCAAAATAAGTTTGCTCAGACATACACATTTATCATAGGCTATGGTTACCCACTATAACATCCATATCATGCATGTTTGTGATCTATCCGTTCAGTTATCTTGTTCTCATCTACAACTTCACATAGAACTCATACGCTACACATTCACTAAGGAAACTGGCTGAACCTCTGAAATTTTGAAATACCTCAAATATTATCCTCTCCATCTTACCAGTTCCATAGACCACCTCATGTTTTCAATTGCATTCCATTTCACCTCAAATTTTGAAAGTGGCTAAAGTGGCCATAGGTTTGGCCCGCATGTGGAAACGGGCCCAAAACTACTCGGCAAGGTCCCGGAAAGAAGCAATGCTGCCGCGAGGCAAGGAATCAAACCACATTCCGGCCTCATCTTGAATGTATTCGGGGAACACCTTGCACAAATGATGTGGCGTGCAGTTCCGATTGAACATGGCATATTTGAATGCGCTCAGGAAATTACCTGGATCCCCGGTACCATTGTAGATGGGCACTGGTGGAAGTTTAAACCCTTCGGGGAGTGGTGTGGCGAGAATCTCCGGGGAAAAGGGGTGATTATTTCCCCATCAGCATCAAGGCCTAACACCTTGTCGAGCTCGGCATCAAATTGAGCCTGCTCCTGTTCTATGGGATCAAGCAAACGGGATTTCTCCAGGCGAGCCCGCTTCGCCACATCGATAGGTCGGCGTTGGTCAGCGGCGGCTTGATCATCATAATGTAGCCTTGAGCCATTAAAACTTCGATTTGCCTCGGACGATACTGACCAGTGACGGCGGCGGTCCTGTCTGGTCCTGTGGGGAGGGCCTTCATTGAATGCGAGAGATTGATCTTGGCGGGGATGTCCTGCCACCTGATTGGCACCATTTTCGGCGCGCACACCGGAGTCGGTGCACCGATGATTCCATTCTTGGAATAGGCAGCGTGTTATTGAAGGAATGCTTGTTGCGCTTGCAATAGTTCAGGGGTTGGTTGAGGGTCAACCTGCGACGGTGCATGGGCGAGCGCGGGGTGCTGCGCATCTGTTTGCCCCGCGGACGGATCCTGGACTTACTGACGTGGCAACGGAAGATTTTGATCGACTGGAGGGTTCCGACGAGATCGAGTTGGATTCGTTGACTGGCGTGTATTCACCATATTTGACGTAATACGACGATGGACGATGCTAGGGTTTGCTGGTTCGTTCCGACTGTGCCAATTGATAAAGCCGAGACCCGGGTATCAAGTGAATCGCAATTGAGACGGTTCCCCGGAATAACCAAACAAGCAAGAACATAAGCAACCCAAGAATTTATGTGGTTCGATCCGGAGATCTACGTCCACGGCTGAAGGCTATCACCTTCAGAGATGTTTCACTATCTTTACTTTGAACACCGGAGTACAACCTTAAAAGTAGTGATTTTAGAATTCAGAATTGGAACCCTAATCTAAACAATATTTCTCCTATTTATACTATACAATAACACCCCTAACCGAATCCCTCAAAATCCGGCGAGCATATCTGCAAGGCTGTTTGGAAACTCGTCAATCACGCTATGCATTGGCTTCATCCAGCTGTGCCGCGCATGGGCTTAGCTGTGTTGGGCTTGCGCTCTTGAGCCCAATATCATGGCGGGCTGGACCGACCCGGTAAGATTGGGCCCATACCTATCAGATGCCCCCCACCAGCCGGAGCGAGGTAGGAGCTTCGGTTTAAAAGATGCATTTGGTTGGCCGAGGTGTATGTGTTGTGGCCGAAGTTGTATCGGAGTAGTATCAGAGGCCCGTGTAGTTGTAAGATGACGTCATACGTAGGGGAGTGGAAATTTCCCCGGGGTGAAAGAATCAACCGGAGTCGAACTGAGATACCCCCGGAGTGAAAGAATCAACCGGAGGCGAACTGAATTACCTCCGGGGTGAAAGAATCAACCGTAGTCAAACTGAATTACCCCCGGGGTGAAAGAATCAACCAGAGTCGAACTGAATTATCCCTGGGGTGAAAGAATCAACCGAAGTCGAACTGAATTACCCCCGGGGTGAAAGAATCAACCGAAGTCGAACTGAATTACCCCCGGGGTTAAAGAATCAACCGGAGTCGAACCATAAAGCTTCATGGGGAAGTAATTAGCCTAAGTTGAGTTGGCACGTGATCAGCATGCGTGCAGCGTGTGTACGACACGCGTGTGCGTCTCCCTAGGACGCGTGTAAAGCACACACCAATCTGAGGCATTGAATTTGAACAGACGCGGTCTGGGCCGTTGATATTTTATATTAGAGGGAAATGGAAGTAACAATTTCACTTACTTTTCATTTGCAAATTGCGATCAAAATCTAGCGGGAAGACGAGAAAGACTTCAGCAAATTTCTGGAAATTGCTTCAACCTCTTTGCACTCTTCTTCCAAATATCAAGTAAGTATGTCTTCTTCTTCAGAATCTACTAGTGTTAGGGAGGTGGGTACAGAAGAGCATCCTTTCGAGGCGGAACCTCTGCGAGTTATTTTCCCAAAGAGGAGTGAAAGTAGGAAAATATATAGGGCCGATTTAAGGGAGATCTGGTCCCGAGTAGTGAAATTTCCTACTTGCCTGGAGGAGGAGGCGAATCTGGAAGTGGCCTCAGTGGTGCCTCGGGTTATCGAAGCCCAAATCGAGGCGATGGTCTCGTCTTTCTATTTTCCGATAGACTTAGAATATATAATACCGGGGCCAAATGATAGGGCATGCTGTCCACCAAAGGGGTTTATATTAGTGTATATAGATCAGCTTAGGGTAGGGCTGAGGTTTCCCTTGTGGGATTTTGTGGTTGAGCTGTTGGAGTATTATGGTATAGATTTAGGTCAGTTAGTGCCGAATGCCGTAAGACAAATAGCCGGCTTTATGGTAGTATGTAAGACCTCGGGGGTAGACCCCTCTGTAGATTTATTTAGGTATTTTTTTCAGTTGAAGTCGATTGGGAAGGGGAAGGGTTGGTGCTCACTGAACCCGAGGCCGCAGAACGGGTTCAAGGTGCAAAATCCGAGTAAGGTGGATAACTCGAAGGTTAAGTTTATTTATGTAAAGGAGTCAAAGCCGATCCCGGGGTGGAGGCGGGAAGAAGTTGGAGATAGGGTACCAAAGGGCGTACTAGGGTCAGTCGAGGTGTTTGAGCAGGCGGGTACATTGAAGCAAGTTTTTACTGAGGAGGAGTTGGAGGAGGCCGGGTTAAGCCTATATTACACGAAGGGGCCGAAGTCGAGGACTTTGTCGCCCCAGAGCGAGGGCTCCACAGCCGGGGCTGAAGTGGAGGGTAGGAATTCTTTTGTTATGACTGATTGTGTAACCAACTATTATTGCCGTTTAATATGTTGATTGTTTGCCTGCAGTGGGGCGCTTTAAAACCAGTTTGCAGAAGGAAGTCGCCAGGAGCTCGCGGAGGACTCCGGTGCCAGAGAAAGCCGTAGCCCCAAAGAGTACAACTCCCGAGGTGGAGAAGGCTTCGGGGAAAGGTTTTGGTAAGGTGGCCGAAGAAGATGCCGCGAGGTCCGATGCGACCCCGAGGATGAAGAAGAGGTCGGGGCCTACGCTCACACCACCTTCTGTTTCAAAGAAGATTCGCACTGATCCCACCTCAGAGGTATGTTTACCATGCTTTAAATTTCCAATTTACTGGCCATGTCTGATAACATTCCTGTAGGCCCAGACAAGAGTGGCGGGCCATGAGGTGTCCGAGATGGAGGAAGTATGGACCCTTAGCCAAGGACTCATTGGGTTCGGGTGCCGGATGCAGAGGGAGGAGACGGAGGAGTTGGCCGACGAGCTGAGGAAACTCCGTAGGGAGTGTGACAAGCTCCGCGCCGAAGCAGTAGAGGCCAAGAGTGGCCAAGTGACAGCGCGGGGCAGGGCTCTCGATGCTGAGAAGGAGGTCGCCCGTCTCCGAAATGAGGTCACGGACATGGCTCTTCTCCGAGGGGAGTTGACCGCAGCTCGGGAGGAGCTGAAGAAGAAAGCTGAAGGCCAGGGGGCCATGTTGAAGGCATTCGTCGAGAAGCTTTCGCAAACGAAAACGTTTGTGAATTTTTTGACGAACTTCGTGGAGGTTGGCAATGCGGCGACCCGCTCCGAGGTGCTGGATGTTGTGAAGGATGCGTACCCGGAGGTAGATGTATACAGAAAGGAGTTCGGGTACGACTATGCATCTGTAGGCAATGTGGATGCCGCTTACTACAACACACTGTCCCAGATGCCGGAGTGGCCACTGGTGGAGGCCCTGGCCCAAAAGGGAACTATTCTGACGGCCCAGGATGTGATGAGCTGTATTGTAGACCAGGACGAGGAGTTCCTGGGATACTGAATGGGTATGCACGTGCCGGAGCCGCGATAGAGAGCCCCACCCCCAAGGATGGAGCCCGAGGCACTGGAACCAGCCTCCGGGGAGGGCGACGCCCTTCAACTGGTAGCCAACCCAGCAATAGCGCCGGGAGCCACCTCGGTTCCAGGGGAGGTCAGTGCCTCTCCTAACTCAGACGAAGATGTAGTGTAGGATTGCATGTTTCGATATATGTAATTGTAATAAACACTTCGTTGTATATTGCTACATTGATGAGATGTAAACGACCATTTGTGTATGCCTGTTTGAGTAGGAATACCGAAGTTGTTCTTTTTTTATGATTTAATATGCTGATGTTTACTTGTTAAGAAATGAAACACTTACAACACACAAAAACAAGCTCAAACCAAGAACGAATGAAAAACAAACTGGAATTCGGCCAAACAGAAACTGAACACAAAAAAAAAAAAAAAAAAAAAAAAAATGAAGAACACAAGGTTTTACGTGGTTCGATCAATGTGATCTACATCCACGGAGGCTCTATACACCTCAATTCACTCCACTAAACAATCAATTACAAGAAACAATCCAGAAAACTAGAAACCCCAATTCACAAGCCGAATTGAGCTTAAGAACCCTAGCTTTCTAATTCTAATGATTGAGAAGTGTTTACAGAGGGAAAACAACGTGTATCAACTTGTCTCTACTAGTGGATCAAATGTATATAAAGGTCTAAGCTCGAATCAAGAAGTATCAGGAGCTGTAACCAAATCAGTTTCAACTGCTCAAAACTGTTAGACGGACCTTTCACAACGATTTTACATGCAACGGTTCTAAACCGTTGCATAAGTCTGTTATAACCGCTTTGACTCCGGTTCTTTATTAACCTTCAAAACTGATCTGCCTTAAAACCGGTTCTCCAGCCCGGTTCTTCCCAACCTGAACCCGGTTCCTGATTCCTCACAACCTCTACTACAAACTATGACCACTTGATGAAATTGAACTGATATCTACATTACTGGTGTTGTTATAACCGTGCTGTAAATAACACATGTTCAGCAGGAGAACACTGAAGACCTTCACGAGGTCATTCAGAAGTTGATGCAGTCGATGAACTGGCTGCAGAGAGAGAGGGACGGCCTGAGGATATCGGTAGTTCCCAGGTTGGAGAAAAAACTATCTTCCGCAGAGAAGAAGTTAACCGAGGCCGAGAAGGCGAGAACCGAGGCTGCGGAAAAGGCCTTGGACCATCAACTGAAATACTTATCAAAATGTGCCGAAGTGGAGCGGCTCTTTGTCCACAAGAGGGAGTATGAGCGGATCCTGTCGGAGTTCGGCCTGTTAACCTTCGAGCAGATCGAGGAGCGAACTGTTGAGATTCAAAAGGAGATAGGAGTACTGATAGAGGCCGGACACACAGACTCCGTCGAGGTGGTTAGGAAATGGGAAGTACTAGAAATACTCCTGAGCATGTACGAAGACGTAAAAGGTCGCAGGAGATGGCGGCGTGCTTCGGAAGAAAATATTTCCAGCTGCAGCCGGGGTAAATCAGCGAAAGCCCACCGGAGGAGGCATAAGGGTGCGGCTAAAAAACCAACCGGAGTTGTGATTCGAGAGCCGGGCTCTGCAGCAATCTCGGATGAGGAAGTCCAGAGACTCGCTGAGGAGATTGAGGTGATGGCCCCAGCAGAGTGGGATCCTGTAGGATGGGCAAACACCCTAGGGCCAGCTCGGCATCCGAGTCCTAGCCAGCAAGGAGACCGAAGGAGTGGGAGGATCGGAGTCCAGACTCGGGGTGCTTCCAGATCCCGGAGACTCGGAGAAGCTCCCGAGGCGGGCCACGGCGCCGGAGTGCAAGGTATTGGTTAGGAGGTGATAGGTAGATAGGTTTAGGCTTAGGTAATACTATATATGTAATGCACTCTAGAAATAAAATGTATTTGAAAACAAACATGTACGTATGAAATTCTTTGTAAATGATAGGCTATTGATGTATGCGCTACATGATGCAAAACTCATATAAATTGTTTTGGGATAATGTAATGCGAGTAGTATATTGTTTGGTTCTCGGGAGTACAGAATGTATGAACTCTTGTCCGGAGACAAGATATAAAATCTCCTCGGACAGATCAGGCGAGAGTCAATGCTTGTATGATGACAAGGTTGGGAACCTCTCCGGATGGATCAGGCGAGAGGGAATTCTTGTCCGGGGACAAGGATTAGGATCTCTCCGGATGGATCGGGCGAGAGACAAATGTGTCCGGAGACAATTGACGATTGACACAACAAATATGCGTATAATCTAGGCCGGGGCGTCCCCGCGGCGTAGAGGAGAAGCAGTATATGCGTTGAAAGTAAAGACTCTTTATTCATAGTTATTGTCGGAACAATTGAAAAAATACAAGAGTAATCTTGAAGAATAAAGTACCGTGGTGGGGAAGTAAAGGCATGTAAAGAAAATAAAAGGAAGAATAAGTACTTGAAACGGGAAACTATAGATAGAAACGCCGCAGGTTGCTAACGTGCCAAGTGCGAGGCATATGGGTGCCGTCCAAGTATTCTAATTGATAGCTCCCGGAGGCGTGAGCAGCAGTGACGCGATAAGGCCCTTCCCAAATAGCGCGTGCAGTTTACCCTCGAGGGCGACTTTGCTAGCAGAGTTTAGCCGAAGCACCAAGTCTCCCACCTGGAACTGTGTTCCTCGGACCCGATTGTTGTGATATCTAGCTGTTTGCTGTTTACACTTAGCTTGATGGATGAAAGATTGTTCGCGGCGATGTTCAAGCTCGTCGAGGTTGGTCTGGAGTGCTTCTTCGTTGGCTTTGGGATCGAGGTGTCGAAGTCTGGGGCTGTGTACCCCCACCTCGGCAGGAATGACAGCCTCGGAGCCGTAGGTGAGGCTATAAGGAGTTTCCCCGGTGGAGGAATGTGGCGTTGTGCGATAAGCCCAGAGAACTTGCGGAAGATTCTCAGCCCAGAGACCCTTGGCCTGATCCAGTTGTTTTTTTAGGCCGTCAACAAGAGTGCGGTTCGTGACTTTGACTTGGCCATTAGCTTGGGGGTGAGCTACCGAGGTGAAAGCCTGTTTGATGTACAACTCTTCGCACCAGGATCGAAAGGGATCGTTGGAGAACTGCTTGCCATTGTCTGATATGATTGTACTTGGAATGCCAAAGCGACATATAATGTTACGCCAGACAAATTTTAGAATGTTCTGACTAGTGATGGCAGTGAGTGGCTCGGCTTTGACCCATTTAGTGAAATAGTCAACAGCTACCACAAGGAATTTGAATCCTCCCGGAGCAATTGGGAATGGACCCACGATGTTGATACCCCACTAGATGAATGGCCAGGCGCTTTGTATTCCGATGAGTTCGGTTTGTGGCAGGTGCTTCACTCGGGAGTGCCGCTGACATTTGTCGCACTTCGACACCAAATTGTGGGCATCATTAAACAAGGTGGGCCAGTAGTATCCCCACCGAAGCACTTTCTTGGCCAAAGTACGTGATCCTATGTGACTTGCACATGATCCCTCGTGAAGTTCCCAGAGGACATAGTCGGCTTGGGCCGGGCCGAGTTGGCCCGGCTGCAAGTATAACTGACGGTACAAGACCCCGTCGTGAAGTGTGTACTTCGGTGCTTTCAAAAGTATCTGCCGAGCAAGCAGTTTATCCTCTAGCAGGGTGCCATTTCGGAGATACTGAATGACCGAAGTCATCCAAGTGGGATCGACATCAGTCAACACAGAACCACCTGTTCATTGATTGAAGGATGGGCTGCTTTTTCGACAATTATGTCCGGGGACACATTCGTCGGGACTGCGGAGGCCATTTTACTGAGAGTATCAACCTTAACATTTTCTTCGTGGGGGATCTGCTGAATATCAGTGGAGGTAAAAGTTAACAAAAGTGTACGAGTTAAAGCCAGATACCTTTTCAACGTATCATCTTTCGCCGCATATGTGCCCTTGATTTGACTAGAGACCACTTCAGAATCATTGTATAACTGGATATGCAACGCCCTGAAGGTTTGAACGAGTGGAAGCTCAGCAATGACTGCCTCATATTCAGCCTCGTTGTTCGTCACTTCAAACTTGAAGCGCAGGACATATTTGATTTCGATACCATTGGGACCAGTGAGAAGGACCCCAACACCACTGCCTCGGGTAGCAGAGGAACCGTCTACGTAGACATGCCACCTGTTGGCTTTGGCTTCGAGGTCGGGTTGGAGTGCAGGCTCGGTACTTGTAATTGCCTCGGGGTCGTTGAATGGGACTTCGATGAGGAAATCCGCGAGAGCTTGACCCTTGATGGCTCGGCGAGGTAAAACTGTATATCATGTTCCCCGAGCTCAATTGCCCACTTAGCCAAACGTCCCGATACATCAAGTTTGATAAGAACCTGGCGAATAGGTTGATTTGTGAGGACCCGGATAGCATGCCCCTGAAAGTAGGGACGAAGGCAGCGTGCCACCATGACTAGAGCCAAAACTATTTTTTCTGCCACGGAGTAACGGGTTTCTGCCCCCTGGAGGGCTCGACTAACAAAGTACACGGGTTCTTGAATGCCGTGATCCTCGCGGACGAGGGCCGCACTAATTGCTTCATCGGCAGAGGCCAAGTATATATAGAGGGGCTCTTCGGGGAGAGGCGCTGACATAGTAGGTAACTGGCTGATATGTCATTTCAGAGCCTCAAAGGCTTCGTCGCACTGCGAAGTCCACTCAAATTTCTTTGTCTGGCGCAAAATTTTGAAAAAGGGAAGTTGGCGCTCTGCTGCCTTGGATAAAAAGTGATTTAGGGCGGCGAGGCTACCAGTCAAACGTTGGACATCTTTTACGGTCTTTGGTATCTGAAGATCCAATACATCCCTGATTTTCATTGGGTTGGCCTGGAGGCCGTGCTGAGATACCATGTACCCAAGGAATTTTCCCGATCCGACACCAAAAGTACATTTAGCTGGATTGAGTTGAAGATTATGGCGCCGTAGTGTGCTTAATGTCTCGGCAATGTCCTGCACACATGATTCAGGAGAATAACTCTTGATGACGAGGTCAAGATATACCTCAACATTGCGGCCTATCTGATCTCGGAAGACGTGACCCATAAGACACTGATATGTTGCCCCGGCATTTTTGAGTCCAAAGGGCATCTTCTTGAAAGCGAAGACACCAAAATCAGTGATGAAAGTTGTTATAACAGCATCCCGGCGGTCCATGTGGACTTGGTGGTATCCCTTGTACAAATCCAAAAAGCAAAGTACCTTATACCTGGTAATGGCTTCGGCTTTCTGGTCAATAGGTGGTAAAGGATAGCAGTCCTTCGGACAGTGTTTGTTGAGATCAGAAAAATCGACACACATCCTCCAAGCCCCATTGGACTTTGTCACCATTACTGGGTTAGAGAGCCAGGATGGATAGTGGACTTCGAATAGGATGTCGGCATCCACGAGCTGTTGTACCTCAGTTCGGATAGCTGCATTTCTCTCCGGGGCAAATTGCCGCCGCTTCTGTTGTATTGGCTTCACATTAGGGTCAATGTTTAGTTCGTGAGTGATGAGGTCAGGAGAGACTCCCGGCATATCTAGGGGAGACCAGGCAAAAATTTCGGGGTACTCGCTTAATGCTTGGATGATGGCATTGTGTAACAAAGGCATGCCCACTGCGCCTATTTTAACAGTTTGCTCCGATTTAACAGAATCCAATGGCACTTTGGCGATGTCATTTCCAAGTGGCTCGGAGACACCCGGAGCGGGTTCCGGAGTGGCTATTTGAAATTGGGGCTGAGGAGGAGCCTTGGTTGTTTTCTTGAGTGCAACATACATGCAATCATTGGAAATTCTCTGGTTGCCACGGATGGTGACTTCTCTGTGGGGTGTAGGAAACTTCAATGTTAGGTGATATGTGGAATAAATGACCTTGGCTGGGGTAAGCCAGTCCCGACCAAGGATCATGTTGTACGGCGACGAGGAAGATACCACATAGAAATCCGCAAAAACAGTTTTTATCGCTGGGTATGTACCAAGCGATGCGGGGAGGTTGATAATGCCCTCAGGTTGGACCTCTCCTTGGGTGAAGGTCCATAGAGGCCCGGGAGCAGGTCGGAGCTGCTCGCGGGGTATGCCCATCTTTTGGAAGCAATCGGAGAATATAACACTTACAGCGGCGCCATTGTCAACAAAAACTTGCTTAATAGTGACGTTGGCCACGACCATGTCAATGACGATGACATCTGTGTGAGGGGTGAGCTTGGGAACATGATCGTCCTTGGTAAAGCTCACTGTTTCAGATTTATGGAGGCGCTTGTGACGTGGCTCCTCAGGAGAAGGCCTGCGCGCTTCGACTTTGAGGGCACTTCGGGAAGTCCCTGCTGGCATGGCGCCATAGATCACATTTATTATACCATGAACAACATGATTTGGTGGGTTGTCCCCAGGACCTCCATGAGGTGGCGGAGGTGGCAACAATTGAGGTTGTTGAGGTTGATTTTGTTGGCGATTGTCTTGGTCTTGCCGTTGGTAATTGTTATACCCCGACCTGTTGTTTTGCCATTGGGGTCTACTCTGTCTTGGGCCTCTGCCATTGTAACCTCCCCGACCTTGTTGTTGACCCCCATTCTGGTTCGACTGAGACCTGTCCTCGGCCCGAGCAATGTACTACCGGAGAAAGCCACGCTTCAAACAATCTTCGATCTCCTTACAAAGTTCTCGACACTCCTCGGTGTCGTGCTCATGGTCGTGGTGATACGCACACCACTTTTCACGATTACGTTTCTCTGCCGGAGCAGTCATCATGGTCGCAAGTCATTTTTGTGAACATAAAATATTTCTGTTCTTGATCGCGTAAGGGGCGTGAATTGAGGAGGATCACTGCGAGGCTCCAACCTGCCTTTGCCCAATCGACTAAAAGCACTAGTCCGGATATTAGTCCTAGCTTGCGTTCTGTCTGATTGCTTCTTAGTGGTGTACTTCTCTCGCTTCCGTCGGGTTTGCTCCTCAGCCTTGGGAAACCTACTCACAGTTCCAAAAAGAGCTCGGGTTGTGGTTGGAGGGTGCCGCGCGAGCTCAGTGTAAAGCGGTCCCGCTCGGAGACCGTTCATAAAAGCAGTGATGATAACATCATCGAACCGGCTACCGACTTTCAAGCTCTCTGTAGTGAAGCGTTCGAGAAACTGAGAAACAGTCTCCTAGTCCCGTTGCTCAAGATTCATCAGATCGGCTAAAGTGGCCATAGGTTTGGCCCGCATGTGGAAACGGGCATAGAACTGCTCGGCAAGGTCCTAGAAAAGAAGTAATGCTGCCGCGAGGCGAGGAATCAAACCAAATTCTGGCCTCATCTTGAATGTATTTGGGGAACACCTTGCACAAGTGATGTGGCGTGCAGTTCCGATTGAACATGGCATATTTGAATGCGCTCAGGAAATTACCTGGATCCCCGGTACCATTGTAGATGGGCACTGGTGGAAGTTTAAACCCTTCAGGGAGTGGTGTGGCGAGAATCTCCGGGGAAAAAGGGGTGATTATTTCCCCATCAGCGTCAAGGCCTAACACCTTGTCGAGCTCGGCATCAAATTGTGTCTGCTCCTGTTCTATGAGATCAAGTAAACGGGATTTCTCCAGGTGAGCCCGCTTCGCCACATCGACAGGTCGGCGTCGGTCAGCAGCGGCTTGATCATTATAACGTGGCCTTGAGCCATTAGAACTTCGATTTGCCTCGGACGATACTGACCGGTGACGGCGACGATCCTGTCTGGCCCTGTGGGGAAGGCCTTCATTGAATGCGAGAGATTGATCTTGGCGGGGATGTCCTGCCACCTGATTGGCACCATTGTCAGCGCGTACACCGGAGTCCGCGCACCGATGATTCCATTCTTGGAATAGGGCAGCGTGTTCTTGAAGGAATGCTTGTTGCGCCTGCAATAGTTCAGGGGTTGGTTGAGGGTCAACCTGCGCCGGTGCATGGGCGAGCGCGGGGTGCTGCGCATCTGTTTGCCCCGCGGGCAGATCCTGGACTTGCTGACGCGACAACGGAGGATTTTGATCGACTGGAGGGTTCCGAGTTGGATTGGCTGACTGGCGTGTATTCACCATATTTGACGTAATACGGCGATGGACGATGCTGGGGTTTGCTGGTTCATTCCCACAGACGGCGCCAATTGATAAAGCAGAGACCCGGATATCAAGTGAATCGCAATTAAGACGGTTCCCCGGAACAACCAAATAAGCAAGAATATAAGCAACCCAAGAATTTACGTGGTTCGATCCGGAGATCTACGTCCACGGGTGAAAGCAATCACCTTCAAAGATGTTTCACTATCTTTTCTTTGAACACCGGAGTACCACCTTACAAGTAGTGATTTTAGAATTCAGAATTGGAACCCTAATCTAAACAATATTTCTCCTATTTGTACTATACAATAACAACCCTAACCGAATCCTTCAAAATCCGGCGAGCATATCTGCATGGCTGTTTGGAAACTCGTCAATCACGCTGTGCATGGGCTTCATCCAGCTGTGTTGCGCATGGCTTAGCTGTGTTGGACTTGCGCTCTTGAGCCCAATATCATGGCGGAATGGACCGACCCAGGAAAATTAGGCCCATACCTATCAGATTACATTTGTGTTCTCCTGTTAAAATAAACTTATATTTGTTTCAGATTTGTGTGTGAACAGATGTTATTGGAAGGGTTATTTCATGCGAAGAGTCTTATTTGAATTCTTTCGGCAACAGAAGGCTTCGTTTCCACATTCAAGACATGGAGTACAGTTTAATTATATATACAACATTTGTACTCTATGCATATATTTTCAAAGAATCTCGCAAAAAAAACTATTATTATTATTATTATTATTATTATTATTATTATTATTGTTATTATTGTTATTATTATGTAAAAGCAGGACAGTTGGAGATAATTCCAAGAATGAAAAATTGGGAACAAATTTTGAAAAAAGAACAAAATAAAAGAAACAAAATAAAAAAGAAATTGACACGTTAAATTGAGAACAAGCAAAGAGAAGCAAGAGAAGTTGGGAACACTTAAAAAATTAGGCCTGAGTTTACAATGGTATCATAATCCTACCACTAACAATTTACAATTTATGTTTTTCTCTTTTTCATACAAAATTTTAAATCGTTAAAAATATTCTTTTGACTCTATTTAATATGAAAATTATAAAATTAATTAGTTTCACATCTATAATTTAATATTCATATTGCATATTTAAAATAAAATATAAATTAATTTATAAATGTAGGATACTTTTTATTTTATTAATTGTAATATATTTCTTTATTTAAAATGTTTTCATAATAAATAATAAGATGGGATTCTTCAAGAAAGAACTTTTATTTTTGAAAAATGTAATATTATTTTGTTTTCACTTATATATATAACTTAATAATTTTTGGATCACTTTGAATTGTTTTGTGTGAAGAGGAAGTTAATAAAATGATATAATTTGTCTGAGTAATATTTATGCTAGATAAAAAAAAAAAAATTGTATGCCAATCAAAATAATTGTTAGGCTAATTAGTTTTTTTCTCTTAATTTCAATTTTATGATATAAAAAATTGCGTTTGCTCTAAATCCTTCAAGCTCCAAAATTTCGATTACAATTAGTTATTTGTGTAGCTGAATTTACTAATAACAATGGATGTGTTAAATCAACATGTTTAAATATAATATATATTAAAGATGATGTTTAAAAGTCAAATTGTTTGTCTCTCTTTGAAATATAGTTAAAGAATTAAAATTAAGTTTGACTTATTTCGTTTATGGTGAAAAAGAGTGGCAGACCAAGAAAAAAGAAGTTAAAGTTGCTAATGTGAATGAATGAACAAAGAAGTAAAAATACTACATTTAGTAATAATCTTCATTTAAATTCTTATAAACTATTTAATCTCAAACTTATATATTGAATTTTAAATTAAATCGTACTGCAATAAACATTAATATACATCATTGTAACAAATGGGTTGTCAATGTTAATAACATAAAAATAACCCCAAAATACACGATTACTATTTCATTATCTTATTAATTTTATTTATAACAAAAAATATATTAATCAAAATATTCTATTCAATTGAAATAGGTATAATATGGTTTCAATAAAAAGAACATAATCTATTTTTAGGATAGAATATATTGTAATCGTTTAATCTAAATTTTTTAGGGTATTGATTTATCCATTGTTAAAGCGCAATCCGCTTATCCAAGGAATTCGAAGTAAAGTATGATTACTAACGCTACCAAACGCAAGAAAAGCAAAGAACACAAGATATACGTGGTTCGATCCGGAGATCTACGTCCACGGGCGGAGGCAATCACCTGCCAAGGTATTTTTCACTATCTTCCTTTCAATCTTACACGTAGTAGTTTTAGAGTACAAAGTGCGAACCCTAAATCTGAGTCCAATTCTACTATTTATACTATACAATTCAAAACCCTAACTAAATCCCTACAATTGCGCTTATCAAATCTGCATGGAAGTTAGGAGGAGATCATGGGGATCGCCCATCAAATCTGCATGGAAGTTAGGAGGAGATCATGGGGATCTCAATTCCCAAATATGCCGCGATTGGGCTCAGGCATAACTGGGCCGACTTAGCTGTGTTGGGCTCACGCTCCTGGGCCCAGACCCGGAGTTGCTGGGCCATACCTATCAGATGCCCCCCCACCAACCGGAGCGAGGTAGGAGCTTCGGTTAATAAGAAGGCATGGTGGAACCCAGGCTGAGGTTGTCAACGGGGACCGAGCTGAGTAGTCCCCGGGGTGAAGAACTTGATAAGGACCGAACTGGACCAATTTGAAGTACCCCCGGGATCATGGGGTCGACTGGAGCCGAGTTGATGCATCCCCGGGGTGGAGAACTCCATGGGGACCGGACCGAAGTAACCCCGAGATAATGGGGTCTGATGAGGCCGAGCTGAAATATGCCCGAGGTGAAGGGGTCACCGGAGTGAGTCCCAAAACTTCTTGGGGAAGGGTGAGTTGATGTGATTGGCGGCGCCATCATTAGGAGAAGGGATGTGAAGTGACGCGTTTGAGAATTCCAAGAAGCGTGTCTCCCACACGCCTTGGTAACTGTAACGCGCATGACGTCCACGCACGAATCTGAGACACGAAATTTGAAAATGCCAGATCTGAGCCGTTGATGCATTAGTATATATAGAGAAGGCTTGCACAGTAAATTCATTATTCTCATTTGCGACTTGCAAGATACAGAGAGCGGGAAAAAAGAGATTCATCTGTGCCATTTGTGAACCATCTCAAATTGAAACCAAGTAAGTATGTCTTCCTCATCGTCTTCATCTTCAATTAGAGAGGTAGGGACCGATAAAACCCCGTTAGATGTATCACCCCTGCTCTTTATCATTCCAGAAAGAAGAGTGATTAGGATGGTATATAGGGCAGACGACATGGAATCCGGCACACGGGCAGTAGGGTTTAATGAGTGTTTAGAGGAGGATTTTGAGGTGGACGTAGAGGCGTTGCGGATGACGCGGGTGCAAATAGAAGCCCTGATTCCAACCTTTTACTTTCCTTTTAACTTAGAGTACATAGTGCCGGAGCCTAGTGACCGAGCTTGTTGCTCGCCAAGGGGCGTGATAAGTGTGTATATAGACCATTTGAGAATAGGAATTAGATTCTCCCTTTGGGACTTCGTAGTGCAGTTGCTGAGGTATTACGGCATCGCCCTGAGTCAATTAGCACCCAATGCCATGAGTCAAGTTGTCGGATTTACAGTGGTATGTAAGAATGCCGGGGTGGAACCAAACGTAGATTTGTTTAGATTTTTCTTCCAACTGAAAGCCTTCGGGAAATCGAAGGGATGGTACTCCTTTAGTCCCAGGGCCCGAGGTGGGTTTAAGGTGCAAAACCCGAGTAAGGTGGAGGGTTGGAAGGAGAAATTTATTTATGTGAAGACTGGCGTGGTCCTCCCGAGGTGGAGGAGGGAGGAGGTAGTAGATAATGCCCCGGTGGCAGAGCCGGAGCCGGAGGTTGTAAGACAATTTCGTACTGTAGGTACATTCAAGACCCTCTGCACCGAGGAGGAGTTGGAGGAGGCAGGGTTAAGCCCGTATTACTCGGGCGGAGCAGAGGAGGATCCCACCCGGGGGCAGGAGTCGGCGGCCGGGGCAGCCGAGGAGGGTAGGAACTTTAAAATTGTGTAACTGACTATAACTTGCACAGGATTAACCACGAATTTCTTTTGCAGTGGGACGCTTCGGAAAGGAGACCTCGGGAAGCCCTGCGGTGCCCGCGGCGTCAAAGAAGAAGGGAACTGCAACCGAAGTGGCACCTAGAATTAGGGTGTCGCCGAGTCCGAGACCGTCAGCAGGGACGGAGGAAGATGCTGTGGTCGCGGGGGCAACCCCGAGGTCGAAGAGGAGGTCGGAGCCGTCTGTGACTCCACCGGGAGCGGCCAAAAGACTGTGCACGGAGTCGATCCCCGAGGTAAAGCATGTATAACCACTGCCGGGGTGAAAAACTGTTCCTGTAGCTTTTTTCTGATGTTTGTTTTTGGTTTTGTGTTTCAAGGGGCAAGGACGCACAAACGTGCTGGGCCTGGAGGGGCCCGATACCGAGGAGCTTCTACGGCTGGCTCAGGAGATCATGGACCTCGGCCGAAGGAGCGAAAGAGAGGCCAAGGAAGAGCTAGCCGAGGGGGTGAGGGAGCTGCGTTCTCGTAATGATAGGTTAACTCATGACCTGTCCGAGGCTCGCAAGAGAGCTTCCTTGGTGGAGAAGGAGGTGGCGCGGCTGCGCGAGGTGGAAGCAGAAGCCGGGGTGCTCCGCGGCAAAGTGGCGGAACTGCGGGTGGAGCTGAAAGCCAAGGAGGTGGCCGTAGTTGAGGGCTAGGGGGCCGTGCTGAAGACATTTGCAGAGAAACTGTTGCAAACCAGCACATTTCTCGACTATCAGACAAGCTTCGTTGCGGTCGGGGACACGACAACACGGTCAATGCTGCTGGAGAAAGTCAAGGAAATCTATCCGAACGTGGATGTCTATCGTCTGGAGTTCGGATACGATTTCAATGCTGTGGGCGCCGTGGAGGAGGCGTATTACAAGCACTGGGTCGTGTCTCAGAGTGGCCCTTGGTGAAGGCTCTGGCGGAGAAGTAGACGATTCTGAGCGCCGAGGAGATCGCTGCTTGTGATGTGGATCAAGACGAAGAGTTCTTGTCCTTTCGACGGGGAGAGCTTATCACGGAGCCGAGGGCCAAGGATCCACCCCCGCGCATGGAAATCACAGCGGAGGCAACGGGGGGTGACGCGGGGGTGATCAAAGAACTGCCAGAGGAAGAGCACGAGGAGGAGGTGGAGGTGCCGGAGGCAGCTGGAGTTGAACAGGGGGAGGTCAGTCGTTCCCCCTAATTTTGATGAACTGTACATATAGTAGATGCTAGGATAAATCTGTATTTCTGGTGTAATGACCGCAAACAATGTATACACTTGTTGTTTTTGAATGTGAAATCGGTTTTTGGCAATATTGTTGAGTTACTGCTTTGTCGTCGGTGTGAGTATTTCATTATAGTACTGATTTTGTGCTGCAAACAGGAGAATACCGAGGAGCTTCATAATGTAATAAAGAAGCTCATGCAGTCTTTGGACTGGTTCCGCGGGGAAAAAGATAATCTGCAAAAACAAGTAGTTCCTCGGTTGGAGAGGAGAGTGGCTGTGGCGGAGAGAAGGGCAAAGGAAGCCGAAGAGGCAAGGGCCCAAGCTGTGGAAAAGGCGAGAGATCAGCAGCTGAAATATTTGTCAACGGTCGCCGAACTAGATCGAGTCGTCATCCACCAAAAGGAGTATGAGCGAATACTGACGGAGTACGGCCTGCTAACCTTCGAGGAGGTAGAGGAGCGGATAACCGAGATTCAAGGGGAAATTACCGCATTGATGGCGGCCGCTCACACAGACTCCTCCGAGCTTATTAGAAAGAGAGAAGTACTGGAAATACTCCTTAACATGTACGAGGGCTTGAGAGGCCGCGGCAGGTGGCGCCGTACTGCAGAAGAATATATTGCGAGCTCCAGCCGGGGCCAAGATTTCTCGAAAGCTCCGCGGAGGAGTAAAAAGGGGACAACAGGAAAAGACAAAGGGATCATAATTCAAGAGCCGACCCCGGTGGCTGTTGCTGAGGAGACCTCGCTAGCTGTTGCGGAGGAGGAGATTGAGAAGCTAGCTAAGGAGATTGAAGTGATGGACCCCGCAGAATGGGATCCCGCGGAATGGGCTAACACTTTGAGACCAGCGCCTCAACAAAGTCCTCGGGGTCGAGGAGGGAGCAATGTTCCGAGGCCAGTTCTGAGAATGAGTCCACAGCGTAGAGGAGGTCGAAGCAGGGGAAGAACCGGAGTTCAAAGCCGAGGAACCTCCAGATCCCGGAGGACGCGAAGAAGCTCCCGGGACGGATCCCAATGCCGGAGCGCGGAGTATTGGCTCGGAGGCCGAAGATAATGCTTTGTTGTTATAATAACACATATATATATGTAAAAAACCACTTTTGTGAAACAAAATTTCGAAAATATTTTGATATGTTTAATAAGTGTGTTAAATAAAAGTAGGTTGATCATGAGGCAACTTCTTTAAATTATTTTGACAAGCCATTATGAAAATAATGTGGTAGTTAGTACTCGGGAGTACAATACGTAAATAAGGCCTTATAGAGAAACAAGGCAGAAAATCTCCTCGGACGGATCGGGCGGGAGCTAATGATCTCTCCGGACGGATCAGGCGAGAGTGAATTACCTCTCCGGTTAAACTGGCGAGAGGGAATATATGTCTGGGGACGAAATGCTGATCCCTCCGGACGGATCAGGCGAGAGATCAGTGTGTCCGGAGACAGATAATAATGAGTCTAGGCCAGGGCGTCCCCACAGCGTAGAAGAAAGTATAGTAATATACGTAAAGTTAAAACATTATTCAAAGTAATTGCCGGAACAATTGAAGAATACAAAGAGACTCATAAAAGAAAATGTTATAGTACGGAAATGAAATAACGTACAAAGAATATAAAGGTAGAAAAAGGTACTTGACGATCGGGAATCATAGATAAAAACGCCGTAGATTAGTAACATGCCATGTTCGGGGTATCGGCGTACCATGTAGATGTGCTAACTGATAGCTCCCGGAGGCATGCGCGGCAACAACGCGGTAAGGCCCTTCCAAGGCGGCATGCAGTTTGCCCTCAGGGGCAGCTTTGCTGGCAGAATTTAACCGAAGTACTAGGTCTCCGACTTTAAACTGAGTACCCCTAACCCGGAGGCTGTAATACTGAGCTGCTCGTTGCTTACATTTAGCTTGTTGAATAAAGGATTGATCATGGCGGTTCTTGAGTTCATCCAAGTTAGTACGGAGAGCATCGTCGTTAGTCTCGGGATCGAGGTTAGCGAGCCGGGGACTGGGTACCGCAACCTCAGCAGGGATGACAACCTCGGAGCCATAAGTGAGGCTGTATGGGGTTTCTCCGGTTGACGTGTGCGGCGTGGTACGATAGGCCCAGAGAACCTGCGGAAGATTCTCGGCCCAGAGGCCTTTAGCTTGATTTAAGCGCTTCTTTAAACCATTAAGCAGGGTGCGGTTGGTGACTTCGACCTGACCATTGGCTTGAGGATGAGCGACCGAGGTGAAAATTTGTTTGATGTGCAACTCCTCGCACCAGGACCGGAAGGGGTCATTGGCGAACTGTTTGTCATTGTCGGAGATAATGGTGCTCGGGATGCCGAAGCGACATATGATGTTACGCTAAACAAACTTCAAGATGTTTTGACCGGTTATAGCAGTGAGGGGCTCGGCTTCAACCCATTTGGTGAAGTAATCCACTGCAACCACAAGAAATTTTAAGCCTCCCGGAGCAACTGGAAACGGGCCTACAATGTCGATTCCCCACTGGATAAATGGCTAGGCACTTTGTATGCTAGTGAGCTCGGTTTGTGGTAGATGCTTCACTCGGGAGTGTCGCTGACACTTGTCACACTTTGTCACTAAATTATGGGCATCATTAAATAACGTGGGCCAGTAGTATCCCCATCGGAGGACTTTCTTGGCCAACGTCCGCGAGCCAATATGGCTTGTAGAGGCCCCCTCGTGAATTTCACGGAGAATATAGTCGGCCTGGACTGGGTCAAGGCAGCGAAGACTAGGCTGTAAGTATGACTGACGGTACAAGATTCCGTCGTGGAGTGCATACTTCGGTGCTTTAAGAATTATGCGCCGAGCGAGTAATTTATCACCTGACAGTGTACCATCCCGGAGATAATGGACGATAGGGGTCATCCAATTGGGACTGTTCTCAGTCAATACAGAAACCGTCGCCTCATGAATGGAAGGGTGGATAGCATCTTCGACGATTATGTCCGGAGACATGTTGGTCGAGACCGCGGAGGCCATTTTGCTAAGAGCATCAACTTGAACATTTTCTTTGCGAGGCACCTGCTGGATATCAACCGAAGCAAAAATCGACAAAAGCTTAAGTGTCAAAGCGAGGTATCTTTTCAACGTATCATCCTTGGCTGCATAGGTGCCTTTAATTTGACTAGAGACCACCTCGGAGTCCGTGAAAAGCTGGATATGCGAAGCTGCAAAGGATTGAGCGAGTCGGAGCCCAGCAAAAACTGCCTCATATTCCACTTCGTTGTTGGTCACCTTGAACTTAAATCGCAAGACATACTTGATTTCAACGCCATCGGGGCCAATGAGAAGGACCCCGGCGCCACTACCTCGAGTCGCAGAGGCACCATCCACGTATAATTTCCACTTGCGTGCTTCAGCTTCGAGATCGGAGTAATTAGGAGGAGTGGCATGTGCAGTCGAATCGGGGTCAGTAAATGGTGCTTCTACCAAAAAATCCGCAAGGGCTTGGCCTTTGATAGCCCGGCGAGGTAGAAATTGAATATCATATTCCCCGAGTTCGATGGCCCACTTAGCCAGACGCCCTGACACATCGGACTTAACGAGGATTTGGCGAATAGGGTGATTAGTGAGAACCCTGATGTCACGTCCTTGGAAATAGGGCCGCAGGCGGCGGGCCGCCATGACCAGGGCCAACACTATTTTTTCTACCACCGAGTATCGGGTCTCCGCCCCTTGAAGTGCTCGGCTCACGAAATACACGGGTTGCTGACTCCCATGATCTTCGCGGATGAGGGCCGCGCTGATTGCTTCCTCGGCAGATGCCAAATATACATAAAGGGGCTCCCCGGGGACAGGCGCGGACATAGTGGGCAACTGCTTGATGTGTTGCTTTAAAGCCTCAAAGGCCTCGGAGTCCACTCAAATTTCTTTGCCTGAAGCAAAATTTTGAAGAATGGGAGCTGACGCTCTGCGGCCTTAGATAAAAAACGATTTAAGGCCGCGAGACCGCCGGTGAGACGCTGAACATCCTTCACCGTCTTCGGTGGCTGAAGATCCAATACATCTCTGATCTTGGCCGGCTTAGCCAGGAGACCATGCTGCGAAACCACGTATCCTAGATATTTACCTGAGCCAACGCCAAAGGTACACTTGGCCGGATTGAGGCGAAGACTATAGCGTCGTAACGTGCTCAGCGTCTCGGCAATGTCCTGTATACATGTGGCGGTGGAGGAACTTTTAATAACAAGATCGTCAACGTATACCTCGACATTTTGACTGATTTGATCTCGGAAGACGTGGTCCATAAGGCGTTGGTAAGTGGCTCCAGCATTCTTGAGCCCGAAGGGCATTTTTTTGAAGGAAAAACACCCGAAGTCAGTGATAAAGGCCATTTTGAGGGCATCACGGCGATCCATATGAATTTGATGGTATCCCTTGCATAACTCTAAAAAGCAAAGTGCCTTGTGCCCAGTAATGGCCTCGGCTTTTTGGTCGATGGGGGGCAGAGGATAACAATCCTTTGGTCAGTGCTTATTGAGGTCAGAGAAATCAACGCACATTCTCCACGCCCCACTGGACTTCGTCACCATCACGGGATTAGAAAGCCAGGACGGATAATGTACTTCGAACAGAATGTTTGCGTCCAGGAGCTGTTGGACTTCAGTTCGGATGGCTGCGTTCCTCTCCGGAGCAAATTGCCGCCATTTTTGTTGTATGGGCTTCACGTCGGGGTCAATATTTAATTTATGAGTGATAAAGTCTGGAAAGACCCCCGGCATATCCAGGGGGGACCACGTAAAAACTTCAGAATATTCGCGTAAGGTCTGTATGATGGCATTGTGTAGCAATGGGATGTTTACGGCGCCGACTACAACAGTCTGTTCCGGTTTAGCCGGGTCGAGCGGCACCTTAACAGTATCGTCACCGAGTGATGCAGACGAATCCGAGGTAGGAGCCGAGGTGGCTACTTGAAACTGTGGCTTGGGAGGAACCTTCGTTGTCTTTTTAAGTGCTACATACATGCACTCTTTAGAGACCCATTGATTGCGACGGGTGGCCACCTCGCCGTGGGGTGTAGGAAACTTTAGTGCGAGGTGGTATGTGGAACAAACGGCCTTCGCCAGGGTGAGCCAATCTCGGCCCAAAATCATGTTGTATGGAGATGGAGAATTGACCACATAAAAATCGACGAAGATGGTTTTTATTGCTGGATAGGTACCGAGCGAAACGGGAAGGTTGATGATTCCTTCAGGTCGAACCTCACCCTGAGTGAAGGTCTGTAACGGCCCAGGGGCCGATTGGAGTTGTTCATGATGGATGCCCATTTTTTGGAAACAATCAGCGAATATGACGCTAACTACGGCTCCATTGTCGACAAAAACTCGTTTTATTGTAACATTAGCCACGGCCATATCCATTACGATGGCATCAGTATGTGGGGTGAGCTCGGGAACAGGATCTTCATCAGTGAAACTTATAGTTTCAGATTTGTGGAGGCGTTTGTGGCGTGGCTCCTCGGGAGGAGGTCTGCGCGCTTCCGCCTTCAGGGCACTTTGGGAAGTCCCGGTTGGAATGGCCCCATAGATCATATTTATAACGTGATTGGGCGGATTGTCTCCAGATCCTCCATGAGGTGGCGGATGCGGCAGCAATTGTGGCTGTTGACGACCTCCCTGGTCTTGCCGAGCATAGTTGTTGTACCCCGACCTGTTATTCTGCCACTGAGGTCTGTTTTGTCGTGGACCTCGGTCGTTGTAACCTCCGCGGCTTTATTGTGAGCCTCCATTTTAGTTTGACCGAGACATGTCCTCGGTCCGAGCTACATACTGCCGTAAGAAACCCCTCTTCAAGCAATCTTCAATTTCTTTTCCAAGTTCGCGACACTCTTCGATGTCATGTCCATCATCATGGTGGTACGCACACCACTTATCACGGTTACGTTTCTCTGCCGGAGCAGTCATCCGTGGGCACGGTCGCAGATCATTCTTGTGAACAGAAAGTATTTCTGTCCTTGATTTTGTAAGCGGAGTAAGCTGAGGGATATCTCCGCGAGGTTCCAAACGTCCTCTGCTTAGGCGGGTGAAGGCACTAGGCCGGGTACTGGTCCCGGCTTGTGTTTTATCCGATTGCCGTTTGATGGCATGTTTCTCGCGCTTACGGCGGGTTTGCTCCTCAGCCTTGGCGAATCTGCATACAATGCCGAAAAGAGCCCGGGTCGTGATAGGAGGATTTCGGACAAGCTCAGTGTAAAGCGGCCCGGGCCGGAGACCATTCATAAAGGTATTGATAATAACATCATCAGACCGGCTGCCAACTTTGAGGCTTTCAACGGTAAAGCGATCGAGAAATTGGGTAACAGTCTTCCCATCTCGCTGTTCCAGATTCATGAGATCGGCCAAAGTGGCCATGGGTTTTGCTCGCGTATGAAAACGCGCCCAAAACTGCTCGGCGAGATCTCGAAAGGAGGTAACACTGCCTCGGGGTAAAGAATCGAACCAAAGTTTAGCTTCGTCTTGGAGATACTCAGGAAACACTTTACACAAATGGTGGGGTGTACAATTGCGGTTGAACATAGCATACTTGAAGGCGTTTAGAAAATTACTTGGATCCCCGGTGCCATTGTAGACGGACACAGGGGGAAGCTTGAACCCCTCGGGGAGTGGGGTAGCAAGAATCTCCTCGGAGAACGGGGTGATGATCTCCCTGTCGGCATCGAGGCCCAACACCTTGTCAAGCTCCGCGGCAAACTGAGCTTGTTCTTGTTCCAGAGGATCCAGTACACGGATAAAGAAGTAAAAATACTACATTTAGTAATAGTCTTCATTTAAATTCTTATAAACTATTTAATCTCAAACTTATATATTGAATTTTAAATTAAACCGTACTGCAATAAACATTAATATACATCATTGCAACAAATGGGTTGTCAATGTTAATAACATAAAAATAGCCCCAAAATACACGATTACTATTTCATTATCTTATTAATTTTATTTATAACAAAAAATATATTAATCAAAATATATTCTATTCAATTGAAATAGGTATACTATGGTTTCAATAAAAAGAACATAATCTATTTTTAGGATAGAATATATTGTAATCGTTTAATCTGAATTTTTTAAGATATTGATTTATCCATTGTTAAAGCGCAATCCGCTTATCCAAGGAATTCGAAGTAAAGTATGATTACTGACGCTACCAAACGCAAGAAAAGCAAGGAACACAAGATATACGTGGTTCGATCCAGAGATCTACGTCCACGGGCGGAGGCAATCACCTGCCGAGGTGTTTTTCACTATCTTCCTTTCAATCTTACACGTAGTAGTTTTAGAGTACAAAGTGCGAACCCTAAATCTGAGTCCAATTCTACTATTTATACTATACAATTCAAAACCCTAACTAAATCCCTACAATTGCGCTTATCAAATCTGCATGGAAGTTAGGAGGAGATCATGGGGATCTCAATTCCCAAATATGCCGCGATTGGACTCAGGCATAACTGGGCCGGCTTAGCTGTGTTGGGCTCGCGCTCCTGGGCCCAGACCCGGAGTTGCTGGGCCATACCTATCATCCATAAATAAAAATAATAATCATGTTAGCTATGTACAATGAAACTTTAGCATGTGCACATAGTATAAATCATTATTTATTTAAATAAGAAAGTAAACAATTTTTTTTTCTATCTATATTGATCATATAGTTATATTTAGACTCCAATCTACTATTCAAATATTGAACTTATATTATATTAATTATTGAAATATCTTTTCGGTAAACTATATGACCTAGGATATTTATATCTTAATTTTCACATTCAATAATTCAATATTTTGACCAAAATAAAAAACCAAGGATTTAGTAGGGATGGTTTCCTTTAATTTTTTAGAATTAGTAAATAATGTCTTAAAAATTATTTTCATTTTCTTCCTTCACTTTCCACAACATTTTGTTTTATTTACTTTTTGCTTTTTGTATATAACCAACATATGTTTCATACTTTATAATTGTGATTGGTGTATTATATATTTATTATGGATTTTATGTTTTTGGCCTGATCACTATTGATTACAGATACTTTTAAATTACACAATTTATATTATTGATGATTTACATGTAACTTTTCTGGATTAATGATTTTTTTATTAAGTCAACTATTGGTGATGACTGGTGAATGTGTTGGTTATAGATTAAATGGTTTATGTATATGTCCACACAAGAAAAATAATTCATTAAATATCATTTTAGTTTTTGCCTAAATGAAATTGGTGGATTTTTCGAAAGAAATTTCTTTTTAAGTTCCTATGTTGAATACAAAATAAATTGTGTTCATTGATAAAGTTTCTTCAAAAATTTCTTGTAGCACTGAAAGGTTATTAGATCTAAACGAAATTATGATAACATAATCCGATTATGAGACGACTAAATATGATTGTTATTGTTCATGTCAATATTATTAAATTTGATATATGTTAATTAAAATAATTAAACATTATTTTCCTGTACACAAATATATAAATATATTACCATAAATATCATAAACAGCATTGCATGGATGGATGGCTAGTTCTAAATAATTATACATCTTTTACCAGTTTTATGATTCAACTAATTAACAGTTTAAAAAGGTTAACTAAATCCAGTCAACAACATATGTAACTAACATTTTCAGCAACATTAATCCCGTCATCATCATATATGTTATATTTCAGACTTTCATGTCATCGTCACATTTCATAGCATACATGCATCAAAGAAGTATGCTCCAAGTTCAATTACTATAATATGAATACTTGACTTTCTGTTGTACTTTTTCTTTACTTTAAATTTTTTTTCATCGTTATTGCACACACTAGTAATATTCCCGTGCGATGCACGGAGGTTTTCTTAAAAAATAACGATTTTAATAAAACTAAACATGATATAATCTAATATTTAAATATGTGATGATTTTATCCTAATAAAATATATATTTTTTAAAATGTAGGATAAAACATAAATAAAGTTATAAGTAATGTAAATATAAGTTTCTCGCACGTCATATATGAATTTAATATAACTTTATATATATGTGTGTGTGTGTATTATAGATTAACATTAAGATAAATATTCAATATAAAAAAAATATTTTTCAAAATGATCATTCCTTATCTTTGAAATCCAAACACACATTTAATATGTTTGCATCATTCTTCACCTATGTGTATAATAACTTAATTAATTATGAATGTTAAAACAAACATAAATATCTAACTATCAACTCATATTATTAAATAAAATAAACTGAATAATGTTACAAGAAATTTATTTTTCTTTATTTTTTTCCATTTTACTTTAAATATTTAAATTTATCCAAATAAAATTTTAAATTCTAACTATAACTATCCTTTTTTTAAAAAATCTTATTTGCAAGGTTTAGTACTTTACTTGGTATTACCGATATACAAAGAATAACGAATTAACAAAATAAAAAAGTTATTCAATAGTTGGAATAACGAAATAATTCAATAGTTGGAATAATAAAATAAAATACATGAGCGCCCCAATATTTCTTAACACTTTCATATATATGTTGAAAAGTTTCAATTAAATTATACATTTATATTTTAAATAGTAGATTCATTTAAAGATATACTCCCTCCGTCCTGGCCTAATTATCCAATTTGTCATATTTGTTTATCTCAAACTAATTGTCCTAGCCCATAAATGACAAATTTTCTCACAATCTCCACCCTCAAAATCTCTACTCTTAATCTCTACCTTTGAAAAAGTCAAATATTCCACAAAATCTGTTTTTTCTTAGTCTCCGTGCCCGGCCAAGGTTGGCCAATTAGATCGGGACGGAGGGAGTACATTGGTCAATGTAAAAAAAAAAAAAAAATTGCTTAGGTTGCAAAATTTGAAAAAAAAAAAAAGAATAAGATATAATTGAGATTGGTTAAGGTGACCCAGTATTGTTTAGGTTGCAAAGTCTAAAAAACATATAGTTCTAGCTGGTTTATTTTGCTTATTTAAAAGGAGTTTAGTTGCAACTTTTATAATATATATATAGATTGCAAAATGTAATTATTTATTAGAAAAATATCATTAATATATCTAAAATATAAAAATTAATAAAAGAAATTCTAAGATTAATTATCATATATAAAGGTATACATATGAACAAAAGTCATAGTTTTTTAATTTATCAATAAAAATAAATATTATAGCAAATAAGCATTAGCAAATTTAATAATTTAATAAGCTGATTATAAATTAAATATTAACTTGAGACAATTCATGTCAGATAAAATAAATTGATTAGTTATGCTTTAAATGAAATAATCAAGTAAAATAATTTGTAAAAGAGAATTATTTGAATGATTTCTAATTGTATTCTAAACATATACTATATTTTATGTACAACCAACAATAAATACTGAAATCTTACTTAAATAATCAACGAACAAATAATATAATATTTTAAATAGAATATCTTATTATTATATATATCTCATATGGATGTCAAATCAAACATCGTCAAAAGTTGATTAATTTGATATAGTATACATAATAAATAGATTAGAAATGAAAAAAAAAAAAAAAAGATATTTGCAACTTTAGAAAGTATATAAATTTTGATTTTTACCAAATGTGACAACAACTTACCAATCATAGTCTAAAATTTTAGGCTGGAAAGTGTTACTTACAGAATTGTCACTACTGTAGCTTATATATATTTATAACATATGTTTTCAATTCTAACTATAAATAATTAAAAATAACCATAAAATATGTAATAAAAGGAACAATGGTATTTTATGTGGATCATATGCAACGTAAAGTTTAATACTTTTCTCATTATGTCCTTGCTTTTATTTTATATTTAACTTTTAATTTATCTAAATAAACTTCCAAGTTCTAATTATAAATGTTTAATTTTTTTCTTTATAACATTAAATTTTCATTTGCAACTTTTAACATTTCATTTGGTGATTTTAAATATACTTAAATAATTTTTATTTAATAAAATCTTATTTTAACAAAATAAAATTCAAAATTTATTTAATGATTTGAATAACAAATTAAATTTTTTGGTTACTTCAAAACATTTGAGTATTTCCGTATTTTATTTGGTATTGTAAATTATTTATATAAATGTTATAGTATTCTTATAAAAACTTGATTTATTTGAAGATTAAAATTGATTAATGCGAATAAACTTATTTAGATTGTTAAGAGTAAAAAAGTCGGTGTTGATTTGTGCGACCAAATATAAAAAAGGCATTGAAGTTTTAGTAAAAGTAAAAAATTAAAAAGAGTGTCCAAATATAATAAAAGTCACAATTTAGGTTGCAAAGAATAAATTTTCTTAAAAGAGTAATTTTAACAAAATACACATTATTAAAAAATATAAATAGGTATTAAAAATAATTTCTAACTATTTTAATGCATAAATATATATATGCTCAAAGCTTCTTTAATTTCATGATAAGAAGATATTTTAGCAGATTTGATGATTTAATAAGCTGATTATAAAATAAATGTTATTGTTTTTGCCTTGGATTTTCATTATTTAAACAATGGGTTTTCTCCCTTCATGACTTAAATAAAAAATAATACTCATATTTTTTTATAAAGAAATTATTTTACTAATTTTAGTTGCAACTAAAACCAAAATATTATAGTCCAATTCACAATAAACATCAATTCTAGCACAAAAAATTAACCAACAAACAATTTATTTATTCAAATAAAATATGTCATTATAATATATGTGATATGTGTAAAAGAATTTAATTTTGGGAGTTTTGTCAAAAATATATTGTTATTTAATTATTTATTTTATGTGCAGAAAATAGGAATTATGGATAAGGATTGCAAAAGATATGGGAAGATATGGAAGATTTGGAAGAAGATTACAATCTTATCCAGAGATATGTTACTTGGAGAGAAAGCTGTGAACCCCGCTATTTATTAACCGGAGTCGTTCATTAAGTGTGCATCGAATACGTGATTATAGTTCAAAGAAACAGATCAGTATCTTAGTATTCGACAGCGTTATTTTTATTAAGTCAAGGGTTGATTTTCAGTGTGTTATAACATAGTCTTCGAGTTGTAATAGTTTGTCAGTCTTAGTGTGTCAAGTAGAAGTATCTTCGGGAGAAGCTACTTCAAGGCGGGCTCGGGAGAGTTCGTCCGACCTTCGGTGGTGTGCCGTGTCAGTGTCGAAGAAGTCGACGGGAGTCGCCGGGCGTTGTTGATGATACAATAGGTTAGGTATAGAAGAGTGAGGTCTTCTTGTAAAACATAGCCTATTTGGCAATATTATCAATAACATAAAGTCCGAGGGGTCTGAGGGATTCAGCCCCGCGTTTATATTGTGGTGTGATTTGTTCTGTTTACTGTTTCGTCTGTGAATGTTATAACATTCACTGTAGTTCTCAGAATTTCAATATGGATGTCAAATCGAAGATCGTGAAAAGATGAATAATTTGGTATATTATGCATAAAAATCAGATTAAAAATGAAAAAATTATTTGCATTTTAGAAAAATAGAAGAAAATTATGAACTTACCAAAAATAAGAAAAAGTTGCCAACTATGGTCTAAAATTTTTGGAGGGAAAACTAAAATTATATTAATGCCCTCCATTTTACTTTTATATATATATAGATTTTAATCACAAATCATTGCGCATGTATGATGCATACAATAAATTGTGCACACAATGCATAATCTATAATTAATACACGTTTTTTTTTTAGCTGATTACCAATACCTTCTGCCGCCACATCTGTAGCTGTCTTAGTTCCTTACCAAAAATAATAGGGATTTTAGTTCCTTAACTAGCATTATCCCCGTGTGATACACGGTTTATAAATTTAACAGGAATACATAAAGAGATTATATATATATATATGTATATATATGGTTATAATATAATGAAATATTATAATCAACAAATAATAAAGCGATGAGAAATTATATGTTGTTAAAGAAAGAAAAGATCAATAAAAATATATTATAAATATAGAAATATGAGTAAGTTTCGAAATATGTTTATTTTTTCTTTAAGATATGGATTTTTTTTAATCCTTGCATAAAGAGAATGTTGATCATATATGTGTGTGTGAGAGAGAGGGAGAGACAGATATTTGTATAGTATGAATTATTCATCATTATAAAAAATTCAAGATTTTCATCATTTTATGTTTCTCCAAGAAAATAAGAAAAAAATAATGGTTAATTATCTTGCCAGTTGAAAAATCCAGGTGTATCTTGTCTTGGAGATATTGTAGTTTCTTTCGTATCTCCTTTTCAACTTCACGAATATAAGGGGAATCAAGTGAAACTAATTGGTTGAGTCACAAAACATTCTAGGCCATTGAAATGAGATAGATTCCCACCAAACCCTCTATCTCAAGATTGTACAAAAGACTTTGTGGATATAATAATGTATCTTATATTTATTAAAACAATTAATTAATTTCTATTGGTAGCCTAAATTGAGTATCAATAGTCCGGCACATAATAAATATAAAAGCTTAACGGCATGATTGGTATGAGTGAATTGAATAATGCCTGAATGGAATCAATTTAGGAATGGAATGAAGATGGAAAATGAAAGGTATAATTATAATCATTCCAATGATTGGTATGCTCAAGGAATGATAAGGAATGAAATATCAATTATCTTAATAAAATACCACAAAGTAATATTAACAACATATTATTATTATTATTATTATTATTATTATTATTATTATTATTATTATTATTATTATTATTATTATTATTATTATTATTATTATTATTATTATTATTATTGATAATAGTAGCTAATTTAATAATTTAATTAATTATCAATTAATGATGATGATAATCATAATAATTGTAATAATTTAAATACTAATAATGGTAGTAATAGTAATAATAATAATTACTATTATTATTAACTAAATAATTAATTGATAATGATTAATTAAACGTAATTATAAATTGTGAAAATATATTATTAATAACTAAATTTAAAATACTACTGAATATAGTAACTAGTTAATTAATAATATCAATAACAACAACCACAAGAACAAGAACATCATTATCGTCAATCAATAAATTAATTAATAATGGTTAATTGCGAATATTAAAAATTATTAAAAATATTGATAATATATAATCATAGAAATAATCAAAACTAATTAATCAATTGATGATGATGATGATGATGATGATGATGATGATGATGATGATGATGATGATGATGATAATTTCATTTCTTGTTGTTAGGAATAGCTAATACCATGTGGGATATGAGGAATGACTAATCCCATGGATATGAGAGTAGCTATTTCTTTGGGAATGATTATTCACATCACAAATTCATACCAATCAAATGAATGGGAATGAACAAGTGAATGAGCATTTCATTCCCACATCATTCCTTCATACCAATTATGTCCTAAAATTATTTAGTTAAGTACCATAGGACCCAATAGGCCCGACTTGATGGTCTAGCGACCTAACATTTTTAATGTATTTTAGGGGAAAAGGCTAGTTTGGACCAATTTTTGTTCCGATCATGTTTTGGCTCAGCCCGATAAATGGTGATGGCCTAATGGGCTTAGTCAGGCTACACAACCCGAATTGCCTCCTCTCTATTTAGCACAACTAATCAATCTATAAACAATTGTTTATTTATAAAGTAATATTTTATTTTGATTTATACAATATGTTTGTAAACTAAGTATATCTAACAGATGATTAATATGAAATATTATTCGTAAAAATTGAAATAGAAAGGAAAAAAGTTATTTCCATTACAAAATTAAACAAAAGTTGAACCTATAAGAAATCGTAACTTGTTGATAGTTTACTTTTTTAATTATAAATTTTTTCCTAAATTTTTGCCTTTCAATTATAGGATGATATATAGGCAGGAGAATCTAATTATAGGATATATATGGGCAAGCGAGTAACTCCACTTTCTGTTTATAGACATTCGTGTTTATTATATAGTATGATGGTTAATAATTAGTTTTGATTAATTTAATTATATTGTCTAGATGATGGCTGGTAGCGTCGTTTCTCACTACCAAATTAATGTATACAAAGAATACACTTAACCTTATGCTACTACTCTAACTAGTAGAGTGGCAAGTAAGGGTCGATCCCACGAGGAACGGTCGAACAATTTTACTTTTATGTATTAAGCTATTATGATCAAGAAATATAATGTAAAATAAACTAGAAAACAATAAAGAAGTGGGGGGAATTTAATGAAATAACAACTAACACCTAAATAAACAAAGACAAATAAAGAGATTTGTTTTGGTTTTTGGTTTTTATATAGTAAAACAAGCCACCCTTGATCATGCTTCCCCTTGGTCTTAGACCATTGATACAACTATTGTTAATGCCCTATTCAATTGTGATTCTAGCCCTTATCTCAAGGCTATTAACAAGCTCTAATAGCCTCGTTATCCCTTAATCTTAGTTAATCAAAACAAGCTCTTCGACTAACCCTATTCAATTTAATCGAATCCTCGAACAAGCTCTCTTAGATTCAATAACCAAATGCATTGAACACTAGGACAACGAGATAAATTCAATAAAACTCGCAAGCTCGGTTTTAGTGGTTGAACTTTGTGTTATCACCAATAAATAAATCTATTGTTTGCTACATGGGAATCGGAAATCCTACAATTACGGATAGTAATTTCCTATTCTAGCAACACATCCACAAATCCCTTAAAGGGTGATCAATCCAATAATTAATTCATAAATGTGAGTCAATAAGAGCAAATAACACAAAACACTTGATACACAATATTTTCGGTAACATTAACCGTAATAATCACATAAACGTCTTAAACTCAATGTTCCACAATAATCAAGGGTGAACAAAAGGGTGCTAGTCACCCATTTAACCTAATACAAAGATAAAATAACAGAAAATTAAAGAAAACATGAAAATAGGATAGAAAGAACCAAAAGTTAGGGTTGAAGATCAAGATCTTCAACCCCCTTCCATTCCTTTGCTACCAATGGAGAAAAGTGGCTGATTATGTGTGGGGGATGGGTTCTAGGTTAGGTCAAATTCGAAAATAACCTTATATATATAGAGGAGAAAGTGTTGGGTTGAAAAAAATGGGCAAAAACGTGTTTTAGGATTAAAAATAGGGTATTAGGTTGCGGCCGTGAACCAAAGTCGCGGCCGCGAACCCTTCAATTTTGCTTTGGTGATTTTGGTTCGTGGGCACGGTCGCGGGCGCGACACTAGGTCGCGGGCGCGAACCGTGCCCTGTCTCTTTGATAGGTCGCGGCCGTGACATCCGCTCGCGGTCGCGACTCGTCGTTCGAAACTCCTCCCCTTGTTCCATCCTTGGCTCGTTCTTCGTTCCGAACTTTTTCGATGCTCATTTTTCGGCCTTAATTCACCTGTTTTGTCCTGAAACGAGCTCAACACATTAAATGGCCCAATAATACAAATACGCAAGATACACGATCAAATGTGCATTAAAATATCATTAAAACGACACTTAAAGCGACCTAAAATGCATGCATTTTCACGTGTACCAAATCTCCCCAAACTTAAACCTCTGTTCTTCCCGAACAGAGCGAAGCAAAGAAAAAGAAGGTAGGACACGTGTTAGGGAAGATTTAAGGGGCAAATTCAGTTTCAGACGATGTTTTCAAAAACAAGGCAATCATGATAAGATGAGCATATATGATATAACAATTTCAGCTACTTTTGAGACTTGAAAAACTCTCAACTAAAGATCCTCACCGGGTGAGTGTATCTCTCGACTCTCAAGTGTACCAAATGGATAGTGTATACACGCTCACATTGAAATGCATAAAATGCCTACCATAGGCTTGCCAATCATCTAAACTTCGATGTGTACCCGACATGTGTGACAAAGAATCAAAAAGGTCTTTAACGGGTTGTAATGATGGCTTGGGGTAAGGTGGGAAAATTTATGGTATAAGTGACTATAAAACAGACTAGATGAGTCGTGCACTACCCATCTACCCCTCAAACAACAATCACTCCACCTCACTCTATACTTCCTTAGTAAACCAATCTCAAAATTGATTTCTTCTCTTTACCACAAAGTCTACAACCTAAATGTTTTCTCAATTCTCCCTTGGAGTGTATTTTCTTTTGAATTTTTACAACTTTGAGAACATTTATTAGAAGGTATTTTCATTACTAGCCTCTCCAAATCAAAAGCAACAATTGAGTATATACAACTAACTTTTTCTTTTGTTTTTCTGATTTTTCGACTTTTTTTTCGATTTTCGACTTTTTTTTTTTTTTTTTTTTTTCAAACAAAAATTGGAGAGGACTAGTATTCTTGATTATTTGCCTATTGTTTCAATTCCTTTCACCCTTCAATATTCCTAATAGATTACTCCTTTCAATCCCAAACTACCCGACTATCTTCCAACCGCCTTCTTCATACTCAAATAGTCCAATTAAGGTCAAAGGCTAAATCGAAAGGTACTTGGCTTGTAGAGTTGGGCTGTCAAACAAGAGGTTCAAAGCTCAAGGGGGGTAACTAGGGGCAATTTTCAAATTTTAGGTGAAAAGGTGTGACATTTTCAAGTTTACAAATAGGCTAAAAATTTTCAAGAATTGCCTAAGATCATTTTCTAAGCCACACACCGAATCATTCAAATAGAGAATCAAGGCAAGTTCTAGAGACAACTGAATGCATTCAATGAATTTCACACCGAAAGAAAGTTTAAATTACTCCAAAATTGGGAGTACAATTGAAGCTCAAACACTCACAAGGCAAAATTTCCTTGATCAAAAGTTTTGAGTACATGCTCAAGTTCACCTCAAGTGCCTATCATGCTCTACCACTTGCCATTTTTTCAAAATTTATGCAAAAATCGCCTCATCATCAACCATTCGCCCAATGTCAATCCCAACACAATCGAGAGCCAATATGTACACCTATCACCCCCTTCCCCAAACTTGGTTGAAAAACCAAAGTTTGTGGGAATGAAAGGGGTACGAATTGGTGCTCTAGAAGAGGTAATCATCCAACCCAATCTTTTGATTCGATTCAACAAAGTAAACTAGACCAAGTAATACTAACTACTAAATAAAAAAAAAACTAAAGTGTGTAAGGACTAATCACAACCAAAATCATTTAAGAACATCAAACTAACCAATCAAAACATAAGAAAAGGGCACACAGGCCAATCCACAAATAAATAGTCAATTCAAATCCACCCTCCAAATTCACAATAAAAAGGCACACAGGCCAACATCAAAGGCAAAACAAATCAACAAGAATAGAAGCACAAAGTAGAAAAAATGCGAGAATCGAATTGAAACACCGAGCAGCTAAGACGTCCCACTACCACCCCCTTCCCCAAACTTAATGTGTATGAAGAATACACTTAAACCTTACTAACTATCCTACTGAGTAGAATGGTAAATAAGGGTCGATCCCACAGGGAACGGCCGAACAGTTTTGATTTTGAAGTCGAGCAGTTTATGATTAAATATGCAAGAAATAAATATTTAAGAAAGCAATAACGAGGGGGGATGTTGATAAGTAACTAACAATCTACTAGTGAAAAACAAAAGCAACTAAACACAATTAAAAGAAACAAATAATCAAAGACAATAGAAAGAGATCTTTTTCGGTTTTTGGTTTTCAACTAATAAAACAATCCACCCTTGATCATGTTTCCCTTTGGTCTTGGACGATTGATGCAACTATGTTAATGCCCGATTAAATTGTGATTCTAGCCCTTATCTCAAGGCTATTAACAAGCTCTAATAGCCTTGTTGTCCCTTAATCTTAGTTAATCAAAATAAGCTCTTCGACTAACCCTATTCAATTTAACCGAATCCTCGAACAAGCTCTCTTGGATCCAATAACCAAATGCATTAAACACTAGGACAACGAGATAAATTCAACATAAAACTCGCAAGCTCGGTTTTAGTGGTTGAACTTTGTGTTATCCCCAATAAATAAACCTATTATTTGCTACACGGGAATCGGAAATCCTACAATTACGGATAGTAATTTCCTATTCTAGCAACACATTCACAAATCCCTTAAAGGGTGATCAATCCAATAATCAATTTATAAATGTGACTCAATAACAGCAAATAACACAAAACACTTGAATACTCAATAATCTCGGTAATATTAACCGCAATAATCACATCAATGTCTTCAACTCAAGGTTCCACAATGATCAAGGATGAACTAAAGGGTGCTAGCCACCCATATCAACTAATACAATCAGAAAATAACTAGAAACATAAGAAAACATGATAAATTTGAAGATTAAACCAAGAACTTTGGGTTGAGGATGAATTGGCCTTCAATCTTCTTCCCAATGTGTTCTTGATGAGGATGGAGGCTTCAAAGTGGCTGGAAATGTGTTCAAAGGTAGGTTATTTTCGAATTGGAGGATATATATATAGGGGAGAAAGTGTTAGCTTCAAATTAGGCAAAAATGTGCTTGAGTTTTTAAAACAGGGAACCCCGCCGCGGCTGTGGCACAAAGTTGGCCGCGGGCGTGGTGAAAACAAGGGTTTTGGGCCCAATTTGGGGCCGCGGCCGTGGTCTAGCTCCTGCCTCGGCCATGGTCTTGCTTGGGCTGAATTTGGCTTTACTTCTGGAGGACTGGCCACGGCCGCGGCTGATTCAGACCACGGTCGTGGGGTTTGGATTGCCACGGTCGTGGTGTTTGTTTGCCTCGGTCATGGCAAATGATGCTAAAATGTGGCCTTCTCTGGAGGAATGACCACGGCCGTGGCGTTGGACTGCCTCGGCCGTGGCTTGAGCCACGGGCGTGGCCTCACCACCTCGGGCATGGTCCCCTGTTTTTCCTTGTTTTCTTCTTCCTTTGAGCTCGATTTGTCAATTTGAGATCTTCGAACCTGTTTTTCAGCCTTAATTCACCTGTCTTGACATGAAAATAAACCAAACACGTCAAATTGCCCAATGAGAAATAAACGCACAAAACACACATGAAAATGCACACAAATGTCCGTAAAAAGACATTTAAATTGACCTAAAAGTGTGTGCACTACCACGTGTACCAAATCTCCCCAAACTTAGACCTTTGTTCGTCCCGAACAAATAAAGAAAAAGAATAAAGGACACTTGTTAGGGCAGATTTAAGTGGCAAAATCGATTTCAGAAGAAATTTTCAAAAGTTAGGCAATCATGACAACATTGAGCATAAGAGATACAGCATATCAACTACTTTCAAGACTTGACACTCTCAACTAGAAATCCTTACAGGATGAGTGTATCTCTCGACTCTCAAGTGTATTGAATAGGTAGTATATACGCTCTCATTGAAATGTAAATAGTATCTACCATAGGCTTGCCAATCATCTAAACTTCGATGTATACCCGACATGTGTGACAAAGAATCAAAAAGGTCTTTAACGGGTTGTAATGTTGGCTTGGGGTAAGGTGGGAAAATTTATGGTATAAGTGACTATAAAACGGACTAGATGAGTCGTGCACTACCCATCTACCCCTCAAACAATGGTCACTCAACCTCACTCTATACTTCCTTAGTAAACCAATCTCAAAATTGATTTTGTTCTCCTTACCACAAAGTCTACAACCTAAATATTTTCTCAACTCTCCCTTGGAGTGTATTTTCTTTTGAATTTTTACAACTTTGAGAACATTTATTAAAAGGCATTTTCATTACTAGCCTCTCCAAATCAAAAACAACAATGGAGTATATACAACTAACTTTTTCTTTTGTTTTTCTGATTTTTCGACTTTTTGTTTTTTTTTACACAAATATAAACAAAAATTGGAGAGGACTAGTATTCTCAATTCTTTGCCTATTATTTCAATTCCTTTCACCCTTCAATATTCCCAATAGTTTACCCCTTTCAATCCCAAATTTGCCCGACTACCTTCCAACCGCTTCCCTCATGCTCAAATAGTCCAATTAAGGTCAAAGGCTAAATGTAAAGGTATTTGGTTTGTAGAGTTGGGTTGTCAAACAAGGGGCTAAAAGCTCAAGGGGCTAACTAGAGGCAAATTTTCAATCTTTTGGTGAAAAAGGGTATATTATCAAAGTTTAAATAGGCTTAAGTCAAGAATTGCCTAAGATCATTTTCAATGTCACACACCGAATCATCCAAAATAGAGAATCAAGGCAAGTTCTAGAGACAACTAAATGCATTCAATGAATTTCACAATGAAAGAAAGTTTAAATCACTCCAATTGTGGGAGTATCTTTTAAGTCTCAAAAACTCACTAGGCAACAATTTGATTGAAAGTTTTGAGTGTAAGCTCAATTTCATCTCATAGCCTATCATGCTCTATCATTAGCCAAATTTTCAATTTTTATGAAAAAATTTGTCATCATTAACCGGTTGCCACATTTTCATTCCAATTTGGTGGTCCAATCATCTTTTCCAAGCGGCCAAATCCGTACACCTACCACCCCCTCCCCAAACTTGATAGAAAATCAAAGTTTGTGGAAAGAAAGGGTACGGATTGGTGCTTAACTAACTCAACCATTTATTCAAAACATCCATCCCAATCTACTAAAAAAAATACCAACTTATTACGACTATGCATGTAAGTGCCCAAAACTTCATCATATAAATAACAAAACTCAATTTATCTTAACCAAACAAAGATGATAGTAGAAAATGGCACACAGGCCAATCAAGACAAAACATCCTAAAAGAAAATCCGATACATTATTCAATGAAATAGTGCAAGCAAGTTCACAAAGGCAAAAATAACGATCAAACGGCCCACACGCCGTGAATCCCAAGTACAGGCAAAACAGAAGGGGCACACAGGCCTAAATAGTTAACAAGCAGTAAGATATGGAAATGAAACATGAGAGATTGCAACACCGAGGTGGCCAAGAACATCCTACTTCTTACTTTTCTCCCCCAAACTTAGTTGAAAACTAAGCTTTTGAAAAAGAAGAAGGATATTCTTGGTACTCCTACTCACAAAGATTTGGACGGTCGTGAAGATCGGGAGCTTTGCCCACCAAAACATGCTCGAAGGCTATTGAGTGCCTCGAGGATCTTGCTCTGGTTCCCTTTGATCTCCCTAATGTCCGACTTCATCTCTCTGATGTCCCCCTCCATTGTGCTTAATCTCTCATCCACTTGTTGTTGAAACTCGGTCTGGGACTGAACATCGGATACGGGTCTCTTTTGTGAATGAGGGCTACTCGCACCCTCGCCTGTGAGGTCTATCCCTTCTGCAGCAGGTTCCGACACTTGGCCTCTCTGATATTTCCGGAACTCGAGGTCACTGGGTTCCCTCGAGGCTGCCCGGTGTGCAGCTGAGCTCAAGGCCAAGTTGGCTGTGGATATGAGGTCTCGGATGCGGGTGAGGTCTGGGTTGGGAAGGCGTAGCATTGGCCCTACATTTTGGATCACGTAGAGGACGGAGACTCCATCTTCTAGTCCCAAAGCAGCAATCCTCATGTTGGCAAAATCTTCCCAACCCAGAAGGAACGAATCTGAAACAACCTTGAAGTCGATCAATGGAACTCCACAATGCTCTAGAATTGGTGTGATAAGAGCTCCGCTGAATATTGGATCATATTGCTTAGGCTCTTTCTTTCTGGTCGCCGTCAGTTCCTTCACCGTCCTCTCAAAAGACTCAATCAGCTTCTCTTTGTATCTCCTATCGGTCCTTTTGAGAATGGACCATAGGATACTGAGCTCAGCCATCCTTGCTGCCCCCGTCTCTTTCCTCCCAAAAAGTGTCAACGCCAGAAGCCTTTGTAACACCTTTACGGCTAGACTTCTGATCCAGCTCGTTTTGGAGCTCTTAGAATCGAAGGCTTGCGGTTCAACCAAGCCGGGAGCAACAGTTATTTGCCCTTAGAACCGCCCGACATTGAACTCATCAATACTTTCCAAGTCTGTGGTGGAGGGGTTTTCTTTGAAACCGTAAATCTTCCTCAACTCCGCTGCTGTGAGTGTCATCTTTCTGTTCAGCAGGTGGAATGAAATGCTGTGGATTATGTTTCCACATTTTTCGGAGTTGGATCGGACAGTCAGTATACTGAAGAACTCAAGGACGAATCGTTGGTAGGTGGGCCTTGGAGTGAACAGTCCAATGAGGCCCGATGCTCTCAGAAACTCGTCGATATTATCCTTGATTCCCATATCAGTCAAACACTCGGTTTTGAAATAACGGGTGGCAACAATCTGACGCTTCATTAATCGGGCAAATCTTTGTTGGTGAACCGGGTCATCTAATATGATGTCGAAAAGCCGGCTGTCTGGCCCTGTGGACGTTGGGACCTCCGGGGTTTCGATCTCCGGTTCCTCCGGGAGGGGGTCCCGGATCACCAACTTGCCCTTTCCTTTTCCTATACTTGGTGTGCCCTTGCTTGTGCCAGCACTTTTCTTTGCTGTCCTTTTTGATGGTCCCATTTGGCCTACAAGACAAACGAACACACACTTAAATTCCAAGTTTTAACACTTATCACCAATTGAAACATTTACTCTAATCAAATAGAAGACCAATCACTCATGTTTCAATCACTCATGTTCAACTAATCACAGAAAATCACAAGTGAATTCGCAATCTAGACGACTCAGTTGACATGATTAAATGTGCATAAATGGCAAACACGCCCAATTATTATCCTATTGCAAGAAAATTCTACCAATGCTCAACAAAATAGGTTAATTTCGTTTCATTATTATCAAGAGTCGAAAAATGTCTACTCTTCACACAAATTTATCAATCAACCTAATAATCGAACATAATAATAGAATCAAAAAGCAAAAAGGGTAACAAAAACGAATGCATGTCAAGTGGTTGGCGATATAGCAAAAATCAACTTCAATCCTCAATTTTCAATGATTCTCAAACTAATCCTCATCCATCATCAACAAATCATGCAAAAACAAAGGCTATCACTACAAATTTAGTGTTAGATTACTTAAAAACATTCAACATTGGCCAAAATTCACAAAATACGAGTGCACAACCAATATCAATATATCAACTAGTCCAACAACAAATTTGCCCCAAATCTTAACAACAAAGTTCATAATAACAAATAAAGAATGAGGGGAAAAGATAGCCGTACTTACCGGTTGAGTTTAATCGAAAAAATTTGAAGTTTGATTTTTCGCGCCCTTTTCGACCCGACTCCGACTTTGCTCCAAATTCGAAATTTTTCGGATAGAAATGTTTATGATGATGTGGGTGAGGTGTGGTGTGAATTTGAGAGGAAGAAATTGAGTAAAAATGGCGAATTTTGTGTGTGTGTGCGAGTGTGTGTTACGCCAATTTTGCGAGGAGGAGGGTGAAATGCCCTACCTCGCCGCGTCTGGCCTTTTATACATGGGAACTGGCCGCGGCCGAGGCGCAGACTTTGCCGCGGCCGTGGCGAATGAGAAACTTTACCGCAGGCGTGGCTTTGCTATGACGCGGCCGTGGCAATCCTTCCAGCGCAATTCAGGATTTTTGGGCATAAGTGACCTCGGGCGTGGTCAAGAAACAACACGGCCGAAGCGTTTCTTCACCGCGGGCGTGTCTTTCAGAGGCCGCGGTCGTAGCAATCCTTCCAGTGTGATTCTGGATTTTTGAGAATGAATGACCTCGGGCGCGGTCTTGGGTCACCACGGCCGAGTCGCTTCTCCGCCGCGGGCGTGGCACCTATTTGCCTCGGCCGTGGCCTTTTGTCCAGAATGGATTCAAATTTTTCACGAGCTTGACCTCGGGCGCGGCAATACTTGACCTCGGTCGCAGCATTACTTTGCCATGGTCGTGGTGTTGAAGGGCCACGGCCGAGGGGAGTTGTCCAGAATGATTTGACATTTTCCCCGTTGGAGGCCGCAGCCGAGGTGGATTATGTTTCACGGCCGTGGTTAGTTTTCCTGGGTAATTCCTCCATTTTGGGCTCCTTCACCCCCATTTCACACTATCTCTTTGAATGGATTGTTGGGCACCTACACACATTTAAACAAAACAATTTAAAACACTAAAATATTATTAAATCTACGAAACTATGAATTTAAAAATGCGAGAATCGAATTGAAACACCGAGCGGCCAAGACGTCCCACTACCACCCCCTTCCCCAAACTTGGTTGAAAATCAGAGTTTGTGGGAGAGAAAGTGATACGCCTTGGTGCTCCAACTCACAAAGGGCTACTGAGGCGGTGGTGGATGATGAGGATCACCGAGGCCCTAATGCGGACGCATTTGTGCCATGAAAGTCTCCATTTGGGCCCAACAGATGTCCTCTGTCTCACTCCGAGCAACAAAAGCATCGAGAATGGTCTGCTGCTGCTCCTCGATGGAAGTGAGGCGGTTATGCACATCCGTCTGGAAGTCCCACTGGGATTGGATAGCTGCAGTGGGCCTCTTCCTCTGTGGTCTGCTCGTCCGCCGGTTACCTTCTGCTTCTGCTTCTGTTTCCACTTCTTCTTCCTCGGGTGCCGGACCCCTTCCTATTTGGTACTTTCTCAACTCTGTGGCGTCCGGATCCCTAGATGCTGCCATGTGCGCTGAGGAGCTCATGCTCAGGTTTTCAGTGCTCCGAAGGCTGTCAATCCGTGTCAACTGTGCGTTGGGCAACCGGAGGAACGGGCCCCTGTTTTGGATCACGTAGGGTACCGTCTTGTTCTCCCGACTCCGGGGTACCCCATCTCTTTACCCCAATGCAACAATGCGCATATTCTCCATATCCTCCCAAGTGAGATGATACGATGTGGATACTGGAGTTAAATCTGTCAGCGGGATACCGAGATGTTCGGCTATATGGGTGATTAGGCCCCCAATGAAGATATGCTCGTGCTGACGCTTCCATACATTCTTGAACTGAGCAACGAGGATGTCTTCATAATGCCTCGGGATGCCTCTCAATATTGACCATAGCACGTCCAACTCATTGACACGGCAGGCTCCTGTTTCTGATCTTCCAAACATGGTTAGTGCAAGGAGCCGCTGGATGTACTTGACGACTGGATTCCTAATCCAAGTCACCTTCGAATTCTTGGCTGAGAAAACCTGAGGCTCGACTAAACCGGGGGCTGCAGTGATTTGCCCCCAAAAAGTACGGACATCAAAGGTCTCGAGCTCTGTTGCTGCGGCTGAAGAAATGCACTCAAGGAAGCCATATGCGGTGCGCAAGTCCTTCATCCTGAGGGTATGTGAATGTCCCATCAGCTGAAATGTGACGCTGTACGGTTTGGCACCACACTTTTCGGAGTTGGCTCGAACCTCAAAGGTGCTGAAGAATTCCCACATAAGGCGTTTGTATGTAGGCTTCGGTTCCATGAATTTCTGGAGGCCTACCTTCTTCAACAAGGTATTGACATTCTCGAAAATGCCCATGGCCTCAAGGATATCGTTCTGGCCATATCGGGTGGGCATGATGGTTCGATGAAAGAGCTTGTCAAACCAGTCCTGATGTGTGGGGTCTCTCAATACAATGTCAAATGCCCGACTATCAATATGAGGGAGGGTGGATGCCGGGACTTGAGGTGGCTCAATCTCGGGCTCTTGAACAGGCGCCTTCCCTTTTCCTTTGCGTTTGCTCATGGTGGCTTTTGGAGGTGCCATTGAATCCTACAATCAACACACTCAATCTTTAAAACTAGTGGTAATATAACGAATTAAAGTTCAAGTATGAGGTGCCTAAGTTTACTTAAATTCGACTATATATCCAACAAAAATAAGTCAAAGTGTATCAACTATGCGATGACAACCAATTCACACTCAAATGAAGTTATACATTGCGATAATATCAACAATTGGGCTTAAAAACTAGATAACATAGTCGAAATTGGCTAACTTAGGCACAATAATTTAACGCATATCATATGTTCGATGAATTTGCACAATGAATTTATCTTTCCAACACTCACAAATCTTTACTCAACAATATACCCACTCAATCATCAAGCAATTATACGAGCTATCATGTTATTCTATCATTCGAATGCATAAATACATATCAATTGGCAAAAAATCAATACAACTAGTTATATGTATAACCAATTTCAATAAAAATGCAAACAAACAAAAAATAACCCCCAATCTCAACAATGGATTCAATAATACACAATAATGGATCAAAAGAGTGAGATAGCCGTACTTACCGGTCGAGTTTAAGCGAAGAAATTTGAATTGGTGATTTTCGCGCCCTTTTGTGAACCGACTAGAAATTTGCTCCAAATCCGAAATTAATCGGGTGAATGTGTGTGCAATGGAATGGGTAGTGAGTGGTGTGTGTTTTGAATGAAATTTAGAAGTGAAAAATCAAGGAAATTTGGGAGATTTGTGTGTGTGCGCGCAGAAATTCGAAGAGAGGGGGAGAAATGACCCTATTTTTCGCGAACAGGGCTTTTATTCTGCCCAGAATGTCATGGGCGCGGCTACCATTCGCGGGCGCGAGCACCTGTTCGAAGGTGCCCCCTGCTCCATTACTCGCGGGCGCGAATAAATATAGCGGTCGCGACATTCTGTTCGAAGCTGACCCCTGCTTTTGCTCCAGATTGGCCTCGGCCGAGATCAGTATGGGCCTCGGCCGAGGTGATGTCCCCTCCCATTTTGTGCTATTTTCTTGCATTGAATGGCTAGATTGGTTGTGTGTTTATCCCTACACATTTAAAATAAAAATTCTAAGACACAATTAAAGAAAATGGACAAATGAACAATCTAAACTACGAAATTTAACAAATGAAAAGCAATAAACATCGGGTTACCTCCCGACAAGCGCCTTTGTTTAACGTCGTTGGCTCGACGGATACTCTTTAAACAAACAAAACAAACACTATCTATGTAAATAAAACTAACGCTTAACACATAAAACAAAGTCGTTCTACACCATTCCCCGGCAACGGCGCCAAAATTTGGTAGCGTCGTTTCTTGCTACCAAATTAATGTGTATGAAGAATACACTTAAACCTTACTAACTATCCTACTGAGTAGAATGGTAAATAAAGGTCGATCCCACAGGAAACGGCCAAACAATTTTGATTTTGAAGTCGAGCAGTTTATGATTAAATATGCAAGAAATAAATATTTAAGAAAGCAATAACGAGGGGGGATGTTGATAAGTAACTAACAATCTACTAGTGAAAAACAAAAGCAACTAAACACAATTAAAAGAAACAAATAATCAAAGACAATAGAAAGAGATCTTTTTCGGTTTTTGGTTTTCAACTAATAAAACAATCCACCCTTGATCATGTTTCCCTTTGGTCTTGGACGATTGATGCAACTATGTTAATGCCCGATTAAATTGTGATTCTAGCCCTTATCTCAAGGCTATTAACAAGCTCTAATAGCCTTGTTGTCCCTTAATCTTAGTTAATCAAAATAAGCTCTTCGACTAACCCTATTCAATTTAACCGAATCCTCGAACAAGCTCTCTTGGATCCAATAACCAAATGCATTAAACACTAGGACAACGAGATAAATTTAACATAAAACTCGCAAGCTCGGTTTTAGTGGTTGAACTTTGTGTTATCCCCAATAAATAAATCTATTGTTTGCTACACGGGAATCGGAAATCCTACAATTACGGATAGTAATTTCCTATTCTAGCAACACATTCACAAATCCCTTAAAGGGTGATCAATCCAATAATTAATTCATAAATGTGAGTCAATAAGAGCAAATAACACAAAACACTTGAATACACAATATTTTCGGTAACATTAACCATAATAATCACATAAACGTCTTAAACTCAAGGTTCCACAATAATCAAGGGTGAACAAAAGGGTGCTAGTTAGCACTGATAAGTCTAGAGTTTTCTTTGGAGCGAAGGCAGCCACTAACATCAAGCGGCGGATTCTCCGTGTCTCGAAGATGGTTGAAGGCTCTTTGCCTATGCAATACCTTGGGGTTCCTATCTTTGTTGGAGCACCCAGACTTGCTTACTTTCAGCCTTTGGCGGACTCTATTTGCGCTAAGTTTTCCAACTGGGTGGGCTCTTCTCTCTCGATGGCGGGTCGGGCTTGCCTCGTGAATTCTGTGATCACTAGCTCCTTCGTTCACTCGATGATGGTGTACCGTTGACCTTTGTCCCTCCTTGCTGACGTTGAGAAGGCCATGCGCAATTTTATCTGGACAGGCAACACGGCCCATAGCGGTAATTTTAACATCTCCTGGAAACATGTTTGTGCGCCGAAAGCTGAGGGAGGTCTGGGTCTTCGTTCGATTCGCAAGGCTAACGCGGCTTTTCTGCTCAAATTTGCCTAGGATTTCTTGACTTCTCCTGACACTGGCATGAATCTTCTTCGTTCTTGTTGGTTCTCTGCTTCTGGTGATCTTAAGACCTCCTACATCCGCTCCTCCCTTTTTGGTTCCACTAGACCTTACATCAGACAGCTCCTCTCGGAATCTCAGTGGATTATTGGACCAAACTCTTCGGTCAGATTTTGACTTGATAATTGGCTCGGTTACTCCATCGCTGACAGGATTGGCATGCCTCCTGAGGCACGTTTACAATTCCAGCATTTGATTTTAGATTATTACATTGATGGGGTCTGGCAGTTGGACGGGCTCTTTATTCAGAATTTCCCTGTTATTGCTAAGGACATAGTTGCTACGGCCATCTCCCCCTCTACCCCGGATCATAGAGTTTGGACTCGCTCTCCGACGGGCACTGTGACGTCTACTCTGGCTTACAATTACTTTCGAACCTCCTTTCCGGCCACTTCTTGGGGGAAATGGATCTGGGCTTCCTTTATCCTTCCTTGTCGATCCTATACGGTTTGGCGTGCGATACACCATAGACTCCCTTTTTGGGAGATTATCCAGTCTCTCCACATTCAGGGTCCTTCCATATGCGCTCTTTGCCATACATCAGGGGAGTCTGCTGATCACATTTTCTCTAGCTGCTCTTTCTCTCTTGCCATTTTTTCTAAACTCTGTTAGGCTTTTGATATACCTCTTATTTTTCATGAAGGTTTCCATAGATTGCTTTTACAGGCTATGCAGTTACAGTTCAGCTCCCAAGTCACAGCGCTTTGGAGAGTTGCCTTTGTCTCTGCTATTTGGGCTATTTGGGCTACCAGGAATAGGTCCATTTTTTATGATAAGGAGGCTAATTCCACACAGGCTGTCTCGGTTATTCTTTCTTGCATTCGGGAATCGGCCTCCCTGATCTCGGGACACATGCACAACTCGGTCCGGGAGCTTAGCATTTTGACTCGGCTAGGTGTGCGTGGTGTTCCGTCTAAACCTCTTCTGGTGAAATCTGTCACTTGGATTCCCCCCTCCCCTGGGTGGATCAAGGTTAACACGGATGGTAGTGCCGAAGGGGCACCTGGCCTCACTTTTGGGGGAGGCATTTTTCGGAATTCCAGAGGTTTCACTTTGGGCGGTTTCTCTGTCTCACTTGGCCGTGGTTTTGCTTTCGAAGCGGAACTCCAAGCGGCCATCTACGTGATTGAGCTGGCCAGGGATCGTGGTTGGCATAAGATTTGGCTTGAGTCTGATTCCATGTACGTCGTACAAGCGCTTCAGTCCCGATCTCTTGATGTACCATGGCGATTACGTGCACGCTGGATTCGAGCCTTGCATTTTTTAGGGGATATCACTTTCAAGGTTTCACACATTTACAGAGAAGGCAATCAGGCTGCTGATGCCCTCTCTGCCCTCCGCACGCCTTTTACTTGGTGGAATCCCCTCCCTCCACACGTCTCATATATTTCTTCTCGTGACTTCTATACTCAGTATTACCGTGTAAATTGAGCCTTCTGACGTTCCCCTCCCTAGTTTCCTTTTGCAGATCCTGCGGACACTTTGGAGGAACCCTCGGCTCTTTTTTCTTACCCCCTCCCTCCCCCGTCTTTTTGTTCAGGCACCTGCTTTGGATTACCTTTGTTTTGACGAATTTTGGATTTGACGGATTTTGGCCTTTTTTGGCCGATGCTGGTACTCTTTTTCCCACTATTGGTTTTTTCCCTCAGGGTTTTTCAGTAGTGGGTTTTAACGAGGCCAGCAGAATCTTTCCCACTCTGGGAAGATTCTTACATGCTTCTTAGCATTTGGAACTCAGGTTCCTAGGCGCCTCACTAGTGTTGCACGCCCGACAGTCTATCGCCCTTGGACGGACCCTCTACGGCACTCATTGCTCTGCCGCCCTCAGCTGGTTTTGCCTGTGCCAGCATAGCATTCCCTGCCCTACATGTCGTCCGCGTTCCGGAAGCTGTTCCCGGACCACAGATCTCACTCTCTTCTATGAGTGTTTGGCCTAGCACTCACGGCGCTCGGTTCCATTTAGTGGCTTCTCCCCCACCTCTAGCGCCTTTGATCTGTTAGACTTTTTCAGTCTACTACCGGCTTGTGGTAGTTTCGACATAGATTTAGATATACGCACTGCGTTGCGTTCCTCGGCTATTGTATTAGCCTTCTCTTAGAGCATTTTGGGTTTTGCTACTTCTCTTTTGTACACACTTTATTTTCATTTTATTTATACAAGCAACTATTTGACTAATACAAAGATAAAATAACAGAAAATTAAAGAAAACATGAAAATAGGATAGAAAGAACCAAAAGTTAGGGTTGAAGATCAAGATCTTCAACCCCCTTCCATTCCTTTGCTTCTAATGGAGAAAAGTGGCTGATTATGTGTGGGGGATGGGTTCTAGGTTAGGTCAAATTCGAAAATGACCTTATATATATAGAGGAGAAAGTGTTGGGTTGAAAAAAATGGGCAAAAACGTGTTTCAGGATTAAAAACAGGGTATTAGGTCACGGCCGTGAACCAAAGTCGCGGCCGCGAACCCTTCAATTTTGCTTTGGTGATTTTGGTTCGTGGGCACGGTCGCGGGCACGACGCTGGGTCGCGGGCGCGAACTGTGTCCTGTCTCTTTGATAGGTCGCGACCGTGACATCCGCTCGCGGTCGCGACCCTTAGTTCGAAACTCCTCCCCTTGTTCCATCCTTGGCTCGTTCTTCGTTCCGGACTTCTTCGATGCTCATTTTTCGGCCTTAATTCGCTTGTTTTGTCCTGAAACGAGCTCAACACATTAAATGACCCAATAATACAAATATGCAAGATACACGATCAAATGTGCATTAAAATATCATTAAAACGACCTAAAATGCATGCATTTTCACGTGTACCAATGGCTTATAAAGATATCACAAACAAATATTTGGAGAAGTTGAACAATACTTTCTAAATTGATAAAAACATAATTTAATATCACAAAAAATATTAAATTTTATATCTTAATTTTAATTGATGAAAATTAAATTTAATAATTTAATTTTAATATTTCTAAATTGAACAATAGGTTTCAAAAAACAAATTAACCTAGCATTTACTACGCAATCGCCCATTTCCCAGACGGTCATGCTGAAATCTCATCATAGGTATTGAGAAGTTGAACAATATTTCTTAAATTGATTAAAAAAAATTGCTTTATCACCATTCCCTGCAGCTAATCTATAAACTCCACTAATAAAAAAAATATTAATTACTCAAAGCTAGCAAAAAGACAAAGGAAAGTCGCGTATTAATTTCTCTCTCCATTTTGAAAAGAGAGAAACTGATAATTATCCTTGTTCATCACCCTTCTTTCACGGAGCAGTCTATCATAGAGAATCATCATCATCATAATCCTAGATTGGATCAGTACTTGGCTAGAATCGCAGGAATATGAAATCAACAATGCAATCCTTCTAGCGGCAACAATAGTGGATGGATCGGATGACTCGTTTCATGTAGCAATATGGCTTCCCACCACCGCCACCTCGGTTGTGATATCTGTGAGTGCTAGTAAGGTGTAACACTTCTCTCCCACAAATCTTAGTCTTCACCATGTTTGGGGATGGGTAGAGTGGGACGTCTTGACAGTTATGCTTTCACTTTTCTGTTGTGTTTGTTGTTTTTTATGAAATTGTTTGATTGTTAGTTAATTTGTATTTTTTTGGGTAGGTTAGTTTGTTTTTATTTGTGCATTGTGTTTAGTTTTGTTATTTGAGTTTTTGTTAAGTCGGTTGTGTTAGAGTCAAACTCAAAAAGTGTACTGAAAATGGTGAACTTATAAGCTAAAAATGGTTGATTAATAATGATGTTCTATGATGAGTTAAATTTTAAAATATATTAAGACACGTAGTGGAGCATGATAGGCATATAGAGATAAAATTGAGCATGAATTTGATTGATGATCACAATAGTCTGTGAGGACTTGAGCCTTAATTGAAACTCCCATTCTTGGAGTTATACATTGATTTTCTTCTTGTGTGTATTGTTGGTCATCTTGCAAGTGTGTCTCTAGAACTTGTCTTGAGTCTTCTTGAAGTCATTAAGTACATGTGAGCTTAGAAAGTGATTTTAGACATTCTTTCTTTTAGCCTATTACTAGAGTGAAAATTAACTTTCATCACCAAATATAGAGACAAAATCTCCAGTTAGGCACTTTGATATACCCTTGTTTTTCATAACCATATCTAACAAGCCTTTATCCGTTTCTTTTAGCTTTTTTCCCTTAACTTGGACTAGTTGATTGTGAGGATGTGGATTGGGAGGTATAGTTGAGAGAAAGTATGAGGTTTGAGTGGAAAGGATGGTTGGGATTGTTTGGTGAAAAAAAAATATGTAGTTACGGGCAAAAGATAGAAAAAAATTGACCCTTTCTAGTTGTGTTTAAGTGTAGTTTCGTTCCTGTTCGATAAAAAAAAAGTGATCTTATTTACTGTTTTCTGTAATTTGCTTTTCAAGAAGGGGGTCAATTGGAAAACGTGCTTAAATATGCCATTGCTTTGATAGTTTTCCCAAAGTGGTACAAAAATTGGTGTTGGTATTGGAAGCACTTGGGATGATGTAGTGCAATTTGATTGTAAGATGAGACGAATGATCTAAAATTTAGCTTACTGAGATATGAAGAGTGAGGTAGAGGGTGATACAATTTGAGGGGTAGCAAGTTAGGATAACGTGATTAGTCCAAGTTGAGTTACGTTTGGTCCAAAATTTAGCCCACCTTGTCCTTAATAAGCCTACAGTATAAAAAAATAAAGACCTTTCTGATTCTTTATTCACACATGTGGAGTACGATGAATAGGTTTGACAATAGACAAACATATGATAGACTATGCATGTGAATCAGCTTGAGCGTAAACACGTTATATTTTAAAACACTTGAGAGATGAGCGATACACTAATCCAGTGAGGAACATTCATTTAGAGTCCTAAGTCTCGAGACTAGTTGATATATTTTTTATTCACTATATGCTCAAAATATGTGTTTCCTGTTTGCGAAAATCATGTTTGAGACTAGATTCATCGTATAATGGCCATAAAACTTGTGTTCTTGTTATTTCTACTCTTGTTGTTTGACGACGAAGAACAATCTAATTTTGGGGGTTCAGATACACATTGTATATGCATGCTTTTAAGCCTATTTAGACGATCATTATGATAGCATTTGCATACGATTTTGGTTATCTTATGTTTAAATTATTTATCTTGAGCCGCATGACGTATTTGTTCATTTTTATAGTTAAAATACTTTATTCTAGGATATAATTATGTTTGGACGAAGTTCAGAGGAGAAACGAGCGAAAAAATGGCGAAAACAACATGATTATGGATCATATGGGCAGAAGGTTTGATCCGGTTGGATTGGATTAAGTGATCCGACTAGATTCATTTTTGAAGAGAAAGGTGTCATTCTAGGCTACCTTATCTAGCCGGATGAGGAAAAGCCATCCGCCGGGATCCGACGAACCAAAACATGTCCACCCGATTCGGTGCGTGTCATCTGGCCGGATTGGTCAAGATGATCCGCTCGAATCATTTTCTGGGCCTACAAAGTTTTGTTTGTTTATGCTAAATCCGGTCCGTTTCGACCCTAACCTCTTCCAAACTTATAAGTATGGTTCTTTTGAGCAAAACTCATCATATTTTATCATAGGCACAAAAGTTTCTAAGTACACCACATCTACTAAATGCATTACAAATAAATAATTTAAATACTTTTATTTTTCTTTAGACACCACATTAAATACCCATTTTATCCTTACGCTACTCCACATTAAATTTCCATTTAATCATCCTTTAAAATATAAATATCACACAAAAAAGATGTACTGCCAGAAACTTTCAACAACGTATATTTCTCTGACTGAAATAAAAGGTAGATTCAATTAATTTTCCACAAGCGATTAAAATAGTAGTTAAGATCATCTTCACATGATATAGCAACCCTGCTAACAAGAAAAATAGCTCTCTGCCATTAGCATAATTGAATTTCTTAGATGGAACAAAGAGGCGGCATCCGGGTTGAATTTGACTAACTACGAACAGGGTGCTTCTTCTTTGAAGCCTCTTCACTACCCCACTATCAATCACTACTAGAACTTGAATTATGCAAATAAGGATAATAATTCCAGGATGATGCTTCTGATATATGGAAAACAATAAACAATTTATGCAATTTGGAGGTGCGTCTAATGTCTAGTCGACGCCACTTACGAGCCAGGTTTTCTACGGGTCGATAGTCAATAGGTGCGGAATGGTGGATTATTTGATGACGTTCCCTGGACCAATGCAGTACTATGTGTAACCATCGTTGCCTCTAGTGCCGTCGTTGCTCGGTATGATGGCACAGTGGCAGGTGCAGCTCTCTATAAGGGAGAATCATGAGGGTGGTTAGGAGGATGTTGTTCTACATCAGATGAACAACCAAATTAGTTGAATTAATTGTCTTTCATTTACAACCCTATTCCGTAGATTTTAATCTAGGAGGTTACATGATAGGATACATGGGAGAGAGAGAGTGGGAGAGAAGGAAGAAGGTGAGAATGAAAAAATAAAGAATATCAGGTTGTTATGCTTATGTTTTTCAAAATATTTTTTATTAAAAATAATGTGGTGTACTTAAAATATTTTTGTGGTGCTTTTAGTCATTCTATTAATTAAAAAGGACAACATAGTCATTTGGCCCAAGGTTATATTTATCTATAAAAAATTATGGTGTATTTAGAATATTTTGTGGTGGCATTAGCCGCCGCCTTTATCATATTACAAGCTTCGAGCCTTGGAGCGGAGAGCATGAAACACACGGAGAAGAAGATCAGAGCAAGAGCCAATTTTGGATTCTTACTTCTTCATTTTCATATTATTTTCTATTGAATGTTTATCTTTACATATTTGGTTGATTTAATTATGAACATGAATAGTTGTTGGTCCCAAGTGATAGAGGTTTGGAGGGAGAGGGGGTGAATAAACCCCTAAATCGATTTTCTTTTTTTCAAATACTTGGAACACAAGATTTTCGCTTACATCAAGAAATTAGTTCTTGCAACAAGCTCGTACAGTAAGCTTACTTAGGCAGTAGGCACAAAGCAGCCTGTCCTACAGTAACTTACAGTACGAAAAGCTCAAGGGAGTTTTACGTAACGTTTTTTACAAACCTATGCAGTAGATAAATAATATGCCAACAAAAATAATAAAAGCACTATAAAGTAGACACATTATTTATAGTTGTTCGAATGTGGGGGTAATCCTTCTATGTCCACTCTTCTTTCACATAGTGAGAAAATTTACTAAGTAGTTTACACATATAACAACTTAGCAACTCCAAAGTCTAAGTCCAAATTAGCTCATTAAAATAGTTTTTGCCTATCCTCGGAAGGCTACTCCTCTATTGTGCACACGTTTCTCAGAATACAAGTCTGCTTTGAATCCGGATTCAAACGAAGACTTCCCATTTGAAAAATCTTTCGTGAGATTGATTTAATGATTTTTTTCTTAAACTTGAATATAGTTGAGATGTGGGAAAGTTTCCTGATTTGAGAAACATTAGGACCGAAGTAAAGCTTGAGAACTAGCTTGACTTGAGAGTGGTTGTAGCTTTTGATCTTCACTTGGTTGCCTGCTGCATACTATCTCTCTTTTGTATACTTTGCATCAACAATGGTATGATTATTAGAGTGTATGCTTTGAAGCTTTGAATAAGAATGTTGAGTGCTTGATGCTAAATAATTTTGAATGCTTGAGTTTCGGTAGCCTCTACTTCGTCTTCCATCTCCTTCTATTTATAGCAGTTGGGATTTCTTCTCGTTGAAGAGAGATAAATAATCCCGTTGACATTTAATTCTCCTTGTACGATAAAGAGCCGTTTGTCCTTTCTTGCAGGGAGTTGTTAAGAGTGGTTGCAGCTTGGTGTTAGTATCCAATGTTGCTTTTGCTTTTTTTTTTTTTTTAAGTGACATATCTCCATGCTATTGGATGGTCAGTACAAAGTTCTAAACTTGTCTCCCCTAGTTATATATTTGAATTCGAATATTCTGACCTTTGACCTTGACTTTGACACTGTTGACATGACTCCTGCTTGCTTGTTGGTTGTACCTTCTTTGCTGCAAGCAATGTTGTATGTTGGATGGGCATACACAACCTTACTGCTCACCGTAGTCTCTTTCCTTGCTGCAATAGCGAATTTGTTGATTCAAGTATCCTTGATGCTCTTTGTGCTTGCTTGTTGCAACTTCTGCCTAAGTAGAACTAGCCCTATCTATTACAAAGATATACAGAATTTCTGGGGGCACTAGTTCCTACCTTACAGGAGGTTTTGCTATCATTAAAACTAAATATAAATTTCCTAACAGTAGCTAAGTTTTTATTATATTCTAGGGCTAGAAAGTAGGTCAGGATAACTCCATATTTTGATTGTTTGTTTTATTTAGATTTAGATTTAGATTTCGTTCCAAGTTTTCATTTGTGTGTTTGTGAATATTTATGAATTTGGCCAATTGTTAGATTCTACTAGCTTTGTAATTCGTTTCTTGAGAGGGGAGGGTTATTAATATGCTTACAATATATGGCATATATCAATATCGTCTGAGAAAAGTGACTGATATTTTGGTCCATTAGGAGTTACATATATAATAGTTACTCGGAGATGAGAACTTTTTATACGTAATCTACATGCTAGCATCGTCCGAGAAGAGATCGCCTAATAAAAATTAGAAATCGGTTTAAATGTCCAGATAATCCGCCCTTAATACTAAAAGAGAGTAATTGAAATTTCGCAAAAACACGTGTCTTCCTCATGAATTCAGAGAGAATTTTGCTTTAATTTAAAGTTAATAAGCCGCTTAAGGCCACAACGCCTCTATTTTCTCTTTAGCGATTTCAACTTGCTGACGATCGCTGAAGACCACGACCTCTTCATTTTCTCTTTACAATTGCAAATGCTAAATTGTACAATACGAGGGCGGTTTCTCTCAACCTATCAAAATTTCATTTGTCTACGAATAACACAGAAGCTTCAAAGAAATACAAAAACATCAATTGCAAAATACGAGGACATAGTAGAAGATTTCAAACCCTAGATTTTAAATTAGTCTCTTCTAAAAGGTTACCCATCATTACCTGACCATCTTTGTTTTTTTATTGCTCGATTTCAGGTTTAGCTCTTTGATCGGAGTGATGTGATTTACACGTGCTTAGATGTCATGAAAAAGTTATATATTCGGTAATAACTATATTATAACATGATCTAATATTTCACAAAAGTTCTAAGGGATAAATTTATAAAAACAGATTTTTCAAGGTCTAAATTATCCCATTTTGGACCTAAAATCAGCCTTAATTTATAACATTCACTAAAAATCATAGACTCGTCGAAATATTCTTAAATGTTCACCATAGGTTCCTAACATCATATAGTCAATCATAGTAAAACAATTTTGAATAATATTTAGTAGATATTTTATTTAATTTTTGTAAGTTACCTAGTTTGGACCTTGAATCAGCTTAACTTGTAAAATTCGCCAAAAATCACAGACTTGACGAAATGTTCTCAATGTTTACCATATACTCCTAACATCATGTAGTTATACATAGTAAAACAGTTTTAAAAAATGCGTAGTAGATATTTTTATATAATTTTCGTAAGTTTCACCTTGTGGAGCAAAATTGATGAGTGATGATTAATCATATAAGATCCATAATCATTTACATGATCACCAGCTCAAGGGGTTAGACATTTTACCTTGTATCTTGACAATTAAGGAGCCTATCCTTTGCCTCGTCTGACCTCCGCAGTGTAGTAGTTCGTCAGGAGGCACCCTTCGTCGGTTTTGAGAGGGTTAGTAGCTTTTATTATTTTTTTATTTTTCTAAGAGTGGGAGTTGGCAGATGATTTGCCTTCTTTTACCTTCGTGTGCAATATATATATAAAAGGGGGTTGCATGTATTTAGTAATAAGTATTTCATGCAAATCTAGTTAGTACATGGATCAAGGGGGTGTTTGTAGGTTTGCTTAGTCAGATTTGTTTAAGGGAGGTATATTAGCATGCTTTTAGTTGATAGGTTTTATCCAAAGGTGGCAGGAAACTTATCCTTTAATTTAACCTCTATCTATTCTTCTTAATTGGATGTTTATAATTGTAATCTCATACGAATATTTATATATAGTTGTAATTACATATTTGTGGTGTGGGAAAATAAGGGTGGTATACTTATTTGATGATTATGGCGTTTAATGTGGTGTATCACTTAGGAGGTAATAATTGCAATGTCTTACATAACTTATCTTATAATATCGTCTTCCTTATGCCGATCAAGTGAAATACGAGCAAGCTCAGTCTCTTTTGGTAGCTTTTCCTACATTGTGGATAGAACTTTGTTCCCCCTTTTTAAGATGTTAGCTTATAAAAAACTAGTAAAAATATATGTGCGTATAATTAAAGAGATCTAAAATATGAAAAATCAATTTAAACATGATATGCAAGTTTTTACGAAAATTCGGGTGTTACAAGTTTACCTGGTAATCTAAAATTCTTTATGTGTTGTAGTTCTCGTTATAATTTATAGATCTAACACACACACACACACACACATATATATAATTGGGGGAAATATATATTTTTAGTCCTGTATATATGGCTTGTCCAGAAAAAGTCCTCTATGTTCAGAAATTTCAATTTTAGTCCACTATATTTAAAAAAATGTCCAATATAAGGAAACTAGATGCTGACAGCCAGTAATTGTGCCACATGTGACCCAATAAATTGGGGGATTTTCGGTCAAATAGCTAACATGACAGTTGTGAATCCAGGTGTACATGCAATTAAATAAATAAACCTAAAACGGCGAGTTATTTTCCTCCAGTAAGTCTAACGCCGTTGTGAATTTAAATTTTATATTTTTTAATTGGTGTGTTGATTTAATTACTTGGCTTGTATACCTGAATTCAGAACTGTCACGTTTGTTTTTTTACCTGAAATCCTAAATTTATTTGGTCACATGCGCATATTCTGGCACAATTATTAGTGGTCGTTGGCGTTTGATGTCCTCAAATTGGACATTTTTCGAAACACATTGGACTAAACTTTAAATTTTGAAACATACAGGACTTTTTTTGGACAAGCCCTAATATATAGGACTAAAAATGAATTTTTCCCTATAATTTGGATATAATGGATAGTTGGATTAACACACATACACTTAACTGTATATATTTTATGCAATATTTTTATAATTGTAAGTCGTTATTCTCTTAATAGTCGAAATACACGCGCGCAGGCACACATTATATAGAATGAATTCAACAAGAGTGGCATTAATTAATATTATATATTATGATATGTTTGTGATATTATGAATTATGATTTTTATTAATTAATGTTATATGTATGCAGTTGTAATAGATGACAATGATAAGTTGATTGATATTATATTTATAATAATTTTTAAGAATAAGTATTTTGTTATTTTCATGATTTCAATGTTTAAGTGGTAATATTTTTTATGTTTTGATGATATGGCCTTTTGAGTACTACATTTTTAATTGTTTGTAAAATATTTCTTACAACTATATATGACGTTTTCATTTGTTTGAAGTAAGGTTGATGTTTTAGACACTTTGAAATTTAAGTCTCTGTCTTTGGGGTGTTCATATTGTTACGCTAATGTGTTTCCTGATCTTGTGAACCTCTATTGTGCAACAATATCGACATCAAGTATGATTTATAAATTTTAGATTTAAATATAGTTTAAAAGTTTTGACACTATAACAAAACACATGTTTTTTTTATACATTTCTTGAGATCACAATTGAGGTCACCAATAATTAGTTATTTGTCTCCACTTGTTATCGCGAAACTCTCTACAAATTATTCAGATAATTTTCAAACTACTTGTAGTGACAACTAATTGTTACAAAAAGTATTTGAGACGACTTTTGTCGTATCAAATATATTATTTGCGATTGAGTTATTAAGACGACTAATTAGTGATAACATATTGTTTCTAATAATAAAGTGTGACAAATACTCATTATTTGAGACCATTTTTTATTGTCTTAAACCACCATTTTTCTTACAGTACGAACTCGCAGCCCAATTAGGCTTGACAATAGGGCAGGGCGAGGACTGAGGCCAAGTCCCCATTCCCATCTCTGCGTTCATGATGATTCCTTAACCACGCTCCCGCAAAATTAGCTGGATATTTTTTTGTCCCGATCTCGATCCTCCTAAGGTTCCTCATCCCTGTGAATATCTCCGTCTTGTCAATTGTAATCAAATATTTATATTAATAGAATTAAAAATAAAGAAATTTAGAAATAACTAATGAACTTTAAATTTTGACAAAAATTTAATGCATTTTACTAATAAAAAGTTTAATTGAACAATATATAAATATATGAAAAATTAAGATATTATCGGATCTCTGCGGAAAACGGGGTGGGAGTGTGTTCTCAATTCTCGCCTTCTCTCTGCCGACGGGGATAATTCCCTTCCTATCCTCACCCACTCAGGAACAAATCAGGGATTTCTCGCCCTATAGAAGGAGAGGGGAGTTTCTTAGGAGAGAATGGGGATTCCCAACCCCATTACAAGCCTAAGTTCGATAGACCTGACTAGCGCGCAAAATCAGTAGAATTAGGTTTACAATATTGTCGGGCCATTAAAAATAATTCGATTAAATTAAGACCCAACTAAAAGAAAAATTACTAGAATTACCCTAAAACTAATAGAAACTAACCCGATTAACATCCCTAAGTAGAACGTCAAAAATATGAGAAGATAATAAGTTAACATGCTTCAAGAGGTAATCAAATTACTTCTCTATATGACATTAGTGGTTCAGTTGAATACAATTTCACCCTTGCCTTCTTCCACATTTTTTTTTCCTGTTCTTCTTTTGGTGAATGTGATGAGATGGGATCATTTATTTGAAACAGTGTTCTGTCTTTTATTCTAACATAATCAACATGTGACATGTCTTTATTGATATTATTAACATGATGTTATTATATATATATGTCATATATTGATAATGTTAGAATAGAAGATGTAATATAATATAGAGAGTCTTTGGCTAAACTTATTTAAAATATCTTATAAGCTCTTACATCTTCTAAGATGTTTTTAGAGTTTATAAGTTGTATGATCTTATTTCAAAATAAGTTCTAGAAGTGTTTGGATAAAATAACTTATAAGATATGTTCAACATCTAATAAGATATTGACGTATTTGGTAAATAAGATCTTTTGTAGCTATAATTACCAAAAAAATGTGTATTTAAAAAGAGTTTATGAAAAAAAAGGTTCACAGGTGGTACTTTTTTTTAAAAGAGATTATAAACTCTTTCGAAGCGTAATTAGATATCTTATAAGTTTTGATAGGTATGGTCCAACCGCCCCGGGTCGGCCCAACTCACAACCCGAAGCAATTGGGCCCAAACGTCAAAGTGACTCACACGCGCGGCCCCATGATTACAGACGTGCGAGCATATTTTCATGCACAATCTTCACAATCTTCTCCAAATGGTTAGCAAGATCATGCGCCGAGATTCAAGGAGGGATTTAAGGCAGTCGTTTAAGGGTTTTTGAAGGTTGTATAAATAAGAGAAGTTAGTTTGTAATAGGAGGGATTTTTTGGATTATTATAAAACGGTTCATAGTTGTGAGGTGGTGTTCAATGTCATCAAGTGAGCTATACTTTGTAATATGGTGTGTTGGGAATGTGGAACCGGAATCAGGAAGTGAAGAACCGGAGGTTTGAACCGGGTTTGAGCATCAAGAAGACAAGCTGTTCAGAATAAACCGGGTTCGAGGCAGTTGAGGATAACCGTCATTTGTGACGGAGCAGTTTCAGAATTTGTGCGAAGAAAACCGTCGTTTTTGTCCGGTAGCTGAGCTCAACTTCATTCAGTTAGAACTTTCTGTACAGTTACATTCGAGCTCCAATACTTATATCATTGTAAAGCTCTCATCAAGGAGAAGATCACTAAGTCGAGCAATTTCCTTGTTTCTTAGATTAGAGAGAGTATTTTGAGATTGAACGTTTCTGCCCTAATTTGTCAACAGAATTGGGCATTTCGTTTCTTGTGTGTATTCTCTGTAATTGATTGGTTTTCTTAGTGGATTGGGGTGTGTCTTGCCTCCGTGGATGTAGTTCATCTTGAACGAACCACGTAAAAGCTGTGTGTGATTCATTTTCAGTTCCTGGTCTGCGTGAGTTCAATTCGGCTACATCTTTGGCCGAACTGCATGTGTGTTTTCAAATTGATCTTTGTGAGAATTCCAGATTCTGTTTAGTTGTGTGTTTAAGAGTTGAGTTCACTAACAAGTGGCGCCGTCTGTGGGAAACAACTCTCACAGCTTGAAGAAGAGAAGGAATGGCTGGTATGAAGATGGATTTTGAGAAGTTTACAGGAAGAAATGATTTCACACTATGGAAAATCAAGATGAATGCAGTACTGGTTCACAATGGCCTTGATCTTGCATTGATACCTCTGGATTCGTGGGAAGAAAGTGAGAAACCCAAGTTTGCATCAGTGGATAAGAAGGCCCTCAGTCTTATCTTTCTGTGTTTGGGTGATAAACCTTTAAGAGAGGTCTCAAGATGCAAGAGTTCCTCAGAAGCATGGAAGAGATTGGAAGATCTGTATCAATCTAAGTCAGTTTCCAACAAGCTGTTCTTGAAGCAGAAGATGTTGGCCTTCAAGATCACTGAAGATAAGGTAATTTCTGATCAACTTGATGAGTTCATTAAGATGGTTGAAGAATTGGAAGACCTGGAAGACCTGGATGTGAAATTGGAGGAGGATGACAAAGCATTGATGGTGTTAAACATTCTTCCAAAATCCATGGAAAGCTTTAAGGATGCCTTGATGTATGGAGAGATGAGCAGCTATCTTATGATGGAATAGTGAAGGCTCTGAGGTCTAAATGTTTCCAGACTCAAGGTGATAAAGGCATGGTGCAATCTGGAGAAGGTTTGAATGTCAAATTCAAGAAACCTTGGCAAGGCAAGAAGGGACAGAATGCTAAGGATCCAAAGGCAGGAGACTCTAATCCTAAGAAGGGGAATGAGTGGGTTGAGAAGAGGAAATGCTTCAAATACAAGCAGCCTGGTCACCTGAAGAAGGACTGTCCTAAGAAAAATAAGAAAGGTGGAAATCAAGGGGCAGAAGCTGCTGCCATTGATCATCAAGAAGATCCTCCAGAGGTATTAAATGTTACTGAATCAAGAATGGTAAAGGAATGGGTCTTGGACACAGGCTGCTCCTTTCATATGTGTCCACACCAGTCATGGTTTGATGAACTGAAAAGAGAAGATGGTGGAAATGTTCTCCTGGGAAATGACCAATCATGTAAGGTCAAAGGAGTTGGATCAGTGAGCATAAGGATGTTTGATGGAGTGGTCAGAATCATCTCAAATGTAAGATATGTTCCTGGCCTTAAGAGAAATCTTCTATCTCTTGGTTCTTTAGTAACTAGTGGGTGTCAGTTTAGCTCAGTAGATGGCTTCTTGCATATCACTAAACATGGAAAAATGGTGATAAAAGGTAGACAGCATAATGGGTTGTTTATCTTGATTGGTTCACCTGTTGTTGGGAGTGTGGATATGGTCTTGAGCAGTTCTGAGCTTGTTAAATGGCACAAGAGGCTTGGACACATAGGAGAGAAAGGGTTGAAGGAACTGTCAAGAAGTGGAGTAATTGGAAACATGGGAAATCAAGACCTGCAGTTCTGTGATCAGTGTGCTTTGGGCAAATCCAAGAAGCTGCCCTATGGAAAGGGTGTTCACACAACTCAAGAGCCATTAGATTATGTTCACTCTGACATATGGGGTCCTGCAAGGACAGAGTCTCATGGTGGTGCAAGGTACTTCATGTCCTTGATTGATGATTACAGCAGAAAGGTGTGGATCATGTTGATGAAGAATAAGAGTGATGCTTTTCATAAGTTCAAAACATGGTTGATTCAACTGGAAAATGTCAAAGGGAACAAGCTGAAGCACCTTAGGACTGATAATGGACTGGAATATCTCTCTACTGAGTTTACAAACTTCTGTGAAGAAAGAGGAATCAAGAGACACAGGACTGCTCCAATGAATCCTCAACAGAATGGAGTTGCTGAGAGGCTTAATAGGACTCTTCTTGAAAGAGTTAGGTGTATGCTGTTGGATGCTGGGTTGCCAAAGGTATTTTGGGGTGAAACCATTGCTACAGCATGTTATCTCATTAACAGGTCACCTTCATCAGTGATTGGGTTCAAAACACCTGAAGAGGTGTGGAGTGGACAGAAACCAAGTTATGAAGGTTTAAGGGTGTTTGGTTGTCTTGCTTTTGTCCATGTCAAGCAAGACAAGTTAGATGCAAGAGCTCTAAGATGTGTATTTCTTGGATATCCAGATGGAATAAAGGGCTACAGATTGTGGTGTCTAGAGAAAGGAAATCAGAAGATAATCACAAGTAGAGATGTAAAGTTTAATGAGAATGTGATGGCTTACACTTCTACAGGCTCTAAGGAAGAATTTGATGGTGCTAAAGAGACAGAAGAGATATCAATTCAGGTGGAGCATCCTGCTGAAGATAATCACACACCTCAACCACAAGAAAATCTACAAGATAGTGATTCATCATCTGAAGAAGAAGAGCAAACTGGACCTTCACAAAATGTCAGAGAATACAGCATTGGAAGGGACAGGCCTAGAAGAACAATCAACAGACCTGATTTCTATGGTCAAGCAGGGAGTGTTTACTATGCCTTGAGTGTTGCTGAAGACCTGGAATCACAAGAGCCTAGTAGTTTTAAAGAAGCACTAGACTGTGAAGAAGGTGAACACTAGATACAGGCAATGATTGAAGAGATGGAATCCCTGGAAAAGAATGAGACCTGGATATTGGTGGATAAACCAAGAGGTCAGAAACTTGTAAGTTCTAAATGGATATACAAGAAGAAACTAGAGACTGCAGGATCCAAACAGGTGAGGTTTAAAGCAAGATTGGTGGCTAGGGGCTTTACACAAAGAGAAGGAATTGATTTTAATGAAGTTTTCTCTCCAGTGGTAAAGCATTGCTCAATCAGGTTGCTTTTATCAAAAGTTACACAAGAGGACATGGAATTACAACAACTGGATGTAAAGACAACATTCTTACATGGAGAACTCAATGAGAAGATATATATGAAACAGCCAGAAGGCTTTGTTGTTCCTGAACAAGAAGACAAAGTTTGTTTGCTGAAGAAGTCACTATATGGACTCAAACAAAGTCCAAGACAGTGGAATAAGAGGTTCAATGACTTCAGGATCAGTGTTGGCTTTGTAAGAAGTCTTTATGATAGTTGTGTTTACTTCAACAAAGGTTCAAAGCAAGATAAAGTCTTCTTTCTATTTTATGTGGATGATATGCTAATTGCCAGTAGGAACAAGAAGAGGGTACAATGGTTGAAGGATAGACTTAACACTGAATTTGACATGAAAGATCTGGGAGAGGCCAAGAAGATTTTGGGCATGGACATTCTAAGAAACAGAGAAGCTGGAGTGCTTTGGTTATCTCAGAAGCAATATCTACAGAAGGTTTTGGAGAGGTTTCATATGCATGAAGCCAAACCTCTCTCCACTCCAGTTAATCTACAGAAGAAACTCTCCAAAGAACAATGCCCAAAGACTGAAGAGGAAATCATACATATGAGCAATATCCCTTATGCAAGTGGAGTTGGAAGTCTTATGTATGGAATGATTTGTAGTAGGCCTGACTTGGCCTATGCTGTGTCCTTAGTAAGCAGGTTCATGTCAAACCCAGGAGTTGAGCATTGGGAAGCTTTGAAACATGTGATGAGGTATTTGAAGGGATCAGTGAACTTGTCACTGAAGTTTGAAAAGAAAATGGATGGAAGCACTGTTGCATTGGAGGGGTTTGCTGATTCTGATTTTACAGCAAACATAAACACAAGGAAATCTAGTTCTGGATTTGTGTTTACCTTATTTGGAACAGCCATCAGCTGGAGAAGTGTACAACAATCAGTTGTAGCACTATCAACAACAGAAGCAGAATATATCTCTCTCACTGAAGCTATCAAAGAAGCAATCTGGCTTAAAGGGATTTTGAGGGATTTGGACATCAAGCAGAAGTGTGTGGCAATCTACTGTGATAATCAAAGTGCTCTACACCTTGTGAAACACCAAGCATTTCATGAAAGGTCAAAACACATTGATGTTAGGTTGCATTTTGCTAGAGATATCATTGATTCTGGTTCTGTGGAAGTGAAGAAGGTACACACATTGCATAACCCTGCTGATTTTCTTACGAAGGGTGTACCTGGGAACAAAGTGGAGCATTGTTCGAGCTTTCTGCAGCTTGAGCAATGTCATGAAGAGCATTAACAGAAAGGCAGTGATGAGGCAGGAAGAGGCACACTTGATTCATTGAGGTGGAGATTTGTGAGGTGGTGTTCAATCTCATCAAGTGAGCTATACTTTGTAATATGGTGTGTTGGGAATGTGGAACCGGAATCAGGAAGTGAAGAACCGGAGGTTTGAACCGGGTTTGAGCATCAAGAAGACAAGCTGTTCATAATAAACCGGGTTCGAGGCAGTTGAGGATAACCGTCATTTATGACGGAGCAGTTTCAGAATTTGTGACGAAGAAAACCGTCGTTTTTGTCCGGTAGCTAAGCTCAACTTCATTCAGTTAGAACTTTTTGTACAGTTACATTCGAGCTCCAATACTTATATCATTGTAAAGCTCTCATCAAGGAGAAGATCACTACGTCGAGCAATTTCCTTGTTTCTTAGATTAGAGAGAGTATTTTGAGATTGAACGTTTCTGCCCTAATTTGTCAACAGAATTGGGCATTTCGTTTCTTGTGTGTATTCTCTGTAATTGATTGGTTTTCTTAGTGGATTGGGGTGTGTCCTGCCTCCGTGGATGTAGTTCATCTTGAACGAACCACGTAAAAGCTGTGTGTGATTCATTTTCAGTTCCTAGTCTGCGTGAGTTCAATTCGGCTACATCTTTGGCCGAACTGCATGTGTGTTTTCAAATTGATCTTTGTGAGAATTCCAGATTCTGTTTAGTTGTGTGTTTAAGAGTTGAGTTCACTAACAATAGTGGAACATCTCAACAGGACTTTAGCTCCCTCACCGTGGACGTAGATCTTTAGATCGAACCATGTATATCCTATGTTCTTAATCTTTCTTGCACTTTGAGGTTTCATTGAGCAGATTTTATTTTGAGTTCTTTTGATAAACGGGTTGCGCTTTATCAATTGGCGTCGTCTGTGGGAAAAGAACAAAAGAACCCTAGGGAATTTTGTTGTTAATCAACCATGGTGCTCACCCGTCGTTCCAACAATCCTGAATCCTCTCACCAGAGCCATGCTGCTGATCCGGCTACGGATCCACAGAATGCCCCCCGGGACCAGGATGGTCAGTTGATAAACATAGGAGTGGTAAACACAGGGTTGCCGGAGCCTGAGGGCACCTCGGCTAACCCCAATGCGGCTCTGGTTGTGCCTCCGGGCCTTCAGGATTTTGCCCGCGATTGTCCCGATCTGTTTCAAGAATATATGCGCCGACGGGCCACCCCGACAGCTCCCTTCGGGACTAATGCTGAACAGGCAGGAGGAAATGCTCGTACAAATCAAGAACAGGCTCATAATGATGCACACAATCGGGAAGTGCGGCAAGATCGCCGCTATCAGCAATCCGTATCACCTGCTGAACATCACATCACTTCCGAAAGACGCCGGGGTGCTGATGTTGATGTTGATCGTCGCCGGCCTGTTAGTGCTCCAAAACGACTTCGCCCTGAACACCCCCCTGCATTGGGGCCACATATGGGACTATCTTACGAGGAGGATGACTTTGACAAATTGCTGGGCGTTGACGCCAATGGAGAAGTCATCACTCCCTTCTCACAAGAGATTTTGGACACACCCCTTCCTGAGGGCATCAAAACACCTGCCGTCGCTTCCTACAATGGCACCACTGACCCTGTCAACCTTTTGAATGCATTCAAATACGTGCTGATCAACCGAAATAGTGACCAGTTGTATTTGTGCAAGATATTTCCTGAATACCTCCAAGATGAGGCCCGCCTATGGTTTGACAACCTGCCCCGAGGTAGTATCACATCTTACCGTGACCTTGCCAAGAAGTTTTATGCTCGTTTTCAAACACGCACGAAGCCCGCGTCGACCATTGCCGACCTCATGAACATCGAGCAGAGAGAGAGGGAGACTATCTCCCAATTTCTTGAGCGCTTCACCACGGAGAGCTTAAAAGTGGGTGAAGAGTCCGATTCTGTTATCGTCACTGCGTTTATGAACGCACTCCGACCAGGCAATCTTTATAGTGACCTCGCCAAGAATCCACCCATTACCACCAGTGCCCTGTATGAAATGGTGAATAGGTACGCAAGAGCCGATGAACAAAGTAGGCGCAAGCGTGAGAAATTCTCTTCTAGAAAGCAGTCCGACAAGCCACAGGCCGGATCTAACACCCGAACTAGTGCCTTTAGTCGCCTAGGTAAGGGCACACTAGAGCTCCGAGGTGCAACAACTCTCCCTGGAGAATCTCGAGGTGGAAAATCTCAATTCACCCCTCTCACTCATGCATGGGCTGAAATCTTCGCCCTACACAAGCGTGATCTCCGACAGTGCCCGCCAATGATAGCCCCTCCTGAGAGGCGAAATCAAAACAAATGGTGTGAGTACCACCGTGACCATGGGCACACCACTGAGGAATGCCATGAACTTATGAAAGAGATCGAGGAATGCATCAAGGTTGGTATGTTCCAGCAGTACATTGCTCGAACTGGCAACAATCCACAGCAATACCGAAGTGGAAATTACCCTCAAGGCCGTGGTAACCACAACAACCAAGAACAGGGCCGCAATCAAACTCAAGGGCGAAATAATAATCCTGGGTATAACAATCACCCAAGACAAAATCAGGGCACCCGCCAACAGCAACAGCAGCAACAACAACCCCGGTTGTTACCACCAACCTCAGGGAGCCCCCAGAGATAGTCTGCCAAACCAAGTGCTTCACGGGGTAATTCACACTATCTATGCTGCCATGCCTGCGGGGACTTCCCGAAGGGCCCTTAAGGCTGAAGCTCGTATGCCTCCTCCCGAGGAGCCTCGTCATAAACGTCTTCACCGATCTGAAACTGTCAGTTTCTCAGAAGATGATCCTGTTCCCGATCTCAACCCACATACAGACGCTATTATCATCAAAATGGCCATTGCGAACATGCATATTAAGCGTGTTTATGTTGATAATGGCGCTGCTGTCAATGTCATTTTCTCTGACTGTTTCAACAAAATGAACCTACCCCAGGAGTATCTCTGACCTGCAACCGGACCCCTGTAGACATTCACTCAGGGACACGTTCAGCCGTTGGGAGTCATCTCTCTCTATGCCTCTCTTGGCATCACCCCAAAGATGACAACCGTTCTAGTGGATTTTTACGTTGTCAACTGCCCTTCTCCCTATAATGTGATCTTGGGTCGGGACTGGCTCACCCCGGCTAGAGCTATCTGTTCGACATATCACATAACTGTGAAGATCCCCACGCCTTATGGAGAGGTTGCCATCCGTGGTAACCAGCAAGAGGGGAAGAAGTGCATGCTTTCCGTGCTCAAGAAACCAACTGCGGCTGCCACGAAACCTCAGTTCAAAATTACTTCACCAGGATCCATAGTGGATGGTCCTAATCACCTCGGGGTTGAAGTTGTCGAGGTTCCTCTCGACTCAGCTAATCCGAAGCAAACTATTAGAGTTGGAGCTGTTCAAATGCCTCAGCTCCATGAGGAAATCATCAAAACATTACGGAAGTTCCCTGATGTTTTCGCTTTGTCTCCCCTCGATATGCCAGGAGTCTCCCCAGATCTGATTACACATAAGTTAAATGTGGATCCCACTGTGAAACCTATTCGGCAGAAGCAAAGAAAGTTTGCTCCAGACCGCAACGCCGCGATACGCAAAGAAGTCCAACAGCTTGTGGATGTGAACATTCTATTTGAAGTTCATTACCCTACCTGGCTAGCCAATCCGGTCATGGTGAAGAAATTAGATAATTCGTGGCGGATGTGTGTAGATTTCACCGATCTCAACAAACACTGCCCGAAAGATTGCTATCCTCTACCTCCCATTGATGAGAAGGCTGAAGCTATCACTGGCCATCAGGTTCTCAACTTTTTGGACTTATACAAGGGGTACCACCAGATTTACATGGATAGCAGTGACGCCCCCAAGACTGCATTCGTCACTGACTTCGGGGTCTTCGCATATAGAAAGATGCCATTTGGCCTAAAAAACGCCGGGACTACATACCCGCGGCTTATGGATCATGTCTTCCGAGACCAGATCGGCCGCAATGTCGAGGTATATGTCGATGACATGGTTATTAAAAGCTCATCTTTTAGCTTGTGTGCACAAGATATTGCTGAAACACTTAGCACACTTCGCCGCTATAACCCTCGGCTCAACCCGGCCAAGTGTACTTTTGGTGTAGGCTCAGGTAAGTTTCTTGGTTACATGGTGTCTCCACAGGGCCTACGGGCCAATCCATCTAAAATCTGGGACGTCCTAACTCTAAAGAGGCCTGAAACAGTGAAAGACGTCCAGCGACAGACGGGAAGCCTAGCTGCCCTAAATCGTTTTCTGGCTAAAGCTGCAGAATGCCAGCTTCCTTTCTTTAAGATATTGCAGCAGGCTAAAAAGTTTGAGCGGAGCCCGCAGTGTGATACCGCCTTCACAGCCTTGAAGGACCATCTCAAGCAGCTGCACCCTATGTCCGCAGCTCTCCCCAGAGAACCCCTCTACATCTACTTAGCAACCGCTAATGAGGCCATCAGTGCGGCTCTTGTACGTGAGGACCATGGTATGCAATACCCGGTTTATTTCGTCAGCCGAGCTCTGCAAGGAGCAAAAACTCGTTACTCCGTCGCCGAAAAGACAGTCTTGGCTCTTGTTATGGCGGTCCGCCGCATGCGTCCCTACTTCCAGGGACACTCCATCATTGTCCTCACCAATCAACCCATTCGTCAAGTTATCACCAAGCCAGATATGTCTGGACGTTTGGCGAAGTGGTCTATTGAGCTCGGGGAGCACGACATTCAGTTTCAACCCCGCCGAGCTATAAAGGGGCAAGCACTCGCTGAATTCTTGGCCGAAGCTACGTACACTGATCCTGGTTCATCTACACCTTCCGAAGTCATCTCGCAAGCTGATTCGAACAAAGAATCAAACCTATGGCACGTCTATGTCGATGGTGGCTCAACCATCTGGGGTCGTGGAGTTGGAGTGCTCCTTACCAGTCCTGATGGTGCCGAAGTCAAATACACGATTCATTTCAAATTTAAAGTGACAAACAATGAATCGGAATACGAAGCAGTTCTTGCCGAACTTCGTTTGGCTAAGAACCTCGGGGCCACTCATGTGCGGCTTTACACAGACTCTGAGGTGGTGTCTAGCCAAATCAAGGGCAGTTATGCTGCCAAGGACGATACCATGAAACGGTATTTGGCTGTCACTCGTCAACTTACACTAACTTTTAGTTCCTTTGATATCATGCAGATTCCTCGCGGAGAAAACTCTAAGGCCGACGCTTTAAGTAAGTTAGCCTCCGCGGATCCCTCCAATATATCTCTAGATATACTCGTCGAAGATGCTCTTGCTCCGGCAATACAGGAGCAAACAGTCTCCGTTATCACTGATGCTGAGCTGACCTGGATGACTCCGATCGTCCAATATCTCTGTGATGGCACCCTGCCAACTGATAAAGTTCTGGCTCAGCAACTAATTCTTAGGTCCTCAAAATATACACTCCATGATGGGGTTCTATACCGCAGCTCATATTTGCAGCCAAATCTCCGTTGCGTGGGCCCAACTCAAGCTAATTATGTCCTTCGGGAACTCCACGAGGGGGCATGCGCAAGCCACATCGGCTCTCGAACTCTCGCCAAGAAAGCTCTTCGGTGGGGATATTACTGGCCCGCCATGTTCAAGGATGCTCACAACCTCGTCTCTAAGTGTGATAAATGTCAGCGACATTCCCGAGTGAAGCATTTGCCCCAGACCGAACTCATTGGCATTCAAGGTGCCTGGCCTTTTATCCAATGGGGAATTGACATTGTTGGCCCCTTCCCTCTGGCTCCGGGTGGACTTAAGTATTTGGTTGTTGCTGTTGACTATTTCACCAAATGGGTTGAGGCTAGGCCACTTACTTCAATTTCTGGCCAAAAGATACTTCAGTTTGTCTGGCAGGACATCGTGTGTCGTTTTGGAATCCCGAGCACCATAATTTCTGATAATGGCAAACAGTTCGCCAACAATCCTTTCCGCTCCTGGTGTGAGGGGCTTCACATCAAGCAATTATTCACCTCGGTCGCACATCCTCAAGCCAATGGCCAGGTCGAGGTGACTAATCGTACTCTTGTTGAGGGAATCTAAAAACGATTGGATGATGCCAAAGGTCTTTGGGCTGAGAATCTTCCCCAAGTTCTTTGGGCATATCGTACAACGCCTCATACGTCTACTGGAGAGACACCTTTCAGCCTTTGTTATGGTTCTGAAGCAGTTATACCTGCAGAGATTGGCGTGCCTAGCCCAAGACTTCTAGATATTGACCCCGAGTCCAATGATGAAGCACTTCGCACAAACCTTGAAGAGGTTGACCACCGACGTGAACAAGCCTTCATCCGACAGGCTAAATACAAGCAGCAGACTGCTCGGTACTCCGATTGAATTCAGCCAGTAAAGCTGCACCTGAAGGAAAATTACAAGCCACCTGGGAAGGCCCTTATCGGGTCATCACAGCTCATTCCTCCGGGAGTTACCAGCTGGCACACCTGGATGGCACCCCGGTGCCCCGAACCTGACATGTTAGCAATTTACGCCGTTTCTTTGTATAGGCTATTTTTCTTTAGTAAATTTCAGTTCAGTTATTATGTACTTTTCTTTGCTCCGGCAATATATTATCAATCATACTTATACTGCGGGGACGCCCCAGTCTTATCTCTATACATTCACAATGTCTCTGGACAATGCCTCACTACTAATCCGTCTGGAAAATTTCCAACCTTTATCCTCAGATAAAGTTTATCTCCTGCCTGATCCATCCGAGGAGTCATTAGTTTTGTCTCCGGACTTAACTTAACTCTCTCTCGATCCGTTCGAAGAGGTCATTTACTTTGTTTCCGAACAAATTTTTGTGTATTATATGCATCACAGCGAACATTCGTATGTTCTCCACATTTTTACTACCAATATCAATTATTTGTAATATATCATATGCATCATACATTTTTTGAAAAAAAAAAAAAAAAATATGTATACATTCCTTACATTATTTCCTCATACATTCATATAATTTCAATTCCTACTATTACTTTTTCGTGTCCTCTCCAAACCAGAACGCAAAGTCTCGTCGCTTTGGCCCCACTTGGCTACTTCCAGTCCTCCTGGAAACCTCTTGAGGACTACGCTGGACCCTTGAAGTGCCTCAAGTAAGGACCCCGCCCCTGGGCAAGCCAACCCTACCCTGTTGTCCGCGACTTGATTGAGGTTGGCTGGGCTTCCTACTCGGGCCCGACATATTGTCCCACTCCGTATAGCCCCAATCCAATGGAGCCAAGGGATCCATCTTCTCAGAAGCCCACACAACATGCTCCCCTGCTTCATCCCGACGATGCCCCTTCGTCTCCCGAGACATTGGGTTTGATCTCCTCGCAGCCCCCGGAGTGTTTGCCCACTCTACGGCATCCCACTCCTCTATTGGCATCTCATCAATTTCCTTAACAAGGGCTGAAACTGTTGCTCTACTCGGCTCAGGATCTTTCTCACGTGGCTTCATCGACTTTTTGGAAGGCTCCGGTCTTGCTTCTGGAGTCCTCCCTGGTTTTCTTGGAGCTGTTGGATTTTCCCCCGGATCAACCCTATCCCGTGCAGCGGTGCCAGTTTTCTTACTCCGGGCTGCCTTTACCTCGCTTTGTACTTGCTTCTCCTGCTCTGCAATTTGGAGCGCTTCATTGCGGTCTTCTACCTTCTTCTGAATCTCCAAGAGAAATCCTAACACCAGCCTGCTTCTGATAAGTTCGGGATCATTATTATCACCTCACTTTTCAAGCTGCTCAATCTCTCTCCGGACATCCGTTCTTCGGGCACGGACCTCGTGGACAGTCAACCACCCACTATCGACAAGCAAACGTTCGCATTCTTGCTGGTTTATGCGGAGTTGTTCCAACTCCATATCCTTCAGTACACACTCTGCTTTGTACTGCCGCATTTGCTTCGCCGCTTTAGTCCAAGAATCCTCCGCCTCAGCACATCTCTTCTCTACTGAAGCCAATCTCTTCGATAGTCTGGGGACCTCTTGCATCTTCCAGACATCTCTGTCTTTTTGTAACCAGGCTATCGATGACCTTAGTTGCTTTATCACTTCATATGGGTCTTCGGCGTCTTCCTGACAGATGGGACATCTTCATATCAAGTATACATCGACACATCAACATTGCTAAAGTAAAGATGAGTTACAACACAAATGGAAGTCAAAAGGCTTTTAATCATTCAATATTTCAAGAACTGTACAACTGATTCAATATATCTCCAGACATTACATATCACAAAACATTTGTTACAAATAGTCTATTCTATGCTCTTGTCAGGAGGTGGAGGGTCACTGACCTCTCCAGGAGTAGAGGTATTCACTGCTGCAGCTGGGAATACTGCGGGGTCTATGGTTGCCTCTATCGTCTTACCGGCGTCCTCTCGCTCCTTGTTCCCTTCCTCAGAGGCTATCGTCGGCACTTCGGGCCCTTTGTGCGGAATGGGGATTCTGTTTCGTAACTCCTGCACATGAAAGCCATTCCGGAAGCCCAAGAAGTCTTTATCCTGGTCAACATTACAGCGTTTTACTCGGCAGTCAGGATAGTATCTTTCTTGGCCAGGGCTTCTATCAACGGCCACTTTGGTGCCTGTGTCAGTGCCTCAAAGTACGCCCCATCTTCGTTCCCCATGGAGTCGTAATTGTATCCGAAGTCGTCATCATACACATCGACCTCCGGATATTTATCATATACAGCCTCCAGTAATTCACTCTTTGTGGCTGTGTCGCCAGCAACGACAAACGTACTCAGAAACTTCATAAACGTTTCTGTCTGCAATAATTTTTCGATGAAGGCCTCTAGCATTGCTCCCTGGCCCTCAACTGCTTTCTTCAGCTCCTCTCGAGCTGCCACAAGTTCACTATGGACAATAGCGACCTCAACTGCTTGCTCTCGAAGTCTTGCTGCTTCGTTCTCAGCTACCACCGCTCTGTCTCGGGCCGCCTTTGCATTCTTTTGGGCTTCCGCAAGCCCGGTCCTTAGTTTGGTGACCTCGGCCTCCAGTTTGGCCACCCTCTTCCTTGAAGACTCTTTTTCAAGCCTAACTACCAGACCGCGGATTGGCTATAATAGCTCTTCCAGTTCGGCTCCTGCCGAAGTCGTTGCCTTTGCTCGTCCCTACATTTACTACTGTCATCCTTGGCTAATGGCATGTTATAAAATGCACTATCAATTCACATACCTCGTGTGAAGGGACAATATGTGTTTTCTTCGGCGGGGGAGGCGTAGGCGGTGATGTCGTCCTCTTTTTCGAGCTCGGGGTCAGCCCCGATAGAGGAATGTTATCATCATGATCATCTCCAAAACCACCCCCCGATGTGGCTTTCTGCAGCTCAGGCGTCCTCGCCCTATCCCCGCGCTTATCTGGCCGTGCAGACTGCCCTCCGGAGCTCACTCCAGCTCCTTTTTTCGCCCGAACTCTTGAATTTGCCCACTGCACATGAGACAACATACATTAAGAAATGTTATAACTAGCTATTGCACAGCTTATACAAAAAGGGTCCTACCCTCTATTTCTGCCCCGGCTTGAGACCCCTCTATCTCGGCCCTGTCTGGAGACTTTTCTGAATTAGCCTCGGCTGAGGAACCCTCTTCCTGGGACTCCGAAGTCCCAACCTTCCACTTGGAATAGTAAGGGCTCAACCTAGCCTCGTCAAAAATTTCTTTAAAAAACTTTGACCCCAGGGTGCTTGCCCTCACCAACACATCTACACCCCTCGGGTCCCCCGCCGGAGCGCCATCAATCACCTCCAATCTTTGCCACTTCGGCAGCACTTTACCCTGTCTCACATATATAAACTTACCTCTCCACCCTTCTATTTTGGTAGGATTTTTTACTTTAAATACCTTACCAGTCCTCGGGTTAAGGTAATACCAACCCTTTTTTTTCCCCATCGTTTTTAGCTGAAAGAAATATCTAAATAAACTAACACTGGGCTTCACCCCGCCCTTATTACATGTCACCAAAAATCCCACCACCTGCCTTACGGCATTGGGTCCCAACTGCCCCAGAGCTATCCCATAAAAATCCAACAAATTTACCAGAAAATCCCATAAGGGAAACCTTAACCCAACAACCAGCTGATCTATATATACAGATATGAAACCTTTGGGGGGGGGGGGGGGGGGGGGGGCAACAGGCCTTATCCCCGTGGATGGGAACTATATATTCTAGGTCAAAAAGAAGGTAGAAATTAGAAACCCATTTACTTCAAACTCCTCTACCTCCTCCTCACAAAAGGGAAAACTAACTGCCTCCATCCTTATTTCCCCTTGATCGCCCCGGTAGATTTTCCTAGTCTCGCTATTCTCCGGGAAAATCATCCGTATGGGGGGAACTCTAAAAGGACCCCTTTCTGTTCCTAACTCCTCAACCTTAGACGAAGATGAAGAAGAGATAGACATACTTACTTGTTTTCTCTGGTAAATGAGGTGTTTAGCTTCAAAGTTTGCAGAATTTTTGTTCTCTCTGATGCGCTGCTCAGTCGTAATCAAGTGAAGAAGGTGAAGGGTTTTTGATTTCCCTCATTTTCATATAATTCTAGCAACGGCTCAGATTCGACGATTTAAATTTAACGTTCTGGTACCTGCGTGTTATAAACGCGCCTCGAAACTGTAAATGTGTGTCAGCTATCACACGCCCTCTTGAATCCTGTGCACATCTCTCGGTCACGCGCACAGGATTCCTTGAGTCCCTTTATCTTCGAAGTTTCTCAACTCCGGTTGATTGACCCCGGAGGGATCGAAGTTTCTCAACTCCGGTTGATTGACCTCGGGGTGTTAGCGATTTTTCACCTCCGATTGACTCATCCCACTTCATTCACCCCGGCCGACATCTACCTCCGTTTTCTCTTTAAGCCGAAGCTCATACTTCGATTCGGCTGGTGGAGGGGGGGGGGGGAGGGGGGGGACATCAGATAGGTATGGTCCAACAGCCCGGGGTCGGCCCAACTCACAACCCGAAGCAATTGGGCACAAACGTGAAAGTGACTCACACGCACGGCCCCATGATTACAGACGTGCGAGCATATTTTCATGCACAATCTTCACAATCTTCTCCAAACGGTTAGCAAGATCATGCGCCGAGATTCAAGGAGGGATTTAAGGCAGTCGTTTAAGGGTTTTTGAAGGTTGTATAAATAAGAGAAGTTAGTTTGTAATAGGAGGGATTTTTTGGATTATTATGGATTATCACACATTGTACTAAAAAACGGTTCATAGTGGAACATCTCAACAGGGCTTTAGCTCCCTCACCGTGGACATAGATCTTTAGATCGAACCACGTATATCCTGTGTTCTTAATCTTTCTTGCACTTTGAGGTTTCATCGAACAGATCTTATTTTGAGTTCTTTTGATAAACGGATTGCGCTTTATCAAGTTTCTTTATAAAATTAGGCAAAGAAATATTGAGAGCTTATGAGATATTTTAAAGATCTTATATACTCAGTCAAATATTCACTTAAAATAAGTGATCGGGATTGAAAAGATTACGGTGGTGTTTGAAATTGGTATTGTTCGACTCTAATATTATCTTCTTTGTGGAAACAAGGAAAGCAAAAATAATTATTGATTAATTTCTTTATTGTTTTGTTTTGTTTTGGTCCCTGGTTATTATTAAGTAGGTATGTACTTGGTACTTAATGGGTACTTTCTGAACAATCATAATTCGTTCACTGTAAGAGACCTTTTGTCTTTCCGTACGGACTGGACAACCATGTCAGGAGCAATAAAGTGTTTTTTGTGACACTTCTTCTCCAACATTTTTACACTCCATGTATCTTGGACCGGTCTATACTTGTTAGTTGAGGAATTAATCATACAATTACAAGCTAGCCGCTTCAACCAATTTAATTGGGAACTCATGTCATGTAACACTCTAAAATTAAAAGTAACATACTTTTTTATTTGTCTTTCTAATTGATTTTCTGTAAACATTTATACACACTTTATTTTATTATCTTAAAATGTTAAAGTCTAATTTTCTTTTACTCAAATATTAAGACTAATAACTTTTCGAGGAACAAAGTGTTTTACTTAGTTTTAACTATCAAGAAGACTGAGCTCACTCGTACCACTTGTTCGGCATAAGAAAGGAAAGCTACACAAATAAGAGACATTAAAAGATGCTTCCTCCGTCCCACTTATATTTGCATATTTTTCTTTTCGTTCCGTCCCACTTAACTTTGTACATATTTAAAAAGGAAATTTCTCTCACAATCTCCACCCTCAATCTCAACCTTTGAAAAAGTCAAATATTCCCAAAAATCTGTTTTTTCTTAATATCTGTGTCTGATTAACAATGCAAAATTAGCTGAGACGGAGGCAGTGACGGAGCCAGGATTTTTAGTCAGGGGGCCCAACTGTAGTGTTAAAATAAAATAACGTATATCAATTCTAAAATTTAAAACAAAAAAATATTATTTTTATAAAAATAATAAAATTAAATATATGTTATTACAATCACATAACTAGATAATCAACTATATAATATGAAGATTGAAATGAATAATTAATTGTTACTCAAATTTTCATCTAAAAATACGAAATCAATACTCCATAATTTTAATTGTGGTTACTGCTAGTAAAAAAGATGTAGAAACCCAATATGGGAAGATAATTATTGAAACATTAAGTATAAAAAAATCGAAAAAGTTTTTCTGGTACTTTTCCTTCTAATTTTAATTTATTACATTTAGTGTTATACTCGTAAAATAACTAATTCTAATTTTTAGAAGTTATATGTCTTTGTATTTGATAATTATGCATGTAAGTTGTAAATAAATACTAAAGTAGCTAAATGCAAATAAGACATACTAATTTGAACTAATACAAAACCTAATTAATTTTTTAGGATGGACTTTTTTTTTTTTTTTTATCTAAATAAAATAAATATTTTTAAAATTACAAAAATACCCCCACAAAATCATTAGGATTTGAGGAGGGCCCCGACCCCGTTGGCCTCCCTCTAGCTCCGTCATTGGACGGAGAGAGTATTTTAATCTTGTATAGTATACAAGTAGAATTTACTTTAGAATTACGAGTTGAATTTTATTACGAATTATAGTCAATAGTTTATATGAACTTATGTGAATTTTTGTATACTTATAATATAATCAAAATATTTTTATAAACCGCCAACCTAAGTTTTTAATATAATATCTGAAAGACACAGGGGAATGGATTGTATATATCAAGTTATCATTCTACTTCAAACTTCTATTTGGTTTTATTATGTAAATATAATACTATATTGTACTGATAAAACGTAAATATTATCCCTTTTAACTGCCACCACATTACTTGACACAATGACATGCAACAAAGCCATTTCATTACCATCTTCCAACGTGGGGAGGCAATGAGCGTGTTTCAGGCTGATATCAAGCATCCTATTTTTATTTTCACTAGATATTCTTCCCAATGATGTGCGGAATAAAATATTAAATATTTTATTACACTAATGATATGTGATTAACTGTAAAAGTATTATAAAATGTACCTAAGTCTGTGCTTCATGTATATCTTAATTAATACCAACATTTTTTATATGTAAGACTATGTGAGTCTTAAATATAATTTTATAAAAAAGTGAATTAATTTATTTTTAATCATTATCAACTTTCATTATAACCACATTTTTACTAATATCTTTTTTTTTTTATGTGATTGGACATTAATCTATATCCAATAAATTCGTGTCATTTTATTATTTTTCATCACAACAAAATAATTTTAAAAACTCAGACAATTACTAAATTTAACACGGTGAAAATAAACTATTACTTATATTTTTCCTTCAATATTCTCATATTTTTATATGAAAACATTTTAATTATCTAAGTATATCACAATTAACCTTACAAAAGCATTAAATAGTTAAATTACTTATTTATATATGTTATATGAATGTCTAATTGAAAATCGTAAAATAAGATGAATTTAATATATTTTTCATCAAAAATAAAATTAATACGAAAATATTATAACCGTTTAAACTTTAGGTTAAGAAAAATAAAAAATAAAGAAAGATGGTGTTTTTGGTAACTGCCGGCAAATATGAAAAGCGGCGGTTATGATTTCAAACTTAAATTTACTTATATTGTTGCACTGGGAGTTATGGTGGGGGATGGTATAACAATAATTATCTAGAGGCCATTTCTAAATACACCACAACAATTACTCTTCACACTACATTAATATTTAATTAATTAATTTTAAAATTTTAACTATATAATAAGACACTTTTACCCTTTTCCACAAATATATAATTAAAAAATTTCATCTTTCTCCCCAATCAACTCCACGTTTCTGCAGATAAAAAAGAAAGGAAAGAAAGAGAAGATCGGCTTGATTCCACTGCACATAGTTGATCACTCATTTCATTTGCACTCCACCAATTATGTTCCAACAATTTTAATTTTCCTGCAAACTTCATTTGTTGAAAGCAAGCTTGAAAATGGTTTGTCAATAATTATTATTGGAGCAACTTAACACGTCAGCTCATGTTAGCAAATAACATCAGCTCACGTTAGCAATAGTGTCACACATGCAAGTTAGTTAGTAAATCTGTTAAGATGAATATTCTAGAAGCTGAGGTGATTCTAATTATTCTTTGTATATATATCATAGCTTGTACTCATTTACAGATGGAACGAAAACATTTTCAGCATATAATATGGTATCAAGAGCCATTTTCTCTCTCTAAAAACGGTTTCACCTTGCTTGTAACTGTTTTCTTCAATCCTTCTTCGATCCTGCTTCCATGGCTACTCTCACCATTAACTTCTCTCCTCCGACGTTCACCACTGTCTCTCTTCGTCTGGATCAGACGAATTACGCTACCTGGCGGATTCAGGTGTTCTCAATTATTCGTGTGCATGGTTATGCTGACATTCTCGAAGGGACATCAGCTCAACCTCCCAAGTTCCTTCAATCGCCTACTGGTACTGCACCTACTGACGGCAATCCTATGGCTATTCAGCCTGTTCATAATCCAGAATTTGAGGTCTGGATTCGTAAGGATCAATTTTTGTTTAGCTGGCTCATAGCTTCAATTTCTGAGAGTATGATTAGTCATGTGTCACGTTGTTCTACTGCTGATTGAACTCTGGTCTGTGTTAGAAACGTTGAGTAGGTCTCAATCCAAGGCACGCATTATGTATCTTAAATCTCTTCTTCAGAACACTAAGAAAGGAGATTCGTCAATTGATGACTATGTTCTGAAAATGAGAAGCTATGCCGACTCTATGCTCGCTGCTGGCCATATTATTGAAGACGAAGATCTAGTTCTTCATGTTCTCAGTGGATTAGGTCCAGAATACGAAGCTATAGTAGTGAATCTCTCTATGAAGACTAGTTCACTTTCTCTAACCGAGGTTCATTATCTCCTTCAATCTCATGAAATGAGATTTCAACAATGTTACACAACTGAAGGCACTCATTCGGCCAATTATGCTGGTCGAGGTTCTACTAGAGGAAATTTCAACACTCGAGGCAGAAAAAATAACTCTCGTCGAGGTGGTTTCAATAATCCGAATGGAGGATTCAACAACAATGGCCATGGTCGTGGGAGATTTATAAAAAACAAGGTGCTCTATCAACTATGTGGTAAACATAACCACATTGCAACCAAGTGCTTCAAACGATTTGGTGTCTCTTTTCAAGGACTAGAAGATCCTCTTCCTGCTGATAATACAAATAAGTACAACAATATGAATAATGCTCGTCCACAAGCCAACACTGACTCATCTTCAAATCCTGCTACTTCTGCAGCCAATAATAGCACCTGGTTCTTTGATAGAGGTGCTGCCAATCACGTTGCTTCTCAGCTTAGTGGTCTGGAAATTCAGTCAGATTATTGCGGCAAAGATAAACTTACTGTTGGTAATGGTTCTCAACTCTCTATATCTTATATAGCTAACTCCTCTATTCCCTCACACTCTAATACACCTCTGTTTCTTAAACATATCCTGTGTGTTCCTGATATCACAAAAACTTGTTAAGCATATCTAAGTTTACTCGCAATAACTCCGTCTTTATTGAATTCCATGCTAATTTTTGTCTTGTTAAGGACAAGAGCAGCAAACAAGTCCTGTTGAAAGGTTCCCTTAAAGATGGTTCGTACCTACTTGATCTCACTAAGCTGCCTCCACATCATCATCAGTCCAGTTTTCAGGCCTATACAACTCAAACTACTACAGATGCCACTTCTATTTCTTGTAATATTCCTGCTGTTTGTAATTTTGTTGTTAATACACCTGATGTAAACATTTGGCATAAGAGGCTTGGCCATCCTTGTACCTTTATGCTAAAACATGTACTACAGTCTCTTAAATCTCCAATAGAAACTTCAAATATTATCTTTTGTGAGTCTTGGAAGTTGGGTAAAATGTGTTCTTTACATTTTCCATCTGTTGAATCTCATACCACTACACCTTTTCAACTTGTGCATAGTGATGTGTGGGGCCCCTCTACTGTTCCTTCCACCTCTGCGTACAAATATTATGTTATTTTTCTAGACGATTACAATAGGTTTGTTTGGCTATATCCACTCCATCTCAAATCTGAGGTTTATTCTGCCTTTGAACATTTCAATATTATGGTCTCTCGACAGTTCAATACTAAAATACAAGCATTTCAATCAGACTTAGGGGGGGGGGGGGTGTGAATTTGAACCTTTACAGACTCTCTTTCACAAACTGGGTATCAATTTTCGATTATCTTGCCCTCACACAAACCAACAGAATGGTCGGGCCGAGAGAAAGCATATGCACGTCACAGAGGTCGGTCTTACCTTCCTTGCTCAAGCCTCTTTGCCATAAAAATATTGGTGGGATGCATTCTCATCAGCTGCTTACACACTAAATCTGCTCCCGACCAAAACACTGACCATCAAATCACCTTTCCAACTGCTATATGGTAGAGCTCCAGATCTTCTCTTCTTAGAGTGTTCGGGTGTTCATGTTATCCCTTTCTTAGACCCTACAATACCTCCAAGATTCAATTTACGAGTGAGAAGTGCTTATTTCTGGGGTACAACACATCTCATAAAGGGTATAAGTGCCTCAATGCATCTGGCAGATTATTCATTGCTCGGATAGTCAGCTTTAATGAAGTTGAATTTCCATACACTTCTATGTTTCATAACTCCACTTCTGGCGCGTCATCAACAACTCCTATTCATTCCTCACTACCAATAATCTCTCATTCTCCAACCATTGTTCCCACACCATTCACTGGTCCATCTGCTGATCCACTAGACTCTTCCCAACACCTTTCTGCTGCACCATCATCTAACAGTACTGCTACACCAAACTCCTCTACTAGTTCCTCTTCTCTCACTCCTCATACCAACTCTGATAATTCTATTTCACCACCTCCACCGCCCGTTCGACATTCAAGGCAAACTAGGTCCAAAAGTGGCATCTTCAAACCCAAGCTATTTTCTGCTTCTCTCACTCCTGTTTCTTCTGAACCAAAAACAGTAGTGATGCTTTGTCCAATGATCTCTGGAAGAAAGCCATGACAGCTAAGTTTGCAGCATTGACAAAAAAAACGTGGGAACTTGTGCCTTATTCCCTAGATTTGAATCTTGTCCATCATAAATGGGTGTTCCGGACAAAATATAATGCAGATGGCACCTTAGAAAAGTATAAAGCTCGTCTTGTTGCCAAGGGCTTTCAACAAAACACTGCTATTGATTTTTTTGATACCTATTCACCTGTTGTAAAACCTGTCACAATTTGGCTGGTTATTTCTCTTGCTGTCAACAGGGGCTGGAAAATACATCAAGTTGATGTAAACAACGATTTCTTGAATGAAGACCTTCACAAACCTGTGTATAGCACCCAACCTGAAGGGTTTGTTGATCCACAAAACCTCATCATGTTTGAAAATTAACCAAGGCCCTTTATGGCCTAAAGCAAGCTTCGAGGGCTTGGTTTGACAAGCTTAAAGGATTTCTTTTTGGTTGGGGATCCAAAGAAACAGTTTCAGATTTCTCTCTTTTCTATCTCAGAACCAACAATGACCTATTGCTTGTTGTGGTTTATGTGGATGACATCTTGGTTACCGCGGACAATGAAGAGCACATTAGAAAACTAATTTCAGATCTCACAGCTCATTCTCTCTAAAAACATGGGTCAAGTCAGCTACTTTCTTAGGATTCAAGTTAATTATTGCTCTCAAGGAATCATTCTTCATCAACAAAAATATATTCATGATTTGCTTGCTAAAACAACTATGTCAAACTACAATCCCTGTTCTACACCGTTCTTATTCGGACAAAAACTGAGTATCACAGACAACACCTTATTTGATCACCCTACGTTATATAGAAGCGCGGTTGGTGCTCTTCAATATCTCTCCATGACTCGGATGAACATCTCTTATGCGGTGAACAAGCTCAGTCAGTTTTTAAAGGCACCCACAGTAAATCATTGGAAGTCTTGTAAGAGGGTGCTACACTATCTCAAAGACACGTCCGATCTTGGCATTCTTTTCTCACCTACTCAGAGGCTCTCTTTTCATGCATTTTGTGATGCTGACTAAGCTTCATGCCGTGATGATAGGCGTTCAACAGGAGGGTTTGGGGGTGTTTCTTGGCTCAAACCCCATTAGCTGGAGCTTGAAGAAGCAGCAGGTTGTCGCACGCAGTAGTACGGAGGCTGAGTATCGGAGTATAGCTACCACCACTACTGAGTAAGTGTGGATTCAATATTTGTTTTCAGAGCTCGGTGTCACTATTGAAACTCTTTCCATCCTTTGGTGTGACAACAGTGGAGCTGTGTCACTTGCGTCGAATCCCGATTATTATGCTCGAACGGAACATATCAAAATAGACATCCATTACATCAGAGAGAAACTACAAGCAAAAGAGCTAGATGTTTGTTTTGTACCCTCACATGATCAAGTAGCAGATATCTTAACCAAGGGCCTTGCTGAGCAACGTTTTTGTTTTCTGCGAGCTAAGTTTTCTATGGCTAGACCTGGTTTGCATCAACAGGGGAGTATTGGAGCAACTTAACATGTCAGTTCATGTTAGCAAATAACATCAGCTCATGTTAGCAATAGTATCACACATGCAAGTTAGTTAGGAAATCTGTTAAGATGAATATTCTAGAAGCTGAGATGTTTCTAATTATTGTTTGTATATATATCATAGCTTGTACTCATTTACAGATGGAATGAAAACATTTTCAGCATATAATAATTATCAATGATTTAAAAAAGCAACCGCTCTTTCTGGATGTTTGCCCGACTCGCTTTCAGTTACGTTCTAGAGGACCGGTTCGGTGGTAGCGGCCGACATCGGCTGCCAATTATTGGATTCTTGTGGACGAGCTCTTTTTGCCGTATTCAGTGCTTTAAGATTTCTTTCAAATATGTATGCAAAGTACTATTTAGATACATTGGATCATCCACTTTTATAAAATGAAATCATGAGATTAAAACTCAGAAGAAACAAACATGTCATTAAGTGGTGGATGTGGTGGTGTTGGAGAAGAATATACGGAGACTTAGATTGAAAAAGATTGTTTCTGAAAAGGGTAATCTAGACATTTAATGTAAAATTACTGTTTAAAAAAAAGATGTGGTGTGAAGAGTAATTGTTGTGGTGTATTTAGAAATGGTCTTATCTAAATTAGCCAAATCTAAATAAAATAAAATAAATTGTAGGGAGAAAATCCGTGAGAGAAATCCTGAGGAGATGATACATAGGCAAAAATATCATCCTTTTATATTATAGGGATGCCACATTCTAATTAAATACTATTTCTTTAAAATTTTCCACATAAGAAATTTAGATTAGGAATGGTTATTCTCCCCAAATATTTCTTTTCTTTAACTCAAACTTTTTTAAATTTTTATTTAATTTTATAATAAAATATTAATTTCTAGACTTTAGAATTTTTTTAATCAATATATTCTTTCAATTTATTTAAACATTATAAATTAATATGGTGGAGATTTTATACAAAAGTAATGAAGAATTAATGTGCATACAAATTAGTTTGTTGGTAGAAGAGAATTAATTCTTTAATGCACTAGCTAGGATTAATCTCCATATCCTTAGATATGTTACCTATTATACATATTACTAAATGACATATGCTAAGATAAACAATTAAGAATTAAGGAATGAGAAATTTCATTTTAATTAAGCGGGAAGGGGATGGGTATGGGGGCAGTGACGGAGCCAGGGGGGGACTGGCGGCGGCTGGCCCCCCCAAATTTTCCGACCGGTGTACTGTATATATACATATATAGTGTAATTATAGTTCAAAAAATAGCTTCGCCATCCTCAAATTTGCGAAAACGTTTATATATATTTCAAAAAAACTATTTCGGCCCCCTCATTACAGAATTCTGGCTCCGTCCCTGGATGAGGGGAGCATGGATCCCATCCCCATACCATACACAATTTTTGTAAAGCGGGGAATCCCCTACACGGTAACATCAGGATCCAACGAGGCTGGATCCCCATGGGGATTTTGCCATCCCTATTCTAATGCATCTATCATATACCAAAAAATATACCAGCCCCTAATAATAAAACAGCCATAAGAAAATCTTCCTTATTTCTAAAAGGAATATCATTGAATTTTCCACAAGGGTGACGTGTCTTTTTCTTCTATTTTTTATTTTTTAAAAAAATCATCTATGACTATTTAACTTTTTTTGTGCGTAGAAAAAAAGAAGAAAAGAGAGAAATATGAGCTGAGTTGGTTAAGAGCCAACCAATCACTTTTTTTTTTTTTTTTTTGCTTTTCTTTTTCTTCTTTTCCCTTTAATATAAAGTTGTATAAGTGTTTCGGCTCAACTCCATCTTCTATGAAAAATATACTGCATTAATCTTCATTTCACGATCTTCGATTTGACATTCATACATATATTAAATATTTATTTTTAAGTGTAATTTACTTTTTATAATTATTATAATATGTTTTGATTTTTTTTTGTAAATAAAATAAAAATGCCAAATATTATCAAAATAATATTTTATTTGAAAATTTATATACTCTTATTTAGAATTTTAGAAGATTAATTTCTTTTACTTTAGTTTTGCCTTATTATAATAATTTTGGTGAATTATTTTGTTCTAAAGAAATTTGAAAAGAAACGAGCCAATTTGTTAAAGTTAAAATTTATAGTCAAAAGCTTTGATATAATAGTTAAAATGATTTGTTGATTGAATTAGTGTCTCTTTTTTTGTGAAAGGGAAAATGATGTTAACTACAAATATAATAGGTTGATTATTTTTCTTTAAATACGTCACAATAATATACTTTAGCACCATTGCTTAATAAACTGATACCATTGCGAGATCTCATGCTAATATTACTAAATACAAAATATAATACCAATATGTAATTACACTAATATATTATTCAAGTATTACAAATATACAATTATCGCATACAATAGTGTTATACTACATATTTTATTCAAAATTTTACCTATTATAGTAGAACATTTTGCACAAGTTCTTTATAATATATTTTATTCATTACTTATTTTTATTTTCACTATTATACATATTTATCTTTATATTTTAATAATAATTTAATTAAAAAAATCATAGTCCATGCAATACACGGGTGGAAAACTAGTGTAATTATAAATTAGACACCCTTATTAGGCTTGTTTGTTTATCAATTGACTCAATCTATTGAGAATTGGGTTAACCCAACCATGTGTGCTTGTATATTCAGCGCAATAAAATAGTTTATCTCTTCTCTCTCCTTTCCCTACCTAATTAACTATTATACATATCACATCACTTTTTCGAGTCCTACTTCTATGTAACAGTTACACTTGTGCAACCATCTGTTTTCAGCCATTGAATCTTATAATATACCATCTTGACCATTATTTCATTTAGGAATATTGAAAAAAAAAAAAGAAGGGTAAAATTGTTTTTTCACCCACCACTCTTCCCAACTAAATCACAAGTTCGAATACATATAATTCAAAATCAGTTATCTCCTCTCTTTCTCTCTCTCTCTCTCTCTCTCCACTTCGGATCAACTGGTCTGCAAATGTTGTCTCAATTCCCTGTCTCCTTCTAAACGACATCGTGCTACCATAGTTTTCCAAAATTAAGCTAATCTAATTTGCTCATTCGAGCCACTGGAAAATTTATTTTTCATTCTTGTTAAACAAAATCTTAAACTAATTTTCGAATTCTGGTTTATCTTCACCAAGATTTCTCCGAAAAAATTGGAAGTGGGGATTTACAAATGATATAGCAGGAGAAAAATATTTTAGCTCTTTGGTGCTTAGATGTGTTTAGACTTTAGAGGTATTCAACGCGAGTGTGAAAGTTCGAGTAAAAGGATTGATATTGAGGTTAAGCAACTTAGCAAAAGAGGATTACAGGTAAAACTATTTTCTTGAATTTGTTGTCATGTTATTTCGACTTCATTTGATTCTTTCGGGTTTCGTATAGCATATGATATAGCAGGAGGACTGGAGGAACCTATAATTTCAAGTTTTGGAGATAAAATATTGGGGATAGCAACAAAATAGAATTGTGTGAGGTCGGTGAAAAAGCGGAAAAACAGAAAGAAGCAGACACATGAGTTGTAATGTTTTATTAATGGGACAGAGAATGTGACATTTTATGGAATAAAGGATCCGAGCCCAATTAAAATAAGGGTTTTTATCTGTCAAGGACCTGAAAGATAGAACAACTTTCAATTCAGGTTCTAAAAGATAATTTCTATCAATCTAAGGCCTAAAAGATTTGAAACTTCAATGGAAAACCCATAAGTCTAAAATCATTAGAGGGCCTGTTTGAAAAATTGCAAAATCCACAAAATAAAATTCTACAAAATAAAATTGTCTCGAAGTGAAAAGTAGTGAAAATATACATCAAAGTCTTTTACGACTTTTTTTTTTTTAAATTTGTTAATCTTTTAATTTCCTGTAGTTTCATATTTGAAATAGTTAATTTTTTAAATTTGTTTCTTAAAACATCTATAATTTCTTTTTTAAGTCATAAGCGGGAAAAATAATTCTTTCAAAAAGAAGTCTGTAATTTTTCTTTTAAGTTCATAATACTTAAATCCATGTAAACATATTTCACTAAAATGTATTTTTCTTTTTTTTTTTAATGTAAATACTCCCGCCGTCCCGCTCAGTTTCGCACGTAGAGACGGACACATATATTAAGATTTTTTTCTTTTTCTTTTTGCTTTTTGGTTGATTTTTTCAAATGTGGAGATTAAGGGTAGAGATGTTAAGGGTGAAGATTGTAAGAGAAATTTTCTTTTTAAGGGTTTGCAAAACTGAATGGGACGGACCGAAACGAAAAGTGTGCAAAACTGAGCGGGACGGAGGGAGTACATTTTTTTTTGTTAATTTGTATAATTTAAAAAATATTGCAAATTATATAATTATTGTAGATGTATCACGATAATTAAAAAAACAATGTAGTGAAAGACTTGTGACGTAATTTTTCTACTTATTACTTCGAGATAAGTTTACTTTTTTGGTTTTGCCATTTTCCAAACATGCCCTATAATGATTTTGGATTTATAGGTCTTACATTGATAGTTTCAAAACTTTTAGACCCTGAATCGTTAGAAATTATATTTCAGGACCTGAATTCATAGTTGACCTATCTTTCGGGTCATTGATCGATAAAAACCCTGAAAAGAGTAAAAGAAAAAGTAGGGGTCCCATTAGAACTTGTAAAAAGACAAATATAGTCAATGGTTGCATCTAAGCAACAATTGCATAGTAGAATCACCCCACTTTTTCTCACATTTTATATTAATAACAAACCTCAATTCAATCTCCAAGCAACAAAAGTAAATACTCATTATTTAATACAATCTGCTATTTTTACTTTTTTTTTTTTTCCTCCGACTTACAACACTCCAACCCCCTCTAGCCATCAACAAACACAGTCGTTATTTAATTTTCCGCCACCTCACAAACCATGCATGCAGCCATGTCATTATTCTAATGACTAAGGTGAACATCTCCTAATCAGCCCTCAAAATGATATTAAAATGGAAAGGCAATATCAAACAAATCCTTCTCAAATTCTCACGTCAACAGATAATTTTTTCCTATTCTAATTTTGATCTTCAAATTCCTCTTATAAATATATTTTGTCATCATGTTATCCTCTATTCACATCCAAAAAAAGACAGTTCATTATTATGACACACGAAGACCAGAGATAATCCCTAGCTTCTCTCTTTCATCTTTGAGAAATTTTAAGAAATAGATAAAAGGTAAAGTGAACCTAATTGTGATTCACTTGTTCAAACAAAGATAAGTTTAAACAAGTTTCCCTTCTATCGTTTTAGAGTTTTTTCTTATTAATTTGCATATATCTGATTTTGATACAAAGCCCCCTATTTATAGAGCCCAAAATTGGTAGGAAACATCATTATGAAGTCTTCAAATCGGAAATGTCCCATCAAGGTCATGTGGGAAGGCATGTGCGACATGTGTCACCCATGGAAGGCTTATTCCAGAGGCACCCGCCTTTGTTTACTACTCAAATCAAGCTCACGACGGAGGAAACAACCGAGGTCATTCTGAGGTGACCTGTTCCACCAACATGACCTGCTTAAATACAAACGTCGCACCTCGCGAGGGAGCTAGAGCTTGAGGTCGGCCAAGGGGCAACTAGGAACACGGCAACGCCGCCAAGAATGATCCTGACTCTGAAGAGGAGCCACCCGAGGCTGCCCGCGGTGGTCGCAATAAAGGGCGAGGTAGCCAAACAGACTATGTATACTTATACACTCAGCCTTAAGTGGGTGGTAGATTGGTGGAAAAGATCCCCGACTCAATTGCAGGGTGGAGAGATTTTGTCGGGGGTTATTGGATGTCCCCCTTGCCTTCCTCTTTCCCGGACGCAAACTCTCTAGATCTCGTCCCAATTTTGTCCGATCCTTCTTACCTTAGTTCTTTTTTAGCTTTCAACTAATGTTTATTCTATTTCGCTTTCAGGTTCCAAGGAAACAATGACAGAGCTGTCTGACGAAGCGGTAGATTGCTTATTTGCCCTACACGAGCTCACTCCGATCGATCACGACTAGAAAGTACTCTTGTCTACTAGGAACCTTCTCTACTACGGCCTCCACATTCCAGCTCATCCAACTCGGCTTCCGTACAACTTCGGTATGGGCCCTAGGGAAAACCATTCTTAGATTGCTTTGGTTTCTCTTTTGAGAGTGTATTCTTACTATTGTCTTTGTGTACGCTCTGTTTTCATAGAAGTTGGTTCCAACTCGCAACCTGCACTGTCAGAGCCTCTTGAGTTAGACTTCAACATGGACAGGCCACTCGCTGAACGGTAACTCCAGGCATGAAGGAAGACCTAGGCGAATGGTAGCGTCGTTTCTTGCTACCAAATTAAATCGTGTATGAAGATACACTTAAACCTTACCGACTATCCTACTTAGTAGAATGGTAAATAAGGGTCGATCCCACAGGGAACGGCCGAACAGTTTTGATTACGAAATCAAGCGGTTTATGATTAAGAATGCAAGAAATAAATACTTAAGAAAGCAATAATGGGGGGGGGGGGGGGGAGGGGGGGTTGATGGGAAACTAGCAATCTATTAGTGACAATTAAAAGCAAATAGACACAATTAAAAGAAACAAGTACTCAAAAACACTAGAAGAGATCTTTTTCGGTTTTAGTTTTCAAATAGTAAAACAAGTCACCCTTGATCATGCTTCCCCTTGGTCTTGAACAATTGATGCAACTATTGTTAATGCCCGATTGAATTGTGATTTAAGCCCTTATCTCAAGACTATTAACAAGCTCTAATAGCCTTGTTGTCCCTTAATCTTAGTTAATCAAAATAAGCTCTTCGACTAACCCTATTCAGTTTAACCGAATCCTAGAACAAGCTCTCTTAGATTCAATCACCAAAAGCATTAAACACTAGGACAACGAGATAAATTCAACATAAAACTCGAAAGCTCGGTTTTAGTGGTTGAACTTTGTGTTATCCCCAATAAATAATTATTGTTTGCTACTCGGGAATCGGAAATCCTACAATTACGGATAGTAATCTCCTATTCTAGCAACACATTCACAAATCCCTTAAAGGGTGATCAAACCAATAATTAATTCATAAATGTGAATCAACAAGAGCAAATAACAAAAAACACTTAAATACACAATAATCTCGGTAACATTAACCGTAATAATCACATCAATGTCTCGACTCAAGGTTCCACAATGATCAAGGATGAACTAAGGGTGCTAGCCACCCATATTAACTATTACAATCAGAAAATAAATGGAAAAATGAAGAAACATGATACTGATTTGGATGAATCCAAAGATGTCAATTGGAGAAGATGATCCTTCAATCCCTTGTCCAATCTCCTTCTTTGGTGGCAGAAATGTGCTCTCCAAGTATCCAAAAGTACTCCAAAAGTTATCCAAAGTTAGGTTAAATTCGAATGGGATGATATATATATAAAGGGAGAAAGTGCTAGACAAAAAATAGGCAAAAACGTATTCAGGATTTTAAAACAGAGTAGTGAATCTCGGCCGAGACGGGAGTGTGTCCGGCCGAGACGTGAAAAAGGGTTTTCAAGAATTTTGGGTCGAAGGTCAATCTCGGCCGAGATTGGGTTGTATCTCGGCCGAGACGTGAAAAAGGGGAAACTAGGGCTTTTGAGGCTTTGACTCATCTCGGCATAGATGAGATTGAATCTCGGCCGAGATCTTCAATCTTGCAAAACTTCAGAAATTCCCTGGAGCTTCATCTCGGCCGAGATGAGATTGAATCTCGGCCGAGATCTTCAGTCTTGCAAAACTTCAGAAAACCCCTGGAGGCTCATCTCAGCCGAGAATAAAATCCTGTCTCGGCCGAGATCTTCAGTTGGCTCTTCCTTTCTTGCCTTGATCGATCCCTCGACTCCTCGGTCGTTTAATCTTCGATTTCGACCCTTTTTACACCTATCTTAATACAAAAATAGCTCAAACGCATTATTTTGCCCATTAGAATATAAAAGCACTAAATACACATAATTATGCACGTTATTGACCCTAAAATGACACTAAAAGTGCCGTAAAGTGCGTGCACGAGACACATGTACCAAATCTTCCCAAACTTAAAACTTGTTCGTCCCGAACAATAAAGAGAAAGACAAAAGAACACGTGTTTAGGGCAAAGTTTAGTGGCATTTGATTTCAGAATTTTCATGAAAAAGAATAAGAGATCATGATAAAAGTGAGCATGTGTGATAGACTAGATCCACTACTCTCGAGACAAAACACTCTAAACTTAAGATCCTCACATGGTGAGTGTAACTCTTGACTCTCAAGTGTATCAAAAGGGAAGTGTATACGCTCACATTGAAATACATAAAATGCCTACCATAAGCTTGCCAATCATCTAAACTTCGATGTATACCGACATGTGTGACAAAGAATCAAAAAGGTCTTTAACGGGTTGTAATGTTGGTTTGGGGTAAGGTGGGATAATTTTGGGTATAAGTGACTATAAGACGGACTAAATGAGTCGTGCACTACCCATCTACCCCTCAAACAATGGTCACTCAACCTCACTCTTTACTTCCTTAGTAAACCAATCCCAAAAATTGATTTCTTCTCCTTACCACAAAGTCCACAACCTAAATGCTTTCTCAATTCTCCCTTGGAGTGTATTTTCTTTTGAATTCTTACCACTTTGAGAACATCTATTAAAAGGCATTTATATTACTAGCCTCTCCAAATCAAAAGCAACAATGAGTCTATACAACTAACTTTTTGTTTTGTTTTTCTGATTTTTCGTCTTTTTTCGATTTTTGACTTTTCTTTTCTTTTTTTTTTTTTTTAACACAAACAAAAATTGGAGAGGACTAGTATTCTCGATTCTTTTCCTATTGTTTCAATTCCTTTCACCCTTCAATACTCCTAATAGTTTACCCTTTTAAATCCCAAATTACCCGACTACCTTCCAACCACCTCCCTCATACTCAAATAGTCCAATTAGGTTCAAAGGCTAATCGAAAGGGTTTCGGCTTGTAGAATTGGGCTGTCAAACAAGAGGCTAAAAGCTCAAGGGGCTCAACTAGAGACAATATCAAATTAGGTAAAAAGGATGTGTTTTCAAGCTTGAAAGTAGGCTCAAATCAAGGATTGTCTAAGATCATTTTCAATGTCACACAATGTACCGACTCATGCAAAATAGAGAATCAAGGCAAGTTCTAGAGACAACTAAATGCACTCAATGAATTTCACACCGAAAGAAAGTTTACGTTACTCCAAAGATGGGAGTATCTTCTAAAGCTCAAAAACTCACTCGGTTACAATTTTTGATCAAAAGTTTTGAGTGTATGTTCAATTTTGTTTCAAAAGTCTATCATGCTCTACCATGTGCTTCTTTCAAAGATATTTGTTAAAAACTTTCATCATTAATCAATGCCACATTTTCTTGTCCTAAACTTCATCCAATTGCTTTCTCGAGCTGCCAATTTGTACGAATCCCACCCCCTCCCCAAACTTAGTTGCAAACTTAGTTTGTGGAAAAAGAGGAGTACAATTTGGTGGCTCGCGGAACTTAACCATTTTATTACACGTTTATTCACAAACATTAACTAAATGAACTACTTTATTAATAATCCTACTCCTATAACAATAAAGGGAAAATGTGTGTGGACTTATCAACACAAACAAACAATTTGACTTTAAAGCACCCAATGATTATTTAAAAATCCGAAATAGCCAAATGCATATGTAATAATATTACCAACCAAGGCTAATAAAAAAAAATGACAATGGCTCACAGGCCGGCAATATTACCAACAATACAAATGGACACATATCACAAAAGCAATCAATATACAAAACAGATTGGCACACAGGCCATCACAAGAAATCCAACAAGCAAGTCATGTCAAATGGCTCACAGGCCAACAGTAAAGATAATGAAAGAAGAAAAACGGGGGGGTAGGGGGTTTCGAGCAACCGAAATGGTCTTATCTTTTTGTTTTCCCCCAAACTTAGTTTTTCAACTAAGTTTGGGACAAAAAAAGTAAGACTTCTCGGTCGCTCTACTCACAGCGAGCGGGAAGGTCGGGGGCTCGAGCCGGTGAAACATCCTTTTATTGACTTGAAAAGGTCGAGAATCTTGGTCTGATTTTCTTGGATAGTTTCCTTGATTCCTCTCAGCTCAGCTCCAATAGATGCTCGTAGCTCCACCAATTCGGCTCTGACGCCTTTGATCTCGTCCCCCATGGCCGCCATTAAGCCCTCCTGCCGTTCCTGGAACTCAGATTGAGTTAGAATGGCAGTAGATGATCTTTTTCTTGACGGCTGCGCTGGTTGGCTACTTCCTTCCCCTTCAACCCCTACGCTCCGAACCCGTGCCACCGGACGTGGCTTTTTAGCACGCTTGAATTTGGTCAGTTCTTCCCGGTTTGGCTCCAAGGAGGCATTAAGGTGTGCCTCGGAGCTCAGTTCCAAATTCAGCTTACTTTCCAAGTTGGTGATGTAAGTCAATCCGGGGTTGGGTAGGCGGAGGTAAGGTCCCTCGTTTTGGAGCACGTATGGGACAGCCGGACCCGATATGCCCTCTTTGTACCCGAGCATGGCAATGCGCATGTTCTCCATCTCCTCCCAGTCCAAATAATAATCAGTGGTGATAGGTGTGTACTCTGGAAGGGGAACATTGTAGTGCTCGAGTATAGAGGTTATCAACGCCCCACAATAGATCGGGTCGGGCATTTTCGTTTCTCTTTTTCTCTCCGTCCTCAATTCTTTCACTATCTTCTGAAAACATGATACCAAATCATATCGGAAGTTCCTCTCCTTTCTATCCACGATGGCCCAAAGAATCTCCATCTCGTATAAGCGGGGAGAGCTGATTTGTTTCCGTCCACATATGGTGGAGCTCAACAGTTTCTGTAGATACTTCACCACGGGGCTTCGAATGGAAGTAAGCCTGGAGCCTCTAGGATCGTAGGCTTGAGGTGCAACTATTCCAGGGGCGGCAATGATTTGCTCCCAGAATTGTTGCACATTAAACTGTTTCAACACCTCGCGATCACCGTGGGATGTGGTCTTGAAACCATATATGCTTTTCAAACGGTCGTGGCTGAGTATCTTCTCTTCGTTTAGAAGCTGGAACTTGAAATGATGAACTGTAGAGCCGGAATTTGTCTCCTCCTCGATCTCGAGTGTGCTGAAAAACTCGAGCACAAATTTGAGGAAGGTTGGTCGTGGGGCGAGGCACTGAACTAGACCTACTGCGTCTAACAGTTCTAGAACGTTTTGTCGGATGCCCATGGCGTCCAAAATCTTGGGATCGCCATAGCGGGTAGCTGACACCCCCCTCTTCATCAATTTATCAAACCGTTTTCGTTGGTCCTCTGTTCCCAGCACTATATCAAAATCTATGGGCTTCGTGGATTTGTCAGTGGAAGTCGGTGGGACTTCCGGTGGAGGAACCTCCGGAGTAGGCTCTACAGCCTTCTCCTTACCCTTGGCTAGGCTTCTTTGGATTTTTTGCGTGACTCTTCGGCCAGAAGTGCCTTCTTGGGTGTTGCCTTTTGTGAGTTTCGGAGGTTCCATAGGTACCTAAAATCAACAATTCAACCATAAAAAACTTGTGGCAAAATAACTAGTTCAAGTGCAAGTAAGAGATTCCTAGGTTCACTTGAATCCGACTATATCTCTAACAAAAACAAGACAAAATGTATCAACCATGCAATGACAACCAAATCATATTCATATAAGGTCACACATTACGAAAATATCAACAATTACTCTTGAAAACTAGAGAATATAGTCGAATTTAGCTAACTTAGGTGCAATAGTTTAACGCCTAGCACGTATTTGATAATATGCCACAACGAATTTAGCCTATTCAAAATCTCACAAGATTATACTCAACATTCCACCCACTCCATCATCAGGCAAACATACGAACTACCAATCAATTTTATCATTTAAATGCATAACACTTATCACATGGCAAAAAATCAATACAAGTACTTGTATGTATAACCAAGTTCAATGAAAATGCATAGAAACGTAAAATTAACTCTCAATCTCAACAATGTATGCACTAATGTGCAATAATAAATCGAAAGGAGGAGATAGCCGTACTTACCAGTTGAGTTTAACCGAAAAGTTTTTGAATTTGGGTTGCTCGCGCCCTTTTTGAATCGACCTCAAATGTGCTCCAAATCCAAATATTTTCGAAGGAGAGTTGGTGTGGTGATGTGAGTGAGGTGTGGTGTGAATTTTAGAGGTGGAAATTGAGTGCAAGGGTGATTATTGGAGAAGTGTGTGCGTGAGTGTGTGAAAATCGCAAGTTTGGGGAAGAACTGACCTAATTTTCGCGCAGGGGGTATTTATACCTGTTTTTCGTCTCGGCCGAGATTCGAATTTGGGCCCTGTGTCTCGGCCGAGATCCGTTCTTTGCTTTCAGGAAAACTTGACCCGGCAAGGAATCTCGGCCGAGATTCTGTAGTGTCTCGGCCGAGATGAAATCTCAGCATTTTTACCCCCATTCTGGACAACCCCGTCTCGGCCGAGATTCATGTATGTCTCGACCGAGATTGTTCTTCAGCAAATTTGCTTCCATTCTGGACAACCCCGTCTCGACCTAGATTCGGTCCTGTCTCGGCCGAGATGATCTTCCAGCGAAATTGGCTCAATTTCCATTCAAACCCGTCTCGGCCGAGATTCATGTAGTGTCTCGGCCGAGATTTTCTTCCAGAGAAAATTCTTCATTTTGGGCCCTTCTTAATCTCGGCCGAGATAATGTAATGTCTCGGCCGAGAAAATCTTCCAGCAAATTTTTTCAGATTTTGGCATCTTTGGATATCGACCGAGATGAGGTATGTGTCTCGGCCGAGAAAATCTTCCAGGGAAAAATTGGCCTTTTCACTCACATGGAGTCTCGGCCGAGATTTCTTATGTGTCTCGGCCGAGAGTTCCCTCCCCTGCATTTTTCCAATTTTTGGTGTTCTTCACCCCCATTCTACACCATGTCTTGGCTTTGGTTTGCTTGTTTGGTACCTACACACATTTTAACAAACATAATTCAAAATATGTAAATAGTAATAAAAATACTAAACTATGAATTTAAAATACGAGAAAACGAGTAAACGCCGGGTTGCCTCCCGACAAGCGCCTTTGTTTAACGTCGTTGGCTCGACGGACGCTTTTTCAGTTTGGTGGTGAGTCTTACACTCGTTCTTCTTCACCGGGACTTTCTTGAATATGCTCTAGATAAGGCTTGAGAAGATGCCCATTGACCTTGAAGATTTTTCCGGTTTTACCACTTTCAATTTCGATGGCTCCATGATCGAACACCTTAGTGACAACAAAGGGTCCTACCCATCTCGAACGAAGCTTGCCCGGAAATAACTTCAACCGAGAGTGATATAGTAGCACTTTCTCCCCAACCACAAACGTTTTCCGGGTAATTCTCGAGTCATGAAAAGCCTTCGTTTTCTCCTTGTAGATCATGGCATTTTCAAAGGCTTCATTCCGAATTTCTTCGAGCTCTTGCAATTGGAGCTTTCGGTGTACACCGGCTTCATCAAGGTTCATGTTGCATCTTCGAATAGCCCAGTAGGCTCTATGTTCAAGTTCCACCAGGAGATGGCATTACTTTCCATAAATGAGTCGAAAAGGAGACATACCAATTGGAGTTTTATAGGCAGTCCTATACGCCCATAATGCATCATTAAGCCTCAAACTCCAATCCTTGTGATTTGGTTGCACAGTCTTCTCCAATATCGACTTGATTTCCCGATTCGAAGTTTTGGCTTGACCATTGGTTTGTGGATGATAAGGCGTCGAAACTTTGTGCAATACAGCGTATTTCTTCAGCAATGCGTCGATTGTTCGGTTGCAAAAGTGTGTGCCTCTATCACTTATGATGGCTTTTGGTATCCCAAACCGAGCAAAAATGTTGGATTGGACGAACTCGGCCACAACTTTAGAGTCATTGGTTCGGATTGCTTTCGCCTCCACCCACTTGGACACATAGTCAATACCCCATGAAGTCCATACCCCAAACATAAAAAATTTCACAGACTACAATCGGGTTTTGGGGCATTTGATTTCTTTGAGAGACATTTCCCGTCTTTTGACAGTTGTCACAGGATTTGCAAAAAGCAAGGGCATCTCTAAATATGGTGGGCCAAAACAATCCACTCTCAAGCACTTTGTATGCCGTCCTCTTCGGCCCGAAGTAGCCTCCACAAGCATGTGAGTGGCAAAAATTCAACACCGACTGCACTTCGTCTTCGGGAATGCATCTCCTAATTACTTGATCTGAACCATATTTCCAAAGGTATGGATCATCCCAAGCAAAATGCTTCGACTCACTCTTCAACCTATCCTTCTGCGGCTTACTCATCCCAATAGGAAATCTCTTGGACACCAAATAATTCACCATGTTGGCATACCAAGGGACTTTTGTGCCTGTCATGGCTAGCAATTGCTCGTCTGGAAAGCTCTTCTTCAAGGGTATTTCGTCCTTCTCTTGTATCAAATGGCTTAAATGATCCGCCACCCAATTTTCCTTTCCCTTCTTGTCTTTGATTTCCAAATCAAATTCCTGAAGTAGCAAAATCCATCTGATGAGTCTTGGTTTAGCTTCCTTCTTTGATAATAGAAACCGAAGAGCTGCATGATCAGAAAAAACGATAATCTTAGTACCAAGCAGATATGACCTAAACTTTTCTAAAGCAAAAACTATGGCCAAGAGTTCTTTTTCTGTGGTGGTGTAGTTTGCTTGTGCCGGATTTAGGGTCCTTGAGGCGTAGTAGATCACATGGGCTGCTTTTTCCTTCCGTTGCCTCAATACAGCTCCCACTACATAGTTACTTACATCACACATTATCTCGAACGGCAGTGTCCAATCCGGAGGTTGGATGATGGGGGGCGATGTAAGGGCCTCCTTGAGCTGATCAAAGGCCATCTTGCAATCGGTTGACATCTCAAATTCAACGTCCTTTTGCAATAGCCGACACAGAGGGGCAGAGATCTTTGAAAAATCCTTAATGAAACGCCTATAGAAACCTGCATGGCCAATAAACGATCGAACTTCCCGCACAGTTGCGGGGTAAAGCAAAGCAACAATAAGATCAACTTTAGACCTATCAACCTCAATCCCTTTTGATGAAATTATATGCCCAAGAACGATGCCTTGCTCAACCATAAAATGACATTTCTCCCAATTCAAAACAAGATTTGTTTCTATGCACCTTTTCAGAATTTTAGCAAGATTATCAAGGCATTTTTCGAAAGACTCACCATACACACTGAAATCATCCATGAAAACTTCAATAATATTCCCCACATATTCGGAAAAAATACTTACCATGCACCTTTGAAAGGTGGCCGGGGCATTGCATAGCCCAAATGGAATCCTCCTCCATGCAAAAGTACCGAAGGGGCATGTGAAAGTGGTCTTCTCCTGATCTTCTGGAGAGATGGCTATTTGAAAGTATCCGGAGTATCCATCCAAGAAGCAATAGAAGGAATGCCCGGCCAATCGCTCAAGCATTTGGTCAATGAATGGCAAAGGAAAATGATCTTTGCGGGTCATGGCATTTAGCTTGCGGTAATCGATGCACACTCGCCATCCGGTTTGCAAGCGGGTGGGAACCATTTCCCCGTCTTTGTTCTCCACCACCGTCACTCCCGACTTTTTGGGCACGACCTGTGTTGGGCTCACATATTTGCTATCCGATATTGGGTAAATAATCACAACATCGAGTAGCTTGATGATCTCCGTCTTTACCACCTCCATCATAGGTGGGTTAAGCCGCCTTTGGGGTTCCCGACTTGGTTTGGCATTATCCTCCAACAATATCCGGTGCATGCATAGGGATGGACTAATGCCTTTGATATCAGCAATAGTCCACCCTATAGCTTCTTTGTTAACCTTGAGGACCCCAATCAATGCTTGTTCTTGAGTGGATGTGAGCTTTGATGAGATAATCACCGGTAGGGTTTCGTCCTCCCCAAGATATGCATATTTGAGATGGGGGGGGAAGGGCTTTGAGCTCAATGGTAGGTGCCTTGATGGTAGAAGGTAGCAGCTTTTCTTGAGGTTCAGGCAAAGGTAAGAATTTGGGAAAGGGCTTGGTTCGGAAAGGCTTGGAGGATTTCGATTGTTCCACTATCCCCACAAACTCTTTCTTGGTGTCCATTGGCTCTATCTTCTCTAGATCGGCCGCCAATTCAATTGCTTCTTCGTCCCTACAATAACGCTCAAACACTTCCTCCACAAGGGGATCAATAACATCAATGACATCAATAGAATAAACACTATGCAATTCCTCAGGATATTTCATTGAATCAAAAATATTAAATTGCACCACTTCGCCAGCAAATTCCATGCTAAGAGTTCCCTCTCGCACGTCAATCTTTGTTTGGGAGGTATTCAAGAACGGCCTCCCAAGCAAGATTGGAGTGGAATCGGGCGAATTTCCATGCATGTCAAGTACATAGAAATATGCTGGAAAGATGCGGTTATCCACCTCAACTATCACGTCCTCAATCACCCCGTCCGGAAACGAGGTGCTTCGGTCCGCCAGTTGGATGACTACCCTCGTGTCTTTCAGTGGACCCAAGTTTAAGCTATTGAAAATAGAACGGGGCATCACATTGATCGATGCCCCCAAATCAAGCATAGCTCTCTCAATCAAACAATTACCGATCTTCTGAAAAACCGCCGAGATATTTTATCCCATGAAGACTTTCTCATTCCCATGTAGACGCCTTTTGTTGGTGCATAAATCTTTCAAGAACTTTGCGTACCGCGGAATCTGTTTTACGGCGTCCATCAAAGGAATACTGATTTCCACCTTCCTGAATACCTCCATTATCTCCTTGTCTCTATTTTTTTCGGGAATCTTCTTCATTTGACTCGGAAACGGAAGTGGGGGCATTTCAGAATTTTTGTTGGATTTCAGGGAATCTCGACCGAGATCTTTATGTGTCTCGGCCGAGACAGATGGGCAGAGAATTTTGTCTGGACGAGGTGACACATCTCGGCCGAGATCCTGATGTGTCTCGGCCGAGATTTCGTATTTTGCACAATCCTTTTCACTTCCAATTCTACTTGCTCCTTCACTTGACTTCCCCTTTTCAAGGACCTTCCCGCTTCTCAAAATCCCCACACTGACATTCTCAATTTCACTTTGTGGAGAGTATTTCATGGTAGGAAAAGGCAATAGGTGGTTGGGGAAGCATGCAGCTAATGCCTCCTTTTGCTTACGCAACTCCTTGGCAATCTTCCACTTAGGCGTCCGAACTTTACTTTCAACCACATGGGAAGTCTCTTCTTTCCTCGAACCATCATCCACGTCCACAGTCTGTCCTTGTGAAGTATACCCGGGCTTTTCAGGCTCTCCAAGTAACTCCTCACCCATAACAGCAATGGCACTCACATTTTTCGGGTTGACTTCCGGTTGAGCCGGTAATCTTCCTCCTTGTGCATTTTCTAAACGAGAAACCACTGATGCTATTTGACTGACTTGATTTTCGATACTCTAAAACCTAGAGCTTGATTCCTTCTGTAATTGGAGCGTACTAGTGGCTAGGCTTTTCACTATATCAGACAGGGAAGGATCACAGGGTACCTGCTCGGGTTGTTGTCTCTGCTGGAACATTCCCCTAGTAAAAGGGGGTCGGTTTTGCCCACTGTGATCACCTTGTTGATTATTGCTCGGATTCTGATTGCCGTATTTGAAATTCGGATGGTCCCTCCAACCCGGGTTGTATGATTGTGAATATGGATCATATTTCCTCCCGGATGAGTTGGGATTAAAGTTGTGAACCGCGTTGGCATGAGCCTCGATTTCTTCTCCGAGAACCGGGCAAGTGTCAGTGGAATGCTCAGTGACTTGGCAAATTCTGCAAGGCTTGGAAGTAGGTGTGCCACCCGAGATTACCTTCTTCACCAAGTCGGTGAGTTGGTCTAACCTCTCTTCAACAGTCAAATCTATCACGTCCTTGACCCGTCTCACCGGCTCTCTGCATCCAAACTATTGAGTATTAGCAGCTACTTTGGATATCAGTGCTCGAGCCTCAGTATTAGCAGCTACTTGCTGAATCAATCATATTTCGATCTGCTAGGCAAAGTCCTTCATACCAATACTGAATCAGCAGTTGCGGAGTGATCTGATGTGGAGGGCAACTTCCGACCAGTCTTTTGAAACGTTCCCAATACTCATATAATGTTTCACCTTGCATCTGCCTCACCCCACTGATCTCCTTTCGAATGGTGGTGGCTCGAGAAGCTGGGAAGAATTTCTCCAGGAACCGGGTTTCCATCTGCTCCCAGGTGGTGATTGATCCGGATGGAAGATAGTATAGCCAATCCCGAGCAAGATCCTTCAGGGAGAACGGGAATGCTCGAAGTTTTATCTGTTCTTCCGTCACCCTTGATGGCTTCATACTTGAACAAACCACATGGAACTCCTTGAGGTGCTTATGAGGGTCCTCTCCGGACAATCCATGAAAGTAAGGTAGTAGGTGGATGAGTCCGGATTTCAACTCGAAAGCCGTGTCGTTTCCTATGGCTGGGAAGGTGATGCGCAAGGGCTCTTGAGCAACCCTAGTGTTAGCCAACTCTTTCATTGTTCTTTCTTGATCGTGATCCTCAGCCATTTCTTCCAAGTTAATAATCTCTTCACCCCCTAAATTCAGTACTTCGATTCTTTCTCGGACTTGTTCCAAATCTCGAGCTCTCCTTCTCAATTCACGTTCACGTTCCTTAATATCCGGTTCAAATAGCAATCATTTTTCTCCTTGCGAACGCAAGAACATTCACTACAAGTAAACAAAAATAAGGAAACAAAGTGAGATTATGAAATTACTAAGCTAAACAAGAAGATAACTATATATGTAATTAATCATAATGTTTGATCAACAAATCAACTCTTTTCTAATCACCGTTCCCCGGCAACGGCACCAAAATTTGGTAGCGTTGTTTCTTGCTACCAAATTAAATCGTGTATGAAGATACACTTAAACCTTACCGACTATCCTACTTAGTAGAATGGTAAATAAGGGTCGATCCCACAGGGAACGGCCGAACAGTTTTGATTACGAAATCAAGCGGTTTATGATTAAGAATGCAAGAAATAAATACTTAAGAAAGCAATAATGGGGGGGGGGGGGGGTGGGTTGATGGGAAACTAGCAATCTATTAGTGACAATTAAAAGCAAATAGACACAATTAAAAGAAACAAGTACTCAAAAACACTAGAAGAGATCTTTTTCGGTTTTAGTTTTCAAATAGTAAAACAAGTCACCCTTGATCATGCTGCCCCTTGGTCTTGAACAATTGATGCAACTATTGTTAATGCCCGATTGAATTGTGATTTAAGCCCTTATCTCAAGACTATTAACAAGCTCTAATAGCCTTGTTGTCCCTTAATCTTAGTTAATCAAAATAAGCTCTTCGACTAACCCTATTCAGTTTAACCGAATCCTCGAACAAGCTCTCTTAGATTCAATCACCAAAAGCATTAAACACTAGGACAACGAGATAAATTCAACATAAAACTCGAAAGCTCAGTTTTAGTGGTTGAACTTTGTATTATCCCCAATAAATAATTATTGTTTGCTACTCGGGAATCGGAAATCCTACAATTACGAATAGTAATCTCCTATTCTAGCAACACATTCAAAAATCCCTTAAAGGGTGATCAAACCAATAATTAATTCATAAATGTGAATCAACAAGAGCAAATAACACAAAACACTTAAATACACAATAATCTCGGTAACATTAACCGTAATAATCACATCAATGTCTCGACTCAAGGTTCCACAATGATCAAGGATGAACTAAGGGTGCTAGCCACCCATATTAACTAATACAATCAGAAAATAAATGGAAAAATGAAGAAACATGATACTGATTTGGATGAATCCAAAGATGTCAATTGGAGAAGATGATCCTTCAATCCCTTGTCCAATCTCCTTCTTTGGTGGCTGAAATGTGCTCTCCAAGTATCCAAAAGTACTCCAAAAGTTATCCAAAGTTAGGTTAAATTCGAATGGGATGATATATATACAAAGGGAGAAAGTGCTAGATAAAAAATAGGCAAAAACGTATTCAGAATTTTAAAACAGAGTAGTGAATCTCGGTCGAGACGGGAGTGTGTCTCGGCCGAGATGTGAAAAAGGGTTTTCAAGAATTTTGGGTCGAAGGTCAATCTCGGCCGAGATTGGGTTGTATCTCGGCCGAGACGTGAAAAAGGGGAAACTAGGGCTTTTGAGGCTTTGACTCATCTCGGCCGAGATGAGATTGAATCTCGGCCGAGATCTTCAATCTTGCAAAACTTCAGAAATTCCCTGGAGCTTCATCTCGGCCGAGATGAGATTGAATCTCGGCCGAGATCTTCAGTCTTGCAAAACTTCAGAAAACCCCTGGAGGCTCATCTCGGCCGAGACAGGATTTCCTGTCTCGGCCGAGATCTTCAGTTGGCTCTTCCTTTCTTGCCTCGATCGATCCCTCGACTCCTCGGTCATTTAATCTTCGATTTCGACCCTTTTTACACCTGTCTTAATACAAAAATAGCTCAAACGCATTATTTTGCCCATTAGAATATAAAAGCACTAAATACACATAATTATGCACATTATTGACACTAAAATGACACTAAAAGTGCCCTAAAGTGCGTGCACGGGACACGTGTACCAGCGAAGAAGGCCGCGAAGGAGAAGGTCGCCCGAGAAGCTGCCACCAAAAAACCTTCTACGCGGGGTGGGGGAGGGGAGGGGGGGCAAAGACATCTCTGATCCCCCTACTCGTCAAACGGGGATCATCATCCGTGAGCCTTCTTCTTGCCAGCAGGAGAGGAGAAGGCCGTTAGCAGAGGTTGACGAAAAACCCCACCAGCAGCATCGTCGAACAGACGCGGGACCACCAGCTTGCTAAGGGGCTGCTGTCGCTACCCCCCCTTTGTTTGGGCGCCAACCCAGAAAAGAGCCCGTCCAGGACACCGTCCCCACAGAGGGAGACTAGCCATACTTAGGTCATGATTCCGCGCGTGGGAAGTGGCTGGAAGAACATACTGCTACCCTCACGAGCCATTCCCCAACCCTCTTCGTGACTACATGAGGTCAAAGTCCCTTGGGCTCAACCTTTCTAGGATGAGCTCCCACTTAAAGGGGGCAACCGAGGCCCCCACATGAGCCTGGACCCGATCTATAGAGCATTGGACCACCCATCTTCCCGACGACTGGAAGATTATAAGCGCTAGAGTCCTGGAGGCGCGCGCTCTGAGCATGTTGTGCGCTGTAGACAAGGACAGGTTTAAGAACGCTAGTGAGGCAGAGTAGCTACACCGCAAGCTGGATTCCAAAAAGGCGGTCAGTACACGACTGAAGGTTGAACGGGCCAAACTATAAGCCAACTTGAAGAAGTTAGTTGATAACTACTCAGAGGTTTATCATCAGATGAAAGAGCTTCAGGTCTATGCGGAGGCCAGGCAGCGCCGTGTTCTAGACCTAGAGGCGGAGGTCAAGACGCTCCGCGAGAAAAAATTACTTCCGTTCCCGGTCTGTTGGAGGATGCTCGAAAAGCCGCTGTGCAGGAGTATAAAGAGAGGGTGGGGCTAGTTTCCTCCAACCAAGACTTCCTCATGGTCTTCCAGGATGCCGTCACTATACTTCGCTCGCACAATCCCAGTATCGACGTCCGTCCTACTTACGAGGCCGCTCAGCTATTTATGAGGACCCATACCTCACCTGAGGGGTTGGAACCTCTTTTCATAGATACCAAAGCCTTTGGTGTTGAGGAGAAAGAAGATGAAGAGGTCCCTCCCGAGGACGCCAACGAGGAAGAAGGGTATGACGCCATACTGTTCAATTAGTCGAGGTGACTAGAATCAAAGCTCGAGGTGATCCTGCCGAAGGTGCTGCAGCACCAATCCCTGAAGGGCCTATAAATGATGTTCCTCCAATGACCTCTGAGGCCCCTGCTACTTCTTCAGCCGAGGTCCCGGCCGTGGTTTCTACCGAAATGGAGAAGGGGCCCGCCATTGAGCTGTAATCTGTTCTCTTTTTATTAATCATTTTGTAATTCAAGGCCATCAGTGCCCTTTTTCAAATGAATGAAAATTTCTCTACCTGTTTTTCGCATACTTGGCCTTGTTGATTTACATTAGTACATGATATTTTCGCTTTAACAAGCTCTTGGTTGTCCATCACCATACTTAACAAATGACTGTGAGGATTTTCCTTTAGTTTTTCTTTTAAGGTAGTCTAATTTTTTGAGTAACTTGTGTATTCGAGATACTACTCTTATAAACCGCCTCTTTGTTTAATTTGCTTGTGTTAGGTCAGTCGCATAATTATCTCTTACTCTGGATTGGCCTAGATACTACCTACACCGCTCTGAGGGAGAGCCCATCACTAGGCTTGTTCCAGTATATGTTTTGCTTTGTTTTAGCTCTTGCATGTGCCAGGTTAGTCACGAGGTTGCCCCCATTCGGGATTTACCTGAACACCACCTAAACCACTCCGAGGGCAATCCCTGCTCTGAGTTTGCTCCGCTGTAGTTTTGTTGTTTGGCTCTTGCCTGTGCCAGTTCAGTCACAAGGTTGCCCCCATTCGGGACTGACTTGGACACCACCTAAACCACTCCGTGGGCAAGTGCTGCTCTGGGTCTGCACCGGTGTTTTTATCATTCCTTTAATCATTCCAGGGAAGATCCCACTCTGGATTATTGGAAGATTTTTAATTCAGCTTATTGTTGTTTTAGACAATATATGAAAGAAGTTCTCAAATGAGAATGAAAATTACATAAGAGCCTCTCAAGGCAGTACAGCGAAACATTGTTCTTTCGTTACAGAGGACTACCCCTATATGATCTACATAAATGACCATAGAATAAGTACGAACCACCTCCTCTTTAGCCATGTTGGCCATAGCTACTTCAGGTCGCAACTCCGGACCTCCTCCACTCTCTTGGCCTGCAATACTTATTGAAAATAGGATGAACTAATTTCTGACTTGACGGATCTTCTAGCACGTAGGCCCCGTTTGGTAAGCTTCTCAACACTTTATAAGGTCCATCCTAATTTGGGCCCAACACTCCTGCCCTTGGGTCCTTCATCCCTGGCGTTAGTTCTCACAGCACCAGATTGCCTATTTTGAACTTTCTCAACCTGACCTTTATTGTAGAATCTTTCCGCATGTTGTTTATAGGTTGAGTTCGCTTGTTCGGCCGTTATCTTCTTTCTTCTCTAAGATCTAGCTCTACTTCCAATACTTTATGATTTCCCCCTTCATCATAGTTTAACACCCTAATTTTCGGTTCCCCCATCTCGACTGGAATGACGGCCTCTACACCAAATGCCAAGCTTAAGGGTGTTTCACCCATGGGAGTTCTTGCCGTGGTCCTGTATGACAAGAGCACCCTTGGTAGCTCTTCCGCCCAATAGCCTTTCCTCTCGGTCGGTCGTGCCTTCAACATAGTTTTCAGCACCTTATTGATAGCTTCGACTTGCCAGTCGATTGTGGGTAGTAAGGTGTAGAGAAATAGTTCTTGATATGCAGACCGCTACAAAATTCCCAAAATTGCTTGCTATCAAACTACTTCTTGTTATCTGACACAATCAAATAGGGAACTCCGAACTGACAGACTATGGATTTCTAAACAAATTTGATTATTTTTGTGTGCGTGACTTCTCCCAGGGGCTCGACCCCTGCCTACTTCGTGAAGTAGTCCATGGCAACCACAATCTGAGTGTAACCTCCTTTGGCCTTGGGAAACAGTCCGATCAGGTATATGCCCCACTTCACGAATGGCCATGGGCTCATTACTGATGTGAGGTACTCGGATGCACTCCTATCAACGATGCATACCTTTGACATCGATCACAAGCCTTCGCTAAAGCAGTCGCGTCCTTCTTCAGGGTTGGCTAGAAATAACCTTGCCTCGGGATTTTGTGGGCTAAGGCCAGGCCCCCGGTATGATTCCCGCACATACCTTCATGAATTTCCCTAAGGATGTACTCTTGCTTGTGCTCGGGTATGCACTTTTTCAACGGCAGGGACAGCCCTCGCTTGTATAGCACGCCGTTAATTAACGTGTAATGAGCCACTATTGCCCATAGTTGTTGTGCTTCTCGTGCATCCTTCGAAGTTGTTCCATCTCGTAAATATTCCTCTAACGTCCTCATCCATCCCTCATTGCTTGTGTTGGTGGCGTTCTCCGCAACCTCTATTAGTGTAGATTGAGTTTAAATCCTTTGACCCCTTCGACGTTGCCAATCACTCTAAAGCGTCAGCACGAGTATTCTTAGTATGAGGGATCTCGACAAACTTCACCATCTGAAAAGGGGTCACCCTTCTTTTTACCATCTCTAAATACTTAATCATCGTTTCATCATGTGCTTCATACTCCCCCACGATTTGGCTTACAATCGGTTGCGAGTCACTCATTACCACGAGCTCCGTTATTCCGATATGTTCTGCCATGTTTAGACCCCACAATATGGCCTCATATTCGGCTTCATTGTTTGTCGCTCCATAGCCAAAACATATTGCTGCACTGAAGTGTTGGCCTTCTGGGTTGACTAATATCACACCAGCCCCTGACCTGTCACTTGTAGAGGACACATCAACATACAACTCCCATGGTCGTGTTATCATCTTATGTATACAAACGCTAGGGGTAAACTCCGCCATAAAATCCGCCAATGCTTGTGCTTTGATAGCTATACGTGGCATGAAGACAATGTCGAACTGGCTCCTAGCTCTATTGCCCACTTAAGCAGCCGTCCTGAGATATCAGGTCATTGTAGGATTTGCTTCATAGGAAAACATATGATGATTATAATCTGATGCTCATAGAAATAAGGACGTAGATTCCTAGCCACCATGATCAACTTATAAGAGTATAATTCATTAACCTAGTCATGCCAAACTAATCCAATATCCCAACATATAATCTAAAAAACTAGACATAAATGATAGATAATTTATTTTAATTTTATTGACTATCATATGCTCTAATTTTGCCTCAACTCCATCGGCCCGCACAAGGTAACCTGAAAGGATCAATATTGGGTTGGGGTGAGCTCTTTCAACTTGTGAAGGATTACAATTAATCACAATATTTGCAATTACAAAGAAGCATACAATGTAACACTTATCATAATTATGCGCTTGTATTGACAAGCCACATAAAACTAACTTGTATTGACAAGTGACATACTGGTAATGAGCTAAACTTGTATTGGCAAGTAGCATAATGACAATAAGTTAAACTTGTACTGGCAAGTAGCAAATTGAATAATCACTTGTATTGACAAGCAACAACTTGGAAATAAAAGCACATATATACAATCAAGGAAATATAATTAAAGCGCTAAACAATAAACCCTCAACCTGAATTAGATGCGTGGAAATGAGTATGTGTCATGCAATTGTACTAAGCTTGAGATCCAAGTTCCTTACAACCTACACGTACAAGATACGTGTTTTAATCTTATTTGTATTAAATGTTTATTAAAGGGAATAAAATGAATTGGAATAAATCACCAACAAGAGAGGTTTGGTTCAAGATGGTGGAATAAATGAGTCATGGGGTTAAACCAGAATTGTTTGGGAAAATTTAGGAAAACTGAGGCGTTGTATGAAATAATTGAAGAATTGGGGAACTAAATTGAAATTTGAGAAAAATTGTGAAATTCTTTCCCAATTCCACCATTACTCAATTCGTCCCCCACACCCCTGTACATCACCCCTCAAGTATCTCTCTCTCTAACTTACAATCCCATCAAAACACACCAATTTTCACATATCACATAATTTCTCCCTCTCTTACCTGCCCACTAATTCAAGACCAACCCCAAACCCTTTTCACTATTTATCGCGCCACACACACGCACACACACACACATATATAACACATTACTCATACCTGCACATCTACACACACTCATTAATACACCACACACAGACCCTTAAATCACACTCAAAGACACGCACTATTAAAATATGCACAATTATGCTCACAGACAGACACATAAAATTAAATATTCACACACATTTGCACACACACACCATCGCACACATGTACACATATACACACATATACCCCTTTCTTCCATACTGTTGGAAAATTGTTGAGGGATTATATTTTAAAAGAGAGAATAATTTTAGTCTACTATAATACATGCAAAAGAAAGGGGTTGGGCGACGGCAACGGGTAGTGGTATCTTACGACGGCGGCACGAATGTAGGTTAGTGTGCTTACCGGTTTGGCAGAGGTTGGTGGTGATTGGAACTGGACCGAATTAATATGGCGGCTTGCCTTGGAAGTAGACTGTAAATTAAGAAGACAATTTCCATAATTTACTCTGAGAAGTGTGTGTGTGTATATATATATATATTATTTTCGGATGATACTTCTTGTATATATAGTTAGGGTAAACCTAATTTTTTGAGATAGGATTGGGAGTTCTATGGATAGGGATTGATAGGATTAAATCTTAATATTTTTCGAGGTTTAGGCTCTTGTGTTTTCTACTTTGCAAAAACTTGAATTCCTTCGGGCTCAAGCATGGGCCTTTTTGTTTTAGGTTCGAGTCTTGGGCTCAAAGACTTGGACTTAATAATGTGATGACATATGTATAGGATGGACTAAAATTAAATGAATGATTTTTCCTACAAAATACAATGTCTAAAATTGATAAATATATATATGGCAACATGAATGGCTTGAAAATAATTCAATAATGATTCCCAATATAATTGGGCCCGAAAATATTAATCGGGCCATGTTCATAGACTTAACTTTGACTTGATAATTAAAATGAAAAATAATAGACAATGATGTGTGACATGGGCTTGTCCTAATGAGACTTCGGTCTAAATAAATTAATAAATGAATAGTAAATTACAAATAAATGGGTTCACAAGTTAATATTAATTCCTAATATAAATTGGGCTTGAAAATATTAAATGGGCCAAATTGAATTGGTGGTGTGCCTAAACCCAACATTGGATAAATGAATAAAATGATTGACCAACTTAATAAATCAACAAATAATAATAATAATAATAATAATAATAATAATAATAATAATAATAATAATAATAATAATAATAATAATAATAATAATAATAATAATAATAATAATAATAATAATAATAATAATAATAAGTGGGAAAAAATACTGGCGTTATCTAATTAAGACGAGTGCCAAATATATTATCTTAATTTTATAACTAGCCTGCGATCAAAATATTATAAATAAGATTTTTGGCTAAATTTACATATTAATATTTTTGTTTCCCTTTTTATGTTACAAATAAATATCAAGGAACAACTTTCGAAAGACGTAATAATATATAATATCTAAATATTTATACGAACACATAAAATAATATTTTAGAATTAAATAATAGACCAAAATTTTGGAACATTACAGTCTCCGACACACTTTCTATAAACACAACTCTCAAACTCATCCTGATCAAATCCATAGGATTGTATTACTTGATCAAAACATTGGTTCCAAGCTCGCAATGCTTGCTTTAGCCATAGATTGACTTCTTAAGCTTGGATACAAGGTTTTCTCGGCCTTTTTCAATGAAGCCTTCAGGTTGACACATATAGATGTCGCCTTAAGATGTCCATTTAGGAACTTGACATCCATTTTTCAAACCTCGAAGTCTAGGTGCGTAGCTATCGACAAGAGAATGCGGATTGCCTTAAGCATGACTACAGGCGAAAAAGTTTCCTCATATCGATTCCCTCTCTCTGAGTGTACCTTTTTGCCACAAGCCTAGCCTTGAAGTTTTCAACCTTCCCTTCAGTTCCTCTCTTTCTCTTGTAAATCCATTTGCATCTAACATGCTTTACACCTTTGGGTGGTTCAACAAGCTTTCACACTTTATAGTGATCCAAAGATCCCATTTATGCTTCCATTGTAGTTTGCCAAGAACTTGCATCCTTGTCTTAGATTGCCTCGTTGTATGTCCAGGTGTCAGATTCATCTTCACCGAGGACCAAGTCTGAAGACTCTCCCACGAACATGAATTGCTCAGGCTGACAAACAACCCTCCCACTACGACGAGGTTCCGGTTGTATTTGTTTATCACATGGTATATCATCTTATACAATCGGTAGGAGTTTACCCTCGTAATTTATTCAATGTAATCTCACTCTTGGACTTTCGGTTACTCATATAGTCTTCTTCCAAGAATCTAGAATGCACGCTTACCACGAACCTCTGATCCTTAGGACTATAGAATAAACACCCTTTCGTGCGAGGTTCCAATTCATCAGCTTCCTTGTCCAACATGTATGCAGGACATCCCCAGATTCTCATGTGTCTCAGACTGGGTTTGCACCCAGACCACAATTCTGGGGGCGCTTTCGAAACTGATTAGAAGGTACTAAGTTAAGAATGTAACCTGTGGTTTCCAAGGCATAACTCCAAAACGATTCTAGTCAGAATAATTCATCATAGACCTTACCATTTCCAAAAGAGTTATGTTTCTTCGCTCTGCGACCCCATTTTGTTGAGGGGTTCCGGGCACAATTAACTAGGATACAATCCCTTGCTCACAAGTAACCCAAAAATTAATTGCTAAGGTATTCTCCCCACAATCAGATCGTAGAAACTTGATATTCTTTTCCTTATGTTTTTCTGCTTTAGCCTTTAAGTCTTTGAATTTATCGAAGACTTCAGACTTATGCCGCATAAGGAAAATGTATCCATATCTTGAGTAACCATAATAAAAAGTAACGAAATACTCAAAACCACCTCTGGCTTGAATTGATATTAGACCACATACATCAGTATGAACGAGTTCTAACACTTCAGTGTCTCTATTCCCCTTAGCCCCAAAGGCTCTCTTAGTCGTTTTACCCTCATAACATGATTCGCATGTTGGAAACCCTACTTGGAGTGTTTCCAACAAACCATCACTCACCAACCTTTGAATCCTTTTTAGATTAACATGACCAAGTCTAAGATGTCAAAGAAGTGTTTCGTTCATATTTGAAGAATAATTTCTTTTCCTAGAAACAGTAGATGTGTTATATGATGCATTTTTTATGATTGTGGGTTGTGCACAATTAATAGTATAGAGATTGTTCACTAATGTTCCAGATCAGATAACTTCATTATTACGAGTAATAATAACATTCTTATTAAAAGAAACTGAATATCCACCCATAAACAATTTAGAAACTGAATTAAATTCTTTCTAAAACTTGGAACATAAATAACATTTCTCAGTGCTAAAGTCTTTTCCCCAAAAGATAAGTGCACATCTCCCACTGCAAAAACTGCTACTCTTGCATCATTGCCCAAGGTGATGGTGCTCTCATTCCCACTATGTTACCGGGTTTGCTGGAACCTCTGAGAATTGAAATAAACATGATTAGTGGCTCCTGTGTCCACCACCCATGATTGGGAAGAACACGCCGCTAAACAAGTTTCAATAACTAGTGCATGAGATTTACCTTATTTTCCTGTCTTTTTAGGCTGGGGACAGTCCGCTCTGCAATGTCCTTTCAGACCGCAATAAAAGTAATTTCCATTGATTATTTTCTTCTTAATACTACCTTCAGCGGGGATCTTTTCCTTACCTTTGAGATCAGCCTGTTTTTGACTTTTAGTTCTCTTCTTCTTTCCGTCTTTCGGCGCAGAAGAGGAAGGTGCACTGCTAGTCATCAAGGCTTGGCTTTTAGGCCTCATAAGCATCTCTGCTGCGATCAAAGCTTGCATCAGCACAACCAACGTATATGCTTGATCGATCATGGTATAACTTAGCCTAAATTGCTCAAAACTTTTCGACAGAGAATGGAGTATGATATCGACTTGGGTATCCGCATCAAGAATCTCAAGCTTGTTAAGGTATCCCATCATTTCGAGAACGTGATCCCTTACGGGCGTCTCTTCAGCCATTTTTTGCGACACCAAATCCCGCATGGCCATCTACCTAGCCATACAATTTTGGTGAGAGAAGAGTTCATTAAGATTTATTAATGTCTGCAGCGGTTCGCATGCTCTGTTGTTGGTACTGCAACACATCTAACATTGAAGCTAGAATAGTGCACCTAGCCAGTTCATCGGATCTCAACCATTGCCCATGATATTCCCTATCTTCATCACTAGTTTCGGTCGTAGGCTCAGCTGGTCTAGGTTCATCAAATACAAACTTGTGTCCTTTAGCAGTCAAGACTATCATTAAATTTCTTTTCCAATCTACATAATTCTCCCCTTTTAATGTGTTTTCTTTGAGTATGTTAAACAGTGGATTAAAACTTGACATGTTGAACTGAGAATAAAAACATACATTCATATTAATATCTAATTAAAACAAACATTATCACATAATTTGATCACATGTTTTATATCAAAACCTCATAAAAAGATATATACATGCATTAGCCAACATCTTAAAAAAATTTAAGCAAGTCACGTTGAGTGTGAACGTTTACTTAACTACATCTAAGCAAGTTACAAACAAAAGAGTTACCAACCTTTAATTCTCAAATTAATAGTCCGCTCACTCTTGGCCATATAAAATTGACACGGATTTTGTGGGCAAGTAAATTTTATCAATTTTATATCTAAGTAATAACCATAACTTAACACAGGATTATTACTTAGTTTTGCTTAAGCCTTCGTTAGGAAGGTCATATTGCCACTTAAAATAACTCATAGTTATATTACGAAATTTATTCTAGTGAACTTGTTTTTGGCATATCCGCTAGGGAGAAAGGCGCATGCCAATGCGTAACCAAAAACTTCACTTTAATAAATCAGTTATGGAGACCATTAATTAATTTATTATCCATAATAAATTATGATTAAATCACTTAGTAATTTTGATCAATGAGATTTTCTAGGTTCCTCATAAACAAAGTAAAACAAAACATAAATTAAACACATATTAGACAATCAAATCCAATTATCATGGTTTAATTTTCTCGTTATGAAATGAGAAAACCTTCTATTTGAGCCTCCATCGCAGCATCCGTCGCGGGCGCGATGCATCATTGCGGTCGCGAAGACCCCGGTGCAGAACATGCTTTCCTTCGTAGCATTCATCGCGGTCACGACTTACAGTCGCGGGCATGATGCCCTTGACGCAGAACAACCTCTAGTTAACCTTTTGATGATTAACTGTTTTATCAAATAGTTTGTTGCCATGTGACTTTAAATTTTATTTTTCTTAGAGCTTTGACATTATAAAAAGGTGAAAATTTTAAGGAAATTTATGTCTCACACATACAACCTATCATATGCTTACATATCGCCTAACCTCTCATCGCACTTAAATGCATGTAAGCTTGGAAACATATAATTTTTTTTTTTTTTTTTATTTGGTTGTACTATGCTCTTTGGTAAAGGTGAGATAAAATATTTGGAAAGAGTGACTTTTGGAACTAATTGAGTTAGCTGCTTTGAACTACCCCTCAATTTTTTTTTCACATTTACTCACTTTTTTTTTAATTCTTAGTGAAGCTATAAGACTTAGCTCTCTGCACCTTATTTCTCCAATTGTTTATATACTACATTCACTAATTATCATTCAGGCTTTTCAAGCATTTTTGCTAAGCTTTTCAAGACTATACGTCCCCTATTTTTGTTAGACTCTCTTGATTGCCTCCATTTTTTACATATGCAAAAACTTTTTTCAATACCGTATGCGAAATGGATTTTTTAAGGCAATCAAGATTTTCTAACTACTCTAACCTCTTGAATATTCAAGCACATAAAAAATTCTCACTACAATAACAACTCACTTTATCAACCACTCATTCTCTTTTACACGCTCACTCTCTCATCCTCCTCCCTCACTCAAAATAGTCCAAGTAATGGGAGAAAGGCTAAATAAGTTATGAACTTGTAATGTGGATATCAAGAATAGGGTAAGGCTCAACATGGCCGACTAGGATAATTCATTATTTGGTAGGAAATTTTTTGGCTAAAGTAAGCTAGAATATTTAAACTTAGGCTAAGATCATTTTTAAATACTATTTTCATTGTTGGGGAATCGGAGATTGTGCCACAAGATCTATTCGGGATATAATTTGAATACTATTTTCATTAATCAAATAACTATGACATAATTCATGTAATTGAATAAACGGTAGACATATAACAAGCCCTAAACATGCGGAACTAAGGGATTATCATATTTTTACCTTCGAATCGGAGAGACACCATTGAGAAGAATTAATCTTTCAACCCAAAGATCTTTTTGAGCATTCCCTAATTACAAGATCACCAATCCGGTGGAAAATCAAACACACTTTTTAACACTCGAGGAGGGATTAACTTTCTATGGAAACATAGCCACTCAATTATGTATATGGGGACCAAAATTGGTCCCCTATTATAGGGGTAGAGGCCGAAATCTTGGCCTCCAAGTAGGGGGATACAATCGAAATCCTCTCCCACTTGGGAGAGGAAAATATAGACAAAATCTTATTCCCTTTAGGAATCATATTTATCCATATCATTTCTTCATATCTCCTACTTCTAATGAATCCTTATCCTCTTAGTTAATGGACTTCTATTTGGCTACTCAAGGGGCCTTTAGAAGGAATAAGATTGGGCCTCTCAATGGGCCTAGATATCAATATTGAGTCATCAATATTATTCCAGCTCATTAATATTAATTCATACTATAGAATTAATATTGAACTACCCATCCTAATCCATATTACAAATATGGCTCTTGGTTATTATTTCTCGTGTTTAAGATTCAATGTCCATTAATTAATTTAAGCTACTGAATGCTTTAATTAATTAAAAACTTTTATTCCTTGAGAACAAACAGCTCTACATTATTATCATATCGGAAGTTAATCCACTGTACAAGTTTAACATGATAAACATTCTGAGACCGTCAACGGGACATAATCAGCTTGTTTTACAAAGACACGATTTTTCTGTTTTAATTGAGCAATATGTCATATAATTAATAATATTGCCCAAAGTATAGAGCATTGAGTCCCATTGACTCTTTGCCAAAATAAATCAAAACAACATTTAATTAATTATACACAATCTTAATTAAGTGATAGAAATTGAGAAATCAATAACCACTTAGATCTAGTTTTTTCTATCAAGTCAATCTAGAAAAACTATCTCGTTGTTGGTCTAATTTAGTGCAACAAATGCACTATTGTATTCTCTTGGTCAAGACAAACCAATATGAACCTTACCCATCAACTTCTACCAATGGATTGTTCAACTTTATTTAAGTTGTGAATCTTTATACTTGATACGAGGAACCACAATGTGATCTTCTGTGATCTACCACATGCCACATTGTCTACAATGTAAAGTATTCAAGCAATATGCAATAAATATATATAGCATTTATAATATTTAAGTCAAAAAGTGATAATTTATTCTCATTCATTAAAGTGAAAGAAACAATATATATACAAAGCAACACTTAAAGCAGTCTTTACAGTATAACCCTAACAATTATGAGCAAAACCAAGGCAAGTTCTAGAAACACGATATGACATGATCAACAAATCACACAAGGAAAAATAATTCATAACTTAAAAAACGGAAGTATCAATTATGGCTCAATTTCTCACCCCCTTTTTTTTAATCACAATTCTAAATACAAGTTTAATTTCATCTCCATATGCCTATCAATATCCTACCATGTGTATTTTTCAGTTTTATCAGAAATCAGCTCATCGTAAGGTTGATACCAATATATTTTTATTATGCTAGCAGATTTACTAACCTCGACGCCTAGTAAGACTCTCTATCTTAATAAAAAAATAAACATGCAAAAAATAAAGTGACTCCTAAATATGCAACTATAGTGTGATAATGCATGCAGTTTCGAATTACTACTATAACTATCCGAATTAAATATTATATACGTCCAAGTTAACAAATAATTCAAATTTTATCCAAATTTTAAATTATCTATTACCAGTTAAATAAGAAAATAAACAATGAAAATGCGTGGAAAATAAAGACACGAGTATACCACTTCATCCCCGTCCCCCAAACTTATTTTGTGAATAAGTTTGTAGGGACAAGTAGTACACTGTGGTCGGACTTACGGAACCAATGACTATTAAAATTCTTATATATTATTTTGTATTTAAATTTTATTAGTGATGATGCCTTTGCATTTTGTAGTCTTTTACGATTGTATTTTGTTGCGTATATAAATGAAAAATGTATAGTATTTTATAGGGGGCCTAATATATATTTATGACGAAATAGTAATTACTTTTTAGTAACGGAGTAGTTATTTATTTAGTGAGGGGAGTACTTCCTCACTAAAACATACCACTAATGACAGGAAATATTGGATATAATCGCGCAAAAGTTACCTTTAGTGACGGGTTAGTTATTTACTATATTATTTTATAATGAGAGTCTATTAGTGTTAGTAGTGACGGGAATTGACACACACTATATAAACTCTATAGTGATGGTATATTACTATGACTAGTGTTATTAGTGACGGGTTACTTAGTTATTGAGTTAGTCTATGATAAAGATATTAGTGACAGGGATTAGTGCAATTAGTGACGGGAATTGACTGTCATTATACATCTCTTTAGGGACGGGTCACCAAATACTTTATAGTGACGGACCACTGTCCCGTCACTATTTGCCTTTAGTGGCGGAAGCTGTAGCCAGGGACGGTGACAGTACATTTCCAGTCACTAAATGTCTTTTGTGACGGTTTTTGGACTTTCAACCACGGGCTTTCCTCTGGCTAAAAGCAAATTTTCTTGTAGTGTATATAATTTTAAACGAACAAAAAATAGCTTTTGTTGTTTATCTTGCTATCCGTTGCTTTTGATTTTTGTTTTCTTTTAGTGACAGATGGTAGACAATCAACAAATTAGCAAGAATCGAGTAGGCGATAGTAATTTGCTAACAGCTTATCTTCCAGTTTTGGAACAAAGGACGATTCAATATCACTGTATGCTAATATTCTTTGGTTATAAAAAATTTGATAGGCAACCCATTGCTACTATTACCTTTGAGCTAAAATCTGAATGGACCTTGATAGTATAAAAGAATCAGTTTAAGGGAAGTGCCGAAGAAGATCCATATGTGCACCCGGCGCAATTTTTAGAAATATGTGACTGTCAAGATAAACGGGGTCTCAAGTGATATTATACATCTCGTTTTCCTCGCTTTCTCTACATGGGATAAGGCAAGGACATGGTATTATCCATTGATGCCGAATTCGCCACTGATTGGGATGAGCTTGTGAACAAATTCCTCTCAAATACTTTTCTCTGGACAAGACTCTTCAACCGCGGAGAGAAATTATGATGTTCATGCAGCAGGATTCTGAGTCATTATACGAGGTCTGAGAGAGAGTCTGTGATTTATTGAGAAGATGCCCACCACATGGCTTTGGTCTTGTTGATCATATTTGTTACTTCTATAATAGCTTGGGCAACCTAACTAGAATCATGGTTGATGTTGCGAGGTGCACTCTTTAATAAATATCCTGAGAATTCTCTTAATTTGCTTGAAGAGATGGCTATGAATACTTATCAGTGAGTCATAGAGTACAATTCGGTTAAAAAACTAATCGTGCATTAGAGAATGGTTCGATTAAGAAGTTGACTGCTCGGATAAAGGCTTTGACTACTTTGCTTACCCAAGGTTTGTTGATGGAAACAAAGCTCTGAAAATATGAAGAATACGTAAAATCAATTGACAAATCAAGTTGGACAATTGGCTACAACTTTCGGAGCTCGAATACAATCAACAGATACTCAAATCGGGCAGTTAGCTCTGATAGTAGGTGCACTTGCATCTAATGTAGAAAACTATCATAGCGGGTTCACAACAAAAACAAAGATGTTTTCCACTTGAAACGGAAGTCCAATCAATATTCCAGTGTAATAGAATTTAACAACTAGTAGTTGTGGAAGATTCATTAGTTGAAGGAGAGAAAAGTCCAGCCAGTTTTTTCATGCAAAATCCTCAAGAACAAGAGATCATTGTTTAACCTGTCATGAGAGAGATAACTGAACGAGGCTTCTCTGATGAGCAGCCATTGAAGTAGATAAGGAGATTCCCCAATTACTTGACTCATGGACGAAAGGAATGAAACAGAAAGGTCAAGAATATAGAGAAGAAAATTAACAGCCGAATGGATTCTCATTCGGTCGAGAAAATGTTCATGGAATAGAGTCAGGTAAAGACTGACAAAGTTGCATGACCAAATAGCGTATTCTTATTTGGTCGAGCACCATGTTGTGTCCAAGTGCATCACCGAATTATGGAAACCTATTCGATCGATCTTCTTTCCATCTCACATTTGCATGATCAAATTAGCACAAGATATTCGGTCGAGCATCCTACGATTCTAATCCCTAACTTAAATGAAAGATTAAGTTTGGGCAACTCATACTTCTCATTTGCTTTTCAATTTATTTTCGTTTCTAATTCGTTCCAAATTCTCACACACACCAATCTTAATTACTCATTCATCACACACGCTAGTTTAATTCAGCCTCGCCACTAACTCGGTCGCGTTTGTCAGGCGGTTCAAGTGTGTTGTATGCGTCTTTGTCTGTTTTCAGCCCGTTTCAACCCCAATCCATCCTAACAAATAAATAGAAGGTCCCAAGTTTGAAAATAGTCATCTTTTATCATTGGGAAACACTTGGAGGCTTGGATTGAAGAGCAAGGAACGTGAGAAGACAAAGATCAACATTTAGGGCTCGGATTTTGTTTTCTTTAGTTTTATTATTCAAAGATGTTTTTTTATGAATGTTTTTAGGTTTTAATTGTGAACATGAGTAACTGACCCATTTGTGTTCTATGGTTAGGGAGTAGATTAAATATTGACTATGTTTTGATTCGGTTTTATATATTATAGACTCCATTTTTAATTATTTCTCTATATGCTTGTTTTAATCTTATGAATTTATCAACCTCATCGGTTGATATTATTCTACTTGCTCAACGATTCACCATCCAAGAGGAGGGATTGTTAATAAGCTTACATCATATAACAAAGGTATCGGTAATTGGCCGAGAACAGTGAGATACTTATGCAGGCACTAGTTTACGGTCTGATTGGAGTCTTCTGCATAGTTAGTCCGAGAGGGTAATTGTTCATAACTGATCTACATGTTAGCATCGTTCGAGAGGAAAACTAATTAATATTTGATCTACCTAATAAACGATAGAATTGATTTAAAAGTCTAGAATTATAGAATAATCAACCATAGGATATTGTAATTCAAATCGAAGCCCTAGAATATGCCTTTTATTTAATCGAATCTTTTGTGACTACTTGCTTGCTTTTGTTTAACCATCTTTTTTATTTAAATTATTTTTGTGCAATTTAGTTTTAGGTTAAAATAACAATCAATCTCTTTTCGGGAGATTAGATAGAGTCGAGTTATTATAATTGGGGTACTTCGTTAACATAGGTACAGAGTCCATGTGAGATCGACCTTGCTCACTGATGTCTGCACTAGCACCGTAGACTTGAGGTAATAATAGGGTTAGAAATAGTGTGTCAATGCACACTAGAATAATAATAAAACTGATAGTTGAAAGCCCTAAGTGCTAGGATCGTAGACTAAAATACTCATAACTTTAATCCATATATATATGTTGCTTTGTGCTTAATTTCTTAATATTGATTGACTGTGACTATGTACGGGATGGCGGACCTTGAATTTTTTGTTTTTAAGACTAGAGTTAGTTAGGAATTCTAATGAGCACTTGGTAAGAAAAATACAAACGAAGTCTAGTGAATTTTTTCTCATACTAATTGCAAGTAATTGTCTAGTATATTAGATTGTATCATCATGTAGAGTGTTTTAGGTTCTTATGTGGTTGATATGTTTGTGCATAAAATGATCCAACTATTTGATTATTTCTTTATTAAGAATTACTTTGCCTTCTTATAAGCACAAATTAACTTCTTAATTTTAAGTTGCTATTGGATTTAGGGTCGGGGTACCTTGATTGCACCGAAATAAAATTCCGGATCATATACGGATCGAACCACGACCTCTCTTCGATGATCCGTACTCTTGGCCGGGGTGAAAATCACGATCGAAAATCCACTATGATTCACAATCCAAGAGCCATCTCCGCCGGCTTGGAAAAAGCATTTTTGGGTTTGGAGAAATCACTTTTAATTTCTTTCTATTTGTTTCTCGCGTGAGTGAGAAATTGTTCTCACATTTCTACCACTTAAGTGTACCTAGTACACTTGGTTGTTTAAGTAAAGGGAAAGAGTGTGCCTTTATTATAGGAGATGCGCCTCCCATAATTACCCATTTTCAATAATTGGGTCAGCCGCTTGGGTGACCTTGGACCGGACCCAATGGCCCGAGTCAAACTAACATCCCCCACTCGCCCATGAGGACTGAGACCTAACCCTTCATGATCTTTCCAATTTACCGAGATCATATTGTCTAATGGATCATGTGATACACGGGTATCTCAAGAGCTATACACTATTTAAGGTGTACAACAACTCAACATCAAGAATTTGAGGACAATGAACTCGCTACATCCCAGACTCATTACTTAATGCCAAGAATCAATATGCCACCTCCTCCCTTCAATTTTGAAGGAGCATACCAGATTCATCACTTTGTTTTACATGTTAGGGTTATACTGTAAAGTATGCTTTTAAGTGTTGCTTTGTATATAAACTGTTTCTTGCACTTTATTGAATGAGAATAAATTATCACTGTTTGCTATAAATATATGAATGTTACATATATTTATTGCATAATGTTTGAATATTTTACATTGTAGACAATGTGGTGCGTAGTAGATCACAAAAGATCACATTTTTGGTTCCTTATAATAAGTATAAAGATTCACAACTTAAATGGAGTTGAACAATATATTGGTAGAAGTTGATGTATAAGGGTCATATTGGTTTGTCTTGACCAAGAGATTACACTAGTGCATTCGTTGCATTGAATTGGACCAACAGCGAGATAATTTTTCTAGACTGACTTGAAAGAAAAATTAGATCTCAGTGGTTATTATTTTCTTAATTTCTGTCACTTAATTGAGATTGTATATAATTAATTAATGTTGCTTTGATTTATTATGGGTAAAGAGTATACCTTGGGAAATATTATTAATTATATGACAGATTGCTATATTAATACAGAAAATCGTTTCTCGGTAAAATAAGTTGATTATGTCCCCTTGATGGGCACAGAATGTTTATCATATCAAACTTGTACAGTGTGTTAACTTCCGGTATGATAATAATGTTGAGCTGTTTGTTCTCATGGAATAAAAGATATAAAATAATTAAAGCATTCAGGAGATAAATTGATTAATGGACATTGAATCTTAAACACGAAAAAAAATAACCGGGAGCCATATTTTGTAATATGGATTAGGATGGGTAGTTAAATATTAATTCTATAGTGGAATGAATTAATATTAATGAGCTGGAATAATATTGATGACTCAATATGGATATCTAGGCCCATTAGGAGACACAATCTTATTCCTCCTAAAGTCCCCTTGAGTAGCCCAATAGAAGTCCATTAACTAAAAGTATAAAGATTAATTAGAACTAAGAGATAAGGAAATAAAATATATGGAAGAATCTAATTCCTAAGGGGATTAGGATTTATCCATATTTTCCTCTCCCAAGTGGTAGAGGATTTCCTAATCCTAAAAGGAGGCAAATTTTGGCCCCTATCCCCTATAAATAGGGGACCAATCTTGGTCCCTATATGCAGCAGGAGATGCATAAGTAAATGGTTGTTTTTCTAGAAAATTAATCATTTCCTTGAGAGTTAAAAAGTTCGTTTGATTTTCCACCGAATTGGCGAGTTTGAACTTAAGGAATACTCAAGAAGATCTTTAGGTTGAAAGATTATTTCTTCTCAACGGTGTCTCTTTGATTCGAAAGTGAAATACTATAATCCCTTAGTTCCGTATGTTTAGGGCCTATTGTATGATTACCTTGATTCAATTACATGAATTATATGATTTGATCGTTCATATCATTATTGTTTGATTATTAAAAATAGAAATTCAAATTACAACCTGAATAGATCCTTGACACAATCCCTGATTCCACAATATTACATTCATTATTACACTCCTTCAACATAATTGGCGCTAGTGAATCTCTAAACTGTGATGGCAATAATGGTCTTCCTTTCTCCTTATACCTCATAGTCCTTCATCTAGCCGCTTTCCTCGATTTGTCCTGCATAATCGAACAATTTCCTGGTCATTGGGAGCATGCTAAAGTAGCAACACTTAGGTGAAGACTAAAGATACAAGTTAAATTCCGAGGGACATAGTATGAGGTAATCCAAATCTCTGATTATCACACAATGAGAGAATAGGGTCTCATTTCTCATTATCCATTTTGGTCACAAGCACATGCAGTATGAAACGCATGTTACAATCTATCATTTCCCTAAAGGAAGACTATGTCATTTACTGAACACATTGTACAGATCTTTGTCTAGATGCTTTTCAGCAGCTAACCTGAGTTTTCTCCTTAGATGACCTCAAGTTAACGTCTAACTCGAGAAAATTCACATATGACTATACGCCAAGCTATAATTGGATAACCAAATATCCAATTCGATCACATGTTACCAAACATCGATCTCATCTTACCGTGCAAGGGGACACTCATGGAATCAACTAAATAAATTTTATATTGGTCTCATCTCCCATGTCATTCGACATTGGAGGCGATTGCTCGTGTGAGAGGGTCAATCAATTCTCAACTTGTCCAACATACTTTTGAATGAACTTTCAATTCATAAGTATACATTAGTATCAGAATCACCTCGCATTATGTGACAATATCCTAGATAAAGTCAAGTTGTGATGTACTTGGTTAGTATTTGGAGTCTTTTATATGCTACATCCCATCTATGGATTGTAGGTACTGAACTGCTTATCACTCTAAAATTACTCAACCAAAACATCTTCACATTTTTTAGGCAGAAGCTCCAAGCTTTGCTCTGATTGTAGAAATCTATACATCGACCCGATACTCTCATCTCCCCGAGATGATCTTGCCACTTTGCAAGAATAATTACTTAGATACAGTCTTTGATCTATATCACCATACTGAGTATCAGCTATGTATTATTCCAACCACATCATAGTTCCTCCACTTAGGGGAATGGTACAATGTGTCTTAGACATCACAAGAACCCTTTCAAGTGTACTCCTACACTTTTACTAGGATTTGATTAATGCTCAATTATTAGACCCATGAGTAACCCTATCCATATCCTTCAACTTTGAGTTGTAAGACAACCCATATTTCAACGGTCATAATACTCAATATTTACTTACTGGTAAAATTTAGATTTCAAGTTTCCTTGTGGTGTTACAACTCTCAATGGTATCCGCTCATCATAATGAGGTAGTATGAGATTAATAATTTCGTAAAATAACATATACCATATGTATAGGGAGATTAGGCTCCATGATCAACCATCACATCGTTGAATCACAAAACATCAGAATGGATTAATTGCAAAAGAAAAAATATTATAATTATCTAAAAACTGTTTCAAGTGTTGGTGATGAAGCGAAAAGAAAATCCCCCCTAGGGATTAACAATTTTGGAAAAGTTACTCCTCGAGTGCATTTCCCCTTAATTGAAGCATCATATTATGCCTAATGTAAACTAGTCTAGTGCACCTTTGCACTAATCAGTCCACTTTCAAAGGCATACACATATGTTTACTTCATCTAATAACACGAAACATTCACGTCATGTCCATCTACAATATTGTCTTAATGTTTATCAACCAATCAATCTCTTATTATCTCAAGTTAAGTCCATATCTTATAAGAGCTCCAACTGAAACCAAAATTCATCCTATTTCAAGAGTCTTAAGGATAACAAACGGGAAAATTTTAGGTCATCCTGCAATCCCGAAATGCAATAGATCAAGCCTAGTCATCAACTCTGGCATGTTGCAAATCCTATTTGCACTGATGAATCCTAAGTTATCAATTAAGGCATAAACTCCTTTGTTCATCGTTATGGAAATAGACAAACAGGTCATTTCAGGAAATACATGTTTTTTAGCAAATGCAAAGTATATTTCTTAGTTCTTGACACACCTACCATATGAGTTGACAATGAGGGTTAAGCATGTAGCATTATTCATTAAGTGTGGTAGTAGTTACCTAAACACTTCTTGAGAAGCACTTAATAGTGTGCACTCAACTTGAATGATTGCAAAAGCTAGACAGTGTCAGACTTGTCAATTAATTCTTTTACTTCAGGTAAAGGGTTTTAAGACAGTGAATTTCAAAACTAGAAATTTAAATTGATACTAGACTCTAACTTAAGCCTTAATCTATTGTCCACAGAGAAGACTTGGATTATCAATCTTTGACTGCTGGCGGTAGAGATACCAAACTTTTACTCTGATACCCTGATATTTTGAGTTAAAAGTATTTTTCGCAAGCAATTTTCATATTTACAGATCCAGCTTAAAAAATTCATATAACATTCGTTTCTTAATGGAATCAAATGATTCAAGTTGGAGAACAAAACTATTAATGAGTAATATAACATCATATCAATAGCATGCTAAATCTTAAAAATTAAAATGATGAAAATGGACAGATTGGGACAGCACAATTTTCAATCATAACCAAACATCACCGAAAATCATCAAAAGCTAATAAATGTTGAATTCTAAACTTTTGGATATGATACCAATATTGTATTTAGGGACGGGGTACCTTGGTTGCAGTTGAATTGAATTCTGGATTGTATACAGATTGAACCACGATCTCTTCTTGATGATCCGTACTTTTGGTCGGGTTGGAAACCACGATCAGAAATCCACCATAATTCACAATCCAAGAGCCATCTCCAGCAGCTTGGAAAAAACACTTTTGCGTTTGGGGAAATCACTTTTAGAATTAATTATCGTGCAATCATAGACAATCACACATGCAAATGTATATGCATAACTATAATTAATATGTTTATTTGGTATGGGACTTCGCGCATATGCATTCTTAAACCTCTTTCTGAAGTGCCTAAGGTGTAGATTATAGCCATACACAACTATAAATTGACATGTCTATAACTCCTAAAAGTGCCTAGGAAATAATCCCATAATATACCATTACCTTGCGGTCCTATTTTGGTATATATTATATCATGTATTGTTTATCCACCAATACCTCTTGTATAGAACATATAATGATAAAACTGGGTCTAAATTGAGTCTAACTTAGTCTCCTAATGTGTTAGAGCCTTGGGGTATTTATAGGAGCGTTAACTAAAATAAAGTAGGAGAAAATCTGATGTGGGATGAGCAAATCCCCAAAAATGCGTGTATGACTTGTGGGCGAAGTAATGGGCGAAATTTGACATTGGCTATTTTCTGCAAAAGTTGTAGCACTTTGAATTAACTTTCCAATAACACTAGCCTTACTGTGATTGGTCATGCAGAACTCGAGATATAATTCATACCGGAGGTGGGTCATGTCGACTGAGAGAAAGCTAGCCAATTTGCTAGATCGAATGAAGCACATATATTTGGTCTAGCAAGTGCTCAACGTCTACTCCCGTTTCTTGGTCAACGTAGGAAGCTAGACCAAATGAAAGAGGCTTATTCGATCGTCCTTTTGGCCTTTTTCCTTCTATTTTTGCTTCATCTTTTGGGTTTCTTCACTCCATCTTGAGCCTACCCAAAGGCTATTTTGGGTTCAATTCTTTAGTTCCTTTCTTCCAAGCCATCTTTTATCCGTTTGAACTTGTGATTTGACCATTAACTCCAAAAATGTGTTGTTTTGTACTGAAAACACTACAAAACCAACAAACAAGTAAATATGCAGATTGACACTTGTTCTATCTACTTTGACCTAATCTCTTAACTGAAGGACAAAAACTACTATAGGTACCGAGTTGAGACTCAAGCATTGTGTAACTAAGATTGTATTGTCTGAAAAAAGTAAATTTTCCTTGTGTGAGGGAATAGTAAATGTAGAAGGATTACCCCCACCTTTAAACCACTATAATCTTTATGTGTTTATTTTTAAATCTTTATTAGTCTTTAACTGCTGCTATAACCTACTACTAATTATTTGCATTGTCTCGAAGACTCTTACTTATTCTGTTGTGCATAAAACTCACAAAGTATTTCGATAAGTGATAGGTATGGCCCAGTTACTCCGGGTCGGACTAATCTGCTAGCCCCCTCAGCAGGGTCAATTAGGCCCAGAAGTACAAGCCCAGCAACTAAGCCGGCCCAGAAGCGCGCGAGCCCAACGCAGCCCAGTTGCGGCACATTCGAGAATGGAGATCCCCATGATTGATTCCCAATTGCCATGCAGATTTGATGACCGAGATTATAGGGATTTAGTTAGAGTTGTGATTTGTATAGTATAAATAGTAGAATTGAAGACGGATTTAGGGTTCGTACTTTTGTACTCTAAAACTACAGCTTGTAAGATTGAAAGAAAGATAGTAGAAAACACCCCGGAAGGTGATTGCCTTCGCCTGTGGACGTAGATCTCCGGATCGAACCACGTATATCTTGTGTTCTTCGTCTTTTTTGCATTTGACAGTTCCATCGATTAGTTTCTTTTTACTCCGAATTCCTTTGATAACGGATTGCGTTTTATCAATAGGCGCCGTCTGTGGGAAATCGGAACAAAAGAACCCTAGGGAATTTTGTTGTTAATCAACCATGGTGCTCACCCGTCGTTCCAACAATCCCGAATCCTCTCATCAGAGTCATGCTGCTGATCCAGCTACAGATCCATAGAATGCCCCCCGGGATCAGGATGGTCAATTGATAAACGTAGGAGGGGTAAACACAGGGTTGCCGGAGCTTGAGGGCACCTCGGCTAAACCCAATGTAGCTCCGGTTGTGCCTTCGGGCCTTCAGGATTTTGCCCATGATTGTCCCGACTTGTTTCAAGAATATATGCACCGATGGGCTACCCCAACAGCTCCTGTGGAACTAATGCTGAACAGGCAAGAGGAAATGCTCGTACAAACCAAGAACAGGCTCATAATGATGCACACAATCGGGAATTGCGGCAAGATCGCCGCTATCAGCAATCTGTATTATCTGCTGACCATCACAGCACTTCCGAGAGGCGCCGGGGTGATGATGTTGATTGTCGCCGGCCTGTTAGTGCTCCAACACGACTCCGCCCTAAACACCCCCCTCCATTGGGGCCACATATGGGATTATCTTACGAGGAGGATGACTTTGACAAATTGCTGGGTCTTGATGCCAATGGAGAAGTCATCACTCCCTTCTCACAAGACATTCTGGGCACACCCCTTCCTAAGGGCTTCAAACCACCTGCCATTGCTTCCTACAATGGCACCACTGACCCTGTCAATCTTTTGAATGCATTCAAATACGTGCTGATCAACCGAAATAGTGACCAGTTGTATTTGTGCAAGATATTTCTCGAATACCTCTAAGATGAGGCCCGCCTATGGTTTGACAATCTGCCTCGAGGTAGTATCACATCTTACCGTGACCTTGCCAAGAAGTTTTATGCTCGTTTTCAAACGCGCACAAAGCCCGCATCGACCCTTGCCGACCTCATGAACATTGAGCAGAGAGAGGGGGAGACTATCTCCCAATTTCTTGACCGCTTCACCACGGAGAGCTTAAAAGTAGGTGAAGAGTCCGATTCTATTATTGTCACTGCGTTTATGAACGCACTCCGACCAGGCAATCTTTATAATGACCTCACCAAGAATCCCCCCATTACCACCAGTGCCCTGTACGAAATGGTGAATAGGTATGCAAGAGGCGATGAACAAAGTAGGCGCAAGCGTGAGAAATTTTCTTCCAGAAAGCAGTCCGACAAACCACATGCCGGATCAAACACCCGAACTAGTGCCTTCAGTCGCCTAGGTAAGGGCTCACTAGATCTCCGAGGTACAACAACTCTCCCCAGAGAGTCCCGAGGTGGAAAACCTCAATTCACTCCTCTCACTCATGTGCGGGCTGAGATCTTCGCCCTACACAAGTATGATCTCCAACAGTGCGCGCCAATGACAGCCTCCCCCCCCCCCGAGAAACGAAATCAAAACAAATGGTGTGAGTACCACCGTGACCATGGGCACACCACTGAGGAATATCGTGAACTTATGAAAGAAATCGAGGAATGCATCAAGGTCGGTATGTTCCAGCAGTACATTGCTCGAACTGGAAATAATCCACAGCAACACCGAAGTGGAAATTACCCTCAAGGTCGCAGTAACCGTAACCGCCAAGAACCGGGTCGCCATCAAACTCAAGGGTCAAACAATAATCCTGCGTATAACAATTACCCCAGACAAAATTAGGGCACCCGCCAACAGCAACAACAGCAACAACAACCCCGGTTGTTACCACCAACACAACCTCACGGATCCCCCAGGGATAATCCGCCAAACCAAGTGCTTTATGGGGTAATTCACATTATCTATGCTGCCATGCCTGCAGGGACTTCCCGAAGGGCCCTTAAGGCTGAAGCTCGTATGCCTCCTCCCGAGTAGCCTCGTCACAAACGTCTTCACCGATCTGAAATTGTCAGTTTCTCAGAAGATGATCCTGTCCCCGAGCTCAACCCACATACAGACGCCATTATCATTGAAATGGCCATTGCGAACATGCATATTAAGCGCGTTTATGTTGCTAATGGTGCTGTTGTCAGTGTCATCTTCTCTGACTGTTTCAACAAAATGAACCTCCCCCAGGAGTATCTCCGACCTGCAACCGGACCCCTACAGACATTCACTCAGGGACATGTTCAGCCATTGGGAGTCATCTCTCTCGATGCCTCTCTTGGCACCACCCCAAAGATGACAACTGTTCTAGTGGATCTTTACGTTGTCAACTGCCCTTCTCCCTATAACGTGATCTTGGGTCGGGACTGGCTCACCCGGCTAGAGCTATCTGTTCGACATATCACTTAACTGTGAAGATCCCCACGCCTTATGGAGAGGTTTCCATCCGTGGTAACCAGCAAGAGGCGAAGAAGTGCATGCTTTCCGTACTCAAGAAACCAACTGCGGCTGCCCTGAAGCCTCAATTCCAAATTACTTCACCAGGATCCACTGTGGATGGTCCTAATCACCTCGGGGAGGAAGTTGTAGAGGTTCCTCTCGACCCAGCTAATCCAAAGCACACTATTAAAGTTGGAGCTGTCCAAATACCTTAGCTCCATCAGGAAATCATCCAAACATTACAGAAATTCCCTGATGTTTTTGCCTGGTCTCCCCTCGATATGCCAGGAGTCTCCCTAGATCTCATTACACATAAGTTGAATGTGGATCCCAGTGTGAAACCAATTCGGCAGAAGCAAAGAATGTTTGCTCCAGACCGCAACGCCGCGATCCGCAAAGAAGTCCAACAACTTGTGGATGCGAACATTCTGTTTGAAGTTCATTACCCTACCTGGCTAGCTAATCCAATCATGGTAAATAAATTAGATAATTCATGGCAGATGTACGTAGATTTTACCGATCTCAACAAGCACTGCTCGAAAGATTGCTATCCTCTACCTCCCATTGATTAGAAGGCCGAAGCCATCACTGGCCATCAAGTTCTCAATTTTTGGATTTATACAAGGGGTACCACCAGATTTGCATGGATAGAAATGATGCCCCCAAGACTGCATTCGTTACTGACTTCGGGGTCTTCGCATATCGAAAGATGCCATTTGGCCTAAAAAACGCTGGGGCAACATATCAGCGGGTTATGGATCAAGTCTTCCGAGACCAGATCGGCCGCAATGTCGAGGTATATGTCGATGATTTGGTTATTAAAAGCTCATCTTTCAATCTGTGTGTATAAGATATTGCTGAAACACTTAGCACACTTCGCCGCTATAACCTTCGGCTCAACCCGGCCAAGTGTACTTTTGGTGTAGGCTAAGGTAAATTTCTTTGTTACATGGTGTCTCCACAAGGCCTACGGGCCAGTCCATCTAAAATTCGGGATGTCCTAACTCTAAAGAGGCCTGAAACAGTGAAAGACGTCCAGCGTCTAACGGGGAGCTTACCTGCCCTAATCGTTTTTTGGCTAAAGCTGCAGAGCGCCAGCTTCCTTTCTTTAAGATATTGCGGCAAGACAAAAATTTTGAATGGAACCCGCAGAGTGATACCGCCCTCACAGCCTTGAAGGGCCATCTCAAGCAGCTACCCGCTATGTCCGCGCCCCTCCCCAAAGAGCCCCTCTATCTCTATTTAGCAACCGCCGATGAAGCCGTTAGCGCGGCTCTTCCGTGAGGACCATGGTACGCAATACCCGATTTATTTTGTCAGCCGAGCTCTACAAGGAGCAGAAACTCGTTACTCCGTCGCTGAAAAGACAGTCTTAGCTCTCGTCATGGCGGCCCGCCGCCTGCGCCCTTACTTCCAGGGACACTCCATCATTGTCCTCACCAACCAACCCATTCGTCAAGTTATCACCAAGCCAGATATGTCCGGACGTTTGGCGAAGTGGTCTATTGAGCTAGGGGAGCATGGCATTCAGTTTCAACCCCGCCAAGCTATAAAGGGGCAAGCACTCGCTGAATTTCTGGCCGAAGCTATGTATACTGATCCTGATTCATCTACATCTTCCGAAGTCATCTCGCAAGCTGATTCGAACAAGGAATCAAACCTATGGCACGTCTATGTAGATGGTGCCTCAGCGCTCCGGGGTAGCGGAGCTGGAGTACTCCTTACTAGTCCTGATGGTGCCGAAGTTAAATACACGATTTGTTTCAAATTTAAAGTGACCAACAATGAATCGGAATACGAAGCAGTTCTTGCCAGACTTCATTTGGCTAAGAACCTTGGGGCCATCCATGTGCGGCTTTACACCGACTCTGAGGTGATGTCTAGCCAAATCAAGGGCACCTATGCTGCCAAGGACGATACCATGAAACGATATTTGGCTGTCACTCGTCAGCTTACCTTGACTTGTAGTTCCTTTGATATCATGCAGATTCCTCGCGGAGAAAACTCTAAGGCCGACGCTTTAAGTAAGTTAGCCTCCGCGGATCCCTCCAATATATCTCTAGATATACTCGTCGAAGATGCTCTTGCTCCTGCAATACAGGAGCAAACAGTCTCCGTTATCACTGATGCTGAGCTGACCTGGATGACTCCGATCGTCCAATATCTCTGTGATGGCACCCTGCCAACTGATAAAGTTCTGGCTCAGCAACTAATTCTTAGGTCCTCAAAATATACACTCCATGATGGGGTTCTATACCGCAACTCATATTTGCAGCCAAATCTCCGTTGCGTGGGCCCAACTCAAGCTAATTATGTCCTTCGGGAACTCCACGAGGGGGCATGCGCAAGCCACATCGGCTCTCGAACTCTCGCCAAGAAAGCTCTTCGGTGGGGATATTACTGGCCCGCCATGTTCAAGGATGCTCACAACCTCGTCTCTAAGTGTGATAAATGTCAGCGACATTCCCGAGTGAAGCATTTGCCCTAGACCGAACTCATTGGCATTCAAGGTGCCTGGCCTTTTATCCAATGGGGAATTAACATTGTTGGCCCCTTCCCTTTGGCTCCAGGTGGACCTAAGTATTTGGTTGTTGCTATTGACTATTTCACCAAATGGGTTGAGGCTAGGCCGCTTACTTCAATTTCTGGCCAAAAGATACTTCATTTTGTCTGGTAGGACATCGTGTGTCATTTTGGAATCCCGAGCACCATAATTTCTGATAATGGCAAACAGTTCGCCAACAATCCTTTCCGCTCCTAGTGTTAGGGGCTTCACATCAAGCAATTATTCACCTCGGTCGCCCATCCTCAAGCCAATGGCCAGGTCGAGGTGACTAATCGTACTCTTGTTGAGGGAATCCAAAAACGATTGTATGATGCCAAAGGTCTTTGGGCTGAGAATCTTCCCCAAGTTCTTTGGGCATATCGTACAACGCCTCATACGTCTACTGAAGAGACTTTCAGCCTTTGTTATGGTTCTGAAGCGGTTATACCCGCAGAAATTGGTGTGCCTAGCCCCAGACTTCTAGATATTGACCCCGAGTCCAATGATGAAGCACTCCGCACAAACCTTGAAGAGGTTGAACACCGGCGTGAACAAGCCTTCATCCGACAGGCTAAATACAAGCAGCAGACTGCTCGGTACTACAACAACCGAGTCCGGAATACCAAGTTTCTTGTGGGGGACTTCGTACTCCGGTTGAATTCAGCTAGTAAAGCTGCACCTGAGGTAAAATTACAAGCCACCTGGGAAGGCCCCTATCGAGTCGTCACAGCTCATTCCTCCGGGAGTTATCAGCTAGCACACCTGGATGGTACCCCGGTGCCCCGAACCTAGCATGTTAGCAATTTACGCCGTTTCATTCTATAGGCTGTGTATGTTTAGTGAGTTTCAGTTAAAGTATTATGTACTTTTCTTTGCCCCCGCAATATATTATCAATCATACTTATACTGCGGGGACGCCCCAGTCTTATTTCTATACATTCACAATGTCTCCGGACAATGCCTCACTACTAATCCATCTGGAAAATTTCCAACCTTTATCCTCAGATAAAGTTTATCTCCTGCCTGATCCGTCCGAGGAGTCATTAGTTTTGTCTCCGCACTTAATTTAACTCTCTCTCGATCCGTTCGAAGAGGTCATTTACTTTGTTTCCGAACAAATTTTTGTGTATTATACGAATCACAGCGAACATCCGTATGTTCTCCACATTTTTATTACCAATAATTATTTTATAATCATGTGCATCATACATTTTTTCAACATACATATTTCACAAAAAAATAAAAAATAAAAAAAAAAAAATTTACATCCAATACATTATTTCATCATACATTCATCTAATTTCACTTCCTACTATTACTTTTTCGTGTCCTCTCCAAACCAGAACGCAAAGCCTCGTTGCTTTGGTCCCACTTGGCTACTTCCAGTCCTTCCGGATACCTCCTGAGGACTACGCTGGACCCTTGTGCCTCGGGTAAGGACTCCGGCCCTGGGCACGCCAACCCTCCCCTACTGTCCGTGACTTGATTGAGGTTGGCTGGGTTTCCTACTCGGGCCCGACATATTGTCCCACTCTGTATGGCCCCAATCCAACGGAGCCAAGGGGTCCATTTTCTCAGAGGCCTGAGCAACATGCTCCCCTGCTTCATCCCGACGATGCCCCTTCATCCTCTGCTATATTGGGTTTGATCTCCTCGCAGCCCCCGACGTGTTTGCCCACTCTACGGCATCCCACTCCTCTATTGGCATTTCGTCAATTTCCTTAGCCAGGGCTGAAACTGTTGCTCCACTCGGCTCCGGCCCTTTTTCACGTGGCTTCATCGATTTTTTGGAAGGCTCCAGCCTTGATTCTGGCGTCCTCCCTGGTTTTCTTGGTGCCGTGGGATTTGCCCCAGGATCAACCTTATCTCGTGCAGCGGTCCCAGTTTTCTTACTCCGGGCTCCCTTTACCTCACTCCGTACTTGCTTCTCCTGCTCTGCCACGTGAAGCGCTTCATTGCGGGCTTCTACTTTCTTCTGAATCTCCAGGAGAAATCCTAACACCAACAGGCTTCTGAGTAGTTCGGGATCATTATTATCACCTAGCTTTTCAAGCTGCTCAATGTCTCTCCGGACTTCCGTTCTCCGGGCACGGACCTCGTTGACAGACACCCGCCCACTATCGATAAGCAAATGTTCGCATTCTTGCTGGTTTATACGGAGTTGTTCTAACTCCATGTCTTTAAGCACACATTTTGCTTTATACTGCCGCATTTGCTTCGCTGCTTTAGTCCAAGAATCTTCCGCCTCAGCACATCTCTTTTCTACTGACGCCAATCTCTTCGATAGCCTGGGGACCTCTTGCATCTTCCAGACATCTCTGTCTTTTTGTAACCAGGCTATCGATGACCTTAGTTGCTTTATCACTTCATATGAGTCTTCGGCGTCTTTCTGAAAGATGTGACATCTTCATATCAAGTATACATCGACACATCAACATTGCTAATGTAAAGATGAGTTACAACACAAGTGGAAGTCAAAAGGCTATTCATCATTCAATATTTCAAGAACTGTACAAACGGAGTCACTACATCTCCAGACATTACATATCACACAACATTTGTAACAAATAGTCTATTCTATGCTCTTGTCAGGAAGTGGAGGGTCACTGACCTCTCCAGGGGTAGAGGTATTCATTGCTGCAGCTGGGAGTACTGCGGGGTCCATGGTTGCCTCTATCGTTTTCCCGGTGTCCTCTCCAGCCTTGCTCCCTTCACCAGAGGCCACTGTTGGCACTACGGACCCTTTGTCCGGTATGGGGGTTCTGTTTCGTAACTCCCGCACATGAAAGTCGTTCCGGAAACCCAAGAAGTCTTTATCCTGGTCAACGTTACAGCATTTTATAACCTCGGCAGTCAGGATCGTATCTTGGCCAGGGCCTCTATCAACGGCCACTTCGGTGCTTGTGTCAGCGCCTCAAGGTACGCCCCATCCTCATTCCCCACAGCGTCATAGTTATATCCGAAGTCTTCATCATACACATCGACCTCCGGATATTTATCGTATACAGCCTCCAGTAGTTCACTCCTTGTGGCTGTGTCGCCAACAGCGACAAAAGTGCTCAGAAACTTCATAAACGTTTCTGTCTGCAACAATCTTTCAGTGAAGGCCTCTAACATTACTCCCTGGCCCTCAACTGCTTTCCTCAGTTCCTCTCGAGCTTCCACGAGGTCACTATGGACAACAGCGACCTCAACCGCTTGTTCTCGCAGTCTTGTTGCCTCGTTCTCCACTATTATCGCTCTGTCCCGGGCCGCCTTTGCATTCTTTTGGGCTTCCGTAAGCCCGGACCTTAGTTTAGTAACCTCGGCCTCTAATTCCGCCACCGTCTTGCTTGAGGACTCTTTTTCAAGCCTCACTACCAAACCGCGGACTGGCTCCAACAGCTCTTCCAGTTCGGCTCCTGCCGAAGTCATTGCCTTTCCTCGTCCCTGCATTTACTACTGTCATCCTTGGCTAATGGCATATATAACAATGCACTATCACTTCGCATACCTCGTGTGAAGGGACAATATGTGTTTTCTTTGGCGGCGGCAGCGTGGGTGGTGATGTCGTCCTCTTTTTCGAGCTCGGGGTCAGACCCGATAGAGGAACGTTGTCATCATGGTCGTCTCCAAAACCGCCCCCTGATGTGGTTTTCTGCAGCTCGGGAGTCCTTGCCCTATCACTGCGCCCTCCGGAGCTTGTTCCGGCCCCCTTTTTCGCCGAGCTCTTGAATTTTCCCATTGCACATGAGACAGCATACATTAAGAGATGTTATAACTAGCTATTGCACAGCTTATACAAAAAGGGGTCCTACCCTCTATTTTTGCCCCAGCTTGAGACCCCTCTACCTCGGCCATGTTTGGAGACTTTTCTGAGTTAGCTTCGGCTGAGGTACCCTCTTTCTGGGATTCCGAAGTCCCAGCTGTCCACTTGGAACAGTAAGGGCTCAACCCAGCCTCGTCCAAAGCTTCTTCAGAAAACTTTGACCCCAGGGTGCCTGCTCTCACCAACACATTTACACCCCTTGGGTCCCCAGCCGGAGCACCATCAATCACCTCCAATCTCTGCCACTTCGGCAGCACTTTACCCTGTCCAACGTATATAAACTTACCTCTCCACCCCTCTATTTTGGTAGGGTTTTTTACTTTATATCTCTTACCAGGCCTCGGGTTAAGGTAATACCAACCCTTCTTTTTCCCCATCGTTTTTAGCTGAAAGAAATATCTAAATAAACTAACATTGGGCTTCACCCCGCCCTTATTACACGTCACCAAAAATCCCACCACCTGCCTTACGACATTAGGTCCCAACTGCCCCAGAGCTATCCAATAAAAATCCAACAAATTTACCAGAAAATCCCAAAGGGGAAACCTTAACCCATCCGCCAGCTGATCTATATATACATATATGAAACCTTTGGGGAGGGCAACAGGTCTTATCCCCGTGGATGGGAACTATATATTCTAGGTCAAAAGGAAGGTAGAAATTCGGAACCCATTTACTGACCTGGGCCTCAGTCACACTGGGCACCACTCCTGCTACTTCAAACTCCTCTACCTCCTCCTCACAATAGGGAAAACTAATCGCCTCCATCCTGATTTCCCCTTGATCGCCCCGGTATATTTTCCTAGTCTCGCTATTTTCCGAGAAAATCATCCGTATGGGGGGAACCCTAAAAGGACCCCTTTCCTTGCCTAATTCCTCAACCCTAGACGAAGATGAAGAAGAGATAGACATACTTACTTGTTTTCTCTGGTAGATGAGTTGATTAACTTCAGAGTTTGCAGAATTTTTGTTCTCTCTGATGCGTGGCTCAGTCGTCCTCAAGTGAAGAAGGTGAAGGGTTTTTTGATTTCCCTCATTTTCTTATAATTCTAGCAACGGCTCAGATTCGACGATTTAAAATTAACGTTTCTGGTACCTGCATGTTATGAATGCGCCTCGAAACTGTAAACATGTGTCAGCTATCACGCGCACTCTTGAATCCTGTGCGCGTCTCCCGGTCACGCGCACAGGCTTCCTTGAGTCCCGTTATCTTCGAAGTTTCTCAACTCCGGTTGATTGACCCCGGGGGTTTCGAAGTTTCTCAACTCCGGTTGATTGACCCCAGGGGTTTCGAAGTTTCTCAACTCCGTTTGATTGACCCCGTGGGGCTCGAAGATTCTCGACTCCAGTTGCTTGACCTCGAAATGGTAGCAGATTTTCACCTCCGTTTGACTCATCCCACTTCATTCACCCCGGCTAACATCTACCTCCATTTTCTCTTTGAGCCGAACCTCCTACCTCGCTCCGACTGGTGGGGGGGCATCTGATAGGTATGGCCCAGTTACTCCGGGTCGGACTAATCTGCTAGCCCGCTCAGCCGGGTCAATTAGGCCCAGAAGTACAAGCCCAGCAACTAAATCGGTCCAGAAGCGCGCGAGCCCAACGCAGCCCAGTTGCGGTACATTCGGGAATGGAGATCCCCATGATTGATTCCCAATTGCCATGCAGATTTGATGACCGAGATTATAGGAATTTAGTTAGGGTTGTTATTTGTATAGTATAAATAGTAGAATTGAAGACGGATTTAGGGTTCGTACTTTTGTACTCTAAAACTACAGCTTGTAAGATTGAAAAAAAGATAGTGGAAAACACCCCGGAAGGTGATTGCCTTCACCTGTGGACGTAGATCTCCGGATCGAACCACGTATATCTTGTGTTCTTCGTCTTTTTTGCATTTGACAGTTCCATCGATTAGTTTCTTTTTACTCCGATTTCCTTTGATAACGGATTGCGTTTTATCAATAAGTAAGTCCCAAAAAAAAGCAGTGTATTGTACGCAAACTACTCTATCGGAACTTATCGTTGTAAGTTCTGTTGAAAGAATCAGTTTCTTACAGTCGATAACAATCTAATGTCAACTATTTCGAAAAGAAAATCGCTAAAGGCTAGAGGTTTATTCACCCTCTCCTCTACATCTCTACCATTTGGGACCAAGAATTAACGTGTCAGATATGTTTGTAAGTGGACTTGCCTAAATTTAGTAATGGGTTAAGAAGGTAACTAATCACCTAATCTAGTAGCTGAAATTAAAAGATGATGGGTGATAGGTATGACCCAGTAACTCCGGGTCTGATAGGTATGGCCCAGTAACTCCGGGTTAGACTAACCCGCCAACCGGGTCAATTGGGCCCAGAAGCGCGAGCCCAACACAGCTAAGCCGGCCCAGTTATGCGAGCCCGCGAGCCCAACACAGCTGAGCCTAGTCGCGACATATTTGGAAATTGAGATCCCCATGATCTTTTCCCAACTGCCATGCAGATTTGGTGGGCAAGATTGCAGGGATTTAGTTAGGGTTTTGATTTGTATAGTATAAATAGGAGAATTGTATTCGGATTTAGGGTGGGCACTTTTGTATTCTGAAACTACAACTTGTAAGATTGAACTTCGACATTGAAGGAGAAATAGTGGAAAAATACCCCGGAAGGTTATTGCCTTCGCCCGTGGACGTAGATCTCCGGATCGAACCACGTATATCCTGTGTCCTTAATCTTTCTTGCATTTTACTGTTTCATTGATCCGGTTTTATCTCGAATTCCTTTGATAAACGGATTGCGCTTTATCAATGGCCTAATGATGGAAAATTCCAGGAGCACCGGTACCCTAGTGCACCACGAAAGGCCTCTAACACATCTTCTGGTAGTTGAAACATATGTATGAACACTAATAAATATGTGAACCTATAAAAATGGTGTGTTAAACTGTTATCAAACCGTAAAGTTGTCAATCTCCAAAGGCTACCATATATTGTTAAAGATTGATATGTGGCATATGATGCACTTAAAAGGGCGTACAACAAATGCTTTCTAATTTTCCAAGTACGTCACGTGTCACAAATCATGAGATTTACAGGCGCTATACTAGGGAAAGGGTAGTAAAGAGTTTTCTAGAAGGAAAAAGGTTCAAATTCCCCCCACTCAATTTATATCTCTGACCCGAAATGGATCCTGGGCTATTTTATCATCGAATATTCTTGAACTTTTCAAATAGGTCAAAATAAGCCACTGAACTTTTAAATCGAGACAAATAGAACCTTCCTAAATATTAAAACAACTAATTACATTTGAAAATATTTAATAAATACTAAATGTATATGAAAAATCAAGAAAAATACTATTTTTTATAATAGAATTATGTGAAATTATATAAATACAGTAAAGACGAAGTTTATACCAAACTCATAAGTTATTGAATATTTTCTAAATTTATTAAATTATAAGACTTATTTTAAGCTATTAAATAATTATTTCATTTTTTGTTTTTAATTTCTTGATTTTTCAAATATATATTTTTAGTTATTTCATTATTTTTCGTCTTTATAAATTTATTTAGTTATTTTAATATCGAGAGGCTCCTATTTATCTTGAATTTAAAATTTTATGGGTATATTTGTTCAATTTAAAATGTTCATGTATTTAGGTGGACGAAAAAATATTGCAAGATCTATTTAAAATTGAGCTATACATTTAAAGACGCGACACATAATAATAATAATAATAATAATAATAATAATAATAATAATAATAATAATCGTGTGTGTGTCAGGGAATGAGCAGTGATGAAAGGACACTAATGCTTGTAAATCTGTAGACAAGTCATGGACATTGGACAAGCAGAGGTCAAAATAGTCGGAAGCGCAAACACAATCTCTCCCACGAACTACCATGCTATATTTATATTTTGTTTACTCGTGCATTCTTGAAACCATAAATTGGAAACAATAAATAACATTTTTTTAAATCCTGTTGACTCCATAAATTGGAAAAAATAAACAACATTTTTTAAAATCCCATCCCATTATCAATAGGGTTAATTGTAACATCTCCACTGTCAACGTTTTTAACATACAACATTAAAGTTTGTTTTTTAGCATCGATACATGTATACAGATTTGGTAGATAAATCATTAAATTTATTTTTCGTCGGAATTCTGCACGTCACTTGCGCATGATAAACTTTTATGGATTTTTTTTTTAATCCAAACAATGCTTTTAGTAGGTTAAAAGTGTAAAATTATCTCATATTTTTCTTTTCCTAACAACTGCTTTGAATCACCAATGCTTCTCCCCCCCTAAAATCTAGAACCATCATTTTTCAAGAGAAACAAATCCTCTACCTACTAAAAAAATTGTTTTGAAAAAAAAAAAAAAAAAAAACGCCTTATAAAATTTTCACGCGCAAGTCACATGCGCAATTCCGGAGAAAAATGGGCGGAAAATAAGTTTGATGGTTTGTCTGTCGAAGCTGTATTATTTATATATATTAGTGCCAAGGAAAATATTTAATTGATTATATGCAAAAACGCTGATAACTCGGTGGAATTGCTTAATTAACCTTAATTAATGTTACTTCATAATTCATACTACTTGATTAATGTGTATCCCCGGTATTCTTGAGAGGATTCTCTTTCAAAAAACAAAAAAAAGTATTCTTGAGAGGACAATACATCATAATCATAATTTTGGTAAAATTACAAAAAGGAAGAGAGTAACTCCATTGTTTTGTCCTAATAAGATTCGGGATGTACACTGCTGGCGAAATATTCGAATCTTGGCTAAAAAATATACGTTTAGAATCGTTCGTTGACCTAAACGAATCGAACTCGAATTTAATATCGAACTCGATAAATTATTCGAGCCGAGCTCGAGCCTATAGGTATGTAGTTTGCAAGCTCGCGCTCGCGAGCCGAGCTCGATAATATATATATATATATGTATGTATGATTCAATTATGCATAAACCTGTGTTCAGTGGGAATCGAACACATGACCTCCAAGTTCCAACTATTACATGTTTTACAAACTCGAGCTCAAATCGAGCTCGCTTAATATGTTATCGAGCTTTGATTGAATTGAGCTCAAACTATTTGCAAGTTTAGAATTACACGCTTAACGAATTCGAACTCGAACTATGTTCGTTTATTATGTTATCGAGTTTTTGATAAACAAAACTCGAACTACTTGCGAACTTAGTAATTACAAAATTAATCGAACTCGAACAAAATTTTATAAGCTCGAATAAACACGAGCCTAACTTAAACACAATAAAAACTTAAACGAGTCAAACTTGAGTCTTAAACTGTTCAACTTGATTCGACTCCTGTACATCCTTTTTAAGATAAGAGCAACACTTGAGAAGAAATGGAAGTGCAATAAATGTGCCCCAACAAAAAATGATTGCGTCAGCTGTATGTGAAAATCTACTGAAGAGTAGCAACACTTTTGGCCTCAATTCCCACGAGTCTTTGTTTGATTAATTCAAGGCGGTATTCTCCCGACTGTACCACGCCTTAAATTTTAATTAGGTGTGCACCGATATAATATATGAAGGATTCTATTAAATTAATAATGTTTGATGAAAAATAACTTAGTCGACTGTAAGTCGCCGGCTATACACCTCCTTCACTAGAATTTTTTTACATATTTTATTCCTCCACGTGACTGCATTATTCATTTTGGTGTCCGATCTTCTACAATTTTCAACCCTGCATACCATGACTTAACACGATGCTCTCCAACCATTTACGATGGCAGTCCCATCGAAGGCTGTCCTTTTGTTTTTTTGGAAGCACCGTCCATGCTGTCACTTTCCTCTTGTCCTCATGACAGTCGCGTCGGATATCTGTCAACTTATGCAAGAGACTTATTTTCTCATTGCTAGCTCATTGGCTAGCTAGCCATACTTCGAGTGATGACAATCCCATCCGTCGATGACAATCCCATCATACTTCTCATAGGGGTACCGTTCTTGTTCTGTCGATGGCAATCCCATTCGGCTTATTACATGATGACAGTACCGTTCTTGTTCCACCAATGATAATCCCATCGTCTAATTATTAGTTCTACTTTTTTCTTTACTTTTTCTTACCCGCTAGCCCGTGGATTTCTCTTTATTTTTCCTTACCCGTCAGCTTGTGACACAAAATGAATTTATTTTCTTGCTCTTTGCTGATTTGGAGAGGTCGACTTGTGGCCTTAACAATTTCCATAAATCTTATTTGTTTTCTTCTCTTTTTTTATATAATAACACCTATTAATATAATATTTGATGAAATAAAATTACTATCGTAAAGCTTTTTAGTTTTTTGTTCATTTAGTTAGCATAATCTACATTATTAAAAGAAAATGAAAAAATAATCAAATACAACTAACGAGTTTAGGAAAAAATAGCATAAGCTAAAATCCAACTAAAAAATTTCTATCAAATCAAAGGGGTTTGCAGAAAATGTAAAGTTCACATTTATTAACAAATATTTTCTTAACTGAGCTTCTCTAATATTAAATATTTCAATCTCTTCCGAATATATAAATCGTTAATTGTATTTGACTTGTGCAAGTGCCCAAAGAAATCAACTAAGTTCTTTTAATAAAAATATCTATAAATTTATTTGAATCCTAGGAGGAACTAAATCTTGAATATCCAGTATAGAAACGAACTAGAATAACCGACACATTAATTCCAGAAGTAAACAAAACATTAGTTTAATACATGCATTAATAAAATAAATAATGAATTACAATTATAAAAGTATTTATGTATATTATTAAAAAATAAAAAAATAATAAAATAATAAAAATAAAAAAAAAATAAATTTGTACTTGTAGTAGCAAAATATAAATAACGGCAATAAGATATTAAAGATTGAAACAGAAAACGTTTTATTTGCTGAATTACGGTCACTTAATTATAATTCATCTTTTCCTAAACAGACTTGCATTCCTCGACTTTTAATTATTCTACTTGACCACTATTATTAAAAAACTCTAGTAAATGGGCAAAGACTATATAGTTTTAGATCACGCAAAGTAATGGATGGGTAATAGCAAAACAATATGCAAGTTCTTTTACCTTATTTTTAGAGTGTTATGCCCAATACTTTATTACTATATGTTAGGATTCGGTATGTGAATGTATAGACGAAGATGCAAAAAATGCAGACAAAGTCGAGGCTAGAGTTTGACTCTATATTCGTAAGACGAAATTGCCACGTACTCTGGTGTAATACGTTTAATAGCAAAACGCCTCCAAGATACAACGACTTTAAAACTTCAGACCGCTGCACTACGAGTCGGAAGTTATCGGCGAACGTACTCGGATATTTGGAACTTTCGGACTCTACTAATGTAGAATTTAGAAAGCTTTTGAATCTTAAAGAACTTGTGAATTTTGATTGAATGAAATGAAATGTGGAGGGGCCTATTTACATATGTTGAAGAGTTGTGGTGCCTTTTTGGAAAGACACCTCTTCACCCCTTGGTTGCCCCTTTGTACTGGACCCACCAGTTCACTGCGCGGTCGCACCCGCAGGCTGACCCGCGCCCTGGCGGGCGATGGGTCGCACTGGTTCGACCCGCCCGGCCTGCTGCAGACCAACCTGGTGGGGTTGAACCGCCTGGTCCGAGCCAACCCGATCCGGTTCGGCCCACCGCCTAGTCCGGCCTAGTTCGATCGGTCCGAGCCGACCTAGTTCGCCCAACCATCCGGTCCGGTTCGACCTGGTTCCAGACCAAACTTGGTCCACGTCACGTCACCGCACCACCTGACTCGAACCGCCACGAACCCGCGAGCCATCCGTCTGGACCACCTGGCCAAAACTTTAAGGCTCCTCCAGACGACGCGTACGTGCGAAGTGCAAAGTGCGCCTCTAAAGCGACTCAATGCGACATGTGCGACGTGCGCGTGCCGGCCCGGGCTTTTCGCACCATCCTCGGGTCCATTTTAGCCAAAGGCTAAAATCCCACTAGGATCCACCATAAGGTCCACCATAGGGGAGCACACTTGATAACAACTTATCAAGTGCTCTACTAAATAAGGAGTATCCACTTACTCCAATTTTTCTATGTGGGACAAGTTCCCTTATGTTTCCTTTATAAACTCTTCAACTCCAAGTTTATGTTCCAACCTTTGACAATTAATATCTCATTGGCCCGAAATGTGTTTTGAGCATATTAATACATTAAATTCATCTACTCGAAATGTAGATTATGAATTTACAACTTGTTTCCATTTTTAACAAATGGATTGAATTAATTAAATTGGTCAATTTTTGGTCAAAACCCAAAATTCCAAATGAATTTCCAACAATCCCCCACATGAATGATATTAATACAATGCACACCTTAGAAAGTCCCAACGAGCCGTCCCTTTATCAGGATAGGTAGCTTCAGGCTTTGAACCTTCCCTAGTGAGATGCCATCGGATTTACTCGTTGTTCAGTGAACATGATGTCTTGAACTGGTCAGCTTTTGTGTAAATCTAGTACAATGATAACCACAAAGTAACAACTCTAATATTCTTTTGGTTCTCACGTTGTTGTCCGCTTTCGCCATGGACCTTATCTCTGATTCATAAGTGTGTACTGAAAATATTACATTTGTCTGTTTGAAGCGGCCCCACTTCACACTTATATAGGTGATCTCCTATTAAAAAGGTACCCTTAAATACCTTACCACGAAGGTATAGGAATTATTAAAAGTTGTTAAGCTTACCCTCACCACACGTCATCAGGTTTTGTACCAAATAGGTACAATTGGCACTTGAGCGGAATCGAGAATGAGCTTGAAATATTTTTCAAGTGCAAAACTGAGTGCTTCAAAGCTTAGTTGTCTCGTTGAACCAAGTTCTTGGGATCCTCCAGTCATCATGGACGAGTTACCACTATGAACACTCTTTAGTGTGTGGGTTTTAGCCCCATTCTCTTTACCGCGCTATACATTTGATCTCGACCAATGCCTTTAGTCAGTGGATCCGCAATATTTTCTTTTGACTTTACGTAGTCAATGGAGATTACCCCACTTGAAATCAAATGTCTAACGGTATTGTGTCTCCTTCGGATCTGTCGAGACTTACCATTATATATGTGGTTTTGTGCCCTCCCTATAGCAGACATGCTATCACAGTGTATCATCACGGGAGGCACCGGTTTGCACCAACCAGGAATATCCTCTAAGAAGTTCCGAAGCCATTCTGCCTCTTCACCAGCTTTGTCTAAAGCAATGAACTCCGATTCCATTGTGGAACGAGCTATGCAAGTTTGTTTAGAGGATTTCCAAGCCACAACTCCTCCACCTATAGTGAATACATAACCACTGGTGGATTTTGAATCTTTTGTATCAGATATCCAGTTTACATCTGTGTATCCTTCCAATACGGCTAGATATCTTGTATACAAAATTCCATGATTCATGGTATATTTTAAATACCTTAAAACTCTCATCAGAGCTTTCCAGTGATCCTTGTTAGGACTACTTGTAAATCTACAAAGTTTGCTAACTGAATATGCTATATCCGGACGCGTACCATTTGTCAAGTACATCAGGCTTCCGATAATTCTTGCATATTTCAGTTGCAGCACTGGGTCTCCTCTATTTTTGACTAAGTGTAGATTAACATCTACAGGAGTGTTAGCTGGGATACGTCATAAGCATCAAATTTCCTCAACACATTCTAAACGTAATGAGTTTGTGATTGGAAAATTCCATCAGAAGTTCTAGAGATTTTCATCCCTAGAATGACGTCAGCCAGACCCATGTCTTTCATGTCAGAAATCCGTCTTAACATGTTTTTAGCATTCATGATCGAGTCATGATTACTCCCCGTAATAAGCATGTCATCGACATATAGACACACTATCACATAATCTTCTGGAGTGCCCTTTATATAGACACACTTATCGCACTCATTAATTTTGAAACCATTAGAGAGCATCACATTATCAAATTTTTCATGCCATTTTAGAGGTGCTTGTTTGAGTCCGTACAAAGAACTAACAAGTTTACACACCTTCTTTTTTTGGCCAGGCACTACAAACCCTTCAGGTTGTTCCATATATATCTCCTCCTCCAATTCCCCATTTAGGAAGGCCGTCTTCACATCCATTTGATGTATCTCAAGGTTATGCAAAGCTGCAATAGAAATGAGAACTCTAATGGAAGTGATCCTCGTAACTGGGGAATACGTATCAAAGAAGTCGTATCCTTCTCTTTGTTTGAACCCTTTGATTACCAATCTAGCCTTATACTCATTAATAGATCCATCGGCTTTATACTTCCTCTTTAGGATCCACTTGCATCCAAGTGGTTTACAACCTGGTGGTAGATCTACAATCTCCCACGTGTGATTTTGCATGATGGACTCGATTTCACTGTTTATTGCTTCTTTCCATAGAGGAGCATCTGGACTGGACAATGCCTCATGTATTGTCCTGGGTTCACTTTCCATCATGTATGATAGAAAATCTGGCCCAAAGGACTCTTCCTTTTTGGCTCTTTTACTACGTCTTGGTTCATCATTAACCTCAGGTTTTTTATTAACCTCAACAGGTGAACCATTTGCAATTTCATAAGTTCTTTTACGAGAACTTACTTCTGTGTTTTCCTTCTTAGGAAATATGTTCTCAAAGAACACCATGTTCCTTGACTCAATAGTCATTCCCATGTTTATTTCAGGAATATCTAATTTGTGCACCTGAAATCGATATGCACTACTGTTATGCGCATATCCAATGAAAATGCAATCAACAGTTTTTGGTCATATTCTCACTTGTTTCGGCTTAAGTACTTCAACCTTAGTTAGGCATCCCCATACTTTGAGGTAATGGTAGGAAGGTTTTCTTCCTTTCCACCACTCGTACGGAGTTTTGTCCCTTTTCTTATGTGGCAATTTGTTAAGAATGTAGTTGGCAGATAAGATTGCTTCCCCCTCACATGTTCTGGGGTAAGCCCGAATTTATCAACATAGCATTCATCATCTCTTTTAGAGTTCGGTTCTTGCGTTCTACAACGCTATTTGATTGAGCTGAATATGGAGCTGTAGTTTGATGAATAATACCGTTTTGTTGGCAAAATTCTTCAAATGGGGCTACATATTCTCCACCTCTATCACTACGAATCACTTTGATTCTTTTGCTAAGTTGATTTTCAATTTCATTCTTATAATTTTTGAATGCTTCAATGGCTTCATCTTTGCTTTTCAAAAGATATACATAACAATATCTTGTGCAATCATCAATAAAAGTAATGAAGTCATTCTTACCACCTCTAGTTTGCACAAACTTTAAATCACACACATCAGTATGAACAAGTTCTAGAGGTGAAGTACTTCTATCAACTGAATGGAATGTTGTTTTGGCCAATTTTGCCTCCGAATAGATCTCACACTTTTGTGAATCAAATTCCATTCTGGGAAATAGAATCTCAATTCACTAAACATAGAAGTGTATTTTGATTTACATGTCCTAATCTACCATGCCATAAATTAGAACACTCAAGCAAGTAATTAACTTAACTTATATTAATATTGCGCTTAATGTCGCGCTTTACAGTCATTACATTCATCTTGAAAAGACTCTTTTTGAGATAGTCTTTCCCAATAAATTGACCACATTTAGCTAGTACAAAATTATTTGCTTCAAAAACCAACCTAAATCCGGCCTTACTCAATAAAGAATCGGAGACTAAATTCTTGCGAATGTCTGGGACATGCAGCACATCCACGAGAGTTAGTTCTTTTTCCGACGTCATCTTCAACACGACTTTTCCCAATCCTACCACTGGAGACGTTGCAGAGTTTCCCATGAAGAGCTTTCTGCCATTAATCTCTTGGTAAGTGGAGAACAGTTCCTTTTCTGAACAGATATGACGGGTAGCCCCTGTGTCGATCCACCACTCCCTTGGATTATCTACCAAGTTGGCCTCAACACGACGGCGGATAGATCCATTTCAGACAGTTCTTATGGCAAGGATTTGTGCTCGGCAAGATTGGCCTGATTCTTTCGGCCTTGATTTGCCTTCTTTGGCTGTCGACATTCACTCGACTTGTGTCCGAGCTTATCACAGTTATAACAGTTACCTTTGAATCTTTTGTTCGAGGTCTTCTGTTGCTTATTAGAACCAACACCGCATTTTCTCTTCTTGCCACTTCCGGACTCAGCCAAATTCACACGGGCCTCTCCACGGTTCTTCGCTTTTGACTCTAGATTTTCGGTTATCTTCCTCGATCCGTAGTCTAACGGTTAAGTCCTCAAGCCCCATTTCCTTGCGTTTTTGCTAGAGATAATTTTTGAAATCCTTCCATTGAGGCGGTAGCTTCTCTATGAATGCGGCTACTTGAAAGGATTCAGATAGTTGCATACCTTTAGCATGAATCTCATGGAGGATCAACTGCAACTCTCGAACTTGGTCCATGACCGTCTTTGAGTCCACCATTTTGAAGTCGAGGAACCGTCCGACAATGAATCTCATTCCGGCATACTCCGTTTTGTACTTTTTCTCCAAAGATAACCACAATTCTTTTACGATTTTAAAAATGGAGTAGACATTGTAAAGTGAGTCGTCTAATCTATTCAGAATATAATTTCGACACAGGAAGTCACTATGGTTCCAGGCGTCCAAAGCAGTCATTCCCTCTTTATCCCCTATTTCAACAGTAGGAGGATCTTCCTTCAAGAACCGGACAAGACTGAGAGTTGTCAAGTAGAACAGCATTTTCTGCTACCATCTCTTGAAATCATTTTCGGCAAATTTAGCTGGTTTTTCGGCGTGAGCAGAAGGGATTGAAGGAGTAGAAACAGTAGAAGACATCTCCGAATAGACGTAGCAATTTTGTCAGGAACCAAACCAGGCGGGTCGAACCGGACCGGGTCAGCTCGGCTTGGACCGGGCGGTGGGTCAAACCGGACTGGGTTGGCTCGAACTAGGCGGTTCAACCCCACCGGATCGGGTCTGACCGACCCACCAGCAGGCCGGGCGGGTCGAACCAGTGCGGCCCATCGCCCGCTAGGCCGCGAGTCAGCCTGCGGGTGCGATCGCCCAGCAAACTGATGGGTCCAATCCAAAGGGTGCAACCAAGGGATGAAGAGGTGCCTTTCCAAAAAGGCACCACAACTCTTCAACATATATAAATAGGTCCCTCCACATTTCATTTCATTCACTTCGAAAATTCTCAAGTTCTTCAGATTTTCAAAAGCATTTCATTTCTCGCATTAATAGTGTCTGAAAGTTCCAAATATCCGAGTACGTTCGTCGATAACTTCCGACTCGTAGTGCAGCGGTCTGAAGTTTTTAAAGTCGTTGTATCTTGGAGGCGTTTTGCTATTAAACGTATTGAACGTGGCAATTTCGTCTTACGGATATAGAGTCAAACTCTAGCCTCGACTTTGTCTGCATTTATGCATCTTCGTCTATACATTCACATACTGAGAGCTAAAAATTTCTCTCAACACACAGAGAGAGAATACTTTCAAAGAAGTAAAGCTCAAATACCCTTTCCCTTATATTCAATATATAAATTAAATCTGCCCTATCTTATAGTTTTTGAATTTGGAAATCAAGCTTATAAAAACATCAAACTTACCAATTCTTAAAAAAATAAAGTTAAAGAAAAGGTCTACATAATCTACAACAGTACAATCATAGAATATATAGATACTTGAATGTTGAAAAAGAATTAAGAACAATAAATACCTCAAGCAACCTCTAATATAATTTCGACAAATCCGAAAGCCAGATAGGAAAATAGCAGATTTATAGACTATGTGTTGCATTCTTGTAAGAAAACTAATAATTGGATATTTAAGAACAGAGAAACCATAGAATTGAAACAAAACTATGGGAGAGAGAAAGAAGAAAGTTTTGGTTGGTCAGATTCATGGAAGAGGTTGCTTATGAGCGTGGGCTCGCTGTGCCTCCTCACGTCTCGAAGCCGCATGATGACGTGCGAGGGAAATGGGCCTTAGTCGGAATCATGTTTTACGGTAGTAAAGGGTGTGGAGCAATGATCAATTTGGGGAGGAGGTGAATGGTAAACCCCTAGTCACACTCGGTCAACAAGTTTTGAGGCCCCTTTCGCACATGAGCAGTTCTCCCTCCCTTCTCTCCTCCATGTGGGTTGTTACATGTAAAAAAAAAGTTCCACATCATTAAGTCCCGCACCACGTTAGCAGTAACTTGTTGATTTATAGGCAATAGCCGGTTTCAGGACATTTTAATCAATTTTTCAAAGGAAATGCCAAATGCCAAAATATGAAGGAAATGTAACTAATAATATGAAACACAAAGGGCATTTAAACCAATTTTCCCTATTTTATATGATGTTTCTAATACTCCAGCGTAGGATTTAAAAAAATCTATTTTTCTATTTTCAAAATTCGAAACAAATATCTAAACATCTTCGAAAATTCTGATTTTTGGATATGTATTACATATACATGTCTTCTATCTTAATTTAAAATATAAAAAATATCCACCTCGTATTTTTCTAGTTATAAAGATTTTTCCATCGATGTGCATAATTTTCTGTTTCAACAATTTCGATTTAAAAAATTCAAAGTCCATAGTTGTGGTTCTTGGTTTTATCTTTTTAAATTTTAGTATGATACTTACACATGAGTCTATTGACTAAACTTAAAATTTAGACTCTTATTTCTTATCGTTTAGGAAATAAAAATTATTTACTCACTATTACGCACAGTGAATCAATACGTACGAATTTTCTATTTCTTTCATAATCAATATAGATTCATGCATACCTAAGTTGGAAGGAGAACGGGACTAGCAAATGCTACGGACAATAGGACAGCTTGCATCTACATACCGAGTTACACCATAATCCAAGTGGGGTTTACTTTTTATTATAATTATGTGCTTAATTGAATTGTATATGTATAACTGTTATATTTTATGTTTCTAGTTTATATTCAATTTATTGAATATACATGTTCAAGTTCCATGAGTACATGGATTACAAGTTACAAGTTATAGCTACTTATATTCTATGCGTTTAATTTTCTATATGATTGGGATGAATTGTAATCCTTTACGAGCTAAAGAAAGCTCACATCATCCCATTATTGAGCCTTTTAGGTTAGCTTGGAGCAAGCAAGCTGAAACCATATGACAATATGACAACCTATGATGCAATTTTCTTCCTATTAATGTGGGATGATTAATTAATTGTTTAAATGCAATTGTCTGATTATTTAATTTGACTAGCTAGTTTTGATGAGTGTTCTCTCTGAGTCTTAACTCGAATAAATCGCATTTGGTACTATAAAATTGAAATTGTTTAAAATATTTCTTAACTTGTGAATTTAATTATGGTTAAGCTTGCTTGATTAATGCATGATCAAGAGAGGTTTAAGCATTATGAATATTATAATAATTTGAATATTTTTTATACACCATAGGAGTAATATTAGGAATCTATTTAGGTCCATGAGTTACAATAATAACTATTTATTTGTTTTCATGTTATAGAATTACTCCACGTATTATTAGTTTCTCCAATTATTAATTAATTATAAGAATGTAGTATTTATGATCACGTGACCAATATGTTTTACTAATTTTTCGTCGCTAGAATTACTGAAATGATATTTAGGTTAGGGATAGTATGAAATTATGATATGAAGTTAATTATGCTTAAATTAATTTGTTTGAAGCATGTCTTGCATATAATAAGGTAAAATAATTTCCGCTGCTAAAGATTAAGTTCTACACCTATAAAATTGGAATAATTGATACTTTGTGTTCCTATGAAACCACTAAAAATTAAGAAATTTGTACCAGGTTATAAACCGAACCATCATTACCCTTTTAGGACCTAAATTGATAAGCTAATATAATCACCCCACCTTAATCCTCCAAGAACCAAGATCAAACACCCGCTCTATCACCCCATTCTCATCCCATTATCACTTACGGGCAAAACTCATAGAAAGGTAGAAATGTATTTAGAGTTTTAACTTGTAAATAGGTTCGCATGTTAGGTTTTATTTGAATTTTGTTGACTTCTTAGCTGGCTAGAGTCGGCTAGGTTGATGAAAGAATGACCCTCCTTGTGAAATTTACACAAAACACACACAAGTGATCAAAGAAAACCATGCCTGCATATAGATTATTAGGATTTTGATATGATCATGCATTGTGATGATTTGACCTGCTTGCATTGATAATCTAGAATGATTTTTATGATACACTTTGCGTATATATGCATTTTAGGTCATTTTAGATAGGTGTTTTATGACATTTGCATGTAAAATTGGTCGAAATATAGAATATTCTTTGTATTGAGCGTTTTAACGTGTTTGTGAGTTTTTTGGAGCAAATTAGGTAAATATATGCAAAAAGGACACTTGGACAAAGTCTGGTGAAGAAACGAGATAAGAAGCAGAAACGCAAGAAAAGGGCTAAGGAACGAACTGGAAAAGAAAAACCGACCTTGAACCAATGTTGGACCAGAACGACCGCGTCAAAAGTGTCTTAGATAAGCCCAGGAGCCCTTGACTCCCAACACAGCCGTGTTGCCAGACGTGATCGCATCAGTGGAACGACCATGTTGGTGAGAGCAGCAGCGCTCGTGGGTCGGCCAACTTAAGTTATATGCATTTTCTCCTAAACTCGGCCTAATTCAACACCACATGATCCCAAACTTGTAAGATCGAAGAGCAAGGATTGAGAACACTTTGGAGACGAGATCGAAGAGCAAGGAGTGATGAGACGAAGATCAAGATCAAGATTCGAATTTTGTTTACTTCCTTTTTAGTAGTTAATTTTCAAATCATGTTTGTCTATGAATGGATTTTGTTTTTGACTCTTGATATGCGTAGCTAAACACCTTTGTGTTCTAGAGTTAGGGAGTAGGTTATTTACTGACTATGTTTTGATTACATTTATTTAATTCTAGATGCCATTCTTATTTGATTATTTACATGCTTTGCGCTTATTTTATGAATTATTTACTCTATCCAATTGATTAATTATAATTGCTTAATAACTCGATGTTCGAGAGGAGAGGTTTGTAAATACGCATACTAGTATATAAAGTAGGTACTAATAATGGTCCGAGATCAGTGAAGACTTACTTAGGCATCTACTTAGGGAACCCTTGAGAGTCTTTTATGTGATAGTTGCCTCGAGAAGGTGACTATCCTTAATTGATCTACATGTTAGCATTATCCGAGAGGAGGGCTAATTAAGAGTATTGCCACCTAATAACAATAAGAATTTTCTTAGAAGTCTAGAATAATAGAGTAATCACGCATATGCGGTAATAACTTTAATCGAATCCCTATAATACGTCTTAATCCATCTGAGTTTCCCTTGTTATTTGATTCCTTTCATCCCAAGTAATTCTTAATTAATTAATTAATTAATTCATGCAAATTAGGTTTTTAGAAATATTAATTCATCCACTTATTCGACAGTCTAGATAAGGTAGAGATATTAAGATTAGGGTATTGAGTTATACATAGAAGCAGTTCTCTGGGATCGAGCTTGCTGCCACTAGCTACAGTAGCACCTTACGCTTGTGGTTTACTAGGTTAGGAATTAGCTAAGCTCTAAAGTGGTTTAACTTGCTGGAGGACATGACTACATGGGATGAGCTGAACACTCGTTTCTTGCTAAAATACTTCCCACCAGGCAAGATGCTCGAACTTCAGCCCGAGATAACTCAGTTCAGATAGTTGGACGGATAGCAATTCAGGGAAGCATGGGAATGGTTCCAAGATCTTCTCCGGATTTTCCCTCAACATGGGTTCACTCAAGATCAGTAGATATGTAAGTTTTATAAAGATACTTGGGCGCACAAGAGTACATGGAGATGCTGCTACAGGTGGATCCATTCTAGCAAAGAGTAGGAGAGCAACATTCACCATATTAGGCGCGATGGCTGCTACTAGGTGGCAGTGGTCGAATGAACGAAATCAACCTTGGAAGGTAAACAACATCTCAGAGATAGAACCATCAAAACCAATGGTGAACAAGATGGAAGCTCAAATAGCCACTATCGCTAATCAGCTAAACCTGCTAACAAGTGTGACATGAGCCCAGCATACCGAGCCAAACTTACAGCAGCCGCCGATGCAGGAAATAGTTGAAGATGCGAACTATGTCAACCAAAGGAATTTCAATAACTTCCAAGATAATCAACAAAGGTACAATCAGTACTAGCAGGGTGCAAGAAACCATTCAAATATCTCTTACAACAACCACAACAATTCTCTCCAACTGCCACCGAGATTTGCAGTAACGAATGAAATGATCCATGAAGGATAGGAACCGACTCAAGAAGTGTTAGTGCACTCACAATTTACCAAGTTCAATGAACGAATGAGCAGGTTAAAGAAGAAGGTGGATAGTAATACTATGGAGATGAATAAAAGTATAGTAAGTTTGGGAGTAGAGATAAAAGCAATGCAAATACATATAGGGCGGATATGAAAGCATTGCAAACACATATAGGTCCGATAGTACAAGCCTTGGGATCCCAACATCAAAAAGGGCAGGATCCTAGTGATACTATAGTAAATCCAAAGGAGCATTGCAATGTTGTGATTCGATGGAAAAAACTAAATCTGAAAGCCCAAAGTCACTAAAAGCCAAAGCTTGGGTGATAGAACGAGATTAAGAGGAGGAAGATGGAAATATCCAAGAGGATGATTACGAGCTGATAAAAAAGTGGTTTACGAAGCCAAGATAGATTACCGTCAAGGAAAGGTCATAAATATATTCCTTCTCTCCCATTTCCTCAAACACTCTATAGAAAGAAGTCTGCGCCAAATTGCACCAATTTTGCTAAGCTTGTTGAGGATCTTGAAGCAAAGAAGAAGCTATAGAAACTTGGGATCGCTAAGCAGAAGAAGGATAGTTGAACCAACTTAGATAAGAAAGGTTTACCTCCTCTTAACGATAATATTTTTGAATTCTGTTTATATATTATACATTCTTCGCTAACCTAGATCATGTAGTTTGTGCTAGTACATTATCTTTGATGTAGGAAGAATCTAAGGATAGCAGCAATGATGAGGGGGTGATGAAAGAATCACTAAAGCCACTTGATGAAAAAGCTGATTGTTAACAAAAGGAGCGGATGAAGACACACAATGGAAAAGGGTTAAAGAAACTAAAAGTGCGAAGTCCCAAAAAAAGTACTAACATAAGTATCCAACTAAGAAGAGCATCCAAAGTGAATGGTCCAGGGAGTTTTTCTATCCCATGTTCCATTGGTAATCACAGATTTAGAAATGTGCTATGTGACTTGGGGTCTAGCATTAATTTGATGCCACTTAAAACCTATTGACTGTAAGGACTAGGGGCGGTAAAACAAGTCTTTACTACTATTCAATTGGCAGATGGGTCTGCACTAATGCCATTTGGAGTAATAGAGGACGTGTTGGTTAGAATATCTGATTTTAAGTTCCCTAGTGATTTCTTAATAGTCGATGTGCAAGGGACTGATAAAATTTCATTTATCTTAAGTCGACCATTATTGGAAACTAGCCAAGCAATTATTGATGTAACAAAAGGAGAGTTATACTTTAGTATTAAAAACAATAAGGTCACTTTCCCGATATACAATAGGTCGGGCTTAAGAGGGAAGCATAAATGTTGTGTTGTCTATAATATTGAACAAAAGGATAAACCTGTTAGAGCAAACCTGAAGAAGGGGTACTAGTCTTTAAACGAAAATGCTCCAGAATCAGGTTGGTTGAAGTTCGGCTAAATTATCTAAAAGGTCGTCTGGCTGGAGACGTTAGACCTAGCGCTTGGCGGGAGGCAACCCGATGTTTACGATTTTTCTTTATTTTTTCATACTTGATATTTCTTATGTTTTTAGTTGTTATTATTAAATTTTAGAGTACTAACATAACATCAAATGTAAGGGTGATGAAACAGGTCGGAAAAGCAAAAAAGAGGCACGAGAAGTGAAAAAAAAAATTGAAGTGTTGGACGAAAGAGGCCAACACAGCCGCGAAATAACTGCAGCCTATAATACAACAACTTATAAAATCCTTGTACTCCCAATACAGCCGTGTTCGTCATATTCAATGCGACCGCGTTGACCTGATGTAGCCGCTAAATATCTTGCATGGATAAGGTAAGTATAAATGAGACGTAAATACGACCACATTCACCAACGTCGCTGCGTCCATCTCAGAAACAACTTAAAACACAGAATAGGGGGTTTTCAAACCTCATTCTCACTTTCTTATTTTCGCGAAGTACACACACAAAACCCTTCATTCTCATAATTCTTCATCCAACGTCACAATCACCCATCAATATCACACTCTAACACTCTAAAATCATTCCCCCACCCCATTACATCATTCATTCCATCCAACAACTCGAATTTGGGAGAATTTGGGCACAATTCGAAAAATTCGAAGAAGGTGCGAAAATTCCAATTCAAATCGAGTAAACATATCCGGTAAGAAAAGCTCATCTTATTCTTCGTATTTTATGTTCAATTTTCAGATTTAATTATGGATTAGGGGGTAGATGTGCAAGAATGCTAGAATAGGTTGAATTCGAGCACTTGTAGTGCTAAATATATTATTTTTATATAATTACTTGCTAATATGTACACTGCTGATATAATTGGTCGTTGATATGATTGATTGTGAGTATGAGTTATGATTATTGTACATCAATTTGAAATTTAGAGTCGTAAGTTCATTGAGGCGTTTGTCGAACACGTTGTATACAAGGAAAATACGGGACTTATGATGAGAACTGGAAGTTCTGAGTACGTTCGGATTCTTGAGCGGAAGTCCTATTGTCACAAGCGAGCAGCGGGCATCACATTCCAGATGATGATTTAGTGGTTAACACTGACCCTCAATGATCTTGAAGAGATTTACAATCTCCCATCGGCAGACTAGAATGCCCCTGAGTTTCTTTACAATGAAAACCAGTTTTGGGAGACGTTGACAGAGACAGAGAGGATGGTACAACCACTACTATTTGACAGCAAGAGTAGAAAGATGTCGTGGATTCAAAGCCTGATTATTCATTATCTTCAGAAAATGTTAGCTCTGACGATATTTGCTCGGCAGGATACAGGGGCGAGTAGGAATTGCCAGCTGCAAGTATTGTCTAATATTCTATCGCAGTACAACGAAGATGTGATCATACAGTTGTTGCAAACATTCGAGAACATCGTCCTTCGTCAAAAGGATGATATTTTTATTGGAGGATTGATCACTCCAATTTTAGTTCATGTGGAAATTCTCCTAATAGATGTGCAACTGAAAACTGGCCCACCTTACTTACTTGGAATGAGTTGGTCCGTATGAGGATCTTCACTTTGTGATATAAAGATGGAGAGCCTCAAACTCCTGAAAATAAAATGTTTCTTGATGTTATCCAGCATGTGGGGCCATTTCTCCGACTGCCCCAACCGCTTTTGATAGAGATTCGAGGAGTTGAGGACCTCACAAATTGGACCTTAGCTACTCCGGCCCATTTGGCAGCATCTAGGGCACCCGATGAAGCCGAGAAAGGGAAGTCCCAAGCATGGGGAATCCCTACTCAAGGAAGCCATGTGCCGGATCTACAGGAAGGAGGAGCTGCAGCTGAGCCTGCACCAGCTGAAGGAAGTAGTTGTTCTGATCGACCGGCCCATAAAAGGCCAGTTCAGAATGTTCAGTCTACCTCGGAGACTTATGAGGATTTGGAGGGGTTGATTAACTCCCTCCGAGATGATGTAAACTTGTACAAGGGCGAGCTGGGCTCAGTTTCGGATACTCAGACCCAACTCATGAACGCTTACACTCAGAGTCTTAAGCAGAATAGGGCATGGCAGCAGCAGCAAGATGATCGATGGGTGCAAAGCCAAGCATATCAACAATAACAGAATTAAATATGTGAGCAAGATTAAGCATGGAGGCGACAATAAGACACGAGATGGGATGCCATAGCTCAGTTTTGGAAAACTTGGGATTTTGCTTCACCACCGCCGCCGCCTCCTCAGTAGCACACTGTAAGTAAGCACCAAGGTGTGCCGCTCTTTTCTCCACAAACATTGGCCTTCGACCAAGTTTGGGGGAGGGGGTGAACGTGGGACGTCTTGGCTTTTTATGATTTAAGTTCTTTGTCTAACTTAAGTGTGTAGCTGCCTAGATTATTTGTGTTTATGTGTTTTGTTGGGATTCTGTGAGGGTCTGTGTACCCCATTGATATTTTTGTCTTGGATAATTTGAGGGTCTACGTACCCGTTTGTGTTAGATTCGAGAGTAGACAATGGTCTGTGAGCCCTACTATACTTGATTTGTTATGTTTAGGTTGTTATTTTCTTTATTTGAATTTTTTGTTATTTTGTTATTTATTATTTTTTAGTGTCAGTTATTTTTGTTGAGTTATTGTGAGTCTAGAATTCGAACTAGTAGTCTTGAAAAACTAAAATATGGGGTTGATAGATGATGACAAGTCGATGACGAAATGATTTTAAAAATAAAATAGCATTTTGACACAGAGAAGAGCATGATAGGTATAATTGAGACAAAACTGAAGTTGAACTGTAAATTTGTGATCAAATTAGCCTGTGAGATTTGAGTCTTATTTGCACTCCTATGTTTGTAGTAACTTTTTCATTCTTTCGGTGCGAAATTATTGGCCATAATGTATTTAATCTCTAGAACTTGCCATGCATCTTTTTAAGAAATATGTCAAGTATGTGTTTTGACTTAGAAGACGATTTTAGGCATTCTGTTCTTAAAGCCTATTTTTTAGCCTTGGAAATTAATCTTTTTACAAAAAAATTATAGAAATAATCCCTAGTGAGCCACTTTGAACCTTAAGCTTTGTTTTTCATAGCGGAACATTACAAGCCTATACTTTTATTTTAGCCTTCGGCCTATTTAATTGGAATAATTGAGGAAGAGGGAGCAATAAAAGACACAAGAAACAAAATCCGGTAGATTGACATAGATCATAACTACGAGAAGTTCAATTAATAATGATGAAAATCCTCTTCAAGTGCATAAAAATAACAATTCTTCCATCCTCCCCACAAACTTGGGCGAAATTCTCAAGCCCAAGTAGTAAAAGAGGTGGAATTCATGCATTTCCCAAATATCATCAATCAAAAGCTCATAACTATTCACATTTCCATTCGAACCATTTATTCAAACAAAGATTCAACAATTCAAAAGTCATGTAGGTACAAGATTCCACGATCGATTATGCGAATTTGAGGGGAGAACCTCAATTAGTGCAAAATAATCTCGCTCCTTCCCCACAAACTTAAATGCAAACATGTCATTTAAGTAACATATGAACTAAATGCATGGAAAGACAAGTAAGCATATGCTCAAATTCACAAAAATCCAATCATGAAAATTAAAAATCAAAGTTGAAGGATGACAAGAACCAAATAAGCATAATTATGCACATGCAAAGAAAATAAATGGAGAGGTAAGGGAAGCGAATTAAGCGTCCTTAGTGTTGTGAGATGAATCCTCCTTAGTACTGGTATGAGTGGGTCAGTTTCTGAAGTTGACTTTGTAATTAAAATGCAACCGGTGGCTCACTCACTTGAGATGCTATGGGAATTTGCGGGTGAATGAAGTGGTACATCATTCAAAGCTTGGAAATAGCGGTTGTGGCTACAACCGGGAACTCCGATGCTTGAACTCACACTTTCATCTCAAGTCTCCTATCCCCTCCTTGCAATTCCTCAAGGATTACTCATCTTCATTCCATATCACCATTGTTTGGAAACTTTCTTCAAAATTTATGCATTTTTGCCTCGTTCGTGTCCCAAGGATACCTAATCACACAACTCAAGAAATCATCAAATCTTAAAACGAAAAACTTAAACGAATAAAAATTAAATCCTAAGAAAGCAATAACATATTTTCATGCTTGGGTTGCCTCCCAAGAAGTGCTTGGTTTAAAGTGAATGGCTGACTGTCACAATTGTTATCCGGGATCCAAGAACAAATGTCAATCGTGCCATGCTTTTGTTTGCTGAAGTATGAAAACTCATCGACCAACATAAACGTGGCATGATGGATCATGGGTAATATTATCGACATATGATTTATGCAAGAAGATAAGATTAATGTCCATAATTGATGCAAGTTTTTCAAAACATGAAGGAAATGATAAATCAAAACTTGCATCCTGACCACTAATGATGCCTCAACAAAGGGATCGTTAACAAGAATACGATCATAATCACACACTTTGTTGAGAGATTGAGATTGTCCTTCCAAAGGCAATGCATTGTCTTGATTGAAATAATTGTCACTATTTTCCAAAGGTGGCTCATGAGAGAGAAGAGTTTTTCTTGTTCCCTCAATTGCACACTTTCATCTCTATTTCTCTTCAAAACACCAAAACCTTAGGGTGTGCCAAAATTTCATCAAACTTCTGATTAAACTCATCCTTGACTTTCCTAATTTCTTCTTCCAATGCATCTCTCGAAAAAATTTGGTAAGACTTGGGTGACTCAAAGGTTTGATGACTTTAGGAGGGAAAACTTTATTCATCCTTCTATCCCAATTCATAATTGTTTGGAAAAGAATTGTAATCCATGAATTGAAAAGGGTGGGGGGAGGAGGGGGGGGGGGATAGTGCATTTGTGAAGAAATGGTGAAAAGAGTTGGTTAGGGAACGCACGTCGTTACACGTTACTACCAAATTAATATTATATCCAAACTCTCAACTCTACTAAGTAGAGTGGCAAGTCGAGTCAGATCCATAGGGAACGGAGGAATAGTATTGTTCCGAGTACTCAAGCAACTAGGAATTTGAAATAGAATTAGACAAAAGCAATAAAGGTTTGGGGAGGGAGGGGGGGGTTGTGATGACCAACTAATCGACTACTTCTATAAACAAAACCAACAAACAAACTAGAAAACAATTAATACTAAGATTCAAATAACAAGTGATCAAAGGATAACTAAATTGCTTTTTTTGGTTTTTCAAATATATAAAAGGATCCACCCTCGATCTGGTTTCCCTTCGGTCTAATTAATTTACACGACTATTGTTGATGCCCAATCAATTGTAATTCAAGTCCCTATCTCAAGACTATTAACAAGCTCTAATAGCCTTTTTGTCTCTTAATCCTAGCTTGCCAAAACAAGCTCTTCGACTAACCCTATTTGATTTAATCCAACCTTCAAACAAGCTCTCTCCGGCTCGGTAATCAAACGATAGAAGCACCAAGACAACAAGATAGATAAGACATAAAACTCACAAGTTCGATTTTAGAGGTCAAACTTTGTACTATCACCAATGAATTAATTATTGTTCGCTATACATGAATCGAAGACCCTACAATTACGGATAGTGATCCCAATTTCTAGCAATACATTTATAAGCTTCCTAAAGGGTGATCAATCCTAAATTCAACTCATAAATATAAGTCAATAACATCAAATAGTATAAAACACTTGAATACACAATTAAAAGGTAACATCAACCGTAATAATCACATAAATAATGTCGACTGGAAGTTCCAAATTCAATCAAGGGTAGAAATTAGGGTGCTACTCACCCATATTAACTATTACAAGCAGAAAAATGATTGAAATGCAAAGAAACATAATACTAAGATAAAATAACCCAAAAATGGTGATTGGAGAAGATGATCTTCAATCCTCGTGCCCAATCCTTCTTCTTAGTGGAATGGAGGCTGGAAATGGATGATAAAATGACCGAAGATAGGTTAACATTTGAATGGTAGGTGATATATATAGGGGAGAAGCTGCTAGTTGGATTTTAAGCCAAAAACGTGTTCACAGTTTGAAACAGAGGGTAAGATCTCGGCCGAGAGACATGTTCACCTCGGCCGAGATAAAGAAAATAGGGTTTCTTCCCAAAGGCTATCCTCAACTCGACCTTCTCGCAAATTTTATGAAAAATCAGTGTGGATCAGCTCTCAGTCCAAACATAAAAGTTGTAGATTTTCATCTCATAGTCGCATAGCATCTTGAATCACTCAATTCCAAGTCCGTATAAAAAATTTATGGCCGAAATTTGGAGACAACACACTGAAAACAGGACAGATCGGCTCAAACCGCTGACTGCTGGACCGGCAGCCGCGGCAAGCTCCAGTACTGGCGAGAGGGCAAAAAATGGGGCAGTTTTATGAGGACTGCCGGACTGGCAGCCACGACAGGCTCCAGTATTGGCGAGAGGGCAGAAAATGGGGCAGTTTTGTGAGGACTGTCGGACTGGTAGCCATACCGGCAGCCAGCAGCAGGCTCTGGTACCGGCCCGGTTCGGCTTGTCCTTGTCCCCTTCTTTGCTCGTCTTCGTCTTCTGTCGCCGTTTTGGATGCCTTTCTCTCGCCTTCTAGACCCGACCTCTACACGACTTTTATTTGTGAATCAATAGACTTCAATTCGAGCTTTTTAGGGTCTAATTTGGGCCTGTTTGGGCCTCAATTTGCAGTCTAAAATGGGGAAACACGTGCGATTGACCTCTTCTTTGGTTTTTTGTCCTTTTGAGGCCTTTCCATCCATTTTCTCGGCTCAAACACTTTATAAATGTTTTCCGCGACTTAATGAACTTTAATTTGGGCCTGATACCGGCCCTAGTTTGGGTCTCCAGGTACGGGCTTGAGTGAGAAAATGGGTGCAATCGATCTTCTTGATCTCTCATATTTTCCTAACCTTTGAAATATGACTAAAAAATACCTAAAAGTGCATCAAATCAAATCAAAAAGAAAAATCAACCCGAAAATACACTTAAACACAAAATCTCTCTTAGACATTATAAATACTCGCAATTGTCTTACAAATATGAACTTGAAATATGCAAGAAAAACGATATTTTTTACGTTCATCAGCAAGTTCTGCTGAATTCTTGACATATTTTCTGTTGCTAATTAACCATGAAAAATTTCATCGCAAATATATGTTAATATTTGAACTATCGTAGTACTAGAAATGAAATCTTTCGTTGTTAATTTAAAAGAAATTGTTTACACTAGCGGGAATATTTTCCGTTAACAACAATGATGATTTTTCCATCCGACCATTAAAAGGAAAATGTTTTGGTTGTCAAATGATTAACGATGAAATTTCTTTTTTTTTTTTGTTAAGTTCACAACTCAAGTGAATTGTATATTTAGTAAAAAATAGTGACAGATTTCCATCTTTAATTAACGAGAGAATATTCTGTCATAAAAATTTGATAAAACGTTAATGTTTTCGATGAGCGAGTGAATTTCTCATTGCTAATTAACGATAAATTAATTTTCAACGTCATATTCGTCTCTAAATTAGCAGGAATTTCCCCACCCCCTCCCCCCTCCCCCGAAATAGCGATGAAATCCCAACCGAAATTTGTGTCACTATTCTGTTGATACTTAATTTTTTTTTAATTTTAATTTTCTATATATCAATTTTCGTCGTTAGTCTGCCACTAATCGGCCTTGAATTACTATGGGGATACTGACTTTAGCATTATCTGCAAAAACCATCCCGGGTCCATTGTTGTTCTTGAAGTCTTTGAGAGACTTCTTGTTGCACTTATATGCTACACACATCCAAAGTCGATGTAACAAATATCGTTATGTCCAGGTGACAACTTGACCTGCAAGCCAATCAAGAGAGCTTAGGTACCCATTCTGTATAGGTCCTTGAGCTTAGTCTCCACTACAACCAATGCTTTCCTTATGGCAGGATCTTTTCTGTAAGCGCTATTGGCTTCTTGAGCAGTAGGCTGCTTTTCTGGGATGGCTTGCTTGTTGTATACCGAGGTTTTCTTTTTTATTCCAAATTTGATGTTCCTTCAGGGATATTCTCTATCCCTTTAGGTTGGCCTTTTTGTTTTTGGGGATCTTCGTTTCTCTTTTGTACTCAGTACTGGAATATCAGTAGGTTTATTGGTTGCTTAAAAGTTAGGAACTATATCCGAGAAACCTATTTCTATCATATCAGATAGACTTCTCTAAATATTCAGTATTTCATCTAAATTACGAGATAATTTACTGAAAGTCATGATGATTGGCATTAGTTCCCTTTCCTTCTTTTCTTGAAGAACTAGTGACTCTTTAATTTACGTACTTCCTCTTGGAGAAAACTATAGTCAGTAGCTTCAGTTGTAAGTTTCTCAACTTTAGCTTTAAGCTCTTCATTATCGATTGACTAAGTCAAACTCAGCCATGATCGTGTACTTTATTTTCGATGAGGCAGACAAGAACTTCATTATTGGAATATAAAGAATTCTTGTTGAAGTCAGATTCTTCTCAAGATGTAGGCTCCCTTAAGGCAAGCAGAATCTCCTTAATTGCTCCAGTGCCACTAAGGAATGCTTTCATCTGAGATTTTTCAATCATCCTATATCTTCTTTGTTTTCTAACATCCTCAGGATACTTGTGCACCTTGGGATGTGGACATCCTCGAACAAAGTGTCCAGTTTTCCTGCAGTTGAAACAAAGAGCTCTAGCACCCTTTATTATAAGTGGCGGTTCTGAGGGTCTAGCATATTGTGACTTGAATGTAATGTATCTGGGAGGCTTCTTCATGATCTGTGTAAACTTTTCCAGGCTGAGAGCCATCTCATCAGGCTTGAACTCCTCTTTGTCAGTAATAGGTAGCCCTTGTTGTAGCACGATGGTGGTCACAGGAACCATTTGTAGTTGTTGGCGTGAGTTGTTGGCTACTAGAGCTTTAGCAATTGCACTATTATTTTCTTCGTGTCTTCTGCTATAATAAATATCATAATCAAAGAATTTAACTGAGAAGAGTTCATGGATGCTTTTCCTTCCAATCTTTTTAGAACTCTTTATGCGGATGGTTTTGACATCCCAATCCAATGCAAAAGATCTTAGTAGCTTTGTGTTGATCTCTTGTAGGGTATATAATTTTCCAAAGGATACGAGTTCGTTGATAATTGTTGTGAACCAAGTATCTATTTTGTTGAGAGACTCTCCAAGTTTTTCCTTGAAGAGCTCGAAGTATAGGGTTGTTGTTACTACCCTATTCTCCCAAAGTAGGGTTGAGCCTACACAAATCTCTCTCAGCAAGTCCAACAAATCCTTGGCAATCTTGCATGCTTTGAATTGTGTCTTTCCTTTGACAATGTGGGAAAGACAATGTTCTTAGCCAAGTTTTCCAAGCTGGACCTTTTTTTTCTGTGGTTAGCAATCCACGCAAGACGTGTTTTTTCCACCATGAGAGGAGGTGCTGGGTCACCATCCATTCTGGTAGCATTGTTCCCCTTCTTGATTATTGGTGGACCTTCAACAATGACTGTCCATATCTCATCATACATGGATGAAAGATGTGCTTGCATCCTAAAAAACCCGGTCCTCATAGTCTTTAAATGAAAACATTGGAGCTTATGTCGAAGAAGTTTTCATTGTGTCAACATTTTTGGAAAATAAAATTTTTATGCAAAAATATCTTTAAAAACTCTCTTGGATTTGGTTATGTTACCAAAATGATTGCGGTGTGAAACCAACAGCTCTGATACCAGTTGTTGGTCCCAAGTGGAAGAGGTCTGGGGAGGGAGAGTTGAATCAACTTCTAACCTTTAGCAATTCTTTATCTATAAAGTGCAGGCAGTAAGTTGCTTTCGGATGTAGGAAATTGGTTCTTACAACAGAGCTTACAACTATAAGTTTCTATAGAACAATTTGCTTAAAACATGTTAGTTTTTTAGAAAATTATAGCAATCAATGCTAATAAGTTTTATGCACGTGGAATATGAAAAGTTAGTTGTCAAGATGTTCGCCTATTTTATAACCTAACGATCCGCAAGTGTACGGGTGCAAGTGTATATAACGGCAAGCAAGGTCGATCCCACAAGGACTGACTTAATGACTAGTTTGATACTCTAAATATCCTAAAACACTCCTAACTAGGCTCTCAAATGGATTGAATTTAGTATTAAACTAATTTTACTAAACTATTACTTAACACTTAAATTCAAGAATAAGAAAACAATTTATCAAATATTCAAGATTGGAAGACAAATTCTAGAGAATTGATTTCAGAATTAACTAAGTTTGACAATCTAATTATTCTAAACTAGCAATGATTACTATCGTTATTAGATGGCACTCATATATGTTAACTCTCCTTTCGAAGCAATTAACTTGTAGATTCATTACCCCTAGCCACCCTTTCAAGTCGACTAGACCTAATGAACTCCCAATCGATCTTAGACCAATGCCTACACACTTATCTCACCTCCTTTCAGAGCGCTCAACAACTACGCTATATGTTGCCTTTCCATTCACAAATTCCTCCTTTCAAAGCAAACTTATGAATTATGGAGAAATAGTTAAGTGATCAAATTAACTATTCATGAAAATAAATCACAACACATAGATAACGAATAACAATCATTAACTAGAATAGAAAACTTCAATTAATCAAACATCGTTAAAACCTACTTTCAAAACCCTAGAATAATAAAGAACTACTCACTCATGTTCATATTCCTAACACAAATATGTTCATAGACAAACATGATTTGAAATAAAGAAATGAGACAATGAATAAGCACCCTAATCGTCGTCTTGATCTTGACTCTTTGATGTTGCTTTCCTCTTCAATATGTCTTCTAATGATCTCTAACTCCCTTTTTCGAGTTTGGGAACCTCCTTATATAGTTAAGGCCAAATTGGGCCCAAGATGGGCTTAAAATCAGAAGACGCGCATACTCTGTTTTAGAGTCGGAAAGCTACCTCGACCGAGTCATAATCGGCCTCGACCGAGTTGGGTCAACTCGACTGAGTCGTAATCGGCCTCGACCGAGTTGGAGTCTCTGACCAATCTTCACATTTTGCTCTTCATTCCTCCCTCGACCGAGTTGCTAAACAACTCGACCGAGTCAGACTTTCTGATCATGCTTCAACATCTCTTTGCTATTTCCGACTTTTCTTGCTCGTTTTCCATCCGAACCTTGCCCAAATGGACTTTTTGGCCTTTTTATACATGAATAACACTAAAACAAGTAGAAACACGTCATCTAGCTCAAAAGATGGATTTTAATCACTTTTCGCCCAAATACACATGCATATGTCCCATATTACGACCTTTAATTGACCTAATATACATGTAAAACTAGCATGTATCACAAGAAAATGTAGTAGTTAATAGTATGTTACAAAAATAGTATATAAAGATAAGAAAATAAACATACACAAAATATTTATAGTGGTTTGAAGGTAGTGGTACTCCTTCTAGACCCACTAGGAAAATTCATCAAGTTGTTCGCACAATACACAATGTTCAAGTCCAACTTGGCACCTACATCAATGCTCATTTGTCCACTGAAGGCTACACTTCTAACTATACTAGATCCTCATAACTTGACTAGAATAATTTGAATCTATGATTCAACAGAAGACTCCTTATTTAAAAACAACTCAAAGATAAGTCTTATGAAAGTTTTCTTCAATTGGAAGCTTTCCACTTAACGTTCAAAATGATTTGAGATATAGACGATCTTTGGATGAGACAAACTGAGACTAAGGGTGATCTTTATGTGAGCTTAGCTTTGATAAACTTTGAGAACCCGTTACAACTTGAGAAGTATGCTTGCGTAGTAATTTGTTGATGTGTTGTTCTTCTTGGCACTTTGAGAACCCTTTCATTATGAGTTTATGAAGATTTGAATATAAGACTCTCTCTTTAGCCCTATGTCTCTTATCCCTAGGAGGTCTTCCTCCATTAGCAGGTTTTTTAAGTAGAATACTTTTTAATTTTAAATTTTGTGTCTCTTGTTGAGATGCTCGAAATTTCATTATCTCTCTTGGTCTTTAGTCGGTCTCTATTTATAATAGTTGAATTTCATCCTTGTTGAAGAGATAAGGAGATTCCCATTTGGCATTTAATGCCCTTCAGATGACTTATAGTTGTTGTTATCCATTGGCTGAGAGATTGGTCCAGATTAGGTGTGGCTACAAGTCAGTCTACAGAATAGCTTTTGCTTTTGTCAGGATACGTATCTTCAGCACTAAAAAACATTGTTCAGCTATGGAAAAATCTATCAGTAAGTAAGAAAATTCCATCGGTAAATCAAAATAGGGAAAACTTGCAAAAGTTGCCCATCAACTAGGGGCTGCACAATTTGTACCTAAAATTCATCTGAAAGTTAAAAATGGCATGTGACTTATCACGTGCTAGAAAATTAAACATTTTCCGGAGAGGAATACCTATGTGGTATCTTATGTGGATTTTTACATAATTTTAAAAATTCTTGTATTCCATCATGACAACTTTTTGGGGGAAAGAAAACCACATTATTTACTTTTCCTTTGCAAATACACACTTAAGACTTCTCAAACAAAAACCTTAAGAACCTTAAAAGAATTCGCAAATCCCCTAAATCTCCATTATGTGATGTTAATCACAATTTCATTGATTGAATTAATGCTAACCTCCACCTTAATCACCCAAAACTTAATGTACGAAAAAGCCCTTATTTTTTATTTTATTTTGGGGACCACAAACCATTGAAATGTGTTAATGGCCCCATATTGTTTATGTTTTGTTTGATTTGTGTTAAAGGTGTGTATTGCTTCTTTTTTTGGGAAACCCTAATTTGAAATCCATCACATTGATCATGATTACATTGGGAAGTTTGAAGAGAAGCCAAAACCTTAATATTATGGAGGCAAGGTATACATTTTCGACTATGTTGATGAATAACATATGACAATGAAGTATTATCATTTTTGGCCTAGTGGAGCTATGGGTGATGATGAGGTTATATTTGACATGATGGTTGATAAACAATGGTGGCCTTTGTCAGACGATGTAAATGTTAAGTATTGGCATGGAAAACACATTTCGAAGAGAAAGTTGCATGTATTTTTTTAGAACTAATTGATCTTTTAGTTGATGATTCTGTCGATTTACATATGCTTGAGGAGGTGTATTTGGGTGATGAGCTAGAACTAGGTCCAAGGGAGGGGGCGTTGTATATGTTGAAGGAAAGAAGGGGTGGGAGAAAATAGTAGCAAAGAAAATTTTCTTGAGAAGCCTGCGATGTTAGGAGAGAAACAAGTTATGAAAATAGGGGCAAAGAACAACTAATTGAAGATAAAGTTGGTCCAAACCCAGAGGGGAGAAGAGCTGCTGAGGAGCCTGCTGCGTTATGGGAAAAATAGGTTTCAAGGTGGATTAGGACAACACAAAACATGGGGAAAGGTGAAAGTTGGTGAAGTTTTGGGAGAGAAGGGGAAAAGAAATTATGACAGGAAGGGCAATGCTAAGTTTGATGTTGGTGGGAGTGGAGAAGGGTAGTTACAGGAGGAACCGGGTTATACAAATAGTGATGACGAGTAAGAAGAGACCAGCCGTGAGGATTTATTTCTTATTATGGCAAATCTTGGATGGTACTAATTAATGATCCTTGCCTCTTCGTATGAATTTGTGAAGTATCTATTTAATAAGGTGTTCTTTAACATGTTATATTTCTTATAGTTATATTTGTACTTAAAACAATTTTTCGTACAAATGTGGACGATGGACAACTTTTGCAACATAGGCAAAAAAAATAAAAAGAAAAAAAAAAGAAAAAAAAGAGGAATAATGACAACTGTGCAACCCGGTCCAACCTTCCTTAGTCTTGTAGTACATTGGTCCGTGATGTGCGAACTCACTCATATAACCCTCAGAAAGAGAAGTCTTTCAAATTCGTCAAATTACTAAAAAAAAATTGAAGACTCTGTTTTTTGCAGGTCAGGGTTCTTGAGGGAAGTGGAGAATGGGCAAATTTTGCAACTTATTATAGACAAGAATGTTTGCTCCCATTTTCTCTAATTATTCCCACCAAAATCGTCCTTTTTGGTGGAAAAAATAAGTAGAAAATTACAACGATGCCACAAACTACCACATAATGAACCCCAGCCAGAAATTACTTAAGTTGTCGGCGTGCAAATCATGAGCCGTTTTGAACTTTTAAGCAAATTTTGGGCACAAACTGTGCAACCCCCAACTTGCTGGCAAAAATTGCGATGGTCAAACAAGATGGGTATGATAGTCAACCCCCCTAGTTGATGGGAAACTTTTGCAAATTTCCCTTAAAATAACGATGGATTACCGACAGAACAAATTATGTCGGTGTATTGATGGTCTTTAAATATTACCGATGGAATTTTCATTTGTCGCCAAAATAGCGATGGATTTGTTTGACACTAAAGAAAAACTACCATCAGTAAAATATGATAAGGAAATAGTTAACGTATCATATATTTGCCTACAAAATTTCCGTATTTTACAACAAATCATTATGTCACTAATTTATCGACATAATCTCCTATCACTGAGTGCCGACAGAACCATTCCTCATTAATTACCTACGAAATTTCCATCACTAATTCCGGCACTATTTAAAGATGGAAGTGTGTCGCTAATCCCTGACGAAGCGATTCCCTAGGTAGTTAGTGATACAAATTATGTCACTAGACAGATTATATATCGACTTTATAATAATTTACTGAAGAATTTTCCGTCAGTAATTGCCTAGTTAGGTGACAAAATTATACCAATAATTTGTAAATACAGTTGTATTATCAATTAATAATTTTTTTACCCTACTTCAGATGTACAAGAAAAACCCAAGTTTTAGCACAAAATATAATTTTTCCATCAAATCATGAAAATTAATCCAAACTGAAACTCTAAAGTAGCATACATAATCCAAATTCAAATTGAAATTCCAAATTTGATGCTAGGTAAACAAACCCAAAAAAAAAAAACAAAAAAAAAAAAAGAACATGAAATCCAAATAAAAACTGATCAACAATTCAAAAGTGATCAACATATCCAAATAGAAAGGTATTGATCTAACCCAACACACATAATGTGCAAAATTCTTGGTGGATTTTCTATCGCTAATTAACGACGAAAATTTCCTTCACAAAAAACCATTAAAACGGAAATGTTTTCATTGTCGAATGATTAGCGATGAAAAACTTATGTCTTCAATTCTGTCACTAAAGTGACGGATATATTCGCCAAAAGAAATTAGTGACGGATATTTTGTCATTAATTAACGAGAATATATTATGTCACAAAAAGCCGAAACTACGTTTTCAATTAGCAACGAAATTTTCAGCCGCTTATTGATGACGAATTAATTTCCATCGCCAGCTTCTGCCCCTGAATTAGCGAGAACTTTTTGCCTCCCGAAATAGTAATGTATTTCCGACCGATATAAACCCGATGGTATATTTTGTCATTATTTTGTTGATATATTCTTTTCTAATTTTTTTATATATATCGTTTTATGTCGCGAATCGGTCTTGAATTACTATCAGAATATTTTTCGTCACTAAAAAACGTTTTTTTGTAGTGTTATTGCATAGGTAGTACAAGAATCCTTCTAGTTTCTTTAGCTATATTTTTAATCTTGAGATCGTTGACTTTGACTCGAAGTCCCTTTCTGCTGGCTTGCTTGCTGTATGTCTTCGTTGTATGATCCAAGTATCGTCATGAAGCTGATCGTGCTATAGTGGACTTGATGTACTCAAATTCTATCTAATACTTTCGTTGTGCATATCTTGAACATCACCACAAAAAAAGTCTTTTGAAACAACAAGTGGTCTCAAATAATGAGTATTTGTCACGACTTATGAGTATTTAGCACAACTTTATATTTAGAGATAGCATGTCATCACTAGTTAGTCGTGTCAATAACTCAGAAGCAAATAACATATTTGTGATGACAGAAGTGGTCTCAAATATTTTTTGTAACAATTGTCTTTAAAAGTAGCCTTAAAATGGTCTCAATAATTTGTAGAGAGGTTTGTGACTATAACTGATCACAAATAACTTATTATTAATGACAATAATTGTGGTCTCATAAAACGGTATATAAAAGATCTCTTTTATTGTAGTCAGAGGGTGTTGCCTGATAACTTTGTTGTAGCTTCATGTTGTGACTTCTGCCAAAGTAGTGTGGTTTTGCATCGATCATCAAAACTGTGTATAAATTCTACCAAGTTACATCTCTATTTAGCTATGTATATTCAATATCTATTCAACCGATGCATAGCTAAGATTATTTAACAATATTTGGAATTGGAAATGGAAGTTAAGTAGTTATCTTTTTAGTTAGGTGACTTCCATTCCTTTATTTCTTCTATAAATAGATTGTATTGTAGTCAATATGTTCACACTTTAATAATAACCATATTGCATTTAAGATTCTGAGTTCTAGTAGTTTATTTAGGTAATTTTTTTATATTCTAATGATGCACAATAAATTATTATAGGCCAAGTATATTAACTAATTCAAGATTTGGGTCGTGGGCATAAATTCAAGTCATGTTAGCCAATTTAATTATTTGAGTCCAATTAAATTTCATAAATCATATTTTTATGTGGTTTCAAGTTTAATCTTGAAGTCTTATAAGGACCAAGCCCATAAATTTAAATATATGCATACATATGTATGTACTTAAAGATCGAGTGTCAATGAGCCAAGTTTAGCACAAGACATATGTAATATGTCTGAACAATCTGCAGTCCTTATCTCAACTTCTATTTTTTTTGGAATGAAAAACAAGTATCTTATTACTTAAATCATGTCCTTAAGTACAAGACCCTCAATCTAATTTGGAAAATCATGCCCTATCTAAACACATGGATTGATAGAAGAAAAAGAAAAATGAGCCAAATGATGCGCACCATAATTAGACGAACGCACCATATGATCATGACTTAAAAAAGCATCCATACGTATTAAGTTTCGGATCTCTTCCACAAGAAAAACATTGCAATCAAACATACCTCCCTGCTCCATGACTGCACGCACAACAAGCAAAGCATCGAAAAACACATGAACCTACTTAAAACCATATTCCACAAAGATTCGCATCGCACTCTCCAATGCATGGAGTTCAACAGCCATAACAGATCGCGGATGACGATTCCGATGCGACTCCCCACCATGCCAATCTTGTTCGTCACAAACTTGTTCTTCATCAACTTCGGCATCCACTTCTAGCCTCAACTCCCCAATCGAAGGACATATCCATCATGTCACACTATCATGTCGCCGCAGGTGGACCACTTGTTCTGCCGAAGCCCCACCAAACTCATGGACATATGATTCAATCCAAGTCCACGAAGGTGCCTTCCATCCACTACCATCCTCATGACGCCACTTGCAAAAGGCCCCCCAAACCGCCACAGTGAATAGCCAAAATAAATCATGTTCAAACATTATAAGTATCCTCTCCCCACACTCTGAAAAAGAAGAATTCCTCATTACCTTCAAAGACTTCCAATAACATCTACCCTTCCAAAACTTTCGAACTGTTGGAAAAAAAAAAAAACTATTCATAGTGGATCCCCAACACGAGAAACACATTGCATGCATAGGATCCGCCGGCATGTGATGATGATATAAATTTAGCAGGTAATTCAAGAAAATCCGAAGGGGCTTGCCATAAAAAATCTTTATATAAACCTCCACCATCCCTGGCTAGAAAAAACAACCGCCACTGGAGGCATGAAACTACCTATTGAAAGCCCTATAAGCACTTTGAACAGAATAACCACCATTGTCCTCATATCTCCAATTTGGTCAGCCGGAGAGCAAGAGCCTTAGGGAATATCTAAAATTTCCTCAACTTCAAAATACAGATAAATAATTTGAAGACGTTTATTCCTGGCATAAAAAAATTTGAAACTCTTAAGCTAGATACAACAAGGCGCAATGTCAATTTGTCTGATGCTAATCCTAGAACCAATGCCTCCTTATATGGAGGTACACTTTCGCCAGCGTCATCCGCCATATCAAGCGATCAGAAAATAAGCCTCTTCTCCAAACCAAAGGCTGCCAAATTTGTGAGGATTTCATTGCTACATCCGCCTTCATTATGTCTCAGTGCTTAAAGTAACGTCCCTTGAAAACCGCCACAATTGTTTAGCTAGACGAGCTCTATTAAAATTCACAAACTCCTTAAAACCCATAACCCCTTCCTTCTTATGTTTGCAAAGATAGACCCAAGTGGACCAATACAAAACACCTTGATCGGACATAGAACCCCCACAAAAACTTAACACAAAGTTGCCTAATTTGCCTACAAATTGAAGTGAGCACCCTGAAGCATGACATAACATACGTTGGGATGGGCTGCAGAACCGATTTTATCATTACCTTTTTACTGCCTCTAGAGAACAACTTAACATCCCAAGCCTTGATTTTTCACAACATCCTCTCTCCATGAAATTGAAATTGGACCTTCTTACTACATAAGAAAAATGTGCAGCCCAAGAAAAAGATCAAGGACTGCACAACTATCATAGAAAGAATACCCATAATTGTCATCACCTTGACTGAAGACACTGTTGGGCTGAAAGTGAGCATATTTTATATATATAATCAATTGGCCAGAAGCAACCTCATACATCCGAATGCAATTCTTTATCTAAGTGGCATCATTAGACATAGCTCTAAAGAAAAGTAGATTGCCATGGACAACAAAGAGATGCTAGATCAGTAGGCCCATATTAGAAATCTGCAACCCTCTAAACTCACCACACTTCTGGAACAACCTCAACATGGTAAATAGGCCTTGAGAACATAAAGAAAAGAGAAGTGGTGACAAAGGATCACCTTGTCGAAGCCTATGAAACGGTTTCACGTTGCCAACAACTTTCCATTTAAATTAAGGGTTACTAATAAAATATAACGTATACTATGTGCATTTTTTCACTTTGTAACCTAAAAACTATTTTCCGATCACAACATGTATGACACATTTTCTTTTCTAAATTGCAATCTCCGGCTATATAATCTGGCATGTATAAGCCATGTGCTCAGCACATGCGAAAATGCCCAATAAAATGGTGACACATGTCCACCAATTAAAAAACAAAGTAAAAATAAAAATAAAATATAAAAAGAAAAGGAGAAGATTCTAGAAAAAGAAGAAGAAATTTAATTAAAATTAGGAGCATTGAAACCACGAAGGAACTTGGAGCATTAACATCTTGATTCCATAATTAAATTTGAACATTAAGCATTAACAAATTGATTTTGGGAGCCCTCGCCCCCTATTCTTGATTTGCGCACTGGCAGCGTCGTCCACATGCTAGACGGTTCCTGGTCATCACCCGCTTTCATCCAACAACTAGACATCCTCTTTTTTTACTCACTTAAAAATAAACAGTTTTCAGAATTAAATTAAGCATCACCATCGTGATTAAATTAAGCATTAACATCTTGATTTTAATGATCCCCCTATTTCTGCTTTGTGCAATGGTGGCGCCGCCCATATCCTCGGTGGCGTCTGTCATCACCTATCTTCATCTATCACCCACAAACCATGGACTAATAATATGGTCCAATAACTAGATATCCCACTACCATTCCCCTTCGATTTCAATGTTGAAATCGCAACTAAGGCTCCCAGAATATAGTGCCCCAGTTCACTTTGCAGTGAACCGAGTTGCCACTACTTATCTTATCATATCCCCTCATTTCTTACTTATCTTACTTTTCTTTTATTTTCTCACTCTTATCTTACTCTTTTCTCACTCATTGATGTCACGTAGCGGAAGAGAAACCCACAGCCCCCACTGTACTGAACATAAACTCACACGAAAGGAAATAAGATATTTAAACTTAATCTTAAACTTTGATTTCATAAAACTTACTTTTCATTTCATAATCTTAATACCCATTTCATACACCTTATTAATCTGGTCTATAGGAAATGCTTCAAGAAGATTACCCGTCAAGAAGATTACCCGACATAGCCAGCAAAAGAGAAACACTATAATAATCCCTACAAGGCATCTAGTCAGTATCGCCGCTCCTTATCAAGGTTCCCCCATCACTTGGAAAGTGGTTTTGGGAAGACATGAGTTTTTTTCTTAGTGGGATAAAACTAGTACGTAAATAAACTCCTTAAACATGCAAACCCGCTTAACTGCGTTGTGCCTCCCCCTTAAGTAGGGGCGGACTTCCGGCACGTCTCCTCTCTCATCATTACTTACCCATGCTGTTCTTTTGGGGTCAGTAGCTATTAACACTCATTGTCGAGTCTCAGTCAATCCATAAACCTTACATGCGGCCCTTGTGGCGGCTCATACTTACTAAACATATAAAAAATGAATATTTAGATGACAGGTTTACCCACTTCCGTAGTTAAGCTCTGGAGATTGGCTGCATCGGAACTGTCCGTGCCGTATCCGCTCTTCATGTGTGGAAACCTAATTATTATTAAATCATTAATTTGTTTCTTATTTTAGTCGTGTTTACATTATTTACCGATCGTGTAGTTTTTCTAAACTCCTAACTCAATTATGAATTCCGCGTTGCTTATTCGACCTAAATCTCATCATTTTATGTCTTTAACCTTTGATCACTCTCAATCACTTTGTAACATCATCAATATCATCATTCTTGTACATTTCATTATCACTTTTCCGTTTATTCTTTTTCATTTTCTAACATTTAAACCTAAGTCATTTTCTTGTTCATTTCTAAGTTATGTATTTGCCTAATCATTGTTCTCCAAATTAACCTATCTTAAATCCATTTCCTATGTTATAACATGTCTCATTTTCTGTCCTAATTCATATTCAATTAATCTATTTTCATTTTTAATCCACTTAATCATTTTCTTAAAACTATAACATGTATCACCTAAGTCAACATCCCATATAATTAACTAAATAAATTGTGCATTCTTATTCTAATATGTTTGTTATAAACTTGTAGATCATAAATCAATTTATAACATCACATTATATCACAAATCACATAAAAGCATATAAATAATTAAACCCCAACTAATCTTCTAGTTTTAATTTGAAACATATACACTACCAAAAAATTTATTTTTAGAATCGGAAATTTTGTATCGAAAAACAAATCCGACACTAAATACATTTATTAGTATAAATTTTTAAATATCCGAAAGCAACCTAATAAGGCTCACATTTTTTGTGTCGGAAATAAAATATTCCGATACTAATTAGTTTTAGCGTCGTCTTTAGTTCCGATGCAAAATATTTTTAGGGTCAGAAAAAATAATTATTGAGCCTAATAATTTTTAGTATTAGTTATTTTTCTGATACTAATTATTTTACCACCAAAATAAATTCCGCGTTGCGCCTAAAATTTTGTAAATTTCTTTCTCTAATACTATTAATAATGGTATCAGTAATTTTCTGATACCAACATATTAAAAATTACCTAAAATTTTTACAGAGATAGGGAGGGGGGAATCGTGCCTAAAATACAAGTAAATTGGCCAAATCTTAAACATAAAAAAAGATAAATAATTAGTTTAGACCAGCATTAGTATTCAAGAAGGAGAAGAAAGAGGGGGGGGAGAGAGACACTAGAAACAGGCGGAGACGCACGCCATAGGATTTTCGCTCAAATCTGGCCTTATTTTTTCTCATCCTCGTCGCCAAATCCAGGCAGATTTCCTCTCTTCGTCGTATGCTGTATCACCGCCTTACCGCTTACCATAGAAGGTACGTTGAAATTTTCGATTCCCTACTGTTGGTTTTTGGTTTATGTTGGGATATTTTAAAACCTGAATGGCTGAATCGTGGTTTTTATTTTTCTAATGAGTCAGAGTGATTTTTGTTGGACCTCAATGTTAAGTTTTTTGTGATTGCTTATGGTACTTCTTAGATGATTTGCGTATGAGCATTCTTGTTATGATTGCTCACTGAATTTTACGATTCAGTGCCAATGAAATCGATTCTTGTTTGTTGTATGAGTTCTTGTTGAAAATGTCACTCTAAGATGGGTTGCTTCTGTTTAATTAGATGTGCTTTGAAGAAGGTTATTCAGACTAATTATTAGCAAGCAGATGGATTTTTTAGTAAAAAAAATGGAGCATTTAAGGGTGCTCGCAAATAGGACAACATAAAGGCATTTTTCTTGCCCAATTTTTGTGGTGTTTTTAACATCTTAGGATATAATTATATGAGAATCACTAAAAATTGGGTTTAAGAAGCTGCTGCTATTTTAAATTGAGGGTGTGTTTGCAAATATTTGTGTTTTTAGAGAAGTTAATTTGAATTAATTTTTGAAAAAAAAAAACATTAGAATTTGGTAGTGGTTGTAAATAAAGGTTTTTTAAAGCCAAAAGTTGGTAGAAGTTGTGTTGTAAAACTTCTTAGACCTGGATTTTAGGCGGTGTTTACAAACAATTGTGCTTTTACAAAGTGATTTGAATTATTTTTTTCTGAAAAAGCTAGAATTTGTTAGTGTTGGAAATAAATTGATGTTTAAGCTAAAAGTTGATAGAAGCAAAGTGTTAAAAACTTTTGAGAATCAGGTTTCAAGTGATTCTGTGAAGTACTTTTCCTCTTTAATATATCTAAACATAAATCGAAAACCAACTAGCCATTTACTATTACTATGTAGATGTAACCGATGTAGAAAATTGTAGGATGGAAGCTAGAAAAGAATGGGTATATATGCCAAGAAACAGTAGTGAATATACGGAAGGAGTGAAAAAGTTTATAGGGACCTCTCTTAGTTCTTCATCTTTGAATGGGAAGATTAAGTGGCCATGTAAAAATTGTGGTCTGACCTTGTACCTAGACCCTAAGAGAATTCATGCCCACTTACAATGGGTGGGTTTTGATAAGAATTATGCTAAAAGTACATTGGTTTTCCACGGGGAACAACCATCATCATCCACTTTATTAGATCATGAAAGCCTTAGTGATAAGTATGGTGAAGGGACATATGACATACATGGACTTTTGCACGATGTGTTTGAGATGCCAAATTTTGATGCTAATGAAAATAATCATTCACAAGATGATAGAGAAGGAATGAATGTAGAAGTTGAAATATTTCACAAGCTCATGGAAGATGCCAAAACTGAACTATATCCCAGGTGTCAGAAGTTTACCACTTTATCATGCATAATCCGTCATTATCACATGAAATGTTTGCATCATTGGAGTGACATACCATTGAATGACCTGTTGCAATTCATAGTTAGCCTACTCCCAGATGGTGTGTACCTTCCTAGACATGTCTACAATACGAAGAAACTCATAACTGGTCTAGGACTAAGGTATACCAAAATTGATGCATGTCCTAATGATTGCATGTTGTATTGGAAATAAAGGGTTAAAGATGATAAATGTAGTGTATATGATACTTCAAGATGGAAGAATCCATTGGTAGGAAAGAAAAGTGGGCCTGTTAAGATATTGTGTCATTTCCCTTTAATACCACGTCTAAAAAGACTTTTCATGTCATCAAAAACTTCAGAGTAAATGAGATGGCATAAAAATGGGCGGAGTAATGACAGGAAAATGAGGCATCCTATTGATTCTCCGGCTTGGAAGAGTTTAATGAATATCCTTAATTTGCTCTTAATGCTCGAAATATTAGACTTGGTTTAGCAAGTGATGGATTCAATCCTTTTGGTACAATTACCATCAATCATTACACATGGCCTGTTGTACTTATAGTTTATAATTTGCCTCCATGGTTGTGCATGAAAGATTCGTATTTTCTCATGCCGCTTCTTATTTCTGGTCCAAAAGCTCCTGGTAATGATATTGATATACACTTGCACTTGCTGATTGATGAGCTGAAAGAATTTTGGCATAATGGAGTAGAGACTTATGATTCTTGTAATAATTGTACATTCATGTTGCATGTTGCATTAATGTGGACAATTACTGATTTTCCAGCCTACGGCAACCTGTCCAGATGGACAACTAAAGGTACGAATGTTTGTCCTCATTGCAATATTGGCACCTATTCTCACTACTTGCAAAGAAGTAGAAAGATATGCTACATGGGACATCGGCGTTTCTTAGACATGAATCATCATTTTAGAAAAAACAAGGCGGCTTTTAATGGTACAGTTGAAAAGAGACCACCACTAAAGGTATTCAGGTATTGATTTGTTCAATCAAATGCGTCAGGTAAAATTCGTATTACGAAAGACCACTACAAAGTTAGAAGGGAAGAAAAGAAAGATACAATCACATAAAAGTAACAAAAAGGGTCTTTGTTTTGGTTGGAAAAAACATAGTATATTCTTTTCTTTACCATATTGGAAACATCAGTTGCTACGATATAATTTGGATGTAATTCATATTAAAAAGAATGTCCGTGATAACTTAGTGGGGAATTTATTGGAGATTGAGGGAAAAAGCAAAGCCTCTTAATGTACGCTATGATATTATGAATATGAATATTAGACATCATCTTCATCCTAGAGAGGTAGGTGAGAAGATTGAAATACCACCAACTCCCTTCTACTTGGATGAGAAAGGCAAGGATAACTTTTGTAAGATGTTATCTTCGGTGACGGTTCCAGATGGGTATGTTTCTAATGTTTCACATTGTGTGGATGTTAGAGCTAGGAAGATTTCAAGATTGAAAAGTCACGATTGTCACATTCTGATGCAACAACTATTTCCCTTAGCAATACGAAGATCATTGCCTCGAGAAACAAGTCTTCTATTGATTGAGTTCAGTAACTTTTTCAAGGAAATATGTTATAAGGATCTTGCATTTGAGGATTTGGAAAGATTGGAATCTCAAGTTACATTATTGCTTTGTCGTTTGGAAAGGATTTTTCTCCCAACGTTCTTTAATTTCATGGTTCATTTTGTTATTCATTTGGCATACAAAACAACAATAGCAGGACCATATCAATATCGATGGATGTATCCAATTGATAGGTACTTTATAATTTCAAGCTTTATTAATTCCATTTTCATCACAAATTATTACTTTTTTCATGTAATATAACAAATCATGTTTTGACCATGTAGGTACTTATCGAGATTGAAAGGTTATGTCCGAAACAAAGCACGACCAGAAGGTTCAATAGCTGAAGCTCACATTGCTGATGAATGCATGATCTTTTGTGCAAGATATTTGGACAAGAATGGGTCAAGAGAGGATCGGTCAAATGAAAATTTCCATAGTGGGGAAGAAGAAACTCACAAGGGGTTGTCCATTTTCTCAACCATTGATCGTGTTTTAGGGTTGAAGAAGTTATTTATTTGGATCACCAACAATGGATTTAAGTACACCAATATGTCTTATTGAATTGTGATGAGGTGGCAAATTATTTTTGGTAAGATGGATAAATATTTCTTTATTAATAGTATTAAGGCTAAGTGTTATAGAATATCCTTGTAAATAGTATAGAATATTCTATACTATTTAGCCTTAATACTATTATATATGAGGCTAAATAGTATAGAATATCCTTGTAAATAGTATAGAATATTCTATACTATTTAGCCTTAACACTGTTATTTGTGAGGTTAAATAGTATAGTAGTATCACTAAATAGTATAGAATATCCTTGTAAATAGTATAGAATATTCTATACTATTCAGCCTTAATCCTATTATTTATGAGGCTAAATAGTATAGTATTAAGGCTAAATAATATAGAATATCCTTGTAAATAGTATAAAATATTATGTACTATTCAGCCTTAATACTATTTTTTATGCATAACATATGAAAAGATTATAAACTCTTTAATTTGTTATCTTTGGTTATTTCCTAATACAGTGAACATAAAAAAGTTATTACTCTAAGAACATCCATCTATTCACCATGTAGAACTTGAAAAGCTTCACAAAGAAACATTTATTAAAAGGTTTCAGATTAATGTAAGTAAATTTTGGTTTACTTTTACTTACCCTAGTTCTTATATCATACTTGTTAATAGTACTAACATTGTATGTGACTATTTTAGGGTGAAAAAGTTTGTCAAGAAGATGTGCAGCAAATTCTTGAGGATCTTCATTGACTAAGTAAAGGGTCAAGTAGCTTGGCTAAAAGAATAAAAAAGGTTAGTTACAATGGCTTCAAATTTCGAACAAAGGATGTCGAATTACATTCTCCGACTCAAAATAGTGGTATAGCCGTTGATTCTGAAGGGGGTGTGATGTACTATGGTGTTCTTAGACAAATTGTTCTGTTGGACTATTACAATAAAAGAAAGGTTGTACTCTTTAGATGTGAATGGGTTGATATGACAAGAGGTTGTACTAGGCTTCACATTTGTAAATTTTAAGCACTTGTGGAAGACAAGTGAACCATATGTGCTTGCATCGCAAGCCATCCAAGTTTTCTATATGCCAGATCCAATTGAGCCAAATTGGAATGTTGTTACAAGGATAAAACCTAGAGATTCTTATGCTATGGGCCATGATGATTCTTCCCAAGAGACAAGAACATGCTCCTAATATTAATTTAGTTATAAGTTATGTAATACTCCCTCCGTCCCACTCAGTTTTGCACGTAGGAATGGACACATATATTAAGAAAAAACTGCTTTTTGCCTTTGGTTGATTTTTTTAAAGGTGGAGATTAAGGGTGAAGATTTTTAGGAAGGAGATTGTAAGAGAAATTTTCTTTTTAAGAGTGTGCAAAATTGAATAGGACGGACCAAAAAATAGAGTGTGCAAAACTGAGCGGGACGAAGGGAGTATTTGAATGAATATCTTAGTATCAAGTTATGTAATTTTGAAGGAATATTTGTTAAATTTGTTTTCTACCTTCATTATCTTGTCTATTTTGAATTGCATGAGTTCTTTAAGAACAGGATAAGATGATTAAAAGAATCAATTGCAACAATGCTCAAAGCAATAATCAAGTAACTAATCCACCAAAGAGGATGAAAAGCAGAGTGCATTTTCTTTTGAACAACAAGAAACGAGTGGAGACGGAGCCTCCTGACAATATGATACCAGGTTAGCTCTCTCTTTAATTTCTTTTTTGTTTTTATGCTTAGTTATTTTTTCGGTTATTCAATCTATCCTTTTAATGTGGTTTAAATACGTGTAGTATTTGACCCCTAAATGTTGTCAAATAATTATTTATAATCGTTGTTCCAGTACCCAAAACTACTACTCGTGCAACTTCATCGAACATGGGTACTGCAAGTGCAACTGAACCTACTAATATGGACCTGGCAGCAAACAATAGCCTAATCCAATTACTGCAACAACTTATAGTGCTACTGCTGCTACAAACGGTACTTCTAATGCTGCAAGTACTGGTAAGCTACCTATAAATGCCTATTTTCATTAATATTAGTTGATTTTACCCTTGATATAAATACTTATTAGTATGTATTATATAGAGAATCGGGGCACTCGAAAGAAAAATGCACCTAGAGGACCAAATAAGTATGCTAACTTGCAAGGTAATACTAATACAATGGTGAGGGTCAATAAATCTGGACAACCAAACTGTAGAAATGCGAGGAAGTTCTCATCTTACCTCAAGTTGCTTGCAAAAGACTCAAAGTTGATACCTTTCGACTTAGAAGATTGGAGAAAATTCTTAGATAAGTTAACGAGGAGGCACTATGGACGTTCGTTCAGGTTTTTTTTTTTTTTTATTTATTTTCATATGAGCATTGTACCTTGATTTAAAAAACAAGGTTTAAATTTAGCTTATAATTAATACTACAATCTGTAGACACAGTTCATATTTGAAGGTCCCACATCCCCAAAGAATTGGACAATGGATAAGTTGAACCATTGTTTAAGATCATGGAGAACAAAACTTAAAACTAAGAAGTACAAAGCCCTAAAGGCAAATAATGTCCCTTTAAAGGCTCTAGAAAAGCAATCCAAATCCTAGGGTGGATCCTGAACAATGGAAAGAGATGGTAAAAAAAAGGGAATCGCCGAAAGGACAGGTATATCACAAGAATGACCTGAACTGCATATATGTATATCTTTTTTGCTTTTGCATATATGTTTAATATTAAGATATCATTTGATGGATATGAATCTTAGGCTTTTAGTGATAGAAATACAAATAATCGTAGTGGTTCTAAAATGGCACACAACTTGGGTACCAAGAGCTTTGCTAGACTGAGAGAAGAAAAGGTATGAAATTACTTGCACTCAAAGTTAAAATCAAAGTTTCACTTCCCACTTACGCTTAACAATTCTTTATGATGATTTCACAAGAAAACAACTTTTTATGATGATAGACACAAGATGGAATAAAGCCAGATGAATTGGAGATATTTATGATTGGTTGTGGACAATCAACAAATCAGCCTATTGATCTGTAATCTGTAGAATTAATTGTATGGATAAATCTTACTTTCTTTTTGTGTGTTTTGGCATTAATTTTACTTAATTATATGGTGATGAATAAATTTTATTAAGCTCAATTATATCTCACAGGCTGAGATCAGATTTGAGTTAGATAATCTGCCACTAGACTGTGAGTTGCTTCTGAGCGAAAAAGGATATACCAAGAAAAGTGGGAGATGGCAAGCGTGGATACAAAAGGACGTTTGGAATTGGTGAGAAGATACATACTGCAGGTATTTCAAAGCAAAAAACTATTGAAGCAATGTAGATGGTTGAGGTTGAAAGACAAAAAATGCAAGCTTTAGAAGATGAAATTTCTGCAGAAAAACAAAAGAGAATTGAATTGGAAATTGAGCTTGCCACCCAAGTTGAAAAAAAAAAAAAAAAAAAGGAATTGGAAGAAGCGGTGGGCAGTGAAAAAGAGAAGAGAGAAGCTCTAGAAGATAAGGTGAATTCGCTGTCGGACATTGTTCCCCAAATATAAAGCAACAACCGTCAGGTATAATACTTACATATTATATATGTGTACATTTCATTTTCTATATGTTGAATACATTTTAACATAAAACGCTTCAAAATGCAGATTATGCGCGTTTAACTTTTCAAGGCCTTTGTCCATTATCATCAAGGTATTTTTTACCGCTTTTCACCTCTTTTGAAAGGCTGCTATCACTAAATTTTGTGGTAGTGGTTGTTGTCCATATTCTATGTATTTTGGATTGAATGTAGAATATGACCAATTATGGGTATAGTGGTATTGATTGATGAAGATAATATTTGTTGCAATATTTCGTGCAACTATAATCTTCACATAATTTGTTCAATGTGTTATTCTCTTTATTGTATAATGTGATGAGTAGTTATTAGTTGTTAAAGATAATTTCCTCGTAAAATTGTTACTTCACCTTCTTTGATCAACTAAAGTTTGTGTTACATTTTAGCTCGAATTTCCTTTGGCCTTGTCTTGCTAGTTGACTATAGTTGTCAACCCAAGAAGAGTTATAAATTTCCATTGAGATACAACTTTGCATTAATAGTTTGCATTATTTAGTTTCGCTATTTATAGTATTATTTGCATTATTATTCCGTCCACATTACAACTTTGGAGATTTTTTTGGCATGTGTATAGAACTTTGCATTACAAGTTTGTTTTTTTTAATGAAATTTTCTTTTTCTGGAACAAGATGTTACTATTTTGCTATGATGTTCGAGTGGAAATTGATATATCTTGCAACTTGAATGGTCTAGAACTTCAACCGTTTGCAAGCACATGTTGAATATGATGTTAATATGACTTGTAGATAGAACTAATGTTTTTGCACTCATACCTTGAACTATTTTAGTATTGTTTATAGGTTGATATTGTTGTTTCATTTATCGGTTGTATGGTACTTTTTAAAGTCCGGATGTAATATGTAAGACATGATCAATTATCAACTTTGTATATGATATAAATTAGCATGTAATTAGTCTACCACCATATTGATTGATTATAATACCATATTTGATATCCAAATGTATACTAATATATCTATAATGAATGTTACTACACTAGAACAAAAGAAAACAAACGAAACCACCATTAATACAATAATTTCTGACAATAGTAAATATTTTAGTATCGGATAATATATTCGATACAAGCAATTTATAGTATCAAGAAATAAATTCCGATACTAGCTAAACATTTAAAGGGTTAAAAAATTATGACAATAATAAATCTTTTAGTATCGGAAAGTTTTTTCGATACAAACACTATGTAGTATCGACAAATAAGTTCTGATACTAAATAAACACTTATAGTGTTAGAAGATTCCGACACTAAACATTCTTTAATATCAAAAATATTTTTGATACAAACACTATGTAGTATCGACAAAAAAGTTCTGATACTAAATATGTACTTATTGCGTTAGAAATATCCGATACTAGTTGCCGATACTATAGTTTTTCTCGATACCAAAGATGTCCCCTTGGGTATAAGATTTTTTTCCTAATGCGAGGTCTTTAGCGACGCTAATATAGGTATCGGAAGGGTATCTGAAATATTTTTCGATACCAAAGACCTTTGGTATCGGAAAACCACCTTCTAGTATCAGAAAATTTTCGATACTAAAATCATTTTTTTCTAGTAGTTAGTTTCAAATTAAAACTCTAATTCTAATTCCACTTCTAACTTTTGGACATTTTATATCTAAGTCTAACTCACATTTCCTAAGTTATTTTAGTCAACTAATTTTCTCTATTTCGCTTAAGCATTTTCCAACTTAATAACTTAATTGCTAACCCAATCCATTTATCTTAATTACTATTATTCAACTTATCATTTTCATTCTAACTTAATCATCATTTGTCTAAACCTATTTCAAATTCAACTTGGGCTCGACCCAACCCGACTTCACCTAGTCGGCCCACTGGGCCCGAAGTCCATCTCTGACCCATTTGGTACGTCTTGAACCCCACTTAATTCCTAAAGCCCCTTTTAATTATCCTAAAGCCCAGTCTTTTCAATTCTAAGTAAAAAATCTAATCATTTTATGTAGCGCGCTAGCTCACTTTGTAGTGAACCGAGTTGCCACTACTTACCTGGTCTTTTTTTTTTTTTCCTTTCCGTACTTACCTTATCCACACATTTCCCTCTTATCTTATTTTATCTTGTCTCTTTTTACCCTTGCTTACTCTTTTACTCATTCATCAGAGTACGTAGCCGAAGAGAGACTCATAACCTAAGTTGTTATGAATAGAAACTCACACCAAAGGACATACGATAATTAGACCAATCTTTAATTTTGTAACTGAAAATTAATATTTATTACATGTCGTACGCAACTATGGGAAATACTAATAGTGTATTTCTTATATAACCACAAAATGCAAAAACAGAAAGACAAAACCTATATGGCTTTTAGTCATAGCTGTAATCATAGGCCCTCGTGTCGTCATTACTTGAAAAGTGATTTTGGGAAAACATGAGCTATTTACTCAGTGGGATAAAAATGGTACATAAACAAACTCCTTAAATACGTAAGTCTGCTAGATAGCATTGTGCCTCCTTCCTTAAGCAGGTCGGACTCTTGGTACTTCTGCCCTGTGATGCATTATTTTCTAACCTAGTAAACTTCAAATGTACGGTGCTAGTGTAGCTAATGGCAAACAAAGTCGATCCCACAGAGGTTGTGTCCAATATACAGTTTAATACCCTAATTTTAATAACTCTAGTCTGTCTAAACTCTCAAATAAAATGATTTGGTTGTGTAATTTGAAACCTAAATTACCGAAAATAAATAAACCAAAGGAAATAAACAATTGCCCATCAAAGTAACTAGTAACCACGACAAGTTCAATTAGATAAAAGACGCGCTCTAGGGATCGATTTCAATTATTATCTCATATGTTTGATGACCCTATTAATATATACTTTTAGACCAGTTCTATCAATTTATTAGGCGGCACAACTATTTTTTAGCCGTCCTCTCAGATGATGCTAACATGCAAATCAATTATGGATAATTACCCTCTGGGGCTTACTACCAAACAACAACTCCCAAAAGACCCTAGCCCAGTGCCTACATAAACACCTCACTCCTCTTGGACAATTATCGACGTCTACACTATATGTCGTAAACCTATTAACAAAACTTTCCTCTTGGATGCCAAATTGTTAAACTTGTAGACAAATATCAAGTTCAGTTTGATACAATCATATGAACAAGAACAAGCATACAGATAAACTAATAAACTAGAATCTAGAATTGAACAAATAAAATCAAAACATAGTCATAAAAACCTACTCTCCAACCCTAGAATAAAATAGGATTAGTAACCCATAGTCAAAATTAAAAGACAAGATAATTCATAGACAAACATCTTGTACAAGTAAAATAAATGAAAATAATCAAAACCCAGATCTTAAATCTTGATCTTCATCTCTCACATTCCTCGCTCTACATTCCAAGCTTTTGAGTGGTTCCCAATGATAAAAGTGTCTTTTTTCCCGGACTTGGGAGCTTGTATTTATAGTTTGGGATTGAAAACGGGCCTAAAATAGGCCGAAACACGTACAAAACGCATGAACCGCCATAACTAACTCAATCGAGTCAGATAAGTGACTCAACTGAGTCACTCCCTGACTCGACTGAGTCGAACTCTACAACCTCTTTTCTTCAAAAATTAAACCTTTGACTCGACCTAGTCACTAATGTGACTCGATCAAGTCATCCCTCAAGGCCAATTTCATGAAATTTTACGAAACATTGACTCGACCGAGTCCCATACGGAACTCGACCGAGTTAGTTCTCACGAACCAAACCCTTGCTTCTCTTCGAAGTATTGACTCGATCGCATCCAAATATGGACTCGGCCGAATTGGACCTTTGATTCAATATTCTTCTTTTCTTCGTTTTTCCCACTATCTTTGCTCGTTTCTTCTTCGAACGTCGTTTAAAAGGGCTTTTTGGCATAAAATAACTTAAATATCCCTTATATAAGCACAAACACGTAACTCTCCATAATATAACGAATATGAGCACAAATCAACCAATTATACATGCAAATGCTATCATATCATCTTCTAAATGGACCTAAATGCATGTATACACGACGTCTATCACCCTCTCATCATTACTTACTCATACTGCCCTTTTGGGGATCAATAACCATATAGCGTTCACTGCCGGGTGTCGGTCAGTGGCCACTACATAATCCTCACATGCAGCCCTTGTGGCGGCCCATTTTTACTTAACATAATTAATCTGAATATTTAAATAACAGGTTTACCCACTTCCGTAGTTTAAGCTGTGGAGATTAATTGGTGGAACAATGTCGTATCCTCGCCTAAAATGTGTGAACCTAGATATTAATAAAATGTTAAACTATTTCTTATTTTGACCGTGTTAACATTATTTACCAATTTCATTGATTATCTCTTATCCTCACTTGATTATGATTTGTGTATCTCTTACTCAATCCAAATCCTTGTATACTATTTCATTAATCCTGGTCACTCTCGATTCTTATCATAACATCATCAATCATCATATTTGTACACTTATCAATTTTCATTCTCTAACAATTAATCCGAAGTTCTCATCATATTTATTCCTAAGTTATATTTCTACTTGTTTCATTATTCTACAAATCAACATATCTCTAATTCATTTCATGTGCTATAACATAGCATATTACCCAAGTCCATATTTTTCTAACCTAATCATTTTCATTTCACTAATCAATTGTATACTTTATTTATAGCATCATTACATATGCACAATCAAATAAACTGCACATGTAATCTCAACTACACAACATTGCATACTGTCACATAAAATCTTACAAACGCTTAAATCTTAATCATTTCCGAGTTTTAATTCGAATTAAAACTCTAATCCTATAAATGCTCTACTTCACATTTTCTACACATTTTTCATCTCTGTCTTGATTCCATTTCTAAGTCATTTAGTCAACTAATTTTCTCTACTTCACTTATGCAAATTCTAACTTAATAATTCATTACTAATTTAATCTAGTTATTCTAATTACTATTATTTTACTTATTATTTATATTTCTAACTTAATCATCTTCTATTTAAATCTATTTCTAATTTAACTTGGGTTCGACCCGGATCGATCTCACCCGGTTTGGCCCATTAGGCTCGAAGTCCATCTTTGACCGATATGGTTCGGTTAAGGCCTTACTGATTCCTAAAACCTATTTTAATTATCTTAAGGCTCAATTCTAGATTTTTGGAGCCCAAATTATTTATTTGGCCCCCTTACCTATTTATCGGGCCCAATGCCCATTTCTAATTTTCATTTGGCGTAATTTATACTTCTAAGTCCACTTATAACTATTTTCAATTATTCAAGCCCATTTCATTTTTATTTCCTAAGTCCAATTTCCTAAATGAGTTATTTATTTGGACCCTTCCAAGTGTAGTAATCGTAACTGACATTTTATTCTAAGAAGATTCATAATTGACATCACCACAGTATCCAAACGACAGCAACGCTACATATATCATTACAAGAAGAGAATGGAATAAATATGGACAGGTTCCTAACCTCTTAATACCGCATTTTGAATAGAACTTTGATGTTTCTCTTAGGTAAGGAACTTTGCTGGACTTGTTGCCTGAAATCATAAGACAAAAGAATAAGTGCAATGTTACATAAACAAAAAAATGATTCTTAAGAAAAAAAAAACAAATTACGAAGACCAGAACAAAACAAAAGCATTGCATGTTAAAGAGAGTTGGATGGAAACTATATATTATATTCCCTTGATCCCAATAGCTAGAAACCATAGATGTGTCCACACAAGAAGCACACTTAGTAAGACGACTCGATGCAAGCAGCAGCTAAAAAAGTTCAATAGAGAGGGCAAGTAGGCTAATTGACACTTTGTTCTTCATTTTCAGTACTTACTAAAGTTTCCTCAATCGGTTACAGGACTGCAGCAACCAGTTTCTTTGAACCTCTTGTCTAACGCCGTCTTATTTTCACCATCATTATCCTTTGCACTCTCCTTATTCCCTTTATTCTTCTTCCCAATTTTACGTGTAAACCTGCAACAACGATAAATATAATATAATTTTCATTATCCATTTGTTCTTTTAAGTGTGCTTCACATAAACTACAAGCTAAAGCTACTTATTATTAAGAAGCTATGAGGCTACTTTGAACTTACCCAAGACATTTTTAGCAATCCATTTAGAACTCTCCATGAATTATTTGTTATTTCACAGTGAATCCAGCTTCCTCAACTCTTTCAACATATCAATGAAGTCAAATATTATGTCAATTTATCATCCGGTAGAGTAGCTTCTGAACCAATTACCAGAAAAACTAAATGTGTGTGTGTGTGTGTGAGAGAGAGAGAGAGAGAGAGAGAGACTTTATGTTGAAATTACAAAAATTATTAAAACTAGGCAATACACAAGTGGGACCTCTAAGTCTCTATAAGGATATGAAACCCGAAGTTTAAAACACATCAAGCTGATAACATATAATGCGTTATGGAAATTTAACATCTTAACTCATGTCTAATAGGATTCAAAATTGGCGTTGACATTTAGACTACAACAAAAAAACAATGCAAATGAGCGGGGATGGGGAAAATGGATTTAATAATGAGATACGAAAAAATGATTGAAAACATAATCCCAATTGGTGAAAACATAGGTGAGTTACAACCTTCCTCAACTTCTTGATCAAAGCCATAGCCTTCCTCTTCAAACCCTCTAGAACCTGCCCATTTACCAAGACAAATATAGAAGAGAGACGATAAGAGCGCAAACAAAATCGCATAAGTAATCAAAATATCATCATGGTTCAAGTTGTAATGCTTTTGAAAACACACATGTAACCACTTAGGCCCATATCTTGGGACTCTTCCGATAATAGAAGAGTCTATAACTAACATCAAACATATAAGAATAAAACCCTAAGGTGATATACAAAATTACAAATACAGACAGCTTGAGCACAACAAATAACAATAATTGTAACAAAGGACCAAATAAAGTTTCACTAAACTCTTTTTCAAAAGACAAATTAAGGATAGTAAATGAAATTTGACAACCGTAAACTAATGCAAAATATATAGTAAAAATCCAATAAATTTATGGTTAAATTAAAATCAAAGGATAACTACAAATTTACAGAACTTCAAATTGATACATGCTATTTTTACATGTATTTTGGGTCAATTAAAGGTTGTATTTGTGACATACATGTGTATTTGGGCGAAAAGTGATTAAAATCCATATTTTGAGCTAGATGATGTGTTTCTACTTGTTTGAGTGATATTCAAGTATAAAAAGGCCAAAAAGTCCGTTTGGGCAAGGTTCGGATGAAAAACGAGCAAGAAAAGTCGGAAATAGCAAAGAGGAGTTGAAGCATGGGTAGAAGTTCCCACTCGGTCGAGTTCGAAGTCAACTCGGTCGAGTGAGAAATGAAGAGGAAAAATGGAAGTTGGTTAGAAATTCTAACTCGGTCGAGTTGCATTCTGCCTCGGTCAAGACAGCTTTCCGGGTCGAGATAAGATTATGCACATTTTATGATTTTGAGCCCATCTTGAGCCCAATTTAGCCTTAATTGTATATGGAGGCTCCCAAACTCGAAATTAGAGACTTGGATATCATCACATAGCATATTGAAGAGGAAACCAACATCAAAAGATCAAGATCAAGACGACGATTAGGTTCTTATTCACTTTCTCATTTTTATTATTTCGAATTATGTTTGTCTATGAACATCTTTGTGTTACGAACATGGATATGAGTGAGTAGTTCTTTATTATTCTAGGGTTTTGAAAGTAGGTTTTAACAATGTTTGATTAATTGAAGTTTCTATTCTAGTTAATGATTGTTATTCGTTATCTATGTGTTGTGATTGATTTTTATGAATAGTTAACGATCACTTAACTACTTCTACATAATTCATAAGTTTGCTTTGAAAGGAAGAATTTGTGAATGGAAAGACAACATATAGCGTATTTGTTGAGCGCTCTGAAAGGAGGTGAGATAAGTGCATAGGCATTGGTCTAAGATCGATTGGGAGTTTGTTAGGTCTAGTCGACTTGAAAGGGTGGCTAGGGATAATGAACCTACAAATAATTGCTTCGAAAGGAGAGTTAATATATATGAATTCTGTCTAATAGCGATAATAATCGTTGCTAGTTTAGAATAATATGGTTGTCATACTTAGTTAATTCTAAAATTAATTCCCTAGAATTTGTCTTCCAGTCTTGATTATTTGATAAAGTGTTTTCTTGTTCTTAAAACTTGAGTGTTAATTAATAGTTTAGGAAAATTAGTTTAATAATCAAATCAATCAAATTGAGAGCTTAGTTAGGAGTGTTTTAGGATATTTAGAGTATCAAACTAGTCATTAAGTCAGTCCTTGTGGGATCGAGCTTGCTTGCCGTTATGTACACTCGCACCCGTACACTTGCGGATAGTTAGGTTATAAAATAGGCGAACAAGTTTTTGGCGTCGTTGTCGGGGACTGAGTTTAGTATCTTAGTTTTTATTCTAATAACTAGAACAAGACTAGACTAGGCAACAATATATTTTTGCACATTTAATTTTTGTTTTTATTTTTATCTATTTCGACTTTACGTGGGTATTTTGTGTTAATGTTTTCAGGGATTGTGCATGCATACCAGGTCTAAAGGAAAAGATCATCTTGTTCCTTGTGATCCGGAAATTGAAGCTACAACCCGAAGACGCAGAGCAAGGAGAAATCAAACAGTTGAGATGGAAAATCCGCCGAATCAAGAAGAGGTTATGAACCGCATTCTGTTGGCACTGGCCAATTTGGATGACAGAGTCACAAGCATCCAACAACAACAACCTCCACAACATCCAGTACTTCCAATAGGAAATCAGAATAATAAAATTAGAATGATGATGAGGACACTTCTCCAATAAGTGATTGTCTTCGTCCTCTGCCGAATCAGAATCCTAGAGGAGTACAACCGCCACCACTTAATGCACACAGTTTTAAGCTCAAACCAGCATTTATTAATATTGTGCAACAAAATCAGTATGGTGGTACTACATTGGAAGATCCGAACACACATCTAACTAAGTTTCGGAGAATGGCTGATATGATAAAAATCAACCATGTACCGCATCAGTAAGTGAAGATGAGGCTCTTTCCTTTTTCCTTAAATGATTGAGCATTGCAGTGGTTTAATTTGTTAGAGGATATCACTGAGTGGGAGGAGTTGAGTGCAAGGTTTCTGTTGAAGTACTTCCCACCCAGCAAGATGCTGGAGCTGCAGAATAAAATCACACAGTTCAGACACTTGGATCAGGAGCCACTGGGTGAAGCATGGGAAAGATTCAGAGATTTACTCTGAAGCTGTCCTCAGCATGGGTTCACCAGGAAATAACAAATCTCTAAAATTTAAAATGGCTTACTTGCACCAACTAGAGATCATGTAGACGTTGCAGCAGTAGGGAGTCTGATGGAGAAGAGCGTGAATTCTGCCTTCGCTATTCTAGATGCTATGTCTAGAACCAGTTATTAGTGGCAAAATGAGCGAAATCCGCCAAGGAGAGTGGCTAATGTAGTTGAAGTGGAATCAAATCAGAATTTGGCCACTTAGATATCAGCTTTGACGACCCAAATGAACTTGTTGAGCCATCACAGTAGCAGCAACCCTAAGAACAGATGGAATATGTGAACTCTGTGAATCAGCGGAATTTCAATAATTACCAAGGTAATCAGCCAAGGTATAATCAATATTCACAAGGCAACCAATATCTTCAAGGGAATCGGAATTACTCAAATTTGTCTTCTGGAAATTCGAAGAATGCTCTTACTCCTCCACCAGGGTTCACAGTCACAAATGGAATCATACATGATGGACGAAACCCAACTCCAGAAGAGTTATAGAAGCACAAGCAGCAAAGTTTGAGGAGAAGTTAGCTCAGCTGGAGAAGAAAATGGAAGGAAAGCATAATGAGCTGAGTAAAAGCATAGCATGTATTAGCGTAGAATTGAAAAGTGTGGCATCAGATACCCATCATCTGATTAAAGCATCAGCAGCCCAACATAAGCAAGGACAGTTTCCCAGTATACAGTGGTTAATCTAAGAGAACACTGTCACACCATTCAATTAAGAAGTAGGACCGAATATGAAGGACCGAATATGAAGGACCGAAGAAGCCTGTGGTGGAAGGAAAAATCATTGAACAAGAGCACTTGGAAGAACAGTGAACCGAAAGGAAAAGACAAAGAAGCTGAGAAACCAATAGAGAGGGGGATTACATTTGAAGGTGGCCCAAAATATGTTCCTCCCATTTCATATCCTCAAGCACTAAGAAGAAAGAAAGTGGACGACCAGTTTGCTAAGTTCTTAGACATCTTCAAAAAGATTCAAATCAATATCCCATTCATAGATGCACTTCAACAACTGCCCAATGCGAAATTTCTCAAGGAACTGATAGCGAAGAAAAGGAAGCTTGAAGATTATGAGACTGTCAACTTGAGCGAGGAGTGCAGCGCAGTGATTCAAAGGAAATTACCACTGAAGCAGAAAGATCCAGGTAGCTGTACAATTGCTTTCAAAATAGGTAATGACACATTTGATAGAACACTTTGTGATTTAGGAGCTAGCATTAATCTTATGCCCTTTTCTATTTTTGAAAAATTAGGAATAGGCACAATTAAACCTACCACAATTGCACTTCAAATGGCTGATAGATCTCTGACCTATCCTAGGGGGATAGTAAGTAGATAAATTCATATTTCCTGCAAATTTTGTGGTCTTAGATATGATGGAGGATAAGGATGTTCCTATAATTTTAGGTCGCCCGTTTCTAGCAACGAGTAGTGCTTTAATTGATATCTAGAAAGGAGAACTCACACTTAGAGTGAATCAGGAAAAATTGACATTCTCTATTTATAAGGCCATGAAAATGCATGATGATGAAGAGGTTAATCAAGTTGAAACATGTAGTGTTATAGATAATTTAGATACTACATTTCATGGAGAAATTCTTGCACCAAGTGATTCTGATGCATCAAAGAGTTGTATTACAAACTCAATTTTTTATGTGAAAGACATTGATGCTATTAATCTTGATCTCGTGGAAGGGCTTAGTGCTTTGAATGCTTTGCAGGAAAAGAAGATGGAAGATGCAGAGAAGGAGGACATCACTGAGAAAGTTGTGAAAGAAGTACATGAGGAGAAGATAAGCGGGCTTGAGCTAAAACCATTACCGGAGCATCTGAGATATGAATTTCTTGATCTTGAGAAAAAGCCACCGGAGCGCACAAAAAGGGTCCATGGTCAAATGATAAAGAATCGACACTTTGAACCCGGTGAACAAGTTCTCTTGTTCAATTCGCGGTTGCGATTGTTTCCCGAAAAGTTGAAGTCACGATGGAGGGCCCCTTTTATAATCAAGCATGTTCAAAAGTCGAGCGTAGTGGAATTGATGGATGCACAAGGAAGTACATTCCTTGTAAATGGTCAAAGGATCAAGAAATACTACAACTCAAGTCAAGTTACAACCGTAGATGATCTACGGTTGACCGAGCTAAACTAAATCCAAAAGGTCATCGAGCTAAAGACGATAAGCACTAGTCGGGAGGCAACCCGATGTTTTTATTTTATTTTAAATTTTCATATTTTTAAATTTTATGTTTTGAATGTTTTAATTTGTTTGTTAGTGAGCATGGGAAATATGATGTAATCGAAGAAGCAAGGAAAGGAGTGAAAAGGATGAGAGAAAACAAGTAAAAATAGAGTTAGAAGGCTAAAACAGGGGAATTTTAGGGAAAAAACGGAGCAGTTCTAGCAAGTTTGACTTGGTTGAGGCCACCAGAACTTGACCGAGTCGTAGATCAAAACACGGCCAAGGCATTTTTAACTCGACTGAGGCGCAGTTCAAGCCAAAAACTAGCCCATTTCCAGAAATGCCAGACCTCGACAGAGTCGCAGGTAACTCGGTCGAGTCGCAGGTTATAAACTCGATTTCTTTCCCTCTTCTTCCAATTTTTTTTTTTTCACTTCCTCTTCATGGGTCAACAACAAGACGAAAGATGGATTATGGAGACAGAGTGGCGCCAACAATAAGATGCACGGTGGGCCCAACACGAACAACATTAAGCATATCAACAGCAACAGTTGGATGCTATGGCTCAATTCTGGCAGCCATGGGGATTTAAACCTCCCTCACTACCACCGCTTCAGTAGCACTGTAAGTTCGTACCAAGATGTATCCCTCTTTTCCCTACACACTTGGCTTCGACCAAATTTGGGGGAGGGGATGGATAGCGATACATCTTGGCAACAGTTATGAGTATTACATTATATTCAGTGTTATTGTTTTGGAGTAGTGTCTTGTGTTGGTTGTTACTTTATTGTTACGTCTTCTTGTTGAAGGGTCCGTGTGCCCAATAAATGATTTGATTGATCTGTCGTATTAGTTAGTGTTATTTTATGTTTTGCATTTTACTTGTGTTTTTAGGTTGATTAGGAGTCGTAATCTTGGTTCTTGATAATCATAAAAAAAGTGTTAGATGATAATTTGTCAATGATGAAATTGATTGTTGGAAGTAAATGAGGGCAGGACACATACTAGAGCATGATAGGCAGTTGGAGACAAAATTGAGCTTAGACTTGAACAATGATCACATATTAGCCTGTGTGGTTTTGAGCTTTATATGTACTCTTATCTAGAGAGTAATTTTATCATTTTTTCGGTGTGAAGTGATTGATCACATAGTATTTAGTCTCCAAAACTTGCCTTGCATCTTTATAGAAATGTGTCAAGAACATGTTGTGACATAGGAAATGATATTAGGCATTCTTTTGCTAAAAGCCATAGTTTTTAGCCTTTAAAAATAATCCTTTGTACCCAAAATTTTGAAAAATCCCTAGTCAGCCATTTTGAGCTTTAAGCCTTATATTTCACAGCCTTATTTTTCGGGTTAGGAATAGTTTGATTAGTCCAATGCATAGTCACTTATATCTAAATGCATCCCACCTAACCTTAAGCCAACATTACAGCCAAAAATAAAGAACTGTTGATTCTTTGTCACACATGTCAAGTATGAGCTCTAATTTAGATAATAGGCAAGCATATGGTAGACGATGCATGTGATTCAATGTGAGCGTAAATACTTCCCATATCATACACTTGAGAGATGAGCGATACACTTATCCGGTGAGGATTTTTGTTTTAAGTTTAATGTCTCAAAAGTAGTTGAAACCTGCCCTGTCACTAATGCTCGGATGTTATGTAGTTGGTTCTGGAAGGAAAAAGAATTTTTGAGACATGAAATGTCATCTAATAGCCCTAAAAGTTTGTGGTCATTGTGGTGTTATGCTTTGTGTTATTGTTCGGGACGAACAATGGTTAAGTTTAGGGATTTTGATACATGCTATTTTTACATGTATTTTGGGTCAATTAAAGGTTGTAATTTGTGACATATGCATGTGTATTTGCGCGAAAAGTGATTAAAATCCATATTTTTAGCTAGATGACGTGTTTATGCTTGTTTAAGTGATATTCAGGTATAAAAGGTCAAAAAGTTCGTTTGGGCAAGGTTCGGATGAAAAACGAGCAAGAAAAGTCGGAAATAGTAAAGAGGAGTTGAAGCATGGGAAGAAGTTCCCACTCGGTCGAGTGAGGAATGAAGAGGAAAAATGGAAGTTGGTCAAAAATTCTGACTCGGTCGAGTTGCATTCTGCCTCGGTCGAGACAGCTTTCCGGGTCAAGATAAGATTATGCGCATTTTTATGATTTTGAGCCCAGCCTTAATTATATATGCAGGTTCCCCAAACTCAAAATTAGAGACTTGGATATCATCACATAGCATATTAAAGAGGAAAGCAACATCAAAAGATCAAGATAACGATTAGGGTTCTTATTCACTCTCTCATTTTTATTATTTCAAATTATGTTTGTCTATGAACATCTTTGTGTTATGAAAATGGATATAAGTGAGTAGTTCTTTATTATTCTAGGGTTTTGAGAGTAGGTTTTAACAATGTTTGATTAATTGAAGTTTATATTCTAGTTAATGATTGTTATTCATTATCTATGTGTTGTGATTGATTTGTATGAATAGTTAACTTGATCGCTTAACTACTTCTACATAATTCATAAGTTTTCTTTGAAAGGAGGAATTTGTGAATGGAAAGACAACATATAGCGTATTTGTTGAGCGCTCTGAAAGGAGGTGAGATAAGTGCGTAGGCATTGGTCTAAGATCGATTGGGAGTTCGTTAGGTCTAGTCGACTTGAAAGGGTGGCTAGGGATAATGAATCTACCCGTTAATTGCTTCGAAAGGAGAGTTAATATATCTGAGTGTCGTCTAATAATGGTAATAATCATTGCTAGTTTAGAATAATTTGGTTGTCATACTTAGTTAATTCTAAAATCAATTCTCTAGAATTTGTCTTCCAATCTTGATTATTTGATAAAGTGTTCTCTTGTTCTCAAAACTTGAGTGTTAATTAATAGTTTAGGAAAATTAGTTTAATAATCAAATCAATCCAATTGAGAGCTTAGTTAGGAGAGTTTCAGGATATTTAGAGTATCAAACTAGTCATTAAGTCAATCCTTGTGAGATCGACCTTGCTTGCCGTTATATACACTCGCATCCGTACACTTGCGGATAGTTTGGTTATAAAATAGGCGAACACAAATTCCCCGAAACATAAACCTATCCAAACAATATCTGTAGAATCATCCAAAATATGTGTAAGAAAGTACAAACCCACCAAAACCCTATGATTTCCTCAAAGTGTCAGATACAGATTTGTGAATCATTAAAAAAAAAAACAAACAAACAAACAAACAAACAGCAAGATTGAAATAATAATTTTGAATTGTATTTGCTCCTTGTGATGATTCTTTCAAGATCACCGTTTTCTGATAGAAAACCCTGATAACAATAACATGTAAGAAAAATAAAAATAAACAAAAAGAAGTCATTTGGGGACAAGGTGTGCTCATAAATCCCCATCTGTTCTTGGTAAATTATCATACGACTATGCTGAATTTGCATCGGTGTGTTCTAAAACCAACCATCAACAGCATGTCCATATTCATGATAAGCAAGAGTTCGTCGCTCTAGCTTGCTAATGACTTGACAAATTAATTTCAGAAAAAGAAATGACTAAATTTAAACCAATAATAGAAGACTCGTACACGGTAAAGGAAATCATCGGAAAAAATGCTACAAGATTTACATACATATTTTGGAAAGGAAACAACAAGAGAAGATAACTTGAATGAATACCATGTTCTTCTTCTCAAAACCTCCAATAACACGATCAATTGCAGAAAGTGCATAAACTCCATGATTTCTGATTTGGCCTCGTTACAACCAGCTGTTACATCTTTCAAGAAAACTAAATCATTAATTAAACACACGTTGATTTAGCTAAAACTGATATTAGGAATAAACATTTTTTTGGATAAAGAGGGAACTACCATTTTTATCAGCTTTATTTCAACTAGGGGAAAGATCTAAATTCCGAATAAAATTGGGCTAACTTTATTTTTGGAATTCTTATCCATTTTCATGAATGGCTCTTTACCCATTCTTGAATTCCTATTTGTTGAACTAGATAATCACGGGTGAAAGAACCCTGTTGGTACCCAAGAGGATCATTATTATTCTGTAGACTCTAGATTCCTTGAATCGAGCAATTTTAAATTTTAAAATTTGGGAAAAATTGATTCAACACTCAAGAGTGAGTGAGAAAATGGGGGTGAAAAAGAGCTACATAAGGTGTGGTGAAGCAATGCCGGGGCACGGTAGACGGAGATGCACGACGTCAGCGGAGTGCCATAGGGAGGGGCTCTGCAGTGGAGAAGCAGAGGAGATGCTAGGATTTGGAGATCTTCACCTTTACAAAATTGCAAAGAAAATATTGATAACATGTTAATAAAATCTATTTTATTTTTTACTTGTTTTAAAAAATAATTAAATACACAAATACATAAAATAACTACGTTTTAAAACTCCGACGTCTATTTACGAAAATAAGTTTCGCTAATAGACTACAATTTTCAAAAATTGTTGACAAATATGTAGTCTATTTGCGTAAAAAATGCACTCATAGACTACATTTTACAAAAATCGTGCACAAAAGCGTAGTCTAGTAGTGAAAAGATGTGTTATTACACTTAGAAAAAATCGAGGTATATATGTGGTCTATTAGCGAGTTTTTGTGCGAATAGACTACACTCTTGGCAAAAACCATAGTTAATACTCTAAAAGAGTAAACTTTTGTAAAAAATCGAGGTCTATTTGGTATATTCTATTAGCAAAATTGTTGTAGCTGTTGAATATTTATACTTAGAACTTGAATTTATTTAGATATATTAAAAAGTCTATATAAAAGCTATAAGAGAGTTAAGATTGTAAATTGTATTTTACCACCAAAACATTTTATGTTATTTATGATTATTAGTACAAGGACCAACTTTTGACTTTTTTTTTTTTTTTTTCTTCTTCCTTCTTTCTAAAAATTTATTTTTCAAAATTTTAAATACAAATAATATTTTGTATCTTAACCATTTCTTATGTATTGTAATCAAATTAATCATCTATTTATGATCTTTAATTTGACTTCCATATCTCATAGATAAAAGTGTGATATTATATTAAATAAAATAAAGTTGTTTATTAGTTGGTTATATGGTTAGATCATAGTACTTATTTAGGATGTTTATTGGTGCCATGTTCAAGCTGCAAATAAGAATTAGTTAAATACTCCCTCCGTTCCAAAATAGATGATGTTTTAGCTTCTTAATTATTTTCCAAAATAATTAATGTTTTATGTTTTTTTTACGATTTCTCTCTTTTTTTGCCCCTATTTAAATCCAAAAATATGTTTGACTTTTCAACCTTCCACTCACATTTGATTTCATCAAATCTTATCTCCACAAATTTTATGGGGTAAATTTGGTAATATATTTGTTTCTTAATTATTCCATTTTTCTCTAAAACATCATCTATTTTGGAACGGAGAGAGTATTTTTTTTAAAGGAACTATTGAACAATTTTTAATAATTCATTTTTTTTTTTTATCTTTCTATATGAATTTTTTTTATAAATTAATTTGTATCAATGCTAATATACATATAAATGTGCGTGTCTGTTTGTAAAGAAATAAAATGGAGTCAAATACGTAAAAAATAATTCGTTCAATTGCTTATCAAACATTTTCAATATTTTAATTATGTATATATCCCTAATGATAAGTTTTTGTCATATCACTACTCTGGCAGTTTGTTTCTTTGTCAACATCTCTTTTTAATTTTTTAATAAGTAGTGTGTTGTTATATTTATGTTTGTTTTAACATAAATACTTAATCGAATAATTTGTGGTTATTCGCATAGGTTAAGAAGGACATAGACTGACTAAAGGTATGTTTGAGTTTTAAAAAAATAATTTATTATATAGGTATTTTTATTTGTTATATTTAATATACAAAATTGGCAAGGGGCAAACATGTATTTACGGTATCTAAATATTTATTATATATAATAAACAAATTTTAAATATTATTTGATGAAGTATACAATGTTGTTAGTTTTAAATAATAAAATAAGATAATGTTTAAATTAGCTAAAATATTATTCTCACTTCCGTTGCACTAATAAAACTAGTTTGTTTTAAAAGACAAAAAGAAGAAAGGAAATTGAGTGGGAGATATAACCATCCATGTTGTCCCCATTCTTTTTGCTCTTTTTTCTCTTTGCATTCATAAAAATATCAAATACATGTCTATATATAGAGAGAGTGGAGCCCCTTTCAATGAAAGATTTCAATCCCATACAACTCTATTGTCTCTCAATTTAATGCACATTTCAAACAAGTAGGATATAGGTACTAACTTTAGGTGCCACAAGAATCTACCATAATAATAATAATAATAATAATAATAATAATAATAATAATAATAATAATAATAATAATAATTTTATGTTATGTAATAATTATTTTTTCATATTAGCTCGTACTAAAGTCAAAATAAATTTCAAATTTACTTCGTTCATATAAGACTATATCTGAATATTTTGTTAGATACACAGTATAAATAAGATATTTTCTATAACACTATGTTTTTAATTATGAATGTATATGAATCAAATTATTTTAAATGAATTTGCCATTTGAATTCAAATAGTTCGATTCAAATCCAAAAAAAATGAATCAAAATGACTAAGAAACAAACAACAAAAAAAAAAAAAAAATCTTTTTAAACAACAAAAAATGGTCTTAAATAATAAGTATGTGTCACACTTTATTATTAGAGACAACTTATTGTCACTAGTTAATCATATTAATAACTCGGACGCAAATAATATATTTAAGATGACAAAAATGGTCTCAAATGCGTCTCAAATATTTTTTGCAACAATTAGTTGCCTCTAAAAGTAGCCGTAAAATGGAGTAAAATAACTTATGATTAGTGACTAAAATTGTTGTCTCAAAAAATATTATACCAAAAACCTCTTTTATTGTAGTATCATTTAATTATATTCATATACAAATTCAATTATGTTTAAGTTAAACTTTTTTTAATATATGTAATGTTCATGGTTTCATTTCCCATATTTGGGGAAGTAAAAGAAAAGAGCTTTCGAATGTACGGCTTGTGCACAAGCTTGTCATTCATATATGTTCCTTCACTTAGTTAAACTAACAAATTTTTAAGCTCGATTAATAAATGAATATAGTTTGAATATATTCAAATGTATTGAACATTTCACAAAAAATAAAGAGCTCGATTAGGTTTAACTCGTTTACAGTCTTATTGGACAACTTGTCGCCGAAACTGCGAGGCGAGTGTCTTTTAATAATAATTTTCACCTTGTTTGCCTTTTTCTTTTTTTTCTTTTTTTTTTACGTAAATATGAATATATATGTAGAGTATTCTAAATGCTTCAGTCTTCATTTTTTATATTTTTCTTTGAATTTTGTACATTGAACAAAATGGGTACAATTCTAAAGGCCATATTTTAAAAACTTGACTCAGGCATTTAGGACTTCGTCCCCAAGAGTATGATGATGTTGAACGCCCAACAATTCTGTCCATTTGAACTGGTCCACCAACACTTCATTGCTCTGTTGATCTCACACACTTGCTTTTCCAGTCTACTTGCCCACGCTCGGCCGATATTCCCGGTGGTCCCAGCATCGAAAGTTCACGATTTCACCTCTCTCCTAGGTGTTGCCTCGCACTTATTGGTATAGTCGGACCTGATTTTCACATAGGTGTCCCCCTCTTCTCGTTTGCGCCTTAGATCTTGATAGACTTTTTAGTCTGCTACCGACTTATGGTAGTTTCGGCTTTGTTTATTTCTCATGGGCTTCGCGCAACGTTGGGTTTATTTAGCTTTTCTATCTATATTTTTTAGAGCATTTTTTGGGCTTACTTCTTTTCTTGTAAAACACAATGTTTTATTTTATTTTATAAAGCAAGTATTCAACGACTAAGGCTCAGTTAGACATGGTTAGGTCCAATCCTGAGTATCGAATATTATTTGTTACAATAAAAAAGATGAATCCATTTGTGCCTGAAAATTAAATGTGTATGATTGTATGGGTAATAATGAGGGAGCTGGTGTAGGATTTTAGGCACCCAATTTTATTAGATTTGAAAGTAATATGGTTTTGATTAATTTTTTTTTTTGGTAGTAATAGAGTTTGAAGAAGAATTTAGAAATAATTTGTTTTGAATGTTAGATGTAAAAAATGAGATACATAGATAAGGAAAGTGGTGGTGGATAGTTACTAGACGAGGGCATAGTATTCTCCGGAATTAAATGAAGTAAATGGATGGGGCCTATGACTCAGAAGGAAAGACACCCACACATGCGCGCATACAGATAACAAATATGAGAGAGGGAATAGCATTAGCATTAGCATGTGTGTGTGAAAGGGATGGTGACGATTGAACAGTAAGTTTGATGTATGTGAACAGTGAATGCTAAGGACGGACAGTACCAACCCGACCAGTGCTCATGTATCTATGCATTTGCCGGCATCCCATTCCTACCTATTTGCTTCCCACACACATCACCCAACCCTAATTTCCTCCCCATCCCTATTTTATAAATGTTAATTTGGATAGGAAAGGTGATTATTATAAATATATTTGATTGATGAGTTGAAAAGGAGCATGTTGTTTTCCCAAAGTCCCTAGACAAATATGATGTTTTGTTTGTGTCTCACAAATCCCACCATTCTTGTTCGGTTTTCCAACTCTCTAGAATATTTATCTCTCTTGTCTAGTCATATTTCAGTAGTGATATCTTGTCTCCAGCTCCTTTTCTTTACTCATCAAATCAGTTAGGTTTAACTTCTTATCATAATATATTAGAGGGCCGGAGAGAGAGGTATAATCAGCCTCCCACTATATAATATAGCAGCCTTTTCTTTACTCCCACTCTCATCTTTTATACCTGGCCTTCACCTCAATTTCACTCTCTCATGGCGGATCCCTACTTCAACAACATTGGATATGGAACATGGTTCAACCCCATCCACTTTGCCCCTCATCCTCCTCCTTCTTCCACCTCTTTCAACTTCTACAACATGACACATCAGGATGAAACCCCGCCTTCTCCCCCATTAAAGGAGGCTCTCCCCCTCCTCAGCCTGGGCCCAACGATAAGAGAATCACAAGACCAAGACGAAGACGACGACGAAGACGAAGATGAGGAGGAATCAGTTACTCTCAATTTAGGGCTCTCCACTCCTACTTCTCATATCACACAAAATAGTGGAAATAGACATGAGCAACAAGTCCCCGTTGCGAACACAAGCCCACTAAATAAAGGCCAGTATTGGATCCCAACCCCGGCACAGATTTTGATTGGCCCTACCCAGTTTTCTTGCCCTCTTTGCTTCAAGACCTTTAACAGATACAATAACATGCAGGTATAAATATATTTATCAAAATTTCACGTATGCTATCCAACTATCCATCTAAATGTTGATGGAGATCAAATGGAAGTTAGACTATAATCCGTTTGCTGGATTTTTTTGGGTCCTTGGACTTTTAGGTTTTTGGGGATCTGCATATCTTTCTACCTGCAGGTCCAACTGAAAGCTAGCTAGCCTCTCTTTATTTGATTGAACAACCAAACAGAGCCATTATGCTTTTTGTCCTTGAAGTTTGTATCATACAATACACATTGGCAGGTCTGTCTACATGTCTGTACACACTGAAAACATTTCTTTTCTTTTTTCCCCTCGGAGGATAAAAGATATCTGCACACTCAACCATACCAACCTTAACATTAACACACCAGATCATCAGAGTACTACCTCTTACTTCATCAACATTTCTAAATCACCATCTCATTTCCACAAAATATTCTTTCTTCCAATAACAAATACTAAAACCTAACAAATTAAAACAAAAAATAAAAAAAAATAAGTGGGCTTGGCTTGGGGTCCCAAGGCTAGCCCTAGATGCCTAGCTCGGTCGAGTATGTGATCATTCTTGTATTCGTTAATTTACATGTTATGAAATTTATATTATACATTTTATGTGTTTTTCGGGAGAATTAGTTTAATGGGTAGAGCATCTTGTAACTTAAAAAACATGTCTTTTCCAAAATTTTCTCAAATTCGACAATAATGAATATATGTATTGTATACTTTAAAAAAAGGTTGTGGACCTAAGGCTAGCCCTAGGTAGCTAGATGATGATTGTTGTATTGTGCAGATGCATATGTGGGGTCACGGATCCCAATACAGAAAAGGACCGGAATCACTACGGGGCACGCAGCCGACGGCGATGCTTCGGCTGCCATGTTACTGCTGCGCGGTGGGTTGCCGGAACAACATAGACCACCCGAGAGCGAAGCCGCTTAAAGATTTCAGAACACTCCAAACACACTACAAAAGGAAGCACGGTATTAAGCCATTCATGTGCAGGAAATGTGGGAAGGCGTTTGCAGTGAGGGGTGACTGGAGGACCCATGAGAAGAACTGTGGCAAGCTTTGGTACTGCACTTGTGGCTCTGATTTCAAGCACAAGAGATCCCTCAAAGACCATATTAAGGCCTTTGGAACTGGTCACTCCGCTTATGGGATTGATTGCTTTGACGACGATGAACCCGCTTCTGAAATCGAACAAGATAATCACTCCTCCAACTGTTAGCCAGCTAGTATCATCATTTACATTACATGCATCTTACCTACCATAATCTTCTTTCCATTTTTTGTGCTATATGCTAGCTCGACTTGCTTATGCTGGAGTTATTTTACTAAGTTAACCCAACTTCTTTTTCTTTTAAACGTGGTTCATCTCTATCTGTCTCTTTTTATTAATTTTTGAGCTTCTTCTTCTTTCATCCTCTTAATGGTGGTCGGGCCTCATTCTTGCACGTACCTGGTGCAGGAAGGATAGAGAATATGATTTTAGGGTTTGATCGGATGATAAGATCGATTTTATGACCTAATGTACAACGGATCTTTGCAACTTGGTCGTTGGAACTTAGACCATCTTTATCCATGTCCTTGGAGGGCAAGGGCATGGTTAGATGACAAAATTTGGAGTTAAAAATTAAAGGAAAAATGCTCAATCATTGATTACCTAGGTTGTGGATGGGGTTGGTCAACCAACCTATTCCACAACCCAACCCCCTTCCACAACCTGCCACATGTCGGTACCTCATTTGTTGTATTAAATTATTTATTGGATATAATTTTAATAATAAATAAATAATATAATTTTTATTTTATAAAAATTATCAAAATTCTTTTTTTTTCCTCTACAAGTAGAATCTAATGTTGATATGTTTTGAATAAAAATTTGAAGCTCTTTATTTTATTCTTTTTATAAATAGTTGGCTCGTCTGAACCGGTCCGATGGGCTAAATCCCCGGCGGACCCCGGGCCGATCCGATAATCTTAGTATATTATAGGAAAATATCACGGGCCGGACGAATATATCTAGGACTAACAAAATTTTGGACCGATAATCTTGATTTATTTTTTTCGATTTCGTAATTCAACTTTTCCAATTTTAATTTGGTTATTATTTTAGCATGTTATTTTAATCGTACCGAAAAAAAAAATCGACTTATTGTAATTACGGAATTCAAATATTTTTTTATTCTTGAAATATATTAGAAAAAGCGCGAAAATAATATGCAATTATTAAACCGTATCAAAAATATTAATTTTATTGGGAAATAAGATCTGTATTTGGATAAAAGAAATTAATATATATTAAAATGTTGGGTTGAGTTGGGTTGTTGATGAAGTGTGAAAATGTATTTTTTAGGTTGTGGAGTAGGTTGTGTATGTGGAAGAGAGAGAAATGAATATTTTATTCATAGATTGGGTTGTGGGAGGTTGTGGGAGGTTGTTGATAAAGATGGTCTTAGACCTTCTTTACCAACACACCCCGCAGCCTAACCTATCAATAAAATATTCATTTCTCTCATTTTCATATTTTATCAAAAATCCAACACAATCCAATATTTCAATAAATATTAATATCTTTTATCCAAATACGTAACTTATTTCTCAATAAAACTAATATTTTTGCTACAATTTAATAATTACATACTTCCTCCGTCCCGAATAAATTTGCACACTTTCCATATTTGGCCGTACCAATCAAACTTGCACACTTCCTAATAAGGAAAGTTATAGCACAATCCACACCCTCAAAATCTCCACCCTCAATCCACCTTTGAAAAGTCAACAAAATCCCCAAAAAGCAATTTTTCTTAATATATGTACCAACCCTCCTATGCAAGTTCATTTGGGACGGAGGGAGTATTATTTTTTGCGTTTTTCGAGGAAAAAAATTATTTTAATTCCACAATTACAATAAGTTTTTTGCGTTTAAATAACATGCTAAAATAATAACCAAATAAAAATTGTAAAAGTTGAATTACGAAATTGGAAAAATGAATTAAGCTACAAATATATGTTTGAAAAAGTAAACGATAGAAATTATGTGAGGAAATAGAAGGCAATGACTCTATTTATAGACGTGGCGATTCGGGTTGCCCTGCCTGGCCGGGCCGGGCCAAAAGTTGGTTAGACCTAGATATAATCTGTTCGGCCCATGGTATTCTCCTATAATATACTAAGATTATCAGGTCGGCCCGCGATCCACCGGACTTTTGGCCCATCGAACCGTTCGATGAGCCAGCTAATACTTCGGAGCTATATTTCTATGGTTCAGTCCATTGAAAATATCGGACAAGCCCATCTATTTATAAAAGGAAAAAAATAAAGAACTTCAAATTTTAATTCAAAATATGTCAACATTATGTTTTACTTGTAGAGAAAAAAAAAAGAATTTTGATAATTTTTATAAAATAAAAATTATATTATTTATTTACCATTAAAACTATATCCAATAAATAATTTAGTACAACAAATGTGGTACCGACATGCGGCAGGTTGTGGAATGGATTGGTTAACCAACTCATTCCACAACCGGGGTCATGGAAATGATGGTCATTCTCACTTTCTTTTTCAATTAAAATTTGTCGTTTTCTCTGCGACCTTCACCAAAGGTCATTGATAAAGTGAGTCTTTATGAAGTACCGGCCCTTTTTGCTTTTACTCTTAAATAACACGTGGAACACATCAACTATGTATATTAATTTATTCGAAATTGTTTCCTACACACCGTGTTTATCAATTCACTCTGGATGTTCAATAATCTGATTCCTTAATTTAGGATAAGATAATTTACAATTCTTAGGAGATACCATTCATTAACTAATAAACATGTGAAAATGTACCCAAGATGAGTAGGAAAGTATGGTACATTATTTCACGGAGAGAATAATGAATTGCCGAATTTCACTTATTTATGTTTTGAACATAAAATATTGGAAGGTCAACACATCTTCCAATATTTTTTAGGGTTCCAGTATTTATTTATATGACCGATCAAATAGATTTAGTTTAGAAGAATTCAAAATTAATTAATAGCACAATCGAGTATATTGATAAATGAATTTTTTTTTTTTTTTTTTGGAATTTTTATGTTAACTCCGTGTCGGGCTCAAACATTTTGCTAAGAAGATCAATAAAAAATAGATGTAAGAGTTCAGCTCACACTATATGAAAAACGGGCTTTTATAATTTCAAATAACTTGTAAAGTGGCGACAAATCATCAAAAAAAAAAAAAAAAAAAAAAAAAAACTAGAGACAAGAATTATCTTCTTAAATATGTATCAGAAAAAACCTTTTTCCATTGTAGCGCAACAAAGACGATTTACCAAACACCAGTACAAATTTTCAAGAGGTAAGATGGCTAACTCTTATAAATTTAGATTCTAAATAAAAAATATTAGATAATTTACCTACAGAAGTAAAATTTAAGAAAATCTACCGCTGCATTGCGCCCCTTAAATTTGTTATGTGTCTTTTTAATTATACTCAACCCCTGAAATTAAGTTTGAAATTACTAATGATATCAATATTGATTCAATTACATTGAGCATTCGATAATGAATAAATTAGATACACTTCCATTTTATTGTATATATTAATATCCTCCTCCTCCTCCCCTCCTTCTCTTCTTTTTTAATAATAAAAAAATACATCAAATAATTATTGGTCGTTCATTTATCTACTAACTAAAGTGTAACTGTATAATGCAGTTTCTAGCGAGTGGTAAGTGAGGTTGTATCCCATAGAGATCAATATAAAAAATACTTGATGACGACAATGTTTATCCTAGTTTATCTAGATTATAGAATTGAGTTGAGGGATTTAACTAATTAAACTAAATAACTAAATAAACTAAAGCATATAAGTAAATCATAACAATAATGCAACGCGATACTGATGAATGCAAATATTCACGATTTATTCTAGAGTGTCAATTCCAACTATTATTCTACCATATAACTACGAATATCCTATTTAATTGTTAAGATCATATTGATGTGATGTTCTCTTAGTGTATCTCAATCTCCCTATATCCACCCGCTTCTAGAGCGATTAAGGTGTTGCTTGTATACATAGACCATCATCCCAATTGGACTTGATCTATACAACTCCTCACGATGCCTAGAAATTACCCCCCATGGTTATTCTCAGCCTCTCACTCTTATTGAATAATTGTGTAATGCGATGTTTGACCATTGATTGTTCTCAGCTCCGAATTATTAAAGTCAATTCGTGTGTGCAAGATTAAGTGATCAAATTAACCAACACTACAACATAAATGAGCTATTGTAACACCCAAAAAGTGTTACATATATATTAAAATATGTTACTATAGACTTTAGGTAACACTTTATTGGTGTTACATTTGTCGGTGCTACCTAAAGTCTAATGTAACACTTTTGATGATCTTTAGTAACACTTTTAATAAGTGTTACATTATGTTTTAAACTGTAACACTTTATGGTAACACTAAAAAAATGTTACATATAATCCCCCTTTATGTAACAGTTTTAATTGAAAGAAAAACTTAAAAATTTGTCATTGCTGGGTTTCGAACTCAGGTTGCTAGATTGCAGGAGTTTAAGCACAATGTCTTAACCACTAGGCTACAATAACCTTTTTAGTTATATTTTTAAGAAAAACAATATATATATAACATTTTATTGTAACATCAATAAAATATACTCAAAATTAAGTTCTCATCAAACTACAATCTAACTTAATTTTATTTAGATTATCCATATCAGTTCGACACAAAGTTTTCATTAATTGTTTTTTCCATTTTCATCCACTCATATATGTATATCACTTATTTTACATCACATTAATTTTATACATCTAATTATTGTATATAAATCTTAAGACACTATCATCAATTTTAATACCATAACTTATGTATTAAGACACCTTAAATATTGTGTTTTATAGATTTTAAATAAAAATATAAACTTACAAGCATGAAGAGACATGACCAAATATCCAAAGTCTAGGTTCTCACACTTAAGAAATGTATTCAAATTGTTAAAGCTACAAGTCTATTTTGTTATTGTTTAGTAAAAATATAATGTGTGTATATATCTATATACATACACACAAATAAGTCGCAAATAAAATTTAATGTATTCTTGATAACGAATAAGTAAATCTTTAGGTACTCTAATAAATAGTTATTTTTGTAAGTCTGAGTCTATCGTTCTCACCACTTATGTTACAGATATTCTATTGTGATAATTAAGATGTAACACATGAGATAAATAAATACACAAATATTTAATTAGTTTAAAATAAAATAAATAATTTTATTAATGACAAGTGTTACTTATTTATAAGTGTTACATAAAAGTGTTACTTATTTAAAAGTGTTGCATAAAAAGTGTTACTTATTTAAAAGTGTTACGTTCAAAGCGTTACATATTCCTAAAGTGTTACATATTCGCAGATGTTACAAAAGTGTTACATGAAAGTGTTACATATTCATAAGTGTTACAAAAGTGTTACATAAATGTCAAAATTTTAAAAGTGTTACAAACGAAGTGTTACATAAAGCCATTTATGTTGTAGTGCAAGCAACCATTCAATATGCATCAACATAAACAATAATTAACGAAACAATAACATTAAATAGAACAATCCATAATTGCATGATGAATAATTACCTACTATGAAAACCTTAGAATAATAAGTCAATACTCCATAGAACAACCAATTATATCAACAAAGTAATAAAAGAACATCATTCTACAATTAAAATAGCAAGAAAAGATAAACAGGAGAATTATGACGTACATGCGTACTCCTCCTAGATTCTGCATGTTCATCACTACTTTTTTCTTAGCTTTCAATACTCTCTAGCTCTTGCTCTTCTCGATGATATACTAGGATTTTCTGTAATGTCATTAATGTATTACTAGCTCTTGTTATATGTAGGGTATATCACTGGATGAAAAATTATAGTAGAAAATCGCACGGATCGTTAAATACTGATCCACAACCACACTCTGAATCAGTCGGGCCGGACTCCAAACCCATGGGTCGCGGTGCATTGAGGTCAAACCAGGTCATGATGGAGCGCAATCCAGCTGAGTCCCGGTATTGGTGTGGTTTGGGCATTTTTGCTCAAGTTATAGCGATCGGTGGTCCTCTCGAGCCATTGCAAGGCATGCTCTGGCCCGCTTAACTCCATTTCTCGTCACTTTGCCCTTGGACTTGTTCCATTCTTCGTCATTGCTCATTTTATCTTAAAGAATACATAAAAAGTGCTACAAAATGAACGAAATCGTGAAATCCACACTAAATGTAAAAACAAGGGTAAACAAGCAAAATTCACATACGTTTCTATCATTTTCTTATGATTTTACCAAAAAAGTACGTGAAAATACCAATAATTAGTTACTACATTTTTATTTAAGTTAAACAATATGACTATTTTTCCTTTAATTACGTTATATTTAAATTGGAGTTAAGTGTCCTAGTGCCCCCACCCTGGCGCCAATGGAGATCCACCGCTGGATACTCAAGTAAGTCATATCTATCTATACTAGTCAAATGTCCTTCAATACGAGGCACGTGGTAAAATATATTTCAACACTCTAATAATATATATTAGTCACTATTTCTTGAATGCCTTCTTTAATGTTGGCATCATTTAAATTACCTGATCCTTCACTACCTGAGCGAATCACATACACTTTATACATTGAATTTTTGCAATCAAAGTTATGGTATTATGTATTTGATTATTATGATAAATATATTTATTACATTAGTTCAATGAATATATAATAATTAGATGCGCTCACCTTTATGAAATAAAATTGATTCATTGTACTAAAAAAAACTCTTTTAAATTAATAAATAATTAATGCATAGATAAATTAATACCTCTCTAAAATAATAAATTCTTACAGTCCCAAGAATATTATTTTATAGAGGTTTTACCGTATTATCCTTCGCCGTTATTTTCAAAAGTCGGCCCGGATGCTACTGTCAACAAATTACTTGACCCCAAGATAGGGGGCTAGAATTCTTCATTGATTAGATCTATTTTCACCTAGGAGGAGGTTGAACTAATCCTTTTGTTTCCGCTTTGACATCACCAGTCCATGCACTGGTGGATTTGGCATCATCATCAGTTTGGAACTTTCTCAATCAAATACGCATATCACTTCATCATGAACTCCTTGCTGGATCTTTTTGGGACTTCATCTCATCCGTCTTCAAGCTTAGGACCTGACCTTGTTTGGCCGTCTTCAAGCTCAGGACCTGACCTTGTTTGGCCACCATGAAGGTCAGGACCTGACCTCTAGCGCTACTATCATTGCCCACTTTTGAGAATTTAGTTGTCGTTACATGCCTTAAACTGCGAACTGCCCCCTTTGTCACATGCCCGACCAACCCTCGATGCACTGGTTATTCACGTTCTCGTTCTCATTCTCATCAGTAATATCATCGGTAGCCGGGATTAGAGATGTTATCATGCAGTTTTCTCAGCTGCGTTTGGATATTTAGTTTCAAAACATAATCTCATGGGAGAAAGACACATTGCCGAATATGTTGTCACCATCGTGAATTGTCTTTAGTATAACCATAATAATCTCATATTCCCCGGCTCCCACATTGAGCCACATGTTGCTATTCTGCTTCCATCATGCCTTTTCTAGACTATCATCAGGCTACAATCTCGTGGCTAGGGCAAACTGCTTTGCCCGATGTCTCTTCGCTTTGTGTCTATTTCGATGGTGGATGGTGTATGTGTCGTTGGACCGTACCAAATTAGATATTTATAATTTCGATTTCCTAACTCTACAAGTAGAGCGGTAAGTCAGGTCGGACCCACAGAGAACGGTAGATTAGTGTTATCTTAATAAATCAAGCGGTTATGAAATTTAAATAAAAGTAGAAGCAAACAATGAAAGCAACAAAGGTGGGAGGGAAGGGGTTTTGATTGTGATTATCAACTAAGAACTACCAAACTACTAAACTAATCAAACTAAATAACTTAAGACAATTAAACACTAAAGATTCAATTAACACAAGAACACAATACAATTAGAATGAGTTTTTGGTTTTTAATAAATTTAAGGAATCTACCCTTGATCTAGTATCCCTTGGGCTTCATGCCCAACTATTGTTGATGCCCAATCCAATACAATTCAAATCCCTATCCCACAAATTACTAAGTCTGCTCTAGCAATCGTGTTATCTCTTACATCTAGCTAATCGAAAGTCTGCTCTTCGACTAACCCTATCCGATTAAACCAATCAAATCAATAAAGCCCCAAGATAGCGGAATAGATTCGACTTGAACCTCGAAAGCTCGGGTTTAGAGGTCGAATTCTACAATATCACCAACGACATCACTCGTTGTTCGCTACTAGGGGAATCAAAGAACCTATAATTACGAATAGTGATCTCTAATTCTAGCAACACATCTACACACTCCCTAGAGGGTGATCAATCTAATAAAAAGCATGTAAACATGAATCAATACCAGCAAATAATGTAGAACACTTGAAATTGCATTAGAAAGGTAACATCAACTAGCAATAGTTACATAATCATTGTCACTCAAAGTTCAACATATGATCAAGGGTAGAAATAGGGGTGCTACTCACCCATTAATACTAAAACTAACAGGAATTCAATGTAAAAGCTAAGAAACATGGTAAACATAAAGATGAAACCAAAAATCTTGATTGGAGAAGAAGATCCTTCAATCCTTTGCCCAATCTTCTTTCTTGGTGATCTTGGTGGCTAGAAATGGTTGTTAGATATGTCCCCCAATGGGTCAAATTCAAAATGGAACTTATATATATATAAGGGAAGAGTTGTCACTTGGGTTTAAGGCAAAATCGCATTCACAATTTTAAAACAGGGTAAACAATCTTGGCCGAGATTCAAGTGTGTCTTGGCCGAGACGAAGTAATGAGGGTTTTATGCTTTGTGACTCGAAGGCTGATCTCGGCCGAGATGCAATTGTGCCTCGACCGAGACGTGAAAAGGGGAATTCAGGATTTTGTTAGGGTTTGGTTCATCTCGACCGAGATGTTAGGGTTTCTAATTTCATAATATTCACATGAGATTATCACAAAAATACCTTATGAGCGCATACGATCATTTTAACATAATTCTATATATATATATATATATGCGCATATACATAAAATTCCACCTATTTAACATGCAATCATCACATTTCATTAACTACTCATAATTGGTCATATTTCACCACAAAAATCACAATATAAGCTCAAATCCAACATGCAACAATATATACACCATCACAACGTAATCAACGCACAAACCATATGTATGACTTGAATTTAAACATGATTACATTATTTTCCCCTTTTTTACGTATGCATGCAATTCACTGATGTATGTGTATTTAGTGTACCTAATATAATATTAGTACTCCCATCCAACCCATCCGAAACTTGCTAAGAAACATACATTACTAACTAATATACAAAACTAGATTCTTGTTTAACTTATACATTCCTAGTGACTCTTCTCCTATATGATTTTTAAGGAGGAATGGATAAGTGGCTCCTCGGCACCCTGAAACTTGTAGATAACGAAGGAGGAGAGCTTCGGCTTTGGGGTGATAATGTGGCTACGAGAAGAATGAAGGAGAAAGTGAAATCGTGTTGTTCTTAATTTTGTAGAGAGAGAGAGAGAGAGTCGTCAGGGGGGTTAATGAAGAATCAAGAGTGGGGCAATTTTTGTGAGTGAATTAAGTGAGCTATTTAAAGTGAGTGCATGAGTGAAGGATGAGGGATGAAGCTTAGTGTGTTGGGCTACCAAACTTTACAAGTGACAAAATGAAAGGTGGTGTGTTGATCAACTTGAGGTGTGAGGTGGCTTGTTCATAACTTAGTGTTTGGCTCGGCCTTAGGCTAGTTAGGAGGTGTGTGTTATATCGTGTGTTTTGATTAGTTTAGAGTGTTAATCTAGGGTTGTTCCAATAAATTTTGATAGGGTTTGATCCTTTAAAAATGGTTCACTAAAACCGTATGTCGAAATCATATTCTAAGTTCGCTAAATTGTATACTACTCCTCAAGTTGTACAATTTATCATTAGCCTAATTGTATCCTAAAAAGCCCTATAGTTCAGGGATATTATCTATGTTCTATTGTACTAAGTTACGAGGTTAAAGTTTCAATTAAGTCAAACCTAATTTATTTCGAAACTTAAGGGACATTATGGTGATCAAGGTGGTCTTAATTATAAAGTACTATAATTATAGGTGTGTAATATGTGATCTTACAATCACATTATTTATTAAAACCTAAAATTCGAATTACTTAGCCTAGGTTGTATAGTAAATTTGGCCAATGCTCCTAGTGGAGTTTCAACCCTATACCCATTCCAATTCCAATTTATAGGTATAACTGTGTGTAGTTTACATCATGCTACAACATATAAGGCACAAGTAATAATCAAGATATTCATGTACAAGTAACATTTTAAACTAAATCGTGGCACAACATACGCTTTTCAATTTTGAGATCGCACATAAATCAACACACTCAGGTATAAAATTCGAGGCATAATTTGGCAATTGAGCAATTACTTCGACGTCAATCATAACATGAAAAATATAATTGAGCTCATGTTCAATAATTCGAAGTAATATTAAACAAGTAATCCTATAATTTATTAGTTAGTTATTAGGTCGAATAAGTCATTAGTCCAATTATGCGTTCGTTCGTTCAATATCTAGCCTTATTTGCTTATTTAATTATCAGGTTTTTTATTAGTTTTTATTCTTTATTGTATTCCACAGTAGCGATCGTATGTAGGAGATTCCAACATACTTAAGTAAACGGTCAACGAAACGAGCTTAATATAATGGTGACACCTATTACTATTAACTAAATAGCGTGCAATGACAATCAATATATTAAATAAACGTGTTATGCATGCCAAAACAGATTTCGGGCTGTTACAGAACTTTTTTTGTAAAATTACAAAAATACCTCTGTACTACTTTTAATTATTATTTTGCCCCCAAACGTGTTTTACACCACTTAGCTTGTTCAAATATAGTAAACTCAACTCATACTCCTCTAACATTTGTATTAGAATAAAGTCGATAAGTCACAAACTCACATCAAGTGCTTTCAATTAATGTAAAATAATCATTTTACCCATAATATTCCTAATTTACATTCTTATGCTTTCCTTTTAATAAATATTTACATGTCATGTTTTGAGCATGTTGATGTGTGTAAACGTGTATTTAAATATCTTTATTGTTCATCTTAGGTGCTACAAAATTATATATGAATTTAATATTTATATATATATATATATATATATATATATATATATATATATATATATATATCCTTTAATTGTGAACGGAGAAATTGCATTTGCTAAATTAGTTTAGGATGGCTATATATCATATTTTAAGACCATACATGTGTTTGAGTGACCGAGGCCGTTATGTTTGTAACAAATAATGTCTTGTAATCACTTAAATAATTATGATTTGTGTCAAGATAAATTAATATTATAAAATCCAATATAAAGAAACTTAGGAAACTATTTAAGGATGTTATATGATCGATTATTATGCATCTATAATAATAATTTCATGGTTGTTGGACAAATATACAATTTTTTAATAAATATTTTAAGTTAGCATTAACTTTATGCCTAAAACGTGATTATTGGACCTTACTATGTGATTTTTATAACATCTCTTGTGAACTCGCACGAAATATTTTACAATGTTATTATGAGCATTATGTAATTATTTGTAATTGTCCAAATGACTAGATGCTTATGTGGAATAAATTAATAATAATCATAGGAAAATAAATAATTATAATAATCTATTAAAGAGATTTAATGGAATATGTTTGTGATAATCCCATCTTATCCCACTATGTACTTATGTGTTTAGATTAGAATGGTAAGTTATGAAACTGGACTTAGTAAATCACTTGAACATTGATTTAGATGATATACAATTTATGATTATTACTTAAGTACTGCATATGATTTGAGATTATTACACACTTGAGTAAGTATTAGGATGAATTAATATACGGTTATGATGCATGTGTAATTTGCTCAATAATGTACCATTATATATTTAAATTGGGAGTCTTACTTCTATGCAAGTTGCATTGGTGCAACCATCATTTTTAGTCATTGGATCTTTTAATATATCATCCTGACCATTGATTAATTTAGGAATAATACAAAAAAAAGGGCGAAATTGGTATTTCACAGGCATCTCTTCCCCATAAATCATAAATTCCAATACATCTTATTTAAAATCATCTTTATCACACTCTCAATATCGTTGTCTGTTCTGAACCCTTAATTAAATTAAATCTGAATTAAATCAGTATTTCCATATTCCCCCGGTTCTCCTCCAAAAACACACTTACACACGCAGAGCACTCCCTGAAAATGGGTGTATTTAATCTCTGCACTATCTCTACTAGTCCACTCCACATCCACATCCCCATCCACATATGTTTCTTTGTGTTTTTCGACTTCAAATCCTTCTCCATGAATCGGAACTTGAGAGAATCTCTCACCGGAGACGGCCGCAATATGCCGCTCAACCACCGCCGGGGTCTTAGTCTCAATGGAGCTCCTAATACCAAGGAATCACACGATGATCATTTTGATCTCTTCTCCAAAAGCCGTCGTAGTCTCTCCTTTGCCTCCTCCGACAAGTCCGATGGTAATTAATTTTACGATTTGTTATCAGTTTTCTTCCTCTATCGGTTAAATTTGTGGTGGTGATTGATGGACTATATTATAATTGATTTGAGACTTGTCGAGGTACCATCGTACTTCTTTTCTCAGAGTTTTTGGCATTACCTGTTAATTTTAATATGGAACGACTGGGGATAGTAATTTGTAGAAACGACGACGTTGCTGCGGTTTTCATTTTGGAATGTGCAGTCGGCTAGTTCTTAGTTATCTACTGTACTAGAATACTTTGGTGTCTCTATTATCCTTGTGCTTCAACCATTTCTATGAGATGTGGCCGTTCTTGAAATAATGATTACTTAGTGAAACAATTTTGATAAAAATCTGAGTAGGACCATAATCACCTATTAATAAATCCTTAACTTGATTTTTTAGTTTTATTAAATTGTAAAATAACACTACGTAGAAGTAGATTCTCTAGACATTTATTCAAGAAACCATGGTACTGTTTCAGACCCGAGTCATGTTCCTGAAGGTTCTATTCAATATTCAAATTGTTTTAATGTGTTTTATATGAAATATGATGGTTGTAGTCAATTATGAAATATGATGGTTGCAGTCAATTATTATGACTAATTTCTAGCAGCAAAAAAATTGTGTATCACTGAATTTGTGAAACCGAAGGGTTATAATAAGCACATTCAGCAGGTTAGTTACGATCCAGATTAAAGATTTATCTTAAGAGTTGGAATTGCCTTCATATTTCTTGTGTATTAAGGTCTAAATACTGGATTGGATTATCAGGTGATAGTTGAGATGACTGATGGTGGAGTAGATCGTAGTGTGTTCTTATCTTCTTCATGTTGTTGTTCTCCTCTTGCCATTAGCTTGTTGACATTCATTTTCTGCAACTTTTTGCATCCAACTTGCAAATCTGTAGTTTATTTTGTTTGTCTTTCTATCCCATCATAAAAGTCTGACTCTGGTTCGGTTGTTTTAATTTGTGTATCTCTTGCCTCTATTCTCCACTGATAATCTTAATCTTTTTTTGCCTAGGTATGCATCTATTGATATGATTACTAGGCTACTTATGCCTATTCTTGTCCTTCAGAATCATAATAGGTAAAATATCATGGCAAAAAGTCATAATTACAGTTATTGTTTATTCATTCAGATTTGCATCTAAAAACCTCCATCAAGTATCTATTAAAATGTCAATGACACGTTTCCTGTAGTGGGTGCACATCTGCACAGTGTTCATCTAACTGATGTCAGGTCTTCTTTACAACTTATAAAGATCTCTTCTTTAGTCAATTTTCGAGTTTATGAGTTCTTTTCCTGTGAGCCATTGTATATGATCGTGATACAATGCGCACTAGTATTCATTTTCTATCTTCTTGAAGAAATCAAATTTGTTGAGAATTACTAACAATCCAAACACTATTCTTTTTATTAAAGAAATACGCCAAATAATTTGGCCTTTTCAGCTGAATAAATTCTAGTCGGAGATACTCGATTCAAGTGTGGTCCTCTTATTCTCAATGTTGATAATAAAGCTAAACTCTAGGCAGCTTTATTTGTATTACTTTATAGAGTTCTTCTACAATACACCTGGTGTATTTATATACCAAAGTCTTGGACCATTAGATTTAACAGCTTTTAATCTTAACCATCATATTAGTTTCTAATGTGTAACATGCTACTTGTCAAGCCGTTCACCATATAAGAATATTATTTTTCTCTCTCTAAGATGAAATTAGCGTTTATATTCTCACCAACCCCCAATCCTTGAATTATGGGCTTGAACAGGCCTCATCCATCTATGGATTGCTTTGTTTATATTTCAATAACGGAGGCAAAATCTAGGTTTGTTTTTCTTGGGTCGCCAACAATTTTTTAGTAATTCTTGAACTAAGAGATTATTATCACAGTTGTACCTTTTTTCAGATTGGTTTAGGGGGGAGGGGGGTGAAATGGGGTCGAAACTATCTCAATTAGCTGATTGGTTTTGCTTCCATATTTTTCTTCTTTTAAACCAGAGATAGAACTTAGATTTTCTAATTGTATTCTTTCATTTTTCTTTTTAACCAGAGACAAAACTCAGGCTGGTTGTTTTTCTTCCATTTTTAGGTTTCTTAAATTGAAACCAGAGATAGAACTCAGAAACAAATTTTGTATGCTTTCATTTGTTTAAATAAAAAAAAAAAATTAAAACCAGATACGAAACTCAGAGACTGGATTGTGAAATTCATCAGTTATCAAATTCAGAATTAAAGCTGGAAGTTGAAACCAAAGACCAAACTCATAGAATGGATTGTGAAACTCATCAGCTCTTATTAAAATTTAATTCAGAATTATAAAAGCTGGAAGTTGAATTGGAAAAATATATTCAGAATTTCAAATACACAGTTTTGATTTCGAAATTAGAACTGGGAAATGACACTGTGAAATGTATCCGAAAGTGTCTGAAGCTTGTACAGAAGAGCAATACTATTGGCCTGACCAATCATGGGGGGATAATTAGTGTTTCCCATCAGTTTTGTAGTGGAATTCCTTAGGGGTCTGTTGTTAAATTAACAAAAAGGAAAGAAAAAAATTGTTATTACTTGTTATAGCAGGTTTAAAAGAGTGGGTGTATTGTAGAACCGCCCTACTTTATATTCACAAGTTTGTCTTTCTTACACTTGCGACTATAACTGAAGTCTATCAATGTACCTTACTTTATTTGATCAAAATGCTTGTTTCAGGATAGAGACATTGATATGTTAAGCTCTGATCACTCCCCTTCATTGCCACAGCTTAAACTCTATTACAAGGGCAATTTCCTCGGGCCATAGGGGTGACATATCTTCTTTATGGGGTGTGGGGGGAGAAGATGTTTGTATGGAATTCTTTGTTGACATCATTTTGATGTATTATGATGTTTGTACAGAACTATTCATTGGCATCATTGAGTGTATTGTGTTATTTGTACAAAATTCTCTATTAGCATCTTTTTTAGTGTATTGTGCAGTTTGTTCTACCTGTAGTCGTACGGGCATAAACATGGTTAATGTATTGCAGACTGCAGTTTGTTCCACCTGAGAATAGGACAAATTTACAAGTAATTTTGGGACACTTATTTGTATCTGATTAGCCTTTAGAAAAGACATATATAAGTGTTTCAAAATGATTTGTTGTAACTTTTGAGTACATAATTAGAGGGACTTATTTGTGTCTTGTTAATCCACTTATAAGGCTCATGTATGTGTCTTGAAATGGTAAGTGTCCCAATGTGTGTCTATTAAGTTACTTTATAGTGTCCCAGTAGGCAGTTTTTGTTGTAGTGCCTCTCTCTTCACTTTCTCCCCTATCGATTTGTTTGCTTCTAAACAAGCAACTGCCAGAGCTCACCGGCGGGAATCTGCCAGAGAGCTATCTGAGCTTTATGAGTTAAGACTGAGGGATGGTAGCAGTCGGAAGAATGGATTATTTATCTGCCAGTGAGGAAATGACCTACGGCTCCAGCTGCCTGCAGTCGTGGATGGCGGTTCCGATCGTGGATTATAAGATGACCGGTGGGCTCGTTATGGGTATTATACCGTAACATATATTTCTCTCATTTTATTGTTCCAAAATTGTAATTAATTTTTTTTATTCATTTACTTGATTTCTTTTATATAGTTTTAAAAATTAATGATTCATTGTATTCCTTGAAAAAAATATTGTTACTAGTTTGGAAGAATATCAGTTTCAATAGGAACATATTCGACTCTGATTTCAAGACCGAGAACGAACAGTTTCAGGATGATAAAAGCCCAAGTCGTCAAATAAATTAATTCACTTGAGCCGAAGAGCGACTCTGAATTCAAATCTAAGCAGTGATTTAAATGTCGGGAAATATTGCTGAAATGTCGGCGATATATCTATTTTCCTGGATCACCGAAAAAGAACCAAGGGTGTAATTACATTTTGTTTTTGTTTTTTTTTTTGGCTGAAATGTCAGAAATATTCATAGAATATCGTTATCGTTTCGATATCTATTCTTCATTGATGTATTAAGTCCTTCTATTATACAACCATACTATCAATACGACTGTAATTTTAACCATTGGATAAAAAAATCTTTAATATCCACCATTAATTCATTTATTAAATAAAAATAAAATTAAAGGGTAACTTGGTCTCATAAATTTTCTACTCCTCCCTATCACTCTGTTTTTCCTAATCCAACCTTGAAACGGCCACAACCTTTTCCCCACCCTGCTCTTGTACCCATTCCCCCCTCCCCCCCATCCCCTCCACCTTTATATTTTACTTTCCCACACGTCACTTTTACACTCTATTATTCTTTTTACGTTTTTTATGAAACCACTTTCTTTAAGTACTTAAATAATAATAATTTAATTATTTTTATATTATATTCTTATACATATATATATATATATATATATATATATTCATAACATTAAATTAAATATTAATGATAAATTTATATTAAGCATTTTTTTTTTTTTTTTTGCATAAAACAAAACTCAATTAAGTCAATATGATCTTCTAAAAGAAAAGTACAAAAAAAAAATTCTTAGTTATCTGATATTTTGAATTTACGTACAAAAAACTTAAAAAATTTAAATATATCTTGATCATCCTCAAAATTATATTTTACGCTTAAAAATTAATATTTTATTCATAGATATGCGTAATGGATGCAAATTGAAACTCGCAAAAAGAGGATTAATTTGGTATATTTCTCACAAAAAATGGAATTGAGATGAAAAATTATAGAGCTATTAAATTTCGAGAAAAAGTCGGAAACATAAGAAAAAGGAAAAGAAACGAATTCGATTGATCGCCTTTGGAAGTGACAAGTGTTTTTAGTGCTTTCTTACGGTCTCTTATTTTACTATTAAGTAGGGGCATAGAAGAACAACATAACGAAAGGCTAGAAATATGTTGCAAATTTCAAAGCTCAAAAGAGAAAAAGTAAATAAAACGAAAACATATTTTTATTTATATACAAATAACAAACATACATGCAATATAGATGTCAAATTGAAGATTTAGGAAAGAGCATTAATTCAATAATTTTTTTTTTTTTTTTTTGTGAATTTGTTTTAAAAGAATCGAGAAAAGTTATATGCTTTTGAAAAATATGGATGAAAAAACAAAAAATAGAAATAGAATAACAAAGTACATGATTGGTTGATAAACGATCAAAATATCTCTGGAACTCACTAATATTTTCATTTTTTAGAATGTTCGATATTGACACAGGGGGTACAACGGATATTTTCGTATGTCAATTAGAACACATCAATAAAATAAAATATGAAATTAATGTCAGTAAATGTAGAGGATATTTCATGAAATATATTGATAATCGATAAATATTGATATCAATATTGATATAGGCTAGATTGTACTTCAATGGGTCTGGTATCATTAAAATTAATATTGGTAAATTTCTGAAATATCCAATAAATATTGGTGGATATTCGAGAAACAAAAATGAATATAAACAAATATTGAGGAAATATCGAAAAATATAAAGAAAATTTCGGTGAATATCGAGAACTATCGACGAATATTAAAAAATATCTAACGATATGGGGAGATATTGAGGAAATACCAATGAAACCGAAAAATATCAAAAAATATCAAGGAAATGTCATAGAATATCTAAAAATATTAAGGAAAAAAAAAGAGTTTTATATAAATAGAGTAAAGATTTGTATATTTATGGTAAACTAATCCCAAAATTTAGTTTCAGATTTAAATTTTGTTGGTAGTTTGCTATATAAAAAAGTTGTAGGTAAAAACATTTAATTGATTTATTTTATAATAAAAATAAATTAATTAAAAAGCAAATAATTTTTAGTTCTTTTCCCCTTTTAATGTAAAATATAGCAAACTGATATTTTTCATGGTCTTTATTTTTAAATATACATTGCATATTTTAAAATATGTTATATTAAAAAGATGCAATTGTTTGTCCAAATATTTTGATTTTTCAAACATTATAAAGGCACTGATAATTTATGGAAAATCCATTGGCACCTGTTTGAATATTAATTTAATTGGGAAGAAAAAATTGAATTCTATGTAAAAGACCCGCGGAGTATTTTATTAATTCTCTTTCTGTCCTATAAAGAGTATTTTTTTAAAAAAAATCTTTTCACAAATAAAAGTAATGTTCAAATGTCAATGTTTCGTTTTCTCAGTCTAAGTATAAAACTTAAATTTTTTATTTCAGATTTATTTATATATGATTGAATATGTAAAATAAAAAAATAAAATAAGTCATCGTATAAGTAAGGGTTAATAGTTTTATAAGAGTTAAGTCTTTATTAAAGAATTTTAAAATTTTTCAAGTAAGGTCGTCCAAAAGTAATAATGTATGAAAATAATGCACAACACTTGTAAACTACTCTATGTCTGAAATTATTAATATATTCATATATTTTTGTAATCTCGGTTTTCAGTATGGGACGACTTAAGTCAGTTCGGTACAGTTTGGTACGATCCTCGGTACGGATATTACTGAATATCCAGAACCGTACCATAATTTTTTTAGGTGCAGTTCAGTTCGGAGAAAGTCACAAGTCAGCGGTTCTTTTTCGGTTCGGTATGTTTTCAGTTTGGTTTTCAGTACAGTTTGGTAAATCCCGAGTTCCATGCACACCCCTAACTTGCACCACCTAAAACATATTGATGTGACATCTATAGTGCACATCATATCCGACTACACCCTTAAACAAAAAAGAGTCTGCTAAACGGGCAGAATCTGCCCGGGCAGACAAAATAAATTTTGTGTTGTTGTTTTTTTTTTCCGATTATCTTCTACTTAAAATTAAAAATATGATTGATAACTATCGGAAGTTGAAATTTTAATGTTAATTACCATTTTGAAGCAATCTAAAAAAATGGCATCTTTTTTAAGCTATTTTTCACTCGTAATGGAGCGTTAATGTTAAAAATTTTAATACCGCATTCACAAATAATTTTTCATTACTAATTTATAATACATTTATAAAAAATCAATGTAAAAAAGATTAAAAAAAAAAAGTATGCCTGGGCATAATTTGTCCAGCCAGCACTATACAAACAAAAATGCATCTATGCATGGACCAATCGTGGATGTGCCCACCGGACTTGGCACATTCCACTACATCACAATCCAAATATGCTCTTAGAGTCCTTAAATGTCAAATAAGCTTAGAATATTGAAATTATTGTTTCGATTACCTTATCACTAGACAGATATCGTAAAAGAACACAGTTTCTAAGTAATTTACCTTCAAATGTTTTTTGTCATTTATTTTTATAAAATGTATAACTCTACCTTTCAGGATATTGAAAATTTTAGTAATTGATACCCTATAACTGTTAGAGTCATTTGGTATGAATTAACTTTATAACAATGAAATTAATATTTCGATTACCTTATCACTAGACCGATGTCGTAAAAGGACACAATTTCTAAGTAGTTGACCTGTAATTTTTTTTATTTGTCATATTTTTTAGAAAAAGTAGTAGGATATCGAAAATGATAGTAATTGACACCCTATAACTAGTAGAATCCTTAGGTGTTTCCATTTTGAAATTATCAATTCGATTACCTTATCACTGAATAAATATCGTATAAGGACATTATCTAAGTACATTACCTATAAAATATTAAAAAATATTAATTTTTTTTTTTTGTTATATTTTTAGATGGGTTGGGCCATAAGAATGTAGGCCCAAAGTAACAGCAGGACCAAGATGTCTGACCCGATGAACTAAAAGCCTCATGGATAGGGCCCGAAAATCATAGTATATTTAATTTAAGAGAAATGCACTGGCTAGGCTCGATAATCCTAGTCTCGATGGAACCGACACGACATATGGTACTAGTCTGGTGGATTGGAGCTGATCGGATCGGGCCGTCCGATTTGCCACCTCTAATTGTCCGAGAAAGCTATTTTTAGTAAATTACACATAAAATAATATTTTTTTCCTATTTTTTCCTTAGGTTTCATCTTAAGTATAATTTCAATTACAATTTCATAAAATTGAATACATCAAGATACACCCGTTCTACTTAATTTATGTGTAAAAATTAGTTTTTGATATTTAGTTTTACTGTTATTTTTTCCTCAAAACTAGAAGTTTACCTTATAGGATATCGAAAGAAATAGTCACTGACCTGTAAAACTATTATTAGAGTCCTTAAGTGTCAAATTGAACTTATGTTTATGAGATCATCATTTCGATTGCCATGTCATTGAATTCAATATATCAAAGGGACGGTATTTTGTAAGTAATTTATGTGTGAACAAATTTTGTTTTTGTTGTTTTTAATTTTTATCTTTTTTTTTTTTTAATAATGACTATAATTTTACCTTATATAATATCGAAACAAATAGTAATTGACACCTAAAAATTGTTACAAGATTCCTTAAGTATCAATTAGAACTTATAATTATGAAATAATTATTTCGATTACCATTTCATAAATTTCAATAATTAAAAATGACAACCCTTCTAAATTTCTATGTAAAAAAATATTTTTTTGAATTTTATTTTTTATTTGAGATTTCTTCTTGTCAAAACTATAAATTTACCTTATAGGATATTAAAACAGATAATACTAGACATCTAGAAGCTATTACCAGAGTCCTTAAGTGTCAAATTGAATTTATAATTATGAAATCATTATTTTGATTACCATTTCATATACCTCAATTTAAAATGACAACCTTTTTAATTAATTTATATGTAATTCTTTTTAATTTAATTTTACTTTTTTTATATATGTTTTTTTTTTTATTATTAAAACTATAACTTTATCTTATAGGGTGTCGAAATAGGTGGTAACTCACAGCTAGAAGCTATTACAAAATATTCATTTGTTTCGATTTTTTTAGTATATAATCCATCCGTCCCGAGATAATTTGCATATTTTCCTTTTCAGGGTGTCCCGAAATAATTTGCACACCCTTAAAAAGGAAATTTCTCTTACAATTTCCACCCTCAATCTCCACCTTTGAAAAAGTCAACTAAAAAGCATAAGGCAGCTATTTCTTATTCCACGTGCCGGGAGAAGTGTGCAAATTATCTCGGGACGGAGGAAGTACAAAATAATCATATAAGACAATTTTCTAATAGCATTTAAATTTAGAAATTTATATTTATATTCGTTATTAATTAATATATGAAGAAAAAATTACTTGGTATTAATACATCTTGATACAAAATAACTACTCCCTCCGTCCCGAATGAAGTTGTACACTTTCTATTTCGGTACGTCCCACAACAATTTGCACACTCTAAAAAAGGAAACTTGTCTCATAATCTTCACCATCAATCCACCTTTGAAAAGTCAATGTAAAAGCAAAAGATAGATATTATTTATATATGTGCACCATTAGAGGTGCAACTTCATTCGAGAAGGATAGAGTATATAAGCCCATATAATTTTAAACACTTACAACTAGACTTCTAATTGCACTTAAATTTGGGATTTTTTTATTAAGTTTTTAATTATTAGAAGAAAATTTCATTGTATTAGTATATTTGGATGCGAATGCACTTAAGTAATAACTAAATGGGAGGATAGTTCGTTCATCTGTTATGTTATACTAATTTTGATTTTTATTCTTGTCATTTTACGATTTTAAATTTTTTTCTTAATATTTCAAAATTCAACAAATTAGCCCCGTTACCATCTGACAGATTAACCTTTCGGTAATTGCTAAGATGACAGCCTTTTTTTTTATTTGCTAATGTGGCAACATAATTACAAATTTTTAAATGAGAAAATCTAAAATTAGCAAAAATCATTTTTTTTTTTAAAAAAGAACATATAATTATTTTATAGAAAAAAAAAAACAAGAAATTTAACTAAAATTTAATTGTAGGTTTAAATGGGAGCTAATTTATTGAGCATAAATCAACATAAAAACCTGCTCCATATCCTATTTAACCATATCAATTACGTTTACATTTATTTGGTTATTTTCTATAAGTTTCCCTAGTATTACTAACAGTACATTTTTAATCACGATAAGAAAGTAAAAGAGCCAATATCATCTAGCAAAAAGTCACTAAATACAAGCTACTAATTATTTTAATTAACATTAAAATCATCAATCCATTTGCATTTATTGCATTCAATAACTCAGTTATCCTAATGTGGCACACAATAGCACTGTCATCAGAGATTGGAAAAAAAATCAAGTCAAACCATTTGTATTTATTCCATTCATTTCCATAGTTATTCCATCAGTACTAACAAAACTGATTGGAACATACTCCAATCTTGCATAATTATCTGCATCCTTGTACTACTCATACCATGTCTAAATTTTTTTGGATAATTCACTTCTACAGCCTCAATCAAATTAAAATTCACAAGGTCAAAAGAAATAGCATAAACATTAAAAATCACAACATAAAAAAATAGCATAAACATGTCACAATTAATCATCAGCAACTATACGCCCACTCTATGTTTTATTCCAAAGAGTATTATGATCTAGCTGGTCATTAAGCTGTAAGGTTCTCACCCCAATGCAGTCCAGATCCACTCCCCTAAGGTCTTGAATTAAGCATAGTCTAAGTTGTGGAGAAAGTCTTGAGACCACAACAACTGCAGGCAGTACATCAAATAACAAGAAAACAACAATGTCACGCGATCGATATCAAATGACTTCATAAAATCTCATCTTTCAAACTATAGAAAATTAATAGGGTCTGATTTCAGGATCCAAGCTTGCAATATTTCTTGCAATATCAATTGGACCGACATTTGCTAGGCTTCAATAGGAAATCCAAAATGTAATGAGAAAAGAGAAAAACTCAGCTTAAATAAAATTCTTAGATGCAAAGCAAAAAAAGAAAATCCAAAACGAGACAAACTAAAACAATAAATCTAGATAGAACTTAGAAGATGAACATGTCCGATGTTTTTAGGATCATTACCTCCATCTGGAAAAAGGGGCAGTTCTCACACCTCGAGTCTCGAAACTGGTCATAAGTCTTCAGAAGCCTGCAGCGAAGGCAGACTCTCAGCCTACGTTCTAAATTTATGTATACTTGTGCCAACGTTGTTCCTCCTCCGCCTTGATCCGCCATTCTTCCAATTCTTCTTGTTTGGATTTGCAGTCAGCTTCCCTTCTCTCACATGGAGATTCGCACTATAGAAGATGGAAAATAAAAGCAGTAAATGCACATGAAAACTTAATTGTACAGATAACCACCTACTAAGGATTTATCAAATATGAGATTAGGAGATTGGAAGTCCAAGAAATGCGGTATGGGCAGCAATCTGAAGTTATTTGTAGGCTCCAACTGCTTGAACCGAGGAAACCGTAATGGAGAAGAAAATGAGATTGTAGATGGACCATTTGATAAAGAACCATGCTCGCTTAAGAATCCAGGTTTCTCAATCAAATAAAAGATACTCCCTGTAAAACCATACCAATATAGTTGAACATTGTAGCATTAATACATCTCAAATTCATCATATTAAAATTATAGATACCACACTTGTTTTTATTTTTAGCTAATTAAATATCAAACAAAGAACCCATATTAAAGCCGCTCAAATCAACCTTGAAAATTTGAAATGAAAGGAATCAGGAGCAAGACTCATGTAAATCGCATTCACCCATCAGCAGACCAACACATCGGCCAAATAGAGCATAAACCTATATCTATAAAAGAAGAGACATATAGCAGAAATCTTCAAAAAGAAGAGTATTCTTTATTAACACAATGCTTACAGAAAATTTAACATGTTTGCTCCATTTATTATCTGTAGCGAACTTCAATTCTACGTGTAAGAGAAATATAGTAATTCCACATATCTTATTTTTGTTGTCCATGAACTATGAACCCTGCCATTTCCGACTAGGGAAATGGCAATTGTTCTTTGTTCAAGCCCCAGGGCTGACTTAATTGTTACAATGTGCGAAAAATGTTAACAATGGAATTATTTGGATACTTAATTGTTTCTTTTCTTCTTTCCAAGAGTCCAAACCTTTGGAAACGCCAGAAAAATAAAAGAAACTACAGAATGTAATGATAAGAAGGAAGATATGAAGTAAAACAAACTTACAAAAGTTAAACCACCAAACTTGTAGAAATGGCAGAAATTCGATGATCTATTGCTATGTGATCTTCGGAGTTTTCATCTGCTCAATCCAAATAGAGCCATTTGCATTTACTGCGTTCCAGAACACAATTATCCTACTATGGCTAGCAGTACCATTGCCATCAGGAAAAAATAGAAATAAGAGCACATGGTATATAGAATAAATCACTACAAACAAACAGAGAGATTGGAAAATAATGAAGTCAATCAATTTGCATGTATTCCAATCATTTCCACACTTATTCTAAACCGTACTAACAATACTGATTGAAAAATACTCCAACCTTGCATAATTCTCTGCGTCCTTATACTACTCATACGATGTCTAAAATATTTTGTAAAATCCACTTCTACAATCGCAAGGTAAAAAAAATAGCATAAACAATAAAAATCCAAAGATAAAAAAGAAATGCATAAACATGTCACAATTAATCATTAGCAACTATATGTCCACTCTATGTTTCACACATTGCGAAAGAATATTATGATTTAAATCAACTTTCAGACCTCCCCTCCTCTCTCTCTCAACAATAGACGCATTAAACACACTCATCGATACTAAGCAGCAGTTAAAAGGAGATGGCAACGCCGATGGTAGAGGACAACTTTGAGGACGATTAGCTTTCTTCTATGACCACAGATGACATCACTCGTGCCTCTCACCTTCTCGATAACGAAATCCGTATCCTCAAGGAGGAGTTGCAGAGGGCAAATCTGGAGTTGGATTCGTTCCGCGAGAAGATAAAAGAGAATCAGGAAAAAATCAAGCTGAACAAACAGCTTCCTTACTTGGTCGGGAATATTGTGGAGATTTTGGAAATGAACCCAGAAGAAGAAGCTGAAGAAGATGGTGCAAATATTGATCTTGACTCACAAAGGAAGGGTAAATGTGTAGTGCTAAAAACATCTACACGCCAGACAATTTTCCTGCCTGTAGTAGGTTTGGTTGATCCAGATACGTTGAAACTTGGTGATCTGGTTGGAGTTGACAAAGACAGTTATCTGATCTTGGATACTTTGCCATCTGAGTACGATTCTCGTGTGAAGGCTATGGAGGTTGATGAAAAACCAACTGAAGACTATACTGATATTGGAGGGTTGGAGAAACAGATTCAGGAGTTGGTTGAGGCAATTGTGTTGCCTATGACACACAAAGAGAGATTTCAGAAATTAGGAGTTCGTCCTCCAAAAGGGGTGCTCTTATATGGGCCTCCTGGAACTGGGAAAACTCTGATGGCTCGTGCATGTGCTGCCCAAACAAATGCTACTTTTCTGAAGCTAGCAGGTCCCCAGCTCGTACAGATGTTCATTGGAGATGGAGCGAAGCTCGTTCGTGATGCTTTTCAACTAGCTAAAGATAAATCCCTTGCATCATTTTTATTGATGAGATAGATGCTATTGGTACAAAACGTTTTGACAGTGAAGTTAGTGGGGATAGAGAAGTGCAACGTACTATGTTAGAACTGCTCAATCAGCTTGATGGTTTTAGTAGCGATGATAGGATAAAGGTGATAGCAGCTACAAACCGTGCCGATATCTTAGATCCTGCCTTGATGCGGTCTGGTCGTTTGGATCGTAAAATAGAATTTCCTCATCCTACTGAGGAGGCCAGGGCTCGCATTTTGCAGATCCATTCCAGGAAGATGAATGTTCATCCAGATGTCAACTTTGAGGAACTGGCTCGCTCAACAGATGATTTCAATGGGCCCAACTTAAAGTTGTTTGTGTGGAAGCAGGCATGTTAGCTCTTCGCCGTGATGCCACCGAGGTGAACCATGAAGATTTTAATGAAGGCATTATTCAAGTTCAAGCGAAAAAGAAAGCCAGCTTAAATTACTACGCATAGGGGTACAAGATGTAATTCCGCTGACCTACTCTATTTGCCTATGCTTTTCCAAATTGTAAAACCCTGTATTTTACCTTCAATATTGTCTTTAATTATTTCATTTTATTTAGTTTTGACTCATATAAAAAAAGAATATTATGATTTAGCTGGTCATTTTAAAGTTCTCACCCCGAAGCAGCCGAGATCCACTCCCACAAGGTCCTGCTTAAGCATAGTTTCAGCTGCGGTGAAAGTCTTGGAGACCACAACTGCAGCACATCAAAAAACAAGAAAAAACCATGTCATGCAATTGATATCAAATATGACTTCATAAAATCTCATCTTTTGAAATATAGAAAATAATAAGACAGAAATGCCTATCGTTATTTCAGGATCAAAGCCTGCAACATTTCTTGCAACATCAATTGCATAGACATTTGCTAGGCTTCAATAGGCAAATGCGAAATGTAATGAGAGGAGAAAAACTCGGCTCAAATAAAATTCTTAGATTAAAAAAAAAAAAAAAAAGCGAGGAAAGAAACAAAAGGAACTTACAACTTAGAAAATCTAGGTAGAACTTAGAAGATGTTAGCGATAAAACAAAAGCAAGGAAAGAAACAAAAGTAAGAAGATGATGAGAAGAAAAGAAAACAAAGAGAGGGACAATAATTAACATTTCCCTAAAGAAAAGGAAAGACTTGTCAAAACTGAGACAATTCCATTCTGTCTTGAGAACGAGTTAAAAGGTAATTGAGAGGAATAATCGACTAGGCACTAACACGTTTCAGTGAATAGTAAGGGATGCACTCTTCACAACTATTCTGCACCATAGCAAATAATATATTAAAACTAATTTAAGGAACAACATAAATCTAATCAATCTAGGTTATGCACATAATTTCCTTTCATTTTAGATCCAAGAAATGTGTGGTTATAAATAATTGATTACACATTCAATTAATGGAGATATGCATAAAATTAGAAGGTAGGCTTCAGATTTAAGACCAATGATGGAGGCATCAATTAAATTTGATAGCACAAGGCCTATCGGTTTGGCAATTATGACACTTCATTACTGATAATAATGCAGTTTATAGGAGGGGAACATATTACGGGGAGCAGATGAACACAAGAAAAATAACCTGCTACTACGGAGAGAGTTCTTCAGAGACTGCAAGTGTATAGCAACCCATGACAAATTTCCCAAAGCAAAGTCAGCGAGCAGCCCAACTTCTATTATGGTCCATGACTGAGATGACCTAACTGTTGAATTGGGGGTTGTGCAGTCGACGACTCTTTCATGGTCAGTACCTCCATCTAGAAAAGGAGCAGTTCTCACACCCTGAATCTCGAAAACTGGTCATAAATCTTCACATGCCTGCAGCTCTAATGAAAATATGGAACATCATGTCGTTGGAGACTTCCGCACCTTCGAACCATAAACCATGGCTGCTTACACATTATATATTATATACTCTGAAATAAAATAAATTCATTGGTCAACTGATTAATGGTTTCTTATAGTTCATATGGAACCATAATCCCAGTTAAAGACCCTTTTAGTACAAGTAACATGATATCATCCAAACAAATTTCACCTCTTTCTTTTGCAAGATGTAACCCATAACACTTAACAACTCAGAAATACAGAGAACATTTTAATCTTGTATAAATTCAGAATTATGTGATCTCAATTCTATCACACAAAATAATTATTTTAGTTACAAAGTTTCATACCACATCAAGAAGACTGCAAAACAATATAATGGAAATCTGGACAATCAACATTAGAACCATTCTACCATAAGTCAGATCTTGGCTTGAAACTAAATTTAAATTAAGGCACAAATGAAACCCAGATAAAACAATAATAACAAATATAATGAAGCAAACCGAGTAGAATTAAGAGCAGGAAAGAAAGGAAAAAACAAGCTAATTTGGAGAAAATCTGAAGGAGTTGTGTCCAAAATGACTGGAATCCCTAGAGGTTTCCTGCCCTTATTGATCATGTTTGGGCTCTTAAAATTCATTAAGATGGAAAGAGAGGACAAGGCTTGCCGGCATCAAACGAAATGGAAAACTAAAGTTACGGGGGGATAGATGTGCAAATATGCTTTTAATAATTTGTACAACGACCTATAGCATCTATAACTCTTTTAAAGGGAAACTAGAGGGGAAGCTAACATGATTATGTCTCGTAATTAGGACATTGAACCCAAGATAAGAAGGGATATACTTATAGTCTTTTAGTACTTCTATTATACTACGTTCTTACAGCTACTCCATTTTTGTTTGTAGTCCTCAAACACATAGCCACTAGCTCTTAATGATTCATGTCCTTATAAGAAGAGGGATGGGTCAATAAATACATAAAGAAACAACTTTTGTTTTGTACAGCATCAAACAACTAAGTGAAATGAGAAGATGTAATTCTAGATCACAATTCCAGATCTTGCAGCTCTCAGAAGCTTCTCTTGACAGACACTCTCTCTCTTATCACTTTTTCTCTCGCAATCTTGGAGTGGACCGACCTCTGGGCATTTAGGACCGGAGATGAATAAGGTGAAAGAAAAGAACATAAGAGAGTTTAGCAAGATAATAACAACACAATGAAAGCAAATCATATTGCCATTGTCTTCATCCTATTCCTATCATTGGTTGCATTTTCCAAGGTCCAATCTACCAAATTTACAGGTCACCACAGCAATAGGAGAATTCTGCACCAGCCATTGCTTCCATATACTTCATTGCCGAAACCTCCGCCCCAATTCGAGCCACCTCCACTCAGTGACCAAGGCCAGCCATTCTTCCACGAACTTCCGAATGGACCGACTATGGTCCAGCAGTCCCCACCATCACCAGCCAGTAGAAGCTCGACTGTCAAATTCAACTAAGAAAGTAGTAATCGCAATCTTATCAGCGATCCTTACCCTCGGAGCTGTCGCATTGACTTTCTATCTCTACGAACACCGCGTCAAACTCGTGGATATTTGTGCCACCGTTGTTCCTCCTTCGCCTTGAACAACCATTCTTTCTGCTGCAATTCATATGTCACCTTCCCTACTCTCACACGGTGTAGCGAGAATGAATGTCACCTTCCCTTCTCTCACACGGTGCAGCGATTTGCCCCTTGTTAAACGGAATTTCTCACGGGCATCAGCCCAGTTCCACTTCGCGAATGGACGCCATTAGGGTTCCTCACTCACCACTAAATTATTTTCCCCTTTTTGTGAAACTAACCCCCTCCTTCAAATTTCTATCCCCCAACACTTATCTCTCTTCCCCGTTGATATTGCTGATCTAATGGTTGGAATAATCAATTAAAGATGTTACCCCTACAATGAACATAAATTATGGAATTAGAGAAGAACCCTTTACTCTTTCCTAGCATTCGAATTCCATCCCCCTCGGAAAACTCTTTCATCGCTACTGAGATTGGCCACAATCAACGCCTCACCTAGCCCCTCTCTCTTTGTCGGCAAATTGAAAGGATAGATTATTAAATCTGCCACCTGACATTCAATGAATTAAAAAATAAATTGGGTCCCATTTTAAACACTGAAATAACAAAGTTACCCTTCAGTTGCATATATGCAACGATAGCGTAGCAGAATGGCCCTTAAATTGGACTCCAGGAAAACAGTAGATGCAGTTAAGGACTTTACGTGATGTTTATTCAATATTTGCTTCCGCTATGTGATTCATATGTTAAAAATCCTTGGCATGACTAATATCTGAGTTAAATGAAATCAATATGTATCTTATGTTTTAATAGATTAAACCATATTATGATTGTCTTGCCCGAAATAGTATTATAGTCATGGTATGCTAGATATAAGTAATTTAAATATCAAGTGTAACCGAGGTAAATGGAATGCTTTACACATTATGTTTGGATGTTGGATGTGATTTAGAAAGTTTACGATCTTAGGTCTTTAAGTGATTTAAGTTTATATTGTGAAATTATATGTCATTTGTGTGCATCATATGATTGGAGTGTAAGATACGTGATTAAATTATTAGATAATTAAGAAATGTGTGAAGACATGTGAAACTAGATGATTAAGTAGTTTAAATATGCATAAAAACAAGGGATAAATATGTGAATGATTGGCGAACGTAAAATGATCGTTTTTTCACATGCTTTTTACGTTCATATTCTATTCAAAATTACATTTGTTTTTTATGTATGAGTGCATTTTCGTGTAAATGCTTGTTTTCAGGTCGATTTCCATTTTTGATATGATTTGATGCACTTTTTGGTACTTTAAGTTGTATTTTGAAGGCTAGAAAATCCCAAAGGTTCAAAGAAGCCATTTCCACACATCTATCCATTCCGGCCCGCATTCTGAGGCTCAAACGGGCCCTATCCGAGCCCGATCCTAGACTGACTAGAAGGTCTTCGAGTCCCCAAGAGCAGTCGTGAAGTGGCTGGGAGGAGAAAACGAGAGAAAAATGGTCGAAACGACGAAAAATGAGGATGACGCGCATGACGGGGGACAGGAAGACCCTGCATTCGAATGGCAGGTGGCACAGCCAATACCAAATCAGCAACCTCATTCGGTATTGGAGCCTGGACTCAGGTACTGTCCCAGGTACCCTCGATATTGGATGAGGTATCCGATCCCGCACACCCTCTATTTTTTGTCCGATCCGTCGCAATTTCATATTTTGGACATAACTTCTTCATCTAAAGTCGGATTCCGGTGATTCAAATTGCTACAGATAGTTAAGGTGAAAATCTACAACTTTGTAGTTCAAGACAAGAGCTAATTCTGGGCAATAATTCTCATAATCGTCGAGAAGTCTGAATTAAGTGGATCTGGGACGTTCGACTCAACTTCAATTCAAACACTCATCTTTAGTCTTTTACATTTTTATCTTCCCTTAAAAAGGTATTTCAGCTGTTTAATTCCTTCAAATTTGTGGAACACAATATCGAATATTATGTTTTATTCAAATTCATTTCATGGTAATGCAAATTGCAGTCCTATCAAATTAAATACTTGATGGCACCGGGGTGAGGGGCAGGGAAGTATCGTCGAACATCGCACCTAGACCTTCGTTACCAATTGGCCCACTAGAAACTACAACAAATATTGAAATACAACTCGATAATCACGCTGAAACCCAGTTTTTAAGGACAAAAACATAATAAGTATAAAACCCTAATGCAAACTATTACTGGACCGGGCCTAAGATAATGAGAAATTAAAATAAATAAACATACAAACCCAAATACGAACTAGCTCTGCTCTTGCGCAACGCATGATCGCGTTTCCCCAAATAATTAATCACAACTTATCTCCATCAAATTAAAAATTTATTATAGAATAGAAAAAAGAACATTCATAGCCACAATTTATTTGAAACCACCAATAGCCTACCAAACCGTACCACCAAAACCAGGAAAAGAAATTAAAAATTGCCTCAAAAAGTTGTCGCCAAAATTCATATCTTTTTTATTCGCAAGTTATTATCATTTCAACCTCTAGAAAGGTAAAAAAATATAAAATAACTCTGGCTTGGGCTTATATAAACATAAACATTATAATAATATGATCAAACACAGAAAGTAAAGTCTGTTTTTCCCCTTATATTATAATTCTGAATATGTAAAAGCACAAATATTATCTACATAAGGAGATCAATCATATAACAATCAGCAAGAGTTGGTATATTGTGCAGATAGAGCAACCAATTAGGATTTGAACGGAGCGACCCACCACTACAAGGTCATATCAGCTGGCAAGCTCCTCTCTAGAAAATATAGGCTGCATCCAAAATCCAAAACAAACATGCATAAATACACCTCTTTTTTTTCAAGCAGCCCCTAGACTTCGTAATTGAGTAAAACCGAAAACTTTCAAAAATTAAATAAATCAGGACGCGCTACCTGGCAGACATGAAAGCCATGCCGAAAAACACAGCTTTTACAGCTTGCTTTTGTCCCGCATAATCAAATGCTAGGGGCAGCATTTCATGCAAAGTCAGGAATGCCATCACTCCACCGACTGCATGAACAGATTAATGAGTCACATAGTTTTATCTCCATTAATCAGCTAAAAATAATCAAGAGAGGGGGGGGGCGGTGGGGGGGTAAACCTGATCCCAGAAGGCCCTCCAGAATTTCAGGATTTAAGCTGCTAGGGAATATGTAAGCTTCAATGAAAATAACAAAACATCATCCACCATTATCTCTTAGTTCTTTCTTCCAAACCAAAAACAAATATATTTATGTTTCACAGTGCATTTTTTAACTAAATATGTTGCAATTTTAAGTAAAGTACAACACAAGAAATGCACAAAACTAACCATAGATTGTTAATAAATTCAATGATTTAAAATGTAGGAATCACACCTACAATAATTACACCAAGGGGTTCAGCAAGACCGGAAAGTGTAGCCAGCTTGAATGCCTGCCATTTGCTGCAAATACCAAAAAATACGACATATATTTTTCAAGAATATTAAACCGCAGCACAGATAAATTAATTTCGACAAACTAGAAGTAAGAAAAATGAAGGTTACAGAGATCCACAACTTCTGGTTCTACCATTTAAAAGTCAACATAGGATGGGCGACTTAATCGTCAAGGCATACTTGTGACAGATTGCAGAAAACACGGCTTATTTAATTGAAAAGGTCAAATACTACATGATAGCACTAATCAAATAGAGAACCTGTACCTTTGTGTAGCAAAATAAACAGGAAGTGCAACAGCAACACCCTGTAAATGCATATTAAGTTCAACGTCACAGCTTACAAAGGTAATAGTTTAGTATCTATTTAATCCACAGAATCGAAGAGTAGGCCTGGATCTCATGATGGCTGCTTCCAATGCAAAAAAAGGTTTTTGTGAAATGAAGATAGAATTAATAAGTTCAACAGGATACAAGTATGCAACTAAGTTGTCACAGTCACCAGCATTAGATGCAGATATAGAGATGGTGTAGGAGACGGGAATAGGTTCACTGCACGTGCTGCTCAAGTACAACATTATAAATGTATGTAGTAATATATATCAATGAGAATCCATTATCCATACACAATTATGTATAACTTGCATATAGCTTCTCAAGAACCCGCTAGTTAGTCCTAAACTCTCAAGTCTAGCAATGTCTCTCTTTATTCGATGAAATTAGAAGTATCCTCAAATATATTGCTTTTCACTTGGAAACATGAGAATACATTCAGTTACGTTTGGAATACATATTTTTTAACAAGAAGATCTAGAAGAAGAAGCTAAGATCAGGAGTTGCCAAGGTGAAGACGATTAGAGCTGAATTGCGGATCTGACTCGATTACTACTCACTAAGTACATTCAGTTAGGTTTGGAATACATATTTTTTGAACATGAAGATCTAGAAGAAGTTAAGATCAGGAATTGCCAAGGTGAGGATGATTAGAGCTGAATTGCGGATCTGACTTGATTACTACTCACTAAGTACCTATAGATTCAGGTGTAAAATGAGTAGGTCTACAGGGTGGAATTATGATGTCTGGAATTACATATAGAGAAATATGCATTTAAATGCCTAAGAGATGACAAATAAGCATGAATAAGTAAAATCTAGCACAAATCATTATGTCTGTAGATGGCAAAGAGGTTTGTTACGCCTAGTTAGGTGTGGAATGACTATTATGCCATAGATCAAGATATTCACAAATAACCAATCATAGAAAGGGAAGAAGGTAGTCCCAGGACTCAAAGCACTGCATTCAGATATATCTATATAGCTTCACATTTTTCACTCATTCTTTCTAGAGCATCGGAGATGCTGCGTTCTCCCGAAGCATTTTCAGGTCATGCCAGAGCTTAGAATCAGAAAATGATGAATGACCCAGATTAGTGTTAACTGTAACTCTTTTTATTTCGTCTCATATCTTCATTTCTTTTTTAATTCTGGGCAAATCATGAATCGGTTAGCAGAAGGAAAATGGAATACTATTGGTCAGTGGATTTTGTTAGGTCTAAATACATGTAAGGTCACAGTTGGGATATGCAACTATAATGTTACATGCAGGAAGGTTTGTACATGATATGCTGGAACCCATACATGTCACGGAGACCAATCAAACTCAAGATAAAATCAACCCAGATAGTTAAGTTGGTTCAGATAACTTATCATGGAAAGATAGTTTAAGATAAAACTCACAAAAGTTCCTTACTAGAATTCATGAACTCACATCCTAGAACATACTCCTGAAGTCTGTATCCACTAATGGGAATCAGGCAAATAAACGAAAAATAAAAATTCATGCTTCCAGGTTCTAACGTTTATAGAAAGAAAGGCAAGAACCAATGGAGAAACTGAAGGAGACGAAAAGAAAAACAAAAGGAATTCAAAGCTTCTCCTTTTTCAAGGCTATTAGTTCAGTAACTCTTGAAAATATTCTCTGATGTTCCACCCGTACTTATGCACAGGCTAAAAACATTTCGGAAATGCATTTTATCCAGCTTAATGATAGAACAACACACTCTTTCGGAGAACATCACGTCAAAATAATACATAAGTATTAGTATCACAGGGTACTGAAGAAGAATACCTCTGGAATGTTGTGCAAAGCAATAGCTAGTGCCAAGTTTAGACCCACACGAAGACCCTGAAAGAAATGAACAGATTGAGCGTTCATAACTAGGTTTCCATGGTCTTTGAAAACTAAAAGCTAACAATAAATGATAAACTCCCTGATGGAGTTCGCAATGTACATCTCAAAGCATGTTATTTCAGATAGAAAGAGGGAATAATTCTTTTGGGAACTCAAATTGGTATGCAATATGAGTTTCCCTATTTCCTGATCAAGTAGAGCACCTTATAATGGACGCAGTTCACTTAGGCCCCATTTGGATGGAGAGATTTGTGCTATGGATTTATAAATCCATTGTCAAATCCACTCCATGTGTTTGGATAAAATGTTAAATGAGTGAATTTGTAAATCCACATTTTTAAATCAACCCATTTAGAAATCCAGGATTTGAAATTCTCCATTTTACACTATAGTTTGGTGGATTTCAAATCCTTTGACAAAGGTAGTTATTTACAAATCCCTCATCACTCACACTTCTCTCTCCCCTCCTCTCTCTCTCTCTCTCTCTCTCTTCTCCCTATCGCTATCTCCGCATCTCGTCCTCCAATAAAATGCTCCTAATATTTTTTTAATTCTTTTATTTTTTTATTTTTATTTTCTTTTATCTCCAATGAAATGCTCCCAATAATATTTTTGGATATAAAATACATAATATGTATATATGTGTGTAAATATATAATTGGAAAAAAAGTTTTGTTCGGTTAATTTTGATGTAGATAAATATTATTTTATTTAAGAAAAAATATAAATTGTTAGTTTAAACTTTAAAGAAAAAAATTGAATTTTGCAAATATTGTATCTGTTTTTTGCCAAATAATGGATTTGAAAATTTTGGATTTCAAAATCCTTTCACAAATCCGCCATAAATCCAAACAAGGGATTTCAAGTTCATGGATTTTAAATCTAAGGATTTTGAAATCTATTCATTTTAAATTTCTTGGCAAATCAAATCACTCCATCCAAATGGGGCCTTAAAGAAATTAGAAGTGATTTCTTCACTATTGTTTGTGAGAATCACCCACACCCCACCACCCACCTGGAAAGCAGAGAAGAAAAAAGAAATGAACCAGGAAGGAAGATGGCTGAAAGGAATTTCAGAAAGACATGACGCCAAATAGGCAGTCTATAGTTCAATTGAGCAGAGCTTTTGACCGCTTCTTCCGTAACATAGTTGTTTTACGTATAGTGGGCCAAAAGATGGGACACCATGATATAAACAAAAACAAAATGAACTCCATTTGCTGTAATTATATACAATGACGTTTAAGAATCATAAAATTATTAACATGCTCAAAATAATAAGCACAATGAAACTACCTTCATTGACCCAAGGAAAACCGCCATCCCCTCAGGAAAATTGTGCAAACTTATACCTGAAAGAGAAAAAGATGCAAGACTTTCCATTTAGAAAGAGATGAGCAAAAGTACATGACAGAGAAAATAGGAACTGCGACTCCAGTAGATAGTACAATATACTCGTATGTCCATATAGTATTTGGGTATTCCACTCATATGATGGTAATGAAAAAGAAAATACGAAATACGCTTACTAATATAACTGCTAAACCAAGGAATCTCTTTGAATTTCGCACAAAATATTCTTGTTAAGAAAGAAAGAAAGCATAAGAAAGTGATCGAAGGTTTTGTTTGGTTTCATTTCTATTTTGAAGCAAAATATAGAACTCTACCTCATATACAGAGGTCCTCAAAATTGTTACTATTACTAAAGTGAGATAACTTCAACTTTAGATGTCTGGTGATGTTAATAAACGTGTTCTGGAAATATTAATGCAAACAAGTTACTGATTTTGGAATTTCCGGTGAAAGAATCAAACATACTCCAAGGATTTTCATTTTGTACTCCATACTTGAAGATATAGAAATAGGTATACAAAGAGCATTCACAAATTCCTTTAAGGCAAACGCTCTGGTAAGTAAATGGATTATAGAAGTACCAAATAACCATCAATCAGTGCAAGCAAGTATTAAGTGCTGATTGCAACTCATAAGAAACAAGCATATACACCTATTGCATTCTACAAATCATTCACAAATAACTCCAACAAATTTTCACGAAAGAATGCAACCACATTGAGATGCTCAGATATCCACAGGGGGCTAAAAGATCAATGCCACTGCCTGACCTACAGCGGTGATGATTCCACTAAACAAGACTTGACGACGATGCTTTTTCATGACATCTTTTCCTCCTTCATCCCTATTTTTCTGTTTCGAAGCACAAAATGATTTTTAAAAATACTTGAAAAAATGATCTTATTCGACCTATAGCTTATATATTCAGTATCCACATATTAACGAAAAACACAGCATGAACCTTCTTTTTCTCCACATCTGAAGTGGGTGCAAGAGTTGGTTCAGGAATGAAATTTGCTACAATGGCAAAAAAAATTACACCTGCAAAGAACTAAGAGGCCAATATATCAGCAATTGACATAGACAAAAGAGGAGAGGGAGAGAGAGAGAGAGACAGAAGTGATTCAGGTAGTACCCAAAGATTTCCCTTTAAGAAGCCAATGGAATTTATGGCATTATGAGCCAAATCAAAGAAAGATATGCTCAACATAAGCCCAGCAGCAAAACCCTACACAAAGTGCATATACTGCAAAAAGTTACTTTGAGCTGATATAAAGCCTTCTTAGTTCCCTAGAAATCAAGCAGGCTAACATGTCCATTAACATCTCAGGAACTATATTTTCACCAACTGCAGCTCACAAAGAACTAGTGCCAGTAGTATTAAGTATTAACAGACAGAAGTAATGCTGTATCATAATGCAATTGGTTTATTTACCTGTAAAAGCCCAAGCATCTTAAGATTTGGAGTCTGATTAATGACAACAAAAAGTGCTCCTGTTGAAAAACATATCCTGGAAACGTTAATGACACGGTCCAAGGGAGAAGTTAATGTGCTTGTGACAAATATTTGTGATGAATACTGTAAATGAGACAGTCACTTGACGTAGCTTATGAAGGTAAAATTGTTGACGGAAAGAAGTAAAGATTGTTGAGAGATATGAGAGACAAAACTGAGAACAAAAGGGTCTATTCTACTAATGACCGTACAGTTTTTTTTTTTTTTTCTTTTTTTTTTGTAGCGGTGTTTTTATTCCATTGCAAACAGGAACTCATCAAGAATTAGGTTTCAAGGTGGTGAATTTTTTTGAATCATCATAATATGAAGTAACAAGCCAAAAATTTACCAAGTTAGAGGGCAAACTTTGAAAAAGCAAGAAGCGCAGACCTTTACATAGTAAGAGTTCTAAATAAAAAAAAATTACGGTAAAATTGCATTCTAAAATGAGATTTCAGAAAATCCAGTGGGGTGGACGGCAAAAGAGAAGTCCCAGCTTCCAAAGCTTTTAGACATGTGATCGTTGTTTGAATAACTTAGCACATTAATAGACAAAAAACTGAAAGAGATTATCTTTGATCCTAGGTGTTGGTAATGGTTTGGGAAATAAAGGCTGCATTCAAAGTGAAAAGAAGCTTGGATGAAATAAAAGAGCATCCACTAGTGAACAAAGTCACTCGATTGCCCCTGATTTTTTGTTCCCTTTATCTGAACTTCTGAACTATCCCAAACGTTCTTTAGTCTTGCAATGGCTCTTGTGCACGTTGTGGATCCCCCCCCCCCCTTTCATACCAATCAACATGTCTAAAGATTCAGTCTGAATCTAAAATATGGTACGCAGAGAGCATTTGTAAACTTAAAGATGATAACTATCTAGAGTTTATTACCAATGAACCAGAGAACTAGGATAACATTTCTTTCTAGAGAGTTGATTTTTAAAAGGTTCAATGAGACAGCAACACAAAATCCAAAGACTATATACTCATCAACTAATTAATAAATGTAACTCTAAAAGAAAAATGACCAAGAAATTTACACAGATGAAGTAGAAGAACACAACAATGAAGGCTCCGAAATCTGAATAACTAACACTAACATCACCAAGCAACAAATTTTCAGAAACAAACTACACGGTTATTGGAAAACAAAATAAAAATCATACTTCATCACAAAATCAAAGACGAAAAGTCCACTGACCAATGGAGGTACTCAAACCACCCAGGAGGGAAAGTGCAAGCGCAACTAAAACCTGAGAATCCATTAAACCCATCTCCAATTGAATTAATTAAAACTGAACCCGTCTCTATCCTCTTCTTTATGTCTGTGAAATGGAGAGCATAGAAGATTGTTCGCTTAAGACAGCAACAGACAAAAGATGGAGAATCCCTTTTTACTGAAGTTATCAACTGAGAAGAGAAAGATATTGAATGGAAGAGGCAATTTAATTCAGGAATTGAGTGAGCTCGAAGAAGCTATAAAGTAAAAGGGGAAGGGAAATACGTTGGGGCAAAGAAAGGGATGGTGGCATGGAAGATGGCTTGATACAATACGACATAAACAACTTTCAACTTTCAACTTTCAACTTTCAACTTTCAAGCAAGTAAAATAGATTTTGGCTTTTTGCCTCTCTCTCATGGAAATGCAATAGATAATTAGTTTACTCATGTCTCTTGCTTTCTGCCCCAGCCTGGCTACTGGCATAGGCGGCTACCTCCTATTTCATAGCCAAACTGGGCTAATTCTTCGTGTCCAACCCTCCACTTAAAAAGTGAAATAATCGATGACTAATTTTTATTTGATCCTCATCCATTTTTTCTTTTAAATAGATATCCAATAGAGCATTAACCGAATAAATAGTATAGAATTTCTCACAAACTTGCACTTTAGGTATTTATTAAAATACTTTATTTATACTTGTTTTAGAATTTACACTTAAATTTCACCATTCAATACTAATCCATATCCTATAAAACCCAAACTTAAAATTAAATCATATCCTATAATAACCAAATATAATATTAAATCACTATCCACCATTCATAATGTGTGTGTATACATATATATAACAGCAGAGACCGGACATTTATGGAATGGTAACACTTGTGTGCATGTGATGTACATTAGGCTTATTGTACATCACTACAATTTAACACATGGACTCCAAAAAATCGTTGAAATATAATTTATAAAAAATTTGCGTCCACGAACTAGGTCAGCACGCGGGTCGCGCCTCTTTTTTAAAAAAAATTTTACTGCAAGAATACAATAAATCTACTGTAACAACACAATAAGTCTACTCTGAACCCAAAATAACTATACTGCAAGAACACGGTAAGTCTACTCTAAACACAAAATTACTATACTACAAGAACATAATAAGTTTACTGTAAGAACACAATAAATCTAACGTAAGAACACACACACACAAAAAAAAAAAAAAAAAATCGCGCGCAAATTTGAATTTGATTGTACATTAAGCATTATTGTGCATCATATGCACCCAAGTTTTTGCCTTTATGAAAATCCATCATTTTTCCGTCCTATTTTACATTACCTAATATGGAAATTATTTTTTTTGTTAAAACAATCCTGGTTTGTTATAATTAAATGGCCAAAAAATGTATACTATCCCCGCTAAATGATAAAGACCGAAAAATTATGAATTCGCTAGATAAGTTGCCTTTCATGATTATTAAGCAATTGAAAACATAAAATTGTTTTTATATTTTATCTTAGAAAAGGAACGTTTCTTTTTTTCATCTTTAGATCAGTGTTTGTGGACTGAATTGAACATCAGACTAACTTACTTACCGGTTCAACCGGTCGGACCGGTTTAACTGGAGGTCCGACCGATTAAATACAATTTAAAGAACTAGATATATGGATAAATTCTACATTTTATAGTAATATATCAAAGTACGTATTTTCATATTCCAAGACAGTCATAGCTCCCGAACTCTCGTCCCCAAACCCCTCACATGGGTCCACCCCTTTGTTTTTGTAAGTATCTTTTATATATATATATATATATATATATATATATATATATATATATATATATAAAGTGCAGTTCATTTTCTAGATCCTTCATCCTTGGTTTCATCTTTCCCTAAACCCTAGTGCCACCAACGCCTTCCCACCTCTGCCTTTACCTGCTTCACTGGTTAACTAAACCTGCACTTTTCCTTCACTTACAAAAGCTCCGAACAAAAATAAACAAGCAATAAAAGCTTCTTTCTTTAGATTTAGACCTTTCAACTTCCGGCAGGTCTACGATGGTGCTAATAATTTTGTGCCCTAAAATGTTTTAGACCTTTGGCCTTACTTGAATTAATTGAGTAAGAAGGAGGATGATTAGAAGGCAACTCGGGTAAAATTTTGGGAATAAGTGGGTGCATTGATGGGAATGTTGAAGGGCGGAAGGATACAAGTTGATAGGCAAAGAAATTGAAAAAGGCTAGCCTCTTCTCGTGTTTTGTCGAGCTCTTGTAATCATTTATGTAAAAAAGATAAAAGAAAAAAAAAATGATCGGAAAACAGAAGAGAAAGAAAAAGTTGGATGTACATAATTAGTTCATTACTTTTGTTGGAGAGAGGCAAATGATTTGCTAAGTGCTTCTTGATCAGTTGTCTTAAAAGTTGAGTAAATAACATACCCAATTGAGAGTTTGAAAAGCACTAAGGTTGTAAGCTTATTGTAGGGTGAAGAAATCATACTTTGGGATTGTTTACTAGAAAAGTGAGAGAGTGAGGAAAGAGTGAATTTTGTAAGAGGGGTGGTTGAGAGTAGCTAACTCAATTAGTCCAAGAATTAGTCACTTTTACCCGTATCTACCCCACTTTACCTCAAGCTTACACTACAACAAAAGATAAGACCTTTTTTTTCTTTGTCACATATGTCGAGTACGAATTCGGATTTAGATGATTGACAAGCATATGGTAGCCATTGCATGTACTTCAATGTGAGCGAAAAAAATCAACGTACTTGATACACTTGAGAGATGGGAGATACCCTCACCCGATGAGGATCATTTGTTGAGAATTTCAAGTCTCAAAAGTAGTTGAAGTTATTATGTCAAATATGCTAATTTTATCGTGATTGCTTTGCTTTCGTAATATCCATCTGAAACTAGAATCGCCGCTTAAATCTTCCTAACACGTGTCTTTTTCTTCTTTTTCTTTGTTTTAATTTGTTTGGGATTAACAAAGAATTAAGTTTGGGGGGTAATATCAGCTAGGTTACTATATTTGAACCTCCCGGGGGATATAAAACACATTTGGGGGTAAAAAGGTAATTAAAGAGGAGTCATCATTTTTGTCTTTTTACAGAAATTGACCCGAATGTTTTTGGACTATATATGATAGGGTTCAAGACGAGGATCATTTGGGCTCTTGTTTGAGCTAAAAGGGATAAGAGACGAAGATTTTATAAGCGTTTGAAGTTTGAGGGACTAAATTGTCACAAAAACCTTTAAAACTTATTCACAATTTAGTCCAAATTTTCATCTAATTTTGTTTTACACCCCAAAGTTTAGAACCAGCCTATCAAGCATGTCACTACCCCGTTTCTGACCCAATTCGTCCTAACCCGACCCATGGTTTTGTTCCTCCGTTCATGGGGAACCCCCAAGCTCTGGTGACCGATTCCGGCAACAGGTTGCCGAAATTTAACCAATTACAATTCAAACTTAAAATTGTACTTTAAAGTTTCAATCCCTGGCTCAATACGTAATTATTTTTCGAGTTCTTTACGAAAAATGTTCCTTTCAATCAGTACTACGAAAGCCCCAACCTTAATCGAAACAATTATGCACCAAATTGGAAGAACGAATGAATAAAGGTTCGACTTTTATCCAAAAATGGCTTGAATAGTTTTACAATCTTTAAAATTTAATTGTTAGAGTTTAACTCGACGAAAAATGACCCATAACCTATCAAAACGCTCCTAACTTCAAGCCGTAGCTAATTCCTAAATCAATACACAGAAAGGAGTAATAATTTTAAATGAATGAAGTCAGAAATGAACTATTTATACCTAAAGGGTGAAGAAAATTTAAAATTGAATTCCCGACGATTGGGAAATCCAATCTCCGATTGGATTGAGGGCTTTTGTAGCCCTTCCATTGGGCTACAAAATGGCATAGGTTCCGCTGGCCGAATCCTAGCGAGCCATCGACGACCTGGTTTTGAAAAATAAGGGATCTAGCACTATTTTCGAAATTAACTAAAATTGGCTAGGATTTTGGTGAAATTGATTGAAGGATCATAATCTAGGATCGAGTGGATAATTTTGGTATATCAAGTTCGTGTTTTTTAGGCAGTCGTCGGAATCCAACCCGCGACTGTGGTGGCAGCCGGCGACAACTTGGGGGAAAGGGGAATATATTCTGAGAGTAAAGATGAGTTTTTCAGGTTTGTGTTTTAATGTTGGGGAGACAAAGAAATGAAAATAAAGAGAGTAAAAAATAAAATGCGTTTGCATATGCCATGCTTCCTACGACACTAATATCTTGCAATAGAGTCCCACAACCTTTAGACACCTTTGCCCTCTCCATGAAAAATTGTATATTTTTTTATTTATTTATCTACTTATCATATTTTGGGATTTATTATTTATTTTGTGGAAATTAGAATTAAATAGATTTTGCACTTCTAAAAATAATTTGATATAAGGATAATTAGGAGAAATATATAACTTACATGAGGACTCAATTTATTTTTATTATCATTTTGTATTTTGGTCAAAATCAATTTTTATCTCTTTATGAATTTTCCCGATACCACTTCAACATTCAAGAAGGCCTCCAAAAAAATAAAACTAAGACGGTATAAAATATGGCTTATGAATAATATTTTAGAAGTGCTTTTCACTTAATCACATATTTTATTTAACACGTAAATAATTTCAAGCTTATAATGTAATTTTAATAATTTACTTAGCTAATGCAAAAATTATAAAAAAATGATCAACTAGTTGGTTTTAAAAATCCCAAAACTTTAACTAACATATTTTGCACATGTATATGTATCCAATAACATCATGCAATAATCATATCAATATAGTTAGTGGGTTTCGAACCCTTGTCCTCAATTATATAACAAATAATGGTAACAATAATACATGCTTCAAAAATAAAGAAATTAAGTAAACATATAGGTGGTGAGACTGAGACATAAGATACAAGCATTCCAAGTTACTATACATCAAAGTACAAGTATGTTCATGGAATACGCACACATAAAATTCGAAGCATAATTTAAATATTTAAGCAAGTGATTTAAACACTAATCAACACAATCAAGCATATAAACATGTAATTTCATTATTATTTATTAGGTTGAGTATGTCATTAGTCATTTTATGCGTTGTTCATTCAATATATAACCTTATTTTCTTATCCAATTATTATATTTTACTTACTTTTAATCTTTATTGTATTTCATATCGGCGACTGGTACGTACGGATGTCCCTGCGCACTTAACCAAACGGTCAACGAAACTAACTTATGATAATAAATTGACATATGTATATATTTTCCTATTAATCTAACTATAGGGCATACAATGACAGTTAACATATCATATAAACATGATATGCATGCTAAACGTATTTCAGGGTGTTACACATAGTATAGTTTTATATAATTTAATCTGTCATTTCATATTAAGTTGGTATGAGTGACCGGTTGCAAAGTGTGTAGGGACATCTGAACGACCTAGTCGATAGTGTGACTACGAAAAATGGAATATGAAAGGTTAAAGAATGATAAAGATAATATCAGATAAGCAAATATGGCTAGGTATTGAACGAAATAAAATAAAATAAGAGTATATAAGCGATTAAAAGATGATAAAATTTAGAGTGACACTCATGTGCATATGATGCACATTAGTGTTATTGTACACCTTGTGGGGCCCACTTGTAATCTTTTACCCACTAGGTAAAAATAAATAAGTAAATTTCTGGTCAAACCTGATTTAAGTCAAATGCAAAACCCTCACCTTCTTCATCAAGCAGCGGGATTTTTAAGCCAAAAACCTCACCTTCTTCATCAAAGCAACGCGATTTGTTACGCACATTCCTCAGGCCGCTTGATTTTTGCAGTTTCTCAGGTCGATTTCACCGATCTTCATCAACATATGTCATTGATCCTGTATCAATTCTCGCAGAAACAGAATTCAGCCAGAATCTGGAAAAAAAATCAATCACAGTAATTGTCAATTGGCATAAAAAAAATCATGAACATGAGCTATTAATGATTTTCATTTAATTATTTGAACATTAGAATTATGTTTTCATTACAAATTCGAAAATGTTTTGAAGAGGTTTGTTTTATGATTTCTCGTACATATGGATTCTGAAGTTTATGATGATAGAACAGTGCAAGAACATCAGAAAGGTAAGAGCCCGACAGTAAATGTTATTCTGTATGACAGTAAACATTAGTTTACCAAGCAGTATACTTTAACTGCTGCTTTTATATTGCATTAAAGTTACTGGTTTTTAATATGTTCAGTGACAGTGTACTATTATTCAAATTACAGTACACCATGAAATCCTTGACAGTATACTTAATGCTCTTCACTTTAACTACTCATTTGTTTCGTTTTAATGTGTTCGGATTCTCTTGAAATAATAATTGGTAATGAGCATGAAACAGAGAAGTCAAGTTCTGAAGATATATCCAGCAGATCTATATTGAACGATAGTTTGAACAACAATAATGAAGGTAAGAACCCGACAGTAAATATTATTCTGTATGACAGTAACATTAGTTTACCAAGCAGTATACTTTAACTGCTGCTTTTATATTGCATTAAAGTTACTGGTTTTTAATATGTTCAGTGACAGTGTACTTTTATTCAAATACAGTACACCATGAAAATCTTGACAGTATACTTAATGCTCTTCACTTTTTGTGATTTTTTACAGAAATCCCAAATGAGTCAATAGACATGTCTGATTCGCTACTTGGGGTTAAAAGAAGCACAATTGCTGAAATGTATGATTTATACCGCATGCATGCTCGTTGTCAAGGTTTCAGCGTTTGAAATTCAACAAATCGATTCTCAACAAAAGGAGAACTTGTGGGAAAATCATTTGTGTGTTCTAATGCTGGGGAAAAAAGAAGATCAGACGAAAAGAGGAAAAGAAAGCCAACCCTACGAACAAATTGTATGGCAGAAATAAAGGTTTCAAGGACTACAGGGGGGCTGTTTGAAGTTGTGAAACATAATATGTTCCACAATCATGAATTCACTAGGGCAGATTTGAACCACTTACACAGATCAAAGAGGGAAATCACAAATGAAAGGCAGAGACAATAGCAAATATGGTTGATTCTGGAATAAAGCCAATGGACACCTACAGATACATGGTTCATGAAGCTGGGGGTGAAGAAAATGTTGGCCACACCAAGAGAGATCACCTAAATTTCATAAATCGTATGAAAATGCAACAAATTGAAGGAGGAGATGCAGAAACTGTCATAGACATGATACAAGAAGAAATTCAAGAAGACAGTGAGTTTTTCTACAAAGTGAAGATGAAAGATGGGAGGTTGTGCAATATCTTTTGGAGGGATTCATTAATGATGGAGGATTTTGATATATATGGTGATGTTCTTGTATTTGACACAACATATAGAACAAACAAGTACAATTTGATTTGTGCTCCGTTCATAGGCATAAACAACCACTGGAAGAACGTGATGTTTGGATGCGCTTTTCTATCAAATGAAAAACTGGAGTCATTTGAGTGGCTTTTCACAGCATTTAAGAAGTCAATGAGAGGAAAATCACCAGTAACAATATTCACAGATCAAGATTTTGCAATCGCAAAAGCAATTGAGAAGGTACTGATGACATATACTGTACAAAATATAAACATATACTGTGCATTCTATGTTTATATACTGTGCAGTATATACACATATACTCTGCATATTGCATCACATTCACATAAATCTTTTTCAGCAAACTATAAATAATGTGTTTTGTTTTTAATTCAGGTTTTCCTTGATTCAAGACATAGACTTTGCCAATGGCATCTTTACCAAAATGCTATAACAAGATTTGCAAGTTTAAAGGGGAACAACACATTCAAGGACACCTTCCACAAGTGCTTATCAGGCTGTGTCGATGAAACTGAGTTTGAAACTTGTTGGAAGAATATGATAACAACTTACAACCTTGAAAAGAATGAGTGGTTTACAAGATTGTATACTCTAAAGGACAAATGGTGCACTGCATTGAGCAAAGACTTCTTTTCTGCTGGAATACGGTCATCCCAAAGAAGTGAAAGCACAAACAAAGTAATCTCATTCAATGCAAAGAAGAAAACAAGTTTGACTGATTTCTATGGTATTTTCAAAGAAACAGTAAAATGTTGGCGAAGCACAGAAAAATATGATGAGTTCAAATGTTCAACATCACAGCCTTATACAAGTTTACCAATGCCAGGGATCATAAAACAAGCATCAGAGGTCTATACTACAAAAAATTTCAAAGATTTTGAGGAGGAATTTCAGAAATGCATTTCAAGTTACTCAATCATAGTTGGAGTAGAAGACAGTACAATGATCTATCAAGTTTCATCAGGCATTACTGATGCCAAGAGAAGCACAGTAATATATGACAGCACACTCAGTTTAATATCATGCAGTTGCAAGAAATACGAAGAGTGTGGATTTCTTTGTTACCACTGCTTGAGAGTGTTACACATAAATTCTGCACAAAGCATTCCAGAAAATTACATCAAAAAGAGATGGACAAAAATGACAAAATCAAATGTTTGGGAGAGATGGAGCAAGACAAATACAAACAAAGAAGGTAATCACACAGCCACTCAATGGAGGCATCAACTGGTACGCAACTACTATAACATGATATTGAAAAGCGAAGAAAATGAAGAAACAAGGAGAATCATGGAGGAAAGATATAAGAGAGACAAGCAAGCTATTGATGCTTTCTTCAAAACTGCAGAACCAGTGGCTGCAGTTAATTCATTGAACAACATTCTTGATCCAATTCAATCAACTACAAAAGGGAGGAGGGCACAAAGGCCAAAAAGTTAACTTGAAAAACGAAGGAAGAAGAAAGCCAGAGAAGCAGTTGAAATAAATAACAATGAATTTGGTTCAGCAACACCAAATGTTCGTATTTTTTAGATATAGTTTTAAACTGAATATTATAAAAACATTGATAGTATATCTTATAAAGCCTGCTAGTATATTCAATATTTGAATGCAGTACATTTTGTGATGAACGACAGTACAATATACTTTTTTTAGTTAATTTGACTCACAGTCGATTATGTCAACCTTGCCAATATATGTCATACCCCTTGATATTATATGTCATAATACAGGATAAAAAAATTCACATTTGAGCAGTATATAATATCAACCTTGGCAGTATATGTTATAACCGTTGACAGTATATGTTATAAAGTCTGACAGTATATGGTGCATTTGAGCAGTATATAATATCAACCTTGACAGTATATGTTATAAACCGTTGACAGTATATGTTATAATGTCTGATAGTATATGGTATCAACCTTGACAGTAAATGTTATAACCCTTCACAATATACGTCGTGGATATTTGAAAATTATTTTCAAGCTGCACAGTACAGTTAAATATTTGAACATAGTATATTTTATTATGTAACACAGTATATGTACGATTGTATTATTTTTTCTTGAATATTGACAAATATTATGTTGTCTTATAAAATAGATCATTTCAAACAAGAAAAATAATCAAAAAACTAATACAAACTACTAATATTCCAAAAAGAACACCAATTGTCCAACAAAACTTCACATACTCACATCTATCCCAAAATCAACCCACATTTTTCATTTCTTTTTACCTTTCCCTGCCTTACGCAACCCACCAAGACCTTTCCCCCTATCCTGTGCTTCTTTCTTCTTCGTTTCCTCAATTGTTGATATTACCTCCCTCTTGCCCTTGTTGAAATTCTGCACATCTTGGAGAAGTTCTTTTTTTGCTTCATTAAAACGTGAAATAACAATTTGAAGGCAGAATTCTCCCCGAAGAGCACGACGAACATCAGCCTAAAATGAACATAAAAAATAATAAAAACATTTAAGTTAATCAAATAAGTACTATTTAAAAAAAAAAAAAAACCAGAAAAATACCTTCAACAAATTTGGTTCAAGATACACAGCACCATCAAAATACATCATATGATGCATCAAATAAATGGCACAATCCAAATCCGTCTTCCTCGTCGGCCATTTAAATAGCACATTCTCAAACACAAATTGCAAAATATCTTTGGCCTTCGAATATCGTATTCCGCGAAGAAATTCAGCCAAATTCTTTTGCTGCAAAAAAAGGTATTAAAATAACATCAACTAACTTATAAGAACAAAACCACACAAAAATATCATATTGTTAACATGAACTTACCAATATTGTGGCAGCTTGAGCAAAGATGTTAGGCTCATTGTCGTACTTCCGATTATCCAGGTAGTGAAACTTCTTATCAACAAAATTTATAGCAACACAAGCATAATGTCCTTTCAGAACAAACGGGACAAAAATCTACAACATAAAAAGACAAAAAAGTGGTCATCATAAAAACAAACTGCTTAAAGAAAATAATTCGGGCATAAGAAATGTATATACTGCATCGGGTAACTATATATACTGCGCAATATACAAACATCTACTATGCATGTTTTATCATATCACACAGAAAACGTATAAGCAGAAACTAACCATCTCAGCATTCTTCAATAGATTTAAGTCTTGTTCAGCCCACAACTTCAATAACCCTATCAATTCTCTCACATTTTCTTTCTCTTCACCAACTTGTCCGATAATTTTTGTCAATGCGCCCTTTTAAAAACAAGCAAGAAAATATAATTTTACTGAAAAACGTAGTAATAAATAATTATTTAACAACTTACACTATGCTCGGTATTAAAAATGAATCTGCTTCGTCGATTTTCAGCCCCATCCTCTTTGTTAATCATCAAACACCATGCATCAATAATTGAATTGTAAACTTCTGTCGATGGATTCAGAGAGATCATATCTTGCTTAACAATACTATAACAATCTCCACTCCTAAAACAAACAGCCCTGCAACCAGAAAACACACACACTATGTCTGTAAAAAACAAAATACTATAAGGATGAATTAAATATAACTGTAATACAAAAAGAATTATACTTATAAATCTGTTTTAGGCTCTGCACTGTATAAGCAATAATCAATGATCTCTTTATGGTTTGCATCCATTGAAGTGAACAAATGGTTAAATGATGAAAACAGTGGGCAAACATAACCAGCACTCTTATCAATCTTCAAACTCTGAACGTCCAGATCAGGTACAACATTTTTGTTCCTTGCACTGACAGACTTTAGTGCATCCACTATCTCCCTAGCTGAAGCAGTCTCATCGTCACCTTGTATTCTTTCACCAGAACTCCCAACATCAGGTGATGGTGTGAGGATGTTAAAAGTAGGAGCATCAAATTCCATCTTCTTAAAATTGACAACATCATCAATAATTTCATGGACTCTCGCATCCAACCAGAATTTTTGTGAATCTGATGATTCTGGTGTCAGAGAATTTCTGGCTTCATCAATTGAACATTTCTTCAACTCCATCAGCTTTGACATATAAAAATTTGAAAGTATTGAAGCATCCCTCTTAAAGAAAAGAAGAGCTTCATAAAGTCGCTGCAAAACAGGAAAATAATTAAATAACAGAAAAATAACGTATACTGTGTATTATATGTTTATATACTGCACCTTATATAAACATATACTGTATATTTTACAAAACAACAATACTTACATCAGTAGCTACTCTTTCAATCTCAGATTTCTTTGGCTCACTGCTAGGTACAGAAAACTTAATAAATTCACTCTCCTCAACATTTTCATACAACTTCCCGCCATCCTTTCCAGACCCCACATCACCCCTACCCAGTAAAACTCGGCCATTCCTTGAAATTGGATATGTATCGGTGATTAGATAGCCATCACCGTATCTCTTTGCCCTTGCCTCTTCACGACACCTCTTAGCTATATTATCATCGTTCCAATGACAAATAAGAGGTAGTGAGCACGGTGCAGCCACGCCTTGCCACTTGACCCTGTGCAAATACATGATCTGCAATAGAACTATGCAGCCACCTACGTATTTACCATTATGGTTCACATAGTTATCAACAGATTGGCAGAGTTTCTCAACAACATATTTGCACCAATCAAAATTTGCAATCAAAGAGACATCCTCTGTAGCTTTCAAAGCACCAATAGTTATTGACCTATTTGGTGCTGGGGCCAAGAATGAACACAAAGCATACAACAAAAAAATTCTTTTGAAATCATCACCACCGTCAATCAATCTATCCACAAACAAAGACTCCAAGCTGCTGACAAGAGTACTAGCAGCTATCCCATACTCAGAATGCAGTCTTGAAACTAACTTCGAACTCTCCTTTGTAAAGACATACAATGGAACATCAGATCCCTCATTCCTTGGTATCATAAAAACATCATATACATCGTCAGCCGTGACAAGGAATGTCCCGAAATCATCCAATCTCAACATCCTAGAACTAGGGTCAAAATTAGACACCAACCACTTCAGCATCCCTGCATGACAATTCTTTTTCATATTGATTTGCAGCAAACCACCAAAACCCATATCCTCAACGTCCTTTCTTTGAGCATCAGAAAATTTACTCATAACCTTTACAAGACTTGTTGTTCTGCACTGGAAATTAAAAACTCTGCAATTTTAAAAGGGAGTAAAGAGTTAATAATAAATAAAAAATACTGTAATAAAGTAACACTCCTCACGCACTACCCTACAATCATTCATATACTATGAGGGTCAAAATGACATACTATGAATATAAAATTGCAAACAAAATTACCTTTCTTCTGAATCTTCACCATCATCAATAATTATGTACTTTCCTTTATCTTGTTCTTCAATAACAGGATCATTTTCACCAGATTTCCTCTCACCTCTTCCTTTACTCTTTTTCTTAATAGGATCATCTTCACCAGATTTCCTCTCACCTCTTCCTTTACTCTTTTTCTAATGGGTTCATCAACACGAAGACCTTCACCTCTTCCCTTCCTCTTTTTATTATTTTCAGGACTATCTTGCTTTTCAGGAGCTTTAACAGCAGTGCTATTCTCCTTATTGGGACTTTCTACAACAGTAGCCTTATTGGAAACTTTCTCCTTATTGGGATTTTCTACAACAGTAGTAGTCTTCTTGGAAACTTTCTCAGATTTTTCAACCAGTTTATCCGTACTTTTCTTCTTCTCTACAACTTTTGGTGCAGATTCGTCTATTTTCTTATTTTTGGAAGATCTCAGAACTCTCTTCTTAATTCTAGGAGGTCTAGAAATCTTTTGCTTGACACGACTTGACTTACTTACTGATTCACTACTTTTTTTATCCATTTCACTATAAGAAAATAAACCTATAACATCAAAACAATAATGTCAGACAATTAAAGACAACAAATATAGAAAATTTAAATATTTAAATACCAAATTATACTCTAACTGTGAAATAGATTGATGTATAAAAAAATATACTGCATCAAACAACTACATATACTGTACCGTTTATTCACATATACTGTGCCGGTTATTAACATATACTGCACCGGTTATTAACATATACTGCGTATATTAAATCATATCAAAACAACTATACTGCATCAAACAACTACATATATTGTACCGATTATTTACATACACTGTGTTGTTTATTACCATATACTGCACCTGTTATTTACATATACTGCGTAAATTAAATCATATCAACACACCCTGTTCAAAAATAACACATTATCAACACATACTACATCGCATACATATATATACTGTACTGTTTATCCATTTTACTATAAGAAAATGAACCTATAACATTAAAACAACAATGTCAGACAAATTAAGACAACAAACAACTATACTGCATCAAATAACCATATATACTGTACCAATTATTAACATATACTGCGTATATTAAAACATGCAAAACCCTAGAAATATCCAGCAAAATAAAAAGCCTTAACAAGTAAAAAAAAAAGCAAAATAACCAAACTTAGCAACTCCAGCAGCACAGCCAAACTACACTTCAAAAACGCGAAAAAAAATTAAGAAGAACATAGAAGAAGAATCCAGGAAACGACGAACAAAAACCATAAAACACCATAGAACATAACTTACCAACTCCAGCTGCAGCGATTACAGACGAAACGAAAAATCCACAGACGAAAATCGACAGCAAAACTCGCGAAAATCACCAGAGCTTAGAGAGAGAAGACGCAGTTAGAGAGAGAGAGACAACCGCCTTTTATATGACGGTAAAAAATTTGAAAACAAGCGTAAAAAAGTAAAAAAAAAAAAAAAAAAAAACGGAGGTAAAACTGGCCGGTTCAGACCGGCCTGAACCGTTCGGTTTATGCGGGCTGAACCAGTGGGCCCCACAAGGTGTACAATAACACTATGGTGCATCTTGTGCACCCAAGTTTTTGCCTAATATTTAATATGCCTATATTTACGTGCTTCGAAATTATTGTGCTTGTGTGACATGCTTTTATTTGTTATGCTTATTTGATGACTTTATAAATTATGATACAATACAAATGCTTAGGTGAACATTATGTAGGGTTCGAATTTTGCTTAGGGGAAATGTGCAAAATATGTGAGCTTGTGTTATACTTAGTTTTCTTATACGTGGTTATAAATGTGTGTTATTTCGAATTAAATCCATGTCACACATAATCTATATGATCCAATTTATATGTGCATAAAATATTGAAATATAAGTTGAACAATACAGTATAGGTACGAAATAATTCTAGAAATTATATAAGTAGAGAGTTAGGCTTGGTTTGATAAGATGAGTTACAAGTCTTACTTAGATGGAATTATAAGGTTTAAGAGATACCTTAGGAATAAAGTAAATGTGATTGTAGTGTGCACTTGGTATTCCTAAGAAAGTAATCTACAGTTAGTAAAATTTGTAGCAATATTATCTAGGTAAAGCAGCCTCAACCAAGCCTATTATGATCATCCTTAGAACATACCCCACTCCTGAGTCTCAAAAAAGCCGAACCAAACACCTCAAACATACCTCATCCATGATCAATTTCGACGTAAAACTGTGAATCGTCAACCCTTTCTCTCTCTTCTTCTTCTTCTTCTTCCTCTTGCTTCGCCAACGACAACATCTCTCTCACCCTTCATCTTTCCTTTACAAATGTTTCGGTTGGATCATGCTTAGATGATCCTTGATTTTTATATGATGAGTTTTTAATAAAAGATGGCTGTGTGTGATGAAAAGGTGATTTGCATGATAATCTAGAGTTAAATGAGTGATTTTGTGTTAATTACTTGAATCATGATTTTGTTCATAAATAATTCGTATGTTTTGCAAAAGAAGATCTACTTTGCTCAAGTAGGGTTATTGTTTTCAAACAAATGATTCGAAAGGGTGTTTTGTATTGACAAAATGATGTAGTCTGATGATTTAGGGGGAATTGGATTAAAAGTTTGAGTCAAAAGAATTATCAAAATTTTGTGAATTTTTGTTGAATGTTTCGGTACAAAATGGTAGGATAATGAGTGGATTTGTTTAACTAATTGACTAATTATTTATGAGACTAGTAAAATAAGATAATAAGAATGATTTTTGATAATATGTATGCATGTGATGATTCGGCAAGATCATACAGCAAATTAGGGTTTGAATTAAGTTGACATGTAATATGACTTTGTAGGATAGTTTATAGAATAAAAAGGTTAATACTCCTCCTTTACAAAATAAATGATGTTTTAAAAAAAATGAAAGAATTAAGAAATAAATATATTGTCAAATATATCCCCTAAAATTTGTGAAGATTAGATTTAATGAAATCAAATTTGAGTGGGAGCTACAACATCATTTATTTTGGAACGAAGGGAGTATAATTTTATGATAAAAATGGTAATAAAATTAATTTAGATTAAATACTATATGGGCTTAGAATGTAACTAAGGTAGGATAAAAGAGATTGGGCTTATGATTTTAATTATAAGCGTGCTAGGAATTTAAATAGAATAGGTTAAGGGCATTTGGGCCTAAGGCTTAACATAATTGGGTCAAAATTAGATTGGACTGAAACATGAATGTTTCGGGCTCATTGGGCAGAGACCGAGCTAAATCAGATTTGGTCGGGTCAATCCAAGTGAATAATTAATTAGAGTTGAAATGAATGAGTAGATAACTTAAGATATAATTTGAATGTTAATTTAATTTCCAGACTATTAAGGATTAAACGTTATGATTATTCTACAATGATTTTAGAATAATAGTTGAACAATATATAATTTGGATTAAGCAAATCTTAGGTGACTTAGATTTTAGGAAGAAATTATAAGATATAAAATAGAAACATTAGAATTTGTATAGATTGAAATAGGTTTAGAATTTGAATTAAGTCTCGAATTAAGTTAGGGCTTGAATTCAAGCCTATTTGCAAATATGTGTTTATTTTTTCAAATGTAGGATAGGTAACATGTATGATTATGATGACGTGTTTAAAATTTCAATATGCTTAAGTGTGTTATAAAGTTGTCAAACAAAACAAGATGTTATGTTTCAAGTGTGTTATGTTGATAGATTATGCTAAGAGATATGATTTTATGCACTTGAATGTTTTATAATTGTTAGTTCACATGATTTGTTGTGATCTTATGCAAGCATGATTTATAATGATGGGTTGTAGGCAAAGGTATTATGATTTTATGTGATTGATGATGCATGATTAGTTGACAAGCTATATTCAAAATGTTACGATTTTATGTGTTCAAGTTCTACACTAGATAAGTAGACCAATCTTATGTGACTTATCAAATGGCAACTTCGGGACCGGGGACAGTGACTAGGTGTCTTGTAGGACTCCTAATTTTACTGTTTGTGTGTTGGTTGTGTCAAGAGATATTTCTTAAGCATTTCTGTGAAATTATGAATCCAACATGTAACTATTAAATAATATTATCTTTAATTAAGTTTACTTTTCTGTTCATGCTATATTCAGCTTACATTTCGTTAGCTTGAGTTTCTGCTCGATACAACTTTGGCTACGAGTTTCTCTTTCGTCACGTAACTTTGATAAGGTTAAGTAAGTGAATGAAGTAAGTAAGTAAGTACGTATGGAAAGAAAAAGAAAAAAAATGGATAAGTAAGTATGTGGCACTTCAGTTCCCTAGCCCAGAACTTCATATATATATATATATATATATATATATATATAATATCGGAAATAAGAACTTATGACTCATGATAGACAAACAATGAATAGTCGAGCCGAACCTGGGCAAAATGCCCGGGTCTGACCCGAGCTCAAAATAGTCGTGTGAACAAACAGAATGTTGCATATGTTAGGAATTTAACCCACACACGATCACGAAATTGAAGAAAATAAAGAACGAGAACACACAATAATTTGGTTACCCAGTTTGTTACGATGTGTAACTACGTCTAGGGGTGATACCAAGCCAGGGATTCGCTCTTGTATGTCAATATTTGGATTATATGATACAATGAAGGAAACAAATATTTATAATAGCTTTATGGACCTAAAATTCGACCTTCACTTGAGGCCCACGCAAAACCGCCGTCCTACTCGACGCGACCGCGTCAAAGCCAACGAGACCGTGTTGCTGCTTCTCCTAACGCGACCGCATCGCTTCTGCTCAGCGCGACAACTTCTGGCGCGATCGGGCCTGACCCCGGCTCGGTCGCGTTGAACTTACTGTTCCGCCAGCCCATCCTGGGCACCAATTAATGCAACCGCGTCCATCTCCTACGTGGCCGCGTCATTTTCTTCGTTTTTCGAGCTCCACTCTTAAAAATCTCCCACTTGGAGACTGAAACACCTTCAAGTAACCATTTCTCCTATGTTATTCTTCCCGTATCCGCTCGATATCGCCTAGCCTCTTCTTCAAGTACCTAGGCCAATTGAAATTATGCATAACTCCAACTTCTCTAAGGTTACCACCTTAGTAAACATGTCAGCTGGATTTTCACTCCCGAGAATTTTCACAAGTTGCAAGGTCTTCTTCTCCAACAGGTGCCTTATGTAGTGATATTTTAACTCAATGTGCTTAGTCCTCGAATGAAAAGCCGCATTGCTAGCCAAGAAAATTGCACTCTGACTATCGTTGTAGAGTACACTATTTTCATGCTTCCTCCCAAGTTCATCCAAGAAATTTTGCAACCACACCATCTTTTTGCTCGCCTCCGTCACGGCTATATACTCAGCCTCTGTGGTGGATAGAGCCACTACCTTCTGCAACTTCGATGCCCAAGAAATTGATGTACCACCATAAGTAAAGACATACCCGGTAGTACTCCTTCTCCCATCAAGATCATTTGATGCCAAGTCAGTATCAACATAACCAACCAGCTTAGAATTTCTCCCATCAAAGCACAATGCTTTATCCGTGGTACCTCTCAAGTATCGCAGTACCCACTTCACTGCCTCCCAATGTTGTTTCCCCGCATCGCTCATGAACCGGCTCATTACTCCCATTGCATGTGCAATATCCGGCCTTATACACACCATAGCATACATCATACTATCAATCGCCGAAGCATACCGGATATTCTTCATTTGGGCACGTTCCTCCTTAGAACTCGGCGACTGCTTCTTTGACAGCTTGAAGTGACTTTCCAACAGAACACTCACAGACTTCGAATTCTCCATGTTGAATTTTTCTAGGACCTTCTGGATGTAATCCGCCTGCGAAAGATACAATCTACCTGCCACTCTATTCCTCTCGATTCCAATACCCAAAATCTGCTTAGCTTCTCCAAGATCTTTCATGGAAGACCGCTCAAACAACTGCTTCTTCAACTTATCCAACTCTTTTGGATCAGCTCTTGCGATCAACATGTCATCAACATACAATAGAAGGATAAGAAAGCTTTTGTCAAACCTCTTATAGTAACTATAATGGTCGGCGTGGCACTTGCTATAACCAATCTCTTCCATGAAACTGTCAAACTTATTGTACCACTGCTTCGGAGCTTGCTTCAACCCATACAAGCTCTTCCTCAACTTGCACACAAGTTCTTCCTTTCCCTTGGCCACGAATCCCTTCGGCTGAACCATATACAATTCTTCCACTAGATCAACATGAAGGAATGCAGTTTTAACATCCATCTGATGTAATAACAAGTTCTCTGCAGTTACCATACTCAACACCACATGCAAATAGTTGTCAGTTTCACAATAGGAGTATATACATCAGTATAGTCAATAGCGAATCGCTGCTCCAAACCCTTTCACAACCAGCCTAGCTTTGTAGTGCTTGCTACCATCTGCTTCATTCTTGATTCTGTAGACCCACTTGCTGTGCAAAACCTTCATACCCTTGGGAAGTTCACTCTATTCCCAAGTGTCATTCCCACGAAGTGATGCTATTTCATCCTCCATGGGAGCTCTCCACTTTCGTCTATCAACAACCTGTCCTGCTTCTGCAAAGCTCTCAAGTTCACCACCGTCAGTAAGTAACAACTAACAATTAGAGGGCGAATACCTATTAGGTGCACGTTGTTCTCTAGCAGGTCTGTGCAGTGGAACAACCTCCTGAGGTGGTGGAGTTCTTGGCTCATCCTCAAGAACCTCCTCTTCAGCCTGACCCTCCTTACTCCCACTCGAGTTTGAGATGTCTAACTCGACTACCTTGGGGTTTGAGCTGTCAGAGCTTGAGCCTTCAATCTGTCTTTGTACATCACCTGTTCATTAAACACTACATCTCTATTGTGAATCACCCTTTGGTTCTGCTCATCCCAGAGCATATAACCAAACTCATCGCCACCATAACCAACGAATGTACATCTAACAGACTTAGCATCTAATTTACTTCTATCAGCAGAGCTAACATGGGCATAAGATATTTGGTACACGTGTTTCGTGCACGCACTTTAGGGCATTTTTAGTGTCATTTTAGTGTCAATAATGTGCATAATCACGTGTATTTAGTGCTTTTATACTCTCATGGGCAAAATAATGCGTTTGTGCTATTTTTATGTTAAGACAGGTGAAAAAGGGTCGAAAAAGAACATCAAACGACCGCGGAGTCGAGGGATCGATCGAGGCAACAAAAGGAAGGGCTACCTGAAGATCTCGGCCGAGACAGGATGCAAATCTCGGCCGAGATGAGTCTCCAGGGGATTTCATGAAGAATTGCAAAATTGCAAATCTAGGCCGAGACAGACTTTGCATCTAGGCCGAGATGGAAATCTAGGCCGAGACAACTTTGCATCTAGGCCGAGATGGAAATTTAGGCCGAGACAGATAATGCGTCTAGGCCTAGATGAGTCTGCAGGGGATTTCAGAAATTCCAGAAATGGAGATCTCGGCCGAGATGAAATCCAATCTCGGCCGAGATGAGTCAAATCCTAAAAATTCCAAATTTTCTCTTTTTCACGTCTCGGCCGAGACACACTTGCATCTCGGCCGAGATTCCTTACCCTGTTTTAAAATCCTGAATGCGATTTTGCCTATTTTTGACTAGCACTTTCTCTCCTTATATATATATCATCCCATTCGAATTTAACCTAACTGAGAACAACCTAGAACCCATCCCCCACACATAATCAGCCACTTTTCTCCATTGGAAGCAAGGAAATGGAAGGGGGTTGAAGATCTTGATCTTCAACCCCTAACCTTTGGTTCTTTCTATCCTATTTTCATGTTTTCTTTAATTTTCTGTTATTTTATCTTTGTATTAGGTAAAATGGGTGGCTAGCACCCTTAGTTCACTCTTGATTATTGTGGAACCTTGAGTCCAAGACATTTATGTGATTATTACAGTTAATGTTACCGAAAATATTGTGTATTCAAGTGTTTTGTGTTATTTGCTGTTATTGACTCACATTTATGAATTTATTATTGGATTGATCACCCTTTAAGGGATTTGTGAATGTGTTGCTAGAATAGGAGGTCACTATCCGTAATTGTAGGATTTCCGATTCCCGAGTAGCAAACAATAATTATTTATTGGTGATAACACAAAGTTTAACCTCTAAAACCGAGCTTGCGAGTTTTATGTTGAATTTATCTCGTTGTCCTAGTGTTTAATGCATTTGGTGATTGAATCTAAGAGAGCTTGTTCGAGGATTCGGTTAAACTGAATAGGGTTAGTCGAAGAGCTTGTTTTGATTAACTAAGATTAAGGGATAACAAGGCTATTAGAGCTTGTTAATAGCCTTGAGATAAGGGCTAGAATCACAATTGAATAGGGCATTGACAATAGTTACATAAATCGTCCAAGACCTCGGTGAAACATGATCAAGGGTGAATCGTTTTGTTATTTAAAAACCAAAAACCTATAAAAATCTCTTTATTTGTCTTTGTTTATTTAGGTGTAGTTGTTATTTCATTGACCCCCCACTTCTTTATTGTTTTCTAGCTTATTTACTTTATGTTTCTTCATAATAATAGCTTAACACATAAAAGCAAAATTTGTTCGACCGTTCCTCGTGGGATCGACCCTTGCTTGCCACTCTACTAGTTAGAGTAGTCGGTAAGGTTTAAGTGTATCTTCATACACGATTTAATTTGGTAGTCGGAAACGACGCTACCAATATTCAACCAAAAATACGTAGAAATGACAGGTTTACCTCCTTTCCCGTCCATACCTCCTCCAGTATCCGGTTCTCCAGGGAACCGATGGGTCTCGGTTGATAAAAAATGCACCTGTGTTAACAGCCTCGCCCTAAAACATCTTTGGCATCCCACTTTTCAGGCTCATGCATCTAGCACGCTCATTCAGTGTTCTGTTCATCCGTTCTGCTACTCTATTCTGCTGGTGAGTTCCATGCACTGTCTTCTCCATGCGAATCCCATTATCAGCACAGTAGTCTTTGAACTCCTTGAGGTCATATTCACCTCCATTAGCATACCTCAGACACTTCACCTTCAGCCCTGTTTCAATTTCAACCATGACTTTCCACCTCCTGAAAGTATCGAACGAATTAGATTTACTTTTCAGAAAATAAACCCATACCTTTCTCGTGGAATCATCGATGAAGGTCATGTAGTATAGTGCTCCTCGGGCGGTATCCACAGGTGCCGGTCCCCATAGATCACTATGGACCAGCTCCAACTTCTTAGTTTTCAAGGCTCTGTCGACTCTTAAGAAACTCACGCGCCTTTGTTTCCCAAACACACAATGTTCACATTGGAAAACTTCCATAGATTTCAGGCTACGCATTCTACCTTTCGAGCACATCAGCTTCATGCCCTTCTCACTCATGTGGCCCAACCGACAGTGCTACAAATTCACATCACCTGCTGCGTTTGCAAGATCAATGTGATCTTTGGAATTCGTTGTCATGTACAACGTACCTTCCTTCTTACCCCCGAGCCACTATCATAGCTCCTCTAGTAGCCGAATGTTACCATGTAACCCTCCTTATCTAGCTGTCCAACTGAAATTAGATTCGTCTTCAGTCCGCTAATGTATCGGACTTCTTTCAGCACCAAAGTGGATCCGTTCGAGGTCGCAACTCGTACGCTTCCCTTTCCCATGATTTTTAGGGTTTCATCATCTGCAAGATATACCTGTCCAAGATCGCCAAAAACATAATCATTCATAATGTCAACATTACCACATGAATGAAATGACGCTCCAAAATCCAACACCCAAGAACCCATCGGACTAGACACGCTCAAGACCAACGCATCACCGTCATCTTCCTCTGTGGTTGCATTCGCTGTTCCCTTATCTGCTTAGCCCTTCTTGTTCTTCTTTGGTGCCTCGCACTGATTTTGAAAGTGACCGAAGTCGTCACAATTCCAGCACTTGATTGAGCTCGTATCCTTTCTGGATTGGGACCTTCCCCTGAATTTGGACCTTCCCCGATTTTGCTGTCTTTCTGTCGGTCAGCCTCTGTTCTCGGTTTTTAGTGCTGACCCCGAAGTGGATCCTGATTCTTTCCTGCGAATCTCCTCACTAATCATCAGACCCCTTACCTTGTCAAACTTCAGCTTAGCTTCTGTGGCGCTCACTGTTGTCACTCTACCGGCCCAACTATTTGGCAGAGACGATAGCATGATCCGGGCTCGTAGTTCATCATCAAATTTAATCTCCACTGAAAAAACAAATGTGAGGTAATCATGTTGAACTCATTCAGGTACCTACACTGGTGTACCCTCCGACATCCTTAGGTTGAACAGTCTCCTAATTAGATGTACCTTGTTCGCTGTCGATGGTTTCTGATACATCTCCTCCAAAATCGCAAGCATCTCGCTTGTGGACTTTGCTGTAGTCGTATGATAGGCGATCTCCTTGGACAGCGATAAACGTATCGCGCTCATCGTCTTCATGTCCAATAACGCCCACTCCGCCTCCTCCAGCTTCTCGGGCTTCTCTTTTAGAGACAAGTGCAGATCTTTACCGTAGAGGTAATCTTCCATCTGCATCTTCCAGTCAGAACCATCAAACTTCTAGATCGACACCTTTCCTTCCATTGTGATGCTCCCTTCGAACCCGGAGCTCTTGACTCCAGTTGTTAGGAATTTAACCCACATAATCACGAAATTGAAGAAAATAAAGAATGAGAATACATAATAATTTGATTACCCAATTCGTTACGATGTGTAACTACGTCTGGGGGCGAAACTAAGCCAGGGATTCACTCTTGTATGTCAATATTTGGATTATATGATACAATGAAGGAAACAATTATTTATAATAGCTCTATGGACCTAAAATTTGACCTCATCTTGAGGCCCACGCAAAACCGCTGCCCTACTCGACGCAACCGTGTCAAAGCCAATGCGGCCGCGTTGCTGCTTCTCCTGACGCGACCACCTCAGTTTCTTTGTATTTTAGGCTCCACTCTTAACATGATACACACACAGAGGCATATATATAATATATATATATCCTACTAATAGCAACCAAAGTCAACTTCCTTTTTATGACACAAAAAAAAAAAAAAAAAAAAGGATATAGAAACAATACAAAACTAATTATTAGGATAATCTTACATTTAATTCCAATTAATTACCCAAACCACCCTCTCCCCTCACCCAAAAAAAATGGCTAAAAGTCGAAATGCCCTCACCCCTCCATTTACACCTACTACTAGCCATCACACTCAACCCCCCCCCCCCCAATTTGCAGTAGCCATTGACCCTCATACTATCCCCATCAACACATTCTCTTCCCCCCATTTCCACCTGCGACCAAAAGAAGAGAGTTATTACCATTTTTCTTATTTCCTCAGAAAGTCGCTCCGTCTTTCCCCACTGCGACTCCTACCACCAAAGCTCTAGTCCTCATCGTTCGTCTCCCGTAGCCATAATTCATCAAGCTTCGCTTTGTCCCACAGCCAATCATCGACCTTCAACAAGAGTAATAATAGAGGAACAACCATCTTCCTTTACTCTTTTTCCCCATACACTTTCTTGAACCACACTAACACCCCTTTCATTTCTGTCGCCCAAGCATAAAACCGAGCTGAAAACTTAGATCCCAAATGACCAGACAACCTTCCTGTTTCCCGACGATTACATGGGCCCAGGATGGACTATGATATGTTTTGTGATATCCTGATTTCCACTGTGGAGAGGCGTTACACTTTTCACAACCAAGGCCACAAGTTCACCCTCGCTAGGGACGCACGAGCAACGAGCTCTCCTATAGCAACAAGACAAGTGGCAACTTTCTCGGGTGGATGCCACAACCCGGATGATTCATTTCCTGGTGGCCCTTGAGGAGGACCTTCAAGAGTCTGATACCCGTTGCTTTGTCGAGGCTGACGCTGACATGCATGCTAACCCTTGGGTTAGCGCATACCACCTCGTGCGGGAGAGATTATCTCGTGGGGCCTCTCCTAGCATGACATCATACCCTGTCTCCTGTGCCCATGGAGGGATGTTATTCGCCCCACGATCCGGCTCCCTATGTGTCGATACCTTAGAATGAGGCCAGTACGAGCCACATGGACATGCATGCTCCGTGTGGGGGACCCATGGTGATGGGACGTATCTAAGAGTGACATCTGTGAGTGATTCTTATATGGTAGAGTTGGTGATGGATGGTTGTACATTTTACTTTTATCTTATCAATTTGGATGATTTAGTACTATGGTGATATGTATGGCGTTGGACGCTAATGGTTTATGTATTTACATTTTGGAGGGGTTCCATATCCCCTATTTGTTGCGATATTCTGTGAATATTTGTGTGATGATATTTTATGATGAATTTGTGAAGTAAGGATACATGCACGCTCGCACACACCCTAAGAGCGACATCAAGAGAGATCATTTTTATTTTCACTATTAATGAACAACGTGATAACACGAAACCCAATAATTAACTTAATGGCTAACAGAACGAAAATCCGGCCTCGGTGCACAACCACGAATACGGATGCACCCGCTAACGTAGAGAATAACACCCGTAACAGTGCAGCACCCACTAGCATTACTCGGGATTTTTTCCAAGTGTTGCAACAGTTAATGCAACAAGTTGTCCCACCCGAACCAAAACTAGTTCAGGACCAACACCATCTACATAGAACCGTAGACTCATTTCGGAGGTTCCGGCCACCTAAATTTACTGAAAAGAAGGGTCCAATTGGAACCGAATTCTGGATAGCCAAAATGGAACACATCTTTGAATACATGGACTGGAATGAGTACCAAAAGGTTGGTTGTGCCCGGTTCCAATTAGCAGACAATGCTAGTCAATGGTGGAAATCATACGAGCGAACTGTCATGCCAGGAGAGTGGAACACTATTAATTTGGAGGAGTTTAAGGGATTGCTGCTAGACCACTACTTCCCTCAAGCACTGTAGGATCAAAAGAAGGTGGAATTTATGAATCTGAAGCAAGGAAACTCAACAGTGATGGAGTACGGGAGATGTTTCAACCATCTCTCATAGTATACCCCACATCTAGTTAACACATACGATAGCACGTTGCTTTAAACAAGGACTACGACCCCAGATTGGTGGGATCGTGTGCATATAATTTCTATGAGCTTGGGATTAGAGTATCGTCCTCCGCCTAGAGAGATGATGAATCAGAGAAAAAGACCTTCTGCAGGACCTAATTATGGAAATCAGCCCAATAATAACGTAGGACCAACGGTCAAATCATATCCCTGGCCACTGGTGAGACCTTCATGCCCATATGTGGACGACTCCACTGCAGGGAATGCCATTTCAGGAAATCTATATGCTCCGGTGCCAGCACCCAGGGCTCCACCTCCATGAGCAGCACAGCCCCGCAGGGGCTACCTCGGAGGTTTCTGAAAAGCCCTCCTGAGAAAGCTCGACTTAATGCTATGATTAATGAAGGCCACAGTGTAGAATTCACAGAGGAGCTCGTAGTGGATCAGTTTGAGGAAGAAATCTAGGGACTGAAGCCCCACAATGAGACGATAACATGTATCATTTACATTAAAGACCAACTAGTTCTTGCATTACTTGATACTGGAGCAAGGTACACGTTCATATCCACAAAAGTGAAGAAGAAGATGAAATTTCCATGTACATAGGTGGGAGAGTTCGAAGTACACACCTCTACTGGGGGAAAAGTTACAATAGAGAATGTAATAAAGAAAGGTGAACTAGACATATACGAGGTTAAATCGAAAATAGATCTACATGTAACTAGGATGACTGGATTTGACGTGATACTGGACATGGATTAGCTACAATAAAAAAGGGTTGTCATACACTATAGAGAGAGTAAGGTGATCTTGGATGCACCCCAAAGCTACGAATCCACATCGACTACACAATTAGAGCCCAGGGGACAATAATGATCTCAACCCTTGAAATCATCAACTTAATACAAGGTGGGAGCTAGGCGTACTTGTTTCAACTCATGGCAGTTGGCGTGACACCACCAGTCTCAAATAAGGTGCTAGTCGTTAGGGAATATCTGGACGTTTTCCCAAAGGACCTAGATGGGTTGTCCCCTGGTCATCAAGTGGAGTTACCATCAGTCTTATCCGTGGGGCAGCCCTTGTATTAAAGAGTTGGAGGAACTAAAGATACTACTGTGGGACTTATTAGAGAAGAAGTTCATACGCCTCAGTGTCTCACCTTGGAGAGCCCCAATATCGTTCGTAAAGAAGAATGATGTGATGCTACAAATGTACATCGACTATCGGGAGTTCAACCAAATCGCTGTCAAGAACAAATACCCCTAACCACGGATCTAGGACTTGTTCGATCAACTCCGGAATGTTGTAGTGTTCTCAAAGATAGACTTCGATCGGGGTACCATCAACTGTGATTTAAGAAGAGTGACATACCAAAGACAACCTTTAGGACTCGCTACAGGCATCATAAATTCACAGTGATGCCCTTTGGAGTGATCAACACCCCAGCCGTGTTTATAGATCTGATGAATCGAGTATTTCATGAATACCTTGACCGCTTTATCCTCGGTGTTCATCGATGACATACTAGTGTATTGTCCCATGCAAAGCAGCTTGAAGAGCATATGAGGATAGTGTTGGAAACCCTTAGACGAGAAAACTGTACACCAAATTTAGTAAATGTGAATTCTGGCTGAATCAAGTGAACTTCTTGGGGCACTTAAACTAAACTAAACTAAACTAAACTAAACTAAACTAAACTAAACTAAACTAAAACTAAACTAAACTAAACTAAACTAAACTAAACTAAACTGAACTAAACTAAACCCTAAACTAAAGGTAGACCCCACCAAGGTCGTCTTCGGACGAGGGATAGAGATAGACCCTACCAAGGTGGAAGCAGTACTCAACTGAAAGGCGCCAACTAATGTAAATGAGTTCAGAAGTTTCCAAGGTTTGGCGAGTTACTCTGAAGGTTTATCAAAAGTTTTGTGAAGCTAAGACGCAACTCACCAAGAAGCGTGAACCCTTAACATGGACTGAAGATTGCGAGCAAAGCTTCCAAACTCTAAAAGAAAGGTTAGTGACAGCCCCCATCCTGACGATTCCATATGATACAAAAGAATTCATAATCTACACCAATGCTTCGCAGACAGGATTCTGGTGCGTGCTAATGTAAAAAGAGAAGATCGTGGCCTATGCCTCCTAGCAATGGAGACCAAATGAGCAAAACTACCCCACTTATGACATGGAGCTAGTGGCAGTAGTGCATGCATTAAAGATTCAAAAACACTACCTCAACGGCGAAAAGTGCGAGATCTACACCGACCATATATAAGAGCTTGAACATGGGGCAACAACGATGGCTGGACTTAGTCAAAGACTACGATTGTGCCATATTATACCATCCCAGGAACGCCAAAATAGTGGTAGATGTGCTCAATTTGAAGAATAATAGGATACTCGCCATCATAGTCTCTGAACTGACGAACCTACGAGAGATCATGTGGCTTTCTCGTTCCAACACTTAAATTTTCACTTATTGTGCCTCTTTTTGTGGGTTTCTGATCTATTTCATCACTCTTATACTTCATGTCATATTAGTATTCTAAGATTAATTTAAAACAACTAAAAACAAACTTAAATGATAAAAATACTAAAATACAGAAAATAAAATAAAAATGCTAAGTATCAGGTTACCTCTCGACAAGTGCTATGTCTTACGTCTTTAGTCGGACGACCTTTCTCGGTTCTAGTTGAGCTCGTTCAACCTCACTTCATGCATGGTCTTTAGGTGCGCCGGCGTGTAGTACTTCTTGATACATTCCCGTTCACTTGAAATGAGCTTCAATCTTCATTCAATAATTCCACGAAGTTGGATGGTTGAACAGTCTTCATCGAAAATGGCGCCGACCACTTTGATTTCAGTTTTACCCGAAAAGAGCCTAGGCAGGGATTGAATAGTAGGACTTGATCACTGGATTCGAATCTTCAAGTCTTGAACAATCTATCATGGAATTGCTTCACTCACTCCATGTATAAACTTGAGTTCTCCAATGCTTAACTCCAGAACTCATCTAGCTCGTTGAGTTTGAGGATGCGTTCTAGTCCCCCCGCTTGGAAGTCAAAGTTCAACTTCTTAACGGCCCAATACTTTCGATGTTCCAACTCAAATGATAAATGACATGACTTGCCAAATGAGCTGATATGGTGACATCCCTAACGGAGTCTTATATGTTGTCCTATATGCCCATAAGGCATCATCTAGCTTCATGGACCAAACCTTCTTATTCCCATTCACTGATTTCTAGAGTATTTGCTTGATCTCCTGATTAGTTAATTTTGCTTGACCATTGGCTTGAGGATGGTACAGAGTGGTTACTCGATGTTTAACCCCATACTTCGCTAATAGAGTTGCTAGCCACTTGTTACAAAAGTGGGAACCTCCATCTCTAATTAAGGCTCTTGGGGCCCATATCTCGTGATGATGTTCTTGTAGAGGAACTTCAATACTACTTTAGAATCATTGGTTTGGGTTGGAACAACTTCCACCCTATCTTGAGACATAATCCACTGCTAATAGTATGTATTGGAAGCCTTTAGATGAAGGAAATGGCCCCATGAAATCAATGCCCACACATCAAATAATTCCACTTCAATGATACTTGCAAGAGGCATCTCATGTTTCCTATATATTTCCCCCGTTCTTTGGTACCGATCGTACTGCAATATAAAGTTGTGGCAATCCTTGAAGATCAACGGCCAATAGAATCCATTTTGTAACACTTATGGAGTTGTTCTCACTGAAGTAAAATGAGCTCCACTTGGAGACGAGCGGCACTGCTTGATGATGTCCCCCATTTCAAAACGAGGAACACGTCTCTGGATGATCGTATAGGCACACCCCCTAAAAAGATAAGGGTCGTCAAATAAGTAAAACTTTGCATCATGGAAGAACTTCACCTTCTAATGGGATGTCAAATTGGGAGGTGGAACACCACAAGTCAAGAAGTTGACTACATCACTGTACCATGGAATATCTTCCACTATCAAAATGTACTCGTCTAGGAATGTCTCTTTCATTTCCTCTATTTTCCCTTCCTTGTGAGTTTCATTGGCAATTCTGGTAAGTGCTCTACAACCACGTTCTGGCACCCCTTCCAGTCTCAAATCTCCAAATTAAAATCTTCCAACAAGAGTATCCATCTAATTAATCTCGGCTTCCAATCCTTCTTATCAAACAAGTAGCAAATGGCAGCATGGTCCGTGTAGACAATAGTTTTAGCCCCAATCAAGAAAGACCGGAACTTGTTGAGCGCATAGACAACAACCAACATCTCTTTCTCTGTCGTGGTGTAATTTGTTTGAGCCGGATCGAGGGTCTTGCTGCCATAGTAAATGACTCTGAATATTCTATCCCTCTTTAGCCCAAGGCTTCCCCTACAACCATGTTACCTACATCACACATCAACTCGAATAGTTGGACTGATCCGGTGTGATCAATGTGGGAGCAGACACCAGCACCTTCTTCAAGGTCTCAAAAGTCTGCACACGTGCGTCATAGAGAACAAAAGCCGTATCCTTTTTCCAAAAGATGAGATAAAGGTTTAGAATTTTTTTAGAAATCACGAATAAACTTTCTATAAAATCCCGCGTGGCCAAGCACACTTCATATCACCTTTTCATTCGATGGAGGGGGTTAATTCTCTATGGCGACTACCTTTGCTCTGTCAACCTCCAAACCTGCAGCAGAAATTTTATGGCCAAGAACTATGCCATTGCTTACCATGAAGTGGATTTTTTCCCAGTTTAAAACCAAATTAGTGTCTATACACTGCTGCAATACTAGAGAAAAGTTATGCAAACAATGGTCGAAAGATGAACCAGATGCAGAAAATTCATCCATAAATACTTCCGTTACTTTCTCTATTAGCCCCTAAATATGGCCATTTTACAACGTTGGAAAGTAGCAGGTGCATTACATAATCCGATTTGACATTCTACGAAAAGCAAAGACACCATAAGGGCACACAAATGCGGTATTTTCTTGGTCTTCCGGGGAAATCATAATTTGATTGTACCCCGAATAACCATCTAGAAAATAGTAAAACTCATATACTGCTAACCTATCGAGCATTTGATCTAAAAAGGAAAGAGGGAAGTGGCCTATACGAGTGGCTGCATTTAATTTTGTATAATCAATACAAACTCTCCATCCCGTGACTAATCTAGTAGGATGATCTCATCAATGTCGCTCTTTACTATTGTCATTTCCCCCTTCTTAGGGACCACTTGAGTCAGACTAACCTATTTACTATCAGAAATAGGGAAAACAATACCCGCATCTAACCACCTAAGTACTTCTTCCTTAACTACTTCTTGCATCATAGGGTTTAGTCTACGCTGATTTTGGACACATGGCTTGTTTCATCCTCCATTAATATTATGTGCATGCATACAGTCGTATTAATCCCTTTTAAATCATAAATAGACCATCCTAGAGCCGATTTATATTTTCCTAACACCCTAAAACGTTTGTCACACTCAGTAGTGGATAAATACGCAGAAATCATTATTGGAATCTTCTTCTCGTCATCTAAAAAATTTATACCGTAGATGATCCAGTAACGACTCCAATTCGAGTCCGTGCGCGATTTCTTATTGCTTTTCTTGCACTACCTTCTTGCTTATATCTTCATTTGTAGAACTATCCTTTGGTACATTCTGCAGAGATTTCATTGCACTAACACTTTCCATGAGATCAAGATTAGTACCATCAAAGTCATGGATAGAAAATATAGAGTTGTACATGCAAACGTCTAAAGGAGAAATAAGTTCTCTATGTAATGTAGCATCTAAATACTGAATAGAATTACACACTTCAATTTGGTTTGCTTCCTCACTATCATGGTATTTCATAGCCTTATATATATAAAAGGTCAAGTTCTCACCATTTACCCTTAGAGTTAATTCTCCCTTTTGTACATCTATTAGTGCTTTGCCAGTTGCTAAAAATGGACGACCTAAAATTAGGGGGACCTTCTTATCTTCTAACATGTCTTAGACTACAAAATCTTCCGGAATGATAAAATTATCAACCTTTAATAAAATGTCCACTATAATGTCCCGTGGATAAGTTAAGGACCGATTAGCCATTTGTAGGGCCATTGTAGTGGGTTTTATTGTGCCTATTCCTAATTTTTTCAAATATAGACAAGGGCATTAGGTTTATGCTATGTTAGTGAAATCAACTCTTGAACACACAACACCAAAAGAATCTGGAATTTGTACAAAGAACAATTTGAAATCACACATGCAGTTCGGCCAGAGTTGTGGCCGAATTGAACTTGCGCAGAACAGGAACTGAAAATGAATCAAACACAGTTTTAACGTGGTTCGTTCAAGATGAACTACATCCACGGAGGCAAGGCACACCTCAATCCACTAAGAAATCCAACCAATTATAGAGAATACACTCAAGAAACGAAATGCCCAATTATGTTGACAAATTAGGGCACGAACACTCAATCTCTAAATACTCTCTCTAATCTAAAGAACACGGAAATTACTCGACGTAGTGATCTTCTCCTCAATGAGAGCTTTACATTGATATATGGATTGAAGCTCGAATGCAACTGCATAGGAAGTTCTAACTGAAAGAAGTTGAGCTCAGCTACCGAACAAATGTGACGATTTTCTTCGTCACAAATCTGCAACTGCTCCGTCACAAATGACGGTTATCCCAAACTGCCTCGAACCCGGTTTATTCTGACCAGCTTGTACTCTTGATGCTAAAACCCGGTTTATCCCTCCGGTTCTTCACTCCCCGATTCCGGTTCCACATTCCCAACACACCATATTGCAAAGTATAGCTCACTTGATGAAATTGAATATCACCTCACAAATCTCCACCTCAATGAATCATGTGTGCCTCTTCCTGCCTCACCACTGCCTTTCTGTTAATGCTCTTCATGACATTGCTCAAGCTGCAGCAAGCTCGAGCAATGCTCCACTTTATTCCCAGGTACACCCTTAGTAAGAAAATCAGCAGGGTTATGCAATGTGTGTACCTTCTTCACTTCCACAGAACCAGAATCAATGATATCCCTAGCAAAATGCAACTTAACATCAATGTGCTTTGACCTTTCATGAAATGCTTGGTGTTTCACAAGGTGTAGAGCACTTTGATTATCACAGTAAATTGCCACACACTTTTGCTTGATGTCCAAATCTCTCAAAATCCCTTTAAGCCAGATTGCTTCTTTGATAGCTTCAGCGAGAGAGATATATTATGCTTCTGTTGTTGACAGTGCTACAACTGATTGTTGTACACTTCTCCAGCTGATGGCTGTTCCAAATAAGGTAAACACAAATCCAAAAATAGATTTCCTCGTGTCTATGTTTGCTGCAAAATCAGAATCAGCAAACCCCTCCAATGCAACAGTGCTTCCATTCACTTTCTTCTCAAACTTCAGTGACAAGTTCACTGAACCCTTCAAATACCTCATCACATGTTTCAAAGCTTCCCAATGCTCAACTCCTGGGTTTGACATGAATCTGCTCACTAAAGAAACAGCATAGGCCAAGTCAGGCCTGCTACAAATCATTCCATACATGAGACTTCCAACTCCACTTGCATAAGGAATATTGCTCATATGTATGACTTCTTCTTCAGTCTTTGGGCATTGTTCTTTGGAGAGTTTCTTCTGTAGATTAACTGGAGTGGAGAGTGGTTTGGATTCATGCATATGGAACCTCTCCAAAACCTTCTGTAGATATTGTCTCTGAGATAACCAAAGCACTCCAGCTTTTCTGTTCCTTAGAATGTCCATGCCCAAAATCTTCTTGGCATCTCCCCAGATCTTTCATGTCAAATTCAGTGTTAAGTCTGTCCTTCAGCCATTGTACTCTCTTCCTGTTCCTGCTGGCAATTAGCATATCATCCACATACAACAGAAGAAAGACTTTATCTTGCTTTGAACCCTTGTTGAAGTAAACACAGCTATCATACGGACTTCTTACAAAGCCAACACTGATCATGAAGTCATTGAACCTCTTATTCCACTGTCTTGGACTTTGTTTGAGTCCATACAGTGACTTCTTCAGTAAACAGACTTTGTCTTCTTGTCCAGGAACAACAAAGCCTTCTGGTTGTTTCATATATATCTTCTCATTGAGTTCTCCATGTAAGAATGCTGTTTTTACATCTAGTTGTTGTAATTCCATGTCCTCTTGAGTAACCTTTGATAAAAGCAACCTGATTGAGCAATGCTTTACTACTGGAGAGAAAACTTCATTAAAATCAATTCCTTCCCTTTGTGTAAAGCCCCTAGCCACCAATCTTGCTTTAAACCTCACCTGTTTGGATCCTGCAGTCTCTAGTTTCTTCTTGTATATCCATTTAGAACTTACAAGTTTCTAACCTCTTGGTCATTTCACAGGAGAACATTTCCACCATCTTCTCTTTTCAGTTCATCAAACCATGACTGGTGTGGACACATATGAAAGGAGCAGCCTGTGTCCAAGACCCATTCCTTTACCATTCTTGATTCAGTAACATTTAATACCTCTGGAGGATCTTCTTGATGATCAATGGCAGCAGCTTCTGCCCCTTGATTTCCACCTTTCTTATTTTTCTTAGGACAATCCTTCTTCAGGTGACCAGGCTGCTTGTATTTGAAGCATTTCCTCTTCTCAACCCATTCATTCCCCTTCTTAGGATTAGAGTCTCCTGCCTTTGGATCCTTAGCATTCTGTCCCTTCTTGCCTTGCCAAGGTTTCTTGAATTTGACATTCAAACCTTCTCCAGATTGCACCATGCCTTTATCACCTTGAGTCTGGAAACATTTAGACCTCAGAGCCTTCACTATTCCATCATAAGATAGCTGCTCATCTCTCCCATACATCAAGGCATCCTTAAAGCTTTCCATGGATTTTGGAAGAATGTTTAACACCATCAATGCTTTGTCATCCTCCTCCAAATTCACATCCAGGTCTTCCAATTCTTCAACCATCTTAATGAACTCATCAAGTTGATCAGAAATTACCTTATCTTCAGTGATCTTGAAGGCCAACATCTTCTGCTTCAAGAACAGCTTGTTGGAAACTGACTTAGATTGATACAGATCTTCCAATCTCTTCCATGCTTCTGAGGAACTCTTGCATCTTGAGACCTCTCTCAAAGGTTTATCACCCAAACACAGAAAGATAAGACGGAGGGCCTTCTTATCCACTGATGCAAACTTGGGTTTCTCACTTTCTTCCCACGAATCCAGAGGTATCAATGCAAGATCAAGGCCATTGTGAACCAGTACTGCATTCATCTTGATTTTCCATAGTGTGAAATCATTTCTTCCTGTAAACTTCTCAAAATCCATCTTCATACCAGCCATTCCTTCTCTTCTTCAAGCTGTGAGAGTTGTTTCCCACAGACGGCGCCACTTGTTAGTGAACTCAACTCTTAAACACACAACTAAACAGAATCTGGAATTCTCACAAAGATCAATTTGAAAACACACATGCAGTTCGGCCCAAGATGTAGCCGAATTGAACTCACGCAGACCAGGAACTGAAAATGAATCACACACAGCTTTTACGTGGTTCGTTCAAGATGAACTACATCCACGGAGGCAAGACACACCCCAATCCACTAAGAAAACCAATCAATTACGGAGAATACACACAAGAAACGAAATGCCCAATTCTGTTGACAAATTAGGGCAGAAACGTTCAATCTCAAAATACTCTCTCTAATCTAAGAAACAAGGAAATCGCTCGACGTAGTGATCCTCTCCTTGATGAGAGCTTTACAATGATATAAGTATTGGAGCTCGAATGTAACTGTACAGAAAGTTCTAACTGTATGAAGTTGAGCTCAGCTACCGGACAAAAACGACGGTTTTCTTCGTCACAAATTCTGAAACTGCTCCGTCACAAATGACGGTTATCCTCAACTGCCTCGAACCCGGTTTATTCTGAACAACTTGTCTTCTTGATGCTCAAACCCGGTTCAAACCTTCGGTTCTTCACTTCCTGATTCCGGTTCCACATTCCCAACACACCATATTACAAAGTATAGCTCACTTGATGAGATTGAACACCACCTCACAGGAATCGAAAATCCTACAATTACGGATAGTAATTTCCTATTCAAGCAACACATTCACAAATCCCTTAAAGGGTGATCGTTTCAATAATCAATTCATAAATGTGAGTCAATAAGAGCAAATAACACAAAACACTTAAATACACAATAATCTCGGTAACATTAACCGCAATAATCACATCAATGTCTCGACTCAAGGTTCCACAATGATCAAGGATGAACTAAGGGTGCTAGCCACCCATATTAACTAATACAATCAGAAAATAAGTAGAAAAATAAAGAAACATGATACTGATATTGATGAATCCAAAGATGTCAATTGGAGAAGATGATCCTTCAATCTCTAGTCCAATCTCCTTCCTTGGTGGCTCTTTTGGCTGAATAGTGCTCTCCATGTATAAAAAAGGTATCAAAGGTTAGGTTAAATTCGAATGGGATGATATATATATAAGGAGAGAAAGTGCTAGTAAAAAATAGGCAAAAACGTATTCAGGATTTCAAAACAGGGTAGTGAATCTCGGCCGAGACGGAAGTGTGTCTCGGCCGAGACATGAAAAGGGGTTTTCAAGGTTTGTGGGTCGAAGGCGATCTCGACCGAGACGTAAAAAGGGGAAAAAGGGTTTGGCTAGGGCTTGACTCATCTCGGCCGAGATTGGACTGCATCTCGGCCGAGATCATGGTTCTTTGAAAAACCTTGAAATTCTCTGGCAACATTTCTCGGCCGAGATTTGTTGTGTGTCTCGGTCGAGATCTTCAATCCGTGCAATTCTTCATGAATGCCCTGGAGACTCATCTCGGCTGAGACTTTCATCCTGTCTCGGCCGAGATCTTCAACTGCCCCTTCCTTTTGTTGCCTCGATCACTCCTTCGACTCCGTGGTCTTTTGATATTCTTTTTCGATCCTTTTTTCACCTGTCTTAATACAAAAATAGCACAAACACATTATTTTGCCCATTAGAATATAAAAGCACTAAATACACATAATTATGCACATTATTGACACTAAGATGACACTAAAAGTGCCCTAAAGTGCATGCACGGAACACGTGTACCAGATGTTAACTTTGTAAACCAAAGAAATTTCAACAACTTCCAGAATAATCAGCCGAGGTACAATCAATACCTACCTAACCGGAATTACCAAAACTTCTCTTATCGCAACACGAAGAATTCACTTAATGTGCCACCCGGATTCGCTGTCACAAATGGTATGATTCATGATGGTAAGAAGCCAACACAAGAGGAGATAGTGCAGTTAAAGTTTGCCAAGTATGATGAAAAATTAGCTCAACTGGAAAGAAAGATGGACGATAAATTTATTGATCTAAACAAGAACATGACTGGTCAGGGAGTAGACATCAAGCGACTTAAGAGTAGTATTAATGAAATTTCTACCAATATGAGTCAGCTGATAAAGATTGTTGTGGTCCAGCATAAGCAGGGGCAATTCCCGAGTGATACAGTGGTGAATCCGAGAGATTAATGTCAAGCTATTCAATTGAGAAGTGGCACTGAATATGAGGGTCCAAAGCTGCCAGTTGATAAAGAGAAGGTAGTGGAGAAGGAGCAGTTGGAAGAAGAAAGAGGGACGCAATGAAAGACAAAGAAGCAAAAAGATGCCTTGAAACCGAGTGAGGGGTGAGACATCAAAGCTGACATACCAGAGTATGTCCCTCTTGTTCCATTCCCATAGGTCCTAAGGAAGAAAAAGATAGATGAGCGATTTGCAAAAAAATTGGATATACTGAAGAAGATCCGAATCAACATTCCTTTTGTTGATGCACTACAACAGATGCCTAATTATGCGAAGTTCTTGAAGGAGGTAATTGCAAAGAAAAGAAAGTGGGAAGAGTATGAGATGGTGAATCTGACAGAAGAGTGCAGTGCAGTGATCTAATGGAAGCTACCATTAAAGCGCAAATATCCAGTTAGTTTTACTCTTGAATGCAAAATAGGTAATTTAACTTTTGATAAAGCATTGTGCGATCTAAGAGCTAGTATCAACTTAATGCCCTTGTCTATATTTGAAAAATTAGGAATAGGCACTATGAAACTCACTACAATTGCCCTACAAATGGTTGATTGCTCTATGAGTTGGCCAAGGGGTCTTGTAGAGGATGTTTTATTGAAAGTTGGTAAATTCATAATCCCTGCTGGTTTTGTAGTCCAAGATATGATAGAAGAGAAGAAATTCCCCTTGATCTTAGGTTGCCGGTTTTTAGCAACGGGTAAGGCGCTAATAGGTGTTCAAAAAGGGGAACTTACTTTAAGGGTAGATGAGGAGAAGGTCACTTTTTCCATATATAAAGGTCTCCAGCAACACGATAGTGAGGAAGTAAATCAAATTGAAACACGTAGCTCTATACAGTCTTTAGATGCCACATTATATAAGAAATTAACCTCACCTAGTGACTATAATTCCCTCGAAGCTTGTCTTACTGATTCTGTTTTTAATATTGATCACCATGACTCTACTAACCTTGATATTGTAGAAAGTGTTAGTGCTCTGAACGCTTTGCAGGAAGCTCCAAAAGGAAGCTCACCCCAGAGAACATAAGTAAGAAAGTTGTGGAGGAAGTACCAAAAGGGGGTGAAGGATGCCCAGACCTTAAGTCATTACCAGATCATCTACGGTATGAATTTCTTGATAACGAAAGAAGATATCCGGTAATAATCTCTTCCTCTTTAACTGGGTCTAAAATTGAGGAATTGCTGCGAGTTCTGAGAAAGTATAAATCTGCGATAGGTTGGTCGTTGCTGATTTGAAGGGAATTAGTCCCACGATATGCATGCATAAAATCCTAATGGAGGATGAACATAAACCCTCAGTTCAAAATCAACGTAGGCTTAATCCCATGATGTAGGAAGTTATTAGAAAGAAGTCCTTAAATTGTTAGATGTAGGGATGATCTTTCCAATTTTGGATAGTAAGTGGGTAAGTCCGACCCAAGTGGTTGCTAAGAAAGGAGGGATGACAATAGTATACAGTGATCTAGATGAGGTCATTGCTACTAGGTTAATTACGGGTTAGCGAGTGTGTATAGACTATAGAAAACTGAATGCAGCTACCCGTAAAGATCATTTTCCCCTCCCCTTCTTAGATCAAATACTTGATAGGTTAGCGGGGTATGAGTACTACTGTTTCCTTGATGGCTATTCGGGCTACAATCAGATTATGATTGCCCCAGAGGACCAAGAGAAGATACCATTTATGTATCCTTATGGTATTTTTGCATTTTGTAGAATGTCGTTTTGGCTTTGAAATGCACCTTGTAGATGTTAGTTCAATTTTATCAAGTGGCTCATGGTATGAAGTAGAAGTTTTGAGGATTCCAGAACCGGGCTTGATGTATGAGGAACCGGATCAGAAAATCGGGTTTTAGCTAAGATCAGTGTAGGTGTCAGTTCAATGTCATCAAATGATCATAGATTGTAGTAGAGGTTTTGAGGAGTCCAGAACCAGGTTCAGTATGTGGAGAACCGGGCTAGAAAACCGGGTTTTAGCCAGATCAGTTATAAGGTGTAAAAGGAAACCGGAGTCAAGGCGGTTATAACTGTCGTCTGCAACAGATTAAAACCGTTGCATGTAAACCGTTGTTGAAAGCCCGCTGAACAGTTTTGTGCAGTTGAGAACAGAATTAGTTACAACTGCTTCTCCTTCCTGATTCGAGTTCCATCCTTTATATACATTGAAACCACTTGAAGATGCGAGTTGATACACGTTACTTTCCCTCTGTAAACACTACTCAATCAATAGAATTAGATAGCTAGGGTTCTTGAGCTCAATTCGGTCTGTGAATTGGGGGTTTCTAGTTTTCTGGATTAATTCTTGTAATTGATTGATAAGTGAAGTGAATTGAGGTGTATGGAACCTCCGTGGATGTAGATCACATTGATCGAACCACGTAAAATCCTTGTGTTTGTTATTTTCTATTTATGTTCTGTGTTCGGTTTTATTTGGCCGAATTCTTTGTTGTTTCCATCTTCTTCCTGGTTTGAGTGTTGCTTGTGTGTGTGATAAGAGTTAATTCCTAACAATCAGTAATGAGGTTAAAAAGGAACCGGGTTTGAGGTGGTTAGGCATGTCAAAATCGATCCGCCCCGCCCCGATCCGCTCCGATCCGAGGTCCTTGGGGCACGCCCCGCCCCGCCCCGATGAAGAACGGGGCACGCCCCGCCCCGCCCCGTCCACGGGGCGGGTCAGATGCGGGTCATGACCCCTGCCCCGCCCCGCCCCGCTCCCTCCCTTATATATATAATTTATTTTAATTTTAAATATATATTATGTAATATTATATAGATATATATATATACACACACACATAAATATCAAATATGTGTATATATGTATTTATAATATCAAATTTTTTATATGATATGTTATATATATGTCATCCTAATACATTAAATTATGATTAGAATAAATTTAAATAATCAAATTCCATTTTCTAATAATTAATTTTACAAAATATAAAAAATGTTAAAACAAAACTAATGTAAACCTAAAAATTAAAACCCTATTAATTTCAATTATAAAAAAAACAAGGTTTTTAATTAAAAAAAATAGTTTTTGTTTTTAAAGAAAAAAAAAAAGATAAAGGCGGGTCAGGGCGGGGCAGATCCGCCCCGTGCGGGGCAGATCATGGGGCATATATTTTTGCCCCGTGGCGGGGCGCGGGGCGGGGCGGGGCGGGGCGGGTCAAAAAATCCAAAAATCTGCCCCGCCCCGCCCCGTTGACATGCCTAGAGGTGGTTATAACCGTTAGTGACAACGGTTTCATTCTGTTGCATGATAAACCGTTGTGAAAGCCTCACTGCAGCAGTTTGAAACAGCTTGAGTCAAAGTGGTTACAACTCCCTCAACTTCCAGATTCGAGCTCCAATACTTATATACATTGTAATCATTTGTAATTGCAAACTAATAGAGATAGTTTTCCCTCTGTAAACATTACACAATTGAGAGAATTAGATATCTAGGGTTTCTGTTCCAGATCGAGGTGTGATTTGGGGTTTTGCTAGATTTCTGGATAATTCTTGTAATTGATTGAGTAGTGGAGTCAATTGAGGTGTATAGAACCTCCGTGGATGTAGATCATCTTTGATCGAACCACGTAAAATTCCTGAGTTCATCATTTTCATTTCTGTTCTTGGTTCGTTAGTGTTTGACCGATTTCTTGTTTATTGTTCGTCCAAATTCTGTTGTGACTTCTGTTTTGTGTGAGATTGAGCTGATCCTAACCAGTGGCGCCGTCTGTGGGAAACATTCTCACGCAAGCAAAGGACAAAGATGTCGGGAATGAAGATGGATCTGGATAAATTCTCAGGGAAGAATGATTTCTACCTATGGAAGATCAAGATGAAGGCCATCCTGGTGCAAAATGGGTTGGTGAGTACTCTCAAACCTGAAAGTGACTAGGTAGAAACTGAGAAACCCAAATATGCAGAGATAGACCAAAAAGCATTGAGCGTAATCATTTTGTGTCTTTGTGATAAGCCTCTGAGGGAAGTTTCAAGGTGTATGAATGCAATTGAGGCCTGGACCAAACTGGAGGATCTCTATCAATCTAAGTCAGTATCAAACAAGCTGTTTCTCAAGCAGAGATTACTAGTTTTCAAAATGGTGGAGGAAAAGGACATTTCTGATCAATTAGATGAGTTTACAAATCTTCTTGATAAGCTGAAAGATCTTGGGGTAACAATGGAAGATGATGACAGAGCCTTGATGGTGTTAAATGCTTTACCAAGATCTATGGAAGGTTTCAAAGATACTTTGATGTTTGGGAGGCAGGATAAGCTGAGTTATGACTCAATTATTACTGCTTTGAAGACCAAATATTTACAAAATCAAGGAGACAAGAAGGCAACTCAATCTGGCGAAGGATTAAATGTTAAGTATAGAAGAAACTACCAAAAGAAGAAGGGCCAAACCTCAAACAACCTCAAGAGTGGCAACAATGCTCAGAAGAAATCTGGAGAATGGGTAGAAAACAGAAAGTGCTTCAAGTGTAAACAAATTGGGCACCTAAAGAAAGACTGCCCACAGAAGATGAAGAAGAAGGAAGGCCATGGTGCTGAAGCTGCTACAGTTGAACATGAAGAGGACACACCAGAGGTCTTGAATGTTACTGAGTCAAAAATGGAGATGGAGTGGGTATTGGACACTGGTTGCTCTTTCCATATGTGTCCTCATGAAGAATGGTTTCAGAATCTCAAGAAAGGAGATGGAGGGTGTGTACTGCTAGGAAATGACCAATCCTACAGAGTTCAAGGCACTGGATCTGTAAACATCAATATGTTTGATGGAGTTACAAGAACAATCAGAAATGTAAGGTATGTACCTGGACTTAAAAGAAACCTAATCTCCTTAGGATCTCTTATTGCTACTGGGTGTGAATTCAAGTCAGTTGATGGTCAGTTACACATAACCAAAGAGAACAAACTGGTAATCAAAGGAAGACAACATAATGGCTTGTTTATTTTGGTGGGAAAACCAGTGGTTGGAGATTTGGGAAACATTCTAGGCAAGAATGAACTAACACTGTGGCATAAAAGGTTAGGACACATTGGGGAAAGGGGACTAAAGGAATTATCCAAGAAAGGCATAATTGGAGAGGTTGGAAACCAGACACTTGAATTTTGTGATAAATGTGCTTTAGGCAAAGCACAGAAATTGCCTTATGCCAAGGGGATACACATTACTCAAGAACCTCTAGATTATGTTCACTCTGATATCTGGGGACCATCCAGAACTGAAACTCATGGAGGAGGAAGATACTTTATGTCTATTATTGATGACTTCAGCAGGAAAGTGTGGGTGTTTATCTTTAGAAATAAGAGTGATGCCTTCACTAAATTCAAGACATGGTTACTTCAGATGGAAACTTTAAGGGGGAATAAACTCAAGCATTTGAGAACTGACAATGGCTTAGAGTACTTATCTACGGAGTTTACAACCTTCTGTAATGAGAAAGGGATTACTAGACATAGAACAGTTCCCATGAATCCTCAACAGAATGGAGTGGCAGAAAGATTCAACAGAACTATTCTTGAGAGAGTAAGGTGTATGTTAATTGATGCTGGATTGCCAAAGGTTTTTTTGGGAGAAACAATCAATTCAACATGTTACTTAATTAATAGATCACCTTCATCATCTCTAGGGTTCAAAACACCAGAAGAAGTATGGAGTGGAAAAGTTCCAAGTTATACAGGTCTAAAGGTGTTTGGATGCCTGGCTTATGCTCATATGAAATCAGATAAACTTGATCCAAGAGCATACAGGTGTGTGTTTCTAGGATATCCAGAGGGAATAAAAGGTTACAGGCTATGGTGCTTGGAACCTGGAAATTAGAAACTAATGATAAGTAGAGATGTTAAATTCAATGAGTCAATTATGGGATATCATTTCTCTGGAAATCAAGAAGAACATGATGGAATTTCTGAAGTAGAAAGACTATCAGTTTTGGTGGAGACTCATATAGATCCTGGGTCACAAAGGGTTGACAACTTGAAAGAACACTCAAGTGACAGTTCATCAGAAGAAGAGGATGTGCCACCCAGAAATACAAACTTAAGAGACTACAGCATTGCCAGAGATAGACCAAGGAGGCAAATTCAAAGACCAGACTTCTATGGATAGGCTGGAAGTGTACATTATGCACTAAGTATTGCTGAAGACATAGAACACCAGGAACCACAGAATTTCAAAGAAGTTGTAAGTGGTGATGAAAGTGAATACTGGGTTAGTGCAATGATGGAAGAAATGGAATCTCTGGAAAGGAATGGCACTTGGAAACTGGTGGATATACAAGAAGAAAGTTGAATCTGGAGACTCAGAAATGATAAGGTATAAAGCAAGATTGGTGGCAAGGGGTTTTACTCAGAGAGAAGGTATTGATTTCAATGAGGTTTTTTCTCCTGTGGTGAAACATTGCTCTATCAGACTACTTTTGTCAAAAGTAACCCAAGAAGATATGGAGTTACAGCAGCTAGATGTCAAGACAACATTCTTACATGGACACTTAGTTTAGAACATATAAATGAAGCAGCCTGAGGGGTTTGTGATTCCTAGAAATGAAGAAAAGGTATGTTTTCTCAAGAAATCATTATATGGATTGAAACAAAGTCCAAGGCAGTGGAATAAGAAGTTCAATGAGTTTATGTTAAAGGCTGGTTTTGTCAGAAGTCTGTATAATAGTTGTGTATACTTTGATAAGAGTACTAGTGTTGATCCTGTGTATCTGTTGCTTTATGTGGATGACATGCTTATTGCAAGTAAGAGTAAACATAAAATAAATCTGCAAAAGAAGAAGTTGAGTTCTGAGTTTGACATGAAAGATTTAGGAGATGCAAAGAAGATTCTGGGGATGAGTATAATTAGAGATAGAGTTGCTGGAAGTCTATGGTTGTCTCAGAGGCATTATCTTCAGAAAGTGGTGGAGAGGTTTCAGATGCATGAGGCTAAAACATTGAGTATTCCAGTAAGCCAACAACTCAACTTATCAAAGGAACGGAGTCCTAAAACAGCTGAAGAGGTGAGATACATGAGAAATGTGCCTTATGCAAGTGGGGTTGGAAGTTTAATGTATGGGATGATATGCAGCAGGCCAGACTTAGCATATTGTGTGTCTCTGGTTAGTAGGTATATGTCAAATCCAGGGAAAGCTCACTGGGATGCTTTGAAGCAGGTGTTGAGATACTTAAAAGGGACAGGTTAATCTGGGGTTGAGATTTCAGAAACAGACAAATGTGTCTATTCCATTGGAAGGTTTTGCAGATGCTGATTTTACTGGGAATGTTGACACCAGAAGGTCAATTACAGGGTATGTGTTTACTTTATATGGTACTGCAGTGAGTTGGAGAAGTGTACAGCAATCTGTGGTAGCTTTATCTACTACAGAATCTGAATACATAGCTTTGACATAAGCAATTAAGGAAGTTGTGTGGCTGAAAGGAATTCTGAAGGATCTGGGAATTAAGCAAGAATGTGTGACTATTTATTGTGATAATCAGAGTGCACTACATCTGGTAAAACATCAGGCTTTCCATGAAAGATCCAAGCATATAGATGTCAGATTACATTTTGCAAGGGATGTGATTGATACAGGGTCAGTAGAGGTTAAGAAAATTCACACCAGTGACAATGCTGCTGATTTCTTAACCAAAGCAGTGTCTGGGAGCAAGGTAGTTCATTGCTCAAGCCTAATCAGGCTTGAAAGATGTGGTTGATAGATAACGAACAAAATTAGGTTGAGGTAAGGACATGCACTTGAATTCATTGAGGTGGAGATTTGTAAATGTTAGTTCAATTTTATCAAGTGGCTCATGGTATGAAGTAGAAGTTTTGAGGATTCCAGAACCGGGCTTGATGTATGAGGAACCGGATCAGAAAACCGGGTTTTAGCCAAGATCAGTAATGAGTTTAAAAAGGAACCGGGTTTGAGGTGGTTATAACCGTTAGTTACAACGGTTTCATTCTGTTGCATGATAAACCGTTGTGAAAGCCTCGCTGCAGCAGTTTGAAACTACTTGAGTCAAAGTGGTTACAACTCCCTCAACTTCCAGATTCGAGCTCCAATACTTCTATACATTGTAATCACTTGTAATTGCGAACTTATAGAGATAGTTTTCCCTTTGTAAACATTACACAATTGAGAGAATTAGATATCTAGGGTTTCTGTTCCAGATCGAGGTGTGATTTGGGGTTTTGCTAGATTTCTGGATAATTCTTGTAATTGATTGAGTAGTGGAGTGAATTGAGGTGTATAGAACCTCCGTGGATTTAGATCATCTTTGATCGAACCACGTAAAATCCCTGAGTTCATCATTTTCATTTCTGTTCTTGGTTCGTTAGTGTTTGACCGATTTCTTGTTTATTGTTCGTCCAAATTCTGTTGTGACTTCTGTTTTGTGTGAGATTGAGCTGATCCTAACACACCTGCTACTTTTCAGCGTTGCATGATGGCAATATTTGGGGGTTTGACAGAGTACATAATGGAGGTATTTATGGATGACTTTTTTTGTCTTTGGGTCGTCTTTTGATCATTGCTTAGACAACTTAGCTCAAGTTTTTCAAAGGTGTGAAGACACCAATCTAGTCTTAAATTGGGAAAAGTGTTATTTCATGGTTAGGGATGGCATAGTCCTTGGTCATAAGATTTCATCTGCAGGGCTAGAAGTAGATAGAGCTAAGGTAGTTTCCACAGAGAGACTGCCACCTCTAAAGAATGAAAAATGGGTTAGAAGTTTTCTAGGACATGCAGGATTCTATAGAAGGTTCATAAAAGATTTTCTAAAATTTCTAAACCTTTATCTCGTTTACTAGAAAAAGATACTGCTTCTGTGTTCGATGATTCTTGTGTGCAGGTATTCGAGACCTTGAAGAAAGAATTGGTGACTGCCCCATTATTGATCAGGTCGGATTAGTCTCAACCCTTTGAGATAATGTGTGATGCGAGCGACATGGATGTAGGGGTTGTTATGGGCCAAAAGAGAGAAAAGATCTTCCGAGTTATCTATTATGCTAGAAAAACACTTGATTCAGCCTAAACAATTTACACTAGCATAGAGAAGGAGTTGCTAGTTGTTGTTTATGCATGTGACAAGTTTAGATCATATCTAATACAGGCAAAGACAATAGTATACACTGACCACGCAACACTTCGATATTTGTTTGCCAAGCAGGATTCAAAGCTAAGACTGATAAGATCGATATTGTTGTTGCAAGAGTTCGACTTGGAGATCCGAGATAGAAGGGGATGTGAAAACGTAGTTACTGTTCACTTGTCCAGAATTGAGAATGAAGCAGATACAAAGGGACAACAGAAGACAATTAATGACACATTTCCGGATGAGCATCTGTTGGTTGTGGAAGATTATCCTTGGTACAGCGAGATCGTGAATTACATAGTGAGTGGCATTCCACCGAATCTACCGCCGCACAAGAAGAAAAAGTTCTATCATGATGCTAAGTTCTACATATGGGACGATCCCTACCTATACAGAAGATGTGCAGACACTATTATCCGAAGGTGAGTTCCTTATACTGAAGCAAGGGACATAATCACACAGTGTCACTCTTCCCCAAGTGGGAGACGTCTTGCATCGGCAAGAACAACAACAAAGGTGCTCCATAGCGGCTTTTATTGGCCAACGATCCACAAAGATTGCCATGAATTCATCCTGCAGTGTGACCGATGTCAAAGAATGGGAGGAATATCACGAAAGCACGAGATGCCCCTCACCACAATCATTGAAGTTAAACTATTTGATGTGTTGGGCATAGACTTCATGAGACCTTTTCCATCTTTGAATGGGTTCCAATATATCTTGATAGTTGTAGAATATGTGTCACGATGGGTGGAAGCTGTTCCGACCTAAGCAAATGATGCCAAGGTAGTACTGAAATTCCTCCAACAGAACATTCTTACTAGGTACGGGACTCCGAGAGCTTTAATAAGTGATGAGGGGTCACACTTTTGCAACAAGTGGCTAGCTGCATTATTATCCAAATATGGGGTGAAGCACCGAGTCACAACTCTGTATCATCCTCAAGCCAACGGTCAAGTAGAGCTGGACAATCGATAAATCAAGCAAATTCTTGAGAAATTCGTGAAAGGGAATAAAAAGGATTGGGTGATGAAGTTAGATGACACGCTATGGGCATATAGGACAGCATATAAGACCTCTTTGGGACTTTCGCCGAATCAGCTCAGTTTTGGGAAAGCATGTCACCTGCCGGTGGTATTGGAACATCGAGCTTATTGGGCAGTCAAGAAGTTGAATTTCGACTTTGAGGCAGTTGGAAAAGAGCAAATTCTTAAGCTCAACGAATTGGATGACCTCAGAAATTGAGCATTTGAGAACTCCAGTTTGTACAAAGAGCGCGTCAAACGATTTCACGATCGTATGAAAAAGAATCGGAGATTTGAAGCCGATGAACAAGTTTTTTTTGTTCAATTCTCGACTGAGATTATTTTTGGGAAAGTTGAAGTCAAGATGGTCAGTTCGATTCACTACCAAGACCGTTCAAGCATCCGGAGTAGTAGAGTTAATGAACGTAGATGGGAGCACTTTTCTCGTAAATGGACAAAGAATCAAGAAATTACAAACCGGACCGAATTCAAACAGTGCATGAAGTGCAATTGAACGAGCTTAACTGAACCAAAAAGATCGTCCAGCTGGAGACGTAAAAATGAAGCGCTTGTTAAGAGGCAACCCAATGTTCACCGTTTTCATTAATTTTAGTTATTTGTATTTATTTTATGTTTTTATGTGTTTTTTAGTGTTTTAATGTTTTTAGGAACAACAATGGATAAGCATAGCAAGAAACGGGGGTCAAAAGACGGAGAAAATCGAGTTGGGCCAAAGTAGAGGAGTCGCGACCACGAGGTACACCTCTCGCGGCCACGACAAAAGCAGCGTAGTGAAGAAATTACACTGATAGAGCATCGCGACCACGAAGGCCCTTCCTCGCGGTCTTGACAAAACTGGTCCCGTTAACACTATTGAAGTTGTTTCCGCAATGCGACCGCGACCTAACCCTCTCCTAGCCGCGACAAAACAAGCCTGAAAATTTTAGTTTTGAGATTAAATTAATGCGACCGCGACACATACTTCGCGCGGTCATGATACATACTCAGCAGGTTTAAAATTCGAATGCTAATCAGCTTTTGCTCATTCTTCTCCCTCTCTTCTTGTACACGCCAAACACACACACATCACAAATTCGTGCTAAACACCACACAACCACACAAAAACATTCACAAACACAAGCACACATAAAGATTCATCCTTTGCACCATGAATTTTGGATTGCTCGACCCGTTTAGACGAACCTAGGGTACTTCCAAGTTCGATTTTTTTGACTAAATTCCTCTGGTAAGTGAAGCTAACCCAAGCTTTTAATTGTTCTAATCTATTGATAATGCATATTTATCATCGAAGCTAGTTGAATTTTCGAGTTTAACGGAGTATTGGTTCAAAGTTGATTGTTATTGGCATTTGTAGTGCATATTAGTTGTTGAAATCAATTGGGTCGTATAATGTAGATAGTATCGGTGTACCTTGGAGCTAAAATTGTGTTGTTGATTGTGTTTGGATTGGGTGAATAGCAACAATATGCCATTTAACGTGATTTGTGCATTGAGGAATTTCATAAAAAATGTTATGTGGTAGATTGAGTATAGCTTTAACTTGATTTTATGATCTTCTTAGGCTTGATGTGTGTAATAAGATGCTGAATGAATTTCATATGAGTTAACAATGCTACATGTTGCTCAATTGGTGTTTATGTTGTGTAAAAATGATTGAACTAATCCTTGCAATCTAAAGTTATCTTTGAGCTTAATTGTAGATGTGTTATGATCGCATGTTTTGGTAAAGGAATGACATTTAGTTGTCTAAGTAGTTCATGTTTTATATAACATCATTGGTTATTGAACTTGGAGTTATGTTTTTTGTGTGTAGGTTCACTAAGATGGCTCCTAAAGAGGCAAGCTCTAGCCGTAGCAAAGGCAAGCAAGCTTTCATTGAAGAACCGGCAACACCAAACCCAAAGGATAGCCAAACCTTATATGGGTTCACACTGGAAAGGGACGAGCACAAGGCTCGGTTGATCAACTTCGCCACCACCCGATTTTGGTTACAAGATTCAGCAATGACGAATTGACTTGGGCGATGGGCATACATGATAATGTCAGGGCTCTACTGGCCCAGAGAGGCTTGCTCAAATTCATGCAAGCACAACGTACCTACACGAGACTCACACTAGAGTTTCTCAACACGTTTGCCATTACTGTAGCAAGTGCATTGCATTCCCACCGACCAGATAGAATCATATTCTAGCTGATGGGCAAACAACATTCACTGACCTATGCCCAGCTGGATCAGATTTATGGCTTCCCTAAGGCTGCCCGACAGGACTCACCAGAGTTGTTCAATGTTTAAGAGTTTTGGGGTTTATTGACAGCCGCTCCACCTCTTGTAGAACCCCCAAAGGTATGTTGCTAATGCTGCTAAAGCTTCTTGGATTCGCAATCCTGTAATCCAGTATATCCAGAAGATGTTGGCCCACACTTTGCACGAAGAGAGACAGGGGCAATGGGACAAGCCGAGTTGCAGATGATCTGGAATATGCTTCATGGGCATAAAGTTGATATTGCTAAGCTATTGTTGGAGCATTTCGAAATGTAATCTGGAAGCAGAAAGACAACATCATGATCAGAGGATTGATCAAACCTATTGATGATATTGATTTAGATGACTTGAAGCCGGTTAAGGGTGAGGTCCAGTTCATATGGGAGTTGCTAGAAAATATGCAAATAGTGGTGATGGGAGAAGATGGGAAGGTCCCGTATGTTTACCAAAATGTGGGACCCTACCTTCAACTCCCCTTCAAGATAGAAACTGCCATAACAAGTGTCACTGATACAGACAACTTTGCCTTATCCACTGCCGAACATCTTGACCTCTCCCAAAGGCCAGACTCCGATGTCTTTCGATTAGGGCAAGCAACTGAAGGTAGCAGCAGAGCTCCTAGACCGTCTAGGAAGAAGAATGCAGCAACAGCAGTTGCATCCGCGTCCGAGCTGACTGAGGACGCGGAAGGACTCATAGCATCTCTCTGGGACGATGTCCAGCTTTATCACCGAGAGGTGTAGTCCATTGGCACCCATATGGAGAGGCACCGAATAGAGGTACGAGGGGCTATGCAAACCATCAGCATAAAATTGCATGAGCAACGAGCTATTTTGAATACCATCCTTGACCGAAGCAATGAGGAACACACGTAGATGGAGCAGCAAGACCGTCGATGGGATGCATTTGCCCAATTTTGGAGCCAACATGGTTTACAACCACACCCGCCGCCGCAATGATTGTAAGTTAGCACCAAGGCGTACCACTCTTTTCCTCCAAACATTGGCTTTCAACCATGTTTGGGGGAGAGGGTGTACCGTGGGACGTCTTGGCCGTTGTTTATATTTATTGTTGTTTTTGCCTTTTAGTTTCCTATTGATTGTTCGTTTGATGTGCTACTTGTTGTTGTTTGTTCATGTTTTTGGGTTGATGATTGGGTCTGTGTGCCCACTTACTTGCCTATTTATGCTACTTTCGTTGGAGTACTGGGTCTGTGTGCCCATTCTATTGTTTTATTGGATTTGTTGGGTACGTGAGCTCATTTGTGTTAGTTATTTGCCATGTTAGGTCGTAGAAGTATTTAGTTTAGTTGTTTTGTTTTGATTGTCTTAGTAATTTAGTTTAGTTGTTTTGTTTTGATTGTCTTAGTAATTTAGTTTTATTTTTAATGTCTTGAATTATTAAGTGGAGTCTATAAGAATAAGAAAAACCCAAGTCGTTAGTGGTAACAAGTGATTAAAAAGAAGAAAATAAACAATAGGGAAAGATGGATGATGAAAAGTTAATGACGAAAGGATTTTGGAATTTGTGGCAAAATTGGCACATAATAGAGCATGAGAGGTAATTTGAGACAAAATTGAGGTTGAAGTTAGAATGTTTGATCAAAACTAACCTTGTGGGAATTTGAGCCTAATTGTACTCCTATTTTTGGAGTAATATGACTTCTTTCGGTGTGAATTTTGATTGGATATGTGTAGTAGTCTCTACAACTTGCCTTGAGTCTTTGCTATGAATGTGTTAAGTATGTGTTGTGACTTAGGAGATGATCTTAGGCAGATTTTTATTTTTAGCCTTGAAAATTTGCCCTTTGTACCAAAAACTCATAATTTATCCTTAGTTAGCCCATTTGAGCTTAATAGCCTATTATTTCATAGCTCGACACTACAAGCCGAAAATCTTTCGATTTAAGCCTTTGGCCTTTATTGGATTAATCAAGTAAGAGGGAGGAGGATTGGAAGGTAGCTGGGTAAAAAATTTGGGAAGGAAAGGAAAAACTAGCGGATATTCAAAAGATGAAGGGAAGAACAAAATGATAGGTGAAAAGCTGAGAAGAATAGCCTCTCCTCGTTCGGAAAAAAAAAAGAAAAAAAAAAAGAAGAAAAAGAAAAGAAAAAGTTTGTTGCATATAAGTTGTTTAGTACTTTTGAGAAGAGGCTAGGATATAAGTGCTTAATTGATTGATTTGAATAGAAAAGTTGGGTAGTCCAAAGATGTGGTACCCATATAGTTGAAAAGTTGGGTAGTCCTTAAGTTGTAAGGACTTTTTGAAGGTGAAGAAGTCACTTTGCAGGATCATTTGCTGAAATTCGAGTGTGAGATTGAGTGATTTTATTGAGGGGTAGTCGGGTTAGGAGAAACTTTTATCCAAATGTATCCCACCTTACCTTAAGCTCACATTACAACAAAAAAGAAAGATCCTTTTTTATCCTTTGTCACACATATCGAGTACGAGGTCTAGTTTAGACAATTGGCAAACATATGGTAGACTTTGCATGTAGTTCAATTTGAGCGGAAATATGTTTTAACCTAAGCACTTGAGAGATGAGTGAACCACATACCCGGTGAAGAATGAATAATTTGGAAATTTTGAAGTCACGAAAGTAGTTGATTTTGCGTTATCACATATGCTCACTTGTATTATATCGCCTAGCTTTTTAAAGAAAAATAAGTCTAAAACTGAACTCATCATCCAATCGTCCTAAACCATTGCATAATCACTTGTATTCTTTGTGTCTTCTGTTTTGTTGTTCGGGACATACAACAGTTTAAGTTTGGAGGGTTTTGATACATGTTAATTATGTATGTATTTAGGTCGATTTAGGATTACATTTGATAGCATTTACATGCATATTTGGTCGAGAGTTGCGTAGAATTGTTATATTTGGACCATTTAATGTGTTTGACTTGTTTTAAAGGTATTTTGAGTATTTCAGAGTCAAAAGTTGCATTTTACGACTATTCGATGAACGAACAAGTCAAGGGAAAGGGAAAACCGGTCTACAGGTGAAAAGTCACGACCGTGATACAGGAAGGCACGCGGCCGCAACGAAAAGTGGCTAGAAAGTGAAGTGGCACTGTGAGAGCATCATGACCGCGACAAAATGCCTTGTTTTAAAACTGTTTTGAGCACAAAGTATTACGACTGTGAGAGTTGTTTTGCAAGGTCGCGATAAAAAGCCGTTTTCTAGAGGGATTCATGTTCCAAGTGGGAATCGAAGCCCAGAGACCCCAGGACTCGTCCCAAAGCCTATAAAAAGACATAAAGACTCGAGTTTTAGGGAATCACATCAGAAATTCTCATACTTTTACATTAGAGTAGATGACATGAGAGCGAGAAGACGAAGATCGACGAGCCGAACAATCAGGTTTAATTATTTCTCGCTTAGTTTTTATTTTCTTTACAATGTATTCTCTGAATTATTGAATTGAATTGATACTAGACATGGGTAGCCAAACTACTAGTGTCCTAGGTTTAGAAAGTAAGGTTTCACAACAATGGTTGAATTGTTCTGTTTATTTATAGACTCCAATTTTATTATCTATCTATGTGTTTGTGCTTAATTTATGATTAAACATAATTTGATCAATTAGGTTAGTCTAATCATTTAACAATTTCGCTTCGAGAGAAGGGAGTTGTTAATAGACGTACAATATATCGTATAGTTGTCTATGACTGCGTAGGCAAATGTTAAGGATCTTTTAGGAGTTGCTAGGATCAATTGACTCGAGAGAGTAATTGTCCTAATCAATCCACGACTTAATTTCTTTGAGAGAAGGGTTAAGTTATTTAAGTGTCATCTAATAGATAGTAAAATTGGTTTAAAAGTTTATAAGTTAGAGATTAATCACCATTAACGTAATTCCTGAAATCGACACCCTAGGATACATTCTCGTTGATTAGAATCACATTTATTACTGTTAGGTTTGAGAACGCTTACAACACACAAACAACAAGTTCAATCCAGAAATGAATGAAAACCAGATTGAAAATCAAACACTAAAAACCGAACGCAAAACCAGAAAATAAAATGAAGAACACCAAGCTTTTACGTGGTTCGATCAATGTGATCTACATCCACGGAGGCTCTATACACCTCAATTCACTCAACTAAACAATCAATTACAAGAAATAACCCAGAAAACTAGAAGCCCCAATTCACAATCCGAATTGAGCTCAAGAACCCTAGCTCTCAAATTCTAATGATTGATTAGTGTTTACAGAGGGAAAGATACGTGTATCAACTCTTCTTTACAAGTAGAACAAACTTATATAAAGAGCTAAGCTCGAATCAAGAAACTCTGGGAGCTGGAATAAAAAATCAGTTGCAACTGCTTTTCAAACTGTTATGAGTCTTCAACAACGGTTTTTCATGCGTCAGTCCAAAACCGTTGCGCATTTCTGTTATAACCGTCGCCAACCCGGTTCTCCAATAACTTCCAAATCTGAACTGAAATTATCCCGGTTCTCCGGCCCGGTTCTTCCCAGCCCAAACTCGGTTCCTGATCCTACTCAACCTCTACTACAAGCCATGCTCACTTGAAGAAATTGAATGGACACCTACAAATCTCCACCTCAATGAATTCAAGTGCACTTCATCACCTCACACTGTCTTCTCTTCTCCAGGTTTTAATCACATTGTTCAAGCCTTATCAGGCTTGAGCAATGTACCATCTTGCTCCTAGGAACTGCCTTAGTCAAGAAATCTGCCGCATTATCCAAAGTATGCACTTTCTTTACTTCAACAGATCCAGCTTCAATGATATCCCTAGAAAAATGAAGTCTAACATCAATGTGCTTAGACCTTTCATGAAAAGCTTGATGCTTCACCAAATGAAGAGCACTCTGATTGTCACACTGAATAGTAACACAACCTTGTTTTATTCCCAAGTCCTTGAGAATTCCTTTGAGCCATAAAGCTTCTTTGATTGCCTCAGTTAATGCAATGAACTCTGCTTCTGTTGTTGATAATGCAACCACTGACTGCTGCACACTCTTCCAACTCACAGCTGTACCATACAAAGTAAAGACATACCCTGTAATTCCCAATGTGATTCCCCAGGATTTGACATATATCTGCTTACAAGAGACACACTGTAGGCCAAGTCTGGCCTGCTACATATCATTCCATACATTAACCTGCCAACACCACTGGCATATGGAACATTCTTCATGTGAATCTCCTCAGCTGCAGTCTTAGGGCACTGATCCTTGGATAACTTTGTCTGTAGATTAGCTGGAATACTCACTGGTCTGGATTCATGCATGTGGAATCTCTCCACAACCTTCTGCAGATAATGCTTCTGTGAAAGCCATAATGTTCCAGTCTCTCTTCTTCTAATGATATCCATTCCCAGAATCTTCCTAGCTTCCCCTAGATCCTTCATGTCAAATTCTGAGTTCAACTTTCCTTTTAGCTGTAGTATCTTATCCCTGCTCTTACTGGCTATGAGCATGTCATCCACATATAACAACAGAAACACTTGTTCAGTTCTTGAACCTCTGTTAAAGTATACACAACTGTCATATAAGCTTCTTATGAATCCTGCACTTATCATGAACTCATTGAACTTCTTATTCTATTGCCTGGGGCTTTGTTTCAACCCATAGAGTGACTTCCTGAGAAAACAGACCTTCTCTTCATTTCCTGGAATCACAAAGCCCTCAAGTTGCTTCATGTATATCTTTTCAACCAGATCTCCATGCAGGAATGCTGTCTTGACATCTAACTGTTGTAGTTCTAAGTCTTCTTGAGTAACCTTTGATAGAAGTAACCTGATAGAGCAATGCTTCACTACTGGAGAAAATACTTCATTGTAATCAATGCCTTCCCTTTGAGTGAAGCCTCTGGCAACCAACCTTGCCTTGTACCTGATCTTATCAGCTTTTCCAGCCTCCACCTTTTTTCTTGAAAATCCATTTTGAGCTAACTAGCTTCTGCCCTTTTGGTTTGTCTACAAGCTTCTAGGTTTGGTTTCTCTCTAAGGATTCCATTTCCTCCATCATGGCCCCTATCCAGTTTACACTCTCACTGCAACCTACTGCTTCCTTGAAACTACTAGGTTCTTGAAACTCCAAGTCTTCTGCTACACTCAGTGCATAAAACACACTGCCAGCTAATCCATAGAAATCAGGTCTTGGATTTGTCTTCTTGGCCTGTCTCTTCCTATGCTATAGGTTCTAAGATTTGCCATCTCAGTTTGGCATTCTTCCTCTTCTGATGAACTGTCTTCTTCTTGCTGAGCTTGTGTATTCTCCTCTGGTGGTATCTGCTCCTTATTAGGCTCCACCTGAACAGAAATTCTTTCAGGTTCCACAGCTCCATCAGCTTCCTCTTGGCTTCCAGTAGAGTTGTATCCCATTACATTTTCATTGAACTTTACATCTCTACTTATTAGGAGCTTTTGGTTTCCCTGTTCTAAGCACCATAACCTGTAACCGTTTATGCCCTCAGGATATCCCAGAAATACACATCTCTGTGCTCTTGCATCAAGTTTATCTTGCCTAATGTGAGCATAGGCTAAAAAGCCAAACACTGTTAAGTCATGGTAGTTTGGTGTCTTTCCACTCCACACTTCTTCTAGAGTTTTAAATCTTAGAGTTGATGATGGTGACCTGTTGATCAAATAGCATGCAGTATTCATTGTCTCTCCCCAGAAGGATTTAGGTAATCCAGCATCAATCAACATACATCTAACTCTTTCTAGCACAGTTCTGTTAAATCTTTCAGCAACTCCATTCTGTTGCGGGTTTAGGGGGACAGTTCTGTGCCTTGTAATGCCCTTCTCTTCACAAAATCCTGTGAATTCAGTTGATAGATATTCCAAGCCATTATCTGTCCTAAGATGTTTTAATTTCTTTCCTCTTAGGTTCTCCACCTGATTTAACCATGTTTTAAACTTGAGGAATGCATCACTCTTGTTTCTCAAAACATATATCCATGTTTTTCTGCTGTAATCATCAATGATGGACATGAAATACCTTCCCCCTCCATGTGTTTCTATTCTTGCAGGCCCCTAAATATCAGAGTGGACATAACCCAGGGGTTCTTGAGTGGAATGAATCCCTTTAACATAAGGCAGTTTCTTTGCCTTCCCCATAGCACACTTGTCACAGAAATCCAGTGTTCTATTTCCCATTTCACCAATGATACCCTTCTTGGATAGTTCCTTCAACCCTTTCTCTCCAATATGACCCAGTCTTCTATGCCACTTCATGACATCTTCTCTGCTTATCACAGACTCAGCACATCCTATCACAGGTGATCCAATCAAAATAAACAGGCCATTGTGTTGCCTTCCTTTGATTACCAGCTTATTGTGTTTAGTAATGTGAAGCTGACCATCTAAGGAATTGACTGACAGCCATTTGCCACAAGAGAACCAAGGGATAATAGATTTCTTTTCAACCCAAACATACCTTACTTGAGAAATAGTTCTGATGACTCCATCATACATTTTAATTTGAACTGATCATGTGCCTTTGACTCTGCAGGAGTGATCATTTCCTAGCAGTACACATCCACCATCTTCTTTCTTTAGGTCCTTGAACCAGGATTCATTGGGACACATGTGAAATGAGCATCCAGTATCAAGTACCCATTCCTTTTCCATTCTGGTGTCTGTGATGTTTAAGACTTCTGGGATGTCTTCTTGATGCTCTGTCATTGCCACCTCTGCCCTCTGAGACTCCTGCTTCTTCTTCTTTTGTGGACAGTCCTTCTTTAGGTGTCCTGTTTGCTTGCATTTGAAACACTTCCTGGTTTCAATCCAGTCACCTTGTTTCTTTGCATTTTGAGTTCCAGATTTGTTATCTTTAACTCCCTGGAACTTCTTCTTTTGGAAATTCTTTTTGAACTTAATGTTCAAGCCTTCTCCAGCTTGGGTAGAACCCTTTTCTCCCTGATTTTGAAAGCACTTGGTCTTCAATGCTGACAAGATGGATTCATAACTGATTTTTCCATCTCTTCCAAACATCAGTGCATCTTTGAAGCTTTCCATGGATTTTGGAAGAACATTTAACACCATTAGGGCCTTATCATCATCCTCCAAATTCACCCCCAGATCTTCCAGCTCTTCAATCATCTTGACAAACTCATCAAGTTGATCAGAAATGACTTTATCATTAGAGATTTTGAAAGACATTAACTTCTGTTTCAGAAATAGTTTGTTGGATATAGACTTTGATTAATCACCATTAACGTAATTCCTGAAATCGACACCCTAGGATACATTCTCGTTGATTAGAATCACATTTATTATTGTTAGGTTTGAGAACAATTACAACACACAAACAACAAGTTCAATCCAGAAATGAATGAAAACCAGATTGAAAATCAAACACTAAAAACCGAACGCAAAACCAGAAAATAAAATGAAGAACACCAAGCTTTTACGTGGTTCAATCAATGTGATCTACATCCACGGAGGCTCTATACACCTCAATTCACTCAACTAAACAATCAATTACAAGAAATAACCCAGAAAACTAGAAGCCCCAATTCACAATCCGAATTAAGCTCAAGAACCATAGCTCTCAAATTCTAATGATTGATTAGTGTTTACAGAGGGAAAGATACGTGTATCAACTCGTCTTTACAAGTAGAACAAACTTATATAAAGAGCTAAGCTCGAATCAAGAAACTCTGGGAGCTGGAATAAAAAATCAGTCAACTGCTTTTCAAACTGTTATGAGTCTTCAACAACGGTTTTTCATGCGTCAGTCCAAAATCTCTGCGCATTTCTGTTATAACCGTCGCCAACCCGATTCTCCAATAACTTCCAAATCTGAACTGAAATTATCTCGGTTCTCCGGGCCGGTTCTTCCCAACCCAAACCCGGTTCCTGATCCTACTCAACCTCTACTTCAAGTCATGCTCACTTGAAGAAAGTGAATTGACACCTACAATTACTTAGTTCAGTCTAATAGTTTACATGTGATATTAGTTTAATAATTAATCAATCATCCACCAATTCTAGTGTCTAGTTAGGGTAATCCTAGATAATTAGGGTATCAAACTACGTTAACTTATTCCCTGTGGATCGACCTTGACTTCCACTATATACATCTACACCTGTATACTTGCGGTATTTTAGGATTAGAATTAGAGTCTGTTACAACCGTCTAACCATCTCTTTCATTGTCATGTTTTTAGGTAGTCCGGCCAGATCGTATAACAAATTTTTCCCCTTCAGTATCCTCGAGTAGTTGCTTCAATTTTTGGAACGAAAGGAATAAGATTGGTGTTTCCTTTAGATAGGGTTTGCATATGCTAACTGAGAAAAAAAACAAAGAAGAGCGGCGTAAAACCGAAGATAAACTAAAAAAAACAAAAATGAAAATAAAAGTTCAGAAAATAATGTCTAGTCTAGTATCGAACTATTTATCAGAATAAAACAAACACAGTTACCAGTCCCAGACAACAACGCCAAAAACTTGATACACTATTTTTTAACCCTAGTGTTACCACAAGTATGCGATGCTAGTATATTAGTAGCAAACAAGGTCGATCCGCAGAGACTGTTTCTTGAGTTTAGTTTTATACCCTAATTTTAATAAGACTACTCTATCTAGACTCTCGAATGAGTGGGTAGATTTGTGCAATCATCTAAATTGCAAGACTTCGTTAATTAACTAACCGATTGCTTGGTTAACCAGAAAACAAATAGCAAGAAAAGATTCAGGTGAGATTAAGACGTATTCTAGACTTTTAAACCAATTATATCGTTTATTAGACGACACAATTATTGATTAACTCTCCTCTCGGACGATGCTAACATGGAGATCAATTAGAGACAATTACCCTATAGGGCTAACTATTACCTAAAGACTCCCAAAAGTACCTAGACCAATGCCTACATAGACACCTCACTCCTCTCGGACGAATATTGGTATCTATGCTATGTGTTGTAAGTCTATTAACAACACTCTTCTCGATCTCAATCTTCGTCTCTTCGTTCATTGTTCTTAGATCCTTACCTCCAAAGTACTTTTCCAATGATCAAAACTATTTTTCTCGGCCTTGGAAGCTTATATTTATAGTTAGGGATCAATTGCGATTGAATTGGGATGAAAATGCATAAGAAAAATCAACTTAACAGAGTATCGAACGCAGCAAGTTCGGCCAACGTGACCAGTTCAGTGACTCGGCCGCATTAGGCAACGCAGCCATGTTCATGTCCCAGAGGGTTTTTTACTTGCCTAACTGAATATTTCGCGGCCACGTCCATGAACGCGACCGGTTCCGGTTCGAAACCGGTTCAACTTCGGTTCCCCTTGTCCAGTCCATCCTTTAGCTCTTTTTCTTCCGATTTTGCCCCTATTTAACTTGTTTCTTCTCCATACTCCGTCCAAGTGGACTTTTTGGCATAAAATCACCTATTTAACTTGAAAACAAGCACAAACACAACATACGCCATAATATGATGAACATCAGCACATTTCGGCCAAATACACATGCAAATGTCATAAAATATCCTTCTAAATTGACCTAAAAAGTATGCATACACAACGTGTATCATGTATGTAGTTGCCATTTGTTTTCCATTATTAAGAAATGATATAAGTATAATTAGCACCACAGTATTTGTTCAACCAGATTGAGTAAAAACTATAATGATTGGTCCTTGAAACTTGGTTTTGCATTTGAATGTCAGCTCATCTCTTATAATTGATAACACCAGTTGTCATCTCATTTGATTTTGCATGTTTAGATGCCTCTTGAATATACAAGCTTCATAATAGAGCAGAAGGAAAGTGATTTGGTTTGGCATCATCAAGAAGCTGACCCTGATTTCGGCTCTTGGCAAGCGAAAGAGCTTCTTAATTTTTTTTTTTTTTTTTTTTTTTTTTTGTTGGATTAGATTATAAGAAAGGTATTAATCAGTTCAACTTGTATTCAATGTAATACAGAGTTGAAATTGTATTGGCGTATTGTATTTTAGAATGGTGATGAAGTTCATTAATTAAGAAGTATTTCTTGATTACAAACTATTTAGCTTTTTATAATTTTAACGTTTTGTATTGTTTAAAACAGAAATACAAACAGTAAAACCGTTGCCTTTCCTACAAAAAAAGGAAAGACAACGGTTTTTTTGTTATTTTCTAAAAAAAAGACCTCAGCTTAAAACCGAAGTCTACACAAGAATATACCTCGATTTTAAATCGGAGTCTATACAGTAGACCTCGGTTTTTTTAAAATAGACCACGGTTTTTTTCTATAGAAATTGAGTAAAAGACATCAACCGAGAACCATGGTAAAACCGAAGTCAATACATCAATAGACCTCAGTTTTTTTTTTAAAAGACCTCGATTTTTTTCTGTTGTAAATGGTCTAACAGACGGTTTAAGAAAGTCAACATTTAAAACCTAATGTTTATTACAGCAAAGACCTCGGTTTTAAACCATGGTATATTCTAGCATAGACCGCAGCTTTTAACTGAGTTCTATCGCCGAGAATAGACTACACCACCTCTAACCACTATTTTTTATTCATAGACCTTGATTAAAATCTGAGGTCTATTAATGAAATTGTTGTAGTGTCTTGACAATGTTGAGAGCTTTCTCATTCTGAATTCACTTCATAAGGCCTGGGAGCTTCTTCTGAGTATCTGATTTCTGGGTTAGGAACACAGTCCAAATGTATCTTGAGAAGTCATCCACAGTGCGTACTCCATCCCACTTAAACTTCTTGGTTCAATTGGTCCAAAGAGGTCCATATGCATCAGGTCCAAAAGTTTGTGAGATGACCTTACATGCTTGTCTTTGAAAGACTTCCTAATTTGCTTGCCTTTCAAGCATACATCACACACACTCTCCTTTCTGTATGCTATGTTTGGTAATCCTTTACTAACCCTTTGAGTACCAGCTTGTTAATAGTCTTGAAGTTCAGATATTGCATCCTCTTGTGCCACATCCAGCTTAGTTGCTATTAGCTATAAACAAAGAGAGTTGTCCTCCGCTAGACTCCTAGTCAGTTAGATGGATGTTACCCTTTCTAGTGCATATGAGCTTTATATGGTTGGACTTGGCATCTCTTATTAAGCACTTCTTTGAGTGAACTCCACAAAATGCCCCTTGTCACAGAATTGGCTTATGCTCAGTAGATTATACTATAAGCCCTCGACAAAGTAGACATCTTCTATACTGACTTGGCCTTTAGAGAAAGTTCCCACGTCTTTGGTGATTCATTTGTCACTGTCTCCAAATACCACCTTGGGTCCTTTGCAATCTTTGAAATCCCTTAGAGACTTCTTGTTACCTATCATATGTCTAGCAGACCCACTATTGATGTACCAGATATTGTTATGCCCAGTAGGCAACTTGACCTGCAAAGTAATCAAGTAGACTTAGGTACCTATTTCTTAATGGGTCCTTGGGAATTAGTCTTTCTTGCAACCCATTAACTACTGAAACCCTGAGCAACAAGCTATTCTTCTGGGTCCGGCTTGCTTTATTTACACCTTGGAAGGTTTCCCTTTTTCTAGTGTACTAAGAGCATGTTGCTTCTTAGGTTGGAATGGATTACGACTATTCGTTCTTGCCTTGTGTGGAAGCCTCCGAGCATCGAGCCTAGTCTTCTGCTGATTGCTCCTGAGTTGCTGCAGGGAGTTACTGGATCCAGTAGCCAATGCTTGTTGTATGTTGTTGCTTCCTACTGCATTAGTGCCAGGTGTGCTTACAGCAGTTTGCTTCCCCTTGTCAGGTTTATAAATTGATTCCAGACTAGGTTTTCTAGTAGGGATATTCTCCATCCTTCTAGACTTACCTTTACACTATTTGGGGAGCATAATTGACTCAAACGTACTGTCTACTGGAACATTAGTAGAAGTACTAGCTGCTTGACAGTTAGAAATAGTGTCAGAGAATCCTATCTCTATCATGTTAGATAGGTTCCTCTGAATATCTAGTATCTCATTCAGATTACTGGATGACTTACTGAAAGACATGATGATTGACATCAGTTTCTTTTCCTTCTCGGCCTAAAGGGTGAGTGACATATTTAGCTTACTTACTTCCTCTCAAAGATAACAGTAGTCAACTGCTCCAATTGTAAGTTTTTCAACTTCAACTGCGAGCATTGCGTTCTCTCAAAGAAACTACATGTTCTTAGCCTTCAGCTCTTCATATAACTGATTGACAGTGTTAAAGTTAGCCATAATTTATCTGAATAAAATGAGCAGGCTTTCAGAGTCAATATTCTCAATTCTTGGAGGTAATGGGAGAATCTACCTCTACATGATTTTCAATCTTTTGCCACAAGACAAATGGGTGCTTTGCTGTCAAAATATGAGTCTTCATACGCTGTTGGTTCTCTTGAAGACACTGGAACAACTTTGATGGTATGTGCTCCACTCAACAGAGCCTTCAGCTGTGTTTTCTCCTGCATCCATTTATCCCGTCTTTGCTTGAGAATATCCTCACATACTTGTGCACTTTGAGATATGGGCATTCCCTAGAAAAGTGACCAGTTTTCCTGTAGTTGTACCAAAGATCTCCCGCTTCCTTGCTTGTCCTTGGGGGTTCTGAGGGCCTGGCATATTGAAGCTTGGATGAGTAAAGCCATCTCTTCAGGTGCTTGGTCCTCTTCAGCAACAACATGAATTTGTTGCTTGGGCAACATGGTGGTTATTGGGACCATTTGGAGTTGCTGTGAGGGGCTGCTTACTAATAGGGCTTTGGTTACAGCAACATTCTCTTCTTCTTCTCTCCTCGGATAAATATCATATTCAAAGGATTTGAGGTCAGAGAAGAGTTCATGAATGCTCTTCTTACCTAGCTTCTTTGAACATCTCATCAAAATTATCTTTACATCCCAGTCTGATGTGAGAGCTCGTAGCAGCTTGGTGTTTAACTTCTGCTGGGAGTATACATTTCCAACAGACACCAACTCATTTAGGATAGTTGTGTATCTCGTGTCTAAATTTTTTAGAGACTCTCCAGGGTTCGCCTTGAAGAGCTCAAAGTTCAGGATTGCAGTAGCCACCTTGTTCTCTCAAAGTAGAGCTAAGCCAACACAAATTTCTTTCAGCAAATCCCAAATCTCCTTGGCAATTTTGCATGCCTTGACTTTAGTAAAGCTTCCCTTGTCCAGTGTAGCAAAAAGTACATTATTTGCTAGATGGTCCAAGTTTAACCTTTTCCTATCATCATCAGTCCATTCAATACGTGCCTTTTTCCACCATGGGAGGAGGGTCAGGCTATCCTTCCAATCTTGCAGCAGTGTTGACCTTCATGATCTTTGGTATCATCATGCATGGAGACCAAGTATGCTTGCATCCTAATAGCTCAATCCTCATATTCCTCAAAGGAAAACATGGGAGCTTTAATTGAAGAAGCTTCCATTGCTATGGCTTTTGACTTAAAAATCTTTTGCTTTTAAAAAGATATTTTGTTGCTAGAAAACAGCTGGATCTAGTTAAGCTACCAAAAATGATTGGTGTGTGAAACCAACCACGCTGATATCACTTGTTGGTCCCACGTGGTAGAGGTTTAGAGGGGGTTAATAAATCTCTAACTCGTTCTCTACTTGTTCAAATACTTTAGCACGAGTATGCTTCTTACTGAAAGAAACTAGTTGTTGCAGCAAAGTTAATACAATAAGCTTGCACTGGGCAGTAGGCACGATGCAGACTTACCAAAAGTAGCTTACTGTAAGCAGTGCTAAGGGAGTTTTATGTGCAACGGAACATGCAAATAAGTTTTCTTATAAACCTATGCAGTAGATAAGTAATTTATGCCTAGCAACGATAGATAAAAGCAATATGTAAACAGACACAAAGTTTATAGAGGCTTAAAGGTGGGGGTAATCCTTCTACATCCACTATTCCCTCACACAGTGGAAAAATTCACTAAGATGTTTACACACAATTACAACTTAGCCGAAGTCTAAGTCCAACTTAGCTCTTTACAATAGTTTTTGTCTATCTTCAGAAGGCTACTCCTCTATCGTACAACACGTTCCACAGAACACAACTCTACTTTGAATCCCTGATTAAAACAAACACTCTCCGTTTCAAAAACATTTCATGAGATTAGTTTAGTGAAAGTTTTCCTTCAACTTCTAGTAGTTGCCACTAAACTTGAAATGTAGTATAGATGTGGGCGAGCTTCCTAGTTTAGAGAAGGATTAGGGCCAAAGAGAGCTTGAGAGCTAGCTTAACTTGAGAAATAATGCAGCTTCTGGTTCTTCACTTGCGTGCTTGCTGCTTGCTATGTTGCTCTGTATACTTTGTACACTAGTTGAATATCAGAGTGTATGCGTTGAAGCTTAGATAAGAATGCTTGAGTGCTTAATGCGAAGTAATTGCTTGAAATTCAGTAGTTCGATGGCCTCTGTCCTCAATCTCCTCTATTTATAGTAGTTGGAATATCTTCTCGTTGAATAGAGAAATAATCTCGTTGGCATTTAACGTTACTTATAAGGCAAAGAGCCGTTTGTTCTTCTTTGCACGGAGCTAGTCAGAGTGGTTGCGGCTTTGTGTTAGTGTCCAGTGCATCTTTTTCTTTTCGTCAGGCTACGTGTTCCCACGTAATTAGTTAGTCACTACAAGGTTTAAACCTTTTCTCCACTGGCTATATTTTGAATTCGAATATCCTTGACTTTGAATTAAACTTTCGCACTTGTGGACAAGGCGCCTGCGTGCTTGCTGGATACACCTTCCCTACTGCAAGCAACGATGAATGTTGGATGGGCAAAAGCAACCATGTTACGTGCTCAATGTAGTCTATGTTCCTCGCTGTGATCCAGAAGCCGTTGCTCATAGTAACCTTGTGTTGTTTGCTGCGACTTCTGCCTAAGTAGAACTTAGCCCTATCTATTACAAGATTTACAGAATTTATGTGGTTCCATGCCTAAGTAGAACTTATGTAAGCAATATCCATGGCTCTATGCCTTTTCGCACCCTAGGGTTTTGTCCCATGATTCTGGTGCTCCAATAATTCACGCCTGGCACTCGCTAGGGATCCCATCATCGTATTTGATGTCTTCTAGTTTTGCATTTGAGGCGGATAAGTTGATAGATTCAATGCCTATATATGATACAGGCACATCGAAGGCCTTCAGTCCTACAACTAGGTTTTTTCGGAGTCCTCTTTTTCTTTCGATTCTGCATTGGCTACAGACCCTTTGTTAGTTTACATACCTGCTTCTGCTACTCAAGGTGTTGTAATGGCTTTCATACCCCAAACCAATCCCATGTTGAATGTTCAAGTTCAGATTCTTCTCAAATTAGGTGAGCAATACCCGTGGCTAGAAAACCATGCCCAACTAGGGTTTTTCATCCTCCAAGTCTATCGCAAGTTATCTCTCCATCATCCCCCAGCAAAAATTATGCCGGTAACATCTCGACATACTCACGGAGTTGTCTCCATGCCGGATTATTTTTCTCCACCGCCATTTGTTTCGACTGCAGCTTTGCACCATCTGTTTCGTCCCCATTCGGGTTTGGTTTTTTATCAGCCTTTGTCGTCGTCTGGTTCTTTGGGTTCGTCTTCTACTCAGGCTATGCTGCCCCAGCCTATCATTTGGGAACTCCTTCTGTTCCAATAGTATTCAACGTGTGTATGCATCGCCATATTCTTTGGATTATTATATCACGTCTATAGGACAGCCTGATGTTGGACGAGTTTTTTCACGAGACCCCTGACTTCCATCTTCCTGTTTATAGCTACCTTCACTTTTGATGGAGCCCGCTTCAAGTCCGTCTGCTACACCACCAACTATCTTGCCGGAGGAATTTTTAAATTTCTTGAAGATTAATAACACGAATACTGTACATGGGACATCGGTTGGGATATCTTTGCTAGACCTGCCACAATAGGTTCTTTTATCATCTCTTCACGGGCATCTATTCAGGGGGGTAATCTGCCAATCCCAAATTTGCTACACAAACTCCAGTTTGGAACCTTTCCCGTGTCTCCGGCGGAGCCCTCTCAAGAGGTTAGTAGTTTGGTTCTACCATCATAAATAGTTCTGTTGGATATGGGCTCTAATCGAGGTAACTCTAATACTTTTTCACCCCCATTTGACCTTGTGCGTAGAGGTAACATTATATTTGTGGCGGTTAATCTTGATTCTTATAATGCTTGCGTTAAATGTTTTTAGCAATACTCTTATTAGACGCATGTTGTATGTTAAAAAGGATAAGCCTTGGATGGTTATGGATTACCCTCGAAGGTTGGTTACTCTTGGTTTAGGTTATTTTAATATACAATTTTTTTATGACGCTGACGGGGAAAAAGTTTTTGCTCGTAGTGTTATAACTTGAAACCAGGTACTCTGCGTTTTCAAGATGGGTGCCAGATTTTGATCCTTAAAAGGTTCGAACATCTGTGGCACAAGTGTGGGTTAGTATATACCATTTGGGCTTTGAATATTGGAACATACAACTCCTGTTGGGTATTACAAAGGCTGCAGGGCACCTTTGCAGGTTGATGAAAAGATTTTGGAGGGATCTTTTGGTCACTATGCTTAGGTTTCTATAGAGGTAGATTTTAAGAAGCCTTTGCCAGAATACATCCCAGTTGAATGGCCAGGCCATGCTTCCTTTGTTTCCTTATTCTATGAGAATTCTCCGAATTTATGTTTCCACTACCAGATTGTTGAACAGTCTCTTGAGAATTGTCATCAGAATAAGCCTTCTCCCGTGGTGAAGGATACTAAGCACACTACTGCTAGGAAGTGGTCTCTCTCTCTCTCTCGTGGACTATCGAAACAATGCCAACCACACACTCGGCAAGAATATCGCCTTAAGGAGAACACCTCCACTCAGCCTCGTCAACCGACTTCGTCAGCCTCACATGAGGAGGTTATCGCCCCATCTACCCAGCGCATCCCGGATACGGCCTCTATTGTTCATGTATCCAAGGTGTTTGCTACGCTTGCGGATTGAGAGAGCAGGGTATTCCGATCTTTTCCAACTTGGAAGGTACATAATTAGCTCTTAATGTCTCTGCCATGATCTCATTTCCCTCTCCTCATTACTCTTCAATACTCCTCTCCCTGGGTGATAATGATGACTATGATCATGTCTTTGATTCCTCTCAGTCCTCAGTTATTCAGGAGTCTTTCTCAGCCTTCGGATGAAGCTGCCCTAGTGGTCTTGCAGGGCACCACTATCGAGATGGATGCGACCCAATTACAACCCCCGACTGCGGCTTCTCTTGCGCATGAGCCTTACCACCTTCAGTGACAACCTCCTCGGCTTTCCACACAGATTCCTACTACAGTTGCCCCCTTATCCTTGGCGACGCCTATGGCTTTACACATTCGTCCTACTTCCTACAGCTCATATATGCACACAATGCATCTGGTAGCTAACGAGTGGTGGACATATCTTTCTGATAGTGAGGATACCCCGCCTGAGCATGGTGCATATAACATTTTTCCATGAAGATCTTCTTTTGGTATATTCGAGGGTTAGAGCATCTCTAACCCACCCTCTATTATAGTGTGGATTTTGCACTAAAAATACAGTTTTTGTGTACACTATCTCCAACCCAACTCTATCCCACTAAATTTACAGTTTTATGTAACCAACTCCAACCCAACTCTATCCCACTAAATTTACAGTTTTGTGTAAACCATCTCCAACCCAACTCTATTCCACTAAAATTTACACAATAAGATTACTTACTTCTAATTTTATTTATAAATAATTATTTATGTTTTACATATTAAAAAAAATCAACACTATTTATTTTAGTTAAAAAAAATTAATAATTTCACACTTAAAGATAAAACATTGCATTCAACACCATGAAAATAAAAAATTACATAAAATATTAATATTAATAATTCTACATAACAAACAAATTTAGATGCTAGCATTGCCATGTTTATCATATGCGTTTAATTTAAGCTTTCTGTATTTTGTTTTAATTTAAGCTTTTAATTTTTTCAATTTATGCAATTAGTATTTCCAACATTGTTTTCTTTCATATTGTTGTAATGAAGTCTCCCATTGTGTTAATTATCTTGCAATTTGATGTAACTAGTAATTTATCTTATTATTATGTCATTATTTTTAAATATGCAAGATTAATAAAAAAATTAAACTAATTTTTTTGGTAATTAAATTTAATTGAATTAGATAAATTATTAAATACAAATATAACATTTATGTAGTTAAAACTGAATTTAGGGGTATTTTGAGCATATAATTTATAAATACAGTTTTTGTTTGGATGAACAGTGTCCCCCTATTTATTGGGGGACACTGTTCATCCCCCAATTATAGAGGGATGTTTTAGAGTGCGGTTGGGGGAATAAACTCTAAAATTCCCCCCAAAAATAGAGTTATTGTGATGGGTTGGAGATGGTCTTAGGGAATCGCCCTTCGCAAAATTCCCTCTCGGAAATCTATCATCAGCATGCCCCTAACTGGTTAGCTATTGCAAAACCTAAGATGCACTTTTCCTCTATCCCTACTCGATTTTAGCGTTCTTTACATATGTGTTTTTTAGGGAGAATTCTCGTCTTTCTTTACTTTAGAATATCGGGTTATTTTTCCATGTAGATTATGCTACGGCTGTGTCTGTGGTCTTTAGTTCTGATCAGTTGCTTGTGGTTGATACTTTCATTGGTAATGTTCGTGTCCAATTAGGCTTTGCGCATGCTAGCAATTGTTATATTCATAGGCTCACTTTGTGGTCTGATTTGATTTATTTCTCGTTGATCCTTTTTATGTTGTTGGTGACTTTAAAGTTGTCTTTGGCTCTCACGAGCGTATTAGTGCTCATGCGCCCCTATATCTCCCGCACAGATTTTCAGCACGCGATAGAGGAGGCAGATCTTTTGAGATTTGCATTGTGAGAATAGATTTCACTTGGTGCTCTCGCAGAAATCTTGCTTCCATCATTGCCTCCTCCATTGATCCAGCGTTTGTTAACTTGGATTATAATGCTCTCTGGTACTGTCTTCTAGTTGTCAAGTTCTCGTAATACGTCTGATCATCACCCCCATTATCTTGACTGTTTCTGCTAACATCAGTGACTCTCCTAGACCATTCTGTTTCCAGCGCATGTGGCCCGGCCACGATGATTTCCTGCCCTGGTGGGTAGTTGATGGTCCGACCCTATATTGGCTTCAGTTCCAATCACATGTGTCATCCGTAAATTAACATGCCTCAGGGTTGCTTTCAGGAAATGGAATATGGATACTTTCCGTAATGTTTAAAATTAGATGGACCAAGCTTCGGCGGTCCTTAAGGATATCCAAGAGGATATTTATATCGCAGGTTATTCTAAGGTTTTATTTCAATTAAAGGGAGATTGAGGCTCAGGTGGAGCTGTATTATATCTAAGTAGCATCAATTCCTGTGTCAGAATAATTACACGTCCTAGCTTTGGGATGGCGATCGCAATACGACTTTTTTTCAATGGCTCACCCAAGTGGTCAAGCCTAAAAATGGCATTTCTAGTATGTTTATGGTTGGCCGCCTTTCATACATCATTCCAGAGATCTGGGATTACGTCATTGGCTATTTCTCTATGCTTTTCTCTGATGTTGAGTGGCTTGGGGGTGCTCTAGACTTCTCTCTACTTCCTGGATTGTTCCTTCAAAAGATTGCAGATGCTCATAATGCATTCCTTATTGCCAATTTGTCTGCTATGGAGATGAGTCAAACGATTATGCTGCGGAAAGCTCACCGGATCCTGATGGCTTTGGTGGTTCCTTTTACCATACATGCTGGGATATTATTGGCAATGACATGTTAGCAGCGGTGCAATAAATCTTTGCCACGAGTTTCATTCTGATTGGCCTAAATGCCAATCTTGTCTTTTTTATTCCAAAAGTGGATGGCGTTATACGTGTGGAGGATTTTCGCCCTATTGTGTTGGAAAATTTTCTCTTCAAGATTTTTACGAAGATTTTGGCTTCTCAGCTCGGTACTTTCATAAGGGATTATATTTCCCCTTTCCATTTTTGTCTTCAACCCTGGTAGAAGCATACATCAATGCATGGCGCTGGCTTCTGAATGTATCAATTCTTTGGACAGGCAGCTGGCGATTGGCAATATGGCTTTTAAAGTTGACATTAAGAAGGCTTTTGACACGTTGCGATGGGATTTCCTTCTTCAGAAGGCTATAGGTGACTCACGTCAATTCTATCCTTTAGTCTGCTAGGCTATACATCATGCTTAATGGGTTGCCTCACGATTTCTTTACTTGCTCTTGTAGTTCGGCAAGGGATCCCCTCTCCCCTTTGCTCTTTTGTATTATTAAAGAACTTGCTCGCTTTATCACGAGAAGCATAACTCAGAGTAATATTCAGTCGGCTATTACTAAAGGTTACTTGCATTATCCGTCATTTCTCCTTTATGCTGATGACATCTTTGTTACGGCGGTTGCTTGACCGGTTAGGGCTCGCGGTGTCAAGAAGGACCTTGAGATTTTTGGTCAGTTATCAGGTCAACTTTTCAGCCAAGCTAAGTCGCGGGTTTTTTATTGTCGGACGACTTCTCTTTCACTCTAGAGAGGTGTCCGTCAGTGACTAGGTATATTGGAGGGTTCTCTCCTTTCATGGTATTTAGGATCCCTCTCTTTCGAGGTTCTCCAGAGGTTGTTCACTTTAGAGCTCTACGAATGCTATTATTGGAAAGTTCATTAGGTGGATGGGATCCACTCTTTCTATGCAGGACGTCTATGTCTTCTGGACTCGGTCATATGTAGCTCATTAGTTCACTCAATGATTGTTTTTATGTGGCCTCATACATTACTTTCTGAAGTTGAGAGTGTTGTTCGTAATTTTATCTAGATGGGTAGAACTAACAATGCAGGTATTTTCAATGTCTCTTGGAAGAAGGTTTGCTTTCCCAAGGAGGAATGTGACCTTGGATTACGTTCCTTGCATCCAGCCAATAAAGCTTTCCTCATGCGGCTTTACTGGGATGTTCTCACGAGCTCGGATCCGGGAATGACATTCATTTGTGCTAGATGAACGGATAGGATAGGCAATATCTAGCAGCGGTATCTTCGTTCCTCTCTGTTCAGTGTAGCCCGTAGCCTTGTTCCTCGTTTACCGGAAGGTTCTCGTTAGATTGTGGGCCCTGTCTCAAGGGTCCATTTTTAGCTTAACAACTGGTTAGGTTATGTCACAGTGGATAGGATTGCAATTCCTGAGCGGGGCGGGTCCAACCTCACTCAGACTGTTTCACATTATTTTTGGATGGGGCTTGGAACTTGGAAGAAGATTTTGTCATTCGCAAGAATCGATCGCTAAAGACATTGTTGTTTTTCTTGGGGCAGTTGGATCTGGTCCCTTTCATCCCAGCCTGTCAATCTATCACTCTCTGACGGGCTATCCATGGCAGACTTAATTTCTTCCTGGGAGGTTAACATAGTTGAGGTTTTCTTGGCTTAGTAGATGTATACTATGGAGACTCTTAATCACCTTTTTTTTTTGCTTGTCCTTTTTCTATTTCGAATTTTCACATTGTCTCACAAGTTTTTAATGTCACATTTGATTTTGATTATAGCTTTCAAAGGATGACCCTACAGGAAATTTCTTTTTAGTTTAGCACTCAAGTGCATGCACTTGGCCGCGTAGCATTCATTACCACAGTTTGGTTATTTGGGCTACTTGAAACAGCCTTGATTTTTAAGATAAATAAATACTACCACTCTTCATGTCATTGCTAAGATTATGGCTTCCATTAGGGAGACGGCTAGCAACTGCGTAGGGTATATGATAAATAGCATGGAGGAGCTGGTGTATCTTCGGGCGTTACGTGTCTCAACCATCTCGAGGAAGACCCTGTCGGTTACTTCAGTTTTTTAGGTTGCTCCCCTCCCGGGTTGGATTAAAACTAACTTGGATGGCAATGCTGAGGCGTCCCCTGGCCTCATTTTTTTGGGAAGGGGGTATCTATCATAATAGTCGTGGGTTTATCAATGACAGTTTTTTCGTCGTCTTTTCTTCGAGGGTCTGCTTTTGCTATAGAATTATGTGGTTTAGCTCATCGTACCCGCTCATTGTGGGTGCACTAGCGTCTTAGAGTACACTGGCTCCGTGTGCTTCATTTTTTCGAGTCTATGCAGTTCATGGTCTCTCACATTTTTTTAGAGGATAATCAACCTGGGGACATGATTTCGAAGCTCCATTCTGGTTTTACTTGGTGACAATCCATTCCATCTGTGGTGGGAGCGATGGCGTATATGGACCTTCACACCAAATTTTTTCATGTTCATTAGCTTATTATTGTTGTAAGTGTTGCTTGAGATTGCTTGTGTTGATGGCCTTTTTCATTCACTACCTCACTCGCCTTATTTTGGTGGTGTGGCATTTCATTTACCTATCCCTCCCCTGTGTTCCTTGTGCAGGCCCAGTTTGGAAATCTAATTGCGGAGGTCCTTGGGGTCGTTTATTTTGACGGATTTGATATTGATGGTTTTTGTTGGTACTCTTTTTCCCACTATTGGTTTTTTTTCCACAGGGTTTTGACGAGGCCAACGGGCTCTCTCCCTTTCTGGGGGACCCTTACATGCTTAGTACAGCATTTGGGATTTTGGTCCTTTAGATGTGGATTCATGTTTTGAACGTCCTGCTGCTCATCCGTTTTAGCAACGGACTTGACTGTCACAACTTAGTTGCCCTGCTCTCTACTGCTCACTTGTATATGGCAGCATACTACTCATTGATGCTCGACCGTCACTCTGCTCGTTTGCGGTTGGCTTTTATGTTTTAGCTCTCTACCGGCTGGTAGTAGTTTTTGGTTGGTTGTTGCACACTTCGCTTTTACTTGTTAGTTTAGTCGAGATGCGATTATTTGTTTATATAACCGTATGTTTTTCATTTCTATAGAGTTAGGGTGGCTACTCTTTCTATTTGCTGCTTCTGGTTTTCTTTTCTTTTATTTATAAAGGCATCTATTGACTCTCTCCCCCCCTCCCTCCCTCCTCCCACTTCAAAATTTTACCGTAAGATACATGAAAAATAAATTCAGAGTTGCAATGTAAATAAAAAAAAAACTAAATAGCACGTGTAGTTATAAATTGCATGAAGTGCACAAACTATATTAACTATAGTATTGAGAGGTCTAGATATCACAACCAATTCATTATAAGGACTTACCGCCCAATCGAGGTACTTGCAGAAGCAAAATATTTCTACTCCTCTCCAACATAAATGTTTAACTAAATTGCTAGGATAGGACTACCGAATTGAGTATAAAAGAGGACATAGAAACTAGGTAGCATAATCAAGTTGTTGCATAACTGCATGCAAGCTAGTATGGATGTTAGAATTACTCATAAGCTATGAAGAGGATGAGATAGCTCGAAATCCATAGTGGAAAGGGTAACAATGCCTATAATCTCTCATATTTTTCTTATAGAGAAGGGTTGTTGAGATACAAGATCAGGGTGTATGTAGGTAGGAGAAGGAAGGTGTTTGAGAGCAAAAGATTATTGACTATTTGCATAGATTAGGGTATGAGGAACACTCTGGTATTTCGCCACTTATCAAAGGATATACTTAATACAACAACATATCTAGCCTACCATGAATGTCAGTTGAGTAAGCATGTGAACACAAGACCAACTGGATTGTTACAACCACTTCCAATTCCTAACCAGTCTTGGCAACATATAACTATGGACTTTATTGAGAAGTTGGCCCTGTCCCAGGACCATTGGCGATTAGTAGATAGGTACACACAACATGCGTATTTTATTTCATGTTGCTAATTCATAGCATCACAACTAGCACCCATATTCATAGCATATATATACTTGCATGACTTGCCTATCAGTATTACTTTACATACGGTTAGAATTTTGACCAGCTAGTTTTGGACTAAATTGTTCAAAGCTCTGGGAGTGCATCTACATTTAAGCACACCATACCACCCACAAACTGATCCGCGGCGTGATTCAACCAATGCTTGGAAACCATCTACAATGCATGTGTAGTACTACAGCCAAGCAATTATCAAATGGTCACCTCTTGCTGAGTTTTGATATAGTACTACATTCCATACTTCCACAGCCCTAACCCCCTTTGCAGGCACAATATGATTATAAACTTGCACCACTATGATGTCATATTACCTTGAGCCATGTATAATTGGAGTTGAAGCTACACATCAACAAAAGAAGAATACTCAATCCATCTTAAAAGCTGTTACAAAGAGCTCAAGACAGGATGAAGGCTGCGATAGATAAACATAAAATGGAGAAGCGGTTTCAGATAGCTGAGTAGTCTATTTAAAGTTCAAACCCTATAGGCAGCAGTCATTGCACCTGACCAGAGTTTGGGAGTTATCTCGCCAATGAGTGTCAAACCGGCCGACAAGGTGACTGCAACGCAGCTCATATCTGATAAGATAAGAAGACTAGTTTGGAACCTATTGTAATCCTAGCTAGGACAATGGTGAAGCACAACGGGTGTTGAATTAATTAAAATTGTTAGTCAGTTTATAAGTTGTTAGTTAGTTTAAATTGCACTACTAATAGGAACTTCTAGAAGGATAGATAGCAACCCATATAAATACACTACACACAGCGTACAATTAGCTAAGATTTTATAATTTCTATTCATTCTCATCATTGTAACTGTAAACATGCAGAATAGCATGTAGAGAGAGATTCTTTCTTCTGTAAAGTTTGAATGAGATCACATCTTTTCTTTACTCAATCTTTGATTGTTAACATGGTATCAGTAGAAGAAGGTTCTTGATCCTAACTACTGTTTCCGCTCGTTTTTGTGCGCGATTCCATTTCTTGCTGGTTTCTTTTTGTTTCTCTTTGATTCATTTCTGCACACCACCTGTTTGTTAAAATTCTTCTGCTATGGCTACTACTGGTCCTGCCAATCCGAAGATTAACAATGAGGTTCCACCCAATCCTATTCCCATTCAGATGGATAATCCCCTGTTTTTGTCCCCTTCTGATAATCCAGGCATGATGTTGGTGTCCCACCCTTTGACGAGCGTCAACTATATCTCCTGGAAAAAATCAATGATGTTGGCCCTGGGTGCTAAATCCAAACTTGGATTTGTGACTGGTAAGGTTCCAATGCCCTCTGAGGATTCTCCTTTATATGAAACCTGGAAGAAAATAGATTGTATGTTGATTTCTTGGATCTTAAATAGCATCGGTAAAGAGTTTGTTGAAGCATTTGTATACGCGAATAATGCGCAAGAACTGTGGGAGGACATTGCTCAACGTTTTGGTGAGAGCAATGGGCCTCTATTATATCAATTACAACGTGAAATTTCCAGTATTTCTCAAGGCACTGACTCGGTGCAGCTATATTTTACAAGATTGAAGAAATTATGGGATCAATTTAGTAGTCTTTCTCCACTCCCTGTCTGTGCTTGCCCTGTAAACAAGAACATAGTGGATATGGATACTCAAAGCAAACTTTTGCAGTTCTTGATGGGCTTGAATGATGTGTTTGACAATGTTCGTAATCAAATTCTTTTGATGGATCCATTGCCTCCTGTCAATAAGGCATATTCGATGTTGGTTATGGTGGAGAAACAAAGATCGGTTCAGGTTATATTTCCAGATGCTACAGATCAAGCTGCTATGTTAGCAAAGGGTTCTTATAAGCCTTATAATATTGCTAACAAAGGTCGTATGAATTCAAGGAAGACGAAGGAAGAACGGGCTAAGTTGGTGTGCTCTCATTGTGGAGGAAAAAGGCATGATGCCTCGGAGTGTTTTCAGTTACATGGTGTGCTAGATTGGTACAAGAAGATCCAAGAACAGAAAGGGAAACATGTTGCTGCTAATGTTTCATATACTCCAGAAGGAACAGATTTCAAAAATATACAAGAAAATTGCTCTAAAACTTTTGATTTCTCCATGATGTTTCAACAGGAGTTAGCAAAGTATTTTGCAACCAATAAAGGGATTGCACAACAAGAGTCTGCCACTGATTTTGCTCATGCTGTGAGCTTTGCAGGTATGACAATGTGTGCGTATAATACTATTCATATTAGTTGTGCTGCGTCTGTTAGTCTACGAAAGGGGTCATGGATTTTAGATTCAGGGGCAAGTAAACATATGTGTTGTGATAGAAATATGTTTGACTCACTTAAACCAGTTAGTTCTAAAACAAATGTATTATTACCTGATGGTACTATCAAGGGTATTCACTTTGCTAGTCAAGTAAAGATAACTCCAAATCTTACATTAACAGATGTATTATATGTTCCCTCTTTTAGTTATAATTTGTTGTCCATTGCTCAAGTAACCAAGAATTCTCCTGTACAATGTGTGTTTTCTGCTAATGAATGTATATTGCAGGACCAGAGGACTGATAAAACCTTTAAGCTTGGCCAGCTGAAAGAAAGGCTTTACATATTAGAACCTAAGTCTGGTAGTGACACACCTGTTTTGTCTTCTATTTTGCCTGAAATTGTAGCTCATACTGTTAGTCAGAATTCTGAGAATTTGTTGTACTGGCATAAAACACTAGGACATGCCTCTGTAACTACACTTTCCCATGTATCTTTTTTGAAAAATCTCTGTAAAGATCCACATATTAATGAAATAAAGAGCTGCGGTACATGTTTTCAGGCCAATTCAATCTACTGTGTGTTTTGATTTGCTTCATGTGGACATTTGGGGTCCTTGTAGAGACATTTGCTTAACAAACACACCATATTTTTTAACAATAGTTGATGACTTTAGTAGAGGGACATGGACTTATTTGATGAGTCATAAATCACAGGCACCAAAACTATTATTCAATTTTATCTTGATGGCTAAAACTCAATTTCAAGCAGTTGTTAGATTTGTTAGAACTGATAATGGCTTAGAGTTCATTGGAAAAGAGTGTCAGTCTTATTTTCAATCTTTAGGTATAATACATCAGACAACATGCGTATATACACCACAACAAAATGGAGTTGTGGAAAGGAAGCATAGGCATGTTCTTGAAGTTGCTAGATCTTTGATGTTTACTTCTAATACTCCAATACAATTTTGGTCTTATTCTATTGCTTGCTACCTATATTATAAATAGATTGCCATCAGCTATTTTGAAATGGAAATCTCCATATCAGATTTTGTATAATAAAACTCCTGATTATGCTTTGATTAAACCATTTGGGTGTTTGACTTTTGCTGCAAATAATCTGCCTTATAAGTCTAAATTTTATAGCAGGACAATACGGAGTGTGTTTCTAGGATATGTCACAGGTAAGAAAGGTTTTCTTTTATATAACTTAGAGGATAAGAAGTTATTTACTTCAAGGGATGTTCATTTTTTTCCTGAGACATCTCCCTTGTCTATCGCTAATCCAGTAATTGGTAATGTTCCTATTCCTAATGTTGAGTATGAGAATAATGAACATGATAACAACAGGACTTCTGTACAAGTGATACAAAATCAAGTTCAGAATGGTCCATCTCATCTTAATATTAATGAACAATCTATTGATCTTGAAAACAATGACTCTATTACTACACATAATAGCAATAATCAAAACAATCAACAAAATAATCAAATACTCAATGTGAGAAGAAGTAACAGGCAAAGGTCAAAACCCTCTTATCTTTCTGATTTTCAATGTAGCAATATGATATATGCAGCTCAAGCTACTGTCAACACAGTTACTAATGGGAGTCCATATTCTCTAAACACCTTTCCTTATAAGGATTCTCCTAATTTCAATCATCATTACTTAGCTTTCTTAACAAGTGTTTCTAGTATACAGGAGCCTAATACTTGTAGTCAAGCAAGTCAAGTACATGAATGGAGAGAGGCAATGCAAAAGGAGTTAGATGCTCTAGAACAAAATAACACTTGGTCTCTCACTAATTTGCCACCAGGAAAGAAAGCTATTGGAAGTAAATGGGTTTTCAAAGTAAAGCTTAACCCCAATGGGACAGTAGAAAGGTATAAAGCAAGGCTAGTAGCCAAGGGCTATAACCAGGTATATGGTGAAGACTATGTTGAAAGCTTCTCACCAGTAGCAAAAATGGTGACGGTAAGAATTTTATTCTCTATTGCAACCATGAAAGCTTGGCCTATTTGCCAACTAGATGTTAATAATGCATTTTTACATGGATATATAGACAAAGAAGTGTATATGTTACCACCACAGGGGTACAATACAGCTATTTCTGGACAGGTTTGCAAACTAGAAAGGAGTTTATATGGCTTAAAACAAGCCTCAAGACGATGGAATTGTGAATTTACACTGAAACTGATAGATTTTGGATTTACACAGTCTGCTGCTGATCATTGTTTATTCATATATTCAAAGAACTCGGTTTTCCTTGCATTATTAGTGTATGTTGATGATGTGTTAATAACAGGCTCACACATGGACAAAATAACTTAACTCAAAACTTATCTTCATGACATGTTTACCATAAAGGATCTCGGATATGCCAAGTATTTTTTGGGAATGGAAATAGCTAGAAATGAAACGGGTACATACCTATGTCAAAGAAAGTATACACTAGATATCCTTAAAGATACAGGTCTTGAGGGTTGCAAGTCGGCTACCACACCTCTACCAACTGGATTACACCTCACTGCTACTCAAGGAGACCCACTCAATGATCCTGATAAATATAGAAGACTAATAGGAAGATTACTATATTTAAACTTGACTAGACCTGATGTTACATATGCCACACAACAACTCAGTCAGTTTGTTAACAAACCATACACTAGTCATTGGGAAGCTGCTTTACATGTTGTTAAATATTTGAAAGGTTGCCCGTCACTTGGGCTCTTTTATGCTACTGATATATCTATGAGTGTGCAGGCATTTTCAGACTCAGACTGGGCAGCCTGTAAAGACACTAGACGATCTATCACAGGATATTGTGTCTTTATTGGCAAGTCCCTGATATCATGGAAGAGCAAGAAACAGACTACAGTGTCTAAATCCTCAGCTGAATCAGAATACAGAGCTTTAAGCTCCACTGTTGCGGAACTCCAATGGATTTCATACATCCTTAAAGATTTCAAGATAGACATCACCACACCAATTGCTCTATTCTGTGACAACCAATCTGCAATACATATAACAGCAAACCCAGTCTTCCATGAGAGGACTAAGCACTTGGAGATTGATTGCCACATAGTTAGAGACAAGTTCAAGGCTGGATTCATCGATTTAAAGCATGTCAAAACTACACAACAAATTGCAGATTTATTCACTAAAGTACTAGGACCAACACAATTTCACTATCTACTTTCCAAGTTGGGCATGTTAGACATTCACAATAGCCCAACTTGAGGGGGGGATGTTGAATTAATTAAAACTGTTAGTCAGTTTATAAGTTGTTAGTTAGTTTAAATTACACTACTAATAGGAACTTCTAGAAGGATAGATAGCAACCCATATAAATACACTACACACAGCGTACAATTAGCTAAGATTTTATAATTTCTATTCATTCTCATCATTGTAACTGTAAACATGCAGAATAGCATGTAGAGAGAGATTCTTTCTTCTGTAAAGTTTGAATGAGATCACATCTTTTCGTTACTCAATCTTTGATTGTTAACAACGGGTTCATCACTCAAGTCCTCGTCTACTAGCTATCAGGCAAGCTAGTTGTTCGAATTGGGGAGTTATTGTCAGGACTTGATTAAAAGAGATGATTAGGTAAAAGATTAGTTAAAATTGTTGGTCTACGTTTTTGCATGTCCAGACTTCTTCACAGATGTTGCTATTTCTTTTATAAATGAATTCGCAGCGCTTTTATTAGCCAGTCGCAACTTATGACAGCCCAAGCACGTGAGAGGCTTGTGAGGGGAGAAAATAAGCAAGTTCGTTGGAAACCGTTAAGATACTAGGCAGTTTTCAGCTATAAGCTCAGCCATAAAAGTTGTTCAGCTGGAACTCTATGATCAGTCCACATATTGTTCTTTAGCCTATGCACACATATTACACACCACTCAATTGGGTGAAATTCCCGTAAGAGGGTGTTTGTCTAAACTTCTTTTAAATATCTTATAGGCTGCAACATCTTATAAATTGTTTCAAGAGTTTATAAGTTTGTTATGAATTTATAAGTTAATAAAATGTAGATAAAATAACTTGTAAACTTGCAATGAATTGGGTGATTTAGCATGAATTTAGGGGACTTATTTGAAATCTACTATCAAACAAATATTGACTAGTGTGGAAAGTGTGCGTATTGTGTGTAAATTATGTAAAGTGTGTGTATTGTGTGTGCATGTAGCATGTGAAATTTGAGTGTATTAATAAGATCCTAAAAAATAAGATGAAATATATCAACTTATTTTTTTAAATCTTATTAGTTCTTTGAGCTTTTTTTTTTATCTTATAAGCTCCGAAACGTCTTTTTTTGTCCAATACTTTGCAAAAATTTATAAGCTCTAAAAAACATCTTACAGCTTATAAACTCGGACGAACACCCTTAAGTCCTATAATTTTACCGGTTGACTAGGGCTTGTGAAGTAAAGGTTTGCGCAATTCAACTGGTGGTCTCATTACATTGTTCCGTTGCAGAAATTGCAGGCAATTTCTACTCTAGATTTCTGCTCCAGCTTAGTTGTCCTTATTTTCTTGTCAGATCGTTCACTGGAAAACAAGTACCGTAAAATCGTATGATCTTTATACTAGTAAGGTTTCGGTATTTTTTTCAAATCAACTGCCAATGAAGCAAACACAAATCCATAAATAAAGGTGCAATATATATGGGAAACAGCAGCAACTACTTATACTACGGTAAATACATTTACACACTACACTTAATTACTAGAAAATAGCTCTACAATTTCATCCTTAATTTGCAGTAGTTTCAGTGTTTGAATTGGAAACCTCGACCTACAGTTAATTTTCTCCATCAGCGACTACTTTCGCCAGATTCATTGTTGTGTGCCCTCAGCACCAGCCTTCTCAGACATCATCTGATACAACAGCATGAGAAGCTTCAATAGCTGAAATGGAAACATCAGTCTCGGGGTTTTCTATTACCGGATTATCCCCAGATGCGGTCAGTTCTTGTGTGGGACTCGCAACTTCACTAGTCGAGATAGAAAGCTCAGAAATAGCATTTGCGTCTGTATCCACGGTAGGTTCTACCATTCCAGTAGACTCCAACATTTTCTCGCCTTTCTTGTCTTCAGGAACTGAAACAGAACACTTTAAATCATCAAGGACTGTATTATCAGCTTGTTCTCTCTCCTGAGGCTCCTCCCTTGCAGACTGACCCCCATTTCCAACTGTATCATATTTTCCACTTTCTGCCTCTACTGTAGGATCCTCCAATTTGTCCAAGGCAATCTCTGCACCTGCACCAGAACCACGCGATGTAGAGACGGAATAATCTTCTCCCTCTTCAGTTTGTTTCAAATCATCTCTCGCAGCCACATTGTTAGCATCCCTTGAAGGTGGCTGAGGCATTACATCAGAATCATGAAATGCGTCTTTTCTCTCTAGTTCTCTTGAAACTCCTTTGTCCTGCAACTGATTAGACACGTCGTGATTAGGCTCTAAATCAGGAAACACCGCGTCAGCAGAAGAAAGACGTACCTCAACCGGAGGAATGTTTGCAGATACATCTGAAATGTCATCTGTCAGTCTCTTCAACTTTTCGGGTTCTCTGCTACCTGATACAGGTAAATATTGGTAATCTTCATGGGCCATCACAGAAATTTCAGTATTAGAAAACGTAGGGCTTGATTTAAAGGAACCATCATCAGTTGCTCTCTGAGATAAGTTCTCCAACTCAGAAATTCCACTCAAATAAGGGTTTTTACCTTTGTCTTTATCCACCTCAGCAGAGTTGCTATGGGTTTCTAGAAAGTGTTGGGGACCTTCAGATGTTCCATAATTATTCTCACTTTGAGAAAACACATTTGAAGTATCGCCACAATCATCCTGATCATCAGGTTCTTCCTTATTAATAGATTCTCCACCTTTGGAAACAGGAGAACTCAAAGCTCCACCTGCAGCATCTAAATTAGAAATTGATGGCAAACTATCAGAGGTATAGGATTTTGATGAATGGACTTCACTAATAAAGATACTCACCTTCTTTATTCATGTCATGTTGCTGAATAGGATCCTTTAACTCGTCCACACCAATGCTTGTATCTTTAGCAGAGCCTGCAGCCATACATTAGGTAGAACTTCATTAAAGATTATATATGCACAATGTAGGATAGGAGACAGTAGAATGTAATCCATCAGATAAGAGTGTTTTCTGAAAGGAAAAGTGTGCCTCAGACATTCTGCAATGTCAAGAAATATTAGATTGCAGTAGCCGTTTCTTAATTAATATCATGTCATATTGTATATTTTCATTCCACAAAGTAATAATAGAGATGACTGTGAATTCCCCCTACCAAGAAGTTGAAACGCAAATTGAAGTCCCATGTAGCAATTTCTTAACCATTAGTGTCTTCGGAACATCACATTGACATTCAATCTTCCTATGTTGGTTACATAATTCTTCCTAATATTTAATGGCAGTGATCTAATTTTATCTCTCAAACTAGTACAAAGTCACATAGGTCACCTATTTCACATAAACTCAGACAAATTTATCATGAGTGGATTGATATATAAAAATAACAAAAAAATAAAGAGAATATTTTGAATTGGTTAGCGGAAATATTGTCAAATTGATGTCCTTATCATGCAAACTCAGGGTTGCAAAACATCTACAAGGAACCTGTCCATAGATATCACCAATTTCACAAGAAATTAGACAAATTTATCACCAAAGCGGATTGCAAAATAAACAAACAAAAAAATAAGATTTTTTCTGGAATTAGTTGACGGAAATATTGTCAAAGTAGTGTCCACGCAAATTCAGGGTTGCAAAACATCTAGATGGAACTTGTTCACAAGGCCAGCAATAGGAATATTTTTTTTTATTAGACTGTCTAGTTTTCCATTACACAATTAAGGAAAGTAGATGTGAATCAAATATCAAAAAGGTAAGGCATTGGACATCTACTTCCATTTGAAAAAACAAAACTCTTAGGTAAATAACCCAACCCAAACCCACTCATGTAATAGTTTGACGAGTTGCACTCCTTCCCCTCAAAATCACACTTTAACTCCCTTTTCCTTTGGACTCAAGCTTGTAAGATATCTGATTGAGAAACTACCAAGTGCATTGTGTTGCACATGAATAAAATAATTATACTCCCCCAATGTTTGCAGACACTCATGAGTCATGTAAGCAGTATTATTTTTACAAAAGGCGGTCAAATATGAAATCAGTAATGGCCAATAAAAATAGAGAAGACCCTACCCTTCGGGACTTGCTCTGTAGAAGGATCCTCGACTTCTTCAGTAGCTTGGGGACTCACAGCAGGCACAGTACCAGGATCACTGGCATCATAACCGGAAGACGATGAAGGAGCAGAGTTTGATACCACATCCAAATTGGTTGGGCCAGAAACTGCAGGTGGCACAGCATCAGATGAAACTGAATTAGGCTCACTGCTGATTCCTGTCATGGCAGTAGTTACAGGAGAAGAAAAGGTACTGGTGGCCAATGCAGAACTATCCAAATGTAGCTCAGCAGTAGAAACGGACACCTCCAGAGGAGTATCGTCTTCACATTTATCTCCTTGTCCTTTTCCAGATTCATCATCAGTGCTTTTCGTTACCCCAGCATTTGTTACTCCATCAGATAATTTTACCGGTAGTGAGGATTCATTCAGATTAGAGCTTTCAGAAGAGACATTAATTTTAACCCCTTCCTTTTCAGAAAAATCTTTGAACTTATCACTCTCACAAGGTAAAGACGTCAATTCAAGAGCTGATGTAACCTGAATGTTAGCGCTTGGCAGAACTTGGTCTTTAGCCATCTCAACAGGCACACATTGTGGGTCTTCAGATGCTACCAGATTATGTTTACTATCAGATAACTCGCAAACCTTTGATGAATTACCCGACATGGGAAAATGATCTTTATTAGGGCTTTTGGTACAGACAATATTTCCATCATCTTCATCTCGACAGATAAGATCAGACTTGTTAGTCCCACCAGCAAGAGGCATTGATCCAACTCTTGCTTCAGCCTCAACAACTTCGCTAGTTAAAGCTTGGTCTTTTTCCACCACTCTGGAGTTGCTGTTGGTTTCTATGAAGGACTGAGATTCAGATATTTTACTATTAGTATCACCTTGAGATGACACAGGTAATGAAACAGAAGTATCCCCACAAGGCTCCTTATCATCAGCCTCTTTCTCATTATCACTTTTTCCTACAGGCTGATTACCAGAGTTGGAAACCAGAGAACTTGATGCTCTCGATGTGGGATACAAGGTCAAAATTGATGGAATTTCAGAGACGTCAGATTTGGAGGCAAGGACTTCATTTGCATAATCCTTGCCCGGTTTCTCATTTGCATCAAGCTCCCGAGGCAGATCCGATAACGCATTCACACCAATATCCGTATCTGTAACAGAGCTTGCAGATTTAGCATCAAATTTTTTGACCATCAGCTAACTGAAGAATTTGGATATGTAAGAAGAGCAAACACAAAATAGCCCCAGGAAATAAACAGCTATTGCAAGCGGACAAGCATAAGTGAGATGATATAATATTTCTGCCTGAAGTCAGAACACCAGTAGCTACAACTTTGGACAAAATATTGTGAATCAGTTAAGTCTTAAAGGCGGAATCGCATGCCAAAGCTATTCTGTAATGCATGTGTCAGGTACAATTTTAGAACCAATTTGCCAGTAGACATATACGGTAATATTCATCTAATCAATTGCATATTTTCATGCCAGAAAACATAATTATTTATAATTTACCACGAACTCCTACCGAGTTGAACTGTCAATACGAAAAAACAAAAACTGCTTTTCAGGAATAAGTCAACTTCACATATTTGTTATTTTCATTATAAGCTCATGGGTATCTCTTACCAAAGACTGCCCACTTTTTCTTTTAAGCGTCCTCTACCCGCCGCACCGATCCTCTACTCTACTTTCCATATTTAATAACAAATTCGAAAATTGAAGGTTTCGCCAAACTCCTTAATTGGCCTAGTTCCTTGAGCATTTCATTAGTGATTACTGGACACTATGATTAGTATTAACTTTTGATGTGGCACTTACATAATCCACTTTGAAATCTTATATCGCTGATAGCATTTCAATCTATTAATATTAGTCCAAAGTCAGACTGATGTTTCATAAGTAAGCCAAGGGGAATATCTGACAATTGAGTCTGCACTCGCACCTTTATGGAAATGCAGAACACGGGATTACTAGCAAGAAACCAAAAAGGACATGAAACCAGGAGCTGGATCACTGTCTTCTTATCCAGCTCCCAAATAAGAAAGGTTCACAACTAAATATAAACTTTACCAGAATAGATATCGGAACATTTCTACAGAAGCTTTATGAATTTTCTCCATTTTGTACGCAAGGGATACTAAATGTTACTGGCTAACTATAAAATATTCTCTCCGTTTCAAAATAAATGTTGCTTTAGACAAGATGGAAATTTTCAAAATAAGTCTCTTGAGCAAAGAAAATACAATTCTTCGAATCTTACCCTAAACAACCTACTTAATTTAGTTGATTATTTCCTTATTCCATAAAATATATCCCAATTACCTTGATTCCGCATGGATATATTTGTCTTTTTTATTCATCCTTAATTTTTCCAACATAAGCTAAAATGACACTTATTTTGAAACGGAGAGAGTAAGTAAAACTGCATCATATTAGACCTCCTTTACCATCAACCTCCGCTTAAGGTCGTTCCCTAAACGCCAAAAGTTTAATAAAAAAAAATTAGAAAAGAAATTAATATTGACGACCTGGTTGTGGTTTGGGCTGGCCAACCAACCCATTACACAACCCAATCCTATTCCACAACCTGCCACATGTCGACTCCCCATTGATGTATTAAATGAATTATTGGATTGGATAGTGATAAATAAATGACATAATTTTATTTTTAAAAAAATTAAAAAATTATTAAAATAATTATTTTCTTTTTCTCTACAAGTAGAGCCTAATAATGACATATTTTGAATTAAAAAAAAAATAACCTTATTATAATTGCGGAGTTAAAATATTAATTTTTTCCTTGAAATATATTAGAAAATGCTCCCAAAATAATATGCAATTATTACCGTAGCTAAAACATATTGGTTTGGTTGGGAAATAGGTTATATACGTGGATAAAATAAATTAATATTTATTAAAATATTGGGTTGTTGATAAAGTATAAAATGTTGGAGTTGGGTTGTGGAGTAGGTTGTGTATGTGGATGACAGAGAAATGAATATTTTATTGGTAGGTTAGGTTGTGGTGGGTTGTTGATAAATGTAGTCTTGTGGGTTTGTAAAACATCATAGCCACTGGTCCAGGACTCAGACTACACAATACAACTAAAGACATTAAGATGTTCTTGCACTCGAGGTGAAAGGCAGTTCAACCAAGAGAGAAAAAAACCTTTATTTCACAATATGGATCTAGGAAAACTAAAACAAACCAATTTTGCCTCCCTGCCGTACACGAGTCAATGGTAATACCAAAAAAAGAGTATTAAGAGATCCACATCATTTGGAAATACCAACTCCAGGAAGAATATCACCCCCTTGTAAACTAACAACCACCACCCCCAGTTACCCTTTTTTTTGCTTTCACTTAGGCACAAACTGTGATATCTTGGATTGGGTAAATTTTTTAGTCTACTTTCTATATATAAATAAGCCGCACCAGCTGATATGAAGCTTGCCATAGATGACATTCATCGCACAAGCAATTAATACTCTAGGAACAGTGAAACATACCCTTAGGAACTTGGTCCGCCAAAAGATCGCTAGTATCTTGAGCAGCAGACAGACTTGCATTTGCCGATTCTTGACCCCTCTCACCTCTTATGCCATCTCGCCGTCCAGCGGAAGCCCGGGTTCTTTTCTGTGGAGGTTCAGGTAATGCTGAATCCTGAACATTTAATGAACCGGGAACAATGGGAACTACAGGCTCCTGCCTTCTTCGCCTCCGTTGGGCCTGGGGCATCTCTTCTCGACTCTGAGCATTCTGCCCTCGCGCTCTACCACGCCCTCTCCCACGGCCTCTACCTTGTGTTACTGGGGGTGATGGAATAACAGGCTGTGTAATAGGAAGAGTAGCAACTAAAGGACTGGTACCTTGGGGGCTTGAAACGGGTTGAATGCCGGGATCTGGCTTATCAACACTAGACACAGGTAACAGTCCAGTAAAAACATGAGCAGGAGCCATTAGAGAAACATGCGCGGCTCCTTGTTGGGACCCTACATTATCAGGGTTGTTTGGGACAGAAGCTGATGGTAGCACAGGACTAGGTGTAACTGAATTTGGTTCAGTACAAACTCCTTTCGCAAGATTGACAGGAACAGAGTCAGAACTGGTTGTCGCAGCAGAGCTAGAGGCAGGTTTTTCCTGTATGTCTATGAGTGGGCTCTCAGTCACAGAAGGTGATGAAGCCATTGGAACAGTTTGTAGACCCGTCTGTCTTTTTCCTCTGCGTCTGGGAGCAGGAGCTTCTCCGACTGACTGGGGCTTTCGACCACGTCCTCGTCCTCGCCCAGATGATGAGGCAGAAGCAGATGCTTGAGAAGCAGGCATGACAGAAGGGGAAATAGCTGGCAGAGAGTTGGGAGCAGCAGGCGACCCCAACTCCAACATGTTCCCAGTAAAATTTACAGCAGCAGTAGCAGGCGACCCCATCTCTTGCTTCATCCCAGTAATATTTAAAGCATTAGTACTGGCCAAAGAAACAGGACCAGGTCCCAAACTCACCGGTGTAGTTTCGACCTTGGAGCCTTCGTCTGCCTTTCCAGATCCCAAAGGTCCAGGTACAGAACAAAGAACTGGTGGAGAGGCTTCGACCACTCGTTTAGGCCTGCCACGCCCTCGTTTAGATGGCGGCGTAGCCTCTTTATTTTGTAATGCCAGAGGCTCCACAGTAGGACGCTGGGGAAGTTGGGGAATCACTGATGCCTTCATCTCGCCCATATCTGCAACTATACTGTTTGTAGCCACTGTTGATGCTCTCCCAGTAATTTCTTCGTTCATTATGGGAGTAGCCACAATTGATGGTTTTCCAATAATTTGTTCCTTCTTTATGGGAGATTCTGGAGACTCGGCTTGACAAATTCTCTCAAATTCTTCTTCTGTCCATTGCTCTTCATAAGAACGCACCTACACAAGCAAAAAAATTCAAATATGAAATATACTCCGATGTCGAACTACACTCGTTGCATAACTGCTGGTCAGAATTATTTGACAGTGTACAAATCAAGAATGAACAACTGAATACAATATGAATAATCAAACCTCTCTAGCACGTTTGCCTCTTCCATATTGTTGGGTATCAAGGCCCCCAAGATACCCACTCTTCCTCTTCATCCCAGCATCAGGTAATACAGCAGATGTCGGTGCATCAGAAATCTTCATCACTTCGTAAAATGATTTTAAGTCACCTTCTGTTAAAAGCCTAGCAGGCAACGGAGGTATCTGCTTGCATTTTTCTGGAGCTTTCCCACCAAATAAGTTTTCCCAAATAGCCTGCAGAACATTACGTAAGTTTCTTAGGTAACAAGAACTAAGTCCTTTAAACAGGATTTAATATCAAACATTTTCAGGAATTGTACATACCATTTCTTCTGCGTGCCTCTGTCTATCAACTGACTCAAAAATATCAATTTCTGACTCACTGAATAGATGTCATTACAAAACAATTAGGTGAACCCCCAAAAGAAAGGGAGAAAAAGAGAGAATAAGAAGAGAAAGCACAGAAGGATTTCTCACAGCCAACTCTAAATTTGTGAAACCAGGCCAAAAAAAATAAAAAAATAGTTGCAGAAGAATGCATGCACAAAGGTAAGCTCAACTCTATTGACTTGAAAGAAAGATGAGTACCGCACCAACTAAACAATTGGATCTATATCTGCAAAATAAATATTTCATTTTCCAGATTACAGTTACATTCTCAAGGGGTCATTCCCTACATTGTCCATTCCCTTTAGGATTAGGAGTAGGCATAATTGGACCTGTTTTTTCCATGTGTCTAGTTATTTCTTTGGGGTCCTATTCACCACTTTCATCGTCTATGGCATTGAGAAATAGAATAGGTTTTACTGGCCATCTGTTTAATATATAGATGGTAATCTTCTGATAATTCAAATTGATGCAATTGGATGGTGAAATAAATGAAGTGAAAATATGATTCGGCTTCTATGCTTTAGCTACTAAATCCCTTCAAAAAGTAGGCCACATTTCTAAGAAATTCATATAACATTTCACCACTAAGGACAATTTCTGATTTCCAGGAAGAAATATTCACTCTCAAGATCATTTCATGCCATAAATTAAATAATAATTCATTCATGAAAATTGGAACCGATCAAAATGGCCAAGGTCCAAAAACAACCATCTCATCCGGGTTTGGCTCTCACACAGACCAAGTAATGAAAGGAAGAATGAAAATCCATAGTCCTTGAAAGCTCTAAGGGCCTTCAAACATAACAAACTCGTGCATACCCAAAAAAATTTAATGGTTGACATGATTTGAAACAAGAAACAAGAGACTACTAGCCAACACACAGACACACACAGCAAATGCAAAAACAATATAAATTTCACGAAGAAGAGTCCCTTATAATCGAATTGAAACCTTAAATTCAATTCGCGAAATTGTAAACCTATAACCAAGTAGGCAAACAAATTCTCGCAGTTTCCTATCAAGGAACTTATTTACCAACTTTCAGAAAAACTAGGATCAAAATGTCCTGTAGCATTAGATTATTTTAAAAACAAAAAATACAAAACGAAACACAAAACTATCTAACTATATATTGTGTCAACACTTCAAATTTGTAAGTAAAATAGAAGTTCTATTAATGAAGAATTATTAAAAAAAAAGTATTATCATATTAACTAACTACTTAAATTTAATATCAAAAATGGATCCCTCACTAACTACTCCTCCAATATTAATTTTTTTTATAAGACACAAAATTTTATTAAAAAATGTGAATTACTATGGGAAGAGGATTCCCATATGAATTTGTACAGTTCTCAATCACAGTACAAGAGTACAATACTTAGATGTAAATATAAAAACAGAAATAGGATACAGATTTTTATTAATTAAAAGAAAGAGGGTAGAATGGGAAAAAGAAACCAAAAGGGATGAGATACCCCTAGTAGCGTACAATCATTTAGAAAATGATTCCGGCAAACTTACACGACAAATATACTTCCATTTTCCACTTTTTATTTATTACTTATTCTAGCAAAAAATGTATAAAGAATGCGACAAACCAAATGAGATCTAATCTTGAACCTATATTTCACATTAACCAACTATCTTGCAAACATAATTCCACATTCACCCAGGAAACAACACATCCACTACCAAACATGCCAAAAATTAAGGAACTTCAGAACATCGAATATCGGCTTAGGTTCAGTAGGAATGTAGGACATCACCAATTTTACATGCTTCAAGAGAATGAAGCAGAGCCATTTATGAAGAAGAGAACAGCCAATATATTTCAATTTTTGAAGGATAATACTATCTTCACAAAATTCTATTGTCTCAGTGTTGGTCTAGTCAAGTAGAAGTTGCTAAAAAGAATTACTAGAAAACAAGAAGCCCACAATGAATTGTGAGTTAACCCTGCAACTGAGATACTTTAAATTATAAGCATCTGAAATCAGTATTTTATCAAGAAACCCCAATATTCCACATTTTTCATTACCAATCCTATTCTAATAAACTATGTCACTGACAGATTCAGATGCCTAATAGTTTAATGTTTCACTAATGGGATAGGATCAAAATAGCATCTGAAATCAATAAAAATTTATCAAGAAACCCCTATTATTCCAATTTTTTCACTACGGAACCCGTTCCCAAGTAAAGTATTGTTATGTTTCTCTTACTACACTGATAGACTGAAATGTATAATAGTTTAATGCATCACCGCATGAATAGCTGTGGGACAGGATCAAATCTAGGTTGCCTGGTGGTTATCAAATCATAGAGATTTGAGGCATTCTTTTTGTCAGATATAGTGAGATTGGAGTTATTGCTAATATATACGTGAGGGATTACTTATCCATCTGCACTAACTTTTCTCATTCAATCAGTTTTTGTTTCTTATTATTAGAAAATTAGAAAATAAAATAAAAAAACAAAGAAAAATGTGACCTCATGAAAATATATACCTCCACCACTGCCACATAATGTCATCACCAGATAATAATAACCCCTAATGAATTTTCAGCATGCTATCCACATAAAATTCTATTGTCATAAAGTTGGTCCAGTCAACCAAAATTCATAGAACAGATATACTAGAAACAAATAAGCCTCAAATGAATCCTCAATTCATTCAATAGCTAAAGCATTTGGCTCAACAAAGTCGAAAATTAAATATTATGGTTAGTACCTCCCTTGCTTTCTTTCTACATTGAATATAAATTACTGCAATTGCAATAGTTTAAAATATAAGCATTTCAAAGAAACCCGTGGCGCCACATCTTTCATTACCAACTCCTGTCGAGTCCTGTTTAGCTAATTGTACTAACAAGAGATAGTACTTATTGCCTGACCACACGTAAAATTTATACCTTCGTGCTATAATATCATTCAGAGAATCGTCATCTAAAACAGGTGCAGCTTCCTCTTTCTTGCACTCCCGCAGGAGAGACTCCAAGTATTCTCGTCGATCTTCAGCACTACAATAGTTTAGATTATATTTAGCACATAATACTGCCAAACCATTTTCATTTGGTTTAGCAAAACAACTACATACCTTGTATTGTTGTCAAAAAAACCAGCAGTTATACTCTGATTAGCAACCCCCAGTTTGTGCTCAGCAGACGCTCTAACTTGTTCCTCCACAGTTTGGACCTAATTAAGGTTGAAACAGCAAAGTGAAAGGTGTTCAAAACTCACTAATGGAAGTTCTAACGCAAAACACACACACTAATTTGTTCACAGACCATAGAGAATCAATAACCGTGACCAAATACCTCCTAAAATTGATATATACTTAAGATTTTAAACCTATTATGCATGTCCCTCACAGTTACAAGTCCATTAGTTCAGGACATCATGTTTATTCCTAGAATCCCTAAAAAAGCACACTGCTGTTTTGAAAAAATGGCCACATGAAATAAAATACATAAAACATTCAGAAAACAAATCATAAATCAGTTTCTGCAAAACAGCAGCGGAGGAGAAATGAAGGATTCAGTGACATTGCTTTAATTTTGTTCCATTCAAATGGGTAAATTTGTATAATGGTCTTAGCCACAGCCTTACGAATACCACTAACAAAATTTTGCAAATGGAAGTGGAGATCCACATTAATTATGTGATGAAAGTAATTATTACTATGCATGTGAGAAGTACAAGACAAAGAAGTAGGCCCCCACCGCAAAATGGATGTCTGAATCACCTTTGTTATCCAAAAATGCTTGTCTTTACCATGAGTACACATACTTAGGTTAACTACCAGATCCTTGCTTCAGAATCAAAATTCTGATAGTCTAGGAGTAAAAGCAAAATAAACTTTAATATGTTTACCCATTACTTACATGGGTCATGACAAGTATTCTAGTTCAGCTTTTTGAATGTCAATTCTAAAGGATTAAGGGCTTTCCCCTATATCTTAAAAATAACAACAGAACAACATCAGAGAAAGTACTAAAACCAAAAGAGATGTGGCTGTGGTGAAAAGACAATTATCTGCAAGCTGAGAAACAAAAAAGTGATGCCGGAAGGAGAAAAAATCCCCAAAAACAATTGGAATTGGATAGACCTATTCTCAACAACTGAAAATGTAATTATACAAAACCATGTCTAATCCACAATAGAATAAGAGAGATCCTCAATAAAGGGAATTTATTGCCTCGCCAATGGAATAAATAAATTACCAAAAGTCACTTAATTTCAGGGATCAATGTATTTACAGTTTCTAACCGAAGAACAAGAACATCTTTCTTTTGTCCAATCCTATGAGCCCTAGCCTGTGCTTGCAGATCAACCTGAACAAACATGAACATTCATAAAACTGAGGCTGGATTTGTATTCAGCAGATTCCCAATCACTAAGAAAACACGCATTTAGAAGTTACCTGGGGGTTCCAATCTGTATCAAATATAATCACAGTATCAGCAGCTTGCAGATTCACACCAACACCTCCAGCTCGGATACTAGTTGACAAATCATTACAAGTCAGCTCGAAAACAGAGATGCAGATATATAAACAAGAAAAGTCAGCTTTCTGTTGGTTGACAGGTATTAGTTCAGTGTAAGAAGGTAATGTCTTTGTGCATTTCATCCTTTGGGTGCTTCATCACAGAGAGCGTAGATAAGGATTTAAAAATGCCACAATGACAATATACAAAGTTATTCTTGCTTAGGAACATAGATTAACTTCACTTTACGCAGACCATATGGAATAGATTTAGGGTCAAACTTTGTAAGAAACCCAAATACTGCCAGGAGTATGTTTCTCCATAATCTTAAGGCATTGATCATTCATTTTCTCATTCTTTCCACTTTTGTGCTCACCTTGCATGAAAATGCATCACATCATCTTCATTGCACACCAATAATACAAAAAAGGAGGCGATATTAGTTGTTAACAGAAGCAACTTGGAGCAAAATCCATAAGAAGTCAGTGGGGTTCTCCCAAAACTTCTTTAGAGTTCATAAATCTCTAACACGGGAAGTTCACAGACATTGTCTTTACAACATGACAGAATGTCTCATTCTAGTTTAATGTGATTAATAGACACACAAGGCTTTCTTTGAAGGTTACAAAGCTTCTTCTAGATTTCAGCCAATACCACCACAAAATTGACAATTATCATTTGTAGTTACCCCAGTTAGACATCAGTACCAATAAGCCTTTTGCAAAACCATCTCATTTGACATATTCAGGGTCTACGTATCTAGTCACTACCAGAGCCAAAGCTCAAATGGGTGCTAATTCACAAATCCTAAAGGTTGCATGTACCTGAGTAAAAATATGAAGTATGGAGAAGCAGGATTGTTGAATTTCTCAATGAGGGCTCCTCGATCTCCACCAGATGTATGTCCATCTAACCGAAGGTAACTATACTGTTTCCAGCAAAGATAGTCCTCCATAACATCAAGTAGTCTAGTCATTGTTGAGAAAAGAAGAACCTGCAAAAGTAGACCTCCTATGAAGCATAATAAAAATGCAACTAGTAGCCGTGACATTCTTCACGATGGAGACCAGGATGTCCCAAGTGGCCATCTCTACCCAACCCCCACCCCCCAAACACGATGAAGCAAAAGAGTGTATGGAAATGATTATCAAAATACGTGATTAAAATATGAAAGGGATGAAAACAAAATATTTACATGCATATCGATATTAAATATATCAAAAGGATGAAGGAAAACGAAAAACACAACCGCGGACATGGCATCAAGACAGCACAAAGAAAGTACAGCATCAGAGAGCCCAGGGATTAAGTGTCAGAAGTCACTGCAGAACCAGGACCCATGGTAGTTAAAGGCAAAAGGCAAACTAAGGTGCAAAGGTTTCTGGAGCTAAGGCGCAAGGCGCTACGAGAGGAGAACCTTTTCGAGTAAGGCGCAAGGCGCTACAAGAGGAGAACTTTTTCGAGTAAGGCGCAAACATGAAAAAATATAAATAAAAAAGGGAACAATCCATATATATGTGGTAAAACTAATAAGAAATAACATAGATGTACATAAATGACGTTTTGCAAATATGTGCAAGGGATTTCTCATCCCTTATACTCCCTGTTTCTACACTAATAAAAAGAATTCTTATTAAAAAAAAAATAACAATAATAATAATAATGATAATAATAATAATAATAATAATAATAATAATAATAGTAATAATAATAAAAAAATTACATCATAGGCACAAGACTCTGCAAATATTGGCGCATCCATAATATAATAACACAAACTAACTTATCATATACATAAAATACGTCTACCTCACTTATCACTAGAAATCCTGACAAATCTTTAGAATTGTTTATTGTTTATATAATACAGAGCTGACCCTAATAAAATATATAAAATAGTGACGTCTGCCTCTCACTTATCATTAGAAATCCTAACAAATCTTTAGAATTATTTATATAACTGCGAGCTGACCCTAATAAAATATATAAATAATGGTCCACTTACAACTAGCATCCACTTTTTTTCTTTTATAAGAAACATCAATTTTATTGCATTAGAAAAAGTATCGGGAATGAGGGATCCCCAACACTCGTTACAATTTTCATAACATCTATTTTATGATAAAGCATAGCTCCAATCCACCACTAGGTCAGAAACTACGTAGTCCTAGAACAGCCTATGCCTAGAGGACCAAAGGGCAACTCTATACATAATCCTTCTTCTTGCAAAGTACCACTTTTTGATCCTCCAAAAGATTTTACTGCTCATAACAACTAACATCCACTTTATAAAATATTGATAAAAATGTGGCCCACTAACAACTAGCAGCTATTTTAACAATAAAATTCTGACAATGATATGAGAACATTACACCTGGCTACCAACCCCAATAATAACATTATAGAAAATTCCAAAACTTGAGAACAAATCCCAACTTCAATGAGGCGCTAAAGGCTCTAGGCAGTGCAAAAGGAGAAGGAGCTGACATGCGCAGACCTCCAACTGCTGCGCCTTCAACAAGATTAAGGGAATTAAGCTGGCACCCCATGCGCCTGGCACCTCAGGCGCGCCTCAATTGCACCTTTGACTACTATGCCAGGACCTAATACCTACGTCCCGCCCTAATAACAGGAATAATAAAGAAGGCACTCGCCATGAAAGAGAAGAAATACAGATACTTCAAAACAACAATGCACAATAGCTTTGTTCTTTTTTTGGGAGAGTGGGAGTGTTGAGGGGGAGGAGAGGGCTGAATCACCTTCAAAGGCACTGCCAATAGTTATAGACATGGAATTCAAAAACCGGCAAACCGCTAATACAAAGAGAGTTGCATAGTTGCATACACATGCAAAAGCACATAGATAAAAGTTGAAAATTAAGTAACACCGACAACGAGATGGAACCAAATAGGATAAGATAGATTAGAAGTTCCAATAAAATAGATTGGCTGAAGTTGTTAAGAGAAGATGCAAAAGGAATCTTTGCAAATATATAATATTTTCCCAAAAAAAAACTCACACAGATATAAGTCATCCACTCTTTGAAGAAAACAATATGCAAATCTGAAGAGATGGCAGGTAATTTTGCATTGGAACATAAATAAGCAGATGAAGAAATGCAGAATCAAATGTTGAATGTTATATAACACCAAAAGCTATAACAAAAGGCTTGCAATTAGAAAATGCAAAATGGATGAAGACGAGTTCCAAACATTCAAAAAAAAGGGAGAACTTTAAGTTATATATACAGAAACAGAAACGCTACCCGATGGTCAGTTGCCTTTAGTTTGGGTAATAGCCGGTCCAACATCTCAAGCTTCCCACAAAGTCTCACCACGTTGGGCAGATAATGCTTCGGAATCAAATCATGAACCTAACAAGATGATAAAACGTTTCAGGTAACCATCCAATTAATTAGCACCATATGCACAATCCAGAAAACCCATCCTTAAAAACCATCAAACTCTTCACAGTTATCTAGTTCGAGAAACCAATGTTTAACTAATGGCACAAGCATATTTGAACTATAAGTGTGACAGAAGGAGTCGCTGGACAACCTGTACACCAAGCTTGCGTTCAACAACAGTACATATCAAGTGGAAAAGCAAACACACTCGACTTACTCATTAGACAGATAAAAATGCCTCCAATTATTACTCATATAAAATGTCAGAGAAAAGAATACCTCCTCCACGTGAAGTTGGCTGAGATATGGATGGTTACATATATTCCGTAGTTCCATAACCGAGTTATGCACAGTACGAGCCTGACCAATTTGCAAAGTAAAAGGATGAATCATCGTTCCACATGAATACATCAGCATCTGTATCCATATATCACCTATACATGCTATGCAATGTAAACTATGCCAGCACATTGATAAGTATGGGTATGTACATTTTTGTTTCAACAAAATGAGGGACCCAGAAATTTTGTCGAGGGGGATCATTGACAGGCGGATCTAGGAGTTCGTCTTGCGGGATAATAAAAATTATACTCTAAGGTTAGGTGGTAAATTTAATACCAAATATGGGGGCAAAAGCTAGAAAATCAAATTCTTATACATTAGGCTTAAATTTAAAATATCGGATAAATTTTATCAATAATAAAATTTTAAAAAATCTAAAAGGGAGCCCCACCGCTCCCGCCCTCTAAATTTGTCCATGAGCTTCAGTAATACTCGACTCTATAAATAAAACCAGAAAGTCTTAATGATATTGATAATACCAATACCTTATTCAATTACGATAAATGAATAATCAAAACATATCTTTCTTTTAATTCATTCTATTCTATTTTTTTAATTTTTTATCTCTATTACTTATACATAAAAACACATCCATAGAATTGTTTTTATTCAATTAAATTGTATTAAAACAGACTAAAATACACATATACAATAGCACATTTTCATAGGGCCAAGGGGGCAGTGCCCCTCTTGGCCCCACCTATGTCCATCAAGTTTCAACATATACCAATCGTGCAGACATAAATAATTGTAGACAAAACACACATGTATAAGCACAGCATATACATTTACAAAGACGGCAAATTCAAAAATCTAGATGTACAAGTAAACATGAAAAAACCTTTGAAGATCCAATGGCACCAAGATTTTCTTCAACTCTCTTCATTAACAACTTCTGATATGCAGAAGCTTCACATCTAATAAGTCTTTCAATCTTTTCAGGCAATTCATTCTCAACCTGGCCATATCATTGAATTAAGAATAATAACAGGATATCAAATCATAAAGTCATCAGTTAATAATTGATGCTTCCTCTATTAAGTGGAGATAATGACCACATATAAACATTCCGCATGACCTCCACTTATTCTCCAGAGAACTAAAATAATAAGAGGCAAGTGCATCAAAGAATGAAGGAAGCAGAGATAAAGGACCCCTTCACTATATGAAAGCTAGAAATACATACAAAAGATCTCAGGAGGTCAGAGATGCATTTTTTCAAGAAAAGGAAGTTTTTTGTTGGTTCTTTAGGGAGTAGGAATCCCAAACCAGAACAGCGTGACCCTAAAAGCAGAGGAATTTAGTAATTCTTTTTTTATAAGAAACGAGATTTTATTGATAATCACTTAATCAGAAAGATAATTACAATGAGAAGAGGTTTCGCATCTGCAATTTACATGCTTTCTCTCAGCTCTACATCATAACTATATTCAGGTCAGAATATCTGAGATGGACGAAACCCCTGAATTTTTTGTGACTTGAAGAGGTTTCCCACTGCAATGTAGAGCTGAGAGAAAGCATATAAATTGCAGAGGAATTTAGTAATTACATGATATAACAACAATTCTTGACTAGGTCTGAAACAGGAGGTCAGAGATGGTAGAATTGAATAGTTCTCAAAATTACCCAACACCTTACCAAACAGATGCAGGACTTCTTTCTCCATCTCGTCCCTTCAAAACCCATTAACAGTGCATACAAATCTGATATGAAAGCCCTAAACCGTCTCTCACGGGTATAAGTTTTCTGTGGCTATTGGATGTATTAAAACAAAAACCTACCAGCTTTTTTATTACAGCTCTTCTATAGAGGAGGAGATCGACACAAGTTTAGTGCTAGTCCCCTCACGAAAGATTTGTAATGAACAATACTACAATAGACAGTTACCTGGTCAAGATACATAAAATACAAGACAAGACGGCCTTTTATTCGTATTGATTCATAATATTCTATTACTTTCCTTACATAATCCAATGACAATTTGAGATCGTTTTGATATGCATGTTTATATGGAGATACCACGACAGTTCATTATCATTATCAGGTATGAATGCACTGAGCTACTTCCATTCATGGGATGGTCAGTACCTTGTGCTTTAATCTTCTGAGTACAAATGGTCGAAGAACCTGGTGAAGACGATTTATAATCAAAAGATTCTCCTCCTCAGACAGCAAAGCCTGGATTTATAGTTGGTATTAGAAATAAGTAAATCTGAATAATAATGGGGGTGGGGGTGGGTGGGTCGCACAGCTTTATAGTATTACTTAAATTTAATTCGACTTACTTCATCGGGTGAATTGTCACCATTACTCTCAAAAGGTTTATTAAACCATTGGGAAAAATCTTCAGATGAGTTGAAGATGTTTGGCAACAAGAAGTTAAGTAATGCCCATAGTTCCTCAAGATTGTTCTGCAAGAGTAATCCAAAAACAAAATAGGCATTTAAGTGAAGTGGTGAGTATTGTTCAATAAATGAATGTCTAAGAATAAAAAGAAGCAAATAAATTAGTGAACTAGTAAACATGATACCTGCAGGGGAGTTCCAGTCAAAAGTAATCTATGATTGCTACGGTAATGTTTCAGGTCAGCATTTAATTTGCAGGAAGCGTTCTTGATGCGATGACCTTCATCAATAATAATATAATGCCAGTGTATTTTGCTTAGTTTTGGTCGATCAAGCTTGTTCATCAGATACTCATATGTTGTGAGAAGAACATTGAATTTCTGATGTACAATTTGTTCCCTGCAGTGAAAAATCACCAATAATAGTTGAAACACAAGTGAACAAAAATGTGGTCTATTACCAACTTTAGGATAGCCCAAATTCCTGTAACGCTCCAGCTTAACTGGAATGAAACAAGTAAACATGTAGAAAAAAGGCATCTAGGATTGAAACGGAGCTTACTTAAATAGCCTTTTACGCTCCTCAGGAGGACCAGAATAAACAATTCTGTGGATACTTGGAGCCCAAAAATTAATTTCTGACTCCCATCCAGGTAGAACAGAGGATGGTACAACTACCAAAAAGGGTCCTCTATCGTTCTTATTTTCCATCAAGTAACAAATAAGAGATATAACCTACAAGATGATTTTTAAAGATAAAAAATTATTGAAGAAACAGGCCACAAAAAATCTAGAGAGGGCTATATGTTGATATGATATAAAATACCTGAACTGTTTTACCCAAGCCCATTTCATCTGCCAGTATGCCATTTAGATGGTTATTGTAAAGTGAAACCAGCCATCTCAAGCCATTCATTTGGTACCTTAAAGAAAACAACAATACAATCAGGAAGCAATAATGGAATATTTTTGCATCTAAACCCAAGCAAGAATGTGCAAGCGAAAAAACAAATCAAACCAGCACTCTCTAAAAAATAATAAAGAAAAGAGAGAGAGCGCAACAACTCACTCCCTCAGTTTTCCACCCACGAGGCCGGTTGGCTGCTCAGCAATATTCTCTTTCACACTGTAGAAGAAGAATCGTAGTCCATCACAAAAACAGAATGAGCACTGGTAATTTATGCAAAAAATGTAATGATAAGATTCCTTTGCAAGGAACACACTATCCATTCAGTTTAAATATCATAGAAAAAGAACAGAAACTATCACAATAATAGAAACTATTTGAGCAATAAAATCAAGAACAGTGTAATTCAAAACCTGTTAATATCAAATGTTTAACAATAACAAGATGGAACTTGAAACGGAAAGAGGCTATGGAGCAGTCTAATCCAGTTACAGAAATACTTATAAAAATTAACCTGTAAGCGTTTTAGGTAAAGCTTCCCTAAAGAATTATGATGAAGACAAGATTTTTCAGGTTACCTATGTGCCATCAGGTAGTACTTCTCATTGCTTTCCAGATAGTGCTACAAAACAGAATGGAAGCAACAATAAGAGAATAATACAATCTAACTACCTCCTAAACGGATAATGAATTACTTCAGAAGTAAAATCTCCTAATAGTACAATAGAATGAAACCTTGGCCTGGTCTTTTTCATCTTCGTTCTCAACGTCTTCATTCTCCTCAACAATACCATCCTTACTCTCTTCAATATCAGTCTCAAATTGTCTCAACACTGTCTTGGCCTCCTTTAACTTGGACCCAAGCTTCTGTAGATACTTCTCAGTCTCTTTTAGCAATTGTTTAACCCGATCTGATTTTGCATCCTACAAGCATGTTGGAACAATTTCCAGATTAGAAAATTTTGGATTGACCCTATAATGTGTTAACCATGTTTAGCCTATACTGCACCTGAACCATGCGGAGATATCCTTCAACATCATTAATTTTCAACAAATTAATCTTTTCGCGCTGGATTCTGTCTATCTTTTCACGATGAAATCTTTCCTTTCTTTTATGGAACTCCCTTACATATCTATTGAATCCTTTCCAGCGCTCTCTCTTTGCTTTAAACCCATCTTCCAGTCTTTCCCTAGTATAAGGAAATGATAATAAATTAATAACCATAATATAGGTAATAAAGAAATAATAGCAGAAACAACTAGACACATAGAAAAAACTACCTGTGAACTTCTATCTCGCTAAAGAATTCCTTCTGCCTTTCTCTAATTCTCTTCTGTCGCTCCTCCTTCATTTTCTGCTCATACCTTTCAATATGTTTTGATCTCCTTCCAATTCTGTGCTTCTTAATTGACTTCAGTCTGTCCATGTCGCTGGCTATTGGCTTAAGAAAATCATTTAAGATTGCACTGCAGCAGAACATTAACAATTGTTAATTTGTTAGTACAAGAAAAGCAAGAAGATAAGATTATCAAAAGTCAAGTGCAAGGACATATAATGAATTAGTTTATGTAGTTTACTGAACTCCTGACTTCTGAAATAGGGGAAAGGAGATGGAGGTTAATATAAGAGATGCAAAGACAGCAAAGATGGAGCATTAAAAGATAACCTCCGAAGACGTCGCTGCAACTCTAGCAACTGAAGCTTTTTCAATTCAATTACACTTTTGGTCTTGGCAGAAATATCCTCAGAAGAACTTACAATTTCCTGCAACATAAATATAAAGATCAAATCACTTGAAACAAGACCCATAACATGATTAATTTAAGTATATGATATACTATGCACTAAGGCAATACTTCCATGACACTAACAACTTAGGAATGATCTGGGGCAAATAAATACAAGTTTTAATTGCCTTTTCCAGGCTAGAAAAGCTCAAAATTAAACACATCGACCTACGAAGAATAATAGGAAACAAGGAACCAGCAAAAAGAATAATCTCCGTTCACTCAAACAAAGTATTGGTACATAAAAGAAGGTTCTACTAAAGAAAAAAGTTAAACTGCTAAATTCAAATATGAGAAATAAGAACACCATTGGACTCCACAAACCAATAGACAGATCTCCTGCTCAATTAGGAAACTAAGAAACCAAAGAACCAATATTGCCATATGCTCCAACATAACCATAAAAAGTTGGCTAATATATAACAAACCATATCTTTTAGTGATATAACTAGATACGTTAAACAACAACAATGATCACAGACAACTAATTATCTGTGCTGGCATAACCATTTAGGACATCATCATCTAAAAGAGCAAAAGAGAATTACAATTTCTAAGTTGAGTTTGATGTGCATATATCTCTACTGGAAAATCATTTCCTTTAAATCAGAATTGGAACTCTCCACTGGTAAAATCAAAAAAGAAACATATAATGAGAAAAACCTAGATGTCCAAAAATTTGGAAAGATCCATCCTTCACTATCTCTAGATATATGACACATCCCACAAAATGAGGGTTCACGATAAAATCCAGAAAGTCTAATTAATGCATACTATGAAAATGCTGAACTTTAGCGTGATACGGTTATAAATGGAAACCTTTAGGGTATCAGAACAAGCAGCAATCTTTTGTGCTGTTTTCTGCTGTTTCTGAGCCCAATTTTGCTCAGTAAGAACTCTCCTCTTCTGCCTGTCCAAGACCCATTTGTCTATAGTTGAATGCTTCGGAGAAGGTTGCGTGTTGATTGATATAGAGGTATGGTCCTCTCCATGATCCATCTCTAACACTGTAAATTAACGTACATCTTAGTGTTCCAGCAACATCATTTCACCAAAAAAGAATTCAAGAACCGGATAAACATTTATAAAGCATAAATAACATATTGCAAGTACATAAATAAACAAACACGTCACGTATATTATTAGACTAAAAAAAGAATCATCTTTAATTGCATTGGCGTATATTTACTTACCTTGTGAAACATTTTTTAAAACTACATTAGAATCCTTAATCGCCATTGTTGGATAAGTTTGGCCGCTCATTCCTGAGACAGGCTTCCACTGGTCCTTTAATGGAAAATTTTGCAACTTTTTATCAGAATACAACTTTCCAAGAGTATTGCAATCCATAGGATTTTGAATATGACTTGTGGCCTCATCTTTTCTGGGTAGCACAGCTTCATTCATAACAACATTTGCATGTAGTGGCACACTAGGAATATCGTTAGCAAATCCGTTTCCGGACTGTGCGTTCTCCTCGAGCATTGACTGTCCAAAAGGATTCATAACTGCAGAAGCAATACCTTTGGGCTGGTGGTGGTTTCCTGAATCATCCTCGGGATTGCGGCAATTTGTTTCCCTTATGCTGGAATCATTTTTGCCTTTTTGTGCAGATGCACGTAAATCTGTAGATTCCTCTCTTTCAGTATCTGATACCCCTCTTGTAACAAAGCATTTCCTGTCTTGCCCGTTATCAGCTGGAAATGCAGGCAGACTAATTCCCTCATCCGGGAACTTCGCAAAATCAGATTCTTTGGATGCATTAGAATCCAAGATAGATTGGTGACCCATACTGCTATCTGGTCTATCCAATGACCTCGGAACTTCTCCGACACCGATTGGATCATGAACAAGTTGATCTTTCCCTTTCTGGTCGATAATATCTCTACGAGTTTCATCTGCAGAAGAAACGCTCATACATCAACTGAATGGGTAAAAGTAGAATGAAGAAGCAAATTATGTACCTTCTCGAGAATAGATGTTTCCAAGTGCTATTTCAAGATGAAGTTTCTTCGGCATTAGACCATTTCTGCATATGGGAAAAAACAATGTGTATACAGAAAGGAATTGCAGATTCCACATTAAGAAAAACGGAGCATAATATCATGTCAAGTATTCACTACCTGAAAGCTAAAAAGACGAGGCACTGAGCTCTGAGCTGTTTTAGTTGTTGTTCTTTAAATGGAAGACCTGCACCAGATGCCAGAGAAACAGGAGATTTCCCAGTATCCCTAGAAACAGTGGCTCTGAGCATGTTTGGCTCTGAAGGACTGCTTGAAAAGGAACCCTGACAAGACAACAACTAAATTCCAGCTAAACAAAAATAACCTGTAAATCTCTAATGAATATAAAGACAAGCACGGAAGGAAAAAATCATTAAGCACAAGCTAAATAGCCACAAGGGGGGATACAATACCATATTGGCATTAGTTACCATACTAGATCCTCCATGATCCATTGTCTTCACAGCTATGCTCTTCCCAGCAGAATGATCTTCAGAAGGCATAGCAGTAAAGGCTTCCATACTTCTGTCCTTAGACGTCTTGGAAGCTAGGGCATGGCTTTCAAAGGATGAGTTACCAAACTGCATCCTATTTGCAGAATCTGCTGATAAATAGGAAGCTGGAGCAGCAGGAGAAACCCCGTGAGCCTTGACAGCACCACCTGAAAAGCAAATAAGTAATGCTTCTATGTTACAAGAGTGTATTGGTACAGATACTTGAAAATCTATCCTACCAACACCTGAAAGGTTATGATGAAGAAAGGGGAAAATATAAAAGAAAAAATAAAATAAAAATGAATAAAACAGATAATTAAAGACAGAAACAGAGTAATTCTGAGACATACATAAAAACAGAACATTTGACACGGTTACGTAGAGCCTGCTTGGTAACATAGGATAAATATCCTTAGAAAAGTCTTAACAACTTTTTACTACACATTGCCTCAATTTGAAATATAATTCAATCTGTTTACAGCTATTTCTTTAGTTCAAACGATTATCATACGCTTATTAAACTTATATGATTAAAAGCAAGAAACTTAGAATAACCAAGATATTTAAAGAAAACCATTGTTCAATGCTTACCACTTATATGAGCTGCTGACCCTTGATAAGTGTCTTGACCCACACTTCCTAGACCAGTAGGTGCCCTAGTTGATGCATAGGTCTCAGATGCCCCAATCTCATTTCCAGATTTGGACTCCTTAGCAGCCCCAACATGCTGAGAAGGCCCTGTAGAAACATTAAAGTAATCATAAATTCAATCACCACACAAGCATTGGGAACCACTTTAAAAAGAACTACATCAATTTGTCCGTTTCATGTCACTTTGTACCAGCTAATTGCTGCGACACAGAATCTCCAATTTGTGCTCCAGCAGCCAGTGGAAGGCGAGACGACATCAAAGTTTCAATATCAAGATTGTGTTCTTTGATAACAGTTTCCATGGCCCTTCATAGATTACACAGCAGAAGAGAAAAATGAAACAACGAAGATATAGAAGGTGCAGATTCAAATAAAACATTTCACCAAAATATCATCAAAAGCAGAAAATGTGAAACACTAAGCTTGGTTAGAAGTGTTTCAAGGCCAATGTACTAAACCCCTACTTTTAAATAGAATGTTACTTGAGACAAACACTTATCTGGCTTTGACTGGGGGATGAGTGGAGAAATTTCGCAGGAACACTAACAGACACACACAGGTGTATCTTCTTATGCTTGGAAAACAATTTGGCCATGAGGTTCTAAGTGGAGCAAATCTATCGATGGTGGAGAACTATTTCCAAGCCCACTACAGGTCTTGAGCTCAACCCTGTCCTGGAAAATTTCTAAAAGTGCTCCATCTAACCCTAAGTGAAGTTCTATAAAAGTTATCATAGTCCATGTCCACAAACACATACATATGGTCTGATGGAGAGAAACACATAGAGACACGTGTAAAAGAGACGCTGAAGACCGCATTTAAATATCAACATAGATCTCTAACACATTTAATGAACTGAAGATTCTACCAAATCATAATCAACTGGCTAAAGGAGTCTTCAACAAACCATAGGACATGTTACCTTGATATGACTTGATAAGGCATTGAATTTTCTTTCCCACTAGATCTCATGTGCTGCAAAATCTGTTTGGACAACATATAACAGACAAATTACTTGATAAATTATAAATATTAGCATTGCAAAAAGCCAAAAGAGAAACACAATAATGTATGCTTCAAGAGTCGCATACCACATAAAGCTTTGTAGCCAATTTGGAAGGCTCATCTTTGGACTCCTGGATAAGTTTGTGCAGAAACTTGGCTGCCTCCATCTCAACATTCTGTGGGTTCGCCATGTTACCTAACCGCAAAAAATAAGTCCAAGAAACAGAAGCCGCATCAATGAAAAGTTCTTATTTCGCTTTATATCAACTTGAACCTGCTCTTGCAACATGAAGTAAAAAAACCAACTAAAAATTATCTTTAGGTTTAGTCACCAGGTAAGAGAATACAAGATCACTAAAAGACCAGTTGTGCACTAACAACAGTTTATTAAAAGAAAAGTTTGGTTACAACATTTACCTCAAGTTAATTATCAATTAAAGCAATCCCAAGTTTAGTTTTATAGACATGATTAGTCCCCAAGGCAGTTAGCAATACTGATATCACTTTTACTTCATGGTACAACTGGCGTGCATCAATTTGGAAAACATTACCCAAAAGGAAACGAAGAGAAAATGTTGTTTTCAGTTACCCATAACGAGTCATTGACTAAAGAGAAACTACAAATTATCACTTCTTTTACCAAAATGATAAAGTTCAAAGCACCACGGATGTCCTCTATAAGCATCTGACGCAATAATACAGATGATGCATTAGTCATAATTCTAGAAATTCATCTGTACGCTCATGATTCCTCACTGTCTGGCGTAGCATACCTGAAAGCAAGCAGAAGGGCTGCGATATATTTCTTCTTCTTCTTAGTCTGCGATGTTTCAGTCAAGAACAGTAATTGGCGACACGAGCGTTTTGCGGTCTTCACTTCCGAAGGCAAGCAGAAACAAATTACAATGAAATCTAAAACTATTCGACGAAATTCACGGGGAAAAAAATTACAGAAATACTTACACAAGCTATGGACGAGAAATCACTTCTTCTATCGGTTTCGAGCTCCATCTCTTGCCGGAAATGTCTTCATTATTCCCTTTCGTCTTCGGTTGCAGCGATAGATTAGGGAAAAGGTTTTCCCTTTCTGCAGAATCGTATCGTATAATGTTAAAAGAATGAGAAGGGCGACACGGACATTTCAGATTGTATAAAAGCAAGGACGCATTTGTCCAGCTGCTTGGGTGTGTGCTTAAACTCGGGAAGTGCTAAGTTAAATTTGACTTAGGCTCCATTTGGATGGAGGGATTTGATTTACCAAGAATTTAAAATGAATAGATTTCAAAATCCTTAAATTTGAAATTCATGGACTTGAAATCTCTTGTTTACATTTATGGTGGATTTGTGAAAGAATTTTGAAATCCAAAATTTTCAAATCCATTATTTGGCAAAATACTGATACAATATTTGTAAAATTCAAATTTTTTTCTTTAAAGTTTAAACTAACAATTTATATTTTTTATTAAATAAAATAATATTTATCTACATCAAAATTAACCGAATAATTTTTTTTCTAATTATATATATACACACATATATACATATTATGTATTTTATATCCCAAAAATTTATTGGGAGCATTTAATTGAAGATAAAAGGAAAAAATAAAAGAATTAAAAAAAATATTAGGAGCATTTTATTGGAGAACGAGAGGAAGAGATAGCGATAGGGAGAAGAGAAGAAGAGAGAGAGCGGGGGAGGAGAGAGAGAGAGAGGACGAGAGAGAGATAGAGAGAGAGAGGGGGGAGGAGAGAGAAGTGTGAGTCAGGAGGGATTTGTAAATGACTACCTTTGTCAAAGGATTTGAAATCCACCCAAATATAGTGTAAAATGGAGAATTTCAAATCCTGGATTTCTAAATGGGTTGATTTAAAAATCTGAATTTTCAAATCCACTCATTTAGTATTTTATCCAAACACATGGAGTGGATTTGACAATGGATTTATAAATCCATAGCACAAATCCCTCCATCCAAATGGAGCCTTAGAGAATTTATGAATAAATTCACTAAGAAAAATCATAAACAAACGTACGCTAACATTTTGTCAACGGTGGAACAAATAACTGATATAGTATTCGAGATTTACCTTTGCTGATACGGCCCTCGTGATATCAGTGAACCCACTAAATTTTAACTGTTCGTTGCAATTTGTACGGGTGGACACATTTGATCCCACAATTCTATTGTACGCTGTGGGGAATATATTGGAATATGGAGGTTGGGATAAATAAGTGAGTGTTTGTTTATGTCGGTTGGAGATTGAGTTGTGTGGTGATTATAATATAAAGTTGTTAAAGTTGATTTAATGTGTGTAAGAGTTAGTTAGTGAATGATTAATTATTGATTAAAGTGTGTCTTGGGAATAATGTTTGATTGATGATGTGTGTAAGAGTTAGTTAGTGGTTTGATGATGTGTGGAAATTGTGGGCAAGTTATTGCTCACAATCGGTGAGTAAACACGTAATGGGTTGGGCTCAATCCACAATCAATTGGTCCAATCCTAAACAAACATGGCCTAATAAATAAATTTGGTTCAATATTTGATTTTTTTGTTTTCTAAAATTTCGATTCAATCGGTTATCAAATATGGACATGATTAATAAATAAGAGTATATTTGTTTATGGTTTAACTCAATAAATTTAGGGGATCAAATCTCAATAAAAGCACATTCATTAACTTCTTCAGTCAAATTTTGTCCAGTACTTTCCAACCTTAAACAAACATACCCTATATTTTTTTATTTTCTTATTGAGTATTTTATTTGGGTTTTGGGCAGCCCGTCAAATTATAACCGCCACCAAAATTAATGAAAGCCCCATACCCAATTGGCCCAATGACCTAAATCCACTTAAATCGCTCAAGCGATATCCACACTTGTCCCTTTTAGAGGGTGTTTAGTTAAACTTATTTAAAACATCTTATAAGTTCCAACATCTTATAAGTTGTTTCAAAAGCATATAAGATGTAATTTTTAAGGAGCTTATAAGTTAACAAAGTGTTTGGATCTTATAGTGATTTAACTATAAATTTGGGGTCTAATTTAAAATTAATATTAAACAAACATCTTGATTAGTGTGTGAAATGTGTGTAGTGTGTGAAGTGTGTGACATGTGTGTAGTGTGTGTAGTGTGTGAAATGTGTGTAGTGTGTGAAGTGTGTGAAATGTGTGTAGTGTGTGAAGTGTGTGTGTTGTGTGTAAAGTGTGTGTAGTCTGTGTAGTGTGTGTAGTGTGTGTAGTGTGTGAAATGTGTGCAGTGTGTGTAGTGTGTGAAATGCGTGTAGTGTGTGAAATGTGTGTAGTATGTGTAAGTGTGAATTGTGTGTGAAATTTGAGTATAAAAATTAAGATCTTAAAAAATAAGATGGAAATAAGTTGGGTATAGCAACTTATTTTTTTTATATCTTGTAAGCTCTTAGAGCTTACTTTTTGTGTCTTATAAGCTCCTAAACATCTTTTTTTGCCAAACACTTTGTAAGAGCTTATAAGCTCCTACACATGTTATAAGATATTTTTAGGAGCTTATAAGCTCAGCCAAACACCCGCTTAGCCCTCCTTTACTATTAAATTAGATGTCCACCTGTGCCATGCACGAGATGAGTATTTTTTTCAATAATAATAATAATAATAATAATAATAATAATAATAATAATAATAATAATAATAATAATCAGCCTATATATTATTTGAAAATATAAAATCGGGAGTTGATATTTTTAGTCCAATTATCTTTCTTCCTCTTTACATGTGAGTTTTTTTTACATTTAATATATTTATTATCACATATTAAAATTACCAGTTAGATTTTCATAAATTTTTACTATTCAATTTTTTATATTTATACTTTTAATATTCATTTTCACAAATAGAAACTACCGATTATATTTTCATAAAATTTTTTAATTCAATTATTTGAATGTATGATCTAATGATGCTGAATATTTTAAAGTAAAGTTTTAAATACAAACTTGAAATTTGATTCGTTCCTCCCTATTATTTCAGCGTGCATTACACAGACTGTAATAATTACATATGCATATAAGGATAAAACAATGTCAAATATTTTGAATAATTATCGTTTGAAAGCCACATATATTAGATAATATAACATTAATATAAGAAACCACAAAACATATTAATTACTTAAGTATATGAGTGGTAAACTATGTTATCAATTATCATGTCATATTCAAATAAAAAATAATTGACTTATTATTTTGGTAGGTAACATAATTTTTCTTTTCACAAAATAGAAAAAAATAATAAGCAAACTAATTTAATCAACAAATCACTTTAGCAAATATATCTAAGTATTATTTTCTATTATAAAGTGTAAACCTAACAAACTTGTATTTTTTTATGATTTTTTTTTTAACCAAATAATTTAAACTATCCAAAAATGATTAAGATAAAAAAGGTAAAGTTAAAGTAAATAATTTTAATCTTCTTAAAAATTTCAATCCGTTCAAAAAAAAAAAATCATTTTTTGAATTATATCACATTTTAATTTTATATACAAATGTTTAAAAATCAAAATATATCATTAACATTCTAAAAAGGTATTATACACTTAAAAATTAATATTTTAATTATAATATATACATTTTTTTATGTCAAATCGAAGATCTTCAAAAGAGGAATAATTTGATTTATTTTTTATGAAAAATCAAGTTAAGATGGAAAAGTTAATAGACCTTGAAATTTCGAAGGCAAAAAAGCAAAAAAATAAAATAAAAGATAAAAGAAAAATAAAAAGAAAATGATTGGAGGAGAACCCTCTAAAGAAGGTAGATGCGACACATGTCTCCCCCTTTTTAGGGGCTCTCAACGTATTTAAGACCAATTTTAAAAAATTAAAACAAAATAAAAATTCGGCGAAAAATTGTGGGAGAGACACGTGTTTTCCCCTATTTTTAAACAACCTTCTTTTAGTATTAAAGGTTGATTAAAGCAAGATGGGTTAGAATAATTCTCTCCCTGCCCCCCATGTGTCAGAGACGCGTGTTCTTCTGTCATTTTTTTTAAAAAAATTTTGCTTTATTTAATCATTCCGCTAAAGCACTGTCCTCTTCTTTATTTTTCTTAGACAAAACTGGTGGTATTTTATTTATTTGAGAAAGGAAAAAACCCTAGAGCGAATGCGGGTTGAGAACGGCGGAGATTGTAGTTCCTATTATTTTATTGCCACGATGAGAAACGGTTTGTCAACATCATTCTCGATTCCTATTACTTTAAAGCTCTACAATGCCTCAATTCTCTGCTCTCTCCACATTAATCTGGAAATTAACGGAACAATCAACAAAGAAAGGTTTCCACAACTAAGTGTGAGTGTTGATCAAGGGATTACATTAGAGCGGCCAAAATTCAGGGCGAGGCATTGCAGATGCAGACCTAAAGGTTTGTCTGAGGGATTTCCTTTGGAAGGATATGACTACAAGTTGATTTTGGCCAATGTCCCGAGACACTAGTGGTATATGGGCAAACTTTGGTTGGAATTACGGGGCCATTATTGTTGAATGGTCATGAATTTACAATGATGATGGCCACTACAGAAGGAGAATGATGCATGGGGACAAGTACGCACAGGGGCTGCAAGGCGATGCACACCTCAGAATGTGCGAGTTCTGTGTTCTTGGGATCACCAAAAATCTGGTGGTGTACCTCTCATTTTCAATAGAACTTCTTTTCTTAATGTTCTGATATAAATTTTGTAAGTGATATTGGAAACATCATGAAGTTTCTACGGCAAATGTCTTTCAAATTATGAATATAATGTGGACTACTTAAAAAATTATGCAGTGTATACATCTATGATATAAGTATTCTACATACATGAACTTAAATAATAATTACAGTGCATATAAATTCACATTCAAGTTAATTTCACAAAATCGACTTCATTGTACTCTGTATAATTGCAAATTATACTGCATTTGACATTTTTGCCACATTTACATGTATTTTTAGTTTAAAACCTTAGTTCATTTTAATTGTACATACCAAGTTTGTTGATATTGAAGTTTTTGTTGCAATAGATGTAATTTTTGCTTTTGCACATGGACTATAATTATATTGTTGAAGAATGAGTACATGTTTTAGAGATGATCATGTGATTATGGTATATCAACATCACGCAGTGCAGTTATTAAATACCAGTAACATGTGATTTTTCTTGAAAAGATGAATTGAATTTATATTTAAACCTCAAAATATAAACTACATGTTTAAGTTTCATAGATCATTATACATTATATGTTGTATAACTCTTTTGAGGCTCTAACCTACATCTTTGTCATGTAATTCATATTCTGATGGGAATTGCGGGGCTGCTATTTCTGTTGTGGATTACTAGTGACGATAGTCACCTCAGAAGGTGAAGGGTGCTTGCTGACAAGTACAAACAGGGGCTACAAGGCAATTCATGTCTGTAGATGTTCCACTTTGTACTCCTCCAAGATGGGATGAACAGAACTCATGTGGTGTGGAAGAACGTGAAAATTATGGTTTTTCTTATACTTTTCACGCACATTTTTTTATTAAGAATTGCGTGTAATTATCATGATTAAGTGCGATTTTTAATTTTTTTTTATTTTCGGGTTGATTTTCTTTTTTAATATAACTTGATGCGCTTTTGGGTGTTTTTTAGTCGTATTTTGAAGGTTAGGAAATTGGGAAGATCAAGAAGATTATTTACACCCATTTTCTCACTCCGGCCCGCATCCCAAGGCCCAAAAGGGCCCAATCTAGGCCGAGGCCAGGACCAAATTAAAGTTCGACATGTAACTAACAAAAGTGGCGAATGAGTCAAGTCGAGAAAATGGGTGGAAGGGCTTCAAAACGACAAGAAACGAAGCAGAGGTCAATCGCATGAGTATCCCCATTCCAGCCAGCATAAAGAGGCCCAAACAGGCCCAAATCAGACTCTATAAAATCCAAACTTAAAGTTCATTGAGGCGCAAACAAAAATCGTGAAGAGGTCGGGACGAGAAGACGAGAGGAAAAGGCCCAAAGTGGAGATGGAAAAAATGGGAAAAAATATAAATTTAATGGTGAAAAAGGGAGTGTCGGACCGGTCCGAACGTGTACCGGACTCGGTAGGAGCGACACTTGGGTGATAGGCAGTCCAGTAGGGTTTAAGGCTCTCAGCCGGACCCAGAAACCGGTTTGGCTACCACTCCACGAGCGCAAGCCTTTTGCCCTTTTTCTTGCACTATCTTTATATTTTGGCCGTAACATTCTCATACGAACTCCAATTCAAGCGATTCAAGATGTCATGTGACTGCGATACGAAGATCTACAACTTTTATGTTCGAGTCAAGAGCTGCTTATGTACCTATTTTCCCAGAAATCGTGAGAAAATTGACTTACTCGGAAACGAGAAGTTCGACTCACAACTTAAGATCCCTTGTTTTCGTAACTGTAATTTACTATTATGCCCTTACTCTTAGGCTATTTTTCAGTAGAATTTAATCCTTTGAGAGTGGAGAAGTGGGTTGTCTATAAATACCCCCTCCTTCTTCATTTTTACTCTCTTAACCTTTCTTTCACTTTAGGTTTTCAAGATCTATATTTTCATTTTCAGAAATTAGGCTAGGGTTTCCTCCTCTTAAAAGAGGAAAAGCTAGGGTTCTTGGAAAAACTTGTAAGAAGACTCCAAAGGAGTGACACTCTTGAAGGACATTGAAGATTTTTCGATTATTATCATCATTTAGCATTTCTAATCTCTTCTCTCTTTATTTTTGGTTGCTTATGAATTCTTATTTATTGATTATGTTGTTGGGAGTTTTTATTATGTCTTGTGAGCAGTCTTATTGTTTCCTGAAGCCAAGGAGTAGCACGAGCTTTGGGGTTAATGTTCGATATATTTGATTGTTGATGTGATTAGGGTTTGGTAACCTATGATTAGGTTTTGGTTAATTTATTATGATAATTAGTTGAAATTGAACCTTCGACCACAAGCTTGCTTTGCGGTAGCTCTGATTTTCGGTGGCTTAGGGTCATTTCAACTAATGGTACAATTAGGAGACGAGATAGTTGGCTCCCTAGGCTAGGGATAGCCACCCTTTCGAGGATCGTCAACTTGATCTTGATTGAGCTTAGAGGTTCAATTCTACGCCTTAGTCTATTCAGGTGGGAAATTGCCGTTGGATGATTAAGTTAACCAAACACCCATTCGGTAGAAGAGAGACCTATGGAGGAGAAGCTCTACCGAGTGGGAAAGTAGAGTCTAGGGGGTGTAGGTTTAGTTGCGTGTGTAGAAGCTACACCCTTACGTCGGTCTTTAGCGTAAGAGAAGTCGAACTAACCTCTTTTAGTCTTACGTAGTTGGTAACCCAGGACTCGGGGTTGAGATTGTAATTCTAATTCGTGTAGGTAGTTTACATTGAACCCCCATTACTTACTTATCCTAGGGGAGTACGACACCTCAACTGTATTCTGGATTCATTGCTTTATTGGGACGCCCATTGGTAGTGAATTGACCATTTTATCCTTAACATTATTAGCTTTTATTTATTGGATATTAGCCTTGTTTGTTTGGGTGATACCGAATCTTGGGGAACTCTTTTCCAATTATTTGTTTATTTCCTTTGCGATCTTAGTATAATCAAATCTCAAATTACCATCATACCTAAACTTATAGAATCTTGGCTTGGTTGACTCCCATGGGATATCCTCCTTGTGATTCGACTTATACTACCTCTGTCTTAATATGTACGCTTGCAGACTAAGAAAACCCATCATAAATTGATAGTTTTTTAGGGGTTTTCGAGACAAGTTCATGGCACCGTTGCCGGGGAGGATTTTCCCCATGTCGTTAGCCGGGTCATACATATTCTTTGAGAGTTAGCATTTATCATATAATATGTCTTAGTTTGTTTTTCTGTTTAGATTGTTTGATATATTTCTCTTTTAAGGTACCAATCTTGCATGAGAAGGACAAGAAGTGTGGACACTACACTTGTTGCTCCCGACCCTGAGATTGATCGGACTTTTCGAAGAGGAGTTCGAAGATTAAAGAAAAAGTATAAGTGAACGAAGAAGTGGAAATGGAAAACCGTGATAACAATCAACCACAAGAAGAAGTAGAGGGGGCCATTCCTCGCCAAACACTAAGTGGCTATGTTGCACTGAATGATCATGAGACGCATTCAAGCATAGTTCGGCCTCGGGTGCAAGAAAATTCTTTTAATTGAAGCCTGGTGTTCGCCTATTTTATAACCTAATGATCCGCAAGTGTACAGGTGCAAGTGTATATAACGGCAAGCAAGGTCGATCCCACAAGGACTGACTTAATAACTAGTTTGATATTATAAATATCCTAAAACACTCCTAACTAGGCTCTCAATTGGATTGATTTGGTTATTAAACTAATTTTCCTCAACTATTACTTAACACTCAAGTCCAAGAATAAGAAAACACTTTATCAAATAATCAAGATTGGAAGACAAATTCTAGAGAATTGATTTCAGAATTAACTAAGTATGACAATCGAATTACTCTAAACTAGCAATGATAATTATCGTTATTAGACGGCACTTGTATATATTAACTCTCCTTTCGAAGCAATTAACTTGTAGATTCATTATCCCTAGCCACCCTTTCAAGTCGACTAGACCTAACGAACTCCCAATCGATCTTAGACCAATGCCTACGCACTTATCTCACCTCCTTTCAGAGCGCTCAACAAATACGCTATATATTGTCTTTCCATTCACAAATTCCTCCTTTCAAAGCGAACTTATGAATTATGTAGAAGTAGTTAAGTGATCAAGTTAACTAGTCATGAAAATAAATCACAACACTTAGATAACCATCATTAACTAGAATAGAAAAACTTCAATTAATCAAACATTCATTAAAACCTACTTTCAAAACCCTAGAATAATAAAGAACTACTCACTCATGTTCATGTTCATGTTCATAACACACCGATGTTCATAGACAAACATGATTTGAAATAAAGAAATGAGAAAGTGAATAAGCACCCTAATCGTCGTCTTGATCTTGATCTTTTGATGTTGCTTTCCTCTTCAATATCCCATGTAATGATCTCTCCGTCCCTTTTTCGAGTTTGGGAACCTCCTTATATAGTTAAGACTAAATTGGGCTCAAGATGGGCTCAAAATCATAAAACGCGCATAATCAGTTTTGGACTCGGAAAGTTGCCTCGACCGAGTCAGAATCCCTCTCGACCGAGTTGGGCTCTCTGACCAACTTCACGTTTTGCTCTTCATTTCTCACTCGACCGAGTTGCTAAACAACTCGACCGAGTCAGAACTTCTGACCATGTTTCAACTCCTCTTTGCTATTTCCGAATTTTCTTGCTCGTTTTTCATCCGTACATTTCCCAAACGGACTTTTTGGCCTTTTTATACCTGAATAATACTAAAACAAGCAAAAACACATCATCTAGCTCAAAAGATGGATCTTAATCACTTTTTGCCCAAATACACATGCATATGTCACAAATTACGACCTTTAATTGACCTAAAATACATGTAAAACTAGCATGTATCAAAACCCCCAAACTTAACCATTGTTCGTCTCGAATAATAAACACAAAGCATAACATCACAATGACCACCAAATTTTAGGGCAATTAAATGACACTTCTGGTCTTAGAAATTCTTTTTTTTTTTTCCCTTTCAAAACCAACAACATAACATTTGAGCATTAGTGATATGGCAGGTTTCAACTACTTTTGAGACATTAAACTTAAACAACAATCCTCACCGGATAAGTGTATCGGTCATCTATCAAGTGTATGATATGGAAAGTATTTGCGCTCACATTGAATCACATGCATTGTCTACCATATGCTTGCCTATTGTCTAAATTAGACCTGATACTTGACATGTGTGACAAAGAATCAATAGGTCTTTATTTTTGGCTGTAATGTTGGCTTATGGTTAGGTGGGATACATTTAGATATAAGTGACTATGCATTGGACTAATCAAGCTATTCCTAACCCGACTACCCCTCAATGTTGTTCACTCAATCTCAATCTTCAATTCTCAGAAAAAACCAATTAATATGGCTTCTTCACCTTACCAAAGCATTTATGCATCAACCAAGATTATTTATGCCCACTTTCACTCAGGTACCACTTTGTGACTACCCGATCGAGTACCACATTTGGGACTACTCGTTCTTCTTTCAGCTCAAGCACACTTAGGCATATGTATATTCTCATCATTAACCCCGCCTCCAACTTTCTCTTTTCCAAGTTTTTTTTTTTTTTTTAATAACTAGAATACAACTAGGAGGGAATTTCTCTCTTCTTTTTCTTTTGCCTCCTCGAATCTCCTTACCACATCATCCCAAACATCCACTCCACCTTGATACTCTTACACCTCTACCTTCCAATCCACATCCCTCTTACTCAATTAGTCCAATTACTCGGGCCAAAGACTACAAGAAAAGTATAAGCTTGTAATGTATGGCTTTGAAAAACAAGGCTTTAAAGCTCAAAATGGCTGACTAGAGATTTTTCAAATTTTTGGGTACAATAGGGCTTTCAGCAAAAGAATGCCTAATATCATTTTCTATGCCACAACATGTACTTGACACATTCCTAAAACAATGCAAGGCAAGTTCTAGAGACTAAATACTATGTGATCAATCACTCCACACCGAAAGAATGATAAAATTACTCTATAGATAATAGTACATATAAAGCTCAAAACCTCACAGGTTAATTTGTGATTATTGGTCAAGTCTAAGCTCAATTTGTCTCCAACTGCCTATCATGCTCTGTTATGTGTCCTACCCTCATTTACTTCCAAAAATCAATTTCATCATTGACAAATTATCATCTAATACCCTTTTTATGCTTATCAAGAACCAAGATGACGACTCCTAATCAACGAAATTTAAATCAACCTAAAAACACAAATAAAATGCAAAACATAAAATACACTAATTAATACGACGGATCAATCAAATCAGCTATTTGGGCACACAGACCCGACACTACTCAATACTCAATAGTGCTCACAGACCCTTTACCAATTAACACAAACAAGACATAAAATACGAAACACAACCAAGAACAACAATGAACTCAATAACACTCAATGAAATAACAACGATAAACATAAAAGCGGCCAAGACGTACACTATCCACCCCCTCCCCCAAACTTGGTTGAAACCAAGTTTGTGGGAAAAAGAGTGATACGCCTTGGTGCTTACTCACAGTGCTACTGACGTGGAGGTGGTGGTGGTGGTGGGGTAAAACCCCATGGCTGCCCGAATTTAGCCATGGCATCCAATTGTTGCTGTTGATAAGCTTGTCTCTTCTCATGTTGGGCACACCTCGCATCTTGTTGTAGTCTCCAGATTGACTCAGTATTCCAGATTGTTTCTTAAAACGGGTTTATTTTGGCCTGAACTGCGCCTCGACTGAGTTAACAATGCCTCGGTCAAGTTTGGGGCTATGACTCGGTCGAGTTTCAGTGGCCTTGACTGAGTTAAACTTGCTGGACCTGCTCTGTTTTTTCCTCAAATTCGCCTCGGGCGAATTTGTTTTTGCCCCGGGCGAGTTGAACTCACTGAATATCCCCTGTTTTAGCCTTCAAACTCCGTTTTTACCCCTTTTTCTCTCATCTTTTCACTTCTTTCAGTGCTTCTTCGATTACGTCGTATTTCCTATACTCATGAACAAACAAATTAAAAAAAATCAAAACATAAAATTTAAAATACAAAAATTTAAAATAAAACAAAAGCATCGGGTTGCCTCCCGACAAGGGCTACTTTTATCGTCTTTAGCTCGACGACCTTTTGGATTTAGTTCAGCGCGGTCAACCGTAATCATCTACGGTTGCAACTTGACTCGGGTTGTAGTATTTCGTGATCCTCTGACCATTTACAAGGAATGTGCTTCCTTGTGCATCCATCAATTCCACTACGCCCGACTTTCGAACATGCTTGATTATGAAAGGTCCCGTCCATCGTGACTGCAACTTTCCGGGAAACATTCGCAGCTACGAATTGAACAAGAGAACTTGTTCACTGGGTTCAAAGTGTCGATTCTTTATCATTTGATCATGGACCCTTTTTGTGCGCTCCGGTGGCTTTTTCTCAAGATCACGAAATTCATATCTCAGATGCTCTGGTAATGGTTTTAGCTCAGGCCCGCGTACCTTCTCCTCGGATATTTTTTTCACAACTTTCTCAGTGATGTCCTCCTTCTCTGCATCTTCCATCTTCTTTTCCTGCAAATCATTCCAAGCACTAACCCCACCCACGAGATCAAGATTAGTAGCATCAATGTCTTTCACAGAAAAATTTGAATTGGTAATATGACTCTTTAATGCATCAGAATCACTTGGTGCAAGAATTTCTCCATGAAATGTAGTATCTAAACTATCTATTGCACTACACGTTTCAACTTGATTAACCTAGAATAAAGTCATGACAATCTTTGTGGATCGTCAGCCAATAAAATCCGCTTTGGAGCACCTTGGCGGCTGTTCTTGCTGAAGCAAAATGTCCCCCACTTGGGGAAGAGTGATACTGTGTGATTATGTCACTTACTTCAGTATAAGGAACACACTTTCAGATAATAGTGACTGCACATCTTTTGTAGAGGTATGGGTCGTCCCATATGTAGAACTTGGCATCATGATAGGACTTTCTCTTCTTATAAGGTGATAGGACTGGTGAAATGCCACTCACTATGTAAGTTGCAATATCGCTATACCATGGAGCATCTTCTACAACCAACACCTGCTCATCTGGAAATGTGTCATTTATTGCCTTCTGTTGTCCCTTTGCACCGCTTCATTCTCCATTCTGGATAAGTGATCAGCAACGACATTTTCGCATCCCCTTCTATCTCGGATCTCCAAGTCAAATTCTTGCGACAACAGTATCCATCTAATCAGTCTTGACTTTGAATCCTGCTTAGCAAACAAATTTTTAAGAGTTGCATGGTCAGTATACGCTAGTGTCTTTGCCTGTATTAGATATAAACGAAATTTGTCACAAGCATAAACAACAACTAGTAACTCCTTTTCAGTGGTAGTGCAATTCGCTTGGGCTGAATCAAGTGTTTTGCTAGCATAGTAGATGACTCGAAAGAGCTTGTCTCTCTTTTGGCCTAAAACAGCTCCCACATCCATGTCACCCGCATCACGCATTATCTCAAAGGGTTGAGACCAATCTGGTGTGATCAGTGCGTGACCAATTATCAATGCTCTCTTCAATGTCTCAAATGCCTGCATACACAAACCATCGAACATAAAATCAATATCTTTTTCTAGCAAACAAGATAAAGATTTAGAGATTTTTGAAAAATCTTTTATGAACCTTCTATAAAATCCCGCATGTCCTAGAAAACTTCTAACCCCTTTTTCATTCTTCGGAGGTGGTAAGTTCTCTATGGCGACTACCTTAGCTCTATTGACTTCTAGCCCTGTACACGAGAACTTATAACCAAGGACTATACCATCCCTAACCATGAAGTGACATTTTTCCCAATTTAAAACTAGGTTGGTGTCTTCATACCTTTTCAACACTTGAGCTAAGTTATCCAAGCAATGATCAAAAGATGACCCAAAAACAGAAAAGTCATCCATAAACACCTCCATTATGTTCTCTATCAAGCCCCCAAATATTACCATCATGCAATGCTGAAAGTAGCAGGGGCATTTCAAAGCCCAAACGACATTCTACGAAACATAAAAATACAATAAGGATTCACGAATGCTGTCTTCTCTTGGTCCTCCAGGGCAATCATGATTTAATTGTAACCCGAATAACCATCAAGAAAGCAGTAATACTCATACCCTGCTAGGAAAGTGATCTTTATGGGTAGCTGCATTAAGTTTTCTATAATTTATGCACACTCGCCAACCCATAATCAAGCTAGTAGCAATGACCTCAACTAAATCACCTTTTACTATTGTCATCCCCCCTTTCTTAGGCACTACTTGGGTCAGACTTACCCATTTACTATCCGAAATTGGAAAGATAATTCCTACATCTAACCATTTAACTTCCTAACTACTTCCTGCATCATGGGATTAAGCCCACGTTGATTTTGAACTCAGGGTTCATATTCATCCTCCGTTAAGATTTTATGCATGCATATCATGGGACTAATTCTCTTCAAACCAGTAATTGACCAACCTATTGCAGACTTATATTTTCTCAGGACTCGCAGCAATTTATCAATTTCAGACCCAGTTAAAGAGAAAGAAATTATTACCGGATATCTTCTTTCATTATCAAGAAATTCATACCGTAGATCATCTGGTAATGGCTTAAGGCCTGGGCATCCTTCACCCCCTTTTGGTACTTCCTCCACAACTTTCTTACTTATATCCTCTTGAGTTGAGATTCTCTTGGGAGCTTCCTGCAAAGCATTAACAACACTAACATTTTCTAGAAGATCAAGGTTAGTAGAGTCATGGTGATGTATGTGAAAAACAGAATCATTAAGACAAACTTCAAGGGAATCGCAATCACTAGGTGAGATTAGTTTCTTATATAATGTGGCATCTAAAGATTGCATAGAGCTACATGTTTCTATTTGATTTGCTTCCTCACTATCGTGTTGCTGAAGAGCTTTATATATGGAAAAAGTAACCTTCTCTTCATCTACCCTTAACGTTAGTTCCCCTTTTTGAACATCTATTAATGCTTTACCCGTTGCTAGAAACGGGTGACCTAAAATTAAGGGAACTTCCTTGTCTTCTATCATATCTAAGACTACGAAATCAACAGGGATTATGAATTTACAAACTTTTAATAAAACATCCTCTACAATACCCCATGGCCAACTCATAGATCGATCAGCCATTTGTAGGGAAATTGTAGTGGGTTTCATTGTTCCTATTCTTAATTTTTCAAATATAGACAATGGCATCAAGTTGATACTAGCTCCTAGATCACATAGTGCTTTATCAAAAGTTAAATTACCTATTTTGCATTCAAGAGTGAAACTACCTGGATCTTTGCGCTTTAATGGTAGCTTCCTTTGGATGACCGCGTTGCACTCTTCTCTCAGATTCATCGTCTCGTACTCTTCCCACTTCCTCTTCTTTGCAATCACCTCATTCAAGAACTTTGCATAATTAGGCATCTGTTGTAGTGCCTCAACAAAACGTGTGTTAATTTGAATCTTCTTCAGCACATCCAAAAACTTTGTGAATGGCTCATCTATTTTCTTCTTCCTCGGGACCTGTGGGAATGGAATATGAGGGACATATGATGGTATGTCAGCTTTAATTTCTTTCCCCTCACTTGGTTTCAAAGCATCTTTCTGCTTCTTTGCCTTTCCTTGCGTCCCTCTTTCTTCTTGCAATTTCTCTTTCTCCACTACTTTTTCTTTATCAGTTGGCAGCTTTGGACCCTCATATTCAGTGTCGCTTCTCAGTTGAATAGCTTGAGACTGCTCTCTCGGATTCACCACCGTATCACTTGGCAACTGCCCCTGCTTATGTTGGGCTCCAGCTTTATCAGTTGACTCATATTAGTAGAAATTTTAGTTATACTGTTCTCGAGTCACTTTATGTCTGATCCCTTTCCAGTCATGTTCTTGTTCAGCTAAATGAATTTGCCATCCATCTTTCTTTCTAGCTGAGCTAATTCTTCATCATACTTGGTGATCTGGGACTACACTATCTCCTCTTGTGTTGGCTTCTTACCATCATGAATCATTCCATTCGTGACAGCGAATCTGGGTGGCGGATTAAGAGAATTCTTTATAGTTTTGCCAACCTGCTCAATTTATTCAGGTGCACGTTCGGATCTTCCAAGGCACTACCACCAAATTGGTTCTGCTGCACTATATTTATTAGTGCTGGCTTCAACTTAAAATTATTAGCATTCAATGATGGAGGTTGTACTTCTCCGAACTGCTGATTCAGCGTAGGACGAAGACAATCACTAATAGGAGTGAGATCTTTGTTTGCATCATCTTGTGCAATATGAATTCGTCTCTGCTGCTGTGGTGTTGCTACTGCTGCAGATTAGTAACTCGATCATCCAGATTAGCTATAACCCCTAATATGTAATTAAACACATCCTCTTGATTCTAGTTTTGTAGAATGTGATCCATCACGAGTGTGTGATTTCTTCTTGTTCGGTATCTACGGGCAGTTGTTTCAATTTCAGGATCTAGAGGGATAAGATGTTCTTTCCCTTTTGATCTGGTTTGCGTGCAAAACCTGAAAACACTGCCAAAAAGAAATACCACGTAATACTAAAATTAAATAAATAAATAAAAACAAAAATTAGTTAACAAATTTGAAATTGCAGAAAAATAAAATCTAGTTAGTATCCTCCTATTGCTCAGGATTAAAACTAAGACGCTTAATCTATTCCCCGGCAACGACGCCACAAACTTGATAGGTATACGGGCGTAGATGTAATTAACGGAAATCAAGATCGATCCTCAGAGAATAGGTTAACGCAGTTTGATACCCTGATTGTCTAAGATTATCCTAACTATATATTCGAATTGTGTGAATGATTTTAATAAACTAAATTGCTTATAATAATAAACTGACTTAACAAACGGGGAAATTCCAATTAACAAGAATGTATCCTAGGGCATCGATTTCATGAATTACTCCAATAAATGATTAAGTTTAACTTATAGACTTTTAAACCAATTTTAGTATCTATTAGACAACACTCAATTAACTTATCCTTGTCCTAACTTTTAGCTGGCACAAGAAACATTATCTTTCATGAGAATTATCCAACCATATGGAACATAAAGAAAAGAATATCAGAGATTGTACAATTTAGTTTAAGACTTGGATACTGGAACTAGCGGAGAGTACATGATGTGAATTGCTGTAACATAGACATTGTTTGTTTGTGCTCGCAGCAAACTTATAATATGTGATTTTCTTTTAGGTATACATAATGGTTTGACAGGTTAGCTTTTGTGGGCAGGTGTAAAAGTATAGCTAGCGGATTTTGGACCATAAGTTTTCATATATTTTATCGATCAACACACATTTTACTTGTCTAGTGCACAACTTCGTGTTTTGGATAAATTCTTGAAGCTGACTCAAATATAATATCCAAGTGTTGGCTATCATTTTAGGAGGAATGTCTACGTTGATTGGTTCTGTGTCCACTAAGCACTTGACCAATCATCATTGCTTCAGTCAATTGGAGCTTGTGAAAAAGTTTTTCAGTTGATGCAACTTCCACCTGGTCCTGAATTCCTGTTGAAAGGCAAGTGATGGCCTTTTCCTTTTTCATAGCGATGCACCATAGTGTTATGCACTATTGCAGATTGCACTGCGATTTCTTTTTCTACATTTTTTATCGACATGTTAATGTTTCCCCAGACAAATGAAATCACATGAATAACAATCTTTTTTTACTTCTTCATTTTCTATGCTTGTGAATAGAAAATACTTATTTGAATCTTACAGTTTTGCATGCATATCGTGAAACTTAGCGATTGTTGAATTTAAATGCTTAATCAACCTTATGATATGGTTTCTTAAGTTCATCTTGTGGTCTTCTTTCTGACCTAAACACTAAATGTGAAGATACAGTGACAAGGACAATGCGCCCTATATTTGATGTACTAAAGAGACATCAAATACCTTATATTTAATCTAGATAGATATGATAAGGATAAAACCACCAAGAGAACTCTTTAACTTTATCTGGTGTTGTTCTCAAATGACCCCACAGACTTTGCTCAACGTTCGCCTGATGTCAGGCCAGTAGAAGTTCGAAAAATGGCCAATGTTATTAATGTTTTGGGTTTTACTCTTTCACTGAAGTTCGAAAAATGGCCAATGCTCTTAATTTTGGGTTCTACTCTTTCACTTTGCCTCTAATTGTACTATATTTTTCTTTGAGGTTCTACCCACATTCATCACACTTCAAGAAATAGTGTCTCTGCACAAGAGATTTCATCAATTAGGTAGAAGTGCAAAGGGGTTCAAATCAGCAGATGAATTCTTATTAGTACCAGAATTTGCTATGAGTCTTCTCTCTCAGGTACATTAATAATCTTGGAATAATAATTCAATAAACTTTTATCATGTGTATCTGATGATCTATCTATATTTGTAGAGGTTAGTTAAGATGGTAGATGGCCTCAAATATTCTCATTACATCACTATTTTTTAGCAGTTTCTAGAGCTAAAGATAATGGAGGATGATTTCGAGATTCAACTGGCGGAGGAGATGGAGGACATGGATCTGTCTTTCACAGGTGGAGTGAGTGTAATAATTTGACCATTTTCAAAAAATGCTTTCATTATTTCTCTGTAGTGTTTTAGAACTGCGCAAAGATTAACTCCGTGTGAGTTGCAGAGTAGTCGACTAGTGAGGATCAAAATGGATTGGTCAATTATGTTGTCTTTGGTACAATGTTGAACTCAAATGAATCAAGCTACTTAAGTTTGATGTTCAAATGGTGTAATGAACGTCTTTGGGTTGATGTAGTTTAATCGATGTGCGTTTGGTTATTGTGTGAAGCTTGTTAAGAGATCTTATAGCTCTAATTAGACTCGACTATTAATAATTCTAATATAATAGGTCCAAGCTAGGGAACTTCAACATCCTACTCAATACGTGACATACCCCTGCCACCATAAAATTTTACTTAAAAACTTATTAGTACCCAGTACCTATTTCCGTTTAGGAATGTTGAGAAATTCACTTTCTCAATGTCTCTCTTGGACATTGGATTGTTTCTCAATGTCTATCTTGCCCATTGGATTCAGGCAATCTTAGATACTCCGTCGCTCATTCTCCTACTCAGGTCAGCCACACCATGCACTTATAAACACACACTGCAAGTGTTTGTGAATATGCTCGATCTCGTATTGCTGCAGTGTGGAAGTGAGCTAAGTTTGACTTTATTATTTTGTTGGATTAGGAAGATATTCAGAATTTAGCAGCCAATTCTGGTGAGAAGAGGGACGACTTGATACTGATATTGAGAGAACTGACGGTTGTACAAAGAAACATAGCGGATCTGCAAGTCGAACTTCAAGGCAGAAAGGTGATGCATTCTCAATTTAGTTAAAATTCACCTTGATTCTTCCATTACTGGATGATATGTTGTTATTCATTTGTATCAAGGTGAATCCCAATTTTTTGTTTTGGCACTTTTAGGAGGAAAAAATGTTGCTCATTTAACACGTGGTGAAATGGAGAAGAAGATCGAGGCATTAGCTTGGATCACAACTATATTGAAAGATGTTATTTAGAATAAGGTAATTAGGAACTTCAAATGCTGCCAAATGTTTTGTATATTTAGAATATATGCTTTGAGATGGAGTTCCAATAAGAATTTGCTGATGCATTTTAATATTTATGTGGGAAAATGCATTGTGTTTTTTTTTTTTTTTCTCTGATGATTCCTTGAAATTATGATTACTTTCATTTGTAAGTATAAATCTCTAATTCATTGTACGTGCTTTCTAGGAGCGGATTATAGCTCGCCTTCAGCAACCTTACTTGTTAGCTTGGATACTTATGGAAGCTGAATACCAGGTAGATCAATATATTCAATTGCTTCAACTTGTTTACTTATTTATGAATTTATATTCTTTTAATAATGGTTTACTAAATCAGAAGTTTGATTTTTCCTTTCTTGAAGCAATTTATATATAAATGCTTGTTGTCAGTTGTTCAAGTTTCCTTAACATCTTATGAGTTCCATCACATATAAGCTTGTGACAAATTAATTACAAACTTGCAAGGTTTATAATACATAGATGGGTTCTGACTTTTAGTGCAATCATTTGTGTTCATAATCATGTAGGATTGTTTATCAGGATTAAAGCATCTTGGATCCATTCAAGACACTTCTTCCAAGACGCCTGATTATGTAAAAAGGCTTCAACATGACATCAAATAGAGTTGTATGATATTTTATTGTAGATATACATTTGTAATGCCTTACTAAAATAAGGATAATGTTAATTGGTGGTTTATTTGTTTCCAAATTAATTTTTTATTCATGGTGCATATTTTGTATTGAAGTAGGGATTTGTCTGGCTAATTTTTTTGAATACTTTTAACCTAATAGGATGCTTTGGAGTATCCCAGTATACCTATTGTGTTTCTTGGATATACGACACATTTTAGAAGTGTCCTATTGTAGAAAATGTCCCACTATATCACTTAATAGGACGCTTTCAAGTGTCCTATTATCATACCACAATATGAGACACTTAAAAGCGTCCTATTATGTAAAGCATCCTATTACACTTATTGTGTCACCCGGATAGAGTGGGACATTTTCTACAATAGGACACTTCCAAAACTGTCATATTATATTACTTTATAGGACGCTTACAAGTGTCCTATTAGCTTTTATTTTCTCGTAGTGTTTTCCTTCTATAGAACTGAAGGCGCAGGAATGGAATTGGAATTTAGGAGAGAGGGTTACTTATTTTCGTTCTTTTTCTTTTCTAGCAACAAACATTAATTTTTCTTATTTTAAATTAAATTAGTATAATTTTTTATTTTTTTTTTCTCTTTTTCTTCTATAAAATATATTTTGGTTATTTTGGTTACACATCGAATAAAAGTACAAGAATAATATTTGTAGTACATAATTTGGTTTTATTTCATAAAATATTTTTTGGTTATTTTGATTGTACATGGAATAAAAATACAAGAATACATTTTCTTTTAGTACATTAGGTAATTAGGGGTAGGGATGGATCTATAACCCATGATCTCTTAGTCACAACTAGCGGTGGAAAATCAGTCTGACACGATGGACCCGCCCAATTGGACCGATATTTTAGATGGACTAGGCCATAAAAATCTTAGCCAGAAGTACTATTTGGTTCGACAGGTCCAGAGGGCCAAAAGTCCCTCGGCCTGCGGAACGTACCCGATAATCCTAGTATTTTATAAGGGATAGGCTGGGTCAGGTTGTCTAATCTTAGACTCGACCAAATTTTGGCCTGGCTGCGACCCAACATGAAATGTAGTGTTGGACCGACGGACTGTGCTTGAGCGGGCTGGCCGAACCGCCCAAATTGCCACCTCTAGTTACTACCAAGAGTGATGCTATTGAATATCAATGTAGAAAATGCAAGAACAAATAAACATGTTTCAATTATGGGTGAAAATTCAGGTCATCGGGTTAGTTCATATTTGATTACGGCGGGTTCGTGTCTGTTTTTCTCAGTAAATTCGTGATGGGTTGGGTTCGCCGGGTCCATCTGGTCGGGTTATACATCATGCCAAAACCATCCAATCTAATTTAAATACTTGCTTTTATTTACATATTCCATATTTTCATTATTTTTTTTTTCATTCTATAGTTTATCTTAAATTTACTATTCTGAAAAACTACTGGTTATATGCCAACAATGTCGATGTGTACCAAAAAAATATTAGTTATGCTCTATCTCGCAAAAGTAAATTTCTTATTAGTTTATGACTAAAATTCACAATACAACAAGTTCTCTTACCCATGCAAGGTTTAAGAAAGTTTTTGTAAGATTTGACATATGGTGAGTAACTTATCTTCACCAATACATATTTTGTTTATTTTGTTAAAAATTAAATAAAGATTATTATATCAATATTTTTCATTATCATGTATTATATAGATTTTACACTAATAAGTGTATACAGAATGTGAATACACACATAAAATGCATGAAAAATATACATATGCATTTAGTGATGGGAATTCCATAGCGAAATCCGTCGATACTATAACAATGCTGGCGGATTTTCTGTTGCTAATTAACGACGGAACATGCCATAGCAACTAAACGTTAGTATTTGAATTGTCAAAGTATTAACGACATAATCTTCTATAGTTAATTTAAAAGTTAATTATTTTACCCAGCGGGAATATTTGCCGCCAACAATAGTGACGGATATTCCGTCGTTAATTAACGATGGAAAATTTCGTCACAAAAATATAAATAGCGATGAAAATTTCCGTCATTATTTGTCGACGAAACAAATGTCGTCGTCGTTAATTCCATCACCATGTGAAGGATATATTTGCCACTATAAATAGTGACGGTTTTTTCGTCTCTTATTAACGATGAGGTAGTTTCCGTTGCCAGTTTCTATATGTCCGTTTCCGTTGCTAATCTATCACGGAGCACCATCGGAATATTTTTCGTTGGTAAATCCGTCGCTAAATAGCTTTTTTGTAGTGTGAGACTACAAATTATTGATCAATAGGGAAATTATATATTATTTTAAATTTTAATATTTCATTGAGTAGAAATGTGTTGGGAAATGAAAAAGTAGGGAGAGAAAGAGAGAGGTTATTTGGGAGAGAAAAAGTAAATAATAAGAGGTAGATGTAATAATACGGGGGGGATCTCAGTTGAATGCCTGAATTTTGAAAATACTAGATAACAACCCATGCAATGCACATGCCACTTTTTTTTCTGATAAAAAGATACATTCTGTCTTCATAATATTATTCCTACCATAAATTAGAGGCATATAGGAATCATATTATTTCTTGGGTTTGTCTTTTTCTAGAGTACAACTTTCTTATTTTTAATAATTAAGATTAAGATTTCTGCAGTAGTTTTTTTTTTTTTTTTTTTTTTTTTTTTTTTTTTAAATAAAACTAAGGTAATGTCAAATCATGGAAATGGATTAGCTTCACATGAATTGCATCAATAGCATGCCTTTTGTGCAGTGCCTCTTATTTTTTTACAATTAACTCGATATCCAAATGGAAAAGAAGAAAGCCTTTGTAAATCATGAAGATTTTTGACACCTTCAAATTCTGGGTTTTCTTCTCTTTTTTGCGTTTTTTACCGTTGGGGGACAATATCCATGACGGATTATCCAACTTTAAATGTAGCTTCACATACTATACTACAACTCGTCTCTCTACCAATTTTATTCAATATTCATACTCAACTTTGCTTACAGTACCTTTCCTATCTCCATTGAATTTGTTCAATCTTCAAACACGTTTTGTGTACTACACTCATCCATGTTCGAAGTTCAATGGGTTAATTATTAAAATTAGTTTGAACTTTGCGTGTTTTGATACTTTGGAACCGATACTAATTTTTTTTACCGATTGTAACATGTACTGCGATTGTCACAACTTGCAACTTCCGGCGAAAAAATTAAATTAAAAATTATTAAAAAAACATATGAAAAATTATAAAATTATTTAAAAATTTGGAAAATTATTTCTAAAATACTAAAAAATATTCAGAACATTTAAAATTATAGGAATTATTTTTTCAAAAAACAAGTTTCATTAGTAAGGGTTTTAAATAATTTATAAAATATAACAAAATTATTTAAAAATCCTAAAATTATTTTAAAAAAAAAATCTGAAATTATATCTAAAACGCCAAAAATTCATTTTAAATATCATAAAATTAAATTAAAATGTGGAAAATATTTTTAAAATTTTTAATTTTATTTAAAAAGTTTAAAGTAATTGATAAGAAGTATAAATTATTCAGATTCCAGAAAATAATCTTTATAAATTCTAAATAATATTCAGGTTTAAAACATAAAATTGGAATTAAAAAAACATAAATTATTTTAAAAAACATCTGAAATTTTTTCATGCTTTGTATTAATTTTTTTTCTTCAGAATTTTCTATATTAATTCCTTTTTTATAACTTTATAATTTATTTTTAAAATTAGTTTCAGAATTCTAAATAATTTATATATATATTTTAAATTATTTTCTATTTTGGTAATAAAATTGATTTTTTAAAACAAAAATAATCCAACAATTTTTTTGGAGTTTAAGAAATAACTTCAGCTTCGTTAAAATAATTTTATGATTTTGAAAAAAAATTCATTTATTTTATAAATTAATTAAGAATTTTTTAATAAAAATGTTTTTTTATTTTTAAATAATTCTGATATTTTCTGATATTTTGAATGATTTTTTAGTGTGTTGATATATTTTCAGATTTTAAAATAATTTTATAATTTTTAAATACTTTTTTAATAACTTGTAACTTATTGCCGCAAGTTGTAACTTGTGACAAAACGTAGAGTGCATGTTGCAATAGGCAAAATAATAGTTTAGGTACAAATTGTCAAAATACACAAAGATGAGACTTATTCAAGCAATTAACTCATGTTCAATCTCACCTAAACTTTACCACACATCTTCGGTATGCCATCTAGTTGCATATTTTTAATCAAAATTGAAAAATAAAATAAAAATAAGAACAGGAAGTAACCAACACAAATATTTTATAGTCGGAATAAAATCTACTCTACATTGTAAAAAAAAACTATTGTATGCATATGAGATGTCGAAACAGATATTGAACTAATAATTAAGTTTTTACCAATCTAGTAGATGGTCCATTAAAGTATAGGATACGTTTCTTTGATTACAAAAATATTATCATCATTCGAATTCTGCAGCCTGATATGAATACCCCTTCATTTATAAAGAGAAAATTTGAAAGATAGCTTCTTGATAAACAAAAACAAGTGGCATAGTTCATCCAGTAATTTGATTGGAATGCAAAATCCAAAGAAATAAACACCACCAAAAATTAAGAGAATGAAACACTGAATTAGAAGTAAGTTGCTTAATCACTTTCTTCTTCACTTGGTGGCACCTACACTTTCTCCCAACAAATAAGTTTTATTCGGCAAAAATTAACAACATAGTACTCTGTTGGAATCAAAGCTGATGGTGTTATTTGTTGTAATTGAAGAAACTCAACAGTAAATAGACATAATCAATGCAGAAGGATTGCATTAATTGATAAATCTTTGTTCATTACAAAAGAGAAGGATAGTTTTGCTTGCAGCTGCACCGCATCGTATGTTACAGCTTCTTCAATCCCACTATTTATATCTAATGAAGAGATAACCTAATGTTGCCCTAGTCTAACGACAGATAAAACAAAACCCATAAAGAGTTGCCATAAATGGGCAAGCACAAAAGCAGTATGCATGGAAGCATGCATATCTGGACCATAACTATACTAATGCTAAAAAAACTGAAACATGCAGTAAAGAAAAGTTAACAAAGGTGTTTAAAATATATCCTCAAAACATGCATTATGTTAAACATCCTTCTTGATCTTCAGCTTAACTTCAACACCCCCTCCTCAAGCTGGATGGGTATTTGTACGCAATCCAAGCTTGGCAGCAATGAGTTGAAATGGTCCGGGAGGCAGCTGCTTAGTAAGAACATCTGCCAATTGACATTTGGAAGACACTTGTTTGAAAGATAAAAAACCTTCTTTGAATTTGTTCCTTACCACATGACAATCGATGTCAATGTGTTTAGTTCTTTCATGGAAAATAGGATTTTCAGCAATGTGAACCGCAACTTGATTGTCACATGCTGGTTTTGGAGCAATGAGGCCCAAATCTGCAGAAACATAATTGACCCAAATAAGTTCACAAGTGGTTGAAGCCATTGCTCTTTACTCTGCTTCTGCAGAGCTTCTGGAAACAGTTGATTGTTTTTTTTTTTTTATTTCCAGGAAATGAGACAGTCTCCCAAGAAAATATAATATCCAGTGATGGACTTTCGGGTCTCTTGACAAGCCCCCCAATCAGAGTCACAGAAACCATGTATGGAGAAATCAACCAATGATGAATAGAACAACCCAAGTTGAGCTGTACCTTTTAAGTATTTTACCAGATGAACAACTGCCTTCCAATGAGGTGTTCTTGGGGAATTCATGAACTGACTTAACTACTGAGTAGCATAGGTTAAGTCAGGTCTAGTCAGGTTAAGATAGAGTAGTTTTCCAATCAATCTTCTGCCATCTTATGTAAATTTCAGGATCTGTCAAAAGAGTTCCATCAGTGCTGTTCAGTTTCTGATTATATGGCAGAGGTGTTGAAACAGATTTGCAATTATCTAGACCAACATCCCAACAATATCCAGTGCATACGTTCTTTGGCATAGTAGTGTACCTGAGGTGTTTCTGCTCAGTTCTACCCCAAGAAAGTAGGTTGCTTCACCTAAATCTTTGATGCTAAAGGCTTCATGTAAGAACTGTTTCAAAGCATCAATAAGAGTAGCATTATTTCCTGTTATGAGTACATCATCTACATAGACCAAGACAGCCATGAAATCATTTCCTCTCCTCAATGTGAACAAGCAGTGATCATGAGGAGATTGCTCAAAGTCAAATTCAATGAGTTTTGTGCAAAGTTCAGTGTTCTATTGCCTTGAGGCCTGTTTTAATCCATATAGGCTTTTCTTAAGTTTGCATACCTGCCCAGGTGATGTCTTGCTGTACCCATCTGGTGGAATCAAATAGACTTCTTTGTCAATAATTCCATGCAAAAATGCATTGTTGATGTCAATGTGATGCAGAGCCCATTCTTTCTTAGTAGCTAAAGTTATCAGGTACCTCACTGTAACTGGTTTTACCACTGGAGAGAAGTTGTCCTCATAGTTCTCTCCAAACACTTGGTTGTATCCCATAGCAACCAATCTGGCTTTGTACCTCTCAACTGAACCATCTGGATGAAGCTTTACCTTGAAGACCCATTTGCTACCTATTGCCTTCTTCCCTGCTGGCAGGTCAGTAATCTCCCAAGTTTCATTTTCTTCCAGGGCTTGTAGCTCTTGATGTATGGCATCCACCCATTCTGGATATCTGATTGCCTCTCTGAAACTTTTTGGTTCAGGCACAATGATATGATGAGCATGAAAAGCTGCATGTGAAGGTGGTGAGTGGAAAATAAGTTCTGTGGACTCAATTCAGCTGAATCAGAAGTATTTTGAACATAATCCTGAAGGTGAGATGGTTTATGCACAACTCTGGAGCTTCTTCTAAGTGGCATGTGTTCAGTTGAGGGTATATGAGGACTTTGATCAGCATGTGTGTCCTCTGGTGAGCTTGTCTCTGTTTCTGGGGTGTATGATGGATTTTGATTGGATGTTTCAGTGACAGGGCAATGACTAGATGATGATTTTGGTTCTTCTTCACTGAAAAAGGGGAATGGTATAGTGGGCTCATTAGAAGGATTTTGATTTTCTCGAATGGCAAAAGGGTAAGTGTTTTCCAAGAAGATGACATCTCTAGATGTGATGACCGTGTGATAAGAAATATCATACATCCTGTACCCTTTTTGGTGTGGTACATAGCCAATGAAAACACACTTCTTTCCTCTCTCCTCAAACTTTGTTTTATGTGGTTCAGTATCTGTGGCATAGCCTAGACATCCAAATGGTTTCATGTTGGCATAAGAAGCCACTGTTTTAAACATGACTTCATAAGGAACTCCCCAACTCAATACTCTGGTAGGTAGCCTGTTAATGATATGAGCTGCTGTCAAGATTGAGTAAGGCCACATAAAATGTGGTACAGATGACTCCTTCATCAGTGCTCTGGCCACTTCTAGCAAATGCCTGTGCTTCCTTTCGACCACCCCATTCTGCTGTGGAGTGTGTACACAGGTCCTTTGATGTATAATTCCCTGCCCTGATAAGAAGTCTTGGCAGACTTTACTTAGGAACTCTGCTCCATTGTCAGTTAGATCATTTTCACTGACAAATCCAACTGTTTTGAGATCATGAGGATGAACTGTTTGAGGGATGGTAGGGCTTGCTTCTTTGTGGCCATCAAGTTAACCCATGTCATTCTGCTACCAAATTAATGTATAGACATATACACTTAACCTTATCCTACTACTCTAACTAGTAGAGTGGCAAGTAAGGGTCGATCCCACGAGGAACGGTCGAACAATTTTGCTTCATTGTATTAAGCTATTATGATCAAGAACTACAATGTAAATAAGTTAGAAAACAATAAAGAAGTGGAGGGATTTTAATGAAATAACAACTAACACCTAAATAAAACAAAGACAAATAAAGAGATTTGTTTTGGTTTTTGGTTTTTTTAAATAGTAAAACAAGCCACCCTTGATCATGCTTCCCCTTGGTCTTAGACCATTGATGCAACTATTGTTAATGCCCTATTCAATTGTGATTCTAGCCCTTATCTCAAGGCTATTAACAAGCTCTAATAGCCTTGTTATCCCTTAATCTTAGTTAATCAAAACAAGCTCTTCGACTAACCCTATTCAATTTAATCGAATCCTCGAACAAGCTCTCTTAGATTCAATAACTAAATGCATTAAACACTAGGACAACGAGATAAATTCAACATAAAACTCGCAAGCTCGGTTTTAGTGGTTGAACTTTGTGTTATCACCAATAAATAAATCTATTGTTTGCTACACGGGAATCGGAAATCCTACAATTACGGATAGTAATTTCCTATTCTAGCAACACATTCACAAATCCCTTAAAGGGTGATCAATCCAATAATTAATTCATAAATGTGAGTCAATAAGAGCAAATAACACAAAACACTTGAATACACAATATTTTCGGGAACATTAACCGTAATAATCACATAAACGTCTTAAACTCAAGGTTCCACAATAATCAAGGGTGAACAAAAGAGTGCTAGTCACCCATTTTACCTAATACAAAAATAAAATAACAGAAAATTAAATAAAACATGAAAATAGGATAGAAAGAACCAAAAGTTAGGGTTGAAGATCAAGATCTTCAACCCCCTTCCATTCCTTTGCTTCCAATGGAGAAAAGTGGCTGATTATGTGGGGGGATGGGTTCTAGGTTAGGTCAAATTCGAAAATGACCTTATATATATAAAGGAGAAAGTGTTGGGCTGAAAAATTGGGCAAAAACGTGTTTCAGGATTAAAAACAGGGTATCGGGTCGCGGCCGTGAACCAAAGTCGCGGCCGCGAATCCTTCATTTTGCTTTGAACAATTTTGGTTCGTGGGAACGGTCGCGGGCGCGAACCGTGCCCTGTCTCTTTGATAGGTCGCGGCCGTGATATGCGCTCGCGGTCGCGACTCGTCGTTCGAAACTCCTTCCTTTGTTCCATCCTTGGCTCGTTCTCCGTTCCGGACTTCTTCGATGCTCATTTTTCGGCCTTAATTCACCTGTTTTGTCCTGAAATGAGATCAACACATTAAATGGCCCAATAATACAAATATGCGAGATACACGATCAAATGTGCATTAAAATATCATTAAAACGACACTTAAAGCGACCTAAAATGCATGCATTTTCACGTGTACCAAATCTCCCCAAACTTAAACCTCTGTTCGTCCCGAACAGAGTGGAGCAAAGAAAAAGAAGGTAGGACACGTGTTAGGGAAGATTTAAGTGGCGAATTCAGTTTCAGACGATGTTTTAAAAAACAAGGCAATCATGATAAGATGAGCATATATGATATAACAATTTCAGCTACTTTTGAGACTTGAAAAACTCTCAACTAAAGATCCTCACCGAGTGAGTGTATCTCTCGACTCTCAAGTGTATCAAATGGATAGTGTATACGCTCACATTGAAATGCATAAAATGCCTACCATAGGCTTGCTAATCATCTAAACTTCGAAGTATACCCGACATGTGTGTCAAAGAATCAAAAAGGTCTTTAATGGGTTGTAATGTTGGTTTGGGGTAAGGTGGGATAATTTTGAGTAGAAGTGACTATAAAATGGACTAAATGAGTTAGCTAATCTCATCTACCCCTCAAACAACAATCACTCCACCTCACTCTTTACTTCCTTAGTAAACCAATCCCAAAAATTATTTTTTTCACCTTACCACAAAGTCTACAACCTAAATGCTTTCTCAATTTTTCCTTGAAGTGTATTTTCTTTTGATTTTTTTACTACTTTGAGAACATCTATCAAAATGCATTTATATTACTAGCCTCTCCAAATCAAAAGCAACAATTGAGTATATAAAACTAACTTTTTCTTTTGTTTTTCTGATTTTTCTACTTTTTTCGATTTTCGACTTTTTTTTTTAAATATAAACAAATATTGGAGAGGACTAGTATTCTCAATTCTTTTCCTATTTTTTCAATTCCTTTCACCCGTCAATATTCCCAAAAGTTCACCCCTTTCAATCCCAAATTTAACCGACTACCTTCCAACTGCCTCCCTCCTACTCAAATAGTCCAATTAAGGTTAAAGGCTAAATTGAAAGGTACTTGACTTGTAGAGTTGGGCTGTCAAACAAGAGGCTAAAAGCTCAAGGGGGTAACTAGAGGTAATTTTCCAATTTTTGGTGAAAAGGTGTGACATTTTTAAGTTTACAAAATAGGCTAAAAAAATCAAGAATTGCCTAAGATCATTTTCTAAGTCACACATCGAATCAATCAAAATAGAGAATCATGGCAAGTTCTGGAGACATTAAATGCACTCAACGAATTTCACACCGAAAGAAAGTTTAAATTACTCCAATTATGGGAGTATCTTTTAAGGCTCAAAAACTCACAAGGCAAAATTTTCTTGATCAAAAGTTTTGAGTACAAGCTCAATTTCACCTCAAGTGAATATCATGCTCTACCACTTGCCATTTTTTCAAAATTTATGCAAAAATCGCCTCATCATCAACCATTCGCCCAATGTCAATCCCAACACAATCGAGAGCCAATATGTACACCTATCACCCCCTTCCCCAAACTTGGTTGAAAAACCAAAGTTTGTGGGAATGAAAGGAGTACGAATTGGTGCTCTAGAAGAGGTAATCATCCAACCCAATCTTTTGGTTCGATTAACAAAGTAAACTAGACTATGTAATACTAACTACTAAATAAAAAAAACTAAAGTGTGTAAGGACTAATCACAACCAAAATCATTTAAGAATATCAAACTAACCAATCAAAACATAAGAAAAGGGCACACAGGCCAATCCACAAATAAATAATCAATTCAAATCCACCCTCCGATTTCACAATAAAAAGGCACACAGGCCAACATCAAAGGCAAAACAAATCAACAAGAATAGAAGCACAAAGTAGAAAAAATGCGAGAATCGAATTGAAACACCGAGCGACCAAGACGTCCCACTACCACCCCCTTCCCCAAACTTGGTTGAAAACCAGAGTTTGTGGGAGAGAAAGTGGTACGCTTTGGTGCTCCAACTCACAGAGGGCTACTGAGGCGGTGGTGGATGATGAGGATCACTGAGGCCCCAATAGAACGCATTTGTGCCATGAAAGTCTCCATTTGGGCCCAACGGATGTCCTCTGTCTCACTCCGAGCAGCAAAAGCATCGAGAATGATCTGCTGCTGCTCCTCGATGGAAGTGAGGCGGTTATGCACATCCGTCTGGAAGTCCCACTGGGATTGGATAGCTGCAGTGGGCCTCTTCCTCTGTGGTCTGCTCGTCCGCCGGCTACCTTCTGCTTCTGCTTCTGTTTCCACTTCTTCTTCCTCAGGTGCCGGACCCCTTCCTATTTGGTATTTTCTCAACTTAGTGGCGTCCGGATCCCTAGATGCCGCCTTGTGCGCGGAGGAGCTCATGCTCAGGTTTTCAGTGCTCCGAAGGCTGTCAATCCGTGTCAACTGTGCGTTGGGCAACCGGAGGAACGGGCCCCTGTTTTGGATCACGTAGGGTACCGTCTTGTTCTCCCGACTCCGGGGTACCCCATCTCTATACCCCAATGCAACAATGCGCATATTCTCCATATCCTCCCAAGTGAGATGATACGATGTGGATACTGGAGTTAAATCTGTCAGCGGGATACCGAGATGTTCGGCTATATGGGTGATTAGGCCCCCAATGAAGATGTGCTCGTGCTGACGTTTCCGTACATTCTCGAATTGAGCAACGAGGATATCTTCATAATGCCTCGGGATGCCTCTCAATATTGACCATAGCACGTCCAACTCATTGACACGGCAGGCTCCTGTTTTTGATCTTCCAAACATGGTTAGTGCAAGGAGCCGCTGGATGTACTTGACGACTGGATTCCTAATCCAAGTCACCTTTGAATTCTTGGCTGAGAAAACCTGAGGCTCGACTAAACCGGGGGCTGCAGTGATTTGTCCCCAAAAAATACGGACATCAAAGATCTCGAGCTCTGCTGCTGCGGCTGAAGAAATGCACTCAGAGAAGCCATATGCGGTGCGCAAGTCCTTCATCCTGAGGGTATGTGAATGTCCTATCAGCTGAAATGTGATGCTGTACGGTTTGGCACCACACTTTTCGGAGTTGGCCCGAACCTCAAAGGTGCTGAAGAATTCCCACACAAGGCGTTTGTATGTAGGCTTCGGTTCCATGAATTTCTGGAGGCCTACCTTCTTCAACAAGGTATTGACATTCTCGAAAATGCCCATGGCCTCAAGGATATCGTTTTGGCCATATCGGTTGGGCATGATGGTTCGATGAAAGAGCTTGTCAAACCGGTCCTGATGTGTGAGGTCTCTCAATACAATGTCAAATGCCCGACTATCAATATGAAGGAGGGTGGATGCCGGGACTTGAGGTGGTCAATCTCGGGCTCTTGAACAGGCGCCTTCCCTTTTCCTTTGCGTTTGCTCATGGTGGCTTTTGGAGGTGCCATTGAATCCTACAATCAACACACTCAATCTTTAAAACTAGTGGCAATACAATGAATTAAAGTTCAAGTATGAGGTGCCTAAGTTTACTTAAATTCGACTATATATCCAACAAAAATAAGTCAAAGTGTATCAACTATGCAATGACAACCAATTCACATTCAAATGAAGTTATACATTACGATAATATCAACAATTGGGCTTAAAAACTAGATAAAATAGTCGAAATTGGCTAACTTAGGCACAACAATGTAACGCATATCACATGTTCGATGAATTGCCACAATGAATTTATCCTCCCAAAACTCACAAAACTTTACTCAACAATCTACCCACTCAATCATCAAGCAATTATACGAGCTATCATGTCAATTCTATCATTCAAATGCATAAACATATAGCAATTGGCAAAAAATTTCAATACAACTAGTTGAATGTATAACCAATTTCAATGAAAATGCAATTAAACATAAAATTAACCCCCAATCTCAACAATGGATTCAATAATACGCAATAATGGGTCAAAAGAATGAGATAGCCATACTTACCGGTCGAGTTTAGACGAAGAAATTTGAATTGGTGATTTTCGCGCCCTTTTGTGAACCGACCAGAAATTTGCTCCAAATCCAAAATTAATTGGGTGAATGTGTGTGCAATGGAATGGGTAGTGAGTGGACAAGTGCCTTTGTTTAACGTCGTTGGCTCGACGGATACTCTTTAAATGAACAAAACAAACACTATCTATGTAAATAAAACTAATGCTTAACACATAAAACAAAATCGTTCTACACCATTCCCCGGCAACGGCGCCAAAATTTGGTAGCGTCGTTTCTTGCTACCAAATTAATGTATAGACATATACACTTAACCTTATCCTACTACTCTAACTAGTAGAGTGGCAAGTAAGGGTCGATCCCACGAGGAACGGTCGAACAATTTTGCTTCATTGTATTAAGCTATTATGATCAAGAACTACAATGTAAATAAGTTAGAAAACAATAAACAAGTGGGGGGATTTTAATGAAATAACAACTAACACCTAAATAAAACAAAGACAAATAAAATGATTTGTTTTGGTTTTTGGTTTTTTTAAATAGTAAAACAAGCCACCCTTGATCATGCTTCCCCTTGGTCTTAGACCATTGATGCAACTATTGTTAATGCCCTATTCAATTGTGATTCTAGCCCTTATCTCAAGGCTATTAACAAGCTCTAATAGCCTTGTTATCCCTTAATCTTAGTTAATCAAAACAAGCTCTTCGACTAACCCTATTCAATTTAATCGAATCCTCGAACAAGCTCTCTTAGATTCAATAACTAAATGCATTAAACACTAGGACAACGAGATAAATTCAACATAAAACTCGCAAGCTCGGTTTTAGTGGTTGAACTTTGTGTTATTACCAATAAATAAATCTATTGTTTGCTACACGGGAATCGGAAATCCTACAATCATGGATAGTAATTTCCTATTCTAGCAACACATTCACGAATCCCTTAAAGGGTGATCAATCCAATAATTAATTCATAAATGTGCGTCAATAAGAGCAAATAACACAAAACACTTGAATACACAATATTTTCGGGAACATTAACCGTAATAATCACATAAACCTCTTAAACTCAAGGTTCCACAATAATCAAGGGTGAACAAAAGAGTGCTAGTCACCCATTTTACATAATACAAAGATAAAATAACAGAAAATTAAATAAAACATGAAAATATGATAGAAAGAACCAAAAGTTAGGGTTGAAGATCAAGATCTTCAACCCCCTTTCATTCCTTTACTTCCAATGGAGAAAAGTGGCTGATTATGTGGGGGGATGGGTTCTAGGTTAGGTCAAATTCGAAAATGACCTTATATATATAAAGGAGAAAGTGTTGGGCTGAAAAATTGGGCAAAAACATGTTTCAGGATTAAAAACAGGGTATCAGGTCGCGACCGTGAACCAAAGTCGCGGCCGCGAACCCTTCATTTTGCTTTGAACAATTTTGGTTCGTGGGCACGGTCGCGGGCGCGAACCGTGCCCTGTCTCTTTGATAGGTCGCGGCCGTGATATTGGCTCGCGATCGCGACTCGTCGTTCGAAACTCCTTCCTTTGTTCCATCCTTGGCTCGTTCTCTATTCCGGACTTCTTCGATGCTCATTTTTCGGCCTTAATTCACCTGTTTTATCCTGAAACGAGCTCAACACCTTAAATGGCCCAATAATACAAATATGCGAGATACACGATCAAATGTGCATTAAAATATCATTAAAACGACACTTAAAGCGACCTAAAATGCATGCATTTTCACGTGTACCACTGGGCACTAAAAACACATCTCTCAGTGTTAATTTATCTGACAGGATGACATCTCCAAGGTGAGTGACTTCCTTTTCTCCAACATCTGGCAATGTGATCAAAGTTGTTTGATGAATAGCCATTAAGTTTGTCATCAATGTTGGATCATTGCACATATGTCTGTTGGCACCAGTGTTAATGATCCAGGCTCCATCATCTATTCCTTCAATAAGTGTGAAAGCAAAATGGGAACTCCCAAGGAATGACATATCAGTTGATTTTCCTTTGGCAGCATCAGCAGCAGTTCTGGAATTATTCTGTGCAGCTAGGATTCTTGCCACCTCTTTCTGAACAAGCATTGAGATATCTGCTATGCTGTTGTTAGAGTTGGAGTTACCCTCATTATTAGTTTCAATCTCAGAACTTATATCAGCAGCATTGGCATAATTTCTTTGGTCTTTGGGGACATAATACCAATCTGGATACCCTTTCAACTTGAAGCAATCACTGATTACATGCCCATGGATGCCACAGTGTTCATACAACAGCTTGGCCTTTTCTTCTTTGGATAATCTTGTAACTCATCTTCCTCTTCCTGAGGAGTTTCCACCTCGTGAGTTTAAATGTTGAGAAGAACCCCTTCCTGAGAAAGCTCTACCAAAATTTGATCTCACACTCATAGCAGTGCTGTCATGAATTTCAAGACTTCCAATGTTCACATGCCTTTGCTTTTCAATTCTAAGGATCATGGAGTAGGCTTTGTCCACATTTGGCAGCGGATCCATCATCAGTATTTGACTTCTGATTGGGTCATATGATTCATTTAATCCCATGAGAAACTGAATCAACTTCCCAGACATGTCAAATTCCTCCCATTGCTTAGAAGCTTCACAACTACAGATCGGTATGGGCTTAAGTTGACCCAATTCATTCCAAAGTTTGTGTAAGTTGTTGTAATAAACAACTAAAGATTGATTCCCTTGAGAGAGGTTACAAATATGTTTTTGAAGTTGGAATAGCTGGGGACCATTACTATCACCAAAGCGGTTGGCAACAGTTTCCCATAAACTTTTAGCTGTCTTTGCATATAAGAATGTCTCAGATATCTCTTTAGCTAATGAGTTAATCAACCAGGCCCTTACCATTCCATCCACCCTCTCCCATTGCTCTTTAAGCTTAGCCTCAGTTGGAACTTCTACAGCTCCATTTATAAAACCAATCTTATTTTTAGCAAGCAGTGCTATTTGCACAGATCTGCTCCATGGCAGATAATTGCTTCCATTAAGTTTAGTGGACACTAGACTCATACCTGGGTGATCTGAGCCATGAAGGCTCAAAGGATCGTGTTCGGATAAGCTTAAGGTTGATGCATTTTCATTCGCCATGAGTGCTTGAGCTCCAGATCTGGATTCCAGGCTGGGCCAGTCTTCTGGAATTTGTCTCCAAGGATTCGTCCCAGAGGTCATATCTCAACCATACGCTCTGGTACCATGAAGAAACTCAACAGTAAATAGACATAATCAATGCAGAAGGATTGCATTAATTGATAAATCTTTGTTCATTACAAAAGAGAAGGATAGTTTTGCTTGCAGCTGCACAACATCGTATGTTACAGCTTCTTCAATCCCACTATTTATATCTAATGAAGAGATAACCTAATGTTGCCCTAGTCCAACGACAGATAAAACAAAACCCATAAAGAGTTGCCATAAATGGGCAAGCACAAAAGCAGTATGCATGGAAGCATGCATATCTGGACCATAACTATACTAATGCTAAAAAAACTGAAACATGCAGCAAAGAAAAGTTAACAAAGGTGTTTAAAATATATCCTCAAAACATGCATTATGTTAAACATCCTTCTTGATCTTCAGCTTAACTTCACCAGTAATTATACTGCAAATCTAGACCAATGGTTGTTGGATATGAGAGGGACGTCCTTTTCACATTAAGAAATTAAGAATCTAAATAAATAGTTACTTGACGTGGGGGAGAAAGAGGGACTACCATTTCGTTTCTCATTAAGATTTTAAGAAAGAATAATGGCAGAGGGAGAAGAAATAAAATTGCTTATTTTCAGGGAAAATAGATGACATGTGGTGGTTGGTGAAGACTTCAAAAAGCTGATGTGGTGACGCCCTGCATTCAGAGTTTTTATTCTAATTCAGAGACCTAAATTCAGACTTTTTTTTTTTTCTTCTCTATTAGGGGCTTTTATTCTAATTCATGGATTATGTATTAAAACATATGAAATATTATATGATGCACCGAAGTATATTAAAAGTTTTTATATATCGTACTAAACCTTTCGCACATCGGATAATATTTCTTATTTTTCAAGACGTAAGCAAATTGAGAATAAAATTAAAAAAATATGTCAAAATTGAGATGATCAACTAAAAATTCAGACCCCGAATTAGGAAAGGCTAAAATTTAGACCCAAATAGGGACATTTTCTAAAATCTAGGGCATCTAGTAGAATTTTACCAATAAGTAGGTTATATGATTCAATGGATTACAAAATCCGGCCCCTAAACCATAGTCAAAATCCCAAATCCACCACGAAAAATCTTGAAACAAACAATCTCTTTGCATTTTGAGTTGGTATTAGTGATGTGTTTGTCGAGTGTGTAGGGACATTTGGACGACCTAGTCAACAGTGTGGCAAGGATTGATATGCACAATGAATAGTAACTTCCCTAAATTGATCCAAATAATCGATAAAGCAAAAGGCTTAGGTATTGAATATCTTATGAGTTCAAAATTTAATGAAATAAAATGATCAAGGTAACAACTAGACTTAATATGCTAGAAATTATTCTAAGGAATCAAATGTGTTCCACCTAAGTAGAAAGCATGCAAGTAATATAATTCAATGAGACAAATTACATGCTTATGTTTCGAAATGTATGTGGATGTGATAAGGAAAATATTTATGTGAAAATATATATACATGTTATGACTTGAAGTGCTATAATAATGATAATACTGATGATATGAAATAACAACATGTAGAATGCTCCCATTGACTTGACTATATATGTAAAAGTAAGAATGGTCTTTTTATTATATGATGCCATACAAGTAATTCCAAACACTTGTAATAATGTACACACACATGCACATATTCATACACACACATGCACATATTCATCCTTGTTCTATATGTCCGAATTCTTCTATAGATGCGAAAATTAATATGATTCGCTTTGTATATCTAATTATTTGACCTTATTACCTCATAATAAAATGATATAATAGTTAGGTGCATCTTTCACTTGGAGATTTATTAAATAAATGAGAAATTCTATTTGAATAAAATGTAAAATTTGGAAGCCCTTCTTAGAAACCTTATAGGGTTTGACCTTTTATCCTATTTTCATAATAGATCACTAGAATCCTTAATTTACTAATCCTATGAGATCCTGCTAAACATATTGGACAACAACAACCTTAGATAGACCAAGTGAACATTTTGGGAAATGTAGGACATGACAACACTAGTTATTTTCTTACACATATTGAATACTGTTAGAATATGATTCCCTTATGCTCAAGAGTCCAAATCATAAGCATTTTGAACATCAAGATAAGATTGGACCTTGGCCTTGTTCTAGCCGAACCATACCCTTGTTTAGGACTTAAATCAAGCCTTGAAGTGTGGCTACACCTCCCCCCCTTACCCTAGCCATGAGTGATTGATAAATAGAAAAATGTGCATTAATTAGATTGTTAGGAATGTGATTTTTATTGCATTTTATTTATTATGCATCGATTATTTTTCTACTTATCTGCACATTAGATCTAAATGCTCCAAGTTGTGTTTTTGTGACAAATTGTAATGGACTTGGAGAAATTCTGGATCAAGTGAAATCAATGAAGAGGAAAGGGGCCGAGATCTGCCTGTTGGCCCAACGAAATGGGCATTGGTCTTTTGAAGCCAAATGGCCCCATTAATTGGTGTTTGGTAATGAAGGGGAGATGGTCCTTTTTAACTTAATTACACCAGCCCATGAAGATGACCACCCACAACAATAGGCCATGAGGAATTGCAAGCGAATCCATGGATGTGGGAATTGGGCAATAAGTCTTGCTTAAGGGCCATGTTTGTAGAAATACTAAGAAGTGTTTGCATGGCATGGAAATTGGAAGAAGAAGAATTGGGAATAACAATTGAAAAGAGCACATTATATGTGCACACTCACTGCATGAGTATGAAAATCACGTGGCAATGCATGGTCACGTGTTGCGGTTTTACAATTCCATCTTAACTAGAGTTTGTTAGACAGTTAGATGAGAGGCAGTATAAAAACAATGGTTTGTAATCCTTTTAGTTGAGTTGAACAATTTTTTATCATTCAATAAGAGTAATCGTTTCCTTCAGTGTTCATCTTCCATGGAATAGCTCAAATTTTTTACATGGTATCAGATGTAAAATTCGTCTGATTCTGGAAATTCTGCTCCGATTATTCATCTAATTGCAACAATATCTTCACTGATCTGCTTGAATAATTTTGTTTCAAGCCATATTGAGTCTTTGATTTTGTGAATCGTCTCCAACTCCAGTAGTAACTGTGAGCTTCTATTTTTTCCCATGGCTCCTCCACGTAATCAAAATCTCGCAACTGGAAAAGAAGTCTAGCCTGCATTGACGACTGCTCATCCTCCTACGAGCGATCAAATGTCGTCTGCCTCAGGACCGATGCAAGCTGAACGCCCAGCTGATTCTCAGTCTACTCCAATTCCTACACTACGAGATACATATCCTCTTATGCTACATGGTTCCGATCATCCCGGTATGATTCTAGTATCACACCTCTTAAATAGCTCGAATTTTCTCCCTTGGAGTCGATCCATGCAAATTGCTCTATTGTCTAAGAACAAGCTTGTCTTCATTACTGGTAGTGTGCCTATACCCACAGATCCTACACTCTTAGATCAATGGATTAGAGCTGATAGCATGGTTAGGTCATGACTTTTAAATGCTATATCCAAAGAAATTAGTGAGTCATTTCTCTATGCTAAAGATGCTAAGACATTATGGGCAACAATCACCCGTCAGTTTGGGGATTGTAATGGTCCACACATATATCAGGTTTAACGAGACATAATCACCATATCTCAAGGCAATCAATCTCTTGTAATATATTTTAACAGATTGCACAAACTCTGGGATGAATTTAACCTGTTAAAACCAACACCTAGGTGTACTTGTGGAGCTTCAAGAGAATGGGATGAGTTTGAAATGAATGGAAAATTAATTCAGTTCCTCATGGGCTTGAACGACAGTTACGATGATGTTAGGAGTAACATCCTTGTTATGGATCTACTTCCGGATATTGATAAGGCATATTCGTTGGTTTGAGGGTTGAGAAACAAAGGTCTGTTCAATCCTCGTATCCAGAAAACACAGATAATTCTGCCCTTTTTACCAAGACTCATCAAGGCAGAGGACATTCACATAACACCAGGGGCTCACATACTGCTAATAGAGGTACAAAAGGCAGAGGTGCTCCAAGACGAACTAAAGAAGAAAGAGCAAAGTTAATATGTGAACACTGTCAAATTCCTGGTCATGAAATTCAAGAGTGCTTCAAGCTCAAAGGTTATCCGGACTGGTATTATAAACCAAAGAAACAAAGACATGCCAATATGGTTGAGACTCCTACAGAATGTGACTCAGTTTCTACTTCATCATCTAATAAACCGGCTGGGAATGTGTCTGAGTTATCTGCTCTTTTTCAGAAAGAGGTGGCGAAAGCTCTTGCTTCTCATAATGCACACACTCAATCTGCTGATTCTCCCACTCAATCCTTTACCAACATGGCAGACTGCACATCTCTTGGTAACTATAATTTTGCCTTCACCACTTTGGCAGATTTGACTGCTGACTCTTGGATAATTGATACAGGATGCAGTAAGCATATCTGTTACTTTGTCTACATTAATGACTAATATGGTTCCTCTCAGTTATCCTGCATTCATAACATTGTCGGATGGTTCTCAACAAAAAGTCACTCACATGGGCCAAGTTATAGTTTCTGATCATCTGATTCTCACAGATGTTTTTTTTTTTTACCCACATTCAAATTCAACCTTCTCTCTGTCTCACAACTGGCCTCTCAACTCAACATCCAAGCTAGCTTTAATGGTTTGGGTTGTGTAATCAAAGACATGGACAGGCAGCAAATAATAACTACAGGTAGTATGATTGGGAAGCTGTACATTCTTCAGATTCCTTCTACTTCTAGTAGAGTGATTGCATTTGGTCTTAATGCTTCTCACTACCATAAGATTTTTTATTCCCGGCACAAGAGATTTGGCCATGCAGCAATTTCCACACTCCAACACTTGGATTTCCTCAAACATCTTGGTACGCCACCTGTGATTGAGGCTCAAAAGGCTTGTGACATCTATCACTACTCCAAACAGACAAGATTACCGTTTCCCCGCAGCACCATTCACACTACCAAAGTATTAGAACTTCTTCATGTTGACATTTGGGGTCCGTATAACAGACCGAGCATTACCAACACACCATACTTCTTAACTGTGGTGGATGACTTTAGTAGAACTACATGGATCAGTTTACTACCCACTAAGAAACAAGCTGTCAAGGCTCTTGGCACTTTTCTCAGAATGATTCGTGTACAACTCTCACATTTTGTCCAAAATATCAGAACATATAATGGCTCCAAATTCCTCAGCCATGAATGTCAAGCAATGCTCTCTGATCTAGGAATCTGTCACCAAAGAACATGCTCCTACACTCCACAACAAAATGGTGTTGTGGAGCGCAAACATAGACATCTACTGGAAATTGCAAGAGCTGTTATGACAGAATCAACAGCTCCAAATTACCTCTGGCCGTATTCAATTCTTACTGCAGCATATCTTATAAATAGGTTACCCTCTTCCATTCTTGGTTGGAAATCACCATTTGAAGTAATGTTTGGGCAGTCTCCATCATATGACTTGCTGAAGCCTTTTGGATGTTTATGCTATGTCACGTATACTTCCCCTGATAAACATAAATTCTCTGCCAGAGCCATCAAAGGTATTATGCTTGGTTATCCCCTAGGACAGAAAGCCTACAGAATATTTGATATGTCATCTCACAAAATCATTGTTTCAAGAGATGTTGTATTCCTTGAAAGTGTTTTCCCTTATGCTTCACAAACTAATCCTCCATACACTCCTACTCTCCCCATTCCAATCCCTGACATTCCTACAGATGAAATACCTCATGCCAGGATCAATGCTAGACCTGCCCCGTCTGAAACAGGAAGTTGTCCTGCTAGTTCCTCACCACCTGAAACCTCTATTATAGTTCCTGATGAACTATCTAGCCAAGATCCACAACCCCTCAGAAGGAGCACTAGACAATCAACCAAACCTGCTTATCTTCAGGACTTTCACACCAATTCTCACATCCATGATGCTTCAGCTGAATCATTTATTCCAACTCCACAATTCTCAGCATTTATGTTGAATAACAAAGATGTTGTTGAACCCCAGAACTTCAAAGAAGCTAAAAAATATCCACAATGGATTTATGCCATGGATCAAGAGCTCCAAGCTCTTGAGAATAATCACACTTGGGATTTAACCGATTTACCGCCAAACAAACGGGCAATTAGCTGCAAATTGGTTTTCAAGACTAAACTGAAAGCAGATGGGACTGTTGATCGACATAAGGCACGATTGGTTGCAAAAGGCTACACTCAGATTGCTGGAGAAGACTTTCTTGACAGCTTTTCCCCGGTAGCTAAGCAAGTTACTGTTAGATTGCTTGTTGCAGTAGCTGTTGCGAAACAATGGCCACTACATCAATTAGACATCAATAATGCCTTCTTGCACGGCTATATTGATAAGGATGTGTATATGCAACCTCCTCCAGGATACAAGAAAGCCAAGCCGGGACAGGTATGCAAATTGATTAAAAGCTTGTACGGTTTGAAACAGGCGTCACGACAATGGAATAACCAATTCTGCTCTACTTTGATTCAATATGGTTTCATCCAATCTGCACATGACCATTGCCTTTTCACCTGGTCTTCTAACACTGATTTTATGGCTCTTGTTGTCTACGTTGACGATGTATTGGTCATTGGTAACTCTAATGATCATATTCATGCTTTCAAACAGTTTTTGCATAAGACATTCACCATTAAGGATCTTGGTCTGGCAAACTACTTCTTGGGTGTTGAGATAGCCCGCAATAATCGAGGTATTCATCTTTCTCAAAGAAAATACATCTCTGATATTCTGGATGATTGTGGTATGCAAGATTGCAAACCAACCTCTATACCTTTACCTCAAGGCCTCAAACTGACAGTAGATAGTGGCACTCTCCTTTTAGAACCTGAACAGTATAGACGTTTGATAGGTCGACTCCTATATTTGAACCTCACACGTCCAGATATTACGTATGGCGTGCAACAACTTAGTCAATTTGTACAGGCCCCCCCGTTCTGAGCATTGGCAAGCTGCTATTCATCTCCTACGATACTTGAAGGGTACATCACATCTTGGTTTATTTTATGGTGTAAATAATGCGTTCACTATCACCAGCTATAGTGATTCTGATTGGGGGTCTTGCCCGGATTCAAGCAAATCACTCACTGGTTATTGCATATTTTTAGGACACTGCCTCGTCTCGTGGAAGACGAAGAAACAGACAACTATATCCCGTAGCTCGGCGGAAGCAAAATACAGGGCTCTTGCGAGCACCACTTGCGAACTGATTTGGCTCAGCTACATCGCTTCTGACTTGCGCATTCCGATATCCATACCTATCACGCTCCTTTGTGATAATCAAGCTGCTATGCATATTGTGCAAAATCCCATTTTTCACGAACGGACAAAACACCTCGACATCGATTGTCACATCGTCCGCAACAAATACAAAGAAGGGTTCCTGCATTTAATTCATGTTCCTACGAAGCAATAGCTTGCTGATTTACTTACAAAACATGTTGGAGTATCACAAATTCGCCTTCTATTATCCAAATTGGGCATGATCTCCATCGCCCAACTTGAGGGGGAATGTAGAAATACTAAGAAGTGTTTGCATGGCATGGAAATTGGAAGAAGAAGAATTGGGAATAACAATTGAAAATAGCACATTATATGTGCACACTCACTACATGAGTATGAAAATCACGTGGCAATGCATGGTCACGTGTTGCGGTTCTACAATTCCATCTTAACTAGAGTTTGTTAGACAGTTAGATAAGAGGCAGTATAAAATAATGGTTTGTAATCCTTTTAGTTGAGTTGAACAATTTTTTATCATTCAATAAGAGTAACCGTTTCCTTCAGTGTTCATCTTCCATGGAATAGCTCAAATTTCTATAATGTTGGGCCTTGATTGGTTTAAAAGCCCAAAAGTTGTTTCTGTTTGTTTAATTTATGTTTTTATTTATCAATATTTTAGATATTAATATGACTGTGTAGCTAATTTAATTTTACCAGTTAGAAGGGATGTTGAACCCTACTCATGATTTTATATTAATTAATTCATAGTTGTGTTTCGATTTCTATCCAATGGTTTATTTGTGTTACTCGATTTTCAATTTATGAGATTTCAATTACTTGATTTGATAGGGCCTGTCAGATTAGGTCATTGATATGTTTATCGCTAGGGTTGGAATTGTACTCCGTAATTGTTGCAATTTTATATTCGCAAGTAGCAATTAATAATTAATTCGTTAGGGGTAATACAAAGCTAGGTCATCCGAATCGAGCTTGTGTATTCGGAGTCTAGTCTGACTTATTGTCTTAGTTATTAATGCATTTATTGAATTAAAACTAGAGAGCATGTTCTAGATTGTTAAATTAAATAACTTTGGCTAAAGAGCTTGTTTTAGTCAACTAGATCATCGGGTACAATTAGTTAATTAATTCACACTACGAGTAGGGGGGATATTGAACTAAGAACTGGTATTGATTAATAGTGATTAATTCGTATTATCTATTTATTTAATTATTTGAATTCTTTAGTTTATAATTGATTTATTAATTAGTTGAGTAGTTCGATATAAATCCAACCAATTCCCCCCAATTTAATTTTGCTTTGTTTAATAATTAATAATAGAAACGTAATTAATTTATCCGCTCCTTGTGGGATCGACTCTTGCTTGCCACTACTACTAGTTAATAGAAGTCGGATAAGGCATAATTTTGCGTGCTTCAACAACATGGCCAGTGATGAACCACCCCAATTACCAAACCATTCTATTATTTTATATGATTAAGAGTTAGTGCCCTCTTAGAAACATCCTAGCACACATACACTAACTCACATCTCACCCCATGCAACACTAAGAAACACACATTAGTTTTTTAGTCTATGCAACTCAAGATAGAGGATCACATGCAACATGCGATACATTATCTATAGATATACAAAGACACATATATTCGTATCAAATTACATATGCGGCGTTGGTGGGAGAACCATCACCGCCTAATCTATCCATCCAGAATCCAAGGCATATTGAGTTTCAGGTACAATTATAAGTTATAATTTTAAATATTCCATTTGAAATGTTTAAATATAATACTGATGATTTTAACTAAAATAACTCTTGGCACCAAATAAACTAAAAATCTACAAGTTCAATAAACATACTAAATTAATCGATGCTAACAAGATCATACCATTATGTGTAATAGAGGGAGAAATAGGCTCTGATCGTCGTCCATCACGTCCTCCATGCCCGCTATGTCCTCCTCTTGATGCAATGATGTTGTTCACTATTGTAGAAGACACAAAATTTAAAACTAAATAATTTAATCAATAGAAGATATTTAATGCCTCTATTCAAATAAGAATAAGATTGTAAATTACTTACCAGCTTGTGGTTCTACTGATGCAAGGGGTTCTACAAGTTTAGACACAAGTTAAATAATAAACAATTATAAATTAGCGATTTGTCAAATTTTAGTTATTTAAATTATACCAGAATGCATAGTAGATGGAGCACCACGAATTGTGCTACGTCTACCACGTGCTGCGCTCTTGCCAAATCCACCTCTTTTACCTCTGTGAGCCATATCAAAACTGCACATAAATTGAAGAATATAACATAAACCAATCTGGATGTAACACTCTAATAAAATATTATCAATTATTAATTGAAGCAACATTATACAAACAAACTATCTAACAAAATCATACATCACTATCATCATCGATATAATTTGAATCATCAGAATCGTCCTTTGCCTCAGATTCTATCGTTGTTTCATCATTAAAAAAAATTCTACCCTCATCGTCAATGTCCTCAGTATTCTCTAATGCTTCTTCACAATCATTAAGAATAATCTCTTCAGAACGGAGGTTTATCACCACATCGTGAGATAGATTTATTGGGTCCACATCTTCTCGAACCAACGGAGATGTGTCATCCACCTCATCTGCTGGATGAAAAGGTGGTAGTTCACTAGAATCTTCCTCTTGAAATACATCGCTGCTCACATTCTCTTCATTATCACGTTCAACTACTTCATAAATATTACGATGATTTACTTTTTGTACGACCATCCAATTCTTTCCCCTAGATCGATCATTCAAATAGAACACTTGTTGAGCTTGTGAAGCCAAAATAAATGGTTCTTCCGCATACCATTCAGATGTAATATCAATTGATGTCAAATTATTATCCACAAATATCCTCTTTCTTCTTGGATCAGTATTATACCACTTGCACCGGAACATGAACACCTTTCTTTGAAGGATGAAATCCAACTCAAATATTTCAAGTAAAACACCATAATAAGTGATATCACCATTCTCGTCATCACCCCATGAACAAACCCCACTACACTGTGTCTTAAATTTATCGTCACTCTCTTTACAACGAAATCTAACTCCATTCGTAATGCAACTATTCCAAATAGTATATCGATCATTTGGAAATTGTGACAATGCATATATGTCATCGGTTGCTTTGGCATCAACATTTACTCTAAGGATAGCCATCTGTAGACAACTAATATTAGATATAATAATTTAACATTATTCTTAAAAATTCACATGTAATATGTCTACCTTATCCTTAAACCAAGAAGGAAATTCATGTTTTTGTATAGAATCAATATCTTCTTCTCACACATTTCTTGATCGCAAAAGTTCCTTATGCTCACTACATTAAAGCATTAATAGAATACATCATTTAGAAACAAAAAATACAATAAGTATATTAAAAAAAGTTATTCTGCCTAATACTCACCTTTTGTAATCATCGAGTTCATCCCCGCAATTGTTAAGAAGATACCAATGCACTATATGGCTGTAAGCCCCCAACTTTCCAAAATTTGGAGTCCCCAATGTACGAACTTTATTATTGAACAACTCCATCATATATTCAGTGTTACTTATATCCCAATTACGCTCAACACGTATATATCTCGTCTCGGTATCATGTAAATAACGAGATAAGAATGTAATAGCCTCATCAACAACATAAGCTTCAGCAATAGACCCTTCTGGGTGCGCAAAATTACGAACATAACCCTTATATGTACCCATACGACGCTCAGGAAAAAACATCCATCTATGACTAACCGACCCTCCCAATAATGCTTGTTCTGGTAAGTGCACACATAAGTGAACCATGACGGTGAAGAAAGATAATGGGAATATCTTCTCAAGTTTACACAGTAATATAACAATCCCATTCTTCATATCTTCAATCTCGCTTACATATAGAGTCTTTGAACATAATTTTTGGAAGAATTGACAAAACTCAATTAGTGCGACACGTATTTTCTTTTCTAAGAATGGAAGAATGGCGACGGGTAGTACTTTTCGAAGTAATACATGACAATCATGTGATTTCATTCCTCCAAGTGTGTTAGAGTCAGTTACACACCGACTTATGTTGGATGCATATCCACCTAGTAAACGCACAGACTTGATAAAATCACAAAACTCTTTCCATTCTGTTTTACTCAATGTGTAGTTGGCATGTGGTTTCTCGAATTTACCATTTCTTTCCCTTACCCACAACTCTTTACGAATGTTAAGATCTTCTAAGTCGAGTCGTGCCTTTATAGTATCCTTTGACTTAGCGGGATCATTTAATAAGGTTCCAACGATATTATCACCAAATATTCTTTTCTATATGCATGACATCTAGATTATGACGCATCAAAAGCTTTGACCAATACGGAAGTTCAAACAATATACCTTTTTTAGACCAATTCAACTCATCAACACCGCATTTACGTTTTCTATCCTCATTATTAGGTGCTTTACCAGGAGTGCAACTAGGTACCCTCTCTAATTGCGATTAGATATCCTCACCAGAAAATTGACGAGGGGGCCCCCTTCTTTCTGGTTTTCCATCATACTCTGTGCTCTTCCGCCATGAATGTGTAGCATTTAAAAAACATCGATGCCCTACATAACTTTGCTTTCCTCGAATCCTTTTTGAACGGGTGTCTTCTAGGCATATTGGACATGCCATTTTACCCATAGTACTCCATCCAGACAAGTAAGCATAGGCAGGGAAGTCGTTAATTGTCCACATAACTGATGCGCGAAGAGTGAAATGTGATTGATAAAATGCATCATATACCTGAACCCCATTACACCATAAAACCTTCAGTTCATCTACAAGTGGTCTTAGGAAGACATCATAGTCTTTACCAGGGGACTTTGGCCCAATGAATCAGCAATGTCAAGAAGCAATTACTTTTATGCATTGTACACCAAGGGGGCATGTTATAGGGCATCAACATAACTGGCCACATACTGTAAGCTGTTGTCATGTTGCTAAACGGATTGAACCCATCAGAAGCCAACCCCGTTCTAATATTTCTGGAATCTGCTGCAAAGTCGGGGTACAACTCATCAAAATGTTTCCAAGCTTTCCCGTCAGCAGGATGACGTAACACTCTAGGCTCTTCCTTACGAACTTCTTTATGCCACCGCATGTCTCTAGCTGTATGTCTTGAAGCATACAACCGCTTCAAACGAGGTGTGATAGGGAAATATCTTAGCCTCTTATATGGAATCGAGTTACGAACATATCGATTACTTCTACAAACTGGACACACAATCGCATTTTTTTGTTCTCCATAGAATATAGCACAATCATAACGACAAACATCAATAGCTTTGTAACCTAAACCAACTTCGCAGAGAAGCTTTCTTGTGTCACAATAGCTTCCCAGGCAATTATTACCTTCTGGAAGCTCTTGATGGAGTAACTTCAGTAACATCTCAAAAGAATTATCACTCCACTTGTTCATGACTTTTATATTCATCAACTTCACGACAAAAGATAATGTCGAGATCTTACATCCCTGGTATAAAGGATTATTTAGAGCTTCATATAGCTTCTCATGAGGTCCCTCTCCATAAACCGGTTGATGATTCTCAATGACATCGTCCATTGGTCCCGTATTGAAAAAACGACCAACAAAAGCATCATCCAAACCTACCCTCAAGCCATCAAATTCATTATCAATAAAATCCTCATTCCCCACATCTTCCTCATCAAGTTCCTCCTCACCATGATGCACCCACCTTGTGTATGAGTCATCTATTCCTACACTAATAAAATGTGCTCGAATTGTATCTATATTTTGGAACCTCGTATTCAAACAATTGACACAAGGGCATAAAGCTGACCCCGTGGAACTCAACCTCCCTTTGGCAACATTTATAAACTCATTTATTCCTGCCATATAGTCGGGTGATAAACGGTTCATAATCTTTACCCATTGATGATCCATGTTTAGCATGTATAATGATCTAAAGAAATATAATTACAATTTCAACATCATGTTGGAGCTTAGATAAAATTCACTATTAAACTAAAACTAGTATTGGAAGAAACATGTGATAACTATTGTAAATAACAACCGTACAATTTTCATATCAAGGAAAAAAGACACTACTAGCCAGTGACGGAGCCAAAAATTTAATCAAGGGGCCCAACTATAATGTTAAAATAAAATAATATGTATTAATTTTAAATTAAAAATATAATAATGATTAATAATAATAATTATTATATTTATATAAAGACAATAAATTAGATATATATTACTAAATTCACTTAACCAGATAATCAATTATATAATTCAATTATATGTCAATCAGGTTTTTTAGCCAAAATATGAAATATTGACTTCATAATTTAAAATGACTACTAATAGTAAAAAAAATTATAAGAAAATCGTTATGGAAAAATAATCAATGAAATATTAAGTATAATTTTTTTTTCTAAATATTGTTTAAGCTTAAAGGATTTTTTTCCACAAATCTTCATATGTTACATTTAGTGTTGTTTTAAAATTGCTCCTATAACAGTTACCTATAAATAATTAATTTACGTATGTGAAGCTCTATGTGTGTGTATCTTATAGTTGTGTAAGTTGTAAATAAATACTAATATAGCTATATTCAATCAAAATACACTAATTTAAGGTGATACATTTAGTAGGAGATAATCAATTAAAACATAGTTACTTTTTTAGGGGTGGACTTTTTAATTTTTTATCTAATTAAAGTAAATATATGTAAATTATAAAACACCCTACAATTTTTTTTTTTCCTTAAATTTGAGAGAGGCCCCAAGAACCCTCTTGACCTCCATGTGGCTCCGTCCATGGTACCAGTATGAGTATTCATTGATCTATATTTTGGAATGGTATTTTAATGATAAAAAACTTTCCAATAGAAAATCGAACAAGAAAATATATACTTCAAAGTTAGAAAATAAGTAAATTACCTTCTTATCCTGAGCTTCTACTTCTTCAACAACTCCGACTTCACCTTCGTCAGGGAAACACACTGATATTCTTTTACCTAAACTAAAATTCGTATAAAAGAAAGACATGAGAAACAAAAATAAGAATAGTTGACTTCCACATGTAAAATAAATAAATAGAATCCCAAATAAATCAACACAATTTCCATATTCAGAATGATAAAAATCATAATGAGAGTGATCCGAAATTATCGACCAAAATAACAATAATGAGTGAACCCAACACCACCATTTAATTTCTATTAAGCTAAATCAATAATTATCACAACAGAAGCTGCCAGCAAATTTGCAGCAAGCTACAAATGACACCACCCATTTAGTTTCCATTCAGCTAATTCAGTTTTTTACAAAAACTCAGGATGTAACATTTAATACAGTCCCATTAACTATTTAATGCCACAAAATTAACATTTACGGGGAAATACCCATATATCACATAGGAAGAATTGCAAGATAAAAATAAAAATAAAAATTAAAAAAAAAAGTGCTTATCCAGGTTTGAGAATAGCTTATCTTGGGTGGGATGGGGGGATAACTATCCAATGAGTTATCCTGATTTTTCCGGGTTATCGCGGGTAAAATGGATAACCCGGAATAAGGGATCTGTGAAAGTAAACGTAGGATAACCCAGGATATAATTGTCTTATCCTGGGTTATCCTACCTTATCCCGCGAAGTAAATGAGGCCTAAATAGACTAGATTGAACTGACTTAATGTAGGTTAGGTCATAGGTCCCTGTCGGATAATCTGACACATTCTCACGCTACTTGTGATATATAGTGTAGGGACTCAAAGTTTAGTGATGCTTACTCTTATAATTGAAAGCAATAGACCAAACAAAAAGCTTAAAATCCTTTATAACAACCCAAACTTGACCTTCCAGATTGTCCCTTACACGCCTATGTGTCATCCTTCCAGAATACAATATTTCTTTTGGAATGGAAACGGAGTTGTGATTTCCCAAAAACAGAACCGGCTGATATGATAAGAAATGGGGAGGGAGCCTAATTTTTTTAAAATTTTGGGTCCAATCTTATCCTTAATAGGCCTAATTTAAAAATTCTATTTTTTCACCCCCAAAACCTATTGTCCTGTTTTTGCAATACCCCTCTTAACTAGACATGGCAAGATTTGCAAGGAGGACAGAATATGCATATATACTCTGCATCTATTTTTACACAAACTTCAAATACTAGTTATTGGAAAAGATATGCTCATATCTTTATATTCTTGGTATCGCAACTACTCCCTCCGTCCCATCCTATTTTACACGTATGAAGTGTCACGTATAATAAGAAAAAGCTCTTTTTTGTTTTCTAATTAACTTTTCTAAAGGTGAAGATTGACGATGGAGATTATGAGAGAAATTTCATTTTTAAGTGTCAAATGTTAGCACTCAAGCCAACCTGCATTATTTATGCAAATTGCTAAAATTGCAAAACAAAAGTTTGCAATTCAAAACTTAAATGGTGACTCATGTAGAAGATAAATGCTAGATATACATAGGCTTAATTAGCCGCATACAAACAAACCAAAATTTGAGTTATTAAGACATAAAGACAATATTCTAATTCTGTTGGGTATGCAAGCTTTCAATTCTGGAATATTATAAGAAATCTTAGGATTTGAACCCTTCTAATTCTGTTGGGTAAGCAAGATTTCTTTTAAACATTATTATGAAGATTTAGTTTCAATCCTCAACTTTAATAATGTCTGACCAATCATTACTGGTAGTCTAATATGAAAGCTACAAATTAATCACTTTTTTATGTGATAAATGTTCAATTATACCAACAGTCTAATAAGAGAACTGATATATATTAGCATCCATAGTAATAAATAATCACAAAAATTATCTATTAAACTTCAAATTCAATTCCAAACAAAGATATACATCAAGATTCAACACACAATTTAAGAAAGTAAAAATGAGGAGACGGGAAAAAAACATTAGCAGGCAAGAATCGTGTAGCGCCTAGACGGTGTATAGTCGGAGGAAGAAGGAGACTTTTAGAACGAAGTTGATAAAGGATCAAACCTTTAATCTGCACCATGTGTGAATGGAATCAACAAATCAAACTCCTCTATCTTGTTGAAATACAAAGTACCAAAGACAGTAATAAGGGGCAATCTTAGAATTTGACAATTCAAGAAAGGTAAAAGCATTGATAAGTCAATCCAAAATCACCTTATTAAACTGATCATCAAAACGATTTTTTGGTTACAACCTAAAGTTCTAAAAGATATGGCCATGAACAAAATGATGATCATTCTCATCAATTACTCATCAAATCTACATACCTACGAACAATATAAAATTAGTAATCTGCGCTCACCAAAACTCGTCGAAACACTTTTCAAACTATAACAACTGATCCTCTTACACGAGCACTTCAGGCAAATAATTTACACATACTTTCAAGGAAGGAGATCTGGTCGTCTTGGTACTCAATGACCAGACGAATCCGCTCAGTTGAAATTAACCAAAATAGTTGAAATGGAAAATTCAATTCACACAGCTTATAGTCTTCTTATTAAAAAAAGTTTACAGGAATAAATATTGAGGATCTAGTTCAAACATAAAAAAGCTGATCCAAGATTAAGAAAGATAAGAGGAGTTCTTTTTCTTTTTTTCCAAATATAACTTAACCGATATAAACGATTTGAGGATCCTAATATAAACAGATTAAAACCAATAATAAATAGAAAATCACTGAAGGAATCGGACCTCTAGTCTGAACCGTTGTCAACCCATTGAAGGAGCACGCACAATTGTAAGATTGTCATCACCGACGAGTTTTGTAGTAGAGAAAAATTAGAACAATGATGTAGAATACAGAAGCCCCAAATTAAAATCAACATCAAGAGGGAAAATACTATGCAAATTAGAACACAAACCAATCTGTCAACCTAACCTTCGCTGATGCTGTTATAGCTGGAGGTTCACGCTCAGATTATTGTGAAACCCACGCCGCAGTTGCTACAGAGTTTACACGCTGGAAAAGAACTTTGGGATTTTCTTTTGTAATCCAAGATATGTTTAAACGTTTATGCCGCGTATAGCTGGAATGGGTTAACCGGAATATTTAGAGAAATCCCTTTTTTCCCTCGAACCAAAAGAAAAAAAAAAAAAAACTGATAGGATTTTATAATGCCATGAAAAAAGGAGAAGTTAATATTTGTGGAGATCATGTTGTTACATGAATATGCCATGTAATTTTTTTAAATAAAAATATATCACAAATATTATCTTTTTAGCCACACATTTTAATATTGGTAAATTATATGTAGTAGAATGTCTTATCTTTACCCACAAATTAGCTACAATTATAAATATGTGTGGCTAAAAATTATTAATCACAAAGGACACGTCAGCATTAGAATGAAAATATTGTATCCGATGATTTCTAAAAAATAGAGGGATTTTTCCCTCCCCATAAAAATGTTACTAAAAATCAATAGCCACACATCATATTTGTGGCTAGAAAAATCCATTTGGTTTATTTCATTCCCCACATATTTCTAAAGTATGTGTAAGTAAATGCCTACACATTTGTTGTGTGGCTAATATATGTGTGGGTAAAACCTGAATTTCTTGTAGTGCGTTCTTTTATATGTTTATCTTTATATCCGTTTTAATCACTGAATTTGGACTGGCCATCTAGGTTTAGTAATCTCGTTTAACAATTCTGCTTCGAGAGAAGGGGTTTGTTATTAGACGTACGATATAGAGCGCAGTTGTCTATGACTGTGTAGGCATAGGTTTATGAGCTTTTTGGAGTTTCTAGGATTAATTGACTCGAGAGGGTAATTGTCTTAGTTAATCAACGATTTAATTACTTCGAGAGGAGAATTAGGTTAATATTGTGCCGCTTAATAAACACTAGATCGGTTAAAATCAATAAGTTAATTCTAATCATCATTGGAATAAATATTCTGAAATCGATACCCTAGGATGCCGTTTATCCTTGATTGTTAATTATTCATGGTTCCCAAGTTTGAATTCATATTTAATTAAGTATTTTAGTCAGTAAAATCAATCTTTTCGGAATTAGTATCTAGTTAGGATATTCCTAGAATATTGAGGTATCAAACTACCTAAAAAACCTATTCCTTGTGGGATCGACCTTGATAATCATTACTACACCTACATCCGTACACTTGCGGAACACTAGGTTAGAAACTGACGTGTCACTAACAAATCAAATAAGAACAGTGATTTCAAGGCACCTTTTTCCGGGGAAGGGGAACAGTCTCAGAACTTGAATCAGACTCCGTCCGGGCACAGCAAGAGGTGGTGCAATCCTTCCTCCTCTTAACTCGAAGAGAGTATGGCCAGACTAATGGAACTGCGCACAGTGTGTGCAAAGCTGATATAGCTTAGGAGCACAAGATGATTCATCAGAAGACATGGCTTTATAAGTCGATAAAAAAATTTCAGTCAACAAACCCTAAAGCGAAACCTACCACATTACAAACACATTACAGACACAGTACAACATTTAAATCCAATTCAACGCAAATAAAGTCAAGTTTCGAATCAAAAAGCAGTAGAAAGTGATGCATGTAGCAGAGATTCTCTGCAAATGTAGAAAAGCCAGAAATCACGTTAAAATAAAGCATTCATTTTGAAGGGGGAGCAGTGAAAATGGCCGTTGGGGCCATTAATATCTATCAAAGAGGGCCCTTCTTAGGCCCTAGTTTCAGATCTACACAAACTGAACACGAAAGTAGTGAGATTTGAGATCTTGTACATCCACAAAGTAATAGAGGAGAACGAAACCACAGAAGAGAGAGAAACTCATTAGAGAAGACGGTGGAGAGGAAGGGGTAGTCACATCCCCTTTCTCTCTCCAAACGTGGGGTGTGGCAGAGTTTATGACAGCGGCTGAGTGTGAGGGGGGATGGTGATATATGTCCCCCCGACCCTAATATACCAGCCTCCCCAAGCCGGCCCAAAATAAACATAGGTTGGGTTGGCCCAACCCCAACCAAACATCACCTTATTAGAACATGTTGGAACCTTGCATGTTTGTGTAAAAATCCAAGCCATTAAATGTAGTTTGTATGTGTAAAGCTCTTGTGATAATCTTGAAGTAGTTAGTGATGATACATGCATGCAGTGGCGGATCTAGGAATTATAAACAGGGTATGCACAATTACCTTGAAATACTAAAAAAAAATCATACAATTCAAAAACGGAAAGCAAGTCCTGATAACGAAATAGTATAAATAAAATATATAGTATTAAGAATTACAAACAAAACAATCTTTAACTGATGAAAGATTACAGTTGTTCTCGCCGAGGTCTCATACTTTGGAAGCAGCGCAAAATGTCATCATTGCTTATTTTTAGAAACACATCTCGCTCAATATAAGTAACTAAGTAATCATTCATAAATTGATCTCCGATGCTATTTCGCAGCTTGTTCATCACATAAGTCATCGCTAAAAATGCTCTTTATACACTTGTTGTTGCCACATGAAGGATCAACACCATCTTTATAAGCATGTAGACAAGACAATATATTTCATGCTTATTTGTCTCAACAAGTTTCGTGGAGAGTTTCCCAATATCTTTCAAGCCCTGAAATCTATCATCTCTTCGCATATCGTAAATGAAAGTATCGAGCTCGTCCTCAAGACACAACAAATGAACACTTGAAAATTCATCAGGATAAAATTCAGCTAGTCTAAGCAATTTTGATTTGTCAAAAGAAGAGAAGGCGTTGACAGGAGTGAAGCAAGTCATACAAAAGAGCAACTCTGTACTTACCTCATCGAACCGATTGTTAAGCTCCTGGAGTTGCAAATCAATTATTTCAACAAAAACATCAAATCGATAATGATGAAAATATGTAATGTCTTGCTTTCCACGCCTACGATTCTTCCTTCTTCGAGGAACATACTCACCATCCATTTTAGGAACATCAATAAAATTTTTGCCACAAAAAGATATGACTGAATTGAAGAGAGATTCCCATCCATCTTCTCTCATATGTAGTAGCCGCTCTTTAGTTAGCTTCACAAGCGATATTGCATTAACAATGTCTTGATCATTCTTTTGCAATGCAACATTCAACTGATTTGCTACTCCAAATACAATCTTCATCAAGTGCACCATAAGAATAAAGTCAAATGACTCAAGTGCATAACTAACACCATCGGCTTTTGCACGATCATCCGAAGTCTGTGGATTGTTATAAATCATTTCAAGTACCTTACGAATTGCAGGATACAAAGCAATGACATTCACTATCAGCTTATAATGAGATCCCCAATGAGTATCACTGGTCTTCCCATCCCATATCTTGATTCAACCCTTTCCCACTTTCAATTTCACCATCTTCAAATGCTTTTGCAACCATTTCAGCTTGAGCTTCTTTAAGCATTTCTTGACGTTTACAAGAGCCTCTAACAATGTTCAACATATTAGAAAGAGTTTCAAATAACTAACCACAATCATCGTTCCTTTTTGAAATTGCAACAAGTGTTAGCTGAAGTTGATGTGCAAAACAATGGATGTAATATGATGCTCGGGTTTCTTTCCTTATTGAAGCTTTTAGACCATTATTGTCGCCCTTCATATTGCTAGCCCCATCATAACCTTGCCCACGAATTCTAGATGGACTCAATGAATGCTCCGAAAGTACATAATAGATTGCATCTCTAAGAGATAAAACGGTAGTACCCTTAACATGCACAACACCAACAAATCGTTCTACTATTGCCCCTTCTTTATTAACCTAACGTAAACAAAAAGCCATTTGCTCTTTACAAGACACGTCACGAGATTCATCTACTAATATCGCAAAGTGATCTTCACCCAACGCCTTCATAATGGCCTTAGTTGTTTCCTTCGAACAAGAATTGACGAGATGTTTTTGAATTGAAGGAGCTTTCATTTGATTATTTCCCGGTGCATTTCTAACAAAACCTTTTCAACATCATCATTTTGACTGGCATACCACTTCAAAAGTTCAAGAAAATTCCCTTTATTAAAGGATCTTTCATTCTCATCATGATCCCTAATTGCCAATCCTTGACGTAATAGAAATTTCAAACAATCAAGTGAAGCGGTCAAGCGAGTCCGGTACTCTTTCCTAGCTTGTGGAGTTTATTGAGAAAAAGAATTATTAATTGATGATTTTGGATCAACTAAGGCTTCAAACTTCTCTATACATCGATTATGAACACTTTTAATCTTACCAATGTGCTTAGAAAGAGCACATGGTCTATTCCAACCTCTAAAACCACTTCTAACAAAAGCATCATGCCCATCACCATCCCAAATACCGACATCATCTTTAAATAAATAACAAACAAAACAAATCCCAACATCCTTTTCAATGCTATACTCAAGCCATATATACCTGCCAAACCAATAAGGATTAAAACGATGCATTTTACCTCCAATCTTTGTTTGAGGAAAATCATGACCGTGTGGCTGACAAGCTTTTCTTTGAATATACTCTCCCCTCACTGCATTTTGATCACTTGGGTGATAATCAAGAATTCTTTTCCTTTTCCCTGGATCATGTGGGAGAGAGTTAATGTCAAATTGACATTCTCTTTCTCTAATTGGAGCAGTAGTGGTCTCTGGACATAAAATAAGTATTTTACTTGAACCATTTTCACTTTGATGTACAACAAAAAATGATGAAGAACCCTCTTGTGTCTTTATTTTCTTATTATAATATGATTCTAAAGTACTAGTCTTCATTTTGTTCTAAAGTACTAGTCTTCATTTTGTTGAAACCCAATCAGGTCTAGAAAAATGTAACATACATCCACAAAGTTAGGATAAACAATATGCATTCCCCAATAAAAGTTAGTAACAGAAACAAAAAAGAAAGATTACACAATTAACTTCCACTAAAATCCCCAAATAAATACTAGTAACATAACACCAAATTAAAGAAATGATAAACAAACGTATACCCAAAATCCCAATAAGAAAAATAACATAAACTTAAAAAGAAAGGGCAACAAACTTGCATCAAAATCCCCACAAAGGATTGTAACATACATCTAAAATCTAAAAAAAAAAAAAAAAAAAAAAAGAGGGATAAAAAATTCCACCAAAACCCTCATTCCGAAAGCCTAGACAATCATTTAATTCATGTGATATTAACCATAAACTCTTAGAAATCTAAATACAAGTTGAATTTCAATAACAATAATAAAGAAAAGAAAAAAAAAAAGAGTAGAAAATTTTCTTACCAGAGTTGAGTGACTGAGTGACCATTGACGAAAAGGAAAAAATTAAGGAAAAAGACTGTGAAGAAGGTGTACTGTAAGTTTTTAACTTTTAAATCTAACTAGACAAATTTGTATTACCATTATTAAAAAAAATAAAAAATAAAATTGGTTTAAGTAAATAGTGGCTCCGCCACTTTTTTGAATTGTTAATTACTTCATCACAAGTTAGTGCGTATGGTGGGGCCCATCCACTACAATATAATTTAATTAATAATTTTATATCTTAAAGTTTTGTGAATGAAGAACAGATATGAGATATATAATATATGTACTATTTTTTTTTTTCGAAAAACAGGGTATGCACATGCATACCCTCTTCCTTTTGTTCGTCCGCCACTGCATGCATGTAGAGGTTTTTGACGTGTGGTGAGGATGACATGTAAATATGAAGGGAGTATGATGTTGTTACCATGTGTAGTTGCATGTTTCATTTTAAGGAGTGTGAGATGGTTTAATGTAAGCATGCTAGAAGTAGAGTGTATGGCACAAAAGAAGTATTTTGAATGGATTGTGGCGTATGTGATATTTATGTTTGAATACATTGCGTTTGAGTAGTGTGATATGTTGTTTCTTGCATATAGTGCTAGATGGTTAAATGTGGTTATAACATATATGAAACTTTGTTGAATGTATGTGTGTGTATGTATGTTGAATATTTGAAGGGAAATCGTGCATGGTATCAAAAGGGGTATATATATGTGATTTTTTGCGGTAAATCTTTGTATTGTAAAAAATGTGTTATATGATGAGTGTTGATGACTTGTTATATTTTGGACCTCAGAGATTTTTAGGAAGTCCTAATTGGATGACTAAACCACTTAGATTTGGGATTAGGGGGTTGTGAATTAGCAGATTAGGAAGGTATGACTTAGTAATCCCTTTGAGAATCTTTCGACAATTTAGGGAAATTATCCTTGAGGAATGATCAAGTAAATTAGAACTAGTAAGCATAGTATTACAAAGGATTGATTAATAAAAAAGGGACGAAAATGATAATAAAATAAATTAGATGTAGTGCTCAACTCACTTTCCATTGAAATAAGTTGCCACTTACTTAACTGCTCATTTTTTTCTTTTCTTTACTTGCTTAATCTTAAGTATATCGTACTTTTCTTCTTATCATACTTAACATCTCAACATATTTTCTTACACTTACTCTTTTAACTCTTTTCGGAGTTACGTAGCGGAAGAGAAACTCGTAGCCTACGCTTTCCTGAACAGAAAGTCGCACGTAAATAACATAACAAGATACATTAACATAATTTCTCTGTCAGTGATTAGTAGTGAATAATATGCTAAGTTTCTGTACAACAAAATAGCGACCGACCTAGTGACGGAATTATAGCGACATATACCTTTCAACTGCTAAATATTTACTTTGAATTGTATCAACGTAAAACACAACTATAAATATTTAATTCAAAATGTATTAATGTAAAACATGGCGACATATATGGTAGTCGCTAAGTACTGATGGAATTTTAGTCGGTAATCTAATGAAAAATAATATTAAATAAAAAATGTTATTAAAATAAGTAATAAATTAGTCAACGATTAAAAATGAAAAGAATGAAACCCTAACCCCTAAGCCATTTACCCAACCCCGCCTTTGTCGTGTGCTCCGCCGTTTACCGTCAATCTTCTTCTTGCTTCGAAGTCCATCAAAACTCATTTCATGATACAATCCCTTATGTTGCGAGACAAGAATGATACATCATCTTTTTTTAAAGCACTTTAACCTTTCTACAAGGTTAAGGATGGAGAAGGGGATTACCAATTAGAAAATCTCGACTCTATTGATACTACTCCCCTTATGCATAGCTCGATTGGTACTACGTTAACCGAGGACACGGTGGAGCGGATGGACAATGATATTACACAGGTTCAAGATATTTTATTTTTGAAGATGAAGAAAGGAGGATGAATCTATATCGGTTATAGAGATGGTGAAGAATGCGAAGGAGGGAAGAGTAAACAAGCTTGTACAAGAGGATGACATAGTCCAGGTGGCTGATTTGTTCATCCAGAGATTTCATCATCAGATTAGATTGCAGAAACGCCTCTATGAGGAGGAAAAAGAGGGGACTTCGGATTAGGTTGCATCTCTCTCTCTCTCTCCCCTCCCCCCCCCCCTACATCTCTCTCTTTCTCCTCCTCTTGATGACGGCGACCCTTGTTCCCTCCACGGTCCTCTTTTTCCCCTGCTGTAACTGTTTTTCAGATCAATATTTTGCCATGACAACATGGACCAGTCGTCTAGGGAGGCTATTCTTACGAATCTCATCAAACAATATTTATGGCTTCTCCCTCATACTGTGGGTAAGGTTTTCAAATCTCCTGATCTCTCTTTGCAAACCCCCCCAGTATCTCTATATGTTGCGCGAGACCCACGCCACCATCATACCCATGTCACGACGTCTGATGCAATCTCTACCGGCACCTTAGGGTTTTCGAAAATGCATGTTTCTGCAAACCCTAATTCACAACAGTGTTTTGGCTTACAAGATTCTCTCTCCAGGCCTGCACTGCAACACTATCCTAGATGGTCATCATCCCTCACCAAGGCTAGTTCTTAGCCGCAACAACTTCTATCTTCCAGCGCTATAACTTTCGAAAAACCTATTGATTATTAGACATCAAACCTTATGTCGGATTCCTCCGTTATGCTACCTCTAGATGAGGTATTCTACCTCTGCCTTTGATGTTAGTCCTGATGCCAGGGCCATCTCAAATACCGGCTGTGATCTTTGGCTCCATATCTGTGTCGGTTTCGGTTATTGGAATTTCTCCCCTGGGGTCGGATCATCCGTCTATATTGAATACGTCGCCATTGGATAACACCTCATGGAACTCTTGTGTTGATGCTGTTAGAACCTCATAAGCGGCTAATGAGAATAGGAGTGATCAAGCCCCACGTCCCCTTCTGCACCAACCGGCTCTATCTGCCCAACCTAAAGTTCGAGGTAACATAATCTCTATTATTGTTGATGAGGATGAGCATGTTAAGTACTTCCAAACGTTTACTTTGAATGGTCGTTTATGGTATGTGAAAAAAGAAAAACCTTGGTCTTGAACATAGTTGAAAATGATCTTAGATAAATTGTGGCAACCAAGCAAATCATGGAGTATATTTTCATTGGGTTTTAGATACTATAACTATCAATTTTTGTAAGAGGCTGATAGGGCAAAAGCTTGTAGTCGTAGCAATTTAACGTTGAAATCTGGAAATTTGAGATTATTCCACTGGGTCCCTGACTTTAATCCTTACAAGGTGAAGACATATGTCGCTCAGGTTTGGTTAAGGATTTACTAGTTACCTCTAGGATATTAGTACAAGTCTTTGATCTTGGACATCGGTAGTGCAGCTGGCAATCCGTTACAATTGGAAGATAGAGGCTTAGATAGTACCTTTCGCCATTATGACAGAGTATTAGTTGAAGAGAATTTTAAACAGACATTGCCATAGGGTATTATAGTGGAAAGACATGGCCATTGCTCGTTTTTATCACTATATTATGAGAATTGTTTAGACATCTGCTCCCACTGTCAGGTTATTGGTCATCATTAGGATCAATATCGCCAGAAACAGAAAGAGGGACCTTCATCCTTGAATGTTCCTCCTCTTAAAGAAGATAATGTTTGACAACGTTCTAAATCCCGAGGACGCTTGAAGAACAAACAACAAAATAATTAGAAGGAATATAGGCCGAAAGCGGTGCCCCCTTTGGAAAATGGCAATACATCATCTGCTGCTTGTACGCCTTCTTCCAATGTTCATATCTCTACTTCAAGACACCCCAGGATCCTTTTGTGGCATCGTCGTCACATGTCTCTTCGATGAATACCATGCCTACTTCTTCGGGTTCCACTTGCATTTCCTGGAGTGCTATTATCCCTTTGTAGGATCCTAGTCTATCGGCACCTGATGGAGTGATTCTTGATGTTGCTCCATTGGCATTTTAAGACCCTATTATTTCTCGGGATGATGTTCATCACATACAATCCATGCAATTCCCTCGGCCTCCATACCACCTCGTCGCCATCCATCTATGGAAGCCGGTGCTCATAGTACGAACACGGCTTACTATACTCTACACTCCAGTGAACATAGTGGGGCGATGAAGACTATGAATTTAGTTGCAAATAAAAATGGGGGATATTCAGATACAGATGAAACACCGCCTGGGTACGGTGATAATTTGTTTCCTTCATGAAGATTTTATTTTGGAATGTTCGAGAGTTCGGAATGAACTCACCACGAATTCCCTAAAGAAGCATTGCTGGAAACATGCTCCGGACCTTCTTTCTATTGTTGAGCCAAAGATTCAATTTTCTGCTGTCCCACCTAGGTTTTGGCATTCAATTAATATGCAACTTATTAGGGAGAATGAATGTGTCAATTTAAGGCCTAACATTTGGGTTTTCTGTCGCTCTTCTTGGGCGGGGTAGATGACTATGGTCTATTACTTTGCTCAACTTCTGGTGGTTGAGAAGAAAATTCATGATACTCAAGTTTTCTTTGCGGTCGTTCATCCAAGTAATAATTATATCCGTAGGTGGTATCTCTAGTCTGATATCTCTCTCTAATCTGACTGCTATCTCTGTATCCAAGGTGACTTCAATGTGGTTTTTGGTACGCATGAGAGACACAACAATGGGCTGCCTTTGGCTATATCATGTGATGAGTTCCCATCGGCCATAGAGGATGCAGGCCTACACAAGGTCGCAATTTCTTATAGTAAGTTTACATGGTGTACTCGTCGCCTCACGAGCCATATTAAATCCTCATACATTGATCAGGTTTTATTACGCCGGTATTCTCGACATTATGGGGTAATATAGCAACTGTTGCTTTGGCTGTAACAACTCTAACCATCACCGTATCTTGCTTAGCTGCATATTGGGTGGTGTAAACTTTCCCTGCCCTTTCAGATTTTAGAATATGTGGTATGTGCATGATAATTTCCTGTCCTTAGTGGACAATTCATAGTGCGAACCTATTCTGTCTAGTGACCCTATCACTCGTTGTATCCATAAGCTTAAACGTCTGAAGGGTACTCTTCGGTCCTGGAATGCGACCACCTTTCGGGATGTCTTCCATACTTTGGAGTTGGCACGGAAGAAGCTTCTTAAGATTCAGCAGGATAAGTATGAACATGGTTATTCGAACGTGCATTTTGACTGGGAGGTGGATAAACTTGTCGCAAAGTCGCTCCAAATCGCTAGGATTGGAACAACCTTCTCAAATGGCAAACATACAATTTATGACAGAGGTAGTATAAAAGATATTGAATCCACAGGGAGGATTTTCCGTGGGATTCAACTTTAGCACTTTCGAATAATTAGGCCAATCGCAAATGAGAGGTGGGGACTAATCTAAATAACATAAAGCAATAAATAAATGCAAGGAGGGAACCGATCGATAGGAAGATATTCCCAAGGCTCGGTTTCAGACAAAGAAGATTGAATTGATATTTAGAAGCAATTATAAGATATTGTTGTGAGTTATATGTGATTAAGCTAATCCTAAAATCTCCACCCCAACAGAATATTGCCTAGGGAGCGAGGCCTTAGGACATTCTTCGAGATCGATGAATTCTAGGGAAAAGGTTGAAGTGTTCCTAATACCCTATAATTGACGAGTAATCGGGGTTCAATGTAGACTACCTACATAGATAAGAAATTATAAATCAAACCCCGGGATTGTGGTTACGTAAGACTAGGAGAGGATAGCCCGATACGCTAAGAAATTATAAATCAAACCCCGGGATTGTTTCTACACACGTGACTAAACCTAATTTCATCAAGGTTAAAATCTAGTTGACACAAGCCTCGAAAGGGTAGCTATGCATAGCCTAGGGGGTCAACTATCATCTTTTAATTGCACGATTAATTAAAGTGATCTTAAGTCACCAAAAGCTTAGGTTATCCGTAGCCTAGGTACCACAACTCACAACAAATCCAATAAGCAATCAACTAATCATCAACCCGAATCTTGGGCTACTCCCGAGCTTCGAAAAACACAAAAATCACTCACAAATCATAAAAAAAATAACAAGCATCATCAACATCAAGAAATAAAAAACAATAAAATCTAAAATAAAGAGAAGGGATAGCAAATGCTTAATGTATGGAAGAATTCTCGTTTTCTTTGAAAAAATAAATGGGTGTCACAAGCTCATGAGCAATCCCCGAGTTCTTCTCCAAAGACAAAAAACCTTAGCTTCTAAGATTAAAAATCTGAAATATGACAAAAAGAGAGAGAGAGGTGCGTTGGGGAAGCTTTATAAAGTAGGCAAGCTTGAATAATGATACAAATGAGAGGGGAAGGGGTATATATAGGTCCCCTAAACACTAAAGTCTGCTAAAAGATCCTTTAAGTAAGGTTAAAAGTGTAAAAATACAATAGGGAGTGCTTGGCCTTTTAAGTTGTTGAGTCAAACCCCTTGTGCGCGCTCGACTCAGCCTTCTCGCACTTTTTGGGAATAATAGGTGTGGAATAAGCTCTCGGCTTGAACAAGAAAGTTGTAGATCTTCATCGCACAGTCACATAGGATCTTGAATCGCTCGATTCTAGGTCTATATGAGAAAGTTACGGCAAAAAATACAGAGACATCATGCTGAAAACGGGGCAACTGGGCAACCGCGCTGACCGCCGGACTACCGGACAAGCTGCAGACGGTAGTGGATCCAGTACTGGGGTGGGGGCAAAGTTTGGGACAGTCTGGGGGGTTTTCCAGACCGGCAGCTGGCGGCAACCATCGGTAGTGGACTGGTTCGGCTGCTTTTGTTCCTTTCTTCGTGCGTCTTTATCTTCCGTCACCATTTTGGATGTCTTCCTCCCGTCTTCTCGACCCGACCCCCACACGAAGTTTTTTCGCGACTCTATAAAATTTAATTTGGGCTTTTGTGGGGTCTGATTTGGGCCCATTTGTGCCTCAATTTGCTAGCTAGAATGGGGAAACACGTGCCATTGACCTCTTCAATTTTTCGTTATTTTGAGGCCTTTCCACCCATTTTCTCGGCTTAACTTCTTTACGACCTTTGTTCGTGACTTGACGAACTTCAAATTGGGCCTAACCCTGGCATAGTTTGGGCTCATTTGGGCCTCACGATATGAGCCGGAGTGAGAAAATGAGTGTAATCAATCTTCTTTATCTCCTGGGTTTTCCCAACCTTCAAAATAAAACTAAAAAATACTCAAAACTGCACCAAATCATATCAAAAAGGAAAATGAAGCCGAGAATGAAATGCAACATGAAATTTCATGTAAACATGATAAACACTCGCAATTAACATAAAAATATGGACGTGAAATATGCAAGAAAATGATATTTTTTACGTTCATCAGTGGAAACACAAGCCGAGCTTAATGTCGTGCTTCTTAGGCAGCAAAAGTTTTATATGCAGATGAATCGAGCTTCTTGGCTTAAAGACGGTGATAGTAATTTTTCATTCTTCCACATTATGCATCGGTTGGCGAAGACTAACTCGGGGATTCGTTACATGCACGTCAATGGGGGCTTATCGGATAACATTGCTTAGATTGTGCAGCATGATTAGGTTTACTATGCTAAATTCATCAGATAGTGTAGGGGACGAGGCCGATTTGGATGAGTTGCATAATCTTTTTGATTCGCCAATTACTATGCCACAAAATGACCTTCTGACGACCTTACCATCGATGGCGGACATCAAGGCTACGATCTATTTGCTTCCGGTGGATTTCTCGCCTAGACCAGATGGTTTTGGAGATATGTTTTACCATTTCAGTTAGAACATCATTGGGGGGATATTCAGCCGGTGCAATATTTCTTTGTGATGAGGTTTCTTCTTGCTGGCTTGAATTCAAATTTTGTCACGTGTATCCCTAAGTTTGATGGTGCAACTAGGGTGGAGGATTTTCGCCCAATAGTGTTGGGCAATTTTCTTTTTAAGATTATAACCAAAATCTTCGCTACGCACCTTGGGTCGATTATTGTTGATTATATTTCTCCTTCCTAGTATGCGTTTGTGCGGGGTAGGAGAATTCATCATTGTATTGCGCTGGCATCTGAGTGTATTAACTGTCTGCATAAATAACATAGTGCTGATAATGTTGCTCTGAAGATTGACATTCATAAGGCATTTGACACTATTAGCTGGCCTTTTTTGCTTTCGAGTGTTACATTACATAGGCTTCTCTGACATTTTTATCTCCTGGGTTTGGACCATTCTACAGCCATCGAGGCTGTCTATTTTGTTGAATGGATCTCCTTACGACTATTTTGCTTGGTCTAGGGGGGTTCGTTAGGGGGATCCCCTTGAACCCTTACTGTTTTGCATTGCTGAAGATGTATTAGGGAGGATGATGTCTCCTAGTATCTCCCAAGGCCGTATTGCACCACCTTTAGCCAAAAGTGGGATTCGATGCCCCCCGTTTCTCTTCTACGCTGATGATATCTTCATTACCTTGGCTGCAACTCTGAGCAGTATAAGAGAAATTAAAAAGGTTCTGGAGGCGTATGGTTCTTACTCAGGCCAGATTGTAAGCACGGCTAAATCTCATGTATTCTATAGTAGAATGGATTCACACGCATTTCATATTTCGGTTAAGGCTCTTGTTGGTATGGACGAAGGCTCTCTCCTAACTACTTATCTCGATGTTTCGTTATTTCGAGGTGCCCCTAAGGCTGCAGAATTCCAACCGCTAGTAGCCTCCATTCTCAGCCGTTTCTCTTGGTGGAAGGGTTTTACCCTTTCGACGGTAGATCCGGCTTGTCTGGTCAACTCGGTAGTCGTAAGTATGTTGGTCCATTCTATGATGGTCTACTGGTAGCCACAAATTCCCCTAGTATGGGTTTCATTCGTAAACGGTGGCTCAAGGAGGATAGGGTCATTCAGCCCTATCATGTCCAGTCCTCTATTTTCTCAAGTTCTCTCTGACTATTAAATAAGGTGGCTTCTGAATCTCGTTGATTGATCAAGTCTCTAAGGTTCGATTTTGGCTAGAAAACTGGCTCGATTACATCATTATAGATTAATTGGTATCCCAGAAGTTTGCCGACCATATCTCAATAAATTGGTTTATGATTATTATGATGACAGATGTTGGCATTTGGAAGAGGATTTGGCTCGTGTCTTCGTGCTATATTTCAGGATATCACGACGTATGTTTTATTTCTTGATTTGGCTGATGTTCGGGGTTGGCCGAGGGACGTGCATGGCACCATCACTTCGGCCTCTACCTATGAGGAATTTCATGCTAAGTAGCCAGATACATCCCGGGGAAGTTGGATCTAGGCTATTTTCATCCCCTCTGCCGTTCATACACAATGTGGAGAGCTATCCATAATCAACTTCCTCCCTGGGAAGTGCTTCATGCTCGGGGTTTTCTTGGTCCCACCATGTCTCCCTTGTGTCGTCAACAAGGGGAGACTCTTGATCACTTGCTCACTGCCCGTCCTTATTCTCTTACGATTTTGCGAAAACTTTGTTGGGCTTTTGATGTTGAGGTTTATCTTGATTATGGCTTTCCTAGTATACTTTTGTAGGTTATAGGATTTTCCTTCGGCAGTCAGCTGCGGGCATTTTGGCGTGTGGCCATAGTCTGGTCTATTTGGGTGGCCCTTTTGATGATATGATCCCACGTACTTCATAGGTTCTGGCTTGTACCTGCTCTACTTTTGAAGGAAACTTCTAGTTTTATGGTGGGAAATATGTTGAATTCCTCGAGGAAGTTAGTTTATTTGAAGAGACTTCGCATTTCCCCGATCCCTCGGAATCCCCAGTTTCTTTTGGGTTCCCCCCCCTCCCCTCTCGAGTTGAATGAAGGAAAACACGGATGTGAGTGCAACATGTGCACTAGCCTGGACTTTTGGAGGAGCTATTTTTCGAAATTCTAGAGGTTTCATTCATGGCTACTTTGCAACATCTTTCAGATATGGGTTTGCATTTGAAAGGAGTTGGAAGCGGCTATCTTTGACAAAATCGCCCAGCTTATAGACAGACTATTAGTATTAGTCAACTTCTTCTGTATTCAAATCTTTCAACAATTCTCGCTCTAAATTATTGTAATTTTCAGAAAAACATTGATGTCATGTTGACAATCTGTCATCTTTCAGTAACTTAACTTGATTTTGGCTGATTGGCTGAAATGAACTTGCAGGGTAATTTGCAAGTTGCAAGTGTATATGGTGGCGAAAATTCTGTGCAACTAAAGGGCCTTGAAATCATTGATAAGTTGTGTTACTTCTTACGACTATTTCTAGTGTTTTTAGAATCCACTAGATTCGATGAGGCAAATGTCCTCCTTCAGTAGGGGTGTGTTATTGCTACTAGATAACAGCTATTGTTTCTCGAGGTTTTAAGATGCTTTAATTTTTTTTTATTATTATCTATTTGGCTTTTTTAAATCCAGATTCTGAAGCATGCGTTCACAATTATAAGAGACGACAACTCAAAATTCTTCCTTCAGCAACAGGTGCAACCCTTTTAACCATTCAGTTTTGGATGATGGTGGAATAAGCAATCTGGTTTTGGGCTATTCACATTGTGAGATGGTTGCTGCTGCTCGTTAGATATATGCATGTTCTCTTGCTTTTTTACATTGTCTTTATTTGTCTTCAGACACAAGTTAATATTTTAATAGAAAAGTGAGAGAGAACTATCAAACACATATAAAAAAAAAAAAGAATTAAGAGATGTTTTATTAAGATTTGATGGTCGAATAATAATATGCAATCAACATGCAACACAAATAGATTATGTCTGTTTGAGAGTGAAGGATGTTAGAAACAGAGTACATGTACCAATAATATTCACTTTCTTTTCTGTCTTTTGTCAATTCTTTTCTGTTGATGATGTATAGTATAGTGTGTTGGGGTCCACCTTACAATAGATATCGCGTGTTTCCAAGTTATTAAACTTGAGAGTGTTTCCAAGTTACTGAACTTGAGATATTTTGTATACCCCTATTAATTAGGGAGAATTTTGTAAGCCTACTATAAACACACAGTGGAAGTTTTCTAGACTAATGTCTGGACCCGTGGTTTTTCCCGATTTGGGGTTTCCACGTAAAATCTGTGTCTACATATTTTATTATTTTGCACAAATTCATTTTCTTGGTTTGGTCCTATTTTTTTTTTAATCTAGCTACTGGGAAAAGATTTATCTCAATTCCGCTGTGCTGGTGTCATTTATTTTGACACTCTTTCCTAACAAGTGGTATCAGAGCCCCAGGTTCACTTGGGATGTTTGGAATCATACTACTGATTCAATTAGCGGATCGAAAAAAATGGAGGAATCTTCGTCGCTTGGTGGTATGTTCAAATTAAACGGATCAATTACTCAATTTGGAAACCAAGCATGTTGGATCTTCTCTACTGTAAGGATCTCTATTTGCGCTTACATGGTGATGATGCCAAACCAAAAGATACGAGTGATGTTGAATGGAACATCACGCACAGAAAAATTGTTGGTTACATTCGGCGCTTTATTGAGCATAGTATCTTCCATCATTTTGCTAGAGAGGAAAATGCTGATGTTTTATGGAAGAAAATGGAAGCTATGTTTGAGAGGAAAAATGCCTTAAATAAAGCTTCTATCATCAGACGAATGTTTGATTGCGATATGCGGAGGGCGCCAACATGAAGGAGCACCTAAATGAATATCAGGGTCTTATCAATCATTCCATCAATATGAAGATCTCTATTGATGATGAAGTTGAAGCTTTATTGCTACTCAGTTTGTTGCTGGCCTGTGGCATGAAAAGGTTTTTCGCTTGCCTTTTGTGAGGGACCACCCTGTGGTCTCCATATTTTTTGCTCTTTTCTTTATTTATAATATTACCTATTTAGCTACTTAGTTCGTTGCCGGGTAGTTGATCACTCTCGTGGTGTCAATCAGAAACTCGGCTCCAGATGGAGCACTTACCTTGCAGATGGTCAAAGATTGTCTTCTTAATGAAGAGTCCAGAAGAAAGGAGCAGAATCATTCTTCTGAGACAAAGGCGATGGTTGCTGAATACGTTGATCGAGGGAGAAGCAAAAACTAAACATTACAACAATTCTGCAAAACGACAACGATGGAAAACCATTGTCGTTTACGATAAATGTGCATTGTCGTACCTGGCGTTGTAGTAGACCCCTACCCACCACAAAGGTTTTCCCCCATTGTTGAATACCTATACCACAACGGTTTTCAACCGTTGTGATTGATATTTACAACAATGCCCTTTACAACGCAACTTAACCGTTGTCGTTTGTATCACGACGCTTATTTTTAGCAACAATTATTAATCGTTGTCGTTTGGGCCTTTACAACAGTAGTCATTAGAAGGGTTTTTAACCGTTGTGGTTTTAATTTTTACAACGACGTAAAGACAATGGTTTTTTACCGTTGTCGTTTAACCTTTATAATAGGGGTTTGTGGTACCAGTTATTAGGTATTATTTTCCTATTTTAATTTTTTTTATATTTTTAAATAATAAATAATTCAATAAAATACATCACATAAAAGGAGAAAAAAAACTAAATAAAACAATAATGATAATAGTCGATCAACAAAACTAGTGTTACGAATTTCCAGAACTACAAAATGAATCTAACTAGCCCCAATTTTTTTAGGGTTCTAACAAGCCCCATATTTCAAAAGAACCAGTATTATTCACATGTCGGTCCCAGCAGGAGCAATCGACCTAAAGAGAAACAACACCGACATCCAAATTATGCTTTTCTTCACTCCGATCACCTTGATATCCGATCGAAAACTCAAACAAACTATGGCCTACCAGAATCCAGAGTTGGTGGTGTTCGACTCCGTCTCCTCCTTGAACTTCTCTCCCCTGCCATGAAGAAGAACCAGTGGTCAGTCTCCCCATTTTAAAGATTTCCACAATGTTTTACATTAAACTCTCCATAATGTTTGCAATAAAAAACTTGACAGCAAAATGTAAGCTTTATCACAAAATTTGGTTTTCATTTAGTCATGCCTAGTATTTTGTGATCAATTTTTCATTTAATAGACTTTAGAGTACAAAACATAAAATATGCATTTTATTATAATACTAACAAGCCAAAAGTCAATTAATATATGAATTCCACCATATGTTAAAATATGAGAATCTCTGCAAAAGAAAAAATACACACACACATGATGAGATTCACTTATACACAGGTTGCACATATAGATATTTTTATCATATAATGAATGCATGACCATTCTCCCCATAGATTGATCATGTGCCTTCTCAGCCTTGTCAAGCTCTTGGTAGACCATATAAATTGTTGCACTTAGACCAATAAATGGGACCAAGAATACTCATGTAGAGATGATTAATTTACAGTATATCATCCCTAACTCTTGATATTCAACAAAAAAAGTAAAACTTAGAATGCCAATAAACCACTGTACTTTATGTATATGTTCGCATACACACAATCACACATTTTCTTCTGCTGTACTTCAATACAAACGAAAACTATACACACTTCAATCTGCAGCAAAAGCAAATGTGCCATCTAGAATCCATGCTCAGAAAATGACATCTTCTCTTTTCACATAAAATAGTCAGAAATGTTTCTATTCACCAGCCTTATAAAAGAACTTGCAACTAATAATCAACTACAACAAAAAATACATAGCCACATCAATAAATTAAACAAATTAATAAAAAAAATTGAATAAATGTTCACCTGAGAATGGGCTAGCAGAAGAAGCCCGGATTACACGAGACAGAACAACGTTCGCAGACCACAACGCACTTCGAATCAGTTTTATTTCCTCCTGCAAATCAAACACGAAAATAAGCAAATCAGATTGGATGTTATCTTAATATGCTGGACTACTTCCAGCATTTTCACCTTCAGAAAAAAAATGCAGTCAGTCATTGTGATGTTGAAAAATATAAGAGTCTTTATACTGCAAAAATATAATATTTGAAAAAATTTAAGAAAAAGTGAGTAAGCAAGTTCACTGCATACCTCTAATTTAAAGTTATCCTCATCCATGATAATATGTTGGTAAATAGATGGAATGGCGGTTAAGAATCTATTGCAGCATCAACTGTAGGACTCTATGTGACAGCTGGAGTATGATTTGTGCTATTTAACAAATTCTGGATTGTATAAAAGCCTCAAAACCTGAAAATAGACCATCAAACATTTTTTTTAAAACTATTACTTTGTTTCTTGATGAATGTAAAGCAAACACAATTGAAGGACACAGTCAAGAGGGATACTCACGATAAACACCTTTCTAGATATTAGTTTGCTGAGTCTCCCTAGCGACATTTCAGAAAAATTGATCTCAAATTCCATCAAGCAGCCCTGAAAGAAATTTATGTACAATCAGGAGTATAATACTCATATATAACCAAAAGAAATGCATCAACTTACACAAAATAATCAAATTGAGTATATGGTGCCTGGTGGAGCTTCAGAATAAAATTTTGATATATTTCAGTATGTGCAAAATGAAAATCAAATGACACTCAAGAAATACAAAAATGAAATCACAAAAAAGAGACAAGAAGTGGAGAGACAAGAGTCTAAGTGAAGGGATATGATTAATGTTAAAGGAATACATAGAGAAGACCACTGGGCTCACCAAAATTCCTCTTGATGCCCCTCTGGTCAAATATTATCGTAGCTTCCTTAAAATACTTCCCAAATAAAAATGCAATCTATAGTTTGAGCCTAGTGTAGGATAATATCTCATCTTCAAGGTCAACAGCTTTGAGAGGCTTACTTCACTAGATTGAGCCATCAGGGTGTTTGATGAACCACACCAACTAAAGGTGTAGGACTTTAGGGGTAGTTACAATTCACAAAGGCTTTTACATTTAAAAAAAAAAATGCAAGTAGACATGATTTTGACACACGAAAATGTATAAGAAAATCAAATTTACTTGTAACATACTGTTGAAATCTTGCTTTACTTTCTTCTGTCTAGAACGTTTCTCTCCAGCTTCCTGTTTTCTCTTCTACCCCACAAACTGAGAGAGATTTTTTTCACAATAAATAATGATTTGCTCAGTCGAATTCAGATGCTGGAAATTATATTACCAATAATATAAGATGGAACATCTAAACTACATTGTGAAGACGTTAAGATTTACCTCATTGAAAGCTTGCTTACGCTCTCGAAGGGATCTTAGTGCACCATATCTCCAGTCTGGCGGTCATTTAATATCACCCTTATGGTCTGCTTAATTCAATTGACTATGTACTAAAAATTTATAAAGAAGCAACAGACCTCGTCCCAGGTTCCGTCAGACCCAACATTAGTTGTTTCACAAGAGCTCTGAAAGTATTATCGCCTCATAAAGTAAATTTTCATTAGTGTGGCGGAATGAAAAAGGAAAATAGGAGGCTTTTCCTCATAGGAAGTCATAATCAGTATGTCACGAGCCATCTACACACAATTTCTGCGGGTTAAAAAAGAGATAGCCCAGGAAAAGTTATGACCATTCTATGGCAGAATTTATTTGGTTATAAAAACAAGAAGTAGACTTCAGCTGGCATAGTCCATTTAGATTTTCTAGTGACTTTGTTATAGCAATATCTTTAAAGAAACCTAAGTTTGTCAGCATAATCCATATAAACAAAGTGGACACGACCTCCTTTTCAGATGCCATAGAAGAAAGCTTAGAATATTAGAAAATGATTAATATAATCACCTTCTCCCATCAGAAGAAGTGAATTCTCTCCAGTCAGTAGATGCATCCGCCCTCTGTAGAAACAAAAGCTGAATTAGTGGCACATGGGGAAGAAACTGGAAAAATACTGAAACAGGCAAAAGGAATAATGTCCTTTCCAGGTAATAGATGCCATGAGAATTAGATAATCATGCACCAATAGGAGATCAGAAGAAATACACAACATAAAAGGATAATAATCCAAGTTAATTAAAGGTATTTTTCTTTCCCCAAGTTTACTTAAAGTGTTCCATATCCAGAATTTCCAGTTTTATTTTCATTTTTTTCTTTTTTCAGCAAAAGAAAATATCCAAAGGCATTTGTATCAAAGGAAAATAGTCAAAGAAACTCTTATGCCTGAAAAAAAAAAAAAAAAAAAAAAAAGAGCAGCATACAAGAAACATGTTGTTAAAGGCACTGGTCGGCTGGTTGCCTACCTCTATTGGCGTCATCAACTTTAGGATTTTCCCAAGAAGCCCTTGCTCATTTGTTGTAGAAGACTGCATTGAAATGTGTTGTAGTTTTAATAAATATTATAACGGATTAGTAACAAGGCTTAATGATAAAGAAAAAAGTAGAGGGCAATAATGTAGTTGATGAAAGTTTACAAAGTTTTTAAATTATTGAATTATTTTTTGGATATTTCACTTGTACTTAGGCATCTGACATATTTAATATCAATTTGTTAGAAAAAGCATTTTTTGGTAAAGAAAAAAAAAAGAGTCCTATCAACTTCAACTCCCACCTCATATATAATGGTGAACAAGCAAGATATCTACTTTAATTAAGTCAAATATGCAGATGCTTAAAACTTCCATCGATCTTGATTATGTAGGAAATGACATATCAATTAGTAGATAAGCTACCAATGAACAACCAATATTTCAGATTTAGTGTTTCCACTGTTAAAGTCCAGTATGCATAAAACATTGGGAGAAAAGGAAAATAACTATGAAAGAGATATTAAAAACTCTAAATATTAAATGAATGGGCTGGGCTAGATACTCCAATTAGACTTCATCTCGGGTAAGACCAACATCTGAAATTGGCCCGATGAATTTTGGGCCGAAATAAAATGGGAGATATCAATTCTACTAAAGGATGATAAAAGATAAAAAACCGTAAAGCAAAAAGAGAGCCTACAAATTTGGTGGTTCAAATGAGCACTAAAACTCAATAAATGTTAAATCAAAAGGGATCTCACTTAGAACACCAACTAAATAAATTTGAGCGGTAATTTGGTAAATGCAAATGTGCTTGAAAATTTTATTAGGTTGGATCTATACTTCTTCCTCCAAATCTTTCATTTGAAATTTCAAATTCAATGTCATGACAAATTACGTATGAACGTACATCTTCAGATTGTCCACGATCAGCCATGTGAATAGTTTCTATTGTAAGAATAAACCCTGTGAAATACGGGCACTGAAATACGTTAAAACCAAATACTTTAAAAAATTCTTCTAAATGATAAGCTACCAGAAGAATGTACTACCAGATCATTGACGCGAGCTTGCACGCTCAATGGCGGATTGCACAAGCTGAAGTTCGTTAGCCCGAGGTTGCTCGCACCATTGCATGTGAAAACAGGCTGCATTTAAGCAATCATGGGCTGGAAAGTAAGTAGAGCAAAGTAGAGGATTGCGAAACAAGGTAAAACATAGGCCATTGATTGTTAATGACCTCCCGTGAGTAAAAAATGGGACTATAGGGAATTAAACATATGTTCTATTGTAGCAACACGTGATGGATAATTGCAAGATAAGAATTGTTGGGTTCCATTGGATTATATTATAATATGACAGTTTGTTTACATCTTACTCCAGGGAATCTCTCTACACAACACGCCTGGCTACAAAGTTGATCAGCCATGAAAAAGTCTAGCCTTACAACCTTTTATAGAGATGATAACCTAATGTTTTTTTATTATTACAAAAAGAAAATGGTAGCAACTCATAATATTTACCATAGCAATCGACACCATTAGACCTAACCAATCTCTTCGTGACCCTGGAACTTTGGTCTCCAATGGCAAAAAATTCAAACTGGCTCTCTTCACTCCTCCCAACAATAGTTACTGATACGTCGGCGTGATGTACAACCTCCCATCAACATATGTAGTTTGGGTAGCTAATAGGAACAATCCCCTCTATGATTCTAAAGGAAAAATCGAGGAATCATCAGACGGTAATCTCGTGGTTTTAAACGGCTAAAACGAGACTGTATGGTCTACTAATCTCTGGAATCTAATGGGAAATTTAGTGTTGTCCTCTTGGATACAAGGAACCCTGTTCTAGAAGATTCCTCCAGTAATAGTTATGGGAGAACATTAAACATGCTTCCGATTCTCTAGTAAAGAAGGTGAGAATTGTAACGGATTTGAGCATGAACCTTATTTATGTGCATCCCTTTCGGATTCAATCAACCATTATCTTAACTTTTATGCCAAGGACACCCTTCACAAATTTTTATTTTTTACCAAGTGAGATTGGTTTGAGATGGCCATACATTTGTTAAGCTAATCAAAGAGAAACCACTTTGAACGAATCTAAAGGTAGAATCAATTTAGCTCGACCAACGTAAGAAGTTAGAAACATCTGGGACTTGAAGTTGCTAATAATGAATTACAAGGATTATTTCCTTACCTCACCACCCCTTTCCACACTCTCCATACACGAGACATCTATACATCCCTTCTCACTGCATTTTTCAATTACATTTATGAACCTTAGCTTCTAATTATCAGCTGTTAATGATGATTTTGTCTGCAGATTTCACATTCGGAACAATTAGAGACCGATTTTGTGTGTCTGTGTGAGATACCGGTTTTTTGTGTGTGTATTTGTTGATAGCATGCAAACCTTAGAAGCTTCAATGGTGCAGCAGTAGCTTCCTCATACGAGTACGGTGGCGAGGGCCACTTCGACGGGTTGGCGATGTCGACTGGTGGGCAACGAGTGTGACGGCTGGGCGGAAAGGGTGCACGATATGGGGAGGATTTGATCGAAATTTTAATCTGCTAGGCGAGGACGACGGGCCGGCGATGGTCATGGCGGGATAGTGATGGGAGCATCTGGCCGACGAGGGTGGCGGTTGGGTGGCGATGGCGGCGGCTGGGTGGCAAGGGTTTGTGATTTGGGGATTTCCACATTATGAAAACGATTTTGGCAAAAAAAAAAAAATAGAGAAAAAACTAACTCTTGCTAAATGCTACGCGATTTAAGAAGAAATTAAAATAAGCGCGATCTAAAAAGAAATTAAAAAAAAAAAGCCTTATACCACAACCCCAATAACACAACGGTATAGAAAAACCGTTGTTGTTTAGCTAAGTTATACGCTAAACAACAACGGCAATATGAACAACAATGGTCTTTAACAATTAGACAACAGTTTTAAGCTAAAATCGTTGTCTTATAAGTGTTGTTGTTTTGTAGTTTTCTTGTAGTGAAAGCTCTAGATATACTAGAGACAGATCCAAGGGAAAGTCTAAACCTAGAAAAGACTTCAAATGTCATTATTGTGGTGGTCCAAACCACCATGAGAGAGATTGTTGAAGGAAGAAGCGAGACCAGAAGAATGAGAATAACGACAACCAGAAAGATGACAGAGACAGTACCGCTACTACAGTCGATGACGATGTTGTCATCTTTTGTGTTGATGCTTGTGTTAGCTCATCGTGCCAACAGACAGTGGTAGTTTTGGCAAAGTACGAACGAGCCAATCAAGGTGTAACGGAGGTCATTGGTATGGGAGATATTGTCCTATATACTGATATATGATGCAAAATTATTCTCAGATGTCAGACATGTTCCTGATATCAGACTCAATATTATTTCCTGGAAAGCTCAACGATGATGCCTATGTGAATTACTTTGGTGAAGGAAAATGGAAGCTCATCAAAGGTTCTCTCATTGTTGGCAAGGGTAGAAAGCAAAATTCACTCTACCTGACAAATGTTACTATTTCCATTGGAGACGTGAATGTTGTTAACAAGAATTCCTCCATTGAGCTGTGGCATAAACGGCTTGGGCATATGAGCCAGAAAGATTTAGAAATTTTGGCAAGAAGGAGCCTCCTCCTTGATGTAAAATGTGTGCAATTGGAAACATGTGTTGATTGTTTGGCAGGGAAACAACACAGAGTTGCATTCAAAAGCTTCTACCCCTCAAGAAGAGCTGAGCCTCTTAATTTGGTGCACATAGACCTGTGCTACATGAAAGACAGGACTCTTGGTGGCGCACTGTACTTCATCACTTTCATTGACGATTTTTCGAGAAAAGTACGGTGTTTTGCTTTGAAAATCAAAGACCAAATGTTGGAGGTCTTTAAGCATTTTCAAGCAAAAGTCGAGAGAGAAACCAGAAGGAAACTGAAGTGTGTTCGTGCAGACAACGACGGTGAATACCAAGGGTCATTTGAGCAACTCTGCAAGAATCATGGTATCAAGCTTGAGAAGAGCGTCCAAAGACTCCTCAACATAACGGTGTAGCAGAAAAGATGAACAAAATAATCTGTGAGCGAATCTGATGTATACTATCACATTCTAAATTGCGAAAATCCTTTTGGGGTGAAGCTATGAAGAATGCAGTTGGTTTGATCAACCTTTCTCCATCAACTCCTTTTGGTGGTGACATTCCATAAATGACACCGGCACAGCGAAATTGAGATAAATCTTTCTTCACTAGTTGGATTAAAGAAAATAAAACAAACCAAGAAAATAAATTTTTGCAGAATAATAAAATATGTAGACACAGATTTTACGTGGAAAACCTAAATCGGGAAAACCAATGGGTTCAAACCTTAGTCTAGAAAACTTCTACTATGTGTGTATAGTGGCTTACAAAATTCTCCCTAATGTACAAAATATCTCAAGTTCAGTAACTTGGAAACACTCTCAAGTTTAATAATTGGCAACACTCAATATCTATTTTAAGAGGGATAGAAAAATATTCGTTATTTTTCTCACTGTTTCTTCTCTCAAAATGAACTCACAACACTTTTGTGTCTCACAGACAGCTGCACTCTTGCACTGCTGTGTTGTTGTGGTTTATCTTCTGCTACGGAGAACTCCTCTATTTATGGAGGAGTGGAGAGTACAAAAGTTCATTCTCGTTGCCATTTTTCTCCTATAATTTAATGCATGTGTGCAGCCTTTTGTTTCTTCAACAATTGTGGATTCCAATTCCCAAGGTAAGGCCACAAAGTCAATTTCTCTGTTGTATTCATAAAAAAATAAGCATGTATGTGGACCCCAACAATTCTCCTCTCCACCACATGTGGGGATTCAGCTAAACTCATTATACGCCTGCAAGTTTCAAACTTATCTTTGGGTAAAGACTTGGTTAGAATATTGACACCATTATCATCGGTGTGAACTTTTTCAAGCTGCATCAACTTCCTCTCGAGTGCATCCCGAATCCAATGGTATCTCACATCAATATGCTTCGATCTTGAGTGGAATGTAGAATTCTTACTCAAGTGGATTGCTCTTTGACTATCATAGTAAAGTCTGTACCTTTCTTGCTTTAAGTCTAAATCAAGTAGGAAATTCTTCAACCATAACATCTCTTTACAAGCTTCTGTTATGTCTATGAATTCTGCCTCAGTTGTGGATAACGCCACACACTTTTGAAGTCTCGATTGCCATGAGATAGCTCCCCCTGCAAGTCTCATCAGGTACCTGGATGTGGACTTCCTGGAATCAACATCACCAGCCATATCTGTATCTGTGTACCCATCTAACACAATTCGGTCATTTCCAAGTATTAGACATAGTTTAAGAGTACCTCTGAGATATCGAAATATCCATTTCACTGTTGCCCAGTGTTCTTTCCCAGGGTTGGAAAGAAACTGACTGACCACTCTAACTGCATAAGCAATGTCAGGTGTGGTATATACCATTGCGTACATCAAACTGCTAACTACAGATGCATATGGTATCTTTTGCATTTCCTCCTTATCCGTCTCACTTGTGGGGCAATGCACAGAGCTGAGCTTCATGTGAGCCGAAAATGGAGTGCTGACTTGCTTCGACTTGCTTATATTGAATCGTACAAGAACTTTCTCAATGTATTGTTCTTGAGATAACCAGAGCTTCTTGCTTTTCCTATCCCTGAAGATCTTTATTCCAAGGATCTGCGTAGCTGGACCCAAGTCTTTCATTGCAAGAGACTTGCTAAGCTCTTTCTTCAGCTTTCGGATCGTGTTGACATCATGTCCTACAATCAACATATCATCCACATATATATAATAACAATATTATAAAGTTTCCTTCAGAAAACTTCTTGAAGAAAACACAGTGATCTGAGCTGGTCTTGTTGTAGCCATGGTTGAACATGAAGGAGTCAAACTTTATGAACCATTGTCTGGGAGCTTGTTTCAAGCCATACAAGCTCTTCTTCAACCTGCATACAAGGTTTTATTTTCCTTTGACTTCAAAACCTTCAGGTTGGTCCATGTAGATTTCTTTGTCTAAATCTCCATGTAGAAATGCGGTCTTCACATCAAGTTGTTCAATCTCCAGGTATAAACTGGCGGCAATTGTGAGAAAAACTCTGATTGATGACATCTTCATCACTGGTGAGAAAATATCTTCAAAATCGGCACTCTTCTTCTGACTGAAACCCTTCACAACCAGCCTGGCCTTGTACCTTGGTTGTGAGCTATGTTCCTCAGACTTCAGCCTGTAGACCCACTTATTTTTCAGTGGTCTCTTTCCAGCTGGCAACTTCACTAAGTCGTAGGTGTGATTTTCCTGTAAGGAGTTCATCTCCTCTTTCATGGCTTCTAACCACTTCTCTTTTTGGTCATGTGCCATAGCTTCCACAAAACTTTGTGGCTCTCCTCTATCGGTAATCATCACATACTGACGTGGGTTATATCTTGTGGAAGGTTGTCTTTCTCTAGTTGACCTTCTAACTGGAGGGACAACATCTTGTAAAGGTGGATTATGATCGTCACCTGCTTCATCATCAACCGCATCACTATGCTCTAGCTGGGTATCTCCCCCGTAATCCTGGATTATCGGTGAAGGAACTGGATCTAAGTTGGCAGGAACTTCTGAACTGGATTCAGGCTTCTCTTTGGCATCATCAGGAATTTGATCTTCGAGGAATACAACATCCCTACTTCTGATGACTTTCCTATTAACTGGATCCCACAATCTATAACCAAACTCTTTATGGCCATATCCCGAGAAGATACATGGTTTGGTTTTGTCATCAAGCTTGGCTCTTTCAACTTTTGGAATATGTACGAAAGCCCTGCAGCCAAACACTCTTTGTTGACACTCTTTCCCAACATAGTGTTGCTCCAAATTATGCTAAGATAGTTTCTGAGTCTCATTAAATAATGAATCATGGGTTTGTTGTTGATTCTGGTAAATATGTATTCATGTTTAAATAATTTGTTGCAACAACTCATAACTTCTTGGTGGGCTGGTTTCCAAGGCTTCCACAATTTAAATCCTGTGACTTCTATATCGTTGTAGAAAGTTACGCAGGTTCCTTAATACTTCCTTCATCCCGTTCAATTTTGTACGTAGAGACGGACACGTATATTAAGAAAAAAATATTTTTTTATTTTTTAATTGACTTTTTTAAAGGTGAAGATTTTGATGATGGAGATTGTAAGAGAATTTTTTTTTTTTATATAAGGATGTGCAAAATTGAATGGGACGGACCGAAATAAAAAATGTACAAAATTGAACGGGACGAAGGGATCGAGTATTACTTTTGTAAACTTTCTCACCTTTTTATTAAAAATACTAAGTCGGTTTAGTTACTTTACAATCTTTCACGATACTAAAATCTAAAAGCAAAATGCCATAATGAACTTGGTGTATGCCTGTGTTTATGTATTGTTTTAGTAGTTAAACAACATATTCAATTTCATGAATAAGTTATATTATATGATTAAGTCCAATAAACAAATAAAAAAGTTGTACAAGAGATTATATTTTAAGATGGTACATTCATCAAATTAATCAAACGTACATTTATGAAACATTAGTTTTTTTTTTCCCATCCATTGGCATTATGTATAAGAGCCCGCTTGGTTGCAAATCATCAATGATAATGGTAATAGGTCTGAATGAGAGGTCAATCATACTATGGAATGAAGTGGGAGGAATTGTTAATAAAAGAGGGTAATAATTAACTTATTTATTATGTACCAAACACTATAAATGAGAATAAATCTTCATTCCCTACTAAACCCCCCAACCAAGCGGACCCTAATTTTCTATCTGAGTTTTCTTTTAAATAGTTACAGTATATTAAAAATTCTTAAACATGTAAAAGAATTAGGACTTCAATAACTTTTGCTTGCAGCTATTGATGAAACGCACAAGGGTGTTAGATTATATGTTAGCATTTATGTAATTTAGTGGAGATTATATTAGTGGAGGTTATTTATGTATTTTAATGGAGGTCATTTTAGTGGAGGTTATTTTAGTGGAGGCTACTTTTCCTCTTTTTTTTGCTTTTTGGCCCTATATAAAGGGTCCCTTATGTTCTTTATTTCACACACTCAAGACATACAAATTGATCAATAGTTTTCCTCTTGTGCTTTGTATATCCATAGATTATATAAAATCTACATGGTATCAGAGCTAGTTAAAATTTTGGACGCGGTCGCGGATCCAACTCCGCAGTAAGTTGGCTGGAAGTTGCAGGGGGCAGCGTGCCACTGCCGAGGTTCGGGGCGGAGCCCCGAAATCCTTTTTTTTTCGGGATCACTTTTCATCGTCTTAACCAGGTTTTATTGCTTCCGCTTCTCTTGAAATTGTTTTGTTTTCTCTGTTTGGTTGTTTGTGATGGCTGGGGGTGATGATTCGTTGCAGTCTATTGGGGTTCGTCTTGATGGAAATTTTTTTTGGGTATTGGAGTTATGTTATGATAAATTTCTTGAAGGGAAAAGGATTGTGGGATTATGTTTCTGGAAAGGCAGTATGTCCTAAATCTGATGATGAGAAATATGATGAACTATTTCGTATTTGGGAGATAAATAATTCGAAAATGATTACTTGGGTTAATAACTCTGTTGAACAAAGAATTGGGGTCCAACTAGCTAAATTTAAAACTGCAAAAGAGGTTTGGGATTATTTGTCAAGATTGTTTATGCAGAATAATTTTGCTATTAAATATCAGCTGCAGTCTGAAATTCGGGCATTAGTTCAAAATGATTTTGGGATTCAAGATTATTTTTGTGCTATGACAGCTCTTTGGGATCAGTTAGCCTTGACAGAATTTGTTGAATTTCAAGCATGTACTGCTTATGTGAAGTGTAGGGATGAAGACCGACTTATTCAACTTTTGATGGGTCTTCGTCCAGAATTTGATAATTGTCGATTGGGGATTTTGCACCGAAAGCCCTTTCCATCTGTTGAAGATGTGGTTAATGAGCTCATGGCCGAAGAAACCTGTTTGAAGACTCTAAAGGGGGTACATATTGCCTCTAGTTCAGTTTTGGCAGTTTCCTCATCTGCCCCTCTTCTTGTTGCTTCCACAAATCTGCACAAGACTTCTGTTGTTGGAAATTGTAATTATTGCAAGCAACCAGGCCACTGGAAGAATCACTGTCCCGAGTTGCGAAAAGGGTCCGGTTGGAAGACCCAACAGTCGGGGCAAGGTTAGAAACCTCCACACTTGTAACCGCAAGGACAAAAACCCACACAACCATACCATGGTGGGTAGCAGAAGCAGTACTTTGGGGGACAGTCCACATCGACTCCAGCTACTTTGGTGCCTTCTACGGATCATCTTGGCTCTACTGTGAGTGCAGATTCTGTAGCTGATCAATTTCAGCAGTTCCTCGCCTTCGAACTGTACCAGAATTCGACTCAGTCTAATGCACATGCTCTGTCTGTTCCATGTCCTTCACCACCGTTTCTTGGCTCAGGTATCTTCTCATCTTCTTGGATATTAGATTCTGGAGCAGGAAATCACATGTCTCCTAACCCTTCTACCTTCATATCTATGTCTTGTAATACCCCACACACCACTCTTATGACTGCTGATGGGCACTCCTATGCCATTAACAGGCATTGGAACTGTTCAACCTCCACCATTTCCCTACCTGATGTTTATTGTATTCCTAAGTTACGTATGAATCTTGCTTCTATTGGTCAAATATGTGATTCCGGATGCTTTGTTAGTTTTCTTCCAAATTCTTGTTATGTGCAGGATCTAAAATCCAAGAGAGTGATTGGGACAGGGCGTAGAAAAGTGAAAGGTCTCTATGTTTTGGATGAGCTACATCTTCCTATCCATGCAGCAACTATGCCTGTAAATTTGTCTGCCTTTCATTTGACATCTTCTTCTTCTAAATTTTATTTGTGGCACTCTAGACTTGGTCATGTATCGGGTTCTCGTTTACGCTTTATGTGTAAGTCTGGTGTTCTAGGAAACTTACCTTCTGATGATATTTCTGATTGTAGTGGATGTAAACTTGGAAAATTTTCTGCTTTGCCTTTTGATCTGAGTACATCTACATCTTTTGCACCTCTTGACTTGGTTCATTCTGATATTTGGGGGCCAGCACCTATTCCCACAAAGGGCGGCTCTAGATATTATGTTTCTTTTATTGATGATTACACTCGTTATTGTTGGGTTTACTTACTTAAGCGTCGTTCTGATCTTGTTAATACTTATGCTGAATTTCAAGCTTATGTGAAAACCCAACACTCTGCCACTATTAAATGCTTTCGAGCTGACTTGGGGGGAGAATATACTAGTGGTGACCTTTCTAGTATTTTCAAAGTTGATGGTACTATACATCAATCTTCTTGTACTGATACACCACAACAAAATGGAGTAGCCGAACGAAAACATAGGCATATTATTGAGACTGCTAGATCCATGCCTTTGTCAGCTAGTGTCCCTAGCGAATTTTGGGGAGAGGCTGCTCTTACTTCTGTTTATCTTATCAATAGAATTCCTACTTCTCATAATTCTGGGATCTCACCATATGCTCGGTTGTTTGGTCAAATCCCTCTATATTCCCATTTAAGGGTTTTTGGTTGCACTTATTTTGTTCTTCGTCCACATGTTGAACGCAATAAGTTATCTTCTCGTGTTGCTATATGTGTCTTTCTTGGTTATGGGATTAGGCAGAAAGGTTATCGTTGTTATGACCCTAGTTCTGAAAAATTGTATGTGTCTCGAAATGTTTCCTTTATTGAGCATGTTCCCTTCTTCTCTATTCCACCCACCCCACATGATATGATAAAATCTGAACTTCTTCAAATTGATCCTTTTACTACTGATTGTGCATCTGATCCTCCACCTACATCTTATGCTTCTCCTAACGTCTCCTGCAGGTCCACTAACATAGATACCACTTCTCCTCCTACGACTGCTCAAGAACCTCTTGAGATTGCAGATCCAAAATAACCTCGCTACCCTAGACGTGCTCGCAAATCCACCCAGGTTTCTGATTTTGATTATTCCTATTATTCTCCATCTTTCGTTGCTTTTCTTGTCAACATTAATTCTGTTTGTGAGCCCACCTCCGACTCTAAGGCATCCCGTGATCCCCTTTGGCAAGAAGCTATGAATGAGGAATTGTCTGCTTTGAACAAAACTGGTACTTGGGATTTAGTTCTTCCACCTCTGGGTCAGAAGGTTATTGGTTCACGATGGGTGTACAAGATTAAGACCCGGTCTGATTGTTCTATTGCACAATACAAAGCTCGGTTGGTCGCTACAGGTTTTACTCAAGAGTATGGCATGGATTATGAGGAGACTTTTGCACCTGTTGCTAAGATGACACTGTCCGAGTTCTTCTTATTGTTGCCTCTGTTCGACAGTGGCCTCTTCTACAGATGGATGTTAAAAATGCATTCTTAAATGTAGATCTTAAGGAGGAAGACTACATGGCCCCGCCACCAGGTGTTCCTCATCATCCGGGGCAAGTGTGCAAGCTCAAGAAGGCTCTCTATGGTTTAAAACAAGCGCCCAGAGCTTGGTTTGATAAGTTCTCCACTGTTGTATTGTCACTTGATTTTACTCAAAGTACCAATGACTCTGCTTTATTTGATGATATGATTATTACAGGTGATGATGTTGAAGGCATTACAGGTCTTAAAGATACTTTATCTCGTCAGTTTGAGATGAAAGATTTAGGCCATCTTCGTTATTTCTTGGGTATTGAGGTAGCTTATTCTGAAAAGGGATATCTTCTTTCTCAGTCTAAATACATCAAAGATATTCTTGAGCAGGCTCGTCTCACAGATACCCGTATGGCTGACTCTCCTCTTGAAGTCAATGTTCGCTACACTCCTACTGATGGAGAACCTCTCCCTGATCCTACTTTGTACCGATCTATTGTGGGTAGTCTGGTTTATCTTACCATTACGCGTCCTGATATTGCATATGTTGTTCATATTGTCAGTCAGTTTGTTTGTGCTCCTACTTCTGTTCACTGGGCTGCAGTCATGCGTATTCTTCGTTATCTTCGGGGAACACTATATCAGAGTCTCTTGTTACCCTCTACATCATCCTTGGAGCTTCGTGCCTTTTCAGATGCAGATTGGGCCAGTGACAAAACTGACCGGAAGTCCACTACTGACTACTGTGTTTTTCTAGGGGATTCACTCATCTCATGGAAAAGTAAGAAACAAGATGTTGTCTCTCGTTCTTCCACCGAGGCAGAATATCGTGCTATGGCCTCTACCACTTGCGAGATTGTATGGTTACGATGGTTATTGGCTGATATGGGTGTTTTTCTTGATGGGCCAACACCGATGTATTGTGATAACAAGAGTGCTATTCACATTGCGCACAACACTGTCTTTCATGAGTGTACTATGCATATCGAAATTGACTGTCACATTACTCGGTATCATCTTGAGCAAGGCACCGTTTCCTTGCCCTTTGTCTCATCTTCGATGCAGCTTGCAGACTTCTTTACGAAGGCACACACCCTCCCACGACACTGGTTCTTTCTTGACAAACTCTCGATGTTTATCACGACACCATCGCGATTTTGAGGGGGGATGTTAGATTATATGTTAGCATTTATGTAATTTAGTGGAGGTTATATTAGTGGAGATTATTTATGTATTTTAGTGGAGGTTACTTTTCCTCCTTTTTTGCTTTTTGGCCCTATATAAAGGGTCCCTTATGTTCTTTATTTCACACTATTGAGAATGTTCCTTAGCTGACTCAGCAACCATGTCAGCGCAACCAGCTGAAGTTCACGTAACTTCATGTGAACAGTACACGTCAGATATCAATTGTAACCGTTTCCATTCTTGTGAACATTCTGGAAGCTTAGGTGTTGCCTATAAATATTAGATGGCTTCCCTGTATTCAGTTTGAGTAGAAATAATAATGAAAAGCCATTCTCTTTCTACCTCCTCTTCTCTGTACCTACACTCTTAGCATGGTATCAAGAGCTACGGCATAGCTGCAAGATCCAAGCTACAATCAGTCATGGCTGCATCATTAGTTTCTCTCCCCACCCTTACACTGAGGTTGGACAGAAAAAATTATAGCTACTGGCGAACTCATATCCTGACTACAATTGCAGCGCATGGTTTAGAGGAATTTTTGCTTGGAATTACTAAGGCACCAGATCAATTTCTACCAGATCCCGCAGACGCGACAAAATCAATTACGAATCCTCAATTTCTCGCTTGGTTAAGAAAAGACCAGCATGTATTCAGCTGGTTGATGAATCTGGTTACAGAGAGTTTACTTGGCTATATTCAGGATTGCACCATGTCATCTCAGATTTGGAAGGAATTTGAGACACTATTCAACTACTCCTCTAAGGCTCGAGTGTTGCACCTGAAGAGTTTGTTACAGATCACAAAGAAAGGAGATCAGTCAGTTGAGGAATTTGTGTTGAAAATGCGCACAATTGCTCATGAAATTAAAGTTTCCGGTCACACGATCGGAGATGATGATCTCATACTCTATGTGTTGCATGGATTAGGTCAGGAATTCGAATCTATAATTGTGAGCCTCACCTCCAGATCAGAATTACCGTCACTCTCAGAAGTTCAATGTCTACTTCAAACGCATGAAATGCGATTGCGACAGTTCCAAGGAGGTGATATTGCTCAACCAAATGCTAATGTCATAACCAAAAAGTTTACTCATAAATTCAATAAGTTCGCTGACAACAGAGCACCTAGAGGAGGTTTTGGTGGAAGGAATCGAGGTAGGGGGAGAACAAATGGCAGAGGTAAGTTGTTCTGCCAAATCTGTGTCCGAACAAATCACTTTGCCCCGAAGTGTTACTGGAGGTATGATGAGGATTACTCTGGACTCGAAGCTGAAGCTATTCAAGCACAAGTTGCGGCTCTTCAATCTCCAGCTGCCTCACACCAATCTGCAGTGCCTCAATCTCCCCAAACAGTCTCACCAAACACAAACACCCCTCAGTCTTTCTCTGTTCCCTCTCCTGCTAATTCTTCTTCTGTCTCCTATGCACCTTACTCTCCTGCAGGTTATCAAGCTTCCTCCTCTGCTTATGTGGCCTCTCATGATCCCGAGTGGTACTTCGATAGTGGTGCTACACACCATGTTACAAATGACTTCAATAACCTACATATTCATACTCCATACACAGGTAATGATTCCCTCATAGTTAGCAATGGCTCATTGTTACTTATATCTTCCACAGGTCGAACAACATTTCCTTGTCTCACCTCGTCCAAATTCATTCAGCTTAATCATGTCTTGTATGTCCCATGTGTCACCAAAAATCTTCTGAGCATAACCAAGTTAATTGCTGATAATCCTGTTTATGTGACTTTTCATTCTGGTTATTGTGATGTGAAGGACATACAAACACATCAGCTCCTACTGAGAGGAGTGCTTAATGCGGGGTTATACAAGCTAGACACAGGTCATTTCCACCCCAAGACTCTTGTCCAGTACAATTCTCCATACTCTGCTCATGTATCTATAGCCTTTCCTCAGTTTTTGTCTGTCTCTGTGCACTCTTCCTGTAATGCTGCTGTTAAATCTTCAAATTATGCTATGGACATATGGCATGCTCGATTAGTCCATCCCTGTTCTAATATGCTACAACCTGTACTCAAAACATTACAAGTACCATCCCATATGAATAAACTGTCATTTTGTGAATCTTGCAAATATGGAAAACAACATCTCATGCATTTTAAAACTGTTATTCATACCAGTTCTGCTCCCTTTGAACTCATCCACACTGATGTGTGGGGTCAACATCAGTCCCATCAAGAGAAGGATACGCCTATTACATACATTTCATGGATGACTTTACCAAGTACACATGGATATATCCTATGGTCCAAAAGTCCTAAGTGCAAAACATATTCCATCAGTTTAATGTATGGTAGAGAGGCAATATCAGGTCAAAATTAAAGTTGTTCAATCAGATGGGGAGGGGAGGGGGGGGGAGGGGGGGGGGGGGGAGGGGGGGGGGTGGGGGAGAGTACAGACCATTACAAACCATTCTTACCAAGTTAGGAATCCTATTTCAACATCCTTGCCACACACTCACCCACAAAATGGATCAGCTGAAACAAAGCATATGCATATTGTTGAAACAGGCCTCACTCTCCTAGCACATGCCCGTCTACCAACAAAATTTTGGTGGGACGCATTTCAAACAACAACATGTCTAATCAATAGGCTACCAAGCTCAGTTTTAGGCTTCATCTCACCATATACCAAGCTCACTAAACTTATCCCAGATTATAAGTTTCTAAAAGTTTTTGGCTGTGCCTGTTTCCCCTACCTTCGACCCTATAACACTTCAAAACTTCAACTGAGGTCCACAAAATGTCTGTTCCTTGGATATAACCCTGATCACAAAGGCTACAAATGCTTGAGCCCAGAAGGCCGAATGTATATTGCTAGGTCTGGGAGCTTCCATGAGGCTGATTTCCCTTACAGGGAATTGTTTCAAAATCCTGCCCCTGATGATGGACCCCCATCAGCTCCTCTTCTTCAATCTGTTCTCCCTATGCTTCCTACTCCAACTCCTATTCTTTCCCAAAACCCCACGGATCGATCCTCCTCTGCTTCCATACCTTTTCCACATCCTCCAGTGTTTGTTGACCCTCAAGCCAGTCAATCATCCAGTGTCAACTCGGATACTCTTCAACCAAATCTTGTCTCAGCTGATTCCAGTCAGTCTCCATCAGCTGCACAACCTGTGGTCAATAATCACCCCATGGTCACACGCGCCAAAGCTGGAATTGTCAAGCCCAAGCAACTATACACTCTCTCACATTCTGCTCCGTCTATCCTTGAACCCACATCAGTTTCACAAGCCTTGTCCAGTCCAGCATGGAAGCAAGCTATGGACCATGAATACTGTGCTCTAATTTCTAATAATACTTGGCACCTTGTTCCCTTTTCCCCTCACATGAACCTTATTACTTGCAAATGGTTGTTCAAAGTTAAACACAATCCCGATGGCACTGTAGAACGGTTAAATGCCAGACTGGTTGCTCGAGGGTTTCAACAAAATACAGGAATATATTATTTTGACACTTTTAGTCCAGTAGTAAATCATCTGACAGTTCGTCTTTTATTCACACTTGCTGCACTAGAGGGTGGCACGTCCATCAAGTAGACGTGAATAATGCGTTCTTGAAAGGTGATTTGACTGAGCATGTGTATATGCGGCAACCGGAGGGATATGTGGATCCTCACAAACCAGATTATGTGTCTAAGTTGAACAAGTCTTTATATGGGTTGCGACAGGCACCGAAGGCATGGAATGACAAGCTGAAGAGCTTCCTACTTGCACAAGGATTTCTGTTGTCAGTTTCTGATAGTTCGCTCTTCTATCAGAATAAGGCAGGCAAATTACTTCTGGTTGTTGTCTACGTTGACGACAACTTGGTCACGGGGGATGACAAGAAGATGATAGTGCACATTATTTAGCTGTTGGACAACAAGTTCTCACTTAAAAGATCTCGGCTCGGTGCATTACTTTCTGGGTATTGAGGTTCAGAGAACTATGACCGGTGGTTTCTTTCTTAACCAAGCAAAGTATGCCAGGGATCTGTTAGAAAAGACAAGTATGTCTACTGCCAAGCCTTGTCCCACGCCTTACATTCCAAACAAAAAGTTATCTTTGGCAGATAGTGAATTGTTTGATCAGCCTACGCTTTATCGAAGCACTGTAGGCGCTTTGCAGTATTTGAGCATGACCAGGCCTGACCTTGCTTTCGTCGTCAACAAACTTAGTCAGTTTATGCATTCACCCACAACGAATCAACGGAAAGCATGCAAATGGGTGTTACGCTACATTAAGGGGACAATTGTACATGGGATTACTTTCTATCCGGTCCAGAAGCACACTCTCACAGCTTATGCAGATGTGGACTGGGCCAGCTACGTGGATGATAGAAAATCCACCTGTGGTTATTGCATTTTTCTGAGTCAGAACTTGCTGGCTTGGAGTTCGCGGAAACCAAATGTTGTCGCTCGGAGCAATACGGAGTCCGAGTACCGCTCGATTGCCCTTGCTGCTACAGAGCTCATATGGGTCAAATCTCTTATGCAGGAGCTTGGTCTTCCTCTCCAGCACCCGTCGATAGTGTGGTGTGATAACGTCGGGGCCCTTAACCTAGCCAATAATCTCGTGTTTCACCAACGAACAAAACATATTGAAATTGATATACATTTCATCAGAAATCAGGTTCAGAAGAAAGAAGTTGATGTGCATTTTGTTCCCTCGGAAAGCCAGATAGCTGATGTATTGACCAAACCACTCTCGGTCACTCGGTTTCATAAGCTTGCTCATCAACTGTGCCATGAGATAGACAGTTCGCAGCCAGTGGGAGCATATTAAGAATGTTCCTTAGCTGACTCAGCAACCATGTCAGCGCAACCAGCTGAAGTTCACATGACTTCACGTGAACAGTACACGTCAGATATCAGTTGTAACCGTTTCCATTCTTGTGAACATTCTGGAAGCTTAGGTGCTGCCTATAAATATTAGATGGCTTCCCTGTATTCAGTTTGAGTAGAAATAATAATGAAAAGCCACTCTCTCTACCTCCTCTTCTCTCTACCTACACTCTTAGCACACACACTCAAGACATACAAACTGATCAATAGTTTTCCTCTTGTGCTTTGTATATCCATGGATTATATAAAATCTAATAAAGGGTTCATGCGATTTCTGTTTATCTATTTCTCCTATGTATCACTGACTTTTCTCTGCCACAATTTGAATAAATGTTTCGCTCACTCTCCCCCTCTCATGAGTATGTTTAACATGGTCAATCTGCATGTGGAGATATACTAAATACTATGGCACTTAGTATTCTTTTTCGTGGAGACCTTGAGAAGGGCTAGTATTTGATCAACTGTATATTCAATCTTCTTATTGTTTGGACTTGTATCCGATTATATGTTGTCGGAAGAAGAGATTGATAAATGGCAAAACCCCATCCTTAAAGATGAACAACTGCCTAAAGGGTAAGTAATGGCTGAGCTGCATTCATTATCTCAGTTTCTTCCTACTAAAAGCAAGATTTGGTTCGAGTCGGTTGATCTTAATGTTATATGCTGCTTTGTGAGTACAAATTTACCATGTTCACCAGCTCTATTTTCCTTTCAATTGATCTGCAACATATGTTTATCTGTTCTAATTTCTGATTTGATGTTTTAGGTATTGGAAGGTCGCTCCTTGGGAAAATGGATGCGATCTGAACATTTAGATTTATAGTTGTTGAGTTTGCTCGGAAACAAGTACAAAGGTGTATCTACGTATCGTGGGTTCTTGTAATTTATTAATGTAGTCAATAAATCTTTCGATATGATCCAAAAAGAAAAAGAAAAAGAAATTCTCTTCAAAGGAAATACGTACATATAATTTAATTTTTGTGGTTTATAAGGTAGCAGTTGACCTTATAATGCAAAACACAATGATTAGTTAATTTTAGAGCATAATGATGGGAAGTTTGTTACTTAGACCGCTAGTTTGGATTCTTAATAGCACTTCTAACTGACCTGTATGTTTTAAGAAATGTAAGATATGTTTTTATTCCTTGATGTTATAGTTAAAGAAATGATGAAGGTATAAAGGTATAAGAATGAAGGTGAGTAGAGCTCAGTAAGCATTTTGGTTGAGTATCTTTATCTTGATGGGCGGCCAAACATTAAATTATAAGCTAGATTATGATTACACGCCCAATAACTACCGTCTTATTCTCCGACCTCTGCCATATCCTGCCTCTCAGGTTATTACCCGACATGCCAAGATACCTTAATTCCGACACCAACTGGGAAGTGATCGATCACTAAAGAAGTTTTGGTTAAGAGCCATGGTGCGAACAACAAGAAGCACTTAGAGGTAGAAATAAGGCTGGACTTCTATTACTCACCTGTTATCCCTTGTCATTTTCAACTTTTGTTAGTATCATTAATCTTTTTTTCTGTTAATTTTCTAGAAGCGCAATAATGATGAAAGAAATGGAGACGGGAGTATTGGGGGATTCAAGGAAGTCAACAACACATATATATGTCAATGAGATCTTTATACATTTGACCTCCTTTTTTTTTTTTTAAGAAGTTAAAACTCAGGTTACTCGAAAAGAAAAAAGAGGAATGAGGTATTGAATTATTTTATTGTTCTTTGCAAGAGCATCCACGATTCAACACCCAATTGTACCTGTCACATCACTGTGACATTACAAGTTAAAAATCACTAAATTTGTACCTATTTCTCCCAAATCGGAGATGTACAAATGATACTAATTGAGAGTCCCACATTAAAACCACCCACATTATTTTCACATCTTTAATTATTAAAATCTTATTTATAATTTTCACATATACAATTAATTTAATTAATTGTGAAAAAAAATATTTTTCCTTTTTAAAAAGTGTAATGAATATTAGTTTTTTTCTCAATTTCGTAACAACAATAAAAAAAAAAATTGATTCATTTTTTTTTACATAATATTATTAAAAATTTGAAATTTTAAAAAGGGAAAGAACAATACAACTCAGAATCGAAATTACAAATAATAAACATGCTTATTCAATTTTGAAATATAACTAGTTAGTGTTGCATCGTGCTCATATGTGCTCAATCAAGTTGGCTCGAAGTTGATGATATTTTTCCTTATCCCGTAGATCGGCACCTCTTTGTATGTATTCATTGAAACCTCAGATGGAACCTTGAAAATTGAGTGGTTGTGTTGTTGTCGATGTTAGGTTCGTCCATCCAATTTACCTTTGATACCCCCTCATCTTCAACTATCATGTTATGTAAAATAATGCAAGTATACATGATATCTTTCAAATTACTCTCTTACCAAAAACGTGTCGGAATTTTAATTATTGCTCAACGAGCCTGCAATACCCTAAATGATCGCTCGACATCCTTCCTTGCAGCCTCTTATATTTGCTAGAAATGGCTTCTTTTCGGATCAGTTGGACATTGGAAGCTCTTGATGCAAGATGCTCACTCATGATATATTTCATCAGTTAGATAGTACCCTCTACTATAGGGCGTACCATTTGCTATGAAATTTACCTCCGGGGCTTGCCCTTGCAAAATGTCGTTGAACATAGGTGATTGGCTGAGCACATTGATGTCATTATTCGAACCTGCAACTCCAAAAAAAGCATGTCATATCCACAAGCCTGCAACAACTGCTTCAAGCATGAATATGTCGTAATCTTTTGTTTGGTTGAGGGTTTTTATGTCATAATCTTTTGCTTGGTTGAGGGCTTTTAGCTCGGCTATTTTTGCTGTGAAATGGTCCTATACTCTTCCATATTGTTGTCGATAGTCGCCTTTATCTCGTCGTAAACATCAGCTTTTGCCTTGCCTTTCCTCTTTGCTGCTTTCCGCCCAATTGGACGACCGCGTTCTGGATCGTCGTCTTCGTTGTTGGAAGATGATTAGTATGCCCCCGACTTAGATGCCCTTGTCTTCTTTTTACCACGATGATCACGGTCTTGCTGGTTAACCCATTTAGGACAAACACGAAGAACCTTCCACATGCCAAGAAACTTGTTGAAGTCCTAGCTATTGTTAGTATTTTCCCACTACTGTAACACCTCCATCAGGATATCGGCATCACTACATCCGCTTCATTAATTCTCCTTCAGAGAAATATAATTTGCATTAAAGACAGACATGAATCTCTGAGTAGTGTAAAAGTGTGTCTTCGTCGGGGCCCAATCTCGCTTTGAGAAGCCTGCGGGACGATTCTTGTTGTAATCGACTGTCATTCTTTTCCACATCTTCTCTAACTTTTGAGTATTACCGATTTTTGAAACTTCGTTGATATTCACCCAACACGGATAAGCAACTCATTTTCTGGTCCCTTTCATCTTGGAGAATATATCGTCTTTCTTCCTTGTGAGACGTTGCCTACCCCTTCGGAATATGCATCTTCATCGAGGTTAATATTCTTGATCCCTAGAGGAGATGAATGTGGTGGGAATGGTGAAGTTGTCCTCGAAGACGGAGTATTACAACTCCCTGTCAGTGCTCGATCCGTCTATGCTAGCTCTTCTGGATGAGTTTGGAGGGATCGTTGCTGCACTTTGAGGAGGAAATTCATAAGAAGGAGGCGACATGAAAGGATATTAAATGCCTTCATTAGAATACACATATAGAGCACCCGAGATAGCCATCGGATTCATCTGAGGATATGGATGGATTGGAAAATTTTGAGATGGTATCATGTTGGGTCGAATGGTGAAATTTTGGGAACTAGTGGTAGAATTTCGAGGACGAGGATTAAAATTTTGCTCCGGATCAGAAGAATTATTGAACCAATTTTCTGTCCAAGATCTTCCTTCCATTGTAGGAGTAAAACTGCCAAATATAAATATGAAGAATTGCTAGGAGAAAATTGTAGAAGTTGTTGGAAAAATCGAAAATATTTCCATGTATAGGTAATTTTTTTTTTAAATTATTTGCCAATGGTCCTAAACAGTATAAATGTCCGTTGGCAATAGTATAATAAAATGACCGTTGATCCCTTGTTTCAAGTTATATTCAACTCTCTCAATAAATTTTACATAAACAATAATAATAAAAAAAAAAGGAATAAAAAATACAGAAACAAAGAAAACAAAAAAGAAAAAAAGGTGGCAGACAGGCGCGGGCCCACCATTACTGCGTGCCCATGCGCGCGTGTGGGCCATGCTGACGCAGATCCTTTCTTCTGCTCGGTGAGTGCGCGCCACTCCCCCACTCTCGATTTTCTTTATTTTCCAGGTACAAAGAAATGTACCTCTGCAAATTCATTTCCATTTGTACCATAGACCCCCAATGCTTTTATACCTAATTTGAGGGTATAAATTTTTCAATTGTACCCGCATTGTGGATGCCCTAATTCTTTGTCAGTGTTTACATTAACTAATTTCTTATTTTCTTGTGTCATATTTCTTGCAGAGAGGAGATGAAGAAGGAATCAGAATACTTAGACTTAAAACAACAAAGGGAGGCAAAGTTGCTTGGAATACATAATTAGTTAGGTAGAATCTCAAAATATATGTACTTGGCATTATTCAAATGTGCATTATCTGTCATGATAATATGTTGAGAAATGTTTATTTATTTGGTTCCATTTCCTATGTCGTAAGTTTGGATTCAAACTTCTTGTTGATTTGTGGAGATATTTGGACTTCAATTTGATATTCAGATATTGAATTGTGTATTTTAAATTGTGTTGTTTATTTTTGAATAGTTTTGCGGAGTATTTTTTTAAATAAAAAAGCAGGGCATCAATAATTAAAAAATTAAAATTGAATGTTTACCGACATATTACCTACAAAAACTAGTAACTAAGCTTGTAAAAATCTATCTGTATTTGCCGACCAAATAGCAACAACAATAATTAGCGACTATATAATGACTAAAACTTTTAACAATTAGCGACGAAACTTGAACAAAAAAACTTACCGACATAAAATGTGGTATGTAACTCACGACATATTAACGACCAAATGTAGTCGCAAAATGACGACGGATAGTCGTGCCGACAATATTTTCGTCGGTAGATCATCGTAATTACGTAAGATTCTTTCGATAATTTCTATCGGCAATCTATCACAAATCCGTCGTATTATTTATCGACGGACTGTTAGGTCCGTCAGTATTAATAGGTACTATATTACTCTTGAATTTTTTTTCCTGCTAATTTGTCGGTATCAAATCTTAATGATAGATTAGCGACCAAATTGGTGGTCGGTGGTCGCTAATTTACAAATTTCAAGTAGTGCAAGTTGTCTAACAACACATATCATATAATTTCACATAAAATCATAGAAATTGCATAAACCCTAATTTGGAACCCTAGTTCCAATTAAGAATATTAGAAAAATCCTAAATCCTATAAAACCCACCCCCAACACTTGCAGCCTCTCTAATATGGGCTCGGGATTGGTGGACCCACTCGTTGGCCCCTTTGTAACTGAATTCGGCCGGCCCATTTCGGCCACTCCCTCCAGCCCAGCTACTGAACCCGCTGATCCCTCCCCTCTGGGCCCATTTGATGGCACTTCTATTTCGGCCCACCCCCCAAATATCCCTCCTGGGCCCTTTCGGCCTTCCCTCCCCATGGCCCCTACTTTGGGCCCTTTCCCATATAAGGGCCCAATTTCCACCCCCCAACCTTTAGCCCATCACCCATCACCACTCCAGCCCACTAACTTCCCCCCATCTTCCACGATCCCAGCCCCCAGTAACATTACCCATGCAACACTCCAAGACTCATCCCATCCACTCCCGCCACCCCTCATCTCACCGAGCCCCCCTCCCCCTACCACCGACCCACCCTCGGACCTCCTCAACCCCATTGCCCATATTGCCCATATTACCTCTCCTATCCCCGAGAATGCTGGCACTCCTAGTGCCAATCCGGCTATCCTGGCTCCGACCTTTGTGGCTCATCGCTCGTTCGCGGATGCCCTTGCTCGTCCCAATCCTGTCAATTCCATGCCAAAGCCAACCTCTGCCTCAAACCCGTGCATGTTTGGGGGAGATGTATGTTTAATTGTTGATTTTCATCTAGTGATCTGAATACCGTGTATGTAAAGTACAAAAATTGCCTCATTGGTGAATTTTCACATGCTATCCCCACCCCTCGTATGATCGTGAACGGCCTTGCTAGTTTAGGATTTGTGGGGAAGGTCACCTGGACTTTTTTACATGCCTCTCATATTATGATTCATTTTATTGATGAGCGTGATTACACCAAGCTTTGGCTTGGTAAGTCGATTGTTATTTCCGGGTGTCCGATGCGGGTCTTTAAGTGGACCCCAGACTTTGACCCGAAGTTCGAGGCTGTCATTGCCCCAGTTTGGATTAGACTTCTGGGTTTGCACATTTACTTGTATAACCGGGGGACGATACACACTATAGTCCGGCTTCTTGGCAAGCCCCTTCAGATAGACCAGCCGACTGTTGATCAGAGCAAGGGCGCTTATGCCCGAGTCTGTGTTGAGCTCGACCTCCTCGAGGAGAGGTCTTTTGAGATAGAGATCAATTTGGAGGGTAGGACACACATTCAGAGAGTCATCTATGAGTTTATCCCGGATTACTGCTTAGAGTGTCGTCATGTTGGGCACAAGGCCCAGGATTGTTATATAGTGGGGAAGAAGGAGCGCCCGCCTCCCCCCAACAAGCGTCCCCCCATAGCTCAGCAATAGGGCCAGATCGCCAAGGGCCCTGCCAAGGACCCTGTCCTGGGCGTAGAGTTCGCTCTCGTCGGAAGAGCGTGCGCCATCGGACTTGCCGGAGTGGTCCTCCGGGCCGGCCGGAGGATGCTCACTCTTCTTTGTCAGCTCAGGGTGAGCAGAGAGGGGCAGCTGGCCCACAGCAGCGGAGGCGGAGAGCGCCGGCACCGAACTCCGAGTGGCAGGAGGTTTCCCCTAGGGATCCTCGTAGGACGAGTCTCTTACCCACCGAGGTCCTTCAGGAGGCAGGTAGATCCTCCCACACATATTTCCACACCCCTGAGGCTGAGGATGACCTCTTGGATGATGATGAGGCCCTTCCGGTGCATAGTGACGATGCGGACCTATTTAGAGAGATGGAGAGCGAGGACACTCTTGACGACCCTACTGATGATGAGACTGAGGATAGAGAGAACTACGTCTCCGAGGGAGAGACGGAGGCCCCCCTCAGTAGGGGAGAGCACACACTCCGTGCTCTTCAGTTAGAGACCCGACCACAACAGCCCAGGTCGGTCAAGCGTAGTCGTACTGACACCGCTCGAGGAGAGGAGATAGTCACCCAATTGGCCATCGTCCTCCTGCCGACGTCCTTCCCTATTCAGTGCACCTTGAACCGGGCCCGGGACGCGATCTCTCATGAGTCCTTCTCGTCTAGCGCCTTTGTCCCACCTCTCACCTTTACTTCGGGGAGAGGCAAGCAGATTAAGCAGTTTCAGCGCATGTGCACCAGATCGCAATCGAGGAGTGAAGAGGGACCGCTAGATGTTGACGCTTCCGAGGCCACGTCCGGGGACCCCTCATTTGGACGTGGCAACCGCTCTGGCCGTCCCGTTCGGATCCTCACGAGATCCAAGACTGATTTTAGCCTGCAGGGCCGCCCTTCTGTGTCGCACGGTTCCACCTCCCCCTTCGTTTGATTATGTCGACACACTTCATGATTTGGAATGCTCGTGGCGTAGCTAACACTGCCAACCTGGAGCCTATGGTTGATGCCTCTCAAATTCAGTTCATCACTCGCCATCTGGGTTTTGTCAGTGGAGTCAGTAACACTTCTGGTCAGATCTGGGTCCTTTCGGCACTACACTATCATTTTGAGGTCATCTTGGACACCGAACAGGCCCTCCACCTCCGTCTCTTCGCGCCCATCTCGGCTCTAAGTTATATAGGTTGTAGTTTGGTAAAAAATTAATCATGAGAATAGTTTAATGATGTTAGAGAAAAAAACCATGTATATATAGCCTTTCTTATAAAATAAAATAATAGATTTATTATAGCCAAGTGGTTTGACATTTACAGTTAAAGATCGTGCAGGCTTGTAACTTGGGTTCGAAACCTAACAATGACAAATATTTAACATTTTTTATTTTTAAAAAAAGTGTTACATAAAGGGTTATATGTAACATTTTTTTAGTGTTACCATGAAGTGATACAAATAAAAATCTAATGTAACACTTATGAAAAATGTTACTTTAGGCTATAGGTAGCACCGGCAAATGTATCGCCAATAAAGTGTTACCTAAAGTCTATTGTAACACTTTTTGGTGTATATGCGAATTTATATTGTAGTGTGTTAGGAAATTTATGCAAAGTTTTGATGATGCAAAATCAAATTGCAATCGGAAGAAGTGCCCCCCAAATATTATGTAATCTATTGTACTAGATGGGACTAGTTTCTAGGAAAAATTCGTAGCTTGAAGATACAACATAATCATCAATAATAGACAACAAGGAAAGTTTATTGTTAGAAGTAAGGCTTAGTCATCGTAATATGGACATCATTTTGGATGTATATCAGACTAAGTAGCTAGCAGTCAGTAGTAAAGATGAGTGGTCAACAAGTCAACAATTTCAAAATTCAAATTAGCCAGTAAGCATTCTTTTACTCACTATACAATAACATGAAGACATGTATGCCAAAAAATGTAAAAGTAAGATTGCAGACTGATATTGCCACATCTACTCCGACCTACTCTCCCAACTAAAGGACAACAATGACTATTTGCCATACAAGATCATTACATATCAATTAGAATCTCTACATTCTTCAACAAGGAGAAATCCTACCACTATAAATAGAGGAAGATGAAGACCAAGAAGAGAATGATACTTATGCATGCATTGAACATAACAATCAAGAAAGCATAACTTCTAACGAGCTTACAATTCAGAAATTACAAAGATTCTCAAGCATCTATAAAGCAAACTCATGAGAGGCTCTCTCTTAATCTTAGTGTTTCTTATTGAAGCTAGCCCATCTTTAAACTTTTTCAAGAATGTTTAGAAGCAGCTTCAAGTTGAATAAGGGATTCAAACTTGATTAGTGTAGCTGCGAGAAATGGTATAGTTAGAGGCGTAGCCATTTGAGGTTAGGTGAGAATTAGTCGTATGGGCCAAGCTGACACTTGGGTATTGCGTAACTAAGATTGTACGATGTAAGCAACTTAGTGAATTTTCCCTGTGTAAGAAAAGAGTGGACGTAGAAAGTTTACCCCCACCTTTGAATCACTATAATTCTTGTGTGTTTAGTTTCCTTATATTTATGTGTTTTGACTATTGTCGTAACATACTATTTATGATTGCATTGATTTGAAAACTATCGTACTTATCTCGAAAAGAACAACTTGTTGTAGGTAGACTATTCTGGAAGAACTTACCGTTGTAAGCTCGGCTGTAAGAATTTTTTTATTACAGCTGACAGCGAGTTACTGCCTACTATTTTTTAAAGGAAAAATTAATAAATGATGTAGGTTTATTCACCCCTCCGCTATAAATCTCTACAATGTAGGACCAATGTATGCCATCTCCAAAAAATGATGAGAAATGACAGAAGCAGATCTTAATATTTTAATCTGTTAATCATCCGGAAATTTTGTAGGTCCAACAGAATGCAAGAGAAAACCTCGCAAGATGATACATGAGTAAGGGGATAAAGGGTCCCCCTGACGAATACCCCCTTGCGGTTGAAGTGAGCCAAAATTAGCTTCGTTTAGGAAAATCTAAATCCAATAGTAGATATTCAGTTCATGATAAGATCATAAAAATTAACCGGAAAACCCAAAAGATAATAGAATTTAACAAACAAACCCCCGCTCGACCATATCAAAATCCTTATTCACATCGAGTTTAATAGACATAAAACATTGCTTGTCACCTTTTGTAATTTCATACAATGATGCAACTCATAGGCTACTAGGACATATTCAGTAGTAAGTCTGCCCAGTATAAAAGCAGATTGAGACTCATATATCACATAAGTTAGATAAGGCCTCATCCTTTTAACTTGAACCTTAGAGACTAGTTTATACACAACATTGCAAATGCTAATTAGACGATTTTGGAAAATTAGATCTAGATTCTTGACCATAGAAATGGGAACAACAAATATTTTATTAATAGTAAGGGGTAGGAAGTTATCATTAAGGAAATTAAACACAAAATTAATAACATCATGTCCTATAATATGCCAATTTTTAAAAAAGATACAGGACTCATACCATCCAGGCCAGATGGCTTGAAGGGTCCATCTCCTCTAAGGATTTTACAACTTCATCCTCGGAAAATGGTTTTAACAAATTCGTGCACATCTCACGGGATGCTTTTGGCCTTACTGGACGTAAGGCATCTCGGACAGTGGAATGGACGAGAGTCGAGGTGGCAAAGATGTCCCTAAAATAATGAAGAATAATTTGTTAGATTTCTTCTTTCTCAAAGTAGGTCGTGCCATGCGTGTTTTTAACGGAGGAAATGTGGTTAATATCTCTAAGCTAACTTTCATATGTGATGAACGTGAAAATTCTCATTTTTCTTTCATATTTCATGTCTATATTTTTATGAGAATTGCAAGTTCTTATCATTTCGAAGTGAGATTTCATGTTTAAATATTATTTTTGGGTTGATTTTCCTTTTTGATATGATTTGATGCGCTTTTGGGTGTTTTTGAGTTATGTTTTGAAGGTTAGGAAAATTCGGGAGATCAAGTAGATTGATTGCACCCATTTCTCCCTCCAGCCCGCATCCTAAGGTCTAAATGTGCCCAAATCTGTTCCAATTCAGGCCCAAATTGAAGTTCGTAAAGTCATGAACAAAATTCATGAAGGAGTCGATACGAGAAAATGGGTGGAAAGACCTCAAAACGAAGAAAAATGAAAGAAAAGGTCAATTGCATGCGTTTCTCCATTCCGGCTTGAAAATTGAGGCTCAAACGGGCCTGAGTGAAAAACTATAAAAGTCCGACTTGAATTTCTCGTGCAGGGATCGGGGCGAGAAGACGAGAGAAAGAGGCCCAAACAACGACGGAAGAAGATGGAACGAGAAAGGAGCGCAAAAGTGGTGCACCGCCAAACCACTACTGGAATGGTACTTGCTCGGTACCAGACCAGTACCCAGTCCAGTAGGTCCTCCCTTCCACACTGTCGGACCGGTAGTCGGCTGGTTCGCATTCGTTCGTCGTGTCAGTGTGTCTTCTCGTATTTTAGCCATAATTGTCTCATATAGATTCCGATTCAAGAGATTCAAGATAGTACGCATCTGCGAGAGAAAGATCAACAACTTTTATGTTCGGGCCGATAGCTGATTCCACATTGATATTTCCCAAAAATCACGAGAAGGCCGAGTACAGCGCGTTTGAGGGGCTTGACTCAACAACTTATTACATCAAGCACTCCCTTTTGTATTTCTACCCTTTTACCCTTACTACATGGATAGTTTTTAGCATATTTTAGGGCTTGAGATCTATATATACCCCTTCCCCTCTCATTTATTTTAAAAAAAAAAAAAAAAAACTTTAACTTTTACCTCACTTTTATTTACAAGAAATTCTCCTAGAGGGCCCATGTAGGATGACGGGAGAACCCGAATCACATATGTCAATCTCGATGGATGTTCTAGGGGCCTCGCTCCCTAGGTAATATTCACTTGGGGTGGGGATTTAAGGGTTAATTTGGTTACATAATTAATTAGCTTGCCTTGGCTTAGTAATTCCGTTGTCGGTCGTTAGTTATTGGAATTAGGGTAAATTGTTGAGTAATTGGTTTGTTTGTTGATCCCACTTGTTTTGGTCACTTGAACTTCTAATTTGGTAACATGACCATCATTCATCTTAGGCCCCACTATTAGCTCGTATTTGCTAAATTTATTTTCTTAGATTTTATGAAACTGAACCTCGGGAATACCACCCCATCGATCGGTTCCCTCATTACCTTATTTACTTGTTTTATGTTGTGTAGCTTAGCTTTCACTCTCGATTACATTTGACCTAATTAATTCGAATGTGCTTAAGCCGATTCTCAAGGAATAATCCTCCCATTGGATTCGACATTCTTTATACTAACTTTGTCACAAATCATACGCTTGCCATTGAGAAGGTTGTTCCAATCCTAGTAATTTGGAGCTACTTTCACGACAAGTTCAGTATGCATGGAAGAAACTTGTGTTTCTATCTCCTTGCAGGGCCCAATGTTGTCTGGCTCGCTGCTTCCAATTTATGCTTTCTTTATTGAAGAATAACTCAAGGGTGGCTTATAGAGAAGCCAACTCATTCTTGATAAGAGCAGAGATGAAGCCCTTTTTAAGAGAGTCAATTTTTTATTTCACCACCACAATATCTTTCTTTAGGTCCGAATACATGTGGCCTCCCCAATGGAGTAGCCCAACTGCACATGCTTCAAGTATCACCGGGAAAGAATCAAGGGAGGAGTTCCACACATTCTTGATAATGTACGCACACTTGTTCGACTTGACTGACATAACTATAAAATGGAAGAGTTTTCCAAAAGGAGTGATCGAGGGGCAACGAACGGAGAAATCATGGAATGATCCTAAAAGCATGTAGGGATGTGAGTAATCTTGTTCTATGCGAAGAGATCTGGCCAGAGAGAGTTGGCATGAGCAATCAAAAGGGACCCATTGGGTATGGGAAGCAATCAACGTTCTATACTAGTTAATTTGTGGCCAAGGAAGCCTAAATCGAACAAACCCCATGATGAGATGGCCTCTTGAAAAGAATGAATCTTCCAGGATGCTAGTGATTCGACCCCATGGAAATCTAAAGATAGGAGCACCTTATTCAAGTCTTCGAAACAAATTAATCTAAGGAATTACGCCATACAGAGTACTTGCGAGCCATTTTAGGCTCCCCATAGTATCCAATGACTCGACAAGGCTTATTCTCAAAAGTAATTAATATTGGCATCAATACGGCGACCAGACATGGATCGGAGAGCTATGTTGATATCTGGCATAGTGAGGCCTCTCGACTGAACCCAAGCAAGGACAGAAATCCCAAAGAAGTGAAGACAATCTCTTAAACATTCAATGGCAGATTCAGGGGTCTGAGTCTTGCAAAGAAAGACAAAGAACGAACTTCTTATTGCGAACGAAGTCGCACAACTCAAAAATTATATGGAGGTTACCAACCCCCATACAGTTCCACCTTATGCAATTCATAGTTGTTGGCAAACTAGTCCACCTTTCCAGTCACCGTTGTTGTGAGAGAATGCTTCAGAACTTCGGTTTAAAAGGAATGTGAGAGGCTCCGAAGGCCCCAATACTGTGGGCGCCAATATTAATACACTTTCTGAGAGGGTCCACTTATGGAGAGTCGGAGTCTTCATCAATTAGTTTGTATTTTGAAGTAGTGGCTGATGTAGAAAATCATTAGATTGCTTCATAACCTGATCCTTAGTACGCTGGAATTTACGTGCAATCTTTCACCATGGGAATCAAAGTGCAAGGAGACTTGGACAAGGAAATGATCCTTATCCATTGTGGAAGTTGTGGGATCAGAAAATTAGTGGGGTGGTTAGTTGGAGGAAGTGAGGGGGTAGGGTCAAATGATGAAGGAGGAAAGAGGTTGTGAATAACCATCAGGCAGGGAAGAGTGTGGGAATATTTGTGTGTATAGAGGTAGGGGGTGGGGTTTCTTGGTCAGGAGAGATACCAGGTCGAAAGGTAAGTGTTTGGGAAGTGTAGAAGCAGATAGTAGGTGGGGTTGAGGATGTACGTGTGTTGGCACAATTAAGGAAAATAGAGCTTCTGATGAGGCTTTCGGATCATGTGTGAATGGATTGACAGTGGGAGTATTGGTATTAAGGGATGGATGATTCTTTGTAGAGGTAGAGATGATGAGTAGATTTGGATTGAGTGGAGCCATGCAGGAGAGTTTGATGTTTTGGGTATGTGGAGGATTAGAGATGATGAGGTGTTAGACATCTTCTTCTATAAAGCGTGGGAGGCATGAGGAGTAGGTTGAGAGGAGTTAAGCGGTCGAGAGGGACCTGGTTTTATAAGAGATGTTGGGAGGCGCAGGCGGTAAACATGTTAATATTGATAGGAGCACGGAGCCAAGGCCCGTACGGAAAAGCTGTGGGGTAGATGATGATCAAATGGGGCGTAAAGTGGTGTATTTAAAAATGACTCTAAAATGATGGCACTAGTAAAGTCGATGCACGAGTTTGACTCGCTGTCTATAAGACGATATTGTCCCGCATAGTAGTGTTCATGATCTTCGACAATCGTTCCCAAGGTGCAACAACTTTTAACTTTATGATCGCAGCACAAGGAAACTAAAATTTTCAGCGAACTACTCGATACTCAAGACTTTCTTGTAAACTCAAAAGACTCAAATACTATAGTTTTTAAAATATGATAACTACAGACTATAGTGATTGTCTTTGTATGTGGTTCAGTTGTTGGAGATGTAAATGTTAAGGCCTATTTATTGATCTATAGGCATCATTTCGTGAACAGGCGCACCATTTCACCTTGATCAATCACAACCGTTAGATCGTACCTCTTGGCCAAAGTTCACGATCTAGTGGTTATATTGCATCATTTTTCAAGCGTTCATCACCTTTTATTTTCACCTATTTCACTTGAATAGATGTAACTTTTCAAGGCACTTTTTCGTGTAATAGACACTTTTCCATTTACACTCCCAAAATTCCAACAATTTCCACATGAATGGAAGAAGTTGTTTCAAAGTTAGAATTTCTAAAAGATTAGTCAAGACCAACCTTCGAAAGCCAATTCCCAATGACCACCATATGAATTAATGCATGTACTCTAGACTGGCACACACAAGAAAGTCCCAACGAACTACCATTGCATCGAGATAGGTAGCTTTCAGCATTGAACCTTCCCTACTGAGATGCTATTTGATGTACTCGTAGCTCGATGAATGTGATGTCTTTAACTGATGGCTTTTGGTGTACTCCAAGCTAATAACATTCACACAATGGCAATTCTGATATATTTTTGGTTCTCACGTTGTGTCCGTTACGGCTATGGACCATATCTTGAATTCATAAGTGTTTAATTTGAAGCGGCCTCACTTCTCACTTACATAGGTGACCTCCTTTTAGTATTTAATTCAGGGATAGCCTGAAATACCCCACCACATTTGGTTCGGGTGTCGTTAAAAGCTTATGCTTAACCTCGCCACACGTCATCAATATAGCACTTGGTGTCTCTGAGAATGAGTTTTAATAAGTTCCAAGTTATAGACTGAACATATTCGAGTTCCAAGTGCCCGAAAGACCCGTTCATAACTTAGTTTTCTCATTGAACCAAGTTCGTGGGGATCTCCACTCATCATGGTTAAGAACTCATTCCCCTAGACATGTAGCGTAGTTGATCTCCCTTTAACATTTCATTCATGAATCCATATTATTCTATTGGAGATCAGCTGCCTTATGGCCTCCATTTTTAGCTTTAGGTATAGCTTGACACCCCACCCCCACATTTGAAAAGTTATGTGGGAAGATTGTCCCCCCATCCCTCCCCCCCCCACAAACAATAAAACACTTATGCGAAAAGACTTAATCTCTTTTCAGTTTGATATTTATATGGAAACTTAATTTCCGTATTGGCGGTGTCTAGGCTCATATCTTAAGTAATCAATCCATAATTTAATTACTTATTTTGTAGTCTATAAACTACATAGTTATTTCTTCAGCGACCAATTATTTAGCTCATTGGACTTGTATCCAATTTTTGTTGGCTCAAATCCTTTATCTGATTTAGTTTATATCCACGACTTAACTCAGTGGACTTGCATCCATCTAGTTGAGCTCATTTCTCTTCAAAGTCAACGCTACTTTTGGACTCTTTGAGTCCATGTGGACATCTATTTAGTCAAATAGGACATTTATCATCTTTGGGCTTCTCCGAAGCCATACTGTTTTGCAATTTGGGCTTGCCCCAAATTGCCCCGTAGTGATGGAGATTTTTTCACACGTAAACGCACGACCACCACTTTGTCTAACCGATGTTGGATTTTAATTTTCCATCTCAACCAACATTTTCTTTTAAAATAATGTCTAACCGAAATATCAACTCTTTGGGTCTACTCGTTCTTAATTTATGTGACAATTCCCACCATCTAATTAACTTGGATGTATGTCTGCGCCCTAGCAGATTCACGTCTTATTTTATAAAGGCCCAAAAATATGAGTCACAAAGTTAAATTAGGCCCTCATACTTCAATTAAGCCGAGTCCCAAAAATTTATTTAGGTCCTCAAACTTCAATAAGATTGAGTTCCAAAATTTATTTAGGCTCTCAAACTTGTATCAAGCCCAATTTTCTAATTTGTTTACTTTATTTGATGTTGTCAAAATTGCACATACTCCTAGGACATGTATTATAAGTCTTTGCTGACTAATCAGGTTAAGTCCAAAGTTAACAAATAATTTAATTAGGCCAAAATTAGTTTCAAACATACTAATCTACGTCTCAATCAAAGTAGATATGGGCCCATTATCACATTCCGGTATTAGGTCTCATAAAATCAAATAAGACCAGCGGACTACTCCATTAGGCCACAACTTAACGTGACCTTAATGGCCCATAATTCAATTAACGTGGGCTTTAAAATTGAGATTAAGGCCTAATCTTTTGTAACCTGATTTAATCAGTTACGATTCTAGTGAAGAGTTGCGTCTACCAACAGACTGCTTCTTCAGAAAATTGCGAGACTAGATGTAGCTTCTCAACCAACCGTTGCAACCTGAAATGCAGTTGTAATCCTGTTAGTTCTCCTGGAACAGTTTGATCACCGACCGTGATTTCTTTAAGCGGTCGTCCCAAAGAACTACTGGAGTGGCACCGACGGATGGCTCTATTTACGCCCGAAAAGACAGCAATTTTTTCAATGATATTAACGTCTCTTTTTTCCATTACACTGCTTCGTCAACCAATTTAGTGTTTCTGAAGGAGTTTTCAGTTGGCCTAGCAGTAGGGCCCTTTGATCCTCTCTCAGATTCAAGGAGGCGCAATTTCCACTTCGAGCGAATCTCTGCAGGGATTTGCAACTGTCCCGCGATTCAATAATTAATTCCGGAGACTGCCGTTTTTTCAGAACTTTTTCCAGCGGACATTCGCGCTCGTTCACGGTCAATTATTGCCATTCTGAACAAAGAATCGTTACAGCAGACTGCTTGTTGCTACAAAATTTTGGGAAAAATAATTGCACAACTGTGCAATTTTATTTTGACTGCCATTTGTCGTTACTATGTATTTTAGCGGCATTCCTTTTGCTGCAATTGTTATCCGCTGTAAAGAATGGTAGTATTAAGCTGCATGTGCAGCATGCAAAGCCAAGAGTGTGCAGTAGGGGACTGGATTCCCAACTGTCACTAAAGAATATGGAGGGCACCTGAAGGAATCTGCAGTTGGCCAATGAATGTTGAACACGTGTCTAGGGAAAAATTCAGCTAGATTTTTATGTTAGGATTCTAGTTTACTATAAATAGTGATAGTTTGTAACGTTCCAAAACCAATCAATGAAACAGTGAATTGGCCATCAATATGTCTGCAATGCTTTTCTCTTTACAGCTCTACGTCCCTATCATTTTTCTTATTATGGTATCAGAGCACAATTGTTAAGCTGTTGTCTGATCCATACCATTTTCATCGCCCTTTTTACCGCTTAAAATGGCGGATAATGAGCCCACCACTCAACAAACAACCCAACAAACCCATGTTCAATTCAATGTCATTTAGCCACAACCGTAGCTTATCACCACCAAGCTTAGAGAATCCAATTTCTTGGTTTGGAAGCATCAAATTTCAGCTGCGGCTCGAGGATACAGCCTAGAGGGCTACCTCTCTGGAGATGCCAAGCCTCCAGAACAACCAGCACAGGGTGCATCCACCTGTGAATCCACTCAACAACAAGATGCATGGATTCGGCAGGATCAACTATTGGTCTCTTGGTTTCTCTCATCCCTATCAGAGGACCTCTTGGTCACAACACTTGGGTTGGTGACGTCCAAAGATATCTGGGAAGCCTTGACTTCTAGCTTCACCAGTCGGTTTATTGCAAAACTCATGCAATATAAACTACAGTTGTAGAACATCAAGAAGGCAAATATGGGGATGAGGGAGTATTTGAACAAGATCAAGGCCTGATGTGATGCGTTGGTTGCTTCTGGTCAAAAGGTCTCAGATACAGACCACATTCTGTATATTTGGAGTGGATTAGGGGCCGATTACAACCCAATCATGGTTAGTGTTTCTATCAAAATAGGAGGGTGCACATTGAGAGAGGTGTACTCACTCTTGCTCAGTTTTGAGAGCAGGGTTGAGAGCCTAGAAGGGATGCAAATCAACCATGATGCTTTTATGCAACCTGCTGATATTGCCACTCAAGGGAAAAGAGGAGGTACACAATCTTGGAAAGGAAGAGGATCATCTAACAAGGGTGAAAGAGGATCTACAGGGAGAAATGCAGGAAGGACTAATTCCAGAGGAAGAGCAGGAAGGTACACCAACTACAAATTGTTACAAACTGGTTATCACAAAGTGTTTCAACACCTAAGTGTTGAACATAGTGTTATAGCACTTTGTGAAGCCACTTTGTTGTGTTATCGTTTTTATTTTCACCTTGCTGCCTTATATTGTTTTATGATTCTTATTTACTAAGTGTTAGAGATATTTACTTAAGTCTTATTTTTACAGGAAGAAAACTTTTGGATAAGGATTATTTTCCTAATCCTTATTCAAACTGAACTAACTATCTTCGGTTAGAAAACTGCTTTCTTGTGTTTTCTCTTTCTTAACCCTGTTCTTAGGAAACGGATTATGGAGGAGTATAAAAGGCAGAAATCAAAGAGAAGATGGGTTGACCGGGTGAGACAAAAAAAAAAAAAAATAGAGAGTGAAAAAACAATCAAGTTGAGAGGAAGATCATTCGAGAGATTGAGAAGGATCTTAATCTTACTTTTATCTTGTAAGAAACTGATAGAATGTCCAAAGATAATTCCTTCAGTTTAGTATGTTAGGAACCATTTTGTGAAGAAAGAATTGAAAGATTGTCTTGTTCTTTCAATTCTTTGTGTTGTAATTGTTAATGTGCAAAACACCAATTCCGTTATTAGTATAAAGAAATTGATCAGGCTTTTGTTTGTCTGATTTGTGATTTATTTTTAAATACTCAATCTACCCTGTTTAAGTTTTTGTACAGTTACTTATTCGATCTGGAATGGTTTATACTTAGTGTTGCAACATCTTGTGCAACACTCAGGAATTCAGGGGACCAAATTCTTTCAATTGGCATCAAGAGCCTTCACTTGACATTACTAAGTAAGATCCTGAGGTAAAGAATCATGGATGTCCCTGGTACAGCCGTCATGCATCCACCCATCTTGGATGGAAACAAACTATTCAATTTTGAAAATTAAGATGAGAGCCTATATTAAGTCTCTTGATGAACGTGCTTGGATTCACAGCCTAACACAAAACCCTAAACCCTAAAAAAAAAAAAAGCTCTCTCCTCTCTCTAAAAACTAGGAAAAACAAGCCTCTCCTTCTTGGCCGGCGGCTGTTGCCGCCGGCAGCCGCCGGCCATATCTTTATTCTATTGTGCTTTCATTTTCTGTTTTTCTTGCTTTTTGATTTATTTTCCAGTTTTTTGTCCAGTTCTTGGGTTTGTTATTCAAGAATTTTTCCAGTTTTTTGTCCAGTTCTTGGGTATATTATTCAAGAATTTCTTGTCAATATGCGTTAATGGAGTCTTGCGGTCGTCCCAACTGCTGCAGTCATCAGGGCCCTTTGCCGAGACCCAGTTTTGCACTACCACTATTAACGGGATCTCATTTTCGATCTGTTCCTCCCGAAGAAGCCGTCGCCATCTTCTCGCGGCGGACCATGACGGAATCTCCAGATCTGATAGATTCCAAGTCTTCAGATCTTCGTACATAGGGCTTCGTCCTGGGACTGCGCAGCCCCATCTTCGCCTGACACCCCTTCGTCAGGGGTAAGCCAAAGGGAACCAGAGCTTCTAGGTGCGCGTCTGGTTTCGATTTTGAAGATTTATTACTGGGATTGCTTCCCTGGGTCGTTTGGGTGCTGTGACTTGATGGTCGCGACCATTACGAGCCTGAAGTATCACTGCCATTGAAGGCCTATGCTTGCTCCTGGGTTCTCCTTTTTTCTGGACTGGATTCGACTTTGCTGCTCTTCGAATCTGGGACGAGATCTCCTGGATTTGTTTCTAGGCTGTGGAAACTGCCATTGAAGGGTGCTCACTCACCGACTCGCGATCTTGAAGGAGATTCAGAGCTGCCATTGTTACTGAGTTAACTCAGTACTCACAGACCCGAGTTGACTCGTGCTTCCGAGTCACCCACAACAGGGCTGCTCTTGATGATGGCGATTCCTTCGCGACTCTAGAGAGGTCGCGATTCTGACTATAATATGTTTGGGGTTTCTTCCAGGTGTGCTCCGGCGCCCTTTACCGAGGATGTTGCTACCTGGGGAAGCCATTTCCTTGCCTGGTTACTTCCCGAGCTCAAGCTTGATTTCCCAGATTCTGTTTATGACTCGAGCTTGATTTTCTGTAGTAGAACCGAAGTCAGGGAGCCCTCTTCAATTTTGGGAGATTGCAGATTGTTAGTGGAGACAATCTTTTCTTTCACTTGGGGGGTTTATTATTATGGATTAATGTCTCCCATGAGACGCTTGCGTTTATTCATAGTCAAAGGCACTTTGGTTGCTTTATTTGGATATTGTTGCCGGGATTTTGGTCTATGGTGAGAAATTTCAGGCAGTGTTATTGTTCATTGAGATCACATGTTGGTACTGTTGCTGGGTTGTCAAGCCGTGCCTAGGCTGCAGTAGTCTTTACGTGGCTCTTCTCTTTCAATTATCGAAACCTTTTTACTGGATTTTGGATTTGGTGCTTTGGCTCGGCAATCCCGGGTTTTGTTTGGAGGCAGTCCCCCCATTGTTTTTAGCACCAACGCTTTGACTCGGCAATCCCGGGTTTTGTTTGGAGGCAGTCCCTCCATTGTTTTTAGTAGGGTTTTCTACTGCTTCTTCGGGATTTTGATTTGTTCAGCTGGACTTTATTAGGTTAGTTTTGGAGATTTTTACGCGTCTTGGGATTTGTTGTTGGGCCACAATTACAGATTTTACGGCTCTGAGCTAAGGCATTGAAATCCTCAGAGGGACTTTTAGACTCACACCGATGTGAGGAGCGTTGCTAATCCCCCACGCTCGGGTTTCGTGACATAGAGCAAAATGATTGGGAGCTCGACCTCTGCAGTTTGCTCGGCGACAGTTCTATTTTGGTTCTCCTCTCCAACCAAACCGGTCATTTCCAGTTTTATTTACACTAAATTGGCTTTGTCTCGTAATTGCTTTATTTTAATTAGCCATTTTTAGTTTATTCTGAATACCTTTATCTGCCGGCTTGTGGCATGGAAAGGATTTTCGTTTGACCCTTGTGAGTGACCAACTTGTGGTCTCCACATTTCTTGTTCCCTTTGTTTTCTTTTCTTTATTTATAATACTACCTATTTAATTGATGAACGTGCTTGGAGATCAATTGTAGTTGGATGGATACCACCTCGTAAGGAAGATGAAGATGGTGATATTATTCCTAAGTTAGAAGCAGATTGGACGAATGATGAATTTGTTTTGTCATGTTACAACTCTAAAGCCATCAATGCAATTTTTGGATCAGTGGACTTGTCTTTGTTTAGGATGATTCAAAATTGTGTTTCGACAAAAGAAGCTTGGGAAACTCTGCAGAGATAGTGTGAAGGATCAGAAAGTGTCAGGAAGTCAAAGCTCATAATGATTGCAACATAGTTTGAAACACTGAAAATAGATGAAACTGGAATAATTTCTTCATACAATGCATGTCTGTGTGAGTTGGAAAATGACTCTCATGCACTTGGTGATCCCATCAGTAATGAGAAGTTGGTCAATAAGGTATTGAGAACTCTCCCTGAAAGATTTAATATTAAAGTGTATCCATTAGAAGATTCCTGTGATACATCTAAAATGTCTTTAGATGAACTCATAGGAATACTTCAAACCTTTGAATTGAATTTGAATCAACAGCAACAAATGAGAGGAAGCAATAAATCTATTGCATTTCCTTCTCAATCTGAAGAGTCAAATTCAAAACAAGAAGGGGATAGCATTCTTTTAAATGAAAATCTTGATGATCCCATTGCATATCTAACAAAAAAATATCAAAGATTCTTGTCCAAAAAAAAAAAAGAAAATTTTTTCCAAATGTGTTTTTAATCCTGCTACAAAAAGTTTTGAAGGTCAAAATTCTGGAAAGGACTTCTTGAACAAATCTTTTGGTCAAAATTCAAATCCCAGTCCCATGAATACAAATCGTAGCTCATATACTCCAAAGGATTTGAAAAACATTCAATGTAGAGCATGTTCTGGTTTTGGTCATTATGCAAATCAATGTGCCAATAATCTTATGAAACGTGGCACAAATCTGGTTGTTAACTTAAGTGATTAAGATTCTGATTATGATGAAGAAACTCTTTATTCACAAGATGTTTCAGCACTTATGGTCGATGTGTAAGAATTGAGTTTACCACAAAGTGTTGAAACACTTGATGGAGCAGTGAGAAGTGATTCTAACATCACTGAATATGAACTACTTTTGAGTGCGTTTAGAGAAATTCATGGAGAACTAGTAATTGCTCTAAAGAGTCTCAAAGAAGTAAAATCAGAAAATGACAAATTAAAGAAGAAAATTATTAATCTTGAGAAAAATTTGTCTCAAAAGGACAAAATTCCTGAATCTGTCATTTCTGATGCAAATAGAAAGTCACTAAGCTTTAAACGGTTCAGCAATGGAACAGACAAGCTTAATGAAGTTCTATTTGTTCAACAATTTGGTAACTCAGGAATAGGATACTCTGAGAAAAATCAAAGCCATTTTGGGTCTTCAACAGAGGAATATAGAACACCCATTTTCACAAGGGAAAGTCACAACTCAATAAGTGTGAAATCTGATTTGTACTAAGAAACTGGAGTTTGATTCTGAAATGCACAATCTTTCAAAGAAAACTATAAAAATTGAACATTTCAGAATCTAATTCAATTGTTCCTTATGTCAAATTGGACACTTCAACTTGCGAAAATGAGAGTATTAATTCTAGAACAAAAAGGCTTCGATTAGATTCTGAGGCTCATGAAAAACGATTTCTGTGTGATTTTTATTCTATGCTTGGATACATAAGACCATTCTGCTTCAGAAGAAAAAGGGAATTTTTTTAAAGAAGAATATCATAGGTGTCTAAAAACGTATTGCAACACCATTCACAGTGATGTTCTAATCCTAAAACAAATTCTTCTTCTGATGAAAATCACAAAACATTGAATTTTGCAATATGATTTATACATCTTTGAGTGCTGATGTGTCTAGTGTTTGGTATTTTGATAGTGGTTGTTCTCGTCACATGACTGGAACAAAATCTTTTCTGAAAGATTATGTGCTTACTGATGAAGGTAAGGTAACATTTGGAGGAGGAGCAAAAAGTAAAATCATTGGTAAAGGAACACTGAATGTTCATGGACTCCCAAATATCTCAAATGTTTATCATGTTCAAGGACTGATGGCTAATTTGATTAGCATCAATCAACTCTATGATGAGAACTTACATGCCAAGTTTGAGAAGGAGATGTGCATGGTGTTCAACAAAGAGAAGGAGTGCATCATGACTGGAACAAGAGCCTCAAACAACTGTTATTCGATTGAAGGAGGGACAGATTATCACAACGCTCAGATTGATGATGTGGATTTGTGGCATCAGAAATTAGGGCATGTGAATTTTCTGCAACTAAAGAGAATTGCAAATATGAAAGCCGTGAAAGGTCTACCTAAACTCATTGGTAAAATTGAAAAAGTTTGTAAATCTTGCATCAAAGGTAAGCAAACCAAAAGTGTGCACAAAGTGTTGCAACACTTTGGTACTTCTCATTATTTTTAATTATGTCACATGGGTCTTATGGGTCCAATTGAAATTGATAGTTTAGGAGGCAAAAGGTATATTTGTGTGTCTATAGATGATTTTTCAAGATACACTTGGGTTTCTTTTTGAAAGAAAATCAGAAACTTTTGTAGATTTCAAAAATCTGGCCACATAAATACACAACTCACATGGAGTTTGGTTTAATCGAATTAGGACTGATCATGGAAGAGAATTTGAAAATTCCTTTTTTACTGAATTATGTGAAAAGAAAGGCATAAAGCATGAATTTTCAGCTCCTAAAACACCTCAACAAAATGGAATGGGGCTGAAAGAAAGAATAGATTGCTTCAAGAAATGGCTAGAGTTATGCTATGTGCAAAAAATCTTTTAAAGCAATTTTGGGTTGAAGTTGTAAGTACAGCATGTCACATTTCGTATCATGTTTACCTAAGGCCTGGAAGTACTTTGACACCTTATCAAATACTTAAAGGCAAAAAGCCTAACCTGAAGTATTTTCATATATTTGGGTGTTTGTGCTACATTATAAATGACAGGGAACCTCTAGGTAAATTTGATTCAAAATGTGACAATGGTCTGTTTCTTGGTTACTCTTCAAACAGGTATGATTTCCGTATCTTTAACCTCAGAACTCGAACTATACAAGAATGTGTAAATATTGTCTTTGATGATCTTTCTAACATTGCTGGGAACCGGAGGAAGATCAAGTACAAGACTTGATTGAAGAGAAAGAAAGTTCAAATTTGAAGAAAACTGAAGAAAGTGTTCAAGAAAGTGATACAACACCTCAAGCAACTCAAGAACAATTACTGAAACAGTTTCTTAAAATCAACAGAATGTACCACATGAAGAAGTGTTGATCAGAAGAGATCCTCCTAGCAGAATTAGAAGATACCATCCCATTTCTCAAGTTATTGGTAATGTTCATGATAGTCTTCGAACTCGTACCAAGGAAAGAAAGGATTACTCCAAAATGTTACAAATAACTTGTTTATCCACTTCTTTTCTAAGTGTACATGGTGACTGTTTCATTTCAAATGTGGAACAAAAAAATGGTGATGAAGCGTTAAAGGATAAATTTTGGATAAATGATATGCATGAAGAGCTTCATCAATTCCCTCACAATGATGTTTGGAATTTAGTTCCTAGATCTCATGGTGTAAATGTGATTGGAACAAAATGGATTTTTAGAAACAAAACTAATGAGTCAGGAGAAGTTATTCGTAATAAAGCCCGTCTAGTGGCACAATGTATACTCAAATAGAAGGGTTTGGTTATGATGAAACTTTTGCTCCTGTTGCTAGGCTGGAATCTATTCATAATTCATTTCTTGATTGCCATTTCTTGCTATCTCAAAGTAAATCTTTTTCAGATGGATGTTAAGAGTGCTTTTTTTAAATGGTTTTCTAAATGAAGAAGCATTTGTTGAACAACCAAAAGGTTTTGAGGATCCTCATAAATCTGATCATGTGTTCAAACTGAAAAAGGCTTTGTATGGTCTTAAACAAGCTCCTAGAGCTTGGTATGATAGACTGACAGAATTCTTGATGAATCTTGGTTTTGAGAGAGGAAATGTTGATACAACTCTTTTTTTTTTTCCAGAAAAAAGTGTCTCACATAACTGTTGCTCATGTTTATATATATGATATTATTTTTTGTTCAACTTGTGATATGCAACTGTAAAATATTGAAATGTCATCTACTTTTGAGATGAGTTTAGTTGGTGAGCTGAGTTACTTTCTAGGTCTTCAAATCAAACAACTTGAACAAGGTACTTTCATATCTTAGTCAAAATATGCTAGAAATCTTGTCAAGAAATTTGATTTAGTGTTTGCTAAACACATGAAAACTCCTTTGAGCTTCAGTTTAAAGATCTATAAAGACAGTGTTGGACAAGGTGTTGAACACACCTTGTACAGGAGTATGATTGGTAGTCTCCTGTATCTTACAGCAAGCTGCCCTGACCTGTGTTATAGTGTCTCTGTTTGTGCTAGATATCAGTCTGATCCTAAATTATCTCATTTGAATGCTGTGAAAAGGATCATCAAATATGTGAATGGGACCTCTAATGTAGGAATCTAGTACTCTAAGGACACTAATACCAATTTGGCAGGTTTTTGTGATGTAGATTGGGCTGGGGATGTAGATGATAGAAAGAGTGCTTCAGGGGGATGTTTTTATCTTGGAAATAATCTGGTATCCTGGCATTGCAAGAAATAAAATTGTGTCTCATTGTCCACTGATGAATCCGAATACATAGCTTTAGGTAGTTGTTGTACTCAATTACTTTGGATGCAACAAATGTTAGATGATTATGGTCTAGATAGCAACACACTTACAATCTTTTGTTATAACTCAAGTGCCATTGACATAACCAAAAATCTTGTTCAACATTCTCGAACAAAACACATTGATATTAGACATCATTTCATTAGGGATCTTGTTGAGAAAAGATTGATCAAAATTGAACACATTCCCACCGAAAGACAACTGGCAGATATTTTCATAAAATGATTGGATTTTTAGAGATTTTCCTGGATTAAAAAATCTCTCGGTTAAGTACTTTGTGAAAAGGTGTTTCACATAGTACTTCAACACTTTGTACTTTCTTCAGTATTCATTTATTTTATTTTATTTTTCTTTTCTCTCTTTTCCCTTCCTAAATGTTCCTTGAGATGATCAAACCAAAACAAAATAAGTTGTTTTGAGTGATATGGTTCTCCAAGTTTCTTATTTGTCTGATTTTCCTAACTGTTTCAGATTTCTTTCTATAATGATTTTATTATTGATTTCAAATGATCCAGTAAGTTTTGATACTCCAACTGCTATCATGAGAATTTCTGATTCTTCAATAATTTCTTTTGTGTTGGAGTATCTTGGACAACACAATATTTTTTATGACTCACAACTCCTTGTTGGTTTGATATAACTCTTTTGCAGGAACTCTTCTTATTTATTCCTTTTATAAAATCAAAAAAAAAAAAACTAAAAGAATTAAATATATATATATATATATATATATATTTAAACTTTATGTATCTTTTGTAAAAATATTTGTCCACATTCCTCATTTTTCTCTTACTCTCTTGACATTATCTTATGTTCCCTATTTTTGTGGTTAGTTTTTCCTAGTGGGCCCTTTTTTTTTGGTAGTTTTATTTTTGGATCAGCTATTTATATTGTGTTTTTGTGTTTTATCAGCCCATTAATTTTCTCTATTTTGTTTTATTTGCCATAATGATGGATTCGGATGAAGAGATTGCTAATATTATTGCTGGTTTAAAAGATTCTGCAAAAGAATGCTCATCCATTCTTTCATCTTTATCCATACCTCTCACTGAAAATACTCACATTCCTTCTTCTTCTACAGAAAGCCCTTCTGCTTCTACTATGGCTAACCCGTTGCAGAATCCACTCGATATACGTTCTGAATATGCTCATTCAAATCCAGTTGGTGTTGCGCATGGTGTTGAAACACTTACACCTTCAGAGTCCTCCATGGCTTTGGAGGAGTTTGTTCCTCCAGATGCTTACATCAACATGCAATTGCCTGGAGATTTTGGAAATCCTGTGGATGCTGATGATCCTCCCTTGTTCGATCTAATCAAACCCACAGTTCGCCTACAGTCTGGACCTGAAATTAGGGTTTCCAAAAGACAAACAGGGCTTTCACCCACACTTGGTGAACATGGCCCACCGACAAAGAAAAAGGGTCCCAAGACTGTGCCTCCACCTCCAAAGTATAAATTGGCATCTGATGATGATGATAACAGTGAAATTGATCCTGATTTTGATATTTTGGTCTCCTCTTCCAAAACCCAGAAAATGAGGCAAAATCCAAGAGGGCTGGAGAAGGATAACCCTTAAACAGTGGTTCCTTTGGTGCTAAAACTCCTTCTACAACACCTGGTGTTCCTCCAGTCTCCACTCTAGAAGAAGATCAAATCCCTGGGTATACTCCTGATCAAACACTTGCCCAATATGTTCAAGGTATCTGAAAGCACCTTCGACGTCAGGGGGAGATTGCTTCCAATCCTGGTGGTGTGACTGGCTATGCTGAAACAACTAGTGTGCCTGGTTGTGCTGAAACAACTACTGAAACAGAGGAACAAATGACTGAAAATGATGAAGCATTTGCTAAGGAATTAGATGATGATCTAAACTCTGTGGAACTTGAAGAAAATGATTCTGGTGATTCTTTGAACTCTGGGAATTCTAATATGGAGGTGACAAATGCACAGGTAGCCAGTAACACTGAGAGCACTGAATCTGATTCACCATCTCCACCTCCCAAACGTGTTGTGCGAAGTGCTGCAACACTTCAGGTAACAAAGAGGTACTCCAACCTTTTTTACTGCATTGATGCATTTCATAGGTGGGAATACTACAAGAATAGGGACACCATTTCTGAGAGACAGCTGGACACTCAGCAGTTTGAAAAATTTGGTCTGATTTCATTCCTAAAATTTCTTCATTTAGGAAAGTCTCTCGCTACTAATTATAGTTTTGTGAAGAACATTGTTCGTGAGTTTTACTTCAATCTTACCCATTCCATGAAAGATTCTTCCAATCCCTGTTTTGGTCAAGCGTTTTTAAGGAAAAGGATTTTCATGTTTACACCTTCTTTAATCAATGATTTTCTGGAATTTTCTTCTGTTGCTGATGAAGTGATTCAAACTGACTTAAACTCTATCATTTCACATCTTATTGGGGAGTTATTACTCAATGGCAATGAAACAAGAAAACTCATGCCTCAAAACTCACTTCTAAATATTTCACAAAATCACTTGCTACAATTGGCTCCCTTCTAAAAACAGAAATGTTGTCACTCATACTAAAAAATGAGGTTCAATTTGGGTCAGTTAATCTTTGGCATTGTGGTTTCTTTTGCTGAAAGTGAGTCCACCTTTGATGGTCTTCCCTATCCTTGTCTTATTTGGAGTATGTTAAAAGGGCAAAATTTGTATGTTCCTACCACTTCCCATTTCTCCCTGGATTCTACCCTCATCAAGGTTGATCGAAAGTTGTTGGATCCTCCACATATCTGTGATGTGGTGGAAATTCCTGAGAGACCAGAAGCCAACATTGCCAGTGTTCCAGACAGTGCTGCAACATCTTCTGTTCCTTCAGTCACAATTCCAGTTTCAAAGATTCTCTCATGGATTCAAATGACCAATTCCAGACGTAGAGGTGCTGAGATAGATGTCACTTACTGGACCCAAGTCGAGCATGACCTTAAGTCTCTTCTTCCTGGCCAAAAGGGGGGAGATATTGGTGAAAGAGGCAATGATCCTGGAGCCAATGACAGTGGTGCTGGTGGAAGTGGTACTGCTGATGTCTGATGGGTAAATTGTCACAGAGGCTTGCTTATAGAAATGACCTAAAAAATAATATTTCACCCCTTCTCTGATTTTCTAAAGACTACGGGTGTTATGTTCCCAGGATTCAACTGTGTTCTAGAATTTAAGAAGTCTGAACTTTGTACTTTCTAGGCCTCTCTCATACGGTGTTCTCCAATTGATTGATTTAGCGAATCTATTAAAACTAATTTATAGGCACTAATGGGGTTTCTCAAAGAGTTACAATTCTACTTACAAATAGTCATGTCTCTCCACAAAACAAGACGTCTTTTCCAAACTAATCAATTAGCTTGAATATGTTAATTCATACTTAATACTCCCTCTGTCCCACCCTAATTTGCACACTTTCTTTTTCGGTCCGTCCCATACTAATTTGCACACCCTTAAAAAGAAAATTTATCTTACAATCTTCACCCTTATAATCTTCACCCTAAATCTCGACCGTTGAAAAAGTCAACTAAAAAGTAAAAAGTGGTTTTGTCTTAATATATGTGCCGGAACAGGTGTACAACTTAAGTTGGGACGGAGGGAGTATTATTTAACAATTAACTTAAAATAATCAATAAATAATATTAAAAATTAACTTCAAACATTGAATATCCAACAATATCCCACATTTGAAGTTATAATTTTATACTTAATATTTATCAATTTTCGTCTAAGAAAAACGTCGATATATCATGCATCGGGTGAAGTGTCTAAATAGACTTGAACTTACCTTAGTGAAAATTTATCGGAATTACTTGGTGATGTAGTGGATATAGACGATCTTAAACTGTTCACCGTTTGTAGTAATATAGACAATAAATTTCACACATAATATATCTCTATACACAAGTTCGCTATGGTGTTCATTTTTGTCCGGAACATATCTTAGTTTCGTGATAGCTTTAGAGAACTTAGCCATTTCATTCTCATAAATGCGACCACACATTTACTATCATATAGGTGACACTATATCAGTTCCATAGACTTCTATAGTTGTCATTAAATGCGTTATGCATACCTTTAACCATTTTTACCAACACACAATTATCATAGGAATGAGTTGGATGTGTGTTTTCTTGTTTGAGTATTACCCAATCAGTTTGCCTATTGAACCTAGACCATGGGATCTCCAATCTGCTATGTTAGGTTTCTGCTAGGTTCTACTCTTTTATTGGCTTGAAACTCATTCCCCTCGATAGTATTGTAATTTACTCTCTTTTTAGGCCTTTTGTCAAAGAAATTCAATATTTTCCTTTGACTTTACATATTCCATGGAAATAACTTTATTTGAGAGCAATTATCTTATTCAATTATTGTTTGCGCCTAACATGCCTTGACTTGCGTTACTCTTTGCTCTAACTTGTGCCAACATACTATCACAATTTATACATATGATTGCCACAAGCTTAGGCCAGACCAAAATTTCCTTTAACCGGAATTTTCTTTAATAAATTCTTAATCATTCCGCTTTGAATCACTCAATCCTTTTAAATTCGGACCCTCAAGCATTGATCAAGTCCAGTTCTTTAATTGGCTCTGGACTATTTATTTGAAGTTTTTCAAACTTCTACATGCCCCTAGGACATGTCTCACCATTCTTTGCTGATCAAATTGGTCAAATTCAAAGACACATCAATTAATTAATTAATTAATTAAGGCTCCAAAAGTATAGTAACTATCACAAATTGATAATACTATAAGTGTCCTAATCATACCACAATGGGTCATTGATTATTTGATTTCAACATGACTCAATGTATTATCTCAACCTTTGGTCCTCATTGAATTAGTAGGTTCTCATGAATTATAAATTGGAATAAGGCCCCCACATAATAAAACCTCTGAGCCCATGACATAATTGATTAGGGACACCTCTGTTAAAAAAAAAAAAAAAACTTATGTCCATAATTAAAGTTTCCTGAGTCCCAGAATTTCTTTTTGTAATTCGATAAGTATGAGCCCATATTTCTGCTACCAAATTCTGGTTCAACATACCCATATCAAATGGTTCATTCATTAATTTTAAAATAAAAGACCATTTAGGCCCAAGAAGCTAATTGGGCAAAAAAATTTAATCCCTTCCTCATTTTCATTCATGAAATATGGTTGATTCAATCATTTTTTAAAAAGGGGATACAAACCACTTTCTTTCAGGTGGCCTCTGCCAACCAAATAATTTTGACTTACCGCTTCGTAGGAATTTAGCAAATATGGATTTCTAGCCTCTCTGGTCAAAAGTCGCCACCGTCAAACTGTATCGGTTTGTGCCAATGTATGAAACGACGCTTCACTCAATAACACCTATTCATCGATAATCGATTTCTCAAGGAAGAAACGGTGTCACTCTTCTTCCTGAATTTTATTAAAAACATCATTTCATAGAAAATCGCCCATTTTCCAATGAGGGACCCATGAAGAACTCCAACAGTTTGGCAAGGAAACCTTTCCATGTTTACTGCCCTTCACTTGATTTTAAATAAATGAGGTTGTGAATACAAATGATCGCAAATGGTGATCGATATGCAAACAATAGTGCCAAAAGAATAGTAGTTGTGGCCGCAACAGGTTCGATACAGTCGCCACCCATCATTCTCCACTGGAGAATCGCGATTACCATCGCATACACCGTATCTTTTGATGGCCACAACAGATTTTGAGACCATTAATTTATTTCTATTTTATGCTATAAATAATAAATATTATATTTAGTTTTAGATTGTTAAAATAAATTATAGTATATACTAGAAATAAATTAATCTAAGTAAATTGACAGAGAGGCTTGCTTATAACAATGTCCTAAACAGAATATTTCACTCCTTCTCTAATGTGCTGAAGACTACGGATGTTCTGTTCCCAGGATTCAACTGTGTATTGTTCTTCAAGTTCTGCACTCTAAAATTCAAGAAGTCTAAACTTTGTACTTTCTAGGTCTCTCTCGTATGGTGTTCTCCAGTTGATTCATCTAGTGAATCTGTTAAAACTAATTTATAGGTACTAATGGGGTTTTTCAAAGATTTACAACTCTACTTGATGTGAGGATAGCTTCCCCCCACATGTTCTGGGGTAACCCAGAACTAATCAACATGGCATTCATCATCTCCTTTAGAGTACGATTTTTGCATTCTGCGATGCTATTCGACTCTGGAGAATAAGGAGTCGTAGTTTGATGAATTATGCCACTTGCGGAGCATACCTCCTCAAATAGGCTACATATTCACCACCTCGATCACTCCGGATTATTTTAATCCGAGTGCCAAGTTGATTTCCTGCTTTAGCTTTATAATTCTTAAAGGCTTCGATTGTTTCATCTTTACTTCTTAAGAGATAAAGATAGCAATATCTTGTTCAATCATCTATAAAAGTTATGAAAAACTTTTTTCCACCTCTAGTTTGCACAATTTAAGATCGCACACATCAGTGTGAATATGTTCTACATGCGTAATGCTCCTTTCTACTGAATGAAAAGGCAACTTTGCCATCTTAGCTTCAGCATAAACTTCACATTTGTTATGTGACTTAATTTCCTTCAGTTTTAGCAAATCTAAATTTACTAATCGTTTTATAGCATTGAGATTTACATGCCCTGATCTAGAATGCCTTAAGGAGGTACACTCAAGCAAGTAAGTAGAAGTTGATGCATTTCCATTCATAGGAGCGGTTACATTGTTAATTTGGTGTTTAGCCATTACATTGATCTTAAACAGACCATTCACTACAAACCCTCTACCTATGAACACTTCTTGCTTAGTTAAAATAAATTTCTCGGCCTCAAACACCAAGTGAAATCCATGCTTGACAAGCAGCGATCCAGAGACCAGATTTTTCCGAATGTCTAGGACGTGCAGAACATCCTTCAGAGTGAGTTCCTTCCCAGAGATCAACTTCAAAACCACGTTCCCCACTCTAGCCACCTCAGACGAGGCCTGATTACCCTGTGAAGCTTTCTTCCAGAAGAAGCTTTCTAGTAAGAAACTACATCCCTGTTAGAATAGACATGACAGATAGCCCCGGTATCAACAAACCATTCACGAGGATTATCCATCATATTAGCCTCGAACACAACAGCTGAGAGGCCTACATTATCTTGCTGATTTTCAACAATATTGGCATTGAATTGTTTCTTCTTCTGCGTAGGCAAACGGCAATCCTTGGCCATGTGGTTAGGCTTGCCGCAATTGTAGCAATTTCCTACAAATTTGGGAGCGATTGCAGGCTGTTTGCCTTTGCCAATATTATTGTTGGGCTGATTATTGCCCCTAGTGTTATTCTCGTTAGGGCCTCTTGTTGCTTGAGGATCCCGTTCCAATAGGTTTGCTTTTGCATCTAGTTGTGCTCGGTGCCTAGATTCAGATTTCCTGTTGTCCTCTTCAATCCTAAGCTTAAGAATCAGGTCCTCGATCGTCATTTTCTTACGCTTATGTTTCAAGTAATTCTTGAAATCACTCCAGCACGGTGGTAGATTCTCGATTATGCTTGCCACAATGAATGGAACTGGAAGCTCCATGCCCTCAGCAATAGCATCATGCACGATCAACTACAACTCTTGGGCTTGTTCCACAACCTGACGGTTGTCAACCATCTTGAAGTCAAGAAAATGAGCCACAACGAACTTTTAGTTCCGACATCATCCGTCTTATACTTCTTTTCAAGCGCGTCCCAAAGCACTTTCGCCTTCTTCGTATCTGCATATACATTATACAACGATCGGCCAGTTTATTGAGGACATAATTTCGACACAAGTAATCTCCTTGTGTACAAGCGTCAAGTACAGTATGTCTTTCAGTATTGTTGTCGTTTTCAGCAGGGGTTGCAGGAGGATCTTGCCTAAAAAACAAAGCAATGCCGAGGGTGGTATGATAGACCATCATCTTCTGTTGCCACCTTTTCAAATTATCACCGTTAAAATTTTCTGGTTTTTCCACAGTGTTGGCAGGCGGAGTAGGAACAACACTTGATTTGGACGCCATTGTATAGATATTGTTTTGAAGATTGTTTTGTCCTTTTAAAAATGTTAGAAATCTAGACAATAACAATAAAAACTCCTATCTATTATAATGGAGAAATATCAAAAGATAAATCGAGTCATGGAAGATCCCACTACCCTTAAGACAAAACACGTCCCGGTTAGTGCTCACGAAACGACGTGACTATCTCAAAAGGTAAAACGATGTCGTCTCTTCAGAAGCAGCACCACAATCTGAAAAGCTCCGGCGAACAGCGTATATTTTTTCTGAACTGGATAGTCCTAATGTTGACTAGTATGTATGTAGAGAGATGAGAGATATTTCAAATTCTACTGTCTTGCAGTCTAGGAAGTGCACCTATATATAGTGCTTCCAGTCATGCAGGAACATGTCTCATAAAATACCTCCATGATGACAACTGTTACAGGCCATTAACCAGCCTAGCAATGATGACAAACGTTACAGGTCACTAATCAGCCTTAATGTTGAAGGTTACAGGCTATGAATGACCTTGACTAGAGCCACATATGCATAGACTTTATTTCAGGCTTCCAAAAAGATAAGAGGCGCAAGCCCCAAGGTCCGAGGTCGGGGCCTTCCCCAAGGCCCAATCCCAGCTTGAGCCCGAGCGTGCGTGAGTGTGAGCTTTGAAGAGGACTCCCTCACAAACATACTTAATATGCTATATTATGCTCTCATATTTATACAAGTCATCAATGCTACATTATACCATATAGGATAGTAAATGCGCATTCATTCTCTATCACCATATTACATAATCAAGTGGCCAACTTTGATAATTAATTTCTCACTCACCGAAAGACGGTTTCGAGAAATTCAAAATGCTACGATTATCTACTCTAAACGTAGATTAATCTTATAGAGTTTAGTTCCTACAAAATTAAAATTTTAGCCACTTAAGTATTTAATTAAAGTGATTATTCACAGTTTAATTATATAAACATTCAACAATAAAAACAAAGAATATAATTATTATATTTATGGAGCAAATATATATGTTATTTTAAAATCTTTAGGCAATGTTTGGTTGGAGTTGGGGTGGCTGGGCTGGGGGAAGTGGCTGGAGGTATTAGAAAGTGATGTTTGGTTGGGTGGCTGGGGTTGTAGTTGGAGTGTGAGATTTAATTATTAATTGTAAAATGTGATGTGATATGTGTAAGAGGTAGTTATTAATGATTGGAGAATGATTAAAGTAGTGTTAAGATTTGTGATTGATGTCCCTTCACCAAACTCTAATACCCCGGCTTGGCCAAACCAGACAAAATAAACATGAGATTGGGTTGGCCCAACTGATGAGAGGTTGAGGCAACCCCAACCAAATATGCCCTTAGTTGTTAAGATAAGTAGATTGAGGGATGAGAAAGCCTAGTTTGGTGTCCCAAGAAAACAACCATAGCTAGTGTTTAACCTAGTATTCTATTCCTAGTAGTTAAGTCGTAAATAAATTATAAAGTAATGGGCACAAGTGAAGTGGAAGTGGGTCACAAAAAGGGTTTCAACGACTCGAGGCGACACGAGCACTTTCCTGGCGTTCACTCCCACCACCTCTCTTGGAAACTATCAATTTGTCTCTGGATTCCATCTTTGCCCTCCTCAAAATTTAATTAGTTCAAGTTTAAAAAAATAACTAAATTAACTTCATCTATTAAATAGTAGTACATTACAACCTTTTTCATCAAACATGCATTTTTAATGGTTGGCGATCCACTTGCAATTACATTTACGCCCTTTCTCACCTACCTTCATCGTCTTCTCAACTTCAACTCATTCATGTCATCAACTCTTTAAACTATTTTAACTACAATCTGTACTACCACAAATCTCACAAATATATTTTTTTACTACTAAAAAATGTAATTACTCCTATTATACTTATTTCTCGCTCCTCAAAAAATAGATTTACAGATTGAAAAATACTAGTTAAAACATTATATTTTACCTCTGTTTTCCTTTTATACCCCTACATTTGATTTATTGTTTATATATATTTACTGATGTGGATAATATCAAAACATTTTAATTAGGAGTAGGTCTTTCGTACAATCCGGATAATGAATTTTTTTTCATGAAAATGTATTAGTGTTTATATTTAAAGTTATTACTGCTAAAGATATGTATCATTATGAAAACATGTTAGTTTTTATGTTTAAAATGATTACTTGTTCTAGGTAATTGACTAATTGTATTATGTAATACTATTACATAGAATGAGTAAAACTTTCAGTATAAACACTAGTACCTAACCTAAATTGCACCGTACGCCTACTGTATAATAGACTTTGCCTTTAGTTAGGGGCAAAGAGGAATGCGCGATTGATGATGTGCTTAATATAGTAACTGATCTATCTTTGTAGGACTGATTAAAATTAAAAGTAAGTCTACCTTTGTGTGATGGATGAAGTAATTTATTAAATGGTGCTAAAAAATAAATTAGTTTTTTTAATTAAATTAAGTTGGAATGAGTGAAGGAAAGGGACCAAAATATCATTTAACTTTGTCTACTTGATTAAATTATTGATATTTAATTTTAGGACTTTTTAAAAAAAAAAAAAAATCTTGTATTCTAACTATATATTTTCTGTCCATTAAATCAGAAAAAAGTAAAGGTATGAAGAATTCAAGTCTCAGACGTAGCATGTAAAGTGCAAACACAAAATAAATGTTTGTAGGTACATGCAATCCATGCTGCAAATTGCTTAAGAATTTGTTTTATTGCAATTGCACTAATAAAGCACTTATTGACATCCCTTATCCCTTATCCCTTGTATTAAATAGATAGTATTATAAATAAGGAAAAGAAAACAAAGGAAAGTGCAAAAGCTGTGGAGACCACATGACGGTCACTCACAAGAGACAAACAAAGAACCTTTTCATGCCACAAGTCGACAGATAAAGGAGTCTAGTAGAACAAAAATTGGCTAAAGAAAAGATAAGCAAATACAAAACATAGCCAATGAGTGCATAAAGAGAACTAGAACTTGGCGGTTCGGCAAGGGAAAATATTCGGTTTAGAATGGTCGTCGAGCATATTACAGAAGTCTAGCTCCCAATCAAGGTGCCTTGTGTCACCAAACCCGAGCGTGGTGGAGGACCAACGCTCCTCACATTGGTGTGAGTCCAAAAATCCCTAGGGAAGATTTCAATGCCATAGCTCAGGATTGTCAAAATTGTGAGTATGACCCGACGACATATTCCAAAACGAGTAAATCCCTCACCTAAAACTAATCCTAGCAGCCAAACAAAGGGAAAATTAAAAAAGAAAAGCCCTTCAATGTCACAGTCCGACACGTAAGGGGAAAGCGAAAGCCACGAGACATATCACTATACAAAACAATAAGCCTTACAAAATATTATAGTAACTATGTATCAGGAGAAAACGTCCGGGACTGCCGGACCAAACGACAGAAGTGTCGAACCCAAAACGACGGGGCTGCCGTCAAAATTGGAGGGAATGCCCCCGGCTAAAATGGCATGTTGACTTGGATCGTCAAGAGTGAATCGGTACCACAAGCAATCAAACTAATAATAAAGAACACATCCAATACCAATCTATTCAAGGCTCCTGAGTTGAATCCGAGGCAGAGCTCCTCAAAGAAGATATACGGACAACATAATAAATCATGGAAAGCAGGTGTCCATCGAATACCAACATCTGGCCGGAATATATGTCTTCAAAATATCAAATGAAAGTGGCTCACAGGCCTTCAGAATTTTGGGACAAGTGTCATTTTCTTAGAATTTTGAAAATAAAAACTAAATATTTAATATTTACATCTTCAAAACTAGTATAGTACCCGTGAATAATATTCACGGGTCTGTTTAAATTGTTTTACTTTTCGAAACACTTTTAATTTATGAATATATTTATGTTTTTTAAAAAAAGGAAAACATTAAAACCTTAAACAATTATAAATCTAAATCATAAAATTTGATTTCTTTTTTAATTCAAATGATTTTAAAATTATTTTAATCCTATAATTTTGAGATATTATAATGATTCTCAGCATAACACATATTCATTTTCTTTATCTTTTACCATATAAAGAATAGAGGGTCGTGAATTTTGATAAATTCATTATGATGAAATTTGAATTGTTCAATATATAACTTTATTGTATATTTGAAGTCATATATTTTCAGTTGATTGCGATTGTAGACGTAAGTTAAATAGAAAATTTGCAATAATTACAATTAATCATATATGTATTATACGATAATTGTGGTATAAAATATCTCTAAAAGAATTCAAGTTATCAAGTCTCGAGAATTATCTAAAAATAAAATAAATAGAAGACTAATCGAATATATCCACTAATCATAGTTATATAATTCAAAATTATATATAAATGAGTAATTAATAATCTTGAGTTGCTTTCATATTTTTCTTTTGAGCAAGACATTCGATAGGTATTGCATTATTAATAATGCCAAATTCATTACTAAGTGGTCACTAATTTGAATAAATTTTCCTTCAAGATTTCTTAAATTATTTTATTGTTATATTATATTTTAGAATTTTTTTTTATTATTGTTAAATTAATCCCTGACATAAGTTTTATAATTTAGGTATATATTTTTTTAATCATGGGTGCAATGATGTCAATCTTTAATCATGCACTTTTTGATAAAATAATTTATCTTATAATTGTGATATATTAGAAATAAAAGCTAAATTATTAAATCATTAAAAAAATCCTAACTAAAAATTGTATCAAATTTATGATATACTATGTAAAGCATGACAAAATTGAATTTAAACATTTGAATATTTGAATAATAAAAATAGAAATTTTGAAGATATAAATATTAAATATTAGTTTTTACTCTCAAAATTCTAAGAAAATGACACTTGTCCCAAAATTCTAAGAGAATGAAACTTGTCCAAGTGTTTTCTCTTTTAGTATATAAGGGATTTCTATTTTTATTATTTAAACATTCAAATGTTTAAATTCAATTTTGCCATGATTTACATAGCATATCATAAATTTGATACAATTTTTACTTATGATTTTTTTAATGATTTACTAATTCAACTTTTATTTCTAATATATCACAATTTTATAAGATAAATTATTTTATCAAAAAGTGCATGATTAAAAATTGACATCATTGCACGCGTGATTAAAAACCTATATACCTAAATTATAAAACTTATGTCAGGGATTTATTTAACAATTAAAAAATATTCTAAAATATAATATAAAAATAAAATGATTTAGAAAATCTTGAAGGATAATTGATTCAAATTAGTGACCACATAGTAATGAATTTGGCATTATTAATAATGCAATACCTACTGAATGTCTTGCTCAAAAGAAAAATATATGAAAGCAACTCAAGATTATTAATTACTCATTTATATATAATTTTGAATTATATAACTATGATTAGTGAATATATTCGATTAGTCTTCTATTTACTTGATTTTTAGATAATTCTAGAGACTTGATAACCTCAATTCTTTTAGAGATATTCTATACCACAATTATTGTATAAGACATATATGATTAATTATAATTATTGCAAATTTTCTACTTAACTAATGTCTACTATCACAATCAACTGAAATTATATGGCTTCAAATATACAATAAATTTATATATTGAACAACTCAAATTTGATCATAATGAATTTATCAAAATTCACATGACCCTCTATTCTTTATATGATAAAAGATAAAGAGAATGAACATTTGTTATGCTGAGAATCATTATAATATCTCAAAATTATAGGATTAAAATAATTTTAAAGTCATTTGAATTAAAAAAGAAATCAAATTTCATAATTTACGTTTATAATTGTTTAAGGTTTTAACGTTTTTCCTTTTTTAAAAAAAATAAATATATTAATTACTTTTAATGTTTTTCCTTTTTTAAAAAACATAAATATATTAATTATGTCTTTAATGTTTTTCCTTTTTTAAAAAAACATAAATATATTCATAAATTAAAAGTGTTTCGAAAACTAAAATAAAATTTAAACAAACTCGTGAAAATTATTTACGGGTACTATACTAGTATATAACATGAAACACTAACACATCAACAATATTTTTATACTGTCTTTGTTTTTGTTGATATTTATAGTTAAGAAAATTAAGACGTATGTAAAATAAACAAATAAACTTCTACCTTATTTTTCTGAATTTCATTAAAACCCTAAATTGTCTCCTCACTCCATAACCTTCGGAAATCGTGGCATAAATATTCTTTTAATTTACCCTAATTTATACAAAAGACTAATTTATTTATTTTGCATGTATATCAGGAGACTATTGAGAACTGATAGCATGGCTAAAATGTACGGAAAAAAGGCATGTTTAGTCCTATAAGTAGGGTTGCCAAACGGACCAGCCCTAGCGGTTTCGGGCTAACCCTAGCGGTTTTCGGGCTTATCGGGCCTCGGGCTTATCGGGCTATTTTATCGGGCCAACAATATGGTGAACCTAACCCTAACCCTATCGGTTTTCGGGCTAAACGGGCCACTATCGGGCTGTGAGTCAAACTTTAAAAAATATATATATACTGAAATCCAGCAACCTTAGTAATTCAAACATTAAACTATTCGAGTCTCAAAATATCAAGTAAATCACCATCATGTTCATACATGAGAAAATAACATAATATTGTCAAGGTTAAGCATCATTCATGTCCATTTACATGATAAAAGTACTATAACATAAATATCAAAAAGTTAAAAATATTAATCAAGGCTAATCATCAACATCTTCAATTTGAACCACATTGGATCTTCCTTTTTCCTTAGATAAGATATCTTCCTCCAAATCCTCTTCTTCTAAAATATACATAATAAAAAAATAATTGTTAGTATTGTGACAAATTTATATCATTATGTTATGTAAATGAAATTGTAAAATAAAATTATAAAAGATTTACCTTCAATAAAACCTTGCAACCAACTACGTGTACAAATAAGAGCTTCAACGTGATCCCCAAGTAGACGACTTCGAAATTTGTTAAGAACACGACCCCCAATGCTAAATGCAGATTCAGATGCAACGGTAGTGATCGGAATGCTTAGTATATCACAAGCCATGACCGATAGTATTGGACATCGTTCCTTGTAGTTCTTCCAAAACTCCAAAACATTTAAATTTGGAAAATACTTGAATTCAAGAGGAGTCTCATCCAAATATTGATCCAATGCAGACTTTTCAGTTTGAGTAGTAGATTCACTTTGCCAATCTTGTAGAACCTAAAACAAATAAATATGTCAATAGAAATAATAATAATAACTTTTGTAGTTTTCAATTGCACTCACTGCATTTCAATAAAAAAGACCAGTAAACATACCTTGCATGAATTATATAAATAAGCTTTACATGAAATCCAAAAATTAAAGTGAATGTATTGTTAAAAAAGATACTTACACCAAACAAACTAGCTTGGTCTACGGGCTCTTTTCCATTTCCACCTATTGTAGCAATCGCAAATGATGATTGTTCGAAGAGCTTTGAGAACTTCCACTTGGTTGGGCTACGGCGGCCATCCATTTTGTATACTCATCATAAAGCATTTGCATATTCCTTTTGATTTCGTCAACTTTTGCTTGCGCGGAATCAGCATCAAGTTGGGAGTAACAATATTTTATCATCCCTAACTTTGCCCTAGGGTCTAGAACAACCCCAAATGCAAGCACAATGCTATAGTCACTCCAGTACTTGTCAAACTTTTCTTGCATGCTAATGGCCATACTTTTAATGTCTTCATCTTGACTCTCCAAATTTCTTTTCAAGAAGCACTCAATTTTCCAAATTTGATTGAAATACAAGTTCGAGGTCGGATAAGATGATCCAGAAATTAAGTTTGTAATCACATAGAACGGACGCAAGAATTCACAAATTTTTTCCCCTTTTGCCCACTCTTCAACAGTTGGGGCACACTTATAATTTGTATCCTTACACCTAAGAACACTAAAGGCACGCTTGTATTTAATTGCACTTTCAAGCATAAGGTAGGTAGAGTTCCATCTAGTGACTACATCCAAGCTCAATCCAGCTTTGGTATCAATCCCACCCACTTCACTCACACATTTTAGAAATGTTTTGACCCTTCCCTCCGATGCCTTCACATATTTGATATTTTCCCTTGTTTTCTCTAAAGCCTTAGTAGCTACTTTCAATCCCGCTTGAACAATAAGGTTCAAAATATGAGCACAACATCTCACATGGAAAAACTTTCCCTCGCAAAAAAGACTTTCTTGTAAAGAAAGCCTTTCTTTCAAAATACCTTGCATAACATCATTAGACGAGGCATTATCCAAAGTAAGAGAGAACACCTTTTTGTCAATTCCCCATTCTTTCAAACAATTGTACACTTTATTTGCCAATTCCCACCCAGAATGTGGAGGCTCCATTTTACAAAATGAAATTATCTTACTATTCAGCTTCCAATCACGATCAACAAAGTGTGCAGTTAAACAAATATAACCCTCACCATTACAAGCAGTCCAACAATCAGAGGTAAAACATATTCTTGCAGGACAATCAATCATTACACGCTTCAATTTCTCTTTTTCAATATGAAACAACTTCACAATATCACTAGTAGCTGTCGACCTACCAATAAGGTTTCCTTCAGGATGCAAATAATTGAACAACTTTCGAATAAATTTGTATTCAACAAAAGAAATAGGAAGATCATGTGAAATGATTGCCATTGATATAATCTCACGCACTTTCAATGGATCAAGTTTTCTAGTTCTTAGCATAACTTCATTGTCTAGCATCATACCCACATCACCATACTTAGAATGCGGACACTTTTTAGTATGACGTGAAAGAGTCGAAGTCCCATAACTAGAATCAATCCACACATATTTTTTCCCACAAGCAATGCATTGCATCTTAGAAGGTTCTTTCTGACATCTAGTAAAATTTCCCCATACCTCTGATGACTTTTCTCTAGTATCCACGGGCTGCGAGGGAGTTTCAGTTTTGGTGATTTTAGCCTTCTTGCCCCTAGGGAGTCTCCCAGAATCACGATGCACATTATCGGGAGTAATATCTTGCTCATTATCATCACCAACATCAATAAAAACTGAGTCTGAATCCATAGCCTATGTAAAAGAAAAGAAAAAAAAATTACATCAGAATAAAAAGAATTGAAACTCGAATGTTAAATTACTTGAATTGAAAACAATATAGTAGAGAACTGATTTTGATACTTTAGCTACTTTCTTCTTCTTCTTCACTGTTTTAAATTTCAAAATCATCATAGTATCCAATAATATATTAATATTACAGGAAACAAAGTTCTTGAAGAAGATTAGAAGACCACCTGAAGAAGTAACATGAACGACGAAGGTTGAAACTCGCGATTTGGAGCAGCGCGTCCGCCTAGCTGGAGCGAGGAGGAGGAGCTGCTACCGTGCTACGGGCCTATCGTACTCCGCCTGGAAACACGTCTGCCTGGCTGGAGACAGTAGCTGCTGGCTGCTGCCGCTGCGGGTCTGCGGCGCTGGAGTAAAAACGGGAATGAGAAATTGAGAATTGGGGGTGAGGGGGTTAGGTCTACGGGCTGAAGGGTGTAAGTAGTATGAGTATCCCTTATTATTAATTAGTTAATTACATATATCATCATATATGATATATATATATATATATATGTATATATATGTATAATATCAGGCTTCAATTCATATAAAAAAAAATTTACAAATAATTATATATTTCGGGCCAGCCCGGCTAAACCGCGGGCCAGCCCGCATAGCCCTGCGGGTTCGGCGGTCCGGGTCAAAAAGCCCGAATTTTAAACGGGCCATAAATACCTAAACCTAACCCTGGGTTTTTTCGGGCGGGCTCGGGCCATTTCAGCAACCCTACCTATAAGAAGGGGTGAACCCGGACCATATGGCTAGGAGAGCCGAAAAATAAAGAACCTCGACTAACATAATATATACGTAATAATAAATATTAAATTTATTATAATTATTATTTAAATAGAATATTAATAATATTTACTATTAAAAATGTTGAAATGCATCATTAGTTATCTATATACTAAAACTTACCGTGTGTTTATTATATATTATGAAAATTATCTAAATTTATCTTAATATTTTATTATTTAAGAGGAACCAAAATAAACATATTATTCAAAATAAATACACAATATATATTATACATATTTTGAACATAAAACGGAACGAAGTGGGGTTGGGGGAGGGGGGGCCATGGCCACCCTTTCCATGGATGTAGGTCCATCCCTACCTATAAGTACGAGTACACCTTGCACTTTCAGTCTCAATAAATTAAAGTGTTATAATTTAAGGCTATGTTTACTTAAGACTTGGTTCAGTAGATTTAAGGACTCAAATTCCGATAAAGCACACTCATAAACTCATTCAATCAGATTTGGCCCAACACTTTTCAACCTTAAGTAAACATACCCTAAGTCTTATAACTTAAAACACTGGGCAATTTTATTCCCGTTTTGAACATAAAATCAAATGCTCGCCAGAATAAGTCTTGAATCGTGGACCTTAGTCCACTTGGTCCATCTGACGTGATTAAATGATACAAAATGACTTCCACCTCATTTCATATTATTGGGAAAAATGAAACGAAAAAAGAAATACTAAAAGTAAAATTAAATATTCTACAAAAATATCAAATATAAAATTTCTGGAAATATATAAAATAGGTATTCAAGAAAATACAATAATAAAAGAACTGTATAAAATTAAAATTCTGGAAAAGTAAAATTTCAAGAAAATACAGAAAATATTCTGTAAATAAAAAAATAAAGAAAATCAAAAGAAAAGGTTCCAAAAATTTGAAAACAGAAGGAAAAAACTCTAGAAAGAGAAGGAACCCTAATTGGCTAAGAAGAAGATGATCAGCGTCTTCTGTAATATTTTTCTTTTAGGAATTTGTCTTTAAGTTTTTGAAAATTTTCTCTTATTTTAGTTTTTTTTTTCTTCAGGAATTCTTTGATTTTATTTTTTGGAATTCTTTTATTTTATGTATTTTTTTAGCTTTCTGGAATTTTTTATTTGTTAGAATTTTTCATTTTGCTATTCTTCTTCCTTTTCCTTGGAATTTTGTTTTTACTAATTAATTGCATTTCCTAAAAAAATTTATAATCTATTTTAAAAAATTTATTTTTCTTCTTGTATTCCTTTCTAAATTATATTTGATGGCTTAGAAAGTTGATCCAAATCATATACTGCCAATAATTGATGTTTTAAGATGAAATGAAATAATTAAGAATTAAATAACTTTACAATGTACCCATAGCTAATATCTATTTTAGGAGATAAAAAACTTAATTAAATTTGTGACAGATTAAAAAGTAGAGATATTTAAGATTGAATCATAGGAGAAAATTGGTAGACTTTGTGAAAAGTATCTAGAACGTCAATTAATTGGAAAAAGAAATAACTAGTTAGAACGTCAATTATTATGGAATGAGGACAATATAGTTAAGGGTTGTATCAAATTGCACAAAGTGAATTAAATGTACAGAGATCTACAATTCACTAACTTACACGAGAGAAAATTGTACTTTTTGTTACACAGGATACAAGATAATCGCATTTTGAATATTTTGAAACCAACAAATTAACTTCACCATAGTAGGTGCCCAAGATAAAATTAGAAGACACACATGGAGGGGAAAATATGTTATGTTTGACTGGGTCCGAAAATACTTCAAAACTTGGGACTAAAATGAGTTTTTTAGCTGAGACAAAAAAATAAATAATAATAAATAAAATAAAATAAAAACATGGCACTAATAGGGCTTGGAAAGTTAACGACGTTTAACGATAAATGCTTGATTTTTAATTTACGAGACCAAAGTGCAATAGTTGTGAGCGCAAAAATGCAATTTTGTCCATAAATATTTAACTATTTAGAAATTGGGCATATAATAGTATGTTTGAGTGAGGTGAGTGGAAGACAGAAATATATTTTTAGAAATTAGAGAGAGGACATGCACCGCCAGAAGAAATAGATAAATAAATAGTGAGGAGTGCGAATTCCGATTCGGCGGTCAACTCATTTCTACTTAGGAAACCCAAACTAAATCAAGTATTGGAGTATTTCTCACTACTTATATATATATATATATATAAAATGTCCGATATTCTTTATATAAAATCTCCTGTCCGTACATGCAAGGTCACACGGGGATTCACACACTGCTTTTTAAACCCTATAGGTATGGTTCAATCTTTTCGGATCGGTTCAATTCGTCAAATGATTCAATTGGACTCAAGAATGCAAGCCCAACGCAGCTAAATCCATGCGCGGCGTTTTTGGGAAGTTAGGAAAAGATCCCCATGATCTTTTCCAACGGACATGCAGATATGATTGACGGATTTGTAGGGATTTTGTTAGGGTTGTTATTATATAGTATAAATAGGAGAATTATTGTCTAGATTAGGGTTTCAATTCTGAATTCTAGAATCACTACACGTAAGGTTGTACTTCGGTATTCAAAGGAAAAATAGTGAAACATCTCGGAAGGTGATTACCTTCATCCGTAGACGTAGATCCCGGATCGAACCACGTAAATTCTTGTGTTGTTTATGATTATTGCTTGTTCAATTAGTGATTGAAATTATCTTAATCGTTTATCACTTGATATCTGGGAATCAGCTTTATCAATTGGCGCCGTCTGTGGGAAAAGAAAAGCAAACCCCAGCGTCGTCCATAGCCGTGATACGTAAGGTATGGTGAATACACGCCAACCAGCCAATCCAACTCGATCTCGTCCGAATCCTCCCGTCGATCAAAATCCTCCGTTGCCGCGTCAACACGTCCACAGGAACCACGTCACAAGCGCCTCCATAGATCTAAAACAGTGAGCTTTACCGAGGACGATCCTGTTCCCGAACTCACCCCTCACACTGATGCCATCGTCATTGACATGGCCGTGGCCAACGTCACTATTAAGCGAGTTTTTGTGGACAACGACGCCGCTGTAAGTGTCATATTCACTGATTGTTTTCAGAAGATGGGTATACCCCACGAGTAGCTCCGGCCTGCTCCCAGACCTCTACAGACCTTCACTCAAGGAGAGGTCCAACCTGAGGGAATTATCAACCTCCCTGCGTCGCTTGGTACGTATCTAGCGATAAAAACTATTTTTGTAGATTTCTATGTAGTATCTTCCTCATTGCCATACAACATGATTCTTGGTCGGGACTGGCTCACCTCAGCTAAGGCCATTTGTTCCACATATCACTTAAAATTGAAGTTTCCTACATCCCACGGAGAGGTCGCCATCTGTGGCAACCAGAAAATTTACAAAGAGTGCATGTATGTTGCACTCAAGAAGACCACCAAAGCTCTTCCTAAGCCTCAAATTCAAATAGCCACTCCGGAACCCGCTCCGGGTGTTTCCGAGCCACTTGAAAATGACACCGCTGAAGTGCCACTTGATCCTACTAAACCGGAGCAGACTGTTAAAATAGGCGCAGTGGGCATGCCTTTGTTGCACAATGCCATCATTCAGACATTAAGGGAGTACCCCGAAGTCTTCGCTTGGTCTCCCCTAGACATGCCGGGAGTCTCTCCCGACCTCATCACTCACAAGCTAAACATTGACCCTAACGTGAAGCCAATACAATAGAAGCGACGGCAATTTGCCCCAGAGAGAAATGCAGCTATCCGAACTGGGGTTCAACAGCTCGTTGATGCCGACATCCTATTCGAAGTTCACTATCCATCCTGGCTCTCTAATCCAGTAATGGTGACGAAGTCCAGTGGGGCTTGGAGGACGTGTGTTGATTTTTCTGATCTCAACAAGCACTGCCCAAAAGACTGCTATCCTTTACCGCCTATTGACCAAAAAGTTGAAGCCATTACAGGGTATATGGTGCTTTGCTTTTTGGATTTATATAAGGGATACCAAAAAACAGCCTTCATCACTGATTTTGGATGTTTCGCTTTCAAGAAAATGCCCTTCGGACTCAAAAATGCCGGGGCCACCTATCAGCGTCTTATGGACCACGTCTTCCGAGATCAAATAGGCCGCAATGTTGAGGTATATGTTGATGACCTTGTTATTAAGAGTCCTTCTTCTACATCATGTGTGTAGGACATCACCGAGACATTAAGCACACTGCGACGCCATAATCTTCGACTCAATCCAGCCAAGTGTACCTTCGGCGTCGGATCAGGAAAATTCCTTGGGTACATAGTATCGCAGCACGGTCTCCAGGCCAACCCAACGAAAATCAGGGATGTGCTGGATCTTCAGACGCCGAAGACCGTGAAAGACGTCCAACGTTTGACTGGCGGCCTCGCCGCTCTGAATCGCTTTTTATCCAAAGCAGTGGAGCGCCATCTTCCCGTTTTCAAAATTTTGCGCCAGGCAAAGAAATTTGAGTGGACTTCGCAGTGTGCCGAAGCCTTCGAGGCTCTGAAACAGCATATTAGCCGGTTACCTACCATGTCAGCGCCTCTCCCCGAAGAGCCCCTCTATATGTACTTAGCTTCTGCCAATGAAGCAATTAGTGCGGCCCTCGTCCGCGAGGATCACGACATTTAACACCCAGTGTAATTTGTTAGCCGAGCCTTCCAGGGAGCAGAATCCCGTTACTCCGTAGCGGAAAAAACAGTTTTGGCTCTAGTCATGGCGGCCCGCCGTCTGCGTCCTTATTTTCAGGGGCATGCTGTTCTCACCAATCAACCTATTTGCCAAGTTCTTATTAAGCCCGATATATCGAGACGTTTGGCCAAATGGGCAATTGAGCTCGGGGAACATGATATACAGTTCCTGCTTCGCCAAGCCATCAAGGGCCAAGCTCTTGCGGATTTCCTTGTCGAGATCCCGTTCAATCACTCCGAGGCGACAACAAGTACCGAGACAGCACCCCAATTCGACTCTGAAGCTGAAGCCCACAGGTGGCATGTATATGTGGACGGCGCTTCTGCTCCCCGAGGCACTGGTGTCAGGGTCTTGCTCACTGGTCCCAATAATATCGAAGTCAAATATGTCCTGCGCTTCAAATTCAAAGTGACGAACAACGAGGCTGAATACGAGGCCGTCATTGCTGGGCTCCGGCTCGCTCAAACCTTTGGAGCTTCGCATATTCGGTTATACACTGATTCTGAAGTGATCTCTAGTCAAATTAAGGGCGCGTATGCGGCAAAAGATGATACGTTGAAAAGGTATCTGGCTCTAACTCATAAACTTTTGTTAACTTTTACCTCAACTGATGTTCAGCAGATCCCCCGCGAAGAAAATACTAAGGCCAATACTCTCAGTAAAATGGCCTCCGCGGTCCCGTCGAATGTGTCTCTGGACATAGTTGTCGAAGAAGCTACCCACCCCTGGATCGATGAACAGGTGGTCTCTGTGTTGACTGATGCCAGTCCCAATTGGATGACCCCGATCCTTCAGTATCTCCGAGATGGCACTCTACCAGAAAATAAACTGCTTGCTCGGCAGATACTTCTAAAAGCACCGAAGTACACGCTTCACGACAGGGTCTTATACCGTCAATCATACTTGCAGCCAAGCCTCCGTTGTCTCGGCCCGGACCAAGCTGACTATGTCCTCCGGGAACTTCACGAAGGATCATGCGCAAGTCACATTGGGTCACGTACGTTGGCCAAGAAAGTGCTTCGGTGGGGATATTATTGGCCCACCTTGTTTAATGATGCCCACAATTTAGTGTCGAAGTGTGACAAATGTCAGCGGCACTCCCGAGTGAAGCACCTACCACAAACTGAACTCATCGGAATACAAAGCGCCTGGCCATTCATACAGTGGGGTATCGACATCGTAGGTCCATTCCCAGTTGCTCTGGGAGGATTTAAATTCCTTGTGGTCGCCGTGGACTATTTCACTAAATGGGTCGAAACCGAGCCACTCACTGCCATTACTGGTCAAAATATTCTAAAATTCGTCTGGCGTAACATTATATGCCGCTTTGGCATTCCAAGTACAATCATATCCGACAACGGCAAACAGTTTGCCAATGATCCCTTTCGGTCCTGGTGCGAAGAGCTGCACATCAAACAAGCTTTCACCTCGGTAGCTCACCCCAAGCTAATGGCCAGGTTAAAGTCACGAACCGCACTCTTGTCGAAGGCCTAAAGAAGCGATTGGATCAGGCCAATGGTCTCTGGGCTGAGAATCTTCCGCAAGTTCTCTGGGCTTATCGCACAACGCCACATTCCTCCACCGGGGAAACTCCTTATAGCCTAAACTACGGCTCCGAGGCTGTCATTCCTGCCGAGGTGGGGGTACCGAGCCCCAGGCTTTTACACCTTGATCCCAGAGCCAACGAGGAAGCACTCCGGACCAACCTTGATGAGCTAAAGCATCGACGCGAACAATCTTTCATCCATCAAGCTAAGTGAAAACAGCGAACAACTAGGTATCACAACAATCGAGTCCGAGGAACACAGTTCCAGGTGGGCGACCTAGTGCTCCGGCTAAACTCTGCCAGCAAAGCTGCCCCCGAGGGCAAATTGCATGCTGCTTGAGAAGGGCCTTATCGCATCACTGCCGCTCACGCCTCCGGGAGCTATCAGTTAGAACAATTGGATGGCACCCCGATGCCTCGCACTTGGCACGTCAGCAATCTGCGGCGTTTCTATCTATAGTTTCCCATTTCAAGTACTTATTCTTCCTTTAAATTTTCTATACGTACTTTTACTTCCACGCCGCGGTACTTTATTTTTCAAGATTACTCTTGTATTCTTCAATTGTTCCAACAATAACTATGAATCAAAGTTTTTACCTCCAACGCGTACACTACTTCTCTTCTACGCCGCGGGGACGCCCCGGCCTAGATTACATGCACATTTGTTGCGTTAATCGTTAACTATCTCCAGACACATCTGTCTCTCGCCTGATCCGTCCGGAGAGGCCATAAACTTTGTCTCCGGACATGAATCCCCTCTCGCCTGATCCATCCGGAGAGGTTATCAACTTTGTCATCGTACAAATGTTGACTCCCGTCTGATTCGTCTGGGGAGATTTTATGCCTTGTTTCCGGACAAGGGCTTATCTACATCCTGTACTCCTGAGTACTAGCTAATATATTACTTGCATCACATCGTATTAACACAATTAAAAAGAGCATCGCATCATGCTACACATACATCACTAATCTATTATTTGCAAAAGAACTTGTTACATACATGATCATTTTTAAAATACATTTTATTTACAAAAATGCATTACATTTATAAAACAACTTATCTACCTCTCTACCTACACTTCCTAACCATTACCCAGCACTCCGGCACTAAGGCCCGCCTCGGGAGCTCCTCTGAGTCCTCCGGGATCTGGAAATACCCCGAGATTGGACTCCGGTCCCCCCACTCCTTCGGTCCCCTCGCCAGCGGGGACTCGGTTGCCGAGCTGGCCCTGGAGTGTTAGCCCATCCCACAGGGTCCCACTCTGTTGGGGCCATCATTTCAATCTCCTCGGCAAGTCTCTGGACTTCATCATCCACGACTACTACTGGGCTCGGCTCTCGGATCACAACTCCGTTGGTTTTTTCACCGCGCCCTTTGGACTCCTCCGAGGAGCTTTCGAGGAGTTACCCTGGCTACAGCTGGCTATATTCTCCTACGCAGCACGCCGCCACCTCCTGCGGCCTTTTACATCTTCGTACATGCTCAGGAGTATCTCTAGCACTTTCCGCTTCCTAACCAACTCGGTGGAGTCTGTGTGTCCGGCCTCTATCGATACTGCTATCTCCTTTTGAATCTCAGCAGTTCGCTCCTCGAGCTCCTCGAAGGTTAATAGGCCGAACTCCAACAAGATCCGCTCATACTCCCTTTGGTGGACAAAAAGCCGCTCCGAGGTGGGATCCATGCGAATCCTCTTTGATACAGAGGGCGGTGTTAGCATTGGCCCCGGCCTCTTTTTCACCCTCGGAGTCGTGTCAGACCGCGCGGCACTCTCTTCGGCCACCTCGTCGTGCCTCTTCCCCGAGGCCTTCTCCAGCTCAGGAGTTGTGCTCTTTGGGGTTTGCGGCTTTCTCCGGCACCGGGGTCTGTTGCGCGCTCCCGGCAGTTTTCTTCTAAAGACTGGCTTTAAAGTGCCCCACTCAAGAAACAGTCAACAAATTAGCAGGCAATATTATCAGCTACACAATCAATTATATTAAAAAATTCCTACCTTCCACTTCAGCCCCGGCTGAAGAGCCCTCGCTCTGGGGCGGCGACGTCCTCGCCTCTGGCCCCTTCATATAATACAGGGACAACCCAGCCTCCTCCAACTCCTCCTCGGTAAAAACTTGCTTCAACGTCCCCGCCTGCTCAAACACCTCGACTGACTCAGGTACTCCCTTTGGTACCCCGTCTCCAACTTCTTCTAGCCTCCACCCCGGGATCTGTTTCGACTCCTTTACATACAAAATTTAACCTTCCAGTTTTCTACCTTACTCGGGTTCTGCACCTTGAACCCTTTTAGAGGCCTCGAGTTCAGCGAGCACCAACCCTTACCCTTCCTGATTGATTTCAACTGATAGAAATATCTCAATAACTCTACAGAGGGGTCTACCCCCGAGGTCTTACATAATATCATAAAGCCTACTATTTGCCTAATGGTATTCGGCACTAACTGCCCTAGAGCAATATCGTAATACCCTAACAACTCTACCACAAAATCCCACAATGGGAATCTTAAACCTACTTTAAGCTGATCTATATACACTGCGATGAACCCCCGTGCTGGACAACAAGCCCTATCATTGGGTCTGGGTATTATGTATTCTAAGTCTATTGGAAAATAGAACGACGGGATCATCGCCTCGATTTGAGCCTCAGTAACTCGAGGCACCACCGAAGCAACCTCCAGATTCGCCTCCTCCTCTAGACAAGTGGGAAATCTCACTACACGGGACCAGATTTCCTAGTTTCACTTTCCTAGTTTCACTCCTCTCTGGGAAGATAACTCGCAGAGGTGCAGCATCAAAAGGGCTCTCCTCTGTTCCCACCACCCTAACGCTAGAAGATTCTGAGGTAGAAGACATACTTGACATTTGGAAGAAGAAGAATGCCAAAGGTTGAAGCAATTTCCAAAAATTTGTTGCATTCTTTCTCGTCTTCCCGCTGGATTTTTTATCGCAAATTCGCAAATGAAAAGTAAAGTGAAATTGTCACTTCCATTTCCCTCTAATACAGAGAATCAACGACCCAGATCGCGATTGTTCAAATTCAGTGGCTCACATTGGCGCGTGCTTTACGCGCATCCTTGGGTTGAGCACCCGCGTGTATCACACACGCCACGCACATGTTGATCACATGCCCCATCAACTCAAATTAATTACTTCCCCAATAAGCTTTGTATTCGACTTTGGTTGATTCTTTCACCGCGGGGGTAACTCAATTCGACTCCGGTTGATTCTTTCACCCCGGGTATAACTCAGTTCGACTCCGGTTGGCTCTTTCACCCCGAGGGTAACTCAGTTCGACTCCGGCCGATTCTTTCACTCCGAGGGTAACTCAGTTCGACTCCGGCTGGCTCTTTCACCCGGGGGGTAACTCAGTTCGACTACGGCCGATTCTTTCACCCCGGGGGTAACTCAGTTCGACTCCAGCCGATTCATTAACCCCGGGGAACACTCAATTCGACTTCGGTTGATTATTTAGGGGTATTCCAGTCTGACCCCGGTGGGCCCTTTCGCACCGTAGATTTCTCGGTTCGGTTCCGATTGCTTCCTTCACTCCGGGCAGATTTCCAGTTCGACTCCACCCCGGGAGCATTTCCACCAATCCATGTATAGTGTCATCTTGCCACTTCATAGGACTTTGGTACTATCTTCGGCTACCACACATACACCTCGGCCAACAAATACATCCTTTGAACCGAAGCTTCTACCTCGCTCCGGCTGGGGGGGAGGGAGGGGGGGCATCTGATAGGTATGGCCCAATCTCCCCGGGTCGGTCCAACCCCCCAAACAGTTCAATTGGGCTCAAGAATGCAAGCCCAACACAGCTAAGCCCATGCACGGCGTCTTTGGGAAGTTAGGAAAAGATCCCCATGATCTTTTCCAATGGCCATGCAAATATGATTGGCGGATTTGTAGGGATTTTGTTAGGGTTGTTATTGTATAGTATAAATAGGAAAATTATTGTCAAGAATAGGGTTTCAATTCTGAATTCTAGAATCACTACTCGTAAGGTTGTACTTCGGTATTCAAAGAAAAAATAGTGAAACATCTCGGAAGGTGATTACCTTCATCCGTGGACGTAGATCCCCGGATCGAACCACGTAAATTCTTGTGTCGTTTATGATTATTGCTTGTTCGATTTGTGATTGAAATTATCTTAATCGTTAATCACTTGATATCTGGGAATCAGCTTTATCAAACCCATATACTCTATCAATGGCACATCAACATCACTCGTACGAACATTAAATTGGTATATGTATGCAAGGCAAACCCATTAGTTTAATTCGGAGTTTCCATCAAATTTGGGCGTCTTCGAAACAACTCAATAATTGGAATGTGCAATTTCAGTTCCCTTCTGTCCCAAAAAGATCAAACCCGTTGGAAAATGTCACGTGCGTGACCTCTTAAATCGAAAATCTTCATCTGTTTCGTCAATGTGGCAAGATTTCAATGTTCCTAAAGTTGACTAGGATAAAAAATTCCACCTCATCACAATGTCACACAAAACAAAAACAAAAAAGGAGTAAAGATTTTCTGAAAAAGGGTTTTACAATTTATATATATAACTACGAGAAATTGAAAAGGAGCAACTTCTTCATCAACAACCTAGACATTGTCTAATTCTTCACTCCTTTAACTTAAGTTTCTTGAACTGTGTTTTAGAGTCTTCAATTTCATAGAGGAACAGGGTCGCTCCTATCATGAGGCCGAAGAAGCAGTCGCCCAGGCTCCAGAAAATACAAGAAATTTAGAGGCCGCAAAATGTTCTGTAATATTATACATATATATATATATGTATAATATATATATATATATATATATATATATATATATATATATATATATGTTAGATGTAAAATTCTTATAAGTGTGCAAATGGTCCAGTGGTTTTGTACTTTGAACTCAGCACCTATTCAAACAATCTGCTAACGGATCGAAACACATGTTCGTGATTTTTTCCTCCCATGTTTGTCATTTTTTCCTCTTCGGATTTTGCCTGGTATTTATCAATGTTTTCCCATTCTGTTTTCGCTTTCACTATTATTCTCTCTTATATTCTTTTTTTCCCTTTTGTAATCTTCACGTTTTCACCAATGTAAACAATTCCCTTTCGTTTTCTTTTCTTCAATGATTATTCTCTCTTATTCTTTTTATTTTTTCATCTCTCTTCAAATATTTTCCTATAGTTGTTCTCTTTTTTTTTTTCTTTCTTTCTTTTAGAAGGGAAAAGGAAAAATAAAACTACAATAAAAATATATTTTGAATATTGTATATTGTTTTATCTATTTTTTAGTTAAATTGTGTGACACGAATTAAATAGGGGCCTCAATTTTAAACTTGACACAGGCCACTAAACCATTAGGATCGACCTGTAAAGGAATTTGACATTGGTTTATCTCCATCTTCATCCCATAGTGCCAATTATCATGTTTTTCTTGTAAATCTCATTCTTCCACAACGCAGGTTTTTACTCATAGACATGGTTGGAGATTTTGTCACTCTCTACCATCATTTCAGAGGAAAATTTTAATTATAGTACTCTTATAAGTTAGGTTCACTTGCAATTTTAATCTCTTTCGAATAGCTTTTTGTAATTTAAGTCCCACAAGTTACAAAAATGCATAATGTTAATTTTTTTTCGATGGAAAAAACATGTCACTACCATGTGAATCAAAACTAAGAATTTCCATTCGTTAGTTGCGACGCAGCACCGTGCATCTCAGTCAGGAAGATGTTTACACAAATGAACGAAGATTCTTACTTTTTTAAAAAGGTTAATTACCAAAAAAATCACAACATATAGTCCAATTTTCAATGGCAACATGACTTTTAAAACTTATCAATGTTGGTCACCAACTATAATTCTTTTTCAATTACAACATCGGCTAAAAATTTTGACACTTGATTGTGTCTCCATCACCACCATTAGATGCGCCTGGACACAACCTTCATTTGCCCTCAATCAATTTCACAATTCGTCAATTCTCCTGTCGTTAACTAAGAGTCGAAGAAGTGACATAATAAGTTCAATCACCGATTAACGATAATGAAAATGACGGATTGTGAAATTGATCGAGGGTAAATGACGGTCTTGTCCTTGTGCAACTAATGGTGGTGATGTCACAAGCAGGTGTTAAAAAAATTACCAGACGTTGTAATTGAAAAAAAGTTATAGTTGGTGACCAACATTGATAAGTTTTAAAAGTTATGTTGCAATTAAAAATTGGACCAAAGGTCATGATTTTTTCGGTAATAAGATCACGTGTTTTTTGTGGGTGTAGGATTTTTTCCAAAAAAGGAATAAAATAACATATTTTTTTAACATATGAGACTTAGATTGCAAAAAACTATTCGGATGAAATTGAAATTGCAAGTGATCATAACATGTGGGACTAAAATTGTCATTTTTTCATCATTTGGCAAAGGAGCCCAACAACAACAAAAAAACATATATAGGGTCGATGGTATGGGGGAGAGAGATAAACACTGAAGATGTCAAAATCAATCTGATGCCGTTTTACTTTTAGCAAATGATAAGCAAGATCCCTCCCAATGAACAATGCAGCGAGGGCTTCAAGCTTCTCCACAAAGAAAATGATGTTCAGTTTTCAACTTTTTTCAAGAATCTCAATACTTCTTTCATCTTTAATGGGATGGCGTTGTTTATTTTCAATACCAATTCTCTTGATGTGGATATTTGTATCCTAGTAACAAATTGGTGGCTTCAAGTTTGCGCCATGTCGACCAAATGGACAAAGATTCCCGATCTAAGACCACATATCACACAAAAGCGATATTTTTCGACGATTTTATAATTTCTAGGTAAAATTGTACAATGTTTTAAATTATGGGACTGATGTTGGGACTATAATAGAAAGAAAGACTTAAAATATATCTCTTCCCTCATCAGCTAGAACTTTTACAAAAACTTGTACTTTCTCCGTCCCATCTTAATTTGCACACTTTTCTTTTCGGTCCGTCCCACACTAATTTGCACAACCTTAAAAATGAAATTTTTCTTACAATCTCCACCTTTAATCTCCACCTTTGAAAAGTCAACTAAAAAGAAAAAAATAGTTTTTTCTTAATATACGCGCTGGAGCAGGTTGTTAGGAATTGTGCCTTAAATCTGATTTGGTTTGAATTGACGTTCGTATCAAGGTGGAGGCTTGGATTTGAGTGTCGTTGGAATTGGTCGCGTCGGAGGACGCTCTGTCTCGACCGTGGCAAGAAGTGGACGTTGTAGAGGTCGGGGGCGCGATAGATAGTCGCGGCCGCGACACGATAGGTGGCAGATTTTGGGCTTACACGATTTAGGCCCAATTTGATTCCTTTTATGGTACAGGATTAGGTTTGTGTGACTTATAAATAAGTCTTATTGGAGTCCTCTGAGATAGAGTGATTAAAATTGTTTGGTATTGATTTTGGCTTGGTTATTCGAGCGTTGAGAGATACTCCCTCCGTCCCAAGCTAATTGTCATACCTTGGCCTGGCAAGGAGACTAAGAAAAAGCAGATTTTGTGGAATCTTTGACTTTTTCAAAGGTGAAGATTGAATGTGGAGATTTTGATGGTGGAGATTGTGGGAGAATTTGCCATTTATGGGGTAGGACAATTAGCTTGGGACAAACAAATAAGGCAAGTAGGACAATTAGGTCGGGACAGAGGGAGTAGTTTGTATTAGACTACATGTTGATAAGTTAGACTACATGTTGATAAGTTAGAGCTTAGGAGAGGTAGTTATGATAAGCTAGCATGCTTATCATGCATTGTATATAAATAGTGTAAAACAGAATTCAGCAATACAATTCATTCTCTCCTCTCAATTCTGTTTCTCACGGCTCCACATCATGGTATCTAGAGCCTTCTTTTTGGCATAACTGTCGTCTTCGATCATCTTCAACCTCCTCTCCGATTCTCTTCTGATCGTTTCTTCTGTTGAAAATTTTTTTACGAATTGTTTTTCTGTTATGGATCCAGCTGCCTCATCTGCGATTCCTCCGGTTATAGCTTCAGCCGCTCCACCGATCTCTTCTGTCTTAGTTCAGTTGCCACATCTCAATCCATTACCTCTTCGTCTCGATCATCAGAATTACACCTACTGCAGATCACAGTGTTGTCCACGCTAAAGGCACATGCACTGGGTTGGATTTTGCTTGGAATTGAGAAGCAACCACCTGAATTTGTGATGGCACCATTCAGGTATTGAATCCTAATTACTTCACCTGGATGCGCAAAGATCAATTGATTCTGAGTTGGATGTTAATGTTCATTTCTGAAACCATACTTGGCTATGTTAATTGATTTGCCTCATCATATGAGGTCTGGAATATGTTTGATTCTTTGTATCAGTCACAATCAAAGGCTAGAATTTTGCAGTTACAATTTAAGCTTGGTTCCTTCAAGAAAGGAGATCTCACCGTTGATGATTATTTTCTGAAAATGAGGATAATAGCTGATAGTCTACAAGCTGTTGGTCATAAGATAACTGACGATGAGTTACTGGTGTATATTCTAAATGGAATTGGTACAGATTTTGAAGCTGTTGTTGTGAATCTTACTTCTAGAGCAGGATCTGTGTCATTATTTGAGGCACAGTGTTTGTTACAAACTCATGAACAAAGAATGCATACTCAATCTTCCTTTGCATTACAAACCAATACCACTAGTGATAAACAGTTATCTACAAATGTTGCCTATGGTAGAGGATTTAATTCAAACAACGGAGATGGTGGTAGATTTGGAAGAGGAAATGGTAGAGGCTATAATCCAAATAATAGAGGTGGTAGATTTGGAAATGGCAATAGCAATAGGCCATCATCTGGTCAGTTTTACAGCAACACGAGTCACAATGGCAAAATCATGTGTCAACTTTGTGGAAAGGTCAATCACACTGCTCTTGAGTGTTACAAACGGTTTGACATCAGTTTTACAGGTCCTGAACTACCTCCTCCCACTACAAATGTTGCTACAAACACCTCCTCATCCTCTCCTCAAGATGAGAATATGTGGTTCTTTGATAGTGATGCTACAAACCACATCACATCAGATCTACAAAATCTGTCTGTAAAAAATGATTATCAAGGAAATGAGCAATTGGTTGTAGGTAATGGATCTCTCTTACCTATATCTCAAACTGGTCACTCTTGTTTACCTTCTCAAGATTATACACAATCGTTATTCTTAAATCATATTCTATGTGTGCCTCAAATTACCAAAAACCTGCTCAGCATATCACAGTTCACAAAGGATAAGGATGTCTTAATTGAGTTTTTTCATGACTGCTGTCTTGTCAAGGACAAAACTACAAAGAAGATTCTACTGGAAGACAAGCTCAATAATGGGATTTACCAGCTTGATGTGCAGCATCTCCAAAGAGACATCAAGATCAAGAAATGCTACTCTTCAACTATAACCACTACTCCAGATTTCCAAATTACCTCTACTGCCTCCTGTACTACAGCCCCTATAGATTCTCTTACTTGTAATAGCAATAATATTTGGCACAAGAGACTTGGTCATCCTTGTTCCTCTGTGTTGTCTACAGTTCTTAAAACAATGAATGTTGTACCCAAGACTGTTGAGTTTTGTGATGCTTGTAAGCTTGGCAAGTTACATCAAAATCACTTTGTTGTTCAATGTACTAAGACCACTGCTCGTTTTGAACTAATTCATTCAGACATATGGGGACCTTCTCATGTTTTCTCAACGTAGGGATATAAATACTATATTCACTTTATTGATACCTTTACCAGATATACATGGATTTTCCCTTTAAGAGCAAATGGTGAAGCTGCTGCTGTATTTGTTTAGTTTAATGCATTTGTGGAAAGTCAATTTACTCTAAAAATAAAATCCCTTAAGACAGATTGGGGAGGAGAATACAGGTCATTATTGCCTCTTCTTGCTCAGCTGGGAATTCATTTCAGACACCCATGTCCTCATGTCCATCAGCAAAATGGAAGAGCAGAGAGAAAGCATCTTCACATAGTTGAAATTGGTCTGTCTCTTCTAGCTCAAGCTCAACTTCCTCTAAAATTTTGGTGGTATGCATTCTATACTGCAGTTGTTATCATAAACTTGTTCCCTACAGCTGTTCTTCAACATGTTTCTCCTCACCAAAAGCTGTACAAAACCAAGCCTGATTACTCAATGCTAAAAGTGTTTGGTTGTAGTTGCTTTCCCTATCTTAGACCATATAATAGCCACAAATTCCAATACAGGAGTTCAAAGTGTATCTTTATTAGTTATACTCCCAATCACAAAGGATATCTCTGCTTATCTCCTAGTGGAAGAATTTATACTGCTGCTACTGTTCAGTTTAATGAACAAGAGTTTCCCTACTCCACCCTATTTTGTTCACAAGACCAGGCCTCTCCTCGGCCTCTCCCAGTATACTGTGATCCCTATTATACTATGACTATGTCAGTAGATACACCAGTAGAGACTTCTAGCTCTTCTTCTGATAGCTCCTCTACATCAAACACATAATCACCAGCTCAACATTCAGTATAGTCCACATCTTCAGAGTCACCTACTGTCAATGTTCATCCCATGGTCACTAGGGCTAAGGCTGGAGTGTTTAAACCAAAAACCTACTTGGAAAAAGCTCAATCACCATCCTCTGATGAACCAGTTAATGTCAAACAAGCTATAGCAGATCCCGCATTGGTTAGAGGCAATGCAAACAGAATACTTAGCTTCAGTAAAAAATGGCACATGGACTCTTGTTCCTCCTACAGCAGATATGAATGTTATTACAAATAAATGGGTGTTTCGGGTTAAACGCAAGTCAGATGGTACACTTGATAGATACAAAGCATGTTTAGTAGCAAGAGGTTTTCAGCAGCATCCAGGGATTGAGTTTTTTGAAACTTTCATCCCTGTTGTCAAGGCTTCCACCATTAGGATCATATTCAGTCTAGCTGTTATATACAGGTGGAAAATTGAGCAGATTGACATCAATAATGCATTCCTCAATGGTACTCTATCAGAACAAGTGTGCATGAACCAGCCTCAAGGTTTTGAAGATACAGCTCATCCTCAGTATGTGTGAAAACTCAATAAATCACTGTATGGCTTAAAACAGGCACCTAGAGCATGGTTCAATACTTTGAAGCAGTTTCTGATGACTCTAGGTTTTCTTGTATCCAAGTCAGATAACTCCTTATTTTACAAGAAATGCCTCTATATCCTAGTGTATGTTGATGACATTTTACTGACTGGAGACGATTCAGATGTTGTCGCATCTGTAATCAAGCTGCTTGGGGAGAAATTTGCTTTAAAAACTATTGGGGAAGTCAATTACTTTCTAGGGATGGAAGTAAAGAAAACTCCTGATGGTTTTCTTCTGTCTCAAAAGAAGTATATCCTTGATTTGTTAGACAAAACATCAATGTCTAACAACAATCTAGTCACTACTCCAATGGCTGTTGGATATAAGCTCACTCTGCAAGGTAGTCAGCATTTTTCTCATCCAACTAAGTATAGAAGTGTTGTTGGGGCCTTGCAATATCTAACTATCACATGACCAAACATCAGTTTTGCGGTTAATAAGCTGAGTTAGTTTCTCCATTCACCAACTGCAAATCATTGGAAGGCATGCAAACATCTTCTGAGGTATCTTAAAGGGACTTGCAATGTTGGCCTACACTTTGCCCCAATCCAGAGGTTCATCATTGAAGCATAATCTGATGTTGATTGGGCCAGCTGCCCTGATGACAGAAGCTCAACTGATGGGCATTGTGTTTTCTTTGGAGAGAATCTGATTAGCTGGAGCTCAAAGAAATAGCAGGTAGTGTCAAGGAGCAGTGCAGAGAGTGAATATCGTGTTATAGCTGATACATCAACTGAAATTGTATGGATTACTTCCATCTTAAATGAGCTTTCCATTTCCTTTGAACAACAATCTTTACTTTGGACAGATAGTGTTAGTGCAGCAGATCTAGCTTCAAACCTGGTGCATCATGCAGGAACAAAGCATGTGGACATCGATGTGCATTTTGTAAGGGAGAAAGTGCTAACTAAAGAATTGGATGTCAGGTTCATTCCATCCCAAGATCAGGTGGCCGATTTGTTGACAAAACCCTTAGCACTTGGACGGTTCAATATGTTGAGTTCTATATTGCCTCTGAGAAGTAGGGAAGTGCAGCTTAAAGGGGGAGTATTATAGCATATGTGTATGTTCATGTGATATACACATGCATGCTGATAAGTTAGACTATATGTTGATAAGTTGGAGCTAAGGAGAGGTAGTTATGATAAGTTAGCATGCTTATCATGCATTGTATATAAATAGTGTAAAACAGAATTCAACAATACAATTCATTCTCTCCTCTCAATTCTGTTTCTCACTGCTCCGCATCAGTTTCGGTCGAGTTTCTACTCGATTTTGTCTTTGTTTGATAGGATACTATAGTCCTATTTTTGTTTGAACTCTTGTTGATATTGAATTCGGGATCCTCCCGTTTGGTTGTGGACGTAGCTAACAAGTTGTTAGTGAACCACGTTAATTTCGGTGTCTGATTTGTTTGTTTCTTCATGCTTATCATTCGTTTGATCGTTGATTTCCCAACAAGTGGTATCAAGAGCTTGGTTTGGGTTTCCACTGTTTTTCGTGGGATATATGTCTAGGATGAGCTCGCAGATTGAAAAATTCACTGGGATGGATAGTTTTAGTCTATGAAAGATTAAAATGAAAGCCTTGTTGAAGCAACAAGGATTGTGGGCGCCGCTGATGCCGAAGCCGAAGAAGGACAAGGGCAAGGCGACGGATAAGGAAGAGGCCGAGGTCCCGGTGTCTGCCTAGATGGTCATTCTGGACGAGAGAGCGCACTTACCAATCATGTTGTGTCTCGATGACGACATCATCATCGAGATAGCATGGGAAGAAACTGCACAGGGGTTAAGGTCGAAATTGGAGAGTTTGTACATGACGAAGTCGCTCACCAATAAGTTGCTTTTGAAGCAACGTCTGTTCGAGCTGAGTATGCGCGAAGTTCAGTCTCTTCGCGATCACTTAGATCAACTTAACAAAATCCTATTAGAATTGCGTAACTTAGAAGATGAGGATGTTGCTTTGATCTTGTTGGTTTCTCTACCACCGTCGTATGAGAATTTTGAGCAGTCGTTTGTTGTTGGAAAAGACTTTGTGTCTATAGAAGAAGTGAGATCATCGCTGCACTCTAGAGAGTTGCGCCATCAGGCGAATGGTTTAACGGGAGAATTGGGTGAAACTTTAGCAGTCAGTGGTGATCGAGGTTCCAGATATTTGGGGAAAAGGAGGTTCAAGAAGAATTCAGGCCCCAAAGGTCCTAAACTCGGAGATGTTTGCAACTATAGTAAGGAGACAAGACATTGGAAGTGTGCATGTCCGAGGTTGAAGCAGAAGCAGGAAAGCACTGTTGATTATGTTGTAAAAGTTGAAGCAGACTCTGATGAAGATTCGGTCCTAGTTGTTGAGAAAGTGGTTCACAACCTATAAGCAGAAGGAAGGTGACAATATCCCATTGGCCAATGGTTCCAGGCGGTTGGAATAGGCTCAGTCAAGATGAGGATACATGATGGTAGGCTGTGCACATTGAACGATGTCAGACATGTTTCACTCATGACGAGAGATCTGATTTCACTAAGTCGACTAGACAGCAAGGGTTTCAATTTCAACGGTGAAGGTGGAGTTTTGAATGTTTGCAAAGGTTTGAATGTAATTTTGAAGTGCATCAAAAGGGGAACTTTGTATTTGATGCAAGGTTCTACTTTGGTTCAGTCTGATGCTGTTAGAAGTTATTAGTGTCCCATTATTTGGGACAATTTCGGTACTTAAGGCGCATCTGATACATTGGGTACAACTGGCGCAATTGAATTTGGTTTGTTTGGGTTCGATTTGTTTGAATCTGTGAGAAGATTTGAATTGAGGTGGAGCTTTGTCCGAAGAAGCCGCATCGTTTGTGGATTCAAGGCAAGGTATAGATTGTTTGGAATTGTGCCTTGAATCTGGTTTGGTTTGAATCAACGTTCGTATCAAGGTGGAGACTTGGATTTGAGTGTCGCTGGAATTGGTCGCGTTGGAGGACGCTCCGTCGCGGCCGCGGCAAGAAGTGGACGTTGCAGAGGTCGCGGGTGCGAAGACCAATCGCTGGCGCGACTAATTGGGGGAAACAATTGATCTGTTTTCTGGCCGCGGCCGCGACTATCTACACAATAGGCGGCAGATTTTGGGCTTGCGCAATTTAGGCCCAATTTGATTCATTTTCTGTATAGGATAAGGTTTGTGGGGCTTATAAATAAGTCTTATTGGAGTCCTTTGAGATAGAGTAATTAGAATTGTTTGATATTGATTTTGGCTTGGTTATTCGAGCGTTGAGAGATAGTTTGGGTCGAGTATTAATTGATTGATACTCGATTTTGTCTTTGTTTGATAGGTACTATAGTCCTATTTTTGTTTGAACTCTCGTTAATATTGAATTTAGGATCCTCCTGTTTGGTTGTGGACGTAGCTAACAAGTTGTTAGCGAACCACATTAATTTTGATGTCTTTATTTATTTGTTTCTTCACGCTTATCATTCGTTTGATCGTTGATTTTTCAATACAAATGTGCAAATTAAGCCGGGACGGAGAGAATAATATTTTAGGCTATGTAACTACGTTGTATTAATTAGAAATATTGAACCTCGATCAATTTTCTGACGTGTCAATGTATGCGCTTATATTTTTAAGGGAAAATTGGTATAAATGCCCAGTATGTTTTCTTTATTTAGAAACTAGGACACTAAATATACCACTTTTTAAAAATGTCTTCTAACTTACGAAAAATTGGTGAAAATGCCCTGTGACCGGCTATAGGCTGTTAACCAGCCGGTCACCTTTGAGCTGTCTTTTTACTTTCGAGAAAATTGGTATAAATGGCTAGTATGTTTCCCTTATTTAAAAACTAGGACACTAAGTATAACACTTTTAAAAAATACCTTCTAACTTACGAAAAAATGGTGAAAAAATGCCCTGTAAACGTTTATAGACGGTGACACAACCGGTCATTAATTAGGTAAGACTCTTTTTCTGACGTGACATTAATTTTTCATTTTTTTATTGTAAATTTTTGTGTTGACTCATTTGTTAGGGTGGAAAAATAAAATAAAATATTAGTTTGAATTTATAAGAAATTATAATCCCTCGGAAATTGTTTAAACTTTAGAAAAATAAAAATTTTATATGTGAAATTTATTTTAAAAATTATAAAATTTAAAGATTAAAAAATTTATTTCTGATATTTATTTCAAAAATTATAAAATTCATTTTAAATTCAAAAATAAAAAAATTATTTCTAAAATTTATTTTAAAAATTATAAAATTGATTTATAATTCAAAAATTAAAAATTTTATTTCTGATATTTTTTAAAAAATTCTAAAATTTATTTAAAAATCAGAAAAATAAAAAAATTATGATTTTTCTTTAAATTTCTAAAATTCATTAATATTTTCAAATTTTACTTTTCTCATGTTATTATTATTTATTTTAAATTATGAATTAGAATAATTATATAAAATATTAATAAATAAATTTTAGATTATTATTTTAAAAAATTAAAACTAAATTGTTCCATTCTTCCTCACTAATTACAACATACTAAACCCTAATATTTATGTATGTCATGCAATCGTACAAAGACACTAACATGGAAGACAAAGAAGAAGCCAACAATGCTACGCCCAGCCCACCCATCCATTAACTGATCGGAACCTGACCAATCACCCAATTCTTCGCCTATTCACCCCCTTTCTGTTGAATCCGCCACCACTAAAGTCGACGACATATTTTTTTCCAAGCTAACAAATGAGTCAACGGAAAAAATAAAAAAATAAAAAATTAATATCACGTCAGAAAAAAAGCCTCACCTAATTAATGACCGGTTGTGTCACAGTCTATAGACGTTTACAGAGCATTTTCACCATTTTTTGGTAAGTTAGAAGGTATTTTTAAAAAGTGGTATACTTAATGTCCTAGTTTTTAAATAAGGGAAACATACTGGCCATTATACCAATTTTCTCGAAAGTAAAAAGACAGCTCACAGGTGATCGGTTGGTTAACAGCCTATAGCCGGTCACAGGATATTTTCACCAATTTTTCGTAAGTTAGAAGACATTTTTAAAAAGTGGTATACTTAGTGTCCTAATTTCTAAATAGTGAAAACATACGGGGCATTTGTACCAATTTTCCCCATTTTTAATTAAACTAGCCCTCTAACATAGTACATGTTTCGTCATTAATGTAAGTTTAACGCGAGATATGATTTGCAGCTGTCGCAGAAATGCTGGGTTTTGAGGTGTCATATTTTACAAAGAACGAGGAATTAAGAGAGTCCCAATAAACCACCTCAAAAAAAGAGAGTCCCAATAAACCAAGTTGGGATGTTGAGAGTTGGATTTTTCCAGTTGGAATTAATCCCTCATTTGATTTAGTATCACTTAATTGGACCACCAGAGTTTAGAGACTATTGTAGTATTAATTAAGACACTCGTCCAATATGGTTATACCATTTTAAGACAATCTGATGACACACATCATAAACTTAAAAAAGTGAATCCTATATATTGTCTCTTCTCTAGTCTATGACTCAGACAATCCCAGTGATTTCATACCTACATCGGCACTATAACAAAAAGAGAAGAGACTTTTTTCTAGATCACAAAAAATTTTATTAAATAATGAATATTTATTATAATTTTATTGTCGTTTTAATAACTCGAATATAAATAATATATTTGTGACCACATAAATGGTCTCAAAAGCGTCTTAAATATTTTTTGCAACAATTAGTTATCTCTAAAAATAGTCTTAAAATAATCTCAAATAATTTGTAGAGAGATTTGTGACAATAAATGGTCATAAATAACTTTTATTAGTGACCATAATTACGATGTCAAAAAATATTATACAAAATGCCTCTTGTTATAGAGCGAAACCTTGGCACAATCCAACATATTTAGTCATCTAGTGAGTTTTCTTCCTAAAACTAAATAGTGAAGCAGTGTTTACTATGATTATAAAATAGTCTCATCTTCTTCCATTTTATTCGATGTGCGATGTTATTAAGGAAAAGTTCGGAACTAGTCCGGTAATTTATGATATCTGACGTGAAACATACATGGCATCAAGATTTATGACTTTCTAACGAAATGATCAGACGTGACATTAATATGCCAAGGTGTTTAACATTAAAAACACAGTAAAATTTATATTAAAATATATAAAAACAATCTAATTTATTCTCAATTTTTCATATAATAATATGAAAACTAAAAAAATTATAAACTCAATGAAAAATAAAACCAAATTTTAAAGAATATTTTTGTTTCTTTTTTAACTTTTTTATTTTTTCCTTTTACTTTTTTAGTTTCTTTCTTCTTCTCCAAAATTACTAAAACACCACCACCACCGCATGTGTAAGTCCGCCACCGCCGCATTAAACTTCTTTACATTCAGAAGTAATCCCGGAAAAAATGAAAGTTTTTAACCTCCGGTCGTACCGCCGCCTCAATACCCGCCTAACCCTAACTCAGCAACAAACAAACATGAGGAGGGCTTCTACCTATCCGTTCGACCACCATAGCGATAAATCTGGCACGATTGCAGGACGAAAAAATACATGGAATCTGCAGAAATGGAAACGGAAGTTGCAGAAATATATTGCTCGTTTGTTGTCCGTCGCATTAGCAGAAAGTACCTTCGCAGACCTACATATTGCGCGGGGAGAGATGGGGGAGGGGGGGGGGGGGTGCTCTACGTTGCTCATGGAATTGCGCGTTCTCGATTTAGGGAGAAGAATGGAGTGAGGTTGGACGGGGTTGATGGTGGGGGGGGGGGGGTGGGGGGGTGAGGGAGGGGGTGGTTGGAATAAGTTTTTGTGTATAACTTTTGTGAGTGGAATAGATTTTCTTATTTTTTTTCATGGATTAAATTAGGTGGCATTTATACATAAGGTGTGTAATTTCATGTCATAAAAATTATCAGAAGATCCTAATTTGACGAGCCACGTGTGTGGTTCCGACGAATTTAATGGTCACTGACAAAATTTATCTTCTTGAATCATCTAATAAATATATAAGATTAAAATTGAAATTATAAAACTTACATAGTTGTTTCTAGACTGACCCTAAGTCAGAAGACTAGTTTCAAGTTTTCCTTGTTATTAATCTAAATTTAGTTTAGATGGCATTTTGTTGTGGCATTAGCTAGAATGGAAGTAGTAGCTTAATTTTTGAACTGGAACATTTATTTATTTATAAGCTTACTCAAAATGGTATTTCATATAATATTTAAACTCTATTAATGTGTAACATGTGTTTGTTTGTGATGGTAATATATGATGTAATTTTATATATAAATATATGTCATTAAAGGTGGAGTACTAGATAGAACAATATTTGAAAGATATATAATTGGTATATGATTACTTAGACACATTTAGTTCGGGCCCGTTTGTTACATTACTTTTTTTATTTTATATTACGTGACAGGCGTGAATCAATAACATCTTCTAGTTTTAACTATTTTTCGTTTTGCAATTTGAATCATCGATTTAAATTTCAGCAATTTTACACCAGTGTAGTCACCGGTGAAAGTCTAGTCAACCGACAAGTGGTGAGTTGAAATTTTCTTTCTCTAATGATACCTTAAAACATTTACCCAAATCTCTACGACCTGATAGAGACTTTTTGGTCAAGTTTTAACTTTTAACTAAATTTTATTATACTTATTATTTTGCTATTTTGATTATCAACAAATTCCTGCAATTTTACGCTTATGTAGCCACAAGGTGAAAGTCCAGTAAGCTCTAAGTGGTGAGTTGAAAAATTCATCTCTTTTGTAATGTTTTAGAACACTTACTCAATCCCCTATGACTTTACAGAGATTTTTAGTTAAATTTTGTACTATATTTCTGAAAAAGAAAATGAGAAAAATCGAATATAGCGAGCAAAAAATAATAAATTTAGTTTAAAACTTAACTAAATAAAATTTATCAAGTCATGAATTTGAGTAAGTGTTCTAAATGTATTATAAAAGCAAGAGAATTCCAACTCACCACTGCTGGCTGACTAGACTTTCACCGACGCATATCAACGTAAAATTAATGTTGTCAGAAGCGAACCGGACGAGCCGGTTAAACCGGTTGAACTGGGAACCGGTGCTCGGACCGGCCCGGAATATCCCATAGAACTGTTTTTATGGTTTAACCGGTAAAAACCGGTGAATCCTAAAAACCGATTATTTTCATTCTTTTGTGTTTTTTTAATTTTTTTTTTAATCTTTAAAGTTTTTTTTTTTGTGTTTATTTCACTAATAGATTTATTTCTATTTATGAGTTAACAAGTTATTCATAATTTATCATGTTTGGAAAAAGATGTTGGAGTTAAAAGAAGTATATGAATTATAATTTACTAGATTTTATTAAAGACATCCATATTCTTATATAGTTTCTTAAGTTAAATAATTATCTTTATTTGAAATTCAAAGATTAATTGATAATTTTTATTTACGTATATATTTTTTGTGGTTGTTAATGTGTATAATTAAATCAGAAAAATTAATAAATTGTGACTACTTATTTTTCTGTTAAACTGCCTATCCAATCAGTCCATCGTCAACCAATAGTGATATCGATTTGATCACCGGTTCGAGTATAACGACACTGTGTAAAATTAGTGGATTGCATTGGTGATTGAAATTGGAAAAAAGGCAAAGTTTGTGAATTAAATTTACTGAAATTATGTTATAATTGGAAATGAAGACATGGTTTATTAACCTTAAATGTAATCTCCATAATATCCAAATATTTATTGAAATGTGCAACACATACATGTACATAAAGAAATGAGTATTATAAATGAAGGAAAAAGATGAGACACATGACACAGAAGTAAGATTTATTTATTAATTAATATTAATATTAGAATAGAATTAGGCGGTGAGTGTAAAATGAAGAAGAGGAAGAGTTGGTGGGGACATGTTAAAAATGGAGATTTAAGTATTAGTATACTCTTTTCCCTCTCTCTTAAAGAGGGAACTGCAAACCTGCAACTTAATCCTTTCTATTTCTATTAGGGGTTAAAAGGCTAAGGTGTGTCAGTATTGTGCTGCTGCATAACTGGATCAGATCTCATATTTTATGTTGTGTTGTGTAACTGAGTTTTCTGGTTTTATTCATTCATGTGCAGGAATATAAGAATAGGAATAGGATCTCTGACCGATGAAGTAGCTAGGCTGCAACCATGAATTCCAACAACTGGCTTTCATTCCCTCTTTCTCCTACCCATCCTTCCTTGCCACCTCATTCAAACCACTTCTCTTTAGGGTTACTCACTGACAATATAAATGAATCCCCATTCCAGAACCAAGGCAAGTTTCTTTTTCTTTTTAATATTTAGTACATATATAGCTAGGCATTAAGATTTTTTCTCTGTGCCAAACAGTTGCTGTTCTGGTGTTTATAAAATAGCTTCTGTAGATTGGAGGCACACCCCTTCCACTGTATGCTAAACCATGAACATGTCATAAAATACAAATGACATATGATATATAAAATGGAATATTATTTAAAGTAGAAGATCTGAACTATAAATTTCTAGCTCTATCTCCACGTACAACGGCATTAAAGGATCTACAGCGCGGTGATTAATAAAATATTCTTGATAAAAATGCAGCATATGTGGAGTGGAATTTGATCAATACTCAAGAGAGCAACCAAGTCCCCAAGGTAGCAGATTTCCTAGGAGTGAGCAAATCGGATAGCCAGTCAGAAGTGGTGTCATACAATGAAATTGAGTCTAGCGGAGAACCCGATTACCTGTTTGCAAGCAACAGCACTACAATGGTGGAGCCGCAGCCACAGCCACAGCCGCAGGAAAACATGCAGCAATTGACACTCTCTATGGGAAGCGGAAAGGGTTCAGCTCCCACTGCTGGCGTCGATGATACTCCCATTCTTGAGGCTGCTCCAAGAAGGGCTTTGGACACTTTTGGCCAAAGAACATCCATATATAGAGGTGTAACTAGGTACGCTTTTTCTTGTAGAATACATTTACAACCTTACTTTTTCCTTTTACTGAATTATTATATATATTTGGTTGTGATGAATCCAGGCATAGGTGGACTGGGAGGTATGAAGCCCATTTGTGGGATAATAGTTGTAGAAGGGAAGGCCAATCAAGAAAAGGACGTCAAGGTTTATTCGTTTGAATCTTAATTTTGTATATTATGTCGGATCTTCAACTGTAATTATATATCTGGAGTACTGCATTATAAGTGAATCTTGGTTTTATTATTTTTAATCGCTAGCTAACCAACATCTTTATTTTTTTTTATGTTAAATTGTTCAACCTTCTTGTGGCTTGCAGTGTATTTAGGTAAGTTATTACAAGTAATTAGGTATCTTTTTACAATGTTATACTGCATCATTATTATTAATACCTTTTTCCAATGGGTGCTTAACTGATCAGGTGGATATGATAAAGAAGAAAAGGCAGCTAGGGCATACGATCTGGCTGCATTAAAATACTGGGGAACCTCTACCACCACCAACTTCCCTGTGAGCAACAATACTTCAACCATATATACATATATTCAAAACTATTGTTATATTAAAAAAATTAATAAATGCAGATCAGTAACTATGAGAAAGAAATTGAGGAGATGAAAAACATGACCAGGCAAGAATTTGTGGCTTCTATCAGAAGGTATATATATATTAATTCACTGTACAACTAGCATCACCGGTTATTCGATTCTACATGCAATTATTTAGTTTGCAGGCATGCCTATATTAGAGGTAAGACTAGAGTAAAAAAATTCAGAAATGTATTCTTTTTTCTTTCAAATCAGTTAACATATTTTAATTAACTGGATATCTTGATATATATTGTTGTTTCTGTCCATGAGTTCAGGAAGAGTAGTGGGTTTTCAAGGGGAGCTTCCATGTATCGTGGGGTAACAAGGTGCTGCATAAGTTCTTTACCTTTTACATAAATTTGTGTGTGATCCTGCTAACATTATCAACTTCATCTTATTTCTTTTACTCTGAAATCTCTAACATTTACATGATTTGTCGATTGGGATCCTCTAATCTGCAATCCCACCCAGTACCATCACAAGAATTATTTTCTAAAAGTACAAAACGGTGACAGTGAAACACATGAGTGGTATAGGGCAAGATTGTGTACTAGAGGATCCTAGCTAATTAATTTTTTGCAGGATGCTTATACTATTTCCAACTTGTTTGTTATGTAACTTCTTCCTTTTTGTCCATCTAAAGGCATCATCAACATGGAAGGTGGCAAGCAAGAATAGGAAGGGTGGCTGGAAACAAAGATCTCTACTTGGGAACTTTCAGTAAGACATTGATTAATTAATTAATTAAAAGTAATTATGTACAATAATTAAATGTGAGTTTGATGCAGGCACAGAGGAAGAAGCAGCAGAAGCATATGATATCGCAGCCATAAAGTTCAGAGGTCTTAGCGCAGTCACAAACTTCGACATGAACCGGTACGATGTTAAGGCTATTCTAGAGAGCAACACTCTCCCAATCGGTGGAGGAGCCGCCAAACGGCTGAAGGAAGCGCAGGCGATCGAGTCGTCAAGAAAACGGGAAGAAATGATATCCCTCGGGTCGACTTTTCAGTACGGAAGCCCTAGCGGTGTGCCATACCCTCTAATGCCGCATGCCTACGACACTCAGCCTTTACTGTCTCTACAAAACCAGGACTTCTGCCCTCAGTACAATCAAGAATCATCTCATTACCAGAATTACATACAGCTTCAGCAGCAGCAGCAGCAGCAACAACAACAACAGTGTTATTCGTATGGAAACTATCTCCAGAATAATCCAGCCTTGTTCCATGGATTCATGAACATGGGAGCTTCATCCACGATGATGGACCATGGTGGAGGAGGAGGGGGGTTCCTTGGGATGGGTTCGGGTTCGGGTACGGGTACGGGTACGGTCAATGGAGAGGAACTTGCCCTAGTTAAAGTGGACTACGATCAGATGCCGTCGTCTGCTACATACACAGGATGGTCTGGGGAGACAGTGCAGGAATCAAATCCGGGTGTTTTTACCATGTGGAATGATTGACAAGTTTTGATGCCAGTTACTAACAATGTGGTCTTTTGGTTATTCCTGATGTTTCTGTTTTAATTACTTCATTTGGTTTTGTTTTAGACTTTGACTTACCCTGCCTTGGTATTAATACGTCATGAACCTCCAAATCATGCATGAGAATCGTCTTGTTTCTTGCTTCTTTTTGGACATTAACTTTGATAACCTTTTAGACGTGTCGGCCTCTTTTATCATCAATTTGTATCTTCTGCATCCAATCGTTCAATATTATTATCTACAATGTTTATTTTGATGCATGACGCTTGTAAAATATGTCATCGTCAATACATTTACACTAATTAAATGCCATATTATAGAGGGATTCTAGGGTGCACCTGAGGCACCGATGCACCTAGAGAATTTATCTATTATAATAGGTTAGTGACTTACAAGAGTTATTTAAGTTTTGGTTTTAATATTTAGATTTTGGGTTTTTAACATTTTCGATATTAGGCTTTTAATATTTTGGATTTGAAATATATTTTGGGTTAATTTTTAAAATAGTTGAAATTTTTAGTAAATAAATAATAGTTATTTTGTAAATGAGAACATACATGATATTACTATTTTATCTTTTTCTACTATTATATCTTAAGGATCTAGGACTTAAATAAAATAAAATTTGTGCGAAACATTCATTCCTCCATATCAATAAATAATTAATTAAATTTATATAGTTCATCTCATGAATATTATCTTGGCTATCCAAATATTAATATCTGCGCATTCAAATTTATGTAAGATTTCTAATTATATGTGCTATAGTTTTTGTTCTAAAACTCCTTTTTTATGTTTATTCATTTATAAGTTACATGTTATTTTTTTTTTTAATCAAGTTATAGAAGAATACAGTTTGCAGATATTATTGAACTTGATTGTAGTTCTAATGTAAAATGTTACTCCCTCCGTCTTATAATGATAGTCCGTTTTAATAAAAATATTATCCTAAAATAAAAGTTTTGTTTCAAACGTCGATGTCTCGTTTTATTAATCTAAATAAAAGAATTTTAAAAAAATTATTTAATGAATTAGAAACATGTAATTGAATAAATTAAATAGAAAAAATAAAATAAGTCGTGTAAGTGATAATTGATTGTTTTTAGAGAGTTGTACATCTATGAATAATATATAATTCTATATTTATGATAATTATAGTTATGAAACTTATGAATTTACGGTTAATACATTGTTTAATTTCTACGAACTTGCTCGGTAGCTCATGAGCTCATTAACAAACTTGCTCCCGAGCTAATGAACCGAATAATAACAATCTTGAGTTTGATTTACTTACTTTAACGAGTCGTATTAAACGAGCTTGATTGAACTTTTGACGAATCGAGATCCGAGTAATTCAAGATCGACTTGGTTTGATTATATCGCTATGACTATCAAATGAATCATTAAACATAAATTCATGATCCACAATAAAAATTGTCAAGAAAATAATTACTAGGAAACTTATACCATCTTATAATAATAATAATAATAATAATAATAATAATAATAATAATAATAATAATAATAATAATAATAATAATAATAATAATAATAATAATAATAATAATAATAATAATAATAATAATAATTATTATCATCATCATCATCATCATCATCATCATCATCATCATCATCATCATCATTACTTCTTTCTTTAATTAAAAGAATATTTTACTTAAACAAGATAAAAGAGAAAAAATAAAAAGTAAAAGATACTACATTAAAAAAAGAAAAAAAAAATGATACCGTTGCAAAAGGAAAAGGAAAAAAAAAAAGACAGGAAAAAAGGAAAGAAAAATGCTAAATGTCGAACGCAAACTCAAACCCAAACCCAAAATAAAATAAAATAAAAAAGAAATGAGAAAACAATGAAAATCATAACTACTAAATGCCAAGTTGTGGATTTATCATTTAAATGTTTAAATCATTATTTTATATTGGCAACCTACTATTCAGGTAGCAGGTTGTAGAGTCTAAAGGTTATAATTAAAAGATGAATATCTAATGGTTAGAATCTATTGGGGTATCGGTACACCCGGTGCACCTTAGAAGCCCTCTTTAAATGTGCCAATACAAATATTACAGGAGATGTTGCACGCATATTCCGAATTGATATTATCATCACTTAATTTCCCTTTCTTTTGTGGAGAGAATTGAAAAAATAGTCCATGAACAATAGGAGAGGTGCAATATAAATATCTTTTTATTTTAAAAAAATCGTTTCAATCAATAATACTAAATCATCTCAAATTCATTATTTGAGATTTAGAATAACCGGAAGTGGAAAGAAATGTGGAAGTAGAATTTTGATTCCTAATAATTTATTTGAGATAACAGAAGCCTTCTCAAATGTTTTTTTTATACATTTTGCAATAACTAATTGTTTTAAAAATATTTTGAAAAAGTTTTTAAATCATATATGAATTGATATGTGGCAAGCAACTTATCGATAAATACATATATAGGATTTTAACCAAAGGTGGCGTAATTTTTAAAATTATATTATAGAGTATAAGATGAAATTTTATAATTAAGGAGGTTGAACTTTAAATAAGTAAGGGGTGACGAACTCTTACATGTTAAAGATGAATACAAAATATTACATTTAATTAATTACCTCCAAGCTGACTCAAATAAAAAAAATAAAAATAAAAAAATTACCTCCAAGCACCAAAACCTCTCTTACTTGTTACAGATTTATGAATGAAATATCACACTACTAGAAAATCACAATTTATTTATTGATTTTAGTGATGGACAATTTTCGTCACAATTTAATTACGAACTAGTGACGGAATACACACGGATAGAGACTATAAGATTGTTCGAATATTAGTAACGATTTAGTGAAGAAATTATGACAAAATTTAGAGGCAAAAAAATTTATGTCATTAAACGGTAGTTACAAATGGTGCTAAGAATGTAGAGTAAAATATTTGAAGGTTGTGATGGAAGTATTCCGTCATTAATGTTGTATTCACAGATTAGTGATGAAATTTTAGATGTTGCTATACAGTGACGGAAATATTCCGTCATTACATTCTCGTATTAATTACTGATGGAATATGGTGACAGAATTCTGTGCATCAGTAAGTAATGACGGAAATATTCCATCATTGTGTCTAGTGACAAATTAGTGACGAAATCCTCTGGTCTAAGTTTAGATAAAAAAAAAAAAAAACCCATGCAAAATACTCGAACCCATGACTTATTGAGTCCCTAATTAGACACCGAGACACATAATACCACTGGATAAATTTGTCATTTGACTTTTTTTTTTTTTTTTCTTTTTTAATCAGTTTCATAATTTTCAGATATCCCCTGAGATTAATTCTTGGTGCAGCCTCTGAGCTTTTTCTTTTCTTCCCTTTCACTCCTAAACCTCCACCGTCGTAGTCACCGCTGGTGCCGCTTCCACCGTCTCCTAAGCCCTAGAATTCTTCACGCTAGGTTCAGTTTCTTCTCATTTTGCTCGATCCACCATTATCGATCCTCGCCAAGTTGTGGCCGGGGTCCCCCTTTCTCGATCCTCTCCGACGAAAGTTCATGGCGAAAATAGATTGACCGGGTATAATCTACTATCACACTTCCCCCGGTAAAATTTTATATCCTCTTTCTCACTTTTGAGTTGATTTAGCTAATACAGTTGAAGATTTTTTTATTTATTAACATTTTTTGCCTCCAATCGTTTCAACTTATTTCGATTATCATGTTATCTAAATTTTGGGATTTTGATGTTTTGTCTCTTTTTTTATTTTTCTTTTAATCCTTGCTTCTAAATTGACAACTATTATATTCCCTTTTGCATTTATTAGATTATTTCAACATTGTTTACTTAGTTGTTTTGTTTATTTTGTTCTTTAGTATCAACATTTATATAGATTCAATTGCGCAACTTTATCAACTGAGTCCGGATGAACTGTATATTAGCAAATAATATTGTGTGTATATTAGTGATTTATATTCTGTTGTAACTATGTATTCCTTAGGGATTAATTTGTAATTTAACTATATATTGTTAGGGTTGTAATAATATATATTCTGAGTTAATGAGAATGCCCAATCAAGGGAGATTATCACGATCTTACATGGTATCAGATTCATCCCGATCCTCCTAGGTTTTACGGAGTTTCTCCCCTCCCCCCTCCCTCAGCTATTTTCCTCCTTTCACCAGCCGCCATCAATATGGTCGATCCCCCAACCACCGAGTCCAGCTCTGCCACTCCCATTGGCGGCAGCACACCCTCCTCCTCCCCTTTTCATCCGACCTTTGTCGTCACAAACATAAAAAATCTCATGGGGTTCGTTCTCGATCAAGAGGACGGGCACTAATTTGGGTCGAACTCTTCACGATCCAAGCATGCACGTTTAACGTCCTCAACCACATAAATGAATCAACGCCTCGCCCTGCCGACATTGACAACCACACTTGGCGTCGTTTTGATGCCATTGTAACACTCCAAAGATCATCAACACGATCATGAAGCCCGGCGCTACGTCGCTTCAATTGTGGAAGCGATTGAAGGGTATTTTTCACAACAACAAACACACTCGGGCTGTGTATCTAGGTGTACAATTTACACGTTTGGAGAATTTCGTCAATGTCTCCGACTACTGCAAATAATTAAAGCTTCTTGCCGATCAACTTGGTAACGTTGACGACCCCATTTCCGAAGACAAGATGGTCCTTCAACTTATTTCTAGTTTTACTAAGGGTGAGTATGACACTCTTGCTGCTCTCATTCAACAAGCTGTTCCGCTTCCCAGTTTCAACAAAGCACGATCGCAATTCGTACTCAAAGAAATGCGTCGGGCTAAGCAGGATGACCACTCGTCACCCACTGCTGTTATGTCATCGAACTAGGGGGCCTCCAGTGACACTCCCCCACCACCGGCGCCCGCGGTGGTCGGGGCCGTGGGAAGAAGCAGTTAGGCCGTGGCAGCAATTCTGGGCACGGAACGGGCCGTGGAACTAGTCACAACGGAAACACCAACTAGCCGAATTGGATTCCTCAACACACGCAGGAGTCTTGGGCCTCGCCCTATCCCTGGGCCCAACCACAAGACTGGGCCTCCATCCGCTGCCCTTATCCTACTATAGGGCCAGCCCAGTTTTGGAACAGCAGGCCCAGTCTTTTGGGCCTAGCTCCTCGCGCCACTCTATCCCCACAATAAGCCATGTACACATCGGTCCACCAGCAGCAGTCGACAAACCAGTCGCGCAGCCTTTTTGGGTCAGCCTATGTCTCCGAGCAAACTGGGTCATGCATACAGCTCCATGAGCCTGAGCCAACCCTGTGACCAATGGTACATGGACACCGGGGCCTCCTCTCACCTCACGAACAACTCAGGTAAACTTCCTCATCTGTTTAATTCGAGCACTCCTACATCTATATATGCTGGTAATGGTCATCGTATTCCAGTTAAAGATCATGGTACAACACATACACCCACCCCTTTCCCACCCTTTACTCTAAAAAATGTCTTATACACTCCGTCCATTATCAAAAACCTCATATCCGTTTCTCAATTTTCTCGTGATAATTCTGTATCAATTGAGTTTGATCCCCTTGGCTTTTCTGTGAAGGATCTCTGATTGGGGAAAATTCTTACGAGATGCAATAGCACTGGGGATCTCCTTCCTTTCTCTCCTTCTGCCGCCACTATGCCATCTTCGTCCATCGCCCTTGCCACTACGTCCTCTCTCTGGCATGAGCGACTTGGCCATCCCGGATCCTATTTTTAGCTTTCTTAGGCAGCATAATTCATCGATTGTAATAAAATTGCTTCTCTTACATGCCAAAGTTGTCAATTGGGGAAACATGTTAGACTCCCATTTTATAACTCTGTTAGTAGTACTACTTGTCCTTTTGATATCATTCATGCTGATTTATGGACTTCTCTCATTGTTAGTACGTTAGGCCAAAAATATTATATGGTGTTGCTGGATGATTTTAGTCATTTTTGTTGGGTGTTTCCTCTAGTTTAAATCTCAAGCATTCTCTGTATTTGTGTTTTTTCGTAACTACGTCAAAACTCATTTCGAACGCCCAATAAAAAGCTTTCAATGTGATAATGGTCAGGAATTTAACAACGCATCCTTCACAAAATTCTTTTCTGATCATGGCATATCTTTCCGCTTCTCTTGCCCTCATACATCCTCCCAAAATGGGAAAGCTGAACGTTTTATTCGTTCTCTAAATAACATAATGCGCACATTAGTGATTCATGCTTCTGTTCCTACATCCTTTTGGCCATATGGCCGTGTATCTCCTAAACATACTACCTACCCGCACTCTAAATAACACAACCCCTACAAACGTCCTCTTTCGACAACAACCGAGTTACACTTATCTTCGTGTTTTTGGTTGCCTGTGTTATTCGAATCTTACTTCCACTACACCCTATAAGCTGGCACCACGGTCCACACAGTGCGTCTTCCTTGGTTTCCCGACGAATCACAGAGGTTACCTCTATTTTAATATACATACTCGCCAGACTATAATATCCCGACATGTTCTAGTCGTTGAACATATCTTTCCATTTTTGAACTTACCGGCCTACTCTCCACCTCCTTCAGTGGATTCTGACCCACCACTTCCTATACTCCCTTATCTCTCTCAAATCAGCCAACCACCATCGGGTGCACCGACCACACCGCCTGCCCCTCTCCCGACCAATACCATCATCCCCACAGCTCCCACAGCTGCCGCCCCACCCCCTCGCCATCCCATGGCTACTCGCTCCCAACATGGGATTTTTAAACCTAAAACTACACTCAACCTCCTTACCCACCACTCATCTTACCTCTCTATATCACCTCTCCCCAAATCTCCAAACTTGCACTACTTGATCCTAACTAGCATGCGGCCATGCATGACGAATATACTACTCTTATTAAACAGCATACTTGGGATCTTGTCCCAAGACCCCCTGAGGAGGTTAATATTGTTCGTTGCATGTGGTTATTCAGGCACAAGTACAGGGACCGCAGTGTATTTGAGAGGTACAAGGCCCGGTTGGTCGTCAATGGCAACTATCCGGACAGTTTTGAGCATTGCCCTGGGCCGAAGCTGGCCCACTCACCAGCTGGACGTCAAGAATCCCTTCCTTCATGGCAATCTTCTAGAAACCGTCTATATGCGTCAACTGGTCAATTTTGTTGATCCTAAGTATCTACGACATGTTTGCCGCCTTCGGAAGGCTCTTTATGGTTTGAAGCAAGCCCCGCGAGCCTGGTATCAACGTTTTGCCATGTACATTCTTTCTCTGGGTTTTGTATGTGCCAAAAGTGATATTTCTCTATTCATTTTTTCGCCGTGACAGTCATACTGCTTATCTTTTATTGTATGTTGATGATATTGTTCTGACAGCTTCTTTAGAAAATCTCAAAAACAAGATAATCGATCGTCTTCATGCCGAGTTCGCCCTCACAGATTTGGGGCCCCTGAGTTATTTTTTGGGCATTTTTGTTTCTCAATCCTCGAAGTCTTTGTTCCTCTATCAGAAGGATTATGCGCGGGATATCATTGCTCATGCAAATATGAGCAATTGCAAACCAGTTGCCACCCATGTCGACACCAAAGTCAAACTTAGTGCACATGAGGGTGACCTAGTTTCGGACCCAACATAATTTCGCAGTCTTGCAGGGGCTCTTCAATACCTTACTTTCACTCGACCCGATATTTCTTATGCTGTTCAACAGTGCTATCTCTTCATGCACGTGCCTCGTGAACCATACTTTGTTGCTATGAAAAGAATTATTCGGTATCTTCAGGGTTCTCTGGAGCATGGACTACATCTCTACTCATCTCCGCCAACTCGCCTTATCACCTACACCGACGCCGCCTTGGCGGGGTGCCCCGACACTCGTCGGTCAACCTCCGACTTCTGTGTATTCTTGGGTGATAATTTGATCTCTTGGTCCTCCAAATGGCAGGCTACTATCTCCCGCTCCAATGCCGAGGTCGAGTATCGCGGAGTTGCAAATGTGGTGGCGGAAACCTGCTGGCTCCACACTTTGAGTTGAACTGTCCTCTTTGCACTGCCTCCATAGTCTACTGTGACAACATCTCCGATGTGTCTCTCTCTGCTAATCCCGTTCAGCATCAGCGCACTAAAAATGTTGAACTTGACATTCATTTAGTCCGCGAGTAGGTTGCTCTTGGCCACGTTCGTGTATTACATGTTCCTTCGTCCTATTAGTTTGCCGACATCTTCACCAAAGGTCTTCCCCGACAACTCTTCCTTGATTTTCGCTTCAGCCTGAGCATCCGACCTCCTCTCGCTTCATCTGAAGGGGCGTATTAGCCAATAATATTATGTGTATATTAGTGATTTATATTCTGTTGTAATTATGTATTCCCTAGGGATTAATTTGTAATTAAACTGTATATTGTTAGGGTTGTAGCATTATATATTCTAAGTTAATGAGAATGCCCAATCAAAGGAGATTATCATAATCTTACACTGTACATGATATTTACTATGTTTTTCGACAAATTAATCAACTAGGTATGCTTGATTGTATTTGAAACAGTTTGCAATCTTGCGATCTCCTTTTCTCACTTTTAAGTTGATTTAGCTGATACTAGTTTGGAAGCATATTAAATATACTAGATATGAAATTCTTTAGTTTGATCGGCTTTCAATAATAAGAACCTCTACATGACACATTTCAGGAACCATGGACACCCAAAGAGATGTTTTAAATGTAATATTTAATTTGTGACTTATTTCTATGCCATCATTTCTAATAGTAAGAGCGATATTTCATTTTTGATTTGTAAGGCATAAAGTTGGGTTAAGTAGATAGACTGGGCTTAAGTGATTTAGTAGGGGTTATGGGATAAGGAAAATTAACCTATTATAAGATTATTTAACAGGATTTGAGTATATAATTTAACTAGTCTTGCATTTAATAGGGGGTATTAGGTTTTAAGATAAATTTTATTGGGTGTTTAGTAGCCTGCATAATATTACTGTTACATACAGATTTGTCATTGTAGGTACACTTTTACCCCAACGAAATTTGAAAATTAGTCATTTCTCTTTCCCTCATTTTCATATCACGGTGGTTGTCGCCTCAGCTTACCCTAGGTGGAAACCTCAAAAGAATAAAATGGATCGCTGCTCTCGACAAGATGCTATGAAGATGATTTTACTTTGCTAACTGAAACATAGCCTTTATTAGATTTCAAACAACAACAACAACAACAACAACAACAACAACAACAACAACAACAACAACAACAATAATAATAATAATAATAATAAATGATTATTTTATTTTACTATTCACTCATGAGATGCTATTGGTAAGATAGCTAAGAGGCCCTAATATTGACTAATAACCGGGTCCCCTAGTTTAACACATATAAGTATAGTTGTCAAATGGGTCGGGCTGAATTGGCTCGGCCCGGCCCACCTCAGCCCATCTACTATGTGGGCCAATTCAGCCCAGGCCTGCACTTGAAGCGGGCCGGGCTTTTTATAGCATACATCAGCCCAGCTCAGCACACGGGCTATGTATAATGGGCTAGTCCCGGGCTGGGCCCGGGCTGGTGGGCTGGGCAAGTGGGCTAAGTTGGTGGGCTGGGCTGGGCTCAACTATTATGTCTACATTTTTTATATCTGTTCAAAATTATCTTTGTTCTTTCTTGCAAATCCAAGAATTAAGCGTTCACAGACAATTGGCGGAGAAAACAGTACTTCATCATTCATTGTACAAACACATATTAGAAATAACAGAGTAGTTGAAAACAGTAGATACAAACACATAGTTAAAACTTTGACTTTCGGTTGGTAAGGCCATTCTTGAGTTCTTCTATTTAATCAGGAATCATTTGCCATTCATTTATGAAACTTTGACTTTCGGTATATTGATATTCCGATCTTGGGAAAAAAGGGCTCCAAAGTCTTGATCTTGATCTTGTTCGATTACAATTGTTGTTGTTTCAAAAGCCGTCTCATCGCCATCATTGGAATCGTTATCATCCATATGCGGTATTTTATATTTCCCTAATCTTTGTGGATCCTTCGATCGATACTCTTGATCAAGCCAATCCTTCCATAACATGCAAAATTTGATAGTCTTTGGGCTCAGACGAGTTCTTCTATCCGTAATTGTTCTTGCACCTGCACTAAAAGCACTTTCCGATGCTACACTAGACATTTGAGATGTTAGTAGATCACGTGCTATAACAGAAAGGATGGGAAAATTCTTTTGCTCGTCTTTCCACCATTGTAAAATGTCAAAATCCTTAGTATTAGGTTCATATGGAAGATGTAAATAATGTGTTAACTCATAAGTAGACCTATTGCTTGAAGTACTTTTATTTTTCTTCAATGGTAATATAAATCCAAATGTGGACCCACTAGGTTGATTAGAGGATATAGATGCTACAGAAGGTTCTACAACAAAAACTGTTAATTACTACGCCCAAAAGACAACGGTTTTACTCAATAACCGTAGTCTTTTAGCGATCAACCGTGGTCATTGTACAAACCGTAGTGGTTTACAATTTTTTTCGCTAAAAGACTACGGTTTCGAAAAACCGTTGTGGTTTAACTGTAGTTGAATACCTATTTTTCGCTAAAAGACTACGGTTTCGCAAAACCGTTGTGGTTAACCGTAGTCGAATACCTATTTTCGCTAAAAGACTACGGTTCTCAAAACCGTTGTGGTTTAGCCGTAGTCGAATACTTATTACATTATATTTGGCTTGAATTTTCTCCAGCACGATTTCCCCTCTTTCATTTTCTCTTCTCATCGATTTCTAGGGAAGGAGAAATCCTGAAATCAAAATTGCATTTAGTATTTTGAATTTAGTTGTACAATTTTTTTTATAGTGTACAATATTAATAGATCATTGTTCATTATTAGCAATATATTTTATTTATTGTATATATAAATATATTTATATAGCACTATAAGAAAATTAGTTATTGATACTACTTTTTTATAGTAACAGTTTTCTTTCGGATATTGATTATGTAATCCACTTAAAGTGAAGTTTTTCGCAAACTTTTTACAAACGCGTGCCCAAAATTTCAGGTTTTCTCTTTTGTTTTTCCCCTTCTCTGACACTACTACTCAGTATCAGTATTTTTTTATACTATTTTTATATTAAAATAATTAAAATAAGATTGAAAATTTGGCGGTGGTGCGCGGAATCAATCTCAAATCTTCTAAATATTATTTTTCAGTCAATTTCTAAAATATTAAGGATCCTTTTTGTACCCATTAACATATCACAAAGATAAAAAAATAGAAAAAATTACATTTTATATAAGTGTTCTATGCAGTAACTTTGAATAAAGGGAAAATATTACTTATTTCTATTATATATGCTTTTGTGCTTTGTTTCAGTCAAATGTCTTAAAAAATAAGATCTTGGATGTACTGTTGATTATTCTTCTGGTAAAGTTAAATTCTCGAACTTGAGATTCTCCGTTGTTTAATAAGTACATGCACAAAATAAATTTTTATTGTAGACAAACTATTTTAAACAAACTAAACTATTTTAGACAAACTAAAGAAAAACAAAAGTCTTCCCCCTTCTCTGATCTATTTCGTACCCTACCCCTCTGAAGGCGTCGTCCTCTGCCCCAGCAAACGCTCTCGCCTGCCGAAGCTCAACACCATCTCAATATCCTTCTCTGCAATCCCAATCCCCTTTTTCGCCACCTCTAACCCCTTCTCTGCCACGATGATTCCCTTGTCCGCTGCCTCGAACGTCGTCATCGTGAGGAGAAAACCGGTATATCCTACGCTATCTCTTCCGCCTCATGCTCCGCCTTGCGCAACCTTGTCCTCAACCTGAAAATGATATATCGTGTGCCCTTGAGGGCATTTCCGTTGCCTTCAATGCCATCGTCAACGTGAGGAGAAGCAAGCACTTCCTCCGCGTTGGAATCATCATTTGGCAAAATAGAAGTAGGTAAGGGTTTTCTTTGACACTTAACTCACTCCATCGATAAACTCATTTCCCTGTGTTGGCTTGAAAATTAAAAATCTAAGAAGTGTCCTATTAAGAGCTCAAAAGAAGACCAAACCAATCGAGTTTGACAGGGTAGTTATGCTAGGGTTAATTTTTTTATTTTTTTCTCCCTGCTATAGTTTTATATTAATATCCTCGTTTTAGTTGATTTTATTGTTGTATCTGTATCTGAGTCAGTTCCAAATTACTTCTGGTGGTGTTGATAAAGAATTTGGTTATGCGGCGTGTATATTATTGAGTATAGGTCTTTACTACAAAGAGCTGGAACTTTTTTCAATAAATCCCAAAATTTGAGTTGGATTAGATCTTTGAGTGAGTCTCTTTTATCATGAGCAACCGAAATTATGAAAAGGAAGACGTTGAAGCCTAGTGTGTATATAAGAGCATTAACTAATGGAATTGTTTAGGCACTGTCTGTTTACAGGTCTGCAGTTTAGCAGATTGAGCAGAGACTGCAATGTTGAGGTAGTGTCTGTTAACAGGTCTGCAGTTTAGCAGACTAAGCAGGGACTATTTGTTCTCCACAACATATAGATAAAGCGAAGAACTTAATCATATGAGCATAAACTTCTGTATAGTGATGTAGCATCTTTTGTACTATGCTTTCAGAAGATAATGCTACGAGAATTTCCAATTATTCAACATAATTCAATGGTCATTATATTAAATGTTAATTTTTTATGCTATATCAATTGTATTTGTTCTTCTAGGTTTCTGACTACTTTGCCAAGTTGATACAAAGAGTGTTTTTGAAGAATTACCAGCAGGCTTCTGGCGAAGTTTATGTGCATAGAAGTTTCTGGAAACTTTCTGTGGTGAACAAGTTATGCTGTAAACCTACTCAAAATCTGCATTTTTACAAAATAAAGGGAGTGAATTCTCATCAACATAACAACAAACTAGCTGCCTTTTGGTTTATATGGTTTCTATTATATATTAGAATTTTTGTTTGAAGTGTTTTTTTAAATGTGATAGATCTTTGCTTTTCATCATTGCATACTTTTAAATGTGTGACTGAGTCTAGACTTACCTCTTCTAAATTATATGAGTCTGAAGTAAATTTTATTAACTATCTCCTACCTTGATGTTCAAAAGTAAACTAGATATATTTGTTTTTCAAGAAAGCTGATGCATATATCAGCATGCAGAGGAGATGCAAGCTGGCAAAAGGATGAGAGAGTAAGCCAATTTGGAAGCAGGTATTTTGAGTTAATTTGTGAATGGCTTATGTTCTTTCTTGTGAATTTATTCATGAGTACCCTGCGGAATGCGAAACTAAAGAAGGATCAACTTCATTTCAATATACTTAATTTTATATTGCTGTAAAATCTGATGGGACCAATGCATTATATTGTCTATACATTAGAGAATATTAGTTTCAGATGAATACATATAATGGCTTACGTATTTATTATAAATAGTATTCTTCCTTGATCTTTTTTTGTTAAATTTTTTACCGCAAACCAAGTGTGATTGAGGATGGAGTTCCATTTAATTCAATCAGGCACAAGAAATAGGGGTATGCTAGCATTCATGAATCATGAATAAATTTAAGTATTTATGAAAGTGATATCTGTCAACCAAAAACCAGTCACCCTTTTAGAGTGCCCTTTTAGAGTGGGATACACTTGCAGTAAATATTCAAAGTTGTTTAATAGCTTCTGAAGTCATCTCTAGCATACAATTTTTAATTATTTTCTTCCATCGATTGACTACGTCCGGCTTTTGAGATTGTTGTGTTTTAGAAATTTGAACTAACTTCATTTGTTGCCCAAAGTTAACTATGATTTGGTCTATTTTTCATATATTATGTAACATCTGTATTTGATTATTCTTCGCAGGAGGTGGCATAGATTAATAAAGTAGCATACGATTGGTGGTCCTTCCAGGAGACTCCTGATTTGGGTGTGATTGTTTTGTTATTTTCAGACATAATTTAATGATGTTGATAGACGGATAGAAGTGAAAAAGATTTATAATTAGGCCTTTGCAATGATTGAGCATGCCACATTTTGATGCTTTAATATACAGACATGTAAATCAGCCTACATATTTATGTTTTTGTTCAATGTGTATTATTTATTATCAATCTTGAGGAAAGGGTTTCGCTCTTGCTTTTTGTTCTATTCCCCTTTGTTTCTTCTTTTCTGTAATTGTAATCGGTGGTCTTGTTGTTGCGGTTCACTTTGCACTCGAATCTAATCTTGCTTGGATAGGATATGTTGCTTTTTTTGCTGTCGACCAATGTGGCTACTGGATAAACCAAATAAGTGAAAACCTTAGCATGCAAGCTTGGACTATAGATAGAGAAGCTAGTTTAGAACTTTAACCGCGTGTAGTATTTTTTTATCTGAATTGAGATCTGAGCTCATTTTTTCTTTCCAGTTTTGGCTTTGTACGAATACTTGGGTGAAATGCTCTAATAAATTTAGAGTAATTTTTAATATTTGGTGTCTCTTATTCATTTTTATAAATATCATGCAATTATATATATACATATATATATTATAGCAAATACGAAAACGAAAATCTATTTTCTACGACTACGGTTTTAAATCGTAGTCTTTATCCTCAATTACTACGGTTCAGACCGTAGTCAAATAAAGTCACCAACCATGGTCATACATACCGTAGTTGTAGATACTAAATCTACTACTACGGTTTTCCAACGTAGTCGTAAATATAAATTACTACGGTTCAAACCGTAATCAAAGGAAGTTCCCAACCGTAGTCGTATATACCGTAGTTGTAAATGTCACTAGTACGACAACGGATTGCAACCGTAGTCTTTATAATTAACGACTACGGTTCATTAACCGTAGTTATTGATGGTAGGTCTATGACTACTGTATCTACTATCACGATCGCTATACCCCTTTAACTACGGTTTTTTACCGTAGTCTTTTAGCTTTTTTGTAGTAGTTAATAATATATATCAACTAATTGATTCAACATACCAGTTATCTCATTTTTATAATCATCTAAATCTTCCACATCAAGACATCTATAATATTCTTCTGCCATATACAAACACCCCTCTAACTTGCATCTTGGATAAAAAATACAAGCGAAAATAACACAATAAGGGATTTTTTCATAATCACTACAAGAAATCACACATTTTGTGATGATTTTTTTCTTGACGCACAAAGTTTTGTCACTTTTTGTTGCTTAATAGCGACGAATTTAATTTTTGTCATAAAAATATTCATTGTTGTGACAACTTTTATTTTTGTCATTATGAATAATTTTTATCGTCACCAATTTGCATATATCATGACGATGACCATTAATGCGTCAAAATAATTTTAAGAGACAGAAATCACACTAAAATTTTGGAGGAAAACTATTTGATGACAACTACAAAATAACTAGTGACGGCATTTAGTGTCACCAATTATTTTCTTTCATGACAATGTCATATATTGTCACTAACTGTTTAAAAAAATTAATGACAACATTTTTTTGTCACTAATACTTATATTTAGTGACAATGTGAATCAATTTGTCACCATTTCATTTAGACAAAATAATTTTTTAACTTACGACGATATTTATCGTCACAAATACTTATTTTTGTGTGACAAAATATTATTTCATTATCAATTAGTTGTATGAATAGGTGACAAAATTATTTTGTCTTATTTAATTAAATTTGGTGACGATGGACAATAGTTCATCATAGTTTAATTTGATGACAATATTAAAATTTGTCATTAATCTTTTAAAATTTTAAGTGACAACATTCTTCAATCATAGATGTTCATATTTAGTAACGACAAGTATCAATTCATCACCTTTTTATTAATATAATAGACAACAAAATTATTACGTCACAAATGTTATATTTGGTGACAATGTAAGCTATTCTATCACAATTTAATATTTTATTGCGCTATAGTGACGAATATTATTTTCATCACTAAAATATTTACAATTATAAAAACTTTTATTATTGTCATTATAAATCATTTATTTTGTCACTTATTAGAGGGCTGCACTTTTTAAGGAAAATAACTTGTTAAACTATGACAGATGTTATCGTTGCAAATATTAATTTTACGTGGCGAGATATTTTTTCGCCATTAATTAGTCAAGTTAACAATTTTCCAGTATCAAATATAACCTCTAAGAAAAAGGCGAACCTAGAAAAACTAAGAAATAAAAAAAAATGAAATCACCAAACATGCTTGAACGCAGGACCTCAAATCAAACAAGTTGAGCTTTTACCACTAAGGATAAAACAACTATCATTTACATTTTACTAGTACCTATTATATCTTCTAATAAGTTAGCGAACATGGAAAACTTACAAAAAAGTTGCGCCACTAATGATCGAACACATGACCTACAATTATAATACAGAGCTTTTACCAGTAAGGCTTAAACTGCTACTGTTTATTACTTAATAATGAATAAATATAACAGATTAAATGAAAGTAAAAATTAAAAAAATGCTTGTCTAAACGATTTTTGGGCACTTTGTAGTCTCAAATAATATATTAATAAACTTTGAATAAAATAATTAAACTACTAGTGAGTAGTGACTACTAGTAGTTGTAAAAGAGCTTATAATTTCTTTCGGCATCACTTCATAGTCTCAAATAACATATTAATAAATTTTAATAAGGGTGTGTTTGGTTGGGGTTGGGCCTGGCTGTGACACTGTTAATTGAAAGTAACTTGGTTTGGGTAAGTGGTTGGGAACGGAAAAAATGGGTGTTTGTTTGAGTGGTTGTAGAAGTGGTTGTAGTTTAGAAAATAACTAGTACAATGGTGTTTGTTTGAGTTCTTGTAGAGGTGATTGTACCTTAGAAAATAACTAGTATAGTACCCGCGACAAATTCTCGCTGGTCTATTACTTTTTTTTTAATGAAATAAATGTATAAATATTTTTTTTACTCCTAATAACATTTTGTTAAGTATATTATAAAAATATATGTGAATTAGTCATATAATAATAATATTTCGTTTTCTTAATTATATTTATCTAGAGGTCATAGGCATATAATAAATCAAATGAAAGAGAGCTCAAAAAGGGAAGATAATTTTATATATTCATTTTTTTCAAAAAATTAGGAATTTAAATTAATTAATATTATAAAATTTAAAATTAATTTTTTTTTTGTATAAATTATATAATATTAATTAGGATTACTCAAATATTACAAAGCAAAATAAACTAAAAAAATGGAAGACAATGAAAAAATGGGAGAGGATTTGATACAGACCACTTTCTCAACACACATTTAGGGACTCAAATTAATTCTCTTTTTATATATAAATGACAAAGGATATGAAACAGGTCATTTCTAAACACACAACATAAACACTTTTCACGCCACATTAAAATCTATTTTTTTAATCATTTTAATTATATAACTCGACCTTTTATTCTTCTTAAAAAAATGGCCGAGAGATTGCCCGTTATCTAAGTAAATTATCTTTTAGTATATAAGAGATATAAGAGATATTTTTTTGAGATGATTATAAAATAATACTTGGGGATTTTTTCCTTTGCTTTTGATTTTGAAGAAGTGATTAAAATTAGAATCTGTGTCACTTATAATCACAAGCGAGTAGTGTTTGAAAATTAAGTAATTTTGATCATATTTTTAATTGAAGTATTTGATAAATGAGTACTTATGGTCTCTTAAATTACTAAAGGGGTGCTTTCCTTTGATTAACTTTTGAAGAAATGATTAAAAGTAGAGATTGTGGTAAAATTACTTAAAACTAAAAGTGATTTTGGTCAAGTATAAAAGTTGGAGTGTTCGATACTTAAGCAACTTTTAGCTTATAAGTGAGAGAAAAAAAATTTAAAAATAACAAAAAATTGGAAAAACAATTATTATCTACTTTTAGCTTTTGACCCAAATCACTTCTACTAAAGCTAAAGTTGTTTTCTCAAATACTCTAAAACACCTTTTCTCAAGTTATAAGCTGAAAAGCACTTGGAATAAACAATTGCAAACACCCCTTAAATAAACAAGTAAAAGCAACACTTTACTTCTTATGACTTTTAACTTCTAATTGATTAATTATAGCATAACCTATACTCTCTAAACGCTCTATGTTAACTTAAATTAAGCTAGAAACTAATATTTACTCAAATTAGCAAATGCAAACACTGATGTGATTTCGGTGATAAGTTATTAATAATGATTATTATTTTTACTTTATTATCATTATCATTTTGTTTATTTTTTATGGCTTTATTTCTTTTAGTAATTAGTTTAATAAGAAAACACATTAAAGTGGGCCTTTTGTCTTTCTTTGCAACAAATCCATCGTCCTCAAGGCAATTGCTTCTCCATAGACATTTCACACCTTCCATTTGCAACGACACAAAACTCTCATGCTCAAATCAATTGCTTTATGTGTCTCCCACCGTTACTACTATCTTCTCCCAGATCCAATTTGTTTTCGACATTCTCGTCACTCTCAGATTCGGATCCATCTTTTTTCGATCGAATCCTTTAGAGGATCCAATCCGTTTCCCGTCAACCCGATCCGAAGATAATATCAATAGAAGGTGCAATCAATCAAGAATCTGACTCATGCGCTGGAGTTCGAAATGAAGATGGCCTTGGTTCAGAAGAAGTGGCATCTACCTGGGTCTGCGGTGGCGCCGGTGACGGTGGGGTTTGTAGTGGGTACGAGTTTCTAGCTCTTCTTTTCGCCATTGATGAGGAATCATTTGTAGAGGGTACCAAACTATCTTTTCATTTTTTTCTACGGCTTCCAACTACGGTGGATGATATCCCAATGCTCTTAACCGAGTAGGCCACAACGAATAAACTTGGAAACTGAGAGGTAATGTTGTAACTTGCGAAGAAAGAGAATACATTTGGTGAAGAAGATCTGGTACAAGTTTTTTATTATTCTTGTCCCTGTTTTTTCCATATCACAAAATTAATCTTTGGTTCCGAATTGCAAAGGCTGAAAAGTAGCTGAAGAAAAAGAGAGGTGGAATAGGAATAGGAATATATATTGGGGAAGATCGTGTGAACAAACTGTTGTTTGTTTCTTTGCATAATTCTGTTGAGTTTATCAATAATTAAGTGTTTATTTGTATGGTTTCTGACGTTCTTTTGGGCTGAATTTGAGAATCTTAAGCTGGTGTTCATTTTCCTTTCACTAGTTAAAAGCTGGGATGTTCGATTCTTGACTTTTTGTTCCAAATTTTTGGATTATCGACTGTCGTTCTTGTTATATGTTTCAGCTACTTTATTTTTGGGATTTGGCTGTCGGTTAAGCTCGTGTAATCATTTGTTGCGATTTCATTTGGATAATTTGATCCTCCAACTAGTTGAGAAAACATGTAGGAAACTGTAAATATTCAAAATCTTTCAAGCTTTTGATTGATGGGCTTGGAAGATGAAATATCAGTTACATCCTTAGTTCTAGGCAGCATGATGTATAGAGATATACTTCTATATAGGCATCCGATGTGCTTCTTGTTACCACAACTTCTCTTGACCACCATGTTTTTGGCATACTCCAAACTAAGTAGTCTTTTGATATCTGCTTATTTCTCGGTTCAGGTTGAGCTGTGCTGGTAAGGAAAATTATTCATTGGAAGAGCTTTTGTTGCCTGTGAAATTTTTAGATATGAAATTATGTCATCTTGAAGACGTTTGTGGAAGAGGAGGAGATGAGATAATCCTATTATTCAAGTGGAAGAGCATTTATATCTGTACCTTTGGGTGATGAAGCTACCTGGTTGTTCAATCAATTTTTTTTTTTTTTTTTTTATCTTGTTGCCGCTTATGAATTTGCTTTTTTTTTTTTCTAGAACCAAACCGTCAACATATTGTATTATTGACTGGGTATTTTACTAAGGTTCGAAATTTTTCACTCCTTGTAATATGTAGTATTTCCATAAAAGTGAACTTGTTTGATGAACATATGGTATGCTGCAGTTTGTGGTATGCTTAATGTTGTGGAAGACTCTTCCACTAATGAATTATGTGAAGGTAATCTCTTGTAAACTCTTAAGATATCTGCCTCTTCTTGCTAATTGAGAAAAACGTCGTGTTATGCTTATGCTGCAAATACTAGTCCACAAATGAATTATTTATGTCAGTTGTCAAGGCAGTCTTGGTTGAACTCTTAGGTTATGTGCTTGATTGGTATTTCTTTTATCTTTCTACATCAGAAGATAGTTAAGTTTAATAGCCATGTAACTTGTTTTTTTACCATGGATAAAAGATGGTGAATGAGATTAGTAGTATTACTAAACTTGTTTCTTGTTTTGCTTGGTAATATCTTATGCATTAATATTGTGCCACCAACTATTTTTGGATGATATAAAGAACTGGACAATGTACACATTATTCTTTAATATTGTGCCACTAGGGGTGGGAATATGCTGGGGTACTTGGATTTTAATATGACGGTCTGGGCTTGGTTTACAAATATCAGGCCCAAACTTGGCCTCTTATTAGTAAAAGGTTTTTTTATAGCTCAAGCTTGGTCTTTTCACAATCAAGCCTAACTTGTACCTATTTAAAGCATATTAAAGGCCTACAATAGGTATCTATATATTAAATATATATTAGCTATTACGCAATTTAGTTACATAAAACATGAGTTTTATAAAGATTTAAGTATACATGAATTATAATTTATACATTTCTTTTGCATTATTCTGGAACTGTATTACATCTAGACCTCTATCTGTATGTACATTACCGAAGAAGTATGATAGCTTTTCACTAAAGTATGAGACCAATCTTCTGAATAGATTGACTACTTTGCTAAATGCAACATCTAACTAAATAACTAAATTTTCTTAGTGTGATATGAACCTCTTATTTAGTGATTAGTAATTAGTAATTAGTAGTGAGTGCACTAGAAAGAAAGTTGGGATCTCTTCAATATATTATAAAAACATAGAGGTAGACTCAAGAGTGTGTAGGCATTTTAAGTAGGGGACCTCTAGAGGTGTCAAATTGGTGTGTAGAAAGTATGGAATCATTAGACGAATGGGAGGACAAGACATAGAAGAATTTGAAATAAACTAATGACAAGGACATGTTCAACTAAACAAAATGGAGATGTATGATTCATTTAGTTGAGTTAGTGGGTTAATGGCTTTATTGTTTTTCACTTTGGACCTCATGCTGCTATACAAAGTTAGGACTGACTAAAAGACGATTTTGACTTGTAACAAATGCAAGTGGTTCATAATAATACCTTAATTTTCATGTCTTAAAGTACATACAAGTGCAACATGTTATTTGCAACAAGTACTTATAGTAGTTATTTATTTATTGAATGCAAAGTAACTAAATATTAATTATGCTACAGGGAGAAGGAAACAGTACATTGGTATTTATAGCTGTTTTTTTTTTAGTCTTGAGCATGATAAAAAAAACGGTTAGTTGTTCTCTTTAATTTCTAGATTTTCCGTGATTGATCTAAGTTCTGTTTTACATAGTTGTCTAGAGTTCTTTTCCTTCCGTAGGAAAATAGAGTAGGCATGGTACAGAAAAGTACAGATTCGGGTTCATCCCTCAAGCAATCACTACTTGAAACATAGTCAAACGATCTTGTTTCTCTTTTAATTGCATGTTGTTCATTGACGTAGTTAATTGGATGAATGTTTAGCGAAATAGTTCAATAATCCATATCGTACTTATTCTCTCTCACTTACTCTATTTTTTTAAAGTCATTCTATTTTAACAATTTATTATTTTGTACATTTTTCTTTTATTTGTTCCAGTCTTAGAAGGAGCTAAATGGAGAACTTTCTCAGCATAGTGCTACTATCAACAAGTTTATGACATATTTGGCTAATGGTGGAGTACAACTGCAAAATGTCTACAAGGTTAGTTTACTTTTTGCTTGAAATAATTATACTTTTTTTTTTGTATTGACCTATGAAATTTATATACATTTCTTCTCTATTATTTTTTACCTTTTCAGATTTGATGCAATTGTGGAGAAGATGAAGGAAGAGGAATTCCATCACTAGCATTTTGTAGTTGGAAACATAGTGAAGTTTGGGTATAAGTTATAGACGAATAATTTTACATTTTTTAGGTATTCATATTTCATTTTTTAAAGTGATGATTGTGATCGAGTTAGTTTTTATATTCAAATACTGTTCTCATTTTAGATATTAAACTTGGATGTTTGACACTTTTTTACTATGATTATTATTATGCTTAATGCTCTTACTTATTCATAATTTCTTTTGGCACTATTTAGTTTAATACATTTATCGTTGCATATAAATTTATTTAATATTGTATAAAAATTTATTAGGTGATGGTTTGAAGAAGTTGTCACTAAGAATTAATCATCCGTGGCAACTAGTGTGTCATCGTGTGTGTGTGTGTGTATATATATATATATTATGATGGAAAAAGTATTTTATCGCAAGATGTCGCTCTATAATGACAAAATATATTGTCACTGTATCTTAGTCTTTAGTGACAATTTATATTTTCGTTACATATATAATTGTATGATGACAAATTCATGTCGTCACCATTTGTACTCAGTGGTATCAGAGCCTTATATTGATTCGTTCTCGCCCATTTTTTTGAAATTTCTTGTTTCGAAGATTGGAATATTTTTTGGATTAATTAATTGCATAATTCTTGTATTAATTAATGAAATGAAAAGAGAGTTTTCATCCCCCCCCAAAAAAAAAGAACCAGTTTTTCAGAATGGAAATTTCAGATTCAATTCAATGGCGACGGTGGAGTCCGCCGGGTGATTCCATCGCTGCCGCCGACAACGGGTAACTTGCTACCCAACCACTGCTGCGCGAGTGCGCGGCGGCGCGACCGCGCACTGAACCTGCGCCGTTGCTCCTGCGTGCGGCGGCGGCGTGCCGCTGCGCGAATGCGACGAGCGTTGCTGCGTTGCGCTCCGCCGCGCGGCGTTGCTCTGCTCCGCTCCGCCCGGCGCTGCCCTCGCGCACCTCTGCTGCGTCTTATTCCGGCAGCTGCGCTGCGCACCGCCGCTGCGCTGTTGCGCCTCTGCTTCGCTGCGTGTTGTGCCGCTGCGACAGGCCTGCTTCTTCGCCGCTGCTGCAGCGCTGCTTCTCCACTGTTGCTGCTGCGCTGCTGCTACTCGCCGGCAGCCGTTGCAGCGGCGGTGATGGTGGCGGCTGCCCGTAGCGGTAGCGGGGTAGGGTTTGAGTATTTCTGGGCTGGGCCCGGAATTGGGGCTAATAAGATTTGAAAATGGACTAGGGTTTCCTAGTTGTTGGGTCAGGCCAGATTAGGCCCAGTCTTGGGCTGATATGGAATTTTCTTTTGGGCCTAAATTTTTTTGGACTATTGTGCTTGTTAGGGTTCAGGATAACCTAGACTGTTTTAAAAAAAACTGGGCTGATTTTTTTGGCATTGGACTGATAATTTCTTAAATAAAACAAAATTTGGGCCTTGATAAGGAGCAAACGTGCTCCAAATATTTTTTTTATTCAAGTATATGGGCTGCTATATATATATATATATATTGATCGATTAATTATTAATTACATGCATTATGTGATTGATTGCGTATTTTATTTACGTAATATTAATTGATGTATGTATGTGTGAGATGGTTGATGACAATGGTGGTTATACGATATTACAATGTAATTTTTTCTTTTATAGAATCATGTAGTAGGAACGAAAATTGTAACTATTTATTTATTTATTTTTTCGTTTCTCACTAGGGCACGTGTATTAGAGGGGCCATTTTTGGGGCCATGTAATTTTTTTGATGTTTTGTATTTACCACCATAGGTCATTAACATCTCACTATATTATCATTATTTTTATGAATGTTTCTTGTGATGGACAATTTTTATTCTCGATCATTTAATTTTTTATTATCGTCTTCAATTGAGTGGGAGATGATTATGAGCCTAAGTGGCTAATTTCGATCTCATTCACTTGTAAGAAATAATAAAATTTTATTTGGACCCGAATAAAATTATTAAATAGACAAACTTCTAACATATTTTGCGCAAAATATTAACAGAAATTGATGCCCAAATAGCTTTTTCTGATCCAATTTCTGCTGCATAATATGAAGGTCACTGACCATCTCACCGAGACTATGGCCATGCCGGTTGAGCCAGAGAATGGTCAAAATGCCCAATATCGTTGCGATTTAGACGCATACAATAAGTGGGTGAATCAAGATTGTTCTGCGCGCTATACTATGATGAGCTGCATGCAGGATCATCTGATTCGTGAGTTCGAGACGTTTCCTACAGCTAAAGAGCTGTGGGACAGCTTAAAGGTCACGTACGACACTACCTCTGCAACGAGACTAAGGGCTTTAACCCTTAAATTCAATCAGTACGTACTTGATCCTAAGCACACTATGGGCCAGCATCTTGATGTCATGAAAGACATGATTCGAGAGCTTCAAAACGCTGGAAATGAACTCACCAATGAACAACAAGTTTTGGTAGTCCTAAGGTCGCTACCAGAGCAGACTTGGGGACAAGTTAAACTTGTGCTCACACACAACGAGCAAATCCAGACTTTTGACAGCGTCGCCAGTCATCTTAGACTCGAGGCTGACCGTCGAGAGGCGGAAAGAGCACAAGCAGCTGCTTTCGTCGCACATGCTGAGCAACGCAAGCCTAACACAGGCAACCGTTGAAAAAAGTAAAAGAATACCGGACAAAGCAACGCCAAAAACCAAAACTTGGGCCTCAAGGTGAAAAGGCTAAAAAGCGTCACCGTGGTAAAAGGGGCGGAAAGAAGAAAGGCACCTGCTATAATTGTGGAAATACGGGTCACTTTGCTCGTAATTGTACTGAGCCAAAGAAGGTAAGACCTGCTCCTAGCTCTTCTGATTCATTTGTTTGTTCACATGTGTTCGTTGCTAATTCTCTCCATGGTTGGATTGTAGACTCAGAAGCAACCAAACATGTGACAAGAGATAGAACAGGATTTGTAGATTATCATCGAGTACCAGCGGGAAGCCACTACATTGCTATGAGAAATGGCGCGCAAGAAGAGGTGGTGGGAGTTGGATCATACCAGCTCAAACTTAGCACTGGGCGCGAGCTGCTCCTTAGTGATGTGCTTTATGCGCCTAGTATTCGGTGTAATTTACTTTCAGTTTCAGCACTTTTGAGTCAAGATTTTTCTTTCCTATTTGAAAAGACCATGTTATCTATTTTTCTCGGCAACAACCTTTATGGCGTAGGACATATGAACAATGGATTTTTCATGTTGGATTTATCTATTGAATGCACTTCTTTTATTTCTTCGTCTGTTGATATTTTGAATGATTCAAATAAATGGCATGCAAGGTTAGGACACTTAGACGTGAAAGGATGACTAGGTTACCTCGAGAAGGCCTTTTAGGCAATCTCGCTAAAGTCAACCTTCCTGTGTGCGAACCATGTATGGTAGGAAAAGCCAGCCGGAAGCCTTTTGGAAAGGCAAAAAGAGCTACTCAACCTCTAGAATTAGTTCACTCGGACATATGCGGGCCCGTAAATGTGAAGGCACGACACGGTGCATCCTATTTCCTCACATTTATTGATGATTATTCGCGCTATGGTTTAGTGTATCTCCTGTCTCACCGCTCAGAAGCGCTTGATTGCTTTAAGCGATTTTTAGCGGAGGTTGAGAACCAAAGAGATAGGAAACTTAAAACTTTACGCACTGATAGAGGGCGAGAATACTTGTCTGATCAGTTCAGGCAATACTGTGAGGAAAAATGGATCATAAGACAACTGTCAATTCCATACACTCCGCAACAAAATAGTGTTGCAGAGAGGAGGAATAGGACACTTCTGTACATGGCCAGATCAATGATAGCGCAAGCAAATCTACCAATATCTTTTTGGGGAGATGCAATCTTAACTGCTGCCTACATATTGAACTGTGTGCCGTCTAAGTCAATTCCTTCGATGCCGTATGAGTTGTGGCATGAGAGAAAGCCTAACTTAGAAGGTTTGCGCCCTTGGGGTCAGCAGGGTTTGTTCATAATACTTCCCATAAGCATGGGAAACTTGGTCCTAGAGCAGTCAGACATATCTTTATAAGATACTGTGACCACTAGAAAGGCTATGTGATGTATGGTGAACATCCTGACGGAGGAATGACAGAAATTGAGTCACGCGATGTCAATTTCCTCGAGGAGGAATTTCCAACAATTGGAGAAGTTAAAGGAGATCTTAAACTTTATGAGTTACAAGATCCCGAAGACAACGCTGGAATTCCTGGCGAGGATGCCGTTTTACAACCAAATCCAGCAATCGACGGGAATAATGAGAGCAATCTTAGAGTCAGTGGGAGAATTTCATTGCATGAAGACTCTCAAGATCTAGAGTTGCGCAGGAGCAAGCGTGGAACGGTTCCCCGAAGACGTTTTGAACTCGAAGGGGAATCTTTCATGTGCGCAATAATGGATGTTGATGAGCCAGCCACTTTTGAAGAGGCTGTAACTTCTCCAAATGCTAAAGAGTGGATAAGTGCTATGGAGGAAGAGATGAGTTCGATGGCTAAGAACCAAGTTTGGGAGCTAGTTGCTCTACCGTTTGGACGTAAGACAATTGGGAACAAGTGGATTCTCAAAGTCAAGCGAAAAATAGATGGCTCGATAGACAAGTATAAGGCTCGCCTGGTGACGAAAGGCTTTACCCAAAGAGAAGGTGTGGACTATGAAGAGACATTCTCCCCGGTGGTGAGGTTTGCCTCTATCCGTCTCATTTTAGCAATTGTCGCCCACCTTGATTTGGAAATGTTCCAAATGGATGTGAAGACAGCATTTCTCAATGGAGAACTGGGTGATGAGATCTATATGGATCAACCTAAGGGTTTTCAGGTAAAGGGACAAGAGCGCAAAGTGAGCCGCTTAAAACGTTCCATTTATGGACTGAAACAATCATCCAGACAGTGGTACCTTCGATTTCATCGAGCTATCACTTCGATAGGCTTTACGATGGTTGAGGAAGATCACTGTGTGTATGTCAAAAGGGATGAGAAAAATTTCACAATTCTCTCATTATATGTGGATAACATTTTGTTGGCTGGAAATGATACGGAGATGATTGTCTCCACTCAGCAGTGGCTATCGTCTACTTTTGAGATGAAAGACATGGGAGAGGTAGAATACATACTTGGTGTTAAGATACACCGAGATCGCTCAAAGAGATTCTTAACTTTGTCTCAAGAGACTTATATTAAGAGGGTTCTGGAGCTATTTCGTATACATAATGCTAAACTCGTTGACACGCCTATGGAAAAACATTGTATTCTTAGCAAAGATCTATGCCCAAAGACAGATGATGAAAAAGAAAGCATGGGTAAGGATCCTTATGCAAGCGCGGTAAGGAGTTTGATGTACGCAATGATGTGTACTCGACCAGACTTGTGCTTTGCAGTAGGGATGGTGAGTAGGTATCAAAGTAATCCCGGACGCGCTCACTGGGCTGTAGTCAAAAGAATACTTAGATATTTAAAGGGGACAAGTGATTTAGCTTTGTGCTATCACGGTGGCAGTCTGAAGCTACTTGGTTACAGCGATGCTGATGGATCAGTAGATAGAGATGAACGCAAATCCACATCGGAATATGCATTCTTGTTAGGTGGCGCTGCTATCACTTGGTGTAGCAAAAAGCAGCCTTGTATATCTCTATCCACTATGGAAGCAGAGTACATCGCTTGTAAATCTGCAGTTCAAGGGGCTATCTGGTTGAGAAGATTTCTTCAGACTTTGCGCGTCACGGCGCATGTAGATGATGCAGTAGTTGTCCTTTGTGATAACACAGCTGCACTAGCATATGCTAAGGACCCCAAGTATCATGGGAGGACCAAGCATATTGACACCAGATACCATTTCATCCGAGATAATATTGCGTAGGGGCAAGTGGTTCTCAGGCACGTTCCCACTGGTGAAATGATAGCTGATCATTTCACCAAGCCTTTGAGTAGAGATGTATTTCAAAGGCATGTTAGGAGTATGGAACTTCGTAGAATTTAAAATTCTTTTAGCTTGTATGAACAATTTTATTTATTAATAAAATGTGCCCTTATATATATGTTAGAAGTAATGTGTCTATTATATGTAATATGTCACAAGACTTGGATTGTCCCACTCACACGGGAAATCGCCCTGGCGCTTTGATGAGCGAGCAGGATGAGACTGGCGGATCAAACACTTGAGTGATCACCTTCGTGAAAGGAACAACACGAAAGGTTGTTGCCCATAGTCGCCTTAGCAAGAGGCCAGGATGAGATCATACTTGATCGATTATGAAGAATGTCCTAACTTCATAAAAGCCTCTTAATAGCCGAGTATGTGAATCATTAGGAGTTGTGTTGGAGACAAATTCCTAGTGGTACGCAGGTCAGACGCTAGAAGAGCGACTGGACTAAGACTCGTATGATGTTCAGAGCGTGACATGCCCAAATTTGAGTGGGAGCTCCATCATAGCATGTATTCATACTACATATGCTTAATGACGACCGTAGTAAGAGGAGTGACCGAATAGATCCCTACTTCGTCACTGTGTGAGCTCTTATAGTTGTTTTTGTGCCCTTTGGGACTTTGGACTTTGTCATGAAGTGTAAGTTTGATGACGCTACTTTAGCATGTGTTCAATGGCCATGGTTAATTCGGTCTGTCGGAGCATGTCTAAGAAAGCTGTCAAGTCCAAGCAGATTGGCATAAGAGGCCAAGGAAAAACTAAACTGGTAATGCACTTGTGTACTATGGCTCATAGGCCGACCGACTAAGTCGAATTAGTTTTGACATAGTCATGAGCATAGATACAATTAAGGGGTCAAACATGCTCTATATGAATAAGAGGGGTCAGAGATATTTGGTCTAGTGCAACCACGTAGTTTGTGGTACACAGCGAATCTCCTGAGTTGATGAGTTATGTTAGTTGGGTGATAACTTAATATAACTCTCCTCACTTTGTTCCATTCTGTTCTCGCTCGGTCGCACACCTTAGTCTCTGTATGAAAGAAGAGATATGATGATGAGAATTGTGGAGTCTTTCAGATTCGAATGAGTCGGATCAGATTTGTTTGGGTGGGAGATGTTGGTTGCATCCATATCTGATGGATCCCAATATAGTTAGGATATATATCTGACGAGATATTTAATATCTTATCAGATATATTCCCGATAGGGATGAAGATCCTATCCATAATAGGAGACAGATCTCTCCCATACTAGTATATATACGAATATACATATGTTCGTAAACTACGAAAAATAATACCACAGAATACGTTTTTCTCCCGTTTCTCTCTAATTCTCTTTCTTGGAGTATCACCGGAATCCTCCAAGAGCCTAGAGTGTGAAGTAGATGGCGGATGCTCTAGTAGTGTTCGTCAAGACGGGCTAGTAGACGAATCAGAGTACGATCCATCACTTAGGGAATCAACCAAATACTTTCCGCTGCAACTCAATTGAGGTATATCGATTCCCATATACGTGTATATGTGATTTATATGCTTTAATTGCTAACACTTTCTAACCTTGTTGATGTCTTCACAATTTTGGATTTGGATTGTCCAGACTGCTCAAGTGAAGAACAATATTTCAAGATTCTCAGGTTTTGTTTGCCATGATAATGAGGTAAGAGAAACTCATGAGTTACTGCATTTGAAATTTACCTGATCTTTTGTTCTTTCTTGTTGTTCCTGATATAACTTTTTGATTTTCAAATAAACATTTCTAGGATAAAAGAGAAACTTGACAAGTTCAACAAGGAGAAACTAATGGAGTTTTGTTTCTACTTTATGGTCTTATGGATTAATTTCGCTTGTCATCAACTTACTTTTTACTCTCCTTTAATGTTATAACTCTTGAAACATGACCATAATATATTGGTCTAGAAGACTGACTTATAGTATAGGCATGAAAGCTATTATCCACTATCATCTTGTGAACTTAATACTTTGATTAATTCATTGTATTGGAAGGCTAATGGTATGTTTTGATTAGGAATAGGGAAGATCGACCCTTCTGTGACATAATTTTAGTTGATCTGTTAAATATGAGAAAATATGATTCTTGCAAAGGGGACAACCTATATGTGCTAATGAGATGCAGAATACGATTTTTGTTACCCTTAAATCAGATTGTAGACCCCGACGATATCGAGAAACTAGTGGATAAAGTAATTTCAGACAATACCAAAGCGGTTAGAGCAATACAGAGATTGCAGGACTAAGCGCAAAGGCTATTTATTTTTGCTATAAATTTCGTAGTCACTATCTCAAGACGTCAATTTATAAGAGAAATATGGAGGATCCAAACTATTTTTTATTTTGAACATTTACAACATTGATTGATTGACATTTACGTGTATCGTGTCACATATTTTTGCTACGAATTTTACAGTTTATTAAATGTAAATTAATTTTTTCATCACAAATTCTGTTTTACAATATAAATATATAAACAAATAAAATTATATAAAAGAAAATTAGATAGCATTGTGAAGGAAATTTTTCGTTGCTAAACTTCATCGGTCAAAATTGTACTAATATAATGATGGAATGGAGACAAAAAAATTTGTAACAGAATTATTCCGTTACTAATCCAAACAAGATAGTGACGATAAATTCGGTCATTAATTTGTGACGAATATTTCGTCATTAATTTGTGACGGATTTTCCATCATAATAGTTGCTAGATTTTGTCACTAAAGGGGTTCAAGTAATGAAAATATGACAAAATTTTATGACGGATTTTTTTGGAATTGTGACAGAGTTTTCTTCACTAGTTTAGTGACGAACTGAAAAATCCGTCACTATTGGTACAGTGAGAAAAGTTTTTTGTGTCAGAACATTTCCGTCAACAATCCGTCACTACTACTTCGTTGTGACAGAAATTTTCATCGCAGTCGGTGATTTTATTTGTAGTGTCACCTGTATGCAACCTTTTTACGGAGGGTTGTAGAGAGAAGAAAGTGCACGTGTGCATGAGCATGAATGAAAAAATGAAATAAGAAAATGAACACTACTACAAAAATGGTTAACCAACTACGTTGCAAAGACAATGGTTTTTACAAAATACCGTAATCATATAATAAATGACCGTGGTTGTTGTGCCAACCATTGTCTTTGTGTGGAACTTTTCGCTCAAAGACAACGGTTTCAGTTACATATTGTCATTTGACTGTTGTCGAATTCCTTTTTGGCAATCAAAGATAACGAGTTTAGTGCCTGTTGTTGTTGTACTGTTGTCTATGTGCTCCTCCTTTTGCAATTTTTATGTGCGATCAAAGACAACCACAATATATATCGTTTTGGAGTAAGTGTTGCGATAATAGCAATCAATTATTTTTTTAAATAAAAAGTTGTTAAATTAACAATTTCAAAAATTGTTACTTTCTTTTTCTATGACACATTCTTTTCAATGAGGATAAAAAAATAGAAAATCTTCAAGTCTCAAAAATCCTTCACCCAGTCTTCCTACGAATAAAATTTGCACAAGTCCTAGAAATCGTTGCGCGCCAACTGCTTCTCCTCTTATCGTAGGTTAAAGTCGCCGGCTATATTCTCTCTCTTCACAAGGTGTTGCCCTTTTCTCTGCTAACTTGTCGTTGCTCTACATCCCTCAATTGCGGAAGCTCGCCTTCACCCTCCTCGCTATATGTACGAGTAATTTTTTTCTACACATCCATCTTTTTTTTTTTTCATAATTGATACCAGGAATGGATATGGAGTGTAGTTGGAAATTATTTAATTCGGTGGAAAAAAAAAACCAAAATACCTAAGATTAGGTTTTCTTACATTTTGATTCAATTAGTGATGGAATGACAGTGGGAGAGTGTGTTAAAGTTCCATTGTTATTAAAGTAATCTTCAATTTTAAGGTCTTAAATTTAGATTACTGAGAGAAGATGTATCATAGTGACTACTTCATGTTTCCCTCTATCTTTTCTTATAGATATGTAGTACTCTTCATTGTCACCATTTTGCGAAATTGTAGAGTTTTATATAGTGATTGATAGTTGGATTATATGCTTGGGTTTTAACTACATCATAAAGATGAAGCACCGATACCAGTGGATTTATCTTCATCATCATTGCTAAAGGCTGGCCTATGCCGCCAGCTGCCCCCAATATCGCCACCTTGAAACCTTGCGACCCTCCTTTTGCCCGACAATCTGCACGACATAAACTGCCCTCCATCGTCACACAAAATTAATCTGAAATCATAAGCCCTATTATAAAAATTGGACTCTTTAACCGTACAAAAAAACCTTAACTAAAGTTTTATTCCCTAAAATTCCAGAATCTCGCGTGATCAGAACCTTTAACTACCCTAAAATCAGAACTTCTTCCAGTTCCAATTTCAAAGAAGTAAATGACATTAAAATAAATGTAAAATGTCAAAGCCAGTCATTATACGTAATGATTCATTTTCTTTTCACTTCGATCACCAAAATCCTTCGATGAACTGAAGAAATCAGAAGTTAAGCTCTTCAGTAATTATACTCATCTCAATTCGTACACTAAAGTAAGGAACGCCAATCACAGTTCATAATTATGTTTCATTAAAGATAAAAGCATTCAAGATTCAGACCTTTGAAGGATTGAGGTGAGCTGAAATTGTGGTGAAATTGTAGTAAAATTATGATGCATTTCGTAATGATAACAAGATAAACACACTAGATACAAGCATACTAAAAATTTGGTGACTTGGCAAGATATAATCTTACATAAAATTAAAAAATACACAATAACTAAAAAGAGTTTTCAGTTGATTATAAAAACTTGCAAAGATCTATTTTCCAAATTTTGGTTACCAAATAATGGCCAATCATAAATGGCACAGGAACTTATTAGCTATTATAAAGCTAGGTTATTGCTGGAGATGTTACTCGATTATAAGATTGAATTAAAGTAAGTTCAAAATTCTGACCCGTGGCGGGTCATGGGGCAGGGCAGAGTAGGGTGTCGAGTGCGCGGGGCAGGGCAGGTAAATAAAAAATCCGACCTGCATTTTCGATAATACCATCCTCTGATGGGACACCAATTTGCATTGGCTTAGCCTCATCTGGTTCATCCTGGTTTGCTTTAAGCACGACAAAAATTTCATCAGTAGCATGCAAACTACAAGACCACACAATATGTAGATAGGGGAAATGGAGAACAATCAATGACAGCTTGGACATAATGCTATTCGGTGTAACATCATCACCAATCTCACTTGCAGACTGCACAAAAAACCTTGGATTTTGTTCAACAAAATAAAGTACTTCGCTAATTAGAGAGAAAAAAAAAACAGTAGTTCAATGTGATAAAAGCAATAGTTAAGTAGTAAGAACCTTAAATGAAAAGCTTTTATCTTGTGAGAACTCGATCTGGAGAAATGGTATTCGATAATAACGTGACATCATTTCCACTTGGTGATATAAATGACTTGACAAAAAACTGCCAAAGAGATCTTGAATACTCTTACGCTCAACACATATCAATAGGAGTAAAATGTAATGTCCTACTTCCAAAGTCACTGCTATAATACGCATGCGTTTCTAGTGGAGCACATTCAAAAGGCTGCACATAAGTTCCCTCATGTCCACAATGATCTAGAACGAAAATAGAATATTATAATTTTACAGTTAGAAGAAATAAGAAAGGCATCAATGCTAGGCTACCTGCATTCTCTTTATGTTTCCTTCTTTCCACCAGCTTTCCTAGTATTTATGTTCTGTGATGTACCAAATTGCGGGTCGTGGGAAGAATTTATGATAAGAAGTTGTTCATCCTGAAATTTATCCAAGTAACCACCAAGCTAACAAGTAGAAGTTTTAATCGAAATCAAGAATTGGAGTAGCCTAAGCAAGAGTATATTATAGGACGTTGAAGAAGGTTTTGACCAACCGAATATGAATTATCATAATAAGTTGATTGTGATTGTTATATTGAGAAATAAGCTTTTAAATTCACACAGTTAACAAGTAAAAAATAAAAAATATTGAGATGCTAAAACTTGATGCATGTAAAATAGAAATGGTGTATTATTTTTTAACCACTAATAATACCTAATTCTATTGGCACTTGAAACAAATATATGCAGTATTAGATGTCTAAATCAACTTAGGGCACTGCCCCCATTTTGTTAAATAACATGAATGAAAATATTATATAAAATTGAGTCTGTAACGTTGAAACACAAAAATTCAACCAATCAATCGCCAAAATAGAATTGAGTTTTTAGATTTAAAAATATATGTTCATAGCTTCATTAGATTAAACATAAAAGAGAGCTCTCATTAGGCCATATTCATCATCGAAATTTAGAGGGGAAATTCGACAAAGTTTCAACTTAAATAACTAAAACTTACATCTTCTCCGTTATGATGAGCATACACAAAACTTGAGGCTGCCATTGCTAGGATTTGTTCGACTTGATTTTTTATCGTCCCATTTCAAATATTTTCTCCACATATTTGTAGCGGAGTGCGTCGAAGATCGACGGAGTGCGACAAAGTACGGTGGCGATGTGCGATGGAGTACGGCGTAGATCAAGGAGGTTGGCGGAGATCCGTGGAGGGTGGTTTGATTTTAGAGAGATTGTTTTCCTTCTATTTGGAGGAGTGCGGCGGACGGCGATCACTGGTGATCAGCGAAGTGCGGCAGTGATTGGTGGAGAAATTGGCGGAGTACGGCGGTGATAGGCAGTGATTGGCAATGTCATTGATTTCAGATATTTGAGAGAGAAATGAGGACAAGAAATTAGGGCTCTATTCTTTATCTCAATTTTATTTTATTTCCTAATTTTGTTTTAATTGTTTCATAATAATATATAAAATATATAAATCACTTAAAAAAGTTATATTTAACATAATTAGAATTATTTTAGTTAATTAATATCTAAATAGAACAGTATATAAATGTTGTTACCAAACTTTTACATTTTAATTTGTCAATTCTCCAAATTTAGTTTTAGGGGTGGATGAATATAGACCGATTCTATCAGTTTCTATTCTTTTTACTTTTTTTTCCTTCGAATTTTTTTAGAAGGTAGAGATGGATGAGTTTCGGTCACAGTTCGGTTGCTAAATTAAGTAATTAATAGGGGATTAGAGACCGATGCACTTCAATCACTAATTCCATTGCTATTCCGTCATTATTCTGCTACTAAAAGCTAATTAGTATTTTTTCCTATTTTCCAACTTTCTAGTAGTGACATAAAAGTTTCTTGTAGTGGAGAAAATGAAAATAAAAAATGTAAAATAAAAAATAAATTATTTACATATGTCCATTAAGTGTCCCTAGATATTTACTTCTCCCTCTTGTATAAGAAAAATAAAAATCGTAATTATATGTGTCCCAAAAATTATTTTGTGAGACACTTAAAAAATATGTTCTAAAGTAAGTGTCCCAATATACAATTTTTGTTGTACACGCATTTCGATTAAAGAGTTTCAAATATATTATTAATTACTAAATTCCTATGAAGAGTATTAAAATATCTAGAACATAATTTTAATGAATTTTAACATATTTTTACAACGTAATAAAACTGTTGTAAATTATAATATATTTTTTTATAACAGTTTTGCCAAAACCGCGTTGACATTAGTGTTGTTTATTGGAGTAAAGTATTGTAAATAGGCAACAGGTTTGGGGATCGTTAATAAAAGTGTTGCCTATCTACATAAAAAGACTCTAATAGATGATAGACACTGAAAATCGTTGTATAATTGTTATCTATTAGGGTCCGTTTGCTTAAGACTGAGGAGTGCTGGGCCAAATCTGACTGAGAGAGTTAATGAGAGTGTTTTATTGGGATTCGGTCCTCTAAATCTACTGAGCCCCCAATCTTAAGCAAACGGACCCTTAGTGTGTCTTGTCGCTAATAGACAACAGGTTGTGGTAAAACCGTTGTTAATTCGCGAATAAACAACACTGCTGGAAAAAAACTTTTATTTTTTAACTGTTGTCTATTAATGAAATTGTTGTAGTGAATAAAAAAAAATGTTAGAGTTATGAACTTTTATTAAAAAATAATTTAGTTTAATTTTAAAAATATCTTTTTAAATTATTATAGACCTAGTCAGTCCATTAACTGATAGGTCCGTTCTATCCTTATTCTTCTCCCACTAAGTAACGTTAAAAAACCTGCCTCCTCCATTATTTAAGTGGGGGCGAGATAGAGAAGAGACAATACAGAGAATAAAAAATTCTTTCCGTATTCTATATTTTTATCAGTATACCAAGCACTAGAGGGAGTCAGTATTCCGGTGTCTTTCCGGTGCAGAAGGGTTCCGAGACAGAGAGTTTTCTGGGTTGTTTTATCCTGGGGACGACGGGACTGAATACTGCTTGCATAATTTGGGCAGAGCCGCGAATCGTCTTAAAGAGAGCGACCTAGTACGCGACTCAACCCAAAAAACTATCCGGTAATTTTATTGTTGATTCTATTGTGCACAAACAATTTTAAGATGACTTTTTTCTGCCATGAACACCGAAATTGATTCCGTCACCGTTGACCTCAACAAATCCTTTCGTTTTGAGGGTCTCCATTTCAAAAGATGGAGACAGAAAATGTTATTTTTTCTCACCACCAGAAAAGTCTCATCCGTTCTCATCTCTGAAAAACCCATTTTACCCAATTTACCGGATAGTCCTTCTGATGAAAAAATTAAGCAACAAGCAGCATGGGTGGAAACTGATTTCTTGTGCAAGAATTTTATTCTTAATGGTTTGGCGGACGATTTATATGATTACTACTCCTCCAAAGAGTCTGCCAAAGATGTCTGGGATGCACTCCAAAAGAAATATGACACTGAGGAGGCTGGTGCAAAGAAATACGCGGTGAGCCGATATCTCAAGTACCAAATGTCTGATGACAAATCCGTGGAGGTACAATCTCATGAACTACAAAAAATTGCATATGAGATTATCTCAGAAGGTATGACTTTAGATGAACAATTTCAAGTTGCTGTTTTAATTGATAAGTTACCCCTAGTTGGAAAGATTTCAAAAATGTTCTCAGGCACAAAACCAAAGAATTCTCACTGGAAAGTCTGATAACCCGCCTTCGTATTGAGGAAGAAGCCCGGAAACAAGATCAGAGGGAAGAAATTCTTGTTGTGTCTAACAACAAAAATATTCAGAAATACTCTACCTCCGCTGTTCTAAAACCAAAACCAAAAAATATGTAGAATCAAAATCAAAATCAAATAGTCGTAATTTTCAGAACCGGAATGCTCCTCAATTCCAGAATAGGAATAATCAACGCCCCCCTTCAAGAAATGGACCCCTAGTGAGAAAAGATGTGGTCCATACGGGAGTCCCAGTGGGAGAATTTAAATGTTGGAATTGTGACAAACCTGGCCATATGGCTAGGAATTGTCGAAATGGGACTCAACGTGTGGCACCACAGGCTAATCTTATTGAGGAGCCATTTATTGCCATGATTACTGAAATCCATTTAATTGGAGGATCTGAAGGGTAGTGGGTAGACACGGGTGCTTCTCGCCATGTCTGCTTTGATTGAACTATGTTCAAATCTTATTCTGAAACCGAGGATAAAAATCTACTTTTGGGTGATTCTTACACTACTATTGTTGCCGGGACTGGTGAGGTAGAGTTGAAGTTTACCTCTGGAAAAACCCTGATTCTCAAAGATGTTTTGCATACTCCAGAGATGAGGAAGAATCTTGTTTCGGGCTACCTTCTCAACAAGGCTGGGTTTGCTCAGACTATAGGGGCTGATGTTTATACTTTAGCAAAAACCAATGTTTTTGTTGGTAGGGGTTATGCTACTGATGGGATGTTTAAGTTGAATGTTGACGTGAATAAAATTTCTCCTTCTGTTTATATCTGTTCTTTTAATACTTGGCATTCTAGATTATTTCATGTCAATAAACGTATAATTAAAAATATGTGTAATTTAGGCTTAATTCCGAAATTGTCTGTAAATGATTTTGAAAAATGTGAGTTTTGCACTCAAGCAAAAATTACTAAAACTCCTCATAAATCAGTAATACAAAAGGAGTTTGAGCCACTTGATTTAATTCATTCTGATATATGTGAATTTGATGGTGTATTGACTAGTAATGGAAAACGATATTTTATTACATTTATTGATGATTGCTCTGATTATACTTATGTTTATCTCATGAAACATAAGAGTGAAGCATTTGATATGTTTAAATTATTTATCACTGAAATTGAAAATCAATGCAATAAGAAAGTGAAAAGACTGCGTAGTGATAGAGGTATTGAGTATGATTCTGATATGTTTATTGAGTTTTTTAAATTACATGGCATTATTCATGAAAAAACAGCACCTTATTCTCCTGAAATGAATGGAAAAGCTGAAAGAAAAAATAGGACTTTGACTGAGTCTGTTGTTGCTATTTTATTAAATTCTGGTGCTGCTTCTTATTGGTGGGGAGAGATTTTATTGACTGCATGTTATGTATTGAACCGTGTGCCCAAATAAAAAACCAATGTCTCTTCATACGAAATTTTCAAAGGCAGAAAGCCAAATTTATTTTATTTTAAAATTTGGGGTTGTTTGGCTTACGTAAGGATTCCTGATCCAAAAAGGAAAAAAACTTGCTAGTAGAGCTTATGAATGTGTGTTTATTGGCTATGTTGTGAACAGTAAAGCATATAGATTTTTTGATTTGAATTCTCATACCATTATTGAATCAAATGATGTTGTTTTTTATGAAGATAAATTCCCTTTTATATCAAGGAATAGTGGGGGCTCGACTTCTAGTTATAATCCAATAACTAGAATAAGTAATATGGAATTGGAATCTGAACCCAGAAAGAGTAAACGTGCTAGAATTGCTAAAGACTATGGTTCTGATTATTATGTTTTTACTGTTGAACAAGACCCACAAAATATACAAGAAGCCTTGTCCTCTGTAGATGCTGAATTTTGGCAAGAAGCTATAAATGATGAAATGGAATCACTTGCTTTTAATAGGACTTGGGATTTAGTTGATTTACCTCCTGACTGCAAAACTATAGGATGTAAATGGATATTGAAAAGGAAATTGAAACCTGATGGTACAGTTGATAAATACAAAGCTCGCCTAGTTGCTAAAGGTTTTAAACAAAAAGAGAATATTGATTTCTTTGATACTTTTTCGCCTGTTAGTCGAATTACATCAATTCGTGTTTTATTTGCACTTGCTTCTATTCATAATCTTGTTGTGCATCAAATGGATGTGAAAACTGCTTTTTTAAATGGTGAATTGATTGAAGAAATTTATATGGATCAGCTTGAGGGTTTTGTAATTTCTGAGCAAGCAAATAAAGTGTGTAAATTGAATAGATCTCTTTATGGATTAAAGCAGGCTCCAATGAAATGGCATGAAAAATTTGATAATCTTGTTATCTCACATGGTTTCAAAGTGAATGAGAGTGATAAGTGCATTTATTATAAATCAGAGAATGAGCTTTGCACTATTATATGTCTTTATGTGGATGATTTGCTTATATTTGGTTCTAATATTCATGTGGTTAACAATGTGAAATCTATGTTATGTGCAAATTTCGATATGAAAGATCTTGGTGAAGTAAAAGTTATTCTTGGAATTAGGATAACTAGGTCTGTAAAAGGAATTTGCTTAGATCAGTCACATTACATTGAGAAAGTTTTGAAAAAGTATAATTATTTTGATTGTAAACCTGCATGCACACCTTATGATCCTAGTGTAAAATTATTTAAAAATATTAGTGATAGTGTAAGACAATCTGAATATGCGAGCATAATTGGTAGTTTACGCTATGTAACTGATTGCACTAGACCAGATATTGCATATGTTGTGGGATTGTTATGTAGATTTACAAGTAGACCGAGTATTGAACATTGGCATGCTATTGAGAGAGTTATGAGATATTTGAAAAGAACTGTGAACTTTGGTTTACATTATGAGAAGTTTCCCGCTGTCCTAGAAGGATATAGCGATGCCGACTGGAATACTCTTTCAGATGACTCAAAGGCAACCAGTGGCTATATATTTAATATAGCTGGTGGGGCTGTCTCTTGGAAGTCAAAGAAACAGACTATTTTGGCTCAGTCCACTATGGAGTCTGAGATGATAGCACTAGCTACAGCTAGTGAAGAAGCAGGATGGTTAAGAAATCTGCTAGTGATACTCCCTTATGGGAAAGACCGATTCCAGCTGTATTGATCCATTGCTATAGTACCGCGGCTATTGCAAAAGTTCAGAACCGTTATTATAATGGCAAAAAACGACAAATACGTCGTAAGCACAGTATTGTTAGAGAATACCTCTCTACAGGAGCTGTTATAGTGGATCATATACGGACTGATGAAAATTTAGCTGATCCTTTGACTAACGGATTAGCACGAGAGAAAGTTTGCAGAACCTCGAAAGGAATGGGACTTTTGCCCTTAGATTGATTGATGAGTTACATACAATGGTAACCCAACCTATAAACTGGAGATCCCAAGAAATAGGTTCAATGGGTAATAACAAGTTGTAAGTAATATGTGTGAATCATGCTAATTTTATAATTTTGGAATCCTTTCGAGTGTTGTTGTGTTGAAGCATGATATCCTGAAGCGATATAATTAAGGTTGAGTTTATATTTTTTAACTCTTAATAGGTTCTATATATCCAGTTGGATTGGGGTACCTAGCTACAGGAGTACTCTTGATAGACCTACCTATGTGAATGTGGAAGTGAGGCTGCTTCCTATGAGATTGTGGGCAAAATCTCTAGAGCATTCACTATACCGGGATACACGTGTATGGCCGTAAAAGCTCGGACTTTTGGACTACATCCTGGTAGAATTGTGTGTGGGATGTTGTTAGAGATAGAGTTTAAAACTACGAGTTACTCTAGTAAAATCTAAATCACCCACACTATGTAAAGCTTCAAGTTGATCAACACATTTACTTATGCACAACTTTATAATACTGCTTGATGAAAATATTTTGGAAAAATACTTTGAAAAATTCAAGTGGGGGATTGTTAGAGTTATGAATTTTTATTAAAAACTAATTTAGTTTAATTTTAAAAGTATCTTTTTAAATTATTATAGACCTAGTCAGTCCATTAACTGATAGGTCCGTTCTTTCCTTATTCTTCTCCCACTAAGTAACGTTAAAAAACCTGTCTCCTCCATTATTTAAGTGGGGGCGAGATAGAGAAGAGAAAATACAGAGAATCAAAAATTCTTTCCGTATTCTATATTTTTATCAGTATACCAAGCAGTAGAGGGAGTCAGTATTCCGGTGCCTTTCCGGTGCAGAAGGGTTCCGAGACAGAGAGTTTTCTGGGCTGTTTTATCCTGGGGACGACGGGGCTGAATACTGCTTGTTGATTCTATTGTGCACAAACAAAAAATATATATATTTTTCACTTAAACTAGTAAAACTTGCGTGATATATTTTATTTTTTTCTTTTCTGCTATAACAGGTTGCAAACTCTATCAGATGTAAAATTACGTTTTAGCTTGTTTGCTATCTATAATCAAACATTATTCAAACGAGTTTTTTACAAGCGATTTATAATTTCCATCCATATATTTCCTGGAAGTTTTCATTTTCCCTTGTTTACTATTTGTTTCAAAAAATAGTAGAGTGTTCTTGAAAGTTGTAAGAAGAAGTGGTATTCTCATATTCTTTTACTCAACACAAGTAATAGTTTAATCTGTTAAGCGGGTGAAATTAAAAATTCATTTTTCGGCAGCACTTTAATTTATACTATTAAATTTTGGTTTGTATACATGAACATGAATCTATCTATGATTCTGTGTATATTTTACAAAATTGCAAGTGGTGTTACTGGCTAAATGGAGTATATATAAACATCATGCAATATAATAACTTCATTATGAGATGATTTTGTTTGTTACCTATACTAGTACTTTAATATCTCACTTCATAATGCCTTTAGCTGCCAAACAAGAATTCAAGTTGTCATTGATGTGGAAATTAATAGTAGGTAAATACCACTGTTCTATACAAAATCATGATAATATAGTTTTTAATACATTCCTGTTTGTAGGAATACCTCCATATTTGTTGTGACCCTCCTTTGTGCCATCGCAATATATAACTAGAAGAAGTAACACTCTTACATGTCGATATTTAAATCCAGCCAATTGTTTTTTCCTTGTCTATCTCTAGGGTGCTTAAATACCAAAAGCTTTTGCAACCCCCAATTTACTGACTTTTCCGACAAGGTATATATTATTTTATATAATCTTGATGGACTTTATGAAGATTAAGCGTTTTAGCAATTTTGAATCGTAGTTCTCAATTCTGATGGCATATTGGCCAATACATCTTCAATTTTAACGATGTTTGCTGAGCAATAATTGATGTTACTTGCTAATTTACTGGTTCAGCTAGATGTAACATGATATTTTAGACTCCCCACTTGAGGTGGAAAGATATTTATCATGTGTGTTTATTTCAGTGTTTAATTTTTATTTCAATGATAAAAGAATGATATGAGTATTTGATAAGATTGATGTTCGTAGATATTTCTCAGTGCACAGAAAAAGATATATCCTTGACCAATTATGTACTTTAGATATATCTGATTATGACTTTATACTTAATATTTTTAAATATTTTGTCTTGTAGATATCTGGATTAACAAATTAATTTATGTGTTAAATTTTATCTTTTTCTTTTGGGAAGGATAAATAAAGATGATTCAAAATAAAAGATTCGCCTCCTATAATGGAATTAAGTATAGAGAAATTAATTTGTAATTTTTTTTTTCTAGACTTGAGATGTAATGTAACTTTGATATTTAGAAATAAATCAATTTTTTTTATCTAATATTTGCTCTTTCTTATGTGAAATGTTATTGTAGATTAAACAACACACATAAATATTAATTTATTATATATATATATATATATATATATATATATATATATATTACAAAAGAAAATAAAATATATAAAAAAAGAACTATAAAAGAGCATCATCTACAACAACAGTTTATGAAAAAGAAAAGACAACGATCTTCGACCGTAGTCAAAGAAAGTCACCAACCGTGGTCATTCATACCGCAGTCGTAGATGCTACTATTACGATAACGATTATCAACCGTAGTCTTTATAGTGAATTACTACGGTTCAGACCGTAATCGAAGAAAATCACCAACCGTTGTCATACATATCGTATTCGTCGATGATACTATTACGAAAATGGTTATTAACCGTAGTCTTTATTGTTAATTACTACGGTTCATTAACCGTAGCTATTGGTGGTAGGTCTACCACTACACCACCACTTTAACTACGATTTTTTACCGTAGTCTTTTGACTTTTTTGTAGTAGTGGAAAAGCACGAGAAGTGCACGTGTGCATGTGGATGATTTAGAAGACTGGAAATAAGAAGGAAAAGAGCTGGAGGATGAAGCACTAAGAGGACAAGAACTGATGGTCAAAGGCAAAAAATCTTTCTTCTAACGAGAAATGGTTATGAGTTTCCCCAATCATCAGATTAAACAGGCTCTCGATTGGATTTCGAAGTCCTCAACCAACTTCGGCAATGCTCCTTGCGAAATGCCCTTCCTGGTTATTGATTTCCAAGAGCTTTCGTTCATAGAGCTCTACTTCCTCTGAGGTCAGATTGAGATCGGGAAGCCTTGGTTCTGTTGAAGAGCTAGCACCCCTTCCAGCGTCTCCGCCGTAAACTCATCCCTTGGCCTAAGAGTTTGGGATAGGAACCTCTGGCAGGCCTACTTCGTAGCTTTACGGAGGGGGATGTGGTGGCTTAGAACCCCCCCTGTACATCTTTCCAGCGCTTCTTCTTCTTTTTCTTTTTTTTAATAAATAGATGAGTCAATTTAGGGGACATGGAATAGAGGTTCTTTATCGTATTGAAATTCATAGACTCCTTCTCGATCTTCGCAAGAGTACCCAAGAGGGAACTGTCACATTAGGATTGGGCATTTTACTGTTCACACGGATTAAGAATAAGTGTGCTTACTGGTTGTGCTAGTTGTATCACAACACTTCTTACATTCTATAAATAGTAGGAATCGCAATTTGTAATACTAACATTTTACTTACTACACATTCTCAATAATATCTCTGTTTTGCTCTCTAGCAGAGATGCCATATTACGAGTTTTCCCTTCCGTTCGTGAGGCCTCGACTAGCTTTAAGGTTTTCTACATGGTATCCAGAGTAGGAATCTAAACCACACTTCACTTTGATAATAGCACGAGCATAACCATGATGTTCGAAAGAGGATTGGCCTGCACTCACAGTTAATGCCGAAGGTTTTGGATCTGGCAACAAGCAGGCTGTAATGACAGAGAACAAGGAAAGCAATCCAATGCAGTTATACAGATCCAATCACCCTGGGATGGTCATCGTTTTGAATAATTTGGACGACACTAATTTTCTGCCATGGAGTAGATCTATGAAGATATATAGAACTCTCAACCAAAAATAAAGTTGGTGAGATTAAACCACCACAGGAAAACAATGATGCGTGCAACTAGAAAACAATGGATTGCATGGTTGTAGCTTGGATTCTGAATTCAATATCTAAGAAAATTGTTGATGCCTTCTTATATACTGACTCAACTAAGGAACTTTGGGACGATCTCAGTCAACATTTCGGCGAATGCAAAGAGGCATAAGTTGTATGAGTCAAGGTAATGAATCTGTGATAATCTATTTTACGAAGTCAAAGAAACTCTGGGATGATATTCCAATGTAAGGCCTATACCTGAACGTTCATGCAGTGCATCAAAGGCAATGAGTGATTTCGAGATGAATACTAAGCTCATACAGGTCCTTATGGGTCTAAATGAGAGCTTTGACGCCGTGAGAAACCAAATCTGCATCACAGATCCTCTTCCAACGGTCAGCAAAGCCTACTCCATGGTAATTCGAGTTGAAAAATAGGGAGGCATTCATCATACATATTCTGTGTTGTGCGAATCAATCCAAGAACATGAAATAACAACTTAGAAGAAAATTAAACGAACGCAGAAATTGAAAATGATAGAACGCCAAGTTTACGTGGTTCGATCTCGCGATCTACATCCACGGAGAAGAATGAACACCTTCTTCACCAGGATAAAAAAAAAAAAAAAAAGTACATAATTGCATCCAATAATGCAATTGAAATCACAAGAACACCAACTCAAGTTTGAGCTAAAACCTAACACAATTCCTCTCGAGTTTCTCACTCTAGAACTCACTCTTTCTCTCTCTATCTGGATGAATTAAGTATTCTAGAATGACCTTACAATGTGTGCTCTCTAGTGAGAAAGAATACAATTTAAACAGATGAAAAAGAAATCAGCTGGAAAAACTTGAAAACTGCTGCGCACGTGAAAGACAACAGTTTCTTCCAGAATCGTTGCATGTGACAATTATAACAGAATTTTAATAGATTCTTAACTGCTTCTTATTCCAGCTCCAATTCTGCATTTTCCCATTCCAATTTCACTCCAATTCAGTTTAAATTGATTCTGAGTGTTGCTAAGTCACCAAACACTACAAATCTCCACATAACTTGCACACGAAGACATAACTCTATAATCATTCAATCCTTCATGAAAAACCAGAATTCATTCCACTCTTCTCATGTCTAAACTTTGTACATGATTCCCACAACCTGATAGCTTCCTTAACTGCCTCAGCCATTGCCATAAACTCGACCTTTGTTGTTGACAATGCTACTATTGGTTGTAGCATTGACCTCCAACTAATTGCTGCACCAAACAGTGTAAAAACATAACCTGATTGTGACCTTCTATTGTCTAAATTTGCTGCATAGTCAGAGTCTACATATCCCTTCAGAATTTCCACAGATTCATCACATTTCTTAAACATGATCCCATACTCAGTTGCACCTTTCAGATACCTCATTATCAACTTCAAAGCTTCCCAGTGTTGTCTCCCAAGATTTGACATATACCTGCTGACAACACTCACAGCATGTGATATATCTGGTCTTGTACAGATCATCACATACATGATGCTTCCAACAACATTTGAATATGGAATGTTATCCATCTCTTGCATTTCCTTTTCTGTTTTTGGCCTTTGTTGTTGAGAGAGTTTAAAGTGTTGAGCCAAAGGAGTTGTGTCTGGTCTTGACTCATCCATATTGAATTTCTTCAATACTTTATAAACATAACTTCTTTGCTGCAAACATAACAAGCCCTTCTGCTTATCCCTGATAATATCCATACCAAGTATCCTTCTTGCTTCTCCCAGCTGCTTCATTTCAAACTCTGCTTGCAAATCCCTTTTTAGCTTATCTATTTCAGCTTTGTCTTGGCTTGCCACAAGCATATCATCTACATAAAGTAACAGGAAACTGGGAATCTTATGTCCAGCTCTTTTCATAAACACAAAGTTATCATACTTGGACTTGACATAACCTATCTTCTTCATACAGCCGTCAAATCTAATGTACCACTGTATTGAGCTCTACTTAAGACCATATAGAGACTTCTTTAACAGACAATCTTTGTTCTCATCACCTGGAAGTACCTTTTCTACTACCTCGAGACCTTGAGTTCATATCAAATCCTTCTGGTTGAACCATAAAGATTGTCTCCTTCAACTCACCATCTAGAAATCCAGTCTTCACATCTAACTGCTCTAGTTTCAGATCCAAATGAGCAACCAATGCAAGAAGTATTCTTATGGAACAATGTTTAACTACAGGGAAAAAGATTTCATTATAATCTATCCCTTCCTTCTGTGTAAAACCCCTGGCCATTAACCTTGCTTTAAACCTTATTTTCTCCACCCCAACAAACTCCACCTTCTTCTTGTAAATCTATTTACAACTTACAAGCTTCTGGTTTGTTGGTTTATTTACCAGTACCCAAGTTCTATTTCTCTCAAGTGAATCAATTTCCTCCTTCATGGCAACAATCCAGTTTTCTTTATCCTTGCTTTCTATAGCCTCTTTGTAGGTTCTAGGCTCTGAATATTCATTTTCCTTTGCCACTGTCAAGGCATAAGCAATGCAATATTCACTGCCATACCTAGTGGATGGCCTGATCTCTCTCCTTTGCCTATCCCTTACAAGCTAGTATTGACTTATATCTTCCATCTCACCATGTTCAGGATCTGGATTCTCCCCATCAGAGGCATCTTTTTCAGAAACCTCATCTTCATCATCATGCTCCACCTCAGTTCGTAATCTGTCTTGTGGATCACTGAATTCAATCTGCTGCTCCTTTGAAACTATCAAGGGCATTTTGCTCTTACCAAAAGTTACATCTCTGCTGATAATGATCTTGTTCATTACACTTTCAATACACCACAACCTGTAACCCTTCACTCCTTTTGGATATTCCAACATAACACACAATTTATAGCACTTGCATCTAGTTTATCCTGCTTTATGTGTGCATATGCCATAGATCCAAAAATTCTCAGATGTGAATACCTTGGTGGATTTCCACTCCATTTTTCTTCAGGTGTCATTTATTCATTTTCTGTAGATGGGCTTCTGTTAATCAAATAAGCTGTTGTGGCTGCAACATCTCCCCAAAATCTCTTTTGTAATCCAGAGCTGAGAAGTCAACACCTTATCCTTTCTGTTATGGTTCTGTTCATCCTCTCAGCAACTCCATTTTGCTGAGGATGACTTAGAACTATTATGTACCTCTTCATCCCTTTGCCTTTACAAAAGTCTAACTCAACTTCATTGTCTGTTCTGATTTTTAATGATGAACCTTTCTTAGTTTCAACCTCAATGCACAATTCTTGGAATTTTGAAAATGCATCTGATTTGTTCTTGAGCACATAGATCCACACCTTCCTTGAATAGTCATCTATTATGCTCAAGAAAAAACTTCCTCCTCCAAGTGCCTCAACTTTTGAAGGCCCCTATAAGTCAAAATGTGCATAGTCTAGGGGCTATTTTGAAGTATGCTTTCCAACAGGAAATGGCTTCTTTACACTTTTGCTCAAAATATAGATTTCACAAGGGCCAAATTTAAAACTGGTTTTGTTCTGTAGCAAATTCTACTTTAACAGTGCATTCATTCCTGTTTCACTCATATGGCCTAGTCTTTTGTGCCATATCTCTAATTCATTATTAATAACAATGTTCAAATTCTCGGCTATGTTTCTGCCAAGAGATAATACAAGCTAGATTTCCAAATTCCTTTCATAAACAATTTGGAATTCTTATAAACATGCAGAAATCCTTTTTCAGACTTGAATTCACATCCTCTATGTTCAAGAGTACCAAGGCTTATCAGATTTCTTTTAAGGAGTGGAATATACCTTACTTCTGTCAAGATTTTCTCTTATCCAACATGCATCTTCAGTTTGATGTTCCCAATCCCTTCCACTGGACATGCCTGGTCATTGCCCAACATGACTGTTCCAGACTTGTAGTCTTTGAATTCATGAAACCAACTGAGATTTGGACACATATGGAAACTGCATCTAGAGCCTAAAATCCATTTATCTTCAGCCTTGACATCCGTGATATTCAGGACATCTGCATTTTCTTCAGCCGGGGCCAAATCAGCTGTATTTGTATTCTGATTTTTCTGTGTTTGTTTCCTCTTGAACTCATAGCAGTTCTTCTTTAAGTGCCCAGACTTCTTGCAATGGAAACATTTCCTTGTTTCCTTTCCATCTGCAGTCTTTGGCTTAGATGGTTGATTCCTTTTGTTTTGATCATTTGTAGTCTGTTTCTTCTTGGGAAGGTTTCCTGGCCTAATGTTTAATCCATCAGCTTGTGGATCTCCTTTAGGACCATTTGAATTTTGCATTTCCTTTGCCCTCAAGGCTGTCTGTACCTTAGCAAGATTTATCTTGCTTTTTCTTCCATAGAGCATGGCAATTTTTAGGTGTTCATAGCACTTTGGCAGGGCATTCAACAGGATTATTGCTTTGTCTTCATCCTCTATCTTGGTCTCTATTCCTTCCAGATCATCCAAATGCTTGCTGAACTCTTCCAATTGATCATCTATTGGCTTGCCTTCTTGAATCTTGAAGGAGTAGAGCTTCTACTTTATGTACAGACGATTCACCATTGTCTTTTTCTTATACAATTCCTCCAGCTTGCTCCACACCTCTTCTGTAGAATTTTCTTGGGCCACTTCCTTGAGTACCTTATCACCTAATGAGAGAATGATGGCTGAATGTGCCTTCTCCATGTGCTCAGTTTTCAAAGCCACATCCATGGCTTTTGGGAACCCTTTTATTCCCTTCAGCCCACCAGACAAACCCTGATGCACTAGCAATGCTCTCATTTTCACCTGCCACAACCCATCAAACGCCGATCAAACTTCTCAATATCGAACCTCATCGCAACCATTCTTCTTCTTCGCGATCAAAACACACCAACGATATTCTTGATTCCCACATACGAGGCCAATTGTTGTGGGAATTGATCCAAGAACATGAAATAACAGCTTTGAAGTAAAGAAAACGAACACAGAAATTGAAAATGATAGAATGCCAAATTTAGGTGGTTTGATCTCACGATCGACATCCACGGAGCAGAATGAACACCTTCTTCACTAGGATAAAAAACAGTACATAATTGCATCCAACAATGCAATTGAAATCACAAGAACACCAACTCAAGTTTGAGCTAAAACCTAACTCAATTCCTCTTGAGTTTCTCACCCTAGAACTCAGTCTTTCTCTCTCTATCTAGATGAATTAAGTATTCTAGAATGACCTTACAATGTGTGCTCTCTAATGGGAAAAATTACAATTTAAATGGATGAAAAAGAAATCAGCTGGAAAAACTTGAAGACTGTTGCGCGTGTGAAAGACAACGGTTTCTTCCAGAACCGTTGCATGTGACAGTTATAATAGAATTTTAACAGATTCTTAACTACTTCTTATTCTAACTCCAATTCTGTATTTTCCCATTCTGATTTCACTCCAATTCTGTTTAAATTGATTATGAGTGTTGCTAAGTCACCAAACCCTACATTCTGAGAATAGTCAGGTACCAACTTTCTTCTTTAAAACTGCGGGAACCTCAAGTCATAGAGGATATAATGGGAAAGGTTAATCAAGCTATGGAAATACTAGCTTTGGCAGAGGAAAATAGATTCAAAGAAAATCTAAGGAGGAAATGGCTTTGCTGAAATGTACCTATTGTCCTGGATCTAGTCACGAGGTTCAAAGATGTTTTCATGTAATAGGTTATCCAGACTGGTATAAAGGCAGTAAGATTATGAAAGGGAAAACAAGTGTAAATCTGGTAGAACAAGGACAAAAGGAAGCCATCTTTGATCATCAGAAGAGTGTGTTTGATACTGCAGACATAGCTAGCTACATTCAAAAGAAAGTAAGCAAGTGTTTGAGCAATGCCAAAGGTAATCAAGCTAAAGCAGGTTCGCACACCTGGCAGATTATAGAGGTACAATAAAACCTCGTAAATTAATACTTTATAAATTAATAAACTCTCTAAAATAATAATTCTCTCCAGCCCCAACCTGGACGAGTTTAATAATTGACTAATTTTGATAAGATAACAAGATAATAATTTTTTTTTTTTTTTTTTTTTTTTTTTTTTTTTTTTATAAAAAAAAACTCTATATGAATTAGTGGTCCTATTGATATCATAATTTAATAATTATTTCAAATTACAAAAATAACTATGACAATTTAATACAATAAGAATCTATAGAAGATTGCTTCTTAGTAAAACTCAAATCTACTTGGAGCTCATCTGTATTTTTTTTATCCTATCCAATAGTTCTGGTGTTGCATTCTCAAATTGCACAAAAAAGTAGTAAAGCGTTCTTGATGCTATAAGTGTTTCCCTTCTCGTAACTGGTTCAAACGGTACTGTATCATCTTCGTCGTCATCCTCCACATTATTGTCTATGATGGTTGCTGTAATTTCTTCTAAGCTCTGAACTTCAACACATGTATCATGATAAGTAGAAAAATATGCATTTTTTAGATTGAAAGGAAAGTGATTTATTGCATTTTATTTATTATGCACCGTTATTTTTCTACTCATAAGCACGTTTAAGTCAAATACTCCAAAATTATATTTTTATGTTAAATTGTGGTGGACTTGGAGCAATATTTGGATCAATTGAATTGGATCAACAAGTAAATGAAGAACTGGGATGAAATTGGCCCAATTGGAGGAGGTCTTGTGAAGAAATAGGCCAAGTTGGCCCATGAAGTCAATACAACATGCGGCTAAGTGGAAGTCATGGCCGAATTGGGTTGTTGACGTTGAGAGTGGCCATGGGTCTTTTATTTGATTAAGGAATTGGACTTGGATTATGTGAAGATAGGGGTCGCCGACCTTTTTGTATAAAAAGGGGAAGTGAGGCAGTGGTATTGGGAAAGAAGGCCCATTAGTGGTTGGTAATGGATCTCATGTCTCCGTTACTCATACTGGATTTGTTTCCTTTCCAACCTTATGTTTTAATAAAGTTGGTTCCCTACAAAATGTTTTATTTGCTCCTACAATTACTAAGAATCTATTAAATATATCTCATTTTCTAAAAGATAAATCTGCTTACATTGTGTTTTATGACTCTTGTTATTTTGTTAAGGATCTGAACTCCAACAGAGTGCTTCTCAAAGGTTCCCTTAAACAAGGGTTATATCATCTTGATATTCCCACTGCTTCACATTCTGAAAAATTGCACAACAAAGACACTAAACGTACTTTCTTGAGAAGTTTTGGTTGAACATGCTATCCCTATCTGATACCTTACAATAATGTAAAACTTCAATTCAAAACAACAAAGTGTATGTTTATTGGTTGTAGTGTACTACATAAAGGCTACAGGTGCTTATGTTAGTCTGGTAGAGTTTACACTGTGAGAAATGCTGCTTTAATGAAGAGGAGTATCCTTACTTGTCTGTATTTAGCTCTAAGAAAACACAGGCTAACGTATCATACACACAATCTATCGTACCTTGTCTGCCTATTACAATTGGTCCAGCATACTCATTTCCCTCTTCCACACACTCACTTGATACATCATTCAATCATCACGATTTTGCTAATGGTGATACACATAATGTTCTACAGTAGCATGATCATGTCGTTTCACCACAACAACAACATAATGGTCCAGTTGTCATAGAAAATCTAAATGATGATAACAATTCTTCTTCCACCACCTCTTGTAGTATTATTGCTACCGATGTACATACTATGACTACAAGAGCTAAGGCAGGGGTTTTTAAACCAAAATTTTTCTCTACTGTTGTTAATACTGAGAACATTGCAACGTGCAAGTGGGTATTCAGAATCATATAAGTCAGATGGTACTATTGACAGGTACAGAGCTAGGTAGTGTCAAGGGATTTTCAGCAAACAGCTGGAGTAGATTATTTTGCTACCTACAATCCAATTGTGAAGCCAATCACAATCAGGATTATGATGTCTCTTAATGTTAAAAAGGGCTGGCACATACAACAGGTGGACATAAATAATGCTTTTCGAAAAGGTGACTTAAAAGAAAAAGTGTTCATGTTGCAACCAAAAGGTTATGTATCTACATCTCATCCTAATTATGTTTGTCAGCTTAAAAAGTCCATGTATGGCTTGAAACAAGCCCCAAAGCCTTGGTATGATAAGCTAGGCTTCTTCTTAGTTAGTATTGGTTTCAAAAATTCTATAGTTGATTCCTCTTTATATTACAAAAGACAAGTTAGTCATATAACTCTCTTGCTTGTGCATGTAGATGACATACTAATAATTGGTTTAAATCCCTCTGATGTATAACTAGTTGCTTCTCTAATTGACAAAGAATTTTCCTTAAAAGATCTAGTACAAGTGAATTATTTTCTAGGCATAGAAGCTCACAGAACCAGTGAAGGGATCTTTCTCACAGAACCAGTGAAGGGATCTTTCTTAAACAAGCAAAATACATCACAAACTTGCTCAAAGAAGTGGATATGACTACCTGTAAACCTGTACTTTCTCCTGTATGTACTAACACCAAGCTTCACACTAGTGATAACTCACTTTTTAATCAATCTTCATTGTACAAGAAAGTTGTAGGCTTGTTGCAATACTTGCAACTGACAAGGCCTGATTTGTGCTATCCTGTCAACAAGCTGAGCTAATTTTTCCAAGCTCCCACTGTTAATCAGTGGAAAGCCTGTAAAAAGGGTTCTTAGATACTTAAGTGGTACCATACACCGAGGTCTATTCATCAAACCAACCAATAGATTGACTCTAAAAGGTTTTGCTGATGCAGATTGGGCAAGCTGCCCGGATGACATAAGAAGTACAAGTGGCATCTGTATTTATCTTGGAGACAATCCGATTGTTTGGTGTTCCAAGAAACAATCTCTTGTGGAAAGACGCAACACTGAAGCAGAATATCGTGCTCTTGTCCATAACCGAAGTAATCTGGATTCACAATCTGCTAGATGAAATAGAAGTTAAAATCATCAAGCCAATTATTCTTTAGAGTGATAATAAATGGGCTATTCAGCTATCTTCGCACTCTGCCTTGCACTCCAGAACCAAGCATATCAAACTAGATGTACACTTCATCAAGGAAAAGTTCAAGCAAAGGGATATTCAGGTGAAATATGTCCCAATTGAGTCACAAACTTCAAATGTCTTAACCAAGAGTTCGTCTGCAAATCTCTTCCAAATGCTGAGTAGCTTGGTGTGCTCTGATTTTCACCTATGTTCAAATGGAAAGAGAGCATAATGTAGTATAAATAGTGTAAGATTAAGGTTGGTTAATTTGTATAGTTAGTTAGGTTTAATAACAACTAGTTTAGTTAGTTAAATGTATTGCATGTGCATGGCACATGTGTTTAAGTTAAGAGAAGAAAACAGTTACTCATCACTTTTCAATGTCCATATATTTACTGTAGACACCCTTGTAAAATAAGTTGTTCAATATATCAAAGCGGGCTTATTTTTCATAGCATATTTTTCCTTTGATTTCATAATAATAATTTTCATAATAAGTTAAAATTGTAAAATAATTAGAATTTTTTGTTTGTGGCTTCAAAGGAGGCCTGAGAGATGAGAAAAACAAGAGAAAACAATAATTCTACAGTCTTATAAAATTTTTATTTTGACAACAGTGATTATAGGGAGCTATATATATATTTTTTAGGTGCAAACTTTAAAGATAATTATTTATGGGTTAATTACAGACTGCAGCCTGTACTTTCGACGATTTTTCCTTTTGCAAAATAATCAGTTTTTCCGATCACAACCTGTATAATCCGGAATTTTTCTTTTGCAACCTCCGGCTATATATTCCGGCATGTATAGGTGACAAATGGGTTGTTTACGGTGAAAAACAGGCTTAAAATATGTGTTTTTAACATACATTTGTAGAGTCTAAGCACCCATTTGTAATATTGTTCGCATTTCCTTTCTCTTTTCGGAAAACCTCGTTTTCAAGCATTTTGCAGGTAAAAAAGTGTACAAAGAGGCGACGAGTAGAAGGGAGTCGAAGAAATCAAGAAAAAACCCGAGGAATGAAGAAACGGGCCAAAAATGGGCCGTGCACGGTCACAACCGTGCAAGCCCTCACAAACCGTGCATGGCCCGTGCGCGCAAAAGGCAGGGGCAGCCCATACACAGGCGCACGGTCATGACCGTGCGACCATGCACGGTCCGTGCATGGTCTTCCAGAGGATATGCATTTTCAGGGGTTGTGCACGGTCCGTGCAGCCTTGCACGGTCACGACCGTGCACGAACTCCGGAATTTGCCTATTTTTAGCCCATTTATGTGATTTTTTAGCCCAATACTTTGTAAAAAGCCACAAATGGGGTATATAGACCCTAATTTCCAGATTTTTGAGATCATACACACTTTCATTATTTTACTTTTAGAGAGAGAAAGCTAGGGAGAGCATTTTGTGGGAGAATTACTGGAGATCAAGACTTACCTCCTCAATAGGTTTTATCCTTCCATTTTCATTTAAATTTTGTATGAACATGATTATGTCTATATATTCGTGTTTATTTCTTATTATGATCATGGTTGGCTAAATTTCCTTAATCTAGGATTAGAAAGTAGATTATGGGTGATTAGTGATATTTACTCGATTAATTTAATCCCGTGTTATGCTATTAGTTTATTAATGGTTTATTATGCTTGTTGAATGATTTGATCACTTATTTAACATTATTGAGGATTAAATTGAAATCGAGAGGGGAGATTTGATCCGAGATCACATTAATTGACATGATTAATCAATAAAACCGAGAGGTTTGAGCTAATTGTAGGAACTTTGATCTTAGGACCGATTGGGAGTTGTATTTGATTAATCGACCGGAGACGGCGATTAATCCTATACAATCAACACGTAATTCGCTCCGAGAGGGGATCTTGCATATAATTGTGATCGTTCCCTAATTCATAGCATTCGGTTTAAAGGTTGAATTGATCGGGATAATAATTGATAACTACCATTAAATAAAATATAATCCTAGATTATCTATATTAATCCGTTAATTCCTATAATTTGTTCTCTAGCCTATCTTATTAGTTTTAATTGCTTGTTGATTTAAATTAGTTTTTAAAATATCAAAACCAACCACTCGATCGTCTAGTTAGCCAGTTAAATGTTTAGTTTACTTCATCATTCCGATATCGAGCCGATTCCTCGTGGGATCGACCTTGTGCTCACTTAGTGCTACTTTGACGCCGTATACTTGCGGTTGTTCGATTTAGTTACAAAAACTAAGCGTGTGTCAAGTTTTTGGCGCCGTTGCCGGGGAGTCGCTAACAATAGCCGGAAAGTGTTGTTCTAGGCATTTAATGATACTCTAGACACTTTCTTTTTATTAGTAGTTTATTTTACTTTAAATTATCGATTAATCATTAATTGAGCTTACGGGATCTCTTTTTGATTGTTGTGCATGGTGTTGATGCACTTGAGGTCACAAGGATTGGAAGGCTTGCTACCTATTGATCCGGAAATCGAGGCAACTTGTAGACACAATCAAGGGACAAGGAGAAGAGAAAGAAGCATGGAAGCCGGAGATAACGACCAAAGAGTCTTCAATCAAGTTGAGAGGAATGCACCGGGTATTCCGCCGGATCAAGCAAACATCTATCATCAAATGATAGAGATGATGCGGAAACAACAAGAAGAGGTGAATGCTCTCCGGAATTAGAGAGAGCAAGTGCTTACCCGCCACCACAAGATATTATACAAGACTTTCTACGACCGGTAGCAAACCAAAATTTTGGCGGGATGGGTAGAGTACCCCTGAATGCAGTGAATTTCGAACTAAAGTCAGCACTCATTAACATCATTCAACAGAATCAGTTTGGAGGACAAGCTAGTGAAGACCCGAATTTGCATTTGTCAACGTTCTTGGAAGTATGTGGGACGATTCAAATCAACCAAGTCCCGCATGATCAAATTAAGCTCCGCCTTTTCTCATTTTCATTGAGAGATAGGGCAAAGTTGTGGTACAACTTCGTCGCCAACGAAGATATCCGAACATGGGACGATCTCTATCAGAGGTTTCTTCATAAGTACTTCCCGGCGAGTAAGACCATTAGATTGAGAGGAGAAATCACGCAATTCCGGCAGTTCGATTCTGAATCATTGTGGGAAGCTTGGGAGCGTTTTAAAGACCTACTTCGGAAGTGTCCCCAACACGAGTTGCAAGATAAGGAGCAAATTTCTTACTTCTATAACGGATTATTCGGGTCTACAAGAGAAATCATAGATGCAGCCGCCGGTGGTGCATCGTTGGCAAGAACGGCGAGAGATGCGACATCAATTATTGAGGACATGGCCACAAATTCATATCAATGGCCAACCGAAAGGAAAAAACCAAGGGGGGTTGCAAGTGTAGTGGAAAAAGAGGCAAACTCTTCGCTTTCAACTCAAATAGCGGCTTTGTCAAAACAATTGGAGTCACTAACCAAAGCTGCTTCTTCGGTTCAAAAGGAACAAAGTGCAAAGGCCGTTGTTGCACAAGAAGACCCCGAGGATTGTAACTTCATTCATCAAAGGGGTTATGGAAACCAAAGGGGACACCAATATCCATATTCGGGGCAAGGTCAACATTCGAACTACAATCATAACCAACACCAATCGGGTCACTACCAGTCGGGATCAAAGGGGCATCAAAATCTTTCCTATGGCAACCCCAACAATTCGGTCCAACCACCACCTGGATTCTCCGTTACCAATGGGGTAATAAACGAAGGAAGGGAACCAAGCTTAAAGGAACTTTTGACATCGTTCATTTCAAGGACGGACGAAAGAATGTCACAAATGGACAATTCTTTCGCAAAGTTTCAAGTTGATGTCAACAAGAGCATTGTGACGAATGGGGCCGACATTAAAAGCTTGCAATTGCAAATGGGCAAGTTAGCCCAAGTCATTAGTCCCAACACCAAAAGGGGCAATTTCCAAGTGACACGGTGAAGAATCCAAAGGAACAATGCCAAGCAATTCGACTAAGGAGTGGAACCGAGTATGAAGGACCAAAGCTACCGGTAGATGGTGACCAAGTGATTGAGAAAGAGCATTTAGAGGAGCAAACCAAACCCAAGGATCATGGAGAATTAAGTGAAAAAGGGGCCATGAAGCCAAACTCCACTCCTAACTCTATTCCTCTTACTTATGTTCCCCCCCCCTCCCATTTCCACAAACTTATCAAAAGAAAAAGTTGGATAACCAATTTGCTAAGTTTTTGGAAATCTTCAAAAAATTGCATATTAACATTCCTTTTATTGATGCTTTGCAACAAATGCCTAATTATGCTAAATTTTTTAAGGAGGTGATTTCGAAGAAGAGGAGGTTGGAGGCTTATGAGATGGTTAATTTAACCGAGGAGTGTAGTGCCGTGATTCAAAGAAGAATCCCTCAAAAGAGGAAGGATCCAGGTAGCTTCACAATTTCTTGTATTATTGGGGATAAAAAATTTGAAAAAGCATTATGTGATCTTGGGGCAAGCATTAATCTCATGCCACTTTCTATATTCAATAAATTGGAAATTGGAACCATCAAACGTACCACTATTGCCTTGCAAATGGCAGATAGGTCTTTGACCTATCCAAAAGGGATAGTGGAGGATGTGTAGATCAAAGTGGTTGAGTTCATAATCCCGGTGGATTTTGTAGACATGAATGAGGACAAGGAAGTCCCCTTGATTTTGGACCGCCCGTTTCTAGCAATGGGTGGCGCCCTTATTGATGTTCAAAAAGGGGAACTCACCTTACGTGTGAATGATGAAAAGGTTACTTTTTCAATTTATAAGGCAACGAGGTTTCACAATGAGGATGAGGTTAATGTCATAGAAGAATGTAATGCTCTAGATTTGCTAGATACCAATGATACAAGAAATCTTCTAGCTTCGAGTGAAATTGACTCTTTGGAGATTTGTTTGCACGACTCTATTTTTTCATGTGCTAACCATGAAGCTAACAGTGTTGAAGTTTTGGATAGTGTTAGTGCATTGAATTCTTTGCAGGAGGTGCACAATGAGGAAATTTCTTGGTTGAAATTGGAGGATGAGGAGTCAACCGGACTAAAGGAGTCTAAGGGAAAAGAAGAAGAAGGACCCAATGTCGAATTGAAACCTCTCCCTGACCACTTGAGGTATGAGTACCTCGACGAAGGTAAGAAATTTCCGGTTATAATTTCCGCATATCTTAATGAGAGTGAGTGTGCGGAATTGATTGAAATTTTGAGAAAGCACAAGAGTGCTATTGGATGGTCCATCTCGGATCTTAAGGGGATTAGCCCCGCTATTTGCATGCATAAAATTATAATGGAAGAGGACTATAAACCAAGTGTGCAAGGTCAGCGTAGGCTAAATCCAATTATGCAAGACGTGGTGAGGAAAGAAGTTTTGAAATGGCTTGATAATGACATAGTCTTTCCTATATCCGATAGCAAATGGGTGAGCCCTACCCAAGTAGTGCCTAAGAAAGGAGGAATAATGGTAGTTAAAGTGAGTGATTTAGAAGAAGTAGCTACTAGGTTGATAACCGCTTTGAGGGTTTGTATTGACTACCGGAAGTTGAATGCGGCTACTAGGAAAGATCATTTTTCACTTCCATTTCTTGATCAAATGTTGGATAGATTAGCCAGGTATGACTACTACTGTTTTTTGGATGGGTACTCCGGGTACAATCAAATTATGATTGCCCCGGAGGATCAAGAAAAAATAGCTTCTGTATGCCCATATGGCATTTTTGCTTTTAGGAGAATACCCTTTTGGCTTATGTAATGCACCGGCTACTTTTCAACGAAGCATGATGGCTATTTTTAGTGGGTTGATCGAGAATGTGATGGAAGTATTCATGGATGATTTTTTAGTTTTCGGTTCATCATTTGATCATTGCCTGTTTAACTTGTCTCTAGTCTTGCAGCGTTGTGAAGACACTAACCTTGTATTAAATTGGGATAAATGCCACTTCATGGTAAGAGAAGGTATAGTGTTAGGGCATAAGGTTTCAACTGCAGGGTTGGAGGTAGACCGAGCTAAGGTAGTTGCCATTGAAAGATTACCACCACCAATCAATGAGACGGGAATCCGAAGCTTTTTAGGCCATGCTAGTTTTTACCGAAAGTTTATTCGTGATTTTTCGAAAATTGCTAAGCCTTTGTTTCACCTTTTGGAAAAAGATGCTGCTTATGTTTTCGATGATTCTTGTCTACAGGCCTTCGAGGTGTTGAAGAAAGCATTGGTTTCGACACCAGTCTTGGTATCACCTGATTGGAACCAATCTTTTGAACTCATGTGTGATGCGAGTGATATAGCAGTCGGGGCAGTCTTAGGACAGAAGAAGGATAAAATCTTCCGGGTGATATATTACGCAAGTAAAAGCCTTGACCCGACCCAGTCAAACTACACAACAACAGAGAAGGAGATGTTAGCGGTGGTATATGGGTTCGATAAATTTTGTGCCTATCTTGTGGGCACGAAAACGATTGTGTACACCGACCACGTAGCCATCCGGTACCTTTTCGATAAAAAGGATGCCAAGCCAAGACTCATTCGATGGATCCTGCTTTTGCAAGAATTCGATTCAGAAATTAAGGATCGTAAAGGATGTGAAAATGTTGTAGCCGATCACCTTTCGAGGATTGAGAATGAGGTGGACAAAAAAGGGCAACAAGAGGTGATCAAGGATACATTTCCCGATGAACACCTCATGATGGCGATTGCTCGACTCCCGTGGTATGCTAACATTGTGAACTTCTTAGTTTGTGGAGCACCTCCACCCGATCTCTCGTCACATCAGAAGAAGAAATTTTATCACGAAGCAAGGTTTTATATGTGGGATGATCCATACCTTTTTCGAAGATGTGCTGACTCGATTATCCGGAGGTGTGTATCTGAGGACGAGGGTAGAGAGATTATCGAACAATGTCACTCTTCACCAAGTGGGGGACACTTTGCGGTAAACAGAACAACGGCTAAGGTGCTTCAAAGTGGATTCTATCGGCCAACGATCTTTCAAGATTTCCACGACTTCATCAAGCAATGTGACCGGTGCCAATGAACCGGTGGGATCTTGAAAAGATATGAAATGCCACTTGCCAATTCTATTGAAGTGGAACTGTTTGACGTTTAAGGAATCGACTTCTTGGGACCATTCCCATCATCTCAAGGCTATCAATACATTCTGTTGGCGGTGGATTATGTTTCCCGATGGGTTGAGGCCATCCCTACATCAACTAATGACTCTAAGGTGGTACTAAGATTTCTTGTGAAGAATATCATCACTCGTTATGGAGCACCTAGAGCATTGCTTAGTGATGGAGGGTCGCATTTATGTAACAAATGGCTCAATGGTTTATTGGCCCGGTACGGTGTGAAGCATAGGGTGACTACACCATATCACCCTCAAGCAAATGGTCAAGCCGAATTAGCTAACAGGAAAATCAAGCAAGTCCTCGAGAAATCAGTAAGTGGAAACCGAAAGGACTGGGCTCTGAAGTTGGATGATGCATTGTGGGCGTACAGAACGACTTACAAGACACCCCTTGGTATGTCTCCTTATCAACTTGTTTTTGGAAAATCATGCCATTTGCCCGTGGAGCTTGAACATCGTACATATTGGGCGATAAAGAAGTTGAATTTCGACTTTCAATCGGCTGGGGCAAATAGGGTGCTGTAATTGAACGAACTTGATAAGTTCCGAAATCAAGCATTTGAGAATTCAAGGGTGTACAAGGAAAGAGTCAAGAGGTTTCATGACAAATTGATCATCAAGAGAGAGTTTTGTAATGGAGACCAAGTCCTTTTGTTCAATTCTCGTCTCCAAATTTTTCTCGGGAAGTTAAAATCAAAATGGTCGGGACCCTTCACAATCAAGAGAGTGCTATCAAGCGGAGTTCTCGAGCTACTAAATACCAACGGGAGCACATTTATGGTGAATGGCCAAAGAATGAAGAGGTATTTTGGCCAAGCACAAGAAAAAGAGGTTCACCAACTGTCTTTGGTTGAACCGAAATAGACAGGCGTCCGGCTAAAGACGTTAAACTTAGCGCTTGTCGGGAGGCAACCCGGCGGTTCAATTTTTTTTTGAATTACGTATTTTGATTAGTTAGATAGTTTTATTTAAATGTTTTTAATTTTTTTGTTGAATAATGGCAGGTAAATGCAAGAAATGATAAGAGAAGTGGTAGGATGCAAAATGCATGAGCAAAAATTCAAAAAAATGGGTAAAATTTCAATTTTTAGGCGTGCACGGTCATGACCGTGCACCCTTGCACGGTCCGTGCACCATTTTCCAGAGAAGTGCCCAATTTTGGGTCTGTGCACGGTCATGACCGTGCACGGTGCACAGTCCGTGCAGCATCATTTTCCCGAGAGTAGCCCGTTTTTGAGGTCCGTGCACCCTTGCACGGACCGTGCACGACCTGGGCAGTAACATACATGAACGCGAAAAACACAAAAAAATTCATTCTCCCCATTTTCTCTTCGCGAAAAACACAACAAAAACACACACACAGACACACACACAAATTCAATGCAATTTCTTGGAGAATCAACACATTCAAGTCCTCATCTCCCTAAATTCACAAGGTATGTCCATTAAACTTCAATTAAATTCGAATTTCTTGGCCAATTTTGTCAAACTAGGGCTTAGTTGTGTATTTTGCCTATAATTTCGAATTTCTTGATGATTTGTGGATAGATTGATTTGTTTTGTATATATTGTTGATGATTGAGCATCGGGAGTAGATAGAACTTGAAATTGTTCAATTCGGAGTTAGAACTTCATTGGAGTATTTTGTCGAACAGCTAATGTGCAATTGCTTTTGTGCTTGTTTTGTTGATTCAAGGTCAATTGGTGCCTTTTTCTTATGAATTGTTCCGATTATATACTCCAATTGAATGTAATCTCGAATAAATTTGTGAACATTGAGGTGTAGAGAATGTGTAAGTGCAAGATATGCTATTTCCGTGATAAATTGATGATTTTTTATCCTCTTGCACTTCATGGATATCTTTCATTCACCTTAATCATTAGAATTGAACTTGTATGTTTCAAACTAGTCGGGATTGTGGTGCATTACCAATTGTTTCATCTCAAGCACACAACACCAAACTAGTTTGAGGGTATGTGTTACTTCCTTGAAGTTGTTGATTGCGATTGAATCAAACTAAATTGTAGTATGGTATATTGTAAGTGTTTTTAATCCCAATACATCCTACAAATTAGTTTGCATGAAGCATTAATGAAATACATTTAATTGCTCAAGAATGGAAAGCATTGTGCAGAAATTGTGTGTTATGTGTGTTATTTGTTTGTGATCATACTAGACATGAGGCCTAATGCAATTAGCAATGCATTAGTTTTTAACATATACCTCAAGTCTAGTTTGAGGGGGTTGATGAGAAATTGTCTCACTTGTTTTGGGTGATTGTAGGTCATATTTTCTCATACTGAACATGGGTCCAAAAAGAAAAGTTGCAAGGGTGGGAGAGACGAGTTCAAGGGCCACACAAGACCCTATTGAGCAAAGTGAACCCGAGAACATAAGCCCTAGTGATTATGGAATTTATTTTGGCCGGATGTGGCAGTCGGAGACGGTTCAAGAAAGGCGGAATAAGTTGGCCAGGAGACGGATTATTCCTACTCTCTACCCCGACCCACCAACTATGGACGAGTTGCGTATCTAGGAGGACGTGGAGACTCTAATCCAACGAATGAATTGGGGTCACTTTCTTTATGGATATTGGCCCACCTACAAAGAACTGGTCTTGGAATTTTTCTCCACTCTCAATGTTGTCATGCATTGCGACGAAGCCTTGAGCATGACATTCCGACTGGGCAACCGGCCTCGAGAGATGCATTCTAGACAATTGGGAGACATTTTCCGGTTTCACTCCCCTGGCGACTTCCCTCACCACGAGTATTTCAATCCTCAAGAATTCTGGCCAAAAATCAGTTACCAACCAGACGCCACACCTTCTCACCCCACCTACAATGCTAGCAGATCAAAGCCGACTGAAATTCGAAACCCAGTATTCAGATACTTGGCTAAGATTATGCAGCATACTCTCTTCGCAAGGCATGAGACGGGAGGTCTTCCGGCAAATGAGCTCTACTTGTTGTGGTGTATGATGAAGCCCCACCAGGTGCGATCAGCACCTTATTTGATGGGCCAATTCAATTCAATAGCACATGAAACAGGTGCTATCCGAATTGAGGGGTTCATCACTGCCTTGGCGGTGCACTACAAGGTTAATCTATATGCTCAGCACATGCCAAGAAGGTCCAATAAGAATGCGACACGTGGCCAACTTAGTTAAAAAAAATTAAAATAATTTATTAAATAATATAAAAAAAGATTTAAATTCTAAATAATTTTATATAAAATATAAGAAATATTAAAAAATTCAGAAAATTGAAAAAAATATTTCTAAAAATATTTTGAAAATTTTGAAAATCGGAAAATTAAAAAAATTCCGAAATTATTTTAAAAATTAAAAAAGAACTTCAGAAAATTAAAATTTTATTTCTGAAAATTATTTAAAAATTTCAGAAAATTAAAAAATCATTTTGAAAATTCTAATATTCATTTAAAATTCAAAAAAACTAAAAATATAATTTTTTAAAATTATTTAAAAAAATTATAGATTTCATTTAAAATTCAGAAAATTAAAAAGTTTATTTCATAAAACTATTTTCGAAGCGAAATATATTTTCCAAAAATTTTAATTATAAAATAAAAATATATTTTCTAAAAAAAATAATATGATCTCCTACCTCCAAACTCATCATAATTCTTCCCCCTTTTCAACCAAATTTCTCAATTTTCTCACACACAAAGTGCATAAATTCAACAAATTTCTTCTGAAAATAAAAGTGCACAAATTTGACAAACTACTGAACAATCTGTGAAACACTAGCTAGCTTAAACCAGACTCCGACCACAGAAAATTCCACAAATACAACTCTCTTTCCGCCAAATCCGCTGTTGTGCCGCTGTCAAACCTAGTCCCTCCGCCGCACGGCGATATTGCCCTCCTCCCAATCTCTCGAAAAATCAGCTGCAACACTCACTGATATATTTTTTTAGTTTAATATTATTTTTTTAGAAATATATTTCGCTTCGAATTTTTTTTTATGAAATAAACTTTTTATTTTTTTAAACTTTAAATGAGATTTAAATTTGTTTAAATAATTTTCAAAAATTATTTTTTTAGTTTCTTTAATTTTAAATGAATATTAGAATTTTCAAAACAAATTTTTTAATTTTCTGAAGTTTTTAAATAATTTTCAGAAATAAAATTTTAATTTTTTGAATTTATATTTATATTCTGAAGTTTTTTTCTATTTTAAATGAATTTTCTGATTTTTTTTTTCAATTTTCCGCATTTTAAATGAATTTAAAAGTTTCAAAATAATGTTTAGAAATAACTTTTTAAATTTTCTGAAATTTAAATGAATTTTTTAAAATTTATGAAAAAAATCTGAATTTTATATTTATTTTCTGAATTTTTTTACATTATATAAAATTATTTAGAATGTAATTTTTTTATATTATTTAATAAATTATTGTAAATAAGATGGTCACGTGTCACATTTTTATTGGGCTTTTTTAGCATGTGCTGAGCACATGATCTATATATGTCGATATATATAGTTGAAAGTTACAAAAGTATAACCTCATATTATACAGCTGGCGATCGGAAAAAATAATTATTTTGAGATACAATATAAGAAGATACTGAAGTGAGTTTCCAGATGTGAGTATCTTAATAAGAAAACACAGTTGGGGAAAAAGGGTGTTGCATTAAAATCCGATGATTTCCTCTCTTTAGGTAGCAGGAAATCTTTAAAAATAATATATTTGGAGTATGGGCCATTGTGGACTGGTGTTGTCTGACATCACATCATTAGGCTCCTCCACCAAACAATACACAATTCTAAAATAAAATTCCACCACTTCCACTACGCTTTGCTGCTGCTTATCATTCCACGCCCACTGGACTCCACTCCCCCATAATCTTTTCTATTCAAATATATTTTATTAAACACAAAATCAAATAAATTATCTTTTTAACTCTCTTTCAACTATTTTTTCCAACTAACTAAAATTTTATCGCTAAAATTTTATTATTTGTTGTTACGGAGTAACTAATAACGACATGTCATCTTTATAATTTCACAAATATTATTTCGCATATTTATTTGGATGTAACTTATCCGCAAACCAGACATTTTTACCTTTATTTTTAACTTACAAAACGCAATATGAACTTTTGATACATAACTTTCTTTTCAAACATGGCTCTCATTTTGAGATAACGGTGACTTATTAATAATTAATCAAAAAATATTCTAATAAGAAAACAATTAATGTATAGGTCAATATGATATGTTTCTAGAATATTCATATATATTGTGCACGTAAATTTAATAGAATTCATTCTGCGATTAATTTATTAAATATATATTTACTTTTCGCCGAAAATGTATTATATGTTTAACCACTATTTTTGTAATTAGTTAAATTAAAGAAATATTTGCTTGAATTAGCATTTGAAGCTTGTTCTCTTAATTTGCCCTGGGATTTGGTTATGTATATTTAGATTTAGATTAGATCCTTTATTCCAATTTGTATTCCATTTTGTGTTTTATTGTTACTAAAATTTAATGCACGTCATATGTTAATTAATGATGTTTTCAGATATACGGGACGAGCAGTAGTTATTTTGTAATACAAGATATATGAAATACAAAGCGGCATAGAAGATCTCATCTGCTATATACTTGTCGAACTATCTGACTAGGTTGATCTGAGACTAGTAAAATATGAATGAGATGTCATATTATCAATATTTAAGTACAAATTCTGATAGTGGTGGAACTAATACAAGAACTCATCTTGAGCACTGACTTGGATTAAATATTCGATTCAACTGGTTTTGTGATATCTAATTTCACTAATGAAGGAAAAAATATGAAATTGGTCTTGTTTAAACAATCTTTCTGTATTTAAGTCCTATTAATTATAAGAGATGCAATTTGTCCGTTTCACACGTTCCAGTATATTAGTCCTCCAACCAATAAAATTTGTAAGTGCATCATTTTTTGGCATCTATTTCTAGGGACGGATCAAGGACTCCATCATAAAGGGACGAGTGTATTTTATAACTATGTTATATAGTATAGGGACGGAATTTTTGAATCAAGGAGGACCGAAGTTTGAAAGAGTAAGGGGAGTAAACTCTTATATATTAAGAGTATTAATGAAAATTATCAGATAAAATTACATGTAAATTTTTTTCTTTTAGAAGTCCAAGAGGGGCGACCGGCGCCCCCCGCCATCCCCCTAAATCCGTCACTGTCTATTTCTTATGCATAATTTATCATTATTTTTTATTTTATGATTACATAACTCTATTTCAAAACATGTACTAATAACATTATAGGAAATTGTTCTTCTACCTCGGGGTAATATAATACAAAATATTGTGATGTCAGGGAGGTTCCAATGTGTAAGCTAAAATTATTTAAAAACATAACTACAGGTTCCACTACAAGAAAAAAATCTTTTGAAATTATAGAAAGACAAAAAATTATGTGTATGTAATGTACAATAAGCTTATTGTACATCACTCCAAATTAAAGTATGGAACTCAAAAACGCGCTAAATTATGATTAATAGAGATTTTCGCGTCTGTCAAACGGCTCTCGCTTGCGACCCAGTGAACGTATACTATTAGGCAACATAATATATACTATTATGCAACAAAATATATACTTTTAGACAATATAATATATTATTAAAAAAAAAAACTATTATACCTGTAACTCATAAACGTATACTATTAGGCATAATATATACTATTAGACCAAAAAAAAAAAAAAATTGAAATCGCGCGCGGGTCGGGCCAACAGCAACGGGTCGCGCGCGGATCTTAATGTGGGTTGTGTACAATAAGCCTATGATGCATCATATGCACACAAGTGTTACTCTATAAAAAGTGTCTCAAATAATGTGAAGTGGTCTCAAGAGTATTTATCACAATTTATGAGTATTTGTCACAATTTTATTATCCTCTAAATAACTCGGAAGTAAATACTCCCTCGTTTCAAAATAAGTGATTGTTTTAGGTTGTTGATGATTTTTCAAATTAAGTGTCGTTTTAGATATTTTTCATTATTTCTTCCAACTTTATCCTTATCACTATCCTAAAATATCTCTTAGTATCTTTTAAGTTACCAGTATAAAGGGAGAAAGAAAAGGAGTATAGCTGCACAAATATAAAGGGAGAGAGGAAATATAATTATTGGAATGTGATTTAGGAATAATAGATGAGAGAAAGAAGATTAGTTGAGGGATATATCTGTCAAGATTTGTAATTCTTAATTATTCTCTTTCATTCTAAAACGTCACTTATTTTGAAACGGAGGGAGTAATATATTTGTGACCATAAAAGTGGTCTCAAATGTTTCTCAAATATTATTTGTAATTAGTTATCTCTAAAAGTATTCTTAAAACGGTCTTAAATAATTTGTAGAGAAATTTGAGACCACTTGCAATTTATTGTGAGTGACCTAAATTGTGATGTCAAAAAGTGCTATATAAAAGACATCTTTTGTTGCAGTGGTTGCTGAAAAATAACAGGATTTAAAATTTTTTACTAATTAGATGGTAAAAATATAAAATCTAACGAGACCAAGTAACATTTTTTTTTTTAACGGAATGAAAACAACAACAGTTTTAACAAGAACAGATCTATATTATTCCTACACTATAATATAATATATGAAAAAGGTGAATCCTAGTTCTCCCAGTCCGATGATTACAGGATGACGCACACGTGTGTATACAAGCGAATGAGTATTTTCAGTTATTTACGTTTTAGTGAATGATAAGAGGTATCATACTTGTGACCATAAATTTTACTCTTTCAAGCAACAACATATTAAGTGACCACTAAGGTACGTGTAATCAAACTGTAATCATAAAGTTACATTTAACATAGCTATCAAATATCTCAATAAAAAAAATTGCATAAACTATATACGAGATATTGGCAAAAAACATTGTATATTCTCTCTTTATTTTAAATTAATTGATATTTTAAAATAAAGTAAAAAATTAAGAATTACTCCCTCCGTTTCAAAATAAGTGACGTTTTAGATAGAAAGGGAAGAATTAAGAATTAAAAATCTTGACTGATATATCCCTCAACTAATCTTCTTTTTCTCATCTATTATTCCTAAAATCACGTTACAATAATTATCTTTCCTCTCTTCCTTTATATTTACGCAATATACTCATTTCATTTCTCCCTTAGTTTTACTGGTAGCTTAAAAGATACTAAAAGATATTCTAGGATAGTGATAGGGATAAAGTTGGAAGAAATCGTGAAATATATTTAAAACGACACTTAATTTGAAAAATCACTAACAATCTAAAATGTCACTTATTTTGAAACGGAGGGAGTAAATAACTTGGCAAATATATTCCTTAGCTAATCCCCTTTCTCACCTATTAATCCCAAAATGACTCCCCCTCTCTCTATTACGCTACACCTCTCTCTTTCTCTTAGTTACAATAATTATTCTTCATTTACTCGGTTTTCCCTGATACGCTACTCCTCTCAGCTCTCTTCCTCTCATCGCCGAATTTTTTTTTACCTCCTTATGATTGTTACCCTCTATATATAATCCAACAACATTGATATTTAAGAAAAAGAGCAAAACATTTTAAGAAAATGAAAAGAAAAAATAACTAATTTCGTATAAATTGAATGAATGGAAGAGGGATAAATAATATGGAATTTCATAATTAAGAATGAAAGACCTGGCAAGATTTTATGGTGATAAAGATTGATGAAATCAAATATTAATTGTAGAATGAAATGTAAGAAATATTTTAGGATTGTGATAGAGACAAATTTGGAAGAAAATGTGAAAGATATCTAAAACGACAATTAATTAAAAAATCATTTACAAGGTAAAAGGACAATTAATGTGAAACAGAAGGAGTATTATATAGAGTATTTACATGTAATAGGTATCGTATTAGAATTGATATTATAATTTTCATATTATTGTGAAACAAGCACCAAAGAAATGTAGAAGTGTAACGAAAATATATAAAAGATAAATCAAGAAAAGTAACAATGTAAGAAAGACGTGATTCAAAAAATTGTCTATGCCCTCGGGAGAGAGATGTTCATTGATGAAACTTGAGTGGAATTCATCTATTTATAACCCTCTAAACCTAAGATGCAAGTAACATAATTAAATGAAACAAATCTTGAAAGATCTAAACATTTGTCCCCAAGGCAATAGCTTGATCCTCAAACCAAGTAATTTAAGAGGCTTCCAAAATTTTGAGTCATAATGCAACAATCTCCACCTTGACGAGAAATCACCTCTTAGAAGATTCATTAAACTCTAGCAAAAAAGAACACACCAACACTTCGCGTTGAACCTTATGGACAATCAACCTCTCAAGTTCTTTATCTCTCTCTCAATCTCCTCCAATCACTTGGAGATATTGACCAAGCTCAAGTAATGCTTGAGCTTGTCCACTATAACCAATTTTTTCAATATATCATCTGCATTATCAGAAGTGTACTCTTTGTCAAGAAAGATTTCACCCGAAGTAATCAACTCTCTTATCTTGTGATCCCTAACATCTACGTGTTTGGTCCTCGCACGATCTACCCGATCTTTCGCTAAACAAATATTACTTGACCATCAAAATGTAGCAAGATTCTACCTTGTTCGATACCCAGCTCCTCCATCGACCCTCGGAGTCATAAAGCCTCTTTAATAGGTTCCCCAACCACTATATATTCAACCTCTATATAGAGACCTCCAACATTTTGATCCTCCACCAAGATTAAATATATAACCTGTTGTCGATCACCTATTATACATGTTATGGTAAGGTCGTTTTGTTCACTAGCAAATTTTGTATTTATATCCGAACTCTCAACTCTACTAAGTAGAGTGACAAGTCGGGTCAAATCAACAGGGAACAGAGGAATAATATTGTTTTGAGTACTCAAGCAAAACGAGATAGATTAGACATAAAACTCACAAGCTCGGTTTTAGAGGTCAAACTTTATACTATTACCAATGAATTAATCATTGTTTGCTACACATGAATCGAAGAGCCTGTAATTATGGATAGTGATCTCGATTTCTAGCAATACATTTATAAGCTTCCTAAAGGGTGATCAATCCTAAATTTAACTCATTAACATAAGTTAATAAAAACAAATAGTATAAAACACTTGAATACACAATTAAAAGGTAACATCAACTGTAATAATCACATAAATAATGTCGACTCGAAGTTCCACATCCGTTCAAGGGTAGAAATTAGGATGCTACTCACCTATATTAACTATTACAAGAAGAAAATGGACTAAAATGCAAAGAAACATAATATTAAGATAAAGGAACCCAAAAATGGTGATTGGAGAAGATGGTCTTCAATCCTCTTGCCCAATCCTTCTTCTTGGTGGAATGGAGGCTGGAAATGGATGATAAAATATCCAAAGATATGTTAAAATTTGAACGGGAGGATATATATATATATATATATATATATATAGAGAGAGAGAGAGAGAGAGAGAGAGAAGAGAAGTTGCTAGTTGAATTTAAAGCTAAAAACGCGTTTGCATTTTAAAATAGAGGGTCGGACCTCGGCCGAGACACAGGTTGACCTCGGCCGTGGTGAAGCTAATAGGGTTTCATCTTAAGGTTGGCCGCGACCGAGGCATGTATCCGGTTCGGCCGAGGCAGTAAAAAGGGATTTTTCTGGATTTATGGTTCAGGGATCACCTCGGCCGAGATCAGTGCTGGTCTCGGGCGAGTCCTTGAAAACTTGAAACCCTTCATTTTGTCCCTAGAGAGTTCCCTCGGCCGAGATCAATGCTGGTCTCGGCCGAGGCCTTGAACAGTACTTTTCTTTCCAAATCCCCTGGATGAATGCCTCGGCCAAGATCTGGGTTTGTCTCGGCCGAGGTGCTCCTTCAGCCCTTGTCCTCTGTTCACTTCATTCGATCAGTCAACTTTGAGATCTCTGATGCTGGTTTTTGTCTAATTGTATCTGTTTTAACATAGAAACAAACTGAACGCGTTAATCTGCTCAATAAGAAATAAATGCCAAAAATACACGTGAATATGCACATAATTATAACTAAATTGACACTTAAATCAACCTAAAGTGCGTGCACGATCACCTGTACCAGGTTACCCGCATAAGCCGCACTGACGAACACTTTCACTAGTGGATCTAACTTTCCATTTTCAAGGATACTGCCAGGCTCCGTGGTGCCCCTCAAATATCGGAAAATCCACTTGACCCTTTCCCAGTGTTGTCTGCATAGGTTCACCATATATATGCTAGCCACACTAAATATACGTGTGCTAGGTCGGGCCTACTACAAACCATGTCATACGTTAAATACCCTACTGCACTTGCATATGGTAACTTTAACATGTCGCAAATTTCTTTATCGGTCTTTGGGCACTGTGGGATAATAAAATGAAAATGATTTATCAATGAGCGGGAAATTGCAAGCAGCATATTTCAGCATACTTGGTATAGGACAACAATGAAGTGTTTACAAAGGTATTCTATCTGATGGTAAAGTCGTAGCCATATATAAAGCAGTTGAAAATGGTTAAGGATTTACAACGAAGACATCCACTCGAGAAAATTAATTAATAAGGCAAATGGACCATATATAAGAACATAATTAAAATATTGGGGACCTGTATGAAAATTGAAATTCCCATGCTTTTATATGAATTCCTGCATAATGGCACTCTCTCGAAGCTTATTATGGATAGAGCTAGTGAGTTCACATTTCATGGGAAAGACGTCTAGAAATGGCTACATGGATAGTAGGTGTATTAGCCTACATGCATTATGGATCCTCTAATCCGATTTGGCATGGGGACATCAAGTTTGAAAACATCTTTCTTGATGGAAAGTATATCCCTTAAAATAGCATATTTTGGAGGCACAATTGCTATAAACAAGAGTAAACTCTCATGATATTTCTTGAGCCACCTTAACAACTTCTTCATAACATTGTCCTATGGGTATCCCGGTCCATATATAATTGCCCAAACTGGATTAATTTTAGAAAGAATTGATGTTTTCAGTTTTGGAGTGGTACTTGCAGAACTTATAATTAACAGTGGTGGTATTTACTGAGCTAGAAGAAATCATTTCATGATCTCTAGCCGAGTGTTTTCATCTGTGGAGCATTGACAAGATTATAGATCATCTAGCTCTTGAAAATACTAGAAAGTCACTGTAGTTACAATCTTGTGAAAAAATTGTGTTGAGCCGATATGTGAGAGACCAACCTTAAAATAAATGTTCCTAAAATTGGATAGTTTGATAATGTTGAAGATGGAAGAAGGCTTGGATGAAAATGGAGTTAAAACCGCACTATCAAACTTAAGTGGACGTGCCAGCAACAATTCCAAGTCCGAAATCTCATTTTCTCACATGACTAGATATGTCAACAATCAATGGTATCCCAAGATCTTAGAGACAACCTAAAAGTTAGTCTCGATAGGAAATATTGTTGATGCATGGCCAACTGTCCGAAATCTCACTTTTTGATGAGATTATAAATGTCAAGGCATGCCGAAACTTCCCTATTAAAGCTTATTGGAATGGTTGACGACCAAGTAACCCCAATGTCAGACCGGAAAAGACTAAATTGAGCACTTATTTTTCAGAAGAGTAAAAAATTAATATCCACTTCAAGTTTAGGTCATTTCACATTTTACAGTATCATGTTTAAAACTTCGTCGGTTACATCCAAGTTCACGGAGTTAGCAACTTAGTAAAATTTACCGGAGATTTTAAAAACTCGCCGGAATGCATATCACGTGACTCGCTCATGAGGCTTTTAAGAGTAAAGTTGACATTTTTTTATTGGGTGGGTATTTCCCCATGAATTTCCACTAACACTGTTGAATATACAGGAGAACGAAGAGTCATTCCTCACTTTCTCACTGGCTTAGCCATTAGGGTACCTGCAAAAATTCCATTGAATGAGAGTTGAAGCCAAGGGCCAAAGTCCAAAACTACCGTTGATTTTGAGCGAGAAAACATTATCTCGACTTGGAAGATCAGGTGGAGAAGAAAAACGGCCTGGGTATTCGACTCCCTATAGTATGTTGGCTAATCCATTGCCTCATCAAAATGACTTGGAAGATCAGGTGGAGAAGCAAAACGGCCTGGGTATTCGACTCCCTATAGTATGTTGGCTAATCCTTCTAATCTTTGATTTTTTTATGTCTAATGAAGGGTTTGCAACCCGAACTCGTTAATGCTTGAATTTTCTTTGATTAGTCAAAATGTTGTTGTTTGGCGGCCTGTTTTGTTGAATTATTAGTCAATAGTTGTTGTTTGTTGAATATTTTGTGTTGTTTACTGATTGGATGTTCGTATTGTTAGTTTAATGTTGATGACTGTTCAGTTCTAGATGGATGAGATGTTGTTAATTTTAGAATATTATCTACAGTCTTTTTGTTGTGTGATATCTCACTATCGTAAAAACCTTACTTGAAACATGCAAATTTACCCAACTTATTCTTACTCGATATCTTTGGTAGGTCGCATATCTCCTCCCAAGGTTGTGCTTCGTCCATGACTTGAGCTATTTATATCTAGTACCACAGTTGCAGAACTCGTCCATGTTGACCAGAGAAAATGATAAGAAGTTAAGGGAGTTTCTTTATAGATATTTTGGAGCCCTAGCAAGAGCATTGAGACATTTAAAGTGGGGAAGAAAGGGATCTCATTATTACCGTTGGGGGCGAGGTCCAAATAACAAAATGTCAACTCTACCCTTAAAAAGCCTCACGAGCGAGTAGTGTGATGTGCATTCCGACGAGTTTATAGAAATTTCCGAAAATTTTTACTGAGTCGCTAACTCCATGAACTTGAGACGCTAACCGGCGAAATTTTAAAAATGATATAATAAAATGCAAAATGACCTAAACTTGGGGTAGGTTTTAGCTTTTACCTTTTTCAGAATGGGAGAATTACTAATAACCATTTGCACTCTACATATTTTTATGCTTTACTATACAAACGTTTTTTCGTTGCAATTAACCATCTAACATTTGCAAGATTACAACTAACCATCTGCATAAGTTTCCGACTGAATAATCTGGCTAAAAAAAGCACATGACACGCATGTGATGTACAACATACTATTTCATTGCCATTACCATCCATTGCTTTACTGAATCATCTCAACATTAATGTTTTTAATTAACTGTGTTATTTTTATTTATTTTATTATTATTATTATTATTATTGTTGTTGTTGTTGTTGTTGTTGTTGTTGTTGTTGTTGTTGTTTTCTTTTCTGCAATTGCATAATAATTGACTATAAGCTAAATAACATTACATTAATTACCATACTATTATATCAATTAGTTTTACATAAAATTAATTAAATATGGGTAAATCCGAAGACTGTAATAAGTCCCTATGATTATAAAATATCTTAACATTACTAAGTCATTTTTCTAAGCCTATTATTTTAGGGATTTCATCACATCTTTTAAACAAAATCAAGATATCAAATGCTGTAAAAAGCTTTATTGGCACTAGGGGTTCCATCATACACAATTTTGAAAAAGAAAGGTTAAAAATTAATTTACACACATTTATCGTACTATTACCCTTAGCGTATGTTTACTTAAGGCTGAAGAGTGTTGGGCCAAACCTGGATGAGGGAGTTAATGAGTGTGCTATATCGGGATTTGAGCCCTTAAATCTACTGAGCCAAGTCTTAAGTAAACACACCCTTAGAGTACTACATCATGATTTTAAGAAAATTAAAAAAATCATTCTTTCCAAAACTATATTCCTGCTAGCTTTTCCCTGAGCTATTCATAGGATGTCCATCATAATTTTTTTAAAATTTTAAAAAATAAAATGTTAAAAAGAATTCACTTGAATAATTTTTATGAGCCATTAGTCCTGTCATAAAAGATTTTGAAAAAATAAATTTCTGTCCATTTTTGTGTGAGCTGATTCCAATATATAGTTACTAAAAAAATTCAAAAAAAAAAAAAAAAATTTCAAAATTATCTTTCTGTTACATTCTTCATGAGACATTTCTTAAGGTTTTAACAGCCTTTTCTTCTAAATTTTAAAACTCAAAAATATCAAAAATAATTTACTCACAATTTTTGTAAGTGTAACAGATTAGGAGTTTATCATAATTTATAAAAAATTCTGAAAATATAATTTTAAAACTATTTTATTGATACATTTTCATGAGCATCATATAATGGTTCCATTCAAATTTGTTGACATGCTTCTTATGAGTTTTTACTAGGGATTTATCACAATTTTAAAATGTTTCATAATCCCCATAGGTTTTCATCATTTTTTTTTTAATTTGGATTGCCTAAATTTAATTATTTTTCTAAAAAACAAAATGATATAATATCATGGTGACTAATGTGATGTTATTTAGGTTATATTCAATTATAATTTAATTACCAAGAAAAAGAAAAGTCGAAAACAAAATTTAGATGATTATTTCCAGAAAAATGATAAATCGTGCTACGTTTTGATGGTAAATTGCAGGAAAAGAAAAGCTTATTTTACGTCATGGGCTTTGTTTTCTCGAAGAATTCAGTCAGAAACATATTTTACGTCATATTATCTCACATGACTGATAATTATTGTGGACACCTTTCGCATGATCCAGGGAAGATACCTTAATAAGATGAGTTTAATGAACATCTGGCCAGACCGCGACGAGTGCAGACCGCTCTAGGCTCACGACCGGCATACATCCCAGACCGGGACGACTCTAGAACGATCCCAGTTTCATCACCGTTCGCTTTGACCGTTTGTCACTTTCGTCCGCAGCATATAGCCCGATCGTTGACCGTGATAGTCATTGCGCCGCGAGTTACACACATAGAAAGAGGGATGTGACAGCTTAACAAATAGGGGGCGTCACGTGGGATACACATGACATAGATACTACCACCTCGAGGCATCGAGTTAGCAGCATGGTGCCACCTACCCCAGACCAAGACACTTGTCAGACATGTGTCAACCATGCAAGAGTAGCTTCTGATTGCTAATAATACCCCCCATTGTAACGGATCATCGAAAAATAGGAGAGAAAAATAGAAGACTACACTAGAATAAGAATTAAATACTAGAACAAACCAAACACTTGTAAGGATTAACTGATAAAGTAATCAATAACATATGTTGGTTATTTCTTTAATCACATTTTGTTAGAAGTAGAGAAATTGCACAACTCTTTGTGCATCTTTCAATTATCGTACACCATGACGTTGTAATAAGAAAGGGAACAATCGTTAAATAGTTTCGCTGTGTGTGGGAAGACCGAACAAATTATCTGGTTCAGTTGGTTGTGGAAAAACGGTTCAACAAATAAGATAGCCACTCTTTATAAATCATCAAGCTAATCCAGTCAGCAAATACACTCAAGACTGTTCGTCCACAATTTGGCGCTAGAAGGAGGGGCAAAATAAATGGCAAATGAATCCACATCCTCATACACCTCGTCAAGACATGCGCTCTGAAGGCGCAATAGGAGAACCTCCCCCGAGGTTTCCTCGATGAGGCGACCATCTCATGGTCGTGGAGAAAACAGTCCACCACCAATAGTAAATGGAGGTGGATTTGCTTCGCGAGATAACCAATATAACTCAACAATTGGCCCAGTTGCAGAAGAGAAGGACGATCCCGATGGATGAACCCTCTCAGGCCCACAGAGATGGCATGTCTCCCCAGAGGTCACGAGGAAGACCGTTGGAACGCCTACAACCAGACACAATAGACTGGGATCAGAAGAAAAAGGGAATTTATCGATCCCCAACATCATTGGCCGACAAGGACAAGCAACGGCTGTAGAGTCCCCTCGGCGCAGCCCCGGAGGGTGCACATAATGATCAACCGCGGAAGAGAAACATGGAGAGAGAACCAGTGCCCCCAAAGAAGGCCGCAATTGTAGCAGAGTCTCGATCCCCACAGAGGACCATATTTGATAGGTTGGAGGGCCATCCAGGTCGGAGACCGCAATGGCATATCTCTCTCCCTGAACATAATTCCAACGAACAACCCCTACAGGAGGAATGTTGGCAACAACGAGTATTGGGAGAGCGACCGTGGGAAAGACGTCGAAGCCAACATGAGCAAGATCAAGTGGAAATAGCTAGACTTAAAGATCGTTTGAGTAGGCTTGAAGAACGATCAGGTTTACCACCATCGCCAATGGAGGATAGTACAGCATATAGGTCAAATTCTCCGTTTATACCCTCTATACTGACAGCTAAGATACCAAATGATGTACGGCCGCCGAACATCACATCATACAATGGTTCTATCGATCCCTCGACCTACCTGAATACGTACCTATCCTGTATGGAAATGCTGTCACCAATCGACGCAACCCTATGTCGAGTATTCCCGGCCACTTTTGGGGATAGAACGTAGCTCTAGTTCCGAGCACAGCCACCCCACTCAATAAAAGGTTGGAACCGCTTGGCCGATTTTTTTAAGGCCAATTTTATGAGCTTTAAGATACACACAACGCTGAAGGAATGGCTGACAACTATCGTCCAAGGGAAAGACAAACAACTAAGAAAATACTTGGAATGATTTAATAAACTACTATTAGAAATGGAGAAAATATTGGATGATGTTGTTTTAATCACGGCGATGCACGATCTCCGAATGGACACCCGCTTCTGGTGGACCGCCTAGATTGAGGGCCCGCGATCGTTCATTGGTCTCATGATTAAAGCGAACCAATACACAGGGGCAGAAGAAAATTTAGATATGCCCTCGAAAAAAGACGTTGCCCTTGGCAGGAAAAGGGTTGGAGGGCAGGACCTCGAGATGCAAAAATCTTCCGAGCTGTGGAAAACCAAGAACAAATGGATCTGTTCAAAGAAGTCCTAACTATTAGCCCGGAAGAAGTTTATATTCAAAAAAAGGGACAAGGTCTCCTGAAGGAGCCATGAAAAATTTAGGCCGATCCCTCAAAGTTGGATCGACGAAAATACTGCAAGTATCATGAATCAATCGATCATAAGACAAATGAATGCCGAGATTTAATGAATCAACTTTACACTTTTTATGAGGACGGGAAGTTAGACTGGTTTATCAGCCCAAAATTAGTAGTCCGTAACCAACAACTACGGGTGGCGGACCCACAACAGCTGAGACAGCCAATCGACCAAACTATACCTTCACAGCAGAATGCAGGTGAACCTGAAGAAAATCCCCCCGCGAAATACTTATGCTGGGGCGGATAAGCGATCACTTTGCGTGACAAAGTAAAGAGCGCGGAGGACACAAATTAGCATGGCCCAAAATAGCTACTAGAATGGACTACTGATGTACGACTTTCGGAGGGAGCACATATACCCAGATGAATATGAGAACCAAAGGAGTCTTAACAGAACACCGGCAGACGATCTCCAAGAGAAAGCCCAAGGGTCCTCCGATCCCCCTGGGGAGGCTACAGGACCTTTTTATTCCCGAAAATTTGGACCAGACATCGACACGATTGTGCGACAGGCACAACATGGGTACGATCGGGCAATTAACAATTCTTGCCAACAAATCAAGAAATTCATTTTTTTCCAACAAAGATGCGATCGGTCTTGTGTTACCCCATAATGATGCCTTAGTGATTGCTGTCAGAATAAATGGAACGTTGGTCCACCGGCCGATGGTGGATACGGGAAGTTATGGGAACGTATTGTTCCTGAGCACTTTTAAAAGGCTAGGGCAGCTTTAGTCCTACTTGGAACCCTGTCCCGAAGTTTAGGGGTTCCCATTCTGGCGAAGTCCGTCCTATTGGAAAGATAATGTTGTCCGTGAGGCTAGAAGAAAATGGGCGAGGGGTATCGCATAACATGGTCTTCAAGGTAGTGGATCAACCGTCAATTGTATGCTCGGGTGCTCATGTCTGATGGTGTACAAAGCGGCAGTATCTATCTACCATTACTGCCTTAATATCCAACTCCCGATAGAGAAATTACAGTAAGGGGGGATCAAGTAAATGCCCAGGAATGTACAAATAATATATAGCCATACGAGTTAAATATGGTAGACCGAGAGGCAATCATAGCAGAGCCTCACCCAGCACCTAACTTTCCCGGGCTAGGCAATCTAGAATGGGAACATATGGACCCGCGCAAGGCCCCGAAAAGGAAAAGAGTCGAACCTGCTGAAGAGTTGATGAGTGTACCGATCGATCCAGATCGTCTAGAAGTTGAGATTGTGATTGGCGCCAAACTCATGGAGCCCGAGCGAACACATTTGCTGGAGTTCCTTCAAAGGAATCTCGATGTGTTTGCTTGGTCATACGAAGATATGGTGGGTGTCGATCCGGAGGTAATCACCCATCGATTAAATGTAAATCTTATGGCACGACCGGTTAGGCAAAAACATCAGCGTTTTAGTCCTGAGAAGTACAATGCCCTCGAATGCGAGGTTCCGAAATTGCTGGCTAACGGTCCCATACAAGAGGTGTTCTATCCCGAGTGGATCGTGAACCCCGTTCTAGTTATCAAGCCAAATCTTACTTGGCGAATATGCATCAATTTCACAGATCTAAACAAAGCATGCCCAAAGGATAGCTTTCCCTTGCCTCATATTGACTAGCTAGTCAATGCGACCGCAGGACATGAACTGATGAGCTTTAGGGATGCTTTTTCAGGATACCACCAGATACCAATGCACTCGGACGATCAAGAGAACACCGCCTTCGTGACTAACCGAGGACTATTTTGCTGGACTAAAATGCCTTTCGGTCTAAAAACGTGGGCGCTACGTAGCTTGGTAAACAAAATGTTCTCCAAGCAAATCGAAAAAACTATAAAATTCTATGTTGACGACATGCTCATCAAAAGCCAACATCGAAGCGACCATGTGATACATTTAATGGATGCCTTTGCCATCCTACGACAGTTTCAAATGAAACTCAACCCGAAGAAATGTGCCTTTGGCGTCGCCTCTAAAAACTTTTTAGGATTCATGGTTAATGAACAGGGGAACGAAGCTAATCCCCAGAAGATCCAAGCTATTTTATTGCAACCGCCCCAAAAGATTAAAGACGTCCAGTCCTTAGCAGACAAGGTGGCGGCCCTTAGCAGGCTCATCTCTAAATCATCCGACAGATGAAAACCCTTCTTCTGAGCCATAAAAAAGGGTAAAATGTTCGAGTGGGACGATCAATATGTTATAGCTTTGGAAAAATTGAAAGACTTTCTCCTGACACCACCACTCTTGTCTAAAGTTGTTGACGGAAAAAAGCTCTACTTGTATCTAGTTGTAGCGAATTAGACAGTTAGTGTGGTGCTCGTCCAGATTCAAGAGGGACAGTAGTATCCCGTGTATTATGTACGTCAGGCTCTACACGATGCCGAAGTTCGTTATACGGCGGTGGAAAATTAGCATATGCATTGGTGATAGATGCTCGTAAGCTGCAACCATACTTTTACGAGCATACCATCGAGGTCCTCACTAATCACTCACTACGGCAAATTCTGCAAAGGCCAGACGCCGCAGGAAGGTTTCTGAAATGTGCTGTGAAGCTGGGATAATTATATATAACATACGCCCACGCAAGACAATCAAAGGACAATCTCTAGCTGATTTTATCTTGAAGTTTACCCCTCTGGTGGAACTACGAACATCTGTAGACGCCCCTTGGGAAGTCCATGTCGATGGATCCTCGACCGCTCAACACGCTGGACCCGGGATTGTACTCTTGATCCCCGAAAAATAATATTTAAGCTCGATAGTATGATTGAACTTCAAACCAACCAATAATGAAGCAACGTACGAAGCAATTCTCCTTGGGCTAACGACCGCCAACTCGCTAGGCCTCAATAAAATCAAGCTCTACAATGACTCTCAGCTGGTAATTCACCAAATAAACGATGACTATGAAGCCAAAGAAGACAAAATGGCTAAGTATCTGAAAATGGTCAGAGAGAAGGCCAAGGAGTTTGAGACGGTCGAATTCCAACAGATCCCAAGGACTAGAAATGTGCAGTCTAACGCACTAGCTCGACTGGCAACATCCGAGGGCGTAGAGAACCTAATGGCAGTAGTATCCGTACATGCAGAAGTTTCATTCATTCAACAGGAAGATCTAATGCAGGTCGATCTGACCCAAGACGGATGGATGACACCGATAGAGCATTATTTAAAGACCGGCGAACTCCCTCAAAATTCCCTGGAGGCCCACCAACTTTGAATGCATTCGACACATTATACTTTGATTGAAGGGGTCCTTTACAAAAGAGGATATGCAATACCATTATTAAAATGCATTGGGTAGTCCGAACAAAAGTATGTCATGCTCGAGGTTCACGAAAGAGTGTGTGGAAATGACACAGGGGGCAGGCCCTCGTATAAAAGATTCAAAGACAAGGTCATTTTTTGCCATCACTAAGAAATGATGCTATTCAATATGCAAGATCGTGCTCCAAGTGCCAGAAACACATGCCCTTCATTCGACTCCGGTCAGAAGTAATAACTTCGGTCCAGAGCCCATGACCATTCGCGAAATAGGGAATTAACCTCATAGGACCCTTCCCAAAGGCAAAGATAGGATATATTCAAGCCATAGTAGCGGTTGATTACTTCACCAAGTGGGCAAAGGCTGAACCACTAATCGGGAATACCCACAAGAAGGTATAGGACTTCATTTGGAAAAACATCATCTCTCGATTTGGGGTCCGAACTTCGTTCATCACAGATAACGGCAACCAATTTGACAACCAGCAGTTTAAAGACTTTTATGTCGGACTCAACATCAAGGCTCACTTGGCCACCCCCTACCATCCGCAGTCAAACGGTCAAGTGGAAGCGGTAAACAAGGTCCTCAAACACACATTAAAACCCCCCTTGATAGAGAAAAAGAGATATTGGGCAGAAGAACTGCCGGGCATTCTATGGTCGTCCACTGGAGAGACCCCATTCAACTTAGTATATGGAGTTGAAGCGGTCATACCGGTGGAAATAGGGTCGCCCACTCTGAGGGTCGCCCAATTTGATGACCGCACCAACGATGAAAAACTACGGGTACAATTAGATCTCCTTGAAGAACGACGATTGGAGGCAGAGGAACGCAATATTACCTATAAACGATGCTTGGAAAGATATCATAACAAACAAGTTAAAATTCAAAAATTCCAAGTAAATGGCCTCGTGATGTGGAAAGGCCTGCCTCCCGCTCAAATAGGTGTCTTTGGACCAAACTGGGAAAGACCATACAAGGTGAGCTGATACATCGCTAATGGAGTGTATGAACTGGAGGATCCCAATGGCAAAAAACTACCTCATCCTTGGAATGCATTATACCTAAAGAAGAATTATCAATAAGGTTGTTTATGTAAATATTTTGTATAGGACAAACGCACATTTGTGAATAAATATTTCTTTCCCTTCAAATTATCTTACATATTCAATATCGAACGATGGTAAAAAAGCCTCGTAGAGAAACGAGCACCATCAGACTTGTCTATTGACAAGTACGAAAAGTCTGGTCAAAGAACGAGTAGAAAAGCTAAAAAATGAAAGAGCACGTTCAGACTTGTCTATTGGCAATCACGAAAAGTCTTGCCAAAGAACGAGCAAGAAAAGTCCCATGAACAAGCGGGCATAAAAGTCTCGTTTATAAAAATAAGCACGATTCAAAGTGAATAAACACTCATAACTACAACAATTTCACAAAAGCCTTTAAAACAGTTAAGTATAAAGATTGAAACTCAATCAGATGGATAAAATGAAAGCTTCATTAATAAAAGTTTCCTTACAAAACGATCCCTTAAAACAAAGATGCATTTTCAGATAAATTAAGAGAGCGGTGCAGGAGCATCAGATGTTGAAGGTGGAACTAGCCCCTCAAGTTCTTCAGCCGTAGGTGGACCACCGAATATGACCCAGTCATCATCATCCAACTCTTCACGGTGAGGGTTGCTCTCAAGGAAGCGGGCTAAGTCTCTCCTAAAGAAAGAGACATCCATTCCGCACTTGAACATCGCATTGGCCGCTTCAAAATAAGTCTGGATATAACCAGAGTTAGCCCAGGCTTGTCCTTCTCCTTTAGCGTAAGCATCAACCGTGCTTTGGATAACCCTTTCTCTCATCAATCGCTCCGCCGATCGGGCTTCCTCGATCCTACGAGCCAACTCCAACTCTTTATTCCTCAAGGTTTCTTGCATTTCAACCTTGGCAGCAGCTGCTGCACAATCACGGTCCTTCTCTTTCTCGGTCTCCTTCAACAACCCTTTTATTCAGACCACCTCAGCCTCCGCAGCTACCCGCTTGTCTCGCTCAGCATCGAACAATTCTTGAGCCTTAGACACAACAGGGTTAACAGACGGATTTCTGGAAGTTTCCCCTTGCACCGACATCAGCAGATTAAGGGATCGTCCCAAGTGCACCACAACTACCTCCATTTTCTCTTCAAAAGAGAGCATTTTTTTAGTATCGGCAAGCCCAATCGTTCAGATCTTTGCTGGAACCTTCATAGCTGACCGCATATAGGGCGGCATAACTTCGACGCTGGAGCGATCAGGTGAATGCGAGCGTTGAAAGTTCTTCCAAAAAGCTGGAGGGTGGTTCTCACTAATAGTGGCTCGTTTTTCCAGCGCCACAACTTTCTTGGAGTCCCATCCTAAGAAAGATTGATCCGGGCAAAGAGTGATGATGTTGGGATGTGTAGGGGCAGCAGACCGAGACCGCTTGGAAGAAAGAGCAGTCGGTGCAGCGGAGGACGACCTATTCTTTGAGAGGCCTTCGGAGCAGACGGCGAAGAGGTCTTTTCAACAACAGGCGGAGCAGCAGAAGGACCAACAGATGTTGGAATAGGAACATGACCTTCTTGCGGAGGAGTCCCAAGACCGGTGGAGGCTTGAGACTTCCTCCACTCCTTCAGTTTTGGCTTCCAGTAATTCTTTTTTAACACCGTTAGCTCGGCCCAAGGTTTAGGAAGTATCGGCTCCCCCATCTGAGCCTGTACAAAACGACCACCAGCGGTGATCTAACAGATCAGAGCAACGTCCAAAGGGGCTTCCTGCCCAAACCTTCCAGTTGGAGATTGTTCATGAGCCATGGTGGACGAAAAAAATGAAATTCTACAACAACAAAGTCAAAATTAAAAAAAAAAAAAAATATGTAGTGAATATGTAAAAAGGAACCTGTCCCCATAAAGCATACCTAAATCAGGTGGTAAGGTATGATGAGGAACAATCAAAAGCCCGAGATCACGAAGCTTATTCTTCGTGATGTATTTCCTGACGTCGTATGGTTTGTTCCTATTATCTTGACAAAGCTTTTTAACTTGATCCTTAAATTCCTTTGACAACACCACTGAGCTACTTCGATCTGCAAAGCAAATGGGGAGGGTAAGATCGGCAAACTTTTGAAAATATTGTTAGTGATTTCAACTCCTAAACACACAGCTAAACTGAATCTGGAAATCGCACAAAGATCAATCTGAAAACACACACTTCTTTCGGCCAAAGTTATGACCGAACACGTCTTGCGCAGAACAGGAAATATAAATGAATCACACACAAGTTTTACGTGGTTCGTTCAAGATGAACTGCATCCACGGAGGCAAGGCACACCTCAATCCACTAAGAAATCCAATCAATTACAGAGAATACACTCAGAAACCAAAAATGCCCAATTCTGGAACAAATTAGGGCAGAAACCGTTCCCTCTCAAAATACTCTCTCTAATCTAAGAAACTGGAAAATTGCTCGACGTAGTGTTGTCCTCCTTGATGAGAGCTTTACAATGATATAAGAATTGAAGCTCGAATGTAACCGTACAAAAGTTCTAACTGAATCAAGTTGAGCTCAGCTACTGGACAAAAGTGACGGTTTTCTTCGTCACAAATCCTGAACTAACTCGTCACAATCAGCGGTTATTCACAACTGCCACGAACCCGACTCATCCTGACCAGCTTTGCTTCTTGATGCTCAAACCCGGTCCAAACCTCAGGTTCTTCACCTCTTGAACCCGGTTCCACATTCCCAACACACCATATTACCAAGTATAGCTCACTTGATGAGATTGAACACTACCTCACAGATATAAAACAGAATAACATACCATGACAAACAACATAATCAGTAGAAATCAGAATGCTATCAAGAGGACTTCCTTGATCTTCAGGGGCCAGCGACATCCAATCCTCTCCAACATAAAACCATTTCTCCTTCCATCCCAGGACCGAATCCCTCAAACCACCGATCAACTTCCAACCCCTTCAAGGAGTAACATAATACCACCCCGGAAAAGATCGGTCGCGCTCCACCAATGTATATAAATATCCGAATTCTTCAGGGGTTAGAGCTAGAAAATCTTTTCACCGGAATAGAATAATAGTGGCACAGATCACATGCCAACTATTTGCGACCAATTGGGAAGGAGCTACTCCCCAATATTGCAGACATGCATAATGATGGGCGGAAGTGGAAACCAAACACCTCCTTTAAGAGACCACATTGTGACCACCACATAATCGTTGGGTGGACGATCAGCCCTTTCTATTGCATCTGGAATATGGAAACGAATGTTCCCCAAGAGGTCCACTTTGTTAGCAGCATCAAAGAGTTCATCTGCAGTCACCGAACTGGGAAATTGGGCTGCACCAAAATCCGACTCTTCATCTACAGTCCTCATCGGTGGCCGAGGTGTCGAGTCAAACTCAAAATCAGGTATTGGGATCCCCTCATCAACTGCAAGATCTTTAGCATATCTCCAGAAAGGAGGCCCAGCCATCAATGCACTAAGGTTGATCCCCCGGTCGGCCACACTACCATCCCAGGGACCGAAAAGACGCGAAGAAGATCCGATAGCTTGATCAACAGAAGCATTTAAACCCAAGTCCCTCTCTAAGTCGATAGTAAAAGCTTCTGCTTCCTTTTCGTTTATGGGGACTGTCGATGGTGTTTCAAGAAGTTGATTTGCGCGGCAAAACACATCAGCATCGTCCCCTCTGAAGACCGCTTTAATGGTTTCGACCGCATAACCAGACTCTCTCAAATCCCTTATTAATTTCTTCTGACTCACAGATGCTCCTTCTCCTAGATCGATAGTGTCGGAAGAGCTTTGAATTTTAGGACTTTCTGAATCCAAGCCACGCTAAACATCGGGCTCCACGAAGGCGCTCATAAATTCCCTACCGCTAGCAGTCATTGACGAGGAAGAAGAACGAAAACTCAACAAACCATATAAAGAAGATGCCACAGATATGAAAACAGAATAAAGATTACCTGAAAGGATTATCACTACGAACGATCTCCAGCATTCAAGCTTGATCAACCGAAAGTACCATAAAAGAAATTTCTGAAAGTGAAAAGTAAAAAATGAGCCTTAATTTCGACTTTTATAGTGAAGGGAAATCCTCATAATGAACCGCCATGATTAGAGAAGTTGAACGACCACGATGCAACCACAAATTAGAACAGTGACGAGATGACAGGTGTCCTCGTGTGTTACCCACGCACGTATGCGAAACGACGCAGCCTCAATATAAGACACCTGTCCATCCACGTCACACGAGTCGAGCCCACCTAAGAGCATGCGATCGATGTGGTGTCACGAAATCCCCCGAACAAGACATTTGAATTTTCAAATGCAACACCTTCTCCCGCAAAAGAAAAAAAAAAGGAAAAAAGGACAGGGAAGTTCTTCGAACGACTCATGAGTTTGAAGACCATCGCGTACTCTGCTCTCCCAACTCAGGGGGGCCACTTGTGGACACTATTCATATGATCCAGGGAAGATGCTTTAATAAGATTAGTTTAATGAACACCCGACTAGACTGCGACGCGTCTAGACCGCTCTGGGCTCACGACCGTCATACATCCCAGACCGCGACGACTCCAGAACGATCCCAGTTTCATCACTGTTCGCTTTGACCGTTCGTCACTTTCGTCCACAGCAAATAGCCCGGCCGTCGATTGCGATAATCATTATGCCGCGAGTTACACACATAAAAATAAGGTTGTGGCAGCTCAACAAAGAGGCGCCACGTGGGATACACGCAGATACTGCCACCTCGAGGCATCGTGTCAGTGGCATGGTGCCCCCTAGCTCAAACCAACACGTGTCAACCATGCAAAGCTTCAGATTGCTATAAACCATTCTCCCATTGTAACGGATCATCGAAAAATAGGAGAGAAAAACAGAAGACTACACTACACGCAGAATTCAATACTAGAACAAACCAAACACTTGTAAGGATTAACTGATAAAGTAATCAATAACATATGTTGGTTTTTTCTTCAATTACATTCTGTTAAAAGTAGAGAAATTGCACAACTCTTTGTGCATCTTTAAATTATCGTACACCGTAACCTTGTAATAAGAAAGGGAACGATCATCACATGGTTCCACTGTGTGTGGGAAGACCGAATTAGTTATCCGGTTCAGTTGGTTGTGGAAAAACGGTTCAACAAATAAGACAATCACTCTTTATAAATCATCAAGCTAATCCGGTCAGCAAATACATTCAAGCAATTATCATAATATTTGTTTTGGATTGCACCCAATAAATTAAGAAGATCAAATTTTAATAAATACAGATCTATATTTTTTCGATCAATATGAACCCTCTCCAATTTTAAGCAAAAATATAAATTTGATAAGTGGGTATTAGATACTATACTCTCCGCAACTCCACCGAGACACACGGGCCCTACCTTCAGTGCGTGTTCTCTAATATTGGTCTGTTATATAGCTGCTGTCTCTCATATGTAAATTGAACTACACATATAATTAATATGGATCCCTATAAAGCTCCTCCGCCGGAGATCAACATACACAATCTACAGGCCCTCAAGGTACTCGGCAAAGGCGCTTCCGGCACAGTATTCCTTGTCCGTAACAACTCATTAGATTCAGACCAATCCTTCTTTGCCCTCAAGGTGGTCGACAAATCCTCCTTCCACCACCACCGTAGAGTCCGCCATGAAATCTCCGTCCTCCGCCGTCTCAGTTGCGGCCATCCGTTTCTGCCCCACCTGATTGGTTCCTCAGAAGATGATGAATTCATTTGGTGGGGCATCCCCTTCTGCCCCGGCGGAGACCTCAACGTCCTCCGACACCGCCAAAACGACCGGATTTTCTCCCCCGCCGTCATCCGCTTCTACTTGGCCGAAATCATCTGCGCTCTCCAACACCTTCACCAACAAGGCATCGTGTACAGAGACCTCAAGCCTGAAAACATTCTAGTGCAGCAGTCTGGTCACGTGACGCTCACAGATTTCGACTTGTCACGTGACCTTAGAAACTTCTACTCCTCCGATCCTGAATCTGAGAAGGTGAAGAAGGCGAAGAAAGCAAAAAGCGCTCGTGTTTCGCCCGTAAGCCGGAGAAATCCTAACGAAGAGCGTTCAAATTCATTCGTTGGAACAGAGGAATACGTGGCGCCGGAGGTTATAAGAGGTGACGGTCATGAATTCGCCGTCGACTGGTGGGCCCTAGGAGTGCTTTCCTACGAAATGCTATACGGGGCTACTCCCTTCAAGGGGAGGAATCGCAAGGACACCTACCGGAAAATACTGTTAGCGCAGCCTCACTTCATTGGCAAACCCAACGATTTGACGGATTTGATCGGAAAGTTGTTGGAAAAGGATCCCACGCGCCGCCTAGGGTATCGGAGGGGTGCAACCGAGATAAAGGAGCACAAGTTCTTTTGCGGACTGAGGTGGGAATTACTGACGGACGTTTTGCGGCCGCCATTTTTGCCATCAAGGGACGACATGGATGGCGGTGGTTTCGACATAAAGGAGTATTTTCGGAAGCTGAAGCTCCCGCCGCCGTCTCTGGATGACATGTCACTAACGGAGTTCTAAGCAATGGATCGATGGACGTGTAAAGTTTTTTTTGTTTCTTCAAAACTAATTACAAGCTAGTACTGTAGTAGTAGTAGCAAATAGACGCTAATCATGGAAGGAATCGGTATACTTTTAATAAAATACCTTAATTCAAATCATCATATCATCACCAGTTTTATTATTACTCATTTTTTACATATCTTGTGAATGAGGATTCTTTACATTATATTAGTCTCGTCTTCCATTTACAAGCTTCATCGGTATGGTCTCTCGAAGACAAGAAAATTTCCTCATTCCAATTTTTATAAAACCAAATTACTGGATAAAATCTTTATTATTCTTTGGTAGGATGTTGCAATTAAAATAGTATATTATAAAGTTGTGATCATCCAATACAATAGAATAGAATAGATTCATGTGGCCCTGTCTGTATTACTTCTGTTTTAAATTCTAATACTGAAAAGTGGTGAGTGTCCACTTTTGTTTTTCTTCACTTGCTCAAAAGGTGTGCCTACCTTCATTATAGCACTACACAAGTGTCTACGGACTCAACTTTCAGAAAATTCAATATTTCATCTGAGAATTTTATATTTTATTGCAGGTACATAATTTCCAATTTTTCAATTTATTCTATTGTTCTGGCTTATTATTTATTGGAAAAATTAATAAAAATGTCCGTAAGTTTATCCTAATTAAGAAAATATCTTTTAAGTTTGACACTTTTTAAAAATATCTTCTAACTTACAAAAAATTTATAAAAATGTCCGTGACAGGCTACTGCAGGTTACCCATCAGGTCATCCATGAGCTAACTATTTTTTGCTTATGTGGCACTTAATTTTTTGACTTATTTTGTGTTTTTCCTGCTTAGTCACTTATTAGGATGGTAAGAAATTAAAAAAATATATATATATATAAAATATAAATTAATATAGTATTAAAATTTAGATATAAATGATAATTAAATTTATATAATATTAAAAATTTCATAGTTTTAAATTCTAATTTGAGAAATTATATTTATATATCTTTAATATATTATTTTTGAATTAATCTAGATTGTAAAATATATAAAATATTCAAAATAAATTATAGAATGATTTATAAACAAAAATATATATAGATATATGATTACTAAAATTTTTAGTATTAAATTAATTTTTTTAATTTTATCTATAAAATCAGTATAATTATTTTAGTAATTCTTAAAGTAACTTAAACATTTTTAAAAGTAATTTATAAATGTAAAATTAACTTTTGGAAGAGTTTTAAATCTTAAATTATTTAATATATCTAAAAATAAATTATAGAATGATTTATAAATGCAGTAAAATTATATATCTAAAAATTATCTTAAAATCTAAAAATCTAAAAATTATCTTAAATTATAAAAATCTAAAGATAATTTTTAGATATATAAAATAATTTAAGATTAAAGACTCTTCTAAAAATTAATTTTACTTTTATAAATTACTTTTAAAAAATTTCAAGTTACTTTAAGATTTACTAAAATAAGTTTACTGATTTTATAGATAAAATTAAAAGTTTAATTTAATATTAAAGATTTTAGTAATCATATATCTATATATATTTTTGTTTTTAAATCATTCTATAATTTATTTTGAATATTTTATATATTTTACAATCTAGATTAATTCAAAATAATATATTAAAGATTTATTAAAATATTCTCAGATTAGAATTTAAACTATGAATTTTTAAATAATATATAAATTTAATTATCATTTATATCTAAATTTTAATATTATATCAATTTATATATATACACATATTTTAATTTCTTTATCATCCTAATAAGTGACTAAGCAGGAAAAACACAAAAAAAGTAAAAAAATTTAGTGCCACATAAGCAAAAACAACCAGCTCAGTGATGACTTGGTGGGTAACCTGCAGTAGCTGGTCAAGGGGCATTTTTATCAATTTTTTGTAAGTTAGAAGGCATTTTTAAAAAGTGTCAAACTTAAAGGATATTTTCTTAATTAGGGCAAACTTACGGGACATTTTTACCAATTTTCCCTTATTTATATTATTCTATTTACATATACAATATGCATTTATATTTGAAAAATAAAAACATAATATATATATATATATATGTGTGTGTGTGTGTGTACTTTGTTATAAAGTCTCCGTTTATCTCTGACTATACCCCGTCTAGACGCTAGACGATCCTTGGTTGTCTATGTTTTATCCTTGATCAACCATACTTAGACCCCAATTAGGGGTTAGGGTTAGACTCTAGTCTAACGTCCCACTAGGCGACTAGCGCCTTTTAGAACATTGTATGTATATGTACATATATCTTGTTGTCGAAAATGTCACATAATTACTTATAAGAAACTCATTTTTTGTTGAAGGAAAACATGAAAGTAAGAAAGAAAACAAGAGAGGAGAGGCGCAGAATAATTAGATTTTTTTTTTCATTCGCCAAATATCTCTATATATAGGGTGTCAAATATAAGGGTACTACAGATACATTAATATTTAGTGAATACCTAAATTGCCTTCATCCGCTACTTTTGACAAAGGTACACTAATTGTGTTTTTCCTTCAATGCTCCCCCTTGTGCCAAGTCAAAGGGTGAATGGTGCATACATTATTGCCTCGTTCAAAACCTTGCCAAGTAACAAAACTCAGTGAAAAAAAATAAACCTTGGTTGAAGGGAAAATGAGTGCAACACACCTATGTTGAGACTCCCCCTGAAGTCTACACATCGCTCCTGATACATACATCTATCAGGAGAGTTTTGAAAGTCCCCGCATCCTCGATTTTACATAACTCATCAGGAAAGTTTATGGTTGCTGGTTATAGACAAACTGTGTGATGTATGCTTCGTATAATCATCTCTTATGTAGCATAATTGTATTTTCTTGTTGCAAACTGAATTGTCTTCATAAATTCAGGTAGGTCTTCTGTGGTAGGACTCAAGCCACCATTCTCTTATATATGTATGATGATGATCTTTAACCATAGTATTCAAGAACTCCTTCATGTAGGACAACCATCTTTGCTTGACTCGGTGAGGTAGATAATGAGTTGTGCTTGGTGGATCTTCAAGATTTCATTGTAATCCTCGTGGTAATACATAACCAGTTTATTATTGACCTTTACATGGGCCCATATAAGGTCACCAACATTAACAAGAACAATCGCGTTTTCAGAGTAGGGGGTAGCTTCAACATTTCTTTAGGAGTTACATATTCTTTTGTAATCCTTTTATTTCTTTATATGAAAGCATTTGACACTTTCCGTTAAAGATATTACAATTTCATTTATAGTCTCTCATGTCTCTAATGTAGGAAGAACAAATTCATGTCAATGGTTTCTTTTAGATGTCAAAATACTTTTTGATATCATTCCACTGATATTGCGTTGTCATGAGTAAAATATAACTAACAAATTCTTTGAGAAAATAATATTTTGGTTGAGTGCATCGCGCTTTGTACAATAATACGTGCATTTCAACTAAGTAGGAAATTTCATCTCCCAATAACTCTTTTGTCATTTCCTTTAGACTCAAATAGATCTTTCCTTATATCCAACCAATCATAAGAGTGCTAAGGGATTACACTTTATTCACGTCAAATTGCCTGATAATCTTTTGGATATATGTAAATTGAGAATTTAATATTCAACAAACTCGGTCTTCTAGTTCAAGACATTGACAATATCGAGTTTTCCCATGATCCTTTATCTCAATTCAAATTCAAATACTTAACGATTTCTTTAATTTCTTTAAGAATACCTATTATGTCCATAACATCGACATATATTATTATAGTTGAAAATTCGGAACTTGTTTCCTGCACAAATACAAAGTTAATTGTTATTTTCCTTCTCAATCAAGTAGTTACTCAGACGAATATATATGATCTTGTCACTTTAGCAATTTTGGCAAATGCATCGGCAATCAAAATTTTCATACTTTGAAGATCGATAATTCATTATACTTCATTGTTACATTATGAAGTGTGGGGATATTAATAAGACATACTGGGAAACACTTCATGTCGTTCCCTTAGATTTTTTTTTTTTCTTTTTATCTCCCCCTAACCACGGGAAGACTGTCTCATTAAAGTGACAATTCGCCAAATTCACGGTAAATAGATCTCGCCTATCAAAGGTTTCAAATAGCGGGTTATAGTTGAGAATTCATATCCAACATAAATACTTAATCGTCTTTAAAGACCCATTTTAATGCATAGTAGGGCGCAATAGGCATATATACTACGTAACCAAATATGCATAAATGTAAGAATATCAAGATAAATCCAGTTACCAACTGGTACGCATAAATTGTAGATTAGCAGTGGGCCTGAGACAAATAAAGTAAAGTTGCAGTAATATTGCATAACCTCATGTATGATAGGCACTTTAGTGCGCATTTCCAATGCCTAATCCTCCATCTATATTCTTTTGATAATGGCTTATGTGAAACCATTTTTGTGTATGCACATGGGTTAAATGATTCTCTACATTGATCCTGATTGATATGCAATAATCATCAAACCCTTGTGATGGAAACTTTCTAGTGTTAACAAGTTTTACAGAATTTATGGAGTGAGGGTGGTGAGCCATTATACAATCTTAATTTTCTAGGAGTTTTTCAAATACAACATTTATTGTAGACAATAATATGATAATCATTTAGCGTGTCAAAGCATTTACCAAAATCATACACTTTAATGGCCCACTTTCTAGTTTGATAGGTCCACATATATTATATTGTGTTCTTTCGGAAGAATGAAATGCCTTGCTTATATATTTGGCATAGGAAGGTCTCGATCCTACCTTTTGCTAAATAATAGACTTGGCAGAATGAATGATGTTTCTTTAAAATAATTAATGAGGTAGAGTGAGATGTTGCTTGTGCTTCTAGTACTTCAGAAAATACTAACTATGTTATAATAGAATTAGCACTAATACTGTACATTGTATCAAAAAATTTCGTTGAGTGTATAACGAGTACCTTTCTCATGTTGAGATTTGTGATAGAAGGAATATAAAGATTGAAAGGAAAGGAGTCAACCTAGTCCATACAGAAAAAGGTAATACAAAAATTCATTCATGAGGTCCATTACTCTCCTAACTAATGGAAAATATCACACATATCATATAAATATGGAATATTTGACCAATCAAACATTCTTGATTGATTGGTATGTGCATAATGGATTGCATCTAATATGGTAGTATGTCACTTATGGCAATGACATGGATTCCTTATTCTTATAAGTTATTTCTCCTGGTGACATACGGAACACAGTGAATACAGAATTCTCTCATGCCATATTTTTCTCTCTACATCTCTTTATTGGAGTATCGCCATGATTTCTTCAAGAGTCTAAGGTGTGTGCCATAAGTAGATGCTATGGTAGTATTCATCAAATTGAGGTGTTAGGAAATTTATGTTTAGTTTTGATGATGGCAAAACCTCCTGTAAGATAGTAAATAGTGCCCCCAGACGTTTTGTAAATCTTTGTAATAAATAGGGGTAGTTCTACTTAGGCAGAAGTCGCAACAAGCAAGCAATAAGATCATCAATGTTACTTGAAGCAAGAAGTCCGCTATCGCAGCAAGGAACAGAGACTGCAGTGAGCACGCAGCGCGGTTGCTTATGCCCATCCAGCATACAACATTGCTTGCAGTAAGGAAGGTATAACCAGCAAGCAAGTATGAGTCATGTCCACAATGTCAAAGTCAAAAGTTAGGGTATTCAAATTCAAAAATATAGCCAGTGGAGACAAGTTTCAAACCTTGTAATGACTATTCAATAGCGTGGGGACGCTTCGCCTGTCATATAGTAAAAGCAACACTGGACACTGATACCAAGTAGCAACCACTTTGACATGCTCCCTGCAAGAAAGGACAAATGGTTGTTTGTTGTACGAGAAGCATCAAATGTTAAAAAGATTATATATCTCTCTTCAACGAGAAGGAATCCCAACTGCTATAAGTAGAAGGAGATGGAGAACGAAGCAAAGGCTACGAAACAACGAAAACCTAAAAGTAATACTTTCGCATCAAACACTCAACATTCTTATTCAGAGCTTCAAAACATACACTCTAATAATCATACCAGTGTTTATGCAAAGGATACAAGATGATAACAAGCAGTAAACACGTAAGTAAAGATCCAAGTTGCAACAACTCTCAAGTCAAGCTAGCTCTCAAGCTCAAACACTCAACATTCTTATTCAGAGCTTCAAAACATACACTCTAATAATCATACGAGTGTTTATGCAAAGCATACAAGATGATAACAAGTAGTAAACACGTAAGTAAAGATCCAAGTTAGAGGTTTATTCACCCCCTCTAAATCTTTACCACTTATGACCAAAATGAGGCTTGTAGACGGCTATTCGAGATCCGGTATCAGTAAATTGACATCTTCTTCTGTTTCTACTGAAAGGTATACTTCGATTGTCATTTACAGGTTTATGTGTAAATACTTGCCTATATTATAATAGTGGTATCAAAGCAATTGTGGCTTGTTCTCGCCTAATTAGATTAGTTATATGCTCAACCTTGTTAAATATATACTTGGTGTTTAAGCATTAAAAACTTTACGCGATATATATGGATTCAATTCCTCGAAATTGATCATTGTAAAAAAAATGAAACCTAACTTTTTGTGTTTCGGATATACGACACTGGTATTGCTGAAATTAATGAGCCGAAATAAAATTTTCTCCTCATTTTCAGAGGAAAATTCTTACAATGGTCATAAGAAATTTTCTTTGATTAATTTACTTATTGTTTAAATGTTCACGTGGAGTACTAGTCCAAATTGGAGAAACCAATTCTCCTTATATAAGGCTATTAGCAGTTGGATCATTCCATTATGTCGTACATGCTTTAAATTCAAGGATATCATGGAATTATGTTATACGATATCCACATGAACAAGTATGTCAATTATATTTGTACACAAATTAAATACATATACATAGATAATGTATGTCCATGTTATATGAATTAATACTAGGCGCATTATTAATATGGCCTGCGTAGGTTCACATATATGTATATTTATGTGATGATTTTAACACATATATGATATTTTTTTATGTTTTGTAGTGATAATGAAATAAATTATAGGTGTTGATGTTTTTTTGTGGATGCTCATGTTTATGTGTGTCCATGTATATAAATTATTTAAGAGACAATATATGGAAATGACGGTGACATAAAGTACCAATATTGTTTATTAGATTGTTGTAGTAGGTTCATGAAAAGTGTAATTTTCTTTAATTAGGACCTGTGTATTAGAGGGGCCGATTTCTGGGTCATGTAAATGTTCTTTCCGCTACTTCTTTTTATCACCATCATAGGCTAAAAATTGTCACGACATGAGCACCAAATGTCACCCCTATATTATGCATGCTTATTATATGGACAATATCTAGATCATTTAATTTTTTATTATCTTCTTCAATTGAGTGAGAGATGGTTATGAGCCAATATGACAAATTTTTTCAACTGCATTCACTTTTGAGAAGTAATAAACATTTATTTGGACCCAAATAAAAATCTAAATGGGACCGATATCTAACATATTGTGCATAAACATAGAGATAGATGCACAAGTGACATATCCTGATCTTTAGTTTTAGTTTTAGTTTTTGCTGCATCATAGGAATGTCCTGGTCACCATCTCACCACCACTATGACCATGCCCATTGAGCCAGAAAATGGACAGAATGCCCAATATGGCAGCGATATGGACGCACACAATAAATGGGTGAATCAAGATTATTATGTACGATATAATATGTTGAGTTGCATGCAGGATTATCTAATTAGGAAGTTCGAGACGTACCTACAGCAAAAGAGTTATAGAAAGGCTTAAAGGTCACATAAGACAGTACCTCGGCAATGAGACTAAGGGCTATTACCCTAAAGTTTAAATAGTACATACTTGGCCCAAAGCACACTATGAGCCAACATCTTGATGTCATTAAAGACATGATTCGAGAGCTCCAAAATGCTAGAAATGAATTCACTGATTAACAACAAGTTTTGGCGGTCCTAAGGTCACTACTTGAGTAGACTTGAGATGTTAAGATTGTGCTCACACACAACGAGTAAATTCAGACCTTTGACAGCATTGCCAATCATCTCAGATTTGAGGCTGACCGTCGAGAGGCGAAACGAGCACAGGTCCACAAGGTGAGAAAGATACAAAGCGTCACCGTGAAAAAAGAGCGGAAATAAGAAAAATAATTCCCATAACTATTGCAAGACTAGTCATTTTGCTAGTACTTTTAATGAGCCAAATAAGGTTAGACCCACTCCTAGTTCTTCTGATTCATTTGTTTGCTCACATATATTTGTTGCTAATTATTTCCATGGTTGGATTGTAGACAAGGGAGCAACCAAACATGTGATAAGAGATAGAGCAGGATTCGTAGATCTCCACCGTGATGTGCTTTATGCGCCTAGTATTTGATGTGATCTACCTTCAGTTCAACACCTTGAGGGTCATGGTTTTTCCGAACTGTTTGATTTGACTACGTTGTCTTTTTATCTTGGAAATAACCTTTATAGCATGGGCCATATAAATAATGAATTTTCATGCTAGAATTATTGTTTTCTTCACATGTTGATGTCGTTTACGATTCTGTTAAATGATATGCAAGGTTAGGACATATAGGGAAAAAAATCATGACTAGGTTAGCTCGAGAAGGTCTTTTAGGTAATACACCCATGGGATACTTCAATTTAAGTTCCTTTTCCTTGAACTATTTGTTTTTTAATTGATTAGGAATGTAATTTTGATTTTTATTGCATTGTTACATATAGATTGCCATTTTAGATTTATTTTATTATTTTGCACGTTTAATTTTTCATTGGATAGGCTAGTCAAAAGAGGTGTGAAGCTAGTACCTCCACCGACATAATAAAAGGATCATGGTGATGAGCTCCTGATGAGCCTAATTTTAATAAAAATAGAAAATATAACATGGTTTGACATAGACGACATAGGAATACAAAATTTAATCTAGTTCTTTAGGTATGAATAAAAAAAGTGTGAGAATTTGAACTCCAAGTTTTGGAGTATCATTTGTTTTTCTTGCGTGTGTTTCATTGGTCATAGCATATTGTATCTTTATAACTTGTCTAGAGTCTGTCTGGATTTGTCTTCTGTATAAGCTTGGAAAATGATTTTAGGCATTCTTTGTAAAAAAAATTCTAGCTTACTTTAGCCAAATTTCCTTTACACACACACAAAAAAAATAACAATAATAATAATAAAATAAATCCTTAGTATCCAATTTTGAGCCTTAACTTTTCTTGATAGCTTTAGTTTAAGCTCATAACCAATTTTAGCCTTTTTTTTTCTCTAATACTTGGAATATTTGAGTAGAGCAGAGAGGAAAATAAGAATGAGCGAGTTGGGTGATTAAGAGAAGAATAATGGGTGGAAAAAAGATGTTGTATTATACTATTAGTTTTGAAAGGTTAGAATTGGAAGTTAGACGGTTTTTTGTTGCCTTAAAAAACACACGAATTTTTTGTGTAGGTAGGGGTATAAAACAGTATACTTATGCCCCCTATATTGTAATTTCCATACAAAAGAGAGTATATATATATATATATATATATATATATATATATATATATATATATATAAGGTAATCAAGGGTGTCTAACAAAGGACAGTCTTATAGAAAGGTCGTTTGCAAGAACTTGCTAAACTAATAGTCCTATTGTTGGGTGGTGTAGTACCAAATGGGTGAAGAACGCTATTCTTGAATTGGCTTTACTGAGAAATTAAAAAAGAGACAGAAAACTGATTTGAAGGATAGTTGAGAGTAATTAACTCAATTAATCCAAGAACAGTCTTTATCCAAATTTTATTCCACCTTCATCAAAGAACCTACATTACAAAAAAATAAAAAAATAATAAAGACCTTCTTTTTTATCCCAAGCTATATACATTTACGTGCGATGAAGGATTAGACGATATACAAGCATATGGTAGGTCTTATGCATGATACAGCTTCGTTAAGTGAAATTGTCCTTTATTAGACCTTGAGCAATGAATGACACACATACCTCGTGAGGATCAATTGTTTAAAGGGGCTTAACTTTTAAGAGTAGTTGAAATGTGTTTGTCACTATATGTCCATAATAATGTGTTGTACATAGTTTGCGAAAATAATAAGGCCTGAAGCATTAAAAGTGTTTCCATTGATCCCTAATAAACGTCATCTGCTCTAGTTTTCATTGTTTTCTTTTTAGTTGTTCGGGATGCACAACTAGTAAGTTTGGGGGATTAATGATCACTCCATATTTACGTCATTTTTAGGCACATATTTATAGCTAAATTGGTGCATTATTGTATAAATTAGTACTTTTGGCCCATGTTTTCATATGTTTGGTGGATTTCACTTGTTTGTCGATTTTGTAGTGTTCTCAGAACAAAACAACGTATTTTTAAAGTTAATGGTGATTTCACAACTCCAAACAGATAAAGAAGACTTGGAAAGAAGAAATTGAAGAATTGGACCCTTGGGTAGGCCCAAGATGGAGTGGAGAAACCCAAGAGACGGAGCAAAAATAGAAGAAGAAAAAAGTGCCGACCGAATAGCCTAGCTTCATTCGGTTGAGCACCCTACGCTCATTAAGAAATCCAGTAGAGACGTCGAGCATTTGCTCGACCAAACGACCATACTCTATTCGGTCGTGCATCCTGCGCTCACCCGAAATTAAATCTGAAATCAACTAGCATTTACTCGACCGAGCAATTAAGCTTTATTCATTCATTTTAAAGTGACGATCTTTCTCACGGAAGATGCATTTTCATGGGGGTTATCCGATTTAAGCTGAGTCCATGACCTACTGCCGTGTACTCCTATAAATGCACATAGCCTTAAGAATTAATTAGTTAGGATCATCATATACAATATTTTTCTGTAGTTTTCGTAGTTATAGTATTTTAAGGAGCATTTTCTAAGAAGCCAGACGAAACAATAGAGATTCTTCCACATGGATTCGTCAGTTACCATAGTATTTTTGTTCCGCTTCTCTTTTAATTTAGTTTTTATCTTAACTTGTTAGACAATGGTTTTATTTATAATATATGTTTTTCTTTATATTGTTATGGAGTAGTTGTTCTATATCTTAGAATTGGAAAGTAGGTTTTAATTACGAATGCGAATGATATTATGCATGCTATAATTCTATGTTCTTGATGTTATTCATTGCGTTGAGTTTTTATTGTTGTTAGATTTGGTGGGAATCGGTGCCAAATGATCTATTGGGGATGTAATTTGAATACTATTTTCATAAATCAAATAACCATGATTGAAACATTCAAATCACACAATTTATGTATTGAATACGGTAAACCATACAATAAGCCCTAAACATGCAGAACTAAGGGATTATTGTATTTTACCTTTGAATCAGAGAGACACAGTTGAGAAGAATTATCCTTTCAACCCAAAGATCTTCTTGAGTATTCCCTAAGCCCATGCTCGGCAATCCAGTGGGGAATCAACAGAACTTTCTAACACTCGAGGATTAGTTTTCTAGGAAAAATAGCCACTCTCTTATCCATATGGGGACCAAAACTGGTCCCTATTTATAAGGGGTAGGGGCCAAAGTTTTAGGCCTCAAGGGGGGGATTGGATCGAAATTCTCTCCCACTTGAGAGAGAAAAATATGGATAAAATCCTACCCCTTTTGGAATTAGATTTATCCATATCTTTTCTCTTCTATCTCCTACTTCTAATTAATCTTTATTTACTTAGTTAATGGACTTCTACTAGGTTACTCAAGGGGCCTTTAGTAGGCATGGGATTGGGCCGCCCAATGGGCCTAGATATTCATTTTGAGCCATCAATATAATTATAGCTCATTAATATTAATTCATTCCACTATAAAATTAATATTGAACTACCCATCATAATCCCTATTACGAAATATGGCTCCCGATTATTATTTTCCGTGTTTAAGAATCAATGTCCATTAATTAATTTAAGCTACTGAATGCTTTAATCAATTAATATCTTTAATTCCTTGAGAACAAATAGCTCAATATTATACCAAGACACGATTTTCTATATTAATTTAACAATCTTTCATATAATCAATAATATTGCTCAAAGTATAGAGCATTGAGTCCCATTGACTATTTGCCCAAAATAAATCAAAGTAACATTAATTAATTATATACAATCCCAATAAAGTGACAGAGTTTAAGAAATCAATAACCACTGAGATCTAGTTTTTTACTATCAAGTCAGTCTAGAAAAACTATCTCGTTGTTGGTCTAATTCAGTGCAACAAATGCACAAGTGTAATCTCTTGGTCAAGACAAACTAATCCGAGTCTTACACATCAACTGCTATCAATGGATTGTTCAATTCTATCTAAGTTGTGAATCTTTATACTTTTTACAAGGAACCGACAATGTGATCTTATGTGATCTACTACACACCACATTGTCTGCAATTTGAAGTATTCAAACAATATGCAATAAATATATATAACATTCACAATATTTAAAGCAAACAATGATAATTTATTCTCATTCAATAAAATGCAAGAAACAGTTTATATACAAAGTAACACTTAAAAGCATGTTTTACAATATAACCCTAACAAGATTAACCATCTATATTTAACACTCTAGAGGTCACATACCTAAAATAGGATCAGAAGTTGAGGTATTGGTGGATATTAATACATGATATAATATATACCGAAAGAGGACCAGAATGTGTGGGTACATTATGGGGGTATTTCCTAGGCACTTTTAGGAGTTATAGACATGTCAACTTATGGTTGTTTGTGGCTATAATCCACACCTTAGACACTTCGGAAGGAGGTTTAAGAACGCATACTCGCGGAGCTCCAAACAAATAGACATATTAATTATAGTTATTCATATAACATTTGCATGTGCGATTTCTAACGATTGCACGATAATTAACTCTGAATCCTATATCCTAAGATGACATTTGATATTTGATAATCTTCGTTAGAAGTTCGCTATTTGATTTATGATGACATGTTAGTTTAATTAGTTATTATCTTGCTATTGACTTAGGGTCTTGATACTTAGTAAGTAGGATAATAATCAACCAATCAATTACATATTTGATCCGCTTAGATATTTAAGTATTAGGAACACTATAATAATTTAATAGGTTTCATCTTCACTAGTCTCTGTGGGATACTACCTTGCTTGCCACTTGTTATTAACTACACGGTACACTTGCGGTTTAGCTGGTAGAGATTAGAGCGATCAATACTGCTTCAAGGTTACTTATTGCTTCAACTTTGCTGTAAGAACTTGTTTCCTATAGCAAGCAGCGTACCCCTACTCAAAGTATTTAAAAAGAAAAATTGATATAGTTAGAAGTTTAGAGGTTTATTCACCCCCTTCCCTCTAAACCTCTATCGCTTGGGACCAACACTATTTGACACGCTAACTAATTATCATATTATTGTCCACAACAAATGTTGCATTTGAAAAAAAAAAAAAAACTATAATAGATTATATAAGAGCTTATCACTCTCATCCCATAAAACTCTAGACTTGCTAATGCTAGAGAGCTTTCATCAAAAGGATTTGATGATTACTACATATTTATCAAGATCAATGTAGAGCATCTTTCAATCCATATACATACATAAAGATGATCTCATAGATGCCACCATCAAAAGACTATAGATGGAGGTCATGTCATTCGAAATACGCACCAAAATACCTATCTAACATGGACTCATACAATATTGCTCCAACTTTACGCTATTTGTCTCAGACATATTGCTAATCAATAATTTATGCATGCCAGTTGGTACATGTGTTAAACTTGATATTACACTTATTCATATTTAGTTACACTTATTGATGCAAAAGGCGGTTTAGGGGGCGACCTAGGCGCTAGGTGCTCCCAGCCCGCCTCTAATTACGAGTTAGCCCCCTTAATCATTTTGGGGCTAGGAGGCGCCTAAGCGGGCAAGGCGGCCGCCTAGGTGGGTGAGGCAATCCTAGACAGCCGCTAGGCGGTCCTAGTTATTTTTATATTTTTTTTATTATTTATTGAAACGTTGTTGTTTTTTTTTTTTAAATTGGAGACAATTGATTAAATTAAAAGATATATCTTAAAGTTAAAACTCTCACTCTCCTCATTCCAGCAGAAGAAAAATGAAACAAAAGTTAAAACTCTCCCGCCACACATTCAAGTTCCTCCGTCGTCCCCTCTTTTCATTCTATCTTGCATAATTAATTAACTATATGAACCTTTGTAGTGAAATTTGACCCGCTACAAGTATAAACCTATAACTAAGATATGTAAAATTAAATTTAGAAAAAAGGAGGAATTCTCAAGGCGGCGTTTAGGATGCGCCTAGGTGCTAGGCGGTCTCAAATTGCCCTGCCTCCGCTTTTCGCCTTCTGCAACCACTAGTAATACTCCCGTGCGATGCACAAAAGTTTATTTAAAAAGAAATAATTTTATAAAACTAAATATGATATAATCTAATATTTAAATAGGTGATCGTTTTATCCTAATATTTTTTTTTTTTAAATGTAGGATAAAACATAAATAAAATTATAAGAAATGTAAATTTAAGTTTCTCGTATGTTATATATGAATTTAATATAACTTACTCTATATATAGGGGTGTGTGTGCGCGCGCACATATATATATATATATATATATATATATATATTATGGATTAACATTAAGATAAATATTAAATATTAAAAAAAATCTTTTTCAAAATGATAATTTTTTTTTTCTTTGAAATCCAAACACACATTTAGTCTGTCGGCATCATTTTTCACGTATATGCATAATAACTTAATTAATTAGGAATGTTAAAACAGACATAAATATTTAAATCTAGACTCATATTATTAAATAAAATAAATTGAATAATGTTATAAGAAAATTAATTTTTTTTTCCATTTTACTTTAAGTATTTAAATTTATCTAAATATAATTTTAAATTCTAACTATAACTCTTTACTTTTAAAAAAATCTTATTTGCAAGTTTTAATACTTTATTTGGGAATTCAGATATACAAAGAATAACAAAATAACAAAATAAAATTCAAAAGTTATTCAATAGTTGGAATAATAAAATAAAACATGAGTTCTTCAATATTTCTTAATATTTTCATATATATGTTGAAAAGTTTCAATTAAATTATAAATTTGTAACGCCCGGGAAAATTTTTCCGTCTAGTTATTTAAATATTTTGTGCGATTTTAATTATCATTTAATTAAAATTAGGTCAATCCATTTCATGTGATTAATATTATATATTTGAACTTTCTAGGCTAAATAAATTATTTAAGGCTCATTCATTTTAATTATTGTGAACCCATTTACATACATTACATTCACATTCATATATGGGCCCAATCAATTAAGCCCAACCCCAATAGAGAACATATAGGAATTGTAAATCAGTTACGGGAGTTACTCTCCCAGTCTTTAGGAGTGGGTGCGTGAGTGGGAGAATGAGATTAATGGGGTAGAGGGATAAAGTAATAACCGTAAGTAGTCTATAAAAGAAAGAATTTTGCAGAGTCACTTTCTTTTTTACGACATTAACCAAAATAGAGAAGGTAAGGAATCTCTGAAAATTTACTTCCAATGTTAGTTTATGGCCTCCGGCCACTGCCACCATGTAGGAATTATATCTATTATAATACTCTTGTAGAAAGTAATATAATTAATCTCTTTCCCTAGGACCCTTCTTGGTTGTCATAATTTGTATGCTTATTGATTAACCCTAGAGGTGGATCTATTTTTATATAAACCCTAACATGCGCCTATAACACATAGGAGTTAAGGGATTCGACCTGATAGCTGTTTATACAAGAGGTCGATTTTTGATTGAATGATTTCTGACTCCCGTCTTGACCTTCTGGACTGTATCCCCTACTCAATCCTCAATGCCGGATGGACGACGAACTTTGAAGAATTCCAAATGGGAAGGAACACCTTAAACCCCGCCGCCTGCTCTCTCTTTCTCTCTATTCAGTGATCTTTTTTAGTATTAATTCTTCTATATGCACAGAATGAGAGACCATATATTTATAATACATGGTTGAGTGTGGGCCAAGCTTGGTAGTTTAATTCCTTCTAAGATTAGGAATTTAATTCTTCATTCCTACTTGGACTAGGAGTTTATATGGGCCAGTCCAGAGATCAAATACAAGAAATAAAGATCGGCCTAACTATGGATTAATTCTTCCTTGTTCAGCCCAGAACATAATTAATTCATAAATATTAATTCATTCCACTAAAGAATTAATACTAACTTACCCCTTTATTCCCGAATTGAGTCGGGGCTTGAATTATACTTAATTAATCCCCGTATTTAAGATATCGAATGTCCATGAATTAATTAAAGCCTCTGACATCTTAAATTAATTAATTGCTTATTAATTCCTTAAGTAGTACCACTCAACTTCATTATTGTACTTGAACTTAATCAACCTGCAGGGTTTAGTACAATAAATATTTTGAGCTTCTTAAGGGGATATCATCATCCTAAACGGATACGGCTACATAAATACAAATTACCAGTTATCATATGCAAGTTGTTGTCACCCAAGATACATAGTATAAAGAGTTAGCACTTAACTCTCACCCATAGTAAATCAAAGTGACTCACAGACATGCACACATAACTGTAATCTTCTTTAGGGTTTAGATTACAATAAGTCACCGAGATCTCTTGTTCTTCACTAAAGTCAGGCAGAAGAACTTATTTCACATCCTATCAATATGTAAAGACGTACCAGTATAAATAAATAGTCAAGATAAACTATTTCTACTTGATACTGCTGCCTATACCAACAACTTGTCCTCAAGTTGTCTCAGCTATGATATATATTTTATATCTCATTAAGTTTAACCAATCATATAATCTTCTGTGATCTACAACATACCATATGATCTACTTATAGAGAGAGATATAGGGACATATATAGTGATTAGTGTAAACAAAATCAGATAAGAGATTAATAGTGAATAACTAGAAACATTATATATAAAAAGTCTTGCTTTCAATATACAAATCCAACACACCACACCACCACCATCCACCAAGTTTTAGAATGCCAGTGGTCATAAATCAACCCCCCCCCCCCCAAATAATCTTAATCACCGACAATTCAATTGTTCTGTCTATTTCCATAAGCAGCGCCACATCCACCCTTTTCCCGTCGAAGAACAATATGGTACAAGAGGCAGAGAAATAAATTTCAAAGAAGGACTGCCACCTACCACAAATTTCCATCACAGTTAGTTCGTCGCTGCTGCACCAACATTCCGACGCCACCACAAAATCTAAAATGGGGTCCAATTGTCATCTTCTTTGCCCCCGAGGGGCATCGCCATCGTCGCACATCTGGTGTCCCGTGGCTTGGGATTACTGTTGTCGACCTGACCGTCCTTGGTTCCGGACCGGAGAACAACTAATTGAAGGAAAAGACTTTTCGTTTCCAGTAGTCTGCTAGTGAAGGGGAAGAAGAAAGAGAAAATAAGGGAAAATGGGAAGAGGACGACTACTACTTTAGGAGAAAGAAAAGGAATTATTTATCCTTCTGAGCCTATACTTATCTCATTTATCAATTCCTTTATCTTTGGTCATGTTTGTTTAAGGTTTGGTCAATTGGTTGTGGATTGAGCCCAACTTATTGTGTGTTTGTTCATCGGTTGTGGGGAATAAATTGTCCATAATCTCCACACATCATCAAATCATTAACTAACTCTTACACACATCACCAATCAAATATCATTCCCAATACACACTTTAATCAATAATTAATTATTCACTAACTAACTCTTACACACATCAAATCAACTTTAACACCTTTTATATTATAATTACCCCCACAACTCAATCTTCAACCATCATAAACAAACACTACAAAAAAACTGCCAAATTTCAACGGAAAAAATTCCAACGGCATAAAAACTGTTGGAATTTTTAAAAATTCCAACGGTATTTCCAACGGCAAATGAGCTGTTGGAATTTTGAAAAATATTCCAACAGCAAAAGTCCGTTGGAATAGCTGTTGGAAAAAATTCTAACGGTAAAAGGATCCGTTGGAATTGTCGTCGGAATCATTTTTCCACTGGAATTTAATTGTTGGAACAAAAAAATTCCAACAAACATTTTTCCAACGACATAAAAACCGTTGGAATTGCCGTTGGAATTAAAATTCCAAGGGTAATTTACAAAACACCTTTGGAATATGGTAAAGTATTGTTGGAATTTCAATTCCAACGGCAATTCCAACGGTTTTTATGCCGTTGGAAAAGTGGTTATTGGAATTTTTTTTTTCCAACAATTAAATTCCAACGGAAAAATGATTCCAACGGTAATTCCAACGTAGCCTCTTACCGTTGGAATTTTTTTCCAACGGCTATTCCAACGGACTTTTGCTGTTGGAATAACGGCTCATTTGTCGTTGGAATTACCGTTGGAATTTTTCAAAATTCCAACAGTGTTTATGCCGTTGGAATTTTTTCCGTTGGAATTTGGCAGTTTTCTTGTAGTGAAACACTCACTTATTTACTCCGACCCCCATATTCCACCATATTTTCCACAACCTACAATACTCCAGTCACTTATAGCCATAAACAAACAGGGCCTTTATCTTTTCTCCCAATACCAATTTCCTATATCTCATTATATCTAAGTCTGGCAGCATATGAAAAGTCAAACAATCATATTCACACCTTTTTTTTTTTTCATTCACGTTTTTATAGAATACTTAATTCTTTAAATTGTTTTTTTCTGTCTTTTTCTTTTGCTATTCATTAATTAAAATTTCCTACATAGTTACTAAAATAATTATTCCCACTTAATTGTAGAAATCGAGGAGTGTGACTACGGATCTAGGATTTGGACTAATTCGAACATTTGCATTTCACTCAATCATCTCATTTCTAGGTGGAGGTTATAACTGTTTATTGTTTTAATTATAATTACATGAGTGTATACATCTGTTTTTATTTGTATTATTACTTACCAACTTGCCAATACAAGTTTAGCTTATTGTCATTATGCTACTTGTCAATACAAGTTTAGTCAATTATCAGTATGCTACTTGTCAATACAAGTTAGGTCTATGTGTCTTGCCAATACAAGCGCATCATTTTAATAAATGTTTCGTCGTATGTCTCTTTGTCTTTATGATTATTGTAATAAACTATGACTCCCACGAGCTAAAAAAAGTTCACTTCAACCTATTGTTGATCCTCAGGTAGAAATGAAGAGAATGTTTGAAGCTGAGATGGAACCGGGGAAGCATATGGTGGTATTGATTTAGTAATGAACTTTTTTTTGTATTTGATATTGGATTATTTGAACTAGATTGTTTATGTTGTTTGAAGTTAATTTATTCTCGTATGCTTGAACAATTGATAGGTGAATATTAGGATATTTTGTGAGTTGTTAGTATATTTGGAGTTATTAAAATTTTAAATATATTCGATTGCATAATATAATTTTTAATTATGATTTTTCATGATAGGGTATACTTAGGAAATAATTTTAGTTAAGTTATTGCATGTCTAAATATATATATATATATATATATATATATAAAGGAAATATTAGAGATTTATGTTAAGTTTCTAATTAAATTAAATCACATGATTAAGTTGTGATAGTTCAAATTATTTTATTTATATTTCGCTGCAAATAATTGATATTATGTATAAAATTTTCAAAGATTCAAATATAATGAATATTTTTCAGTTATTTTAATGTACCTTAATGAGTAATATATTAGGATATGACATATTTGGAAATTTTTTTAAGAATCGTACTTTAGTAATGGCTTGATTGAAAAAAACAAACAATTGTTTCTAAATAAATAAATTAAATAATTTTGCCACTTTATATTTACATAAAGTAGTCTAGAAAATCGGGTTATCACACATTTGTAATGTAAATAGTAAATTCATTTTCACACATTTGTAATGTAAATAGTAAATTCATTTAAAGATACACATTGGTTGATGTTAAAAAAAAATAGGTTGCAAAATGGGGAAAAAAAAAAAGACATAATTGAGATTGGTTAATGTGAAAAAAAAAAGGCATAATCAAGTTGATTAATTTTGCTTATTTAAAAGAAGTTTAGTTGCCACTTGTATAATATCATAGTTTAGGATGCAAAGTGCAATTATTTATAGAAAACTAACATTAATATATAAAAAATATAAAAAAGTAATAAAAAATTTAGGTTATTTATCATATATAAAGTTATATATATGATCAAAAGTCATAGTTTGATTTATCAACAAAAATAATTATTATAGCATATAAACATTTGTAAATTAATAATTTAATTTGTTGATTATAAATCAAATATTAACTATCGCTTTTAATTCGATAAAGTATGTATTCAATTATATATACATTGATTTTTCTCTCAATGTAATAAATGGAGAAAACTTGATACAGTTCATGTCAGATAAAACAAATTGGTTAGTTGTTGTTTTAACGAAATAATTAAGTAAAATAATTTGTAAAAGAGAATTATATGAATGATTTTTAATTTTATTCCGAACAAATACCATATTTACTGTACAACCCACAATAAACATTGAAATCTTACTAAAATAATCAATGAACAAATAATATAATATTTTAAATAGAATATCTTATTATTATATGTATCATATGGAAGTCAAATCAAACATCGTCAAAAGATGATTAGTTTGATATAGTATACTACCTCCGCTTGTTTAGATGTTCTTTTAGACTTGGATAAGAAAATGAAGGAGTAGGGTGGAGTAGACAAATAAGCCCCTTCCTAGATTTTTCTCTCTTCCCTTAGATCCCTTAATTTTCTTCATATTTCCTTACTATTGTTATCTAATTATATGTTAGGTTACATAATGAGAGAATTTTTAGGGATAATAACAGGGGTAGTATATGAAAAATTGTGTTAAAAAAAAAGCTAAAAAAACATTTAATTATAAAGAAAACACAAAAGCTAAACGAACATCTAGAAAGAACGAAGGTAGTACATAATAAATGGATTAGAAATGAAAAACGATATTTGCAACTTTAGAAAGTAAAATAAATTTTGATTCCTACCAAATGTGACAACTTACCAATCACAGTCTAAAATTTTAGGCTGGAAAGTGTTACATACAGAGTTGTACATACTGTAGCTTATATTTATAAAATATAGGGATAATTACAAAATGGTCGCCGAACTATTAGCATTTTTTCACTTCGGCATATAAACTATTAACATTGATTAAACCGCCGCCAACCTATTTGAATATTACTACTCGAAGGCTGCCGGCCAGAATACCACCCAAATTCATTGCACACCCGATTTTGCAAAACCACCTTTTAGGACAGAATTTGGACGGTATTCTGGCCGGCAGCTTTCGAGTAGTAATATTCAAATAGGTTGGCGGCGGTTTAGTTAATGTTAATAGTTTATATGCCAAAGTGAAAAAGTGTCAATAGTTCAGCGATCATTTTGTAATTATCCGTAAAATATATAGATTTTTTTTATTTATAAAATAATTTTTCAATTCTAACTATAAATAATAAAAAATAACGATGAAATAAATAATAAAAGGAACAATGATATTTTATTTGGATATTTCAAATGTAATGTAAGTTTAATACTTTTTCTTTATGTCCCTGCGTTGATTTTACATTTTTTTAATTTATCTAAATAAACTCTCAAGTTCTAATTACATATATTTATTTTTCTTTTTCTAAGGTTAGATTTCATTTTCAACTTTTAACATTTCATTTGGTAATTTCAAATATACTTAAATATTTTTTATTTAATAAGTTATTATTTTAACAAAATAAATTCAAAAGTTATTTAATAATTTGAATAACAAATTAAATTCTGTGAGATCTTCAAAATATTTGAATATTTTCTTATTTTATTTGGTATTGTAAATTATTTATATAAATGTTATATTTTTCTTATAAATAGTTATTTATTGAAGATAAAAATTGATTAATGCAAATAAGTAATTTGAATTGTTAAAAGTAAAAAAGACATTTGATGTTGATTATTGCGTCAAAGTATTATTTAGCTTAAAAAGTGTAGAAAACATATAACTGAAGTTTTAGTAAAAGCAAAAAATTAGATTACAAAATGTAACAAATGTCATAATTTAGGGTGCAAAGAATAAACTTCATTAAAAGACTCATTTTAACAAAATACACATTATCAGAATTATAAATAGGTAATTAAAAATAATTTCAATATATATAATTATACATATGCTCAAAGCTTCTGTACTTTCGCAATAAAAAAATATATTAGAAAATTTGATGATTTCATAAGTTGATTATAAAATATATATTTATTTTTTGCCTTTGATTTAATAAAGAAGAACTTTCATTATTTAAACAATGGGTTTTCTCCCTGCATAACTTAAGCAAAAAAATATTTAAAAATTCATGTTAATTAAAATAAATTGGTTAGTTGTATTTTTATAAAACATTACTAATATTTTTATAGAAGAAATTATTTTAGTAATTTTAGTTGCAATTCAAACCAAAATATTATAGTCCAATTCACAATAAATATCAATTTTAGCATAAATAATTAACCAACAAAACAATCTATTTGTTTAAACCAAATATCTCAGTATAATATATGTGATATGGATGTAAAATTGAAGATCATGTAAAGATTAATAATTTGGTATATTATGCATAAAAATTGGATGAAAAATAAAAAAGTTATTTGTATTAAAAAAAATAAAAAAAAGTTATGAACTAAACAAAAAATAAGAAAAAGTTAACAATTGTACAGTGTAAATTTTTTTGCGGGAAAGCTAAAATGACATTAGTACCCTCCATTTTACTTATATATACATATATATAGATGGTTGCACTGTATATGTGCCTTTTGTGTCCCCACAACACAGCAAAATGGGGTTTTTAAAGATAATTGATTATTTATGTTGGATATGGATTTCCAACTATTACCAGTTATTTGAAACCTTTGACATGGAAGATCTTTTTACCATCGGATTTACGGAATGTCACTTTATGAGACAACCTACCCTTCGTTAGGGGGGATAAAATAAAATTCTAAGGGAACCACCGGAAGTATTTCCTAGTATGTCTCATTAGGATCTCATACATAATAATGTAAAAGTGAAGTAAGACAGATTATCAATCTTTGACGTATAAAAGATTGGATTGCTAATTCATTTGCCAAAACCTCTTAAGTAACAAGATCATATACATCGGCTACAAATATGCCTTTAAGGTTAAAAGTCCCCTTTTAGGGTCCTAAAAGGAATAAGAAATGCCATATAGTTCGATAAACACCTACTCAAGGAAGGTGGCATGTATGGCACAATTCGATTTAATTATCAATGAAAAGACTTACTCTCACAAATTTATTTCTGATTAATTATATCCATGAATCATTACTGGAGAATGCTCCAAAGTTTAAAATCATTCTAGAGAACAAAGAAATCTGAATACACTATGAGAGTTCGTATGAGTTTATGGAAATACTTTCCACACATTGATGATATACACACTGTTGCTCAAAGAATCATAGAGCATGATGATATCAGACCATGCCCTATTGCAGTATGTCAGCATATGCCCTTAATGAAAACAATCAATCCATGTAGAACTTGATTCTGTGACAAAACGACAAGTAATTGGTTTGGTAGGGCTAGCCTTACTAAGTGTAAAGCATGTAGGACATAAAATAGATTTTGTCTGTAAACGTACAAAGAAAAATGGATTCTTGAGATACAAAGCTTACCTTGAAGTACAAGGTTTCTCACAACATCGTGGTTGGACTATGAGGAGACATACTCTCTCGCAATAAACGTTGTTTCCAAAGGATTGGGAATGTAACATAGCAATGTGGTTACAACATCTCTTTGAGGATCTTGTAATAGAGATATGTTAAAGTGTCTGATGACCTTTTATTACCCAACTCAAGTGACCTTAAACCACAGAGTGCATTTGCAATTTTAGATTGAAATGCTCACTTTGATTGAAACAATCTGGATGGAAATGGTATACCCGTCTGAGTGACTACTTGATAGGGAAGGGAAAGGACAATTAACTTTGTTTTATGCAATTATCAAGGAAACGAGTCCTGGATTCACAACTATAACTATGTATGTCAATGGTATAGACAAAACATGTACTATTAGAGAAATAAGAGAGACCGTATTGATATCTAAATTTAAGATAAAGGATTATAGAAAAATCCGACACTTTCTTGAACTAGAAGACTTTGTTTTTGGAATACTAATTAAGCAGTTTGCATAAATCCAAAAGATTATCAGGATATTTGACATGGATAAAGTGCAATCTATTCTCATATGATTGGTTGAGTGTGGGCATAAGGAAAGATCTATTTTCGCCTAAAGGAAAATGACAAAGAGCTATTGGGAGCTGAAATTCCTGCTTAATTGAAATGTGCGTATTATTCTACTAAGCTCAGTGCACTCAACTAGAGATTACTTTCTCAAGGAACTTGTAAGCTAGATTATTTTGCAGGACAACACAGTATCATTGAAATGACGTCAAAATATGTTTTGATATCTAAAAGAAACTATCGACATGAATTTGTTCATCCCATATTAGAGACATGAGAGATTACAAATGAAATTGTAACCTCCAAAAGAAATATCAAATGATCTCATATAGAGAGATAAAAACGGTTACAAAAGAATATGTAACTAAGAAATGTTGAAACTAAACCCTACTTTGAAACATCAATAACACTGTAGCTGGTTTTGATTGATGTGGTTACCTCATTGGGCCATGTAAATGTTATTACAAAATCAATAGTGTATTAACGCGAGGAAGACAAAATCTTGAAGATCGACTAGCCACAACCCTCTAACTACCACATCAAATCACTCTGAGATGATTCTACATGAAGAAGTCCGTGAGTAGTATGCTCAAAACACTAGCAGCTTGAATTCTACCATTAAAGAGTCTACTAGTGGTTTATGATGACAATGTAATTTGGAACAAGAAGATGGAAATAGGCTACATCGGAGATGATTATACGAAGGTATATCACAAAACTTTTCTATAGCCAGCAGCGATAGACTTTTCTCATGATTTGTGTAAAATTAAGGATACAGAGACTTTCAAAACTCTCTTAATAGATGTACGTATCAATGGAGAGGTGTAGACTTCAGGAGGAATCTAAACATAGGTGTGTCGCACTCTTTTTTCCCTCCGACCAAGGTTTAATTTTTTCCCACTGGGTTTTGTTATTTGGCGATGTTTTTAATGAGGCAACAAGTTATGCACCAGCTGGCCTTTGACCTGGCACAATAGAGAGTGTTGCAGGAAAAACATAATTAGTGTGCCTTCGTCAAAAGTAACTGATGAAGGGAACTTTAGGTATTTTCTAAACATTGTGTAATTGTGACACCCTTATATTTGACATCTTATATGAAGGATCTAATGAATAAGAGAATCCTAATTATTTTGTGTCTCTCTTTCTTGTTTACTTTTCTACTTCTCCTTAAACAATAAGGTCATTTTCTTGCTTTACGTCTTATAAGATTAGCTCGATCCAATTTAGATTGTTTCTCCCCAGTCCGATGGGTGTGGCAACACTCTAGAAATAGGAACTTCATTCTTAAGTATCCTTACAATTTTATTTACATCCTTCTAGCAATCACCGACCTAACCCAATGTGGACTAAGATCTAGAGCCTCAAATTACCTGGTCGAATTCAACACTTTCTTTGGAAATGTTGTTTAAACTATCTCTCTTCACTTGCTAGTAGACTATCATTTGACTTTGATGATAAATGCCCATTATGTCATTCCTGTGACTATCAACCTCACACTATTTCTTCACATGCTCTATTTCACACTTAGTTTGGTCATCTACAGGTCTCCAAGAGCTTATTTAAATTCAAGCAATCATCATTGAGCTATGGTGTCAGGATATTTTTCTCTTTAGAGATTCGGGTTTGGTGGGGTATTTTGCGGTTCTAGCAAACTATTTCTGGTTTTATTCATCCTCACTGATCCTTGCATCGTTGACATACTCGTTGTGTATTTTTTAACTGAGTATCAAGCTGCGCAGTCATGGTTTGAGCGTAATTCATCATCTTTGTGTCTGCTAGCTTGCCAAATTCCACCTGATCATGGCATAAATATATTTTTCGATGTTTTAATATTGTAAGTTGTGGATATCACCAACCTAAAGTACATTATAGACCGTAATCAAGGACATACAAGCAAGACCCATCTGAGTTTGGCCAACCGCCAAACCGGTTCAACTCTGGACCGTTCACACATACCTCAAGGACCCAACAACCGACAAAGAGCTCTGGTCCTCCCAGGACCGCACAAAAATTGAATCACAGTCTCCATTCGCTGTTAAAATCAGCTTGGAACCCAGCAGCGATCTCGACCGCCGACCGCTGTCATCATAGCAACATCAGAATAAAACATGGCCAAAGTGATGCTCCAACTCAGCAGAGAGGCTCCACGTGGACGCCAGCAATCTGGCACCGATTATGACACATGGCGGACATGTGTCAGTCATGCGGGAGCAGTTTCCAAAGGCTATAAATACCCTAATACTCCCATTGTAAGGGGATCATCAGAAAATAGAGAGAGAAAAGTGTAAGAAAGACAGAAGAGACTTGAGAAATATTGGGCTATAAATCTATGTGTAAAACCCCGAATATTGAATAAAGATATTTTATTTCATCAATAAATATCTATTGCAAACTTTACAGCTTTGTACGACTGACCGCAAGACCGGTTTGAGTTTTGTGGAAGCGGTCTATGCATAATAAAATAGCCAATTAATTCCATAATCAAACACAATTAACTAAGCTACTTTAGAAGACCCGTCCACAAATTGGCGCTAGAAGGAGGGGAACCTCCGCACAATCAAAGAAGCATACAGATGGCAAATGAGTTAACGTCTTCTCATACACTGTCTAGACACACGTTGTCTAGACGGAATAGAAGGACCTAACCAGAAGAAACATGTACATGATGACCACCTCAAGATCATCGTCACAATACTCCACCGCCCCCAATCAACCCTTTGGAAGCGGAATTGGTTCGAGAAATTGCCAACAAAACCGAACAGTTGGCACAATTACAAAATCAAAGGGTGGATCACGTTGGTGAGCCATCTGGAGTCCATAAAAATGCTACTCTACGAGAGAGGGCATAGAACCTCCTCCAATAGCACATGATCGAGACTTGAAAAAAAAAGGGGTGTACCGGTCTCCGACCGCGGTGCTTGAAACACACTGCCAGCTTACTCCACCAGCTATGACTAATGACCGGGATCCCCGGGAAAGGGGGGTGGAATCACCACGGAGGGTCGCATGGCCGAGTCAAGATCCCCACAAAGAACAGTCTTCGACAGACTTGGAAGCCAAAGGGAACCGGAATGAAGGCCCCGACAACCGGTGTCCCCCCAGGAGCGAAATTTTGATGAACAACACCCTCACGACGGATTTTGGCGGCAACAGAAGGCGGAGGACCGTCACAGGGAAAGACCCCTCCATTACCAAGGAGAGGAACATGAAGAGATCGCCCGACTTAAAGATCGTTTGGGTCTATTAGAAGGACGTACACGAGCGCAACTGTCGCCGCTTGCCACAAAGTGAAGGACCGGCATTTCGACAAAATCACCATTCATATCATCAATCCTATCAGCCAGATTGCCCAGAGAAGTAAGACCACCGAACATTGTCTTATACAACGGAACAACTGATCTGTCAACACATCTGAACACATATTTGTCCTGCATGGAGTTATAATCACCAACTGAAGTGAGCCTGTGTCGAGTATTCCCGCCATCACTCGGTGACAGGACACAACGTTGTTTTCGATCCCAGCCCCCACATTCTATATCAAGATGGGATCAATTGGCGGAGCTCTTTAAAGCAAATTTCATGAGCTTTAAAACTCGTATAGACCTGAAGGAAAGGCTCACCACTATTGTCCAAGGGAAGGACGAGAAGTTGCGTAAATACCTGGAGTGGTTCAATAAACTATTATTGGAGACCGAAAGAATGTCAGATGACGCGGTGCTGATCACCGCGATGCACGGACTACGAATGGACACCCGTTTCTAGTGGTCCGCCCAAATTAAAGGTCCTAGATCATTCGCCGACTTCATGGTGAGGGTAGATCAGTACATCGGGGTAGAAGAAAGCCTATACATGCCTCAAAAGATGGATTAGTCCACCGGAAAAAGGAGAGCAACGATCGTCGGACCACGGGAAGGAAGAAGTTTCCGAACAACTGAAAACCAGGAGCAATTGGATGAGTTGAATGAATTTCTCTCTATTAGTCTCAAGGAGATCTTCTTTCAAATAAAGGGACAGGGGCTCTTGAGAGAGCCACAAAAAATTCAAGTTGATCCGTCAAAATTAAATCGACGAAAATTTTGCAAGTACCACGAATCAGCTGGACATAATACCAACGAATGTCAGGAACTGATCTCATAACTATACGCACTATATGAGGATGGGAAGCTGGACCGTTTTATCACACCAAAGCCAGCGGCTCGAAATCAGCGGCAAAGGATAGCTGATCCAGCTCCCCCAAGACTGCCGACAGAAAGGATGGCAATCAGACAGCCAACTGATAGGGTCGCACCTCTTCAACGAAATGGGGCAGACCCTAAGGAAAATCTACCACAAGAGATCCTGATGATGGGCCAAATTGGCGACCCCTACGCTCGGTATAGTAAAAGGGCCAGAAAGTCAAAATTACGCGCAGTACAGAACAACTACCAAAATGGCCTACCAATGTACAAATTCCGTCCGGGAAAATTCTTACTCCTATGACATTCCAACTCCCACATCTTACCCCTAAGAAGAAGCCCAGGGATCCTCTAACCCAGAGTAGGATCAAGTAGGTCCGTCTCATAATCAGTTCTCGGATCCGGACGTCGATACAATAATGCGCCAGACACAATTTGGTTACATCAGAGCGGTCCAAGAGTCTAGGACCGTCAGTCAGGATATTCATTTTTCGAACGAGGATGCAAGTGGTCTAGTCTTACCTCATAATGATGCGTTGGTGATCGCTGCAAAAATCAATGGGACGCTGGTCCAACGAACAATAGTGGACACAGGGAGCTATGGCAATGTCTTATTCCTCAATACATTCAAAAGACTGGGGCAACTTCATTCGTACTTGGAGCCTTGTCCTGAAGTGATTCGAGGTTTCGGAGCATGGGTAGTCCGCCCCATAGGATAAATAACATTGCCAGTACGACTCGAAGAGAACGGTCGAGGTATTTCCTACAACTTAATTTTTAAGGTCGTAGATTAACCATCGATCTACAACTGTATGTTGGGAAAACCGTGTCTGATGGTTCATAAAGCAGCAGTATCAACCTATCACTACTGCTTGAAATATCCAATCCCAGATGGAGAGATCACCGTGAAAGGTGATCAAGTAAATGCTCGAGAATGCACCTTCAACATCCAGCCCTATAAGCTGAACATGATGGAACCGGAGCATATGGAGACCGACGAAAGGTCTCGCCCTCTGCCAAGCCTCCCAGGATTAGGAGATTTGGAATGGGAGCATATTGATCCCCGAAAGGCTCAGAAGCGCAAAAGAACAGAGCCTGCCGAAGAATTACTAAGCGTCCCGATAGATCCTGACTGACCGGAGGTTGAAGTTGTAATTGGAGCCGAACTCCCGGGACCAGAACGGATATTGTTACTCAGGTTTCTACAAAATAACTTGGATGTCTTTGCTTGGTCACGTGAAGATATGATTGGTGTAGATCCTGAAGTTATCACTCACCGGTTAAACATAAACCCAGAAGCTCGACCAATATTTCAGAAGCACCGTTGTTTCAGTCCAGAAAAATACGACGCGCTTGAGTGCGAAGTACAAAAGTTGCTGGCGAACGGTCTAGTGCGGGAGGTCTTCTATCCTAAACGAATTGCAAATCCAGTTCTTGTGATAAAACTTAATCTGACCTAACGCATGTGTATATTCTTTACTCACTTAAACAAAGCGTGTCCGAAAGATAGTTTTCTGCTACCCCACACCGATCATTTGGTAGATGCAACTGCAGGCCACGAGTTAATGAGCTTCATGGATGCCTTCTCAGGATATCATCAGATACCGATGCATCCAGAAGATCGGGAGAACACCGCTTTCGTCACAGATCGCGGTCTATTTTGTTGGATAAAGATGCCGTTTGGCTTGAAGAACGCTGGGGCAACCTACCAGCGATTGGTGAACAAAATGTTCGCCCGAAAAATTGGGAGAACGATGGAAGTATATGTTGATGATATGTTGGTTAATAGTTGACATAAGGTCGATCATGTGTCCCATTTGTCGAAGGCCTTTGCGATCTTGAGACAGTTCCGAATGAAGGTGAATCCAAAAAAGTGTGCATGCGGAGTGGCCTCTGGTAAGTTTTTGGGATTCATCATAAGTGAAAGGGGGATCGAAGCCAATCCGCGAAAGATCCAAGCTATATTGGACTTGCACCCACCTCGAAAAATAAAAGATGTACAATCTCTTGGGGGTAAAGTGGCTACCATGGTCCAATTCATCTCTAAATCATTTGAAAGGTGTAAACCCTTCTTCCAGGTGATAAAGAAGAGGAAAGTGTTCACTTGGGACGATCAGTGCGCTCGAGCTTCAGAAAAATTAAAAGAATTCCTCCAGTCACCACCGTTGTTGTCGAAGGCCTTAGATGGAGAAAAGCTCAACTTATACCTTGCCATAGCGAATGAAACTGTGAGTGCGGTCCTCGTTCGGACTGAGGAAGGAAAACAACACATAATTTATTATGTAAGCCAATCATTGCATGAAGCCGAGATTCGATACACCATTGTCGAGAAATTAGCCTACGCATTGGTGATCGCAGCTCGGAAGCTGAGGCCTTATTTCTATGAACATACCATAGAGGTTCTCACTAACTATCCCCTCCGGCAGATCCTACAGTAACCTGACACCGCTGGGAGGTTATTAAAATAAGCGGTCGAACTCGGACAATTTGACATACAATTCGCACCCCGCACCGCCATCAAAGGGCAGGCCTTGGCCGATTTTATCTTGGAATTCACCCCAGCAATAGACATGCAAGCAACAGAAGAAGATTCATGGGAGGTCTATGTGGATGGATCGTCGACTGCCCAACAAGCCGGAGCAGGAGTAGTGCTCCTAAGTTCGTAAAAGCAGTACCTCAGCTCTATTATACGATTTGATTTCAACGGTACCAACAACGAAGCGGAGTATGAAGCAATCCTCTATGGGATGAATACCCCGAGATCCTTAGGCATCAACAAGGTAAGGATCTATAATGACTCTCAATTGGTAGTTCACCAGATAAATGGAGACTATGAGGCAAAAGAAGCAAAAATGATAAGATATCTGAGAATAGTAGAGGAAAAGGCAAAGAGTTTTCACAAGATTGAGTTCCAACAAATTCCAAGGACAAGAAACGCACAAGCGGACGCTCTGGCCCGACTGGCTACCTCAGAGGGAGCAGAGAACTTATCTTCGCTAATATTCCTTCGGGCAGAGACTCCGTTTACCCAACAAGAGGACGCAGAAGGATGGATGGCACCTATTGAGTCTTACCTCGACACCGGGTAACTCCCCTTATTTGGAGGCTCATCAACTCCGAATGTGGTCAGCCCGATACACCCTTCTTGATGGAGTTCTCTACAAGAGAGGGTATGTGATGCCACTATTGAAATGTGTCCGAGAATCCGAACAACCGTATGTTATGGCCGAGGTCCATGAAGGAGTTTGCGAAAATATACGGGCAGACAAGCCCTCACACAAAAAATACAGAGACATGGCTATTTTTGGCCGACACTAAAAAAAGATGCTATTCAATATGCCAGGTCGTGCCCACAATGCTAGAAGCACGCACCCTTTATCCGACTTTGCGCGGAGATGATAACGTCTGTTCGAAGCCCATGGCCCTTTGCAAAATGGGGGATCGACCTCATAGGGCCATTTCCAAAAGCTAAAGGAGGATTCACACAAGTGATCGTAGCGGTCTACTATTTTACAAAATGGGCAGAAGCCGAAGCCTTGGCAAAAATTACCCACAAAAACGTTGAGGACTTTATCTGGAAGAATATAATCTGCCGATTCGGTGTACCAACCTCATTTGTAATTGATAATGGAAAGCAATTTGACAACCAACAGTTCAGAAGCTTTTGCACCAACTTCAATATCAAAGCCCATTTTACCACGCCATATCACCCACACTCAAATGGACAAGTCAAAGCGGTCAACAAAGTTCTGAAGCGCACATTGAAGACCCGTTTGATAGAAAAGAAAGGATACTGGGCGGAAGAACTTCCGGGAGTTCTATGGTCATACCGAACGACACATAGATCAATAAAGTTCTGAAGAGCACATTGAAGACCCGTTTGACAGAAAAGAAAGGATACTCTGCGGAAGAACTTCTGGGAGTTCTATGGTCATACCGAACAACACATAGATCGCCTACGGGCGAAACACCTTTCAATCTGGTCTATGGCACAGAGTCGGTCATTCCAGTTGAAATAGGGTCTCCGACCCTAAGAGTTACATGCTTCGAAGATCGTGTCAATGATGAAGAAATACAAACACAACTAGATTTCCTTGAAGAACGACGACTGGAAGCAGAAAATCGGAATATAACATACAAACAACGTTTGGAGAGGTATCACAACAAACAGGTCAAAGTTAAAAAATTCCAAGTAAATGATCTGGTCATGAAGAAGGTCCATCCACCAGCTCAAATAGGAGTGTTCAGTCCGAACTGGGAAGGACCGTATAAGGTCACCCGATGCATCGCAAACGGGGCTTATGAGCTGGAAGATCCAACTAGCAAGAAACTACCCTTTCCATGGAACACCTTACACTTAAAGAAGTACTACCAGTAGAGAATCCGATGTACAAATACCTTGTAAAAATTGAATGTTCATGAATAAAGAACTTTGCCTTCAGAAATTTTCCCAAGTCTTGAAAGACTCGTCTAAGTGACAAGCACGAAAAGACTCGTCTAAGCGATGAGCACAAAAAGACTCGTCCAAGGACGTGCATGAAAAAACTCGTCTAAGGGACGAGCACAAAAAGACTCATCTACGAATGAGCACGAACTGAGTCGTCTAAAAGAAACAAATATAAAAATAAAACTCGATAAAATAAGAATGGAGAACGAACAAAAGGAAATTTTCATTAAAGCAAAATACTTATACAAAACGTACAAAAACACTAAAAGATTAAGGCATTTCAGGAGTGCCGGTCGGTGAAGTAGTCTGGAGACCTTCAAGGTCCTCAGCAGTTGGACGACTGCCGAATAGAGCCCAGTCATCATCGTCCAAATCCTCCTTGTGAGGGTTTCTTGTAACAAAATGGCCTAAGCTCCTCCGGAGTCCTGTAAGATCGACCCCCTGCTCAGACAAGGCCCTGGCCACGCCCATATAAGCTTGGACGAAGGCGGTGTTGGCCCAAACGACCCCTTCAGACTCGGCATAAGCCTTAACTGCAGAAGCGATGGCCGTCTCCCGTTCAGCTCGCTCTGTCAATCGGGTCTCCTCTATCTTTGCCACCATCTTCGCTTCTTGCTTTTTCAAAACTTCTTCAAGTTCAGCCTTAGCAGCAAAAGCCTCTGTCTTGGCAGCAGTGGCCTCAGTAGCCAGAAGTTGAGCAACAGCGAGATCGACAAGAGCACGATCTTTCTCTTCCTTAAGGCAAGCCACTTTAGCCTCAGCCGCCTTCTTTAGCTTTCTTCCTCGTTAAATAGCTGACGAGCCTTAGCCACTGCTGGATTGGATAAAATGTTCCCAAACACTTTGGCTTGAGCAACCATAAAAAAATTGAGTGACCGCCCCAGGTGAACTAGACTAGCCTCAAACTTACTTCCAAAAGTAAGAGAGGACTCCGTTTCAGCCAAATACTTTGTCCACCCCTTTGCTGGAACTTTGACCGCCGCCTTCATATAGGAGGGCATCCCCTCAAAGCTCGCACGGTCAGGTGAACGCGACCGCTGGTAGTTCCTTAAGAAAGATGGCTGCTTCTCGCCATCGATTCCTCGCTTCTCCAAAGCAGCCACCTTCTTGCTGTCCCATCCCAAATAAGAAAAATCCGGGAGTAGGATGAGACTTGAAGACCGCACAGACGTCTTGGTGCGTGTCCGTTTAGGAGCAGAATGGACCAGCTCTTCGATAGATCTCTTCTTTTGAGCGGACTCAGTAACAGCCTCAGTCATTGGAGTCGGGATGCGTTCCTCGGTTATCGGAGAAACTTGCGGAGGATTCTCCGAAACTACAACAGAACTAGATGTTTGGCCTTTTTTAGGAAAGGCCCTTTCCCTTGAGAAGCTTGATACTTCTTCCATCTTTTTATTTCCCCCCTCTAGAAACACCTCTCCTGCACAATCATGTCTTCAAACGCCATTGGCAAGATAGGCTCAGTCATCACCTCGGGCTCAGATCGATCGCCGCCTGCGACCGTAGAGATTGGAGTAACATTCAAAAGGTTCACTAGTCATTGGAGGAGGAATATCAAAATCTGCAGGACATACAAAATAGAAGTTCAACACAATAATAAAATAAAGTATACAGAGATAATGAAAACCAGGCAGTTAGATCGCTTACCGAGATCGGGAGGGAGACTTCGATGAGGAGAAATCAACAACCCACAGTCACAAAGTTTCTTCTGTGTGGTATAGACCAAGACATCAAAGGGCATGTTCTGGTTCTTAGCCCGAAGTTCCTTCAAATTCTTCCTGAATTCTTTCGACGGAACAGCTGGCCTGTTGCGATCTGCAAAACAAAAGAAAAGGAGGGGGGGGAGGGGGGAGTAAGATCAGCAAAATTTAGGAACCAAGAAAGCATGTATAAAAACGTACCACGACAAAAAGAGTAATCAGTGGGGATAAGAACGCGATCATAATTATCGCCTTGATCAATCAGAGCTGGCGACGCTAGTCCCCTCCTACAAAGAACCACTTTTCTTTCCAACCAGAGACCGAATCTTTCAAGTGGCAGATCAATTTTTTCCCTTTCCGTGGATTCACATAATACCATCCTGGTAAGGAACGGTCACGCTCCACCAACTTGTATGTGCTGCCCATCTCTTCAGGCGTCGGGGCAGGAAGACCGTTCGACCGAAAAAGGCAAACCGTTTGCAAGTAATTGAGAGAGAACGACTCCCCAGAACCGCAGGTAAGCACTGAGGATCGCGGGCAATGAAACCGAACCCCTCCCTTCATTGACCACAATGTAAAGGCAACACAGCCCCTTGGCGGTTGATCGGCTCTCTCAGTAGGGTCTGGAACATGGAAGTGAATATTCCCAGGAACCTCTGCTGCGCGTGCAACATCGAAATTTCATCCACAGTCACTGAGCTAACGAACTCACTTGCGCCAAATTGAGATCGATGGACGACGCGTCGAATCCAGATCAAAATAAGGAACGCGGACACCCCTCTCGAGTACAAGTTCTCTTGGGTATTTCCAAAAAGGATGACCCACCACGAAGACACTCAAATCTAAACCCTTATCCCACACCAGCTCCTTATTAGAGGATTCAGGTTCATCACCGCTGTGATGTTCTAAACCTAAAGTTTTTTCCAATTCGTCTGCGAATGCCACGACTTCTTCTTCATTTACAAGAGCAATCACGGGAGTCTCGAGAAGTTGATTCACCCTGCGAACCGCATCAGCGTATTACCTTTCAAAGCCCGCTTAATCTCTTCCTTGGTGTATCCGGCCCCCCTTAAATCTTCGATATACCTTTTTCGTTCATCAGAAATCTCCATTCCCAAATCAAAGTCAGAAGCACTTCCTACCTCCTCCATGCTCTCAGAACCAGATTCGTCATGAGTTTTCTCTAGAGCACTTTGAAATCCCCTTCCACTGATTGTTCTAGGGGAAGAAGGAAGAGAACTAGAACCTGCCGAGGATATGACTACCAAACAAACAAAGACAAGAACAGAATTTACCTTAAAAATCACCCCGAACGGTCTTCAATCAATTTGACTAGCCACAATACATAGCAGAACAACAGTAAAAATTGCTTTAAAGAGGTACGAAAAATGAGTCAAACCAAAAACTATTTATAGTAGAGAAAATTCAACAAAATCAACGGTCCAAATTAAAAGAAAATAAACGGCTACGATGCAACCGCAAATAAAAACCAGTCACGGCTTAACACGTGTCTGTGCGTAAAGCACACATGCATACGCGAAACATCGCGCCTGAAAAGGTGAATCGTCAACTCACCCCATGTCATAAGCGGTCTATAGGATTCCCTCCTCACGCAGGTTTGAATTTGAAAATAGATCGCTTTCACGATTAAAAGAAAACGAGAGAGAGAGAGGAGAAGAAACGAGACAATACGAGTTAGGAGACTGTAGTGAGGTACTCCGCCCCCCTATCTGGGGGGGAGGGGAGGGCACTGGTGGATATCACCAACCTAAAGTACATTATAGACCGTAATCAAGGACATACAAGCAAGACCTATCCGAGTTTGGCCAACCGCAAAACCGGTTCAACTCTGGACCGCTCACACATACCTCAGGGACCCAACAACTGACAAAGAGCTCTGGTCCTCCCAGGACCGCACAAAAACTAGATCACAGTCTCCGTTCGCTGTTAAAATCAGCTTGGAACCCAGCAGCGATCTCGACCGCCTACCGCTGTCATCATAGCAACGTCAGAATAAACATGGCCAAAGTGATGCTCCAATTCAGCAGAGAGGCTCCACGTGGAGATAAGCCATCTGACACCGACTATGACACATGGTGGACACGTGTCAGTCATGCGGGAGCAGCTTCCAAAGGCTATAAATACCCCAACACTCCCATTGTAAGGGGATCATTAGAAAATAGAGAGAAAAAAGTGTAAGAAAGACAGAAGAGACTTGAGAAATATTGCGCTATAAATCTATGTGTAAAACCCCGAATATTGAATAAAGATATTTTCTTTCATCAATAAATATGTATTGCAAACTTTACAGCTTTGTACGACTGACCGCTAGACCGGTCTGAGTTTTATGGAAGCGGTCTATGCATAAAACAGCCAATTAATTTCATAATCAAACATAATTAACTAAGCTACTTGAGAAGATCCGTCCACATAAGTCGTAACTCCTACAACATATATATTGAAGGTGATGATGGAAAATTTATTCATGCTGCTGTGAAGAAGTTTCATAACACTTCTATTCTTGCACCACTAGGAGAAGCATATTGTGTTGCGCTTTGCATCCCAATTCTGTTGGATATTAAAAGAATTATTGCTCGATAAATTCATATACTTTTATTATGGATTGGGAGAATGGAAATTTCATTGCTTATAATTTAGCTTAATACGCCAAATCTCATGTATCTGACTCTATCTTGTGGTCTTCGCCACCAACTATTATGTGTCATCCAGTGCTTGCTCATTATAGCAAGTGATAATGAAAGTTAAATTTAGGAAACAAAAAAAGCCCACACAATCCATACCAAAACTCTCACTCTAAATTGTGTTATACTTATACTATAGTAATGTGACCCAATTCATCACGATTAAAATTAGTAAATTTTTCCCAAGGGGCAACAATTTTTCCCGGGTTTGACATCACCTATAGGGGCAACAATTTTTCCCAAGGTCTGATATCATAAAACGAACCCACACTATATATTTGGTTTGGGCTGAGATCTATCACTTCAAGTTGTTATCGGGTCAACCTATTAATGCACGGTAAGATTTAGGTCACATTGGCTGAACTCTTCTCGGAATCGCTCTAAATCATCATGATTAGAATGATCTTCCAAAGCGTAATCGTACAATTTGCGACAATGATAGTATAAAAGATTGTCGAATCCACATAGAGGATATACTCGTCTAGCACACTATAGATGAAATGTTCAATTAAGCACTAACAAAACATCAAAGCAATAAAAACAACTAAAATGACTCAAGAACTAAGGAGTGGGTTTTGAACATGGTTGACTCTAAGGGTAGTCTGAGGGGAAATTAGCTTAGGGCCCCCCAAAGTTCTGCTAATTTTATGTATTATGTATATATATTTTGTTACATAGCCGAAGAAGATCTTGCAAATAATTTTAATGGCGCCAATCTTCTATTGATAATTAATTGGCCCATCAATTTTTTATTTAATCATTATAGTAGGCCAATCAAATACCTAAATTTAGTAAAATCGGATATATAAAAGATAAAAAGGTAAAGAGAAAGTTAGAACCGCATAAATTGACTTGATTTGTAAGAAAATACAATCAGAAGATATGCAAATTGATGTTGTAATAATTACTTTGAAAGGTTTGATTTCTTATTTTGAAAAATTTAGAGTTGAAGGTTTTGAATCTTCAATAGCATTAGCCAAGGAGCTTGCATTGAAGTTTGAAATTGATCATGTTTTCCACAAAAAAACGTAAAATTTCAAGCAATAAACAATTTGATGAAAAATCCAATATTTAAGTTTATCAATGTTGGTCCCAATTGGTATAAGTTTACAGTGGGGATGAATAAACCTCTAACTCAAATTTTTTAAATACTTTGAGCAGTAGTTTGCTGCATACCATTAAAGCTAATATAGTAAGCTGACTTAAGAAAGTAGGCATGAAGTAGACCGATCTTAGGTTACTTAAAGTAAAGCAATGCTCAGCCAGAGTTTTATGCAGCGGAATATTATGCAAATCTATTTTCAAACAAATCAATGCAGTACGTAAGTAGTATGCCAACAACAGTAAGTAAAAAAAAATATAAAAGTAGACACAAAGTTTATAGTTGTTCGAAGGTGGGGTAATCCTTCTACGTCCGCTCTTTCCTCACACATGGAAATTCACCAAGCTATTCACTCAATACAAACTTAGTCACGCCGAAGTCTAAGTCTAACTTAGCTCCTTACAGTAGTTTTTTTCCTATCCTCGGAAGACTAATCCTCTACTATACACACGTTTCCTCAGAACATCTAGTCTACTTTGAATCCCAGATTCAAACGAAGACCTCCTAGTTCAAAAATCGCTCTTGAGATTGGTTTAATGAAAGTCTTTCTTCAACTTCTGGTAGCTGCCATAAAAGTTGAATATCGGTTGAGATGTAGGCCAGCTTTTTTGTTTGAGAAGGATTAGGAACGAGGCAAAGCTTGAGAGCTAGGTTGACTTGAGAATCTAGATACAGTTTGAATTTTCACTTGAATACTCTTGTTGCTATGATTTTCTCTTGTATACATTGCACAAAACACTTGAAATATTTTCAGAGTGTTGTATGTGTCGAAGCTTTGAATAAGAATCTTAAGTGCCTGATGCGTAGTAATTTCAGTTGCTCAATAAATAGGTAACCTTCTCCTTCTAGTTATAGCAGTTGGGATATCTTCCAGTTGAAGAGTGAGACAATATTCCCGTTGACATTTAATGCTCCTTGTACGACTTTAGAGCTGTTTGTCCTTCCTATGGAGTTAAGGTTACAGTGGCTGCGACTTGTTGTCAGTGTCCAGTGTTGCTTTTTTTTTTTTTTTTTTTTTTTTTTTTCAGGTAACGTGTCCTCACTTAATTGGATACTCAGTACAAGATTTGAATCTTGTTTCTACTAACTATATTTTTGAAATCAATCCCCTGACTTTTGACTTTGACCTTTGGCACCTTGGACATGACAACCGCTTGCTTGCTGGTTGTACCTTCCTTGCTGCAAGTAATGCTCTATGCTGGATTAGCATAAAAAACCAAACTACGCGTTCGCTGCAGTTTCTCTTTTCTTGCTGCTTCCTTGGACTTCCTTGTTGCATGTAGCCTTGATGTACTTGTTGTGTGCTTGTTGTGAATTAGCCTAAGTAGTACATCTATTATAGTTAGTACATAATTCATGGGGCAACTAGTTTCTACCTTACAATTGTGATTTTGTCATCATCAAAACTAAACATAAATTTCCTAATAATCTATGATTTTACTTCTCAATATGCTAGATGATAAAAGTATCTTCAATAACAATTCGATAATTACTTTAAGTTTTATCTTTTTTGTAGGTGTGAAATTTCTTCAACGTTTTGGTTGTCGAAAATTGAGGTATATAATTCAGCTAACAGTTTTGGTAATTCTTGGCCAATGAGTTTTTGGGGATTAGAAGTAAAATATTTATCTACCATTTGAAATTATTGATGCAACAATATTTTTTAACTTGTAAATGAAATGTTATATTACTTCATGTTATGATTATTTTTATGTGAAAAAATATTGATTGGGGCCCTATCTCAGTTTTTGTCATAGGTCACAAAAATGTCAGAGCTAGCCCTGGTTTCCAAAGTATACGCTTCACCTAAATCCTAGAATAGTAGGCTAACAATTACAAATTAACCATTAAGTTGTAAAGGAAGGTCACGTGTCTAGATTAGAAATCCAAGCAGTCCAAAAAGAAAGATCGATAAGCCAAACAAACAACAATAAAATTCACTTCGATTCCTGTAACTAATAACCGGAAATGGGAACCAATTAAGGCAGAGCAAGTGGAATTCTAAAGCATTCATCAACAATTTCAATCCCCACCACATGCGAATCTTGTTTAAGGAGTGAGGTCTTAAGACATTCTACAAGATCGGAAAATATGATTCATGTCCTCTCATCGTCCCCTATGGACCCATTGGAGAGGACTGATATACCGTCGGGTAGCTACTCCTAAGTTATAAGCCATCAAAGCCATATTGTTAATTCAATTCACAAACCCCTAAAAAATTAATAAGTAATTAATTAGAATTTGAAATCATAGGGTTGGGCTACTCCAAACCTTTGGAAAACAAAATCAATTATGCATAGCTCATAAAAAATACGTTATCAACCATATAAGAAAAATATTTAAGTATTTAAGACAGAATGTAGTAAGAGCAATAAATGCAAAGAAAGAAAAGAGTGAAGAAGCTTAGTCTTGAATTTGGAATACATGAAGAGGTCTTTAAATGATTGTGAAAGCCCACTTTCACCAAATCCTTAGCAAAAACTTGAAATTCTTCCAATATTAAAAAAACCTAAAGATGGGTTCTAATCCACAACAAGAAAAACCCTAATTCTTAAGAGAAAACCTATTCTAGAGAGAAATTACAAGAAATTAAAATTCTAGTAAATGAAAGTTGTTGTTCTAAAGGAAGGGAAGAGGTATTTATATGGGGAAGATTCCCATCCCCCTCCCCCTCCCCCCTCTTAAGTCCTAAAATCAGTTGAATTACCCCAGTTCATAAAAGAAAACCTATTCAAGAGAGAAATTACAAGAAATTGAAATTCTAGCAAATGAAAGTTGTTCTAAAAGAAGAGAAGATGGTATTTTTATGGGGAATATTCCCCCTCTAAGTCTTAAAATCAGTTGGAAATCTCCCTTAGTATGGTAGGAATGTAAAATAACAAAAACGGAATGTTCGGTCTTCATTTAAGTTGAGTCGTACCATTCGATTGTTTGTAATTTGGATTTCTCGATAATTCTGGGACTTGTCCATTCAGAATTGGTCTTCAAATTGAACTAAAAAGTTGTAGAGCTTCGTCTCGGCTATACGTAGAACTTTGAATCACCTCGATCTAACATCGGATGGAGGAGATACAATCGAAATACGAATCTACGACGTCTCAATTGAAAAACAAGGGGGTACCGGATTCGGGTACCACAACCAATACCAGTGTGGTACTCAACTGGTACTCAAGTCCAGTGGCATAATGACGGTACCGGTGCGGGCCAGAAGTGGTACCGCAGTTGGTGCTCATCGTTTTGCCTAGGGATTGATCATCGGGCTTCCTCGTCTCTCATTGCACGCGTCATCTCCGTTCTTCACCGTTTTGAGGCCTATTTCACTCGTTTTATTGACCCGACTTCTCCACAGCTTTTGTTCACGACTCGATGATCTTCGAGTCGGGCCTCATCCGACCCGATTAGAACCCGTTTGGGCCTCGGTATGCGGGCCAGAATGAGGAATCGTATGCAAACAACTTTCTTGAGCTTTCAGATTTTTTAACCTTCAAAATGCAACTTAGAAACACTAAAAGTGCATCAAATCATATCGAACAGGAAAATTAACCTAAAAATACATTTTTACACAAAAAATCGCACTCAAACGTATCAACAATCACAATTCTCAATCAAATATGAATGTCTCAACGTTCATCGTTGACGACCCAACACGATAGAAAACGATTATGACCCGATAAATATTCAAATGAAAATAATCAGTGACCATCACTTCTGCGAATTTATCTAAGTAAGTAAATTTGTAAATCATGATACTTACCAGATTCTAGTAATAGTGTTGTTAATATTTTTACTTCATGATATTTATTTGGAACGATTGAAGTTAATTGATCAATCGGAAGAATTGTACTTAAATTTGTCTTTTTTAAGAAATAGGTCTAGCCATAGTAGCCTAAAGGGGAAACGTTAATTAGGGAATTCAAATGTGTTCATCGGGAAATTCGGGATTATTTTATTTAAAAATTGTGTTGTATGTTCAATACCTTTATTTTGGTTTACTTTGTTTTTTTTGTTTTTTTGTTTTTTTGTTCATCTATTATATTTTACGAAGAAAAACTAGAAATAGACGTGTTACTTATTTAAAAACTAAATTTCTGTTGCGGATTTTACAAAAATAAATTATTAATTATCAACTATTATAAGAATAGTAATAATAAGTACCTAAAAATAGTAATAATAAGTTTGACGAGTCTAAACATTGTATAATCATATGTTTGCAAACAAAGGTGATTGTGGAACAGTGACCTAAATTGATTTTACGGTGAAATTAGAATTTAGTAGTGTTTGGAATAAAAAAATGATTTTATGCAAATTCTAATTGTTTTTTTATTATGGGTGTTTACAAAGGTAAATCACTTTTAACTAAGTTGCTTAAAAAGGTAATGGTACACGTAATTATGCGTGCATAATAGGTCGAATTAAGTATCTATTTAGTGACATCTGCATGCGTAAGTGGTCGTGTATTTCTCATATTTGCATTATTGGACGATTTAATGTCTATGATTTGTTTTGAAGTTATTTGGGTAGATTAGACCAAAAAGTCAAACTCGACCAAGGAAGGATATGAGAATAAGTCCTGCAAGTAAAAAATAGAGAAAAATCGAGCCAAAAGGTGCAGGAAATTGAGCTCGACCGAGCTAGTGAATCTCGGTCGAGATAGAAGGTCAGGGGATCTGGATTTTGGGTGTAGAAGATTCTCGGCCGAGCCCAACTTTCTCGGCCGAGAAAGATATACACAAAGCTAGGCCGAGCTAGTGAGTCTCGGCCGAGACAGAGGGCGGCCCAACCCAATTTTGCGCGCGGATTAATCCTTTTGTTGCCCAAATTAAGCCAAATTCATCCTCGTTTATAAATAGAAGATCAAAAAGTCCGAAAAGGAGACTTGGACATTAATTGAAGAGCTCGGACTTGGGAATTCTGAAGAACACGACGACTTAAGATTCGGCAATTCGGGTTTTATAGTTTAATGTTTTCTTTATATAATTTGTTTTTAGCGATTGCTATGATCGGCTAAGTTTTATATTTCCCGTCTTTGACTATGTTGAACTCTAGACTGATGTTTATGTAAATAAATTCGGTGATTGTTTGATTAATTATTTTCTGAGATTACTTATGTTATTGGTTTACTCTATCTTTTATATGTTTGCTATTGTGGATTGATCACCCCGATAACAGGCATATAGATGTAGCTAGGTCATAAATTCATAATCCGTAATTGTTATGCGTTTGTGTCTAAAAGTAGCAAAAAGTGGTTACTCGCTAGGATAACATAAGTCGCGGCCACTTGTACCGAGCTTGTGAGTATAATACCGTACCTACTCCGTTACCTTAGGTCTTTAAGCATTTGATTACTGGTGTTCTAGCGATCGTATCCTAAGACTACTTAATTGGATAGGATTAATTACTAAGCAAACCTGTACTTAATTATACTTAAGGGGTAACAAGAGTTAGCTAAACGTACCTGTTAATTCTTGGGGTAAGGGTTTCAGAACTAATTAGTCAGGCAATTGCATTAGTTACATAGATATTCAGACTAGGGGATACTGGATTAAAGGCGAGAATGTCATTTATTTATACTTAAATTCATCTTAATTTGCTAGTTTAATCACTTAGTGTTTAGTTAATTTGCATCAAACAAATCTCCCCTCATTATAGTTATATTTATATTATTAATATTTATATAAAATTGGTTAATTACAATAATTCGATTAGTTCCTGTTCCCCGTGGGATCGACTCTGACTTATCCTATCTACTAGTTAGGAAAGGAATAGTTATATAATAATAACCTAATTTGTCTGCACCCGACAGTGCGGTTCAGGTAATACGAAAATACTGAAGATTAAAAAAACAAAAAGGATAAAAAGTTGACTTTAATTACAAAATGTGTTGTGAAAATTTGAGAGGCTTTGGCAGATTTTGAGAATTCCTAATTAATTGCTTTCAAAAGCTACTTTTGGACCTAAATGTGTGGTTGCAAACACTTGATTTTAAAAAGTGGTTTTCTTTTTTAAATGAGTTTACAAACATCCTCTTAAAGTGATCATGAGAATTAGTTGTAGCTCAATTCAAAGAGCATTTTGTAATCCAATCAAATTTAATATTCACCTACCCCACCTCAATTAGAATTGCACTAAAAAAATATTAGCATGGTCAGGGGCAGACCCAGAACATAAGATTAAGGGGGGCCGACATACAAAAGACCATCAACCAATATTAATATACACGTGATCATAAATATTAAACATATTATATACATGAATTAAATAGAATATCAACCTTATTTATTATTATATATGTAGCTATGTTACATTAGTTACCTATATATTAACACTCACAGTTTTTTATTATATATTATGAAAATGATCTAAATTTATCTTAGCATTTTATAATTTTGAGGGGATCAAAACACTCAGTCATTCTTCAAAATAAATACACAATATACATATTATACATATTTTAGACATAAAAATAGTCGGAATGAGGGGTCAGGACCACCCTACCCCAATTGTAGGTCTGCCCCTAAGCAAAGTCATCCGGTCGGAAGTTATTGAGTTATTGTTGTATTGAGTTCATATCATTCGGGAATTCATTGTAGCGGACTTGGTAGAACATTTTATAATCTATAAGGGATCAATTCCGACAAACCTCCCTCCCTCTGGGGAATGTACTAAACTGAAAAAAGGTTTACATTAGTCCTTATACCTTAGGAGGTCAACTCGGTTGCACATACTCGGCATGTTAAAACCATTTTTAAAAAACAAAATTATCAACAGTTTAGCCGAATTGAGAGTGGCCGGAAATGAATCACACTTGCGGAAAGCACTTCCGCCAACGATTTCATACTGCAAGACAACATTCCACGCGTTGACGTATCATCCTATTTCTATCTGGTACGCTACCTCGCTTTTACTCTTTTTATCGCATTAATTATTCTTCTTCGCTCCGAATCGATGGTTCTAATTTAGTTTGTGGATTTTTGTGGACTGTTTGTATTGAGTGTTTATCTCAATATGGATTCTAATGGGTATTTTTGGTTTTCTGAATTTTTCTTTCTCCCGTATGATTTGATTGTTCTCAGATGCATTATGAGTTGGTTTCGTTTTCTTCTTTACAGATTTTGGCATCTCCAACAAGGTTGATATATCTTGGTTGGATATTAGAGATTTTTAACCTTAATAGAAATAAATAAGGACTCTATTTTAGTTGTTAAACATACTGGGCTGATGAGAAGTGAAGTATGGAAATGGGGTTTAGGGTTGGCTTATATATTTGCTGTTGCAACAATATGGATTGCTGCTAGTTTTGTTGTGCAATCAGTTGTGGATGAGGGAGTTCCTCCGTTTCTAGTAACATACATCTGCAACTCCTTATTTGTAGTGTATATACCATTAGTTGAAATCGGGCGGTATTTGGAGGATAAGTACGGAAGCTTGTTCTTTTGGCTAAGTAAAAGTGATACTGGTTTGCAAGATTCCAGTTCTTTTGAGCAGTCGATTCCTCTTCACAATGATTCAAGTGCTAAAACTAATGAACTAGATAATGTTGTTGATGAGCAAGGAGAAGTTGTTTTGGGCTGCAATACGGGATTGGATGCGAAAGGGCGTTGGACCCGTGCAAGAGTTGCAAAAGTCAGCCTGTTGATATGCCCTATTTGGTTTCTGGCACAGCTCACTTTCAATCTCTCTCTCAAGTACACTACAGTTACCGTAAGAAATTGATCTCTTCTGTTTTATGATAAAACCTCTATAAATTTGGCTGAAGGCATCGATTCATGGCCAAAGAAGTTCGTTATATATTGATTTAGCTATTAATTTAGAGAGGTTCTACTGTTTCTACATGTAAAAGTTTTCTCTGTTTTCTGTGTGTGTAGTCTAATACAATCCTAAGCAGTGCGTCCAGTTTGTTCACGTTTTTAGTTGCTCTCATATTTTTGGGGGAGAAGTTTACATGGTTGAAGCTGATTAGCGTTCTCCTTTGCATGGGAGGAACGATAATTGTCAGCCTCGCGGACTCGGGAACAACAGTGTCAAGCACAGTGGCCTCAAATCCTGTTTTGGGAGATACTCTGGCTCTTGTGTCCTCGGCGTTTTATGCAGCATATATAACATTAATTCGCACAAAGTTACCCGATGAAGATGATCAAGTACAAGGCAAGGCAAGTATGGCACAGTTTCTTGGATTCTTGGGTTTGTTCAACCTCCTAATATTTCTTCCTGTGGCCCTTGTACTTGAATTTTCGAAGCTTGAGACTTTCAAAACTCTTACTCGGAGACAATTTGGGCTTATTATTGGTAAAGGTATGATATCTGTGCTTGTGCCTGTAGTTGATTATTCATTTAATCTATTCCGTACCCGTATGTGTTGCCTTATTTCATTACCTTTTGTAAAGTAATCTGTGTTTCTGTTTCATCATACTATATTATGAGTTTGTCCTGAAAGTTTGTTGCGGTGGTGTCATTATGTATGGATATATACTTTTTTTGTGGTTTTCTTTCTTTTTTTTTTTGGTGGGGGGATTTGTTATAAGTGCAGCAATTTATCTATAGTTTTCACCTTGATACATCAATTTGGGAGTCATTTCTGCTCTTAAGGGTGAAATTAGACAATCATTTAATTCTTGCTAAACCGGTTTTCTGCTATTCACTGTATCTTTTTTTCTGTAGAGAAGAAATGTGGATCATATTATTTTAGGATCTTGCTTACTCCAGTTACTTGCACCTTAGCTTACTCCGATTTGGCATCTTAAAGAGCCTTCTTGTCCATTAATACATACTGCTCCATCAGCTTTATCTCGTATGTGGACATCTATTATCTAACATTTTTCCTGTGGTTGTTCTTACTACATTTTTATGATTCATTTTTCGCCTTTCAAAAATTGCATCATTTTTTTTAAGTGTTTCTGATTTCTTGCCTGGATATGTCTCGGAGTCTCCAGATAAAAAAGTTTGTTTTGTCTTTCTACTTTATTAAAACTAGAATTTTAAGGATATGAAAGGCTTAGACCTCCTCAAAAAAGGATATTTCAGTTCTATATTTATTAGGTCCATAGTTGTCCATTCCAATTAGTTGCTTCAATATGTTTCTTGTGTTTGAACTGCTCGCAGATGTTGATTTATTGCCTTGTAAGCACAGAGGTTTGCTTAAATAGCATTCGACCAATGAAAAATGGGGCTTTACAAATAAAGGTTAATGCTGACTATGGTTTTAAACAAATCCCTTTTTCGGATTATAGGGGTATTTTCCCCAGCTTTTCCCAACTGATTTTTAGCTTTTGCCTTGAAAAGAGTTATTTTTGGTGTTTTAACTGCAACTTCTGGTTTAATGAATTAATTTTAGACCAAAAGCAAAGTAAATAAAAGTTTTTTTCTAACTTTTTGGTATTTTGATAAACAAATAGAAGGTTTATTCTCACTCTTAAACAAAATGCTGCTTAAATATCAGGTATACTAGGTTTTACATTTGACCGAAATTATTTTTATTTTCAAAGTTACCTACTTTTGATAGTGTAAACTTTTACCCAAATTTCTAATTTAAGTAACACACTTCGAAAATACCTCCTTGTTAATTATTAAGATGAAGCTAGATTCAGAAGTTTGTTAAGCTGAAGTTTCAACAGAAAATGGTTGTCATGATTTTGTACTTTGAGCTTATAGGTTTTATTGGCTATAGGATCTCCCTCTTCATTGTTGCTCTTTTTTTCAGGTTTACTGGACAATGTGGTGAGTGATTACCTGTGGGCGAAAGCGGTGCTCCTTACAACTACCACGGTGGCAACCGCTGGTCTTTCGATTCAGGTACCCTTAGCAGCTATTGTGGATTCGTTAACTGGGAACACACCTAATCTCCTGGATTTTATTGGAGCTGCTGCCGTTATGGTTGGTTTTATGGGCATTAATATCCCTTCCGATGCTTTTTTACGAACCAAAGAAGCCACTCTCGAACTTGAAACTGCAAGTGTTGATCAAAATCACCACGATGAGCTTTGACTCCAGGAAGCTTTTCTGGTACGAGGATCGTTTAGCTTCGTATACCACATAAGAATGTGAATTCTGAGGAAGCAAAGTCTATATGGACAACTAGTAATGTCTTAAATTTGTAACATCAATTTATTTGTTTATTTACTCTGTATTTTTGGATATTAGGCAAATGATTTATATGCATTATTGCAAAATTAATGAAAAGGTTGCAACGATGAATTGGGCAAGTTTGTTAAGTGAGAGGCAGTAGTTGGTAGAGGTGGTCAACCGGTTCTTGGAATCGGCAACCGGCCCGGTTACTGTTCGTCGTAGGCAGGAACCTAGAACGGGCGACGGTTGAATCGCCGGTTCTCGGCTAATTTTTTTTTTTGAAAATTCAAATGAGACATGTGGCATCATATGGTGAAGTTTGTTGAAACGAGTTAAGATACACTAGCCGATACGAAAAAACCTGCTGTCCGAACTGGAGGAACCGCCGGTTCGATCGTCATATTTTTTTTTTTTAATTGGACGGCCAGGATCTGTTGGCCGTTGAAAAACTAACGGCCCAGATCTACTGGCCGTCAGAAAACAGATTTCCGGGGGGTTTTGGGGGGTGGGGTGGGTCTTGATTTTTATTTTTATTTCACTACAACGAAACTATTAATTTCCAACAAAAAATTTCCAACATCACATAAATTCGTTGGAATTTTGAAATTTCCTACAACAATTCCAACGGTAAAATGAACCGTTGGTACCTTCCAATGGGCATTCTAACGGCATAAACTTTGTTGGAATATATCGTTGGAAAATTGTTGGAATATAAAATTCCAACTGATTTTCCATCGGTAATGTCCCATTGGAAAATATTTGAGTATTTTTTTCCACAATTTAGTCATTCTAATGATATTTCCGACGAAACAAAACTGTTAGAAATTCACTCTTCATAATTTTAGTATTAAATTCCAATGAATAAGTTCAGCTGGAATTTCATTTTGAACTCCCCCAATTTGTTAATCCAACTCAATTTCTAGAGTTCGATAGTTTCCCCCAATTCTCGATGAATCTGGACCATCAGGGCGAGTTTTCCAGCATTCGCAGCTTCGGCGGTTCCGAGGTTCTGAAATCCGTGTCATCAGGGTCGGAGTCACATCAGATTTCTGGTTACGTGAATGCGATGTTGTAGGAATCTAATGGATCTAGTCGAGGAAATTTTGACAATTGTTGTTGTGATATCAAAGTGATGAATTGCGCTTCGCCTGAATCTCAGGGGGCAGGGAATTGTGGCTCTAACTTCTCTGAGAACTCAAATAATTGCGTCACTAAGTCGATAAGTTCTTCCCCTAATTTGAATAGTAGTTCGATTAGGGTTGGAGTAGTTGATCAAACAATTGAGCTAGAGGAGCCAATTAAAGTTAAAGTAAATACCTCTTTGTTGAAAAGGAAAAAGAATTGTGATGATTTGGCGGTTAGTGTTGTGGAGTCAGGAAGAACTAATAAGTCTAGAAAATTTAAGTGTAATTCAGAGAATGATGACAACAATATGAATGGATCACATTATGTTGAGGAATTAGAGGAGAAGGTGAGGATGATGCAATCAACAATTCAGGTTGTTAATGGGAAAGTACACATGTAATTGTTGTCTGAGTTGTTATGTTAACGTATTGCTTGGCCTTCTTACAACAAAAGGAAATTGAATTGGCTCTCTTATTATAAGGGATTATAAATTCACCTTTTAAGTAAAGTTTCACATTAGCAACCCAAAAAGTGTACGATTCAGATACCATATCTTACATAGTGCACCAACTAAATAGCTTAAGCATACATTATATTTTCATTCTAGGACATGGCGTAGGATATATTTACATTATATTTACATTATAGCTTGTGCTAGAGGATTTGCTCCCTGCTTCTCTTTCAACAGAGGAAAGGACATGGCGTAGGATATATATATATATATATATATTGAATGTTTTAAATCGCCTCATCATAAGGTACTGAAAAGTATTGTGTCTCAAACAAGGAGGTATTCTTATCAAAGTGTTGGTTTGCTTTACTTGATATAATTAAACACAATGTTTTAAATATGTCTTTTTCTTCTCAGGGCTACGAGATTGGCTTAAAGCTTACTTGGATCTCTGCACCGGAGTGGAGGTATATTTTAGATGCAGTATCATACCTTTTTCCCTCCGAAAGTCTTATGTATTTTGCCAACAGTTTGTTCTCTCTCTTCATTATAAAGACTAAAGAGAGAGAAAATGATACTATTGATTTACTAAGGTGACACTATCATGAAAATAATATTCTATTGATGAACTGCAAGGTTTTTCACTACCTAGAAACACATGTTCCCTTTCGTATCTTGTTTCTATGTTGAAACTTCTTTAGACTAATCCTTCTTCATTCCTTTTCTTTTTCCTTGTTTGAATTATGGGTGTTTTAAATTCAAGAATTTCTTATCTGGGCTTTGATCATCTGTGATGATGCAGTTGGAAGGAGAGTTGTTCGATTGGATTTAAAAATTCAAATTTTATGTCCAATATATAATGGGGCTTTCGGCGTGTTTGGTTTCATTTGATTCCTGCAGAGAGAAGACTGCAACCGAAATTGAAGGTAAGTAGGCTGATTTCTGCATGTAATATGTTTGATAAAAAATTTCTCCTCCAAGTATTATGATATGTTCCCCTTCTGCCTGATTCTCTGTTGCTTCTAATTGTAACGTTATATGATAGAAGAAGTTGTTTTGAGTGAATGAGGAAGGGGGATAAAGGTAAAAGTAAATATTAAAGTTTCAGCCTCCGAATTATACAGTAGTATCAAGATGAGCAATTTGTTTTATTGAAGCTTGAAATTCGGTTGTTAACAAAAATGATATTATCTATGGAGTGTAATTGGCGCCTCTGAATAGCTGGTTTTGAATGGGTCCTTCGATTCCAACTGGTTTTGAATCTTTAAAAACAAATTTGTTACTGAGCTTTGTAACTGGAGCAATATGAGAACATTTTCTGTTAAATTTAGCTTTCCTCAATTTGTCAAACTGGATGTTTTATGAGTAATTTGAAATATTGAACTTTTCCACATCTTTCATCTGTAGTAATTTTTAATACCATGTCGTAGAAGATTTAGGACCATGGGAAGATCTATGGCATGGTGCAAGATCTATCTTTCCTTCTACTTCATCCTCATTAGTCATAGTTTCTAAGATTGATATGCTACTGATTGTAGGGAAAATTATAAACCTACCGAAATTTTTGGGGTTTGTATATTTCTTACACTTTACCACACTCAGTAGGTGCAATATGTTTAGGGAAAAGAAAATTCCATTGGTGTTATTTAGCTCTTTTAAAGGGAGCTGGTATTTTCGTAATTAGGCTAAACTTCAAGCCATTTTTTGCTTTCCCTAATTATTAGTTAGTTGTGGTCTCTGGTTGTGGCTGGTTGTGGCTGGTTGATGTTGAGCTTGTCAATCTGTTGTTAGTCAGTTCCCTTATACCTTCTTTATTTGCAGTCAGCCTTCCGAACAAATGCTAAGGAATTCCACCCGGACCAGGATCCGGACAATAAACATTGTGAATCATGACAATAGTTTTAATCTGAACTGAAAATCTTTCATCTAATAGGTCTCATGCTTAACCTGTTTTATGGTGTTTATTCTCTGGAGAGTATGTTGTTCAAAGAAGTCATGGTGCCTTATGAAGCCATCAAAGCAGGCAGAAAGAACAACGGTGCCAATATGAGACCATAGGAAAGTACACGTGCTGCTTCTTGTTGCAAAGTTTTCTGGAAATTGTACAATTAATGTTATAATATTGTGGCTGCAATCTGTTTATTTTTAATCTGTATTTTGTCCTGATTTTCATTATACCTAATCGTATATGCCATATGTTTTTTCGCCTACGTGAGCTATGGTGAAAATTGTTTATGCCTTAGTGAGGTGCTCTTGCTACAAAAAAGCTTCCTGGATGCAAGCATAATGTGCTCAAATATAACTTGATATGGTTGAGAAAGCACCCATTTATTGAAATAGGACCTATCGAACTCCCAGATGCGTAAATGTTGACAATGATATTATAATTGAAGGCAATACATTTAATATAGTTTGTGGATATTTACTTTTTGCTATTTGGTTGACTTGCCAAAATTTTCTTATTGCAATTGCAGCTATTGACCTGGTTGATGAAGCAGCTGCTAAACTGAAAATGGAGATCACCTTCTCTCGATGAAATTGATCGTGTAGGTCTCAAGCTTGAGATGGAGAGGCTCTCTCTGAAAATGACATAAAGCAACAAAAGATAGGTTAAACCGTCTCGAAACCGAACTGTGTATGTTAAAGTAGACACAAGCTGAGTTGACTGAACGGTGAGAACATGAAAAATCTTTTATGACACACCTGCAGTCTGTTAGGGAAGAGATGTGCTAAGTCCTTTGGAATATTTCTTGTTCTTTAGATTGTCAATTTACAGGGAAAGATGGGCATCCCAATCTGTTTCAAGTCAGCCCAATGAAAATGGCTCAGCCAAATTATAGACTACTATAAGTAAAGGAAATGGATTGATATAGTGTTTGGTTTTGGTTTTGGATTGTCCCTATGAAAAAATGGGATTAGTTTTCCTAGATTATAGTGACCTACTGTGATTGATTTTGTGGGATTTCAAATTTTCTTCATTAGATATTTTAAATTTTTGTTTTGTGAATTAATTTATTTCTATAACTATGCTTTGATGCTTGATGTCAGTAGATGCTTAAATCAGAGCGATTCAATTATAAGTTGAATACTAAGTGGCATTAGAAAGGTGAGATGATCTCCTGCCAGACTGTCTAGACTGTAAGACGAATAGTTAAATAAGTTAATGTAAGATTTTTCTATAGAAGTTTTTGCCTATAAAGGTAACTAGCAATTGCTTTCTTTGATAACGTTGTTATTTTTAAGTTTTTCAAGATTATGGTGGCAAGCTCAACAAAATTAGAAGAACTCGATTGAGATGGTTTCGTCACGTGCATAGTAGAACTTAGGATGCTCTAGTTCAGCTAGTAGGAAATAGAGAATTATCAATTCAAATTTAAATAGAGATTTTAATGAGAATGTGTCTCTTGATCGATCCCAATGAAAGATATGATCTTTATAGCTGACCCCACATAGTTAAATAAAGGCTTTGTTTGTTGTTCTTGGATAAAGTACACTATCTTTTTTATCTTGAAATGATTCTTTACTGTATATCTTTTCGGATACCAGATAAATGGATAAAGGCTTAGTTTGAGTAATGTCTAATCTTTGTTAATATTATGATTCTGATTTGTATTCAAAAAAAAAATTTACTTTGCTCATCTTAAATTTAATGTGCATCATTACCACAAGTCTTGTATGTTACATTCTCTTTGAATTGTTGTTGATATGAAGTGATATTATTGATGTGTGTGTGTTCTGACAACTCTTGTAGGTGTGAGTTGATTTTTCCTCAACGCAATAGATTGGCTGCAATTCTCGAATTTTTCTTTTTTCCTTTTCTTTTTAGAGAGGATTAGAACTATCAATTCATTATTTTATAGTTTTATATGTTGTCAAGAATCTAGATTTTTATATGAAATGTCTAATTTATGGATTAAATGAAAGATCCAGGATATTATTGATGTAAGAATTTTTGTTTTTTCATTTATAATAAAGACAACAGATAATATCCGTTGTCATTTAGAAAGAAAGATAGTTGTCGTAGATGGCATTGCAGTAGATATCTATCTATAACAACGGATATAACCTATTATAAATCTCAAAGACACGTATAAAAATCGTTGTCATTTAGGTAAATTCTTGTAGTGGAATATATGTTAGAAACAATTCTAACGACATATTACCGTCGGAATAACTGTTGAAAAAAAATCCAATGGTAAGTTGGCTATTGGAATAGGCGTTGGAATGACCATTAAAATCTATTAGAAAAAAATTCCAACGGCTAAATATTGTTGGAATATTGTTGGAAAAACTCCTACGGTAAAATTAGCCACTGGAATATGTGTTAGAATGAGTGTTGGAATTAAAATGCAAAATCTGTTGGAAAGAAATTCCAACGGCAAATAGCCGCTGGAAATATTTCCAACATTCACTTATTCCAACGGCAATTTGCCGTTGGAATTACCGTTGGAATCAGTTTTCCATTAAAATTTAATTGTTGGAATAAAAATTCCGACGACCACTTTTCCAACAACACAAAAACCGTTGGAATTACCGTATTGCTATATTCCAACGATTTTTGTGCCGTTAGTGTTTTATTTTTATTTTTTTAACAGTATTTAGCTGAAGAGAAGGATCTTCAAGCTCTTCATCTCACACTATTGCCGACAAGGGCAAGAATCAAATGGTGGAGGGGTATGCTCCACTTCCACCAATTCCTCCTCCTCAATGATGGCGATGATGATGATGATGATGATGATGATGATGATGATGATGATGATGACGAGAGTCCAACTGATTTGGATGCCGATGATATAGGCGTTTGCCTAGGTCGATTTAATTTTTGAGCAATTTATTTTTTTTGGTTTTGTTGTATTATTAATTATAAATTTTCTATTAGTAAAATCATTTAATATGCTTTATAAATTTCTATTATTAGTTTTTCAATCAATATAAATCCTATTATAATAATATATATATTTTTATAAATTTCTATTAGTAAAACACTAATATAGTTTATTCTAATATATTTTTCTTTATTTGATTATTTAAGAGAAAATGCCACGGCCGCATTTGCCGCTCAAGAAGAGGAAAATTAACGTCCAACCCAAGAGAGCCAAAGTCAAGGTCGAGGCGGAGGAAGAGCTCGTAGTTCTTCACAAGGCCCCCAAGGCATACAACCGGCCTTAAAATCCGAGATTTTTACTATCCACTTTGCAAAAGTTCTAAAGCCAGGAGGATCAACAACCAACTACACCGCCACTTGCAATTTGTAACAAGATCGTTTCAAGCAGGGAAGGAGTACAGAACACTATCAAAGCACATAAAAAAAAATCATCCGATAAAGCCGGACTCGACCAAACCCAAATGCAAATGGGTAGGTATGTTGGAGGTTCGGATTCTAACTCTCCTCTTCCTTTATTTTCATAGAGTGAGGTAAAATTGAGAAGAAACTTGGCTAAATTTGTTTCCGTAAAACATTTACCTTTTAACTTTGCCGACGATGATTTTATGAAGATTTTATGCAACTTAGTTGTGGTCCACAATATAGGAAGATTTAAAGAAGAACACTAACAAGTGATATTACAAGAGTTGTTGGGGAATTTAAACTTGTTTTGTTAAATATGTTTGCTTCATTTAAACAAAAAGTTTCAATATGCTGGGATATTTAGGGTGATCATTGGCAAAATCATCACTACATGGGCATCATTTGTCATTGGATTAATGATTCTTGGAGAATGCAAAAAAAGATTAATAGGTTATAGGAAATTTGATACCGAACACACCGCATCAAACATTTGTCATGAAATTATTTCCATTCTTCAAGAATACAACTTGGTTAAAAAAAAAAAAAAATTTGGTATCTTTCGATAATGCAAGTGCCAATAAGGCCTCTTTACCCGAACTTATTGAGTTCTGCAAACCATTTTGTGGAGACAAAATTTTCCATATTAGGTGCATTTGTCATTGTTTGAACTTATGTGTGCAAGATGACCTAACAAATTTCCTCTTTAATAATGTTTTTCCATTTTTACCTAGTACACGTACTTCACATTTAAGGGCCAATAACATAAATCAACCCGTACTATTCGCGTTTTGACACTTTACAACCTAAACTATTTTTTTTTTACGGATTGTAATCTATACTTTACGTTTTTCAATTTCGGGCAATAAATGTGGGATTATTTTTAAAACAATAAGGTTTCATTTAAAATATTGTAAAATTAATTTGAAAAGGTGGGATTATTTTTAAAAAATTCAATTTTATTTAAAAAAAATTACTTCCTCCGTCTCGAATGAACTTGCACACTTTTCGTTTTCGTCCGTCCCAAATGAACTTGCACACCCTTAAAAAGGGAAGTTCTAACACAATCTCCACCCTCAAAATCTCCACTCTCAATCTCCACCCTCAATCAACCTTTGAAAAGTCAACAAAATCCCAAAAAGTAACTTTTTCTTAATATGCGTGCCAACTCCCCTGTGCAAGTTCATTCGGGACGGAGGGAGTATAAAAAATGATAAAAAAATATAAATAAATTTAAATTTAAAATAAATTTAACTTTCCGGCCAGAAAGTAAAAAAATATTTAAAATAAAAAAATATATAAAAAATGTGAAATTATTGCTAAAAAACAAATTATTTAAAGTATCTTAAAATTAATTTGAAATGGTGGAGTTATTTTTAAAATTTTCAAATTTCTTTAAAAAGTTTAAAATCATTTATAAACTGACTAATTTTTTATAACCTAGAAATTAACTAATCATACTAATTGAGATTATTCTAGGTTGTATAAATTAGTTTGATTAGTAATTTTCATAGTGCATTATAATATTTTCAAAGTTATTGGTGAAGCTATTGTAATTCTTCAACCTCAAAAATTAATTAAACTAATTTGTACAACCTGGAAATTATAAATCATTTTAAACTTTTAAAATAAAATTAGAAAATTTAAAAAACAATTCCACCATTTCAAATTAATTTTAAGATATTCTAAATAAATTTTAGTTTTACAAATAATTTCAGATTTTCAAATTAATGTTATAATTTTGAAATATATTTTAATAATTTTTTAATTTTCTAGCAAGAAAATTATATTACTTTTAAATTTAATTATTTTTTTATAAATTTTATAATTTTTTTTAAATAAAATAAAAAAATTTAAAAATAATTCCACCATTTCAAATTAATTTTAAGATATTTTAAATGAATCTTTTAGTTTTATAAATTATTTCATAATTATTTAAATGATTTTCTAGTTTTTGATAATTTTTTATTTCCTCGCGGGAAAATATTGTCAGAAGTTGAAAATCGTAAAGTATAGGTTGCAATCGGTCAAAGAAAAAAAGTTTAGGTTCCAAAGTGTCAAAACGCGAATAGCACAAGTTATTTCTGTTATTGACCCCGCATTTAATTAATAAATTAAATAAAAAGATCTATTACTATAAACTAAAGATAATCTATTAAAGTTGGAATATATATGTGAGCATGTTAAAATATTTTTGTTTTATTTTGAAACAACTTTTGATAGAATTCATCTGAATTTTTTATTACACAACAAAGTCTCCTGTACATCAGATGTACAATGCAATTCGGGTTAGGTATCACGATTTAGGTTTAAAGGTATTACTTGTTCTGGTAAAGGTGTATTACCTGTTTTGGGTAAATGATTGCCTTTACCCAAAACAATTAATACCTTTAACTATAGATACTAACACATTTTTACCATGATATCTTTATCTAGAACATGTAATACATTTATACATACTAGTACATTTTTACCCATGACCTAGACAGATTTGTACAATTGATATACAAGAGATCTACTCTTATTACAAATATATATGGTCCCGTTTTAGCGATACTAGTTCTTCACCTGTGCGAAATGCATGGATAGTGAGATTTATTATTATTAATTTAAAACATAATATTTAAATTTTTAATCATATCAACTATAGTCACAATAAAAAGAAATAACATATATATTTTATTGAACAATAAATTTTTTTTTTTAAAAAAAGTAAACCTTTACAAATTTCAAAACACTTCTTGGTACACAACGTTCTTGGTTAAATTCTAATTAGCATTGTCTTCATCATAACACACCAATATCTTCAGACCTCCACGATTACTCTTGTTACTGCTATGTACAATTGCCCATGACTGAATAAATGTTTTTTCAGAAAGAACTTTACATGTTCCAATGACTAGCCTTGGCTTTGGTTAATTGACATTGCGTAAGGTACAATGATTGGGAACTGTCGTCGTTGGAACTTGAATGACAACCTCGGGTCAGATGAGTTTAGTGATAGTCTGAGAATTACTACTAAATCACCGGAATTAGTTCCAGTAAAAACTTTTCCTTCAAGAATATGTTTCCCCAGCCTAGTTAATAGCAACCTTGTACCATTGCACAAACCCTTGGAAGGATCAATGTTTCGGAGCAATGTCACTGGTGTTTCAACTTTCAGCTTCAACTCATGATTAGGGACTCTAGAGAACTTCAATAAATTCATGAATTCAGGAGTGTGAAGATCTACTAACACATGAACATTCAAATTAGACTTGCAAGCACTATCAGAACTTAAATACGTCTTCGATTTGTTTGCATTGAGATCGATCAAGTGTTCATTTATTGAATCAACAACATCGAGGGTTGGAGCAAGAATGACTCTACTCTTCAAAAAGGATGGATCGTCCATGATGTTTTGAAAGTTAGGATATATGATTTCAACAATTGTTTGAATTGGATCCTCATCTATTTGCAAAGTATATCATCAGGAATTTAGATTTGAGCACACCAACCATTTACTTCACCAAGTGTCCATCACCAACAGACGCCAACCACTTGGAAAATTCTTCCAATTCTACACGGTTTTCAACTCAAGACATATTTTATATCCTTATGATCTTCGTGAGTCGTAACACTCTATAATGATCCTACAAATAAGACAAATTAATGGTAACATGCACGACATCTTGTCTTAAACCCTTTGGTATAACAGGGAGAATATTCCTAAGATCTCCTCCAAGAACAACTGTCTTGCCCCCAAAAAGTAAATCAGAATTATGCGATCCTCTTAGCTGCATGATATCTTTTAGGATATTATCCAAAGTTTTCAATGCAATGCCTATGAACCATGAGAGCTTCATCCCAAATAATCATTTTAAACTTCATTAGAAGACATGATAGAGGACTTCCCTGTTTAATGTTATCCAAAGTGATGGAGAAACGTGAGTGAACAGTTTTCCCACCAGGTAGAAGTAGAGAAGCTATTCCAATGGATGCAACATTCAAAACAATCTCTCATTTCGATCTCAAAGCTGTATATAAGGTCCTCCGTTAGAATGTTTTTCTAGTTCCTCCATAGCCGTAAAAAAAATACATGCTACCCTTATTGCTACTAACAGAAAATGAAGCTGTTGATCATTCAATTTATTCAAAAGCTTAAGGTACTCCTTTCGAAGTTCAACTCTATTGTAACACAATTCATAGAAAAGACTTCCATTGTGAAAACTTGTAGTAGATTTTGAATTAGAAACATGCATGCCCTCGAAGTCTTGCAAAGACTTCTCAAGTGGTTACAACATTTCCTGAATATCTAGTAGAGCTAGATTCTTGAATTCATCTTTTGACATCACCAACTCTGCAAAGAAGAATAAATAGTATGTTTAAATCATTTAAAGGTGTGTAACAAATTTAATATATTTTTATACCTGGAAAATTCATTATTTTTCGTAGTCTTTGCAAAATGTCATCCGATAGGTAGCTCCAAGTATTTTCCCAAACAATCTTAGGCCTGCTCAAACTTCCCAAAAATAAAAGCGTCACAAACAAATTTCTCAATAACTTCCCAGATGCCCAATGACTTGCTTCAGTTATCCTGTCTATGTACTCTTTATCGTCATCTAAAAGACCTCTCGCATAACATGTATCTCGGAAACTTGGATAAAACAACATATTCATATGTTTGGATAGCTTCATAAGTTTTGCAACCTTTAATGACATTAAGGAGAATTCTTAAGTAATAAGCTTCGCCAGATCCCGGTGGAATATAGTAAATTCAGCCAATGACAAACCGTTTTGTCCTCTTCACCCATCTCCTTTTATCCCTTTGCCAGACAAATTGTTGTGGGAATCGGTTATATGTCAACTCCTCGACTTCAGGATATGTCTTGTTCGCCTCAAACCAGCCCAAAAAACACACTCTCTTTCACAGATGGTTTGTTTATCATGGACATCAAATCATCTCCATCAGAAAATATGAAGATTTGCTTGTTTGATAAGTGGAAACTAAGTCTCTCAATGGGAGGGTCCCTAGATTGAATTTCTAACCTAAAAATCCTCCATACAACCTCTCATGGAGAGATATATCGACAATCATAGTACTGATCTGAGCACGTCTCGGCTGCTATGGTGGTTGTTGCTGTTGTAGATTAGTAACTCTGTCATCCAAACTGGATAAGGCTCCTAATATGCGATTCAGCACATCCTCTTGAATTTGGCTCGCTGGAACGTGTTCCATCTCGAAAGTAGGATTTCTTCTCGTACGGTATCTATGGGTAGTTGCTTTAATTTCAGGATCTAGAGGGACAAGATGTTATTTTCTTTTTGATCTAGTTTGCATGCGAAACCTATTCCTCGGCAACGGCGCCAAAAACTTGACAGGCCTAATTTCTAACCCTAAAATACCGCAAGTGTACGGGTGTAAATGTATATAGGGAAATTCAAGGTTGATCTACAGGGAATGGGTTAACGTAGTTCGATACATTAATTGTCTAGGATTATCCTAACTAGATACTCAAATTCAGAATGATTTGATTAAACAAAATTGCATATACTAATGAACCAAATTAACTAACAAACGCGAAGTTCCAATCAACGAGAATGTATCGTAGGATTTCAATTTCAGGAACTACGCTAATGATGATTAATTATTAATTTATAAACTTTTAAACTAGTTAATTTATCTACTAGGCGGCATTTAATTAACCTAATCCTTCTTTCGAAGCGACTAAGTCGTAGATTGATTAAGATAATTACTCTCTCGAGTCAATTAATCCTAACAACTCCTAATACCTTTTGCCTACATGGTCATAGATTGCGCTATGCGTTATCCTCTATTAACAATTCTCTTCTCTCGAAGCGGAATCATTAAACAAGTAAATTAAACCTAATTGGCCAGACTAAATTCAATTATAGGGATTAAATTAAACACATAGATATATAATGTAAACTGGAGTCTATAAACTAAATAATTAAATCAACATCGTTGTAAATGACACGTCAGTTTTCTAACCTAGTGTTCCGCAAGTGTACGGTTGTAGGTGTACTAGAGGTAGTCAAGGTCGATCTCTCAGAGAATAGGTTTTAAGTAGTTCGATACCTCGATAATCTAGGATTATCTTTACTAGATACTAAGTTGCAAAGGGTTTGTTTTTACTAACTAAAATACTTAACAGCTAAATTACCTAATTAACTATGGCCTAACACTTGGCAAACAAAGAGGATTAACAATCAGTGAGAAAAGGTATCCTAGGGCTTCGATTTCAGAATATTACTTCAATGTTGAATATGATTAACCTATAGATTTAACAATTCTAGTGTTTATTAGGCGGCAGGATAATAATCTAACCCTTCTCTCGAAGTGATTAAACCATTGATTAATTAAGCTAATTACCCTCTCGAGTCAATTAAACCTAATAACTCCCAAAGGATCCTAAGCCACGACCTACACAATCATAGACAACTGCGCTCTATGTCATAAGTCTAATAACGGTTTCCTCCTCTCAAAGCGGAATTGCTAAACTAAATTACTAAATCTAGGTGATCAAGCTCAATTTAGTTATAAGCACAACTATAGAGATAAACACGTAAAGAACTGAATCAACAAATTAAATCATAATCAAAACATTGTCATAATAATCCCTACTCTCTAACCTTATGACACGAATAGCTTAGCTACTCATGCCTAGCAATAACCCAATACAATATTCTACGGAAAAAAATTGTAAAAGATTAAACTAGAAAAGAATGACTATACCCGGATGAATCCATCTGGATGATCTTCGTCTTCTCCGATCTCCAAGCTCCTATAACTCTTCTTCTAAGTGTATGTAAGAATATGGAGTCTCTAACCCTTTAATTCATGAGTTTGGGGACCTATTCATAGTTATGGGTTTAAATCCTTGAGAGATTAGGACAAAAAGCCCAACTAAAACCCGATTTGGTGTTCCGGGAGGCTTTTGACACGGCCTTGAACCATCTGGATGCAGCCTCGTCGAGGTTTACAGTGCTAACAGCATAAAGAGCCACATTTTGACGCGGCCTTGAAGGGTGGTGACTAGGCCGCGTCACTTCTTGCCCCGAAATGGTGATTTTCTGTCAGCTTGACATACCTCCAGTGTTTTGGCCATAACTTGAGTTATACAACTCCGATTGAGGTGAAATGTATGGAATTGGAAAGATAATTCGAAGATCTACAACTTCGTATGAAAGGAGAAAATCACAAAACGGGTCGGAAGACCCTCACAAATTGGTTTGAAGTCAGACTTGAAATACTATTCCGAGCCCATTTCACCTCTTCTTGGTCCGTTTCATTTCTTGTTCGCCATATACTCGATATTTTGGCCTAAAATACACAAAACTCCAAAAAACACGTTAAATGGTCCTATGTATACAATATAAGCAATTCTCGACCATATATGCATGCAAATGCTTTAAATACATACCTAAAATCGACCTAAATGCATGCATACACAACATGTATTAGTAAAACCCTACTTTGTAATCCTAGGACACGAGTAGCTTAGCTACTCATGTCTACTAACAAATCAAAACAAGAATTCAAGGAAAACATTGTTAAGAACTTGAAAATAAACAAAGAATAATTAAACCCGGTTGTCGGCTCGTCGATCTTCGTCTCGCTTTCACGACTTCCACTCCATTGTAAAAGTATGAGAAAATATGTTGTAATGTGATTCTCCTTAATAAAACTCGAGCTTGGGATCCTTTTTATAGAGTTGGGGATGAATCTTGGAAAGCTAGGGTCAATATCCAACTGAAATTAGGAAATTTTCGTAGAATAGGACTTCTGACGTGGCCATGCACAAGCTATGATGCGACAACGTCAATTTTTACCCAAAATATCTAAAACTGGGCAATTTTGGCGCGGCCTTTGGCGTTTTGATGCGCCTGCATGCCTTTTGCACAAGCGAGTTTTCAGGTCTAACTTCGAAGTCATTTTTTAGGGTCTTCCGATCATTTTTGGGTTTTGCTACTTTCAAGAAAAGTTGTAGCTCTTTGAATCAGCTTTCTAACTCCACCAATTGCACCTCAATCGGAGTTGTAGATATCAAGATATGGCCAACATACTAGAGGTGTGTCAAGCTGACAGAAAACTTCACTTTTTCGAACAAATTTTTCAATAGCCAGACATCATAGTGCAAGTGAGCATGTGTGATAGAGCAAAAATTAACTACTTTCGAGACTTAAACTTTCAAAGTATTTGATCCTCACCAGGTAAGTGCTTCTCTCATCTCTCAAGTGTTTAGGCTAAAAATATCATTCCACTCAAATTGGACTACATGCACAGTTTGCCATAGGCTTGCCAATCGTCTAAGCTAGAATCAGTACTCGGCATAAGTGACAAAGAATCAAGTAGTTCTTTCATTGGGTTGTAATGTTGGCTTAAGGTAAGGTGGGATAAATTTGGACAAAATTGACTATCTTTTGGGCTAATCAACTTATTCCTGACCCGACTACCCCTCAATACAATCACTCGATCTCACTCTCCCAATCTCAACAACTCACCTCTCAAGGTGACTTCTTTACCTACCCAAAAGTACTTTTCAACCAAGTGCTTTTCATACTCAGTATTCGGGTACCACATCATGGGACTATCCGATTTTTTCAAATCAACTAAGCACTTATTTCTTCTAACCTCTCTTTAACACATTAGAACAGTAAAACACTTATTTGCAGCTAACTCTTTCTTTTGCTTTTTCCATTTTTTTTTTTACACTTACGAAAATTAAACTCAACACAAATAACAAACTAGGAGAGGTTATACTTGCTTTGAATTTGCACCTACCACTTCAAATTCCTTCTACCCTTCAGCTTATCCCTTATTTCGCCCATTTTGTTCCCAAAAATCCAATCTACCTTCCAATCCACCTCCCTCTTTACTCAATTAGTCCAATATAGGGCCAAAGGCTAAAATTAAAAGATATTTGGCTTGTAATATGTGGCTATGAAACAAAAAGGCTTAAAAGATCAAGTGGGCTAACTAGGGACAATTTTTCTCAAACTTTTTGATAATAAGGATAACGCTTAAAAGGCTAAAAAATAGGCTACAATTAAAAAACTGCATATATCACTTTCTAAGTCACATTATGCATCGACATATTCACAACAAAGACTCAAGGCAAGTTCTAGAAACAGATACATATATCCAATCAACATTACACCGAAAGAAAAATAAATTGCTCCAAAGATAGGAGTCATATTAGGCTGAAATGCTCACAAGGGCCATATTTGGTCAAATACTCTAGATTCAAACTCAATTCCATCTCAAACTTCCTATCATGCTCTACTACATGTCAATTTTAATTTTTTTTAAGCAAAAAATATATCATCATTAACATATCATCATCCATCGAAATTTCCTAAATTTTTCAACTATTACATCCGATTACTTCCGGGTTTTTATCCTAGTACTAGACTCAAACAAACTACACAACTAAACAGATGCAGAAAATAAAGACTATGACCAACAAAAACTGGGTTCACAAACCCGACAATTTCGGTTAAGCTATCAACCATTACATCACTGCAGGCAGCAGCAGACAACTCAGCACAATACAAATGAAAAAGCTTGAAAACTACCTAAAAACAAAGATATAAGCGGCCCAAGTCGTCCCACTATCACCCCTCCCCCAAAATTTGTCGAAAGCCAAGTTTGTGGGAAAAGAGTGAGACGGCTGGGTGCTTTAACTTACAAATCTACTGTGGTGGTGGTGGAGACGGTGGTAGAGCCCCGTGTTGGGCTCACACCAAGAGTCGATCGAGCTTTTCATTTAAGTTTTGGTCTGCTCCATGGCTCTCTTCCTGAAATCGAATGAGCTCAATGGAAAGCGCTGCAACTTGGGCCTGGAAGGCAGCTATCTGATCCGGCTCTTCAGCTGCTGCCTCGCCTTTAGATCGGTTTGAGCTTCCCTTTGTCATCTTAGTGAACCTGGAATGGGCCTGACGCGACCGCGTCGTCGATACAACGTGACCTCGTCGGGCCTAAAAACTCACCTTTTCACGCACAATTTGACGCGACAGCGTCCTAGGGTGACGCGACCTCATCAAAAACCACCCAGAGATGGCTTTTTCGTCCTGTTTGGCTCGTTTCGTCTTCGTCTCGCATTTTCCTCCGCAATTCTGTTAGTCCCTACAACTTAAAACACTAAAACAACTAATTAGACTCAAAATTAACAAAATTTAAAAACTAAAACTAAACAGCAACTAAAAAAAAATAATAAATAAAAGTCGAGGTACCTCCCGATAAGTGCTTATTTTTACGTCATCAGCCAGACGTCCTTTTCCTATCAACCATTTTCCAGCCACCCCGAGTTAGGTAATTTATGAGCAATTAACAAGCTATTTGGGGCGTGTATATTTCTTACAGCAGCTTGGGTAGTATAAACAATGCTACAATTATGCCTACCCCCTAGACCCGACCTATGTATTGGGAGGGTGATGGTTTCGTTTTGAACACGAAAACCCCCTTGGGCACATCTATAAGTGCTTGGCTAGTCGCCAAGAAAGTTCGTCCTAAGATAAAAGAAAATTCACCATTCCCTTTCATGTCGACAACTAAGAAATCACTATGGAATTCAAAATTCAACACTCTCACCAATACATCCTTTGCTACTCCCAATGGCATTAATGAAGATCCATCAACCAATTGGATAGTATTAAAGGATCATTTAATCTCCCTTAATCCTAATTGTCTATACAACTTAAGAGACATCAGATTTATGCTAGACCCCAAATCGCACATGACATTGTGAAAATCATGACCACCAATTGAGCATGAAATAGTAAAACTTCCTGGATCTTTTGCTTTTGTTGCTCTTTTTGGTTTCATGCTTGTGTTTGCGCTCTTTTTGGGACTTCTAGGTTTCTTCTTCGTTGTCTCTTTTCCATCCTTCCTCTTCTTGGTTTCCTCTTGGGTGGGTTGAAGCTCTTTCTTTTTTTGTTACCCCCTATCTTGGACTCTCTCCTGTAATAGTTCCTGTTTCACAACAACAGTGCTAGAACGCTCTAAAGGCTCAAGATTAGCAACGAATGAATTTTTACAACAAAAATCAAAAGACTCATCAAGAATAGGAGATGAAATTTTCTTATCTATGATGGTATTGACTTCCTCCTTCTTCTCAATGTTTTTTACTTTCTCAATTGATTTCTTCGCTTCATGGTCCTTCGTGCTCATAGTACCATTATCGCCACTAAATGCTATCTTCCTTCTATTCAGTGCTTGAGGAAATGGGGGAGGAGGTACATATGCCGGTGGAGGTGCATATGCTGGTTCATCTGCTTCGGTTTCTTGAACCTTACTTGAGTTCACAACATCATTTTGCTCCTCTAGCTGCTGCTTTTCACCAAGTGCTCCTTTGACTTCACAACATTACAGTGCTCCCTCGGATTAACCACTGTGTCACTCGAATATTGGCCCTGCTTGTGTTGAGCCCCTATAATCTTTATCGATTGGCTCATGTTTGATGACAATTCACCAATGCTTGCTTGAGTCTGAACCAATGTGTTCTCGAGCCTTTTTTTGTCAGCCCCTTGTCCAGTTATGTGCTTGTTTAGCTCAATAAACTTTCCATCTACTTTCTTCTCCAACTGAGCTAGTTTCTCATCGTATTTAGTAAACTGGGACTGCACAATCTCCTCTTGTGTGGGCTTCGTGCCATCATGAATCATACCATTCGTAACAGTAAATCCGGGTGGCAGATTAAGTGTATTTTGCGAGTTACCATACGAAAAGTTCTAATGGTTCTGATTCTTGGGGTACTAATTATATCTGGGCTGATTGTTCTGGAAGTTGTTGAAGTTTCGTTGATTCACAAAGTTTACATCTTCAACTTCTTCCTGACCCCCTGGCTGTTGTGCTAACATCAGACTAGTTAGCAAATTTACCTGACTCGTCAAGGCTGTTAGCTGCGACATCAGCCTTTCATTCGGCTCAGTGCTGACTGCTTCCACTTCCATTACATTCGCTACTTTCCTTGGCAGGTTCCTCTCAGTCGACCATTGGTAGCTTGTTCTGGCCATAGCATCCAAGATTGAGAATGCCATCCTCACTGACTGCTCCATCAAACTACCACCTGCAGCTGCATTTACCTGGTTTCTGGTCGGAGCAAACAACCCATTGTAGAACTTGCACACTTGTTGCTTCTTGGTGAACCCATGTTGAGGGCAACTCCGGATAAGATCTCGGAATTTCTCCCAAGCTTCTCCGAATGGTTCTTGGTCTAACTTCTTGAATTGATTGATCTGATTCTGCAGGTCAAGCATCTTGCTCGGTGGAAAGTACTTCAACAGAAAAGAAGTACTCAAGTCTTCCCAATCTCTAATATCTTCCGGCGAATTAAACCACTGCAGTGCTCTGTCCTTCAGTGAGAAAGGGAACAGTCTCATCTTGACCTGCTCGTGCGGCACATGATTTATCTTGATTGTATCCGCCAGTCTGCGAAACTTGATCAGATGCACATTCGGATCCTCCAAAGCACCTCCCCCAAACTGGTTTTGCTGAAATATGTTGATTAGTGCAGGCTTCAGCTCAAAGTTGTTGGCATTAAGTGGTGGGGGTTGTACTCCTCCTGCCTGCTGATTTGGATTAGGCTTTAGGCAGTCACTGATGGGAGTGTCATCTTCATCTACTTCCCTTGGTTCCTCGTGAACCTGTGGCTGCTGCTGTTGCAACGGTGCCTGCTGTGGCAGTAACTGCTGAGAAATAACAGTGACTCTGTCATCCAGGCACGCAAGAGCTGTCAATACTCTGTTCATGGCTTCATCCTGGTTTGCTTGCTGTGGTGGGTTCTCTATCTTAGATGCGAGATTCCTTCTAGTTCGGTGTCTACGAGCTGTCGCTTCAATTTCTAGATCGAAAGGAAGAAGGTTTCTTTCCCTTTTGATCTGGTGTGCATGCGAAGCCTGAAAACACCAAAAAACAACGAATACCGCGTAACACTAAAATTAAAAACGAAAATTAAACAAAAAAACGAAAAATTAAAATGTAGTCTAGTTTCCTCCTATTTTTCAAGATAGAAACTAAGCGCTAAATCCTATTCCCCCGCAATGGCGCCAAAAACATGACACGTCAGTTTTCTAACCTAGAGTTCTGCAAGTGTACGGTTGTAGGTGTAGTAGCGGCAATCAAGGTCGATCCCTCAGAGAATAGGTTTTAAGTAGTTCGATACCTCGATAATCTAGGATTATCCTAACCAGATATTAATTTGCAAAGGGTTTGTTTTTACTAACTAAAATACTTAACAGCTAAATTACCTAATTAACTATGGCCTAACACTTGGCAAACAAAGAGGATTAACAATCACTGAGAAAAGGTATCCTAGGGCTTCGATTTTTAGAATATTACTTCAATGTTGAATATGATTAACCTATAGATTTACCAATTCTAGTGTTTATTAGGCGGCACGACAATAATCTAACCCTTCTCTTGAAGTGATCAAACCGTTGATTAATTAAGCTAATCACCCTCTCGAGTCAATTAAACCTAATTACTCCCAAAGGATCCTAAGCTACGGCCTACACAGTCATAGACAACTGCGCTATATGTCATAAGTCTGATAACGATTCCCTCCTCTCGAAGCGGAATTGCTAAACTAAATTACTAAATCTAGGTGATCAAGCTAAATTTAGTTATAAGCACAAACATAGAGATAAACACGTAACGAACAAAATTAATAAATTAAATCATAATCAAAACATTGTCATAATAATCCATACTCTCTAATCCAGGACACGAATAACTTAACTATACATGCCTAGCAATAATCCAATACAAGATTCTACGGAAAACATTGTAAAAGATTAAACTAGAAAAGAACGACTAAACCAGGATGAATCCGTCTGGATGATCTTCGCCTTCTCCGTCCTCCAAGCTCCTATAACTCTTCTTCTAAGTGATTGTGAGAATATGGAGTGTCTAACCCTTTAATTCGTGAGTTTGAGGACCTATTTATAGTTATGGGTTGAAATCCTTGAGATTAGGACAAAAAGCCCAACTAAAACCCGATTTGGTGTTCCGGGAGGCTTTTAACGCGGCCTTGAACCATCTGGACGCAGCCTCGTCGAGGTTTACAATGCTAACAGCATAAAGAGCCACATTTTGATGCGGCCTTGAAGGGTGGTGACTAGGCCGCATCACTTCTTGCCCCGAAATGGTGATTTTCTGTCAGCTTGACATACCTCCAGTGTTTTGGCCATAACTTGAGTTATACAACTCCGATTGAGGTGAAATTGGTGGTATTGGATAACCAATTCGAAGATCTACAACTTTCCTGAAAGGAGAAAAGCCTAAAACGGGCCGGAAGACCCTCAAAAATTATTTTGAAGTCAGACTTGAAATCCTATTCCGAGCCCATTTCACATCTTCTTGGTCCGTTTTGTTTCTAGTTCGCCATATACTCGATATTTTGGCCTAAAATCCACAAAACTCCATAAAACACGTCAAATGTCCAATGTATACAATATAAGATATTCCCGCTCTCACAACTTCTATTCTGTTGTAAAAGTGTGAGAAAATATGTTGTAATGTGATTCTCCTTAATAAAACTCGAGCTTGGGATCCTTTTTATAGAGTTGGGGATGAATCTTGGAAAGCTAGGGTCAAAATCCTACTAAAATTATGAAATTTTTGTAGAATAAAACTTCTGATGTGGCCGTACGCAAGCTATAAGGCGACATCGTCAATTTTTACCCAAAATATCTGAAAATGGGAAATTTTGGCGCGGCCTCTGGCGTTTTGACGCGCCCGCGCGCCTTTTGCACAAGCGAGTTTTCAGGTCTAACTTCCAAGTCATTTTTTAAGGTCTTCCTGTCATTTTTGGGTTGTGCTCCTTTCAAGAAAAATTGTAGCTCTTTGAATCAGCTTTCTAACACCACCAATTGCACCTCAATCGGAGTTGTAGATATCAAGATATGACGAAAACTCTAGAGGTGTGTCAAGCTTACAGAAAACTTCACTTTTTCGATGCGACCGCGTTGGTTAGACATTGTATTTTCCATGTTCTAGGCCACTTTTAAGGCGGCTATGACCATAGGCGCGGCCGTGGTCGGCTCTTATGATCCTTTAACTTCCTTTTCGTCCGTTTTGACCCGTTTTTACTTGTTTCTTCTTCGAACTTCGTCCAAATGAAATAAAATCACCCATTCAAAACAAGTCAAAACACGTCAAAAAGACCCAATATGATAAATATAAATGAACGCCGGCTAAATATTCACGTAAATGATATAAAATATGATCCTAAATCGATCTAAATACATGCATAATTAATGTGTATCAATTACTACAATCCCTTCTTATCCCAGAATGGAAATGGGATAGTATTAGTATGGAATTTTTCATAGGATTACCTCGAACCTCTAGAGGGCATGATGCCATTTAGGTTATAGGAGACTAATAAGTGCTGTTATAAATGAAATGAAAAGAAAACAAAAGAAAGTAGGAAATGTGGAGACCACAAGTCGATCACTCACAAGCAGAAAAGCGAAGAAATCAAATCCTATCCATGTCACAAGCCGACAGGTATAGGAGTAACTAATCCAGAGATTAAAGCACGGTGAAAAGTAGAATAATGTAATAAAATCCAACCCCGAGCGATAACAAAAGAAAAGCAAAAGTGAACAATGATTTAGAATTATCATCTGACATACTATAGAAGTGAAGCTTCTTGCCCTATATCATGAAATTCAAGCGTGGGGGATGTCCAACGCTTCTCACATCGGCGTGAGTCCAAAAATCCCTGAGAAAATTTCAATGTATAAGCTCGGAGCTGTCATATCTGATAGGACGACCAAACGACAAATCCCAAATCGCGGCTAACTCTGCTTCGAAATAGCTGCCGGATACGGGACAACTTGCAAACTAAACCATTCTCGTCAGTCAATTAAAGATAAACCACTTGAGTAGTTCAACATCAGCAAAGGGACACAACAATCAGAGTCATAAATAATATCTGTTCTTGAATTTATCAAGATTGAACCACAAAAGAGTGCAAACACAGATATGGCACACAGGCCCTCGAAAATACAAAATGGGTAACTTCACTCATGGAGCTGGAGTGAAGGCGACAGATGATGCCGGACGAGCCTGCTGTTCCGGAACTGGAAAAACTGATTAAGTGCTTGCTGGAAAGCACTTTTAGAAAGATGGGGAAGATGCCTCAAATAATACCATGGTGGGGGCAGAGTGAGGCATACGAGCCTGAAATGGTGGCGGTCACCGCCGTAGACCACAACCTCTGAAATTGGCGACCGTCTATGGCGGTCCACGAGAAGACGGTGCTGCCGCCGATAATCCAAAAAAAGGCAAGGCCGCCATTTTTGGTCTGAAACGAGCTATAAGAAGAAGAAACCGATTCCAAGCAGTGCAAAATCACTGAGTTGACTCAGTGAGGCGGCAGACTCAGTGAACCAAAAGCAGCCTGCAAATCAGATCGTGTTCCGTCCACGGCCGTCATCTTGGAAAACCCTAATCCTGCGCCACTGATACACACAGCAGAAGCGGCTGACATCAAGTCTGGGAGACCGACAGTGCTTCAAACATCCATTGTATCTCCGACCAAGGGAAGTCGGAAACCCGGATCTGGTTCACCGGGTCGCAGCACGTAACTCGACGGCGTCTCAGTCGACGAAAACATTCAGATCCACAGTCGCCTGCAGTCGCGACTGTGAGTGATTCCCAGCTTGATAGCGCCACCAGCAATGGCGGACAGAACTCAGACGCGTGATATATGTTCAGATCGTGAGATGTGCCATCAAGACGGAATCGCTAGCATATCCGGCGATAATAAAGGTCGAAATCTGCTACAGACCCCAAATGAGACCAAAAGAGATCAAATAACAGAAAAGAGAAAGTTCTCACGAAAATATTAAAATGATAGGCTCAAGAGCTTAGAACAAAAGACAGGATTAAAAACTAATACTAAAGAACAGCAAAAAATAATGAAGATTGGCCGGCGGCAAAAGCCGCCGGCCATGGGAGGGAAACCAAGATTTTTTCTTTTCGAGAGAATAGAGAGAGAAATTCGCTGAAGTATGTAGAAAACAATACGAGGTAATTGACATTTAGGTTATAGGAGATAAACTCACCAAAGTAGCTGTCACATCCACCCTCATAAAAACTTATTTTATACTAATTTTTAGCCTTACAAAACCTGTATATATATACATATATTTTTTTTTTTCCAAAATTAACAATTTAGAACACTCCTTCAAGACCAAAATCTCACCTACATATATTTACATAGATTCAGATCGAGCACAAAGGTGTCACGTTCCATTCAACACCACATTTACAGAAATATACATATTAAAGTTCTTTAATTTGAACATGTCCAAAAAGATTATCAAAACACTAGCAAAAGCATAGTGAGTCCAAGGTTTAGCCCCACAGATCGTCATTCATATACACGAGGCTTCAAAACTTGCATCAGCTCCAACAGCATGCCAGATCAGTCCACGAGCTTATGCATAGTCAAACTCACCTACAATGCAAGAACTACGTGAGCTAAAACTCAGTAAGCAGAAATCATGCATGCCAATGCGTAAATGATGAGATGCATTTCACAAAACCATTTCTTTCAATTCTTTCTCAAAAGAAATCATATTTGGTGGGAATTGGCTCTTGTCACTGTCACAAACCTCCCAAAAATAACACTCATTGGCCACACTCGTGACTACCAAGGGTCCCTCCTCCCCCCTTATAGTCCACCCGAGATACTAGTGATGGTTGGTACGACCAAGTGGCTATCCTTCCGAGACTACCAGGGGTCCGCCTCCTGCCTGCCCCTTGCAGTCCACCGGAAAGTCTACCTCTTCCCGTACCCCTCATCATAAAGGTGCTGAAGTGGGAACCTCTTCCGCGTGCACGCCTGCCACCGGAAGCATCCCGAGAGACACCATATACAATATATAAAACTCTCAATGTGCCAGTGGTCACCAACCCCAAAACATTATCAATTTATGAAATTACGTTATTTTGACTTCTTATATGTACACATGTAATCCTTGTAGATGCTAATGCTCATGATTGATGCACATCAATTTGTTTCTAGCAACGGAATAAAACACTTTATACAAAGGTATGCAACAACACATATAACAATCAATTATCACAAATAACAAACAAAATACTATGTTCAAGCATTGTAGTTGGAGATGGATTTCTACTTACCTCTCCTCCGGAGTAGCTTTTGAAATTTCCTATTCCACAATGGTAATCAATCTACGACAATTTTAAATCGAATTAATACACAATTTATCAAATTCCAGGTTATTAAGTACTTTTAATTCGAAATTTCCAGTTTCGTCGCATTTTAGTAATAAGGCTCTAACTATTTCTACAAAATTGATATTTATATGATTCAAGTTGGGTTATAAAGCTAACACGTAAGGCTACAACTTTCATGTTTTGAACTTTTCCAAATTCATATTGCACAGCAGTCGAAATCAGCTAAAAAGTGGATGTCCATTCCAAAAATCTGGACAGGTTTAACATTCACTTTCCTAACTATCTTAGAACATCATTACAATATTAAACACATACCTTGTAGATATAATCCTGAGTGCCACAACTTTGAGTAAGTATATATTAACCTTAAATATATGTATGTCAACGTTGATATATAGGGCTTGATGTTCTTATCACTATTACAACTTAAAAGCTGGTAATATCTTATACAAAGGAATATAGTATTATTTCTTAGTCCTATCAAGGTAGGAATAGTTAATCTTTTAATACATAAACACATGGAGGACTTGGAGCTAAGTAATATCAAAACACGTGGTTGCATGGCTAAGAAAGGTGTCGCTCCGACGGAAAATAATGATCACTTAATTTGGCGGTGGTGTTATTATTATTATTATTATTATTGTTGTTGTTGTTGTTGTTGTTGTTTTCCAACAATGATATCCTTTACACATCTAACATTTTCACGTACTACCTAGTGGGTTCCATATTTTAAACTTGTCACGCGTAGTCTTAAATTTTGTAGCATGTCCCAATATTTTAGACTAGGGGGTTCTTGACTACCAAATTAAACATCTCCAAATTAGTCGCAAAATATAAAATAACGCAATAAATATAACAAATTAATTACTATAAAACTATCACGCAAATAGCACATAAAAATATGGAATGCATGAAATGCAAAAATTATATTGGTCAGTGAGTTGTGAGAGGCACGGGTATTACATCCTCCCCCCCTTATGAAATTTCGTCCCCGAAATTTACTTACTTGAAGAGTTCAGGATATTTGGATCTCATTTCATCCTCTCTTTCCCAAGTAGCTTCTTCGACTGATTGATTTCTCCATAGGACTTTGACTAAGGGGATTTCTTTGTTTCTCAGCCGTTTTATTTCTCTTAATAAAATCTGTACTGGTACTTCTTTATATCCCAAGTCTGCTTGTAGTTCTACAGGTTCACTGTTCATGACATGAGACGGATTTGCAATATACTTCCTCAATACTGACACATGGAACACATTGTGTATTTGAGTTATTGATGCTGGCAAATCGAGTCTGTAGGCAACATCACCAACTCTCTCAATAATAGGAAATGGACCAATATATCTCGGACTAAGTTTTCCTTTCTTACCAAACCGCATTATTCCCTTCATTGGTGCAACTTTCAAGAATACTAGATCTCCCACCGCAAACTCAAGTGCTCTCCTTCTCTTATCCGCATAGCTTTTCTGGCGACTCTGAGCCGTTTTCATCCTTTCCCGAATTTGTGACACAGCTTCTGACATTTCTTGTATTACACTTGGACCTAGAAGTCTTCTTTCACCAACCTCATCCCAATGTATCGGTGATCGACACTTCCTACCATATAGTGCTTCATAAGGGGCCATTCCTATAGTAGATTGATAACTGTTGTTGTAGGAAAATTCTATCAAAGGTAGGAATTTGCTCCATTGACCCTGGAAATCTAACACACAAGCTCTGAGCATATCCTCTAAAGTCTGTTTCGTCCTTTCCGATTGTCCGTCAGTTTGTGGATGATATGCAGTACTGAAAGACAACTGTGTTCCCAGTGCCTTGTGTAAACTCTTCCAGAAGGTAGACAGGAATCTTGAGTCTCTATCTGAAACAATAGACAATGGTACTCCATGAAGTCTAACTATTTCCTGTACATATATCTGAGCATAACGATCCATGGAATAAGTAGTACAGACTGGGAGAAAATGAGCCGATTTCGTAAGTCTGTCTACAATTACCCAGATAGCATCGTGACTCTTTACAGTTTTCGGCAATCCCACCACAAAATCCATTGTAATGTTCTCCCATTTCCATTCTGGAATCAGTAAGGGTTGTAAGGTTCCTGCCGGTCTTTGATGTTCTGCTTTTACCTGCTGACAGGTCAAACACTGTTCTACACACTGAGCAACATCTTTCTTCATACCTGGCCACCAATACTGTACTTTTAAATCTCGATACATTTTGGTAGCTCCTGGATGTACTGAATATGGTGTCGCATGCGCCTCTGTCATAATATCTCTACGAATGTTATCTACATTTGGCACACATAAACGGTTTTTGAATCTTAAGATATCATTCTCTGATAACCGAAAGTCTGATTGCATCCCTGAAGCGACTTTCTTCTTTACTTTAGCTAAATATTCATCTTCATTCTGTCCCTGCTTAATTCTATCAAGTAGGGTGGGTTGAAGGGTTAGAGCTGCTAGCCTTGCCTCCACTATCCCCAGTTGAACAATCTCAACATCCATTCTTTGCAAGTCTAGTAACTCTGGTTTCTGAATCAAAGCCATCAATGTAGTACCTTGGGACGATTTTCTGCTTAAGGCATCTGCAACGACATTTGCTTTACCAGGATGATAGTTGATAACACAGTCATAGTCTTTCACGAGTTCTAACCATCTTCTCTGTCTCATATTCAGCTCTTTCTGTGTGAAAAAGTACTTCAGACTTTTGTGATCTGTGTAGATCTCACATCGTTCTCCATATAGATAGTGTCTCCAAATTTTTAGCGCAAATACTACTGCTGCAAGCTCCAAGTCATGAGTAGGGTAGTTCTTCTCATACTCCTTCAACTGTCTGGATGCATATGCTATTACTTTGCCATTCTGCATTAACACACACCCTAAACCATTCTTCGAAGCATCACTGTATACTACAAAGCCTCCAGTCCCCGTTGGTATTGAAAGGATCGGCGCAGATGTTAACCTTTTCTTCAGTTCTTGAAAACTCTGCTCACAAGCCTCTGTCCACTTGAATGTTACACTCTTTCTAGTTAACTGTGTTAAGGGAGATGCAATTTTCGAGAATCCTTCTACAAATCTCCGATAGTACCCAGCTAACCCGAGAAAACTACGTACCTCTGAAGGATTTGTAGGTTGTGGTCAATTGTTAATTGCTTCAACTTTACTTGGATCAACTGAAATTCCTTCTCCTGACACAACATGCCCTAAAAATATTACTCGATCCAACCAGAACTCACATTTCTTGAACTTAGCGTACAACCATTTCTCCTTTAGAACGTCTAAAACCTTTCTCAAATGCACAGCATGCTCTGCTTCATTCTTGGAGTAGATCAGAATGTCATCAATAAACACGATAACAAACTTATCCAAAAAGTCTTTGAATACCCGATTCATCATATCCATGAAAGCTGCTGGGGCATTTGTCAAACCGAATGGCATTACCAAAAACTCATAGTGCCCGTATCTTGTACTGAATGCCGTTTTCGAGATATCTTCCTCTTTAATTTTCAATTGATGATAACCTGAACGTAGGTCAATCTTGGAGAATATGGCAGCTCCCTGGAGTTGATCAAACAAGTCATCAATCCTGGGTAAGGGGTATTTGTTCTTAATCGTAACCTTGTTTAGTTCTCTATAATCTATACACATCCGCATAGTACCATCTTTCTTCTTGACAAACAAAACTGGTGCACCCCATGGCGAAAAGCTAGGTCTAATGAAGCCTTTGTCCAGTAAATCTTGCAATTGAATCTTCAACTCTTTCAACTCTGTTGGCGCCATTCTGTATGGTGACTTCGATATAGGAGCAGTCCCTGGATATACGTCAATTACAAACTCTATCTCTCTGTCTGGGGGTAATCCTGGGAGTTCGTCTGGAAATACTTCAGGGTATTCTTGCACCACTGCTACCTCCTCAATAGTCGGACAGTGTTTCTCTTCCATACTCATAACACTTACTAGGTAACCTTCACAACCGTTTTCCAATAACCGTTGCGCTTTTACCGCTGATATCGTGTGATATTTGAACCTTTTTCGTACTCCAATAAAGACGAAAGATGTGTCACTAGGCGGCTGAAATGTGACTATCTTGTTCTGACAATCTATTGTAGCACCATATTTCGATAGCCAGTCCATTCCCAAAATCACATCATAATCATTCATATCTAATATGATTAGATCGGCATAAAGTTTTCTTCCTTCAATATAGATAACACATGCTCGCAGAATTTGGTTAGTTTGTTTTGACTCTCCGGAGGGGATCACTACATTGTAACTAACGTCTGCTATATCAGTTTTCCTACCCAGCCTCTTCACATACTCAGTGGATGCAAATGAATGCGTAGCTCCAGAATCAAATAATGCAAATGCAATTGTATCACAGATGGGAACTTTACCTGTTACTACAGACGTATTTGCTTCTGCTTCCTCTGTGGTCATGGTAAAGACTCTAGCTGGCGTCTTCTTTTGTGTAGCAGGGTTTGACTTCTCTGGACAAACCGTGGAAATGTGTCCTGCTTTTCCACATTTAAAACAAGTCCGATACTCTGCAAAACACTTTCCACTATGCGAACCTCCACATGTGGGACATGTAGGTTGTGTAACTGGTGATTTTCCTTGTTCACCCTTTTGGCGCTTGTCCTGATCCCATGATTGTTGTCCTGGTTTTGGTTGAGAACCCGGCCTTGGACCTTGCACTTGTAGCGGCCTTTTCTTTCCATCTCCTACAAAACGAGGTCCTTGTCTCTGTATAAACTGACGCCTAACCTCCTGAGCGCGCCTAATTTTCATTTCTGCTTGTTCGGCAATCAACGCTCGTTCAGCAACTTGTGAATAGGTTACTCCATGTATACCAGCCATACACACATCCCTATATAGCTCTGGCCTCAGACCTTCTAGGAATCTCTCTACTTTCAGCGCATCCGTACTGACCATGTGCTCCGCAAACCTAGAGAGTTGCTCGAACTTGGCGATGTAGTCTGCAACATCCATTGCCCCTTGTCTCAATTGTATGAACTCGTTCATCTTCATTACTCGAACTGGGGCAGTGAAATACTTGTTTCTAAAAAGTTCTTTGAACCTATTCCACGTCATTGTCGCCACATCTTCTATAGTTTTCATTGTGTCCCACCAGTGTCCTGCACTTCCACGTAACATGAACGACGCACACAATACCTTCTCCTCCTCAGGAACTTTACTATACAAAAACATGTTCTCTATAGTTCTAAGCCAATCCTCCGCATCAGTGGGATCCACTGCACTCTCAAATGTTGGTGGGTTAAGCTTTCTAAACCTCTCTCCGATGACCTCTAAGTATTCAGCTCGAGGTTGCTGTTGATTTACACCATTTCCTGGTTGTTCACCCACACCCCTTTGTTGGATAAGTTGTTGAATCTGTTGCGACTGTTGTTCGACTAACCCTGTCAACCGAGCCACAATCGCTTCCAGGCCAACACCTACTGCTGGTGCACTTTGTTCCTGTTCATTACCTCCTTCAACACCTTCTCCTCTAACGACCTCCATGATTTCTTTCTAGTTTTATCGTCCCTCTGTCACAGGCCAATATGATTCATGAAATAATGAATGCAAATTAAGAATAAGTAAAACTTACTGGCATGTTCGCGCTTCAGAAGTTCTGAGCTCATGTATATGAACTGTCTACAGGGCACAAACCGGGCTCTGATACCACTCTGTCACATCCACCCTCATAAAAACTTATTTTATACTAATTTTTAGCCTTACAAAACCTGTATATATATACATATATTTTTTTTTTTTTTTCCAAAATTAACAATTTAGAACACTCCTTCAAGACCAAAATCTCACCTACATATATTTACATAGATTCAGATCGAGCACAAAGGTGTCACGTTCCATTCAACACCACATTTACAGAAATATACATATTAAAGTTCTTTAATTTGAACATGTCCAAAAAGATTATCAAAACACTAGCAAAAGCATAGTGAGTCCAAGGTTTAGCCCCACAGATCGTCATTCATATACACGAGGCTTCAAAACTTGCATCAGCTCCAACAGCATGCCAGATCAGTCCACGAGCTTATGCATAGTCAAACTCACCTACAATGCAAGAACTACGTGAGCTAAAACTCAGTAAGCAGAAATCATGCATGCCAATGCGTAAATGATGAGATGCATTTCACAAAACCATTTCTTTCAATTCTTTCTCAAAAGAAATCATATTTGGTGGGAATTGGCTCTCGTCACTGTCACAAACCTCCCAAAAATAACACTCATTGGCCACACTCGTGACTACCAAGGGTCCCTCCTCCCCCCTTATAGTCCACCCGAGATACTAGTGATGGTTGGTACGACCAAGTGGCTATCCTTCCGAGACTACCAGGGGTCCGCCTCCTGCCTGCCCCTTGCAGTCCACCGGAAAGTCTACCTCTTCCCGTACCCCTCATCATAAAGGTGCTGAAGTGGGAACCTCTTCCGCGTGCACGCCTGCCACCGGAAGCATCCCGAGAGACACCATATACAATATATAAAACTCTCAATGTGCCAGTGGTCACCAACCCCAAAACATTATCAATTTATGAAATTACGTTATTTTGACTTCTTATATGTACACATGTAATCCTTGTAGATGCTAATGCTCATGATTGATGCACATCAATTTGTTTCTAACAACGGAATAAAACACTTTATACAAAGGTATGCAACAACACATATAACAATCAATTATCACAAATAACAAACAAAATACTATGTTCAAGCATTGTAGTTGGAGATGGATTTCTACTTACCTCTCCTCCGGAGTAGCTTTTGAAATTTCCTATTCCACAATGGTAATCAATCTACGACAATTTTAAATCGAATTAATACACAATTTATCAAATTCCAGGTTATTAAGTACTTTTAATTCGAAATTTCCAGTTTCGTCGCATTTTAGTAATAAGGCTCTAACTATTTCTACAAAATTGATATTTATATGATTCAAGTTGGGTTATAAAGCTAACACGTAAGGCTACAAATTTCATGTTTTGAACTTTTCCAAATTCATATTGCACAGCAGTCGAAATCAGCTAAAAAGTGGATGTCCATTCCAAAAATCTGGACAGGTTTAACATTCACTTTCCTAACTATCTTAGAACATCATTACAATATTAAACACATACCTTGTAGATATAATCCTGAGTGCCACAACTTTGAGTAAGTATATATTAACCTTAAATATATGTATGTCAACGTTGATATATAGGGCTTGATGTTCTTATCACTATTACAACTTAAAAGCTGGTAATATCTTATACAAAGGAATATAGTATTATTTCTTAGTCCTATCAAGGTAGGAATAGTTAATCTTTTAATACATAAACACATGGAGGACTTGGAGCTAAGTAATATCAAAACACGTGGTTGCATGGCTAAGAAAGGTGTCGCTCCGACGGAAAATAATGATCACTTAATTTGGCGGTGGTGTTATTATTATTATTATTATTATTGTTGTTGTTGTTGTTGTTGTTGTTTTCCAACAATGGTATCCTTTACACATCTAACATTTTCACGTACTACCTAGTGGGTTCCATATTTTAAACTTGTCACGCGTAGTCTTAAATTTTGTAGCATGTCCCAATATTTTAGACAAGGGGTTCTTGACTACCAAATTAAACATCTCCATATTAGTCGCAAAATATAAAATAACGCAATAAATATAACAAATTAATTACTATAAAACTATCACGCAAATAGCACATAAAAATATGGAATGCATGAAATGCAAAAATTATATTGGTCAGTGAGTTGTGAGAGGCACGGGTATTACAGTAGCTCACTGCATTCCTGTTAGAAATACCTACTCCCTTTGCCAGTTAATTAGGATCTACATAGATCAAATAGTTAGACTTCACGGCTTACCGTCAACAATAGTCTTAGATAGAGACGCTAGGTTTACCTCCAAGTTCTGTAAGAGTTTGCACGAGTCTTTGGGAATACACCGAACTTCTGTTCGGTGTACCACCCACAGTCTGATGGACAAACTGAAAGAACGAATAAGATACTCGAGGATATGTATAGGGCATGTGTCTTGGACTTTGGAGGATCATGGGAAGAACATCTATCCCTGGTCGATTTTGTTTATAACAATAGTTATCAAGTGACCATTGGGATGTCCCTACTTGAAGTCCTATACGGGAGAAGATGTAGAACCCCGTTGTGTTGGGACAACACAGGTAAACAACCTATCCTAGGGCTAGAGATGATCATAAACTTGTGGAAGTGATAAAAAAACGAATTGGTGCAGCCCAAGAAAGTATTCTTAAAAGTATCACCATTGAAAGGCTTAGCCCGATATGGTGAGAAAGGGAAACTTAAACCTCATTATTTGGGACCCTTTGAGATCTTAGATAGGGTTGGCGAGGTAGCTTATCAGATATATTTTTCACGTCTCGACGCTTCAAAAATATGTTCTGGGGCCAGATCATAATGTTGATTTCAACTACGTGAAGTTAGGACCACCCAACTTTACGTATTTGGAGGAGCCAATAGCGATACTTCAACAATGAGAACAAGTCTTGAATAGTAGAATGATTCCGTTTATTTTAATTCAATGGACTAGACACAGTGAGAATGAGGCAACTTGGGAGATAGAAGGAAACATTAGGGCTTGTTACCTGTATATTTTCAGTTAAGGAAAATGAAATTTCGAGGATAAAATTTATGAAAGGAGTGGGGAACGTAACACCCCAAAATATATTTTAGCATGCATAGCTCATTCAATTGATATGTTAACTGTTATTGCACGTCATTAGTTAGATTAACAGGAATATACGTGTCATATCATTATCTCAAGCTTGTGTCATTCATCGTTTACGTAAGTGTGCAAGAACATCCGTACGTACCAGTCTCGGTGTCGAATACATTAAAGAATAAAAAGTAATAAAAAGATAATAATTAGATAAGCATGAAAGGTTAGATGTCGAACGAAAAACCACATAATTGGACTAATGACTTATCCGACCTAATATACACAAAATAAATTATGTCATTACTTGTTTACGTATATCACGAATCGTTACTTATGTGCTTACTTATATTTTTGCATGCTATAATTATTGTTGAATTAAATTGCCATATTGATAATTATGTTTGAATTCACGTATTAATTGAATATATGTTGATTTTATAAATCTTATGTTAGAAGTTGAAGTGAAAATGCATGTTGTACCTTCTGAGTTGTACCTTGATTTTATTATGCTTGATGCATTGAGCTTGTTCCTTGAATTATGTTATTTGATATAGGCTTGTACTTGTGCTTTGATGACTTGTACAATGTCACACATGCATGTCACTCACTTATACTACATTTAAATTAGAACGTTGGTAAATAAAGTTGTATAGGTGTAGTGACCCAGCTCACTTTGCAGTGAACCAAGTTTTCACTAATTATCTAGTCTATTTTTTTCTTTTCTTTTATTTACCTAACTTAAGTTGTATAGGTGTAGTGACCCAGCTCACACATGCATATTTTTTTCTTTTCTCACTCATCGGAGTCATGTAGCGGAAGATAAAGTCATAGCCCAAGTTGTACTGAACAAAAACTCACATAAAAAGGAAATACAATATTTAAACTTAACCATAAAACCTTAGCTTTCATTTTTATAAACATATTTTTCTAGTTTTATAGTTCAATGTTGATATTTATTACATGCATACTTACGTAACTCTGGGAGATACCAATAGAGTATTTTTTATATTTCCATAACACAAAGAACAAGAATAAAAAATCGATAAGGCATTTAGCCACGACTGCAGTCATGGGCCCTATGTCGTCATCACTTGAAAAGTGATTTTGGAAAAACATGATTTTTTTACTCAGTGGGATAAACTTGGTACGTAAATAAAATCCTTAAAGTGCAAGTCCACTTGACAACATTGTCCCTCCCCTCTCAAGCCAGAGCGCACTTCCGGCACGTCTTTCCTTTCATCATTACTTACTCATATAGCCCTTTTGGGGATCAATAGCCATTAACACTCATTGAAGAGTCTCGGTTAGGGGCCATAATCCTCATATACGACCCTTGTGGCGGCTCATACTTACTAAATATATAAAAAAATTAAATAACAAGTTTACCCACTTTCGTAGTTAAGTTGTGGAGATTGACTGTGTTAGAACTATCTGTGCCGTATCCTTGCCTCAAGTATGGAAACCTAATTAATATTAAACCATTGAACTGTTTCTTATTTTAGGTGTGTTTACATTATTTACTGATTACATAGGTTTTCTAAACTCCTAATTCAATTATGAATTGCGTGTTACTCATTCGACCTATATCTTATCATTTTATTTAATTAACCTTTGATCACTCTCGATCAACTTCGTAACATCATCAATATCATCACTCTTGTTCTTTTCTTTATCCCTCATCCATTTATTCTATTTTTTATCTAACTTTTAAAGCTAAGTCCTTCTTTTGTCTGTTAGAGTTTGTGTCTCAAACTTTTATCTTCTACTTATTTTTGTTTTACCTTTTATACAGGTTTTTGTATTTTAATTAAGGCAAAAAATGTGAATTATTTAGAATCTAATTTATTAACAAGTTGTAGGGACATAAGTGCAAAAAGGATGAGTTAAAGACCTGGTCCAAAATCAATTGAGGAAGTTGGGCGAAGAACTTGGTCTCCCACAAGGAAGATTGAGTATTCCTCGCGCCAACAAGGTCTCTTGTTGCATCTGTGGAAGCCACGTACAAGAAGCCCTAACTTTAGGATGTGGTGGTTAGTAGAGAGTGCTCTCAAAGCTACAAGATGCCTATGAATATGACTTCAACAACTAACAGAACATAAGAGTTCCATACGAGCAAAACCAGCCTGTCTATTGAAATTGTGTCATCTAGAGGGTTTAGTCAATCGTTTATCTAACCCAAAGTGTTATGTTTTTATTACATTCAGATTCCTCACGAATCTCAATTACTTTGCATAGAATATATGATAGGATAGTTTTTAGTAGGTTATTTAGTACTCTAGATATTGTTTAGTCTTCTATAGAGACGTTAGGATTCGTGTGTGTAAATCGAATTTCTATCTCGATTTACTTATTAGAATCCTTTTGTAATTCACAAGTTTATACAGAGTTGTTTCGCCCTAAAGGCATCCACAAGTAATTTAGGACTGGTGGAATTTTTTTACTGTGTTTGTCATATTTATTTTCGTTGTGTTATACTCTAGCTTAGATAAACCTCATACCCAACCGCTATTATTTTGGGACAATGCACACTTTTAAATGGCTCCAGAGCCATCGCTTGACACACTAAGCGTGATCCTGACAGTGTGTTTCCATAATGGACACTACCACAGTAACAAGACTTCCAGTATTAGACAAATCCAATTATGATTGTTGGAAGGTTCGACTGAGAAATCACATCAAGTCGATTGATGTGGGAGCATGAAGAGTTATCGTAGAACGTTGGAAAACTACCAATGATCACTGATCATGACGGTGAAAGGATAAAAAAGCCTTAGGATCAGTGGACACGAGACGAGATTGATGCTTCCAACTATAACGAACGAGCTCTTAATGTAATCACTCTCGCGGTGGACATGAATATGTTCAGGTTGGTCAAACTGTGAAAAGGGGCAAAAGACGCCTGGGATATTTTCCAACATCATTGTGAGGGTGATGATAGTGTAAGAGAGTCTCGATTGAGGATGGTCATGGACCGGTTCGAGAATCTTCGGATTGAAGAAAATGAATCCATCCAAAGCTATTTCAACAAAATTCTTGATATAGCTAATGAGGCTTCAGATTTGGGAGAAGCCATTAGCAAGAAGAATCTTGTTTCTAAGGCCATTCGCTCACTTCCAGATCACTTTAATGTAAAAGTTTGTTCCATTGAAGAAGAACATAATACGGCCACGATGGAACTCACTACTCTTATGAGCATCCTTCAAACCTATGAGATGAGCATGAATCATCAAAAAAAGTTTTATAAAGGTAAGAACACGGCCTTGTGAATTGAAGATGGAGGATCTTCGAAGGAGTCCATAGCCTCGAACGAAAAAGACGACGAGGAACTGGAAGAAATAAGTGAGGGATCTGACATTTCTCTAATTACTCGTAAGCTCAATTCAATGATGATGAAGCTGAAGAGAAAGTCTAAAAATGTGCCAAGACCTTCGGTTCAAAAGGAGTCTCCACCGAAGAGGTTGCCCCCAGTATCAACCCCACCAGTTCGAAGGGCTTTTTCAGATTAGCAAGGGGACGAATCCAATAGCATGGATTCTATAAAATGTCGAGCATTCAAGGGGATGGCCACTATGCAAATGAATGTGCCAACATCCTTCGCAGATACGGGAAAGCTAACTAGGTCTCCTTAAGTGATGATGATGAGTTAGAGCTCTAAGCTACAGTCTATCAAACAGCCTTGCTCTCAACAATGGAAGGATCTTTCTCATTGGATGACATTGAGGTTGAGTCAGAGGTCAACTCGACCTATGACTCAGTCTCAGATACGGATGACTCAAGTTACTAACTCAACTTATTCTGTTTCAACACCACTGTTGAGAAGGAGCCAAAAGGGGAGATAGATGATGAAATAATCACGGTAATTATAGAAATAAAGGTGGTGTACATGGAGTTGCTCAAGAAATGGAATCAACAAAGCCATGACATGGCCAAACTGAACGAAGAGAACGACAATCTCTGTGAACTTGTGACAAGGTTGGAGGTGCTCCTGACCAAGAAGGATACTGAACTAGGAACGACAAAGGAGAAATTAGTAGTCACATACGAAACCTTTAAAAGGTTGAACACCGGTACCTCTAAACTCAATGAAGTCTTGTCTATTGTAGAAATTATCATACTGGTTCTAGGATGCGCTGAACCTAGGATTACTAACATAGTAAGTGGTAATGGACTTCTCTTATTCAAGAAGGTAAGTATGTGTTAATAAAAAATCTACTAAGTCACCTAAGAAATAAAAAATAAAAAGAAAAGGGAACTTTGTTTGTCATTACTGCTTAATTCCAGGTTATATTTAACCTTTTTGTCAGAAAATGACATTTGATGAGAAAAAGGGTAAGGGGTTGACTCAGAGGTTACCCAACCCCCCATCTGACCAGAGTGTTCAGAAACTTAACTCTAGCCAAAACAAATGTGGGTTCCTAAATCTGATTTAGTATGCAATGTTGCATTTACTGCTTTAAGAACTAACATCTCAGGCTCATGGTATTTTGGTAATGGCTATCTCACCACATGACGGGAAATAAGAAATTCTTGGTTAATTATGTACCATGTGTTGGAGGTCGTGTGACCTATGGAGGAGGGTCTAGTGGACAAATTGTTGGCATAGGAACTTTGAATGTTCCAGGTTTTTCTAAACTTCGTAATGTGTATCACGTGAAAGGACTATTTGCTAATGTAATTAGTATTAGCCAATTATGTGATGACGATTTGCAGGTTAAATTCACCTGAAACACATATGATGTCTTTGACCGATCTAACACACGTGTTATGACTGGTCAAAGATCAACTGACAATTGTTACCTTGTTGAAGAATTGAAGTGTAACAGTGCCAAAATTGATGACACAATTTGGTGACATAAAAAAATGGGGCATGTAAACTTTAGGAACTTAGATAGACTAGTGAAGTTTGAATAAATAGACTCGGGTTAGTCATGAGGTTGTCCAACACCCAGGTCATCAGGCTGTTACCATTCGCTGCTTTGAGCTACTCCACATAGATCTTATGGGTCCTGTTGAGGTAGAAAGTTTAGGAGGTAAAATGTACTCGTATGTGATTGTTGATGATTTCTCACACTTTACTTGGGTGTTTTCTTGCGGGAAAAATCGGATGCCTTTTATTCTTCTAAAATTCTATTTTCTAGAATAAAAAGCATGCATGGTGCTACCATTGCTCGCATTAGATCAGACTACAGAAGGAATTGAAAACATATCTTTTCTTTCCCGAAAACTCCTCAACAAAATGGAGTTGTAGAAAGGAAAAACCGCACCTTGCAAGAAATGGCTCGTGTCATGCTAAGCTCAAAGAAGCTTGTAAAGCATTTTTGGGCTGAAGCATTAAACATTGTTTGCCATATTATCGATCGTGTGTATTTAAGACCTGGTACTACCATGAACCCCTATGAAATTTTAAAAAGTAGGAAGCCAAATCTTAACTACTTTCAGATCTTTGATTGTGTGTGCTTTATCTTGAACGATCGAGAAGTCCTTTCAAAGTTTGATTCTAGAAGCGACAAAAGTATTTTCTTGGATATGCCACAAATAGACATGCATATAGAATCTGTAACTTAAGAACTAGGTGCTTTCAAGAATCTGTACATGTTGTCTTCGACGACTATGTTGATGTTACAGGAAAGGTGGAACATGACAATATGGAAGATTTGATTGATGATCCCAGAGGAATTGAAGATGAGACTGAAATTGACACAGCGGTCGACTCAACCGCTAGACCAACTCCTACAAACGCAATGAGGAAAACGATAATGGTCCTGATCCAAAGCTTCAACAAGAAGCCGTCACGATCCACCTGCTCGAGTAAGGAACGATCATCCCTTTACTCAAGTAGTAGGAGAAGTAGGAGAAGGAGTACGAACCAAAAATATGGTAAGGCTTCTATGTATGTCATCAACGTACAATAAGGTATATCTTCCTGCTTTATCCCTCTAATTGAACCTAAGAATGTTGTTGAGGCTCTTAAAGATCATTTTTGGATAAATGTCATGCATGAGGAACTTGAACAGTTCACTAGTAATGATGTTTGGCATCTTGTGCCTAGGCCAATGGATACTAATGTCGATGGTACCAAATGGATCTTTATGAATAAATCAGATTATTCCAGAAAAGTAATCCGTAATAAGGCACACCTAGTAGCTTAAGGCTACACACAGGTCGAGGGGGTTGACTTTGATGAAACCTTCGCATTTGTAGCAAGAATTGAGTCAATCAGACTACTTCTTGTAAATGTCAAGGCTTCCTTTTTAAATGCTAGGCTAAATGAAGAAGTCTATGTTGAGCAACCAAAAGGGTTAGAGGATCCTGCTAAACCAAACCATTTATATAGGCTTAAAAAGCCTTACACAGTCTGAAACAAGCACCTCGTGCTTGGTATGGTCGCTTAACATAATTCCTCATTGACTTCGGTTCTGTTAGAGACGAGGTTGACAAAATTTTGTTCATCAAATGAACCAATACCTCCATTATTGTTGCTCAAATCTATATAGATGATATATTGTTTACTTCAACGTCACAAAATCTTCTAGATGAATTTTTTAAAGTTATGCCTTCCACCTTTAAAATGAGCATGGTAGGCAAATTGTCTTTTTTCCTAGGCTTGCAAATAAAACAAATGTCTGATGGCAATTTCATGTCACATAGTAAGTATGCTAGGAATCTGATAAAACTTTTCAATTTAGGTAGTGCTAAACATATGAAAACTCCTATGGATTCTAGCTAAAAAGTCTATAAGGATAGTGTTGGAGAGGAGGTTGACCCGACCCTATACCGATCCATGATTGGGATTTTACTCTATCTAAAAGCAAGTTGACTAGACATCATGTACAACGTGTGTTTATGTGCTTGCTATCAAGCCTGTCCTAAAGATTCTCATCTGAAGGTTGTAAAGCGAATCATAAGGTATGTTGCAGGTACGGTTGACTTAAGGATTTGGTACACCAAGGATACAAACACCAACCTTGTTGGCTACATAGATGCCGACTGGGCAGGTGATTTGGATGATAGAAAAAGCACAAGTGGTGGTTGTTTCTATCTTGGTAATAACCTTGTTTCTTGACACAGTTGAAAATGAAATTTGGTGTCACTTTGCACAGCTAAATCTGAATATGTAGTAGCTGGAAGTTTGTGTGCGCAATTATTGTGGTTAAAACAAATGCTTAATGACTATGGATATGAAAGCAGTGTTTTAACCTTGTATTGTGATTATACTAGTGTTATAGACATTTCGAAGAATTATGTGCAAGATTCTAGAACTAAACACATTGATATAAGGCATAACTTTATTAAAGACTTAGTTGAAAACTACATATCTGCATTGATCATGTTTCCACTGAAATCAGCTAGCAGGTTTCTTCACTAAGGCTTGGATCACGAGAGTGTTTCCAATTTGAAAAAGTCCCTCGGGATTTGTTTAATCCGGTAAGGGCTATACTGGAGGTTGCCTCATCCGCCAAGGCAATATCAACTTTGCATATATGCATCTCATTCATTGCTCATTTTTTCATGCATATAGTAGTTTCTTTTCTGATAATTTAGTGTTAGCTTTTTGTTGTTCCTTTAATTCAGTAAAGGAATATGATGTTGGTCCAAAGAATGATATTTCTTTGAGTAACACGGGACATGGTAATGGATATATCATGATTCTCGTGCTAAAAGAAGAATTATGGAAAAAGTTTGAGTGATGAAGTAAATTAGGGGCACGACACTCACAATGAAGTGTACTCCATGCCCAAAAATCACTCTTACAAGTTCTTTTAAACTTAAATCACCAATTAGCTCGGGACATGGTACTGAGAATATCATGATCTCTTGTCAAAAAGTGACGATGGGTTAAAAATTCATTCAATTAAAATCATATTCTCAAGACTTAGAAAAAAAAAACATTAAACTACATTAGGTTTATCTTGAGGTCATGTTAATCCCTGTATCAACCTTATCAGTATTGGAAAATTTTATCAGTTAACTTTTTCCTCTTTTTTAGGGATGAGATCATTGTTGCGTGGTTTAATGTCGTTCAGTACTTTTTAAATTGTTAATTTAAACTTACAACAACTATTTAAAGGGGAAGGGTCTTTTCCAATTTAATAGGGATATGATTCGATCCTCCCCTTATTTATCTCATTCGTTATTTTTACTAACTTTCTGTTGCACTTCTTCTTCGCTGAACAACTGTTTCAGAATTACTGTGATGCTCTCTCTTCACATCTTCCTCAAAACTTCAAAAAATAAATCAATAGATTCGTCCGATCTTGCAAAATTGATCAGAACCATCACTGTTGAAGTGGTGAATTGTTGGATTTGTATACTGAAAGCAAAACTTTTTATATACAATGTTTCCAGTTATTCACTGTTTATCTCCTATCTGATTATATTTTCATTTTCACTATGTATGTGTCCCCATATCTCTTGCAAATAAGTAGATCCTATGGTGTGTTGAAGATCACAGAAGATCATATGATTGGTTAAACTTAAAGAGATATAAAGTGTAAATCACAGCTTAGACAACTTGAGGACGAGTTGTTGGTTTAGGCTCAAGTATTAAGTAGAAATAGTTTATCTTGACTATTTACTTATACTGGTACGTATTTACGTATTAATAGGATCACAGTGAGATATGTTCTTCTGCCTGACCTTAGTGAAGAACTAGAGATCTCGGTGACTTATAATAATCTAAAGCCTAAATAAGATTACAGTTATGAATGCTTGTTTGTGTGTCACTTTGATTTACTATGGGCAAGAGTTAAGATATAACATTTATACTATGTATTTTGGGTGACAGCAACTTGAATATAATAATTGGTAATTTGTATTTAAGTAACCGTATCCGTTTAGGATGATGATATCCCCTTAAGGAGCTCAAAAAGTTTCTTGTACTAAACCCTGCAGGTTGATTAAGTTCAGGTACAATAATAAGGTTGAGTGGTACTACTTAAGGAATAAATAGGAAATTAATTGATTTAAGATGTAAGAGGCTTTAATTAATTAATGGATATTCGATATCTTAAATACGGGGATTAATTAAGTCTAATTCAAGCCCCGACTCAACTCGGGAATAAAGGGGTAAGTCAATATTAATTCTCTAGTGAAAATGAATTAATATTTATGAATTAATTATGTTCTGGGCTGAACAAGGAAGAATTAATTCATAGTTAGGCCCATCTTTATTTCTTGTATTTGATCCCTGGACTGGCCCATATAGACTCCTAGTCAAAGTAGGAATAGAGAATTAAATTCCTAATAAGGAATTAAATTCCTAATCCCAGAAGGAATTAAACTACCAGGCTTGGGCCACACTCAACCATGTATTATAAATACATGGTCTCTCATTCTGTGAAAGAGAAGAATTAACATTAAAAAAGATCACTGAATAGAGAGAAAGAGAGAGTAGGCGGAGGCGGTTTAAGGTGTTCCTTCCACTTGGAATTCTTCAAGGTTCGTCGTCCATCCGGCATTGAGGATTGAGTAGGGATACAGTCCAGAAGGTTAAGACGGGAGTCAGAAATCATTCAATCAGAAATCAACCTCTTGTGTAAACAACTATCAGGTCGAATCCTTAACTCTTGTGTGTTACAGGCGCATGTTAGGGTTAATATAAATTTATAGATCCATCTCTAGGGTTAATTAAAAAAGATAAAAATTATGACAACTGATAGGTATGGCCCAGTAACTCCGGATCGGGTCAACACTGCGGGTCGGATCAACCCGAATCGAAGCAACTGAGCCCAGGAAAGAAAGCCCAACAATCGGCCCAGAAGCGCGCACGAACTTGGAGCAGCCCAGTCGCGGCATATTTGGGAAGTAAGATCCTCACGATCTCCTTCCAACTTCCATACAGATTTGGTGGGCGTAATTATAGGGATTTAGTTAGGGTTTGAATTGAGTGTGATAAATAGCAGAATTGTACTGAGAATTAGGGTTCGCACTGTCCATTCTTGAGCTGTAACGTGCCCGATTAAAGGGAAGAGAGTGAAAAACACCCCGGCAGGTGATATCTTAAGCCCGTGGACGTAGATCTCCGGATCGAACCACGTACATCCTGTGTTCTTTAAGTTTCTCGCGTTGATTTACGTTACAAACTGATTTTCGCTTTGAGTTCATTTGATAACCGGATTGCACATTGTCAATTGGCGCCGTCTGTGGGAAGGAATTGGCAAGAAAACCCTAGTTCTTCATCGTAATTGCTATGGTGAATACTCGTAGGTCCGCTAATCCTACCTGGTCCCGTCGTGATCCTCCTGTGGACCAGAATCCGCCGCCCCGTCAACGAAACCAAGATCTGCCCGCGGAGCACGCTAACATGCCGAATCATCCCCCTGCTGATGATCCGGCGCAAGTTAATCCCCCACCTGCCCCCGAGCTATCGCAGGTGCAGCGAGACTTTCTTCAGGAACACGCCGCTCTGTTCCAAGAATGGAACAATCGACGCGCCCACTCCGGTGAGCGTGCCAACAATGGCGCGGTAAACGTAAGAAATCCGCCCCGTGATTTGTCACGTGACTTGGACGAAGATCCCCCTCATCGAGCGAGGCTTGAGCGTCGACGACGGAGGACAGCTTCTCCGGTGGATAACCGTAGTTCTAATGGGTCGAGGCCCCGAGACGTCCATGAAGGCGTGCATCGCCAAAGACCTGCGGACGCCCCGAAGCGTGCGCGCTTAGACCAATCCCGTGTGCTGGATCCCATGGAACAAGAGCAAGCCCAATTTGCCGCGGAGCTTGACAAGGTTTTGGGTCTTGATGCTGACGGGGAGATTATCACCCCGTTCTCTGACGAGATTCTTGCTGTCCCACTCCCTAATGGGTTCAAGCTTCCCCCAGTGGCCGTATACAACGGCACTGGAGATCCAAGTAACTTTTTGAACGCCTTTAAGTATGCCATGTTCAACCGCAATTGCACTCCTCACCATCTGTGTAAGGTGTTTCCTGAGTATCTTCAGGACGAGGCTAAACTTTGGTTTGATTCTTTACCACGAGGTAGCGTTACTTCTTTTCGTGATCTCGCCGATTAGTTTTGGGCGCGTTTTCATACACGGGCAAAGCCCATGGCCACCTTGGCCGACCTCATGAATATGGAACAGCGGGATGGAGAAACTGTTACCCAATTTCTTGATCGCTTTACGGCGGAGAGTCTTAAGGTGGGGAGCCGGTCAGACGATGTTATCATCAACGCCTTCATGAATGGCCTTCGCCCCGGACCGCTTTACACCGAGCTGGTTCGGAACCCTCCAGCTACGACCCGGGCTTTGTTTGACATTGTATGCAGGTACGCCAAGGCTGAGGAGCAGACTCGCCGTATGCGTGAGAAGCATGCTAGCAAATGGCAATCAGATAGAGCACAAGCCGGGCCTAGTACTCGGCCTAGTGCGTTCTCTCGTCTAAACCGAGGACGTCCAGAATCTCGCGGAGATATCCACCACCTTACTCCGCTTGCAAAATCACGAGCAGAAATTCTCTCTATTCACAAGAATGATCCGCGGCCGTGTCCGCGGATGACTGCTCCGGCAGAAAAACGAAATTGTGACAAGTGGTGTGCGTACCACCATGATCATGGACATGAAACAGAGGAGTGTAGAGAGCTCGGAAAAGAAATCAAAGATTGTCTAAAGAAAGGTTTCTTACGGCAGTATGTTGCTCGGACCGACGACAGGCCTCGGTCAAGCCAGAATGGAGGTTCGCAACAAACCCGCGGATGCTACAATGACCGTGGTCCACGGCAAAAACAAGCCACATACAGAATAAAAGGCCTGGGTACAACAACTATGCACGGCAGAACCAAGGAAATCGTCAACAACCCCACTTTTTACCACAACCACCTCCTCATGGAGGACCCGGAGACAACCCGCCTACTCACGTCATAAATGTGATTTATGGGGCCATCCCCACCGGAGCTTCCCGAAGTGCCTTGAAGGCGGAAGCACGCAGGCCTCCTCCCGAGGAGCCGCGCCACAAACACCTCCATCAATCCGAAACCGTTACTGACAAAGATCCTGTTCCCGAGCTCACCCCACATACCGAGGCCATCGTCATTGACATGAACGTAGCTAATGTTACGATCAAGAGGTTTTCGTTGAAAACGGAGCCGCAGTTAGCTTCATATTCACCGACTGTTTTCAAAAAATGGGGATTCCTCGTGAATAGCTCCGACCTGCCCCCGGGCCGCTACAGACCTTCACCCAGGGTGAAGTCCAACCTGAAGGAGTCATTAACCTCCCCGCCTCTCTTGGAACTTATCCGGCGATAAAAACCATCTTCGTGGATTTCTATGTGGTTAATTCCCCGTCACCATACAACATGATTTTGGGTCGGGACTGGCTTACTCCGGCGAAAGCCGTTTGCTCCACATACCACCTCGCGCTGAAATTCCCTGCATCACATGGCGAGGTGGCTATCCGCGGCAATCAGCGAGTCTCTAAAGAGTGCATGTATGTCGCGCTCAAAAAAGCAACAAAGGTTCCCCCTAAGCCACAGTTTCAGGTAGCAACCTCGGCTCTCACGTCGGATTCATCTACATCGCTCGGGGACAACACTCTCCAAGTGCCGCTCGATCCAGCCAAACCTGAGCAAACTGTAACTGTTGGCGCTGTGGATGTGCCGTGGTTACATAATGCCATCATCCAGACCTTGCGGGAATATTCTGAAGTCTTCGCGTGGTCCCCCATGGACATGCCCGGGGTCTCTCCGGATGTCATAACTCATAAGTTAAATATTGACCCCAACGTGAAGCCCATGCAACAAAAACGGAGGAAATTCGCTCCAGAGCGGAACGCAGCCATCCGAATTGAAGTACAACAGCTTCTAGATGCAGACATCCTGTTTGAGGTGCATTACCCTTCCTGGTTATCTAATCCGGTGATGGTGACGATGTCTAGCGGGACATGGAGAATGTGCGTCAATTTCTGTGATCTTAACAAGCACTGCCCAAAAGATTGTTATCCTTTACCCTCTATCGACCAAAAAGCCGAAGCCATTACTGGGCACAAGGCACTCTACTTCATGGATCTATACAAGGGATACCATCAAATCCATATGGATCGCTGTGACGCACTCAAAACGGCATTTATCACTGACTTCGGATGCTTTGCCTTCAAGAAAATGCCTTTTGGGCTCAAGAATGCGGGAGCCACTTACCAGCGCCTTATGGATCACGTCTTCCGAAGTCAAATTGGTCGTAATGTTGAGGTATATGTTGACGACCTTGTTATAAAAAGTACCTCTCAATCTACATGTGTGCAAGATATTGCTGAAACGTTGAGCACCTTGCGGCGTTATAATTTGCGTCTCAATCCGGCAAAATGCACCTTCGGCGTTGGCTCCGGAAAATTTCTGGGCTATGTGGTCTCACAGCACGGCCTCCAGGCCAATCCGGCCAAGATTCGAGATGTATTGGATTTGCAACCGCCAAAGACGGTAAAGGAAGTTCAGCGCCTTACTGGTGGTCTGGCGGCCTTAAATCGTTTCCTGTCTAAGGCCGCGGAGCGCTAGCTTCCGTTCTTCAAAATTCTACGGCAGGCAAAGCAATTTGAGTGGACCCCGCAGTGCACCGAAGCCTTTGAGGCTCTAAAGCACCATATTAAGCAGTTGTCCACTATGTCCGCTCCTCTCCCCGGAGAACCCCTATATGTATATTTAGCATCCGCCGGGGAGGCCATCAGCGCAGCTCTCGTGCGCGAGACTCGTGGAAGTCAGCAACCCGTATATTTTGTAAGCCGAGCACTCCAAGGGGCGGAGACCCGGTACTCCGTGATGGAGAAAACAGTGCTGGCTGTCGTCATGGCGGCCCGACGTCTACGGCCTTATTTCCAAGGGCGCGATATCCGGGTTCTTACTAATCACCCCATTCGCCAAATTCTCGTCAAGCCCGATGTGTAAAGGCGCTTGGCCAAGTGGGCTATCGAACTGGGAGAATATGATATTCAGTTTCTCCCTCGCCGAGCCATCAAGGATCAAGCCCTCGCGGATTTTTTGGCCGAGGCGCCAGTGGATAACCCCGAACCGTCTGTAGATGATGCTAGTCCCAACCACGCTGACCTCGAAGCTCCAACCCGCACGTGGCAACTGTATGTGGATGGTTCCTCTGCGGTTCGAGGCAGTGGCGCCAGGGTCCTTCTTATTGGCCCCGAGGGCGTTGAAATCAAATACGTCCTACGGTTTAAATTCAAGGTGACTAACAATGAAGCAGAATACGAGGCAGTCCTTGCTAGGCTCCGTCTCGCTCAATCCTTTGCAGCCTCCCATCTCCAGCTTTTCATGGATTCTGAAGTTATCTCTAATCAAACCAAAGGCATCTTCACGGCCAAGGATGAAACGTTGAAAAGGTACCTCGCTTTGACACTCAAACTTTTGTCAACTTTTGCTTCAGTTGATATCCAGCAGGTACCTCGCAAAAAGAATGTTCAAGCTGATGCTCTCAGCAAAATGGCCTCCGCGGTCCTTACTAACATGTCTTCGGACATCATAGTCGAAGAAGCCCTTCATCCGTCCATTCGTGAGGCCACAGTCTTCGTATTAACTGAGAGCAGTCCCAATTGGATGACCCCGATCATCCATTATCTCCGGGATGGTACGTTGCCGGATGACAAATTACATGCTCGGAGGATAGTTCTTAAGGCACCTAAGTATGCACTCCACGATGGGATTTTGTACCGCCGGTCGTATTTGCAACCGAGTCTTCGGTGCCTAGCCCCTGCTCAGGCTGATCAGGTTCTTTGGGAATTTCACGAGGGGGCCTGTGCCAGCCATATTGGCTCGCGGACGTTGGCCAAGAAAATTCTTCAGTGGGGGTACTACTGGCCCACATTGTTTAACGATGCCCATGAGTTGGTGGCCAAGTGCAACAAGTGTCAGCGACACTCTCGCATAAAGCATTTACCACAAACCAAGCTCACTGGCATACAAAGTGCCTAGCCATTTATCCAGTGGGGAATTGATATTGTGGGCCCGTTTCCAGTCGCTCCGGGAGGACTGAAATTTCTTGTGGTCGCTGTTGATTACTTCACCAAATGGGTTGAAGCCGAACCTCTCACCGCCATCACGGGTCAGAACATTTTGAAGTTTGTCTGGCGAAATATCATATGCCGCTTCAGCATCCCGAGTGCCATTATCTCAGATAACGGCAAACAGTTTGCCAATGACCCCTTCCGGTCATGGTGCGAGGAGCTCCACATTAAGCAAGTTTTCACCTTGGTCGCTCATTCTCAAGCCAACGGTCAACGGTCAAGTCGAAGTCACCAATCGCACATTGCTTACGGGTCTGAAGAAACGCTTAGATCAAGCTAAGGGTCTTTGGGCCTATCGCACCACGCCGCACACCTCAACTGGAGAGACTCCCTACAGCCTCACTTACGGTTCCGAGGCAGTCATTCCTGCGGAAATCGGCGTGCCTAGTCCCTGCCTCGTTACTCTGGATCCCGAGGCTAATAATGAAGCCATCCGTGCTAACTTAGACGAGCTCAAATATCGTCGTGATCAATCTTTCATCCAGCAAGCCAAGTGTAAGCAACGCGCAGCTCAGTATCACAACCTCCGGGTTCGGGGTACTCAGTTTAATGTCGGAGACTTGGTACTCCGGCTTAATTCAGCCAGCAAGGCTGCCCCTGAGGGTAAATTGCATGCCGGCTAGGAAGGTCCTTACCGCGTCATTGCCGCGCATAACTCCGGGTGCTACCAGTTAGCGCATCTAGATGGAACTCCGATTCCCCGAACATGACATGTTACCAATCTGAGGCGTTTTTATCTATGAGTACCAAGGGTCAAGTATCGTTTCTACCTTTACATTCTTTGTATGTTATTTTATAATTTCTGTACTGTCGCGTATTCTTATTTATGAACTCCCTTGTATTTTTTAATTGTTCCGACAATTACTTCGAATAAAGTTTTTACTTTACGAATCTTACTGTACTTTCTTCTACGCTACGGGGACGCCCTAGCTTAGATTTACTATTATTATCCGTCTCCGGACAGCTTGATCTCTCGCCCGATCCGTCCGGGGAGATCAACATTTAGTCCCCGGACTTATATTCCCTCTCGCCCGTTTAACCGGAGAGGTCCTCAACTCCCGCCTGATCCGTCCGGGGAGATCTTTGCCTTGTTTCTCTAACATGCATCATGTACATATTGTACTCCCGAGTACCTGTTAAGGTAATTACGCATGCATTCTGATTAAAAGTTCATTACTTTTCTTTCAACATACATATCATTACATACCAAAATATTTCTACAATTTTTATCCTCCACAAAAATTTCTTTACAAATCTGCATACAAGCTACAACAGTAAACACTATTTTCGGCCTCCTAGCCAATACTCGGCGCTCCGGCGTTGAGACCCATCTCGGGAACTTCTTCGTGTCCTCCGGGATCCTGAGGCTTCTCGGCTTTGAGCCCTTGCTCTTTCCCTACTGCGACCCCTCTGCTCCGCGGACTCACCCTTGGCACCTGTCATGGAGCGTCGCTCCTTGCCCTGCCCCGAGGACTCGGTTGAGATGCTGGTCTCGAAGTCTTGGCCCATTCCGCGGGATCCCACTCCGCAGGGTCCATCACCTCGATCTCCTCAGCCAGCTTCTCAACCTCTTCTTCCGCAACAACTACGGGAACTTCCTCGACTGCGGTTACCGAGGCCGGCTCTTGGATTACTATCCCCTTGCCTTTTCCCGCCGGTCTCTTTTTACCCTTCCGAGGCGCTTTCGCAATCTCTTGGCCCCTGCTGGAGCTCGCGATGTACTCTTCGGCAGCGTGCTGCCACCTGCCGCGTCCTCTCAGACCTTCGTACATATTAAGGAGTAACTCCAGCACCTCCCGCTTTCTTATAAGCTCCGAGGACTCGGCATGTCCAGTCGTCATCAGCGATGAGATTTCGCCTTGGATCTCGGTGATCCGCTCCTCGACCTCTTCGAAAGTCAGCAGGCCATACTCCGTTAGTATCCGGTCATACTCCCTTTGATGGATAATGACGCGGTCAAGTTCGGCCACCATCGACAAGTACTTCAGTTCCTGGTCTCTAGCCTTCTTCGCGGCCTTGGCTCTTGCCTCCTCGGCCTCTTTTGCCCTTCTCTCCGCAATGGCCAGCCTCCGTTCCAACCGAGGAACCACTTGCTTTTGCAGGTTATCCTTCTCCCCGCGGAACTAGTCTAAGGACTGCATGAGTTTCTTTATTGTATTATGCAGCTCCTCGGTGTCCTCCTGATCGCACAACACAATCAGTACAACAGATTACACTCAACTCATCACAAGGCAATAACTCCATCGAATGGACACAAATCGATTTTATATTCAAAATGCAAATGAGCATACATTGTCAGCGGTTTTTACATCAGAATTATAATTATCTCTATCATCTACTATATTTAGACATGACATCAAAATTACGGGGAACGACTGACCTCCCCCTCTTCGATTCCTTCAACTGCCTCCGGCGCCTCCTCATCCTCGTCATCCACCTCGTGCTCTCCCTCCGGCAGCTCTCTGATCACCCCTGCCTCATTTCCCGCGGCCTCCGCGGCGATCTCCATGCGTGGAGGTGGATCTTTATTTCGACGCTCTGGGACGAACTCACCACGACAAAATGCCAAGAACTCTTGATCTTGGTCCGCCTCGCAATTTGAGATCTCCTCGGCACTTAAGACCTTCTTCTTTTCCGCCAGTGCCTTCACGAGGGGCCACTCTGGGACACGAGCCAGGGCATCATAATACGCCTCCTCAACCCCTCCCACGGCGTTGAAGTCATATCCGAACTCCGGACGGTAGACGTCCATGTTCGGATAGACTTCCTTAATTTTCTCCAGCAGCACTGATCGGGTGGCCGCATCCCCAAGTCTGACGAGGAAGGTGCTCGTCTGGAATAGCTTCTCGGCAAACGCCCTCAGCACCGCCTCTTGACCGTCCACCACAGCCGCTTCTCGGGCCCTTATCTCCGCCCGCAATTTGGCCGTTTCACCACGCAGCGCCGCGGCCTCCGCCTCCACTTCGCGCATCCGCGCAACCTCCTTCTCCACCAAGGCGGCTCTCTTGCGCGCCTCGGACAGATCGTGCGTTAACCTGTCGTTACGCGCGCGCAGCTCCCTTGCGACCTCGGCCAGTTCCTCTTTGGCCTCCCTCTCACTCCTTCGGCCGAGATCCATGATCCCCCGCACCAAGCGCAACAGCTCCTCGGCATCCGCCCCCTCTAAATCCAACACACTTATGGGCCCCTGCCCCTTCACAAACAAGGCACCGGGGTCAATATCAGCGATATAAGGAACATATAAGCAAGGTTTTCACCTCGGCGAAGGATTATGTAACTTTACCTCGGCGCTCTGCTCTGTGCGGAGTGTTTTGGCCGCCCCCGGAGTTGTCACGGATGGTTCCGACCTCCTTTTAGTTCCGGGGGTAGACCCCGTTGCCACCACCCGCTCCTCCGACCCCGTTGATGGCCTTGGACTGGGCGACGCCCTCCCTCTGGGGGACACTTCGGTTGCTATCCCCTTCATCTTTGCTGCCACGGGCACCGCGGGGCTTCCAGCCGACTCCTTTCCAAAGCGTCCCACTGCACAAAAAAATTTGAGATTAGTTCTGCACAAAATACCAAAACCACCAGTTTTCAGAGTTCCTACCCTCTTCGGCAACCCCGGCCTCCTGCTCCTGCCCCCGGGGGGAGACCCCCTCTGCATCGCCGGAGTGATATGGGCTTAATCCGGCCTCCTCCAGCTCCTCCTCGGTGCAAAGGGTCTTGAATGTACCAACCTCACGGAATTTCCTTACTACCCCCGGCTCCGGCTCCGTCACCGGGGCATTATGCAACACCTCCTCCCTCCTCCACCTCGGGAGGACCAGCCCCGTCTGCACATAAATAAATTTCTCCTTCCACCCCTCCACCTTGCTCGGGTTTTGTACTTTGAAACCACCCCAGGCCCGGGGGCTGAAGGAGTACCAGCCTTTTGATTTCCCGAAGGCCTTCAGTTGGAAGAAAAACCTGAACAATTCGACGCTAGGTTCTACCCCGGCATTTTTACATACCACTGTAAACCCGACTACTTGCATCACAGCGTTGGGCGCTAATTGACTCAGGGCGATGTTATAATACCTAAGCAGCTGCACCACGATGTCCCAAAGCGGGAATCTTATTCCTACCTTCAGATGATCTATATATACGCTAATGAAGCCCTTCGGCGGGCAACAATCCCTGTCGCGGGGCTCCGGCACTATGTACTCTGAGTTAAACGGAAAGTAAAAAGAGGGAATCAGGGCCTCTATTTGCACCCGTGTTATCAGCAGTGCTACCACAGACACTTCGAAGTCCTCCACTAGACATTCACCAAACCCTACTTCCCGGGTACCGGACTCCATAAAATCGGCCATATACACCATCTTATTTACTCGTCTTTCTGGAATAATAAAGCGTATGGGTGGTACATGTAACGGGGCTTTCTCAGTTCCTACTTCTGTAATTGAAGAAGAAGACGATGAAGAAGACATACTTACTTGGCCTTGGTTTTAGATGGATCACAAATGCACAGATGAATCTCCTTTTTTCCCGCTTTCTGTAACTGGCAAATCGCAAATGAGGAAGATGAAGTATACTGTGCAACTATTTCTATATATATACTCTTGAATTAACAGCTCAGATCTGGCCTTTTCAAATTTTGTGTCTCAGATTCGTGCGTGGTGGTCACGCGCATTACAGTTACCAAGGCGCGTGGGAGACACGCTCCTTGGAAATCTCAAAACGCGTCACTTCACATCCCTCTCTCTCATGATGGCGCCGCCAGTCACATCAACCTCATTCTTGGCCAGGAAGTTTTGGCTCCGGTGTTTCCTTTACCTCGGCCAAATTACAGTACGCTTCCGCTAAACCTCATTACCCTAGGGGTACTCCAGTTCGGCTCTGGTCGACTCCCTCCCCCCGGGGATGCTTCACTACGGATCAGGTTGACTCCTTCACCTCGGGGTAATTCAGTTTGGTCCAGTTTGGTCCGGTTTGGTCCTCGCGGATCCCATCACTCCGGGTGTATATCACCTCTGCTCCAGCCGATTCTCGGACCCTAGGGGTACTTCGGCTCGCCAAAGACAACATCCCTTCTTGCTCGCCACCTCGTTGCCTCGCTCAACATCGGCACCTGTTACACCTCACCCTACTTATAACCGTAGCTCCTCCCTCGCCCCGGCTGGTGGGGGGACATCTGATAGGTATGGCCCAGTAACTCCGGATCGTGTCAACACTCCAGGTCGGATCAACCCGACCCGAAGCAACTGAGCCCAGGAAAGCAAGCCTAACAATCGGCCCAGAAGCGCGCACGAACCTGGAGCAGCCCAGTCGCGGCATATTTGGGAAGTAAGATCCTCACGATCTCCTTCCAACTTCCATGCAGATTTGGTAGGCGTAATTATAGGGATTTAGTTAGGGTTTGAATTGAGTAGTATAAAGAGCAGAATAGTACTGAGAATTAGGGTTCGCACTCTCCATTCTTGAGCTGTAACGTGCTCGATTAAAGGGAAGAGAGTGAAAAACACCTCGGCAGGTGATATCTTAAGCCCGTGGACGTAGATCTCCGGATCAAACCACGTACATCCTGTGTTCTTTAAGTTTCTCGCGTTGATTTATGTTACAAACTGATTTTCGCTTTGAGTTCATTTGATAACCGGATTGCACATTATCAACAACCAAGAAGGGTCCTAGGGAAAGGGATTAATTATATTACTTTCTACAGGAGTATTATAATAGATATAATCCAACAACTGGTATCAGAGCAAGGTCTGTCTTCTTGGCTCTGTCAGATATAATTTGTTTATTGATTATAAATGTGAGCTGTGTATGTTTAATTTTTTGTCGTTCTTCGTGGCTCGTTTTACGTCATGTTTGTTGGCGTTGGGTTGTTTTAACCACGAGAAAATCCGTGGTTAGAATAGGTTCATTTTTACTTGTATTTTGTTGAAATATCTGTAAAAGTCGAAGAACGAAGACGAAGAACACGAAAAACGCGAAGAACTCGGCAGCAGCAGGCCCCAGCGGCCGGCAGCAGCAGCGCCAGCGCCCGGCAGCAGCAGCCCTGGCGCCCGGCACATTGCGGTTGGAGGGGCGGCGGCTAGGGTTTGCAAACCCTAGCAGATCGTTGTTGTGCACTGGCCTGGGCTTGCGCGAGGCGCTAGGCTTCTGCCCAGCAGGCCCCGACGGCTCTAGACGGCTCGGCACCCTCGGCTGTGGCGTGGGCGTGGGCTAAGGTTTCGGCCCGACAACCCATTGGCCCATGCAGCCTGTTTACTAGCCCAGTGTATTTTTCGTTTTAGCCCGGTCCGTACCCGAGTATGCGAGGCCCGACGTGAAGGCCCAAGAGACTTGAAGATTTGTATTTCCTAAATTAATGTAATAGTTTAGGATTTAATTTTTCCATGTTGAGCCACGAAGAATGATTTTTATTTATTTTTATCGTTTCTTTATTGCTCAGTGGATGAATGATATTTATTATCATGTTTATTATGTGTACGTGATTTATTAATTGCGCTTAGACACCTCATGCTAGGACCTTCTCGTATATTAGCATATTTAAATTCTCTGAGCATGCTTTATTTGTTGTGCTTAGTTTTTATTTATGCTTAGGATTACGTGTTGTTGCATGGACAAACCTTTTGAAGTAAAAGACTAAGCGAAACCCGACAATTTTAATTTCTAAAAATAGTCAAAAGACCTCCACAACCGGTCTCTAGGCAAAATAAATAATATATTTAGTAAACGTCCACACGCGTGGCTTGCTCACATTTATTATTTGTAAGTTTGCTAGGTGGAACTTCTAAATAAATCATTTAATTCCAAAAGAAAAGTGGGAGTTACACGCGCAAACGTCCACACGCGTGGCTTACACGTATGATTTTCACAAGTTTTCTAGATAGTTGGAAACAAATGGGATAAGGAAGGTTAAATAAATTGGAAGCGACGTAGTCCACGAAAGTGTGTCAAATCCAAGAATTTGTTTACAAGTGTTAGGACGTGGTCATTGTTTAGATATTAATTTTAAGTACATCTCCCCGTGGAGTCACTTCTTAAAAATAATATGGTCTAGTATAAAAGTCCAATTATTAATTTCATTTGTCAAAAGGTTAGGTTGACATGGATTGAAATTAAAATGACTAGGTATTTTTGTCTGGTTAAGGGATTTACATATAAACGTCCACCCGCGTGGCTTATATGTAAATCTCTTGGGCTATTGGAGGATTCAATCAATATTGTTTTATCAAAAGGTTACAATATTGTTGATTCAAAATATATGTGATTGTGCTCTTACATGTTTATTGTTTAATATTTTTTGATATGTCGTTATCGTCTGTTATAAATATTCTCGCACAACACCCCTTAACCGATCCTAATTATAAAGAATGGAAACGTAATCTAGAGTATATTCTTATCGCTGAGGAACACTATTTCGCGTTAGTTACTCCTCGTCTGGATCCCCTTACTGCACAGTCCACTGATGAGGAGTGGGCAAAGCATGACAGGTGGCACATGTCTAATAATGTGACCAAGTGCTACATTATGAACACTATGTCATCTGCCTTGCAGCTCCAGCATCAGGACATGGACGATGCTGCCAACATCATGTTGAACCTTCAAGAGGTGTGTGGGGAGTCGGATAGAGCTGCTCGGTTTGACTTAATGAGGCAAATCATGGAAAGTCGGATGACCGAGGGCAGCTCAGTGCATAATCATGTCATGCACATGATTAATCTCATGGACAAGCTTGACTTGATAGGAGGAGGTATCGACGGCGAAGCCAAGGTCGATATCATTCTCAACACTCTTCCCAAATCCTTTGAGAACTTTCGTCTCAATGCTGTTATGGCCAAGAAAGACTATACTCTTAACGAGTTGCTTAATGACCTAGTTACAACAGAGGGGGTGATGGGAAAGCATGCACAGGCTTTAGTCACTGCCAATGGGCCCACTGTTCCACCGAAAGGTAAGAACAAGAAAAAGAGGCGAAAGGGCAAGGACAAGGCAAATAGTGGGAGTGACGGAGGGGGCCCTAGTGGTGGAGTAAAGAAACTTAAGGGAAAGTGTTTCAAATGCGGTAAGACTGGGCATTGGAAGAAAGATTGTCCAGTGCTAAAGTCAAAGGACCAAGGTACGCCATTAGCTTTAGTAACTGAAACATGTTTAGCCGCTGTTTCTGCCCATTCGTGGATAGTGGATACAGGTGCGACTGATCATGTTTGTTACACCTTGCAGGGCTTCCAGCCAACAAGGCAGCTTAGGGATGGCGAGATCATCATCTCCATGGGCAATGCAGCAACAGTCGCAGCAGTTGCAATTGGAGATTTTTCTTTATGCTTTAATGACACTATTTTAGTTTTAAGAGATGTTTTGTTTGTGCCGAGTTTTCAGCGCAATTTAATTTCTGTTTCAAAACTTTATTGTGATGGATATTCAGTTGTTTTTGTTAGTAATGTTTCTATCATGAGAAATAACATAGTTACCTGCACTGGTGTTTTGAACAATTCTCTTTACACTATAACTTGTCTGCATAATACCCAAAACTTCATTGCATCAACATCATCGAACCCAAGGAAAAGGAAATTATCTTCTCAAGAGGATCAAACACATCTTTGGCACCTAAGACTATGTCACATCAGTCTGAACCGGATCCAAAGACTAGTGTCTGATGGAGTGTTGGATTCGTTCCAACCAATTCAGACTAGAGTCTGCGAATCCTGTCTAGAGGGAGAGATGTCGACATGGCCTTTCAAGGCAAAGGGGAATAGGGCCAAAGAGGTGTTAGAACTGATCCATTCTGACTTATGTGGACCAATGTCCACCCAAGCTCATGGAGGGTATGAGTACTTCGTCACATTCATTGACGATTACTCAAGATACGGGTTCGTTTATCTACTTCGCCGCAAGTCTGAATGCTTTGAGAAATTCAAAGAGTTTCAGGCGGAAGTGGAGAAGAAGCTAGATAAAAGTATCAAGTCATTGCGGTCTGATCGCGGTGGCGAATACCTCAACAACGAGTTCCAAAGGTACTTCTCAGAAGTTGGGATAACATCCCAATTGACTACACCAGGTACTCCCCAACAGAATGGTGTAGCAGAGAGAAGAAACCGAAATTTACTTGAGTGGTCAGATGTATGATGAGTTATGCATCTTTGCCCATTTCGCTCTGGGGATATGCCTTAGAAACAACTTCTTATCTGTTAAACCTAGTACCATCCAAATCGGTACCCAAGACCCCTGTCGAGTTATGGTCAGGGCGCAAGCCTAGCTTGAACCATATAAGGATTTGGGGTAGTCCAGCACACGTGCTAAACAAGGATGCTGGTAAGTTGGAATCTAGGTCTGAGGTAAGAATGTTTATAGGGTATCCAAAAGGAACGAAAGGTGGTTATTTCTATAGTCCTAAGGATCAGAAGGTAGTTATTAGCACTAACGCCCGATTCTTAGAAGAGGACTACATGATTAATCACAAGTACAGAACCAATATTATCCTTCAAAAACTCGAAGGGAATGTCAGTACGATTCCAATTCCATAGCCACAAGTGCAAGAGGCAATAATACCAAGTACTGCACAACCCATTGACATAATGCCTACACAACCTCGACATAGTGGGAGGGTTGTTCGTCAGCCTAATCGGTTCATGTTTGTGGGAGAATCTTCGGATTTGATCCCAGGAGACGGACATGCCGATCTCGATCCCTGGACTTATGCCGAGGCAGTAAATGACGAAGATGCGAAAGAATGGCGTCGTGCTATGGATTCAGAATATGAGTCCATAACTGCTATGGATGTATACGAGAAAACTGAATTGCCAGATGGCTGTAAAGCTATAGGCAGTAAGTAGGTATACAAGAGAAAGAGAAGAGGGGATAGAGAGGTTACAGCCTTTAAGGCCAGGCTAGTGGCAAAAGGGTATATCCAGGTGGAGGGTAAAGATTATGACGAAACCTTTTCGCCAGTAGCCATGCTCAAGTCCATTCGGATCCTTCTTAAACGGATCTTGAGGTATGGCAAATGGATGTCAAGACCGCTTTCTTAAACGGTTACCTTGAAGAAGGTAGGGACATCTATATGCAGCAACCAGAAGGTTATGTGAGGCAAGGCGAAGAGCATCTGTTCTGGAAGCTCAAGAAGTCCATTTATGGACTCAAGCAAGCTTCTAGGTTATGGAACTTACGTTTTGACGAGGTGATTAAATCCTATGGATTTACTCAAAGTGAAAACGAAAGTTGTGTGTATCGCATAGATGTCAACGGAGATAAAGCATTTCTTACACTTTATGTAGATGATATTCTCCTAGTTGGTAACAATGTGGAGGTATTATCAAACATAAAGAGATGGTTATCCAAACAGTTTCAGATGAAGGACTTAGGAGAGGCAGCTTACATCCTTGGGATCAAAGTTTTAAGGGATCGCAAGAAAAGGATGTTGAGCTTATCTCAAGCGGCCTACATTAATACTGTGATTGCTCGTTTTAGCATGCAAACCGCCAAGAAAGGATTTCTACCTTTCAGACGTGGCATTCCACTTTCTAAGGAGATGTGTCCTAAGACACTAAAGGAGAAAGAGGAAATGAGGCAGGTACCCTACGCTTCCGCAGTGGGAAGTCTTATGTATGCAATGCTATGCACGAGACCTGATATCTGCTATGCAGTCGGCATAGTGGCAAGATATCAGTCTAACCCTGGACAGGCGCATTGGACTGCGGTAAAACATATCCTCAAGTACCTGAAAAGGACTAGAGATTACAGGCTAGTTTACCAGACATACAGTCTAAATCCCTTGGGTTATACGGATTCGGATTTCCAGGCAGACCGGGATGAGAAGAGATCTACCTCAGGCTATGTGTTTACCTTGGGAGGAGGAGCCGTTTCAAGGAGGAGTGCAAAGCAGAGATGCATTGCAGACTCCACTATGGAAGCCGAATATGTAGCCGCATCAGAGGCTGCTAAGGAAGCAGTATGGCTCCGGAATTACCTCTTGGATCTAGGCATGGTACCTAGTTTGCCTAAGAGTATCACAATCTATTGTGACAACTCAGGTGCAGTGGCAAACTCAAAGGAACCCAGGACCCACAAGGCGACAAAACACATAGAGAGAAAGTATCACATAATACGAGAAATCGTAAAACGAGGAGATGTGCGGATAGAGAAGATTTGTACGACAGAGAATTTAGCTGACCCATTCACGAAGAGCTTACCGCAGAAAGTCTATGACAAGCATGTTCAGGGACTAGGACTGCGATAGATGCCACCCACTTAGGAAACTTTCAGTATAAGTGGGAGAATGTAAGAGCTAGATAGTTAGACACCGAGTATACTAAAAGTTTGCTTTAGTATAAGTGGGAGATTGTTTGATTTATATACTGAAAGCACAACTTTTTATATACAATGTTTCCAGTTATTTACTGTTTATCTCCTATCTGATTATATTTGCATTTTCACTATGTTTGTGTCCCCATATCTCTTGCAAATAAGTAGATCCGATGGTGTGTTGAAGATCACAGAAGATCATATGATTGGTTAAACTTAAAGAGATATAAAATGTAAATCACAGCTTAGACAACTTGAGGACGAGTTGTTGGTTTAGGCTGCAGTATTAAGTAGAAATAGTTTATCTTGACTATTTACTTATACTGGTACGTATTTACGTATTGATAGGATCACAGTGAGATATGTTCTTCTGCCTGACCTTAGTGAAGACTAGAGATCTCGGTGACTTACAATAATCTAAAGCCTAAATAAGATTACAATTATGAATGCTTGTTTGTGTGTCACTTTGATTTACTATGGGCAAGAGTTAAGATATAACTTTTATACTATGTATTTTGGGTGACAGCAACTTGCATATAATAATAGGTAATTTGTATTTAAGTAACCGTATCCGTTTAGGATGATGATATCCCCTTAAAGAGCTCAAAAGGTTTATTGTACTAAACCCTGCAGGTTGATTAAGTTCAGGTACAATAATAAGGTTGAGTGGTACTACTTAAGGAATAAATAAGAAATTAATTGATTTAAGATGTCAGAGGCTTTAATTAATTAATAGATATTCGATATCTTAATACGGGGATTAATTAAGTCTAATTCAAGCCCCGACTCAACTCGGGAATAAAGGGGTAAGTCAGTATTAATTCTCTAGTGGAATGAATTAATATTTATGAATTAATTATGTTCTGGGCTGAACAAGGAAGAATTAATTCATAGTTAGGCCTGTTGATATGCAAATTTCGTATCCAATTAAAATGCGCCACGTAATAAAATATATGTTGAATATCAATTTTATATTGATTATTTTTATGTTAGGAATTAATTAAATATAATTCCTAAGTTAAATAATCAATTTAATTGGTGATTTACTTTATATTTTATTGACCAATGGGAAGCCGCCACATGTCAAGATGATGCAGATATTACTAAATTAAATTAAATTAATTTAGTAATTATCCAAGAAGATGAGGATAAACATCAAGTCATGTTAGACCAACCAGAATGCTCCATGTGTCAAATTGTTGCAATAATTATTAAATTAAATATAATTAATTTAATAATTATCTTATGGATAATGATATTATGAAAGGCCAATCATATCGCTCCGTTCAGACTCAAGCCCGTTAGGATTTTCTCCATCCTACCACTATAAATAGAGCCTCATTCTCCACCAAAAATCACAACAACACAAGTCAAGAAGTGAAGACACAAGTTCAGAGCTTCAAGAAGTTGGAAGAACTCCAAGAAATCCAGAAGACTTAAAGCACTTGAAGATTTGAAGACGTTCTTGAAGATTCGCGAAGACATTCTTCAAGATTCGAAGACGTTCTTCGTCAAAATCATCAAGAAGCAGCGTTCGATCCAGAATCAAGCCGTTTGACCTTTGGACAACGTTATTGAAGAACAACTCAAGCGGCAGAGAAAATCAAGAAGAAGATTTCACTCCAAATAATCAAATTCAAAGAAGATATTCGAAGAGAAGAATCAGAGGGATTTTTAGAGATTGTACCTAAAAATTATTTTGATTTGACAAATTCAATTTGTACTAATTATTTTGTATTGATACGCAAATTTCGTATCCAATTAAAATGCGCCATGTAATAAAATATATGCTGAATAATAATTTTATATTGATTATTTTTATGTTAGAAATTAATTAAATATAATTTCTAAGTTAAATAATCAATTTAATTGGTGATTTACTTTATATTTTATTGACCAATGGGAAACCGCCACATGTCAAGATGATGCAGATATTATTAAATTAAATTAAATTAATTTAGTAATTATCCAAGAAGATGAAGATAAACATCAAGTCATGATAGACCAATCAGAATGTTCCATGTGTCAAGTTGTTGCAGTAATTATTAAATTAAATACAATTAATTTAATAATTATCTTATGGATAGTGATATTATGAAGGACCAATCATATCGCTCCATTCAGACCCAAGCCCATTAGGTTTTCCCATCCTACAACTATAAATAGGGCCTCATTCTCCACCAAAAATCACAAGAACACAAGTCAAGAATCAAGTGAAGAATTCCGGTACAAATGAATACGAGCGAAGAATTCCGGTACAAAGGAATTTCAACGTTCTTTGGTGTTCTTCAACGTTCTTCAACAAAATTAACAACAAGACAAGCTCAAGAAAGGTGGTACAAAACCATTCTTGAGCTTAAGGCGGTACAAAGCCAATCCGGTATTACAATCCGGCATTACGAAGCCAATCTTGAGAATTTTTCAAGGCGTTACAAAACCAATCTCATGATTTTCAACGTTTGATCCGAGATCAAGGTGCTAAGCCCCTCCGATCGGCGTTTCAAGTCAAAACTTCGAAGGTGTTCTTCGTCGTTCGTCAAGATCTTCGAAGACGTTCTTCGCATATTGATTCAAAAGTATTGTTTAATTCAAAATCAAGCTCACAAGCCTTTGAATTAACGTTACTCAAGTCAAAGTCTAAAACCGGGGAAAATCAAGGTTAACTCCGACATCAATCAATCGAAGAGAAGAATCAGAGGATAACTAGAGATAGGATCCACAAAATTGTAAAGTTTACTCATTTGATCAAAAGAAATCTATTTTGTACATCTTTTCGTGTTTATACATTTTATACGCGAAATTTGTTGTTACAAATTTGGCACGCCTGGTGGGACATCTCTACCTCTCATCTCTTTTCCTCAACCAACAACTGAAGATAGTGTTATGGCGCCTCATAAGATCGCGCTGACGAAGATCGCTGCAAGAAACTCGCCAACTGCAAATGTCAATATCGTCACAAGGAGTATATCAAGGCAATCACAATCGTAGGCACCTTCAGAGGAAAATACTTCATCCGGAGCTATCGAGAAGTCTGTGCTAGACATTGTGGATAGCAATAGAGATGAAAAAGACAACTCTGCATGTTCTACTCCTTGCTCTAGATCAAGCTCTTCATCCGCTCCCGACATTGCTCCGGTGATGATGACGAATAGTCCAACTCTAGAGGAACAAATCGTAAGCTTAACCAAAGCAATTGAAGGTCTTACCAGACACGTCTAAGAGCAAGACTCTAAGATAGAAAAGCTGATGAGCAAAGCCAACAATGGTGATACAAGTCGCGCTCCTGGGAAAGAACATGTGGAGGACCAAGACGAAGTGGAAGAGTTTGCGGGACATCAACATCAACCACTTGAAAAGGAGAGAACTTTGAATGAGCTGCAAGTCTCCGCTGATGGTTTGGTCCCTGTTGACCAATTGAAACAGATTATTTTGGGAACCATCAAAGACAAGTTCAATGGGATGCCTAAGTCATCCGTAACTTACACCAAACCATACTCTCAGAGAATTGACAAGTTGAAGATGCCGATAGGTTACCAACCCCCTAAATTCCAGCAATTTGATGGTAAAGGTAACCCAAAATAGCATGTTGCACATTTTGTCGAGATGTGCAATGACGCCGGAACTTATGGTGATCATCTTGTGAAGCAGTTCGCCCGATCCTTGAAGGAGAATGCCTTTGATGGGTATATAGACTTAGAGGCGAACTCAATTGATAGCTGGGGGCAAATGGAGCATGAGTTTCTCAATCGCTTGTATAGCACAAGAAGGACTGTGAGCATGATCGAGTTGATAAACTCCCGCCAGTGGAAAGACGAGTCTGTTATTGACTATATCAATCGATGGAGAAACTTGAGTCTCAATTGCAAAGATCGACTATCTAAAAGTTCAGCAATCGAAATGTGCATCCAAGGAATGCGATGGGGCATCCGATATATCCTTCAAGGGATTAGGCTGAGGAGATTTGAAGAACTAGCAAGTAGAGCTCATGATATGGAGCTGAGTATGGCTGAAGTTGGAGTCGATGGACCCCTGATTCACGAGTCTCATAAGTTCAACAATGGGGGCAAGACTTTCGCCAAAAATCAAAATAGAGACTCCATGATTGTTAGTGCAATGCCCATCAAATTTCGAAGAAGCAATGATGCCACGGGAAAGAATGTCCCTCAAGACAGGGAGCAAAGGAAATCAACTTTGAAGGAGAAGCAGCAAAGGACTTATCCGTTCTTGGACTCCGATGTCTCTGGAATATTCGATGACTTGATCAAAGAAGATCTCATCGAGTTTCCAGAAATGAAGCGGCCTGAAGAAGCTGGACAAACTGATGACCCAAAATACTGCAAGTACCATCGCTTGGTAGGGCATCCAATCCAAGATTGCTTCATATTCAAGGACAAGATCATGCAGCTAGCTCAGCAAGGAAAAATAGTGTTAGATGAAGACAATGCAACAACAAATCTTAAAGCTATCTTGGAAGATAATGGTCGTGGTGACACCCCATGCTACATGACGGACAAACAAGAAAGCAAACACGGAGATAGATATATAGAAGAGGAAGGTGATGAAAAGGCTCTACTTGAACTTAAACATGGTGAACGAGTCAGTCCCATAAACGGGGAGTTCTTGAAATTCTCTTGAGCCTGATGCAAAAAAAAAAAAAAAACAAAACAAAACAAAACAAAATAAAAAAAAAACAAAAAAAAAAAAGAAAAAAAAATAAAATCACAACACAAGTCAAGAATCAAGTGAAGAATTCCGGTACAAAGGAATATCAAGCGAAGAATTCCAGTACAAAGGAATTTCAACGTTCTTCGGTGTTCTTCGACGATCATCGAGAAAATCGACAACAAGATAAGCTCAAGAAAGGTGGTACAAAACCAATCTTGAGCTTAAGGCGGTACAAAGCCAAAATCCAGCATTACAAAGCCAATCCGGTATTACAATCCGGCATTACGAAGCCAATCTTGAGATTTTTTTCAAGGCGTTACAAAGACAATCTCAAGATTTTCAACGTTTGATCCGAGATCGAGGTGCTAAACCCCTCCGATCGGCGTTTCAAGTAAAAACTTCGAAGGTATTCTTCGGCGTTTGTCAAGATCTTCGAAGACGTTCTTCGCATATTGAATTAAAAGTATCGTTTAATTCAAAATCAAGCTCACAAGCCTTTGAATTAACGTTACTCAAGTCAAAGTTGAAAATCGGGGAAAATCAAGGTTAACTCCGACATCAATCAATCGAAGAGAAGAATCAGAGGAGAACTAGAGATAGGATCCACAAAATTGTAAATTTACTCACTTGATCTGAATATTGAATTTTGTACATCTTTTTCGTGTTTATACATTTTATACACGAAATTTGTTGTTACAAATTTGGCACGCCCAGTGGGACCTCTCTACGTCTCATCTCTTCTCCTCAACCAACAACTGAAGATAGTGTTATGGCGCCTCATAAGATCACTCTGACGAAGATCGCTGCAACATACTCTCCAACTGCAAATGTCAATATCATCTCAAGAAGCATGTCCAAGACACTACAATTACAATCGTCATCTCTTGAAGCTGTTGAGAAGGATCCGAAGCAGCTCGCTGCTAACACCGCAAATGAGGAGGACGATTCTGCATGCTCTACTCCTCGCTCTTCCTCAAGTTCAGAAGTAGCACACATCATGACAACGAACATTTCAACTCTTGAAGAACAACTTGTAAGTCTAACTAAAGCCATTGAAGGACTTACAAAACATGTCCAAGAGCAGGACTCGAAGATTGAAAACCTGAGGAGCAAGATTGACAACTGCGATACAAGTCATGCTCAGGGGAAAGAACCAACTGAAAATCAAGGCGACTTTGAAACGTCTGCAAAATACAATGTCATTAACAAGGAAACGCCTCTAGAAGAGATTCAAGTATCTGTTGATGGTATGATTCCCATTGACCAACTCAAGGAGAGCATCATGGGGACTATCAAAGACAAATTCGAGGGGAGCTCGAAGTCTTCTTTCACATTCACCAAGCCATATACTCAACAAATCGACAACTTGAAGATGCCAATGGGTTATCAGCCACCCAAGTTCCAATAATTCGATGGAAAAGGCAACCCTAAACAACATATCGCCCACTTCATTGAGACATGCAATGATGCCGGAACTTATGGTGATCACTTGGTGAAATAATTTGTTCGATCTCTGAAGGGCAATGCATTTGATTGGTAGACTGACTTAGATGCAAACTCCATTGATAGTTGGGATCAATTAGAACAACCATTCCTCAATCGTTTCTATAGTACTCGAAGAACCGTCAGCATGATTGAGTTGACCAGCACGACGCAATGGAAAGAGGAGGCCGTAGTTGACTACATCAACCGATGGAGGAATCTGAGCCTCAATTACAAAGATCGTTTGTCAGAAGCTTCCGCGATTGAAATGTGCACTCAAGGAATGCAATGGGGTCTTCGGTACATCCTCCAAGGAATTCGGCCAAGGACATTTGAAGAACTAGCAACAAGAGCACATGATATGGAGCTAAGTATGGCTGAAGTTGGAGTCGATGGACCCCCGATTCACGAATCTCATAAGTTCAAAAATGGGGGCAAGTCTTTCGCCAAAAATCAAAATAGAGACTCCATGATTGTTAGTGCAATGCCCATCAAATTTCGAAGAAGCAATGATGCCACGGGAAAGAATGTCCCTCAAGACAGGGAGCAAAGGAAATCAACTTTGAAGGAGAAGCAGCAAAGGACTTCTCCGTTCTTGGACTCCGATGTCTCTGGAATATTCGATGATTTGATCAACGAAGATCTCATCGAGTTGCCAGAAATGAAGCGGCCTGAAGAAGCTGGACAAACTGATGACCCAAAATACTGCAAGTACCATCGCTTGGTAGGGCATCCAATCCAAGATTTCTTCATATTCAAGGACAAGATCATGCAGCTAGCTCAGTAAGGAAATATAGTGTTAGATGAAGACAATGCAACAACAAATCTTAAAGCTATCTTGGAAGATAATGGTCGTGGTGACACCCCATGCTACATGACGGACAAACAAGAAAGCAAACACGAAGATAGACATATAGAAGAGGAAGGTGATGAAAAGGCTCTACTTGAACTTAAACATGGTGAACGAGTCAGTCCCATAAACGGGGAGTTCTTGAAATTCTCTTGAGCCTGATGCAAAAAAAAAAAAAAAAAAAAAAAAAAAAACCAAAAAAAAAGAAAAAAAAAAACAAAAACAAAATAAATTAAAAAAAATAAAATAAAATAAAAGAAGAACAAAAAAAAGACCTCCTGGCCCGCATGAGGATAAACTGTGCAGGGCGACCACCAAAGGTAAAGTATATAGTTACTCCTGGCCCGCATGGGTATAAACTGTGCACGGCACCCCCCCAAAAAACAAAATACAAGGTGAAAATTCGAACTACGTTATGACTTGATCCCTCTCACCGGGGTACGTAGGCAGCTTAGAAATATTCTAAGTTCAGTCTAAATTGTGTTTTCCTCTTCGAAGTCGCTCCAAAAATTTAGAGATCCAAGCTCCAAGTCTGTCAAGTTATTTGATTTCGTCAAATTGGATTGTCAAGTTCAATCTCAGATAAATCCACATTTCCAAGTCAAATATGTTAAATCCATCCAAGCCCAAAATGTTGAAGATTCAACTTTCAAATTCAAGAACTCAGTGGTATGAGTATACCAACAAGTTTCAAATTCAAGTTCGAGGCTCCTTGACACGAGCTTAAAAGGTCTACAAATCCAAATCCAAATCCAAGTCCACAAATCAAGAACTCCTTGATACGAGTATAAACTATCTACAAATCCAAATCCAAGTGAAGAACTCCTTGATATGAGTATAAACTATCTACAAATACAAATCCAAATCTAAGTGAAGAACTCCTTGATACGAGTATAAACTATCTACAAATCCAAGTCCAAATCAAGAACTCCTTGATACGAGTATAAACTATCTATGAATTCAAATTCAAGTCCAAATGAAGAATTCCTTGATAGTATAAACTATCGACAAATCCCAATTCAAGTCCAAATGAAGAACTCCTTGATACGAGTATAAACTATCTACAAGTCCAAATCCAAGTCCAAATTCAAGAACTCTTTGATGCGGGTATAAAAATATCAATATGTCCGGGGAAATTCCGAAAGTCAGTTCGAGACTTATCCACTCCAAGACACATCGTTCGTGAACAAGTATCGAGGGGGCATTTGTTGATACACAAATTTCGTATTCAATTAAAATGCGCCACGTAATAAAATATATGTTGAATATAATTATTTTTATGTTAGGAATTAATTAAATATAATTCCTAAGTTCAATAATTAATTTAATTGGTGATTTACTTTATATTTTATTGACCAATGGGAAGCCGCCACATGTCAAGATGATGCAGATATTACTAAATTAAATTAAATTAATTTAGTAATTATCCAAGAAGATGAAGATAAACATCAAGTCATGGTAGATCAATCAGAATGTTCCATGTGTCAAGTTGTTGCAGTAATTATTAAATTAAATACAATTAATTTAATAATTATCTTATGGATAATGATATTATGAAGGACCAATCATATCGCTCCATTCAGACCCAAACCCATTAGGTTTTCCCATCCTACAACTATAAATAGGGCCTCATTCTCCACCAAAAATCACAACAACACAAGTCAAGAAGTGAAGACACAAGTTCAGAGCTTCAAGAAGTTGGAAGAACTCCAAGAAATCCAGAAGACTTAAAGCACTTGAAGATTTGAAGACGTTCTTGAAGATTCGCGAAGACATTCTTCAAGATTCGAAGACGTTCTTCGTCAAAATCATCAAGAAGCAGCGTTCGATCCGGAATCAAGTCGTTCGGCCTTCGGACAACATTATTGAAGAACAACTCAAGCGGCGGAGAAGATCAAGAAGAAGATTTCACTCCAAATAATCAAATTCAAAGAAGATATTCGAAGAGAAGAATCATAGGGATTTTTAGAGATTGTACCTAAAAATGTATAAACACGAAAAGATGTACAAAATTCAATATTCGGATCAAATGAGTAAATTTACAATTTTGTGGATCCTATCTCTAGTTTTCCTCTGATTCTTCTCTTCGATTGATTAATGTCGGAGTTAACCTTGATTTTCCCCGGTTTTGGACTTTGACTTGAGTAACGTTAATTCAAAGGTTTGTGAGCTTGATTTTGAATTAAATGATACTTTTAATTCAATATGCAAAGAACGTCTTCGAAGATCTTAACGAACGACGAAGAATACCTTCGAAGTTTTGACTTGAAACGCCGATCGGAGGGGTTTAGCACCTTGATCTCGGATCAAACGTTGAAAATCTTGAGATTGGCTTTGTAACGCCTGGAAAAAAAATCTCAAGATTGGCTTCGTAATGCCGGATTGTAATACCGGATTGGCTTTGTAATGCCGGATTTTGGCTTTGTACCGCCTTAAGCTCAAGATTGGTTTTGTACCACCTTTCTTGAGCTTATCTTGTAGTCGATTTTCTCGATAATCGTCGAAGAACGTTGAAATTCCTTTGTACCGGAATTCTTCGCTTGATATTCCTTTGTACCGGAATTCTTCACTTGATTTTCGACTTGTGTTGTTGTGATTTTTAGTGGAGAATTAGGCCCTATTTATAGTTGTAGGATGGGAAAACCTAATGGGTTTGAGTCTGAATGGAGAAATATGATTGGTCCTTCATAATATCATTATCCATAAGATAATTATTAAATTAATTGTATTTAATTTAATAATTACTGCAACAACTTGACACATGGAACATTCTGATTGATCTACCATGACTTGATGTTTATCTTCATCTTCTTGGATAATTACTAAATTAATTTAATTTAATTTAGTAATATCTGCATCATCTTGACATGTGGCGGCTTCCCATTGGTCAATAAAATATAAAGTAAATCACCAATTAAATTAATTATTGAACTTAGGAATTATATTTAATTAATTCCTAACATAAAAATAATTATATTCAACATATATTTTATTACGTGGCGCATTTTAATTGGATACGAAATTTGCGTATCAACAAATGCCCCCTCGAGACTTGTTCACGAATGATGTGTCTTGGAGTGGATAAGTCTCGAACTGACTTTCGAAATTTCCCCCGACATATTGATATTTTTATACTCGCATCAAAGAGTTCTTGAATTTGTACTTGGATTTAGACTTGTAGATAGTTTATACTCGTATCAAGGAGTTTTTCATTTGGACTTTAATTTGGATTCGTAGATAGTTTATACTCGTATCAAGGAGTTCTTCATTTGGACTTGAATTTGGATTTGTCGATAGTTTATACTATCAAGGAATTCTTCATTTGGACTTGAATTTGAATTCATAGATAGTTTATACTCGTATCAAGGAGTTTGAATTCTTCATTTGGACTTGAATTTGAATTCATAGATAGTTTATACTCGTATAAAGGAGTTCTTGATTTGGACTTGGATTTGTAGATAGTTTATACTTGTATCAAGGAGTTCTTCACTTGGATTTGGATTTGTATTTGTAGATAGTTTATCCTCATATCAAGGAGTTCTTCACTTGGATTTGGATTTGTAGATAGTTTATACTCGTATCAAGGAGTTCTTGATTTGGACTTGGATTTAGATTTGGATTTGTAGACCTTTTAAGCTCGTGTCAAGGAGCCTCGAACTTGAATTTGAAACTTGTTGGTATACTCATACCACTTAGTTCTTGAATTTGGAAGTTGAATCTTCAACATTTTGAGCTTGGATGGATTTGACATATTTGACATGGAAATGTGGATTTATCTGAGGTTGAACTTGACAATCCAATTTGACGAAATCAAATAACTTGACAGACTTGGAGCTTGGATCTCTAAATTTGGAGCGACTTCGAAGAGGAAAACACAATTTAGACTGAACTTAGAATATTTCTAAGCTGCCTACATACCCCGGTGAGAGGGATCAAGTCGTAACGTAGTTCAAATTTTCACTTTGTATTTTATTTTTCGGGGGTGTGCCGTGCACAGTTTATACTCATGCGGGTCAGGAGTAACTATTCTTTAACCACTTTAGCCAAAGTGGGGTAAGTTAGCATTTTAACCACATACTTTACCTTTGGTGGTCGCCCTGCACTGTTTATCCTCATGCGGGCCAGGAGGTCTTTTTTTTGTTCTTTTGTTCTTCTTTTTTTTTTTGTTTTTTTTTTGTTTTGTTTTTGTTTTTGTTTTGTTCTTTTTTTTCTTTTTTTTTCTTTTTTTTTTTTGTTTTTTTTTGTTTTTTTTTTTTGCATTAGGCTCAAGAGAATTTCAAGAACTCCCCGTTTATGGGACTGACTCGTTCACCATGTTTAAGTTCAAGTAGAGCCTTTTCATCACCTTCCTCTTCTATATGTCTATCTTCGTGTTTGCTTTCTTGTTTGTCCGTCATGTAGCATGGGGTGTCACCACGACCAGTATCTTCCAAGATAGCTGTAAGATTTGTTATTGCATTGTCTTCATCTAACACTATTTTTCCTTGCTGAGCTAGCTGCATGATCTTGTCCTTGAATATGAAGCAATCCTGGATTGGATGCCCTACCAAGCGATGGTACTTGCAGTATTTTGGGTCATCAGTTTGTCCAGCTTCTTCAGGCCGCTTCATTTCTGGCAACTCGATGAGATCTTCTTTGATCAAATCATCGAATATTCCAGAGACATCGGAGTCCAAGAACGGATAAGTCCTTTGCTGCTTCTCCTTCAAAGTTGATTTCCTTTGCTCCCTGTCTTGAGGGACATTCTTTCCCGTGGCATCATTGCTTCTTCGAAATTTGATGGGCATTGCACTAACAATCATGGAGTCTATATTTTGATTTTTTGGCGAAAGTCTTGCCCCCATTGTTGAACTTATGAGACTCGTGAATCGGGGGTCCATCGACTCCAACTTCAGTCATACTTAGCTCCATATCATGCGCTCTTGTTGCTAGTTCTTCAAATGTCCTTGGCCGAATTCCTTGGAGGATGTACCGAAGACCCCATTGCATTCCTTGGGTGCACATTTCAATCGCGGAAGCTTCCGACAAACGATCTTTGCAATTGAGGCTTAGATTCCTCCATCGGTTGATGTAGTCAACTACGGCCTCCTCTTTCCATTGACGTGTGTTGGTCAATTTAATCATGCTTACGGTTCTCTTGGTGCTGTGAAAGCGGTTGGGGAATCCTTGCTCCATTTGCTCCCAACTATCAATAGAATTGGCTTCTAAGTCTATGTACCAGTCGAATGCATTTCCCTTCAATGAGCGGATAAATTGCTTTGTCAAATGATCGCCATACGTCCCGGCGTCGTTGCATGTCTCGACGAAATGAGCAAAATGTTGTTTCGGGCTGCCTTTACCATCAAAAAGTTGAAACTTCGGAGGTTGGTAATCGGAAGGCATCTTCAAGTTGTCAATCCTCAGAGAGTTGGTTTGGTGTAAGTTGAAGATGACTTAGACATCTCGTCAAACTTGTCCTTAAGGGTTCCTAAGATGATCTCTTTTAGTTGGTCGACATGGACCATGCCATCAGTGGACACTTGCAGTTTATCCATGGTTCTTTCCTTCTTGTTTTGTTGATATTGATGCCCCGCAGACTCTTCAACCTCGTCTTGTTCCTCAATGGGTTCTTTTCCATGAGCGTGAATTGTAGTACTGCTATCAACTTTGCTTATCAGTTTTGCGATCAAGGAGTCTTGCTCTTGTGCATGTCTTATAAGCCCTTCAATAGTTTTGGTCAAGCTCACCAGTTGTTCTTCAAGAGTCGAAGCATTTGTTGTCATGATCGGAGCTGCTTCTGAACTTGATGAAGAACGAGGAGTAGAACATGCAGACTTGTCATTTTCATCTCTATTGCTATCAGAAATGTCTTGCAAATCCTTCCTAGTAGCCTCGGAAGAAGTATTTTCCTCTGAAGATGCCAACGATCGCGAGTTACTTGACATACTCCTTGTGACGACATTAACATTTGCAGTTGGAGAGTTTGTTGCAGCAATCTTCGTCAGGGTGATCTTATGAGGCGCCATAACACTATCTTCAGTTGTTGGTTGAGGAGAAGAGATGAGAGGTAGAGATGTCCCACCGGGCGTGCTAAATTTGTAACAACAAATTTTGCGTACAGACACAAAATAATTAGTACAAATTGAATTTGTCAAATCAAAATAATTTTTAGGTACAATCTCTAAAAATCCCTCTGATTCTTCTCTTCGAATATCTTCTTTGAATTTGATTATTTGGAGTGAAATCTTCTTCTTGATCTTCTCCGCCGCTTGAGTTGTTCTTCAATAACGTTGTCCGAAGGCCGAACGGCTTGATTCCGGATCGAACGCTGCTTCTTGATGATTTTGACGAAGAACGTCTTCGAATCTTGAAGAATATCTTCGCGAATCTTCAAGAACGTCTTTAAATCTTCAAGTGCTTTAAGTCTTCTGGATTTCTTGGAGTTCTTCCAACTTCTTGAAGCTCTGAACTTGTGTCTTCACTTCTTGACTTGTGTTGTTGTGATTTTTGGTGGAGAATGAGGCCCTATTTATAGTTGTAGGATGGGAAAACCTAATGGGTTTGGGTCTGAATGAAGCGATATGATTGGTCCTTCATAATATCATTATCCATAAGATAATTATTAAATTAATTGTATTTAATTTAATAATTACTGCAACAACTTGACACATGGAACATTCTGATTGATCTACCATGACCTGATGTTATCTTCATCTTCTTGGATAATTACTAAATTAATTTAATTTAATTTAGTAATATCTGCATCATCTTGACATGTGGCGGCTTCCCATTGGTCAATAAAATATAAAGTAAATCACCAATTAAATTAATTATTTAACTTAGGAATTATATTTAATTAATTCCGAACATAAAAATAATTAATATAAAACTGATATTCAACATATATTTTATTACGTGGCGCATTTTAATTGGATACGAAATTTGCGTATCAAGAAGGCCCATCTTTATTTCTTGTATTTGATCCCTGGACTGGCCCATATAGACTCCTAGTCCAAGTAGGAATAGAGAATTAAATTCCTAATAAGGAATTAAATTCCTAATCCTAGAAGGAATTAAACTACCAGGCTTGGCCCACACTCAACCATGTATTATAAATACATGGTCTCTCATTCCGTGAAACAGAAGAATTAACATTAAAAAACATCACTGAATAGAGAGAAAGAGAGAGTAGGCGGCGGCGGTTTAAGGTGTTCCTTCCCACTTGGAATTCTTCAAGGTTCATCGTCCATTCGGCGTTGAGGATTGAGTAGGGGATACAGTCCAGAAGGTTAAGACGGAAGTCAGAAATCATTCAATCAGAAATCGACCTCTTGTGTAAACAACTATCAGGTCGAATCCTTAACTCTTGTGTGTTAGAGGCACATGTTAGGGTTAATATAAATTAATAGATCCATCTCTAGGGTTAATTAATAAAGATACAAATTATGAAAACCAAGAAGGGTCCTAGGGAAAGGGATTAATTATATTACTTTTTATAAGAGTATTATAATAGATATAATCCAACATGAATAAGATGGCATCACCATTGACTGCCCCTGCTCTAACTATAGCCACTTCGATGGAGATTTTGTCAGAGCTTGTTCGTCCGACTACAATAGGCTCGTCTTATGTTACAGGGGTCCGTCCTTAGGTTGGGACACCCATGTACACATCCCCTATCCATGGAGTTGCTGGTCCATTAACTAAAACCACGAGTTTCCCAACTTCCCTACAAATTCTGTCGCCGATCACCACTAGAACAGTGCCATAATCATTTAGAACTCCTCCTACTTTTGATACAAGGGATGTTCCCCCACAAAATCCCGATGGCTCGTATGTAGAGGGTATGTGAAATTGTCCCTACACCCATCACTACTCTATTTCCTGAAGATCCCAGTTATCTGTTCAACGTTGGTGAACTAGAGGGTGCAAACGTGGGATTTTTTGGCTTCCGTTAGTGTACAATTGGAGATGAGATCAGTGAGCAGCCTAGATAGTCAACTAGGTTGACAAAGAGGGTGTTGGATGCAGCTGATAAGAAATCAAATAAGAAGAAGAAAGTTGCTTCATCTTCACGTGCACTCCCACTAGATACCTTAAAGATATCAACTATTTCCCAATAGTATTGTGGTCTCCACAAGATTGTTGTTGACAATTGTTGCCCTTTAACAAACACCTCCAAGGTCATAACTGATCAAGGAAGACTGATGTACAAAATAGGTATGGGGTGTTATGTTAACTGTTGCCAACTTACATTCAAGTATGTTATGAGCCTCGATGAACAGAAACAAGCTTTGGAGCTTCCATTCCCTTCACTAATCTACAACTTTCTCTGCTCACAAGGTCTTCCAGACACTCAAGATCATGAGTTGGTCATGCCTCCTTCACTAGACATGCATCCATCTGTCATCTACAACACAAGGTTTATTTATCTACCTTAGATAGATAACGATGCAGAAAATCCAACAAGGGATGACCAGTAGGTCGAGTCAACCCCTGCCCCAGTCCTGAATCGATCTTTTATCCTTCATCAAGTTCAAGCATTGACCGCCCAAATAACTGCCCTCATGACGGTCCGTGATATCTTACTTGCCTCTATTTTTATACAAAAAGAGGGAGGTAGTACAACAGTCAATACCACTGCTGAAGGTGTCAAGTGGTTCAGATCCTGCAGTCGACCCCAGTGAGAGCATAAGGATTTAAGGGGTGTCTAATAAGTTTGATGATATTGTCCGCAGGGGTGAGGTTGGTGGTGATGACTTCATCTCCGTGATATATTTTTTGGACGATGAAGAAAATGAAGAGGGGGGAGGATGAAGAGTCCGGTGAGGAAGAGGAAGAAAAAGATGAAAATTAAAGAATTAATCATCTGTTTTTTATGTCTTGTAGGGGTAATAGTTTTTAATATTTTAAAATAATCAGCTTGTGTTGTTTTTGGATATTTTGTAAAAATATGTCATTTCCCGTTTGACTTATATTTTATGCATATTGCTAGTTTTCTGGAAAAAAAAAAAATCATGGGATTAATTTAGGATATCTTATTTAGGGGGATCTTCTATTTGTTTTTCGTTTTTTTGTTGTTTTGTGTAGAAAAGGCAAAAAGAGAGTGATTGTTAGAGTCTGTATCGCAAACTCTTATCTTCTACTTGTTTTTGTTTGTCCTGTTATACACGTTTTTGTATTTTGATTAAGGTAAAAAATGTGAATTATATAGAAGCCAATTTATTAACAAGTTGCAGGGATATAAGTGCAAAAGGAAGAGTTGAAGACCTAGTCCGAAATCGCTTGAAGAAGTTAAGCAAAGGACTTGGTCTCCAACAAGGAAGACCGAGTCTACCTCGCACCAACAAGGTCTCTTGTTGCACGTGTGGAAGCCACGTACGAGTAGCCCTAACTATAGGGTATGGTAGTTAGTGGAGAATGCTCTCTAAGCTACAAGATGCCTATAAATAAGACTTCAACTACCAACAGATTATAAGAGTTTCATATGACCAAACTTCCAGTATGTCCATCGAAATTGTGTCGTCCGGAGGGTTTAGTCAACCGTCTATCAAACACAAAATGTTCTATTTTCATTAGATTCAGATTCCTCACGAATGTGAATCACTTTTCATAGAATACTTGTTAGGATATTTTTAAGTAGGCGATTTGGTACTCTAAATATTGTTTAGCCGTCTATAGAGATGTTAAGATTCGTGTGTGTAAATTGAAGTTTTGTCTTGCATTACTTTTCAGAATATTTTTGTAATTCACAAGTTTATAGTGAGTTATTTCGCCCTGAAGGCACCCACAATTGATTTAGGACTTACGGAAAATTCTAACTGTGTTTGTCATATTTGTTTCAGCTGTTGTTTTGGGACAACACACACATTCATTGTCTATTTCTAAATAATGTATTTACCTAATTCCAAATCAACCTATCTCAAATTCATTTCTATGTTATAACATGACACATTTTATAACCTAAGTTCATATTCAATTAGTCCTAATTCATTTCATTTTTAATCAACTTAACTATTTGCATAAAATTATAACATCTATTCACTTAAGTCAACATCACATGTAAGTAACCAAATAAATTGCGCATTTTATTCTATCATGTCATTATAAGCTTTTAATTCATTTAATTTATAACATCACATAATCACTTAAACCCTAATCACTCTTCTAGTTTTAATTCGAACCCCTAGTTTCGAATTAAAACCCGAATTCTTCTTATTCTTAATTCATTTCTATCTCTAATACCTTGTACATTTTATATCTAATTTAAATCATATCTTCTAAGTCATTTCAGTCATCAATTTTCCCTACTTTACTTAAGTATTTCTAACATAATGATTTATTTGCTACTCTAATCCATTTATTCTAATTACTATTATTCAACTTATCATTTTTATTTCTAAATTAATCATCATTTATTTAAACCTATTTCCAATTCAACTTGGGATCGACCTGGCCTGGTTTAACCCGATTCGGTCCATTAGGCCCGCAGTCCATCTTCAGCCCATTTGGTACGGTTTTTGGCCCAATTAATTTCTAAGCCCATTATAATTTATTCTAAAGTCCAATCTTATTTATTGTAAATCCAATTCCGATTATTTGGGCCCAAATATTTTATTTGGTCCACTTACTTATTTATTGAGCCCAAAGCCCCTTCGTTTTATTCTTTTTGGCCTAAGCCCATCCTAAATTGTTTTCTAGTCCATTTAAGATCATTCTAGGCCCAATTTCAATTATGTCTACATCCATTTCCTTTTCAATTGATTCAAAAGCTTAATTGTCCTATTTGAGCCCAATTAGTGTTATAAGACTACTAAATAATTCCTGAGTCCAATTATCATACATTCAAAGTCCATTTACTAAATTATAATCCAATTTAACTTGTCTCAAGCCATAGTTTAACTCTAATCCACCTAAATTCATTTTATTTCTCTAATCTTGATTAACTAATCAACTAACATTCAATTATGCCTAATTTTCATCTTTTGCCGAATACACGTAAGTTCACAAACACTTTATATAATTCAATTAAATCACATAATTAACATCTAACTCCTCAATAAGCATTTGAGTATCCAAATCATCACAACATCATCTTTCAATCTTTATTTTGCTCTTTAACGAAAGTTTGAGGGTATCTTTACAAAAACATTATCAATCTATTTTCACAAAACTTCAGCATTTATCATTGAGCATAATAGTAATCTAATTAACACACCATTACCATTTAAATCCCAAAATTTCTTTTTACCGTATGTTTCTAGCAACAATCTTATAAAATCATTTTCAAAGTCGAAAATTGCTTAATATCCACAATTGAAAGCTTTTGTAACAAAATTGTGTTTTCCATTCCAAAATTCATTTTCACTGAATCATTTCCTCAACAATTTAACATGCATGTGTTTATACAATAGTGTGTGAGTGTTTGTTACAAAATACAATATATACATTCCCTTTTTCTTATCCTAACCGACTATAACATGTTTGCTAAGATAAAATTCTAAATCCTATACCTCTCAAAACTCGAAGGCCAATGTTTGAAAGAGACTTCCCCCAAGAGACCCTAAGCTCCAAATAGATAATGTGGTTGAGGATTTGGAAGCTAAAAGATAGGAAGATTATGGGTGAGTGTTCTGAAGCAACTTTTAGTGAAGGGGGGTAGGATTATGCTCTTGGTTTAGTGAGAGAATGAGGGAGATTATGAGAGAATTGGAGCAAGAGAGGGTAAGGGAGAGTTGTGTGGATTTGGAATGGGGTTGTAAGAGGATCCTTCTTCAATTGATAGGGGAAGAAAGGAGCTTAGTACCTTGCACTATTCACTCCCCTAGGTGGCTTAAGAAGTGAGTTGCATGTTGTAGATGGCATGAGATGGTGTCGATTGGAGGCTTAGGTGGAGCATTCAATAGCTGCTTCCAAGCAACTTGGGGCACAAGTTGAAGTGGTTAAGGGGGTGTTTGTTCAGCAAGTAGGGGTCTAAGGGGTGTGTGTTTATTTTGTACATTTAGGTTAGTTTATGGTGTCAATCTAGGTGTGTTTGACTTTTAGGTAGTGTCTAGTCCTTAATAAATGGTACACTAAACCCTTACGTCGAAATCATTTTCTAAGTTCTCCGAATAATACACTAATCTTCAAGTTGTATAATATATCATACTCTAATTGCATTCTAAAAGACCTTATATTTCAAGAATAGCACATATGTCCTATCGTACTAAGTTACGTGGCTAAAGTTCTAACTGATTCAAGCTTAATAATTTTGAAGCCTATAAAGTATTTTGGTGAGTCAATCTTATATATAATATGATGATGAAATAATATTATTATTATAACCTAATGTTTCAAATTACATAGCAAATAATTTAATTTTCATTACCATATTATATACACTTTGGTTAGATTATTTTATAAATTAGATTACCTTATAACCCTAAGTTTCGAAATAAACTTAGACTTAAATTGATTAGAACTTTAGCTACATAACATACTACATTAGGACATAGGTGCTATTTTTGGATAACAAGATTTTTTAGAACACAATTAGGCTATATTTTATTGTACAACTCGAAAACTAGTTTATTATTTGATGGACTTAGAATACGATTTCGACGTAAAGATTTTAGTGTATCATTTTTATAGGATTAAACCCTACCAAAACCTACTAGAACACACTTAGATTAACATTGTAAAGTAGGCGAAATGCACAAACCAAACTCACCCACCCCTTAGCCATTAAAAGCCGAAACAACCATCTCCTTAAGTATCTGAAAGCTTGGCCTCCAAGGCCATAGTGCTCATCACTATTAACTCCTCCACCGTGCCTCCATTCATTCACCACCCTCACTTCACATATAAGCTTAGATGAATAGTGTTCCCCACTCTTCCTTTCCCTACAAGGCTAAAGAAGGCCACCCCCTTTCAACACACATTCTCATCTCTCTAGAGCAACCACCCTACCTTCATCCTCATCTTCCAACCTTGAGCCTTCAGTGCCAGCAAGGGAAGGGCTACGGAATACCTTCAAGCTTAAAATCATCTTCAAATCCATTCCTAGATAGAGAGCTTTACACATTTTGTATTCATTTAGGGGTGAAATAGAAGGGGATATGAATATGTATGTATTTTTTCTATAAACACTCACACACTATAGTAAAATCACACATGCATACATTTAGATTAGGGTATGGATGAACATGTTTAATTTATTACCTTGTATGTGCTAATTATGGTTATTACCACATGCTTATGCTAAAATATGTCATAGATGTGTTCTTGATGTATTACATGTTCAATTTAAGGCCTTGCATGTGAATTTTGGATGGAAATATGATCGAATTGTGAGAGGATGATTTAGGTTAATATATATGTTAATTATGTGAAATTGTTCACTAAACTAAGTTTAGTTATGATTCGGCAAAAAAATGATATGATTGCATGATGAATTTTATTTCAAATGATTAAAATGTTTGAATAAGGATCTTATTGTTGTAGGAAAATAGAAAAGAAGAGCAATAAAGAGAGACGGAATAAAGACACGGAATAATTAGGGTTCTCTTATTCATCAAATCCCCTTTATATAGGGTGTCAAATACAAGGGTTCACAGTTACATATTATTTAGTGAATACCTAAATTGCCCTTCATCAATTACTTTTGACGAAGGCACACTAGTTGTGTTTTTCCTTCAACACTCCCCCTTGTGCCAAGTCAAAAGGGAATTGGTGCATAACTTGTTGCCTCGTTAAAAACCTTGCCAAGTAACAAAACCCAGTGGGAAAAATAAACCTTGGTCGAAGGGAAAAAGAGTGCAACGCACCTTTGTTGAGACTCCCCCTGAAGTCTACATCTCTCCCTTGATACGTACATCTATCAAGAGAGTTTCGAAAATCTCTTCATCCTCAATTTTACATAAATCATGAGGATATTACGTGGTTGCGGTTATAGAAAGCATTGGCGGTAAATGCTTGGTCTCGTCACCTTTGATGTGTAGCATGATCCATTTGTTTGTTGCAAATAACTTCATTTTCATAACTTCTGATAGGCTCTTCAGTGGTATAGCTCAATCCACTAATACTTTCACCATATAGGTTAATGAACTTCGTGAGATATCATCCGTGAGTGATGTGATGAAGTTGTTTGAGTAGTTGTGATTGATTGATCTTCAAGTTTTCGTCGTGTTCCTCATGGTAATACATAACCGGTTTGGTAATGACCTCTACATTGGCCACTAAGATAACCAATATCTAAATCAGCCAAAATAATATTTAGTATTTCGTAGTAGGGGGTAGCTTCAATATTTACTTAGGAGTTACATATTCTTTTGTAATACTTTTATCTCTCTATATGAGAACATTTGACATTTACTTTAGAGTTTACAATTTCATTTGTAATCTCTCTTGTCTCTAATATGGGAAGAACAAATATGTGTCAAGGGTTTCTTTCAGATGTCAAAATACTTTTTGATATCATTTCACTGATATTGCGTTGTCCTGAGTAAAATATAACTAACAAATTCTTTGAGAAAGTAATACATGGTTGAGTGTATTGAGCTTTTTGTATAATAATGCGCACATTTCAATTAAGTAGGGAATTTCATCTCCCAATAGCTCTTTCGTCATTTCCTTTTGACTCAAATAGATCCTTCCTTATGTCCACACTTCAACCAATCATAGGAGTGCTAATAGATTGCACTTTATCCATGTGTAATCGCCTGATAATCTTTTGGATATATGCAGACTGAGGAATTAATATTCCACAAACTCGGCCTTGTTTTTTACAAGGCGTAGACAGTTCCGAGTTTTCCCATGATCCTTTATCTCAATTCTGATTCAAATGCATCATGGTTTCTCTTATTTCTTTAAGAGTACCCATAATGTCTTTAACATCGTCATAAGTTGTTATAGTTGCAAATATAGAACTTGTGTTTCTTTATAAATGCATAGGAGCAATGCTACTTGTTCTTTCCCTTCCCAATCAAGTAGTCACTTAGACGGGTATACCATTTCCGTCCAAATTTATTTCAATCAAAGTGAGCATTTCAATCTAATATTGTAAATGCACTCCGTGGTCTGGAGTTACTTGAGTTGGGCAATGCAAGTCCATCTGACACTTACACATATCTCAATAACAAGATCCCCAAAGAGATATGTTATAACCACATTAGTATGCTGCATTTCCAATCCTTCGGAAACTTATCAATAAGACGTTATGACATCCGTTGCGGGAGAATATCTCCTCGTAATCAATTCCAGGGCTTTATGAGAAAACCTTGTGCTTTAAGGTAAGTTTTGCATCTCAGAACTTATTCTTCTCACTACGCTTACTGACAAAACATATTTTATGTCCTACAGGCTTTACACTTGGTAAGGCTAGCACTACCAAACCAAATACCTGTTGTTCTGCCATAGAATCGAGTTCTACCTGGATTGATTCCATATAGGCCAATATGCTCTTTGTTGATATCTTACAATAGAGCGTGGTTCGATATTATTGTGATCTATAATTCATTGAGCAACAATGTATACATCATCAATGCACGTGAAAGATTTTTTCATTAACTCACATGCACTCTCATTATCTCTAGAATCATATTGAACTTCGGAGCGTCCTCCAGTGGTGATTCATGGACATAATTAATTAGAGATAGTTTGAGAGTATTTCTTTTTATTGATGATTTAAATTGTGCCACACCTGCCTCCTTCCTTGAGCAGGTGTTCATCGAACCACGTGGCATCCCCCATTTCCTTTTGGGAGCCACGGCCTCAACCACACCTCCACTAAGTGTGGTTGCAACACCTTTATCTGCGGTGTTGTGCCCTTTACTGGGGACTTTTAACCTTACAGGCACATTTGCAGCTGGTATATATGATCTTGTCACTTTAGCGATTTTAGCAAATGCATCAACAGTCAAATCTTCCATATTTTGAAGATCGATAATTTGTTTTACTTCACTTTACATTATGAAGTGTGGGGATCCTAATGAGACATACTGGGAAATACTTCCTGTCGTTCCCTTAGAAAATTCTTTTTCTTATCTCCCCCTAATGACGGGAAGACTATCTCATTAATGTGACAATCCGTCAATCTAGCGGTAAATAGATCTTGTCTATCAAAGGTTTCAAATAACGGGTAATAGTTGGAAATTCATAACCAACATAAATATTTAATTGTCTTTAAATACCCATTTTGATGCGTTGTGGGGACGCAAATAGGCACATATACTGCGTAACCAAATTTGCGTAAATGTAAAAATATCTGGCTAAATCCAGTTACCAACTGGTACATAAATTATTGGTTAGCAGTGGGTCAGAGACAAATAAAATAAAGTTTCAACGATATTGCATAACCCCATATCTGATAGGCATGTTAGTACGCATTGCAATGTCTAATCCTCCATCTATATCCTTTTGATGGTGGCATATGTGAGATCATTTTTGTGTATCCGCATGGGTTAAAGGATACTATACATTGATCCTGACAGATATGCAATAATCATCAAATCCTTATGATGAGAACTCTCTAGAGTTAATAAGTCTTATTGACTTTATGGAGTGAGGGTGGTGAGCCCTTAGACAATATTTTCTAGGAGGTTTTTTGATGCAACATTTATTGTGGACAATAATGTGATGATCAGTTAATGTGTCAAAGCATTTACCAGAACCATATATACTTTAATGACCCGCTTTTCTGGTTTGATAGGTCCACATAAATTATATTATGTTCTTTTTGTAAGAATGAAATGTCTTACTTATATATTAGGCATAGGAAGGTCTCGATCCTACTTATTGCTAAATAATAGGCTTAGTAGAATGAGTGATATGTCCTAAAACAGTTAATGAGGCAGAATGGGATGTTGGTCGTGCTTTTAGTACTTTAGAAAGCATTGACTGTGTTATAATATAATTAGAACTGACACTGTACATCGTATCAGATTTTCGTCCCTTTTGTATTTCACTCGAAAGAAAGAATGTCCATATAATTTCTTAAATATGGATCATCATGTCAAGATTTGAATATCTAAGAAAGTCGTACCAAAACCTATATGAATTAATGTCCCAAAGTTCATTTTGGGTAACATATGATTCTGTCTTTCAAAGTTCATTTTGGTGATAGTGTTTGATCCAACGATCAGAGTTGTAGTGGAGTACATGCCACTAGATTGACTCATTTATTTCTCTAAGATGTGCTTCCTTTCACATTCATTAGAGGTATCATAAATTATTCAATTCCATTCTCACATGTAGTTTTGAAATGATAGTCTTTGACACGATTATCTTTACTTAATAACATTGTAATAGCTCTTGGTGCATATAGAGCGTTTTGTGACTATAATTGTTATTTCATTAGACATCTAGAGAATTCGACGATTCTTCGTCCTTTTAGTACTTGTGATTCAATGATGGTCATTATGCAGTGATGCAGTGAGTCTCTGTTCTTTGGACTTCTTGTATCTCGTATAGTTAACTGCTCTAGCAGTTTTTATACAAAATTATAATATTTTCACACTTATTTAAAAATTGATTACCAACTCTATTCCTTTTGTTTAGAGGGTTTCGAGGTGTCTTTTGCACATTATTTCCATGACCACCATGTCCATTTGGAGTAGACACATCGGAAGGCCTCCAAGGCTTCTGTGCCCCTTACTTTGTGGTGTATCATAACCACAACTGTAGAGACAGACACATTCGTTCCCTTTACTTTGGGGTTATTTTCACTATTTAGTTCATCATAGTTAGGCTATGGAATTTTCTTTATCCCAGCGCGTTTAATGTTATTATTTCGGAAGAAACTGGCCATGCCTCTCAACTACTTGCTCTGGTTGATTAGCTAATTTAATATTGGAATTCTTTTATTTCATACTCTAGCCTATACGGGTTCGCTAGTATAAGCATTGGAGTAGAAAGATAAAGAGATTTTTATGTGTCATATCATCTTCTATGATTTCTTTACACATAAAGAGAGTTTTGTTTCTAGACAAAACATGTTGTTATTAAATTCATTGACCCTTTTGTAGTTTGGTAAGTGGATTTCTTTCCACAAAATAATTAATATCGGAAGTAGAGATTCATCTACATTTTTAATATTTCTTTTATTGCAGTCCGTAGCTCATCGGGTATTTTTGAACTAAACAATACTCCTAGTGTAAGCTAGGATTAATATGTCATCTCAAATTCATTAGAGCATTGACTGTGCTTCTACTCTGTCAGACAGCGCTTTGTCATTGGGGTCGGTTGATGATATGATCGTAAGAGAGTTCTTACAGGGTGTAGTTAATTTTCATGGAATTATTTTCCTATTAGGAATATCAATTATGGTAACTCAATTTCTTCTGAGTCTAATATTCAAATTTTGGATCGAGTTGGTTTAATCACTTCCTTTTGACTTATATTTTGAGATCATATGTCACATATTGATCCTTTGTTGATCCTTTGTGAAAATACTTTATTACGCAATTGATTTGTCCAAAACTATATTTATTTAAGTCATAGGAGAAATATATATAGTAATTAGCATGTTGGCCCAATAAACATACAAGTATATCAAAAATCACTATTGGCACCCTAGTGTCTACGAGCTTTCTATCTCCTCAAAACAAAAGCAAAAGCATAAATACAAATTCCAGAAGTATTATGCAATTTTGAACCATACGCAATTTCCAATTAACAAAAAAAAAAAAAAAACCAAAAGTAGCAGCTTATTTAGGAATTTAATGTTTTGACAGATGTCATCACACCGAATCAAATATATGTATATATCTTAGTCATTACAGAAGTAAATCAGTTTGGATGATACTCACAATTCACGACACATATCACGAAGATTGAATGTGACCGCAATTAAATAATGAAACAAAGTGGCAACATAATCATTGTCTAATATCTATTTGTATATGTATTTGATTCAAATTATCATGCCTTTCAGGAAGGAAAATATAATAGAGTCTGTAGGAATAATTATGCTCAAGTTCCAATAATATATGATCAACTGATAAAGATAATGATCCCATAAAAAATATTAAGAATATTAATTGAGAGGATGGAATTAGATTGCGTACTAGAAGCTTTGCCTCCTTATAGCCGGCAACCATGAATTTTGCCAAAATGATATAGAACAAACTATGACGTTGATGAGGTTGCTGAAATTCATCCGAGCCGCAAAATTTAATTTTGTTCGCTACCGTCTCCGTGGCTATCGGCTACTGTTAAATTTAGAGCAATTTCGTGCTGATAACGTGTTGTAGGAAAATAGAAAAGAAGAGCAATAAAGAGAGACGGAATAGAGACACGGAATAATTAGGGTTCTCTTATTCATCAAATCCCCTTTATATAGGGTGTCAAATACAAGGGTTCACAGTTACATATTATTTAGTGAATACCTAAATTGCCCTTCATCAATTACTTTTGACGAAGGCACACTAATTGTGTTTTTCCTTCAACACTTATGTTAATCTTATGAATTTTTTTTATGAAAATTGGATAGAAATGGAAGTGACGTGTTTCGGCGAAGTGTTGAAATGACAATGTTGATATTTTGTGGATTTTAAGATGCAATCGATAAAATGAGATTATGTTGGAGTTACTAGGCTAAAGATTTTGTCAAAAAGATTTGACATGATTATGCAAAATTTTGCTAAAAACTTTCGGCAAAGGATGGATTTTAGGTTAAAGTGACAATTCTATGTTGATTATGCTATAATGTGCTTTGTTGATAGGTGTAATGTGAATTAAAACTTGAATATATTAGAAAGGTAAAAACTTGTATGTGACCGTCACACGGTGTGAAGAAAAAAAGTGTCACTTTTTATGGTAAAAGTATCATGTTTATCTGTAAAAGTATCACCTTTTTTGAACAAAAAAAAGTATCACTTTTTGTAGCAAAAATATCACCTTTATCTGTAAAAGTATCAATGTAGTAAAAGTATCACTTTTTTCTGTAAAAGTATCAATATTTTCTGTAAAAGTGTATTTCGTCATACGTGTGACCGTTCACATACAAGACTCACTCTATTAGAAATTGAGCAAATTCAAAGTAGCATGAATGTATGTACATTTCGGCAATAATGTAAAAATTAGCTAGGTAGAAGATGTTAGTTTAAGTGGATTTGACTTATGATGAATAAATTGGGACCTAGGGAATTATTTAGAAGATGTTTTGGATGAATCTAGGATCATGTAATGGGACTCAATGTTAGACGGCCCAAATTAAGTGATGTGGGCCATTGGATAAATTCATATAAGTTAGTTGGACTTAAAAAAAATTATTTAGAGTAGAAGTAATGTAAATGGGCCAAGAGATAAGTAAGAATGGGCGTAGGCTCAATAGGATAAAAGGGAATGGGCTCTAACTCAATAGTTGAATAAGTGAGCTAAACTAATCATTTGGGCCTAAATAAAATAGACTTGGACTTAGAATAATTAGAACTGAGCTTTAGAATAATTTAAAATGGACCTTAAGGCTAAATTGGGCTTCAACCAAAACCAATTGGGCTCAAGCATGATGGGCTTCGACCTGATGTGCCGAATCGGGCCGAAACAGTCTAGGTCAAACCTAGGCTGAAGCATGATGGGCTTCGACCCGATGTGCCGAATCGGGCCGAAATAGTCTAGGTCGGACCCAAGCGGAATCTGAAATTGGTTAACTTAAATGATGATTAGGTTAAAAATTAGAAATTAGGTAAAACAAATTAAATTAGAAGTAATAAGTGATAATTAGAAATAAACTTTGTAAGGATAGATAATGCAGCGAAGTAGGAAAAAATAGTTGATAAATGACTTGGAAAATGAAAGTGAGACTTAAGTTGATAATGTAAAATGTTAGGAATGAGATGAATTAAGATTGAGAAGAATTAGTGTTTTAATTCAAAAATATATACAGTTTAAAATTGAAAACTAGAAATCGATCAAGGGTTTATGAACAATTATGTGATTTTATGTGATAATATGTGATTCTATGGGAAATGTTACAATGTTATGAACTTATTAAGAGACTTATATGAATAAGAAAAAATGTTAGGTTAAAATGTGCAATTTAGATTAAAAATGCTATGATTAATTTTACGCAAGTTGATAAATAGGATAATATGAAATAAATTAGATTGATTATGATGCACCTTAGGAATATGTTATAACATAAGAAAATGAATTTGGATAGGCTGATTTGGAGAAAATGATTTAGAAATAATGAATATGACTTAGGAAGAAAGGAAATTAGGTTAAAATGTTAGAAAATGAAATAAGGAATGGATGATGAAATTGATAAAGATGTGATGATAATAAGCAAGTATGATATTGATGTTGATGATGTTGTAATGTTGATCAAGAAGTATCAAGAAGTTAATGAAATGGAACGGAAAAAATTAGGTTGAATAAGTAGTACGCTATTCATAATTGAGTTAGGATATCTAACCCTTATAATCGGTAAATAATGTAAACACGATTAAAGTAAGAAACAATTTAACATCTTGATAAACAATAGGTTCAACATTTGAGGTGAAGATACGGCACGGATAGTTCCACGCAGTCAATCTTCACAACTTAAACTTCAGAAGTGGAACGTTACTATTTAGATTCTTACTTTACATCTGTGTTTGTAAAATGAGCCGCCACAAGAGCCGCAATTAACGTTAAGGCCACTAACCAAGATGAGATAAATAGACAGCGTAACTCTTAAATCATAAAAACATTGAGGTTCCGGCGGCCAGAACTCCTTTCAGATAGGAAATGCAGCTTGGAACACCAAAATACCAACCAGAAAACAAGCTCATCCCGCCTCCCAACACTCCATGGGTGGTGCAGGGCGTGTCTTTGTTGCCGTCTAGACTGTAAATTGGCGATGTAATGGAAACAAGAATGAGTAACTCTAGTGAAGTTCTAGAAGCTTCGTTTTGGTAATGGCGTTCTGTTTCGTCAAAGGTGGTTGGAGAGTGTCGAAAATCAACAAGAATTTGCAGAGGAGCAATTCATGTTATGGTCGTTAGAGTAAAAAGGACATTCCTGTTTTTACTATAAAAAAAAATATAAGTCATGACATCTTAAAAAGCTTTTACAGTGATTTTATTGATCTCATATGTGAGATGTATAGTATAATCTATGTAAAATGTGATTCAAATAATTTGATATGTCTAGAGTTGAAATTTTAGGAAATTTAGTATTTCTTTTAATTATTAGAGTACAATTAACAAACACCATTAAATCTAATTTAAACGGGGTGTTGATTTGATTTAGAATTCAAGTGTCTATTTGTCCTAATTTAAAAGTTTTAAGTATTTTATTGGAGAAAAAAATTGTTTAGCTTTTTAAGTTGAATTGTTAATTTGCCCCTTTTTCCTTTAAAAAATCTAAAATTTATTTGGATGATTTTTTTTTAAAATATGACAGATTTTGTTTAAAAGAGATTAAAATAATCCAAAAAATGACTTATCTAAAGTATCGGAAAATCATTAAAAAATCAATGAAATTATATTAGACATTTATAATTATGTTTAGAAAAGGAAAATAACTTTTAATATTTTCAAATACCTTTTTATTATTTAGTATTATTTTTAGTTTTTTAGAGATAGTTCTAGCATTTTATATAAACTAATTGAATTTTCCCAAAAATACTGATTTTAAAGTTTTTTAGACATTACACATATTATTTATGAATTTGAAATATTATTTAATGATTTACTAGAATTATTTTACGATATTAGAAATGATTCAAAAAGATATACTATATTGCATCTTTTCTTAGAGAATTTTCAAATTTTAAAATAATTTTAACAATTTCACAAAGAAAAAAAAAATCAGCTTTTTAAAAATATTTATAAAATTCCTAAACATATATCCAGATTTTCTTCAAAAATAAAGTTTAGATTTATAAAAATAATATCTAGATCTTAAAATAATTTTTTATTTTTATATTTAATATCCAGTATTTTTTATTAAAATAGCGGAAACATCCTTCAAAATTTTATTTTTTGCATGAAAAACTTGCCAGAATTGAAATGAATAATTATAATTTAAAATACAATCGAAGACTCAAAAATGATTAGGTACTGTAAGCCTTAAATAACTAATGCAAAAAGTACCTAAGCCTTAAATAATTAATGCAAAAACCTCCAATTATGATAGAAGTACATCATCAATGGTTAAAAAGTAAATTATATTTTAAATAACAATTCAAATCTTATACAACCAAAGGTACAACAATTCCTACGACATTTGCACTAACATATAACACACAAGCATTGTTGATACATTAATGACATTATATTTTGCATGTACCGAATATCAATTCAATGTAGTAAAAAGATATTGCACTATTGAGTATAAAAAGTCCAAACTGCCTAGAGAAACTGAACAGAAAAGAAAAAGCACAGGTATAAAAAATAATGTTGAGTGCTCAGACGAAAAACGATACCAATTTAATGGATGAAAATTGAAGATGTGCCAAATTATAATTACTTCAAAACAAAATGTGGGGGTGTTCAATCGTGGGGTTTCGATTTTCTCCCCATCCGTGTTCTCTTTGAGATGATATAGTGATGATGACATACCAATAACGACATAGACTAATTTACATTGCTAATGGACAAAAGATTTTTAAAGCTCAGAAGCCGCAAACACACAAAATATGTGCAGGAGAAACATTTGGCCACACTATATTATTTCCATGAAGAAAGAATATATTTAATTAGTCTACCGTAACTAGCTACTAGATGTGTGCCATACTCATGTGGCCATGCTTTTGCATCACTCGTCGAGTTGCTAGTGCCACAGCCTCGCTTGCACGCATAGTACCAGTGGCCATTATTGCAGCAAACTCACCCATGATCTCCTCTTGCAGTTTGTCGCGTGCATCTCCGAGCGGATCCCCATTAGCATCAAACATGTTGTTTTTCCTCCATGCATCAAATTCTTTGTCCACATGTTCATCATTTGCTTCCGTGGAATGCTCTCTACCACTACCAGCTAGCCTAACATCACCATCTGCCATCTGATTAGCTGCTGTATGAGGCCGGAACTGAGGTGCCTGAGGAACAGCACCAACTCTTAAAGTACTCTCCAATTGCTTCATCATAGGCACTGCGTAACAAACAATGTTTATTATCTAAATCCATAATAATTCTCATTAACACCTCTTTGAATCTCTTTAAACACCTTTGATCATATACTGATGTTTTGGAAACAATATTTTTAGATGGTGAATCTTAAAAACAATGAAATGATTTAGGGTGGGGGGAGAAAGGGGGGAGTATGTATATATATGTTTTTTTAAATTGAGCAGCCCCTTAACTTGGAAATTCTTTTTCGCTTGTGGTGAGGGACGTTAGTAATAGAGATTCTTTATGGCTCCTATTACGAAAACTTGCAATTTGACATTTTATGAGCCTCTAAAAATTACCAGTCAAGAAAGTTTCTAGTAATGACATCTTCCCGACTAACTCATGAGAGTCTGCTACATACCAAAATGCAGTTAATAACCAAAGAACTACGATCGTCCTCATGTTAGATTCACTAATATCCAATATCTCCATTCTCTTAATATCTGGTCAGTAACTTTTACATTCTAACAAACACTACAAGAGAGGGGAAGGGAGGAGGACCATAATAATGGAAAAGAACACGAGGAGACTTACGTATGAGAGCACCCATGGGGCTGCTCATAACTTCATTTGGGAGATTCAAGATGTAGTCGGGTATTGTAACACCAACCAGGAACTGGGCAACCTCATTACTAAAATTGTTACAATTATGAGTCAGGAGACTGTAAGTTTCAACTGTGTAACGCGGACCAATCTCCTGTAGGTAAATCTCGAATACATCCTCGGGCACATGCGTTATACCAAGATCTACAACTCGAATTGGAGTACCATATGGAGTTGTTCCAACTGGAGCACTTTGGATGCCACCTCCAAAATAGTATTCATTGCCATATACCACGACTCCAGTATGCCTGCAAATTTTAAATTTTATAAAACCAACAAACTTTTCAATCCACAATACAACATCTAAATAATGAAAAAAAATTACAACCATTACCATATGCCTTCAATCGCCTTCCCCAAAAATTTCGTGGACAGCTGCCTTGCTAAACCCTGGCTTAAGTCATACACATTCAAGGAGACCTTGGAACCATCCTGTCAGGAAGCACACAAGTCATGCATAAAGTTACTAATTAACTCTTATCATCCCACTTGTATCAACATTCACTTATTGGGTAACATAAATTATGACATGTACCTCAGCCATCTCCACCTGTCCGATCAGGAAAAAGAAATGACAGAGAATTCAGCAAGACTTATTTAGATACGAAGAATTGAGTGACCTGCAAAAGAAAGAAGAAAAAAGAAGAAGTTTCAGCATCAGACAAATACGATGTTCTAGGCAGGGATGTTAAATGAGCCCGGAACTGCAGTGCCAGCCTAAACCCATCCTAAACCATGTACGGTTACACTATATTGTAGGCCCATTTAAAATGGCCCGATTAACATCTCTTGTACTAGGGCAAATCAAAGCAAAGACCAGCCCCCTCCACTGACTTTCAAGAAAACTTCACTTAAACTACCTCCACATCAATCGAAACTTATATAGGAGATCAATGATTGGGTTCAACTAGTGGGTGATTGAATATCCATCTGATAGTGTATAACAATAGCCAGAAATATGCAGCACAACGTCAAGAAGGAATGCACACAAAGAAATTGAGAAAACTTAATATAGAAATCTAGATTCATCCAAGTCCTTGATGTTTTAACATATGATTCACTGCAATTGACAATCGCCAAACTCCAACAATAAAATATATAAGGCAGAGTATACTAACTTTAGAAACAAACCCCAAGCATCACCTAATCACATATCAAATGGCAATCCAACTAGTAAACATTTCAGAGTAAATCTAATCCCGAATAAGCAATTTTTCGTATAGTGTCATTAATAGGATCATGAAATAAGAGGAGTGGATTGAAACTGCTAACAGAAAAAAAAAATGCTAACTTACAAGGCTACAAGTGCAAATGCAGAAACTAAGCAAGCTAAATATGACCATTCTCATCACAAATGGAAATAGAAATTTAGATCCTATAATGGTCTGCTCCCGCATTGCAAATATCCCATCAATATTGTAGCAGATAATATCTTAAAAGAAAATATTGTAGCAAAAAGTAACGAAAATCTATCTCAATGGGCAAGCAAATTCCACAAAATGTTGTTACAAAAGTTCTACAAAAGTTTTACTCTCGCCAACCAATCTCTAGAAGTCATCATTGTTAATTTCCTCAACCAACAATAAATGGGCGCTTCCCCATAAAGCATGAAGGATAAGAGGAAATACTTTTGCACAACTCAATTCTAACCCAATTACAATCCGATTAGGGCTAAATTATTATTGTCAAAAAGAAAAGACCAGATTATTATGATCGAAAAATAAAGAGAAGGTCAAACAACGTACCTGTTGGGAAGGAAAGAGGAAAGCACCGGAAAAACCAACACGAGAATTTTCTCCTACGAGCTACTTTTGGACTTTTATATCTTGCGAGAGAAGGGAAAAAAGATTGTCCGAGCGGTTATCTTCCTAAATTTTCGAGAATATTCTACCCAATTATGTTACTACACCTATGCTGAGGTGAGATCGTTGGCTAACCGCTTTCTTTCATTAAAAGTTCAAACACTTTTTCAGCGTAGCCAACCAATACCATACGAGACGATGCTTCTAATTCTAAAACAAAAGGTATCGTTTATTTATTTTGATTTTGAGTAGGGGTGTATATGCGTTGCTTTCAAACAAAATAAATTATTGGGTTTCAGAAATTATGACATCAAAACCAAGCCAAAAATTTGGGTTGATTTGATTTAACTAAAATTAATCTATTTTAGTTTCAACCATGACTTTTTGTTAATTTTATGTTTTCAAGAATTATAAAAATTGTTAAAATTTTTTTACATAATATTTGTTATGCAAATAAATATTTAACGGGATTTACATACCCTAATATTTTAATAAAAATATAATTCATAAAATTTTAAAAGGGAGATTATGTAAATATCATTTTCTCTAACTTTTACTACAATTTTAACATCCTTTATATACTAAAAGAGAACCACTTGGACATATGTCATTTCTTATAAAGCTAATTTTATAGATTGTTGAGAAAAAATAATTAAATTTGAATTATTATAATACTCGTTATTTTAGTTATCTTGACTTTTTGTAGCTGATTTTATTTTGGAATATTTGACTAGCCCTAATTAATATAAATCTATTTTGAATAAATACTTATTACATTAACCCATCACCTTAACCATTATTTTACTCCTACATACCTCTGAATTTTCAAAGTTTATTCTTACATAAACATTGCACTGTAAGTATATATCTATTGGAATTTTTATTTTTTTTGTTGTAAAATATTATCATTTCATAAACTCTTCGTTTATCTCTTGATGATTCTCTAAAAATAGCATAAAATATAGAAGATGAGATTTCTTTTCACTGAGTTTATGTAAGATTATGTTACTTGCAATGCTCTTGTGCATTGTTATTATTATTGCTATTGTTATTATTGTTGTTGTTATTTTCTTTTTGACAACTTATTTTTTGTTTATGTTTCTTTCTTCTTGCCAACGTCTTATTTGATAAATAGACATAAAAGGTGTGTTTTTTAATGGTTCCCACATAATAACAAATTAATATATAAGTAACTTATAACTTTTTCTAGTCCAAAAAAAACTTAATTCACTATTTTATTAAGTAAGAAAGACAACACAACAGACCCGTGAAAGCTTTTCACGGATACTGTACTAGTCTTTGTAATTATACCATAATTTTAGCCTTTTACATTGCAAATCTAACCCTATTTGACAATACTACCCTTACTACTAATTAACCAAATCAATATATTTAACATAATTAACCTATTAACCTAATTTCTAGCACCCCTCACTCACGCCACTACTACCCCAGTTCCACCACCACCACCACCCCACCCTCGCCCCCATCACCCCTTCCCCAAGCATAAAAAAAAACACAAAAAATTATTTCTTTTGTTTTAATGATTCCACCACCCACTTTAACCCCATCCCTAGCCAAAAAAATATTATTATTTTTTTTTCTTAATGCACTCGCCACGAAATGGGTAACCAAATGCAATTACCATGAATCATGGCACAATTATCATGATACTCATACCCTTTGTAATAATGTATGTCATGAACTTGTTAATCTCCAATTGGCAAAAAGGTCAATAATCAAGTATGTTATGTAATGTTTTGGATTTGATTAGAGAAAATTGGTAAAAATATCCTATAAAGCACCGATATTTATTAAAATACCCTTTATGTTTCACACTTCATGGCAATTCCTTGTATGTTTTAAGAAAATGTAAATAATGCCCTATCACCACCTATTAGTTGTTACTCAACCAGTGACCGGTGATGCGACTCATTAAAGTTGTTGTGGCTAGGTTAGTAGTCAATTTTTTTTTGCTAACTAGGATTATGTATTAAATACTCTAATTAAATGACATGTCACTAGGCTTTTGGAGGGAAAATCTTGTTATTCTCTCCAAGAACTTTTTTCCTATCTCAATCCCGAGCTTCTAAATTGGCCTAAGTCCTTTGTTCTCCTCCAATAACTAAAATTTGTTAAATTGTTCATAAGCTCATCCTTTGGAAATATCGTACTCAAATAACTCTCCAGTCGAGATTTTTTCAATGTGTTTGTGGAATAAGAGTTGTGCTTCAAACAACTCGAAAAGAATGGAAAAAGGGGAGGAGGTGTGGGTAGCATCGTTTCCGACTACCAAATTAAATCGTGTATGAAGATACACTTAAACCTTACCGACTACTCTAACTAGTAGAGTGGCAAGCAAGGGTCGATCCCACGAGGAACGGTCGAACAAATTTTGCTTTTATGTGTTAAGCTATTATTATGAAGAAACATAAAGTAAATAAGCTAGAAAACAATAAAGAAGTGGGGGGTTAATGAAATAACAACTACACCTAAATAAACAAAGACAAATAAAGAGATTTTTATAGGTTTTTGGTTTTTAAATAACAAAACGATTCACCCTTGATCATGTTTCACCGAGGTCTTGGACGATTTATGTAACTATTGTCAATGCCCTATTCAATTGTGATTCTAGCCCTTATCTCAAGACTATTAACAAGCTCTAATAGCCTTGTTATCCCTTAATCTTAGTTAATCAAAACAAGCTCTTCGACTAACCCTATTCAGTTTAACCGAATCCTCGAAAAAGCTCTCTTAGATTCAATCACCAAATGCATTAAACACTAGGACAACGAGATAAATTCAACATAAAACTCGCAAGCTCGGTTTTAGAGGTTAAACTTTGTGTTATCACCAATAAATAATTATTGTTTGCTACTCGGGAATCGGAAATCCTACAATTACGGATAGTGACCTCCTATTCTAGCAACACATTCACAAATCCCTTAAAGGGTGATCAATCCAATAATAAATTCATAAATGTGAGTCAATAACGGCAAATAACACAAAACACTTGAATACACAATATTTTCGGTAACATTAACCGTAATAATCACATAAATGTCTTGGACTCAAGGTTCCACAATAATCAAGAGTGAACTAAGGGTGCTAGCCACCCATTTTACCTAATACAAAGATAAACTAACAGAAAATTAAAGAAAAACATGAACATAGGATAGAAAGAACCAAAGGTTAGGGGTTGAAGATCAAGATCTTCAACCCCCTTCCATTTCCTTGCTTCCAATGGAGAAAAGTGGTTGATTATGTGTGGGGGATGGGTTCTAGGTTGTTAGGGTTAGGTTAAATTCGAATGGGATGATATATATATAAGGAGAGAAAGTGCTAGCTCCAATTTAGGCAAAAACGTGTTTAGGATTTTAAAACAGGGAACACCGCCGCGGCCGTGGCATAAAGATGGCCGCGGGCGTGGTGAAACAAGGGTTTGGGCCCAATTTAGGGCCGCGGTCGTGGTATATCTACTGCCTCGGCCGTGGTCTTTCTTGGACTGAATTCGCCTTTACTTCTGGAGGACTGGCCACGGTCGCGGATGATTCAGACCGCGGGCGTGGAACGTGTAGTGCCACGGCCGTGGCACTGGCTGCCTCGGTCGTGGCAATTGATGCTGAAATGTGGCCTCTTCTGGAGGAATGGCCACGGCCGTGGCGTTGGACTGCCTCGGCCGTGGCTTGAGCCACGGGCGTGGCCTCACCACCTCGGGCATGATCCCCTGTTTTTCCTTGTTTTCTTCATCCTTTGAGCTCGATTTGTCAATTTGAGATCTTCGAACCTGTTTTTCGGCCTTAATTCACCTGTCTTGACATGAAAATGAAACAAACACGTCAAATTGCCCAATGAGAAATAAACGCACAAAACACACATGAAAATGCACACAAAAGTCCGTAAAAAGACACTTAAATTGACCTAAAAGTGTGTGCACTACCACGTGCACCAAATCTCCCCAAACTTAAACCTTTGTTCGTCCCGAACAAATAAAGAAAAAGAAGAAAGGACACTTTTTAGGGCAGATTTAAGTGGCAAAATCAATTTCAGAAGAAATTTTCAAAAGTTAGGCAATCATGATAACATTGAGCATAAGAGATAGAGCATATCAACTACTTTCAAGACTTGACACTCTCAACTTGAAATCCTTACCGGATGAGTGTATCTCTCGACTCTCAAGTGTATTGAATAGGTAGTATATACGCTCACATTGAAATGCAAATAGTATCTACCATAGGCTTGCCAATAATCTAAATTTCGATGTGTACCCGACATGTGTGACAAAGAATCAAAAAGGTCTTTAACAGGTTGTAATGTTGGTTTGGGGTAAGGTGGGATAATTTTGGGTATAAGTGACTATAAAACGGACTAAATGAGTCGTGCACTACCCATCTACCCCTCAAACAATGGTCACTCAACCTCACTCTTTACTTCCTTAGTAAACCAATCCTAAAAATTGATTTCTTCTCCTTAACACAAAATCCACAATCTAAATGCTTTCTCAATTCTCCCTTGGAGTGTATTTTCTTTTGAATTCTTACAACTTTGAGAACATCTATTAAAAGGCATTTATATTACTAGCCTCTCCAAATCAAACGTAACAATGAGTATATACAACTAACTTTTTCTTTTGTTTTTCTGATTTTTCGACTTTTTTTTCTTTTTCTCTTTTTTCTTTTTTTTCTTTTTTTTTTTTTTTTTTTTTTAACACAAACAAAAATTGGAGAGGACTAGTATTCTCGATTCTTTTCCTATTGTTTCAATTCCTTTCACCTTTCAATACTCCCAATAGTTCACCCTTTTCAATCCCAAATTATCCGACTACCTTCCAACCACCTCCCTCATACTCAAATGGTCCAATTAGGTTCAAAGGCTAATCGAAAGGGTTTCGGCTTGTAGAATTGGGCTGTCAAACAAAAGGCTAAAAGCTCAAGGGGCTCAACTAGAGACAATATCAAATTAGGTAAAAAGGATGTGTTTTCAAGCTTGAAAGTAGGCTCAAATCAAGGATTGCCTAAAATCATTTTCAATGTCACACAATGTACCGACTCATGCAAAATAGAGAATCAAGGCAAGTTCTAGAGACAACTAAATGTACTCAATGAATTTCACACCGAAAGAAAGTTTACGTTACTCCAAAGGCGGGAGTATCTTCTAAAGCTCAAAAACTCACTCGGTTGCAATTTGATTAAAAGTTTTGAATGTAAGCTCAATTTCGTCTCATAGCCTATCATGCTCTATCATTAGCCAAGTTTTCAATTTTTATGGAAAATTTATTCATCATTAACCGTTTGCCACATTTTCATTCAAATTTGGTCCAATCAACTTTTCCAAGCGGCCAAAATCCGTACACCTACCACCCCCTCCCCAAACTTGATTGAAAATCAAAGTTTGTGGAAAGAAAGGGTACGGATTGGTGCTTAACTAACTCAACCATTTATTCAAAACACCCATCCCAATCGACTAAAAAAAAATTATCAACTTATTACGACTATGCATGTAAGTGCCCAAAACTTCATCATATAAATAACAAAACTCAATTTATCTTAACCAAACAAAGATGATAGTAGAAAATGGCACACAGGCCAATCAAGAACAAAACATCCTACAAGAAAATCCGATACATCATTCAATGAAATAGTGCAAGCAAGTTTTCAAAGGCAAAAATAACAATCAAACGGCCCACACGCCGTGAATCCCAAGTATAGGCAAAACAGAAGGGGCACACAGGCCTAAATAGTCAACAAGCAGTAAGATATGGAAATGAAACATGAGAGATTGTAACACCGGGGTGGCCAAGAACATCCTACTTCTTTCTTTTCTCCCCCAAACTTAGTTGAAAACTAAGCTTTTGAAAAAGAAGAAGGATATTCTTGGTACTCCTACTCACAAAGATTTGGACGGTCGTGACGATCGGGAGCTTTGGCCACCAAAACATGCTCGAAGGCTGTTGAGTGCCTCGAGGATCTTGCTCTGGTTTCCTTTGATCTCCCTAATGTCCGACTTCATCTCTCGGATGTCCCCCTCCATCGTGCTTAATCTTTCATCCACTTGTTGTTGAAACTCGGTCTGGGACTGAACAGCGGATACGGGTCTCTTTCGTGAATGACGGCTGCTCACACCCTCGCCTGTGAGATCTATCCCTTCTGCAGCAGGTTCCGATACTTGGCCTCTCTGATATTTCCGGAACTCGAGGTCACTGGGTTCCCTCGAGGCTGCCCGGTGTGCAGCTGAGCTCAAGGCCAAGTTGGCTGTGGATTTGAGGTCTCGGATGCGGGTGAGGTCTGGGTTAGGAAGGCGTAGCATTGGCCCTACATTTTGGATCACGTAGGGAACGGAGACTCCATCTTCTAGTCCCAAAGCAGCAATCCTCATGTTGGCTAAATCTTCCCAACCCAGAAGGAACGAATCTGAAACAGCCTTGAAGTCAATCAACGGAACTCCACAATGCTCTAGAATTGGTGTGATAAGAGCTCCGCTGAATATTGAGTCATGTTGCTTAGGCTCTTTCTTTCTGGTCGCCGTTAGTTCCTTCACTGTCCTCTCAAAAGACTCAATCAGCACCTCTTCATATCTCCTATCGGTCCGTTTGAGAATGGACCATAGGATACTGAGCTCGGCCATCCTTGCTGCCCCCGTCTCCTTCCTCCCAAAAAGTGTCAATGCCAGGAGCCTTTGTAAAACCTTTACGACTGGATTTCTGATCCAGCTAGTTTTGGAGCTCTTAGAATCGAAGGCTTGCGGTTCAACCAAGCCGGGAGCAACAGTTATTTGCCCCCAGAACCGCCCGACATTGAACTCATCGATGCTTTCCAAGTCCGTGGTGGAGGGATTTTCTTTGAAACCGTAAATCTTCCTCAACTCCGCTGCTGTGAGTGTCATCCTTTTGTTCAGCAGGTGGAATGAAATGCTGTGGATTCTGTTTCCACATTTTTCAGAGTTGGATCGGACAGTCAGTGTGCTGAAGAACTCAAGGACGAATCGTTGGTAGGTGGGCCTTGGAGTGAACAATCCAATGAGGCCCGATGCTCTCAAAAACTCATCGATATTATCCTTGATTCCCATATCAGTCAAACACTCGGTTTTGAAATAACGGGTGGCAACAATCTGACGCTTCATTAATCGGGCAAATCTTTGTTGGTGAACCGGGTCGTCCAAAATGATGTCGAAAAGCCGACTGTCTGGCCCTGTGGACGTTGGGACCTCCGGGGTTTCGATCTCCGGTTCCTCTGGGAGGGGCTCCCGGATCACCAACTTGCCCTTCCCCTTTCCTATACTTGGTGTGCCTTTACTTGTGCCAACACTTTTCTTTGATGTCTTTTTTGATGGTCCCATTTGTCCTACAAGACAAACACACACACTTAAATTCTGAGTTTTAACACTTATCACCAATTGAAACATTAACTCTAATCAAATAGAAGGCCAATCACTCATGTTTCAATCACTCATGTTCAACCAATCACAGAAAATCACAAGTGAATTCGCAATCTAGATGACTTAGTTGACTTGATTAAATGTGCATAAATGGCAAACATGTCTAATTATTATCCTATTGCAAGAAAATTCTATTAATGCTCAACAAAAATAGGTTGATTTTGTTTCATTATTATCAAGAGTCTAAAAGTATCTACTATTCACACAAATTCACTAATCAACCTAACAATCGAACATAATAATAGAATCAAATAGCAAAAAGGGTAACAAAAGGGAATGCATGTCAAGTGGTTGGTGATATAGCAAAAATCAACTTCAATCCTCAATTTTCAATGATTCCCAAACTAATCCTCATCCATCATCAACAAATCATGCAAAAACAAAGGCTATCACTACAAATTTAGTGTTAGATTACTTAAAAACATTCAACATTGGCAAAAATTCACAAAATACGTGTGCACAACCAATATCAATATATCAACTAATCCAACAACAAATTTGCCCCAAATCTTAACAACAAAGTTCATAATAACAAATAAAGATTGAGGGGAAAGGATAGCCATACTTACCGGTCGAGTTTAATCGAAAAATTTGAAGTTTGATTTTTCGCGCCCTTTTCGACCCGACTCCGACTTTGCTCCAAATCCGAATTTTTTCGGATAGAAATGTTTATGATGATGTGGGTGAGGTGTGGTGTGAATTTGAGGGGAAGAAATTGAGTAACAATGGCGGATTTCGTGTGTGTGTGAGTGTGTTTTCGCCAATTTTCGCGAGGAGGAGGGTGAAATGCCCTATCTCGCCCGCGACTATCTTTTTATACCTGGGAGTATGCCGCGGCCGAGGCGTAAAAACTGCCGCGGGCGTGGCGGATGAGAAGTCCCACTGCGGGCGTGGGAAAATGCTGACGCGGCCGTGGCAATTCTTCCAGTGTGATTCCGGATTTTTTAGAGTGAATGACCTCGGGCGCGGTCTAGACTTACCACGGCCGAGGCGTTGCTTCACCGCAGGCGTGGCCTACAGAAACCGCGGCCGTGGCCTTTTGTCCAGAATGGATTCAAATTTTTCACGATCTTGACCTCGGGCGCGACATATACTTCCCACGGTCGCGGTGTTACTTGGACACGGTCGTGGCATTGAAGGGACACGGCCGAGGTGAGTTGTCCAGAATGGCTTGAATTTTTCCTTGTTGAATACCGCGGCCGAGGTGTATTATGTACCACGGCCGTGGTGCGTTTTCCTGGGTAATTCCTCCATTTTGGGCTCCTTCACCCCCATTTCACACTATCTCTTTGAATGGATTGTTGGGCACCTACACACATTTAAACAAAATAATTTAAAATACTAGAATATTATTAAAACTACTAAACTATGAATTTAAAATACGAAAAGCAATAAACGTCGGGTTGCCTCCCGACAAGCGCCTTTGTTTAACGTCGTTGGCTCGACGGATGCCCTTTAAATAAACAAAACAAACAACTAGCCATGTAACTAAAACAAACACTTAACACATAAAACAAAATTGTTCTAAACCATTCCCCGACAACGGCGCCAAAACTTGGGTAGCGTCGTTTCCGACTACCAAATTAAATCGTGTATGAAGATACACTTAAACCTTACCGACTACTCTAACTAGTAGAGTGGCAAGCAAGGGTCGATCCCACGAGGAACGGTCGAACAAATTTTGCTTTTATGTGTTAAGCTATTATTATGAAGAAACATAAAGTAAATAAGCTAGAAAACAATAAAGAAGTGGGGGGTTAATGAAATAACAACTACACCTAAATAAACAAAGACAAATAAAGAGATTTTTATAGGTTTTTGGTTTTTAAATAACAAAATGATTCACCCTTGATCATGTTTCACCGAGGTCTTGGACGATTTATGTAACTATTGTCAATGCCCTATTCAATTGTGATTCTAGCCCTTATCTCAAGACTATTAACAAGCTCTAATAGCCTTGTTATCCCTTAATCTTAGTTAATCAAAACAAGCTCTTCGACTAACCCTATTCAGTTTAACTGAATCCTCGAAAAAGCTCTCTTAGATTCAATCACCAAATGCATTAAACACTAGGACAATGAGATAAATTCAACATAAAACTCGCAAGCTCGGTTTTAGAGGTTAAACTTTGTGTTATCACCAATAAATAATTATTGTTTGCTACTCGGGAATCGGAAATCCTACAATTACGGATAGTGACCTCCTATTCTAGCAACACATTCACAAATCTCTTAAAGGGTGATCAATCCAATAATAAATTCATAAATGTGAGTCAATAACAGCAAATAACACAAAACACTTGAATACACAATATTTTCGGTAACATTAACCGTAATAATCACATAAATGTCTTGGACTCAAGGTTCCACAATAATCAAGAGTGAACTAAGGGTGCTAGCCACCCATTTTACCTAATACAAAGATAAACTAACAGAAAATTAAAGAAAAACATGAACATAGGATAGAAAGAACCAAAGGTTAGGGGTTGAAGATCAAGATCTTCAACCCCCTTCCATTTCCTTGCTTCCAATGGAGAAAAGTGGCTGATTATGTGTGGGGGATGGGTTCTAGGTTGTTAGGGTTAGGTTAAATTCGAATGGGATGATATATATATATAAGGAGAGAAAGTGCTAGCTCCAATTTAGGCAAAAACGTGTTTAGGATTTTAAAACAGGGAACACCGCCGCGGCCGTGGCATAAAGATGGCCGCGGGCGTGGTGAAACAAGGGTTTGGGCCCAGTTTAGGGCCGCGGTCGTGGTATATCTACTGCCTCGGCCGTGGTCTTTCTTGGACTGAATTCGCCTTTACTTCTGGAGGACTGGCCACGGTCGCGGATGATTCAGACCGCGGGCGTGGAACGTGTAGTGCCACGGCCGTGGCACTGGCTGCCTCGGTCGTGGCAATTGATGCTGAAATGTGGCCTCTTCTGGAGGAATGGCCACGGCCGTGGCGTTGGACTGCCTCGGCCGTGGCTTGAGCCACGGGCGTGGCCTCACCACCTCGGGCATGATCCCCTGTTTTTCCTTGTTTTCTTCATCCTTTGAGCTCGATTTGTCAATTTGAGATCTTCGAACCTGTTTTTCGGCCTTAATTCACCTGTCTTGACATGAAAATGAAACAAACACGTCAAATTGCCCAATGAGAAATAAACGCACAAAACACACATGAAAATGCACACAAAAGTCCGTAAAAAGACACTTAAATTGACCTAAAAGTGTGTGCACTACCACGTGCACCAAGGTGCTACGATTTTTTGCATAAAATTAGTATATAAGCACGATTTGTTATGTGCTTCTTTTTAAGAGAGGTAGGTACAACTTTTTTTGTGGCTTGATCCTCTACTATGATTAGAATCCTATTCGATTGTCCCAGAGCGGCAGGATGAAATCATGGAGTAAACCGAGAAGCTTGAAGTTGTACAGAAAAATATGGAGAAGAAGAAAAAGAACATGAAATTTATGGTTTCTTTACAATCATTTTAATCTACATATAATATGTAGTTGTACGACGGATGTTTAGGAGCAATATTGTTTATTGTTATTTAGTTTGTTTATTTTTCAAAGTCTTGGTCATGTTATTTTTTTGTATTTCGTAATAATTTGTATGGTGTTGGTTTTGTATATTGTGTTCATGTTATAATGTAAATTTCATAGTGTTGTTATAATGTTATAATGTGTATTATTTATAATTTGTTGTAAAATATGGTGTTGGTTCTGCAGATTGTATTGTGTTCATTTTGTTGAATGTGATAAATAACTGATTGGCTTATATTGTGTTTATTCTTTTGAATGTGACCAAAAAATTATTGGCTTGCATTTGTTTAAACATAGTACCAAACAAAAAAAGTTTAGGATGAAAAGTTAGACCGTGAGATTTTTTTAAAGAGATTGGTTAACATAGAATAATGCCTTCAGTAGTGGGGTCACTTCATGTTAGGGATAACCCGATCACTTCGGGTCGGGTTAATACCTAAGCCCACTGACCGGCCCAGCACGCGTAGGCCCAGCAGGCCCAGGAACACACGTCGGCCCAACAGATGGTTAGGCCCAGCACGCGTAGGCCCAGCAGGCCCAGGAACACACGTCGGTCCAACAGATGGTTTGTTCCGCGAATCAAGGCTCAGGATTCGTTCCCAACCGCCATGCAGCGGGAAATAGGCGTGAGAATAGGGAGTTTGTTAGGGTTCAGTTAGGGTTTAGGAAAGCTGAGTATAAATATGAGAAAAGAACTCGGAATTAGGGTTCGCATTCTGAATTCTGGATTATTGCTTGTAAGCTCAAAGTTTTAGTGAAAGAAACACCTCGGCAAGAGTGATTTTCTGCCCGTGGACGTAGATCTCCGGATCGAACCACGTATATCTTGTGTGTTTTTATATTTCTTGCGTTGATCTAGGCTGAATTGATTGGGTACCGGATTGCGCTTTATCAATTGGCGCCATCTGTGGGAACGTAAAGCAATTTTTGACATTCACAGCGTATTCAAAGATCATGGTGACGACTCGTTTGAATCAATCTCGCCACGGTGATCAATCCAACCAAGATCCACCCGTGGATCAAGTTTTGCCGCTGAGGCAATTGCCGGCAAGGAGTGCATCTCATCATCAGGGCAATCAAGGCCCGGTTGCGAATCCAGACAATCAGAATTTACCTCCACCCCCTCAAGACATGCAAAACCCTAATCCCGCTGTTGCCCAACCACCGGTTAACATTCAAATTACTCCAGAACTGCTCCAGGCTTTCTTACAAGAGCATGTACATGTTCTTCAAGATTGGGCAGCTAATCGCCTACATCCCGCGGGGCCTGCCGCAGGGCCTGCCGGACATGATGCTAATCCCGCGGTGCCTCCACCTCGTCAGCACTCGCGTGATCAACAAGACCCGGGGCATCGCGGGCGTCAGGATCGGCGACGGGAACGACCTGGTTCCTCCGAGGACCATGGGAGTTCTAACGAATCACGACTGCGCAACGATGAACCTATTGATATGGATCGCCGCCGTCCACTCAACGCGGCTAAGAGAGTTCGCTATGCTAATCCTCATGCTCTAGATCTTCAAGAGTATGAGCGAGTTCAACGCAATGTTGAACTGGACAGAATTCTGGGCCTTGATGCCAATGGAGATATCATCACACCGTTCTCCCAAGAAATCATGGCCACCTCCCTTCCCGAAGGGTTCAAACGGCCGGCCATACCACCTTACGATGGCACCGGAGATCCGGCCAATTTTTTTGGAGCTTTCCGGCACACTATGCTTAGCCGCGATAACACTACATCCCTCCATTACTGTAAAATTTTCCCCAAATACTTACAGGATGAGGCTCGGGTTTGGTTTGATTCTCTCCCGCGCAACAGCGTATCCTCTTTCAGAGAACTCGCCGAGCACTTTTGGGCGCGGTTCGAAGCACGGGCGAAGCCCATGGCCACTTTGGCCGACCTCATGAATATGGAACAGCGGGACGGTGAAACCGTTACCCAATTTCTTGACCGCTTTACAGCGGAAAGCCTCAAGGTGGGAAGTTGCTCCGAAGACGTAGTCATCAACGCATTCATGAATGGACTCCGTCCTGGAACACTTTACACCGAGTTGGTTCGAAACACACCAGTCACAACCCGAGCACTGTTCAAAACGGTGTGTAAATTTGCTAAGGCCGCCGAAAACGTGAGAAACATGCTAGCAAGCGGCAGTCCGACAAGGCGCAAACTGGGCCTAGTACGCGACCTAGTGCCTTTTCCCGCCTGAACCCGGGGCGTTCCGAATCTCGAGGCGATATTCCACAATTGACTCCGTTGACGAAGTCACGAGCCGAAATCCTTTCTATTCACAAGAACGATCTGCGACCTTGTCCGCGGATGACTGCTCCGCTTGAGAAGAGGAATCGTGGAAAGTGGTGTGCGTACCACCGAGATCATGGGTACGAGACAGAGGAGTGCCGAGAACTCAGCAAGGAAATCGAGGAGTGCCTGAGGAAAGGTTTCTTGCGCCAATACATTGCGCGGACCGATGACAAGCCTCGGACAGGTCAGAATGGGGGGTCGTCCCATAATCGTGGAGGTTATCATGACCGCGGTACACAGCAAAATCGACCGCCGTGGCATAATAATCGGCCGGGGCCTAGTAATTACGCACGGCAAGATTCTGGCAATCGCCAACAACCACGTCTTCCGCCACCACCTCCTCCTCCGGGAGGACCCGGAGACAACGCACCCCCTCACGTAATAAACGTGATATATGGGGCCCTTCCCACCGGGGCCTCGCGACATGCCTTGAAGGCAGAGGCTCGACGTCCTCCTCCCGAGAAGCCACGTCATAAACGCCTCCATCAATCCGAGACTGTCAGCTTCACGGATAGAGACCCGGTTCCGGAGATAACACCTTATACTGACGCTATTGTCATTGACATGACTGTAGCCAACATAACAATAAGGCGGGTCTTCGTGGATAATGGGGCCGCGGTGAGTGTCATATTTGCCGACTGTTTCCAAAGGATGGGGATTCCTCGGGAACAACTTCGGCCGGCCCCCGGGCCACTGCAGACTTTCACTCAGGGTGAAGTCCAGCCAGAGGGTATCATCACTCTCCCGGCGTCTTTGGGGACTTATCCGGCAATAAAAACCATTTTCGTGGATTTTTATGTGGTGAATTCCCCATCACCGTACAACATGATCTTGGGCCGGGACTGGCTTACCCCCGCCAAAGCCATATGTTCCACGTATCACCTCGCACTAAAGTTCCCCACTTCGCATGGCGAAGTGGCTATCCGCGGGAGTCAGCGGGTTTCAAAGGAGTGTATGTACGTGGCACTCAAAAAGACTGCTAAAGTTCCTCCCAAACAGCAGCTTCAGGTAGCTTCATCGGCTCTGGAACCTCGGGAATGTATCTCATTGGGGGATGCCACCGCCCAAGTACCGCTTGATCCGTCCAAGCCGGAGCAGACTGTAACCGTTGGAGCCGTGGATGTGCCATGGTTACATCAAGCTATAATTCAGATCTTGCGAGAATATTCCGATGTCTTCGCATGGTCTCCTCTAGATATGCCCGGGGTCTCTCCCGACATAATAACGCACAAGCTGAACATCGATCCCAGTATAAAGCCAATCCAGCAAAAGCAGAGGAAGTTCGCCCCGGAGCGAAATGACGCAATTCGAATCGAGGTGCAACAACTCTTGGATGCGGACATCCTGTTCGAAGTATATTACCCCTCCTGGCTATCGAATCCAGTAATGGTGATTAAGTCCAGTGGGGCATGGCGGATGTGCGTCGACTTCTCTGACCTCAACAAACATTGTCCGAAGGACTATTATCCCCTACCTTCCATAGATCAAAAGGCCGAGGCCATTACTGGGTATGAGGCACTTTGCTTCTTAAATCTGTATAAGGGATACCACCAGATCTTTATGGATCCGCAAGATGCCATCAAGACAGCTTTCATCACTGCTTTCGGGTGTTTTGCTTTTAAGAAAATGCCCTTTGGGCTCAAGAACGCCGGAGCCACATACCAGCGTCTCATGGACCGGGTTTTCCACGGCCAGATTGGCTGCAACGTCGAGGTTTAAGTTGATGACCTTGTTATAAAGAGTATCTCCCATTCTTCATGTGTGCAAGACATTGCAGAAACATTGCGCACCCTGCGAAGCTACAATTTGCGCCTTAATCCAGCAAAATGCACTTTCGGCTTCGGCTCCGGCAAGTTTTTGGGTTATATGGTTTCACAACACGGTTTGCAGGCCAACCCGGCCAAACTTCGGGATGTGCTAGAACTGCAGCCACCCAAGACATTCAGGGACGTTCAACGCCTCACAGGTGGTTTGGCGGCCTTAAATCGATTCTTATCTAAAGCGGCAGAGCGCCAGCTCCCATTCTTCAAAATCTTGAGACAGGCGAAGTCCTTTGAGTGGACTCCGGAGTGCACCGAGGCCTTTGAGGCTTTGAAACGTCATATATAGCAGCTGCCTACTTTGTCAGTTCCTCTCCCCGGAGAGCCGCTTTACTTATATTTGGCTTCCGCCGAGGAAGCTATTAGCGCTGCACTAGTGCGCGAAGTCAATGGGGTTCAACATCCCGTGTATTTCGCAAGTCGTGTTCTCCACGGGGCGGAAACACGGTACTCCGTGTTAGAAAAAACCGCTTTGGCCCTTGTTATGGCAGCTCGGCGTCTACGGCCATATTTCCAAGGACGTGAAATATGGGTTCTGACCAATCATCCTATCCGCCAGATTCTTGTCAAGCCCGAGTTAGGCGAATATGATATTCAATATCTTCCCCGCCGAGCAATCAAGGATCAGGCACTCGCCGACTTTCTGGCTGAAACCCCGGGAGACAATCCTGAGTCTCCGACAGACAGCGATACACATCACCCCGCTACCCTCGTATCCTCGCCTCGGAAATGGCAACTATATGTGGATGGAGCATCCACGACTCGAGGAAGTGGTGCCGGGGTGCTTCTCATCGACCCCGAGGAGGTTGAAGTTAAATACATCATCCGATTCAAGTTTAAGGTGACTAATAATGAAGCGGAGTACGAGGCAGTTCTCGCCGGGCTCCGGCTCGCTCAATCCTTAGGCGTTCGTCATCTTGAACTCTTCACGGACTCCGAGATCGTGTCCAAGCAAATTCAGGGGACTTATGTCGCAAAGGATGAAACAATGGTCAGGTATCGTGCTCTAACACTCAAGCTCATGTCAACTTTTGATATAGTTATTATCCAGAAAATACCGCGTGCTCAGAATGCAAGAGCAGACGCGCTCAGCAAGTTGGCCTCCGCGGTCCGAAATAATATATCTCCGGATATCATGGTCGAAGACTTATCACATCCAGCAATTCATGAGGCCACAGTTTCGGTACTGACCGATAGTGATCCGAATTGGATGACTCCTATCATTCAATATCTCCGAGATGGAATCCTGCCTACTGATAAGCTGCGAGCTCGGAAAGTGGTCCTCAAAGCCCCCAAATACTCCTTTCATGATGGAGTTTTGTACCGGCGGTCGTACCTACAACCGAGTCTCCGGTGTCTCGCTCCTGCCGAAGCTACCCAAGTTCTACGGGAGGTTCACGAAGGGGCCTGTGCCAGCCATATCGGCTCCCGGACATTAGCCAAGAAAGTTCTCCGCTGGGGATATTATTGGCCAACCCTATTCAACGATGCCCACGACTTAGTGACCAAATGCAGCAAGTGTCAGCTGCACTCCCGTGTAAAGCATTTGCCGCAGACCGAGCTCACTGGAATCCAGAGTGCGTGGCCGTTTATTCAATGGGGAATCGACATTGTCGGCCCATTCCCAGTTGCTCCAGGGGGATTGAAGTTCCTGGTCGTTGCCGTAGACTACTTCACTAAGTGGGTCGAAGCCGAACCTCTTACGGCCATTACTGGTCAGAATATCTTGAAGTTTGTGTGGCGCAATATCGTTTGTCGCTTCGGCATCCCGAGTACTATTATCTCGGACAATGGTAAACAATTTGCCAACGATCCCTTTCGGTCATGGTGCGAAGAGCTTCACATCAAACAAATTTTCACTTCGGTTGCTCACCCTCAAGCCAACGGGCAGGTTGAAGTCACTAATCGGACACTGCTCACGGGAATAAAGAAGCGCCTGGATAATGCCAAAGGTCTCTGGGCTGAAAACCTTCCACAAGTCCTATGGGCTTATCGCACAACACCGCATACCTCTACCGGGGAGACTCCTTACAGCCTTACTTATGGTTCCGAAGCCGTTATCCCTGCTGAAATCAGTGTACCAAGCCCCCGCCTCCTCACATTGGTTCCAGAGGATAATGACGAGGCTCTCCGGGCAAATTTGGATGAGCTTGAAAATCGTCGTGACCAATCATTCATTCAACAGGCCAGGTATAAACAACGAGCAGCCCGGTATCATAACCTCTGGGTCCGGGGTACTCAGTTCAATGTCGGGGATCTAGTTCTTCGACTCAACTCAGCCAGCAAAGCTGCCCCCGAAGGGAAATTACACGCTTCTTGGGAGGGTCCCTACCGAGTCGTGGCCGCGCACGATTCCGGATCCTATCAGCTAGAGCATCTCAATGGAACCCCGATTCCCCGAAGCTGGCACGTAATCAACTTGAGGCGCTTCTACCTGTGAAGGCCAAATCACAAGTACCATCTGCTCTTTCTGCTCATTGTATGTTTCTTTTATGATTATCATTTACCTTTGTATTGTTTGGTTTGCTCCGGCACTTATCATCGAATAAAAATTCTTTGTTTATGCATCTTGCTGTGTTTTCCTTTACGTTATGGGGACGCCTAACGCAATCATATTATCGTTATTAGTCTCCGGACAATTAAATCTCTCCCTCGGTCCGTCCGAGGAGATTCGCATTTCGTCCCCGGACTTATATCACTATCTCGCCTGCTTAACCGGGGAAGTGTTTACTCCCGCCTGATCCGTCCGGGGAGACTTACTTTACTCCTGCCTGATCCGTCCGGGGAGATGTACATTAGAGTTATTCGAATTATGTTCCCGGACACCTAACTAAAACAGTTTATAACTTGTTGTTTTCCTTAACACATTTGTGCACATCAAAACGATTCTATTATCTTCTAAACGATATAACACCGAAAAGTTTTTTACATAAACCTTCAAAACAAAAAAAAAAAAAAAATATATGACAAGGCATTATCTACGGCCCCCGAGTCAATATTCAGCGCCCCGGCGTTGAGGCCTACTCCTAGATCTTCGCTGCGTCCTCCGGGACCTTGTCGTTCTTCGGCCTCGGGCTCCGGCTCTTTCTCCACTACGAGCTTCCCGACGCCGAGGACTTGCTCTGGGCGTTTGCCTGGGGACTTCGTCTCGAGTCCGAGCTCGGCTACTTGGTTGTGGAGCGGACCTCGGGGTTTGTGCCCACTGCACAGGGTCCCACTCCTCCGGAGCCATTACTTCAATTTCTCTGGCCAGCTCCTCGACTACTTCTTCGGCAACCACAGCGGGCTCTTCTTCGATCGTGGTCACCGGAGCTGGCTCCCGAATAACAATGCCTTGGCTCTTTCCAGAGGGTTTCTTTTTGTCCTTCCGAGGCGCTTTCGGGGTACCTTGTCTCCGGCCACCTGCCTCGGCCCTTTAGCCCTTCATACATGCTCAGAAGCAACTCTAGAACTTCCCTCTTTCTTACGAGCTCCGAGGCCTCCGCGGGGTTATTTGCCGTAAGCGCTGAGATTTCGCTCTGGATCTCTACGACCCGCTCCTCCACTTCTTCAAAGGTCAGAAGACCGAACTCCGACAGTATCCGATCATACTCCCTCTGATGAACAAGGACACGGCTCATCTCGGCAGCGGTAGACCGGTATTTCATCTCAAAATCTTTGGCTCTCTCTTCGGCTTCAACCACTTTCCTCTCTGCCGAGGCCACCTGCTTTTCTAGCTTCGGCACTACGTGCATCTGCAGGTTGTTCTTTTCCTCGCGGAACCACTCAAGTGATCGCATGAGTTTCTTTATTGTTTCGTGTAGTTCCGCGGTATTCTAAACAGAAAGAAGAGTCAACCAGATCGATTAATCTCAAGTATGTAAAAAGTTGGAGTTCAGTTCGACAACAGACATAAATTGATCATGCAAGCAAAGGAAAGACAGAGAATCTGAGAAACAAAAATTATATTCAACAAGTAGAAGTACAATGTTCCAGACTCAGTACATTGATTCGCATACATTCCTAAAATATACAACTTTAAATTTGTGGGGATCGACTGACCTCCCGCTCAGTTGCCTCAATGTCCCCGGGCAACACCTCTCGCCGGCCCTCTGACACTTCGGCTTCTCCTTCCTCAGTTGCTGCGACAGCTTCGTCCGCAGCTGTGGCTTCGACCTCCATCCGTGGAGGGGGATCTCTGCTTCGGGGTGCGGAGACCAGTTCACCTCGGCGGAACGCCATGAACTCTTGGTCCTGGTCCACCTCACAGTTGGCGACCTCCGCGGCCGTCAGCAGCTGTTTCTTCTCCCCGAGAGCCTTCACCAAGGGCCACTCCGGCAGATTTGCTAGAGCCGCGTAGTAGGCCTTCTCCACTCCGGCCACTGCCTCAAAGTCATACCCGAATTCTGGACGATATACATCCACATTCGGGTAGACCTCCTTCACCTGCTCCAGCAGTGCGGATCGTGTGGCCTGGTCCCCTATTGCCACGAACTCCGTCTGGAAGTCGAGGAACGTGCTGGTTTGGAATAACTTATCAGCGAATGCCTTCAGCATCGCTCCTTGCCCCTCGACCACAGCAGCTTCCCGAGCCTCCATCTCTGCCCGCAGTCGTTGTACCTCACCTTGGAGGACATTACTCTCCGCCTCCACCCCGCGCAGACGCGCCGCTTCATTTTCGACCAGGGCAGCCCTCTTTCGTGCCTCAGTTAGGTCGTGGGTCAACCGGTCATTGCGCGCCCGAAGCTCCCTTGCCACTTCGGCCAGTTCCTCCTTCCCTTCCTTCTCGCTCTTACGGCCGAGGTCCAGGATACCTCGCGCCAAGCGCAGAAGTTCTTCGGCATCGGGCCCCTCCAACCCCAGCAGACTTGAGGGCCCCTGTTCCCTCACCTGCCACCAATAACCACAGACCATTGTCAGCACAGATAACATTCGAAGCATTTGCGGTAACTAACAGTATATCAGAAATGTACCTCCACACTCTCCTCCGGGCGGAGTCTTTTAGCTGCTGATGGAGGAGTCCCGGATGATGGCTCCGGCCTCTTCTTAGATCCGGGAGCAGGCCTCGCCACTCCCACCTGCTCCTCCGACCCAGCGCTGGGCCGCGCACTGGATGGCATCTTCCCCCCGGGAGACACCTCAGCGGCTTTCCCCTTCTTTTTGGCCGCCGCCGACGCTGCGGGGCTCCCAGTCGGTTCTTTCCCGAAGCGTCCCACTGCACACAGAAGGTAAAGTTAGTCATATACACAATCAACAGTTGTAAAACGCAAGATAGAGAGACTCCTACCCTCTTCGGCGCCCGCATTGCCCGAATAATACGGGCTCAGCCCTGCCTCCTCCAATTCTTCCTCGGAACAGAGGGTTTTGAAAGTCCCCACTGACCGGAATGTATGTATCACTTCGGCCTCCGGGCTCTCCACCGGAGCGGTATCAAATACCTCGTCCCTCCTCCACTTCGGGAGGGCTACTTTGTTTCTTATAAATATAAACCTCTCCTTCCACCCCTCTACCTTACTTGGGTTTTGAACCTTGAACCCACCTCGGGCTCGGGGACTGAAGGAGTACCACCCCTTGGACTTCCCGAAGTTTTTTAGTTGGTAAAAAAACCTAAAAAGCTCTACGGTCGGTTCTAATCCGACGTTTTTACACACCACGGTGAATCCCACTACCTGCCTCACCGCGTTCGGCGCTAGTTGGCACAGGGCAATACCGTAGTATCGCAGCAACCGGATCACAATGTCCCACAGGGGCAGTCTCAGGCCTATCCTAAGGGGATCTATGTACACACTAATAAACCCCTGCGGTGGGCAGCAGGCCCTGTCCTCGGGGTTCGGTATTATATACTCTAGGTTGAAGGGAAAGAAAAATAAAGGGATTTCTCTCTCAATTTGCTCTCGCGTCATCTGTAACGCTACGGAGGCCACCTCCAAACCCTCCTCCGCGCATGGATAGAAGGCAACCATCATAACATTGCTTTCCAGCCCATCGGCCCTGTCTACGATCCTAATCTCATTCCTCTCCGGAATGAGGTATCGAAGGGGGGGGATATCTAACGGAGCATCCGTAGTCCCTACTTCTTCAATAGAGGCAGAAGATGAGGCAGAAGGTGAAGAGGAAGACATACTTACTTGGGTTGAATTTGAGTGGGTTGAATTTGAGAAGTTTTGATTTGAGATGAATCACAGGCACCGAATCCCCTTTTTTTCCCGCTTTCTAAACTGGTATATTGCAATGAAGAAGATGAAGAGTTACTGTGCAGTTATTCCAAATATATACGCAAAAAACCAACGGCTCTGATACAGCCTATTCAAATTCAATGAGGGAGATTTAAACGTGCTCTTCACGCGCTTTACAGTTCCCAAGGCGCGTGGGGAACAGGTTTCTTGGAAATCGCAGAGCGTGTCACTTCACATCCCTCTCTCTCATGATGGCGCCGTCAGTCACATCAACCTCACCCTTCGTCAGGAAGATTCAAACTGCACTCCGGTGATTCAATTAAGTCGGTCATACCACCACACTCCGGTGCTTCCTTCATTTTGGCCAGACTACTACACTCCGGTGTACCCTCCACCTCGGCCAGGTTGTTATATACTTCCAACACGTTTCTTGCTTCTGGGAAATTCGGTATTTCGCTATGTGTCTTGGGCACTTCGGCCTAGTTCGACTCCGTGTCCGCAGACTGCTCCGCGGAGTCCCCGGGGACGCGGATAGACTTAGTCATCCATAAACACTTCGGCGCGCCCGCGACCACGGCCCTTCTTGCTTACGGTTCCACCCCGGTGACAACCGAAGCTCCTTCCTCGCTTCGGCTGGGGGGGGGGGGCATCTGTTAGGGATAACCCGATCACTTCGGGTCGGGTTAATATCTAAGCCCACTGACCGGCCCAGCACGCGTTGGCCCAGCAGGCCCAGGAACACACGTCGGCCCAACAGATGGTTAGGCCCAGCACGCGTAGGCCCAGCAGGCCCAGGAACACACGTCGGCCCAACAGATGGTTTGTTCCGCGAATCAAGGCTCAGGATTCTTTCCCAACCGCCATGCAGCGGGAAATAGGCGTGAGAATAGGGAGTTTGTTAGGGTTCAGTTAGGGTTTAGGAAAGCTGAGTATAAATATGAGAAAAGAACTCGAAATTAGGGTTCGCATTCTGAATTCTGGATTATTGCTTGTAAGCTCAAAGTTTTAGTGAAAGAAACACCTCGGCAAGAGTGATTTTCTGCCCGTGGACGTAGATCTCCGGATCGAACCACGTATATCTTGTGTGTTTTTATATTTCTTGCGTTGATCTAGGCTGAATTGATTGGGTACCGGATTGCGCTTTATCACTTCAAAAGTTTATGCTTCCTTTGGTAGTTTTCTCATATTATTGTGTTTGTCTCCTTAAGTTTTGCTATCAACTATATTGCTGGAAAAACAAAACAGAGTTATTTGTATGGTTTCTTTTAGGAGGTTTTTTTTGTCAGATTCATAAATATTAACTTTCTAGTATTTATAATATCTACAATGTACTTTCCTAATGTCAACAAGGATTCTCATAAAATAATCGGCTTTGTATTTCATACTTATGATACAAAATAAAAAATCATAAAATTAATTGGATTATCGTAATATTAGTAAGAGTTACTTTGGAACAGAAATGGAACAAATAGGTAGAAACATTATAACGCTCATATTTGAGAAGATATCATGACTAATTTTCTAATTATTTACTCCATATGAACAAATATTTTCAGCGAGAGCAATTAAAAGTTTGGAGTGGTAGTTTCTACATTCTAGTAACTAGGGTACCTTTTCCTAAATAGACAAACATGTAGCTAGATTATGTATAATCTGAGCACTTGTAATTTGCCTTTTAGCAATTGAAAATGCAATACGACAAATATGATTCATTCATGAAAATAGCATGCAATACACAAGGGCATTTGAGTGTAAATGTCAAAAGGAATTATTAGAATGTGGACCTTTTTTCCTGCCTTTCCATGCAATATTGGTCATTTTGCTTATTTATTGAAGCTTTTGTTGTAAATTTGTGTAGTTTAATTCACTAAATTAATGAAATTGTTTCAATTTATAATATTTTAAGTATGGTATATGTTATTTATTTTCAAAACAGATTTCCTTGATGGTTGGGCCAATTGTTACTTGTGTTAGACTGCTCCGAAGAGCACGACGTCCCTATGATGTTGGTAGACTGCTTGGGCATTGTGGGTCAGGTAATAAATATTCCATGAAAGTATGTGTTCTCTTTAGCTAAAATCACTTGTAGATAAGGATGATGGGCTAGAGTTTGTGTGGTTGTATACATTTGAATATACTCTTATTTCATTAGGGGATGAGAACAGTTTCAGTTGAAGCCATGTTGTTTGTAAATAATATAATCAAAAATAAATAAAGCAGGGTTATAATCTCGTATAATCACGTAACTTGGAATTTTAGCATAGCAATCATGCATAAGATTCACTTTCTTCGTGTTGTTGCATCATTAATGTGTGACTTAAGTTGTTATTTATGTATATTAGGTCTCTTTACTTTGTGCGGTCATAATATTGGAAAAAAAGGATATTTTATTTTTTTTATCGAGCCAAAAAAAGTTGAAAGTCTTAATATGTGCATTCGCTATTCTTTTATTGGTGCGAAATTTACTGGATTTGGAATTAAGAAAGATGTTATACAAGAAAGTTGTGTAATTTAGTTGATTTATACTATTTCATCAAGTAGTAGTAATCTACTTGTATAATGCATAATATGTTGTCGGTTGGGTAACTATTATTTTAGTGATGTGTTAAACTAAGTTCATCTTCTTGTATGAAGTTGCAACATGACCTAATGCACTTGTGACTTAAAGAATTGAAGTAATGCCAGACTGACACTGCTATAATGGAAGTGCAAAAAGTTGGTTGTAAGAAGCTAGAGTTGTGTCTAAGTTTGTTGAGTTGACATACATGCATCATTGGTAAGTCTACGACTTTCTGAGCTAGAGCGAAAAGTTGGATATCTTTGTTTTTTTTCAGGAAAGCTGGAATGACATCTTATTGTTAGTAATTATCGATTCCATCTAATGTACGCAGCGAAATAACTAATCGAGAATATTGATCGTAATTTATAATTGAATTAAACGTTGAGCATGAATAACGCTAAAGTTGAAACAATTTACTTGTTGCGTAATTGATCGGACTGTATTGCGCGAGCGATTCACCACTTCAGGTATCCACGCGTATATATCGTCCGCCGCAGGAACTATCCTCGGTACAATTGTTCAATAATGATCGCTAGGAAATCCCTTATTGAACAATATGGTGTTTTTGTCTGACAAGATTAATTCATTCCTACAATAGGGAATAGACATATATATAGCGCATATACCCTAGGTATATGGGCCTAATATTCCGGCCTGCTTTAATTAATTAATTAGTATAACCTAATAATAATTAAAGCCCATATCCTAATCTAGTCCATAACTTTCAATCTCCCACTTGGACTAGCATTAGATATAATTCTTAACACCAATATTGTACCCTTAAGCAGAACAACAATACACATAAAGTGTGACCCTTCAGGCCCCCATTATCGACGATAATCTAATTAAAGTCTGCACAAAACTCCTAGACTGCGTTGCGCAGCGAACTCGATATATGAAGGACGTTTACGTGAATCTAGTAAACAACCTTTATATGAAGTTTATGTAATATCTCTTCATTCACGACCCACCCGATTGAGCCTAGGATCTGCCATGTGTCTATCCAAATAGCTCAATCATTTTTCTCATCTTTATTATATGACACATTCGATCATATTCAATTACTTTAATTGAATATATCTTTGCATTGGCCAATGACTTTATTGTCAAATAATATAGAGAAATATGAGTGTTCTCTCGAGTTTCAATCGAGGAATGAATCCCATTCTTGGCTCAACTACCATTTCCATTTGCCTCATGATGAACCCAACACAAGACGTGTCTTATCCTCCTTTGGGAGGCAAGCGTTGTACTTGGTCAAAGTTCATCACTTAACAAACAAAATGAGTATTGACCTCAGGTCAAAGGATCATTACATACTCCACACACTAATAAACCGTAGACACTGGAAACAAACGGTTTGATAGTAGGGTATACCAATACTCTCCAAAGTACCCATGTGTCCATCACGGATATCTAATATCTCGTAGTCGTGAGACCTACTACATTCTCTGAGAATGTGATGCAGACCACATGCTAACCTATCGCGTGTCATCAATATCCCATTCTTGATGACCATTGGTTATGGCAATTTTAGAATCATACTATATCATTTATGTCTCACACCATAAATAACAGTCATGATTCAAGGGAACAGTTATAAGAATAACAACAAACCATCAAAATAATTATTCTAACAAATGCATAAACTCAAAAGACAATCAAAATGTCATAGAATGCGATCGAGAATGAATGTCTCAAATGTAAGGTTTCTAAGACATGCAAACTATAAACTCCCACTGAATCAAGACTAACTACCAACGTGTCTAACACCCAAGCTCTCAAAGTGCTTGTTGTGTCTAACTATACACAACTGTTTGGTTGAAGGATTAACCAAGTTATCATCAGTGGATACTCTATCTAACTTCACATCTCCCTATCTATTATTCTCCAATCAGATTATATCTACAGGGAATATGTTTATTTCTGTTCGTGGCTCTCGGTTCCTTTTGCTAGAGCAACCGCACTTACCGTTGTCACAATACAACGGTATTGCACTGCTGGCACTTGGAACGACACCTAGTTCCTTTACGAACTTTAACAAAGCAACAACCCCTTTTTGGCAGCTTTAGATTTAGCAATATACTCGGCTTTAGTGCTGGAATCGACAGTTCTACTCTATTTGGAACTATTCCGATTCACTGCACCACCATTTAGAACGAAAACATATCCAGACAAAGACTTGAAGTCATCATGGTCCGTTGGAAGCCAACATCAGTATACCCAGTAACTGATGACTCTAGCTGCCCACCATAGACTTTAAGAAATATTCTTTAGTCCTTCTAAAGTACTTAAGAATAGCCTTGACAGTTCTCCAGTATTCCTTACCGAGATTTTGCTGAAATCTTCTCTTTCACGGATTGCAACATGGAATGATTGCTCCCCATTATCAGTATATCGTCGACATATATGATAAGGAAGACAGCATTTCATTCTTACGTTTACTATAAACACATGGATCCTCTTTGCTTCTGACGAAATCAAACAATTTGATAGCTTTGTCAAAACAAATATTCCAACTCCTAGATGCTTGCTTGAGTCCATAAATGGACTTCTTTAACTTGCATACTCCATTCGGCTTTTCTTTGGATATAAAACCTTCAGGTTGTGACATATACACAGTGCCTTCGAGTTCTCCATTGAGAAACGCGGTTTTAACATCCATTTGCCAAATGTCAAAGTCATAGTATGCAGTTATTGCAAGTAATATCCTAATGGACTTGATCTTAGCGACTGGCGAAAAGGTTTCATCATAATCAATGCCCTCGCGTTGACTATAATCCTTTGCCACCAACCTAGCCTTGTAGGTTTGTACCTTGCCAGTTGCATCTCTCTTCTTCTTGAAGATCCATTTGCAGCTTATGGGGCGAGCCCCATCTGGCAAATCAACTAGTTCCCAGACTAGATTGAGGTACATCGAGTCCATTTCAGATGTTAAGGCAGCTAGCCACATCTTCGAATCGGTGTCTGACACCGCTTCGATATAGGTCTTAGGTTCATCGTCTTCTGAATCAACCTCATCATCTTGGTTCTCAAACAATAGATTTAGTCTTTCAGGTGCACGATGATTCCTTTGAGACCTATTGAGTTGGTTTTGCGTTGGTTCATTCGGTTTATTCTGATCGTGAGTTGGTTTTCAACATTTTAGAATATTCTCAAGAATTTCACTATGATTCTCTTGAGGTGGGACTGATACAATATCTTGTCTCTGATGCATCTTATTGTCTTGAAGTGACCCTCTAAGAGTTGTTTCCCCTCCCAATAGATCATCAAAACTCCCACTGAGTTCTTGTCCAGTCCATTGGACAAGACCTCATCCTCTATGTTATCTTTCGGATTTGATACAATATCTTGTTTTGATGCATCTCATTGTCTTGAGGTGACCCTCTAAGAGTCATTTCCCCTCCCAATAGATCATCAAAAACTCCCACTGAGTTCTTGTCCACTCCATTGGACAAGATCTCATCCGCTATGTTATTTTTATGGTTCTTGAATCTTTTCAAGATCTACCTTGTTGTGACCTTGTTCCTCGGAGATATAAATATCTTCAAGAAACGCCACATTCTTGGAACTATCACCTAGTGATCTCCAGGGCAGTAGAATTCATATCCTTAGTTTCCTGAGGATATCCACAAATAACATTTCTCACTTTTAGCCTCCAATTTTTCAGTCGTCATCTTCTAAACAAAACAGGACAACCCCAGGTCCACATATGGTTGAGACTCGACTTCTTGCCACACCATAACTTATATGGTGTTTGCGTGACCGATTTAAGAGGAACTCTATTCAGAACATAACCACCGGTTAGTAAGACATAACCCCAAAGGAATAAGGAAAGATTGGTGAAACTCATCATGGATCGAACCATATCTAATGAAGTTCGATTTCTCCTTTCGGGTACTCCATTCATCTGTGGTGTACTCGGAGGTGTCCAGTCTGACCGGATTCCATGTGATTTCAAGTAATCAAGAAAATCTCGACTTAAGTATTCCCCTCCTCGATCTAATCGGAGAGTCTTAATACTTTTCCAAGTTGTTTCTCAACTTCTAACTTAAACTCCTTAAATTTCTCGAAGGCCTCAGATTTGTGTTTCATGAGATACACATATCTATACCTTGAAAAATCATCAGTGAAAGTTATGAAGTATGAATATTCGCCTATTGCTTAAGTTGGAACGGTCCGCACACCGCTGTGCGAACCAACTCGAGCACAACCTTGGCACGTAACCCTTTTCCCAGAAAGTGGTTAACTTGTCATCTTTCTTTTGAGACAAGATTCGCAAGCATCATATGATTCGAAATCAAATAATGTGAGATAGTCTAACTTTCTCAATCTTGCTATTCTTTTCTCATTGATATGACCAAGTCTACAGTGCCACATGTAAGTTTTATTATCCGTATTACTTAGCTTAGGTCGTTTGTTCTTGTACATTGAGAATATTTTGTTCATATTCAAGCATATAGAATCCATTCGAACGAAAGACATTTCCTTAAAACAATCCATTAAGCAAAACAAGCATCTACTGTTTGCAAAATAGAAAGAAAAAGTCATAAATGTCTAATATTAGAATGGAGATAATATTCTTTGAAATCTCTAGAACAAAATATCAATTATATAAATCTAATTTATATCCCGAAGAAAGATCTAATCTAGTCTAATTTCAATGTACAAAATAAACTACTTAAGCTCTCATCCAATGCACCATGTGCTTTGAACTTCGGGCAGTCTCTCTTCCAGTGCCCCTTCTCATTGCAGAACAGGCACTCATCCTTTGGTATTCTCGGTTTCTTTTGAACCCCTCCACTCTTAGGCATCAAGGCCGCATCCTTAGATGCTTTCTTCCTCTTCTTCTGCTTATTCTTCTGTTTGGAAGATCTCGCAGAAGAGCTCACCATGAGCACAGAGTTGCCTTTAGAAGTAGATGATTCGTAGGTCTTGAGCATGTCGTGAAGCTCTGGCAGTGTTGCCTTCGTGTTGCTCACGTTGAAATTCACTATGAAGTTTTCAAATGAACTTGGAAGAGACTGCAAAATCAGATTTATTGAGACACGTAAGGGTAACTTCGATCCAATCGATTCCAACCTTTCAATTAATCCGATCATCTTCAATATATGTTCAAAAACCTGGCCCTCATCATGAATCTTACACTTGGAGAGATCTCTGAGTATCTCATACTCCATGGTCTGAGCTTCTAAAGCGTACAAAACTCTCCAAGTATTTCAGCATCTCATAAGGGAACATGCTCCAATGTTGCCTATGCAGTTCAATACTCATAGAGGACAACATTAAGCATTGAGCCGATGTGGCATCCTCAACACGTTTCTTATGAGCTTCTTCGTCTAACGTAGCGTACTCAGGAGAATTCTTGTCAGGGATGACACTGATTGGTTTGTCCAAGACATACTCAATCTCGTCTTGCCTTAGCACCAATCGCAAACAACGGAGCCAATCCGTAAAGTTTGACCCAGTCAACTTGTTTGTTTCCATGAAACATTTATAAGCCAAAACGACATTTTTCTGACGAGAAAATAATAAATGGGAAAATAAATTAGAATAAAGTAAACAAAGATCACATTCGTATCACTAATCAAAACAAGAGTTTATTGTAATGATTAGCTCCCACTAATTTTAACATATTTTGTGCCCCCAAACACAAAATACGGATTTATAACAATTATAAATCTTAGTGGTCCAAGATCCAAGTCTATATTACTGCAGCCTCTGCTTTGGCTGATGGCTACAATAATATTACTAGGTAGGCCTCTAAGCCAATTGCAACAACAATTTGCAATTCTTGGTTTATTAATCCAATTAATATTGCGTCCTCAAACTATTTTGGTCGCTTTGGCGTCTCAAAATAATTTAAGTAAGTCAATTCCATCACACGATGTCAACCATACATCTATGAATGAGCCCGAGTCTTGTCGATTTAGAGTAAACACTTTGGTGTAAAACTCGTGGTCGAAAAGATTAGGAATTTCAAACAATTATGATGGACGACGCATTTTGTTTCTAAACAAGACTTGGTTTTTAGTGGGGATTTTATATGTGATACTAATTGTTAAATTTAATATCTAATATTAAATTAAACGCAATTACTGGGTGCCGCCTACCCAGGCATAAGAAATGCGGACCACACATATTGGGCGCCGCCTACCCATACATACTGTCGCGGACTACATGTATTGGGCGCCGCCTACCCAAACATAAAAGCGGTCTTAAATTACTATAATTTAAATTGAATAAGCATAAAATCAAATAATAGCTTATCACATAATATCAAATAAATGCTCAACGAATAAAATTATTAATCCAATTAAAATTTTATTCTTTAATTAAATGTGGATTAAAATTAAATATTAATCCTAAATTAATACGTATATACATTTAATATTAATTCTAAATTAACATAAATATATAAAGTCTAGTATTATTCTTTCAAAATAATAATACTATTCAAAATTTATTAATCTAATTAATATTAGTCAACTAGATAAATATATTAATTCCAAATAATTATAAATATACTTTAATGTTAATTCCAAATTAACATAAAATATAAGTCTATTCTTATTATTTTGATAATAATAAGATTTATTAATCTAATTGACAAATTAATATAATTAATCAATTTAATTAATTGATTAAATTTTAAAAACAGTTTTTTTTTTTTTTTTTAATATTCTGCTGGGCCCAAAATAAATCAGGCCCAGTTTAAAATTACTCAATCCCAGATTTATTATGGTCCAACAGGATTAAAACAGGCCCAGTCCATCTGCAGCCCAGCAACCAACAATCCGGCCCAGACTTAGTCCAGCCCAATAGTTAGTCCAGCCCAGGTCCAATACCCTTTAGGGTTTGGCCGCCGCCACTGCCTCGCCGCCCACGCCGCCGCCGTCCCGCCTCCGCGACCAGCAACTGCAGGCGCAAGACCCCGTCGTGCAGTCGCAGCCAGTAGCGGCAGACGCCGTCACGAGCGCCGCCACATCAGTAGCAGTGCGATCCTCGTCATAGCAGCAATGGTTGTCGCTGCCGCCAACGAACGTTGCCACAGACGCAGCAACGGTACTAGATGGAACAACAGCAGATCCACTCCGCCGCCGTCGTGTCCACCACCGTCGTTGAAGGACAGGAGGCATGCAGCAACAGCGTTTGCCGCCATCGTCTCCGTCAACGCAACAGTAGCAGGGGCCCTATCGATGGACTCCGCCGCCGCCGCCTTGCGTAGCAGCGACGGACACCGCCGTCACCGCGACTGACGACGTGGCCAATGACGATGAAGATGATTTTGGAAACCCAGTTGTTCAAAATTTTCGTTCCCGTTCAACCAATAATTAGATTAATTTAAGCAAACAATCAAACAAGATATCCAATATCTAGGTTCCAAAACATAATTTTGATTGATTGTTTCAGGTAATTATTTTTTAAAACAATAAACTGCAAATTGTTTCAAAAGCAGAATGCATAATTTTAATCCACATTAATTAGAACGCAAATTAATTATAAATTGAGCCCCGAGCTCTGATACCACTGTTAGTAATTCTCGATTCCATCTAATGTACGCAGCGGAATAACTAATCGAGAATATTGATCGTAATTTATAATTGAATTAAACGTTGAGCATGAATAACGCTAAAGTTGAAACAATTTACTTGTTGCGTAATTGATCGGACTGTATTGCGCGAGCGATTCACCACTTCAGGTATCCACGCGTATATATTGTCCGCCGCAGGAACTATCCTCGGTACAATTGTTCAATAATGATCGCTAGGAAATCCCTTATTGAACAATATGGTGTTTTTGTCTGACAAGATTAATTCATTCCTACAATAGGGAATAGACATATATATAGCGCATATACCCTAGGTATATGGGCCTAATATTCCGGCCTGCTTTAATTAATTAATTAGTATAACCTAATAATAATTAAAGCCCATATCCTAATCTAGTCCATAACTTTCACTTATGACATATGGTTAAAATAACGTGCTTCGAAAGTTGAATATTAAACATTGACAAAAGATACTTTTAAGGCATTTTGCTATTACATGGTTGCTACATGGGAAGGCTTGGAGGGGGTTGGCCAACTTAAATAGTTTCCATTAGATGTGTAATATAATGATACAAGAGTTTTATTTGAGATTTAGATTTTAAATTTAGAACTGAGATTAGGATTGATTTTTTGCATCTGTTACTTTTTTGTGGTCAATGATGATGTAAACCTGGAATTCTAATATAATTATTATATTTGTAGTCTCAATTTCATTTTTTAAAATCAGTTCCTATTTTATTTTTTTTTCTCATTCAAATGTAAGAATCAGTATTTTAGATTTTCAATGCGTAAAGATTGTAATTGTTAAGACGTTTCTTCATTTCATAAGAGATGGGAATTTTGTGCACAAGTGTGGTATAAAGGGGATGGGGAAGTAACAACTAGAAAAGCTTAAGTCACAACAGTTAATGTTGGCAAAGATAAAGGCATTGCTAAACTAGAATACACCACACTTTCAGAATGTGTCACAATAGGCAAAGTGTCTTAATAAGTTACATGTTATGACATTTTTACGTGTCTTGACATACTTTTTTTTCTTGTAGTGATTAGGGACACTTATTTGTGTTTGTTAATCTACTTAAATGACAAGTGTCACAAAATGTGTCCTATTGTGTTATTTTTTGTGTCTTAACTAGCAATAGACATATATAATTGTCTCGAAATAATAATAATAATAGTAGTAGTAGTAATAATAATAATAATAATAATAATAATAATAATAATAATAATAATAATAATAATAATAATAATAATAATAATAATAATAATAATAATAATAAGAGACACTTTAAAGTGGTCAGGAGAAGCTTCCCTAGAAGTCAATATATGATATTTGTTGTAGTGTCCGCATTGAAATTTCTTTTATTTTATTTAGAAAACCTCTATATATTTTAAATACTTTAGTAAATTTAGTTTCCTTTTTTAAGGTAAATTTCAAAATATATATTATTAGAATAAAGCTTTAGTGTGAAATAATATGATGCAATGATTATTAAGTAATATGAATAGCAACATCATGTTTATGTTATTGGGATTTTCTCTACTCAACAGTGCAACATACTCTATAACATTTGAATTGATGTATGATACATGTATAATATGATATCATTAATATATTAGTAATGATTGTGTGTCATATGATAATGCAATCGTTGTAGGAGATGTTGCACCAATAGTTGTGGAAGATTCATATTGATATTTATGATATAATTTACTTGTTAGCAATTGATGATGTACTTCTATCATGATAGTAGGAGTATTTCGTATCGATAATTTAATATTCCCTTCGTCCCGGCTTAATTTGCACACCTGCTCCGGCGCGTATATTAAGAAAAAAATATTTTTTGCTTTTTAGACTTTTTCAAATGTGGAGATTGAGGGTGGAGATTTTAAGAGTGGAGATTGTAAGATTACTTTCCATTTTGGGGGTGTGCAAAATAGGACGGGACGACCGGAAAAGGAAAGTGTGCAAATTCAGGCGGGACGGAGGGAGTATTAGTTATGGGTAATTCTATAGTACCAATGTGGTATCAATACAAATGGGGATAATTTTGGTATTTTACAATATTTGTTGTTTGGTTAGTAATTAATACGTGCAAGATTTGAATGTTTTTAACAACAAACATTTAATGTTTCAATAACGGCATCTCTGTCTTTTTTGCCATCACATTTGACTGAAATAAATGTGTCCATCTTCTCCATCTCCTTTCATTTGTTTGTTCTTATAAGTCTGTCAAACACAAAACGTTAAATCTAAAAATCACCCATAAACAAGAAACTCCTGCATCCTTCTTCTTACAACTCCAATTTTCTGTTCTTTCATCTCGGACAAAAGACCCTCAATGTCAACCTTTTGTTGTTCCTCCCATATTTTCCAGATCTAGATATCCTTTACCTATTTTTCCAAATTGAATGTACCCAAAATAAATCCACCACTTACACTACAAGAAAAAATGGTATTTGCCGCTAGTCTTTTGTAACTACAAGAGTGGTTACTAAAAATAACATCTTTTCTAACTATTAGTAGTTACATAAAATATTTCATACAATTTTAACCAAATTTGCTGCAATATGACAAGCTCTTTTGCAACTACTTGTAGTTACAAATACATTAGTAACTACAAAGTAGTTGCAAAAAATAGTTACAAATACATTAGTAACTAACTACGAAGTAGTTGCAATTTTTTTTTTTTTTTTTTTTTTTTTTTTTTTTTTTGCATCTTATTATAAGTGGCTGCCCTATAGTAACTACTTTTAGATATGTAGTTACTAAAAATATTTTTGTAACTACTCTTCCTCTGTAACTACATTTTATAGTGGCAATAACCCTTGTTTCTAGTAGTGTTATTATTGCAGATTTATTCTTAAGCACATTTCAATTTTATCAAATTATGCAAGAGGAGCTCACCCATCCGATCTTAGGGCTGGCTGAAAAGGGTTTGTTGGTGGAAGATGTTGGTTCCTCCGATCCGACATCGACGGTTTCTGGATCAGAAGTTATGTTTTTTTTACTTATGCATGTCATTCGTTTGAAGTAATCTGATAATATTTACGAATATTGCTATTATTTTATAGTCCTCTAATATTGTCTTTTTAATTCTTTCCAACCCAATTGTTTGAAGTATGATTGCGTAAATCTTGTTGGTAGTGTTAGAGTTTTTGGATTGATGATATTTTGGTTTTTATATTCATGTTTGATTTACTTATTTTCAAGCCCTATTTCTCACCTAAACGATTTTCCAAAGTCTTGCGAACTCATCTCTTATTATTACTGTGTCAAGTTTTGGTGGAATCATGTTCATCGTGGTATTATATGTTTTGATGTCTATGAGCTGCCTTGGTTTTTCTAGAAGTTTGCCTATTCTGTCAAGATTGGGTTTCTAATATCCGTATAGTTTATGTTGTTATGATTATCTCCGTATAGTCTTCTCGATTATTGATTTCCGTTAACCTTAATTAGTTTTTGTGGCTTATTAATGATTCAGTCATTTCTTACTTAGGAAAACTGGTGATACTTAAGCTGTTGGTAGACAATAGTTCCCATTGTACCACCTTAAGATCCTAAGCAACACAGGTGTGTTGATGATAATTTTTTTATATCATATTTTTTATATTACTGTAGGCTTGACCTTGGATTATTGATGTGTCTTTTTTTATTGTATCAGAATGTGGTGTATGTGGTTACATTTTCCTTCTCCATTTATATTTTATGTTGATTGGTTACCTATTAGTTTAATTAGTCGAAGATTTAGTGGAACTAGCAGAGTTGTTAAGTGAGCCTTTTCTTTGTAATTGAGGTAGTGTTTGAAAACTTATCCTTTATAATGTTTTGCTGGTGATCTAATATATAAAATGCTATCAACGAGCTGATAAATGAAGTACAAAGTTAATAGTCATCAATAGAAATGCTTGATACAAAAAACAATAGTATTTGAATTAGTACTATGGGGGCGGAGCCCCGACTATTGTACCTATGTAAGGACCACAAACTCATAGGAAAGTGGACGAGATTGAAACCCAAAAGATTAAGTTCTATTAATAGCAACAAATAATTAGACGTTCATCCTCCTTACATAGCACTTGCCAGAATTAAAAAAATAATAATAAAGCATGAATTACAAGCACTATTCCTAGCAATCGGCACAAAATTCCCCTAAGGATAACTTATCCAGTAAAGTAGAAAATATTTTCTGACATAACATAATCATGAATTGACAAATTAACAATCCGTACTTCCTTATCTTGTGCTCATCTTGTTGTTCCTAAAAAACGGGAGGCAAAATAGACCCTTTCCCTAGCTTGCTCTAATTTTGTCTGCACTAGAAACATTTCCACCATGTTTTGTAGCATCGAACCATAGAATTGCATCATCCATCATCCTTTTAGCTAGTAGGTTACTTTCGTGCATTACCATCTGCATCAGGACCTTGACCCTCACGTTCTCACTATCAATCTACATAGGAAGCTTGTTAGTCTTAAAAGGAAAATAAATCAGCTTCACATGATTACATGAGGGTTAAATAGACTTAATTTGTGTACAACAAATCAACAGCCCTGCAATAGGATTTTTACCTCTTTAATTTTTCAAGCTCATCCGCAGATTTTCCTTCCGCTAATTTCTGGCGTTTTTCATGTTGTTTATAACAAAAATCCCACAGTCATATCTATATCACATGATTAGCAATTAGTGGGATGGACTCAATGACTAATTTACTATTTTACTGTGGCATTATATGTGACTTACGAATTAAGTTGTTTATGTCCAACAATGCATTCTTCGATTGAGAAACTGTTTAAATTGTCTAGTTTGAATTCTCGAAGTTCCATTTCATATACACCTTGCAGTACCCCCAACTAGCCACGCAACATTGGTACAATATTTCAGTTTATGTAAACCTTAATATATTCAGTTCAGCCTAAAAAGAAATATACACCACATTTAATCATTCAATATAATAGACTTACAATTCTTTGGATACTCTGTTTTGTTGAAGTATCCATCACCGGTTCAGTCGGTTTGGAGTCTAGTAGTTGTACTATGTTCTATAATAGGCCAATCACTACCAAATTGAAGTGTCCCGAATTACCGAAGTGCAGGGTATGAAAATCTGTAGGATAATGTGGTCGAAAAAAATACCAATTAGTGGGGGATGGAAGTATATCTTACTCATATTTTTAAAAAACTATATTGCTTACCAGTTTAACAGACTGAATGTCACCACTGACAAAACCTCACTTTAACTTAACCTGATTAAATTGCGTTGGGAAGCTTTTAGCACTCACCAATGGCCCTATCTGCAACAAACAACTTTCAGTGACATTTGTGTTACATAAGACCTGAATCTGGCAACATTTTGATGTTCTCCTTTCCCTTTTAAGTAATTCTAATTAGGGTTAATTTCAAAATGCAACCTGAACTATGTGGATTTTTTCACTTTACAACCTAAACATTTTATTTTTTCCAATTGCAACCTGCATAATGCATTTTGTGACATTTTGCAACTCCAACCATATTTTCCAGCTATATAGGCGATGTGTCACTCGCATGACCCATTTTTTTCTGATTTTTTTTATTTTTGTTTATTCACTTAATGTAAAATAGTAGATGTCAGACTTATTTTTATCTTCATTTATTTAAAAAATTTAAAAATATTTATTAAAAATATAAAATTATACAAAACTCTAAATAACTCTACACAATAAAATCAAAATATAAAAAAAAACTATAAATAATTTTAAATTAAGAATATAAAAAAAAAAAAAACTGAAATAACACATGGGTTTGAAATTCTCACACTGAAATCAATCTAATCAATAATTCATAGAAAAGTTTTATGTTGATGTAAAGAAATCAGATCTACCATTAAAACTCCTGGGTGGTCTCAAGGATGTACTCACAACTCTAAAAACGAAAAATCTTGAATGTGAATCTTGAATATCTTGAATGTAGATCTTGAAAAATGAGGAACTTCAATTTCCAGAATTCAATTTCTGAAATTTATGGAAATTAATGATGTAAGTGATGAGAGAATGAGGGATATGTACCATGTAGAAATAAAAGCAGGATTCTATGAAATTTCAAAATATTCATTTTTTTTCTTCTTAATTTTGTAAGAAGACAAAAAAAAAAAAAAAAAAAAAAAGAGGTTCTGAGAATGAGGCGTCACTGAAGCTCCGCCATTGAATGTCAGAAGCAATTAGTCGGAAATAATGGTTCATTTAGTCGACAGATCGAAGTTCTTCACAGATAACCATTGAAGCTCCTCAAAGAAGATCCGCCATTGAAGCACTTCGAAAAATCAAAATTCAGGAAATCAAAGAATACTGGGAGAATTCTAGGCATTCTAGAAATTGAAGAATTCTGGAATCCGGCTTCAAATCCTCCTTTCGTTTTTCTCTTTCATACATCAATTCTAGAAATTGAAGTAATTCTTCTGGTAATTGAAGAACTGAAATTTTTTTGTTTCTTTTTTATTTTCTGATTTTTCTTATATTTTTTAAATTTCTATATGAAATTATTTATAGTTTTAAATAATTTTATATTTTTAATAAGTTATTTTAAACTACCAAATAAATTGAAATTTCCTTTTTTTTTTTTAATTTTCTGGTTTTCTTAATTTAATTTTTTATTTTCATTTTCAGCAATTTTATATTTTTTATATGTTATTTTTTACTCCCTCCGTCCCGAATGAGCTTGCACTGGCCCCCCGGCACACATATTAAGAAAAATTTCTTTTTGATAAATGTTGACTTAGTCAAATCTGTTTTTACCTTTATGTGATGACAAATTTGTAATTATGTGATTAATGTGGGGTAGAGATGTAAAGTTTTATTTCCTGAAATGAAAAGTGTGCAAAAGGGATGGGACACCCCGATTGGAGAAGTATGCAAGTTCATTCGGGACGGAGGGAGTATTTTTTATTTTTGGTGCCACGTGTCGACATCTTTTTTGGGTCTTTTGGCTTGGGTTGAGCACATGGCCTATGTATACCGGAATATATGGCTGAAGGTTGCAAAGTGCTAAAAATCGTGTTATACAGGGTGTGATCGGAAATAATAATTAGTTTAGGTTGCAAAGTGAAAAAAACGCGTATAGTATAGGTTGTATTATGAAATTAATCCTTCTAATTATTATCTTTGAATTTTGCATTACCACTAAAAAGACTAGGAAGAACCAAACAAGCATCCTACATTTTCTTTCTTCCTAGAAGTTCAGAAGGTCCGCAGTTGTGTTCAAAATCTGAATCAACGGCAATTACAAGTTATTAAACATAAAATTTATACAAATTATTGTACTTAGCGTACAACAATTTTGCATTTTAATTGCAGTAATACAAATGACTTAAGTCTTTCTGCTAATGTGAGCCACGTCTAAACGCAGCAACGCCATTAATTCCTGTGTTTCTGTTATTATAGCCATGCATAGATGTCATTTAGCTCAAACAATCAGATTATTTACTTTCAATGGTAGGTTATTAATAGCCTCAATCAATGGCCAAATGAATAATATACGTCTTAAAGCATTTACCTCGCCTTTAGATTCCCATCTTTGAGGAACATGACCAGTTTTATTAGGCTTTCGTCCTTCAGCATCCTAGAATCCGTGTACGTTACCCAAGAAAAATGTATTGCCTCCTTGTCCTGGAGCTACTCTTATATCTTAAGGTTATATCCTTATGTGAAAACATCACTACTTTTAGAGGGCTTCAATTTCTTCAAGATCGACTTGATTTTTTTTTCTTTTTTCTGGACTTGCAATTTGTGATCCCTGAAACATCCATGAAATCGCATTAGTGTTGCATATAACATATAAAATGCATGACTAAACTATGTGGTATGAATATGTAGGAAAGCGAACCTTAGCAACATCTTCTACATCCAATTTATGTCCTTTCTCTAAATTGACTTGATTGTTTTCTTCATCGATCATTTAATAATATTTTTAAATAATTTAAAACAAGTAATCATAAATTAAGTTCATTTTCTAACTATGCACCTAGCATGTAAAATTTTAATAAAATCCTACTACGTAATCAGATCAACTAGACGTCATAATTATCAAACTTGCTAATAGTACATGAAATGTCTCAAACAAACACCTATTTTAAGTCTAAATATACCAAAACAAAATAAGCATGCATCAAAAGAACATTGTCCAAAAATCTCAAGTATCAACCCAAATAATGATTAATTGCAAATTTATATCACCATATGCCTTTCGGCTCCGTCTCCATGTCAATCACTCTCTCCATTTCTACATGAAGATCAATAATTGATTGGGGTGAGCTTCCTTTAGCTCGTGGAGGCACAGTTTATAATAATTAAAAAATATATAAAGAGACATAGAATGTAGAACAATTTATAATGAATAAGGCATGTAGCCTAGTAGCATGTCAATTGTATTGTAATGGGACATGTAGCCAAGTAACATTGTCAATTATATTGTAATGAGATATGTAGTAAAGTAACATATCAATTGTAGTGTATTGCCACATGTAGCCAAGTATCGTGTTGATAATATATCACATCTATACAGTCCTAAATAATATAATTAGTTAAAATAAATTGTAACTAACCCCCACCTGAAAATGAGATGATTGAGTGAAATGCAAATGCTCGAATTAGTCCAAAGTCCTAGGCCCTTACTCACACTCCTTGATTCTTACATTTAATAGAGGATAAATGTTTTAATATAAGTGATATTAATTAACTAAAACAGAAATAAATTAAATGATGGAAGAAATTTGAAAGGTAAAGAAAGTTAAAAAAATATGAATGAAAGCAACAAGTTGGCATTTAGGATTAATAAATAGACTTGTGGATTATTTGAAAACAAAGTGGTTGATTTGGACAAGTAAATGGATTCCCAAAGTAATGGGTTACGGGTATTTGGTTTTAGAAAAACAAGGTATTAGAAAAGAAAAAAGGAATGAGATGGAATTTTCTTCTTAATATCTTTTCTGTCTCGGTTCACAAAAATGTGACGGTCACAAGTCAATTTCCGATCCCTCTTTCTCTCTCTCCAAACTTCAATCATGTTCGTCTCCTCCCCCACGGCCTCTCCATTCTTCACTGGCACGCACTCAGCCTGGAAATAAATTATCTCTAGTTTATGGCGAATCGGGACTAGATTGACGGAGGTCTCGTGCCTATCCTGAAAAAATGGTGAACTTCCACAGTTTTGTTGCAGCGGCGCGAGTAGCTTTCGTGCGAGCCGGGGTGGTGAAATTTAAAAAAAAAAATTAGTTGCCTCATATACTGCTTCTTCTTCGTTTCCTTTCCTTTTATTTTTTTTATTTTCTCAATCTGCAAATGTTGTTGCTTCATAGGGCCAGACTGATTGCCGGAGAGGGAAACGTCGCAGTGTCGTTTATTTCCGGCGGCGGAGATTAGTGAATGAAATTGGAATTTTGCTAACTAGGTAGGCCGTTTACAATAGGAATTGGAAATTTATCATCTGACTGTGGATTGTATTTGGCCAGAACAGTAGAAGAAGTGTAGAAATTGGAACAGTTGAAGAAAAGTAGAAGTAAAATTATTTTACCTTCTGTTTTCTGTAGAAAATTATGCGTGTAAAAAAAAAAAAAAAAAAAACTATTTCTTAGTTAAGGATAACGTATTTATAAGAAAATATTACTAGCGGTTTTTAATCCATCTCCACCACTCCATGATCTCCCACTCCCTCACTTATGTACTCACGCACAGAGGTAGGAAAAACTTCCGGACTCTAAAAAAATTCTATCTGTTATGTGTGGGTTCTATATATTTTGGGCTCAAAGCTTGAGCCCGTAATTTCTAAATGGGTATAAGTTATTGGACCCAATATGAATGTAGATGTAATGAATGTATGAAAATATGCCTATAATAATAAAATGAATGGGCCTTAATCACATGAAATGGGTCTGCCCAAATTAAATAAAATAAATGATGATTAAGAAAATAAAACCACACAAAATATTTATATAAATAGACAGATAAATTTCCCTGATGTTACAAATGAGGGCCTACAGCTATTTTCCTTCTAAATAATTACTTCAAACGGGTCAATTAGGCCCGACTAGTTCTAACAATTACAGTTTTTGGCCCATATCGCCCGAAATTTATACTTTACTGGCCGGTACTTGTCCGTCCTAGTATTCAACTTCTAACGGATCAATAGGCCGACTACTTCAAACGAGCCCGTTAGTTGGCCCGTATTCCCCGAAAGCAATATTTTACTAGTCAATACTTGTCCGTGCTAGTATTTAACTTCTAACAGGTCAAGTAGGCCCGACTACTTCAAACAAGACCATTAGTTGGCCCATATTGCCCGAAAGTTTTACTTTACTAGTCAATACTTATCCGTCCTAGTATTTAACTTCTAACGGGTCAAGTAGGCCCGACTAGTTCAAGCGAGCTTGGAAGTTGGCCCGTATTGCTCGAAAGTTATACTTTACTAGTCAATACTTGTCCGTCCTACTATTTAACTTCTAACGTGTCAAGTAGGCCCGACTACTTCAAACGAGTCCATTAGTTGGCCCGTATTACCCGAAAGTTATGCTTTACTAGTCAATACTTGTCCATGCCAATATTTAACTTCTAACGGGTCAAGTAGGCGTGACTTCTTAAACGAGCCCGTTAGTTCGCCTGTATTTTTCGAAAGTTATACTTTACTAGTCAATACTTGTCAGCACTAGTGTTCAACTTCTAACGAGCCAAGTAAGCCCGACTACTTCAAACGAGCCCGTTAGATGGCTTGTATTGCCCGAAAGTTATACTTTACTAGGCAATACTTGTCTGTCCTAGTATTTAACTTCTAACTGGTCAAGTAGGCCCGACTACTTCAAACGAGCCCGTTAGTTAGCCCGTATTACCCGAAAGTTATACTTTACTAGTTAATACTTGTCTGTCCTAGTATTTAACATGATAGTCGAAGATGGATATATGATCGGTGTGTTAAAAAAATTGGTGACAAAATGGAAAGGGAGATTATTGTGTTAGTTTCTGCAATAGATAACGCTCTTTCATGCATTTGTGGAAGGTTCGAGTCGGTATGGTGGCCATGTAGACATATGTTCTGTGTCATGAAGGCCGTGAGCATTGGAGAAATACCTGCGGTGATGTTAAAGAATCGCTGGGCAAAATCACCAAAAATTGAGGGATCGGAAACAAATGCAAATAGTTTGGCAAGTCCGAACGAGTTTCGATATGTCTCTTTAGTGTCTAAAGTACATCAATTATTCCACGTTGCATCGACAAGTCAGGAAGCCTATGACTGTGCCGTAGCACTCTTCGATTCTACAATCCCGACCCTAGCAGATATTAGAAATACAGTAACAAAGACGGGTAAAAATGAACGAAAGCGTGCTCAGGTGGAAGGTAAATCTAACAATGTATAAAGGTCCTAAAAATTGTAAAGAAAAAAGGATATCAATCAGAGGAAAGAAAAGGGAAAGACAAGAAAAAAAGATGTGGGAGGTGTAAGGAAACCGGGCACTACAAATTGAATTGTCCCACGATAAATAAACACCCAAAAAAAATAGCCAGTTCAAAGGTTAATAGAGAGGATGACTGCAGCAATGATGCAAGTGATGACGAGGACATATTCATGTAAGAATTAAGTCGAATTGATTGTGTATTTAATTTTTTTTTCATGATTTTCAGCGATTATGTATTGTACTACACATTTTATGCTCACCATTTCAACTTTTTAATTGCACAATGAAAGCATCTGAGGTTTTCCGCAGCAAAGCATGAATGGAGCAAAAAATGAATATTCTATTATATGAAGACAGATGGAAGAGGATACTGCAAAATTTGGATGTATTGTGTACTTTGACATTTGAACAATATAATGAAATCAGTGTGACCTAAATGAGTCTATTCCTAACCTTGTTAGCATTATTGATTTTCAGTTTTGTTTTTTGAACGCAATTTTAATTTGTAAGTATTAGAGTTGAAAATTACATTATGTAATTACTAATTTCTAGTAATCGGTTAGTAAAATAAAATGGGAAAGTAGCAAGTGTCTCATTGTTACAAAGTCTATACTCAAATACTTACATGTTTGCTATTACAGTGTGAAGTAAAACAAAATGAATCTTAAGTGCATATATATGGACTTACCTACTGGCATGAGATGCTTTCACCCAATTGTTTCTTTTACAAAGGTAATAACAAGAAAATTAACAAATGGAGTATGATGCAGATGCTAAACGTGCCGTTTAAAACCAACATCATAAACAAATGGAGATAAATCTAGAAAAAAAATCATATGCAAATGCTTAATCTATTTTTTCATTAAATTAGTAGAAGTAACAAAAAGATAGAAAAAATACAGTAGTAGCTGGAGTGGCTTCAATTCAAAATAGAAATGACAAGGGGAATGCCCAAAACTAATAATTGTGCATCATCAATATTACCTGACCAAAGAAAACCCAAGACATAATCAAAGTTATCTTAAACATAACACACTTCTTTTTAAGCTGTGAGATGAGAAGGGTTTTTCTATCCACCTTATCGTTTCTTGCTGCATCAATGTTCGTGTTCTGCAATAATCGCATTTGTAAGCAATGTAGTGACGTAGTTCATTTCTAAAGAAATTTCTTTCATTCTTCAGCCCATTAATGAGATCAACGGCACGAGTGTTGGGGAATCGGAGATTGTGCCAAGGATCTATTTAGGATGTAATTTGAATTTCTATTTTCAATAATCAAATAACAACGATATGAAACATTCAAATCACGCAATTCATGTAATTAAACAAAAGTAATCATACAACAAGCCCTAAACATACTAAGGGATTATCATATTTTTACCTTCGAATCGGAGAGACACCGTTGAGAAGAATTAATCTTTCGACCCAAAGATCTTGTTGAGTATTCCCTAAATCCAAGCTCGCCAATCCGGTGGGAAATCAAATGAACTTTTAACACTCAAAGACGGATTAATTTTCTATGGAAAAATAGCCACTCAATTATGCATCTCATATGGCATATGAGGTCCAAGATTTTTCCCCTATTTATAGTTGTAGGGGCCGAAAACTTGGCCTCCAAGTAAAGAGGAGATTTCAAAATCCTCTCCTACTTGGGAGAGGGAATATATAGATAAAATCCTATCCCCGTTGAAATTAGATTTATCCATATCTTTTCCTATCTCCTACTCCATATTAACCTTTATCCTCTTATATAATGGACTTGTATTGAACTACTCAAGGGGCCTTTAGGAGGAATAGGATTGGGCCTCCCAATGGGCCTAGGTATCCATATTGAGCCATCAATATTATTCTGGCCCATTAATACTAATTCATTCCACTATAAAATTAATATTGAACTACCCATCCTGATCCATATTATGAAATATGGCTCGCGGTTATTATTTCCTGTGTTTAAGATTCAATGTCCAATAATTAATTTAAGCTACTGAATGCTTTAATTAATTAATATCTTTTATTACTTGAGAACAAATAGCTCAACATTATTATCATATCGAAAGTTAATCCACTGTACAAGGTTGATATAATAAACATTATGAGCCCATTAAGGGGACATAATCAACTTGTTTTACCAAGACACGATTCTCTGTATTAATTTAGCAATCTGTCATATAATTAATAATATTGCCCAAAGTATAGAGCATTGAGTCTCATTGACTCTTTGCCCAAATAAATCAAAGCAACATTAATTAATTATATACAATCCCAATTAAATGACATAAATTAAGAAATCAATAACCACTGAGATCTAGTTTTTCTATCAAGTTAGTCTAGAAAAACTACCACGCTGCTGGTCTAATTCGGTGCAACAAATGCACTAGTGTAATGTCTTGGTCAAGACAAACCAATCCGAGTCCTACACATCAACTTCTACCAATGGATTGTTCAATTCCATCTAAGTTGTGAATTATTATACTTATTACAAGAAAGCAACAATGTGATCTTCTGTGATATACTACACACCACAATGTCTACAATGTAAAGTATTTAAACAATATGCAATAAATATTTAAAGCAAACAGTGATAATTTATTCTCATTCAATAAAGTGCAAGAAACCATTTATATACAAAGCAACACTTAAAATCATGCTTTACTGTATAACCCTAACAATCTCCCATTTATACTTAAAAGTCTGTTTTAAGTATACAACATCATGTCCTAATAATTATCTCACTTATACTCAAAGCAGCGTGACAACACACTTGACTCTCATTCCTTCCACATGTTTCTCGAATGTATTTTGAGGCAGACTCTTTGTGAAAGAATCTGCTAGGTTGTCCTCCAATGCTATCTTTGCTACCACTATGTCCCCTCTCTGAACGATTTCTCGTATGAGATGGTATTATCTTTTAATGTGTTTGCTCGCCTTGTGGGCTTGTGGTTCCTTTGAATTGGCAATCACACCCGTATTATCGCAATAAATTGTGGTGCTTTTGGGCAAATTCGGAATGCACATCTAAGTCTGTGAGGTGATGTTCAATTTCATCAAGTGAGCCTATACTTTGTAATATGGTGTGTTGGGAATGTGGAACCGGAGTTAGGGAGTGGAGAACCGGCGGTTTAAACCGGGATTTTTCATCAAGAAGATAGACTGGTCATGAGCAAACCGGGTTCGAGTTAGGTGGTGTAACCGTCGTTTGTGACGAAGCAGTTGCAGTTAGTGACGAAGCAGTTGCAGTTAGTGACGAAGCAAAACCGTCACATTTGTCCTGTAGCTAAACGAACACAGCGTGAACTTCTTGCAGTTATAACTTCCTATCCAGTTGCATTCGAGCTTCAATCCATATATCATTGTAAAGTTCTCATTGAGGAGAAGATAACTACGTAGCATTATCTCCTGTACTTTAGATTAGAGAGAGTATTTTAGAGATAGAGTGTTCGTGCCCTAATTTGCATTCAGAATTGGGCATTTCGTTTCTTGAGCTAATTCTCTGTAATTGATTGAAGTTCTTAGTGGATTGAGGTGTGCCTTGCCTCCGTGGATGTAGTTCATCTTGAACGAACCACGTTAAAGCGGTGTTTGATTCATTTCTATTTCCTGTTCTGCATAAGCTCAATTCGGCCACAACTCTGGCCGAACTGCATGTGTGAATTCGGAGTGTTTTCTTCGTACTTTTTCCAGATTCTTTGGTGTTGTGTGTTTTTGAGTTGTTTTCACTAACAAGTGGCGCCGTCTGTGGGAAACAACTCTCACAGCTTGAAGAAGGGAAGGAATGGCTGGTATGAAGATGGACTTTGAGAAGTTTACAGGGAGAAATGATTTCACACTGTGGAAGATCAAGATGAATGCAGTTTTGGTTCACAATGGCCTTGATCTTGCTTTGATACCTCTTGATTCATGGGAAGCCAGTGAGAAACCCAAGTTTGGATCCGTGGATAAGAAAGCCCTCAGTCTTATCTTTCTGTGTTTGGGTGATAAACCTCTAAGAGAGGTCTCAAGATGCAAGAGTTCCTTAGAAGCATGGAAGAGGTTGGAGGAGTTGTATCAATCTAAGTCAGTTTCCAACAAGCTGTTCTTAAAGCAGAAGATGTTGGCCTTCAAGATCACTGAAGATAAGGTAATTTCTGACCAACTTGATGAGTTTATTAAGATGATTGAGGAATTGGAAGACCTGGATGTGAAAGTGGAGGAGGATGATAAAGCATTGATGGTGTTAAACATTCTTCCAAAATCCATGGAAAGTTTTAAGGATGCCTTGATGTATGGGAGAGATGAGCAGCTATCTTATGATGGGATAGTGAAGGCTTTGAGGTCTAAATGCTTCCAGACTCAAGATGATAAAGGCATGGTGCAATCTGGAGAAGGTTTGAATGTTAAATTCAAGAAACCTTGGCAAGGGAAGAAGGGACAGAATTCTAAGGACTCCAAGGCAGGAGATTCTAATCCAAAGAAGGGAAATGAATGGGTTGAGAAGAGGAAATGCTTCAAGTGCAAGCAGCCTGGTCACTTGAAGAAGGATTGTCCTAAAAGAAACAAGAAAGGTGGAAACCAAGGGGCAGAAGCTGCTGCCATTGACCTTCAAGAAGATCCTCCGGAGGTATTGAATGTTACTGAATCAAGAATGGTGAAAGAATAGGTCCTGGACACAGGCTGCTCCTTTCATATGTGTCCACACCAGTCATGGTTTGATGAATTAAAGAGAGAAGATGGTGGAAATGTTCTCCTGGGCAATGACCAATCATGCAAGGTCAAAGGAATTGGATCAGTGAGCATAAGAATGTTTGATGGTGTGGTCAGAATCATCTCTAATGTAAGATATGTTCCTGGCCTTAAAAGAAATCTTCTATCTCTTGGTTCTTTGGTAACTAGTGGTTGTCAGTTTAGCTCAGTGGATGGCTTCTTGAATATCACTAAACATGATAAAGTGGTTATTAAAGGTAGACAACATAATGGGTTGTTTATCTCGATTGGTTCACCTGTTGTTGGGAGTGTTGATATGGTCTTGAGCAGTTCTGAGCTTGTTAAATGGCACAAGAGGCTTGGACACATAGGAGAGAAAGGGTTGAAGGAATTGTCAAGAAGTGGTGTGGTACACGTGTTTCGTGCACGCACTTAAGGGCACTTTTAGTGTCATTTTAGTATCAATAATGTGCATAATCACGTGTATTTAGTGCTTTTATACTCTCATGGGCAAAATAATGCGTTTGTGCGATTTTTGTGTTAAAACAGGTGAAAACGGGTCGAAAAAGAACCTCAAACGACCGCGGAGTCGAGGGATCGATCGAGGCAACAAAAAGAAGGGTTAATTGAAGATCTCGGCCGAGACAGGACTCAAATCTCGGCCGAGATGAGTCTCCAGGGCATTTATGAAGAGTTGGGCAGAAAGAAGATCTCGGCCGAGACACACAACAGATCTCGGCCGAGAAATGTTGCCAGAGAATTTCAAAGTTTTTCAATGACCCAGATCTCGGCCGAGATGATACTTAATCTCGGCCGAGATAGCCTTTCGACCCATAAACCCTTGAAAACCCCTTTTCACGTCTCGGCCGAGACACACTCCCGTCTCGGCCGAGATTAAGTACCCTGTTTTAAAATCCTGAATGCGATTTTGCCTATTTTCGACTAGCACTTTCTCTCCTTATATATATATCATCCCATTCGAATTTAACCTAACCCTAAGAACCCTAATAACCTAGAACCCATCCCCCACACATAATCAGCCACTTTTCTCCATTGGAAGCAAGGAAATGGAAGGGGGTTGAAGATCTTGATCTTCAACCCCTAACCTTTGGTTCTTTCTATCCTATTTTCAGGTTTTCTTTAATTTTCTGTTAGTTTATCTTTGTATTAGGTAAAATGGGTGGCTAGCACCCTTAGTTCACTCTTGATTATTGTGGAACCTTGAGTCCAAGACATTTATGTGATTATTACGGTTAATGTTACCGAAAATATTGTGTATTCAAGTGTTTTGTGTTATTTGCTGTTATTGACTCACATTTATGAATTTATTATTGGATTGATCACCCTTTAAGGGATTTGTGAATGTGTTGCTAGAATAGGAGATTACTATCCGTAATTGTAGGATTTCCGATTCCCGAGTAGCAAACAATAATTATTTATTGGTGATAACACAAAGTTTAACCTCTAAAACCGAGCTTGCGAGTTTTATGTTGAATTTATCTCGTTGTCCTAGTGTTTAATGCATTTGGTGATTGAATCTAAGAGAGCTTTTTCGAGGATTCGGTTAAACTGAATAGGGTTAGTCGAAGAGCTTGTTTTGATTAACTAAGATTAAGGGATAACAAGGCTATTAGAGCTTGTTAATAGTCTTGAGATAAGGGCTAGAATCACAATTGAATAGGGCATTGACAATAGTTACATAAATCGTCCAAGACCTCGGTGAAACATGATCAAGGGTGAATCGTTTTGTTATTTAAAAACCAAAAACCTATAAAAATCTCTTTATTTGTCTTTGTTTATTTAGGTGTAGTTGTTATTTCATTAACCCCCCACTTCTTTATTGTTTTCTAGCTTATTTACTTTATGTTTCTTCATAATAATAGCTTAACACATAAAAGCAAAATTTGTTCGACCATTCCTCGTGGGATCGACCCTTGCTTGCCACTCTACTAGTTAGAGTAGTAGGATAAGGTTAAGTGTATTCTTCATACACAATTTAATTTGGTAGTCGGAAACGACGCTACCCAAATTTTGGCGCCGTTGCCGGGGAATGGTTTAGAACGATTTTGTTTTATGTGTTAAGTGTTTGTTTTAGTTACATAGCTAGTTGTTTGTTTTGTTTATTTAAAGGGCATCCGTCGAGCCAACGACGTTAAACAAAGGCGCTTGTCGGGAGGCACCCCGACGGTATATTTTAATATTTGCATTTTTTCAAATTCCTAGGTGGTTGCTTAATAAATGCCTGGTGGCATATTTGATGTTTTTGTTAAGAAATATGCAGGTATAAATTAGAATAATCAAGAGATAGCATAAAGTGGAGGTGAAGGGGAGCAAAATGAAGGAAAATGCAGGGGAGGCCATCTCGGCCGAGACATACAGCATCTCGGCCGAGACCCACTGTGAGCCAATTGCTATCTTTTGCTTATTTTGGTTATGTTGATATTATCTTTATTGAATTTTGATACCTTGCATATTTTTTTTTAGGAGTAAGATTATTTCTGTTTAGTTAGTTAGTTGGTTTGTTAATAATTGGTTGAATTCGACGAGCACCAACTTGTATTCTTCTTTTTCCACAAACTTAGTTCGCAACTAAGTTTGGGGAGGGGGTGGGATGTACAAATTGGTAGCTCGAGAAAGCAATTGGATGAAGTTTAGAACAAGAAAATTTGGCATTGATTAATGATGAAAGTTTTTGACAAATATCTTTGAAAGAAGCACATGGTAGAGCATGATAGACTTTTGAAACAAAATTGAACATACACTCAAAACTTTTGATCAAAATTGCAACCGAGTGAGTTTTTGAGCCTTAGAAGATACTTCCATCTTTGGAGTAATTTAAACTTTCTTTCGGTGTGAAATTCATTGAGTGCATTTAGTTGTCTCTAGAACTTGCCTTGATTCTCTATTTTGCATGAGTCGGTGCATTGTGTGACATTGAAAATGATCTTAGGCAATCCTTGATTTGAGCCTACTTTCAAGCTTGAAAACACATCCTTTTTACCTAATTTGATATTGTCTCTAGTTGAGCCCCTTGAGCTTTTAGCCTCTTGTTTGACAGCCCAACTCTACAAGCCGAAACCCTTTCAATTAGCCTTTGAACCTAATTGGACTATTTGAGTATGAGGGAGGTGGTTGGAAGGTAGTCGGGTATTTTGGGATTGAAAGGGGTAATCTATGAGGATTATTGAAGGGTGAAAAGAGATAAAACACTAGGCAAAGAATCGAGAATACTAGTTTCTCTCTAATGTTTGTTTATATTTGTTGAAAAAAAAAAAAAGAGGGAGAGAAAAATCGAAAAAATCGAAAAATCAGAAAAACAAAAGAAAAAGTTAGTTGTATATACTCAATTGTTGCTTTTGATTTGGGGAGGCTAGTATTATAAATGCCTTTCGATAGATGTTCTCAAGGTTGTAGAAATTCAAAAGAAAATACACTCCAAGGGAGAATTGAGAAAGCATTTAGGTTGTGGACTTTGTGGTAAGGAGAAGAAATCGATTCTTGGGATTGGTTTACTAAGGAAGTAAAGAGTGAGGTTGAGTGACCATTTTTTGAGGGGTAGATGAGATTAGCTAACTCATTTAGTCCGTTTTATAGTCACTTATACCAGAAATTGGAGAAGAAATCGATTCTTGGGATTGGTTTACTAAGGAAGTAAAGAGTGAGGTTGAGTGACCATTTTTTGAGGGGTAGATGAGATTAGCTAACTCATTTAGTCCGTTTTATAGTCACTTATACCAGAAATTGGAGAAGAAATCGATTCTTGGGATTGGTTTACTAAGGAAGTAAAGAGTGAGGTCGAGTGACCAAATTTTTTTGAGGGGTAGATGAGATTAGCTAACTCATTTAGTCCGTTTTATAGTCACTTATACCAGAAATTTTCCCACCTTACCCCAAACCAACATTACAACCTATTAAAGACCTTTTTGATTCTTTGTCACACACGTCGGTATACATTGAAGTTTAGATGATTGGCAAGCTTATGGTAGGCATTTTATGCATTTCAATGTGAGCGTATACACTTCCCTTTTGATACACTTGAGAGTCGAGAGATACACTCACCATGTGAGGATCTTAAGTTGTGAGTGTTATGTCTCGAAAGTAGTGGATCTAATCTATCACATATGCTTGCTTTTATCATGATCGCTTACTCTTTCTTATGAAAATTCTGAAATCAAATGCCACTAAACTTTGCCCTAAACACGTGTCCTTTTGTCTTTCTCTTTATTGTTCGGGACGAACAAGTTTTAAGTTTGGGGAGATTTGGTACACGTGTTTCGTGCACGCACTTTAGGGCACTTTTAGTGTCATTTTAGTATCAATAATGTGCATAATCACGTGTATTTAGTGCTTTTATACTCTCATGGGCAAAATAATGCGTTTGTGCGATTTTTGTGTTAAAACAGGTGAAAACGGGTCGAAAAAGAACCTCAAACGACCGCGGAGTCGAGGGATCGATCGAGGCAACAAAAAGAAGGGTTAATTGAAGATCTCGGCCCATGAGAGTATAAAAGCACTAAATACACGTGATTATGCACATTATTGATACTAAAATGACACTAAAAGTGCCCTAAAGTGCGTGCACGAAACACGTGTACCATGGTGTAATTGGAAACATGGGAAATCAAAACCTGGAGTTCTGTGATCAATGTGCTTTGGGCAAGTCCAAGAAGCTGCCCTATGGAAAGGGTGTTCACACAACTCAAGAGCCATTAGATTATGTCCACTCTGACATATGGGGTCCTGCAAGGACAGAGACTCATGGTGGAGCAAGGTATTTCATGTATTTGATTGATGATTACAGTAGAAAGGTGTGGATCATGTTGATGAAGAATAAGAGTGATGCTTTTCATAAGTTGAAAACATGGTTGATTCAACTGGAAAATGTCAAAGGGAAGAAGTTGAAGCACCTTAGGACTGATAATGGATTGGAATACCTCTCTACTGAGTTCACAAACTTCTGCGAAGAAAGAGGAATCAAGAGACATAGGATTGTCCCAATGAATCCTCAACAGAATGGGGTTGCTGAGAGGCTTAATAGGACTCTTCTTGAAAGAGTAAGGTGTATGCTGTTGGACGCTGGGTTGCCAAAGGTATTTTGGGGTGAAACCATTGCTACAGCATGTTATCTCATTAACAGGTCACCCTCATCTGTGATTGGGTTCAAAACACCTGAAGAGGTGTGGATTGGACAGAAACCAAGTTATGAAGGTTTAAGGGTGTTTGGTTGTCTTGCTTTTGTCTATGTCAAGCAAGACAAGCTAGATGCAAGAGCTCTAAGATGTGTATTTATTGGATATCCAGATGGGATAAAGGGCTACAGATTGTGGTGTCGAGAGAAGGGAAATCAGAAGATAATCACAAGTAGAGATGTAAAGTTTAATGAGAATGTTATGGCTTATACTTCAACAGGCTCTAAGGAAGAACTTGATGGTGCTAAAGAGACTGAAGAGATACCAATTCAGGTGGAGCATCCTGCTGAAGATGATCACACATCTCAACAACAACAAGAGAATCTACAAGATAGTGATTCATCATCTGAAGAAGAAGAAGAAGAACAAGCTGGACCTTCACAAAATGTGAGAGAATATAGCATTGGAAGGGACAGACCTAGAAGAACAATCAATAGACCTGACTTCTATGGGCAAGCAGGGAGTGTTTATTATGCCTTGAGTGTTGCTGAAGACCTGGAATCACAAGAGCCTAGTAGTTTTAAAGAAGCACTAGATTGTGAAGAAGGAGAACACTGGATCCAGGCAATGATTGAAGAGATGGAATCCCTGGAAAAGAATGAGACCTGGACATTGGTGGACAAACCAAAAGGTCAGAAACTTGTGAGTTCTAAATGGATATACAAAAAGAAGTTAGAGACTGCAGGATCCAAACAAGTGAGGTTTAAAGCAAGATTGGTGGCTAGGGGCCTTACACAAAGGGAAGGGATTGATTTTAATGAAGTTTTCTCTCCAGTAGTAAAGCACTGCTCAATCAGGTTGCTTTTATCAAAGGTTACTCAAGAGGACATGGAACTACAACAACTAGATGTAAAGACAACATTCTTACATGGAGAACTCATTGAGAAAATATATATGAAACAGCCAGAAGGCTTTGTTGTTCCTGAACAAGAAGACAAAGTTTGTTTGCTGAAGAAGTCACTGTATGGACTCAAACAAAGTCCAAGACAGTGGAATAAGAGGTTCAATGACTTCATGATCAGTGTTGGCTTTGTAAGAAGTCTTTATGATAGGTGTGTTTACTTCAACAAGTGTTCAAAGCAAGATAAAGTCTTCCTTCTTTTGTATGTGGATGATATGCTGATTGCCAGCAAGAACAAGAAGAGTGTACAATGGTTGAAGGACAGACTTAACACTGAATTTGACATGAAAGATCTTGGAGATGCCAAGAAGATTTTGGGCATGGACATTCTGAGGAAAAGAGAAGCTGGAGTTCTTTGGTTATCTCAGAGGCAATATCTACAGAAGGTTTTGGAGAGGTTCCACATGCATGAATCCAAACCTCTCTCCACTCCAGTTAATCTGCAGAAGAAACTAACCAAAGAACAATGCCCAAAGACTGAAGAGGAGGTCATACATATGAGCAATATTCCTTATGCAAGTGGAGTTGGAAGTCTCATGTATGGAATGATTTGTAGTAGGCCTGACTTGGCCTATGCTGTTTCTTTAGTGAGCAGGTTCATGTCAAACCCAGGTGTTGAACATTGGGAAGCTTTGAAGCATGTGATGAGGTATTTGAATGGTACAGTGAACTTGTCACTGAAGTTTGAGAAGAAAGTGAATGGAAGCATTGTTGCATTGGAGGGGTTTGCTGATTCTGATTTTGCAGCAAACATAGACACTAGGAAATCTATTTCTGGATTTGTGTTCACCTTATTTGGAACAGCCATCAGCTGGAGAAGTGTACAACAATCAGTTGTAGCACTTTCAACCACAGAAGCAGAATATATCTCTCTCACTGAAGCCATCAAAGAAGCAATCTGGCTTAAAGGAATTTTGAGAGATTTGGACATCAAGCAAAAGTGTGTGGCAATTTACTGTGATAATCAAAGTGCTCTACACCTTGTGAAACACCAAGCATTTCATGAAAGGTCAAAGCACATTGATGTTAGGTTGCATTTTGCTAGGGATATCATTGATTCTGGTTCTGTGGAAGTGAAGAAGGTACATACATTGCAAAACCCTGCTGATTTTCTTACTAAGGGTGTACCTGGGAACAAAGTGGAGCATTGCTCGAGCCTGCTGCAGCTTGAGCAATGTCATGAAGAGCATTGACAGACAAGGCAGTGGTGAGGCAGGAAGAGGCACACATGATTCATTGAGGTGGAGATTTGTGAGGTGATGTTCAATTTCATCAAGTGAGCCTATACTTTGTAATATGGTGTGTTGGGAATGTGGAACCGGAGTTAGTGAGTGGAGAACCGGCGGTTTAAACCGGGATTTTTCATCAAGAAGACAGACTGGTCATGAGCAAACCGGGTTCGAGTTAGGTGGTGTAACCGTCGTTTGTGACGAAGCAATTGCAGTTAGTGACGAAGCAAAACCGTCACATTTGTCCTGTAGCTAAACGAACACAGCGTGAACTTCTTGCAGTTATAACTTCCTATCCAGTTGCATTCGAGCTTCAATCCATATATCATTGTAAAGCTCTCATTGAGGAGAAGATAACTACGTAGCATTATCTCCTGTACTTTAGATTAGAGAGAGTATTTTAGAGATAGAGTGTTCGTGCCCTAATTTGCATTCAGAATTGGGCATTTCGTTTCTTGAGCTAATTCTCTGTAATTGATTGAAGTTCTTAGTGGATTGAGGTGTGCCTTGCCTCCGTGGATGTAGTTCATCTTGAACGAACCACGTTAAAGCGGTGTTTGATTCATTTCTATTTCCTGTTCTGCGTAAGCTCAATTCGGCCACAACTCTGGCCGAACTGCATGTGTGAATTCGGAGTGTTTTCTTCATACGTTTTCCAGATTCTTTGGTGTTGTGTTATTTTTGAGTTGTTTTCACTAACAAAGTCCACTAAGAAGTTCTTGAGCCAAACCGCCTCTTTCGCTGCTTCACAAGCAGCGACGTACTCGGCTTCCACTGTAGAGTCAGCCATGCAATTCTGCTGAATACTTTCCATGTGATGGCTCCACCTCCTAAGATAAACACATTTCCTATGGTAGATTTTCTTGAGTCTATGTGGTAGCAATGTCGAAGTATCGCACCAAATTAGATTGTGTATACGTGAATATACACTTAACCTTAGCCTACAACTCTAACTAGTAGAGCGGCAAGTAAGGATCGGTCCCACGAGGAACGGTAGTCTAGTATTATTTTGATAGTTCAAGCGACTGTAAACTTTAAATAAAGGTAGGAACAAATAGCGAAAGCAATAACAAGGGGGGGGGGGAGGTTTGATTATCCGATTATAAACTACTAATGATTACCAAGAACAGTTATTAAACTATGATCAATTAAACTTAAGATTCAATTAACATAAAATGACAAGATAAGTAGATTGATTTTTGGGTTTTTAAAGTATGATTAAAGTATTCAACCCTTGATCAAGTATTGCCTTATTTCGAATAATCTATGTAATTAATGTTATTACCCAATTGGTTAGCCTTAGAACTCCTACTCCAAGATTAATAACAAGCTCTATCAATCTTGTTGTCCCTGAAGTATGATTAATCAAAACAAACTCTTCAATTAATCCTACTCAACTTATCAATTCCTAAAACAAGCTCTTTAAGAATCAATAGTCAAATGCATTAAGAATCAAGACAACGGAGTAGATTTAACATAAAACTCGTAAGTTCGGTTTTAGTGGTCGAACTCTATGTTATCCCCAATAAAATAAATCTATTGTTTGCTACACGGGAATCGGACTCATAACAATTACGAATTATAAGCCCAATTCTAGCAACACACTAACAAATATCCAAATGGGTGATCAAACCACAATTCAATTCATAAGTGTGAATCAACAATCCCAAATAACATAGAACATTCCAAAAGCATAATCCAATCGGTTAACAACCGTAGAAATTACATAAACATTCTCAATCCAAGGTTCAACTAATGATCAAGGGCTGAAATAAAGGGTGCTAGCCACCCATTACTCCTAATATAATCAACAAATAGAAAGAAATACAAGAAGACATGATAAATTTATAGAATAAACCAAGAACATGGGTTGAGGAATGAAAGGCCTTCAATCTTCTTCCCAATGTTGTCCTTGATGATGATGGAGGCTGGAAAAATGTGTTATTGGAACTTATTTTTATGTCCAAAGATAGGTTAAATTTGAAATGGAACTTATATATATATAGAAGAAGAGTTGTCACTTCAGTTTAGGCAAAATCGCATTCACAATATTAAAACAGGGTAAAGGATCTCGACCAAGATGCAAGCGTGTCTCGGCCGAGATGTGAAAAGAGGATTTCTTTGCTGGGTGACTCGAAGGATGATCTCGGCCGAGATTCACATGTCTCTCGGTCGAGACGTAAAAAGAGAAAAATCAGTGCTTGTTAGTGTTTGGTTCTTCTTGGTCGAGATTTGGTTTCATCTCGGCCGAGATCTTGATCTCTTCAAATTCTGGAAATTCCCTGGGGAGTCATCTCGGCCGAGATGCATTGCCTGTCTCGGCCGAGATCTTCAGTTCTTCAAAACTTCAGGTTTTCCTTGGAAGGTCATCTCGGCCGAGATTTGCAACATATCTTGGCCGAGATCATCCTTTAGCCCTGTCCTTTGTTGCCTCGATCGATCCACCGACTCTGCGATTGTCGGATGCTCTTTTTCGATCCATTTGCACCTATTTTAACACAAAAATGAACTAAACGCATTATTTTGCCCAACAAGAATTACATGCACGAAATACACGTGAAATTGCACAAAAACATCACTAAATTGACACTTAAAGCGTCCTAAATTGTGTGCACGAACACGTGTACCACTATGTCTGATTGGAAATCTAAGTCTGTGTAATCCACAGGACATAAACCGTCAAATTGAAAGACTAACATTCTATCTTGAGTTCTTTTCAGATACTTCAGAATGTTCGAAACCACAGTCCAATGCTCCTTGCCCAGGTTACTTTGATATCTTGCTTCCATGCCCACTACATATCTTATATCCGATCTCGTGCACAACACTGTATACATGAGGCTTCCAACTGCCGAAGCATATGGAAACTTCCTCACGTCTTCCATCTCTTTTTGTGTCTTTGGACACATATCTTTTGATAGATGAATCCCATGCCTGAAAGGTACAAAACCCTTCTTGGCATCTTGCAGCTGAATAGTTTAAGCACAGTATCGATATACGAGGCTTCAAATAAGCATATCATCCTTTTCTGGCGATCTCGAATAATCTTGATTCCAAGGATATGACCAGCCTCTCCTAAGTCCTTCATATCGAACTGCTGTGATAACTGATAAAATGGAGACCTGAATACCAACTGAACCACAATTAAGGTAATCTAATGGAATAATAAAGATAGTAAAAATGTAAATAGCACAAGGATTTACGTGGTTCGATCTCGGAGATCTACGTCCACCGGAAAAGAGTAATCACTCTTGATTGTTTTTACTATTCCCGTTCAGATAAAAAAAATGGCATTAGTCCCCTTACAATTAATTCTCTCCTTTAATCTATACAGATATTTCCAATTTCTTCGGAGGCCCGTTGTGAACTGCCCACTACCCTGGCGCCTACAATCGTGCATAGGAGGTTGAGGAGATCATGGGCCACGTCTGCATGGCGGTTGAAGAATATTTACTTGACATGTTCTTCTCTTGTTTGGGCCGCATAGGCTTGTGCGCGCTCATGTATGGGCTTCTTCGTGGGCTTGTGTTTCAAGGCCCAAGTAACCTGGGTGGCGGACTGGGCCGACCCAGGTAAGTTGGGCCATACCTATCAGATGCCCCCCCCACCAGCCGGAGCGAGGTACGAGCTTCGGCTTGAAGTGTTATGAGAATGGGATGGGTGTGAGGTGATTTCCGAGGTGAATTGATGAATCCCTGGGGTGATGTAGTTCCCAGTAGTTAAAATGGTATCCCCCCGAGGTGAAAGTGTGCCCCTAGGTGAGGTAATCAACCGGAGCTAAAATAAAATACCCCCGGGGTGAGATAATCAACCGGAGATGAGGTATTTCGGGGTGAGGTACTCAACCGTAGTTGAGATAAAATACCCCTGGGGTGATGTAGTCAACCGGAGTTGATATATAATAGCCCCGGGGTGAGGTAGTCAACCAATGTTGACCAAAACCCCAAGGCGCGTGATTCCCCACGCGCATGGTTATCTAAAAAGCGCGTGAAAAACATGCGTGCATCACAGGCGTTGAATGCAAAAGGTCGCCATCTTGGCCGTTGGTTTTTTAGTATATATATAAAGCGTGAGCAGGAAGATTCACTTTACCTTTCATTTGCAAATTGCGACAAACAAAGAGCGGGAGAAAAGGAGAATCACCTTGCAATTTTCAGAGCAACAATTTATTTGAAACAAGTAAGTATGTCTTCTTCTTCGTCTTCGTCCTCTATTAGGGAAGTGGGAACGGCGGAACGGCCGATTGATGCAGCGCCGTTATGAAGTATATCCCCTAAGAAGAGGGAAATTAGGACTGTAATCCGGGCAGATTTTAGGGAAATTTCAACCCGAGCAGTAGATTTCAGCGACTGCCTCGAGGAGAATTTTGAGGTGGCCTCGGAGGCGCCCCCAATGACTCGGGTGCAACTAGAAGCGCTGATTCCCTCATTTTACTTTCCCTATAATTTAGAATACATAGTGTCGGAGCCTAGCGACCAAGTTTGTTGCCCACCGAAGGGGTTTGTTGGGGTGTATACAGACCAGCTGAAGGTGGGTTCAAGATTTCCCCTGTGGGACTTCGTAGTGCAACTTTTGAGGTATTACGGAATCGCATTGTGCCAGTTAGCGCCCAATGCCGTTAGGCAGGTAGTAGGGTTTTGGTAGTTTGTAAGAGTGTCGGGGTAGAGCCCGACATAGGTACATTTAGGTTTTTCTACCAGCTAAAAGCTTTCGAGAAAGCGAAGGGGTGGTACTCATTTAGTCCGAGGCCCCAGGGTGGTTTTAAAGTAAAAATCCCCAGTAAAGTGGACGGCTGGAAAGAGAAATTTTTGTTTGTAAAGGTGAACGAGACCCTCCCGAGGTGGAGACGGGAGGAGATAGTAGATAGTGCCCCGGTGGCGGAGCGGGGGTCAGTGGAGAATTTCCGCACCGTGGGTGTCTTTAAACAAGTTTGCTCGGAGAAGGAGTTGGAGGAGGCGGGGTTGAGCCTCTACTACTCGGAAGTACCGGAGGATAATCCGATCCGGGGCCAGGGCTCGTCTGCTGGGGCTTCTGAGGAGGGTAGGACTATTTATTGTGTTGTGTGCGTTGTTATATTGCAAGAGTTCTGACTTCGTTTATTGTGTTTGCAGTGGGTCGATTTGGGAAAGACATTTCTGGGAGCCCAAAAATGCCACCGGCATTGAAAAAGAAAGCGATTGCTGGCGAGGTGGAACCGAAAGGAGGGGCGTCCCCGGGACAAGTTCGGTCTCAAGGGACCGAAGAAGACGTGGTGGTAACCGGCCTGACGCCGAGGTCAAGAAAGAGGCCGGAGCCATCCTTGAAGCCACCCTCGGAGGCAAAGAGGATGCGCGTGGACGCTGCCCCCGAGGTACGTATAATTGTAATTTTCCATTTTAGTTGTACTAGATTGACGGACTGCTTGTTCACAGGGGCAAATGAGCACTCTGGGTCTGAAAGGACCGGAGGTTGAAGAGCTGTTGCAACTAGTCCGAGGAATAATGGAGCTCGGGCGAAGGAGCGAAAGGGAGGAGAAGGAGGAACTGGCCGATGCGTTGTGGGAGCTCCGTTCCCGCAATGACAAACTCTCCCACGACCTGTCCGAGGCCCGGAAAAGAGCCTTCGAGGTGGAGAAGGAGGTGACCCGACTTCGAGGTGTGGAGGCAGAGGTGGGGCTGCTCCAGGTTGAAGTGGCGGAGCTCCACGCCAAGCTCAAGGGCAAAGATGCGGCGGTGATTGAGGGCCAAAGGGCCCTACTGAACACGTTCTCCAAGAAGCTCCTCCAAACGAGCACGTTCCTTGACTATCAGATGAGGTTCGTGGCCGTCGGTGACACTGCCACCCGCTCCGCGCTGCTGGAGAAAGTAAAGGACGTCTATCCGGACGTGGACGTGTAACGTCCAAAGTTCGGATAGGACTGCAACTCCGTAGGTGCCGTGGATGAGGCGTACTACAGGCCCTTGCTCAGGTCCCCACTTGGCCCTTGGTGGAGGCTCTGGCAGAGAAACGCACTGTGCTGACTGCCGAGGAGGTCGTCAGCTGCGACACCGACCAGGACGAAGAGTTCCTGGCCTACAGAAGGGGGCAGTTCGTGCCGAAGCCACGAAAATGGGCCCCGCCTCCGCGGATGGAGCCTCAGGCAGAAGCGTCGGGGCAAAGCTCCAGGGACGGCCAGACTTTGCTGTAGGAGGGAGAGCAGCTAACAGCAGCAGCAGCCGAGGGGACCGAACTAGGGCAAGGGGAGGTCAGTTCCCCCCAATTTTAAATAAATTGTAACTGATGTAGAAATTCACATAGTGCAACGGATGTATGTACATTTTTGTTGATGTATTTGAACCCTAATGACTTTGTATTTGATTGAACTCTTGAAGTGAATTGTAATGAATGTTGAACAAATTCAATGATTTGTGTTTGTACAGTGACAAGTTTTGTTGGGTATAGTATTGAATGTTTAGTTGCTAACAGGAGAGCACCGAGGAACTGCATAGCGTAATAAAGCAGCTGATGCGGTCTTTGGACTGGTTCCGGGGTGAGAGAGACAACCTGTAGAAGCACGTTGTACCCCGGCTGGAGAGAAAACTATTTGCCGCCGAGAAGAGTCTGGCCGAGGCAGAGAAGGCTCGCACCGAGGCCAAGGAGAGTGCACTGCACTACAAGCTCAACGCTTTATCAAAAGATGCCGAGGTGGAGCAGATGGATGTACGTGCACCACCGAGAATACAAGCGGATGTTGACAGAATTTGGTCTGTTAACATTTGAGGACCTCGAGGCTCGAACTGTTAAAGTTCAAGCTGAAATAAAAATATTAATGGACCTCGAGGGTCCGAACTCGGCCGAGGTGTATAGGAAGCGCCTGGTGTTGGAGCTCCTCCTCAGAATGTATAAAAACATGGAAGATCGGAAGAGATGGCGGCGCACTCCAGAACAGAACATCGCAAGCTGCAGCCGAGCAAGGGCCTCCAAAACGCGAAGAAATAGGCCAACTCATACAGCACGGGCCGGAGGAATTATAATTGAGGAACCGAGCTCCGCTGTGGCAAGTAGGGCCAGCAAGGGGAGGTCAAGGCCCGAAAGAAGGCCGGCTGTGCAGCGAGATGCAGAGCCGGAGCGAAGCCTGGAGTCCACGGATCAAGTTCGGGAGTTTGCCCAGGAAGACGAAGAGATGGCCCCGGCGGAGTGGGACCCAGTAGAATGGGCACATAAATCGGGGCCAACCAAGAGGGCGAGCCAGCCGAGCCGTGGACGGCAAAGTAGCCAGGGGGATCCAAGGAGCAGAGGAGTGCGCTGTCCCGGAGGAGTGCAAGCACAGGGCGAAGCTTGCCAGGGCGCCGGAGTGCCGAGTTCTGGTTAGGAGGCAAGAATAGATAGCATGATGTAAACTTAATAAAGATGTATAAGATTTGTATAAGATAAAATTGTACATAAGAAATTTACTTGTACAAAGGAAAAACTTTTGATATATATTTTTTGAACGAAAATGTATGTGTGTGCAAAGATGTTTTTAAATGTGCAAGTATGCAATGCAATATAGTTGTTCCAGTCCTCGGGAGGACGTAATATATGAAAATGCATCCGGAGACAAGTTGAAAGACCTCCTCGGATGAATCGGGCCGGAGGCAAGTCTTGTCCATAGACAAGGTTTGAGACCTCCCCGGACAGATCGGGCGAGAGGTCACTCTAGTCCGGAGACAAGGTTTGAGACCTCCCCGGACGGATCAGGCGAGAGGTCACTCTAGTCCGGAGAAAAGTAATAAATTAACACCACTAAGTGTGTAGTACAGTGGGCAGGGGCGTCCCCGCGGCGCGCAAAGTGAATAACATATGCGTAAAAGAAACATCGCATGAATATCCATTGTCGGGACAAACAGGAATACAATGCAATTTAAAACTGAGAAACTACAGAACTAAGATACTGTCGAAGCTAAAAAATACCGCAGAACATAATGAAGAGAAATATTTGTCGAACCAAGTAGGTTAGAGAAAAAAACGTCGCAAGTTGCTGACGTGCCATGTGCGGGGCACCGGGGTACCATTCGGATGTGCCGGCTGATAGCTCCCGGAGGCGTAGGCAGCGGTAACACGATACGGTCCTTCCCAAGTGGCATGTAGCTTGCCCTCGGGTGCGGCTTTAGTAGCAGAATTCAGCCAAAGCACCAAGTCTCCGACTCGAAATTGAGTCTCGCGAATTCGAGTATTGTAATATCTGGCTGCTTGCTGCTTACATTTAGCTTGTTGGATAAATGCTTGTTCACGGCGGTGTTAAAGCGCGTCGAGATTAGCGCAAATATCATCCTCATTGTTCTCGCGGTCGTGGTTGAGAAGTCGGGGATTGGGCACACCAATTTCTGCGGGAATGACCGCTTCGCATCCGTATGTAAGGCTGTAAGGTGTTTCATTGGTCGAAGTATGAGGTGTTGTGCGGAAGGCCTAAAGAACCTATGGAAGGTTCTCAGCCCAAAGACCCTTGGCCTGATCTAGCCTATTCTTGAGGCCGTTGATGATAGTGCGGTTCGTTACTTCAACTTGGCCGTTGGCCTGAGGATGCGCCACCGAAGTGAAAATCTATTTGATACGTAATTCGGCGCACCAGGAGCGAAAAGGATCGTTGGCAAACTGCTTCCCGTTATCAAATATTATTGCGCTCGGGATGCCGAAGCGGCAAATAATGTTTCGCCAGACAAACTTGAGGATATTCAGGCCAATGATAGCAGAAAGTGGTTCAGCTTCTACCCACTTGGTGAAGTAGTCGACGGCGAAAACCATAAATTTAAGCCCACCCGGAGCGACGGGGAATGGACCAACGAGGTCAATGCCCTATTGGATGAACGGCCAGGCGCTTTGGGGGCCGATGAGGTCGGTCTGCGGTAGATGTTTCACCCGAGAGTGGCGCTGACACTTATCGCATTGCAACACCAGAGTGTGTGCGTCATTAAACAGGGTAGGCCAATAGTAGCCCCACCGGAGTGCTTTCTTGGCAAGGGTGCGAGATCCGATGTGACTTGAACATGAGCCTTCATGGAGTTCTCGGAGAACGTAGTTAGCCTGGACCATACCAAGACAACGAAGACTCGGCTGCAAGTAGGAGCGACGGTATAGGACTCCATCGTGAAGCGAGTACTTAGGAGCCTTCAGTGTGATCTGACGAGCAAGTACCTTGTCAGCTGGGAAAATGCCATCCCGGAGGTATTGGATGATTGGAGTCATCAATGATGGTTCAGCATCGGTCTCCACGGATATGACCTATTCCTGTATTGTCGGATGCATAGCCTCTTCGACAAGTATATCAGTAGAAATGTTTGACGAGGCCGCGGAGGCTAGCTTGCTAAGGGTGTCAGCCTTAGTGTTTTCTCCTCGGGGAATCTGTAAAACTTCAACGGAGGCAAAAGTTAGCAAAAGTTGCTGAGTTAGGGCAAGATACTGTTTCATCATATCTTCTTTTGCGTTATACGATCCTCTGATCTAGCTGGACACCACTTCGGAGTCGGTATACAAACGTATATGTGTGGCTCCCAAGGCTTGGGCGAGTCGCAGTCCGGCAATTACTGCTTCGTACTCTACTTCGTTATTTGTCACCTTAAAATTGAAGCAGAGGACATACTTGATATTCTCTCCGTCGGGTTTCATGAGGAGAACCCCGGCACCACTCCCTCTAGCAGCCGAGGCACCATCAACGTAAACGTGCCACATATTCGCTTCGTCAGCGGGGTTGGTTTCGCATACATCCCCGGGAGACGTAGTTGACTCGGGTCCATTGAATGGAACCTCGGCAAGAAAGTCTGTGAGGGCTTGTCCTTTGATGGCACGGCGAGGTTGAAACTGTATGTCGTGTTCTCTGTGCTCGATTGCCCATTTGGCAAAGCGTCCTGACATATCGGGTTTAAGGAGAACTTAGCGGACCGGTTGATTGGTGAGGACGTGAATTGTATGTCCTTGAAAATAAGGACGTAGGCGGCGGGCCACCATGACAAGGGCCAAAACTGTCTTCTCTGCCATGGAGTAGCGAGCTTCTGTCCCCTGGAGGGCTCGGCTGACGAAGTAAACGGGTTGTTGTGTGCCATGGTCCTCGCGGACAAGGGCCGCACTAATTGCTTCATCGGCGGTGGCTAAGTATATGAGGAGAGGCTCTCCGGGGAGAGGTACCGACATAGTGGGTAGTTGCTTGAGATGCTGCTTCAAAGCTATGAAGGCCTCGTCGCATTGCGATGTCCACTGGAAGTTCTTAGCTTGGCGCAAAATTCTAAAGAAGGGGAGCGGTTTAGTGCGGCAAGGCCGCCAGTTAGACGCTGAACGTCTTTTATGTTCTTCGACGTCTGAAGATCCATTACATCCCTGATTTTTTTTGGATTGGCCTGGAGACCATGCTGGGACACCATGTACCCGAGGAATTTCCCCGAGCCAACACCGAAAGTGCACTTGGCGGGATTGAGCCGAAGGTTATGATGTCGTAATGTTCTGAGCGTCTCGGCAAGGTCATTTATGCAAGAATTGAAAGAAAGACTTTTAATGATGAGGTCATCAACATAGACCTTGACATTACAGTCTATTTGGTCTCGGAAGACGTACTCCATGAGGCGTTGATATGTTGCACCAGCATTTTTGAGTCCAAAGGTCATATTCTTAAATGCAAAAATTCCTAAGTCAGTAATGAAGGCGGTTTTAAGGGCATCCTGGCGATCCATGTAAACTTGATGATACCCCTTATATAAATCTAAGAAACTGAGGACCTTGTACCCTGTGACAGCCTCGGCCTTCTGGTCAATTGGTGGAAGAGGGTAGCAGTCCTTCGGACAGTACTTGTTGAGGTCAGAAAAGTCAACAAACATTCTCCAAGCTCCAGTGAATTTCTTTACCATTACTGGCTTAGAGAGCCAGGACGGATAGTGGACTTCGAACAAGATGTCCGCGTCCAAAAGCTGTTTGACTTCTCTTCGAATGGCTGTGTATGGGTTTTACAGCAGGATCCACATTCAGTTTGTGGGTAATGAGGTCTGGAGATACCCCTGGCATGTCCAGGGGAGACCAAGCGAAGACATCAGAGTACTCCCGCAGTGTTTGAATGATCGCTTCGTGTAGCGAGGGTACACTGACAGCGCCCACCTTGACTCAGGATCTAGTGGCACTTCGGCCACATTAATTCCGAGTGACTCGGAGGTATTCGGGATGGATTCCGGTTTAGTGATTTGAACCTGAGGCTTTGGGGGAGCTGCAACTGTTGTTTTGAGTGCAACACGCATGCACTCCTTTGACACTTTCTGGTTCCCACATACGGCTACTACTCCATAGGTTGTAGGGAATTTCAATGTTAAATGGTACGTGGAGCAAATGGCCTTAGCCGGAGTGAGCTAGTCTCTGCCGAGGATCATGTTGTAAGGAGACGAACTGGACACAACATAAAAATCCACAAAGATGGTCTTTATCGCGTAATAAGTGCCGAGTGAAGCAGGAAGGGTGATAATTCCTTCAGGTTGGACCTCCCCTTGAGTGAAAGTCTGGAGTGGCCCCGAGGCAGGCCAGATTCGTTCGTGAGATATGCCCATTTTATGGAAACAATCAGAAAAGATGATGCTAACCGCGGCGCCGTTATCGACGTAGACGCGCTTGATCGTGATATTGGCGACCACCATGTCAATAACATTGGCATCTGTTTGAGGGGTGAGCTCTGGGATAGGACCATCCTCGGTAAAAGCCACCGCTTCAGTCTGATGAAGACGCTTATGACGAGGCTCCCCGGGAGAAGGCCTACGCACTTCGGCCTTCAGGGCGCTTCGGGAAGCCCCCAATAGCATAGCACCATATATTACGTTAATTATGCCGTGAACAACATGATTAGGTGGATTCTCCCCGGCACCTCAACGAGGCGGTGGAGGTGGCAATAGCTGAGGTTGTTGTGGTGGGTTTGGCTGGCTTCTGCGTTGATCCTGCCGGGGGTAGTCGTTATGCCTAGGCCCATTGTTTTGCCATTGTGGTCGGGGACGTTCCTGACCTCTATTATTGTAATCTCTCCTACCTCGAGAAAAACCCCCATCTCGGGTCTCTCGGGGCATGTCTTCCGTCCTGGCGACATATTGTCGAAGAGATCCGCGCTTCAAGCAATCTTGAATTTCCTTAGTAAGCTCTCGACACTCTTCGGTGTCATGTCCATGGTCATGGTGATAAGCACACCACTAGACTCTATTTCGTTTTTCCGCCGGGGCAGTCATCGGCGGGCATGGTCGTAGTTCGTTTTTATGCACTGCGTATATTTCTGCCCTTGGTTGAGTGACAGGTGTGAGTGGAGTCTGGTCACTCCGGGGCTCTAATCTGCCCTTTCCCAGACGGTTAAAGGCGCTGGTCCGGGTGCTGGTTCCCGCTTGCGTCTTCTCTGGCTATTTTTTGGCAGCGAGTTTCTCTCTTTTGCGCCGAGTCTGCTCATCTGCTTTAGCAAACTTGCTTACAACCTCGAAGAGAGCTCGGGCAGTGGCCAGAGGGTTCCGGGCAAGTTCAGTGTAAAGCGGTCCAACCCGGAGGCCACTCACAAACGCAATGACAATAACATCATCTAACCGATTGCCCACATTTAAGCTCTGCGCTGTGAAACTCTCAAGAAACTGAGAGATTGTCTCCCCGTCCCTTTGTTCAATGTTCATCAGATCGGCTAGGGTAGCCATAGGTTTTGCTCGCGTATAAAACTGGGTCCAGAACTGCCCAGCGAGGTCTCGGAAGGACTGTATACTATTTCGAGGCAAGGCATCGAACCAGAGTCGGGCCCCATCTTGAAGGTATTCGGGAAATACCTTGTACAAGTGCTTTTGGTTACAACCCCGGTTAACCATAGCGTATTTGAATGCGTTCAGAAAGTTGTCGGGGTCTGTATTGCCGGTATATAAGATGTTAAGAAATGAATCTCTTACAACACACTCAAATAAGTTCAAACCAGAAAAGAATGAAAAACAAACTGAAATTCGGCCAAACAAGAACCGAACGCAAAAACAGAAATAAAATGAAGAACATAAAGCTTTTACGTGGTTCGATCAATGTGATCTACATCCACGGAGGCTCTATACACCTCAATTCACTCCACTGAACAATTAATTACAAGAAACAACCCAGAAAACCAGAAGCCCCAATTCACAAACCGAATTAAGCTTAAGAACCCTAGCTTTCTAATTCTAATGATTGTGTAGTGTTTACAGAAGGAAAATAACGTGTATCAACTCGTTTCTACTAGTGAAACAAATGTATATAAAGGTCTAAGCTCGAATCAAAACCTATCAGGAGTTGTAACCAATTCTGTTTCAACTGCTCAAAACTGGTAGACGGGCCTTTCACAACGGTTCTACATGCAACGGTTCCAAACCGTTGCATAATTCTGTTATAACCGCTTTGACTCCGGTTCTTCACTAATCTTCAAAACTGATCTGCCTTAAAACCGATTCTCCAGCCCGGTTCTTCCCAACCTAAACCCGGTTCCTGATTCCTCACAACCTCTACTACAAACCATGACCACTTGATGAAATTGAACTGATATCTACAAATCTCCACCTCAATGAATACAAGTGTACTTCATCACCTCAACCTGCTTTGTTTGCTCCAGGTTTAACTACATTGTTCAAGCCTTATCAGGCTCGAGCAATGAACCATCTTGCCCCCTGGAACTGCCTTAGTTAGGAAATCAGCTGCATTGTCCATGGTATGCACCTTCTTCACTTCTACAGATCCTGCTTCAATCACATCTCTGGCAAAATGAAGTCTAACATCAATATGCTTAGACCTCTCATGAAAAGCTTGATGTTTCACCAAGTGAAGAGCACTCTGATTATCACACTGAATGGTAACACATCTTTGTCCGATCCCTAAGTCTTTAAGAATCCCATTGAGCCATAAAGTTTCCTTGATTGCCTCAGTTAAGGCAATGTATTCTGCCTCAGTTGTGGATAGAGCAACCACAGACTGTTGCACACTTTTCCAGCTTACAGTTGTTCCATACAAAGTAAAGACATATCCTGTAACAGATTTCCTAGTATCCAACTTTCCAGCAAAGTCTGCATCTTCATATCCAACAAGAGGTATTGCACCAGCTTCTAGTTTCTGAAACTTTAAGCCCATATTGACTGAACCTTTCAGATACCTCAAGACTTACTTTAAAGCTTCCCAATGTGATTCTCCAGGATTTGACATGTACCTGCTCACCAGAGATACACTATAGGCCAAGTCTGGTGTTAGTGAAATCAACTCTTGAACACACAACACCAACGAATCTAGAATTTGTACAAAGAACAATTTGAAATCACACATGCAGTTCGGCCAGAGTTGTGGCCGAATTGAACTTGCGCAGAACAGGAACTGAAAATGAATCAAACACAGTTTTAACGTGGTTCGTTCAAGATGAACTACATCCACGGAGGCAAGGCACACCTCAATCCACTAAGAAATCCAATCAATTACAGAGAATACACTCAAGAAACGAAATGCCCAATTCTGGTGACAAATTAGGGCACGAACACTCAATCTCTAAATACTCTCTCTAATCTAGAGAACAAGGAAATTACTCGACGTAGTGATCTTCTCCTCAATGAGAGCTTTACATTGATATATGGATTGAAGCTCGAATGCAACTGCACAGGAAGTTCTAACTGAAAGAAGTTGAGCTCAGCTACCGGACAAATGTGACGGTTTTCTTCGTCACAAATCTGCAACCGCTTCGTCACAAATGACGGTTATCCCAAACTACCCCGAACCCGGTTTATTCTGACCAGTTTGTCTTCTTGATGCTAAAACCCGGTTCAATCCTCCGGTTCTTCATTCCCTGATTCCGGTTCCACATTCCCAACACACCATATTGCAAAGTATAGCTCACTTGATGAAATTGAATATCACCTCACAAATCTCCACCTCAATGAATCATGTGTGCCTCTTCCTGCCTCACCACTACCTTTCTGTTAATGCTCTTCATGACATTGCTCAAGCTGCAGCAAGCTCGAGCAATGCTCCACTTTGTTCCCAGGTACACCCTTAGTCAGAAAATTAGCAGGGTTATGCAATGTGTGTACCTTCTTCACTTCCACAGAACCAGAATCAATGATATCTCTAGCAAAATGCAACCTCACATCAATGTGTTTTGACCTTTCATGAAATGCTTGGTGTTTCACAAGGTGTAAAGCACTTTGATTATCACAGTAAATTGCCACACACTTTTGCTTGATGTCCAAATCTCTCAAAATCCCTTTAAGCCAGATTGCTTCTTTGATAGCTTTAGTGAGAGAGATATATTCTGCTTCTGTTGTTGACAGTGCTACAACTGATTGTTGTACACTTCTCCAACTGATGGCTGTTCCAAATAAGGTAAACACAAATCCAGAAATAGATTTCCTCGTGTCTATGTTTGCTGCAAAATCAGAATCAGCAAACCCCTCCAATGCAATAGTGCTTCCATTCACTTTCTTCTCAAACTTCAGTGACAAGTTCACTGAACCCTTCAAATACCTCATCACATGTTTCAAAGCTTCCCAATGCTCAACTCCTGGGTTTGACATGAACCTGCTCACTAAAGAAACAGCATAGGCCAAGTCAGGCCTGCTACAAATCATTCCATACATGAGACTTCCAACTCCACTTGCATAAGGAATATTGCTCATATGTATGACTTCTTCTTCAGTCTTTGGGCATTGTTCTTTGGAGAGTTTCTTCTGTAGATTAACTGGAGTGGAGAGTGGTTTGGATTCATGCATATGGAACCTCTCCAAAACCTTCTGTAGATATTGTCTCTGAGATAACCAAAGCACTCCAGCTTCTCTGTTCCTTAGAATGTCCATGCCCAAAATCTTCTTGGCATCTCCCAGATCTTTCATGTCAAATTCAGTGTTAAGTCTGTCCTTCAGCCATTGTACCCTCTTCTTGTTCCTGCTGGCAATTAGCATATCATCCACATACAACAGAAGAAAAACTTTATCTTGCTTTGAACCCTTGTTGAAGTAAACATAGCTATCATATAGACTTCTTACAAAGCCAACACTGATCATGAAGTCATTGAACCTCTTATTCCACTGTCTTGGACTTTGTTTGAGTCCATACAGTGACTTCTTCAGTAAACAGACTTTGTCTTCTTGTCCAGGAACAACAAAGCCTTCTGGCTGTTTCATATATATCTTCTCATTGAGTTCTCCATGTAAGAATGCTGTTTTTACATCTAGTTGTTGTAATTCCATGTCCTCTTGAGTAACCTTTGATAAAAGCAACCTAATTGAGCAATGCTTTACTACTGGAGAGAAAACTTCATTAAAATCAATTCCTTCCCTTTGTGTAAAGCCCCTAGCCACCAATCTTGCTTTAAACCTCACCTGTTTGGATCCTGCAGTCTCTAGTTTCTTCTTGTATATCCATTTAGAACTTACAAGTTTCTGACTTCTTGGTTTATCCACCAATATCCAGGTCTCATTCTTTTCCAGAGACTCCATCTCTTCAATCATTGCCTGAATCCAGTGCTCTCTTTCTTCACAGTCTAGTGCTTCTTTAAAACTACTAGGCTCTTGTGATTCCAGGTCTTCAACAACACTCAAGGCATAATAAACACTCCCTGCTTGACCATAGAAGTCAGGTCTGTTGATTGTTCTTCTAGGCCTATCCCTTCCAATGCTATATTCTCTAACATGTTGTGAAGGTCCAGCTTGTTCTTCCTCTTCAGATGATGAATCACTATCTTGTAGATTCTCTTGTGGTTGAGATGTGTGATCATCTTCAGCAGGATGCTCCACCTGAATTGATATCTCTTCTCTCTTTTTAGCTCCATCAAATTCTTCCTTAGAGCCTGTTGAAGTATAAGCCATCACATTCTCATTAAACTTTACATCTCTACTTGTGATTATCTTCTGATTTCCCTTCTCTAGGCACCACAATCTGTAGCCCTTTATTCCATCTGGATATCCAAGAAATACACATCTTAGAGCTCTTGCATCTAACTTGTCTTGCTTGACATGGACAAAAGCAAGACAACCAAACACCCTCAAGCCTTCATAACTTGGTTTCTGTCCACTCCACACCTCTTCAGGTGTTTTGAACCCAATCACTGATGAGGGTGACCTGTTAATAAGATAACATGCTGTAGCAATGGTTTCACCCCAAAATACCTTTGGCAACCCAGCATCCAACAGCATACACCTTACTCTTTCAAGAAGAGTCCTATTAAGCCTCTCAGCAACCCCATTCTGTTGAGGATTCATTGGAACAGTCCTATGTCTCTTGATTCCTCTTTCTTCACAAAAGTTTGTGAACTCAGTAGAGAGGTATTCCAATCCATTATCAATCCTAAGGTGCTTCAGCTTCTTTCCTTTGACATTTTCTAGTTGAATCAACCATGTTTTGAACTTATGAAAAGCATCACTCTTATTCTTCATCAACATGATCCACACCTTTCTACTGTAATCATCAATCAAGGACATGAAATACCTTGCTCCACCATGAGTCTCTGTCCTTGCAGGACCCCATATGTCAGAGTGGACATAATCTAATGGCTCTTGAGTTGTGTGAACACCCTTTCCATAGGGCAGCTTCTTGGACTTGCCCAAAGCACACTGATCACAAAACTCCAGGTTTTGGTTTCCTATGTTTCCAATTACACCACTTCTTGACAGCTCTTTCAACCCTTTCTCTCCTATGTGTCCTAGCCTCTTGTGCCATTTAACAAGCTCAGAACTGCTCAAGACCATATCAACACTCCCAACAACAGGTGAACCAATCAAGATAAACAACCCATTATGCTGTCTACCTTTAATCACCACTTTACCATGTTTAGTGATATGCAAGAAACCATCCACTGAGCTAAACTGACAGCCACTAGTTACCAAAGAGCCAAGAGATAGAAGATTTCTTTTGAGGCCAGGAACATATCTTACATTTGAGATGATTCTGACCACACCATCAAACATTCTTATGCTCACTGATCCAACTCCTTTGACCTTGCATGATTGGTCATTTCCCAAGAGAACATTTCCACCATCTTCTCTCTTCAGTTCGTCAAACCATGACTGGTGTGGACACATATGAAAGGAGCAGCCTGTGTCCAAGACCCATTCCTTTACCATTCTTGATTCTGTAACATTTAATACCTCTGGAGGATCTTCTTGATGGTCAATGGCAGCAGCTTCTGCCCCTTGATTTCCACCTTTCTTGTTTCTCTTAGGACAATCCTTCTTCAAGTGACCAGGTTGCTTGCACTTGAAGCATTTCCTTTTCTCAACCTATTCATTCCCCTTCTTTGGATTAGAGTCTCCTGCCTTGGGATCCTTAGCATTCTGTCCCTTCTTCCCTTGCCAAGGTTTCTTGAATTTAACATTCAAACCTTCTCCAGATTGCACCATGCCTTTATCACCTTGAGTCTGGAAACATTTAGATCTCAGAGCCTTCACTATCCCATCATAAGATAGCTGCTCATCTCTCCCATACATCAAGGCATCCTTAAAGCTTTCCATGGATTTTGGAAGAATGTTTAACACCATCAATGCTTTATCATCCTCCTCCAATTTCACATCCAGGTCCTCCAATTCCTCAACCATCTTAATAAACTCATCAAGTTGATCAGAAATTACCTTATCTTCAGTGATTTTGAAGGCCAACATCTTCTGCTTCAAGAACAGCTTGTTGGAAACTGACTTAGATTGATACAGATCTTCCAATCTCTTCCATGCTTCTGAGGAACTCTTGCATCTTGAGACCTCTCTTAACGGTTTATCACCCAAACACAGAAAGATAAGACTGAGGGCCTTCTTATCTACTGATGCAAACTGAGGTTTCTCACTTTCTTCCCACGAATCAAGAGGTATCAAAGCAAGATCAAGGCTATTGTGAACCAAAACTGCATTCATCTTGATCTTCCATAATGTGAAGTCATTTCTCCCTGTAAACTTCTCAAAGTCCATCTTCATACCAGCCATTCCTTCCCTTCTTCAAGTTGTGAGAGTTGGTTCCCACAGACGGCGCCACTTGTTAGTGAAATCAACTCTTGAACACACAACACCAAAGAATCTGGAATTTGTACAAAGAACAATTTGAAATCACACATGCAGTTCGGCCAGAGTTGTGGCAGAATTGAACTTGCGCAGAACAGGAACTGAAAATGAATCAAACATAGTTTTAACGTGGTTCGTTCAAGATGAACTACATCCACGGAGGCAAGGCACACCTCAATCCACTAAGAAATCCAATCAATTACAGAGAATACACTCAAGAAACGAAATGCCCAATTCTGGTGACAAATTAGGGCACGAACACTCAATCTCTAAATACTCTCTCTAATCTAGAGAACAAGGAAATTACTCGACGTAGTGATTTTCTCCTCAATGAGAGCTTTACATTGATATATGGATTGAAGCTCGAATGCAACTGCACAGGAAGTTCTAACTGAAAGAAGTTGAGCTCAGCTACCGGACAAATGTGACGGTTTTCTTCGTCACAAATCTGCAACCGCTTCCTCACAAATGACGGTTATCCCAAACTACCCCGAACCCAGTTTATTCTGACCAGTTTCTCTTCTTGATGCTAAAACCCGGTTCAATCCTCCGGTTCTTCACTCCCTGATTCCGGTTCCACATTCCCAACACACCATATTGCAAAGTATAGCTCACTTGATGAAATTGAATATCACCTCACATCTGGCCTGCTGCATATCATTCCATACATCAAACTGCCAACACCACTGGCATATGGAATATTCTTCATGTGAATCTCCTCAGCTTCTGTTTTTGGACTCTGGTCCTTGGACAACTTAGTCTGTAGATTAATTGGAATACTTACTGGACTTGACTCATGCATGTGAAACCTCTCTACAACCTTCTGCAAATACTGTTTCTGTGAGAGCCATAGTGTTCCAGTCTTCCTTCTTCTAATGATGTCCATTCCCAGAATCTTCCTTGCTTCTCCAAGATCCTTCTTGTCAAATTCTGAACTCAATCTCCCCTTTAGCTGTTGTATCTTATCCATTCTCTTACTGGCAATGAGCATATCATCCACATATAACAACAGAAATACCTGTTCAACCCTTGAACCTTTGTTGAAGTATACACAACTATCATATAAGCTTCTTATGAATCCTGCATTAATCATGAACTCATTGAACTTCTTAATCCACTGCCTTGGACTCTGCTTCAATCCATAAAGTGATTTCCTAAGAAAACAAACCTTCTCTTCATTTCCCACAAAGCCCTCAGGTTGCTTCATGTATATCTGTTCAATTAGATCACCATGCAGGAATGCTGTCTTGACATCTAACTGATGTAGTTCCATGTCTTCTTGAGTAACCTTTGATAGGAGTAATAGGAGTAACCTGATGGAGCAATGCTTCACTACTGGAGAAAATACCTCATTATAATCAATACCTTCTCTTTGTGTAAAGCCCCTAGCCACCAGCCTTGCCTTGTATCTGATTTTATCAGCCTTTCCAGCCTCCACCTTCTTCTTGTAGATCCATTTTGAGCTGACTAACTTCTGCCCCTTTGGTCTGTCTACAAGCTTCCAGGTTTGATTCCTCTCCAGGGATTCCATTTCCTCCATCATGGCCCCTATCCAGTGTTCACTTTCACTGCAACTTATTGCTTCCTTGAAACTGCTTGGCTCTTGAAACTCCAAGTCTTCTGCTACACTTAGTGCATAATAGACACTTCCAGCTTGTCCATAGAAATTAGGCCTGTGGATTTGTCTTCTTGGTCTGTCTCTACCAATGCTATAAGTTCTGAGATTTGCAATCTCAGTTTGACCTTCTTCATCTTCTGATGAGCTGTCATCTTCTTGTTGAGCTTGAGCATCCTCCCCTAGTGATATCTGCTCCTCAGTAGGCTCCACCTGAATAGAAATTCTTTCAGATTCCACAGCACCATCAGCTTCTTCTTGACTTCCAGTAGAGTTATATCCCATCACATCCTCATTGAATCTTACATCTCTACTTATCAAGAGCTCCTGGTTTCCCTGTTCCAAGCACCATAACCTGCAGCCTTTTATGCCCTCAGGATATCCTAAGAAAACACACCTCTATGCTCTTGCATCAAGTTTGTCTTGCCTAATGTGAGCATAGGCCAGACACCCAAACACTCTCAAATCATAGTAGTTTGGTACCTTTCCACTCCACACTTCTTCTGGAGTCTTAAATCCCAGAGTTGATGATGGTGATCTGTTTATCAAATAGCATGCAGTATTCAGTGTTTCTCCCCAGAAGGATTTGGGTAATCCAGCATCAATCAGCATACATCTAACTCTCTCCAGCACAGTCCTGTTAAACCTTTCAGCAACCCCATTTTGTTGAGGGTTTAATGGGACAGTTCTGTGCCTTGTGATGCCCTTGTCTTCACAAAACCTTGTGAAATCAGTTGATAGATATTCCAAGCCATTATATGTCCTAAGATGTTTCAATTTCTTCCCTCTTAGATTCTCCACCTGGCTCAACCATGTTTTAAACTTAAGGAATGCATCACTCTTATTCCTTAAGACATATACCCATATTTTTCTACTGTAATCATCAATGATGGACATGAAATACCTTCCTCCTCCATGTGTCTCTGTTCTTGAAGGCCCCCATATATCAGAGTGTACATAATCAAGTGGTTCTTGAGTGGAATGTATCCCTTTAGCATAAGGCAGCTTCTTGGCCTTTCCCAGAGCACATTTGTCACAGAAATCCAGTGTTCTATTTCCCATTTCACCAATGATGCCCCTCTGATAGCTCCTTCAATCCTTTCTCTCCAATATGAACCAGTCTTCTATGCCACTTCATGACATCTTCTCTACTTATCACAGATTCAGCACAGCCTAGCACAGGGGATCCAATCAAAATAAACAGGCCATTGTGTGGCCTTCCTTTGATTACCAGCTTGTTGTGTTTAGTGATATGAAGATAACCATCTAGGGAGTTGAACTGACAACCATTTGCCACAAGAGATCCAAGGGATAGGAGGTTTATTTTTAGTCCAGGGACATACCTTACTTGAGAAATGGTTCTGATGACTCCATCATACATTTTTATCTGAACTGATCATGTGCCTTTAACTCTGCAGGAGTGATCATTTCCCAGCAATACACATCCACCATCTTCTTTCTGTAAATCCTTGAACCAGGATTCATTGGGACACATGTGGAATGAGCAACCAGTATCAAGAACCCATTCCTTTTCCATCTTTGTGTCTGTGATGTTTAGAACTTCTGGGGTATCTTCTTGATGCTCAATCACAGTCACTTATGCCCTCTGATTTTCCTGCTTCTTCTTCTTTTGTGGACAGTCCTTCTTTAAATGTCCAGCTTGCTCGCATTTGAAACACTTTCTGGTTTCAACCCAATCTCCTTGTTTATTTGCATTCTGAGTTCCAGATTTGTTGTCTTTGAATCCCTGGAACTTCTTCTTTTGATAATTCTTTTTGAACTTAATGTTCAAACCTTCTCCAACCTGTGTTGATCCCTTTTCTCCCTGATTTTGGAAACACTTTGCCTTTAAGGCAGATAGGATAGATTCATAACTGATTTTTCCATCCCTTCCAAACATTAATGCATCCTTGAAGCTTTCCATGGACTTTGGAAGAACATTTAACACCATCAGAGCCTTATCATCATCCTCCAAGTTCACCCCCAGATCTTCTAATTCTTCAATCATCTTGACAAACTCATCAAGTTGATCAGAAATAACCTTATCATCAGTGATTTTGAAAGACATCAATTTCTGCTTCAGAAATAGTTTGTTTGATATAGACTTTGATTGATAGAGTTCTTCCAGTTTTCCCCATGCCTCCACTGCATTCTTACACCTTGATACCTCCCTCAAAGGTTTATCACCCAAACAGAGGAATATAAGACTCAAAGCCTTCTTATCCAGTTCTAGAAACTTAGATTTCTCAGCATCAGGCCATTGATCAACAGGAAGAAGTGCAGAGTCTGGACCATTTTGAATCAATACAGCATTCATTTTGATTTTCCAAAGTGAGAAGTCATATTTACCTGAAAACTTCTCCACATCCATCTTCATTCCAGCCATTCTCTCTTCCTCTTTGAATGTGTGTGCAAGTTTCCCACAAACAGCACCACTTGTTAAGAAATGAATCTCTTACAACACAATCAAATAAGTTCAAACCAGAAAAGAATGAAAAACAAACTGGAATTCGGCCAAACAAGAACAGAACGCAAAAACAGAAATAAAATGAAGAACACAAAGCTTTTACGTGGTTCGATCAATGTGATCTACATCCACGGAGGCTCTATACACCTCAATTCACTCCACTGAACAATCAATTACAAGAAACAACCCAGAAAACCAGAAGCCCCAGTTCACAAACCGAATTGAGCTTAAGAACCCTAGCTTTCTAATTCTAATGATTGTGTAGTGTTTACAGAGGGAAAATAACGTATATTAACTCGTTTCTACTAGTGGAACAAATGTATATAAAGGTCTAAGCTCAAATCAAAACCTATCAGGAGTTGTAACCAATTCTGTTTCAACTGCTCAAAACTGGTAGATGGGCCTTTCACAACGGTTTTACATGCAACGGTTCCAAACCGTTGCATAATTCTGTTATAACCGCTTTGACTTCGGTTCTTCACTAACCTTCAAAACTGATCTGCCTTAAAATCGATTCTCCGGCCCGGTTCTTCCCAACCTGAACCCGGTTCCTGATTCCTCACAACCTCTACTACAAACCATGACCACTTGATGAAATTGAACTGATATCTACATAAGGCAATAGGTGGAAGCTTGAATCCTGCAGGGAGTGGCGTGTTGGCAATCTCCGGAGAGAAAGGGATGACTATTTCTCCATCGGGATCGAGACCTAACACTTTGTCAAGTTCGGCCTCGATCTGAGCTTGCTCTTGCTCATATGGGTCGAACAGACGAGAATTGTCTAGGCAAGGCCGTTTTGCGACATTGACAGGTCGGCGCCAGTCAACATCGACGTGATCAGCATGGCACACCCCCGGAACCTGTAGAGCTTCGGGTGTCCCTGGCTGACAATGACCAATAGCGGCGATGATCCTGTATCGCCCTGTAGGGCAGATCGTTGTTGATCGTTGGTGATCGGCGTCGATGTTGGTATCTTGCCGCGTGATCCTCTTCGTCGCTAGCGCGCGCACCAGAGTCCGCGCGACGACCAGCCCACTGCTGGAAGAGAGCGGAATGTTCTCGGAGAAACTCTTCATGGGCGTGAGTCAATGCAGGAGCCTATTTGGAGTTAGCTGATACAGGTGGATCCGCAGGCGCTGGAGGCAACAACGGGTTAAGTTGTTCCGGGAGCATATTCTGGAGTGGTGGCTGCTGTCGCGAAGGGAGCGGGTCGACAGGAATATTCCGGCGAGAAGTGTTCTGATCAACGGATCGGCGTGTGTTCACCATGTTAATTTGGGGCGATGATAGAGAATATTAGGGTTTTCTTAGGGTTTCCCACATACGGCGCCAATTGATAAAACGGGGACAAGAATACCAACTGAACCACAATTAAGGCAATCTAATGGAATAATAAAGATAGGAAGAATGTAAATAGCACAAGGATTTACGTGGTTCGATCTCGGAGATCTACGTCCACCGGAAAAGAGTAATCACTCTTGATTGTTTTTACTATTCACGTTCAGATACAAAAAATGGCATTAGTCCCCTTACAATTAATTCTCTCCTTTAATCTATACAGATATTTCCTATTTCTCTGGAGGCCCGTTGTGAACTACCCACTACCCTGGCGCCTACAATCGTGCATGGGAGGTTGAGGAGATCATGGGCCACGTGTGCATGGCGGTTGAGGAATATTTCTTGACTTGTTCTTCTCTTGTTTGGGCCGCATAAGCATATGCGCACCCATGTATGAGCTTCTTCGTGGGCTTGTGTTTCCAGGCCCAAGTAACCCAGGTGGCGGACTGGGCCGACCCGGGTAGGTTGGGCCATACCTATCAATAACCATACCCGTACATCTGACAATACAGTTGTATTGTTTCCAATAAGTAGAATATCATCTATGTATAGCACTAAGAATACCACGGCGTTTCCGACATACTTTCTATAAACACAACTCTCAAACTTATTCTGATCAAATCCATACGATTGTATTACTTGGTCAAAACATTGGTTCCAAGCGCGCGATGCTTGCTTTAGGCCATAGATTGACTTCTTAAGTTTGCATACAAGGTTTTCTCGGCCTTTTTAAAAGAAGACTTTAGGTTGACACATATAGATGTCGCCTTCAAGACTTTCGTTTTGGAATGTTGTCTTAACATCCATTTGCCAAACCTCGAAGTCTAGGTGTGCAGCTATCGATAAGAGAATGTGGACTGACTTAAGCATGGCTTCAGGCGAAAAGGTTTCCTCATAATCGATTCCCTCTCTTTGAGTATACCCTTTTGCCACAAGCCTAGCCTTGAAGGTTTCAACATTCCCGTCAGTTCCTCTCTTTCTCTTGTAAACCCATTTGCATCCAACAGGTTTTACACCTTTAGGTGGTTCAACAAGCTCCCACACTTTACAGTGATCCATAGATCCCATTTCTGCTTCCATTGCAGTTTGCCAAGAACTTGCATCCTTGTCTCGGATTGCCTCGTTGTATGTCCAGGGGCCAGGTTTATCTTCAGTGGGGACCAAGTCCAAAGACTCTCCTACGAACATGAATCACTCAGACTGACGAACAACACTCCCACTACGACGAGGTTCCAGTTGTGTTTGCGCGTCACGTGGTAAATCATCTTGTACAATTGGTATAGGAGTGCTCCCTCATAATTCATTCAAGGTAATCTCACTCTTGGGCTTCCGGTTACTCATATAGTCTTCTTCCAGGAACCTAGAATACGTGCTCACCACGATCCTCTGGTCCTTAGGACTATAGAATAAACCCCCTTTCGTTTCTTTGGGATAAGCTATAAACAACGTTAATTCCGAACGAGGTTATAACTTATCAGCTTCCTTGTCTAGCACGTATGAAGGACATCCCCAGATTCTCATGTGTCTTAAACTGGGTTTGCGGCCAGACCACAATTCTGAGGGAGTCTTCAAAACTGATTTAGAAGGTATTAAGTTAAGAATGTAAGATGTTGTTTCCAAGGGATAACCCCAAAACGATTTGGGTAAGTCAGAATAACTCATCATAGACCTTACCATTTCCAAAAGAGCTCTATTTCTTCGCTTTGCGACCCCATTTTGTTGAGGGGTTTTGGGTGCAATTAACTAGGATACAATCCCTTTGTCTGACAAGTAACCTAAAAATTCATTGTTGAGGTATTCTCCCCCATGATCAAATCGTAGAAACTTGATACTCTTTTCCCTATGTTTTTTTGCTTAAGCCTTAAAATCTTTGAATTTATAAAAAAACTTCAGACTTATGCCACATTAGGAAAATGTATCCATACCTCGAGTAATCATCTAAAAAAGTAACAAAATACTCGAAACCACCTCTCGGTTGAATTGACATTGGACCACATACATCAATATGAACAAATTCTAACACTTCAGTGGCTCTATTCCCCTTAGCCCTAAAGGCTCTATTAGTCATTTTACCCTCTAAACATGATTCACATGTTGGAAACAACTCTACCTGGAGTGATTCCAACAAACCGTCACTCACCAACCTTTGAATCATTTTTAGATAAACATGACCAAGTCTTAGATGTCAAATAAGTGTTTCGTTCATATTTAAAAATTACTTTCTTTTTCTAGAAACAGTTGATGTGTTATATGACGCATTTTGTATGATTGTGGGTTGTGCAAAATTAATAGTATAGAGATTGTTCATTAATGTTCCAGAACATATAACTTCATTATTATGAGTAATTAAAAGAAATTGAATATCCATCCATAAATAATTTAGAAACTGAAATTAAATTCTTTCTAAAACTTGGAATATAAAGAACATTTCTCAATACTAAAGTATTTTCCCTAAAAGATAAGTGCACATCTCCCACTGCAACAGCTGCTACTCTTGCATCATTGCCCAAGGTAATGGTGATCTCACTCCCACTAAGATGTCGGGTTTGCTGGAACCCCTGAGAATTAAAATAAACATGATCAGTGGCTCCCGTATCCACCACCCATAATTGGGAAGGACACGCCGCTAAACAAGTTTAAATAACTAGTGCATGAGATTTACCTTGTTTTCCTGCCTTTTTAGGCTGGGGACAGCCCGCCCCCCAATGTCCTTTCAGACTGCAGTTGAAATACTTTCCCTTGTTTGTTTTCTTCTTAATACCACCTTTAGCAGGGATCTTTTCCTTACCTTCGAGATCAGCTTGTTTTTAACTTCTATTTTTCTTCTTCTCTATCCGCCTTTCGGCGCAGAAGAGGAAGGTGCACTGCTAGTCATCAAGGCTTGGCTTCTCGGCCCCATAAACATCTCTGCCGCTACCAAAGTTTGTATAAGTGCAGCTAACGTATACGGTTGACCATTCATGGTATAGTTTAGCTTAAATTGCTCAAAACTTTTCGGCAGAGAATGGAGTATGATATCAACTTGGGTATCCGTATCGCAAGCAGCAACAAGAACCTCAAGCTTGTTAAGGTATCCCATCATTTTGAGAACATGATCCCTTACGGGCATCTCTTCAGCCATTTTCTGCGACAAAAAACCCTGCATCGCCATTTGCTTAGCCATACGATTCTGGTGAGAGAATAGTACATTAAGGTTCATCATAATGTCTGCAGCGGTTCCAATGCTTTGGTGTTGGTACTGCAACACATCTGACATTGAAGCCAGAATAGTGCACCTAGCCAATTCATTGGATCTTAACCATTGCCTAAGATATTCCCTATCTTCGGCACTAGTTTCGTCTGTAGGCTTAGCTGGTCTAGGTTCATCAAGTACAAACTTGTGTCCTTCAGTAGTCAGGACTATTATTAAGTTTCTTTTCCAATCTACATATTTCTCGCCTTCTAATTTGTTTTCTTTGAGTATTTTAAACAGCTAATTAAAGCTTGACATGTTGAACTGAGAATTAAACATACATTCGTATCAATATCTAATTAACACAAACATTATAACATAATCCGATCACATGTCATGTATAAAAATCTCATAAAACGATATATACATGCATCAGCCAACATCTTAACATAATTTAAGCAAGTCACGTTGAATGTGAACATTTACTTAAATACATTTAAGCAGGTTACAAACATAATGGTCACAAACCTTTAATTCACAAATTAATAGTCGGCTTATTATTGGCCATATAAAATTGACAGGGACTTCGTGGGAAAGTATATTTTATCAATTTCATATCTAAGTATTAACCATAACTTAACACATAATTATTACTCAGTTTGTATAAGCCTTCGCTGGAAAAGTCATATCGCCACTTAAATAACCACAGTTATCTTACGAAATTTATTCTAGTGATCTCGTTTCTGGCATATCCGTTATGGAGAAAGCCGCATGCAAATCCTTAACCAAAAATATCACTTTAATAAATTAGTTATGGAGGCCCTTGACGCAGATCAGCCTCCAATTCGCACCGATTCCGATCCTTTTAATTCATCTTCGTCTTCGTCTTGGATCTGTTATAATTTATTTACAAAAAATAAATCTAACATCCAGATAATTTATTACATAAAAATAAACCTAGTCTACTTATGGATTTTCTCACGAGAAAAACGAATCTGATCGAATCAGATTAAAAAAAAATATTCAATCCAATATGAATTTATAACATACATCAATAACCATGGTAATTAGATTCCTGCAAAATAGATAACAATTCTACTATCCAATTTCAAATAGACGTAAGTTTGATTTTTGAAAACGTAATTCGAAATTACAGAGCCCGAATCAATGACTCTGATACCAGTTGTTGGGGAATCGGAGATTGTGCCAAGGATCCATTCGGGATGTAATTTGAATTTCTATTTTCAATAATCAAATAACGATGAGATAAAATATTCAAATCACGCAATTCATGTAATTGAATAAAAGTAATCATACAACAAGCCCTAAACATGCGGAACTAAGGGATTATCGTATTTTTACCTTCGAATTGAAGAGACACCATTGAGAAGAATTAATCTTTGAACCCATAGATCTTCTTGAGTGTTCCCCAAGTCCAAGCCCGCCAATCGGGTGGGACATCAAATGAATTTTTTAACTCTCAAGGAAGGATTTATTTTCTATGGAAAAATAGTCACTTAATTATGCATCTCATATAGCATATGGGGACCAAGATTGGTCCCCTATTTATAGTTGTAGGGGCCGAAAACTTGGCCTCCAAGTAAAGAGGAGATTTCAAAATCCTCTCCTACTTGGGAGAGTAAAACTATGGATAAAACCCTATCCCCTTTAGAATTAGATTTATCAATATCTTTTCCTCTCTCCTACTCCATATTAATCCTTATCCTCTAAGTTAATGGACTTTTATTGGGCTACTCAAGGGGCCTTTAGGAGGAATAGGATTGGGCCTCCCAAAGGGCCCAAATATCCATGTTGAGTCATCAATATTATTCTAGCCCATTAATATTAATTCATTCCACTATAGAATTAATATTGAACTATCCATCCTAATCCATGTTACGAAATGTGGCTACCGGTTATTATTTCCCGTGTTTAAGATTCAATGTCCATTAATTAATTTAAGCTACTAAATGCTTTAATTAATTAATATATATATTTTTTCTTGAGAACAAACAACTCAACATTATTATCATATTGGAAGTTAATCCACTGTACAGGTTTGATATGATAAACATTCTGAGCCCATCAAACGGACATAATCAACTTGGTTTACCAAGACGCAATTTTCTGTATTAATTTAGCAATATGTCATATAATTAATAATATTGCCCAAAGTATAGAGCATTGAGTCTCATTAACTCTTTGCCCAAAATAAATTAAAGTAACATTAATTTATTATACACAATCCCAATTAAGTGGCAGAAATTAAGAAATCAATAACCACTGAGATCTAGTTTTTCTATCAAGTGAGTCTTGAAAAACTATCTCGTTGTTGGTCCAATGCAGTGCAACAAATGCATTAGTGTAATCTCTTGCTCCAGACAAACCAATCCGAGTCTTACACATCAACTTCTACCAATGGTTTGTTCAATTTTATTTAAGTTGTGAATTATTATACTTATTACAAGGAACCGACAATGTGGTCTTCTGTGATCTACTACACTCCATATTATCTATAATGTAAAGTATTCAAATAATCTGTAATAAATATTAAAGCAAATAGTGATAATTTATTCTCATTTAATAAAGTACAAGAAACAGTTTATATGCAAAGCATCACTTGAAAGCATATTTTATATTATGATCCTAACAACGAGCACAGAGGGGAATGTTGAACCACTCAAAAAAATTGCACTGCTCAGTCCGTAAATAAGATGACAACACTAGATTACCATAACAATTATGCTTCAAATAATAGGGGGAACTAATGATTGACCGTTAATATTCTTCCAATTTTACTTTCAATTAATTCCAAACTGAGGATCAAAGCAAAGAAGAAATAAAAAGTGTTGATGATATAAGGATATTAAATTTAGACTAGGATAACAAAAACCTCAAATATACTGTTAATGGTGAACAAACATCAACTTAATGTCCAAAAGGAAAATCGAAAGGAAAAAGATCATATATTGTTGATATATAGACTGCATATATGCATTTAATCTGAGATTTAAGAAGAGAACGATGATCTCCTAATTATACTGAAATTACCAGTAACACAATCCAAAAAATCGTGGCGGAAAAATATATTAAAGCAGTAAATTGTAAAGTAATCATATATCATATATGTAATGGGCTCCGTTAAACATAATTCTACCATGAAGCGTGCAAAACAACAAGTATTAAATATAATTCTAACTGGAAAAATCGGTAAACCATTGGTGCAAAACACCTAGTGTTTGAGGCCTAACAAAAAAAAAAAGACAAAAACAACAGTTTTAGTTGAAATTCACATACATACAGAACATGTAATGATACACAAAAATTACCCGAACAAAATTGTGTTGCCATTTTAAAATCGGAGATTGGGAAGGATAATTCTTTTAGTTTTTGCAAAGACTAGGGTTTACCTGCTCTTTCTGACACACGAAAAATTGATGGCCAAGGTTATCGATGCTCCAGGAGTACAACATCACTACTCTGATAGGAGGACGACACCAACAGAGGCGCTCTACCTCCTCGTAATCAATTTTAGGGCCTCTAGACCAAGGCACCTCCTGACGCCGGTAGGTAACTGGTGGCGGTTCATTTCGGTGTTGTCTGAGGATCTGTTGCCAGAAGCAGACATCGAGTTGTTGCCTAAAAGAAATAAAACTGAAAGATATAGAGAGATTTCAGAGGGATGAGAAGGACGAAGAATAAAACCAGAGAAGGAAGATTGAGGAGAAGTACGTTTTATTTGATGAAGAAGAGTAACTATGACTTCTAGAAATCTGCATTGTACTTAATTTCTCCTAAAAAATGATGTTGAAAAGGTAAAGGTCATCAGCTGTTGACACTTTCTAATCACCAACAATAACCTTCTGTTTTTTTTTTAATTAAATGATATTAAATCGACGGTGGAGAATCACTTTAACTGGATCTAATGGCTGAGAACTGATAATGGTATTGATACCAATGTGGTACTAAAATGGGACTCATTAGTTATATCCAAGGTTGCAAAAGTCGGAAATCGCTAGTCGGGCGGTCTCCAAGCGACTAGCGACTAGGCCGAGTAGTCGCCAAGTACTCCCCGAGTTCTTTTTATTTTTTATTTTTTTTTTATATATTTTTGGCATGACCTATATATAATTATATGTCCAGAAAAATCAGAAAAAGTGGAGAATACTCATGATATAATTATACTAGTCCCATCAATTCAGGCGACTACATACTAACGAAAAATCTAAAATACACATCAAAAGTTCAAAACTAATACATATTATTATTAACCAAGGAGTCACTAAAGCCATGTAATAAGTAATAATTAATTTAACCACCAACTACCAAATAGAAAAATACTCAAATAGTCAAATAGTCCATGATATATAACATAATAAACCAAATATTCAAATATCAAAGTTATAAACACATTTTTTTTTTATCCAAAATGACATCAAATTCATATTTCAAAAGTTACGGATTAAATTAGTAATGGTAGTTTTCAAGTTTCTTAGTTTTCCCCCCCCTTTTTTTTTGTGTAGTTTAGCTATTTAGGATTGAATTCAACCCTAATAATTCTAACTATAAAAAAAAAATTAAAATAAAAAGGGGGAAACCGGCTAGCCGAGTAGACTGCCTAGACCGAGTAGTCGCCGAGTAGACCAAGTAGGCGGCGATTTTTTTCTACAGCGCCTAATTTGGGCGATTTTAAGAAAGTCGGGTCGGTCAACCACCGACTAGCGACTAGGCGCCGAGTACTCGGCCGACTAATCCGAGTTCTTCAACACTGGTTATATCATGTATATAAGTGATCGCTTATATTTTTACCATCCTACATCGCAAGTGCACGATGTAGTTAATAGTTAGGGAGATCAGAGTCGCCCACAGAGATCAAAACCGACTTCTTATCATAGCACCACAGAGGTAATAGTATTTATTTATCTAGGCTATCGGAGTTGAGCAAGTGATTAATCTAATTATCCTAATTAACTAAACACTACAAAAAATCTGCTAAACAACACCTTTAAGACAACAATTTTACATAAAAACCGTTGTCAATTAACAAAATACCATTATTTTAAGTATTTCTGTTTTGATTTGACTTAAAAATTCGTAAACAACAACCGATTTACTCTGTCCTTGTTATGGGCATTGTGGTTTAGTACATTCATTTTTATTTATTTATTTTTTATTTTTAAATTACAACTTAAGTAAAGTTCTCACTTATTTTTTCCTTTTCTCCTAAAATCCACACGCTTTGCCAATAAAGAAGAAAGGAGGTGAAACTCAAATTGCAAAAACCCTCGTTGCTTCTCAATGGCGATCCTCATCGTCGCCCTCACTGCTCTGCCTTTGTCGTCGCTCTCGCTGCTTCGCCTTCGCCGTCACTGTCGCTGCTCCGCCTTCACCGTCACTGTCGTCGCTCTGCCATCACTGTTAGGGTTTCGAAATGGTATCTATATTAGTCATTCTTAACACCCTACACTACACACTGTTCACCTACTCAAATTTAGTCATTTATCGTTACTGTTAGGGTTTCGAAACAACCCCTTGATTTCGGAAGTAGGCTACATGTTTCATTTATGATATCCTGATAATAGATATTGAGAAAAATAATGGTGACAAAATATGGATTTGATTTCCTGATAATGTGTATTGAGCCAAATAGTCAATAGTTGTAGTTGTAGTATTTTATACGAGTCCTAGATATAGCAGTTGCAAGACGGATCAATGAACATATAGTCACTTCACCTCAAAATTTTCAGATTATGTTTTGATATCTAATATTTGAATAATATTATTGTATTATTTGTTGGTGTGTCCATGTGAATTGTTTGTATTTCCTAGACTAATGCTTCAATTTGAAGCTGCTTCCGTATTTTGTTTTGCGTTTGTTTGATTTAATTTGCTTCCTTTAGAGCTGATTTTTATGTTTATTTTGCATTTAAAGGTGAAGCAGTGTACTAAGTTGGGTATATTCTTTCAAATTTTTTTCCCCTTCCAATAAGGAGGTCAGTTGGAGAGAGAAGTCAAAGTATCCTTGGAACTCATGGAGGAAATCCTTCAGAGCATGGAAGTTGGAATGGTCTTTCACGATTATGTATGTGTTTATAGTTATTCCCATTGTGAGAATGTATCCTTCTGTCACCTAACCATGTTTTTTAGTCATTGTCTTCTCTTGTTAATTTAAGATGCATTTACTTAATTATTTTCGCTTGTGTATGTGTCTGTGATGATGTTGTATTTTTTAATGTTTTGGTAGAAGAATCTAGATACAAATATATCTTGAGGAGAAGAATATAAATCTGATAGAAGTAATGATATATATATGAAACTAGAAAGTAGCTGAAGGCTTGAACTAAAAGTGAGATTTAGAAGGAAAAAGATTAAGTTAAAAAAAGTCTCAGTTAGTTTACTTCTATTCGGACTATCTTAGTATTGCTAGCATGGATATTCTGGAGGTACACTAAATTGATATCAAATCAATTTTTCAGTTGAGATATTGATGAAGATATATGCATAGAAGTAAGTAGATAAATAATATTAAAAATTGAGGTAGATTAATCAAATACACAGGAGTGAGGTAGGAGAATGGGTATATAATGAGTAGATGTGTAAAAGAAATATTGCCTTTCTAGATATGAATAATTGAATATATATATATGTGTGTGTGTGTGTGTATATATGTATATATAATGTCAATGCACCTAACTCTTCTTATCTTCATATCCATTTCTTTTGGTTTTTACAGATTCGACCAAATATTTTACTATTTTTCAGGTAATTGTCGTTACAAAACTGTAGTTCTTCGAAGGGCTTCAACCTGTAGCAAGGTACACAACCTGATCTCTTCTCACTTTTTTCCCCTTTAATGTGTTTTTTTTAAAATTTTTTGGATTGATTGTTTATAGCTTGGACACTGGAAAGAAACGACGAGGGATTACGAGGTGCTGAGAAGAAACTAGAATGTAAAAATAGAAGTATTTTCATCTATTATTATTTCAGTATCAAACTGTTTATGCATTCATATGGACTTTATTATGATGCATGCGTACTAGGCATCCTTTTTAGTTATTCCATCATCAATATTTTACATTCCAAGTTTTCCTACGTAGGAGTCTCACTGTACCCCTATAACTATGTTCAGTCTATGATTTTGTCTATGATAACTCCTAAAATATGTGTATAAAGTATATATATGTGAAGCAAAATTTACGTTAAACTTTACTTCATTTAACTTATTATTTTAGTTTCTGAAGTCTCAAATCATTTCTTAAAGAGAGTTTGGCCACAATTTAAACCTGCAATTCTTTGTGAGCAGTGTTATTGTCCCCTGTGTTGATATGTGAAGGTTGTAGATGTGTTACTCTATAATTTGTTCAACAATATGCTGCAAGTTTTTTTTGGTAGATGTCATAAATGTCAATTGGTAAGTATTTTTTGTTTCCATGTCTGAATGGTAAGGCCTCGTTTCACTCAATGTTTAGATATTAGAATATAAGGTTTGGTTAGTCTAAAAAGTTTGGACAAAAGAAATTCCTTTTTGTGGTTTGTTAGCTTCTTTAGTTGGTTTGGTCTGACAATTCAGTTTTTATGATTTGATACAACTATAAGAAAAATGTTAGATGGAGAATTACCAAATGGAATAAAAATTGACCGCTCTAGACTTTTCTGTACATAGATGTTTCAAGATTGCAAAATTCTGTAAACACCTAATGACTAATTAGAATATAGCATGCTTAGTATCATGATTTCAGTGGAAGAAACAAACCTTGGAAGAATGTTTTATGTCTCTACTGGTTTAACACTTGTTGATAGAGCTTGACAAACGCATGTTGGATCTCCACGTGCTGATCTCCAACCCTTTCCACCCGGCATATGTAACAGCCAAAAGGATAAAAAGGCAAAAAATTTGCAACTTCTGTTCACTGCTGGAATCAGCTTGGATCACATTGATTTCAAGGCGGCAGCAGAGGTCACAGGCAACAATGTTCTTATAGTTGCTTAAGACGAACTCATGAAGATTCTCGTCCATATTAAGAACTTCTTGTCATGACACCATCAGGTCATTACTAGAGACTGGAATGCTACAGCTATTGCTTACTGGAGTTGGAGAGTCAAATAGCGGCGACGTTTGAGGAAAATTTGGATGCAATGCTTCCTAAATGTGACATAATTGTGAGCAACACTCTTCTTACTGAAAATGAAGTAAGTTTCATTAACTTTATTGTCGTTGATGCAGATGACTCTCAATTTGTTTTACTATTAGTATTATTCTTTTTTTCTTTTCATCTCTTATGTATCTTGCTAGTAGAGGTACCCTCCTGGTCATGGAGATGTCTTCCCGTCTTTGAAAGGTGTAGCCCTCAAAATGTTGTATCCTTCCACTCTAATATGCCGTATTGCTTGAGAAAACTTACTGAGTCATGTTATTGTTATTCTTGTGCTCTTTCCTCTCAGGGTAAAGAATGTTTTTATTTCCGATTCAAACAACTTTGGTGTTGGCATTGATTTGAGTATTCTAAATAGCTAAAATTTTATTTTCACATTTGTTTTTAGTTATCTTCCTAATTACCTTCCACATAGCAACTCGTGTGAGATTTGCAAATAAGTATTCTTAATTCATTGTTTCATAAATTCTTAATCATCTGATAAAAAAGAAAGAATATTGCATGGAGGTACAAAAGAATACCTTATTTAGTTGTGATTTATTCTGAGTCCAATATTTGTAGCTTAAGGAATGTGCTTTACAGGTCACACCTGAATGGCCGATGTAAAAGGTGGTACTCCAACCTCTTATGACGAAAAAATGCAGGTACCTTTTGAGAACAGATTTTTTTTTTTTTTTTTGCTTTCTAATACTAAATGCAAATGATCTATAATTATCTTATGTCAGTCGAATTCAGAGATGCTATTTTATGTGAAAATAGATTTTATGGACTCATGTGCTACAATACTTGCCTTCTTAGATGGGACAAGCAAGTTCTACATGTTAGCCAATTGAGAGCCAAGTATTCTGCCATTTATTCAAAACAGATGTAGTGATACGATATTCGTTTAATTCATTTTTGACATTTCCTTGGACCCATAACTTACTTCTGGATGGGTGTTTGTTTATTTATCTGAACATCTAAATGAGATTTGAATTTTATCCATCTAATGAATGTCGGCAAAAGCCCATGAATCATTGAATTGGCTCTCTGCTTTCAAAGTTTTATTTATTATTTTGGTGGTTGGGTTGTGCAGCCCAAAACACGCCTAGGAGTACCACGGCCGAGGTGGGAGGCTGCGACCGAGGCAAGATGGACGAAGCAGAGGAGTTTTTTGCTAGAAGGTCATCTCGGCCGAGACGGATGAGAGATCTTGGCCGAGACGAGAAGGAACGCGGGTGCGTCAGGTGTATAACGCAGTCGCGTCATATCTGCAGCAAAATGGGAGTTTGGCGCTGGAATGCGAGCGCGACCGAGATAGCTTGTCTCGGCCGAGAAACTTTTATAGAATTCTCAGCCAAGCCGGGGAGTCTCGGCCGAGATGGTTTTATATAGGGGTATTGCCGCGGCCGAGGCGGATGGCCGCGGTTGAGGCCTGTTGCGCGGCCAAATTGCATGGGCCTCAAGTAGAGGTCATTTTTGGGGGGGCGAAGGAGCTATTATAAATAATGGTTTCCTTCATTGTTTATTGTAATCTGATAATTCATCATCCTAGTGCATATCCTGGCTTGGTATCGCCCCCAGACGTAGTTACACATCGTAACGAACTGGGTAATCAAATTTTTGTGTTCTTATGTTTGATTAATTTATGTTTCTTTGTTCGATTATATAGTAAATAGTGGTTTCCTTCATTGCTTATTGTAATCTGATAATTCATCATCCTAGTGCATATCCTGGCTTGGTATCGTCCCCAGACGTAGTTACACATTGTAACAAACTGGGTAATCAAATTGTTGTGTTCTTGTGTTTGATTTATTTATTTTTCTTTGTTCGATTATCTAGTCGTATCGTGGTTGTGGTGGGTTAAAATCCCAACAACTGGTATCAAGAGCATCAGGATAGTTTCCTGGGAGTATTCACGATGAACGACGGAAAGATTTCGGTGGAGAAATTCGATGGGACTGACTATGGCTTTTGGAAGATGCAAATCGAAGATTACCTCTACGGTAAGGATTTGCAGCAGCCCCTCAAGGAGAAGCCCAAGAAGATGCCTGTAGAGGAGTGGGAGTTATTGGACAGGAAAACGACGAGCGCGGTGCGTCTGTCATTGTCCAAGGAAGTGGCTTACCATACCACAAGCGCGAGGTCTACACGGGAGATGCTAAAAATCTTGGAGGAGATGTATCAAAAACCATCGACGGCAAAAAAAGTTCATCTGATTAGACGATTGTTTGATCTGAGGATGACGGAGGAAACACTAGTACAGCAACACTTAAATGAGTTCAACATGCTAACCTCACAGTTGGACTCAGTGGACATAAAGTCTGATGATGAGATGCGGGCCCTAATTATGCTATTTTCTCTGCCAGATAGTTGGGCCGGTATAGTGACAGCCATTAGCGCTACAGACGCTAAGCTGAAGTTTGATAGGGTGAGGGACTTGATAATCGGGGAAGAGATTTGGAGAAACGAATCAGGATCAGGATCGTCCTCAGGGTTAGCGCTGAATACCGAAACAGAGGCAAACCGAAGGGAAGGTAGTTTAGGGGAGGCCGAAATCCAGAGGGAAGAGTCAAACGAAGAAGGACGGGAGTTCTGTGAAGTGCTGGAATTGTGACGAGGTAGGTCACTATAAATACCAGTGCAAGGCGCCGAAGAAGAACAAGAGGGAACAGGCAGACAGGAAGATAGCGAATGCAGCCACGGATGAGGATGATGACTATGCGTTGGTCTTGATAGTGTGCAGTCCCATGGAGTCTTGGGTCTTGGATTCCGGCGTGTCATTCCATTCATGCGGTAATTTTAATATTATGCAAAATTACGTTTCTAGCGATTTTGGACAGGTGTATCTAGCTGATGATGAACCCCTGAAAATCATGGGGAAGGGAAACATAAAGGTTGAGACATCAAATGGCTCAAAATTGATGTTGAATGGAGTGAAACATATCCTTGGATTGAAGTGGAACTTGTTTTTAGTTGGACAGCTTGACAAGGAAGGTTACGTGGTAACGTTTGGTTGTAGCAACTGGAAGATTACCAAGGGGGCTATGGTGGTAGCTCGAGGTAAGAAGGAAGGAATGTTATACATGACTAGTAATTCGCAGGATTCCCTTGATCTTGCGACTGATAAGTGATGTGGATTTGTGGCACTGTCGATTGGGCCATATGAGCGAGAAAGGATGAAGCTGATGTGTTCGAATGGTAGATTGTCTGGCTTACAAACTGTGGAAGTTGGAATGTGTGTAGACTGTGTCTTCGGGAAACAAAGGCGCGTGAGTTTCTCGAGGAGTGGCAAGGCCCTGAAGAAGCAGAAGCTAGAGTTGGTCCATAGCGATCTATGGGGACCAGCTCTGGTGGCGTCCATTGGAGGACCGATGTATTACATGACATTCATCGATGATTCGACCCGCAAGGTATGGATTTATTTTCTGAAAAATAAGTCTAATGCATTTGATGTTTTCAAAAGGTGGAAAGCCTTGGTTGAGACTGAGACGGGGTTGAAGGTGAAGTGCTTACGTTCCGGCAATGGAGATGAATATGAACTCAAGGAGTTCAAAAATTATTGTGCTGAGCATGGGATTCGTATAGAGAGGACTGTATGTGGAACTCTCCAGCAGAATGCAGTGGCCGAGAGGATGAACAGAACACTGAATGAGCAGGCAAGGTGTATGAGACTAAAGAGCGGCTTGCCTTAGTCATTTTGGGCGGATGCAGTGAGCACAGCTGCATTCCTGATCAACTGAGGTCCATCAGTTCCCTTGGATAACCAGATACCCGAGGAGGAGTGGACTGGAAAGGAGGTAAACTTATCTTGCTTGCGTATTTTCGGTTGTATTGCTGACGCTCTTGTGGATCCTGTTATTAGAAATAAGTTAGATGCCAAGTCCATCAAATGTACGTTTATTTGATATGGAGGTGATGAGTTCAGCTATAGGCTATGGGATGAGCAAAGCCGAAAGGTGATTCGCAGCCGGGATGTTATATTCAATGAACAAGTTATGTACAAGGAAATGTTGAAGGATTTGGGCACTAATGCTGCAAAGCCCCGCACTGTCAAGTTAGATGATTTGAACTCGAGTGGGAGTAAAGGGAGTCCAGTCGATGAGGAGCTTCTTGAGGATGAACCAAGAACACCACCACCTCAAAGACCTGTTAGAGATCGAAGGCCACCAGCTAAGTATTCGCTCTCTAACTTTTACTTATTGTTGACTGATGGTGGTGAACCTGAGAGCTTTATAGAGGCAGAGCAGGTTAGTGATAGACGAAGATGGATGGCTACCATGGAAGATAAAATGGCGTCTCTTCGTGTGAATGACACTTGGGAATTGACTGAGCTTCCCAAGGGCAAGAAGGCGTTGCACAACAAGTGGATCTACCGAATCAAGAATGAATCCGATGGAAGCAAGCACTACAAAGCAAGGCTAGTTGTGAAAGGGTTCGAGCAGCGGTATGGTATTGACTATACGGATGTGTTTACTCCTGTTGTGAAGATGACTACAATTTGCATGGTGTTGAGTATGGTGGTTGCGGAGAACCTATTATTGCATCAGATGGATGTGAAGAAGGCTTTCCTTCATGGTGATCTAGTGGAGGAGTTGTACATGGTACAACCAGAGGGGTTCATGGTAGACGGAAAGGAAAGTCTTGTGTGCAAATTGAAGAAGAGCTTGTATGGGTTGAAGCAAGCTCCGAAGCAGTGGTATATAAAGTTCGAAAATTTCATGTTAGAGATTGGTTACCATAGATGCCACGCTGACCATTGCTGTTATTATAAAAGGTTTGACATATTACTTTGCGTTGATGATATGTTGATTGTAGGAGCCAATCCAAGGGAGTTGGAAAGGTTGAAGAAGCAATGTTTGAAAGGTTCTCCATGAAGGATCTTGGAGAAGCGAAGCAGATTTTGGGTATGAGAATCGAGAGGAAGGCGGCAAATTTGTTGAATCTTTCACAGGCGGATTATGTCCAGAAGGTCCTGGAAAGGTGCAACATGGAGGATTCGAAGCCGGTTAATGTGCCCTTGGGGGGTCACTTTAAGTTGTCGAAGAAGGAGTCACCGAGTACCAAGGAGGAGCGTACCCAAATGATGAATGTGTCATATGCATCAGCAATTGGGAGTATCATGTATGCCATGGTTTGTACTCGTCTGGATATTGTTCATGCAGTGGGAGTAGTGAGCCGGTTCATGGGTGATTCAGGGAAACAACATTGGGAAGCGGTGAAGTGGATTCTAAGGTATTTGCGAGGTACCACAAATAAAGCCTTGTGTTTTGATGGAAGAAATTCTGAGTTAGTTGGTTTCGTTGATGCGGACCTAGCATCGAACCATCTTGATGGGAGGAAGAGTACAACTGGGTATGTTTTTACTTATGGTGGTACGACGATTTCTTGGACATCAAAGTTGCAAAAGGTGGTTGCACTGTCCACCACAGAGGCGGAGTACGTAGCCGTGACGGAGGCAAGTAAGGAGATGGTGTGGTTGCAAAGTTTTTGGGAGAACTTGGGAAGGAGCATGGAAATAATGTACTCTATAGTGATAGTCAGAGTGCAATTTTCTTGGCGGGTAATCTGACATTTCATTCAAGAACGAAGCACGTTGAATTGAAGTATCATTTCATCCGACACCTATTGGATAAGAAAGCCTTGCGACTTGTGAAAATTCTCGGGAGTAAGAATCCAGCTGACATGTTTACTAAGGTTGTAACCTTAGAGAAATTGAAGTTGTGCATAGCTTCAATTGGCCTCGGGAACGTGAAGAAGAAGAGGAGATGGTGATACCAAGTGGAAACGGGAAGGAGAAAAGAGGAGGATATTTGCTTTGAAGGTGTTTTAGTCTCCAAGTGGGAGATTGTTGAGTTGTGGAGCCCAAAACACGCCCAGGAGTACCTCGGCCGAGGCGGGAGGCCGCGGCCGAGGCAAGATGGACGAAGCAGAGGAGTTTCTTGCTGGAAGGTCATCTTGGCCAAGACGGATGAGAGATCTTGGCCGAGATGAGAAGGAACGCGGCCGCGTCAGTTGTATGACGCGGTCGCGTCATATCTGCAGCAAAATGGGAGTTTGGCGCTAGAACGTGGGCGCTGCCGAGATGCCTTATCTCGGCCGAGAAACTTCTATAGAATTCTCGGCCGAGCCGGGGAGTCTCGGCCAAGATGGTTTTATATAGGGGTATTTCCGCGGCCGAGGCCTGTTACGCGGCTAGATTGCGTGGGCCTCAAGTAAAGGTCGTTTTTGGGGGCCCAAGGAGCTATTATAAATAGTGGTTTCATTCATTGCTTATTGTAATCTGATAATTCATCATCCTAGTGCATATCCTGGCTTGGTATCGCCCCCAGACGTAGTTACACATCGTAACAAACTTGGTAATCAAATTGTTGTGTTCTTGTGTTTGATTTATTTGTTTTTCTTTGTTCGATTATCTAGTCGTATCGTGGTTGTGTGTGGGTTAAAATCCCAACATTGGTTAGGTGTTTCATATTCTCTTTCAATTGCTTTATGTTAAGTGTAATTGTCATCTTTTCTTGGATATTTTATTTCTTTCACAACTACAGAATTATGTTTTGAGGTTGATGTATTACAGGAAGTAACCATAATTCTAATCTATAGTGCATCTTCTGGAAATAGCTCAAGTTCCCGATGAACATGTGAGTTCTAGTTTTTTCGCTACACCCATGATGATACCTCTGTCTGTGATCATGTTGTAGTGTGAATCATGTTAATAGTAACAGAGAGATGTCAACTCCGTGGTCATGCCGTTGTTTATCGCATTTTATCCAGCGTGAATATATCTTTTATTATTGTATACAACGTACTTGCATTACCGGTACTCGTTAAAATTGATTAGAATGTAGTTGACACATCATATTTTTGGGGATTAAGTAGTGCCTACAGAGCAGTAGTTGTATCGTTTTTGAGATGGCTCACAATTAATTTTTCTTAACTATACTTGTTTTATTTTCCAAGATGGATTACAGAAGCAAAGTATATATTATTGAAGCTACTAAAATGATAAGCATCTTTGCATTTGAGCCTTTTTGTCTGCACTGTAGCATGTCTTTCATTCCTTTTTAGATTACCAGTTGGTAGTAGAGTTACTACCTAATTTGTATGTAATGGCTGATGAATATACAATCTACTTGATGCAGCTTAATGAATTTAAGTCAATTGTGAAGTTCAAGATCTTCAACACTAACAATTTGTAAGTCAAGAACCTAAATTTATGTGCACAACTACTTTCGTAGAGCATCACCCGAAAATTTGCTGCAATAGTTTGTCATTTTCCTTTCTATGCATGATATATTTTATGACTAATAATTTGGCATGACATTGAATTTGGAAGAAATTAAGATCCAACCTAAATTCTTCTAGTACATTTAGTATGACCTAAATGAATGAATTATTATTGAACACTACATCTTATATGAGTTCATTACGGGGTGGGGGTATGAAGTGGAAATGGGGAAAATTTATTAAGCAAGGGTAGAGTCATGGGCAAATAGATAAATATGCAGTCTGCATTATAAGTTGTCTGCTACTTTGGTAACTTATGTTTCATGCTAATGCAATAGTTGAGGATATATATGTATGAATAATTAAGTAAATATTTTTCTTAATTTTCTTTTGATTTTGTATTTTTGGCCTCAAATTTGGGAGTAATAGATTAGAGCTAAAAGTGGCTCAGCAGGTGTGTATATATATATATTTGTTATCTATGACAAAATCAATTAAGCCTTTATCTTGTCTCAACATTGTTAAAACACTTGGTTTCATTATATTTAAGTATAATTTGATTATTTTAATAGTTTGTTTTCAATGTTTTTAGGCACCTTCCTTACCTTGAATTTGAGCTAATGATTTTTCTATTTTCCTGCTCGATTCTTATATGATCAATTTGAAGTGCCACAAAAAATTCAATAACATTGTTGTCGTGCTTTCTTTCTTTCTTTTTTTTTTTTTTTTTTTTTGTGTAAATAACATTGAGCATAGACTCTAGCAATGATTGACTTCACATAGTATTTCATGTGAGAAGTATTGATAAGATGAAGATAAATGATGGGTTGGTTAAGTTGAATTTACATTAAATATCACTTCGATCTCCAGCCCCCCCACCCCCCCCCCCCACCCCCCCGCCCCCCCAAAAAAAAAAAAAAAAAAAAGAAGTGGATTCTATTAAATTTTAGTGTTGATATTAATAATGATTTATTGTGAAATTAAATTCTAAATTAAGGTTGGATGCTGGTTCTAGGTATAACATTAACTCCACCAAAGAAATTATTGTAACATGTGAGCTATTTGTAGTAGAGGGCTCATTTTTTTTTTTTTTTTTCTCAAAATACAGCACGATTCATCTTAAACTAGAGCTAAGTTTGTCAACTCTTTCATGGAACTTTGCTTGTGTAAATTAAGAGTTGCTCAATTCCTAGTGAGCTCTTTGGGCTTAAAGGTCTCAATCCTGCATGGTACTTCTGCTCTTGTTGAGTTGCACTTGAAGCTCCGTCAAATTATTTTTATGTTCTAGAGATAAGATTTCAAGATTTTTATTTTATTATTCATCACAATTTTTTGTGCGTCTGAAATCAGATTTTCAAGAATGCTATTTAGATTTCTAATTAGCTTCATGTTGTTTCTATTTCGACTTCAGATGATTCTACTACTGTGGTAATAATGGATGGAAAAACTCTTCATATGTATTTGGAAGATGAAGATGATTTTGCAATGCTAGCTGAGAATCTTTTCACTGATTTAGACATTGAATACAGAGGGAAAGTTAGTAAGGATGATATACATAAAGCTCTCACGCATATGGGTATTGAATCAGGAATTCCTCCTTTGTCAGGTAAACACACTTCCTCCATTTGCATAGAATGTATATATAAACGCAAAATTAGGAACATCGGGAAGATTTGTAACTGAACCATATTTGTACTGCTAAATACAAAGTTGATGAATATTTATTGACTCCGTCCATAAACTTTTCAAGTTTTTCCATCAATTTGACAGTAGGTGGCTAAGATTAGGCTTTATACTATGTACTCTTATTACTTCATCTTAATTGCTTAAATATCAGAATTTGTATTTGTGTTTATGTCATGTAAATTAATTCCTTATTTAGATTTTATTGTATTAATGATGGATAAGCAATTCACTTGAAACATATCATTATCTATTATTGTTTAACCTAAAATTTATACCTCAGAATTTGCTGAAAATATTTATGCAAAACCTCATCATGTTGCAGCTAGTAGTCTGGTACTATAGAATCACTCTTTTCCTGACCTGCTGCACTCTAGTTACTCTAGTTTTGTCTCAACCTGATCTGTAACATATTTTTTTTGCATTTTGTTAGGTACTTATGATCTTCATGGGCTGTTGCGAAATGGAGAAATGAATTTTTTTGCATACTATGAAGTCATTGAAGCTCAAGAAGATCTAGTCGCACAGTTAAATTTTATATTAGTTTTGAAAGCATATTGATGGATCTTTTGGTAAAACAATGTAGTAAACATATTAAATTTGAAGATTTGACTATCAAAATAATTGTTGCCTTATTTAGGTTTTTCTCCTTTTATGTGATGTATTTTATTGAATTATTTATTATTTAAAAAATTAAAACAGGAAAATAATAGATAATAACCCATTGTTATAAAGGTTAAACGACAAGGGTCATAAAGCGTTGTCTTTACTGTTGTTGTAAAGATTAAAACGACAACGGTAAAAATCCCTTGTTATCATTGTTGTTGTAAAGGCCCAAAAGACAACGGTTAATAACTGTTGTTAACAATAGTTGTTGTGATCCAAAAAATAACGGTTTCGCTGCATTATAACCGGCGTGGTAGTAAACATAAACCACAATGGTTATAAACCGTTGTGGTAAAAAATTTGACAACGGTGGAAAAGGGTTGTGATAGGTTGGGTCTACTACAACGCCATGTACGACAACGCTCATTTATCACAAACAACAACCGTTTTCTACCGTTGTTGTTAGCAGAATTGTTGTAGTAAAAGTGGATTAAACGAACAAAATTAATAACAAAAAATAACAAATCCAGATAATTCATATTCAATTAAGTAATAAACTCTATTCTACATTTCAAATTCAATTAGTGAAAGCAAACAAAGATATTCATCATAATTTTCTCATTCATATTATTATAAGGTTTCGCTACATATATCTCAACCTCCTTTCGGAACAATTGATGTGTTGATTATATAAATAAGCCAACATCTCTTTCAAGCATGTTGGATACAACTCCTAATATTGCTTAAGAATTACCCCACAATCATTCTCAACCTCTCGATCTGTTGAATAATTGTGTTGTGTATTATTTAGTCATCAATGTCTTTATTTTATGAGTTTGGACATTAATTTGTTTAGGCGATCACTGTAATTTAAAAGTTTTTGATTCACAACATAAATTTATGGAATGAAATAAATTACAAATAACAATTAAAGGTCCACATCGTAATCAAATCCTACTTTCTGAACCCTAGAATAAATGTAAACTACCCCCATAATACAATTATACAAAACAGAAAAAATAATATATTGTTTAAGCAGTAGAAAATAATAACAAAAGTAACCAAAAAATATGGTGTTGCTTGGCACTCTTCCGTGATGCTTTTCACTCTCTTGATATGTTTCTTTCGGCTCTCCAAACTCTCTTGCTTTCACTGTCTCTTAATTTCTTGTGATATTACGTGATGATTTTGAGGTTTAGAAGCTTAGGGTATTTATAGAGAGTGCCTTGGATGATAATAAGGGCTTAAAATTTGATTTTCATGGAAAACCACTTTAGGTCGAGCGTCACGGCAAATCGGTCGGTCAAACGAACCATCGGGATGGGCAGCGTGTTGTGTCACAACGAGCCACCTGGTGTGCACAACTAGTCGGCCGATTAATTGTCACGGTGTGACTCTTCAGCGTGATCTTCGTTTTCTCAGACCGTTCGGACATCTTCTTGGGTCAATCCAACTCCGTTCTAGTCCAATAACTCATTTTTCTACTTGTTTAGTCTTTTATCACTAATCCAAATTTCATCGAGACTTCACATTTACTAAATTTTCCTCAAAATATCATAAGAAATAAAACACTGAAAAACTCGTGAAATCCACATAAAACAATAAAATAAAGGTAAATAAGTTAAATTCACATACTTTTATACCAATTTTACAATAGTTTCATAAAAATCTATGACCATCTTGTACGATAAATATTTAAGTTTATTTTGTTTGGCCATAAGTTTCTATATTTATTGTTTATATAGAGCATCCATGGCATATAAGGAGTTATTTTTGGTTTTGAGTTACAGTTGGGGGTAGGAGTGATATTGTGTGTGTATATTATAAATTTAGTGGTAAAGATTGGGTTTAGAAATCAGACCTCCTAGTTAATTGTTAAGAATGAGGTCATCGAACTTCATGATTGTTGACGGGATCATTTGATTATCTTCGGCTAGGGAAGATTAAAGAAAATTGTGTACATATATATATATGTCAATCATACTACTTGTTTATATGCACATTCACTACAATTAGAAAAACTTTTGCGTGTCCAAAAAAATCTTGATTTATTTGCAAATTCAAAATATTATAGAAGAAAAGATTAGAGATGAAAGTACTCTAATTAAGTTATTTCAAGAAACATACAAACAAATAAAGTAAATTTATTTACTTTGTTAGTTTCCAATTAACATTTTCACCAAGTATTGCATTCAATATGTAGTATATATAATCTAAAAATTTACTTCAAAAAAGCAGACACCAATCCAGCTAAACTAATTGTGTAATAATGACATGATATTTTCTTTAGATATGATTTTATGTGCATGGTTAATTAGTAGACAGTAATACTAATCGAAATTGAGTATAAATACAATATAATACATTAACTAAAAACCATTTGTGATCAAGTACTTCGTACTAATTATGAGTTTCTTTATTCATATAGCCAAAAGCCGATCATACACATGGGGAAAATTCGTGTGCCTAAACTCATCCACTAACTACAAAATTATTAATTTCAGTCTAGTAATTTAGAACAGAGTCCAATTTGAGGACAAAATTCGCTAGAATTGATTAAGTTAGTCGGAATTACTCTCATACAAGGCACGTAGTCATTTAATTTGGAATTTTCCGATTCAGATGCTGAGTTGGAGGATTTAGTTGACAGGTGAAAGTTGCGTTCGTCACCAGTGCCATCGAAAACAGAGATTGCGATGTCGCTAGCCACAGGTAGCACATCACCACCACCACCGTGTATCGACGACTTTTAGAATCTTTGAGAAGTAGGACACGTGTGCCCAGAAGAATGTGTCCCCCGCGACGGTGTTTGGTTGACGGAGAAGCAGATAGGCCAGATGGGGAGATGCGGTGGCGTTTGGTCGATGGTTGAGAGGGTGTAGCCGACGACCATCAGGAGGAAGAGGAGGCAGAGAATAGGTTGTGGACGGGGTGATAAGGTGGAGGGCGGCTGTGGAGAGGAGGGGGAGGTGGCAAAGGGAGAGTGTGAGGGTGAGATAGGTGATGACTGTGACTTCCTGAGTTGGAAAATCCCAAATTGGATGACCAAATTAGTCAATTTTGGAGAATTTTATCCTCAAATTGGACTCTGCCCTAAGTTACTGAACTAAAATTGATAATCCTAACTTAGCGGACCAAAAACGAATTTTGCCCTAGATATAGTCATAAATTTACCCAAATTCATTGAAGTATAATACTCCCTCCCTCCCGCTCGGTTTTGCATGTAGGGACAGACATATATATTCAGAAAAAAATTATTTTTTGCTCTATTGTCGACTTTTTCAAATGTGGAGATTGAGAGTAGAGTTTTTGAGGGTGAAGATTGTAAGAGAAATTTCCTTTTTAAGGATGTGCAAAATTGAGTGGGACAAACCGAAAAGAAAAGTGTGCAAAATTGAGCGGGACAGAGGAAATAATATATATATTCTTTAATTGATAACCTGAAATTATAGTATAAAATAGTTCTATTTAGTTTATTTGTATTTAAGAAATTAATACTACTCCCTCCGTCTCGGTTAATTTGTCACAGTTGATCGGACACGGATATTAAGAACAAATAGATTTTATGGAATCTTTGATTTTTTTAAAGGTGGAGATTGAATGTGGATATTTTGAGGATAGAGATTGTTGCCTTTTAATTACTTATTATGAATGTGACAAGTTAAGTGAGACGAATCGAAATGAAAAGTAGGAGAAATTGAGGTAGACGAAATGAGTAGTTATTTTGGTGAAAAGGTATAGCATATCGTATGTGAGCAGGTGCAAAGAGGTTTGGTTGGAAAATGAGAGCATGATGTAGATGTAGGCGGGCGGCATGGAGTGAATTCCAATCCCACACCCATGCTACTAGAAATAGAATATTCATCATCTTGTACCAACATCCATGCTTTGCTAATTAATATTATAGTCGCCAACTCAGTCAGTATATTTTCACCAACCACTAATATGTAAGTATTCATCTATTTATGCACATTTTTCAATTCCTTACATTACCCTACCCATAATTAATCATCTAAAACAACGCATATCTGCATTTCCAAATATTTCTTTCGCTTTCTTTCAACCTTAGATTTCAATTCTCTATCTTTTTTCTTCTAATGTATCCTTTCTTTAACCAGATTTACCAAATTATTGCTTAAATGCACTGCACATTAAAAATACAAAATAAACGTTTAATTACGTATATTTACGATATTTTGATAAATTATCATTTGCAACATCACTTCTAAATATACTTTAAATTATCATTCTTTCAATTCAGTTTATCCAAACACATTTCTAATTCAAATCCTCTCTTACATTAGGTGTTTTATTTTCTGTTATACCTCATTTAATACACGATATATTTTAATTTGTAACATCATCTAATACACGTATCGATTAAATGAATATGATGAACCACAATGAGTAACAAGTTAAATTAGATGACAACACATTTCTGGCACAAATTAAAAATCTAATACTCGTGCATTATATGGCACATTTCTGGCTCTAATTGCCCACATGGAGCAGAAAATTAGATTTTTGTTGTTCCAGATGTAGATATACAACCATACAATAGTTTTAAGCATCCAACTAAATGAAAATGATAACATTCAATGATTAGTTTTAATGATAAAACGATGTTTTCTTCATCTAATTAGGATTAAAAAAATTCATACAATTACATGTATGCCATTAATTAGGTCAAAATCCTAATTTCAATAAGCTTGATCAAACCAAGTATGTTGAATTGAAAAAAATATAAAGGTAGTGTATTTCTATGTTACAGTTGAAATGTCATGCTGCTAATGATAATTAATCAAAATATCGTAATTTTTTATGTAATTAACACAACTTGGGAGAGAAAAAAAAAACGGCTAATTATAGAAAAAACACAATTTAGGTCTAAGTTTTAATTGTAACATAATTTTTAATACTTATTAATATTAGTTACCAATTAAAAAAATTTGTTTCAATTATGTCATGTCTTCTACGTCCAACTAACAATAGTTGAAGTGACGAGAATAAATGAAGAAGTAGTTGTAATGGGGTAAAAAAATAGGAAAGTTGCGGAGTAACACTGTCCAAGCTCCACCGCCGCCCTTAGTCCCTCCCTCTGTAGGAGTATTAACTGACACATGAACCAGGTGAAGTGTAATGAGATTAGGGCATTAATTGGGCACTAAAGTTTTAGAAAATGCGTTGACGAATAGTTAGCCCCCTTCCTTCCTTCACCATGTTCATTAGTCATTTAGTAACTTCGTCTTCATCTTCTGCTGCGCTGAAGCCACAATCATCATTGCTTTCTAGAAACCCTACATTGATGGAGCTCAAGCCGCCTCCAACAAGGTAAACTAGAACAATATTTGTTTCAATCAATTTAATAGAAAATATGGAGTGTTGATTATTGTGTGTAGGTATGCGGTGGTGACCGGAGCAAACAGGGGCATCGGCTTTGAGACAGTCCGGCAGCTTGCGAATGCCGGTGTCACGGTCGTCTTAACGGCCAGAAATGAGAAAAGGGGTACTCAGGCAACAAAGTTGCTCCACGAATCAGGTCTCTCCAATGTACTATTCCATGAGCTTGATGTACAAGATGCACGAAGCATACAATCACTCGCCAACTTCATAGCAACCCACTTTCAAAGACTCGATATTTTGGTAACATTTATGATTTCTGCTACGGTTACTCTTTTTATTTTCTCTAGAGTACAATTTTTAGTAAAAACAATCAGTACTACTTTAATTGTTGATTTAACTTGTGTTGTGTGTGAATGTAAATATTTCTAGACTTAACTTTTGAAACAGATTATGTTTTTAAGTGTTTCCAGAACACCAACTTTACAAATATTAGAGAAAGCATTATGGTTAATTCAGACGAAGTTATTCAAGATTGTCTTGAATTTGAGTTTCTTAATAAGATAATAAAATAAACCAATCAGTAAGAATGCTATGTCACATTCACAAGTGGTTCTGAATTACTACAGGTGAATAATGCTGGAGCTTCTGGGGTAGTCGTTGATGAAAAGGGACTAAGGGCTTTAAATATTGATCCTGCATCTTGGGTAAGAATCAGATAGAGAAGTTACTCATCAAGGTGGCAATTTCGGCTCCGCCTGAACAGCTCGGAATATGGGCTGGGATGGCCCTGTTAGTGGACATGCCCAATGGATTGGGTTCGTTTTGGCTGGCTCGGCTCAAATTGCCACCTATAATGAATCTGATGAAGGAGATTGATACTAAATTTCGTTTTATTTTTTCGTCACTGACAATGCAGCTAGCGGGCAAGGCAGTAAACGTGATTCAAGATGTTATGAAGACAACCTATGAGTCTGCTAAAGAATGCATTGACACCAATTACTACGGTGTCAAGAATGTAACAAAAGCCCTTCTTCCTTTGCTACAGTGCTCCACAATTGGAGCAAGAATTGTCAATGTCACTTCTCTAAGGAGTGAACTATGTGTGAGTAAAACGTCAACAGATACACTTCATATCTGCACAATTATGGTATTGGACAACATACTAGAACTGAGTTTGTGTTTGTTCTTACACAGCGCGTCCCTAATGAGCAACGAAGGAAAGAACTTGCGGATATAGAAAATCTAACAGAAGAGAAAATCGACAGAATTCTGCAAGAATTCCTGCGCAATGTGAAAGAAGGTTCAATCGAATCCAATGGATGGCAAAAGATGCTACCAGCTTACAGCATATCAAAGGTCACACTCAATGCGTACACCAGAACTCTGGCGAAGAAGTATCCGGAAATGTGCATAAACTGTGTGCACCCAGGATATGTTGACACAGACCTTAATTGGCATACCGGAACAATGACGGTGCAAGAGGGAGCTGAAGGGCCTGTGATGGCGGCTTTGCTACCGGAGGGAGGCCCCAGCGGTTGCTACTTCGACCGTACAAAGGTGGGTGAGTTTTGATTACAAATTTTCTGATCAAAATGATTTGAAATGGATCTGCTTTTTACATGATTTTTTACTATTCCAAAATAAGGGAAGTTTCTATTTTGATCAGTGACTAAAAAAAGCATAGTTGGGTTCTTTCTAGTAGAAATAATGCTCTGGTTGTTATTTATATTTTGTGAATTTCTGAGTTTATACCTTACGGAAAGGGGATCAGATCCTCTCCTGCTGCATCACCTGATTGCTACCACGAAGAAACATTAACTGAGTAAGAAGAGATGGGTGGATTACATCCTTAAAATTAAGGAAAACTTAAAAAATGATATATCAAGAACTATGTAGGAAAGAATGGTACAGATGGTCAATGATTAATAACAAAGAAGAGCAAAATAAAATTATGTGACTGCAGATCGAAGTTTTAAGTAATACCTTGAATAGACAGAGGATTAATGAATTGGCAAAGAAGTCTTGTATTGTGAGATTTAGGTATCGATAACATTTGCAATGCATGATTCAGTCGTGAATGATGTTTGGAATTAACCAAAAAGGTGTTGATCATCCTTAACAATTACGTTTCATTCCACCCGGTAATGTATGGCTCTGTTTGTTTATGGTTGTGGGTGGCTGACATACGGTAGGTTGTGGGGAATAAAGTGGAATATGAGGTTGGGGTAAATAAGTGAGTGTTTGTTTAGGTTGGTTGGAGATTGAATTGTAGGGTGATTATAATATAAAGGGAAAATTGGTGTAAATGCCCTGTAAGTTTTCACTATTTAGTAACTAGGACAGTAAGTATACCACTTTTTTAAAATGCCCTATAACTTTAAAAAAATTGGTAAAAATGCCCCGTCACCGGCTATAGGCTGTAACCCATCCGGTGACGGGTGACGTGGATGAAATGCGCGACGTGGAAAGGTTTTTCTGATGGGTTTTTTGTGACCTGGAATTATTTACCAAATAATATGTGTAAATGACATGGCATTAGTCATTTAGGAGGGAAAATAAAGCTATTCCCTCCATTATCTTCTTCATTAGTCATTTTCTTAATTGAATGTGTGGCGGTGCAACCATATCCGGCCTAATTCCCGGCCGCCGTGGCTCCACCAATCTCTGCCCCACCTCCGCCGACTTTTGGCCCGCAGATTTCAGCTCCTCTAACCAGGACGCTACTCCTCATCTCAAGAGATCCAAACCCTCTTCAGGTAACTAATTAATCATCAGAATTTATAACATGAGCTAAGATATTTCGAATAATTTGACTGAGGAATATTTACAAACAGGTGGTGAGCATGTCGAAAAAAGTGTTTTGAAGAAGAAGCAGAGGAAGAATATGTACAGAGGAATAAGGCAGCGTCCATGGGGCAAATGGGCAGCGGAAATACACGACCCGAGAAAAGGCGTTCGGGTTTGGCTGGGCACATACAACACTGCAGAAGAAGCTGCCCGAGCTTACGACAGAGAAGCCCGTAAAATCAGAGGGAAGAAAGCCAAAGTTAATTTCCCCAATGAGGACAGTGATAACTGCTATAATTACAATGAATTTAATCTGATCAGATCAGAGAATTATGATTATGAATTTAATGAGATCGAAGTGAAGCCTGAGGTGAACGGAAATGGTGGTGGCGGTAAAGGGCTGCGAGTAAGCTCGACGAGGTGGTAAAGGAGGAGCATGAGGCGGAGGATGAATTGCAGAAGCTGTCGGAAGAGCTCACGGGAAGAGAGTGTCTTGCAAAATTGAGAAATAGGGTATATAATGAGGAAGATAATGGAGGGAATAACTTTATTTTCCCTCCTAAATGACTAATGCCATGTCATTTACACATATTATTTGGTAAATAATTCCAGGTCACAAAAAACCCATCAGAAAAACCTTTCCACGTCGCGCATTTCATCCACGTCACCCGTCATCGGATGGGTTACAGCCTATAGCCGGTGACGGGGCATTTTTACCAATTTTTTTTAAAGTTACAGGGCATTTTAAAAAAGTGGTATACTTACTGTCCTAGTTACTAAATAGTGAAAACTTACAGGGCATTTACACCAATTTTCCCTAATATAAAAGGTGGTAGAGATGATTTGATGTGTGTAAAAGATAGTTAGTGAATGATTGATTAGTGATTAAAGTTGTATTAGAAATTGAGTTTGATTGATAATGTGCGTAAGAGATAGTTTGTGAATGATTGATTATTGATTAAAGTTGTATTGAAAATTGGGTTTGATTGATGATGTGTTTAAGAGATATGTAGTGGATTGATTATTGATGTATTGTTGTTTGGTGGTTAAAATAATTTATTGGGGACTTTAGGGGTTGGAACTTGGAACAATATATTGACCACAACCTAAAATCGAACACATATGAATTGGATTAAATTCTGAACGATTGTGCCTAACCATAAACAAACACGTCCTATATTGTTTCATCAACAAAAACAGAATACATCGACTTCTGTTCAGTTCCGGCCAGGCCGAGATGACTAATATTGAATATTAATAGAAGAAAATGACACAGACAGGTTTGAAAATGGGAAAATATTTTTTTCTTTACTTCTTTGTGGTGATTATTTAATCATAATGTTGATCAAAACTCATATGGTGTTTCTTTACTTTTTGTGAAAATTCCATTAGAATGTCTTAATTTTAGAAGCTGTCTTATTTTGGGCTTGAATTTTAGGAGTTATTAATTCGGGGCTTGAATTTTGATTTTTCTCAATTAGATATTAATTTTTTTAATTTTATTCTCAATTCAGGGTTATGTCTTAAATAAAAGATACATTGCCCAATGTACGGAATATTTAATACGATATATAAAAAAAAGATTAATATACGGCGTACTGGAAATTTCAATCTTCTCTGTATTGAATTTTTCGGACATTGAATAATATTTTCTCTTTTTTCAAAACGTAAGCTCTGAACTCAGTATAAAATTCAAAATTTAGGCCGTCAATTGAGAAGAATTCAAAATTCAGTCCCCAATTGAAAACTTTCAAAATTTCAGATCTCTAATTGAGATATTTTTCAAAATTTTATTTATATCCTTGATATATGAGTTGTTCAATTCTTCAAAGTTTTGTCCTCCCTTACCCCAAACTACAAAACTTAGTTCCAATACTCTATAATAGGGTTAAAAAGAAATCTCCTTCCTTAGAGGTAAATTTTAAATCGAGAACGGAATTAATAGATGTGGTCTTATGATCGATAACTTATTTTGCATCCAGAATGGTAGCTAAAAGAAGAAGAGACACGTTAGTCTGAAAAAACAAAATTAGAAAAACAGAAGACCAAGCTTTTAAAGGGGTTTTCCTTTTTCCATTTCATAGACCATTGTGGGAAAACAACATAAACTCATCTATTAAATTGGACATAAAAAGGATTGTTGCAAATTAGAATGTTGCCGACTATTCGCACCCCACTTTTATTTAAAATTCAGAAAAAAATTCTTAATACAACCCACTGAATACCCATTATACCCTTTCTTTATTAAATTAAATTAAAACATTAAAAAGCCAAAAACAGAAAAACAAAAGGCAAGAAAAGGAATAAAAATGAAGGGACATCAAGAACACATGAATCAGATCCAGACCACATTGGATCAAATAAATATAAATTAACAGACATATTAAGACGAAACTAAGAATATGAGAAAAGCTTTTGCTATGGATCAGAAGAGAATAACTAAACTTACACTTTGAAGAACATAAAACAAAGGACACAATGAAGACATGCCAATAGATTACTTCGGGGATTCGAGGAGCAAAATGGCGGAGCTATGATGGCCATGGACATCGACGAGGATTTGCTGAATTTTGATTTCCAAGTTTCCTCCCTTTTCTTTTTAAGAAAATTGAGATCCCTGATTATTAGTTTGCAAACCAGAGGACGTTGTTCCAATCAAACTATGTTCTTCCAAAATTCACATATATGAAAGTCTGCAAGTTTGTATTAAACTTTTCCACATCAAGCTTAAGACATGTATTTCATCAGTAAATGAAATTTTCATATCTCTATTACCACTTGAATGGGTGAATCGGGGTTAACGATCATGGACAGAGAAGAAAGAAAATCATTTTCTTTTATTATATATATTTTTATATATAATGTTTAATTGATTATGCTAATTACTCATTAAGGATATTGAAGTGTTTACTGATAACATTTTATTTATTAAATTAATAGGCTGCATTGAGAAATTTTATTGGTTACAAATAGTCGTCTTCAATAAGAATTCCTGTATGATTAGCAAGCTAGGCAGATGAGTGTAAGCATCATTGATTCTTTTGCAAACACAATATATGGTAAAAATACTAAAATATGACTGCTCTTATTTATAAGTTTAGTTGATTACTCTCTTATAAAATACAAATGTGTACCTAATCCCCACAATTGCCAACAATATCTCAGTTCAATGCTTCAATTACCAACAAAAAACCTTTAGTGGTATTTCTATTTGCTTATGTCAAGCAATTTCTTGATTTATTTACACTAATTTTAATCATACAATCTCAAAAAAGAACCCTAGAACTATCAATCATAAGAGAGAGCAATCAACAAATTAAATAAAGTTTTTGAGGTCAATCATTTATTACAAGGCGAACGCTGAAAGTGGAAAGTTTAAACTAAGTGAATGAATACATTTTTAGTGAAATTGTAACTACTAAATGAACTATTATCTTGACCCTGGAGGTTGATGCAAGGCGAGCAAAGCCCAACAAGAACTTGAACTAAGATCCTAATATCTTTATAAAAACATCGGCAAGCTGCATTTGACAGAAAACGTTTCTTATACTCATTGCAGACTATGAATCTCGAGATTATTAGTGTCTTAATACAAAGTGGGAGTGACAACAAATTGATTATCGTATGTGTAGGGATGAAGTCAAAGTTTATATATCCATGTGTATTCAACATGCAATTCACGAATAAATAGTACTCCAATATTCAACTTCGATCGGCTTAAAACTAAGGGACAATAGATTGCTTCTAACCAACAAAGAAGCCATAACGCCACATCACATTTCTTATACTCATTCCGGACTATGTGACAATTAATCTCGAGATTATTAGTCCTCCCACCGTTATTTTGCTTCAGTTGCTGTAGCAGTAGCAGTAGCACCGCGTGGGAACTTTGTTCCTCTCTTTGCATAATTGTTTATCGATTTTTTATTTAGTGTTCTAATCTCATATTTGAAATCTATTTTTTTTAGAGGCTTGAAATCTAAAATTCTTCCTTGTCAAATTTATTTGTTCGAGGTCTTATTATTCACAGATAGAACATTTTCTTGGCATCTCTGGTTTGATTGTAACTATGTTCATCTATATATTGCAAGCTGCTCTTATATTCGAGGAGAGCACACCGACGTCAAAACCCAAAATGTACGTAACTACAGCGACCCTGTTTTCATAAAATAATTTAATTTAACTAAATTGCAATACATCAAATTGTGAGATTTTTCTTTCCCTTATATATTAAAATAGCTTTCTTACATCAGCCCGTTAGTAAAACTACATGAGCATATATTTCCATAATAATTATATAAATTACTTAAATCTTTCTCACATACAAATGGAATCAGTTAACACGGATTCATGGACACAAACCTTAATTTTAGGTGCGGATAACTACATCATTAAATCTTAAAATATAATTCACATCATAATTTTATTTAACCAAAACCTAATAATCACAAATATAAATCATACTTAGCAACGGAAACTTAGTAAAACATATATCACATGCTCATATATAAATTATCCTATTAATATTTTCATAACTGACAACTTAAGGAAAATTAATAATCTATAGAGAATCTCAATAACATATTACAAATAGTAATATCAACAACAACAACAACAATAATAATAAACGTAGAAAAAACAATAGGTATCTATTAACCTAACTAATTAGCTCCTCTCCACATAAATATTCAATGATATTCCCAAGGACTAAAATCTCTCCTAATCGTGCTTAACTAATAAAATAAATATATCCTTTTAAATAAAGTTAACTAATCTTGATAAAAAAAAAAAAAAAACAAACAAATAGTTTAGCCAATTAAAGAATCTTGTATTAATGGGAATAAAATTGGATCAAAGTTTTGATGTTGTCTTATGCTTTCGCTTCCACCTTGTATTCCACTCGCTCGTTCTAAGCTAACTTGAAAGGCTCAATAGTGAGTTGGAGTGAACTTTCTTCAGCTCGTGGAGGATCACAATTCATAACAATGATATACAAAATTAAATGCATAAAATATAAACAATTATAACTTGTAACTCGTAACTTGAATAATATATTCAACAAATTGAATATAAACTTGTAACATGTAACTTGTAATCCATGTGCTCATGTAACTTGAATTTGTATATCCAATAAAATTGAATATACACTTGAAACTTGATAATATAACAGATATATCAACACAATTAAGCAGATAATTATCATAAACAGTAAACCCCTGCCTGAACTGAGATGCAACTCGGTATATAGATGCAAATTGTCCTATTGTTCATAGCACATGCTAGTATTGTTCTCCTTCCTACGTAGGCATGAATGACCCTATCTTGATCTTCAATAATATATGGTATTGGAAATTCGGGAATTTAGGGTTTGGTAGAAGATTTATAAATTTTTGAGAGAAATAGAAAACTAAATGTGCCTATTGATTCATTGCGCAATAGTGAATAAATAATTTTTATTTAATAAACAATAAGGACTTAAACTATTAAATTTTATCTGTAGCTAATACACTAGATCAAAAAGATCATATTAAAATTTCATAAATTTTGAAGAAGAATAACCATGTCTTTTGAATTTTTGAAATTGAACTTATTGAAACAAAAAAAAATTGTGCAGTAGTGGAAAAAAATTCATAAGTAGAAAACGACGAGGTGGATCTCTTTGAAATTTTAAAGTATGATAGGAAACATGTAATGAATAACATATTAAAAAATAAGATTTTTTCAATAATTATAAATATATGTTTTGAAATTTTCCAAATAAGAACACATAATATTTCAAATCATGCAGAGCAGTAATATAACAAATCATATAAAATAAAATGTATGTTGGATAGACTTGAACGTTTAATAGAATATCAATGAAATAGAGATACCAAACATACAATTTCGTAACTATACAATTTTTTTAAATAGGAGAACAAAATTTTGGACGGAATACCTGTCTATCGGGAGGAGAAGAGATTGAAAGATAAACTGGCACAAATAAAACCCCTAAATTATATAGACAATTTGTTTAATAAAAACATATGATTTGGGTTGTGATTTTGATGTATGACATGAATCCCATATTTATAGATTATATTCCCAGGATTATAGGACTCCTAATTAGACTAGAAAAGTGTTTCCTTGTTCTCTGAGTAAAACTCGTGTGTTAGCTTGAGCTTGACTAATGCATTGGGCTCATGACAAAATTTAATATTTAAAATCTTAATAGCACTAAAAATACTTTAATTTTAGCCATAAATCAAAATAATGATTTACATAGTTTACGAAAAAATAAATAATTCTTGTTGACAAAAATAGATATTTAAATATAATAATAACTAAATAATTTACGGGGCTTTACAGTAACAAAACTGAGATACGCCGAGAAATATCAGAGTTCAATGTTTTATCTTTTGCTCCTTTTTTCTTCTCTCTCTGTGTTACATCAGAATATATTGCAAAATGAATAAAATATATTTTGCTCACATTCTCTCGATTAATTTTTTTTTTTTTTAGCAGCACTGATTGTTATTATGTAGTCAGTGGAGAGGATGTGGAAATGGGAGCCGCATCACCTGGTGGCGATGAACATGTTATTTGTAGAAGAGAGATGATCATGGTATGAATATCTCATTTTTCTAATTGTATTAGTATTCGTGTAATTGTAATCCAATTATTTCCCATCCAATGAGAATCTCTTAAATGAGTTGATGTGCCATAATGAAGAAGTATCCTAGACGAAGTAAGAAGTAAAGACTATAATCACGGCCGCGTGTCCCCCACACTCGATGAGTTCACCTCATCCACTTATCTCATCGTGAATAAGGCACTCATCCAACACCTAACTTGAGGAGTCATCAAGATGCCCCGAAGCACGATCTATCTTTGATCTCCTAAGGATTGCTCCAAAAAAGGTGCACGAAGTATGGTATATAAAAGTCTAAATAGATAATTCATCATATAGAAATGAATAAAAAAAAAAACTCCAAATTATACTATTATAGTACCCACTTCATCCCACAAAACAAACCACTTACAATAAAAAAAACACAAAAAAGGTTAAATACATTGAATCTCCAAGCCCCACCCTCTCCCTCTAAAACCCCAAAAAAAAGGTTAAATATTGCCTCAGGTTTCAAATCTCAATGTATTGCCCATTAATAACCCCACTGCCCCTAACACCCCAACAAAATGTTAAATGTTGCCTCAGGTTTCAAATCTCAATGTATTGCCATTAGTAACCCCACTGCCTTCCACAACCCCACCACCCGCCCACCCACATTAGACATTCTCTCCTAAATCTCAATCATACACACAATAATAATATTTTTTACAAACACGTACACAAGTTATATACACACACACAATTTCAGGACTCGGGTTTTACAACTTTATTATGTTCACACACAATTAAAAATTCAACCTCAAATTTAACTTCAAGCTGGTGGCCGCAAGCGGGAGATGGAGAGAGCCAGAGAGGTGAATAACGGTGTTGGCCAAGTAGCGGATGCTCGATCTGATCGTTATTGTGAGGCAAAAAAGTGAGGAATTTAAGAGACTATTTCTAACTTTTTTTTTTTATGTTTCTTGAACGGAAACCCCAAACTGAGTGATTGAAGAGATGAGTTTTGATTTGTTTTCTAAAAGGTTGAAGGTATATGTGTATATAACTGATATTTTGGGGGTACAGATTTTTTTTTTTTTTACAAAAGGTATTTCTAATTTTTTTCCCCTTAAATTGGGGGTACATGATTGACATATCCTTATAAAAGTGAAAGGCTACTATGTTGATAAGACTAGGGCTTATTGAATAATACGAAAAGGACTATTTTTCCCCCAAACCCTAACAAGTAAATATATAAACCCTTCATGTCTTCAGTTGTAAGGTAATACTCTTCACACTATTCCATTACCCTTTTTCTATCATTCACATTAAAACACAACCACCAATCTCTGACTTGAGCATCGGACGCTCTTCATGGGAGACCCTCTCCCGTGTCGATTTCTGCAAGATCGTGCTCGGAATCCAACGTCGTCACCAGAAGAAGCTTCCACCCGTTGTTTTAGGTACTATTTTATCTCTTTTTTATGCTTGAACGGAGATGGTTTTGGTACAACAGTGGTGCCGTATGTGGGAAGATTTTTCTCTCGTTTTGAGATATAACGTGAGAATTACTCCCACCACTTGAAGATTGTGTTCGATTGTGCTCCCATCTCTTTAAAATTTTCTTTCATTTAAATATACGAGGAAAGGATCGAACAAAGATATGTGACTAAATTTCCTTTTTTTGACTAATATTTTACACATTTTTTAGCATGACAAATGATGATAGTAGTCGTGATCTGCGATCTGGCTTTGATAAGGCAGCGGAGGATTTCCCTCCTGGGGTTACAGACACCCCACCCCCCACCGATAGGTGTAGGAGTGCTACTCAAGCTGTAGGGAGTAGCAGAACAGTCACAATGACACAAGAGGAGCTTAACAAACTGATAAAAACGGCTATCGACTGCACGATAGCCAACAGAGGAGGAATGCTAGGACTACCACCTAGTTTCACACTTTTGAACATTCCTACTCCAGGTTAGGGGGCTGGTTCCACTCATCTAGGTGCTGACGAGACAGAAACTTGAGGATAACCCCCACCTCCGCGAGATAAAAATGCAAGGGAAAAGACCCTCACCCTATGCCTGCCACTACCCAGAACCTGCGCTAAGTGAGGACGGATCCGGAGGAAGTGGCTACTACAGAGGCTAAAGAAACACACTCGATGAGCGTTGTTAATACTATGAACTAGCACATTGCTGCGTTAAGGCACGAACTCGAGGAGTTGGGTCAGAATAAGGAGCCCGAGCACTTCCGTCGGGCCTTGGGATCCCTGTTCTCAGAAGATATCGTCCAAGATCTACTATGGACGAACTTCAAGGCACTAACTTATGAATATGTGTGATTTGAGAACGATACTCTACTACACCAATACATTGATGGGGTAAAATTCTTGGTATTTCTAACCATACTAACAAAGTCCGCACAACAATGGTTCGCCGATTTCAGCTCTCAATTTGTGCACAAATTTGCTAGTTCTCGTAAAAAACACAAAATTTCCTTGTCCCTGCTAAGCTTCAAGCACGGGAAAACCAAGACGTTAAGAGCATATGTCGGGCGGTTCAAAAAAGCACCTCTGGAGGTACCCATGAGTATTGCTGAGGTTAAAATCAATGCCTTGGCACAAGGCCTACAAGACGGGGGATTTCATCAGATCCCTAACGAAGTGTGCCCCAGGTCCTTTGATGAGGTTTTGGAATGGGCGGATAAATATGTCTACTTGGAGGAGGCCAGGAGTGGCAAGAAAAAAGAGGAAAAGGCGGATGAAAAGAAGAGACAACAGGCTAATAAGAAAGATCTGCCTGCTACCCCCAAAAAAAAAAGGGAACCGATAAAGACAATCAATACTCCTATTACACTCTGCTCACCGTATAGCAGACCGAATTGTTCAAAATTGCTATTGATCACCCCAAGTTTCGGCATTCGTCTAAATATCATAAAGGACCCCAGAAGAAGTCCTGCGATGCCTCATATAAATACCACATTGAGTATGGGCATGACACAAACTCACGACGACATTTGGCTAACAAGATTGAAAGGATGACTCCCGACGACTAGCTGGTGGACTTCATGAAGAAGGAGCAAAGTAACCGATTTAAAAGAAAGGAAAACGAAGATTGGAGCCCCGAAAGAAGGAAAGGAATCCAATAAGGCACCAAGAAGGATGCTAATGGGAAGAAAGGATATATACATATGATCATGGGAGGACCTACTGATGGGGACATGAACTGTGAACGAAAGGCCAACCTAAGGAGTGTCTGGGCATGACAAGGAAAGGAGTACAAGGAAGTTGGGGAGTTGAGTTCCTCCCTAACATAGAGTTTGGCCTCGTGATTGTGGTTCGAGATAACGGCCCACCATGATGCCATGGTATTTACAGGGGATATAGTAGGGTACAATGTAGCGCATGTCTTCATACACATGGGGATTTCCATGGACATATTATTCGAGGAATGTTTCCGGCAGATGGACATAAATGTGATACTGAAGCCAGTGGATACAACCCTCTATGGCTTTCATCAGGGTGCTATATGGCCGAAAGAACATATAATGCTTCAAGTTCGGCTAGAGGAAAACCTCACATTAAAAAAAGAATGATAAAATATATGGTGGTTGATGCTCTCTTGCACTATAACATGATACTGGGGAGTCCTGGCCTCAACTTATTCCAATCAATTATATCAACCTACCACATGAAGATGAAGTTTACGGTAAGGGAGGATGTGAGAGAAGTTTTGGGAGATCAATATAGTTACGGAGTGTTAAGACTTAACCCTACACACGATCACGAAATTGAAGAAAACTGACGAAGAGAAAACACACAATATTTGGTTACCCAGTTCGTCAAAATGTGTAACTACGTCTGGGGACGATACCAAGCCAGGGATCCACTCTTGTATGATAATTTTCGGATACCATGATACAATGATGGAAACAACTATATATAATAGCTTAATGAACCTAAAATTTGACCTCAACTTGAGGCCCAAGTAATCACTCCGTGTCAACTGCCGTGGCCGCGTTCCGTCAAGCCTCTCGTCTGCTTAACGGCGTACCTTTTATCGTGGCCGAGATACCCACATCGCTAATCTCCCAAAGCGGACTCTTTTGTCGGGTGTCGCAGCCGCGGTGCTGAACGATAATTTCAGGCTCCATATCTAAAAATCTCCCACTTGGAGACTGAAATACCTTCAAGTAACCATTCCTCCTTTGTTCTCCTTCTTGTATCTGCTTAGTATCGCCTAGCCTCTTCTTCAAGTACCAATGCCAATTGATGTTATGCATAACTTCAATATTTCTAAGGTCACCACCTTAGTAAACATGTCAGCTAGATTCTCACTCCCAAGAATTTCAACAAGTTGTAAGGTCTTCTTCTCCAATAGGTGCCGAATGTAGTGATATTTCAACTCAACATGCTTTGTCCTCGAATGAAACGCCGGACTACTAGTCAAGAAAATTGCACTCTGACTATTGCTATAGAGAACACTATTGTCATACTTCTTCCCAAGTTCACCCAAGAAACTCTGCAACCACACCATCTCTTTGATTGCTTTCGTCACAACTACATATTCAACCTCTGTGGTGGATAGAGAAACAACCTTCTGCAACTTCGATGTCGAAGAAATTGCTTTACCACTATAAGTAAAGACATAATTACCTAGTAGTGCTTCTTCTCCCATCAAGATCATTTGATGCCAAGTTCGCATCAACATAATCAACCAACTTGGAATTCCTTCCATCAAAGCATAGAGCTTTATTCGTGGTACCTCACAAGTACCTTAGTACACACTTTACAACTTCCCAATGTTGTTTCCCCGGATCACTTATGAACCAACTCACTACTCCTACTGCATGCACAATATCCAGCCTAGTACACACCATAGCATACATTATGCTGCCAATTGCCGAAGCATAGGGGACGTACTTCATTTGGGCACGGTCCTCCTTAGTACTCGGCGAGTCTTTCTTCGATAGCTTGAAGTGACTTCCCAACAGAACACTCACATGCTTCGAATCCTCCATGTTGAATCTTTCCAGGACCTTCGGGATATCGCCTGCAAAAGATATAAGTTCCCTATCGCTCTATTCCTCTCGATTCTCAAACGCAAAATTTGTTTTGCTTCTCCAAGATCCTTCAGGGAGAACCGCTCGGACAACTGCTTCTTGAACTTATCCAACTCCATTGGATCAGCTCCTGCGATCAACGTATCATCAACATATAATAGTAGGATAAGAAAACTTTTGTCAAACCTCTTATACTAACACCAATGGTCGGCGTGGAATCTATAGTAACCAATTTCAACCATAAATATGTCGAACTTCTTGTACCACTACTTTGAAGCTTGCTTCAACCCGTACAAGGTCTTTCTTAACTTGCACACAAGTTCTTCCTTTCCTTCAGTTACGAATCCCTCTAGCTATACCATGTACAATTCCTCCACTAGATCACCATGAAGGAATGTCATCTTTACATCCATCTGATGTAACAACAGGTTCTCTGCAACAGCCATACTCAACACCATGTGGATAGTCGCTAACTTCACAACCAGAGTAAACGCATCAGTATAATCAATACCAAAACGTTGCTCAAACCCTTTCACAACCAGCCTAGCTTTGTAGCGCTTGCTACCATCTACTTCGTTCTTGCTCCGATAGACCCACTTGCTGTGCAAAGCCTTCTTTCCCTTGGAAGCTCACTCAGTTCCCAAGTGTCATTCACACGATGACATGATATTTCAACTTCCATGGCAACCTTCCATCTCTGACTATCATCAACCTGTTCTGCTTCTGTAGAGCTCTTAAGTTCATCACTGTCAGTAAGCAATAAATAATAGTTAGAGGGAGAATATCTATCAGGTTCACGTCACTCTCTAGCCGGTCTCTGCAGCGGAACAACACCCTGAGATGGTGGTGGATTTCTTAGCTCAAGAACCTTCTCTTCATTCTTACCCTCCTTACTCCCACTCGAGTTTGAGATGTCTAACTCGACTAACTTGGGTTTAGAGAGATCAGAGCTCGATGCCTTCAATCTATCCATGTACATCACCTCTTCTTTACAAACTACATCTCTACTACGAATCACCTTTCGATTTTGGTCATCCCAAAGCCTATGACCAAACTCATCGTCACCATAACCAATGAATGTACATTTAATAGATTTTGCATCTAATTTACTTCTATCAACAAAACTAACATGAGCATATGCAAAACAACAAAGATACGTAGAAAGGACAGGCTTACCTCCTTTCCCGTCCACACCACCTCAAGTATGCAGCTATATTAACAGCATCCACCCAAAACATCTTTGGCAACCCGCTTTTCAGTCTCATGCATCTAGCATGCTCATTCAGCGTTATGTTCATCCTTTCTGCTACTCCATTCTGCTGGGGACTTCCTCGCACTGCTTCTCCATGCGAATCCCGTTCTCAGCACAGTAGTCTTTGAACTCGTTGAGGTCATATTCACCTCCATTATCAGACCATAGACACTTCACCTTCAGCCCTGTCTTAGTTTCAACCATGGCTTCCACTTCCTGAAAGTATCGAAACTCATTAGATTTACTTTTCAGAAAATAAACCCATACCTTTCTCGTGGAATCATCATATAGTATGATGATCCTCCAGGGGACGTCACAGGCGCTGATCCTCGTAGATCACTATGGACCAGCTCCAACTTCTCAGTCTTCAAGGCTCTACTGACTCTTGAGAATCTCACTCGCCTCTGTTTCCCAAACACCTAGTCTTCACAATGGCCAACTTCCACAGATTTCAGGCCAGGCAGTCTACCTTTTGAACACATTACCTTCATCCCCTTCTCACTCATGTGGCCCAACCAACAGTGCCACAAATTCACATTACTTTCTGCGTCTGCAAGATCAATGCAATCCCTGGAATTCATTGTCATATACAACTTATCTGCCTTCTTACCTCGAGCCACTATCATAGCTCCTCTGATAATCTTCTAATTGTTGTAGCCGAATGTTACCACGTAACTCTTCTTATCAAACTGCCCAACTGAAAGTAGATTCCTCTTTAGTCCAGGAATGTATCGAACTTCGTTCAGCACCAAATGGATCTATTTGAGGTGGCAACTGGTACACTTCCTTTTCCCACGATTTTCAGGGGTTCATCATCCGCAAGATACACCTGTCCGAAATTGCCAAAAATATAATCATTCATAATCTCATGATTACCACATGAATGAAATGACGCTCTGGAATCCAGCATCCAAGACTCCATGGGACTAGACACGCTCGAGACCAACGCATCACCATCATCTTCTTCTGTGGTTGCGTTTGTTGTTTGTTTGTCTGCTTAATCCCTCTTGTTCTTCTTTGGTGCATTGCACTTATTTCTAAAGTGACTAAACTCATCAAAATTCCAGCACTTGATCGAGCTCATATCCCTCCTGGATTGGCTATTTCCTCTGGATTTGGACCTTCCTCGATTCTACCTTCCCTTCGTCCTGCCTCTGTTCTCGGTGTTCAATGCTAACCCCCAAGTGCATCCTGATTCTTTCCTGCGAATCTCTTCACTAATCATCAGACTGCTTACCTTGTCAAACTTCACCTTAGTTTCCGCGGTGCTAACTGCTATCACTGTACCGGCCCAACTGTCTAGCAGAGACGATACATAATCAGGGCACATAGTTCATCGTCAAATTTAATCTCCACCGAGTTCAACTGCGGGGTAGTCATGTTGAACTCGTTCAGGTGCTACTGCACAGGTGTACTGTCTGTCATCCTTAGGTTGAACAATTTCCTAATTAGATGCACCTTGTTGGCATCGATTGTTTATGTCCTCCAAAATTTTTAGCATCTCCCTCGTGGATTTCGCTGCAGTCGTGTGATAAGCGACTTCCTTAGACAACGCTAAACATATCACGCTCATAGTCCTATCCAATAACACTTACTCCTCTGCTTCCATCTTCTCGAGCTTTGCTTTTAGAGGCAAGTGCAGATCTTTACCGTAAAGGTAATCCTCCATCTGCATCTTCTAGAATCCATAGTCAGTACCATCGAATTTCTCGATCGTCGCTTTTCCTTCCATCTGATGCTTCCTTCGAACCCGGAGCTCTTGATACCAGTTGTTAGGACTTAACCCCATACACGATCATGAAATTGAAGAAAACTAAGAACGAGAAAACACACAATATTTGGTTACCTAGTTCGTTACAATGTGTAACTACGTTTAGGGGTGATACCAAGTCAAGGATTCCACTCTTGTATGATAATTTTTGGATAACATGGTACAATGAAGGAATCAACTATATATAATACTTAATGGGCCTAAAATTCGACCTCAACTTGAGGCCCAAGTAATTACTTCGTGCTAATCATCGTGGCTGCAGCCTATCCTATCACGCTCGCATTCTATCAAGCTTCTCATCTGCTTAACATCACACCTTTTGTTGTGGCCGCTCTACCTTCACAGCGCTAATCTCCCAAACACGGACTCTTTTGTCGCTACCGCGGTACTAAACGACAATTTCAGGCTCCATATCCAACACAGAGAAGCTACAAGAATACCACAAAGGAAGAAGGCAACTCTGAAATAAAAGAATTGGGGCGAATCAAGGGAGAAGGCAGTAGTAACAAGTTGAAATCCATATAATTGGACGAAGAAGAACCTGAGGTATAAATTATACCTCAAGAGGAACAAATGAGTGTGGAGCTATTCCCAGGTCGCACAGGGTTCACAATAAGGGTTGCGACTCAGATGTCCCTTGAAGTGGCTTCTTCTTGCTAGGGTGCCTAAAATGAAACTCAGATATTTTCCCATTTCGTCCTTCAAACATGATTGGTATAGAACCTGATGTCGCTATGCATTCATTAAATGTTGATCCAATGATCAAACTTATCAAACAAAAGCTTCGGTCGGTGTGTGAACCGAAGGACCGTGCAATTCGCGAAGAAGTGGCTAAGTTACTAGAGACGGGGCATATCACAGAAGTGTGGTTTCCCTAATGGTTATCAAACACTTTAATGGTAACCAAGGGCATAGATTCATGGAGGATGTGCATCGACTTCCGCAACCTCAACAAGGCATATCTGAAGGACCACTACACACTTCACCGAATAGACCAATTGCTCGGCTCCACTTCAGGCTACGAACTCTTGTTCATGATGGATGCTTAACATGGATACCATTAAATGAATCTAAAGGATGTGGCTAAAATAGGCTCTGTGGTAGGTACGGTTACGTACGAGTGTCCTTTGGACTGAAGAACGCTGGAGCTACGTATTAGTGAATGGTGGATAAGGTCTTCCGGTATCAGACATGGTGGAACATGGAATTCTATGTAGATGATATGCTCATCAAGAGCTCAAATCCAAAAAAGTGTGCATTTGGGTACGATCAAGAAAATTCCTTGGATATTTGGTAACGAAAATGGGTAAAGAGGTCAACCCTGAGAAAGTATGAGTCGTGCTAGAAATGCAAGAGCCACAAAATCTGAAGGAGTTACAGTGGCTCAACGATAAAAACACAGTGCTCAGCAGATTCATCTCATTGTCTATTGCAAAGCTTATCATTCTTCAAAATTCTAAATAAGGAAAATAAGTTCGAACGGTATGATGCTCGCAAGAAAACTTTTGAGGAACACATTTGGCTCAGTTACCTGTGTTAACTAGGCCAATCCCAAGGGAGGTGTTATACTTATACTTCTCAGTGGGAGAATTAACGCTTAGTGTTGTCTTGTTGCACAAAGAAGGAATAGGCAACAACCTATATATTATGTTTGTAGGTGTCAATTCAATTTCATCAAGTGGACATGACTTGTAGTAGAGATTGAGAGGAATCAGGAACCGGGTTCAGGTTGAGAAGAACCGGGCCCGAGAGTTGGGTTTAAAGCAGTTCAGTTTTGAAGGTTAGTGGAGAACCAGGGTCAAAAGGGTTATAACTGAATCTGAACCTAAACAGTTGAAACAGAATTGATTCCAACTTCTGGAGCTTCTTGATTCGAGCTTAGTTCTTTATATACATTTGTTCCACTTTTAGAGGCGAGTTGATACACGTTGTTTTCCCTCTGTAAACACTACACAATCATTAGAATTAGAAAGCTAGGGTTCTTGAGCTCAATTCGGTTTGTGAATTGGGGTTTCTAATTTTCTGGATTGTTTCTTGTAATTTATTGTTCAGTGGAGTGAATTGAGGTGTATAGAGCCTCCGTGGATGTAGATCACATTGATCGAACCACGTAAAAGCTTTGTGTTCTTTATTTTGTTTCTGGGTTTGCGTTCGTTCTTGTTTTGGCCGAATTTCCAGTTTGTGTTCATTCTTTTCTGGTTTGAACTGGTTTGTGTGTGTTGTAAGTGATTCATTTCTTAACAAGTGGCACCGTCTGTGGGAAACTTGTACACACCTTCAAAAAGGAAGAAAGAATGGCTGGAATGAAGATGGATGTGGAGAAGTTTTTAGGTAAAAACGACTTCTCACTTTGGAAAATCAAAATGAATGCTGTATTGATTCAAAATGGACTAGACTCTGCTCTTCTTCCTATTGATCAATGGCCTGAAGATGAGAAATCTAAGTTTCCAGAACTGGATAAGAAGGCTTTGAGTCTTATATTCTTCTGTCTGAGTGATAAACCTTTGAGGGAGGTATCAAGGTGTAAAAATGCAGTGGAGGCATGGGGAAAAACTGGAGGAACTCTACCAATCAAAGTCTATATCAAACAAATTATTTCTGAAGCAGAAACTGATGTCTTTCAAAATCACTGATGATAAGATCATGACCGCACTGTCGGGTGCAGTCAAAATAAGATATTTATTTCCTAACTATTCCTAACAGTAGCTAGAGCAAGTCAGGGTCGATCCCACAGAGAACAGGAATTAATCAAATAATTGTACTAACTAATTCTATATAAGTACTAATAATATAAATATAATATGGGGGGGAATTTTGATTAGATTTAATTAACTAATGCAAATAACTAAAGATGAATTAATTAGTGAATAAAAAGTATCCCGCCTTTGACCCAGTATCCCCCTAGCCTGAATATCCATGTAACTAATGCAACTACTTAACTAATTAGTTCTGAGACCCCTTACTCCAAGAATTAACAGGTACGATTAGCTAACCCTTGTTACCCCTTAAGTATAATTAATCCTAAGAACTTAGTAAGTAATCCTATCCAATTAAGTAGTCCTAGGAAACGCTCGCTAGAACAATATTAATCAGACATATAGGGAACTAAGGCAACGGAGTAGGTATGGTGTTGTACTCACGAACGCAGTACAAGTGACCGCGACTTTATGTTATCCTAGCGAGTAACCACTTTTTGCTACTTTTGGGCACAAACACATAATAATTACGGATTATGAATTCATGACCTAGCGACAGCTATATGCCTATTACTAGGGTGATCAGTCCACATAACAAACATATAAAAGATAGAGTAATTCAGTAACACAAGTAATCTCAGAACATAATTAAATTAAGCAATTACTGAATTAATTATATGAATAACAGTCTAGGGTTCAACATAGTCAAAGACGGGAAAATAAACGCTTAGCCGATCATAGCGATCGCTAAGAACAAACTAATAAAAGAAAACATAAAGCTATAAAACTATAAAACCTGAGTTGCTGAATCTTGAGTCTTCGTGTTCTTCAGAATTTCCAAGTCCGCGCTCTCGAATCAATGTAAAAAGTGTGATTTTCGGACTTTTGGATCTTCTATTTATAGTCGGGGATGAATTACGCTCAATTTGGGCCAGAAAAGGATTAATCCGCGCATGATTTGGGCTGGGCCACTGCCTGTCTCGGCCGAAAATTTCTGGCTCGGCCGAGCTGCCTATAAAAGTGGCTCGGCCGAGAGTTTGTAGCTCGGCCGAGAATCTTCGACAGCCAATTTACTTCTTTTGCTGACCTTCAAGCTCGGCCGAGCTCCTCTGGCTCGGCCGAGACTAATTCCCAGCAACCTTGGATCAATTTCCGCTCGGTTTTTTACTTGCGACACTTGTTCTCGCATCCAGTTTAAGTCGAGTTCGACTTTTTGGTCTAATTTCACCTTAATGCTTCAAAACAAGTCAAACAACATTAATTTGTCCAATACTACCAATACGAGCACTACACGACTAATTATGCATGCAAATGTTATTAACTAGACAATTTATCGACCTATTATGCACGCATAATTACGTGTACCAGATCACCTCTGATCAACTTGATGAGTTTGTCAAGATGACTGAAGAGTTAGAAGATCTGGTGGTAAACTTGGAGGATGATGATGAGGCTCTGATGGTGCTGAATGTTCTTCCAAAGTCCATGGAAAGTTTCAAAGATGCATTAATGTTTGGAAGGGATGAAAAAATCAGCTATGAATCCATCCTATCAGCATTGAAGACAAAGTGTTTTCAAAATCAGGGAGAAAAGGGCTCTGCACAGGCTGGAGAAGGTTTGAACATTAAGTTCAAAAGGAATTTTCAAAAGAAGAAGTTCCAGGGATTCAAAGATAACAAATCTGGAACTCAGAATGCAAAGAAACAAGGAGACTGGGTTGAAACCAGAAAGTGTTTCAAATGCAAGCAAGCTGGACATTTGAAGAAGGACTGTCCACAAAAGAAGAAGAAACAGGAAAATCAGAGGGCAGAAGTGGCTGTTACTGAGCATCAAGAAGACACCCCAGAAGTTCTAAACATCACAGACACAAAGATGGAAAATGAATGGGTTCTTGATACTGGGTGTTCATTCCACATGTGTCCAATGAATCCTGGTTCAAGGACTTACAGAAAGAAGATGGTGGATGTGTATTACTGGGAAATGATCACTCCTGCAGAGTGAAAGGCACAAGCTCAGTCCAAATCAAAATGTATGATGGAGTCATCAGAACTATTTCTCAAGTAAGGTATGTTCCTGGACTGAAAAGAAATCTCCTATCCCTTGGTTCTCTTGCAGCAAATGGCTGTCAGTTCAATTCCCTAGATGGTTATCTTCATATCACTAAACACAACAAGCTGGTAATCAAAGGAAGGCAACACAATGGCCTGTTTATTTTGATTGGATCCCCTGTGCTAGGCTGTGCTGAATCTGTGATTAGTAGAGAAGATGTCATGAAGTGGCATAGAAGACTGGGTCATATTGGAGAGAAAGGATTGAAGGAGCTCTCAAAGAGGGGCATCATTGGTGAGATGGGAAATAGAACACTGGATTTCTGTGACAAGTGTGCTAGGGGAAAGGCCAAGAAGCTGCCTTATGCAAAAGGGATACATTCTACTCAAGAACCACTTGACTATGTACACTATGATATTTGGGGGCCTTCAAGAATAGAGACACATGGAGGAGGAAGGTATTTCATGTCCATCATTGATGATTACAGTAAAAAAACATGGGTATTTGTTCTAAGGAATAAGAGTGATGCATTCCTTAAGTTTAAAACATGGTTGAGTCAGGTGGAGAACCTAAGAGGGAAGAAACTGAAACATCTTAGGACAGATAATGGCTTGGAATATCTATCCACTGAATTCACAGGGTTTTGTGAAGAAAGGGGCATCACAAGGCACAGAACTGTCCCACTAAACCCTCAACAAAATGGGGTTGCTGAAAGGTTTAACAGGATTGTGCTGGAGAGAGTTAGATTTATGTTGATTGATGCTGGATTACCCGAATCCTTCTGGGGAGAAATAATAAATACTGCATGCTATTTGATAAACAGATCACCATCATCAACTCTAGGATTTAAGACTCCAGAAGAAGTGTGGAGTGGAAAGGTACCTAACTACTATGATTTGAGAGTTTTTGGGTGCCTGGCCTATGCCCACATTAGACAAGACAAACTTGATGCAAGAGCACAAAGATGTGTATTCCTAGGATATCCTGAGGGCATAAAAGGATTCAGGTTATGGTGCTTGGAACAGGGAAACCAGAAACTCTTGATAAGCAGAGATGTAAAGTTCAATGAGGATGTGCTGGGATACAACTCTACTGGAAGTCAAGAGGAAGCTGATGGTGCTGTGGAACCTGAAAGAATATCTATTCAGGTGGAGCCTACAAAAGAGCAGATAGCACCAGAAAAGGATGCTCAAGCTCAACAAGAAGATGACAGTTCATCAGAAGATGAAGAAGGTCAAACTGAGATTTGAAATCTCAGAACTTACAACATTGGTAGTGACAGACCAAGAAGACAAATCCAAAGGCCTGATTTCTATGGACAAGATGGAAGTGTCTACTATGCATTAAGTATAGCAGAAGACTTGGAGTTTCAAGAGCCAAGCAGTTTCAAAGAAGCAATAAGTTGCAATGAAAGAGAACATTGGATAGGGGCCATGATGGAGGAAATGGAATCTCTGGAGAGAAATCAAACCTGGAAGCTTGTAGACAAACCAAAGGGCCAGAAGCTAGTCAGCTCAAAATGGATCTACAAGAAGAAGGTGGAAGCTGGAAAAGCTGATAAAATTAGATACAAGGCAAGGCTGGTGGCCAGGGGCTTTACACAAAGAGAAGGCATTGACTATAATGAGGTGTTTTCTCCAATAGTGAAGCATTGCTCTATCAGATTACTCCTATCAAAGGTTACTCAAGAAGACATGGAACTACAGTAGTTAGATGTTAAGACAGCATTCCTGCATGGGGATCTAATTGAAAGGATTTACATGAAGCAACCTGAGGGCTTTGTGATTCCAGGAAATGAAGAGAGGGTCTGTTTTCTCAGGAAGTCACTCAATGGGTTGAAGCAGAGTCCAAGGCAGTGGAATAAGAAGTTCAATGAGTTCATGATTGGTGCAGGATTCATAAGAAGCTTATATGACAGCTGTGTATACTTTAACAAAGGTTCAAGAGTTGAACAAGTGTTTCTGCTGTTATATGTGGATGATATGCTCATTGCTAGTAAGAGTATGGATAGAATACAACAACTAAAGGGAAGATTGGGCTCAGAATTTGACATGATGGATCTTGGGGAAGCAAGGAAGATTCTGGGAATGGACATCATTAGAAGAAGGGAGACTGGAACACTTTGGCTTTCTCAGAAACAATATCTGCAGAAGGTTGTGGAGAGATTCCACATGCATGAGTCAAGGTCAGTAGGTATTCCAGTTAATCTACAAACTAAGTTGTCCAAGGATCAGTGTCCTAAGACAGAAGCTGAGGATATTCACATGAAGAATATTCCATATGGCAGTGGTGTTGGCAGTTTGATGTATGGAATGATATGCAGCAGGCCAGACTTGGCCTATAGTGTATCACTAGTAAGAAGGTACATGTCAAATCCTGGAGAATTACATTGGGAAGCCTTGAAGCAAGTTCTGAGGTATCTGAAAGGATCAGTCAATATGGGCTTAAAATTTCAGAAACTAGAAGCTGGAACAATACCCCTTGTTGGATATGCAGATGCAGACTTTGCTGGAAACTTGGATACTAGAAAATCTGTTACAGGGTATGTCTTTATTTTGTATGGAACAGCTGTAAGCTGGAAGAGTGTGCAACAGTCTGTGGTTGCTTTATCTACAACTAAGGCAGAATACATTGCCTTAACTGAGGCAATCAAGGAAGCTCTGTGGCTCAGAGGGATTCTCAAAGACCTGGGGATCAGACAAGGGTGTGTTACTGTTCAGTGTGATAATCAAAGTGCTCTTCATTTGGTGAAACATCAAGCTTTTCATGAGAGGTCTAAGCATATTGATGTTAGACTTCATTTTACAAGAGATGTAATTGAAGCTGGATCTGTGGAAGTGAAGAAGGTGCATATTATGGACAATGCAGCTGATTTCCTAACTAAGGCAGTTCCGGGGAGCAAGATGGTTCATTGCTCAAGGCTGATAAGGTTTGAACAATGTGGTTAAATCTGGAGGTAACAAGACAATTTGAGGTGATGAAGTGCACTTGAACTCATTGAGGTGGAGATTTGTAGGTGTCAATTCAATTTCATCAAGTGGACATGACTTGTAGTAGAGATTGAGAGGAATCAAGAATCGGGTTCAGGTTGAGAAGAACTGGGCCGGAGAGTTGGGTTTAAAGCAGTTCAGTTTTGAAGGTTAGTGGAGAACCGGGGTCAAAACGGTTATAACTGAATTATACAACGGTTTTGAACTGTTGCATGTAAAACCGTTGTAGAAGGCGCGTATACCAGTTTTGAAGCAGTTGAAACAGAATTAAGAGCACGGCTGCATGAAAACTAAAGTATTCCAAATACTTCATCATAGGTGACCATTCGTATAAAAAAGCATTTGTTCACCTATATGTAAGGTATGTATCCAAATCAGAGGATAATTACATGCTTAAGGAAGTGCACGAACGTTATGCAGGATGCTGGATATAAGAATATTTTAAGGAAAGCTCTTCGCGCTAGATACTACTGGCCAACCATGCTACATGATACTCAAGATTTAGTAAGAAAGTGCCAAAAGTGCTAGAAACTTGGAGCTTTGATCCACCTCCCAGCGGAAGAACTGACAAGTATGTAGTCACCTTGTTTTTTCGATAAATGGGGGATTGACATAGTGTAGAAGTTCACAACAACCCCCGGCAAGAAGGTATTCTGAATTGTCGCCATAGACTGCTTTACCAAATGGGTACAGGCTGAAGTCGTGGCTAAGATCATCGAAGATATTGTTATCACGTTCCTGCAGAAAAACATATGTTGCCGATATGGAGTACCAAGGATCCTGGTCTCAGACAACAAACTCTAGTTCATATATAGGCTCGAAGTGAGGGAATGGTGCGCGATGATGAAAATCACCCAAAGGTATGGTTCGGTATCATATCCTCAAGCCAATGGACAAGTGGAGTTCGCGAACAAAATAATCGTGAATGGGATCGAGTCCTGGTTGGAGAAAGCTGGGGTAAGTGGGCTGAAGAACTGTATTCTGCCTAATGTGCCTACAAAACTAGTCCCATAATTATGACGAGCAAAGCACCCTATAATTTGGTATACGGGACCACTGTTGTGATCCCAACAGAAGTGGTATTGAAGTCACATTGATTTCTACATTGTAATGGAAACAAGAATCAAGAACTCATCCGCGAAGAACTAGATATGGTGAAGGAAGAAAGCGAGTTAGCACGCTCCCAAGAAGAACACTAAAAGAGCTATGTCAAAGCTACCTATGATCACAGAGTGAAGAAGCACGATTTTTGAAAATGGGATCTTGTGCTAAGATGCGTCGACGCACTAAAACCCATGGGAGAGCTCGACGCTATTTGGGAAGGTCCATACATCATGTCCAAAGTACTGCAATGAGGAGTGATACACGTTGTGCATGCATGCATTTAGGTCACTTTAAGTGTTTATTTTGTAACATTTGCATGCATAAATGGTCGAGAATAGTTCATATTTGATATATTAGGTCATTTGACGTGTATTGGCTTATTTTGTAGAGTTTTAATGATTTTCAGGCTAAAAAGAAGATTTTACGAGGGTACATAAAAAAACAAGCCAAAGAAAGGGACAAAATGGGCCACATTGGGCCAACAATCAAAGCTCAATCCGTTGAAGAATCAACGCCACCGCGCCAAGTTTGAACGCGGCCACGTAAAAAAGGAGCTAAATCTTGCATATTGGTGCAAAGCTGACGCGACCGCGCCGAAAGACAATGCGGTCGTGCCAAAAGAAGGTTGGTTAATGCGTAGTGACGCGGTCGCGCAAAATGTGCTCCTATGGGAATCCAGATTTTTATAGGATTTTTATCCTAATCTCTTGATGATTTCAACCCCAACCTATAAATAGAGGACTAAGCTTGAGTTTTGAAGAAAGAGATCATTATTTCTCATACTTTTACATACATCGGAGTAGAATGCGTGAGAGCAAGGATCAATGAGCAAGACGAGACGAAGATCAAAGAGACGATTACTCGGGTTTAATTATTTCTTGTCTAGTCTATAATTTCATTACAATGTTTCTTTTGAATTCTTGTATTGATTTGATACTAGGCATGAGTAGCTAAACTACTCGTGTCCTAGGGTTAGAGAGTAGGGTTTTACAACAATGTTTGATTTAATCTTTTGATTTATAAACTCCAGTTTTTGTTATCTATCTATTTTGTTCTTAACTTAGGATTAAGCATAGTTTGATCAATTAGGCTTAGTCTAATCGTTTAATAATTTTGCTTCGAGAGAAGGGAGTTGTTAATAGACGTACAACATATAGCATAGTTGTCTATGACTGCGTAGGCAAGGGTTAAGGGGCTTTTAAGAGTTGTTAGGATTAAGTAACTCTAGAGGGTAATTATTCTAATCAATCTACGACTTAGTCGCTTTGAGAGAAGGGTTACATTAATTAAGTGCCACCTATAGATATTAAAACTAGTTTAAAAGTTTATAAGTTAGAGATTAATCATCATTAGCGTAATTCCTAAAATCAACACCCTAGGATACATTCTCTTTCGTTGGAAATCATGTTTTGTTAATTAATTCTTTTAATAGTCATATGCAATATAGTTTAATAATTAATCAATCTTTCCAACTTATCAGTGTCTAGTTAGGATAGTCCTAGATAATTAGGATATCGAACTACGTTAACTTATTCTCCGTGGATAGACCTTGACTTCCACTATATACATCTACACCCGTACACTTGCGGTAATTAAGGGTTAGGATTAGAGCTTGTTAAGAAGTATGCGAGCTTCAGACCGAGAAGAGAAAGAAATCACCCCGGTCTTGGAATGTCAAGAACTTGAAGAAGTATTTTGCATAAGATATAATGTGTGGCCTCTGGTGCGGAGTATCTTCTATCTATAAAGAAGGAAGAGTTGCAGTCATTATACTCATCCCATTTGAGCAATACTCATTGTGAAAATTCTTGCAAGGCATTGACTTCGTGCGCTGCAGCAAAGAAAGAAACCCAAGTCGCAAACTTGCCATGGGAAATCCGTGAAAAGTCCAAATTTGTTGTGGCACAAAGACAATCTCCGAACGTGCATCGGTTATAAAGCCCCTATACCTCGCCGGGCAAAAAAGCCCTGATCTTGCATCAAGCAAAAATGCTCTGATCTTGCATCAAGCAATAAGCCTGGATCTTGTATCGGGGAATCCCCAATCCCACATCAGGGAAAATCTTGATCCTCCATAGGGAAAAAAAATGCCCTGATCCTGCATTAGGCAACAAGACTTGATCTGGCATCTGGCAACAAGCCCAGATCTTGCATCGGGCATAAAGCCCTAATTTCACATCGGGCGAAAGCCCCGATCCCACATCGGGCGAAGAGCTTGATCCCATATCAGGAAACAAGCCCAGGTCTCGCATTAGGAAACAAGCCCCAATCTCACATGGGGCAAAAGCCCCGATCCTACATCGGGCAAAAAAGCCATGATCTTGCATTAGATAAAAAAATCAGGAAAATCTATACAACTCCAAAGATCGTACAAAATGCTCGGGAAGAAAGAACCGTGGAATTGTTTACTTCATAATTGCATAAAGTAACCAAGTTCGGGGGAGGGGTAGGTTAGTATGCCTCCACTACCTGCTCGATAACCCTTTTTTCAATATCTTGAAAAACAAAAACAAACAAGGATGAACTAAGATGAAGGTACCAACGCACTTGGAGAAATTAAAAGCAGATGCTATGAAGAAACATAATTCAGTATCATTCATCACACAAATAGGGAATTTGGATTGTACGAAGTGGCACCAAAATAAAGAGGAGCACTACCCAAGAACTATGCTCCCAACCCCTTACAAAACTAAAGAAAAAACAATTGCAATAAAATGGAATGGTTATTTAGCCCTTTCTTCTGACTTCTCTTCTTCTTCTTATCCTTATTTCTCTTTAATCTCTGCCACTTCCGAAGTGGCGGTGTCATTTATTGCTCCCAAACTCTAGAGGATGGCTTGATGAGGATTCAACAGTAGGGGTGATGCCGCCCATTTCGTATGCCAGCTTGGGGGTGGAACGAATCCCGTGGAGGAGGCCTCGTCGTATCGCTTACAAATGCCCCCCTGAGCTGCCCCCAAGGGTAAGGCCGCACTCTTTTGTGCCCCTTGAAGGTGGGGGACTCCTGCAGAGTTTGCATGGCCTCACACATGCTTAGCTTAAAGGACTTGCCTTGACTCTGCATGTTTCGCGGCGGAGAGTAGTCCTGTCTTCATGATTTGCTTGATGCATGGGCTCATATCCTTTAATACTGGCTGCTGAACTGATAGCCCCTGATCAAGCCAAGGTGAAGATTCTGCAAGAAGTTATGCCTCAGAACTATGGTGAACAACTTCTCATAGCACACCTTCATGCCGTCCGCGAACCCTTGCTTTTGTGTCTCTACCTCCCGGCCATCATAGTGTTGGATTAGGTCCAACTGGGTCTTCTTAGCCTTGGCCAATTTTTTCTTCAAGGCAACCACTCCTTTGGAGGTTGTCCCACTCTATCCCTATCAAAATCAGCTGGGTGGTGTCTGCACTACTTCAACATCCTTCCTCTGGATGGCCACCCTCAGTTCGGTCATATAGGCAGTAGGCCCCTCCATTTTCATCAAATACCCGAAGGCAGTGACAGTCTAAAATGCAAAACAAGAAATATGAAAGTTGGAAGAGTGATATAGATATTAAGAGAAAAGTGGACTAATAGTTCATACCTGGACCAAGTTTCGGGCAATAGCCCCGCAGGCGTTTTGCGCATCCCTTTTCATCAACACCTTGGTGTCATCGATGGTAGGAAATTCCTTCAGGAAGACCCCTCTCTCCTCCTTTTTGAGATCCAATAGGGACTTGGAAGAACCACTCTGAACATATTGTTCGCAACCTTCTATATGTCCTTCCCTTTGATTTTGCGATCTCCTTCAGTGGATAACTTTTCCTTCTTGGAGAAAGATTCGCACTGAGCTTTAGCGCCCACAGAGCACTTAGACCGATCCCATCTCGAGAGCCTGTCTTGGTTCGCTAAAGAAAGTTCACTTAGGGATGAAGTGCGAGAACAAGTTGGGGCTCGCTAAGGAGGTGCCTGGGAAGTAGATTTAGGCAACCCTGGAGCAACTGGAAGCTCCAAACTCCCTCATAAATTGGGTAATATGTTGGAGCTGGGAAGTGACTGCCCCAGGATGGTCAAATCATCATCCTCTTTGTCAATTAGCCCAGCCTTCCAATCCATCTTTGTGAGGTATGAAAGATATCATCAGAAAAAATATAAAATGTGCATTTATTGAAAGCATAATCGAAGAAGTACGGAGTATGAAGTAAGGTATGTAAAGGCCCTAGGAGGAAGGTCGAGTTTGGCCTCTAGGAACTGGAAGTGAAAGCATTTCCAACTCTCCTAAAGTTTGGTGATCCTAAATAAGCCATGGTTATGCACCCAAGTATTAAGCTTCGCTATCACATGGCGGTTTAGAGCAGAGACCGAATCTTCATCTGGGGCCTCATATCGCGGATCGCTATAAAGCCAGCAACTGTGAGGAAAGGGCCAACTTCTAGACTTCTAGGAAACACCTATTCTTCCATTGTTTTTCTATACTGGGGGGGTTCCCTATGAAGTGGAAGGCCCATCTTTCCGTGAACTCAAATAGAACATCTCGTTCTTTGTTTTGAGTTCGTGGTAGATTTGGAAAAGTTTTTCCGTTAGCTCTCCCCCAGTTTCCAGAATATAAAATGTTAGACAAATCAACTCCTAATCACACAATACTAAGAAGCTGGAACAAGTTCGAAAATGAAACTTCTGAAAAACACACGACTGTTCGGCCAGAGTTGTGGCCGAAGTAAGCTTCGCGCAGAACTGAAAATAAAATGAATCACACAATCAATTTACGTGGTTCGTTCAAGATGAACTACATCCACGGAGGCAAGGCACACCTCAATTCACTAAGATATCCAATCAATTACAGAAATTACACTCTGAAATGAATATGCCCAATTCTGGAACAAAATTAGGGCAGAAAACTATATCTCTCAAATTCTCTCTGTAATCTATGAAAACTGGAAATTACTCGACGTAGTGTTGTTCTTCAGGAAGAGAGCTTTTCAATGATATAGGTCTTGTAGCTCGAATGTAACCAACCAAGAAGTTCTAACTGATTGAAGACGACTGCTGCTACCGGACAAATGTGACGGTTTATTCCGTCACAAACCTGTAACAAACTCGTCACAACTGACGGTTATCCTCCAACAACCCTGAACCCGGTTTTCCTGTACAGACTTACTTCTTCACGCTAAAACCCGGTCTAACTACCCGGTTCTTCACTTCATGATCCCGGTTCCACATTCTAGAAACATCCTATTTCAGAATATAGCTCACTTGATGATATTGAACACTTCCTCACAAATCTCCACCTCAATGAATCAAGTATACCTCATCCTGCCTCTTCACTGCTTATCTGTTACTGCTCTTCATGACACTGCTCAAGCTGCAGCAAGCTCGAGCAATGCTCCACTTTGTTTCCAGGTACACCCTTTGTAAGAAAATCAGCAGGATTATGCAAAGTATGCACCTTCTTCACCTCCACAGACCCAGAATCTATGACATCTCTAGCAAAATGTAACCTCACATCAATGTGTTTTGACCTTTCATGAAATGCTTGGTGTTTCACAAGGTGTAAAGCACTTTGATTATCACAGTAGATTACCACACACTTTTGCTTGATATCCAAATCTCTCAACACCCCTTTCAACCAGATTGACTCCTTGATAGCTTCAGTTAAAGAGATATATTCTACTTCTGTAGTTGATAGTGCCACAACAGACTGTTGTGCACTCCTCCAGCTGATGGCTGTCCCATATAAGGTAAACACAAATCCAGAAATTGACTTCCTTGTGTCCACGTTTGCTGCAAAATCAGAATCAGCAAACCCCTCCAATGCAACAGTACTTCCATCTGCTTTCTTCTCAAATTTCAGTGACATGTTCACTGATCCTTTTAGATACCTCATCACATGTTTCAAAGCTTCCCAGTGTTCAACTCCTGGATTTGACATGAACCTGCTTACCAAAGATACAGCATATGCCAAGTCAGGCCTGCTACAGATCATTCCATACATAAGACTTCCAACTCCACTTGCATAGGGGATATTGCTCATCTGTATGATCTCCTCTTCAGTATTTGGGCATTGTTCTTTGGAAAGTTTCTTCTGTAGATTAACTGGAGTGGAGAGAGGTTTGGCTTCATGCATATGAAACCTCTCCAATACTTTCTGTAGGTATTGTCTCTGAGATAACCAAAGTACTCCAGCTTCTCTGTCTCTTAGAATGTTCATTCCCAATATCTTCTTAGCTTCTCCCAGATCCTTCATGTCAAACTCAGCATTGAGTCTATCCTTCAACCATTGTACTCTCTCCTTGTTTCTGCTGGCAATTAGCATGTCATCCACATACAATAGAAGAAAAACTTTATCTTGCTTTGAAACTTTGTTGAAGTAAACACAACTGTCATAAAGGCTTCTTACAAAGCCAGCACTGATCATGAAGTCATTGAACCTCTTGTTCCATTGTCTAGGACTTTGTTTAAGTCCATATAGTGACTTCTTCAGTAAACATACTTTGTCTTCTTTCCCAGGAACAACAAAGCCTTCTGGCTGTTTCATATATATTTCCTCATTGAGTTCTCCATGTAAGAAAGCTGTCTTTACATCCAGTTGTTGTAGTTCCATATCCTCCTGTGTGACTTTTGATAAAAGCAACCTGATTGAGCAGTGTTTTACTACAGGAGAGAAGACCTCATTGTAATCAATTCCTTCTCTTTGTGTAAAGCCCCTGGCTACCAACCTTGCTTTAAACCTCACCTGTTTGGAACCTGCAGTTTCAAGTTTCTTCTTGTATATCCACTTGGAGCTTACCAGTTTCTGACCTTTTGGTTTTTCCACCAGTACCCAGGTCTTATTCTTTTCCAAAGACTCCATTTCTTCAGTCATTGCTTGTATCCAGTGTTCACCTTCTTCACAATCCAGTGCTTCTTGAAAGCTGCTAGGCTCTTGTGATTCCAGGTCTTCAGCAACACTTAAGGCATAATATACACTCCCTGCTTGGCCATAGAAATCAGGTCTGTTGATTGTTCTTCTAGGCCTGTCTCTTCCAATGCTATATTCCCTGATATTTTGTACAGGTCCAGTTTGTGCCTCTTCTTCAGATGATGAATCATTATCTTGTAAATCTGCCTGTGGTTGAGGTGTGTGATTATCTTCTGCAGGTTGCTCCACCTGAATTGATATCTCCTCTGCCTCTTTTGCAGCATCAAATTCTTCCTTAGAGCCTGTAGAAGTATAGGCCATCACATTCTCATTAAACTTCACATCTCTACTTGTGATTATCTTCTGATTTCCTTGTTCCAGGCACCACAATCTGTAACCCTTAATCCCATCCGGATATCCAAGAAACACACATCTGAGAGCCCTTGCATCTAATTTGTCTTGCTTGATGTGGGCATAAGCAAGGCACCCAAACACCCTTAATCCTTCATAACTTGGTTTCTGTCCACTCCATACCTCTTCAGGTGTTTTGAACCCAATCACTGATGAGGGTGACCTGTTAATAAGATAGCATGCTGTAGCAATGGTTTCTCCCCAAAACACCTTTGGCAACCCAGCATCCAACAGCATACACCTCACTCTTTCAAGGAGAGTCCTGTTAAACCTTTCTGCAACTCCATTCTGTTGGGGATTCATTGGCACAGTCCTGTGTCTCTTGATTCCTCTTTCTTCACAGAAGTTTGTAAACTCTGTAGAGAGGTACTCCAGTCCATTATCAGTCCTCAAGTGCTTCAGCTTCTTCCCTTTGACATTTTCCAGTTGGATCAACCATGTTTTGAACTTATGAAATGCATCACTCTTGTTCTTCAGCAACATGATCCATACCTTTCTGCTGTAATCATCAATCAGGGACATGAAATATCTGGCACCACCATGGGATTCTGTTCTTGCAGGGCCCCATATGTCAGAGTGAACATAGTCCAATGGTTCTTGAGTTGTATGAACTCCCTTTCCATAGGGCAACTTCTTGGATTTGCCCAGAGCACACTGATCACAGAACTCCAGTTCTTGATTTCCCAGATTTCCAATTACTCCACTCCTTGCCAATTCCTTCAGTCCTTTTTCTCCTATGTGTCCAAGTCTCTTATGCCATTTAGCAATCTCAGTATTGTTCAAGACCACATCTACACTTCCAACAATAGGTGAACCAATCAGGATAAATAGTTCATTATGTTGTCTTCCTTTTATCACCATTTTTCCATGTTTTGTGATATGCAAGAATCCCTCTACTGAGCTAAACTGACATCCACTGGTTACCAATGAGCCAAGAGATAGAAGATTCCTTTCAAGGCCAGGAACATACCTAACATTTGAGATGATTCTGATCACTCCATCAAACATTCTTATGCTCACTGATCCAACTCCTTTGACCTTGCATGATTGGTCATTCCCCAGGAGAACATTTCCACCATCTTCTTTCTTTAGTTCATTAAACCATGACTGATGAGGACACATATGAAAAGAACACCCTGTGTCCAGGACCCATTCCTTCACCATTCTTGAATCAGTAACATTTAATACTTCTGGAGGGTCTTGTTGATGATCAATGGCAGCAGCTTCTGCCCCTTGATTTCCAGCTTTCTTGTTCTTCTTAGGGCAATCCTTCTTCAGGTGACCTGGCTGTTTACACTTGAAACATTTCCTCTTTTCAACCCAGTCATTTCCCTTCTTAGGATTTGAGTCCCCTGACTTTGGATCCTTAGCATTCTGACCCTTCTTGCCTTGCCACGGTTTCTTGAATTTAACATTCAAACCTTCTCCAGATTGCACCATGCCTTTGTCTCCTTGAGTCTGGAAGCATTTTGATCTCAGAGCCTTCACTATTCCACCATAGGACAGCTGCTCATCCCTCCCATACATCAAGGCATCCTTAAAGCTTTCCATGGATTTTGGAAGAATATTTAATACCATCAATGCCTTGTCATCCTCCTCCAATTTCACATCCAGATCTTCCAATTCTTCAATCATCTTAATGAACTCATCAAGTTGATCAGATATTACCTTGTCTTCTGTGATTTTGAAGGCTAACATCTTCTGCTTCAGGAACAGTTTGTTAGATACTGACTTGGATTGATACAGTTCTTCCAATCTCCTCAATGCTTCTAAGGAACTCTTGCATCTTGAAACCTCCCTCAACGGTTTATCACCTAAACACAAGAAGATAAGACTTAGGGCCTTCTTATCCACTGATGCAAATTTAGGTTTCTCTGTTTCTTCCCATGATTCCAGAGGTAACAGTGCAAGATCAAGGCCATTGTGAACCAGGATTGCGTTCATCTTGATCTTCCACAATGTGAAGTCATTTCTTCCAGTAAACTTCTCAAAATCCATCTTCATACCAGCCATTCCTCCTCTTCTTCAAACTGTGCAAGTTGATTCCCACAGACGGCGCCACTTGTTAGACAAATCAACTCCTAATCACACAATACTAAGAAGCTGGAACAAGTTCGAAAATGAAACTTCTGAAAAACACACGACTGTTCGGCCAGAGTTGTGGCCGAAGTAAGCTTCGCGCAGAACTGAAAATAAAATGAATCACACAATCAATTTACGTGGTTCGTTCAAGATGAACTACATCCACGGAGGCAAGGCACACCTCAATTCACTAAGATATCCAATCAATTACAGAAATTACACTCTGAAATGAATATGCCCAATTCTGGAACAAAATTAGGGCAGAAAACTATATCTCTCAAATTCTCTCTGTAATCTATGAAAACTGGAAATTACTCGACGTAGTGTTGTTCTTCAGGAAGAGAGCTTTTCAATGATATAGGTCTTGTAGCTCGAATGTAACCAACCAAGAAGTTCTAACTGATTGAAGACGACTGCTGCTACCGGACAAATGTGACGGTTTATTCCGTCACAAACCTGTAACAAACTCGTCACAACTGACGGTTATCCTCCAACAACCCTGAACCCGGTTTTCCTGTACAGACTTACTTCTTCACGCTAAAACCCGGTCTAACTACCCGGTTCTTCACTTCATGATCCCGGCTCCACATTCTAGAAACATCCTATTTCAGAATATAGCTCACTTGATGATATTGAACACTTCCTCACATAAAATGCTATCACTATCTGCATGGTTGAAAGAGTAATTTGGTTTAAGGGAATATTATAGGCATTTGCTCAGTATCTCAGGAAATCACTTAAAGGAAGGCGTACCCCTACATCCACATATGCCTTCCAAAAAGCTAAGGTTGGGGGAATTAGATGATTAGGCCTTTCATCTTCATCAGGAACCTCTACCACGAAGTCCGAAGTAGAGCACATAGGTTTTTCTAAATAGTCCATGTCCCTAAAGGAGCCTGCTATTTTGTTCCATCTATATCTCTCCTTAGACGGAACCACATTCTTAGTTCTACCTGTTAAATCCATAGAAAAAGATTCGGGATTTGGATTCATGACCAGGGTTCAACGGCGAAGGGAAGAAGGTATTTGAAATGAGATGCCACTTGTGCAAACTAGGAGGAAAAGAGGTGCTACTTGCGCAAACTAACACAAGTGTACCACTCCCAGGGGCAACTAGGTATCCATTAGTTCCATCACTACTAATGGATCATGATTCTCGATGTGGAGAATCATGCCAATTGGAGGAGGTAGCTTTTTTACCGTTTCCCAAGACCAATCGAGCAAAAGAGATAGAGAAGAGGATTGAGACATGAATGCAGAGGACCTCGAAGAAAGGAAAATGAGACAAAATGAATAAGAAGAGATAAGGCTAATGTACCTAAAAAATTAATCTAGAAGGAAATACAGAATTAAAGAACGGAAACCTAGAGGATTGATTGAAGAAATGACGATGGCCGAGGAGGTTGATCGGAAAAATCGCCAGAAAGAGACCTAAAGAGTAGAAGACTTAGGAGTTGCTGAAACATAAAATTATTCTACGTTCGCATGAATGGTATTTATAAGAGGTAGGGGAAAAACCGTTCAAAAACGTTTTTTTTTTTCAAATAGCTTTTCGTTCTCGCAAGCGTACGAGATCAGACAGAGGTAGTAATAAGTTGAACCACAAGGAGGACATCCGTGTGAAATACCCGAGCCATAATTTCTTAAGTTTAGCAAATTGGAACTGAGAGTTAATTTTTACTAAAACAGAATCAGAAGATAGAAATGGATAAATGATGAAAAATGCTTTTAGAAACTCGATTTCACCTAATTTTGAGGGTTCGATGTCCAAACATGATCAAGACAAGGTAAAAAGAGATTAAATGGTTGAATTCTTACCTAAATAGTGTCCCAATAGGTAAAAAATCCAGGATATGGTTTAACTAGGTGCCATATCCCCTTAGAGTTGGTGAATAAACGAGGTTCTTTAAAGAACATCTAAATGGATAGCAAACAAAGCCAACCCTGGGCCCCGGATTACCGATTACGTAAACTAAAATAATTTAATGTGACTTCTCCTACATTATAGACCGATGTAGGGGTGAGATTTCTCTACACGCACAACTAAACTACTGTCGTTTATCCCAACCGAGACTTCCTAGGCTCTATTCCTCCTTTCGATAGATCTTCTCCTCCATAGGTCTCCGTCCTATAAATTGGGTCTTGATTGATTCACGTTCTCGGATTAAATTCCCCTTCCCTAACAATCTAAGGCACATAATTTCAATCCTAAGCTCATTTCAAATTTCCTCAAAAGGGTGACAAACCATAGCCCAGGTTCCGATTATCCGTTCTCAAATGCACAATCATACAAAATAGGGTTAACAAAACTCAAGCCACCGAGTCAAGCCTATAATCAAGCCCTAATTTCATATGAAAATCATAATAAATCAATTAAATCCAAACCATAGGTTTCCAATCCCAAATTAAATTAATAATCAAAATAATATGGACATCAACCCCGAAGCTCGGGCTACTCCCTTGCTTCGGGAAATAAGAAGAACTACTCACGAATCATCAACAATAACCCAATAAATATCATTATCAAGCATGAAAATCAAATAAAATAAAAAATAGACAGAGATAGGGATGAGAAGAGCTTATTGATGATACTAATCGGGAAATCTTCGCGATGCACGCTCTCTTCTCTCTCCTACTTCACTTCGCCGTCGATCTTCCATCCCCACGGCCATAACCTGACCTTTGGTTATTATTATCTGACCATCGCGTATGTCAGACATATCTTCCATCTATGCCCATATTTTGATTCATTATGCTATCACCATCCATGGCTGCGATCTTTCGCGGTTAGCACTTCACATAAATGAGCGCTGACACCTGCTACGGTTCCCCCTATGCTGTCGCCGGCATTTTCTCCGCCGCCTGATGACCGGCAACAACAGCAAGCCTTTGTGGAGTTATGCCGACAACTCCCTTGGCTTCAGACTTACGTCAATTCTAGGGTTTCCGTCTTAAACCCTAGTTTCCCTGCTGCAACTATTTCCAGCGACGGTATTGTCGCGCCTAGGTTACCTTTGGTCTTCTCACATTCGGACTGGACTACATTCATGAACTCTGAGGTTTCTTCCTTGACCCCTCGATCTTCGGTCGCAACCCATTCCGGCGATGCCACCATTGCAACTGCGCCCTCACATGGCTGCTCTATCTGTTCAAGGTCTTCTTCGCAAAGGTTGACTTTTGTCTTGGATTGGACGACATCTATGAACCCTATGGTGGAGGTTCAGTTTCAATATATTTGTCACAACGTACCATGGCTTATGCCCTACATTCGTTGTTCCTCCAATAATCCTCCGGTTACAAAGGTATTTCCGAATTCTAGCCTGAATTGCAATTCTGGTACTCATTCATCTCTGCATAATAAATTCGATCATCATATGTCTCATGCTATTGGGGGTATGGGTCTTCTGATAAAGTGGCTTATGGGGATGAGTTTTCTTTGCACATCAATCAGACTCAGGCCGGCATTGGTATATTTCCTCCGTCGGAATCAGCTCTTCCTAAGACTACGGTTTTACCTCAAACTGTAGCCGCTTCAGGTTCAGACACACACATGGGCTCACACCCTTTGTGGTTGGGTCATTCTGTTCAACTAACGGATGCAGTGGCTGTTTCATCAAATTTACATCAGAATACTATAACCCAGGGCTCGGCTTCTCTCAAGCCATATGAACCGGTTATCAGTGGAGGGATGCATACAATCACTGTAGATGCTAGTAGATACGAACAACGTGTGAAGTTTCTTTCGAATACGTGAATTAGTCAATTGTTCTATTTGAAAAATGATAAACCCCGTTCAGTTTCAGAGCTTAAGTCTTTGTTGCAACAGGTTTGGAAAACTGAACACAACTAGAAAATATTCCCTTTGGAAGGAGTTGTTTTAATTTTTAGTTTGAGGTGGGCAGTAGTCGTGTGAAGGCATTGGTCTATTCAGCATGGTCTCTTAAACTAGGCACTTTACGGTTGATGAAATGGGTACCGGGATTTAACCCATATCGTGTTAATGCGTCTACAACTCAAGTTTGGATACCAATCTATGAATTAGGGATGGAACATTGGGACACCCTATGTTTATGGAGGATTACTAAATCAGTCGGGAATCCCTTACAGATAGATGAGTGTGCTTCTGCAGGTTCATATGGTCATTTTGTGCTAGTTTTAGTTGAAATTGATTTCACCACGTCTCAATTTCCAGAACAGGTAAAGGTTGATGCCTTTGGTAAATGTATGGTCGCCTCTATTGCTTATGAAAATTGCCTCCTGTTTTGCACTCACTCTTGTATTGTGGGGCACGACAACACCTCTTGTAAGAAGCTTAAACTGGCTACTCCTGCAAGCCAAACAGCTACTCCATCTCTGTTCTGAATGCTTCGCTAGTGCAACCTCAATGGTCAAACCGGGTACGTTCAAAATCTCAGAATAGAAATGGTTCTCGGGGGCGTTCTCGTGGTCGTCCGACTCAGATTTATCATCCAAAACCTGCCACTGCTGGTTCGAGTGCTCAAGACCCGGCTATGGTTATTTCTAATTCATTTCAAACTCTTACTGAATATACTTCTATTGATGGCTTGAATGAGTCTTTCATGTCTCATAAAAACATCCAGTAGGTTTCGCATACTTCCCAGGTTTCCTCACAGGCGACTGCTTTGACCATGAACACATCCTCCCCTCATATTACGTCCATGCAGTCTTCTTCAACCCAGCAGGCCCTGGCCCCCTCTTCCATGGAATCCATAATGACATCAGCTACTTCTATGTAGATTCCCACGTCTTCACAGGTGTCCGTTCCTTTATCAATGTTCATGCATGTCTCGAGCCCAATAATGAGTTTTAAGGATACTGGCACAATACACATATCTGTTGATTTGCTAAATTCACATTTTGACTCGGTGCACGGGTTTTCTGATGCACTAATGGAATCTTCTGATTCACCCCGGTTCACCCTTCGAGATCGGCGATTATGCCCATCTCCCAAGATACAACAGGTTTGAATGACATCGTTTCACTCTCGATAGCTCCTCCAGAATAGATTGAGGCATTTCGTAGATGGTGCTCGAAGCCTGATCGTTCGAGGTCCTCTTCAATACCCCCATGTAGGGGAACGTTCAAGATATCAACGTCAACGGTCACATCGAAAATGCAGATGACCAATGTCCATGCTCAGCCTACAATTGCTGCTCTCCGGGCCATGCTTAAAGCGGCATCGGACCTTTGGTCAGATGAAATCGAGCTAGAAGATCCCCCGTCTCAGTCGGGCGATTGTTCGGGCTGGATTTGATATTTTTACGCTCTACCTAGCGTTGTTTTGCTAGCTTGTTAGCATTTTTTATAAGAGTGTGTAGTTCGTCTCTTATTTTCTTTTTGGACAACTTTTTGTTACTCTTTATTTTCTTTTCATTTTATAAAAGCACCTAGTTAGCCCTTTCTAAAGCTAATGCAAGAGAGTGAAAATGAAATACTAAGTTAAAAAGTAAGAAGTATTTGGAATAAAAGGGAAAGAGGGTATTTATTGACACCCACTCCCCATACATACAAGGAAAAAAATCTGCTGAAGTCCCACAAAAGTAAGGGTAAAATAGTCAAAAGCAGTTTAAAACACAAGGGATTATAAGTTGTGGGTCAAACCCCCCTTCGTGCACTCATCTCGATCTTCACATGAATTTTGGGAATAATTGGCTTAGAATTGGCTCACGGTTCAAACATGAAAGTTGTAAGTCTTCGTTTTGGCTATAGTTGGCTACTTGAATCGCTCAAATTGGAACTCAAACGAAGAAGCTATGACCAAAAAATGAACAGGTGCACAAAACAGCATGAACCGGCCCCCCGAACTGCCGGAACCGCCGCCGAACGGCAGCGAATCTAGCAGCCGGGTCGGTAGTTTGGCAGCTGAGATCTCGGTTCAGCCCCTGCTTCGTACCTTCATCTTTCGTCGTCGTTTCAGAGCCCTTTCTCTCGTTTTCTCGACCCGACCCCTCCACGACTTTTGTTCGTAACTCGACAAAATTTAATTTAGGCTCTTGTTGGATCTGATTCGGATTCGTTTAGGCCTCGGTTCGCCTGCTGGAACATGAAGCATGTATGATTGCCCTTATCTCCTTCCTTCTTCAATTTGGGGCTTTTCTATCCATCTTCTCGGCCCTATTTCTTCACGAACTTTTCTCGTGGCTTGATGATATTTAATTTGGGCCTAACCATGACCTATTTTGGGTCCATTTGGGCCTTGGGATGCGGTTGGAGTGTGAAAATAGACTCGAACAATCTTCTAAATTCTTCCGAGCTTCCTAACCTTCAAAATACGACTCAAACACACCCAAAAGATCCTCAAATCATATTAAAAAGGAAAATCAACCCGGAATTACAATAAAGCACAAAATCGTACGTGAACATAGCCATTACACATAATTCTTTATAAAATATGACCGTGAAAAGTATAAGAAAAATGGTAATTTTTACGTTCATCATCCCTACAAACTTAAGCCTTTCTCGTCCCTGAGAAATTTAAAAAATTAGGCACATAAGAAAACGAGAGTTAGGGGGTATTGGAACCCCCCTCTTTCTTTTCATAAATCTCTCTTTTTATTGAGTACTTTTCCACTTTTTGGTTCACCATTCTGGCTTAAATTATTTTTTTTCAAGGATTTGATAAATGAGTAGGGGAATATAATGGTATAGAAATTTGGAAAGGCGCATAGTATTTTTATTTCACTTAGTACCCTAGCTCATGTGCTAAGACCCTACTTTCAACCATAAAATATGCAATTGTGCATGACCTTGGACGACTCATTATCCTTCAAAATCCTCAACTCTAGGTGGTTCGACTCGGTTCGTTTTTAGGAAAACGCTAAACACTCGGTTCGTTTTTCTCCCTCGAGCCAACTGATCTTTAATTTTTGTTCTTATCTCTCTATTTCTCTTTTTTCCACTGGGTTTCGTCTAAAAGAATAAAGATGATAATTCTAGCTTTTGCCTTTACATTATAATACTCTTTACGTTTTACATGACATTTTCAATGACTTCGACATGATTTTTTTCACTTGAGCTTTTCTCTCCTTCTTTTTTCTCCTACGTTTCATACAACGTGGATTTTTTTTTCTTTTTTACATACTTAGCTCAACAATTGGAGTATAAAATTATCACTAGAATTTATCACAAATAATGAAATATAATGACTTGACCCGGCGACCTATACTACCTTGTAACTCCTTCTACATCTCCTTAAATTTATCTACCACCTAAAGCCGATTCATTATATTCTTGACGAGTTCATCCTTAGTCATGTAGTGTTTATCTTAGGATTGAAGAAATGCGCACAAGCAACACAACTTCGGGATAAGTTATTTTATGAACTCATGCAATCCTCCTCACTATATCTAAATATTCACATACCCTTAAATCTCATCAAACAATTAATCGCAATTTGATTTTTAGGCAAGGAACCCTCTAGTGTTATGTACTCAATTAATAGAGATTTTGAAACTTTTGGAACAAAACATCGGGGTTTCTAATCCTTCTTCCTCATCAATCACAAAGTAAATCAACTCAATAACCAATCCACAAGTGTGTTATTCACAAAAGAAATTAAAACGTAAACAATAAAGTGGTGGAATGACATAGATCAAGAATTATGGAGAGTTCCATATGACAGAAGGAGCATCCTCAAACACACATGAGAATTATAATTCTTCCATCCCCCTCCCCCCCTCCCCCCCCCCCCCCACCCCATAAAAAAACTTGGGCGAAATTCTCAAGCCCAAGTAGCGAAAAGGTTGGAATTCATGTCTCAATCAAAACTTACATAGAAATGACAACCATTTCCCCCTCCCCACAAACTTAGGCGAAATTCTCAAGCCTATTTTGTTAGGGAAGTGGAAAAATGTGCAAGCTCAACAAGAGTAGTAAGTGGCAAATTTTCAAATCACAAAGATCACAAAGTTATCACCTCTAAATCTATACCATTGAAACAATCACATTCCATATTTCATTTCCATCCCAAAACCACTTATTCGAAAAGCAAACATTACACTATTTACAAGTGAAAAACGAGCTTAAGGATTGAAATACCAACCGGAATGGGGAGGATCCTCAACCCCCTTGTTTTTCTCTAACGGTTTTCCGTGATTAGGTTTTCATCTGAAGAGGTCTCCTACTCGACTCGGATTCTTCTTCCTCAAAGAATGGTGTAGTGGATCGAAAAGAGTGTTATCATGGCCTTGTGGTCTAGCATCCATATTGGAAAATCCTGGGAAATGTTCCCTCACATCGAAAGTTGAGGCGGGCGGCGGAGCAATCCTCTCGGTGACTTCCTTAATTTCTCTTTCAACCGTTGCCCGGTCTTCTTCTCCCGATTTTTTCCTAAAGATGCTCTTAAAATAAGCAAATGTCTTGACACTCTTTTTCAAGAACCAAAGAATGAGGAGGTAAGTTTCGCATCCTTGTCTCTCGATATTCTCCAGTCTCTTTCTCATTTCATTCATCGATCCCATTAGTGCTTCATTTTGCTTCACTAGCACCTCATTCTTTTGATTGGAGTGGTTGGCGATGCCCTCTAGGATGGTTTTACTCCTTAGGATTTTATCAAGTTTCTTTTCCACCCCTCTTGGTGCCTCCGGTTCTTAAATTAATTAATGGACATTGAATCTTAAACACGGGAAAAATAATCGGGAGCCATATTTCGTAATATGGATTAAGATGGGTAGTTCAATATTAATTCTATAGTGGAATGAATTAATATTAATGGGCTAGACCAATATTGATGTCTCAATATGGATATCTAGACCCATTAGAAGGCCCAATCATATTCCTCCTAAAGGCCCCTTGAGTAGCCCAATAGAAGTCCATTAACTAAAAGGATAAGGATTAATTAGAAGTAGGAGATAAGAAAAGAAAAGATATGCAAGAATCTAATTCCTAAGGGGATCGGGATTTATCCATATTTTCCTCTCCCAAGTGGGAGAGGATCTTCTAATCCTGAAAGGTGGCAGATTTTTTCTCGGCTCTTATCCCCTATAAATAGGGGACCAATCTTGCTCCCCATAGGTAATTAGAGATGAATAAGTGAGTGGGTGCTTTTCTAGAAAATTGGTGAGCTTGGACTTAGGGAATACTCAAGAAGATCTTTGGGTGGAAAGATTAACTCTTCTCAATGGTGTCTCTTTGATTCGAAGGTAAAATACTATAATCCCTTAGTTCCCCATGTTTAAGGCCTATTGTATGATTACCTTGATTCAATTACATGAATTATATGAGTTGATCGTTCATAATATTGTTGTTTGATTATTTAAAATAGAAATTCAAATTACAACCCTGATAAATCCTTGGCCAATCTCCGATTCCCCAATAACTGGTATCAGAGCCACTGATTCGGGCTCTGTAATTTCGAATTAAATTCTCAAAAATTAAATTTTACGTCTTAATTTAAATTGGGTAGTAGAATTGTTAAATTTGTTTTGCAGGAATCCAATTATCATGGGTTTTTTTATGTATGTTTTAAATTCATATTGGACTGAATGTTTTTTTAATCTGATTCGTTCATATTCGTTTTTTCTCGGGAGAAAATTCATGAGTAGATTAGTTATGTTTTTATGTAATAGATTAGTCTAGAAGTTAGATTTATTCTTTTTGTAAATACATTGTGACGGATCAAAGGTGGAGAAGAAGGTGGATTAAAAGAATCGAAGACGGTGTGAACTGAAGGTTGTTCCGCTCCAGGAGTGTCGCGACCGCGATGATAAGTCACGCCCGTGACATATGGTGCGAACTACATCTTGTTCAGCGCCAAGAGTATCGCGCCAGCGACGGTGAGTCACACCCGTGATGGTTGGTTCAAACTGCAGCCTGTTCTGTGCCGAGGGAGTCGCGTCCATGATAGTGAGTCACGCCCGAGACAAGTGCTACGATGAAGGCTATGCAACCAATTTCTGAAGGCCCATTCTTCGAAAAGTTAGATTTCTCGTTTCAAAATGGGAAAATTAAACCATGATAATTGGATTTAATTGTCTAATATGTGTTTAATTTTGTTTTGTTTTACTATGAGTATGAGGAACCTAGAAAATCTCATTGATCAAAATTACTAAGTGTTTTAATCTTAATTTATTATGGATAATAAATTAATTAATGGCCTCCATAACTATTTTATTAAAGTGAACTTTTTACTACGCATTGGGATGCGCCTTTCTCCCCAGCGGAAATGCCAAAAACGAGTTCACTAGAATAAATTTCGTAAGATAACTGTGGGTTATTTTAAGTGGCGATATGACCTTCCCAACGAAAGCTTATGCAAAACTAAGTAATAATCCTGTGTTAAGTTATAGTTATTACTTAGATATAAAATTGATAAAAATTTACTTCCCCACGAAGTCCCTGTCAATTTTATATGGCCAAGAAATGAGCCGATTATTAATTTGAGATTAAAGGTTTGTAACAGTTTTGTTTGTAACCTGCTTGAATGTATTTAAGTAAATGTTCACACACAACGTGACTTTTTAAGATGTTGGTTGATGCATGTATATATCGTTTTGTGAGATTTTGATATAACACATGTGATCAAATTTTGTGATAATATTTGTGTTAATTGGATATTAATATGAATATATGTTTTACTCTTAGTTCAACATGTCAAGCTTTAATCCACTGTTTAACATACTCAAAGAAAACAAATTAGAAGGGGAGAATTATGTAGATTGGAAAAGAAACTTATTGATAGTCCTAACTGCTGAAGGACACAAGTTTGTACTTGATGAACCTAGACTAGCTGAGCCTACGCATGAAACTAGTGATAAAGATAAGGAATATCATAGGCAATAGTTGAGATCCGATGAACTGGCTAAATGCACTATTCTGGCTTCAATGTCAGATGTGTTGCAGTACCAACACTAGAGCATGGGAACCGCTGCAGACATTATGATGAACCTTAATGAACTCTTCTCTCACCAGGATCGTACGGCTAAGCAAATGGCCATGCGAGATTTGTTGTCGCAAAAAATGGCTGAAGAGACGCCGTAAGGGATCACGTTCTCAAAATGATGGGATACCTTACCAAGCTTGAGATTCTTGGTGCTGATTTCGATGCGGGTACCCAAGTCAATATCATACTCCATTCTCTGCCAAATTTTTTTGAGCGGTTTAGGCTAAACTATACCATGACTGGTCAAGCGTATACGTTGGCTGCGCTCATGCAAGCTTTGGTAGCGGCAGAGATGCTTATGGGGCCGATAACTAGCAATGCACCTTCCTCTTCTGCACCGAAAGGCGGAAAAAAAAGAAGAAAACGAAAAGTAAAAAATAAGATGATCGTAAAGATAAGGAAAAGATCCCCGCAAAAGGTGGTATTAAGAAGAAAACAAACAAGAGAAAGTGTTTCAACTGCAGTCTAAGGGACATTGGAGGCCGGAATGTCCCCAGCCCAAAAAGGCAGGAAAATAAGGTAAATCTCATGCACTAATTATTGAAACTTGTTTAGCGACGTGTTCTTCCCAATTATGGGTGGTGGACACGAGAGACACTGATCATGTTTATTTCAATTCTCAGGGGTTTCAGCAAACCCCAAAACTTAGTGGGAGTGAGATCACCATCACCTTGGACAATGATGCAAGAGTAGCAGTTGTTGCTAGGGTTGTAAATGAGCCGAGTGAAGGCTCGAGCTCGAGCTCGGCTATGAGACTTCAGGCTCGAGCTCGGCTCGAGCTCGACCGAGTTCATTTTTTTCAAACTCGAGCTCGGTTCGATAGAAACTCGTTGAGCTCAGAATAAGCTCGACTAGACTCGATTCCTGCAAAAATAAAATATAAAATATATAAAAATATATTTAAATTGAAAACATTAATGATACTACAAATCGTTGTTAATGGGGACCTTATAGAATTAGAATATATCTATAATTATGTCAACTTTAAAGGGTAAATTAGTAATTTAAGATAAGCTCGATTAAGCTCGCGAGCCTGTCGAGCCGAGTATCAGTGAGCTCGAACTCGAACTCAACATCTACTCGAGTAGCTCGAGCTGGAGCTCGACTTGTTTCTCTCGAGTCGATTTCGATCTTTTAGCGAGTCGATCCCGAGTGGCTCGCGAGTTGTCTCGACTCACTTACACCCCTAGTTGCTGCAGTGGGAGATGTGCACTTATCGTTTATGGAAAAAAACTTTAGTTTTGAGAAATTTTCTTTATGTTCCAAGTTATAGAAAGAATTTAATTTCAGTTTCTAAATTGTTTTTGGATGGATATTCAGTTTCTTTTAAGAAGAATGTTATTATTACTTGTAATAATAAAGTTATATGTTCTAGAACATTAGTGAACAATCTCTATACTATTAATTTTGCACAACCTACGATCATACAAAATGCGTCATATAACACATATATCATTTCTAGAAAAAGAAAGTATTCTTCATATATGAACGAAACACTTCTTTGGCATCTAAGACTTTGTCATGTTAATCTAAAAAGGATTCAGAATTTGGTGAGTGGCGGTTCGTTAGAATCACTCCAAGTAGAGTTGTATCCAACATTCGAATCATATTTAGAGGGTAAGAGAGATTTTGGGGCTAAGGGGAATAGAGCCACTGAAGTGTTAGAACTCGTTCATACTGATGTATGTGGTTCAATGCCGATTCAAGCGAGAGGTGGTTTCGAGTGTTTCCTTACTTTTATCGATGATTACTTGAGGTATAGATACATTTTCCTAATGCAGCATAAGTCAGAAGTTTTTGATAAATTCAAGGAGTTTAAGGCTGAAGCAGAAAAGCATATGGAAAAGAGTATCAAGTTCCTACGATCTGATCGCGGGGGCGAATACCTTAGCAATGAATTTTTGGGTTACTTGTCAGAGAAAGGGATTGTATCACAGTTAACTGCAACTGGAACCCCTCAACAAAATGGGGTCGCAAAGCGAAGAAACATAACTCATTTGGAAATGGTAAGGTCTATGATGAGTTATTCTGACTTACCCAATTCATTTTAGGGTTATGCCTTGGAAACAAGAACTTACATTCGTAACTTAGTACCTTCTAAATGAGTTCCAAAAACACCCTCAGAATTATGGTTTGGGTGCAAACCTATTTTGAGACACATGAGAATCTAGGGATGTCCTGCATACGTGTTAGACAAGGAAGCTGATAAGTTGGAACTCGTTCAGAATTAAGGTTGTTTGTAGGTTATCCCAAAAGGAACGAAAGGGGCTTTATTCTATAGTCCTAAGGATCAAAGGATCGTGGTGAGCACGCATTCTAAGTTCTTGGAAGAAGACTATATGAGCAACCGGAAGCCCAAGAGTGAGATTACCTTGAATGAATTACGAGGGAGCGCTCTTATACCAATTGTACAAGATGATATACCATGTGATACACAAACACAACTGGAACCTCGTCGTAGTGGAAGGGTTGTTCGTCAGCCTGAGCGACTCATGTTCATGTGAGAGTCTTCGGATTTGGTCCCTGGTGAAGATTAATATGACCCCTAGACATACAACGAGGCAATCCAAGACAAGGATGCAAGTTCTTGGCAAATTGCAATGGAAGCAGAAATGGGATCTATGGATCACTATAAAGTGTAGGAGCTTGTTGAACCACTTAAAAGTGTAAAGACTGTTGGATGCAAGTGGATTTACAAGAGAAAGAGAGGAATTGATGGGAAGGTCGAAACCCTCAAGGCTAGGCTTGTGGCAAAATGGTATACTCAGAGAGAGGGAATCGATTATGAGGAAACCTTTTCGCCTGTAGCTATGCTTAAGTCGATCCGCATTATCTTGTCGATAGCTACGCACCTAGACTTCAAGGTTTGGCCAATGTATGTCAAGATAGCTTTCCTAAACGGATGTCATGAAGGCGACATCTATATGTGTCAACCCGAAAGCTTTCAAAAAACCTGGTATGCAAGCTTAAGAAGTCAATCTATGGCCTAAAGAAAGTAGCTTGGAACCAATGTTTTGACCAAGTAATAAAATCCTATAGATTTGATTAGAATGAGTTTGAGAATTTTGTTTATAGAAAGTGTGTCGGAAATGCCTTGGTATTCTTAGTATTATACGTAGATGATATTCTGCTTATTGAAAACGATAAAAAGGTATTGTCAGACGTAAGGGTATGGTTATTAAATCAGTTTGATATGAAGGACTTCGGAGAGGCTGGTCATATCCTTGGAATCAAGATTATTTGAGACTGCCTGAAAAGGATGATATGCTTAACTCAAACCTCGTATATCGATACTGTGCTAAAACGATTCAGCATGCAAGATTCCAAGAAGGGTTTTGTACCTTTCAGGCATAGGATTCATCTATCAAAAGACATGTGTCCTAAGACACAAAATGAGATAGAAGAGATGAGGAAGGTTCCATACGCTTCGACAGTTGGAAGTCTCATGTATGCAATGTTGTGCACGAGACCGGATATAAGCTATCTAGTGGGCATGGTGGCAAGATATCAAAGTAACCCGGGCAAGGGACATTGGACTGCGGGTAAGAACATTCTGAAGTATCTAAAAAGAACTCGAGATAGAATGTTACTCTTTCAATCGAACAGTTTATGTCTTGTAGGTTACACGGACTCAGATTCCAATCAGACATAGATTCCAGAAAATCTACCACAGGAAGTGTGTTTGTCTTAGGAGGTGGAGCCATCACATGGAGAAGTGTAAAGCAGAAATGCATTGCTGACTCTACCATGGAAGCCGAGTACGTCGCTGCTTGTGAAGCAGCAAAAGAGGCGGTTTGACTCAAGAACTTCTTAGTGGACTTAGATGTGATTCCAAATTTGCCTAAAAGCATCACAACTTATTGTGATAATGCGGGTGCAGTTGCAAATTCGAAGGAACCACGAGCCCACAAGGCGAGCAAACACATTGAAAGGATATCATCTCATATGAGAAATCGTTAAGAGAGGAGACATAGTGGTGGCAAAGATAGCATCAGGGGATAACCTAGCAGATCCTTTCACAGAGAGTCTACCTCAGAATACATTCGAGAAACATGTGGAAGGAATGAGAATCAAGTGTGTTGCCACGATGCTTTGAGTATAAGTGGGAGAATTATAAGGATATGATGTAGTATACTTAAAAGCAGACTTTGAGTATAAGTGGGAGATTATTAGGGTTATACTGTAAAGCATGCTTTTAAGTGTTGCTTTGTATTTAAACTATTTCTTGCACCTTAATGAAAGAGAATAAATTATCACTGTTTGCTTTAAATATTATAAAAGTTATATATATTTATTACACAATATTTGAATACTTTACATTGTAGACAATGTGGTGTTGTGGTATATTACAGAAGATCATATTGTCGGTTCCTTGTAATAAGTATAAAGATTCACAACTTAGATGGAGTTGAACAATCCATTGGTAGAAGTTGATGTGTAAGGCTCGGATTGTTTTTTCTTGACCAAGAGATTACGCTAGTGCATTTGTTGCACTGAATTGGACCAACAACGAGATAATTTTTCTAGACAGACTTGAAGGAAAAATTAGATCTCAGTGGTTATTATTTTTTTAAATTCTGTTACTTAATTCGGATTGTATATAAATAAAATGTTGCTTTAATTTATTATGGGTAAAGAGTCATTGGGACTCAATACTCTATACTTTGGGCAATATGATTAATTATATGACAGATTGTTAAATTAATACAGAAAATCGTGTCTTGGTAAAACAAGTTGATTATGTCCTCTTGATGGGCTCAGAATGTCTATCACATCATACTTATATAGTGGATTAACTTCCGGTATGATAATAAAGTTGAGTTGTTTGTTCTCAAGGAATAAAAAATATTAATTAATTAAAGCATTCAGTAGCTTAAATTAATTAATGGACAATTAATCTTAAACATGGAAAAAATAACCGGGAGCCATATTTTGTAATATGGATTAGGATGGGTAGTTCAATATTAATTTTACAGTGGAATGAATTAATATTAATGGGCTAGAATAATATTGATGGCTCAATATGGATATCTAGGCTCATTAGGAGGCTCAATCATATTCCTCCTAAAGGCCCCTTGAGTAACCCAATAGAAGTCCATTAACTAAAAGGATAATGATTAATTAGAAGTAGGAGATAAGAAAAGAAAAGGTATGCAAGAATCTAATTCCTATGGAGATTAGGATTTATCCATATTTTCCTCTCCCAAGTGGGAGAGGATTTCCTAATCCTTAAAGGGGGCAGATTTCAGCCCCTATCCCCTATAAATAGGGGACCAATCTTGGTCTCCATAGGCAATATGAGATGCATAAATGACTGGGTGCTTTTTTAGAAAATTAAGCCTTTCCTTAAGAGTTTAAAAAGTTCGTTTGATTTTCCATCAAATTGGCGAGCTTGAACTTAGGGAATACTTAAGAAGATCTTGGGTTGAAAGATTAATTATTCTCAACTGTGTCTCTCTGATTCGATGGTAAAATACTATAATCCCTTAGTTCCGCATGTTTACGACCTATTACATGATTACCTTGATTCAATTACATGAATTATATGATTTGATCGTTCATATCATTGTTGTTTGATTATTGAAGATAGAAATTCAAATTACAACTCTAATAGATCCTTGGCACAATCCCCGATTACACTTTCTTCAACAAATTATGGGGGTTTCAAAGTCATGTTTTCCCCTTCCAAGGCTTTCACATTTTCAGTCATTGCTATCATTTTCTCTTTGGTCACCGATTCCTCTTTTCTTTGAAAAAAGTTCTTGCCAAAAAATTCAAATTCCTTAAGATCCTCATCTTTTTCCAATGATACTAGGTGTTTGATTTAATGCGGAGGATTGGTGCTAATACTAGGGTGTTTTCTCTTGGTCATTTGAAATTTTAAAGTTTCACCCTTCGTATTAAGCACCATTCGACCCCCTTTGACATCAATGAGTGCACCGGGACTCACAAGGTAGGGTCTTCCAAGTATCATTGGAAAAGTGAGCTCACGTCCCACATCTAGGATGACAAAATTGGTCGGCAATTTTGAATTTCCCACTTCAACCAAGATATCGTTTGATATTCCCTCAAGTTTTGATTCCCGAGAGTCGGAAAATCTAAGAGACACATCGGTAGAAGTCAAATTTTCTAGACCAATTCCTTTGAAAGCTCGCAAGCTCATCACATTCGCACTTGCCCCAAGATCACATAAGGCATTTCGATAAACTTTCTCTCCAACTCTACAAGATAGAACAAAGCATCCCGGATCATTAAGCTTTGGAGTGAGCTCTTGCTCTTCCACAATTTCGAGTTCATCCAAATTGAGAAGGGTCTCGAAAGCTTGAGATTCCTCACCGTTAGCCAAAAACTTTTACAAGTTTTCCAAAAATGTGGTGATGCTTTCCTCAACTTTTTCATCCAAGAGTAGGGTGTCCTTTAGAGAAACCTTGGAAAGAAAATTTTCAATCTCATCTTCATTCTCGACTTCAATTATTCTTTTTAATATCATTACATCATCCAAAGGATTTCCAAAAGAAGTGGGAATTAGTGTTGGTAAGGATGCCTCTGTGGCTCCCTCAATGCTTTCCATTTTTCTCTCCACTCTCCTCTTCTAAACCCTCCTCTTCTTTTTCATCTTCCTTCCACCCTTTGACTAATTCAAGCCTAATGTCTTCCTTCTCCACCATTTTCTCCTCACTTCCCTTTTCCTCCACAAACTTGAGATCCTCTTGGGGCTCAGCTTTTGTTCTATACTCGGGTTGCCCCGGGAGGCTACCTGTTTGCCTAGGTGACCCCAAAGGTGAGTTAAGAATGAATTTAATCCATCATTTTGTTATGCCTCATGAGGGTCTCGAATTTAGCATTCATTTCGTCCTTATCTTTCTTTGCTTGGGCTCGAATTTCCTTAATGGTCAAGTCGGCCTCACTTCTCCTAGCATAGTTGGGATTTTGGTTTTATGGTGAGAATCCCGAAGGGTTTTGAGGTATTTGGTGGGTTTGGCCTTGGTACTGTGGTCGTTGGGGTGGGTTTGAAGAATTTTGGGGGTTGCCATATGAAAATGTTGGGTTGTATCTCCAACCGGGGTTGTAAGTATTTGAGTACGGATTCCACTTCCCCTTTTTAGCCCTCTCAAGTAATTGCACACTCTCTACTTGAGACAAAATAGAACACTAATTTTCCATGTGCCCCCATTTCCACAAATATCACAAGAAGTAGTATTGAGGGATTGGGGTTGGGTGTATGTGGTACTTATAGATTTCATTGTGTCGAATTTCTTGGTGAGGAACTCAAGTTTCCACGCTATCAAATCTAAAGTATCAACTTGGTGCATACCTTGGATTTTTCCTGGCACACTTGAAGATGCAATTGGGTTGGCATGTGGTCGATTCCACTGGTTGTTGTTGGTGGACATGATTTCAATTAGCTCAAATGCTTCCTCAATACTCTTGTTCATCAAGTACCCTCCGCAAACGACATCAATGGCGGGTCGGTCGTGATAGGAAAGCCATTATAGAATATGTCGAGCAACATCCACTTCTCGAGCCCATGATGCGGGCACATCCTCAACCCATCTTTGAATCTCTCCCATGCTTCAAATAGAGACTCATCTTGCTCTTGATCAAATTGAGCCACATGGTTGGGACGTCTTGTTTGGCGAGAAGAATTTTGCAAGAACTTCGCCCACAAGTCCTCCCACGATGTAATGGAATCCGGTGGTTGTAAATTGAGCCAAACTGCGGCCCTATCCCTTAGAGAGAAGGGAAAGAGACGGAGTTTGATAGCTTCCGATCAAAATCCGTTCATCTTCAGCGTCTTACATATTTGTAGGAAGGTTGATAAGTGGAGATGAAGGTCCTCGCTTGGTTAGCCTCCAAATTGATTTGCTTGAATGATCTGGAGGTGGCCGGGCTTCAATTTAAAGGAATTAGCTTGGACTCTAGGGCGGACTATGCTTGAGTGCAACCCTTGATTGTTTGGAGCAACGTAATCTCTTAGAGTTCATCGAGGAATGGCTTCCTCGACTTCTTCTTGCGGATTGTGGTTGGCTTCTTGATTTGCCATATTTACTTCCTCTTCACTTTGCACTCTTTCAAACAACTTTCTCACTCCTCTTCTAAAGGTCCTATCAATTTTGGGATCGAGATCAACAAGCAAAATATTCACACTTCTTTTCCTTCTCATACACGAGTAGTACCTAAAAGAGGAATTGATCAAACAACTTGATAAAAAATTTAAATAACATAAATTAAAATCTAAATCTTGTGAAACACAATGACCCGGCTAATTACATGGGGAGATTAACCTCCCCGGTAACGGCGCCATGAACTTGTCCGTAAAAACCGCTAAAAACGTTTATTTTCAAATAGCTTTTTATTCTCATAAGCGTATGACATCAGATCGAGATAGTAATAAGTCGAACCACAAAGAGGACATCCGTGTGAACTACCCAAGACATAATTTCTTAAGTTTAGCGAATTGGAATTGAGAGTTAATTTTTGCTGAAATAGAATTAGAAGATAAAAATGGATAAATGATGAAAAATGCTTCCCGAAACTTGGTTTTACCCAATTTTGAGGGGTTGATGTCCAAACATGATCAAGTCAAGGTACAAAGGGAATAAATGATCGATTTCTACCTAAATAGCGTCCCAATAGGTGAAAATTTTGGGATATGGTTTAGGTGCCATATGCCCCTAGAGCTGGTGAATAAACGGGGTTCTATAAAGAATACCTAAATGGATAGCAAACAGAGTCAACCCCGAGCCCCAGATTACCGATTACATAAACAAATAATTTAATGTGGCTTCTCCTACATTATAGACCGATGTAGGGGTGGGATTTCTCTACATGCACAACTAAACTACTGGGATTTATCCCGACAGAGACTTCCTAGGCTCTATTCCCCCTTTGGATAGGTCTTCTCCTTCATAGGTCTCCGTCCTATAAATTGGGTCTTAATTGATTCACGTTCTCAGATTAAATTATCTTTCCCTAACAATCTAAGGCACATAATTTCAATCATCAGCTCATTAAAGATCAAATCGAATTTCCTCGAAAGGGTGGCAAACCCTAGCCTAGGTTTTGATTAACCTTTCTCAAATGCACAATCACACAAAATAGGGCTAAGTTATCGAAAGCTCAAGCCACTGACTTAAAACTATAATAAAGCCCTAATTTCATATGAAAATCATAATAAATCAATCAAATCCAAACCCTTGGTTACCAATCCCAAATTAAATTAACAATCAAAATAATATGGACATCAACCCCAAAGCTCGGGTTGCTCCCGTGCTTTGGGAAACAAGAAGAACTACTCACAAACTATCAACAATAACTGGATAAATATCATCATCAAGCAAGAAAATCAAATAAAATAAACAGAGAGAGATAGGGATGAGAAGAGCTTATTGATGATAATAATCGGGAAATCTTCGATAAAACTTCAAGTTTACCACCTCCTTGGAGTATTTCTTACAACTTCACCAAGAACCCTAGCTCCACTCTTTAAGAGAGAAGAAACCTGGTGAGAATTCTGAAAATTCTCTTTCTAAAGCTAATGCAAGAGAGTGAAAATGAAACCTAAGTTAAAAAGCAAGAAGTGTTTGGAATAAAAGGGGGAGAGGGTATTTATAGACACCCACTCCCCATACATACAAGGATAAAAATCTGTTGAAAAGCCCCTCAAAAGTAAGGGTAAAATAGTAAAAGCTATTTAAAACATAAGGGATTATAAGTTGTGGGTTGAACCCCCATTCGTGCACTCGACTTGACCTTCATGCAAATTTGTGGAAGAATTGGCTCACGATCCAAACATGAAAGTTGCATGTCTTCACTTTTGCTACGCGTGATTACTTAAAATCGCTCAAATTGGAGCTCGGATAAAAAAGTTATGGCTAAAAAACGAACAGGTACACAAAACAAGGTGAACCGGCTCGCGAACTGCCGGAACCGCCGCCCAGTCCGGGAGTCTGGTGGCTGAGATGTTGGGGCAGTTCTGGACCAACTACCTGCGGTCCTGCCGATCCAGTAGGGGTTACGGATGTTGGTTCGGTTCAGCCCCTACTTCGCACCTCTGTCTTCTGTTGCTGTTTCGGAGCCCTTCCTCTTATTTTCTTGACCCGACCCATTCATGGCTTTTGTTTGTGACTCGATGAACTTCGATTTGGGCTCTTGTTGGGTGTGATTTAGATTCTCTTAGGCCTAGGTTTACAGGCTGGAACATGAAGCATGTGTGGTCGCCCTTGTCTCCTTTCTTCTTCAATTTGGAGATTTTCTATCCATCTTCTCGGCCCAATTTCTTCACAAACGTTTCTCGTGGCTTGATGATATTTAACTTAGGCCTGACCCTGACCTATTTTGGGTCCATTTGGGCCTCGAGATGTGGGCTAGAGTGTGAAAATAGACTCTAACAATCCTCTAAATTCTTTCGAGTTTTCTAACCTTCAAAATACGACTCAAAAACAGCCAAAAGCACATCAAATCATATTAAAAAGAAAAATCAACCGGGATTTACAATAAAGCAAAAAATTGCACGTGAACATAGCAATTGTTCTTTATAAAATATGAACGTGAAAAGTACCAGAAAAACGGTAATTTTTACGTTCATCACACAGCTGCATGTCCCGCACACTCGATAAGTTTACCTCATCCCCTTCTGTCATTGTGAATAAGGAACTCATTCCACGCCCAGCTTGCCCCGAAGCACGATCTATCTTTGATTTCCCAAGGACAACAATGGACAAGGTGCACAAAGTACGATGTATCTTAAGATCCAATGTGTTTACCCAACTATTATTTTCCTGCCAAAAGTGTAGGGGACCATTGACACGTCCCTATAAAAGTGAAAGGCTACTATGAGAATTCGGTTAGGGTTTATTGGGTAACTATAAAAAGGACTATGCCCCCCAAACCTTAACAAGTAAGTATATAAACTTCATTTCTTCAGGTACAAGGTGACACTCTTTACACTATTACATTACTCATTTTCTTACAACCATCGACCGTTGACTTGTGCTTTGGAGGCTCTTTACCGGGGATCCGCTCCATTGTTAGTTTCTACAGAATCGTGCTTGGAAACCAACGTCTCCACCAGAAGAAGCTTGTGACTCTTCCCCTCGTTGTTTTAGGTACTATTTTGTCTCTTTTTTACCCGAATTGAGATAGTCTTGGCACAACATGAGTATTTCTTCATAGTAATTATCATGTTTGTGTTGGAATTGTGTTTCTATTCTTCGTCCGTTTATTATGTTGATTTGTTTTTATCCTACTTTTTTCTGAATACAATTGATTTACATCCTTTAAGGTATTTTCTGGTCCATGCTTTTAATAATTTTTTTCTCTTTTTTTTTTTTCCCTTTATGAATATTAAAACTTAATTCATATTTGACTAATAAGATTTTCTCATATGTTCCCTAATGAAAATTACAGCTTAATTTAGATTTGTTAACTTAGGTTTTATTAATCTCCTTTCATAGCCCTTTCACTCTACCGCGTTAGAGACTAATATATCCCGGCCGCTTGATGGTTCAAATCCATAATCAGGAATGAGAGGCACCGATAAGAAAGCTAACAAAAAAGCACAGTCGGGATAACCATGCGGGCTTATCACAATTTTGTGAAGAATTTATCATCATTTTCTTAATTTTGGCCTTACTTAGAATTCCTATTAGAAAGGTTACATCGTCCACTGCTTAGGGAAGATATAGGGTATCTAGGAATATATTGTACATGTGTCAATAAAACAGTGGCTAGTCATTAGCTATTAGACAAAACGTTGTTAGTTAGATTATTGGTATAAATAGCAATCTTTGCATGTAATTGATACTTGAGAGTCATTAATAGATTGGTAGTTATTAGCAAGAGCGAACGACTCTTACTTCTCATTTTCTTCTTCTACCGGTTTCATATCAATTCTATATGGTATCAGTTTAGGGCTCGATCCTTTAAAATTTTGTCCGATCAAAACGTCAAATATATAGCTACATAACGAAATCACCAGCTAAATTTTGGAAGGAAGTCTTGCTAGTGTTATCAACCTGTACATCATCAAATCAGCATCCACCTCTGGTGCCTTCAAATCTAGCTAATTCTAGCTCAATTTCTGCTGCAACAAGTTCGCATTTCGCTCATGTTCCTCTCAACCTTCACATATTTAATCCTCTTGGTATGAGCTTAGTTTCGAATTCCCTTACTAACTCTAATTACCTTCCTTAGAGTAAATTGCTTCAAATTTCCCTCTTAGCAAAAAATAAACTCGGATTTATTACTTGTTCACATAAAGCACCCAGTGATCTAGTTTTTTTAACATGGGCATGTGTAGACGGTATGGTTAGATCCTGGATGATTAATTAAAGTACATTGGTGAATCATTTTTGTATGCAAAATATGTGAAAACTCTTTGGGAAATGAACTAGGCGATTTAGGAAATGTAATGGTCCCCACATTTATTAGGTTAAATGATAAATTAGCATTATTGCACAACGTAATCCATCCGTAGTTGTTTATTTCAATAAACTGAATAAGTTGTGGGATGAAGTTACATTGTTAAAGCCAACTAATATTTGCACTTGTTTAGCTTCTAAGAAATGGGAGGAGTTTGAGATGAGCAGGAAATTGATAGAAGTAATATCATGATCATGGAACCTCTATCTATAGTGGATGAACCCTTCTCTCTTATTCTAAGAGTTGAAAAGTAAAGACAGGTCCAAGTGTCTTATCCTGATTCTACTGATCACTCTACATTGTTCAGTAAATCTACTCAACACAGAGGATCCAACAACACTAAAAGTACTTCTTATGGATACTCCAGCAAAGTCAAGGGAGAGTATGAAGCTGGTAAAGGCAGAGGACCACCTAGAGAAACTAAGGAAGAAAAGGAAAAATTACTTTGTGATCACTGTGGGGTTCCTAGTCTTGACATAGTCGATTGCTTAAACTTAAAGGGCTATCCTGACTGGTATTGTAAACCAAAAGAACAAAGATCTGCAATATAGTGGAGGGTAAATCACCAGTAGAGCTTCAACAGACCATTGAACACATTAGGCAATCTAATCTTCGCCTTGACATTTCTACCTTAGTTCAAAAGGAAGTAGCTCAAATTTTGGTTTCTAAATCCCATAACACTACTCTCATAGACGACTCTGGTAGCTCTTACATAAATAGAGAAGATTCCAGTTCCTTGGGCAGTTCATATTATGTTTTTGCCACGCTTGAGAACTTAGTTGCGGGTTCATGGATTACTGATAAAGGTTGCAGCAAACAGATTTGCATAGATGAACTCATGATGACCAACCTTGCGCCTATAACTCATCCAGCTTTCATCAATCATCCTGATGGGAAACAGAAACAAGTCACCCACATAGGCCAGGTCATCCTTTATGATCATTTCACACTCATAGAGGTATTCCTAATACCTAGTTTAAGATTTAATCTATTGTCCATTTCTCAGTTGGCTATGAGTATGCATACAAGAGTTGTTTCTACCCCTACATGTTGTGAAATTCAAGATATAAACAGTGGGAGAGTTTTGGCTACTGAAATAATGCTAGGCAGGTTATACATTTTACAAAGACCCCATTTTCTCATACTATTATTGGTTTTGGCATCACTGTTTCTCACTACCATAAGGTGTTTGATTCTTGGCATAAGAAACTAGGACATGTTGCTCCTTCAACTTTACATCATCTTGATTTTTTATAGCAATTTTGTACTCCTCTAGTTATCAAAGCTCTCAAAACTTGTGATATATGTCATTTTCCAAGACAAACAAGAGTTTCATTTCCTTGTAGTAGCACTCGGTCCACCAGGATCCTAGAGCTACTACATGCGGACATTCGGGTCCTTACAACAAACCTAGTATCACAAACACACCTTATTTACTAATTTTAGTTGTTGAATTTAGCCTAATTGTTAGGATATGTCTTCTACCAACTAAAAAAATAAGGTGTTGCTTCTCTTGCTACTTTCCTTAAAAAATTATCACTATTCAATTGGAGCAAAGAGTAAAAGCTATTAGATCAGACAATGGTTCTAAATTTCTAAGGGCAAAGAGTAAAAGCTATGCTACCAATATTTCCGCTGACAAGCATAAATTTTCTCCAAGGGCTTATAAGTGTATTATGGTGGGATATCCACCTGGTCAACCTATAGATATATGACCTTGATACACATAAATTTTTCATTTGTAGGGATGTAGTTTTCTTGATTCAGTTGGTCCTACTCTTACATTGCCTATTTTTAAAGAACCAGTTCAACAAGGCACGCATCATTCCCTTACTGAACAAGTTGTCAATTCTCAACCACTTTATGTTTCCCAAGATCAACCTCATGTTATACCTCTAAGGAGAAGTTCAAGATCATCACTTTAACTTGCCTATCTTGATGATTTGTTCATGAACTCAGCTAATACTCATAAGCGGTCTCCATATTATGTTGCTTCGAAGAACTCTTTTCTTCCTGATGACAGATTTATAGCCCTTATGCTAAATCATAGTGGGGTTAAAGAACCGGGGTACTTATAAAGAATCTAATAAACATCCTCATTGGGCGACAACATGGATAAGAGTTAAAAGCACTTAAACAAAACCACACTTGGGAACTCACTGACTTAGCATCGCACATAAGGCTATGGCTGTAAATAGGTATTCAAGACCAAATTGAAATCTGATGGCTCTATCGAGAGATATAAAGCTAGATGGATGATCAAAGGGTATAATCAAGTCGATGGAGAAGATTATTAAGACAGTTTTTTTCCTATGGCTAAAGAAGTCATAATAAGGTTAATCATTGCAGTTGCTTCTATCAAACATGTTGGACATCAATAATGTATTTCTCCACGGTTATATTGATCAAGAGGTCTACATGACATCACCTGATGGTTGCACTAAAGCTAAAGTTGGTCTGGTTTGTAAGCTAACTAGAAGTCTTTATGGTCGAAACAAGTTTCACAACAATGGAACAACGAATTTAATCTCTTAGTTTATGGGTTTGTCCAATCTGCCCATGATTATTTCATGGCTCTAGTAGTGTGTATAGATGTTTTTTTGGTAATTGGTGATTCTTAATATCAAATCTCCACTTTGAAACAGTAACTACATCAGGCTTTCACTATCACAGACTTAGGCCTTGCTACCTATTTTGTGGGAATAGAAAATGCTAGAAACAATGAAGGTATCCACCTCAGACAAAGAAAATACACTATGGACAATTTACATGATGCTTGCATAGGTGGTTGCAAGCCTATGTCCACTCCCCTTCCTTGGGGTTTAAACATGTCTTCTGACAATGGTGCTCTTTTGACAGATCCTCAACAATATAGGAAACTTATTGGAAGACACTTATACCTGAATCTTACCAGGTCTAATATCACATATGTTGTACAACAAGTAAGCCAGTTTGTCCAAACTCCTCACACTAATCATTAGATATCACCCTTGCATCTTCTCAAATATCTAAAGGGTACCTCTCATTTTGGTCCTTTTTATGGCAAACATAGTAATTTTGAACTACTTAGCTGCAGTGACTCTGATTGGAGTTCATGCCATGATTCTTGAAAATCATTAATCGAGGATTTTGTCTACCTAGGGAGATGTCTTATATCCTGGAAAAAAAGAAGCAAAACATAGTCTCCTGTAGCTCTACAAAAGCAGAGTACAGGGCTCTAGCTAGCACTACTTGTAAGTTGACTTGGATTGACTATGTTGCTCATGATTTGGGTATTCCAGTTTCAAAGCCGGTTACTCTTCTCTGTGATAATCAAGCTACCATGAATATTGTACTCCAGAACCCTCTCTTCCACAAACATATGGGACCTCTAGATATTGACTGCCACATTGTTCACAAAAAATACAAAGAGGGATTCTTGGAGCTCGTTCATGTGTCTACTAAACTACAACTTGCTGATCTGCAGACTAAACAACTAGGAGTTACTCAGTTTGGTTAACTTTGTCAAGGCTGGGAATAGTTTCAATTGTCCAACTTGAGGGGGATTGTAGGAATATCTTGTACATGTGTAAATAAAACAGTGGCTAGTCATTAGCCATTAGACTAAATGCTACCAGTTAGATGATTAGTATAAATAGTACTCATTGCATGTGATTTATACTTGAGAGAGTCATTAATAGATTGGCAGTTATTAGCATGAGCTAACTGCTCCTGCTCTTCCTTCTGATTTTCTTCGTCTCCTGATTGTATATCAATTCTACAAAGTAGCACCTCCCACTAATAAGATGTTGCAGTAGTGAGGCTGCTTTTGGACAAGAAAGAGTTGATGTAATATACTCATCACTACGGAGAATGGAGTTAGGCTCCTATTTTTTTGAACAGTTGCATTTTTATGTAGAAAAGGATAAAAATGAACAAACTTTCTTTATAATACTTGTGTATATAAATTTAATTAGATATAACTCCATATTTAGTATATATTTTTTATTTTATTATTTTGAAATTGATTGCAATAAATGAAAGTAAAATGTTTCATTTCAAGTATAAAGAAATAATATATGTTTATTTTTGTATATACACACAACTAGTATGCAATAAAAAAAGCCAGCGACTTTCGATGAAACCTAGATACGTTCATGTCGCATTCCCGTTCCTCTTCCTTCGCTCATCTTTCCCCCACTAATTGGTCGTTCTCTATCATGGATTTGCTAGCAGTTGACTATGATGATATTCTCGTGGCCTTGATGAAAAACTATACATGGTTACTTCCCTACATCTTGGCTAGGGTTTTCAGAACATCAGGTATTGATTCGCCATGGATGGCTTTATCCTCCATCTCAACGACATTGCTAGCGTTAACCCCTGTCTCACCGTCATTATTGCCTTCGATGTTCTTCACCCTTCCCTTTGTTTTGTCAGAATTGTACAGACCTGGTACATCTAGGGTTTCCAGAAGCATCAACAATGACCACCATGATAAATCCTATGGACTTAGTAATCCCTACAGCAGGACAATTGTCGCATTCTCCGGCCTATTCTTCAGACACCTTCCTCCAACGGCGAGTCTCCAGGCGTCTGGTTTTGACCAGGATGCTCCCTCCATAGTTTCTACACCCACCAGGGTTCCCCTTCTCTCTCTTCTACGAAGGCATCGCTTCTTGGTCTTCAATCACCGCCAGGGTTGCAAACTCAGGCGCATCGGCCGGTTCAAATATCTCCCTACAACATGCACGAAGTAATCTGGGAATCAGTTTACTGCCTTCTTGAATCTGACAATATCCTCATCATTCGTAACGCGGCCCCTCTTGCAATCTTCCCATCAGACTTTCAGTTCTTGAATTCGTTGTGGTCCAGGCGTCTCTTACCGCGTCTTCCTAAAAAAATCTGGCATCAAAACTTGGACTTCTTGAAGAATATTCTGTCACTGAATGCAGCTGCCTCGAAGAATCTGTCATTTTCGACTGCTACCCGACAACGCCTCTCAACGTCACTCCGGAAGCTTCGACCGTGATGACAGCCTCTTTGGATCAGGGGCATAATCTGCGGGAATGGATCCTCTTGGCCTTTCAGCCTTGGTGCTCCTCTTCGACACATACAGTTTCTGCTTCCATCCTGTCTTATGCCAATGCTCTATTCGGTTCGTCAGAGCCGAACTCACATACACTGTTCGACGCCTCGCGACTGAACTCACAGGTCTTGCTTGGTTCAGCAGGGCCGAACTCAATTTTGCCCAATTCTTTTGCCACAGCTTGTGGCATGGATGCAGCAACCTTGTTGAGTGCACGGAAGGGCATCTCGTCGACTACTACCTGCCGTCCTCAGCTTCCTCCGGCGCCTTCGCCTGAGCCTATTCTAAAAGGTACCATTCCTTCCGTATCGGTTGATATTTCTCGCCATATTGCTCGTTTGCAATATTTAAATTCTTTTACTTTCATAGGTCGGGTGTTTTATGTTAAAAATAATAAATCGTGATCTTTGCTTGATTTGAAGAATAAGTTGGACGCTTTGTGGGGTTTATCGCACCCTTGGAGAATTTTTCCCCAGGATCTTGGTTGTTATAATTTGGTAGTACAAAGAACCGTAGTAAGGATTTTGCTGGGAAGGTTCCGTCCTTGCAACCTGTCACCATCCATTTGCCTAAGAGGGTGTCAGGCTTTAATCCCTTCAATATCAAATCTTCGGTCGCACAAGTGTAGATAAGGATATACAACATCTCGATTGGATATTGGGATCCCCCAAATATTTTGGGAGTGGCTAAGGTAATGGGAACCCTTATATAGATGGATGAGTGTGTGCCGACAGGTTCTTACACGCACTTTGCTTGGGTCTTGGTTGAGTTTTATTTTAAAATTCTTTAGTTGAGTAGGCTATGGTTGAGATCCCTGGCTCTTGTGTTGTTTCTAGCATATCTTATGAGGATTGTCCAGAATTTTGTACTCATTGCTCTATTGTAGGGCATAGTTTATCCTCCTACATGGAGAAACCCGGTGCTTCTTGCCAGACTACCCAGGTCACTCGGTCTAAATCTAGTCCATGCTAACCCTATGAGTAGCGTGGCCAATCATGGGTTCCAATACAGGAATATCGTCCTAAGCCTCCTGTTGTTTCACAACCAATTGATAATACAACCACTCCTACGACAAAGGCATAGACTATGGTTTCCTCCAGTACACCGGTTATGGCCATTTCAGCTGCTTCTCAATTTCAGCCTATGCCTACCCCGATTACGAATCCCACTTCAGCATTCACATCTGTCGGTCATGCTCTAATTCCTTTGCGGCATTGGATGCTGATTTGGATGTCTTTAATCCACCTGATGCTCAACCTACCTCTACGACTCCCACTCCGGCATTCACCTCTACCAGGGTTTCATGCTCTAATTCCTTTGTGGCATTGCATGCCGACATGGATGACTTTGATCCACCTGATGCTCATCTGCCGGGAATGGTCTCCAGTACATTGGTTATTCATCCACGAGTTTCAACTGCTCAAGCTCAGGTTCATCTCCCTCGGTTCCATTTCCCAACCCCCCTTCCCTTGGTTACCCGTGCTCGTGCTTCTAAGGGCCAGGCTCTCACCCGCAAGTCGTCTCGCTTGGAATAAAAATCTCGGGATGAAAACACTTCAAACACGAACGTCTCTGATAATTCATCCTCCATTCCGCCCCTCCCTGCTACCATTATCCAAGAGTTATAATCTGTTGCTAAGGCGAATTTTCAGCTAATGTAACACCCCCACAGCAGCCGACTGTCGGACACGCGTCAAGCCGCCACGGGTAATTCGGCTGACTGTATTGAACTAGAAAAAAGGCTCTCGGAGCAAGGTGCTTATCCAGGTTGGACATGAAGATCATGCTCTGTGATTCATGCTCTTTTCAGTCTATTACCGGCTTGTGGCAGTGTTTTGTTTTCTTGTTGCGTGTTTGTTTATTTTTCGCTCTTTTGAGCGTTATATTTTTTTAAGCTTCTCAACTTCGCATAGAGAGCTAGGACTTGCTACATTTTTTTTACTTTTTATTTTTCCTTCCTTTTATATGAGCATCCATTTAGATTATATATGCACAAAATTAATATAAATCCCTGTTTAATATTTATTATTTATTTGATTATACACACGTAAATTAAATATATTAATGTAGGCTCTGTGTTTATCAATTTAAAATAAATTTATGTTTATCATTTTATTATAAATTTGTGTTTAATGAAGACTCCATTTTTATCATTTTAATGTAGACTTTATGTTCATAGAAAGAAAATTATCGCCGATATGGTATGATATACTTTCCTAAAATATCTAGAAGTTACATCTATATTATTTAAAATAGTATTGGACACTCCATCTTTAATATAGATCCTTTAAAATGCACTAGACCCAAAAAAATATGGTTAGGTATATGGCATGTGCGAGAAGGGTAATGATCCTAGATCCTCAATTTTGTGGTCTTTAGTATGTATGTTTTACGCAGGTGAATCTTAGAAAACCATTAGCTTTTCCTTTCCAGTAGGCCTCTTTATTTCTAACTGGAGTCTTCCAAATGTTTGGATAAGGATGGGCACACTCAGATGGATGAGGTGTTGCAGCCATGTGATAAGCACAAAACGAACTATTCTTTTGCCCTCTACTAAAGATGGAGGATGTATCCATCTAAATGGTATGTTTATATTAGATTGAGTAGCGTGTGATATGCATCATAGTTATTGATTCTATTTGGTTTCAGTCGCAATGGCCGAAGCGTTTCATTCTGGTCATGAAAACGGAACGCTTTGACAGTTATTATGTTTCGTCCAATTTCTCGGCCATTTTGATCCTAAATGGTCGAAATAACGCAAATGACCGAAATCCCAATATAGCCGAGATAACTGGAATGTGTGGTTTTTTTGTGTAATTTGTTTTTTGTTTTTGTATTTTGTTTCTATACACTTATGTGTGTATTTGAATGAAAACTTGAAGTATTATAATAAACTACAACTAACTGATTTTTTGGGTGATTTGTCTAAATTTATTTCTTTCGAATTTAGTGTAGTAGAACACTTAGAGACCAAGATCATCAATGGTAGTTGAAAAACCTTACAAATTAGCATATGATCTGGAAAAATTATATAATAATTAAGCAATATATTAAGTTACAACAATATGTTAAAATGTATTTAGACATATGACATGCTCCCTTTGGTCCAAACAGAGTATCGTTTTAGAAAAGTTCAAAAAGTTCAAAAAGGTGTCACTTAACAAAAGAGCCTATAATTTTTCCTATCTTGTCCTAAACAACCTACTTAATTTAGTTGATTATTTCCTTATTTCACAAAATATATCCCTAGTAAATGGATTCTGTAGGGATATACTTGTCATTTGCACTCATTCTTAATTTTTCCAAATAAATCTAAAGCGACACTTTTCTATAGACCAGAGGGAGTGTGTATATATATATATATATTCTCAATCTCATTCCTATTTAATAAATTAAAAACAAGGTTATAGTAGATTCTTTTAATCTTGAATTACATCATATCTTGTACATTGACCCTCTAAAAAATTTAGAACTAGATTTTGTTTTTCAAAAGCAATGGAGCAAAATATAACTCCTATGTGAAAAGAATAATTTCACAACAAAAATGACCTTAAGGAAAAGAGAATAACTCTAAAGGAAATGGATCCAGTGTAGTTGAAGATAAACTGCATAAATTACAAAACATAAAGCGCAATGTTTATCGCTTGAAACAGCACCTCTTTTCCTTTTTGCCCTTTTTCATTTTCGGCTATTGTAGATAAATTAGTATTTTGTTTTCTATTTATCCGTTTGCATTTTCATTTTTTTAGATAAACTAGTATATAAATTTTGTATATATATCAAGATTGTAGAAGTTGCAAGGCGGTACTTAGGCAGTAAATTGGGACCTAGCAACTAGTTGGGGTTTAGGTGACGATGATCAGGATATATGCGTGGTTAGGTGGCAAGGGAAATAAACATATGCGGTCATATTTTTTCCCAATTCTTCCCTGTCTAACCACGTCTAGTCCCCACTTAGTTGCAATCTGTCCCCGACTAAGCACTAGGCCCTAGTTTACTGTTTAACTAGCGTCTCTAGGGCCTAACGACTTTTGAATTATTCAATTATAGTATATTAAGTTATAAACTAAAATTAGGATTCAAAAAATAATTTACCATATTATTTGGAAAAAAAAATGCAAAAAGGGAAAAAAAGAAAGAAGAAAAAAAGGATTTTTTATTCGTGAAAAGAGTCAGATGTAGCACCCTACCTTAACTTTACATAGAGTCTGTCAAGATTCTAAAAACATGTAGAATGTAGCACGTAGCACATTTTATATTGTAGCTTAACTTCTAACTATTTAGACATGTCTTCTATCCCCTCCACATGCATGCAACCCCCTTACCACCCTATGTTTATCCCCCACAGCCTCTCTGAAACTGTTGGAGGCTATCCCCATCGGCTTAGTACTATTTCGCTTTTTCAGGTTTCTCTCTCCTATCAATTGATTCACCATGGATTTCATTTCAAATTTCAAATTAAATTCTCACCCTTTAATTACTATTCATTTTCTATTTCAATCTAAAAAATACAGATAAAATGATTTTCGATCTCGTAATGTTTGAATCCCTCTATTTATTAGACAATATAGCACTTTAGATAGATACAGATTTAAGCTACAGTACCACCAATTATTTTATTTAATCTAAATAAAAAAAATTGTGCTTAGTTCCATGTAATATCGTTGGTGAAGCAAAGGCACGATGATATAATTAACAAGGAACGAGTTTTAGAAAATAAGGCACAAACTATAATATCACATGCATTAATGGCACGAAATATAATATCGCTGGCACGAATAAGCCTGTGTTACAAGACATACTTTCTAGGGTTTTATCCCGCAGCCTAAGTAGATATATGTTATATTTTAGTAAAACATCTTTAGTTTGACCCCCCGTGACCTACACACAAAATCTATACAACTCGGGCTATAACGGTGAATAACACCATCACAAAAAGCCTACAGATGATCCTCAACTTCTGGTTACCCCAATTTAGCTCCAACATCTTTTTATTCATCAACTTTAGGTTCTTAGCCTCAAGATCCCTGCACCTTTTAAGTAGCTTATTGTATTCTTTCACATAGAACTCATTCTCAGCTTGAGTAGAGATGAGAATCTTTTCGACCTGTGTTTTGTGTTTTAGAAGCGTATCAATTTCAGACGTTTTTTTGTTAAGCCTATGAAGCAGCCCTCTGATCATACGTTGACTCCTCTTACATAGGGGTGGGTCAATCCAACATCCATCGTTTTTAAGTTGGTTATTGCCATATTTCAACGGTAGTTAGCCAACCTTGGAAAAATATAGAGTTGGAAAAGAATGATGCAAAAGATGAGGTGCTTACCGGGTACTTGAGACATCCGCATAACCTGCGCCCTACGTTTTCGTCCTTCCAGGATGTTTTGATGGGTGAATTTAGACCACAATGGAAGATTAGCAGCAATAGGCGACTCCCCCTTGACTCAGGCATAAGAATTTTGGTGGAGTGCGTATTGTTTTTTAAGGGTTCCACGAACCCTTAACATATAACAAAAAAAATATTCATATGACACTACATATGACCCTTTCACTAATTTATACTGTGTTTAGGTTCATATATTTCAAAATAGTCCACTTTACATATAATTATTTTGTATAGCGGTTATTTTCGCTTTAAAATTCTTGACAATCAAGATGGCCTATAATTTCTTCACCCGTGTGTTTAAAATATCGTTAGATATACGTCCACCCCAAGGATAAAATGCCAAGTAATGTATTGCATTTCATTGCACTGTCTTATTATGATGTCGGATTATTTGACATGGCATGATGGAAATTACTTTTAAGATGAGTCTACGTATGAACTAAATATGGCTTAATAATGGCACGAGGCACGATCTAGTCGGCATGAGCTACAATCAAGCTGGCATGAGGTTACATTTCCTTTTGCCGCACATTACACTCGTAAATATTTTGAGGGCACAACATCTTTATCATTTCAATGCATGCCAACCTACTTTTAGTCTTCGTAACTTAAGTAGGCAAAGTCATAGTAGTCGTCTTCCAGGACTTCGGTGTCTATTGAGACTTCTGGCAGTAGGCAAATTAGGATCATCAACCCTCCCGAATATTACTTGCAGGCTTCTCCAGCTTGGTTCACCACAGTATTTATAAGCAAACAAGCATCTCTGCGGGAAAAAAAATTGAAGGGAAGCGCTTAAAATAAGCCTTTCCCACAATCCAATACACTTCTTATAAATTATACGACACGTACAGTGTCACCAAGTTATTACACATAATTTTATAACTCCCGTAGAAACTCCCACATCTCATCGGTTGCATTCAGCTTGTTCGCTCTCCTATCGTAGCTAACTCCTTGGCTGCTTTTTACCACTAAAAGACATCATATCTCGTCCTCAGCTTCGTAGAAGGCCACGATGTGTTTTTTTTCTAATTTCTACGAGAAAATTCCCATTCTCCAATGCCTCTTCGTAACAATTGTCCAGGTAGCCATTGTTTTCACTGTAGGGGCTAACTAGTGCTTCAGTTAGCACAAATTTCATCTCCTCCGTCCAACCCTCCGTATAGAAATACTTATTTTGGGGTCTCTAATATGATAGAGGCATTTCTACCAGTTGTGTATAATTTTTTAGCCTACCAACTTGAAATTAGATGGTAAGGATAAAATAGTTGTCGCATGCAGTCTTTATTTTACCTAGTGGTTGTTGAACCAAACTATCCACCTACCACAATCCCTTGTCTTTATTATGACATGAATTGCCATCTCATGTAAAAGAAAAAAAAGATTAATTCTACTAATCTACGGTCTCCCATAGATATTCACCTACCATCTGCATGTATGTATGCAGCTTGCCTTTTTTACTGTCCCTCACAAGTTTTATATGTTGAAAGTTGGCTCGCACTTTCTTATACTATGGCTCGATTTACGCATATGTAATGCACGACCACCTTGAATAATAGCACATGGTTTCTATTTCAAGTGCTTTATTAACAGACATGTAATTTTAGATCATATTTATCAAGAAATAATGATTCATACGTCACACTAAGTGTAGATTGCGTGTCTGCATACCTTAGATCCAATGAACTGTCCATCAACTCCATGCAGAGTCTTTGTGCTACATGGAGATAATGGCAGGATAACACATGCATCACGGGTACTACTGTGGCCATTCAAATGGACGTGCTTTTTAGTTTCGACATGACACCACTTACACTCTCTGTACACCCACACATGGCATTTTGAGACTTATTAGCCTTACGATCGTTTTCTTGTTTTTAAATTTCCTTTTTTCATTTTTCTTTAAAGGGTAATTTTTTTAAAAGAATTCTTAGCTTATTTTTTTCAATATACTCATTCACTAAGTTGGTTCAAATCACTCACGTCTTGATATCCTACATGCCATGATTGGGCTTTTCGGGGGCTTTAAATTAGTATCTTGTTTTTTGTGGTTATTATTTTTTTTAGTTTCCCGTTTGCTCAGGCAAAATATCTCTACCTCACTTCTTTCGGAACACTCGATCCCCTAGTCATCCGAGATGTACGTGCACAGTTGTCTTCTACACAAGGCAATTTAGTGACCGTGCATAGTGCCTGTCTCATGGCTCTGATGGCTCCTCTGAATGAGTAGATTCTGAAGCTCCACTGTTCGACTCTGGTTTTAAAGTATTTCCAACCGTTTCATCATTTATTTTAACTACGTCTTCGCTATCACTCTCCGAACGGCATGCGTATGTTGTGCGATATTTGCTACTATTCGCCTACGCGTGCTTCACTGAAACTTCTCCAGCAGGGGCTCCTGTTGTCGCTTCCTGCTACTAGAGGGCCTTTCTGATGCTCGTTTAATTTTTACATTAGCAGCGCGCCCAGCACTGTACCTGCATAGGGCTCGTACTGTGGGTGGTCTAGGGAGATAGACAATAGGCATGGGTAGGTAATCGACTCTGGCTCGAGTAGAATGCTCACCCAATAAGCAGTCGTGACCTCGAAAGCACTTGGCCGCAGAGTGACAGAACATTCAACCTGCAAGAGCTCAAATGATGAAGACATGAGTCATGGCAATTAAAAGAAAAGGGGTGAGGGGCTATCGTGCACACTGATTAAACTGCGTGCATAAGCGAATGTATGATTCATGCAATGCTAAATTGTTGTACAGTAGAGATACCATCTAAGCTGTGATTTGTGTCAGACGCCTACAGGATGTCGCGCACAATGCAAATCTACTATCATGCTACTGCATTTCGTTCAAACTTTACGAGTCCGTAATTCTCATTGAGCAAACCAAAATGAAATACAAGTGTGAACTAAACTATTCGCGCGTGCCATGCATGAAGTAAGATACATATAAAATGTCTGTACACACACACCAAGATGAAAATAAATGTTGATGAGGTTACTGGATGGTAAAAGTGCAAACAGCTTTTAATCATCGATACCATGTCATGCACAACTTTTTTCCTTAAAAAGTTCACAAAAATTTGAAAAGAGTTATTTAGTATTGATATTAAAAGGGAAGCACCAAGTCGTTAACTCCATAAAAAAAAAAATCCTTGGTTCTCAAAGTTTTACCTAAACTTCTTGACCCTTCAGCGTAAAAAATGTGGGTACATCTCCCCCTCAAGGAGGTTTGTGCATATCTCCCCGAATTTGGGATCGCCTCAGATGCCCTGACCTACCAATATGAAAGGAAATAAATACAAACAAAGAAATTAAAAAAATAACCCAAGCAAATATATATATACACACATATCAAACATATATTTGTATTCAAACATAGTTAACATTCCAATTAACCGAAATACTAAATCCTCACAAGCGTACAAGGGTTATCGGAGTTTATCCTTACCAAGAAGGCGATAGAGAACCCATAGAAGTGGTATCAATTCTGCTTGTTATGGACGTCGATTGCTAGCTCCCTCATGTAACGTAAGAGAGAACTACACATGTAAGTCCCCTACGGAAAATTATCCCATGCATCATCATCCTCCACCAGGCACCATACCCACGATTGAACGTAACACTTTGTCCCGTCGAAATAAAGTAACATACAGTAAAGGTACAACACTTTCGCAATCTTAGCAATATCTGAAACGTTGTCTGGAAACTCACTATCTTCAAAACTTTCTCTCAAAACATTCATTAATATCGGATTCGGGCCCAAACGCCTCTCGAACACACCATCTAACAGAGGTTCATGTTGTTAACTAAAGTCGAACACGAAAACTCCAAAATGCAGTCGAGTAATCAAACAAGACTCCCCAGCAGAGAAGTGGATTGGACGATCCCGACCTGGAACCGTAGCTCTTCAAGAATATGGTTGTTATACACCATCTCGTGCGCCAAGAGGGCGTCAATCGCAACAACAGGCAAGTGTGAATCCCTAAGATCAAAGTCAAAGAGAGGTCCGAAAGTTGACGTCAAATATAATAGCTCAGCGTTGCCACCCGTTGCTATAAGCGCAGGACGTATTTCTGGTAGAACCTTAAACCTACTGTACAGGTTCATCCTGAAAGTTTTGTGCATCATCGTTGGCTGCTTCCAGTGTCAATCATTCTGCATCATAAATGAGACAGGTTAGATCTTTTCACACACACTTATCTAGAGACAATTGTCAAATGGTTTCAAAAGTTTGTAACAAATAAGGAAGAAAATCGTGACACCCAAACCAACAAAGCAGATCAAGATGACAAGTGGATTATCGTGCATGTACGCCACACATGTAATTCAGGGGAGGAATAAACGTATGTGCATACTATTATCCTCATAAGGGGCATGCAAGGAAAAAACACACGCTGTGCATAATGCATGATTCATCTCATGCCCAATAAACTAGTTATCTCAACCACTAATAGCATTTAGTTCACAGTACATATGCAAATTAGTCCCTACCCAACCATACCTTCAAATCAAGTGGCTCGAATGTAGACCATATGCACGAATATACAATCAGCTTGCCTCTTCATATCTATCGTGCCTGTAATACACAACCATATATAAATAGATACAGGAGTTGCCCGATAGAATAATAAAATGCATATCACAATTATGGTTGTTCGTAGTAGTTTTGTTGTGGATTTCGATGAAATGTACAACACTGTATACAAAAATACCTTCTAAATGAAAAATGTCCAGACTATCTAAATAAGCTAAAAGTGTCATCGTGTTTGTTCGATCATTAATACACAAGGGAGAAGACGATTCACCCATTCTAATTACTACGACGGGGAATAGGTATAAAGAAGAAACATGTGAGCAATATACCTCAATGGCTTCCTCAAGGAGTGGTCTTCTCAAAATACCACCGCTGGTGGACCTTGGGACACTCTGTGGAACTAGGTTGAGGGCAAGGGCCATATCCGGCTCGTATGCTGTTAGTGAACTCAACTCCTAAACACACAAATATACAGAATCTGGAATTCGCACAAAGATTAATTTGAAAACACACACTCAGTTCGGCCAAAGTTGTGGTCGAATTGAACTTACGCAACACAGGAACTGAAATTGAATCACACACAGCTTTTACGTGGTTCGTTCAAGATGAACTACATCCACGGAGGCAAGACACACCCCAATCCACTAAGAAATCCAATCAATTACAGAGAATACACACAATAAACGAAATGCCCAATTCTGTTTTCAAATTAGGGCAGAAACGTTCTATCTCAAAATACTCTCTCTAATCTAAGAAACAAGGAAATTGCTCGACGTAGTGATCTTCTCCTTGATGAGAGCTTTTTAATGATATAAGAATTGGAGCTCGAATGTAACCGTACAGAAAGTTCTAACTGAATGAAGTTGAGCTCAGCTACCGGACAAAAACGACGGTTTTCTTCGTCACAAACTCTGAAACTAATCCGTCACAAATGACGGTTATCCTCAACTGCCACAAACCCGGTTCATTCTGAACAGCTTGACTTCTTGATGCTCAAACCCGGTTCAAACCTCCGGTTCTTCACTTCCTGATTCCGGTTCCACATTCCCAACACACCATATTACAAAGTATAGCTCACTTGATGAGATTGAACACCACCTCACAAATACCTCCCAGAAGATGAATCGACATCGGGAAACTCCTCCATCAATGACACCAAAATGGGTTCAGGCCGCGTCGATACAGTACTAGAGTGGTGTTTGCTAACCCTAGTCGAGCTCGGACGGTGGGATGGGGGAGATTGACTGCGTTGCAATGATTCACGATTTCCAACGCTGCCTTCGGCACGAACGTCGGAACTTCTAGTATGTCTTTCTTGAATTTGCTGAGAAGTTCCGATGGCACTAGAAGGACCTGTGGTGGTACGTGTTCCTTGCCGGTATCGAGCAGATTCTTCCATTTGAGCATATGTTCTTTTGTGGAGAGCACAAATTATTGGGTAAGGATAACTCACGAAATGACCTGGGTACCTGAGTAGTAATTTTGCGTAGAGAAATTTTTTAAGCTTCCGCAGTCAAAAATGGTGGAATGTGGGGTCTGCTCCAAATCGAGAACTGAATATGGTGAGTGAAAGTGATAGTGGGGGTAAATGGTGAAGTGATTCGGGGACATGGAGGGGGGGCGGGCCACGACGTGGAGAGAGGGAAGTGGGGGTGGTTGTGGGTGTGGGGTGGTTGCGGGTGGGCAGCTAACAAGTGTCAGGCGGGGGAGGGGGGTGAGCTAAGGCGGATGGGTGCCATGAGGGGAAAGTGTGAACTAAAAGACAAAAGTGTCATTTTGTATATGTTTTGAGAATGTTGTTAGATTCTATATAAAGTTAATGAATATTTTCATATATATATATAAACTGCGTTGTCTTCAATTTGTCTTTGCCCTCACACTGGATCGCTCCATCCCCCAAAAATGAATATCATATTCGAGAAGGTACAAATGTTCATTTTTTATTAATTTTATGAAGGTCCAGATATCATAACTCCCACAAAAGTGGCTTGTTTAATTTTTTAATCTAATTTATTTAGTGTAATTAATTAGTGAAATTAAAAATTAAAAATTAAAAATTGGTACTTACACCATTAAAATAATGGATTAATATCAATTTGCACCCTGAACTTTGTGTGTTTTTTCGTTTTTAACCTAAACATACGTATCAGATAGCGACCTATACTCCACACCTGCGAAGAATTCTATTGTTCAGGGACAGAACCACTTTATGGTGGGAAGGGCCCCGGCTCCCATACCCCACCTCCCATCCCACTATTTGTATCCCTAAAATATATGTAATATATTATATCGTGTATTTATTTTTAAGAATGTGTGTATTTTGATCCCCCCTAAAATTATACACACTCTGATAAATTTAAATTATTTTTATAATATGCAATAAAAACACTCTAAATTTCAATTTATAAGTATTTAATGATATATTTTGATATATTTAATGATAAATATTGTTGATATTCAATTTAAATAATAAATGTAATATATTTAAAATTTATCATTGCGTATATATTAATGTTGGTCGATGGTTATTTATTTCTCGGCCCCCTAAACCCATGTTCAGGGTCTGCACCTGCTAGTGGGCTATTTGTGTTTAACGCGAGTAAGGGGTGTTTGGACAAGGATGGGCTCCATCCAAATGGTATGTTTGTATTGGGATGGACTAGTGTGAAATATGTACTATAAATGTTAAATTAATCAAGTTGGTACATGATCATTTATATTATTATATTATGTGAAGTGATAGATAATGATTAAAAGATTATTGAAATTAGTGAGTTTACGTTATTATATTGTAAAAAATATGATATGAATAATGATTGATTGTTTCTAATCCACATTCTAAGTGTTATTTGTTGTTTTCCAAGGATATGTACACATTTTGAATATTACTTATTGTATGTATAATTTATATTTTTCATTTTGCTTGTTCATTAATTGCATTTTGCTAGTTTATTTTAATTATTTGAATATAAGTTTGTACATGGCTATTGTCAATAACTTGTTACGGTGCTTTACATTAGTTCAAGTCAAGATTAGGTTCTAAAAGTTTGTTATGTATACCACACTCTAGATGATTTTTCTTTTGTTTTGCAGGATTCTCTTGAGGGATATGTATTCACTTATCTTATACACTCTTGAACCCCAACATCTTTGATGTGCGTTTGTTTTTCCCTTGGGTTATTTCGATAACTATAAGTGCACCTAGTCCATTGGCTATGCCTTGTAACTATTTTTTAGATTTTAATGGAAATTCTATCATTTGAAAAGAAAAGGAAAAATAAAAGAGACGACCTTTTTACTCCTCCAAGCGTTAGCTGGGATTGTTTAGACTCAGAACTCCAAAAGTAGACTGCAATTTGTTTCAAATCTCTGTAGACAGCACATTTATGACTCACATATGCTAAATCCAGGATGCCTTATATAGAAGAGTACATGATGATGAACATAATTTATTTGTCTTTTTTTAGGAATAATGTCATTGGTAATCTCAAATATCTACATGAACAAATTATATCTAAAGCAAGCAACTTAGGTTGCATGACAATGAGGTTGGGTTAGGCTGACTAGGGGGTGGGCTTTCTGTCAACCGTACGGGTTCTACTGAATTAGGTCGAGTATTTTTTAGTCTATTAGGTATTGGGTTAATATCGTGTCAATTTGAATTTTGGTAAGGTCAGATTTTTTTTTCCAAGTATCCGATTTTAACTAAATTAATCATAACTCTACATATATTTCAACAACCTTAAAGTGAAAAAAAGATTCAATCATAAAAATATATATATATATATAGTAACTTTGGAAAAAAAAAAACCCAAATTGACCCGAAGAGTACCCGTCGAAATCGGGTACCTGGAAAATCGGGTCAAATATGGAGCATTTTTTTGGGTATCTAATACGTCCGATACACGACCTAAAAAGCCCGAAACCCAAATAACCCGACCAGAGCTCACCCCTACTACTAGCTAAACTCAACTCGTGTGAAGGATTAAGTTTCCATCTATATGTTTTAATTGAATTTTGGTGAATCCGGCTAGGACGAACCAGTTACATCTCCACGTAGCTAACTGTTGTGTCATTCGGACTAGTCTATGCCTATGGAATGGACTCATTTTTGCAAGGTCTAATGAAATGCTAATGGAAGATCAAATTTAATTAGCGAGATAAACTCCTGTTAGGAATTCTCAGTTCCATCTAATGTTATGCAATGGAATATAATTGAGAATGAAGATCTAAATTTACAATTGAATTGACGTTGAGCTATAATTACGCGAAAGATCGAATACTTACTCGTTGCGTAATTAACCCGAAGAAATTTCACGATTGAATCCACCATTGCAGGTATTCACGGGTATGTCGTCCAATGCAGGAACAATTCCTAGTACACTTATTCAATAAGAGATTGCTAGGAAATCCCTTATTCAATTCTACGTGTTTCTATATTTTTATCTAATAAAATACTTCTTTTTTTCTCTACAATAGAGAATATGTATATATAATACCATATAACTCTAGGTATATGGGTCTAATATACATGTCTGCTTTAATTAATTAATTAGTCTAACTTATTAATTAACTAAAGTTCACTTGTCCTAATCTAGTCCATATCTTTCAATCTTCCACTTAGACTAGCATTAGATATAATTCGAAGCATTAACCTTGTACCCTTAAGCGGAACAACAATACACATAAACTGTGATCCTTTAGGCCCTCATTATTGACGATAATCCTATTAAAGTCTGCACAAAACTCCTAGACTGCGTTGTGCAACAAACTCGATATATGAAGGACGTTACCTAAATTCGGTAAACAAACCTTTATGTGGAGTTTATGCAATATTCCTTTATTTACTAACCACCCGATTGAGTCTAGGATCTGCCATGTATCTATCCAAATAGCTCAATCATTTTTCTCATCTTTATTATATGACACATTCGATCATCTTCAATTACTTTAATTGAATATATCTTTTGCATTAGCCAGTGATTTTATTGTCAAAAAATATAGAGAAATATGAGTGTCCTCTTGAATTTTCAATCGAGAAATGAATCTCAATCTTGGCTCAACTACAATTTTCATTTGCTTCATGATGAGCCCAACACAAGACGTGTCTTATCCTCCTTTGGGAGGCAAGCGTTGTACTTGCTCAAAGTGCATCACTTAACAAACAAAATGCATATTGACCTCAGGTCAAAGGATCATTACATACTCCACATACTAATAAACCATAGACACTGAACCAAACGGTTTAATATTAGGGTATACCAATACTCCCCAAAGTATCCATGTGTCCATCACAGATATCTAATATCTTGTAGTCATGAGACCTACAACATTCTCTAAGAATGTGATGCAGACTACATGTTGACCTATCGCATGTCATCAATATCCCATTCTTGATGATCATCGGTTATGGAAATTTTAGAATCATACTATATCATTGATGTCTCACACCATAAATCACAGTCATGATTCATGGGAACACATAAAAGAATAATGACAAACCATCAAAATAATTATTCTAATAAATGCATAAAACCCGAAAGAAAATCAAATTATCATAGAATGTGATCAAGTAATGAATGTCTCAATGAAAAGATTTCTAAGATATACAAACTATAAACTCCCATTGAATCCAAGCCAACTACCAACATGTCTAACACCCAAGCTCTCAAAGTGCTCGTTGTGCTTTGCTATACACAACTACTTAGTTAAAGGATCAGTGAGTTATCATCAGTTTGTACTCTATCTAACTTCACATCCCCTTTATCTACTATTTTTCTGATCAGATTATATCTTCAGCAATATGCTTGTTCCTGCTCGTGGCTCTCGGTTCCTTTGCCAGCGCAACCGCGCCAGTGTTGTTACAATACAACAGTATTGCACTACTGGCACTTGAAATAAATACGAACTCCAACAAAACAACAACCTCTTTGGTAGCTTCAGATGCATCAATATACTCGGCTTCAGTGGTGGAATCGGAAGATGTTCTATTTGGAACTATTCCAACTTACTGCACCACCATTGAAAACGAAAACATATCCTGACTGAGACTTAAAGTCATCATGGTCTGTTTGTAAGCTAGCATCAGCATCCCCAGTAACTGATGGTTGTGGCTGCCCACCATAGACTTTAAGAAATATTTTTTTAGTCCTTCTAAGATACTTAAAGAATATTCTTGATAGTTCTTAAATGTTCTTCACCAAGATTTTGCTGAATTCTGCTCTTTCCTGAATTGCAACATGGAACAATCGCTCCCCATTATCAGTATATCATCGACATATATGATAAGGAAAATAACAATTTCATCTTTATGTTTACTATAAATGCATGGCTCCTCTTTGCTTCTGACAAAATCAAACAATTTGATAGCTTTGTCAAAGTAAATATTTTAACTTCTATATGCTTGGTTGAGTCCATAGATGTACTTCTTTAACTCGCATACTCCATTCAGCTTTTCTTTGGATACAAAACCTTCAGGCTGTGAGATATACATAGTGCTTTCGAGTTTTCCATTGAGAAACGCAGTTTTGACATCCATTTGTCAAATGTCAAAGTTATAGTATGCAGTTATTACAAGTAATGTCCCAATGGACTTGATCTTAGCGGCTGACGAAAAAGTTTCATCATATCTAATGCCCTCGCGCTGACTATAACCCTTTGCCACTAACCTAGCCTTATAGGTTTGTACCTTGCCATCTGCATCTCTCTTCTTCTTGAAGATCCATTTGTAGTCTATAGGGCGAGTCTCATCTGGAAAATCAACTAGTTCCCAGATTATATTGAGGTACATCGAGTCCATTTCAGATGTTAAGGCAGTCGACCACATCTTTGATTCAGTGCCCGATGTCGCTTCGATATAGGTCTTAGGTTCATCGTTTTCTAACTCAACCTCATCATCTTAGTTCTCAACTAATAGATTTAGTATTTTAGGTGCATGACGATTTCTTTAAGGCTTACTGAGTTGGTTTTGCGTTGGTTCAAGTGGTTTATTCTGATCGTGAGGAGGTTCCTACGTGTTGAGATTTTTAACATTTGGGATATTCTCAAGAATTTCACTATGATTTTCTTGACGTGGGGTCGGTACAAGATCTTGTCTTTGATGCATCTCATTATCTTAAGGTGGCCCTCTAAGAACCATTTCACCTCCCAATAGATCATCAAAAACTCCCACTGAGTTCTTGTCCATTCCATTGGATAATACCTCATCCTCCGTGTTATCTTGTGGTTCTTGAATTTTTTTAAGATCTACCTCGTTATGACCTTGTTCCTTGGAGATATAAGTATCTTCAAGAAACGTCACATTCCTGGAAACTGTCACCTTTGTGATCTCCAGGGCAGTAGTATTCATATCCTTTATTTTCTTTAGGATATCCCACAAAATACCATCTTTCACTTTTAGTTTCCAACTTATCAATCATCATTTTCTTAGCAAAAGCAGGACAACCCCAGGTCCACATATGGTTAAGACTCGGCTTTTTTTCACGCTATAATTCATATGGTGTTTTCTCGACCAATTTAGAAGGAATCCTATTCAGAATATAAACGGTGGTAAGTAAGACATAACCTCAAAGGAATAATGGGAGATTGGTGAAACTCATCATGGATCGAACCATATTCAATAAAGTTCAATTTCTCCTTTCAGATACTCCATTCATCTATGGTGTACCCGGAGGTGTCCAGTCTGACCGGATTTCATGTGATTTCAAGTAATCAAGAAACTCTCGGTTTAAGTATTTCCCTCATCGATCTAATCGGAGAGTCTTAATACTTTTCCCAAGTTGTTTCTTGACTTCTAACTTAAACACCTTGAATTTCTTAAAGGCCTCAGATTTACATATTCATACCTTGAAAAATCATTAGTGAAAGTTATAAAGTACGAATATTCACATATTGCGTGAGTTGGGAATGGTCCATACACATCTGTGTGGATCAACTCGAGCACAACCTTGGCATGTACCCTTTTTCCCAGAAAGAGATTACTTGTCATCTTTCCTTTGAGACAATATTCACAAGCACCGTCTGATTCAAAATCACATGATGTGAGGTAGTCTAACTTTCTCAATCTTGCTATTCTTTTCTCATTGATATGACCTAGTCTACAGTGTCATAGGTAGGTTTTATTATTTGTATTACTTAGCTTAGGTCATTTATTTTGTACATTGAGAATATTATGTTCACATTCAAGCATATATAAACCATTCGAAAGAGAGGCACTTCCATAAAACAAACCATTAAGCGAAAACAAGCATCTACTGTTTGTAAAATGGAAGGAAAAACCTCGAATGTCTAACATTGGAATGGAAATAATATTCTTTGAAATCGTAGGAACAAAATAACAATTAAGTAAATCTAGACTATATCCTAAAGGAAGATAACCTATAAGTCCCCACATGTTAAGCAGCAACTCTTGCTCCATTTCCCACGCGTAAGTTGACCTCTCCAGGCCTCACTTTCCTGCAATCACTAAGACCCTGTACATTATTACAAATTTGTGAGCCACAAGTTGTATCTAATACCCATGATCGTAAATTGTTCATAGACATATTTATCTCAAGGACAAACATACATGAGCTCCCACCCAATGCACCCTGTGTTTTGAACTTTGAGCAGTCTCTCTTCCAGTGTCCCTTCTCATGACAGAATAAACACTCATCCTTTGGCAGTTTCGGCTTCTTTTGAACCCCTCTAATCTTAGGCTTCAAGGCTGCATTGTTAGATGCTTTCTTTCTTCTTCTTCTTCTTCTTCTTCTTCTTCTTCTTCTTCTTCTGTTTATTCTTCCTTTCGGAAGATTTCGCAGAAAAGCTCACCATGAGCACAAATTTATCTTTAGATGTAGAAGATTCATATTTCTTAAGCATGTAGTGAAGCTCTGACAAAGTCACCTTCAAGCTGTTCATGTTGAAGTTCACTATGAAATTTTCAAATGAACTAAGAAGTTACTGCAGGATCAGATTAGTTGAGACACTTGAGGGTAGCTTCGATCTAATTGATCCCAACCTCTCAATTAATCTAATCATATTCAGTACATATTCATAAACTTGGTCCGCATTATGAAGTTTACGCTTGAAGAGATCAGTGAGTGTCTCATACTCCATTGTTTGAGCTTCTGAAGCGTACAGACTCTCCAAGTATTATGGAATCTCATAAGGGAACATGTGTTCATGTTGTCTATGTAGTTCAATACTCATAGAGGACAACATAATATAATGAGCCGATGTGGCATCCTAAACATGCTTCTTGTGAGCATCTGCGTCAAACTTAGCATACTTAGGAGAAATTTTTTCGGGGACGACACTTATTAGTTCGTCCAAGATGTACTCAACCTTATCTTGCCTTACCACCAAGGCGCAAGCAACGGAGTCAATCTGTAAAGTTAGACTCAGACAACTTATTTATTTCCATCAAACATTTATAAGCCAAATTCGAAATTTTATATGAACAGAAGATAATGAAATGGGAAAGTGAATTAGAACAAAGTAAAAAAATATCACATTCGTATCACTAATCAAAACAAGTATTTATTGTAATGATTAGCTCCCACTAAATTTAACATATTTTGCATCCCCAAACCCAAAATACGAATTTATAATAATTATAAATGTTAGTGGTACAAGATCCAAGTCTATATTATTGTAGCCTATGTTTTGGATGTTAACTATAATAATATCAAGTAGTAGGCCTCCAAGCTAATTGCAACAACAATTTGCAACTCTTAGTTTATTAATCCAATTAATTTGCGTCTTCAAACTATTTTTGTCGCTTCGCCGTCTCAAAATAATTTAAGCATGTCAATTCCATCATACAATGTCAACCATGCATCTATAAATGAGGCCGAATCTTGTAGTGTTAGAGTAAACACTTTGGTGTAAAACTCGTGGTGGAAGAGATTCTAGTTTCAAACAATTATGATGAACGATGCATTTTTATTTCCAAACAAAACTTGGTTTCTAGTGGGGAATAGTTATGTGATACTAATTTTGTTTAAATTTAATGGGTGCCGCCTACCCAGACATAAGAAATGCGGACCACACATATTGGGCGCCGCCTACCCATACATAAAAGCAGTCTCTAACTACTATAGTTAATGAAATAAACACTTAATCAAAAAATAGTTTATCACACGGGATATCAAGTAAAAGCTCAACGAATAACATTATTAATCCAATTAAAATTTTATTCTTAATTTATTGTAGATTTTATATATATATATATATATATATATATATATATATATATGTTTATTATTATTATTATTATTTCAAAATAATAATAATAATAATAATAATAATAATAATAATAATAATAATAATAATAATAATAATAATAATAATAATAATAATAATAATAATAATAATAATAAATTATCCAATTAAAATTTGTAATTATTAAAATTCTGGATAAAATTTTTTAAGGTCCAAACAACCCACCAAATAATTAAAGGAATTTAGCATGCCAAATAAAACCCAGCAATTCATTATTCCTGAAACAGTAGGTTGGCCCAATGAATATTAAAAATAGGCCCATCCCGTTTCTGGCCCAAACTAGAATTATTTTGCAGCCCAGACTTCATCCCGGCCCAGAAAATTAGTCCAGCTCAGAATTTCAAAATTGACCCGATATAATAATAAAACATCAGGCCCAGCCCATTTTATGAAATCAGCCCCACCCCTGTTCAAAACCCTTTTGGGCTGGGCTGGGCATTGACACCTGCCGCTGCCAAGCCGGACGCACAGCATCAGCACCACCACCGATGACCGTCATAGTAGCAGTGTTGCACGCTGACGCCGTTGCCGTCCAGCGAGCAAGACCAGCAGCGCCGTGCACCGTCGCCGGTGTCGTCGCGAAGCAAGACTAGCAACGCAATAGCAGCAATGACGAACGCCGCTGCCGCCACCATCATCATCGCGTGCAACGCAGCAGTAGCAAGGCCCTCCGCCGCCCACCACAACGCAGCAACGGTGAGCGCCGCCGACGGACAGTAGAAGATCAAAGCCGCTAGTTGTTTCTAGTATGGTTTTGAAATAGGGGTTTTACAAAACCAGGTTTCAAAACCCTCAATTTTAGTGGTCAACAATGAGTTTTAAAATCCTAGTTTTGTTTCAAAAATTTCAGAACAGTTTACAATGATTCAATCCAAAATTTCAATTTTGAGAATTTTAATCCACAAATTATTAAATCAAAACAATTATAAATCGAGCTCTATCAAAACAATTATAAATCGAGTTCTAGACTCTAATACTACTGTTAGGAATTTTGTATTCTATTTAATGTTACGCAGCGGAATATAATCGAGAATGACGATCTAGATTTACAATTGTATTGACGTTGAGCATTAAATACGTAAAAGATCGAATACTTACTGCACATCTACGCGTAAGTCGTCCGATGCAGGAACAGGAACAATTCCTCTTATTGAATCGCACATCTACGTGAACAGGAACAATTCCTCTTATTGAATCGCACATCTACGCATATGTCGTCCGATGCAGGAACAATTCTATTTATTCAATAAGAGATTGCTAGGAAATCTCTTTATTCAATTCTAGGTGCTTCTGTATATATATAGTACCATATAACTTTAGGTATATAGACCTAATATTTATGTCTGCTTTAATTAATTTTATTTATTAATAAATTAAAGCTCAATTATTCTAATCTAGTCTATGTCTTTGATTTTCCAAACTTTTTGCATCAATTTGATATAGTGAGACGGTTGAATGGTATCACCCAACTCAATTAATAAGAGAAAGAAATTTAAAAAAATAAAAAAATCTCGTGTAGACATGTTAAATTTTTCCAAGTGATAATGAAAAAAGCTCACCACCTTTCCATCTACCATCAATAAATGCAGAGGCATCCATCAATTCCCAACTAATTCTAATTTGCTCAAACTTGTGGACTTTAATATTGTGGGCCACACATATCACATGTTTCAGAAACTCGGCTGGTAGGTTTCCCATATACATACGTTTTCCGTTAGTTTGGACGGTCTAATGTAAATATTGTTTTGGTTTTATCTTTCAGGGGATGCTTGTGCCGAGATATTGTGTAAGATAAAATGTGTATTGTAGATGTCATATCAGTAAGTTTTATGGTGGTTAATAGTATTAAAATATTGTGATAGGTGATGTGGGAAATGATTGGTTGATTGGAGAATGATTAAAAGGTGTATAGAAAATTGTGATTGATTAATAGAAGTTGAAGTTGATTGAAAATAAATGAGGTTGATGTAAAATAGCTTTATAGAGGGAAATGTAGGTAGATGTGTCTCATCTCCCTATAATGAAATTGTTTACGGATAAATCATTCCACGTTCAGATGGACCCATCCCAATTCAATTATGCCCTTTACTGAAAGTTGATTTTGATGCGTATGTTTGTCCTTCCAAACTCATTCATATGAAGTAGCTTATTGTATCATCAATATGGTAGTTACAACTGAATTCATAAACGTGATTTTTGTTTAATCCTGCATCTACATTTAATGTGACAACCAATAGAACAAAAGAATTAAAGTGAAAGGGAAATTTCTTTTGAGGGAAAAAGTGAAGGGATTAGAACACACACAGAGAATAACATACATACATACATAAAGTGTTTTGGGATCTCCTCACCGTTAAATTGGTGTAGGTAAATTATTCGTACTCCATTCATCTCAATTCTTCTAAACGATATTTAATAATAACAAAACTACAAATAAAGAAATAGTATGAAGTTTTCAAAAATACATTTGATATAAAATCAATCACTACAAAAAAAAAAAATATAATATGACATCCGTATTGTATATATTAAAATGAGATGTTAGATTTGAAAAAATGTATTTATTGATAAGGTTATTTGAATTGGGATACAAATAAAAATTAATTAAATAATTCTTTATGTTTGAATTTCCCCGCATTTAATATGCACGTCATTTATTGTGCTGCAATCAACAGCTACCTTTCGCAGAGGTAATTATGGTGATTTGTGTTTGGCCAGTGCACCCATGAAATCACAGTCACTAATTCAAATTCAATTTCCATCAATGAACATGAACCATTCAAATCATCTGAATTTCTTGTCAAGTGAATCAAGAGTCGATTATGATAATCTACCGTAAAATAGTTATATAAACGAAACTTAGAAAGTGTGAAAATATTTTTCGATCACATCTCTTTGAGAAGAAACCCTAAAGATTCATTTTACAGATTGTCAAACCTCATTTTAAAGAAAAAAATGGCACCAAGGAAATCTACTCCTACTAAGAAGAACCTAGAGATCATTGGTGGGTTTTCTGCTTCTCTCGAGTATCTATATATATAGATGTCCGAGAAATAAAGAAGATCTTAGTTGATCGAAGCTATATGGCACAAGCTTGAAGCCAATCAGATGACCTTCTTCCTCGGTGCCCATACACCGAGATACCAAGAAGTCCTGGTGTAGCAGTTTTACAGCACTGCAGCGATCACCAGAAACTGAAGAGGTGATCCAACCACCATTACATGCACTGTGGAGGAGATGAAAGTTGAGATCACTCATTCCACACCCGCCAAGATCTATGATATGCCGGAGGAAGGACTTACTCTGACACAAGCAGAGACTTACGGCGAGGAGTTCCAGCTAGAGCACTGGAGGTGTTTGTGGGAAACCAGCAAGCAGTGAATGTATATGTGTCATGTACAAAGGTCATATTCATCCTTGAATTTGAACATATGCATGATATGTTTAATCGCAGCATAGAATGTAGAACAAGGAGTTATGATCATTGTACCAGTCCAAGATTCCGACTTAGGTAGGGGATTTTTCTAACATGGTTGTTGATTGTCACCCTTACCGCTAATAATGGTAGTGTGGAAGCAGAAAGTAGTGAACTGGCCGCGGTTTCTTTTTACTTATCTGGTTAAAGAGATCAGAAAGATGACAAGACACAACTGCTACAGAATCGTGCTCAACTATGTTCCATACAGTCCCAGTATCGGGATTATTGGAGGTGTCCAACTGAGCCAGAGTAAGTAAATTGGAGGTAGTGGGGAAGACTCTAAAAGAAGGACAGATGTCGATGATGATGGAGAGATCACCCTTATGCAGGATGTTGTGATCGAAACGTATGAGGAATCAAGTATTTCTTCTAGAACTATGGAAGAATAGGAAGTGGAAGAGAGATAGCAGTACTGAGGAACAACCCCTACAGTAGAAGAGACACAGGCTCGTCAAAGCCCACGTCAAACAAAGCACTGTCATGCAACTCTTTTTTTAGCCTGAGACAGCATCCTCATCTCAACGATCACCTTCTCCTGATCGTGAGGCATTTCGTTTAACAAAGCAACAAAAGTCAACCACTCTTGATACTTATGATGTTCTCTCTATCCCGCCACTTAGCCAGAACCCACCCCCTACAACCTCACTATCTAAGGCGGTTGTGGCAGAAGTTTTTAAATTTCCCCCAACCACCCGCGCTAGTAAATGCACCATCAAGTAGTCCTCACAACACTACACAGGTTGAAGGCAAAGCCTATGTAGTAGAGGATGAAGGTTGTGCAGTATTGAAACCTCCCAGTACAGAAGGATCACGCGAAACTCCTCAAGTAGGAAATGATCAACTAATAGAGGAGTCACTGGAGGAGGAGATGGAAAGATACTTTTGATGGCTCTCGAATAGGGTAAGGCTGTACCCTGTCATCTTAGATCGGGCAGATTGGGTTGAGGAGGAGTAATAGGTCACCATCTGGGCCATGTCTACTGACCAAACTCATCTCCAGAGAATTTAATGATCACATAAGGGTTGTCAGAAGGTTATGCCTACAGGAGAAGGAACCCTTAAAAAGCCCTACTGATGATGACTCTGGTGATGAGAAGAGTTGAAAAGGCTTTGTCAAACCATAGAGCAAAACAAAAAAGACTTCCACCAGAAGCATCAAATTGCTTCCATGAAAGGACCAAGAAAACACGTCTCAGCAACCTGTTAATGATTCTACAGTAGTACAACCAATTATTGCATAAATTTCTGACGAGGACCATGTTGTAATATCTATTATATTCAGAAAAGTAGGTCGCCAATGATTATATTGTAAGAGAGGACGCAGTAGAAGATATAGCAGTTACCTCTCAAAGTGTCATGAGACTATTGTAAGCAAGAATCCAGTAGTTGAGGTAGAAGCTGCAAAGGCCAATGAACCTACTATGCAAGAGGTGGCAGTAGAAGAGGAGTATAAACTTCTCAGATCACCAATGAATCTGTTGCAGGAGAGATTGCAGTAGACAAGGCAGTGTGTATCTCTCCAACACCAAGTGTACAGGCGCCAGGAAGTACACAAGATGGGGTCCAAGAAGTAGCACGAAATGAAGAGGCTACTTCGCCAATGCAGCAAGCAACTGAAGCAGAAAAGAAGCAAGAACAAATACCAAGTACTCCTGCTAAAGGTACTTCTATTGTTGCTGACCTAGTTCATACTGCTGATGGAGAACAAACTGCTGAAGAAACTCCAAATCCTGAATCAGCTGAACAAACTAAAGACGAACAACTTCTGGATTATAGTTACAACCCAAGACCAACTCCTTCCAAAAGAAATGCAGATGAAGAAGAAGAGTACATGGAGATTGATCCAAAATCTGAGATCATCATTGCAAAGTTTAGCGTGAAAACAATGCCATATTACATTGAAGAGATAAAGGCTTTTGTAATAGAAATAGAGAAACAAGAACAAGGATGGCCAAGGAGCGGGCTAATGATGTATGTACTGAAGCAAGCACATCAAATGAAGCAGCAGCTCAGGGCAATGAAAGTGATGCAGTAGACACTGAGTAACCACCTCATTCTACTGAACAACCCTCTGGATCAGTTGAAGGGGGGAAAGCAAACAGTTGAAGGACATGGTTAGGAGCACCATGATACATAACATCATGAGGAGGTATTGAAGGTGTACCTAATAAGCAAGAAGAAGAAGAAGAAAAATTTGTACAATTAGGAGAGCAGCAAGTTCATTTTCCAGCCACCCCAACTAAAAAAGAAGAATATCCAGAAGAACAAACTAGAGTTGGAAGGAGGAATAAATCCAGTTCCCCTGAAGAATTTCACTCACAGAAGCGTTTCAGGAGTCTTTCTGTCATATCTCAAGTTGTAGAAAACAGACAGCAAAGACGAGAGGAGAAGTCTCTTGAAAAGAAAAACGAAGCCCTCATGGAGATAAGGCAATCTCATATAGACTAAACTTGCAAACTAAAGTTGCGATGCAAGAAGTACTAGAATGATTTGAGCATACTGTATCGACAACCCAGCAATCAGTACAACAATTACACACTACAACAGGCAACAACGCTTCTGGAGTATTCAAAGCTTTGGGATATGTTTGTGAAGTTGTAACCTGTTGGGCAATCGGGAGTTGTGCCAAGGATCTATTCGGGATGTAATTTGAATTTCTATTTTCAATAATCAAACAACAATGATATGAACGATCAAATCATATAATTCATGCAATTGAATCAAGGTAATCATACAATAGGCCCTAAACATGCGGAACTAAGGGATTATAGTATTTTACCTTCCAATCGGAGAGACACCGCTGAGAAGAATTAATCTTTCAACCCAACGATCTTTTGAGTATTTCCTAAGTCCAAGCACGCCAATTCGGTGGGAAATCAAATGAACTTTTTAACTCTCAGGGAAATGATTAATTTTCTAGAAAAACACTCATTCACTTATGCATATGGGGACCAAGATTGGTCCCCTATTTATAGGGGATAGGGGCCTCAATTTTCCCCCCTTTTAGGATTAGGAAATTCATTCCCACTTGGGAGAGGAAAATATAGATAAATCCTAACCCCCTTAGGAATTAGATTCTTCCATATCTTTTCTTTCCTCTCATACTTCTAATTAATCCTTATTCTTTTAGTTAATGGATTTGTATTGGGCTACTCAAGGGGCCTTTAGGAGGAATAGGATTGAGCCTCCTAATGGGCTTAGATATCCATATTGAGTCAATATTATTCTAACCCATTAATTTTAATTCATTCCACTATAGAATTAATAATAAACTACCCATTCTAATCCACATTACGAAATATGGCTCCCGGTTATTTTTTTCGTGTTTAAGATTCAATGTTCATTAATTAATTTAAGCTACTGAATGCTTTCTTTAATTAATATCTTTTATTCCTTGAGAACAAACAACTCAACTTTATTATCATACCGGAAGTTAATCCACTGTACAGGTTTGATATGATAAACATTATGAGCTCATCAAGGGGACATAATCAACTTCTTTTACCAAGACATGATTTTCTGTATTAATTTAGTAATCTGGCATATAATTAATAATATTGCCTAAAGTATAGAGTATTGAGTCCCAATGACTCTTTACCCATAATAAATCAAAGAAACATTAATTAATTAATTATATACAATCCCAAATCAATGACATAAATTAAGAAAACAATAACCATTGAGATCTAATTTTTCCTTTAAGTCAGAGAAAAATTATCTCGTTGTTGGTCCAATTCAGTGCAACAAATGCACTTGTGCAATCTCTTGGTCAAGACAAACCAATCTGAGCCTTACACATCAACTTCTACCAATGGATTGTTCAACTCCATCTAAGTTGTGAATCTTTATACTTATTGCAAGGAACCGACAATGTGATCTTATGTGATCTACTACACACCACATTGTCTAGAATGTAAAGTATTCAAACATTATGCAATAAATATATATAACATTCATAATATTTAAACCAAACAGTGATAATTTATTCTTATTCAATAAAGTGCAAGAAACAGTTTATATACAAAGCAACACTTAAAAACATGCTTTACAGTATAACCCTAACATAACCTTACTCCCAAGAATCTGAAGGACTTGAAGAATTAGACTGTGAACGTAGCACAAGCTGATAGAGACTAGATGCAAGACCTTGTCATCAAATACCGTGGTTTTGTAAATGGATAAGGGAAAGAAATTGCATCTGGTGTGGGAGACAAGCTGAAAGACCAAACAATAGTATTTTAGTCCTTACAAGAAGAAATCTCCCAACTGCGTAAGGAAAGGGAAAATGATAGAATCATATTGACCAACATTGAAACAATGCGTATATGTATTCTAATCAATATTGATGATGTCAAAAAGGAGGAATAAGAGATCAAGCTAAGGCATGTTAAACGCCAACCAAAAGAATAGCAGAAGGCTTTATTGCGGAATAAAGAAGACAGAAGAAGGAAACCACACAACAAATGCGGGAATCGAAAACTCACGAGCTGAAAGAGTATGAAAAATCCATGACAGATTCAGAGGCACGCATCAAGCAAGTTCTTGACAAATCTCATGCCAATCTGAATGAGATATACCTAGCTATTGAAATGGTTCCTCTTGATGTTCCTCATCATACACAGCATGCCCCCTCCTAAGAAAATAGGAAGCTCTCCAGATCTCTCAGTTCTAAGTATGAAAACTGGCTCAAGAATTATTGTGATCAAGAATATATTCTGCAAGCCTCTGAGATTCAACATAGAAGAAATCCTTCAAGAATAGAGATTGATAGATAGCGAATGACTGAAATTCTCAGATACTTGAGTCCTTAATTTCTAAAGGAGTATACAATAATGTTGAAGGTGAAACTAAACTCGTCTACGATCTCAACAACTTCATGTTGGAAGACTTATATTTTAGATTGAGCTAAAAAGAGCGAAGTGGGAAGGATACAAGATATCCCATTCTGTTGAATGGTGGCTAATGGAAGATCTAAGTCTAAAAGTGCAGAACGAGTATAGATACATTGAACAAATTATGTACTCAGAATGGTGGAGGTATACTGAGAATGACTCTGTCAGATCCAGGAGGAGAGATCTTAATGATGTAGACAAAGTAAGAGGTGGAAGCAAGAACAATTCCACACAGTAGCTTAAATTTCGTCACTGGAGGAAACACATATAAAATGGATTGTTGTTGGCTAAAAATTGCACACCTATTATCTATTATATTGTATGATGTAAGAATAATTTTTGTTTGGCATGAGAATATTGTAACTAAAATAGATGTTAGAATATCTAATAAAATAGTTATCATTTTCTGCCAAATGATCAGGTCGTAATCTTGCATCATGTGATTGCTATGAGTAGCTTTTGATGATTAACTACTACCACTTTGTTGTCTTGTGTTATTTTCTTAGTCCTTTTCCGCCCAACATGGATTTCGTCATTTGATTTTCGTGTTGCTAATATATATTTTTAAATTTTAATTTCGTGATTTCAATTCCATTTTTTCAATACGGTTGTGAATTGGGATGATCGATCTTCATGAAGGTTATGTGAATCTTTTTGGAGTTGCGCCTCGCGGATCAAATTTTGAAGGTTGTTACTTTGTGACTGGGTGAGCACAGAGTTGTGGAAGTGGCAAATGTGGTGTATTTTACTACAGTTGCTCACAGAATTGGTTTTTGCCTAGTGTGTAACCTTTGAGTTGAGCAACTTCCTTTACTATAATGGGAACCTTGCATCGCAGCGGGGTTTTCAGGAGGACAAATGATAGTTTACGACTCATCATCACGACCATTATGGGGATGGTTGTGGGATATTTCATAGGCGTTTCATTTTCTTCTATCTCCCTGAGTAAGATTACAGTACCTTCAAGTATATTATCGTCTTTTGATATGGCATTTTATGATGACCATAACTCTGCTAGTCGTAGCTTTCCTGAAAATCTTGGTTCTGGCAGTACTCCTGCAACACCCAAGATATATGTTCCTACAAATCCTCGTGGTGCAGAGTCTTTACCACCAGGAATTGTTGTCCCAGAATCAGATTTTTATCTGAGAAGGTTATGGGGTGAACCTAGTGAGGATCTGAAACAGAAACCAAAGTACCTTGTAACATTTACAGTTGGTCTGAATAAAAAAAACAATATTAATGAAGCCGTGAAGAAGTTTTCTCAGGATTTTCAAATTATGCTTTTCCATTATGATGGCCAGACAAGTGAATGGGGTTAATATGAGTGGTCACAGCGTGCCATTCATGTCAGTGCTAGAAAACAAACAAAATGGTGGTTTGCGAAGAGATTTCTGCATCCAGATGTTGTAGCTGCTTATGAGTACATCTTCATTTGGGATGAAGATCTTGGAGTTGAACACTTTAATGCTGAGAGGTTCATTGCATTGGTAAAGAAACATGTTTAAAAATTTCCCAACCCGGTCCTTAACCGAACAATGGACTGACATGGCAAATGACAAAGAGATTAGGTGACAAAGAAGTTCACAAGGATACACAGGAGAAACCAGGCTGGTGCAGCGACCCACATTTGCCTCCATGTGCAGCCTTTGTGGAAATTATGGCTCCGGTGTTCTCTCGTGAAGCTTGGAGATGTGTTTGGCATATGATTCAGAATGACCTGGTTCATGGATGGGGATTGGATTTTGCTTTACGGAGATGCGTAGATCCTGCACATGAAAAAATTGGTGTTGTTGACTCCCAGTGGATTGTGCATCAAGTGATTCCATCACTTGGAAGTCAGGGTGAGGCTGAAAATGGGAAAGCTCCATGGCAAGGGGTACGTGATAGATGCAAGCATGAGTGGGCGCTTTTTCAGGACCGCCTTGCAAATGCCGACAAGGAGTATTTTTCACAGATTGAGCAACGTTAACTGTAACCTGATCTTGATCCATCTTGTAAAGTGCTTTGTATTCTTCTTTTTCTTCTTTTCCTCCGTTTCCCCTCGAGTGGGTTTTTAACAGCCCTATTCTTTTAGTGAGGTTATATCCTTCTCAGCCGTAGGATATATGCGTTAGACACTGAAAATAGAGAACACGAGTCGTTTGTGCAGTAGTAGATGTAGGTTGTATTAGTTTTGATGTACACCTATGGACATTGCTAATTATTAGTTTTGTCCCTTTTACTAATCTTCTGTTATTTACTTAGAGTTTTGACATCATCAAAAGGGCAATGCCTACTGTAAGAAAGATGCAGCATGCTATTGATTCAGGATGCTACAGCAAGCATGCAACAACCAAATCAGAAATGATAAAGTTAAGTCAAAGTCAGAGTTTCGAAGATTAAAAATATAGCCAAGTAGATAAAAGAAGAAAAAATCGATAAAGTTAGAGTTTTATTCACCCCTCTCCCCCCTCTAAACCTCTACCGCTAAAGCAATTGCAAGCATCAACGTCAAGCCTACCGGTGCACTACTCCCAGCCACCACTCTTTGAACATATCTACAGACCTTCTGAAAGTTATCGAGAAAGTGTAGTGCCCAAGAAGTCTGATGGGCAAAGATTTTAAGAAAACAAGGACTTTTCACATCCATATCATTCTTAAGCCTACAAAGCTCGCTCTAGACAGCCCAGATCCTAACGCCAAAAACTCCAACACACATTTAGGCAACTTATCAGACATAAGTTCTAGTGACTGCCTTGCTTCAATTCCTTTGAGCCAATTGATTAACTCCCAAAGGCCATCATCCTTATACATTTTTCACACATAATGACAATAAGACAAATCGTGACTCGTAGCAGCACCACACCCATGAGAGAAGAAACAAAAGGAGGACACCGCCGCATGATATCTTTTCAGATTCTCTTAAGTGGGGAAAATATCCCATACCACTCTCTTCATAAAAACATTCTCACTTTTGGAAGTATATTAAGTGCCCAAAGGAACTCCCACCACTTTTCATCAAAAGAGGATGCTGGTTTCAACAATGCAGTAAAAATAAATCTTTCCGCCCAATAACCTGATCGAACTGTATAAACCTCTTTACTCTCAAACTTATAAAATTGCATGATAAGTCTAAGATGGCGACTCAATAGTATAGATAGAATTGCGTATACCTCATAAGAAAGGAAAGCCACTCGGATAAGCAGCTCGTTCCACGTGCGGTTCGAATTAATATAGGCATACATTAGATGCAGCTGAGACCGTCAACCACTTGCAAGATCCGATACATGTGCACCTCGAAAGAACCCAAATAGTCTGACCATTTCCCAATAAATCTCAACTCCAACATAAAGATCATTAGATATATGATGGATTGGATCACCTACGCGTCCATAATAACCGCATGATTGAAATACCGAGCATTCAGCACCCCTACTAATAGAGAAGAAGGATTCATGATCATCCGACATACTTGCTTAGCCAATTAGGCTTTGTTAAATGCCGCAAGCTATTGGGAGCCCATAAGTACCCTACTCTTAGGTTCACACAGTATCTCCCATGTCTTCCAATGCATAGCTCTCTCTTCTCCACTAGCCCCCACCAGAACCTTGAGCAATGTCTTTCAATTCCATCACAATCGAGGTGGGAAGTCTAAAGCAAGACATGGAATAGGACATTATAGCTTGTAAAACAAACTTGGTAAGAACTACTTTTCTCGCAACTGAGAAGAATTTGGAAGCTCAACCCTTTATTCGTTTATTGACACGCTCTCAAGATAGCTTAACTGGAGATGCTTATTCTTAAGAGTAAAAGCTGGCAAACCTTGACATATCTCATAGCCATTAACAATCCCAATCGACGAAATCTGCTTAATATCCTCCACTACCATACCCAAAGTTCTAGCAATAAAAGTAAGTGTTGATTTATCATGTTTAATTAATTTCCCCGGAGACATTTTGTAAGATTTCAACAGTGCATGTACCTGAAGATAATCAACCTTATTTGAATGAAAGAAGACAATATTATCATAAACAAAGAACAAATGTGAAATCATCGATAATACGTGCATCCCTAACTCCTTTAAGTCTACCATGTGCCTCATAAGCAAATTGCATAGAAGAAATCCCCTAAGCACATAAGACAAATAAGTAAGAGGAAGAATCACCTTGACGTAAACCTCGAGAAAACCTCACCACACAGTACCCTACGTTATTAATACGAAAAAATAAGATATCGAGGAAATACAATGCAATAACAACTAAATCCAGGGTGCGGCAAAGCCCAATCTCCTCAGAAGGGCCTCCAAATAAGTCCACTCCATCCCATCATAAGTTTTACTCATATCCAACTTTAAAGCAGCATACCCCTTTTTACTCTTGTAAGAAGGCATCCAACGCATACACTCGAAGGCTATAAATTCATTATGTTTAATTAGTCTACCGGGTGCAAACGAACTCTGCTGAGGGTCAATTATCTAAGCTAAGATCAATCTAAATTGATTAGTTATGCTTAGGCGACAATCTTGTAACAAACATTGTATAACTTATTAATTTGATATTTACTTTGACACACAGTATGCTATTACAAAAATTATATAAAAAATGTCTTTAATTTCCTTTTAAATATATTACAAGACGTTCATCGCATGGACGGAATATTAGCTCAATGATAATGTTTCATTTGTCATCCTTTAACCATCTAATCATATAGGATTATATAAATTTATATAATCTATTCTACATAGAAACACGATTTGTATTGAAAATAAAATTAAAATCAAGAGAGTGAATCCCGTGCTATAAAGAATAGAAGATGGAGGAACGTGTGAAAGATGAAAATGTTGTCAAGTTTTGAGGTACTATTTGGCAATGTGGCCAATTTAGTACTTTCCCAACCTAAGCATCACTTTTTCATCATTGCTAGTTGTTTCATATATATTTGTTTATAATAAAACTATGTTAATTTATTTCTATAAATTATATGATTATAATTGGCCAAAGAATTATTATTTTAAAAAAATGGATTAATAATATATATATATATATAAAAGATGATAAAATCAGTCGGGCTCTATGCAATGATCTTGTCCGTCCAACATTTGAGATGGAGTGGATGATGAATCTAGGTTGGATGTAGATTGATTTAAAACTTAGAGTCTATTTTAAAAGGTTTACCCAAATTTTGCACAGTATGTTTAAAATTAAAAATCCGGGGCGGCACGTGGGTCCGGGGTGGGCGAAGGCAGCTGTACTAAAGTGAAGCTTTAAATAGGTAGCAGTTGATAGAGCAACACAGTTAGCAGGTTTCGGCATGAGGATATTTGGTGCAGTGATGATCGTGGCCATGTTTGCAGCGGCAAGCGGGCAATTTCCACCAGTTCCGGCACCGGGTCCGGGTCCGGGTCCGGGGGGAGTGGATTGCTTCACGTATCTGATTAGCCTGTCAGATTGTCTGACATTTGTGGAGGGTGGGAGTAACCTGACGAAGCCTGACCCAGGTTGCTGCCCGGAGCTGGGTAAACTGGTGGACACGCAGCCAGTGTGCTTGTGTGAGCTGCTAGGGAACCCCGGTCAGACCGGAATCTCTGTTGATGTCAAAAGAGCTCTTAAGCTGCCTTCTGTCTGCAATGTCACTACTCCTCCCGTTAGCTTGTGTGCAGGTGTGTCCTTCTCTTTCTCTTTCCCTTTCCCTTTTTAATTATTATTACTGCCAATCTAGGAGCTTCACTAAAACAACTTTTCTAATTGTAATTTAAAGCATTACTACTTTTCTTCATGTTTCAAGGTTCGATACAGTATAATATTATAGTCCGCTACTTCACCCTAGTTTGTTCAATTCTCAATTCTTATGATAATGTTGTTGGGATTGATTTTGGTGCATAAAGTGGCCCATCTCTCTGGGCTCCACCTATTTTAACTTATTTATCGACTCTACTCTGCGTAAGGACCATAACCTCAAATCTTCTATTACCTACTATTTTATTTTTAGTTATATTAATTAGTATTAGTATTCCTTTATTAGATTCGTAAGACGTCGTTTATGTTGTAAATCTTAACTTATTTAAAAAATAAAAAAAATAAAATAGTGCGTAAGTGTTGGGTCAAATCTAACTGAGGGAGTTACTGAGTGTACTTTATTAAAATTTAAGTCCTTAAATCTATTGAGTCAAGTCTTAAATAATACCCAGTGATTTAAAAAGCAGCAATGTGGGAGTCATTATATCTGCCAACGACCTTTCATTGTCAAAATTATTTTGGTACTGCACTATACTTATTATCCCTCACCTTCCTCAATTCTAATCTCAACATGGATTTGGATGTCTATAAACTCATCAATCTCCATTACTACTCCCTCAATTTAGAAAAAAATGTCATTTTAAACATTCTTAAAAATTTCACAGTAAGTGTCATTTTACCAAAAAAAACTACAATTCTTCTAATATTATCTTAAACAGCCTACTTAATTTAGTTGATTATTATTTCACAAAATATACCAATTAAATATCAATCCTTAATTTCTTAAAAAATAGCTAAAATGACATTCTTTTTGAAACGGAGGGGTATTATTTTCAAAATAAGTTTATATTTTTAGACAAAATGAAAATTTTCAAAATAAGTGTTATTGTAGTACAAACGATCATAATTCTTTCAATTTTATCATAAACAACTTACTTAATTTATTGATTATTTTCTTATTCTATAAATTATATCCAATAAAATGGATTATGTATGGAAATATTTGTCTTTTATATATATCCTTAGTTTTTCCAAGAAAACTGGAAAGACACTTAGAGGGTGTTTAGGTAAAAGCTTATTTCAAACATCTTATAAGCTAGCAATTGACTGGAGTAATTTAGCTATGAAGTATGTGAAGGGCATGTAATGTGTGAAGTGTGTGAAGTGTGTGTAGTGTGTGTAAATGTGTGCAGTGTGTGTAGCGTGAAGTGTATGTGTAGTAGGTGAAATTTGAATGTAACTTATAAGATCTTAAAAGTAAGTTGGACTAGATGAACTTATTTTTTAAGTTTATAAGCTCTGGGGGCTTATTTGTATATCTAAGTTGTCTAATATCTTATTTTGTCAAATACATTTGAAGAGCTTATAAACTCTCAAACATCTTATAAGATGTTTTAAGGACCTTATAAGCTTAGTCAAACACCCTCTTATTTTATAACGAAGAGAATATCATTTCTCACAATATAATCTAAACCATTATACACAACATATTAATTTGACTTTTACAATACAATCATACCCTATCACATCTCGATACAAACATACGTTTTAGATCCCATTTGGATGTGGTGATCCTTATTTAAACATAAGAGCCATGTTCTAAAAATTTAAACATAAGAGCCATGTTCTAAAACTCAATATACGTGTAATTAAACATGCCAAATCAACTAGTAAATACTACCTCCTTCCCGCTCTAACTTTTTTACTTTTCTTTCGATTTGTCCCAACTTAACTTTCCAGTTCATAAATGACAAGTTTCTCTCACAATCTCCACCCTCAATCTCTACCTTTAAAAAAGTCAAAGATTACATAAAATTTGTTTTTTCTTAATCTTCGTGTCTGATCAAAGTAGGAAAGTTAAGCCGGGACGGAGGGAGTAAGTTGAATAATTTTTTTTTTTTAATGATTCTCCCTTTATTATATTTGATTAAAGAATTGGTTGCATCATTTTAAACAAAACTTTTATTTCAAAACGAGTGAATTGTTACTGCCATTCACATAGTTAAGACATATTATGTTCTGTGCAAGTTAATTAATATATTGAATAGATTTTTAGTACCAATTATTCACCGCAAATGAGTAATTATATGGAATTTGAACTTATTAATTTATGTAGAGCCCATTTGATACAGGATAAATTTATTATACCCTCTAATCGAAAGAAGAAAATAGCGATATTTTCAGGAAGGGCAAAATATACGTACATTGCTCTATCCGGATCTAACAGTAATATAATATGGTCCATCAAACATCCGATATAAAATTATCATAATACCTTAAATGATAGATCTGTTATATTATACCCTTTAAACCATGCTAAACATTGTCATGATAGCTAATGAGCCCTTAGTCTACGGTATTAGTAGGGCAGGTATAGGCAAAATTGGTTAATTATTAAGTAAAGAAGGGAATTTGGGAATTTTGTTGTGATGAAATAAATTTGTTTTGTTTAATTTGGCGCAGCTTTTGGCGTCCCAGTGGGAGATCTAGCACCAAGCCAAGCCCCTTCACCTGGTATATAATCTGTTACCCCATTAAAATACATACGTTATTCCAATATATATTTTCATATTCGGTTTCCGTTTCCAGGTAGTGGTGAAACAGAAGCAGCAGCAGCAGTCCCATCTCCTGGGGGCACTAATGGAAGTTCAACCAATTTAGCCTCTAAATATCAATTCCTCATTGGATTTGCAGCTCTTTTCTTCTTCACATATTTCTTTTAATTTAAGCATTAATTCTTACTGATTCATCATTTGTATTTGTAGCTAGATGCTTTAATAATTATTTTGAGTTTGAGTTCTGTATAAGTTTCTGAGCACACTGCAAATATATAATATTATATTATTGGAAGTTTATGACAAGATTTACATGAGAGTATTTAGAAGAGCATTTCTTGCAAAGTAACAGGGCGGCATATAGAAGACATAGGTTGGCCAGACCATGCAGAAGCAGCTAACAAAGTATTGATGGCAGGGGTGAGGTTGGCCAAGTCCCACCATACGCGCTTTGAGGCGTCACTGCACGCCATATCTCTCGAGATGCAACCACCCTCCCCACCATATCTACCTACCCCACAGCATGCATTCTTTACATCCTCTATTCCATATGCCTTAGGATTCTTGATAAACTCCATTGCAGCACCATAAACATCACAGAACACTATATGCGCATCTGCCAATTCTGCATTCATGCCCACAATACTCTCCTCCAGCTTCGTATTATAATCCAAAACAACCTCGTTAACCTCATCCACGCACCCTCTGCTGTTACCAATCGAGACCAAAACATGAGGTGTACATCCCAAGGGTAAAACACCAGCACACACTATCTTCCTCACGTTACTTGCATAAAGGCTTCTCACAGCATTCGCCATCAGGTGAACCAAGATTTCGGTGAAGTTCTTACCACTATACCTCAACCCACTGTTGGATGAATTACTAAACAAGTAATCTGTCAAATCGTCTTTGCCGAACGAGAGGTAGAAAATGGATGATTTGATGAAACTGTTGGCGGTGTCTTCCCCAAGATGGAGGTGTAATAACTGGACGGTCTCGAATGCTTGGCGTAGTTGCTGGTTCAGGGACTGATAGCTTCGGCTACCAGGGTACAGGATGGTAGCTTCTGATGAGCCGAAGTTGACTCCACGTAGGATCTCGTGAATCGAGCCGTTTTGAGTGTAGAATGGTATGGTATATGGCAAGTCCATCTTTCTTGCTGCATTAATGGAAACTAATCAGAATAATCCGTTTGAAAAAAGTTTGCAAAACCAATACTGGGCACACAGAAAAATAACAAATAATCAAGAAAACATTAGTGTGTGTGTGTGTGAGAGAGAGAGAGAAAGAGCACCAAGAAGCTGTGGAAGAAGAGTTGCATCAGAGCCGTTGCACGGAAATCGCGACTGGTTTCTGTGTACAAAACCGTAGGATGGAGTGTTGTCTCCACAATCAACTGAGGAATCCCCCAATACATACATTGCCTTGCCCGGCGATGTCACATCACCCGAAACATGGTCTATGACCATCAGAAACACCAAACACTGAATCAGATCAAGAAACCAATTGCTGTCCATTTCTTGTGCTTTTCTCTGTAGCTTGCTAGTGAGTATTAGAGTAACAAATAGTGGTTAACTCATACGTTCTGTGCTTATTCACAATTACAATATCTTTATTATTTATTTTTCGCTACAAATTCACATTCATGTTAGACCTGTGATCCCACATAACCGGCGCTAACGATGATGACAAGGACTAGTTTTGGAAGAAATTACTCAATATTGGAAATACTTAGCATGAACTTTGTTCAAGTAAATGGCTTCTTAAACTTCCACATATGGAATTAACTAGATAATGAAAACTCATGAGCCATTAACAATTTTGTAAATTTATCAGTAGCACATTCTGGCAAGCATATGCAGAGCACCATTGCACCACTGAACTCATCCACACCTCCCTCCGGCAAGAACAGGCACACCTGCGGCGTCGGAGTTAGATCGATTGGGCCTGCATATATCGGCTTGCCCCACCCAAAATCAGCAGATTCGTATATGAAAAACCGGGTCCATTGAGTTATAGTCAGTTTCCCACCAAACTCCAGCCTCTCGGGCCTATACAGATCAATGTAGTCAATAGTTGATCTCAGATACTCCTCCGAGACCCCTAATCGGGCCTCGTGCACTAACTGCGCCGTCTCTGCCAAACATCCACTGCCGAGGCCCTCCACTGTACTCATAGCACACGCCACGCCCAAGGCATTCCCATAAAATCCGTCTTTCAGAGGTGGGTTTTTCAGCTTCGGGCGAGCATTGACTGAAAACGTAAGGCGCAGCTCGCAGTCAAGAGGCTGCACATTCAGTGCTTGTACCCAGGATCTCCAAACATGAGCTGCCATTGCATCAAAGGTTGTACATTCATGCTCTTCATCTCCTTGGGCCAGTATTTTCAAGCGGGCCTGGTACTCTCGGGCTATCCGGTAACATTTCTGGACGGGCTTGCTTCCCCATAGACACTTTACAAGTCCCGAGCAATCATCGATTCTCTTGAACGCGGTATGTGAGAATTGAATCTTGGGCGGATTGCGGGGCAGAAAGAATTCTCTATCCCAACAAGGCTTAGGGTCTAAAACCAAAGATCCCGATTTCGCAGTTTCAGCCCAGGCATTGAGGAACTGCATTGCCCCAAGTCCATCACAGAGACAATGGCACATTCTCAGACCAAGGCTGAACCCACCACAGTTGAATTTGGTCACTTGGGCTATCAGCAATGGCATGTCAACAACTTTGTACTGTTCTTCATCAGGAAACCTGTAAATCAGATTTATCCAGGCTGGATTTGGGACCGATAAATCTCCAAGATCGGCTAATGCCGCGTCAGAATGGGCCTCGACCAGTAGAGCACCTTGATCAGGCCCAAAGAAAAGTTCGAGCTTTCCGTTCTTCGTCTCTCTTAGTCTACCTGTGAAAGGATAGTAAGGCCCTAACACCCTCCTAAGAGCATCTTTGATTATTTCAAAAACAGGATCACCTTGGGATAACAAACCTCCCGACTGGTAGAAATACACGGTTGGAGTGAAAACACGCACCCCAATCATGTCATCAAGATTAGAGAGGTAAAGAGTATCTTGGTTGCATGCGGTAAGATCACTTTCAGATAAGATGAGATCGACTCGATCGACGGTTATAGGAATTTCTAGTTGAGGGAAATGAAGTTCTTGAACCCAATGAGCCATGTAAGAGTAGATCTTACAGAGAAAGGGACGTATAGAAGATTTATCATAAATTTCCCTTGTACTATATAATAATATAATCAAAGATGTCAAAAGCTACATAATAAGAAACCCAGTTGGTGTAAAGGCGCTGGTACAACCAGATCACCTTTCTGCATCTAACTAATTAAATTGTACATAATCTTCTTGTTTCTTTTGTAGGTGAAGATCAGTCAATTTGAAGATAAAAAAGTCATACTCAAAAAGAAAACACACCTAACACTCTTTGCACTTATTATAATTATGCTCCTCCAGTGGCACTCAACGCTCTTTGCATTTCTCTCTCTCTCTCATGCAAAAAGAAAAAAACGTAAATTGGTTATTAAAAAGGAGCAACACAAAGAGAACCACATAAGACAACCAGTTTGCTCAAAAGCTAAACACTTGACAGACAAAAACCCAAAACCACCAAAGCTAATATCAAGACTATTCTTGCAAACTACCTTCCTAATTAATACGGAGATTATAAAACAATCAAAAACTAGATTCTAGGACTACGCTTTGAGCTTCCCACTTGCCCTACGCTTGTTATGCCAGCTGCTCTTATCACTGTTTTTCTTAGCAGCTACTGAACACTGCTCCCCTTGACTGCCTTTCCCACTCATCTCGATTTGCAGCTTCCGACGCCTCATCCTGTTCTCTAACCTCAAACCTCTCAAACTCCTTATCCGTTCTTCAATCTGCAGAGCTTGTGAAAAGTTCCAGATCCTCACTATACCGTCTTCACCACCACAAACAATCCGATCGCAACCAATCCCCACCGAGAACAAGTTGCTCCCAAAACCATGTAGCATCCTCTGTGGGGGCTCCACATTCTTTTGATCCAAGTAGCTACCCTTAAAAGTCTTTGCATTTGATGAACGTCTGCTCGTCTTCAACAACTTTCTGACATCAATAAGAGAGATTTTTCCATCACTGGAAGCTGCAACCAGCCAAGGGAACTCAAATGCAAGAGAATATACAGATCCATTGTGGGGAATCCAAGTTGCAATCCTCCGAACATTGTACTTGACGTTTCCGGTTACCTCAAACATGTGTATTGAACCGTCTTCCCCTCCAGTAAACAAGAGCTTCCCCGTGTGGCTACGCGCCAAGGAATAAGTGTTACCAGCATGGGCACTATTGATAACAGCAAGCTGGGACCCAGAGTTGGTGTCCCATATGTAAACACCCGAACCCGCTGTGCTCCCGATTGTGGTATCATGAGGGACGAGGTTCCAAACCCAGTCATTGTGAACCAAAATATTCAAACATTTCAGAGATGAACGATCCCAAACACGAATTGTCATGTCCCAAGAACCACTATACATCTTACTGAAATCCAGTGCAAGACAAGTTACGGGCCCCACATGTTCCCAAACTCGAAACTCCAGATTCTGATCATGAGGAGCCCTAAGATCAAACAAGTGAGGGTTCCCATCCTCCACCTTCCAACCATGTATAAAACCATTAGTGCCCCCAGCAACCAGAAGTTTTGTATCAGCTGCAACTGCACGAATGGTGCAACCAAGAGGCCGTGACGATGCTATCGACAAACCCTCTTCCAAGTCCCACATTCTTACCACCTGATCATATCCAGAGGTGAAGACAAGCTTTTTAGAAACTAAGACAAAGACCGTCCTAACAGCTTCCGTGTGCCCATACAGCGTGTCAATGCTATAGCGTCCCATAAATGTCTTGCTGCGGAACTCCCTCTCCACAAATAATTTCTTCCATGATTGCTCATCTGAATACCCTGGCCCCACATTGACCGAAGCTATCGGATGTCCCCACCTTTCGTAATAGAAATCCTTCCACACATGATGCTCAGAGGCAAGTCTATACAAGGAAGTATTGACACAAGAAACAATACCAAGTCCTTTTGGGTCTAGGTAATTAAGAATTTCAGATATCAGTGCTGGAGGAAGATCAGTAAAAGAGTGGTAATGATTGAACAAAGCTTCGGAGGATATCCCAACTTTCGAATTTGATACAGACTGCGAATTTTCAGTGCCTAGTTCGGAAAGAGCTAGATCTTCAAGTTTAACTATTCTACTATTACCCAAATAATTCTTCGAATTATCTTTTAAACCAATTTCTGTAGTCTCTTGGCATTGAAATGCCATAAAATTGCTTCCCTGAATTTTATTCAGATGTTTGAATCCAAAAACCGAGTGTCTACGATCGAAGCAACAAAATTCAGATATTCACAATCAGAATAAAGTACAAATTGGGGAAATCCCAAGAAGAAACTTGTAATGCCCAATTCAATCACACCCCCACAAATATTTCCGGAGATTCGCCTAATGCTCAAGCCCTAGAACGATGAGAAGTATGGAAATGATAATTGATTTGATAAGAATTAGACTCCGCTGTTTCTAATAAAAAAAGAAAAGAAGCCAAAATCAAAGGACAGCAATCCAAAAACCGAAATCAATAAGAATTCATGAACAACAGAAAAACAAAATTCAGGGTGTGACTGAGATTGGGTGGAGAAATACCTTAAAATTTGCGAACGAGGACTTTTTAATGCTACGCAGAACGCAAATTCTATGTATCGAACAAAGATTCTGAAATGAATTACGAAGACTCTTTATTTTTTCAGAAATCTCTACACAATTTCGGGAAGGTTCAAAGAGAAAATTAGGGCAATCTCCCTTGTGGTTGTCAAGTTTGTTATCAATTTTGTTTTTAGCCCTTTAGTCTCTCTTTATTACAATAATTCCCCTCTATTTATATACAATTGCAGATTTAGTGTTTCAATGGTTTTTCTCCGTCGATAATTTTTCGTTTTCTTTTGCAAAGATAGATCTAGGCTTTGAGAATGTCCTGTGTTGTTGCTTGTGAAAAATTAATTAATTTTGTTCATGATATTAAACAAATAAAAAAATTGAATCTCCATTTACACAAATGAATTTAATTAAGAGTTCATTGTAATCACATCACATGTACTATAAGAATATGATAAAAACTTATGTATACGTGGTACACACAAGATTTAATATGCACTTTCCTAATTTTAGCATAATCTCGCACCCCATTAATTGTCTTGACCCGCAGGTCGCGTTTTTTCTTTTTTATTTTGTTTTGTTTTATCAACGAATATTGATACTAAGAAAATGAAGCGTTTTGTTGGCCTAACGGTTAGGCACTTTCCTATGCAAAGAAAGGTCGCTGTTTTGAACCTTAGTCTCGTTGCGTTGTTTTTTTTTTTTTAATTCCTTGTGAATATATTATATAGAAAAGAGGTTGCATTTGTTTTATCAAAAGTGGGTGTTGTGTTGATAGTTATGTGCTCCTTTATGCAGACAGAGGTTGCGGTTTCGATCCTTGTCCCGTTGTTGTCATTTTTTTAATTCATCACATATATACTATAGAGTTACTGTTATTTTTTTTCAATTTTATCGCAAATATATTATAACGATAAGAGGCTCCATTTGTTTAACAGAAGTGGGTAGTGTCCTGATGGTTAGGCGTTGGTCTATTGCAAATATGAGGTTACAGTTTGGAAATCAGTTGTTATAGTGAGCTAGTGATTTTACTTTTACTTTTTTATGGTGTACTCGATATAGTATAACTTGTGCTACCAAATAGCATAATTTGTTTATCAAAACAGTATAATTTATAACTCTTGAATATTTATTTTTCTTTTTGTTATGGCGGATTCGATATCGTATTTTTTTTCTTCTTATTCTGGCGGATTCTATACAACATAACTTATTTAACTATAAAGTATTATTTGTTATTCCAATAAGTATAATTTTTTTATTGGAACAGTTTTTTAAATTTATGTTTTTTTATCGTGCGGATCCGATATAGTATAAATTATTTAACCATAAGATATTATTTGTTATACCAAAAAATATAATTTGTTTATTGGAACAATAAAATTTTTCTTCAAAAATATTTTGAGTCAAGTACTTATGTTATTCTTTTAAAGTATTACAAATTACAAATTATACTGTTTACGTAAACAACTTATATTGTTTGTTTAAACAAGTTATATTATATCGGATCTTCCAAAAGAAGACAAAAATAAAAATTAAAGAATTTAAATAATATTAATCAGTTAAACAAATAATATCTCTTGAATAAATAAGTTATACTATATAGGATCCATCATTACAAGAAGATAAAAAATGAAAATTTAACGAATTATAAATTATATTGTTCAGGTAAATAACTTATACGTCTTGATTAAATAAGTTATAATATATCGAATCCGGAACAGTAAAAAAATTAAAAAAATCTTCTTTTAATACTAAAGGTAGACAATCCTAAAAATCAGCAGACATGTGTCATCTTCTCGAGCACTGCACTAAAAGAACATGTGTAATCCTCCGAGGAAGTGCGCCCTTAGACTGAGATTATCAATGACCTTTGATGAAGGTCGTCAACTAAAAGACAAATTTTCAATTAAAAAAGAAAGTGAGAATGACCATCACTTCCATAACCTCGGTTGTGGTACCAACTCATTCCACAATCCAACCTCATTCTACAATCTGCCATATATCGGTGCCCTATTTGTTGTATTAAATTATTTATTGAATACAGTTTTAATGATAAATAAATAATATAATATTTATTTTATAAAAAATTAAAAAACTATCAAAATTCTTATTTTTTTTCTCTACAAGTAAAGCCTAATGTTGACATATTTTGAATTAAAAAATTTAAAGCTCTTTATTTTTTTTCCTTCATAAATAGATGGGTTGGTCCGATATTTTAGATTGGCTGGGCCATAGAAATATAAGTCGGAAGTACTAGTTGGCTCGTCCGGACCGGTCCAATGGGCCAAAATCCCGACGGACCTCGGGTTACCTCGATAATCTTAGTATATTATAGGGGAATACCACGTGCCGCCCAACTATATCTAGGTCTGACCAAATTCAAGTCCGTCCTGGCCCTAAAATATGGCGTTAGCCCGACAAACCCGACTTGATCGGGTCAGGCCTCCCGAATTGCCACCTCTATAAATAAAGTCTAATGTCTTCTATTTCCTCACATAATTTCTATCATTTCATGTCATGGATCCAAACTATTCAAATTATTTTTCTTACTCTCAAAATTACTTGTTCACATTTATAAATAATAAAATAATAAAATATTTAATTTTTTTATTACTCTATTAGCATACTTTTTTGCATCACACGGAAGTAATACTAGTTGAAATTAAAAAAATCAAAGAATTAAAAAATAAAATAACAAATTCAAGAGTGAATAAAATTTTTAAAAAAATGAAAATTAATTAATTATTTTTTATTAATAAATAAATTAATATTTATTTATTGATTATATTAATTTTTAAATAATTAAAGTACAAATAAATAATAAAATGAAAAATAGAACTTTAGAGGTGTGAGGGTTCGAACCTGCAACATCAACAAGTAACCTCACCTCTTTTACCACGTGGATTATAGCAAGTTATGATACAAAGCCTGCAATGTTTTATTTATATTGTATAAATGCTAATAAAATATAAATATACAAAATTGTGGGCTGTGAATTTCGAACTCCCACCCTTCTCTTCGCCAAAAAACACCCTATCTGATGTATTATCGCCTTGTCTGGCATTTTCTTTAATCCTTTTATCTATATTTCTTAATAAACAGCGAAAAAAGACAAAAAAAAAAAAAAAAACACACTCGTGGATTTTTTTTTGGGTTGCGACCAAACATTAGGCTCTATTTTAGCGAGTTTTAGAGTCCGTGTTTTATATGAAGGAGTGCACAATAAGCTTTTGTGCACCAAGTGCACATGTGACATACTCTAAGAATATTATGTTATGTGTAAGATAAGTGTTATTCTTTCTGTTAATGTTTTTACTATTCTTAACTGAGCTTAAGTGAACTTGTGCATGAGTTATTAAAAAAATCAATCATATAACGCTCCAATTTTTTTGAAACAACTTTCTTTAATAAAGAGGCGCTACGACAAATATAAATTCTTATAAAGACAATTTTTAATACTCCCTTCGTCCCACCTTATCTTGCACAAGGGGGTTGGCACAAGTATTAAGAAAAGTTTTTTTTTGCGATTTTGTTGATTTTTCAAAGGTGGATTGATGGTGGAGATTGTGTTATAACTTTTCTTTTTTAGGGGTGTGCAAGTTCGTCTAGGATGGACGAAAATGAAAAGTGTGCAACATAAGGTAGGACGAAGGGAGTAAGAACATTTGTAAAAAAAGTAATTTCGATAAATATTTTACTTTTTAAGAAAAGGTTACAAGATTCATATCAATCAATTTATAGCAAAAGCTACCAGGTAAAAATAATCAAATAAAATAGGAGAGACTTACGATTTTTCGACTCAACAACTTGGAAAAAAAAATCGACATCTTAAAATTTAAAGTTTTCAATACAAAGAACTATTTTAAGTTTTTTGAATTGGTATTTAAAACTTTGAATATTAAGATGTCAAAATTTAAATTTTTAAGTTGTTCGAGAATGGGTTACGTAGAATAATTCCAACTACACATATAAACCCTAACTTAGTTTTCTCATTGAAACAAGTTCGTGGGATCTCCACTCATCATGGTTGAGTTACTGCTATGAGCATTCTTTAGTGTGCTGGTTTTAACTCCATTTCGCTTACTGTGTTGTACATCATATCTCTATTTATGTCTTTAGTTAACGGACCCTCTATGTTCTTCTTTGACCCCTTACAAAGTCAACATTTGCTATACCATTAGAGATCATTTGTTTGATGGTATTATGTCTTTGAAAAATGTGTTGAGACCTATAGTTGTACATGGAACTCTGTGCTTTCCTGATAGTTGTTAAACTATCACAGTGTATCATAATTGGAGGCACGTGTTTGTTCCAACAACAAATATCCTCTATGAAATTCCTAAGCCATTCAGCTGCTTCGCCAGCCTTGTCTAGTCAATAAACTGTGACTACATGGTAGACCGAGCTATGCATATTTGTCTAGAGGATTTTCAGAGACTGTTCCTCTACCTGTTGTGAACACGTAGCCAGTGGTGTACTTGAAGTCTTTTATGTCAAATATCCAAATACCTTAGCACTCTTTTCAATGCTATCTAGTGATCATCTCCTGTATTACTCGTGAACCTACTAAGTTTACTAAATGAATACCCTATGTCATAGAAAGTGCAATTTTTAAGGTACATTAAGCTACCAATTACCTAAGCATCCCCAGTTGAGATGCAAGTTTTCCTCGATTTTGGCTAAATGTAGATTTGGTACTATACGTATCTTAGCTGAGGAAGATCGAAGGCATCAAATTTCTTGAGTATATTCTCAACATAGTGAGATTATGTCAAGATAATTCCATCGGATGCCCTAGAGATTTTATCCTTACTATGACATTTGTCAAATCCATCTCCTTCATGTCGAAATGAATTTTCAACATATTCTTAGTTTTTATGATCATTTCATGATTTCTTCCTGTGATCAACATGTCGTCTACATAAAAAAATAATCACATACTCATTAGGTGTGCCCTTCATACACATTTGTTCACACTCGTTAATTTTGAAATCATTCAACATCATTGTTCTCTCAAATTATTTATACTACTGTTTTGGCACTTTCTTAAGCCCGTATACTAGCTTGGCAAGTTTTCACATTTTATTCTCTTTTCCAGGTGCAACAAACCCTTTATGTTGTTTCATGTATATCTCCTCATCCAATTCTCCATTTAAAAAAGTTGTTTTTACATCCATCTAGTGCATCTCAATGTTATGCAGTGTTGTAATAGCAATGAGTATCCTTATGGATGTAATTCTTGCAAGGGTGAATATGTGTTGAAGATCCCATATCATTCCTTTATGTTTGAACCTCTTAGCTACCGAGCAAGCCTCATACTTTTCGATTGATCCATTAGCTTTGCAATTTTCTTTTAAGGAACATTTACATCCTATAGGTTTCCAACCCTATGGGAGATCAACTATTTCCAAAGTGTGATTTTACATGATGGACTCAATCTCGATACTGGTAGCTTCTTTCCAAAGAGGAGCATTTGGACTGGACTATGCTTCTAGAATAGTCCTAGGTTCATTATCTAACTTGTAAGTTAGAAAGTCTGGACCAAACGTCTTGACCACTTTATTCCTTTTATTGAGCCTTGGTTCCTCTTCAACTTGAGGAGGACTTTGCATAGTTTCATAAGTCCTTTTATTGGAACTTCTCTTTTTGTTCTTTATTTGAAACATGTATTCAAAGAATATTACATTGGCATTTACATCTATTTAATTTGGCATTGTTAGCGAAACATGTGTGGAGATTGCAATCGAATAGTGATTCATTGGCATTTCAAGTTTTCAAAGCAAAGTATTCCTACGGGGAAATATGCATGATGCAAAACTCGGTAATCAATCAAGCTTTATTTGGAGAAGTTTGATGGAGATGAGAGGGCTGGTGGAGTTAGGGAAGGGGTGGTGAATTGGGGATGGTGCATTAGTGAACATATTAGGGAATAGGAAGGTTGGTGGACAGAGGCTGTGAGAGCCATTGCCAACGGCATTTCTATACCCAACAACTACTGTTAATTCTCTCATTAATTCCAATACATGCACCTGGAGAGTGGAGTTAGTGCGACACTATTTCCCTGTTGTAGAATCTTCGAACATTCTGGCCATAACAATTAGCTATCGGCTACAGAGGATAGGAGGATTTGGTGTCCTCCACACAATGGACGCTTTACGGTACATAGTGCCTATAAATTGGTTGTGGACAACCTTACAACAGGGGTCAGCAGGTATCAGTTCGGAACCGAAAATCTGGAAAAAATTATGGAATATTAATGTGATACTGAAAATCAGAACGTTTCTATAGAGGGCTGCTCATGATGCTTTACCTACGAAAGAGAATTTGATGAGAAGAGCTTGGGATGGAGATCTAGTTTTCCACATGTGTGGTGAGGAGATAGAGTCATTGGAACATCTGATGTTAAAATGTCGAGTTACATGCCAGATATGGAAGACGAGTGTTCTTAGATATGATGTAGAAGGGAAACAATTCGGCTCATTCCGGAATTTCTTATGGAGTAGTATGGAAGTCATGCATGGGGATCGACTAAGCATAATGTGTGTTCTTGCATGGGTGATATGGAAAGCTCGTAATAGATTTTACTTCAATAGTCAACCTTTCCACAGGGAGTGGGTATTCAAAAAAACCCATTAAATGACCATCGAATCATGAGTTTAACACATCATTGGTGACACACACGAAATTGAAGCCAGTGGTAAGGTGGATGGCGCCGAATCCGAGAGGGTTGAAAATAAATAGTGATGTGGCGTGTTTCCAAGATGGGAGTGTGGGGTTTGGTTTCGTGGTGAGGGACTCGGTAGGAGATGTGTTATTAGGAGGGGTGAAGAGGACGAGGGTAGAGGCGAGCATAACTGCACTATGCTTTTTGCCATTCGAAGCACATAGAAAAAGGAGCTACCGGCTACTTGTATGGAGACGGATTGCGAAAGGTTGGTAAATGGATTACCTGGTAAAGAGATAATGGACCCGGTGGCAGAATTAATTAAATAGGGTATTTTATCTTTGTGTAATTCACTAGGACCTTGTTTATTTCATATGTCCCTCGAGCTAGTAACATGGTGGCACATCATTTACCACAGTTTGAGACGCAATTAGAGTTGGAATTATTTTAGGTTGAAGATGTACTAACATCTATTATTCCCTTTGTTGCACAAGATGCAAGGCTTATGCCTCAACATGATGAATGCATGACGATTTACTTTTCAAAAAAAAAAATTATTACATTTCTTGACTCTATGATCATCCTTTCGTTTATGTCGAGGATTTTTTATTTGTGCACTAGAAATCTATATCCGCTACTGCTATTAGCATATTTCAGTGAAAATCTAATCAACAATTTTGGGTCATATCCTTACTTGTTAGGTTTAGGTACATTGACCTTTGCTAGACACTCCTACACTTTAAAGTAACTCTAAGACAACTTTCTTCCTTCTCATAATTCATATAGAGTTTTGTCCCCCTTTTTTGGCAACAAATTAACGTTTCACCCACATGTTCTGGGGTAAGCCAGAGCTAATCATCATAGCATTATCTCCTCAAGAGTTACGTTCTGCGTTCATCAACACTATTTGATGGAGGTAAGATGGAGGAATCTTCTGATGAAAAATGCTATGATCCGTGCAAAACTCTTCAATCGGAGTCACATATTCTCCCCTACTATCACTTCGAATCATTTTGATTTTTAAGTTAAGTTGATTTTCAACTTCATTCTTATAACTTTGAAGGCTTCAAGACTTCGTCATTACCACTCAAAAGATACATATACCAATATCTTGTGCAATCAGATCAAAGTAATGAACTAATTTTTCCTACCTCTAGTTGCACGAGTTTCATATTATATATGCTGGTCCCAAGTGGTAATGGTTTAGAGGGGGAAGGGTTGAATCCCCTCTAGCCTTTCCAAAATTTTCTTGAAACAATAGGTAGTATTTGTTGTTGATTGTAAGAAACTGGTTCTTATAACAGAGCTTACTACGGTAAGTTTCTATGTAACAGTATTCTTACAACAAGTTGTTATTATCGAAACTTACAGAAATCAATGTATTATGAGTTTTATGCATGGAAAAAATAGTAAAACAGGTTTCAGAGCAACAAGAGTACATGCAGTATGGTACGCTAACTTACAGCAACATATATAAAACAATAGAAACATAAAGCAAGTAAAGAGTACAAGCAATTATAGTGGTTCGAATGTGGGTATAATCTTTCTACGTCCACTCTACCCTCACATGGAGAGTAAATTCACTACGTATGCTCACACAGTACAACTTAGTCCACGATGCTGAAGTGTTAACTTGGCACCAATAGGTAAATTTTACATATACTTGGAAGGCTACACCTTTAGGTATTCTAGTTCTTTTTCAAAACTCTTAGTCTTGTGGACTCTGATTTAACCAAGAATCCCATATACCACACTTAAGAGTTTTCCATAAAATGGTTTCTTCAAATGGAAGCTGCCTCTAGATGTTCTTGCACAACTTTAGAGCTAGGAGGCTTCAGTAAGAAATGTCGAGACTGGGAGAGCTTCTTGAGTGTTTGCTTTGTAGATGCTTAAGAAGGAATCAAGCACTGAAGCCTTTGTGTATACAGAGATCAAGTCACTGTACTTCTTTTACTCCATCGAAGAGGGAAAAGTATATCAAAGACAGACACTCTTCCTACCTTCCTTCCACATCAGTTGCGGCATCTATTGACAAGACTTGTTCTTCAGCTATAAGATTATTTTCAGCTCTTTTGATGGCAATACGGATGGGACTGATTGGTATCAGTCCGACGCCTATTTTGGTGGTTTTGATAGCATAACCGTTCTTCCTAAGCATCTTTTATGTAACAGTGAGCCCATGTTCTTGATGGTCAACAGGTATGGTAGGCTCCCTTAGTCAGATCTTCTTGTGAATCAAATCCGGCCTTAACAAGAAGCTTGATTGCTTTTGGGTCATAACACTTAGCAATTTCAGCAGTTGGGAATCCTCCGTTTTCAATCTTGGGTCCATTGACTGGATAGACAAACCCCCTAAACAGTGGAGGCAAGGTTTTCTTGCATCAAGTTGAGTCAAAGAGAGTGAGACATCTTTTAATGGTTCAACTCCAACAATTTCATCTACTTGAGCCACTTATCCTTGTTATCTTTCTGATCGCCGTTGGGCTTCTCACCTACTTTGTTTCCTTTGATCTTTACCACCTTCTTATCTTGAAACAAGTATTTCACATCGGCAAGTGAGCTTCTGTTTCAGTAAAAGGCTTATCACCACCAAACACTCTTTTGACAATGCTTTGATGACTTGACTTGAAACATGGTGAAAAATAGAGGGAATCACTCCATTATCATGTAGCTATGGTCGACCTAGGAGCATTTTATACGATGTCTTGGCATTTATTACATAGAACAACACAGTTTAGGTCATGTCATATATCAACAGGTCCAAGTTTATGATACCCAAAGCCCATCGTCCTTCTTGGTTGAATCCTTAAATCATCAATCGACTGCTTGAAAGTTCTTCTATTAAGATCTCTAACTTTTCTTTACTCGCAAATGAAGGATATTCACAGCGGAACCTCTATCGATCAAAATTCGGTTGACCTTTTGCTCGCAAGTGTAGCCAGCTACAAACAATGGTAATTTGTGAGACTGTGATCCAAGCAATAAATCTTCATCGATGAAGGCCATTGCGGTCACGTAGTCAACACAAATCTCGACTTTAGACTCACCTTCTTTATCTTCTCATCCGCATTGTAACATGAGACATCGCCCTGATCATCACCTTCTAGAGTAGTGATCAGGTTTATAGTAGCATTCCCTTCATCTAGTATTATCTTCCCTTGTTGAGCTAGCTACATGACTGTATCTTTATGTCCAAAGCAGTTTTTTATTGTATGGCCCACTAATCGATGATACTTGTCTTGCTTTGCATTATCGGCCCGCCTATCTTCTTTAGATCACTTTATTTCAGGCAGTTGATGAGATATGCTTTAATCAGATCATCGAGTAATTCGGAGACGTCGGAGTCCAAGAACGGATAACTCATCTGTTACATCTCCTTTAAAGTTGGCCTTCTTTGCCCCCGGTCTTGAGGAATATTTTTACCTTTATCAGCCTTGTCATCTTCTTTTCGGCCAAAGTTGATGGGCATTGTAGCTACCGTCGTGGACTCTTTTGCATGCAGTTTTGGTAAAGGGTTTGCCCCATTTCTTCCCTTCTTCTTTATTGTTAAATTTGCGAGACTCTTAAATTGGCGACCCTTTTACTCCACTTGCAGTTATGCTTAGCTCCATATTGTGGGCTCAAGTGGCTAACTCTTCAAATGTGTACGGCCGAATTCCTTGGAGACCTCATTGCATTCCTTGTATGCACATCTCAATTGCGGAAGGTTCAGGCAGATGGTTTTTGCAATTGAGGCTTAGATTCACCATCGATTAATGTAGTCAACTACGGCTTCTTCTTTCCGTTGGCACGTGCTGGTTAGTTCAATCATGCTGACAGTCCTCCGAGTAGAGCTGGCGAAATTGGCTCGGTGAACTTATCTAAAAAACCCCTCTAAAACTATCAATTTAGGAAAGGTTTCCTTAGTCCGCAAGTGTACGGATTAAGACAGAGATAGTATAAATTGATCTCACAAGGAGGATATCCCGTAGGACACACCAAAGGTCTTTCGCAATATTAAATTAGGCTTGATGGAAGTTTGAAAGTTGATTATCAGTATGAGAACATAAAACTATCAAATACACAATTAAAAGGGATTACTCTCTACTACAAGGTGTTTCTAAAGTATGATTTCACCCTAAACCTAGGATTCATTCCTAGTGATTACCAGATTTAATTAAGGGTTGTGATGGAAGGTCATGTTCCGCATTAGAAATCCAATTGGGCAAACAAGAGGGATTAATCAAATCAACCGATTAATCCTTAATTAACTCTAATTCCAATTACTAAAGATCGATAATGGAATTACAAGGCCAAAGGCAAGCAAATCAAGAATATGATCTAGTTAACCCTAAAATCCCCACCCCAAGTGGATATTGCCTAGGGAGCGAGGCCTTAGGACATCCATCTAGATCGATAATTGTGATTCGGGTTCTCACGTCGTCCCACATGGGTCTTCGAGGAGAACCGATATACCCTAGGTTAGCTACGCCTACGATATAAGCCATACAAAGCTACAACATCAATTTCAATCACAAATTAGCCATAAATCAACCAACAATCGACAAAGAAATCAAACCCTAGCCCAACCCTAGAAACCACAACAAACTTCTCACAAATCATAAATACCATCAATCCAATATCATTAATACAAGACATAAGCATTTAATGAGAAGAAAGAAGAAGCAATAAATGCTCAACAAAATAAATGAAGAGAGAGATGAGAAAAGCTTAGTCTTGAGTTGATAAATCGGAGAAGTAGTCTTTAATCCTTGCTTATAATATCCTCAATCAAATCTCCTAGTAAAATCTCCAAAAGGTCTTCGAGAAAATCTCAAGAACCTTAGTTGGGCTCTTGAAGAACACTCAAGAATCCTAGTTCTTACTAGAGAGAAAAATGAGAGAGGGGAGTTGTAGAGAGAGAGTAATTAGAAATAGAATTCTTACAAATGAAAATTGGTTCCCAACAAAATGGGTGAGGGGGTGTTAATATAGGGGACTTCTCACATATTCATCCCTTGAAAATATGCTGAAAACAAAGTAAAAAGTAAGGGTAGGATAGTAAAAAGTAAATTAAATAGCTTGGACTCCTTAAATGTTGAATTGGAACCCCTGAAAGTGAAAAACTCGGTATTCTCATCAATTCTGGGCAAAATAGGTGCGGAATCAGCTCTTGACCAAAACATAAAAGTTGTAGATATTTGTCTTACAATCACGTAGCATCTTGAATCGCTCGATTTCAAGTTCGTATGAGAATAATACGACCAAAATATGGAGACAGCATGCTGAAAGCGGGGCAAAAAGGCTTGCGCGCGGACCGATACCGGGTCCGGCTCAAAGCCCTGAACCCACTGAAGTCCATATCAGTCTGGTACCGATTCGGGCACGTCCCATCTTTTTCATTGCCATTTTGGGTCTTTTCCTCCAGTCTTCTCGTCCCGACCTCTTCATGACTTTTGTTCGCGACTCGATGAACTTCATGTTGGGCTTTTGTAGAGTCTAATTTTGGCCCGTTTGGACCTCGTTATGCAGGCTGGAACGGGACTACTCGTGCGATTGACCTCTTCTTCATTTCTTGTCATTTTGAAGCCCTTCCACCAATTTTCTCGACTTGATTCCTTCACGAATTTTGTTTGTGACATGTCGAAATTTAATTTCAACTTGACCCCGACCCAAACTAGGCCCGTTTGGGCCTCGAGATATGGGCCGGAGTGAGAAAATGGGCTAAATGATCTTCTGAATTTTTCTAACCTTCAAAACACGACTCAAAAACACCCAAAAAAGTGCATCAAATCATATTAAAAATGAAAATCAACCCCAAAATACATTTTAACATGGAATCACACTTAAAGTGATAAACACTCGCAATTCACACAAAAATATGGACGTGAAATATGCAAGAAAAAAGTGTATTTTTCACGTTCATCAGCTAGCCCGATGGACCGGCCTAATTCGCCCATAAATTATAGTGGTTTGGGATGTATAAATAGAGGTCCGGAAAAATCTGTTATTTTTGTATGTGAATGTATAGACGAAGATGTAGAAATTCAGACAAAGTCGAGGCTAGAGTTTGACTCTATATCCGTAAGACGAAATTGCCACGTACTCAGGTGCAATACGTTTAGTAGCAAAACGCCTCCAAGATACAACGACTTTAAAACTTCAAACCGCTGCACTACGAGTCGGAAGTTATCGGCGAACGTACTCGGATATTTGGAACTTTCGGACTCTACTAATGCAGAATTTAGAAAGCTTTTGAATTGCAAAGAACTTGTGAACTCGAATGTGTAAAATGAAACGTGGAGAGGCCTATTTATATCTGTTGAAGAGTTGTGGTGCCCTTTTGGAAAGGTACCTCTTCACCCCTTGGTTGCACCCTTTGGACTGGACCCACCTGTTCGCTGGGCGGTCGCACCCGCAGGCTGACCCGCGCCCTGGAGGGCGACGGGTCGCACTGGTTCGCTGGCGGGTCGGTCCGACCCACTGCCCCGGTCCGGTTCGACCGGTCCGAACCGCCGACTCGGTTCGACCCACCGGCCGGTCCGGTCCGCCCAACGATCCAGTCCGGTTCGACCCGGTTCTTGACCGGACCGGTCCACGTCACCGCACCGCCTGACTCGAACCGCCACGAACCCGTGAGCCATCCGTCTGGACCACCTGGACAAAACTTTAAGGCTCCTCCAGCTCCTCGCGACGACGCGTACGTGCGAAGTGCAAAGTGCGCCTCTAAAGCGACTCAATGCGACATGTGCGATGTGCGCGTGTGGGCCCGGGCTCGGGCTTGGATGGTGCGAAGCACCATCCTCGGGTCCATTTTAGCCAAAGGCTAAAATCCCACTAGGATCCACCATAAGGTCCACCATAGGGGAGCACACTTGATAACTACTTATCAAGTGCTCTACCAAATAAGGAGTATCCACTCACTCCAATTTTTCTATGTGGGACAAGTTCCCATATATTTACTTCATAAACTCTTCAACTTCCATGTTTAAGTTGCAACCTTTGACAATTAATATCTCATTCACCCGAAATTGGTTTTGAGCATATTAATACATTAAATTCATCTTCTCGAAGTGTAGATTATGAATTTGCAACTTGTTTCCATTTTTTAACAATAGATTGAATTAATTAAATTGGTCAATTTTGAGTCAAAATCCAAAATTCCAAACCAATTTCCAACAATCCCCCACATGAATGATATTAATGCAATGCACACCTAAGAAAGTCCCAACGAGCCGTCCCTTCATCAGGATAGGTAGCTTCAGGCTTTGAACCTTCCCTAGTGAGATGCCATCGGATTTACTCACTGCTCAGTGAACATGATGTCTTGAACTGGTCAGCTTTTGTGTAAATCAAGTACAATGACAACCACAAAGTAACGACTTTAATATCCTTTTGGTTCTCACGTTGTTGTCCATTTTGGCCATGGACCTTATCTTGGATTCATAAGTGTATACTGAAAATATTACATTTGTCAGTTTGAAGTGGCCCCACTTCACACTTATATAGTGATCTCCTATTAAAGGTACCGTGAAATACCTTACCACGAAGGTATAGGAATCATTAAAAGCTGTTAAGCTTACCCTCACCACACGTCATCAGGTTTTGTACCAAATAGGTACATTTGGCACTTGAGCGGAATCGAGAATGAGCTTGAAATTTGTTTTCAAGTGCAAAACTGAGTGCTTCAAAGCTTAGTTGTTTCGTTGAACCAAGTTCTTGGGATCCTCCAGTCATCATGGACGAGTTACCACTATGAACACTCTTTAGTGTGTAGGTTTTAGCCCCATTCCCCTTACCGCGCTATACATTTGATCTCGACCAATGCCTTTAGTCAGCAGATCCGCAATGTTGTCTTTTGACTTTACGTAGTCAATGGAGATTACCCCACTTGAGATCAATTGTCTAACGGTATTGTGTCTCCTCCGAATGTGTCGAGACTTACCATTGTACATGTGGCTTTGTGCCCTCCCTATAGCAGACATGCTATCACAGTGTATCATCACGGGAGGCACTGGTTTGCACCAACCAGGAATATCCTCTAAGAAGTTCCGAAGCCATTCGGCTTCTTCACCAGCTTTGTCTAAAGCAATGAACTCCGATTCCATTGTGGAACGAGCTATGCAAGTTTGTTTAGAGGATTTCCAAGTCACAACTCCTCCACCTATAGTGAATACATAACCACTGGTGGATTTTGAATCTTTAGTATCAGATATCCAGTTTGCATCTGTGTATCCTTCCAATACGGCTGGATATCTTGTATACAAAATTCCATGATTCATGGTATGTTTTAAATACCTTAAAACTCTCATCAGAGCTTTCCAGTGATCCTTGTTAGGATTACTTGTAAATCTACTAAGTTTGCTAACTGAATATGCTATATCCGGAAGCGTACCATTTGTCAAGTACATCAGGCTTCCGATAATTCTTGCATATTTCAGTTGCAGCACTGGGTCACCTCTATTTTTGGCTAAGTGTAGATTAACATCTACAGGAGTGTTAGCTGGGGATACGTCATAAGCATCAAATTTCCTCAACACATTCTCAACGTAATGAGTTTGTGATAGGAAAATTCCATCAGAAGTTCTAGAGATTTTCATCCCTAGAATGACGTCAGCCAGACCCATGTCTTTCATGTCAAAATTTCGTTTTAACATGTTTTTAGTATTCACGATCGAGTCATGATTACTTCCCGTAGTAAGCATGTCATCGATGTATAGACACACTATTACATAATCTTCTGGAGTGCCCTTTATATAGACACACTTATCGCACTCATTGATTTTGAAACCATTAGAGAGCATTACATTATCGAATTTTTCATGCCATTTAAGAGGTGCTTGTTTGAGTCCGTACAAAGATCTAACAAGTTTACACACCTTCTTTTCTTGGCCAGGAACTACAAACCCTTCAGGTTGTTCCATATATATCTCCTCCTCCAATTCCCCATTTAAGAAGGCCGTCTTCACATCCATTTGATGTATCTCAAGGTTATGCAGAGCTGCAATAGCAATGAGAACTCTAATGGATGTGATCCTCGTAACTGGGGAATATGTATCAAAGAAGTCGTATCCTTCTCTTTGCTTGAACCCTTTGGCTACCAATCTAGCCTTATACTTATCAATTGATCCATCGGCTTTATACTTCCTCTTTAGGATCCACTTGCATCCAAGTGGTTTACAGCCTGGTGGTAGATTTACAATCTCCCACGTGTGATTTTGCATGATGGACTCAATTTCACTGTTTATTGCTTCTTTCCAGAGAGGAGCATCTGGACTGGACAATGCCTCATGTATTGTCCTGGGTTCACTTTCCATCATGTATGATAGAAAATCCGGCCCAAAAGACTTTTCTTTTCTGGCCCTTTTACTACGTCTCGGTTCATCATTACCCTCAGGTTCTTTATTAACCTCAACAGGTGAACCATTTGTAATTTCATAAGTTCTTTTACGAGAACTTACTTCTGTGTTTTCCTTCTTAGGAAATATGTTCTCAAAGAACACTACGTTCCTTGACTCAATAGTCATTCCCACGTTTATGTCAGGAATGTCTGATTTGTGCACCAGAAATCGATATGCACTACTGTTATGCGCATATCCAATGAAAATGCAATCAACAGTTTTGGGTCCTATTCTCACTTGTTTTGGCTTAGGTACTTCAACCTTAGCTAGGCACCCCCACACTTTAAGGTAATGGTAGGAAGGTTTTCTTCCTTTCCACAACTCGTACGGAGTTTTGTCCCTTTTCTTATGTGGCAATTTGTTAAGAATGTAGTTGGCAGACAAGATTGCTTCCCCCCACATGTTCTGGGGTAAGCCCGAACTTATCAACATAGCGTTCATCATCTCTTTTAGAGTACGGTTTTTGCGGTTTGCAACGCCATTTGATTGAGGTGAATATGGAGCTGTAGTTTGATGAATAATACCATTTTGTTGGCAAAATTCTTCAAATGGAGCTACATATTCTCCACCTCTATCACTACGAATCACTTTGATTCTTTTGCTAAGTTGATTTTCAACTTCATTCTTATAATTTTTGAATGCCTCAATGGTTTCATCTTTACTTTTCAAAAGATATACATAACAGTATCTTGTGCAATCATCAATAAAAGTAATGAAGTAATTCTTACCACCTCTAGTTTGCACAAACTTTAAATCACACACATCAGTATGAACAAGTTCTAGAGGAGAAGTACTTCTATCAACTGAATGGAATGCTGTTTTGGCCAATTTTGCCTCCATACAGATCTCACACTTTTGTGAATCAAATTCCATTCTAGGAGGTAAATCTAAATTTACTAAACGTCGAAGTGTATTTTGATTTACATGTCCTAATCTACCATGCCATAAATTAGAACACTCAAGCAAATAATTAACTTCACTTATATTAATATTGCGCTTAATGTCGCGTTTTACAGTCATTACATTCATTTTGAAAAGGCTCTTTTCGAGATAGCCTTTCCCAATAAATTGACCACATTTGGTCAGTACAAAATTAATTGCTTCAAAAACCAACCTAAATCCGGCTTTATTCAATAAAGAACCGGAGACTAAATTCTTGCGAATGTCTGGGACATGCAGCACATCCACGAGAGTTAGTTCTTTTCCCGACGTCATCTTCAACACGACCTTTCCCAAACCTACCACTGGAGACGTTGCAGAGTTTCCCATAAAAAGCTTTCTGCCATTGATCTCTTGGTAAGTGGAGAACAGTTCCTTGTCTGAACAGATATGACGGGTAGCCCCTGTGTCGATCCACCACTCCCTTGGATTATCTACCAAGTTGGTCTCGAATACGACGGCGGACAGATCCAATTCAGACAGTTCTTCTGGCAAGGTTTTGTGCTCGGCAAGGTTGGCCTGATTCTTTTGGCCTTGATTTGCTTTCTTTTGCAGTCGACATTCACTCGACTTGTGTCCGGACTTATCACAGTTATAATAGTTACCTTTGAATCTTTTGTTCGAGGTCTTCTGTTGCTTATTAGAGCCAGCACTGCGTTTTCTCTTCTTGCCACTTCCGGACTCTGCCAAGTTCACACGTGCCTCACCACGGTTCTTGTCGCTTTTGACTTCGGATTTTCGGTTGTCTTCCTCGATCCGTAGTCTCACGATCAAGTCCTCAAGCCCCATTTCCTTGCGTTTGTGCTTGAGATAATTTTTGAAATCCTTCCATTGAGGCGGTAGCTTTTCTATGAATGCGGCTACTTGAAAGGATTCAGATAGTTGCATACCTTCAGCATGAATTTCATGGAGGATCAACTGCAACTCTCGAACTTGGTCCATGAACGTCTTCGAGTCCACCATTTTGAAGTCGAGGAACTGTCCGACAATGAATTTCTTCATTCCGGCATCCTCCGTTTTGTATTTTTTCTCCAAAGACAACCACAATTCTTTTGCGGTTTTAAAAATGGAATAGACATTGTAAAGTGAGTCGTCTAATCCATTCAGAATGTAATTTCGACACAGGAAGTCGCTGTGGTTCCAGGCGTCCAAAGCAGTCATTCCCTCTTTATCCCCTGTTTCAACAGTAGGAGGATCTTCCCTCAAGAATCGGGCAAGACTGAGAGTTGTTAAATAGAACAGCATTTTCTGCTGCCATCTCTTGAAATCATTTCCGGAAAATTTAGCCGGTTTTTCGGCGTGAGCAGCGGGAATGGAAGGAGTAGAAACAGTAGAAGACATCTCCGAATATACAAAAAAAAAATTCGTCTTACGCTGTTATTTCTGTATGTGAATGTATAGACGAAGATGTAGAAATTCAGACAAAGTCGAGGCTAGAGTTTGACTCTATATCCATAAGACGAAATTGCCACGTACTCAGGTGCAATACGTTTAGTAGCAAAACGCCTCCAAGATACAACGACTTTAAAACTTCAAACCGCTGCACTACGAGTCGGAAGTTATCGGCGAACGTACTCGGATATTTGGAACTTTCGGACTCTACTAATGCAGAATTTAGAAAGCTTTTGAATTGCAAAGAACTTGTGAACTCGAATGTGTAAAATGAAATGTGGAGGGGCCTATTTATATATGTTGAAGAGTTGTGGTGCCCTTTTGGAAAGGCACCTCTTCACCCCTTGGTTGCACCCTTTGGACTGGACCCACCTGTTCGCTGGGCGGTCGCACCCGCAGGCTGACCCGCGCCCTGGCGGGCGACGGGTCGCACTGGTTCGCTGGCGGGTCGGTCCGACCCACTGCCCCGGTCCGGTTCGACCGGTCCGAACCGCCGACCCAGTTCGACCCACCGGCCGGTCCGATCCGCCCAACGATCCAGTCCGGTTCGACCCGGTTCTTGACCGGACCGGTCCACGTCACCGCACCGCCTGACTCGAACCGCCACGAACCTGTGAGTCATCCGTCTGGACCACTTGGACAAAACTTTAAGGCTCCTCCAACTCCTCGCGACGACGCGTACGTGCGCCTCTAAAGCGACTCAATGCGACATGTGCGATGTGCGCGTGCGGGCCCGGACTCGGATGGTATCCTCGGGTCCATTTTAGCCAAAGGCTAAAATCCCACTAGGATCCACCATAAGGTCCATCATAGGGGAGCACACTTGATAACTACTTATCAAGTGCTCTACTAAATAAGGAGTATCCACTTACTCCAATTTTTCTATGTGGGACAAGTTCCCATATATTTACTTCATAAACTCTTCAACTTCCATGTTTAAGTTGCAACCTTTGACAATTAATATCTCATTCACCCGAAATTGGTTGTGAGCATATTAATACATTAAATTCATCTTCTCGAAGTGTAGATTATGAATTTGCAACTTGTTTCCATTTTTTAACAATAGATTGAATTAATTAAATTGGTCAATTTTGAGTCAAAACCCAAAATTCCAAACCAATTTCAAACAAAATCGGGCCTCGGGCTGTATAATGTGATGGGCTGGAATTCGGCCAATTTATCATATCTGATGCACATTTGATGTCTCTGTGTCTTCAATCTCAGAAAAAGGAAAAAACACGCAGTCCAAACAAAGAAAGAAGCCTCATTGTTGTCGTCTATAGCTGTTGCGGTGCCATTTTCCCCTTCGTCGTTCGATCACCACTGTTCCCCCTTCACCATTTTTTATTTTCCACTCCACCACTATCGTGCTGTCAAAGTTATTCAATTTTTTATCCATACAAGATCCGTATATATACTTGTTTGCTTGGCTTGGGCGGCATCTTTCTTTGTACGGTATAATTTATGAACTAATTATAGCATTATGAAAGTTCAATATTTACTCTTTATTTATCATTTTGTTTTTCTTTAAGATGTAATATTAGTTAAGGATGTTGTACTGATATCACAGAATGGATGTAGAAGAAGGAAAGAAAGAATATGATTTTGTATTTTACACATCAATAGCTTAAGTAACTGTTAATGCTTATGATATTGATGCTTTGATGCCTAAATAGCAACATAAAACAATTAAACATGAAGATTTTCTTGCACCTTGAAATCAATCTAGTCAAAGACACCTCCGTTTGAGACCAAAATCTGCAGAAAGCAAAGCAATCTGCGTATCTTAGTAACCTTTCTTTGGAACCAGACTCTACAGAAAAGGATAAAACCATGACTTTAAGTTTCTAGTTTATTAATTAAGATTCTGGTATGTTATAATTCTTCTTTTGAGGGAAGTAAACCAGTAAATTAGCTATTAACTTAATTAGCTAGTGGGTCTTTCTCAGTTACCAACATTATTAAGGAATTGAGAGATCATCATTTTATTAAATATTATTTCTTGGTACAAGTATTATTATATCTTGGTACAGTTTCCATTTTATTATATCTTGCAGGTTTCAAGACTTGATTTTGAGTGTTTTCTTTTTTTATCCGAGAAGTATAACTTGATTATTCCTTAGACTAGAATGAGAGGAAAAAATTTAAAAAAAAAAATCATGCAGAATGACAGAAAAAATTAAAAAAAATTATGGATGGGCTATTTTGGCCTGATGGCCTATCGCCTTGAGGCGCATTGGGTTGGGCCTAACATATGTAGGCCCAAAGATATTTGGCCCGACCTGACCCAGCCCAAAAATACACTAAGCCCGATTAGACTCGGCCCAGACCAACTGTCCGAATTGCCAGCTCTACCTCCGAGTGTTGTAGAAGCGATTGACGAACTCCTGCTCTAGTTGATCCCAACTATCGATTAAGTTTGCATCCAGGTCAGTGTACCAATCGAACGTGTTGCCTTTGAGTGATCTAACAAACTGCTTCACTAAGTGGTCACCATAAGTTTCAGCATCATTGCATGTCTCAATAAAGTTGGCCACTTTGGGATTGCCCTTGCCATCAAACTTTTTTTTTTTTTTGGAACTTAGGCGATTGGTAACCCATCGATATCTTCAACCTATCAATTCGTTGAGTATATGGCTTTGTATAGGTGAAAGAGGACTTCAAGCTTCCATCTAACTTCTCCTTGATCGTTCCCATGATGATCTCCTTCAGTTGGTCAACAGGAATCAAACCCTCAGCTTCCATCTAACTTCTCCTAGAGTTCCTTTCGTTCACCCTTTGAAAACTTCTCTCGGACTTAAAAATTTGGAGCAGAACTTCAATTAGATCATCTCTGAATTGGGTTTTGACTTTGATAACGCTAACTCGAGGGCTCAAACGCTTTAATTTCGAACCAACAACTAGTATTTGGAGATCTTGTGATGAATGCCTTAAATTCCGCAGAATCATGAAGAACACTGTTGATGCCTTGAATAATGCCGATCTGAGGAGCTCGACACCTTGTTCTCGGATCGAACGCCAATTCTTGACGAATTTCTTGAAGAGCGCTTTGAATGCCTTGAAAAACGCCTTGGATTGCTATGGAATTCTTCAACTTTGCACTTGTCTTTTCACTTCTTGAATTGTGTTTTGAATTTTGAAAATAACCCTATTTATAGTTGTAGGCTTGGAGTTCTTTCAATAGACACTTAATGGAATGATGCGATTTGATTGGTTACTCATAATTCAGCAATCCTCATTGCCTTTGATGGAGATATTTGATTTAATTTGGTGATCCTCTTGCCTTTGTAGAGAGATTCGATTTGATTTTATTACAAAAAATCAGTAATTGTTGTAGGAAAATAGAAAAGAATAACAGTAAAGAGAGACGGAAGAGAGACACAGAATAATTAGGGTTCTCTTATTCATCAGATCCCCTTTATATAGGGTGTCAAATACAAGGGTTTCACAGATACATAATATTTAGTGAATACCTAAATTGCCCTTCATCAATTACTTTTGACGAAGGCACACTAATTGTGTTTTTCCTTCAACACTCCCACTTGTGCCAAGTTAAAGGAGAATTGGTGATAACTTGTTGCCTCTTTAAAAACCTTGTCAAGTAACAAAACCCAGTGGGAAAAAATAAACCTTGGTCGAAGGGAAAAAGAGTGCAACGCACCTTTGTTGAGACTCCCCCTGAAGTCTACGTCTCTCCCTTGATACGTACATCTATCAAGAGAGTTTCGAAAATCTCTTTCATCCTCAATTTTACATAAATCATGAGGATATTATGTGGTTGCTGGTTATAGAAAAGAGTTGGAGGTACATGCTTGGTCTCGTCACCTTTGATGTGTAGCATAATCCATCTATTTGTTGCAAATAACTTCATCTTCATAACCTCTAGCATAGCTCAATTCACTAATATTTTAACCATATAGGTTAATGAACTTCGTGAGATATCATCCATGAGTGATGTGATGAGTTAGCTTGAATAGTTGTGATAGGTTGATCTTCAAGTTTTCGTCGTGTTCATCATGGTAATACATAACCGGTTTGGTAGTGACCTTTACATTGGCCATTAAGATAACCAACATCTAAACCTACCAAAGTAGTATTTAGTATTTCGTAGTAGGGGGTATCTTCAACATTTATTTAGGAGTTACATGCTCATTTGTAATCCTTTTATCTCTCTATATGAGAGCATTTGACATTTTCTTTAGAGTTTTACAATTTCATTTGTAATCTCTCTTGTCTCTAATATGGGAAGAACAAATATGAGCCAATGGTTTCTTTCATATGTCAAAATACTATTTGATATCATTCAATTGATATTGTGTTGTCCTGAGTAAAATATAATTAGCATGTTCTTTGAGAAAGTAATACATGGTTTAGTGTATTGAGCTTTTTGTACAATAATGCGCACATTTCAATTAAGTAGGGAATTTCATCTCCCAATAGCTCTTTCGTCATTTCCTTTTGACTCAAATGGATCTTTCATTATGTCCACACTTCAACCAACCATAGGAGTGCTAACAGATTGCACTTTATCCATGTGAAATCGCCTGATAATCTTTTGGATATATGCAAACTGAGGAATTAATATTCCACAAACTCGGTGAGTTTTCCCATGATCCTTTATCTCAATTTAGATTTCAAATACATCACAGTATCTCTTATTTCTTTAAGAGTACCTATTATGTCCTTAACATCGACATAAGTTGCTATAGTTGCAAATATAAAAATTATTTTCTTTATAAATGCATAGGGACAATACTATTTGTTCTTTCCCTTCCCAATCAAGTCGTCACTTAGACGGGTATACCATTTCCGTCCAAATTTATTTCAATCAAAGTGAGCATTTCAATCTAATATTGTAAATGCACTCTGTGGTATAGAGTTACTTGAGTTGGGCAATGCAAGTCCATTTGACACTGACACATATCTCAATAACAAGATCCCCAAAGAGATATGTAGTAACCACATTAGTATGCTGCATTTCCAATCCTTCGAAAACTTATCAATAAGACGTTATGACGTCTGTTGTGGGAGAATATCTCCTCGTAGTCAATTCCAGGGCTTTGTGAGAAAACCTTGTGCTTTAGGTAAATTTTGCATCTCAGGACTTATTCTTCTCACTACGCTTACTGACAAAACATAATTTATGTCCTACAGGCTTTACACTTGGTAAGGCTAGCACTACCAAACCAAATACCTGCTGTTCTGTCATAGAATCGAGTTCCACCTGGATTGATTCCATATAGGCCAATATGCTCTTTGTTGATATTTTACAATAGAGCGTGGTTCGATATTATTGAGTTCTATAATTCATTGAACAACAATGTATACATCATCAATGCACGTGAAAGATTTTTCCATTAACTCACATGCACTCTCATTATCTCTAGAATCATATTAAACTTCGGAGCGTCCTCCAGTGGTGATTCATGGACATCATTAATTAGAGATAATTTGAGAGTATTTCTTTTCATTGATGATTTAAATTGTGCCACACCTGCCTCCTTCCTTGAGCAGGTGTTCATCGAACCACGTGGCATCCCCCATTTCCTTTTGGGAGCCACGGCCTCAACCACACATCCACTAAGTGTGGTTGCAACACCTTTATCTGCGGTGTTGTGCCCTTTACTGGGGACTTTTAACCTTACAGGCACATTTGCAGCTGGTATATATGATCTTGTCACTTTAGCGATTTTAGCAAATGCATCAACAATCAAATCTTCCATACTTTGAACATCGATCATTTGTTTTACTTCAATTTACATTATGAAGTGTGGGGATCCTAATGAGACATACTGGGAAACACTTCCTGTCGTTCCCTTAGAAAATTCTTTTTCTTATCTCCCCCTAACGACGGGAAGACTGTCTCATTAAAGTGACAAACCGCCAATCTAGCGGTAAATAGATCTCGCCTGTCAAAGGTTTCAAATAGCAGGTAATAGTTGGGAATCCATATCCAACATGAATACTTAATCGTCTTTAAAGACCCATTTTGGTGCGCTGTGGGGGCGCAATAGGCACATATACTGCGTAACCAAGTATGCGTATGTAAAAACATCAGGCTAAATCCAGTTACCAACTGGTACGTATAAATTATTGATTAGCAGTGGGTCTGAGACAATAAAGTAAAGTTGCAATGATATTGCATAACCCCATATCTGATAGGCATTTTAGTGCGCATTTCAATGCCTAATCCTCCATCTATATCCTTTTGATGGTGGCATATGTGAGACCATTTTTGTGCATGCAAATGGATTAAAGGATGCTATACATTGATCCTGACAGATATGCAATAATCATCAAATCCTTATGATGAGAACTCTCTAGAGTTAATAAGTCTTATAGACATTATGAAGTGAGGGTGGTGAACCCTTATATAATATTTTCTAGGAGTTTTTTAAATGCAACATTTCTTGTGGACAATAACGTGATGATCAGTTAGTGTGCCAAAGCTTTTACCAGAACCACAGATACTTTAATGGCCCGCTTTTCTGGTTTGATAGGTCCACATATATTATATTATGTTCTTTTGTAAGAATGGGTTGTCTTACATATATATCAGGCATAGGAAGGTCTCGATCCTACTATTACCAAATAGTAGGCTTGGTAGAATGAGTGATATGCCCTAAAACAGTTAACAAGGCAGAATGGGATGTTGGTCGTGCTTTTAGTACTTTAGAAAGCATTTTGGGTAACATATGATTCTGTCTTCCAATGTTCGTTTTGGTGATGGTGTTTGATCCAACGATCAGAGTTGTAGTGGAGTACATGTCACTAGATTGACTCATTTATTTCTCTAAGATGTGCTTCCTTTCACATTCATTAGAGGTATCATAAATTATTCAATTCCATTCTCACATGTAGTTTTGAAATGATAGTCTTTGACATGATTATCTTTACTTAATAGCATTGTAATAGCTCTTGGTGCATATAGAGCGTTTTGTAACTATAATTGTTATGTCATTAGACATCTAGAGAATTCGACGATTCTTCGTCCTTTTAGTACTTGTGATTTAGTGATGGTCATTATGCAGTGATGCAGTGAGTCTCTGTTCTTTGGACTTCCTGTATCGCTTATAGTTAACTGCTCTAGCAGTTTTTATACAAAAGTATAGTATTTATTGAAGTTCATTACCAACTCTTTCCCTTTCGTTTGGGGGTTTAGGAGAGCCTCTATGGACCCAATGGTTCTTACACCGTGATGTATTGTCGCTATATCGGTGGGATTGACACATCCCGTCCCCTTTGCTTTGGGGCTCTTTCCACTATTTAGTTTGTCATAGTTAGGTTAGAGAATTTTTCGTTTTCTAGCCCAACATATTGTCATATTGAGTGTTACCTATACTGGTTCTCTAGTATAAGTATCAAAGTATGCAAACAATTTTATACATCATATCTTCTGTGATTTTCTTCTTACAGAAAATAAGACGTGTTTTTAGGCTAAAAAATGTCCTTATTGAAGATATTGACTCTTTTGAAGTATAGTAAGTGGATTTCTTTCCACAAAATGATTAATTTTGAAAGTAGAGAATTATCTATTATTCCAAAATTTCTTTTATGGCAACCCACATTTCCTCGAGTTCCTCTAACTAAAGAATCCTTTCAAAGTGAGTTAGGATTACCGTGTCGCCTCAGTTTCATTAGAGGATAGACTTTGAGTTTGTTGGACGATTCTTTATCCTTAGTGTCGGTGAATGACATGATTTGTGGATTTTTTTTTTCAAGTGTGGTACTTATTTTCTTGTGAGTCCAATAATTCAAATTGAGTATGAGTTGGTTTAGTCATTTTCTTATGAATTAGATTTTCGGACCATATATCACAAGTTTTTCGATACTTTGTAAAATTACTTTATCACGTAGTTGATTGGCACTAATTTGGTATAATCCATGAATTTTTTTTTATTATCATGGAAATTCACATTTTCATCAGACTTAACAAAAACATAAGCAAATCAATATTCAATTTCTAGAAGTATCACATATAAGCCTAATTACAATTTTTCATAACAAAGCCCATAAAGAGCATATATGAATAATTCAAGTCATAACTTACAATTTCATGAGAAAGTAATCAAGTATTAAGCAGACAATTCATATCATCATGAAAATCATCTATGTTATGCAAAATTTCATAATTGCCAAGATTATACATATCGTCATATATATACACATATGAATCTATCTCAATTTTTTCAAAACTATAATTGTCTCTAATCTGGTAAACATATATTCATGCTTTTTCTCATGCTTAAATTTGATTAAAGTATTGAAATCACCATGTACGTATAGATCACTTGCATCATAGTCAGATATATGTCATGCCACAATATGCAAATATTTCACAATATAGGGTGGTTCGAATTACCTTGTAAGAATGACACATGCTTTTCTATTGCGAAGAATAAAGTGATGATTTGAGTGATCATAGACTTCCAATCTACTTCCTTGTTCAGTAACAAACCCAAATTTTATGGAGGAAAAATCAATGGTATTGGGAATCATACCATTCAAATCAAATCCAATATTCTCTACATTGAAAATAAGTTGACGCTCGCGATCACCAATACAATTTATATGAAAAACAAATAAGAAGCAAGGCAAAAGAATTAGCAAAATAAGTTATTTTGCAATTTAATAAAACGAAAAAGTTAGCCAATTTTTTTTTTTTCAAGTATATATAGAATACTGTACTTGTTACTGTCACAAGAAACTTTCATGTGTGATCTATATGTGCATAAATTAGAGACATTAAATAAAGCATATTTCTTTCTCAAACCCGATTATTAATCTGGAATCGATATATTAACCATATGACTTAAAATATTACAGATTATCGAAGCAATTAGAGATACAAACTAATTTCCTATGATTATGTTAGAAACAAAATTAAGAATACCAAAACCTAATCATTACGTTAATATGCAGATTTCAAATAATTTAACACCTTGTATACAAATTAGATAAATATATATAATTATTATGCAAAGTGGCAAGTACATATCCAATTCAGTTTACACTCTGTAGCCAATAAAGTAGATTTATTCTACTGTGGACATTATAACATATTGATTATAACAACAAATTAAATTATGAGTATAATGAGTTGTTGGTGGTAATTGAAGATACTTCACCTGATAATGATGTTGTGTGAATTGCAGTTGCCGTTACAATGATTTAACCCTTGAGTAGATGTGATGTTTTGTCTCGGAGAAAAGAAAATTGGGCAAGTAATGGATGGAAACTAGATTTGATTCATGTGAGAATCAATTTGATCATCGAAGACAAAAAACCGTTTATACAGAACCATCGTGCTGATAACGTATTGTAGGAAAATAGAAAAGAATAACAGTAAAGAGAGAAGGAAGAGAGACACAGAATAATTAGGGTTCTCCTATTCATCAAATCCCCTTTATATAGGGTGTCAAATACAAGGGTTTCACAGATATATAATATTTAGTGAATACCTAAATTGCCCTTCATCAATTACTTTTGACGAAGGCACACTAATTGTGTTTTTCCTTCAACAGTAATTAATTTTCTTGTATGCAAGATTGTGTCTTGATTGCCAAGAAATATGATTTGGACACTTGGCAGTATTTGGCTTGGTAGAAAATATTATACTTAAAATATCAATTATTATATCTATATATGCACTTTAGGAATTAATTTAATTAAATTTCCAAAAAATATATAATATTATAATTGATATTCAATATTTTATTTCCATGTGGCATCATTTGATTGGAAATAAAATTTAATTATGTACAATTGATTTGTCCAAATTTGTGAGAGTGTTAGGATTGAACAACTTAGAATGCTAGATGTATAATTTTAAGAGATGAATTTTCGCTAGAATTTTATGTGCTTTTGGAAGTATTGATGGCTATACAAATTGAACTTTCTTGTCATTTTAGGGGTGTGGTAATTAGTCGATGGATATAAATCGAAACGGTTCGAAGATTGATGTAATTAATTCAGTTTGAACAATCTGAATCTCCAAAGATAGTGATTATTGAGAAGAAAGATGGAGATGATGAGTTCAAAGCATTGTTGCTTTCCAAAAAGTCGGATGAGAAATTTATTGGTTATCTCTCTCGATGATGCCAAGGAAGACAACCTACTTCGTTGTTTTTTTTAATTATTTATTTCTTCTTCTTCTCCTTACTATTATTAATTGTAACTGTAATACTTTAAGGGTAACATATGAACTTAATATGGTGTTTAAAGAAAATAGGAGTTATTAAATTATTTATATGTGGTGTCCTTAGTAAAACTGATGCACTTAGAAGTATTTGTGATGACATTAGCCGCTGCATTTAGTCAATTAGGGTTTCTAGAGGACATATCATTTATCTTAAGCATTAATTTGTATTTTTTTTTATTAGTATTCGGTATGTATACCAAAATACCAAAATATCGATATTTTTTCGTTGTTTTGGTATATACCGAAATATCAAAAATCCAAAAACTTTTATACAGATACCGTACAAAAAACATTCGGTACGGTACCTTACCGAAATTTTCGATATTCTTGGGAATTTTTTGTATGATATGCGCGATATACCGAAATTTTGATATTTTTCCATGCCCCTACTTTGAATTGTTCAACTTTATGTTAGATATCAAGCACTAAATATGAAAACTCAATTTGAATGTAAGTATAAGTATGATAACTCGGGAATTGATTGTAGCTCAGTTGGTTGAGTATCTTGTAACCCTGGCCAGTGGTCAGTGATCAAGTCCCCTCGACCCCACCCTATCATAATTTGTACTAAAAAAAGAAAAGAAAAAAGCGTGTGATAACTCATTTTCAACAAGTAATGTAAATCAAGTTAAAAAAAACAAGGCGGTGACTATTCACATCACACAAAATTAATAAATTATGATGTTAGTAAAAAACTATAACACCCTTAATGAAAAATAACATTATCAATAAAAAAACATATATATATATATATATAATTTGAAAAAATAAAAAATATAATTAAAATATAATTTTTCTTCCGCGTTATCTTCAACCACACCGTATCTAATTTTTTTCTATACATAAACCCTATATTTTTCAAGATTTCATCATTAGAGGGCATAAATAACAGTCGAAAATCACTTAACATCGACAAATTAATCTCCTTTAACTTTTTTCCTATCGATTATATGGTTATAAAGTATGTTGAAATAGTTCACCAGATTAAAGATAAAAAAATTCAAGGCAATATAATGGGTTTGATGTCTAGATATCCACCACCAAAGGAACACGTTTAGTCGTCGTCACCTTAATCTTGATTCAGCCACTCCTAAAAAGTAAGTCCAACAATAACAACTCTCTCTCTCTCTCTCTCTCTCTCTCTCTCTCTCGCTCTCTCCCTCTCTCGCTCTCTCTTATATGGGGAAGGCAGAGTGGACATTGCTTTAGCTCCGAGAGATTAAGATAGAGAGAAATGAGAGGTGAGCGTATTTGTGTGCTTTCTAAGTGATGAACACTGTTTATCATAATTTGATTTAATACATAATGGTGTAATTGGTAATAAATTGATTGTATTAAGAACCTTATTAAGCAGTGATGTATTTATAATTTTTGTGGAATGCGAATAGTCCTCCCCAAAAAATAATTCTTAATGTCCAGATGTGTATGGATAATATTTCAATATGCTGAACCCAACCACATCAAGTACTTAAGATCATGGTCCTCGAGTTTTCTCTTGCCTTGATTGTTTAATATTTGAGGAAAATTTATTTTTAACTAAATATGCAAACTTTTAATATCGTTTTGTGTTCTACTTAGTAGCTTAATTAAAATTTGGCATATTTAAATTTGACCAATAGGTTCGAACTAAAATTCATTATTTATAAAGATTGATTTTTAAAATAATGATTCGGTTTTTTGTTTTTAATTTTTATAAATTTTGGCTGAGTCGGTTTGGTTCAATTTTGAAGAATAAATTATCAAAATAACCAAATTGAAGCGAGATATAAAGTTTTATTTTTTCAGCAATATATATACATATATATATACTTACCAATGTAATTCTAATGTGAAATTTGGAAGTATATGACGGTTAATTTAATGGTTTTTCTTTTATGAATGAATATGGTCCCAAGTTATATTTTTTCATTTTTATTGTAAATATGATTCAATAATTTAAATGTAAAGAAGTATATGTTTCTAATAGAACTATCATTATGAATATAATTATGAAAAAAACGTAATTTTGATAATTGTGGAAAATATTGATTGAATAAATATGATTCAAAAATTAATGTCTATCAAAGAAACCTGCTTCTAAAATTAATGTATATTTATCAAATAAGACATTAACAGGACGAGAAACATTAATAAAAACAAAAACAAAAAATTAAAAATAAAATGATAATAATAATAACAATAATAATAATAATAATAATAATAATAATTGTACATTTCTATTTTTTTACAACATACCAATATTACAAGAAACATAATCTTACATAACCAAATGAAACAAAATCTCATGTTTTATACTTTATGATATCCTGCAAAAAAAATCATCCAAAGATTTTAAAGAAAATTATGGAAGGATATTACTTCAAAAAAAAATAAAAAAAATCAATGCATAAATACGTACAGTACAAAGTTTATGAAAGAATAAATTTGTAGATCTAAGTTGTAACGACCCGATTTTCATAAAATAATATGATCTAATTGATAAAGCGCAATCCGGTCTTCAATCAATTCAGCCTAAATCAACGCAAGAAATATAAAAACACACAAGATATACGTGGTTCGATCCGGAGATCTACGTCCACGGGCAGAAAATCACTCTTGCCGAGGTGTTTCTTTCACTAAAACTTTGAGCTTACAAGCAATAATACAGAATTCAGAATGCGAACCCTAATTCATAGTTCTTTTCTCATATTTATACTCAGCTTTCCTAAACCCTAACTGAACCCTAACAAACTCCCTATTCTCACGCCTATTTCCCGCTGCATGGCGGTTGGGAACGAATCCTGAGCCTTGATTCGCGGAACAAACCATCTGTTGGGCCGACGTGTGTTCCTGGGCCTGCTGGGCCTACGCGTGCTGGGCCAGTCAGTGGGCTTAGGTATTAACCCAACCCGAAGTGATCGGGTTATCCCTATCAGATGCCCCCCCCCAGCCAAAGCGAGGAAGGAGCTTCGGTTGTCACCGGGGTGGAACCGTAAGCAAGGAGGACCGTGGTCGCGGGCGCGCCGAAGTGTTTATGGGTGACTAAGTCTATCCGCGTCCCCAGGGACTCCGCGGAGCAGTCTGCGGACGCGGAGTCGAACTAGGCCGAAGTGCACAAGACATATAGCGAAATACCGAATTTCCCAGAAGCAAGAAACGCGTTGGAAGTATATAACAACCTGGCCGAGGTGGAGGGTACACCGGAGTGTAGTAGTCCGGCCAAAATGAAGGAAGCACCGGAGTGTGGTGGTATGACCGAGGTAATTGAATCACCGGAGTGTAGTTTGAATCTTCCTGACGAAGGGTGAGGTTGATGTGACTGGCGGCGCCATCATGAGAGAGAGGGATGTGAAGTGACACGCTCGGCGATTTCCAAGAAACCTGTTCCCCACGCGCCTTGGGAACTGTAAAGCGCGTGAAGAGCACGTTTAAATCTCCCTCATTGAATTTGAATAGGCTGTATCAGAGCCGTTGGTTTTTTGCGTATATATTTGGAATAACTGCACAGTAAATCTTCATCTTCTTCATTGCAATATACCAGTTTAGAAAGCGGGAAAAAGAGGGGATTCGGTGCCTGTGATTCATCTCAAATCAAAACTTCTCAAATTCAACCCACTCAAATTCAGCCCAAGTAAGTATGTCTTCCTCTTCACCTTCTGCCTCATCTTCTGCCTCTATTGAAGAAGTAGGGACTACGGATGCTCCGTTAGATATCCCCCCCCTTCGATACCTCATTCCGGAGAGGAATGAGATTAGAACCGTAGACAGGGCCGATGGGCTGGAAAGCAACGTTATGATGGTTGCCTTCTATCCATGCGCGGAGGAGGGTTTGGAGGTGGCCTCCGTAGCGTTACGGATGACGCGAGAGCAAATTGAGAGAGAAATCCCTTTATTCTTCTTTCCCTTCAACCTAGAGTATATAATACCGAACCCCGAGGATAGGGCCTGTTGCCCACCGCAGGGGTTTATTAGTGTGTACATAGATCCCCTTAGAATAGGCCTGAGACTGCCCCTGTGGGACATTGTGATCTGGTTGCTGCGATACTACGGTATTGCCCTGTGCCAACTAGCGCCGAACGCGGTGAGGCAGGTAGTGGGATTCACCGTGGTGTGTAAAAACGCCGGATTAGAACCGACCGTAGAGCTTTTTAGGTTTTTTTACCAACTAAAAAACTTTGGGAAGTCCAAGGGGTGGTACTCCTTCAGTCCCCGAGCCCGAGGTGGGTTCAAGGTTCAAAACCCAAGTAAGGTAGAGGGGTGGAAGGAGAGGTTTATATTTATAAGAAACAAAGTAGCCCTCCCGAAGTGGAGGAGGGACGAGGTATTCGATACCGCTCCGGTGGAGAGCCCGGAGGCCGAAGTGATACATACATTCCGGACAGTGGGGACTTTCAAAACCCTCTGTTCCGAGGAAGAATTGGAGGAGGCAGGGCTGAGCCCGTATTATTCGGGCAATGCGGGCGCCGAAGAGGGTAGGAGTCTCTCTATCTTGCTTTTTACAACTGTTGATTGTGTATATGACTAACTTTACCTTCTGTGTGCAGTGGGACGCTTCGGGAAAGAACCGACTGGGAGCCCCGCAGCATCGGCGGCGGCCAAAAAGAAGGGGAAAGCCGCTGAGGTGTCTCCCCGGGGGAAGATGCCACCCAGTGCGCGGCCCAGCGCTGGGTCGGAGGAGCAGGTGGGAGTGGCGAGGCCTGCTCCCGGATCCAAGAAGAGGCCGGAGCCATCATCCGGGACTCCTCCAACAGCAGCTAAAAGACTCCGCCCGGAGGAGAGTATGGAGGTACATTTCTGATATACTGTTAGTTACTGCAAATGCTTCGTATGTTATCTGTGCTGACTATGGTCTGTGGTTATTGGTGGCAGGTGAGGGAACAGGGGCCCTCAAGTCTACTGGGGTTGGAGGGGCCCGATGCCGAAGAACTTCTGCGCTTGGCGCGAGGTATCCTAGACCTCGGCCGCAAGAGCGAGAAGGAAGGGAAGGAGGAGCTGGCCGAAGTGGCCAGGGAGCTCCGAGCGCGCAACGACCGGTTGACCCACGACCTAACTGAGGCGCGAAAGAGGGCTGCCCTGGTCGAAAATGAAGCGGCGCGTCTGCGCGGGGTGGAGGCGGAGAGCAATGTCCTCCGAGGTGAGGTACAACGGCTGCGGGCAGAGATGGAGGCACGGGAAGCTGCTGTGATCGAGGGGCAAGGAGCGATGCTGAAGGCATTCGCTGATAAGTTATTCCAAACCAGCACGTTCCTTGACTTCCAGACGGAGTTCGTGGCTATAGGGGACCAGGCCACTCGATCCGCGCTGCTGGAGCAGGTGAAGGAGGTCTACCCGAATGTGGACGTATATCGTCCAGAATTCGGGTATGACTTTGAAGCAGTGGCCGGAGTGGAAAAGGCCTACTATGCGGCTCTAGCGAATCTGCCGGAGTGGCCCCTGGTGAAGGCTCTTGGGGAGAAGAAACAGCTGCTGACGGCTGCGGAGGTCGCCAACTGTGAGGTGGACCAGGATCAAGAATTCACGGCGTTCCGCCGAGGTGAGCTGGTCAGCGCACCCCGAAGCAGAGAACCCCCTCCACGGATGGAGGTCGAAGCCATAGCTGCGGACGAAGCGGTCGCAGCAAATGAGGAAGGAGAAGCCGAAGTGTCCGAGGGCCGGCGAGAGGTGTTGCCCGGGGACATTGAGGCAACGGAGCGGGAGGTCAGTCGATCCTCGCAAATTTAAAGTTGTATATTTTAGGAATGTATGCGAATCAATGTACGGAGTCTGGAACATTGTACTTCTGTTTTATGAAATATAATTTTTTGTTTCTCAGACTCTTGACCTTCTCTTTGCTTGCATGATCAATATATGTCTGTTGTCGAACTGAACTCCAACTTTTTACATACTTGAGATTAATAAATCTGGTTGACTCTTCTTTCTGTTAAGAATACCGCGGAACTACACGAAACAATAAAGAAACTCATGCGATCACTTGAGTGGTTCCGCGAGGAAAAGAACAACCTGCAAATGCACGTAGTGCCAAAGCTAGAAAAGCAGGTGGCCTCGGCGGAGAGGAAAGTGGTTGAAGCCGAAGAGAGAGCCAAAGACTTTGAGATGAAATACCGGTCTACCGCTGCTGAGATGAGCCGTGTCCTTGTTCATCAGAGGGAGTATGATCGGATACTGTCGGAGTTCGGTCTTCTGACCTTTGAGGAAGTGGAGGAGCGGGTCGTAGAGATCCAGAGCGAAATCTCAGCACTTACTGCAAATAACCCCGCGGAGGCCTCGGAGCTCGTAAGAAAGCGAGAAGTTCTAGAGTTGCTTCTGAGCATGTATGAAGGGCTAAAGGGCCGAGGCAGGTGGAGGCCTTCTGCCGAGGAGTTCATCGCGAGTTCAAGCCGGAGACAAGGTACCCCGAAAGCGCCTCGGAAGGACAAAAAGAAACCCTCTGGAAAGAGCCAAGGCATTGTTATTCGGGAGCCAGCTCCAGTGACCACGATCGAAGAAGAGCCCGCTGTGGTTGCTGAAGAAGTAGTCGAGGAGCTGGCCAGAGAAATTGAAGTGATGGCTCCGGAGGAGTGGGACCCTGTGCAGTGGGCCCAAACCCCGAGGTCCGCTCCACAACCAAGTAGCCGAGCTCGGACTAGAGACGAAGTCCCCAGGCAAACGCCCAGAGCAAGTCCTCGGCGTCGGGAAGCTCGCGGTGGCGAAAGAGCTAGAGCCCGAGGTCGAGGATCTACAAGATCCCGGAGGACACAGCGCAGATCGAGGAGCAGGCCGCAACGCCGGGGCGCTGAATATTGGCTCGGGGGCCGTAGATAATGGCTGTTCTCTTTGTTGTTTTGTTTGTTTGTTGTTGTTTTTTTTTTTTTTTTTGAAGTCTTATGTAAAAAACTGCTTGATGTTGTATTATTCAGAAGATAATAAAACTGTTGCGGTGTTCGGGAACACACTACGAAAAATTAATAACTATTTTAATTGGGTGTTCGGGAACACAGTATGGATAAATCCAATCTCCCCGAACGGATCAGGCGGGAGTAACATCTCCCCGGACGGATCAGGCGGAAGTAAACACTTCTCCGGTTAAACAGGCGAGAAAGTGATACGAGTCCGGGGACTAAAATGCGAATCTCCTCGGACGGACCGAGAGAGAGAGGTTTAATTGTCCGGAGACTAATAATGATAATACGATTGCGTTAGGGCGTCCCCGTAACGTAAAAGGAAACACAGCAAGATGCATAAACAAAGAATTTTTATTCAATGATAAGTGCCGGAGCAAACTAAACAATACAAAAGTAGATGATAATCATAAAAGAGACATACAATGAGCAGAAAGAGCAGATGGTACTTGTGATTTGGCCTTCACAGGTAGAAGCGCCTCAAGTTGGTTACGTGCCAGCTTCGGGGAATCGGGGTTCCGTTGAGATGCTCTAGCTGATAGGATCCGGAATCGTGCGCGGCAACGACTCGGTAGGGACCTTCTCAAGAAGCATGTAATTTCCCCTCGGAGGCAGCTTTGTTGGCTGAGTTGAGCCGAAGAACTAGGTCCCCGACATTGAACTGAGTGCCCCGGACCCGGAGGTTATGATACTGGGCTGCTCGTTGTTTGCACCTGGCCTGTTGAATGAATGATTGGTCACGATGATTTTCAAGCTCATCCAAATTTGCCCGGAGAGCCTCGTCATTATCCTCTGGAACCAATGTGAGGAGGCGGGGGCTTGGTACACTGATTTCAGCAGGGATAACGGCTTCGGAACCATAAGTAAGGCTGTAAGGAGTCTCCCCGGTAGAGGTATGCGGTGTTGTGCGATAAGCCCATAGGACTTGTGGAAGGTTTTCAGCCCAGAGACCTTTAGCATTATCCAGGCGCTTCTTTATTCCCGTGAGCAGTGTCCGATTGGTGACTTCAACCTGCCCGTTGGCTTGAGGGTGAGCAACCGAAGTGAAAATTTGTTTGATGTGAAGCTCTTCGCACCATGACCGAAAGGGATCGTTGGCAAATTGTTTACCATTGTCCGAGATAATAGTACTCGGGATGCCGAAGCGACAAACGATATTGCGCCACACAAACTTCAAGATATTCTGACCAGTAATAGCCGTGAGTGGTTCGGCTTCGACCCACTTAGTGAAGTAGTCTACGGCAACGACCAGAAACTTCAATCCCCCTGGAGCAACGGGGAATGGACCAACAATGTCGATACCCCACTGAATAAACGGCCACGCACTCTGGATGCCAGTGAGCTCGGTCTGCGGCAGATGCTTTACACGGGAGTGCAGCTGGCACTTGCTGCATTTGGTCACTAAGTCGTGGGCATCGTTGAATAAAGTTGGCCAATAATATCCCCAGCGGAGAACTTTCTTGGCCAATGTCCGGGAGCCGATATGGCTGGCACAGGCCCCTTCGTGAACCTCCCGTAGAACTTGGGTAGCTTCGGCAGGAGCGAGACACCGGAGACTCGGTTGTAGGTATGACCGCCGGTACAAAACTCCATCATGAAAGGAGTATTTGGGGGCTTTGAGGACCACTTGCCGAGCTCGCAGCTTATCAGTAGGCAGGATTCCATCTCGGATATATTGTATGATAGGAGTCATCCAATTCGGATTACTATCGGTCAGTACCGAAACTGTGGCCTCATGAATTGCTGGATGTGATAAGTCTTCGACCATGATATCCGGAGATATATTATTTCGGACCGCGGAGGCCAACTTGCTGAGCGCGTCTGCTCTTGCATTCTGAGCACGCGGTATTTTCTGGATAATAACTGTATCAAAAGTTGACATGAGCTTGAGTGTTAGAGCACGATACCTGACCATTGTTTCATCCTTGGCGACATAAGTCCCCTGAATTTGCTTGGACACGATCTCGGAGTCTGTGAAGAGCTCAAGATGACGAACGCCTAAGGATTGAGCGAGCCGGAGCCCGGCGAGAACTGCCTCGTACTCCGCTTCATTATTAGTCACCTTAAACTTGAATCGGATGACGTATTTAACTTCAACCTCCTCGGGGTCGATGAGAAGCACCCCGGCACCACTTCCTCGAGTCGTGGATGCTCCATCCACATATAGTTGCCATTTCCGAGGTGTGGACACGAGGGTAGCGGGGTGATGTGTATCACTGTCTGTCAGAGACTCATGACTGTCTCCCGAGGTTTCAGCCAGAAAGTCGGCGAGTGCTTGACCCTTGATTGCTCGGCGGGGAAGGTACTGAATATCATATTCGCCTAACTCGATGGCCCACTTTGCAAGGCGCCCAGACACCTTGGGTTTGACAAGAATTTGACGGATAGGATGATTGGTCAGAACTCGTATTTCACGTCCTTGGAAATATGGCCGTAAACGCCGAGCTGCCATAACAAGGGCCAAAGCGGTTTTTTCTAACACGGAGTACCGTGTCTCCGCCCCGTGGAGAACACGACTTGCGAAATACACGGGATGTTGAACCCCATTGACTTCGCGCACAAGTGCAGCGCTAATAGCTTCCTCGGCGGAAGCCAAATATAAGTAAAGCGGCTCTCCGGGGAGAGGAACTGACAAAGTAGGCAGCTGCTGTATATGACGTTTCAAAGCCTCGAAGGCCTCGGTGCACTCCGGAGTCCACTCAAAGGACTTCGCCTGTCTCAAGATTTTGAAGAATGGGAGCTGGCGCTCTGCCGCTTTAGATAAGAATCGATTTAAGGCCGCCAAACCACCTGTGAGGCGTTGAACGTCCTTGAATGTCTTGGGTGGCTGCAGTTCTAGCACATCCCGAAGTTTGGCCGGGTTGGCCTGCAAGCCGTGTTGTGAAACCATATAACCCAAAAACTTGCCGGAGCCGACGCCGAAAGTGCATTTTGCCAGATTAAGGCGCAAATTGTAGCTTCGCAGGGTGCGCAATGTTTCGGCAATGTCTTGCACACATGAAGAATGGGAGATACTCTTTATAACAAGGTCATCAACGTAAACCTCGACGTTGCGGCCAATCTGGCCGTGGAAAACCCGGTCCATGAGACGCTGGTACGTGGCTCCGGCGTTCTTGAGCCCAAAGGGCATTTTCTTAAAAGCAAAACACCCAAAAGCAGTGATGAAAGCTGTCTTGATGGCATCTTGCGGATCCATAAAGATCTGGTGGTATCCCTTATACAGATCTAAGAAGCAAAGTGCCTCATACCCAGTAATGGCCTCGGCCTTTTGATCTATGGAAGGTAGGGGATAACAGTCCTTCGGACAATGTTTGTTGATGTCGGAGAAGTCGACGCACATCCGCCATGCCCCACTGGACTTAATCACCATTACTGGATTCGATAGCCAGGAGGGGTAATATACTTCGAATAGGATGTCCGCATCCAAGAGTTGTTGCACCTCGATTCGAATTGCGTCATTTCGCTCCGGGGCTAACTTCCTCTGCTTTTGCTGGATTGGCTTTATGCTGGGATCGATGTTCAGCTTGTGCGTTATTATATCGGGAGAGACCCCGGGCATATCCAGAGGAGACCATGCGAAGACATCGGAATATTCTCGCAAGGTCTGAATTATAGCCTGGTGTAGCCATGGCACATCCACGGCTCCAACGGTTACAGTCTGCTCCGGCTTGGACGGATCAAGCGGTACTTGGGCGGTGGCATCCCCCAGTGAGATACATTCCCGAGGTTCCAGAGCCGATGAAGCTACCTGAAGCTGCTGTTTGGGAGGAACTTCAGCAGTCTTTTTGAGTGCCACGTACATACACTCCTTTGAAACCCGCTGACTCCCGCGGATAGCCACTTCGCCATGCGAAGTGGGGAACTTTAGTGCGAGGTGATACGTGGAACATATGGCTTTGGCGGGGGTAAGCCAGTCCCGGCCCAAGATCATGTTGTACGGTGATGGAGAATTCACCACATAAAAATCCACGAAAATGGTTTTTATTGCCGGATAAGTCCCCAAAGACGCTGGGAGAGTGATGATACCCTCTGGCTGGACTTCACCCTGAGTGAAAGTCTGCAGTGGCCCGGGGGCCGGCCGAAGTTGTTCCCGAGGAATCCCCATCCTTTGGAAACAGTCGACAAATATAACACTCACCGCGGCCCCATTATCCACGAAGACCCGCCTTATTGTTATGTTGGCCACAGTCATGTCGATGACAATAGCGTCAGTATGAGGTGTTATCTCCGGAACTGGGTCTCTATCCGTGAAGCTGACAGTCTCGGATTGATGGAGGCGTTTATGACGTGGCTCCTCGGGAGGAGGACGTCGAGCATCTGCCTTCAAGGCATGTCGCGAAGCTCCGGTGGGGAGGGCACCATATATCACGTTTATTACATAAGGGGGTGCGTTGTCTCCGGGTCCTCCCGGAGGAGGAGGTGGTGGCGGAAGACGTGGTTGCTGGCGATTGCCAGAATCTTGCCGTGCGTAATTACTAGGCCCCGGCCGATTATTATGCCACGGCGGTCGATTTTGCTGTGTACCGCGGTCATGATAACCTCCACGATTATGGGACGGCCCCCCATTCTGACCTGTCCGAGGCTTGTCATCGGTCCGCGCAATGTATTGGCGCAAGAAACCTTTCCTCAGGCACTCCTCTATCTCGTTCCCATGATCTCGGTGGTACGCACACCACTTTCCACGATTCCTCTTCTCAGGCGGAGCAGTCATCCGCGGACAAGGTCGCAGATCGTTCTTGTGAATAGAAAGGATTTCGGCTCGTGACTTCGTCAACGGAGTCAATTGTGGAATATCGCCTCGAGATTCTGAACTCCCCGGGTTCAGGCGGGAAAAGGCACTAGGTGATGTACTAGGCCCAGTTTGTGCCTTGTCGGACTGCCGCTTGCTAGCATGTTTCTCACGTTTCCGGCGAGTCTGCTCCTCGGCCTTAGCAAATTTGCACACCGTTTTGAATAGTGCTCGGGTTGTGACCGGTGTGTTACGAACCAACTCGGTGTAAAGTGTTCCAGGACGGAGTCCATTCATGAATGCGTTGATGACTACGTCTTCGGAGCAACTTCCCACCTTGAGGCTTTCCGCTGTAAAGCGGTCAAGAAATTGGGTAACGGTTTCACCGTCCCGCTGTTCCATATTCATGAGGTCGGCCAAAGTGGCCATGGGCTTTGCCCGTGCTTCGAACTGCGCCCAAAAGTGTTCGGCGAGTTCTCTGAAAGAGGATACGCTGTTGCGCGATAGAGAATCAAACCAGACCCGAGCCTCATCCTGTAAGTACTCTGGGAAAATTTTACAGTAATGGAGGGATGTAGTGTTATCGCGGCTAAGCATGTTGTGCCGGAAAGCTCCAAGAAAATTGGCCGGATCTCCGGTGCCATCGTAAGGTGGTATGGCCGGCCGTTTAAACCCTTCGGGAAGGGAGGTGGCCATGATTTCTTGGGAGAACGGTGTGATGATATCTCCATTGGCATCAAGGTCCAGAATTATGTCCAGTTCAACATTGCGTTGAACTCGCTCATACTCTTGAAGATCTAGAGCATGAGGATTGGCATAGCGAACTCTCTTAGCCGCGTTGAGTGGACGGCAGCGATCCATATCAGTAGGTTCATCGTTGCGTGGTCGTGATTCGATAGAACTCCCATGGTCCTCGGAGGAACCAGGTCGTTCCCGTCGCCGATCCTGATGCCCGCGATGCCCCGGGTCTTGTTGATCACGCGAGTGCTGACGAGGTGGAGGCACCGCGGGATTAGCATCATGGCCGGCAGGCCCCGCGGCAGGCCCCGCGGATGTAGGCGATTAGCTGCCCAATCTTGAAGAACATGTGCATGCTCTTGTAAGAAAGCCTGGAGCAATTCTGGGGTGATTTGAATGTTAACCGGTGGTTGGGCAGCAGCGGGATTAGGGTTTTGCATGTTTTGAGGGGGTGGAGGTAAATTCTGATTGTCTGGATTCGCAACCGGGTCTTGATTACCCTGATGATGAGATGTGCTCCTTGCCGGCAATTGCCTCAGCGGCAAAACTTGATCCACGGGTGGATCCTGGTTGGATTGATCACCGTGGCGAGATTGATTCAAACGAGTCGTCACCATGATTCTTGAATACACTGCGAACGTAAAAAATTGCCTTACAGTTCCCACAGACGGCGCCAATTGATAAAGCGCAATCCGGTCTTCAATCAATTCAGCCTAAATCAACGCAAGAAATATAAAAACACACAAGATATACGTGGTTCGATCCGGAGATCTACGTCCACGGGCAGAAAATCACTCTTCCCGAGGTGTTTCTTTCACTAAAACTTTGAGCTTACAAGCAATAATACAGAATTCAGAATGCGAACCCTAATTCAGAGTTCTTTTCTCATATTTATACTCAGCTTTCCTAAACCCTAACTGAACCTTAACAAACTCCCTATTCTCACGCCTATTTCCCGCTGCATGGCGGTTGGGAACGAATCCTGAGCCTTGATTCGCAGAACAAACCATCTGTTGGGCCGACGTGTGTTCCTAGGCCTGCTGGGCCTACGCGTGCTTGCTGGGCCTACGCGTGCTGGGCCAGTCAGTGGGCTTAGGTATTAACCCGACCCGAAGTGATCGGGTTATCCCTATCACTAATTAAGTAGCAACAATTTTTTCAAATAATAAAAGATAGTTGAATTTCGGGCCATAAAAATATTAAAATCTCTATAAGTATGCAAATACTAAAATGTCTATCGCATGTAGCAGCGAGATAAAATTAATACACTCAAATTATATCTGTAATGTTTATTAGCAAATACATTATCATGAAAATTTAATTAATATCTAAATCAAATAGGTAAAATTATTTCTAGAGATGCTTCTAAAAGAATAAATCATGTGTAGCAGCGGAACTTAGTAAACACATATGACATGGTATCGCAAATAAATTATAGTTTTAATCTCCTCAAAGCTAACAATCTAAGAAATCAATAATCCATGAAATACTTCAATGACCAACTTATAAATAAATATCTATTATCATAACCCACATCACATTTAACAAGCTTAAATAGTATAACATACTTCAACATAAATAAATAAAACTCCTTCTAATCATTCAACTAGTCAAGTAGGCTTCCATAATAAACTCACAACATAGAAAATATTTTAAATAATTTCGAATGAATATCAAAGATTGTATTTGATTTATAACTTAATAATAACACTCCCTAAAAATTAATTATTTAAATAACATAAACAAGTAATACACTTTATTAATTAAATAGTCATCTTGTATGAGTGGAAATAAAATTGCATCATATTTGTCATGTTATCTTATGCTTTCGGCTCCCCTCATACTCCACCCGCTTACTCCAAGTTAACCTGGCTCAATAAAGGGTTTGGGTGAGCTTCCTTCGGCTCGTGGAGGATCACAATTCATAACAATTATATACCAAATTAAAAGTATAAAATATAAAAAGTTATAACTTGTAAATTGAATATAAACTTGTAACTTGAAAACCATGTACTCATGAAATTGAATTTGTATATCCATTAAAATTTAATATACACTTGAACTTAATAATATAACAAATATAACAACATAATTAATCAAGTAGATAATTATCATAAACAGTAACCCCCAAATTGTCCTATTATTCGTAGCATTCGCTAGTCTCGTCTCCTTCATGCTTAGGCATGCATGACCCTATCTTGATCTTCAATTAATATATAGGATTTAAAAATTAGGAAATTAGGGTTTGGTAGAAGATTTAGGAAATCTTGAAAGAAATAGGAAAACTAATTGTACGTATTAATTCACTGCACAATAGTGAATAAATAATTTTTATTTAATAAAACTATGAAATTTTATGTGTAGCTAATATATTGAATTAAAAAAATCATATTAAAATTTCATAAATATTGAAGAAGAATAACCATGTATTTTGAATTTTTTAAATCGAACTTATTGAAATAGAATATTATTCGCAACAGTGGGAAAACATTCATAACTAGAAACGGCAAGGTGGATCTCTTTGAAATTTTAAAGTATGGTAGAAAACATTTATATGGATAATATATCTAAAATCAGAATTTTGAACAAGTATAAATATATGTTTACAATTTTGCAAATCAGAAAACGGAATATTTCAAATCATGTAGATGAGTAATATAAAAATCATATAAAATAACAAATACGTTGGATCGACTTGATTTTTTTAAATAATATCAATAACATATGGATACAAAACACACTAAAATTTCGTAATTATACGAATTTTTTAAGTAGGAGAACGAAATTTTAAATGAAATACCTATCTATCGCGAGAAGAGTAGATCGAAAGATGAAATTGGCACAATAAAAACCTCCCAAAATAATATGGACTAGTTTTTAAGTAAAACAAATGACTTGGGTTGTGATTTTGATTTATGACATGAATCCTTCTTAGGTTTTAGGACTCCTAATTAGACTATGAAAGTGTTTTCTTGTACCCTAAGTAAATATCATGGGCGGGCTAGCTTGGGCTTGGACTTAGACTTGGACTTGACTAATGCATTGGGCTAATGTGAAATTATATATTAAAAGCGTAATAATACATTAAAATAATCGGCGTAATTTATGAAAAATAAATAATTCCAATTGGACAAAATAATATTTAATTATAATAATAATAATTAAATATTTACAGGTCGTTATATAAGTAGGAGTAAAATTATGGGAAAGGAGATGAGTTAATGTAATAAGTATTTATTTGAAAATAAATTTATACTAATTAGGGCTTGTCAAATATTTCAAAACAAAATAAGCTAAAAAGGAAGAGAGAGAGCTAAAGTTAATGATTTGAATCAATGAGTACTATAGCAACTTGATAAAACAGAGACCCGAATATCAACTGAACCACAATTAAGACACTCTACCGGAATAATGAGAATAGTAAGAATGTAAATAACTCAAGGATTTACGTGGTTCGATCACGGAGATCTACGTCCACCGGAAAGAGTAATCACTCTCTTTTTCTTTTACTATTCCCGTTCAGATACAAAAAATGACATCAGTCCCTATTGTGAACATAGCAGAGGTGTAGAGCCAAAGAATGAAGTATCTGCTGAAGATGACAACTCAGCAAATTGCAGCCAACCACATCAGCAATCCCATGTGAAGTCATGTGAAAATGAGTCATAGGTCCAGCTCATAATTAGTTAGTTATGGTGGTTATAACTGCTAGAAATCTAGAAGGATCCATGTGCTCTATATAAGCACCATCACGTTGTAATTCTGTTTCTTGAGATTCAATAAGAATGATTTGAGTTTCCATTATATTCTCTCTATCTCTTCTTCACCTATCTTCATTCTGTAGAGTAGTTTATAGCATGGTATCTAGAGCTGGTGCATAGTTGCCAATCCACAGCTTCAAATAGTGATTCAATGGCAAGCTCAGCGCTTTCTCCTCTCCCCACGCTCAATCTTCGATTAGATAGGAAAAACTACAGCTACTGGCGCACTCAAATTGTGGCCACTGTCACAGCTCATGGCTTGGATGATCTATTGCTGGGAATCAACAAGCCACCGACTCAATTTCTTCCGGATCCAACAGATTCCACCAAGTCCATTCCAAATCCGCAATTCCTCACGTGGCTCAGGAAGGATTAGCACTTATTTAGTTGGTTGATGAATCTGGTAACAGAAACGCTACTAGGCTATATTCAGGATTGTCACTCTTCAGCAGACACTTGGAAAGAGTTTGAAACTCTATTCAACTACTCATCTAAGGCTAGAGTATTACATCTCAAAGGATTACTTCAGACCACGAGAAAAGGTGATCAGTCAATCGAAGAATACATTCTGAAAATGCGTACAATTGCACATGAGGTGAAGGCTACTGGGAGTGTCATTGGCGAAGATGATTTGATCCTTCACATCTTAAATGGATTAGGTCAGGAATTTGAATCAGTTATTGTCAATATTGGTGCTAGAGCTGAGCTGCAGAGGCTTTCAAAAGTTCAATATGTTTTACAAACACACGAGATGAGACTTAAACAATTCCATGGTGGAGAGTATGTTCAGCCTGGTGTGAACTTAGTTCAAAAGAAATTTCCTAAAAAATTCAACAAATTTGCTGATAGCAAATCAGCTCGAGGTGGTATTGGTGGCAGAACTCAGAGTGCTCGAGGACAATTTGCTGGTGGTAGGGGAAGGTCTTTTGGAAGAGGCAAGATGTTTTGTCAAATCTGTGGGAGAAATAATCACTATGCTCCTAAGTGTTATTGGCGGTTTGATGATAATTTTCCAGGTCTTGAGAATCAGGCTTTTCAAGCACACACTGCTACTCTACAGCAGACATCTGGTCCAAGCTCTACTACAGTTCCATATGCTTCCCAAACCCCTTCCGCTCCATCTCTCAATTTTTCTGATACTGCTTCTGTGTCTAACTCTTCATTTTCTGTCTCCAAACCCACTGCTCATTATCAGGCCTCTAGCTCAAACACTGTGGCGGCTCATGATCCTGAATGGTACTTTGACAGTGGAACCACCCACCATGTGACAAATGACCTGCAAAATATGAACATTCATTCTCCTTATTCAGGTACAGATTCACTGATTGTTGGCAATGGATCTCTTTTATCTATATTTCATGTTGGTCATACATCTTTGCCTACATTCTGCTCCTCTCAGCCCCTACAGCTCACCGACTCAACTCGGGAATAAAGGGGTAAGACAGTATTAATTCTTTAGTGGAATAAATTAATATTTATGAATTAATTATGTTCTGGGCTGAACAAGGAAAAATTAATTCATAGTTAGGCCCATCTTTATTTCTTATATTTGATCCCCGGACTGGCCCATATAGACTCCTAGTCCAAGTAGGAATAGAGAATTAAATTCCTAATAAGGAATTAAATTCCTAATCCTAGAAGGAATTAAACTACCAGGCTTGGCCCACACTCAACCATGTATTATAAATACATGGTCTCTCATTCTGTGAAAAATAAGAATTAACATTCAAAAAGATCACTGAATAGAGAGAAAGAGAGAGTAGGCGGCGGCGGTTTAAGGTGTTCCTTCCCACTTGGAATTCTTCAATGTTCGTCGTCCATCCAGCGTTGAGAATTGAGTAGGGGATACAGTCCAGAAGGTTAAGACGGGAGTCAGAAATCATTCAATCAGAAATCGACCTCTTGTGTAAACAACTATCAGGTCCAATCCTTAACTCTTGTGTGTTATAGGCGCATGTTAGGATTTATACAAATTTATAGATCCATCTCTAGGGTTAATTCATAAAGATACAAATTATGACAACCAAGAAGGGTCCTAGGGAAAGGGATTAATTATATTACTTTCTACAAGAGTATTACAATAAATATAATTCCAACAACTGGTATCAGAGCAAGGTCTGTCTTCTTGGCTCTGTCAGATATAATTTGTTTATTGATTATAAGTGTGCGCTGTGTATGTTTAATTTTTGTCGTTCTTCGTGGCTCGTTTTACGTCATGTTTGTTGGCTTTGGGTTGTTTTTACCACGAGAAAATCCGTGTTTAGAATAGGTTCGTTTTTACTTGTATTTTGTTGAAATATCTGTAAAAGTCGAAGAACGAAGACGAAGAACACGAAAAACGCGAAGAACCCGGCAGCAGGCAGCCGGCGCCCGGCGCTTGGCAGCAGCAGGCCCCGGCGCCCAGCGCTCGACAGCAGCAGGCCCCGTCGCCCGGCTCTCGGCGGCAGCAGGCAGCCAGCGCCCGGCGCTCGGCAGCAGCAGGCCCCGTCGCCCGGCGCTCGACAGCAGCAGCCCCGTCGCCCGGCTCTCGGCGGCAGCAGGCAGCCAGCGCCCGGCGCTCGGCAGCAGCAGGCCCCGTCGCCCGGCGCTCGGCAGCAGCAGGCCCCATCGCCCGGCGCTCGGCAGCAGCAGGCCCCGTCGCCCTGCGCTCGGCAGCAGCAGCCCATTTGCCCATGCAGCCTATTTACTAGCCCAATGTGTTTTTCGTTTTAGTCCCGGTCCGTACCCGAGTATGCAAAGGCCCAGAGACTTGAAGATTTGTATTTCCTAAATTATTGTAATAGTTTAGGATTTAATTTTTCCATGTTGAGCCACGAAGAATGATTTTTATTTATTTTATCGTTTCTTTATTGCTCAATGGATGAATGATATTTATTATCTTCTACGTGATTTATTAATTGCGCTTAGACTATCATGCTAGGACCTTCTCGTATATTAGCATATTTAAGTTCTCCGAGCATGTTTTATTTGTTGTGCTTAGTTTTTATTTATGCTTAGGATTACGTGTTGTTGCATGGACAAACCTTTTGAAGTAAAAGACTAAGCAAAACCCGACAATTTTAATTTCTAAAAATAGTCAAAAGACCTCCACAACCGGTCTCTAGGCAAAAATAAATAATAAATTTAGTAAACGTCCACACGCGTAAACGTCCACACGCGTGCCTTACACGTATGATTTTCACAAGTTTTCTAGATAGTTGGAAGCAAATGGGATAATGAAGGTTAAATAAATTGGAAGCCACGTAGTCCACGAAAGTGTGTCAAATCCAAGAATTTGTTTACAAGTGTTAGGACGTGGTCACTGCTTAGATATTAATTTTAAGTACAACTCCCCGCGGAGTCACTTCTTAAAAATAATATGGTCTAGTATGAAAGTCCAATTATTAATTTCATTTGTCAAAAGGTTAGGTTGACATGGATTGAAATTAAAATGACTAGGTATTTTAGTCTGGTTAAGGGATTTACATATAAACGTCCACCCGCGTGGCTTATATGTAAATCTCTTGGGCTATTGGAGGATTCAATCAATATTGTTTTATCAAAAGGTTACAATATTGTTGATTCAAAATGTATGTGATTGTGCTCTTACATGTTTATTGTTTAATATTTTTAGATATGTCGTTATCGTCTGTTATAAATATTCTCGCACAGCACCCCTTAACCGATCCTAATTATAAAGAATGGAAACGTAATCTGGAGTATATTCTTATCACTGAGGAACACTATTTTGCATTAGTTACTCCTCGTCTGTATCCCCTTACTGCACAATCCACTGATGAGGAGCGAGCAAAGCATGACAGGTGGCACAAGTCTAATAATGTGGCCAAGTGCTACATTATGAACACTATGTCGTCTGCCTTGCAGCTCCAGCATCAGGACATGGACGATGCTGCCAACATCATGTTGAACCTTCAAGAGGTCTGTGGGGAGTCGGACAGAGCTGCTCGATTTGACTTAATGAGGCAAATCATGGAAAGTCGGATGACTGAGGGCAGCTCAGTGCATAATCATGTCATGCACATGATTAATCTCATGGACAAGCTTGACTTGATAGGAGGAGGTATCGACGGCAAAGCCAAGGTCGATATCATTCTCAACACTCTTCCCAAATTCTTTGAGAACTTCCGTCTCAATGCTGTTATGGCCGAGAAAGACTATACTCTTAACGAGTTACTTAATGACCTAGTTACAGCATAGGGGGTGATGGGAAAGCATGCACAGGCTTTGGTCACTGCCAATGGGCCCACTGTTCCACCGAAAGGTAAGAACAAGAAAAAGAGGCGAAAGGGCAAGGCCAAGGCAAATAGTGGGAGTAACGGAGGGGGCCCTAGTGGTGGAGTAAAGAAACCTAAGGGAAAGTGTTTCAAATGCAGTAAGACTGGGCATTGGAAGAAAGATTGTCCAGTGCTAAAGGCAAAGGACCAAGGTACGCCATTAGCTTTAGTAACTGAAACATGTTTAGCCGCTGTTTCTGCCCATTCGTGGGTAGTGGATACAAGTGCGACTGATCATGTTTGTTACACCTTGCAGGGGTTCCAGCCAACAAGGGAGCTTAGGGATCGCGAGATCATCATCTCCATGGGCAATGCAGCAAGAGTCGCAACAGTTGCAATTGGAGATTTTTCTTTATGCTTTAATGACACTGTTTTAGTTTTAAGAGATGTTTTGTTTGTGCCGAGTTTTCGGCACAATTTAATTTCTGTTTCGAAACTTTATTGTGATGGATATTCAGTTGTTTCTTGTAGTAATGTTTCTATCATGAGAAATAACATAGTTATCTGCACTGGTGTTTTGAACAATTCTCTTTATACTATAACTTGTCTGCATAATACCCAAAACTTCGTTGCATCAACATCATCGAACCCAAGGAAAAGGAAATTATCTTCTCAAGAGGATCAAACACATCTTTGGCACCTAAGACTAGGTCACATCAGTCTGAACCGGATCCAAAGACTAGTGTCTGATGGAGTGTTGGATTCGTTCCAACCAATTCAGACTATGAGTCTGCAAATCCTGTCTAGAGGGACAGATGTCGACAAGGCCTTTCAAGGCAAAGGGGAATAGGGCCAAAGAGGTGTTAGAACTGATCCATTCTGACTTATGTGGACCAATGTCCACCCAAGCTCGTGGAGGGTATGAGTACTTCGTCACATTCATTGACGATTACTCAAGATACCGGTATATGTTTATCTACTTCGCCGTAAGTCTGAATGCTTTGAGAAATTCAAAGATTTTCAGGCGGAAGTGGAGAAGAAGCTAGATAAATGTATAAAGTCATTGCGATCTGATCGCGGTGGCGAATACCTCAGCAACGAGTTCCAAAGGTACTTGTCAGAAGTTGGGATAACATCCCAATTGACTACACCAGGTACTCCCCAACAGAATGGTGTAGCAGAGAGAAGAAATCGAACTTTACTTGAGATGGTCAGATCTATGATGAGTTATGCATCTTTGCCCATTTCGTTCTGGGGATATGCCTTAGAAACAACTTCTTATCTGTTAAACCTAGTACCATCCAAATCGGTACCCAAGACTCCTGTCGAGTTATGGTCAGGGCGCAAGCCTAACTTGAACCATATAAGGATTTGGGGTAGTCCAGCACACGTGCTGAACAAGGATGCTGGTAAGTTGGAATCTAGATCTGAGGTAAGAATGTTTATAGGGTATCCAAAAGGAACGAAAAGTGGTTATTTCTATAGTCCTAAGGATCAGAAGGTCGTTATTAGCACTAACACCCGATTCTTAGAAGAGGACTACATGATTAATCACAAGTCCAGAACCGATATTATCCTTCAAAAACTCGAAGGGAATGTCAGTACGATTCCAAATTCCACAGCCACAAGTGCAGAGGCAATAATACCAAGTACTGCACAACCTGACAAACATTATGCCTACACAACCTCGACATAGTGGGAGGGTTGTTCGTCAGCCTGATCGGTTCATGTTTGTGGGAGAATCTTCGAATTTGATCCCAGGAGATAGACATGCCGATCTTGATCCCTGGACTTATGCCGAGGCAGTAAATGACGAAGATGCGAAAGAATGGCGTCGTGCTATGGATTAAGAATATGAGTCCATAACTGCTATGGATGTATACAAGAAAACTGAACTGCCAGATGACTGTAAAGCTATAGGCAGTAAGTGGGTATACAAGAGAAAAAGAGGAGGGGATGGAGAGGTTACAGCCTTTAAAGGCTAGGCTAGTGGCAAAAGGGTATACCTAGGTGGAGGGTAAAGATTATGACGAAACCTTTTCTCCAGTAGCCATGCTCAAGTCCATTCGGATCCTTCTCACCATAACAGCTCATTTAGATCTTGAGGTTTGGCAAATGGATGTCAAAACCGCTTTCTTAAACGGTTACCTTGAAGAAGGTAAGGACATCTATATGTAGCAACCAGAAGGTTATGTGAGGCAAGGCGAAGAGCATCTGTTCTGGAAGCTCAAGAAGTCCATTTATGGGCTCAAGCAAGCTTCTAGGTCATGGAACTTACGTTTTGACAAGGTGATTAAATCCTATGGATTTACTCAAAGTGAAAACGAAAGTTGTGTGTATCGCATAGATGTCAACGGAGATAAAGTATTTCCTGCACTTTATGTAGATGATGTTCTCCTAGTTGGTAACAATGTGGAGGTATTATCAGACATAAAGAGATGGTTATCCAAATAGTTTCAGATGAAGGACTTAGGAGAGGCAGCTTACATCCTTGGGATCAAAGTTATAAGGGATCGCAAGAAAAGGATGTTGAGCTTATCTCAAGCGGCCTACATTGATACTGTAATTGCTCGTTTTAGCATGCAAACCGCCAAGAAAGGATTTCTACCTTTCAGATATGGCGTTCCACTTTCTAAGGAGATGTGTTCTAAGACACCAAAGGAGAAAGAGGAAATGAGACAGGTACCCTACACTTCCACAGTGGGAAGTCTTATGTATGCAATGCTATGCACGAGACCTGATATCAGCTATGCAGTCGGCATAGTGGCAAGATATCAGTCTAACCCTGGATAGGCGCATTGGACTGCGGTAAAACATGTACTCAAGTACCTGAAAAGGACTAGAGATTACAGGCTAGTTTACCAGGCAGACAGTCTGAATCCCCTGGGTTATACGGATTCGGATTTCCAGGCAGACCGGGATGAGAAGAGATCTACCTCAAGCTATGTGTTTACGTTGGGAGGAGGAGCCGTTTCATGGAGGAGTGCAAAACAGAGATGCATTGCAGACTCCACTATGGAAGCCGAATATGTAGCCGCATCAGAGGCTGCTAAGGAAGCAGTATGGCTCCGGAATTACCTCTTGGATCTAGGCATGGTACCTAGTTTGCCTAAGAGTATCACAATCTATTGTGGCAACTCAGGTGCAGTGGCAAACTCAAAGGAACCTAGGACCCACAAGGCGACAGAACACATAGAGAGAAAGTATCACATAATACGAGAAATCGTAAAACGAGGAGATGTGCGGATAGAGAAGATTTGTACGACAGAGAATTTAGCTGATCCATTCACGAAGAGCTTACCGCAGAAAGTCTATGACAAGCATGTTCAGGGACTAGGACTGCGATTGATGCCACCCACTTAGGAAACTTTCAGTATAAGTGGGAGAATGTAATAGCTAGATAGTTAGACACCGAGTATACTAAAAGTTTGCTTTAGTATAAGTGGGAGATTGTTGGATTTGTATACTGAAAGCAAAACTTTTTATATACAATGTTTCCAGTTATTCACTGTTTATCTCCTATCTGATTATATTTGCATTTTCACTATGTATGTGTCCCCATATCTCTTGCAAATAAGTAGATCCTATGGTGTGTTGAAGATCACAGAAGATCATATGATTGGTTAAACTTAAAGAGATATAAAATGTAAATCACAGCTTAGACAACTTGAGGACGAGTTGTTGGTTTAGGCTGCAGTATTAAGTAGAAATAGTTTATCTTGACTATTTACTTATACTGGTACGTATTTACGTATTTACGTATTGATAGGATCACAGTGAGATATGTTCTTCTGCCTGACCTTAGTGAAGAACTAGAGATCTCGGTGACTTATAATAATCTAAAGCCTAAATAAGTTACAGTTATGAATGCTTGTTTGTGTGTCACTTTGATTTACTATGGGCAAGAGTTAAGATATAACTTTTATACTATGTATTTTGGGTGACAGCAACTTGCATATAATAATTGGTAATTTGTATTTAAGTAACCGTATCCGTTTAGGATGATGATATCCCCTTAAGGAGCTCAAAAGGTTTATTGTACTAAACCCTGCATGTTGATTAAGTTCAGGTACAATAATAAGGTTGAGTGGTACTACTTAAGGAATAAATAAGAAATTAATTGATTTAATATGTCAGAGACTTTAATTAATTAATGGATATTCGATATCTTAAATACGGGGATTAATTAAGTCTAATTCAAGCCCCGACTCAACTCGGGAATAAAGGGGTAAGTCAGTATTAATTCTCTAGTGGAATGAATTAATATTTATGAATTAATTATGTTCTGGGCTGAACAAGGAATAATTAATTCATAGTTAGGCCCATCTTTATTTCTTGTATTTGATCCCTAGACTGGCCCATATAGACTCCTAGTCCAAGTAGGAATAGAGAATTGAATTCCTAATAAGGAATTAAATTCCTAATCCTAGAAGGAATTAAACTACCAGGTTTGGCCCACACTCAACCATGTATTATAAATACATGGTCTCTCATTCTGTGAAAAATAAGAATTAACATTCAAAAAGATCACTGAATAGAGAGAAAGAGAGAGTAGGCGGCGGCGGTTTAAGGTGTTCCTTCCCACTTGGAATTCTTCAAGGTTCGTCGTCCATCCGGCGTTGATGATTGAGTAGGGGGTACAGTTCAGAAGGTTAAGACGGGAGTCAGAAATCATTCAATCAGAAATCGACCTCTTGTGTAAACAACTATCAGGTCGAATCCTTAACTCTTGTGTGTTATAGGCTCATGTTAAGGTTTATATAAATTTATAGATCCATCTCTAGGGTTAATTAATAAAGATGCAAATTATGACAACCAAGAAGGGTCCTAGGGAAAGGGATTAATTATATTACTTTCTACAAGGGTATTATAATAGATATAATTCCAACAGCTCAAACACATCCTATATGTTCTACATGTCACAAAAAATCTCATTAGTATAACCAAATTACTCACTGATAATCATGCTTATGCTGAATTTCACTCTTCTGGTTGTGTTGTCAAGGACAAACACACTCATCAGCCTCTGGTGACAAGACTGCTTAGTGAAGGTCTCTACAAACTGAATACCTGCACTCCATCATCGATTCAAATAGCTACATCACAACCACAATTTATGTCTGTATCTCTACAAAATCAGTGTAATTTTCCTACTATAAATTCTGCTTCCACTGTAAACTTGTGGCATGCCAGATTAGGCCACCCCTGTTACACTCTTCTTTATCCTGTACTCAAAACTCTATACATTCCTACTAGTAAAAATCAGCTATCATTTTGTGAATCGTGCAAATATGGTAAAATGCATCCAATGAATTTTCCCTCTGTCACTCACCATACCACTACACATTTTCAATTAGTGCACACAGATGTGTGTGGGCCTGCATCTGAGTTATCCACTGAGGGTTACAGATACTATTTGCACTTCGTAGATGATTACACCAAGTTTACTTGGATTTATCCTCTCACCCAAAAATCTCAAGTTCACTCTCTATTTTTACAATTCAATACCTTCGTAGAAAGACAATTCCAACAGAAGATTAAATGTCTGCAATCTGATTGGGGGGGTGATTACAGACCTCTCCAAGCTGTATGCATCAACCTAGGCATCCAGTTTCAGCATCCCTGTCCCCACACACATCAACAAAATGGCCTTGTTGAAAGAAAACATCAACACCTCTTAGAAACTGCTCTAACATTGCTGGCTCATGCTTCCCTTCCTACCAAGTTTTGGTGGGATGCTGTACAAAAAGCTGCTTACCTTGTCAATAGGCTTCCAAACACCACTCTTGGCCTTACATCCCCATACACTAAACTCACCAACAGAACCCCCGAGTACAAATTTCTGAAGGTCTTCGGTTGTGCATGCTTTCCTTTTCTCAGGCCATACTCCACGTCCAAACTGCAATATCGATCTTCTAAATGTGTATTCCTTAGGTATAGTCCAGTTCATAAGGATATAAGTGCTTGAATGCTGATGGAAGAGTGTACATATCCAAAACTGTTGAGTTTCTGGAAACAGAATTCCCTTACCCAACTCTTTTTTCTACTCCTCAGAGTCATGCCTCTCCGAGTATATATGTTCCTGCTACTTTGCCTGCTGTTCCTATCTAATCCACTCTTGCCACTCCCGCTTCCAATGCTTCTTCATCTACTTCTGGTTCTGCCACTCACAATTCCTTCTCCCCTCCAGTGTCCCATCCATCAAATAATTTATTCTCACACTCCTCACTATCTCTCCCTCCTGTCCACCCTGCTCCAGCTCAGAATACACATCCTATGCGCACTAGAGCCAAAGCTGGAATACTTAAACCCAAACAAATCTATATTGCCTCTCCTCAACCCATACTTGAGCCTACCTCTGTCACTCAAGCATTGTCTGTTCCAGCTTGGAAACAAGCCATGGATGCCAAGTTTAATGCACTCACATCCAACAACACGTGGAAACTTGTCCCTGCCTCACCCCACATGAATCTCATCACTTGTAAATGGCTCTTCAAAGTTAAATATCACCCCAATGGAACTGTAGAACGGCTGAAGGCCAGACTGGTTGCTAGAGGGTTTCAACAAAATGCTGGGATAGACTATTTTCAGACCTTTAGTCCCGTGGTTAAACCTCTCACTATGCGACTCATGTTCACTCTAGCAGCAACACGGGGTTGGCATGTGCATCAGGTGGATGTCAACAATGCATTTCTCAAGGGAGATTTGCAGGAGTGTGTGTATATGAAACAGCAGGAAGGATATGTCGATCCCACACGGCCATCACATGTGTGCAAGTTATTGAAATCCCTCTATGGGTTGCGGCAGGCTCCCAAGGCTTGGAATGATAAGCTTAAAGGCTTTCTACTGTCTCACGGGTTCACTGTTTCAATTGCTGACACCTCACTGTTTCATAAGCAGAAGGATGGCAAACTGTTGTTGGTTCTAGTTTACATTGATGATATACTAGTAACTAGAGATGATAGAGAGATGATAACTCAGATTATTCAGGCCCTAGACTCCCAGTTCTCACTTAAGGACTTGGGATCAGTTCACTATTTTCTTGGGATAGAGGTTTCCCGAACAGTAGCTGGCGGGTTCTTCTTGAACTAAACAAAATACATCAAGGACTTATTGGAGAGGAGTGGACTCTCAACTACTAAACCGTGCCCCACCCCCAGCCTACCAAACAAAAAATTATCTTTGCATGATGGTGAACCATTTGATCAACTATATAGAAGCATAGTGGGAGCCTTGCAATATCTCTGCATGACTCGACCAGATATTTCCTACGTGGTGAATAAACTCAGTCAGTTTATGCACAACCCTACATCTAACCACTGGAAAGCACGCAAGCGTGTACTGCGCTATCTTCAGGGAACGTAACATCATGGCCTTACTCTTGATCCTGTCCAGAAACTTTCTCTCACAGGATACTCAGATGCAGACTGGGCCAGCTGCATTGTCGACGGGAAATCGACGAGTGGTTTTTGTGTGTTTGTAGGTGGTAATCTGATTGCGTGGAGCTCCCGAAAACAAAGTGTGGTTGCCCGAAGCAGTACGGAGTCCGAGTATCATGCTTTGGCTCTCCTCACTACAGAACTAGTATGCATAAAGTCCCTCCTTCATGAGATTGGGATCTCTGTGTCTTTACCATCCGTCGCATGGTGTGATAATGCTGGAGCTTTGAGTTTGGCCAGTAACCCAGTATATCATCAGCGCACTAAGCACATTGAGATAGACATTCACTATGTTCGAACTCAGGTCCAACAGAAAAAGCTTGACATCCGATTTGTTCCCTCAGGAGATCCATTAGCTGACCTCCTCACGAAACCATTATCTGTTGGTCGTTTCCAGAAGTTAGCTAACAGTTTGTGCTGGGCTAGAGAGAGTTTGAATTCAGTGGTGGCATATTGTGAACATAGCAGAGGTGTAGAGCCAAAGAATGAAGTATCTGCTGAAGATGACAGCTCAGCAAATTGCAGCCAACCACATCAGCAATCCCATGTGAAGTCATGTGAAAATGAGTCATAGGTCCAGCTCATAATTAGTTAGTTATGGTGGTTATAACTGCTAGAAATCTAGAAGGATCCATGTGCTCTATATAAGCACCATCACGTTGTAATTCTGTTTCTTGAGATTCAATAACAATGATTTAAATTTCTATTATATTCTCTCTATCTCTTCTTCACCTATCTTCATTTTGTAGAGTGTTTTATAGCAGTCCCCTTACAATTAATTCTCTCCCGTACTCTATACAGAAATTTCCTATTTCTCCGGAGGCCCGTTGTGAGCTATCCACTACTCTGGCGCCTATAATTGCGCATGGGAGGTTGAGGAGATAATGGGCCACGTCTGCATGGCGGTTGAGGAGATAATGATAGAATATTCCTTTGACTTGTTCTTCTCTTGTTTGGGCCGCATAGGCCTGTGCGCGCCCGCGTATGGACTTCTTCATGGGCTTGCGTTTTTCGGCCCAAGTAACCCGGGTAGCGGACCGGGCCCACCCGGGTAGGTTGGGTCATACCTATCACAACTTATATTCCTGCGTCTCAAAATAAGCGATCAAACAAAATAAGCTAAAAAGGGAGAGAGAGCTAAAGTTAATGATTTGAAACAATAAGTACTATAGCAACTTGTACTCCTCGTCTCAAAATAAGTGACCTTTAGGATGAAAGGGAATTAAGAATTAAATAATTTCATATATCTCTTATCTAATCATCTTTCTCACTATTAATCCTAAAACCACCAAGAATAGATCTTGGTTGCACCCAACACACAATAAGCTTATTGTGCACTCCCCAATTTAATTTGGGGATTAGATATATATTAAGGGCTGCGTTTGGATACTTAAAAATGTTGATGGCCCAGCGGTAAAATGTTATGCGCGCGCCCTGAGGTCTCGAGTTTGAGCCTTAGCCAGCGCGCACAACTTTTTTTTTTCTTTTAATTCAAATTAATAATTAAAAAATATATATATATATATATATATATATATATATATATTAAGGTATGTTTGTTGGCACATAAAAGGCACTAGTCTAAGATCCTAGGTGGTAAAATCCTGAATTGTTGGTTATTAGGGTACGAGTTTGAATCCCAGCTTCTCCAATTTTTTTCTATATATGTGCACTTTTTTATATTATTTTAGATAATGTAATATAATATTTAGAAAAATTATATATTATTAAAAAAATGTGTATACCTGTAACATAACATATACTATTACGCAATATAATATATACTATTACGCAATATTACATATACTATTAAACAACATAATATATTATTAAAAAATTGTACATGTAACTATAATATATACTATTACGCGACGCAATATTACATATACTATTAAATAACATAATATATTATTAAAAAATTGTACATGTAACTATAATATATATTGTTACGCGATATAACATATATGATTACGTAATATAACATATACTATTGAACAACATAAAAAGAGGTAAAAATAAAGTGTCAGCGGGGTTCGAACCTGCGCGGCGCGCCTCAAACCTAACCTCCGCGCGTACCTCACCGCTGCACCACATGTTGTTGTTGTGAATTCATCCAAACAAGACCCTTATATCTATATTTAATTCCAAATTAAATAGGGGACTGTACAATAAGCCTATTGTGTGTTGGGTACACACAAGTTTTTGCCAATCACCAATAACTATAATCCCCCTCTATTGCACTCCACTCTGTCTCTGATAAAGATTTTGATGAATCAAAATGTTGATAAGTTGCGCTCTCTCTCTCTCCTAAAGATTTGATGAAATCAAATACTGGTAGGTTAAGAAATACTAAGAGATATTTTAGGATAATTATAGGATTAAATTGGAAGAAATGGTGAAAAATATTTAAAATGACACTTAATTTGAAAAATCATTAACAAGCTAAAACATCACTAATTTGAAATTGAAGGGGCCTTTGATTTTTTTTTTTTCTTCTAAAAAATGTATAGAAATTAGATTTACTGAAACAATGTCGGAGATGTATTCAGTGCATTGAGATTGAAACTGCACCTTGTGCAGTAGGAAAGAAAATACCATTTTTCTCCTTATTTCCTAGTATTTTAATTTTATTATTTAAATTATGATGTTCTAATAATGTTTTCTTCATTATAAAATCAAGGGAAAATTGGTATAAATGCCCAGTATGTTTCCCCTATTTAGAAACTAGGACACTAAGTATATCACTTTTTAAAAATATCTTCTAACTTACGAAAAATTGGTGAAAATGCCCTGTGACCGGCTATAGGCTGTTAACCAGCCGGTTACCCGTGAGCTGTGTTTTTGCTTTCGGGAAAATTGGTATAAATGGCCAGTATGTTTCCCTTATTTAAAAACTAAGACACTAAGTATACCACTTTTTAAAAATACCTTCTAACTTACCAAAAAATGGTGAAAATGCCCCATGATCGTCTATAGATTGTGACACAACCGGTCATTGATGAGATGAAGCTCTTTTTCTGACGTGGCATTAATTTTTCATTTTTTTTATTTTTTCAGTTGACTCACTTGTTAAGGTGGAAACAAATATGTCATCGACTTTGGCGGTGGCGGATTCGGCAGGGAGGAGGCGAATAAGTGAAGAATCGAGTGATTGGTCAGGTTCCAATCAGTTAGTAGATGGGTGGGCTGGGCGAAGCATTGTTGGCTTCTTCTTCGTCTTCCATATTGGTGTCTTTGTAAGATTGTAGGACATCCATAAATATTAGGGTTTAGTATGTTGGAATAAGGGAAGAAGAATGGAACAATTTAGTTTTAAAATTTTTAAAATATTTATTTAAAATTTATTTATTAATCTTTCGTATAATTATCCTAATTCATAATTTAAAATAAAAAAAATAATATCATGAGAAAAGTAAAAATTAAATTTGAAAATATTAATGAATTTTAGAAATTTTTTAAAAAAATTCATAATTTTTTTATTTTTCTGATTTTTAAATAAATTTTAGAATTTAAAAAAAAATATATCAGAAATAAATTTTTTAATTTTTAAAATTTTAAATCAATTTTATAATTTTTAAAATAAATTTTAGAAATAGACTTTTTATTTTTGAATTTAAAATGAATTTTATAATTTTCGAAATAAATATCAGAACTAAATTTTTTAAATATTTGAATTTTAAATGAATTTTATAATTTTTAAAATAAATTTCACAAATAAATTTTTTATTTTTCTGAATTTTAAACATTTTTTTGGGGTTATAATTTTTTATAAATTCAAACTAATATTTTATTTTATTTTTCCACCCTAACAAGCGAGTCAACAGAAAAAAAAAAAAAAAATTAATGTCACGTCACAAAAAAGAGCTCCACCTCATTAATGAACAGTTGTATCACAATCTATAGCCGATAACGGGACATTTTCAACAATTTTTTGTAAGCTAGAAGAGATTTTAAAAAGTGGTATACTTAGTGTCCTAGTTTTTAAAGACGGGAAACATACTGGGCATTTATATAAATTTTCCCGAAAGGAAAAGAGACAGCTCACAGGTGACCGGCTGGTTAACAGCCTATAGCCAGTCACAGGGCATTTTCCTCAATTTTTTGTAAGTTAGAAGATATTTTTAAAAAGTGGTATACTTAGTGTCCTAGTTTCTAAATAGGAAAAATATACCGGGCATTTACACCAATTTTCCCTAAAATCAAAAGCTAAAAATTAGATGAGACACGAAAAATTATAATTTAAGAATTTAAAATTTAAATAATTATGACTGGCCTAATATGGTTGTAAGTAGGGGTGACAATTCCTAACCCGATCTGACAAATTCGATGATCCCGACTTAACCTGACATGAATTTACTGAGAAAACTTGCAAGAGCCCCAATACGAAACGACTAACCCTATATTGACGAAAAATCAATATTAGGCCAGTCATAATTTTTTAAATATAGGGTTAGTCGGTTCGTATCGTGTTTCTTGCAAGTTTTTCTCAGTAAATCCTTGTCAGGTTAGGTCGGGACCATCGAATCTGTCGGATCGGGTTAGGAATTGCTACCCCTCATTACAACCATATTAGGCCAGTCATAATTATTTAAATTTTAAATTCTTAAATCATAATTTTTCGTGTCTCATCTAAAAATTTAGCTTTTGAATTTATAATGAATGAAACATTATTAGAACATCAAAATTTAAATAACAAAATTAAAATACTAGGAAATAAGGAGAAAATGATATTTTCTTTCCTACTGCGCAAGGTGCAGTTTCAACCTCAATTCACTGAATCCATTTCCGACAATGTCACATGTCCAAATGATTTCTCTTTTAGTATATAAAAGATGAGATAAGGGATAATTGAATAGCTCAAGGTTGCATTTGGATGAAATGATTTGAGATGAGTTTGAAATTTATAGTTTCAAATCCATTGATGTTCTCTTTTATTTTGAGCTATTTTTTTAAGGATTTGCGTGAATTCTAATTCATCCATTTTACATTCATTTATTATAAATTCATATCTTTCAAATCCTGAATTGAATAAAATCAATTTGGTTCAAGGTCGATTTTAGTAAGTTGAATTTATAATTCGGTTTCGATTATTAATTTTGGTCATATAATTCAGATTGATTATTGAACCAACTGTAGTTTATCCTTAACAGTTAGATTGAAATTTATAAAAATTAATTATAAGTAAATTGGTTGGCAATCTTGTAACACAAGTTAATACTAGTAATTAATCAATTTTCATAGATTCAACCATATCAAGATTGTAATCATAAAAAAAATAAAAAATAAAAATATGTTGGGAGGTTTCGAAAACGTATATTACTAATATTTAAAATTCCGGAATCCACCACCATAATCTGTTTGAATGTAGTCATCATTACAAAGAGAGTTCATCTACAATTTCCATATATTATATTATATAGTAATAAAACATGGGGTTGGATGCCCCGCCCCCTCTTTCTTTCTTTCTGAGTTCATCTTTCTCACACACTGTGTGTGAGAGAGAGGGAGTGTTTAGTAGCAAATTTTTGGAATGAGGTGTTGATCAATCCTCAAATCTCTCTCCTCCATTTTCCTATTCTCTTGCCATCTAATCCTCTTCTCTTTTTTTTCACATCCCATCAGCTTACGCTTTTCTCTCTTTTCTTTAATTTCACCTCCAACCTCTTTATTTTTTTCTCCATTTCGCAATTACAATTGGGCTTCTCAGACTTTCTTAATTTTCTTTTGCTCAAAGATTAATCTTTATGTTTTTTTTTTTTTTTTTTTTTTTTTTTTTTGCTTTCCTAATCCACATTGTCCAGATCTTGGTATCTAATCTCCTTTAGTTTCTTTTCTAAACATTATCTTTAGATTTCCATTGTTCCGATCTTCTGGTCCTGTATAATCTGGGTGCAGATTGTGTTATTTGATATTTTGATTACAAAAGGAGAGCGATGCATTTTATTTTCCTCAGGTAGTCACGACATTTTTAGGTCGTCAATATAACTTGGAGAAAAATAAATTTATGTATATTATTTGCTTCATTTATGTATAATCTTGTGGATTTCTGAATTAATGATTTTTTTCATGAAGGGAGATTAAGTTTTTATTTGATTATGAACTGGTTATCACTGTTGTCGAACTACTATTTGGCCATGACTGGTCTAGAATTAGCAGTTTGTACTAATTCTGGATCTTGTGCTAATTCTGGATCTCGAATTTTTGGATCTAGAATTTAGCAGTTTGTGCATATGAATGGGTAAATTTTTTAAAAATGTTTGATTTTCTTTGGGAAGAAAAAAATAACACGTTCTGTTCATGGTTTAGTGTTGATCTATACTTTCCGGTATGAAAAGTTTGTGAGATTAACAAGATTTAACCTCAACTAAAATTTTTTGAATACACCACATTGTTACAAGTTTGCTTCTTAATTTCAATCTAATGATCTAAAAGATTAGATTATATTATCACCTTACAAGTTTGGTTCTTAATTTCAATCTAATGAAGTAAAATATTAGATTATATTATCACCTTATTCCAATCAAAATCAAGGTTAGTTGGAATTCTATTTTGGTTCTTAATTTCAATCTAATGACAAGGTTAGTTGGAATTCTAATTTGGTTCTTAATTTCAATCTAATGAAGTACATGATAATGAGGTGACAAAAGTGACAAAAGAAGTGGTTTGGAAGGGTTTTCTCTCGGAAATCTATTAGGTTGAGTTTGGATTGAGGGATTTGTGGTGGATATTAAATTGTTTGAATTTCAATTCCCTTGATCCAAACACATCCTTACAGATTTTGGAATGACTCATGTTTCTATCACATCGCATTTAACTTGTTGAGCCGTTACTCTACATAGTAGAACCTCGTGTAATTTATTCTCTTTAGTTGTTAATACTTTTTCCAACTTCTGGTTTTTGTTCCATATGTGTTGCATTTAACTACTTCTGTGTTGGTACAATTATGCCTTTTCTCTCTGGTGTCTTGTGTACTATATATGCATTGCTTGATAACAGATTAGAAGATGAGTTTGACAAGCGAAAGCAATGAGAAGATGATGACTATGTATGCCAAAGACTCACCAGATTCAGATGATGCCGATAGCAGACGGAATGTTGGGGGAAACGGTTGTCTGAAGAAGGGTCCTTGGACTGCTGCTGAAGATGCAATTTTAGCTGATTATGTCACCAGACATGGTGAGGGTAACTGGAACGCCGTTCAGAAACACACGGGCCTGGCCCGCTGTGGAAAGAGTTGCCGGTTGAGGTGGGCCAATCACCTTAGACCGGATCTTAAAAAAGGGGCCTTTAGCCCGGAGGAGGAGAATCTTATCATTAAACTTCATGCTAAGCTCGGAAATAAATGGGCTCGAATGGCTGCTGAGGTGTGCATCTCTCTCACTTCGTCTTCTCAGTTAGTAAAAGGCTTTCCCCAAAGAACTATGTATTGCTCTTAGGCAGTCCATTTCTTAAATTCTGCTTCACATGTACCTTGAAAAATGTCTGAAGCATGGCCTGAGTTTGTAATGGATGCACATCATCATAGGAGATAGTATAATCAACAAATCCTTGACATAATTAAAATTGAATCTGGGAAGTTCTACGCATAATAAATTGATGGCCAATTTGAAATGATATGTTCAAAAAGAGTTCCTTTGCTCTTGCTTGTAGTTTAAGGTCTAGGTTCCTCAGTTACATTCATCGTTTTTTACATTTTCGGATATTATCTTTCATGTACAAATTTGACGTCTGCCTCTAGTTTTTAGTTATGATCCATATAACATGAGTCCTCGATCCTACACCCGCTGCACATTCGCTGTGCGTGGGTGTAGGCATTTGTGGTGAAAAAGCATCCGGGGCATGTGCACCAGGTGTAGAATTGAGGACTCCCCATATAACATGAGTTTTCAACTTGAGCGTAAAATGTCTGAGTCTCCGTGTTTTTATATTTAGTTACCCGGTCGCACAGATAATGAGATAAAGAATTACTGGAACACTAGAATCAAAAGACAACAACGTGCCGGCTTACCAATCTATCCTCCCGAGATCTGTTTGCAAGCATTAAAGGAGAACCAACAAAAAGATGATACCTGTACTTTCTCTTCTGGGGACATGCGTTACACTGATTTTGTTCCCCTTAATAACATTGAGTTTCAATCCGTAGAGTTCAAAACCTTGGAATTGAATCATCCGGTGTATTCGCCACCATATCTTGAAATTCCTGCTAGTAGCTTGTCAGGACAAGGTCTCCATTCTTCCTGCCCAAACAAGCCTTTACACTCAATCCTGCATCCATCCAAACGTCTCCGAGGGTCAGACACTCTCAGCACCGATTTAAGGCAATACCACAACATAAGTTATGTGCAAAATGGTCAATCTTTTATGTACTCTCCTTCTCCTACGTATGATCATAATTTGACTTCTAATGAAGCATCATCCTCGAGTATAATCGATGGAAATCAATATCAAAACGCCGTTTTAAATGGCAACCCTTCTTCTTCGAAGCCCGTTTGGGCAACGAAGGTGGAGCTCCCTTCAGACCAAACTCAAGTGGATAATTGGGGTTCACCATCTTCCCCATTGCCTCCCCTTAAATCCGTTGATACTTTGATTCAGACCCCTCTACTGTGTCACCTTTCACGACAAAACAGTGGCCTTTTAGATGACGTCCTGCATGAATCACAAACTATGAGGAGCGGCTCTCACCATGTAATGGATGATCATGATACTTCATCTCAAGTTATCCGTGAGACAGCATGGGACCTGTATGGGGAACTAACCTCCCCTTTGGGTCATTCTTCTTCATTCAGCGAGGGCACAACCCCCATCAGTGGGGATTCATTCGATGAACCTGAACCTGTAGACCCAGGTTTAAACACTTGACTTTTCATTTATCTTTATCTTTTTGATGGATTATGCTATTTAATGCCTTTTGTTGTGGTTGCAGGATTTAGAGCTAAACAAGACGCAACCATCTGGAATCCAATGCAATACGAAAGTAAGGTTGAGATGACAAACCAGATGTTCAGCAGGCCCGTATTGTTGAAAGACCACAACAAGAACAATGGCAACGTGCATGATTGGAAGGCTATGTTTACTACCTAATCACTTTCTATCTGAGAAGATCGGAGTTTTAATAGCTGTTAGATGTGTTTTCTATGTTGAATGGCTATTAGTGTTGTGGACTAAAAAAACCTTAGCTATGAGGCAAGAAATGGCTAAAAAATATGTATTGTTTTGACATTTTGTACGGTTTACAAGAGAGTTTTGCATGCTGCATTTTGTTGGCTATAGATTTCTGATGTTGTAATGTCAGTTTGATGATTATAATTTGACTAGAGAATTATCATTGTTGCAAAGACGTTGGTCTGCATTTCTGTTATATTTCCAACTTTGGTCTATCTAAAGTAGACCTTATCTACCGACGATTAACTTGATTCGCAGGTAAACTTGACATCTCTAGCTTAATATTGGGTGTGTGTTTACTGCAGCTTGGAAATCAAAGAAAACGTTTAATCCAACAAAATTAAACCTTGGCATCTGGTATTTAAATACAAATCCAATCAGCCTTTAATGGTTACAGCTTACTCAAAATAACAATATAACAAATCAATAAACAAAGCAGCCAGCTATAACTGTTATTTGTCATTTAAGTTAACTTCAATATTATGGAACACTTCCCCTTTCCAAGTAGCACAAGATGCTGCAGTGGTATTATTGCAATACAAAAAACATGAATCAGTATCTGTATTCAAATTACGTCATTTGCTTGACTCTGCGGCTGCTGGTATCACCACCACCATCGGAGAGCAGACCCCTACAATCCTCGTCGCACCCAGCCACAGATTTCAAAAGCTCAGACTGCAGATTTGGGCAATTTTCTTTCAGATATTCAAAGCCATCAGAGCGCATCACAGCTGCAACATAATCATTTTAAAGGACGATTTCACAAGGCGCAGAAAAGACTTGCAAAACTCTTTGTTTATGAAACCTTATGGATATGTCCCCCCAAATTTATATCCAAAAAGGGGCTCACTTCATGCTGTAGAGATGTCCCTAGCTTCTTCAAAAGAACACAAGGTAGAATATTTCAATTTTTTAATGGCCAACATTTCCGAATGGTACACAGTAAACTTTGCAAACTAAAAGTAATAAGTATATTTCAAATTCAGTACATAGAAGAGAAAAAAACATATGAAATGCTCCTGCTGTTATCTATATCTAAGTTGGAAATAGAATCATGACCTTTAGTGGTTCTGGCAAATTTAATGCTTCTCAAATTTGGCAACTAAAGATACAAACTTTCAGAATATTGAATTTTCTCGATTTTCATTGATATTTTTCCCTCCCTCCTTTTTGGCAATTCGAACCATTGGTCAGTCACAGACAAAATTCAAGATAAGTATTCACATTTCACAACTCTGGATCCCATCAAGAAGCAACATTGTTCTGAGCAGGACCAAATTAAATTGCATCAAGAGAGCTCTGGCAAAAATGTCACTGATTTGCATGAGACTAAAGAAGTTTAATCACCTAAGCGTTAAAGGCCTAGAGGTTGTAATTGTGAATGAAATCAATCTCCTATCTATATCCATAAATTTTAAAGAGAGTAAATTATATATAATATATACATATATCTTAAATGCCATGATATATTACAGATAAGTTGTTTAGTAGTACGCACAACCAAATTCCTACATATTCAAACATAGACAAGCTATATTTAATGAATATGGAAGCAAAGGCCACAAGTCATGTGCCTGCCAGGTTCTCAGCCACAAATTTAAGGCAAATAGCTTTCAATTCTGAAGCATGAAAACGATCTGCTAAAGCAAGTGTATGTGCAACTGAATTTACAGATATGTCCTTGCAGAGACGAGATTCACACATCTGTCTTAGCCTTCCTAAATCATAGCGATCAGCTGCAGCCAGCAACTTTGCAGTTAATGTGTTGGTTACAGAAACAGATGAACAAGAGGTGGATGCTATCAGCTCATCTTCATGTAATGCGTCTCTATATACAAAGTGCATCATTGCCTGACAGATGAAAGTAACTTCAGTACGGTATACGAAACACTGAAAAGTGAAAATAATTCATCTTGTTTTGCCAGTGTAAAATAAGTCATACACCACCCCTCCACAAAACAAAAAAGAGAGGAAAAAAATGGTGGCCAGGAACCAAAGAACCATGAGGTTTACTAACCTTGAAAACTTTAGGTTCCATGTCTGATACCACAATTTCTTGCTCATCGCCGTGCAGTGCTTCAAAAAAATCAGATCGAAATATTACGGAACGGGCAGCCAATACCAACTTGTGAGCACGGAATTTCTCCTCACACACATAAAAAATAACATCAGAAGCTTCCATATTTCCAGAAGCATACCAAAATCCAATCCAATATCAGAATCTGGAACCTGAATTGAATGCAACCTCGAACAGTCAACAACAGAGACCACAACCCCAACAGTACAGTTGATCTTCAAGCAATCATCTTTAAGATAGTCTGAACTTTCAAGCATCGCTCTCCTGAAAAAGCACTTGTATCCCCTGTATTCAATTTTTGTTTTCAAAAAATGAAACATAAATTAAATATATGCTTCGGAAGAGTCGTCGCACTTTCTTAAACTATTTAAAGAGGACATGTTTTACATTTCTGGAGTCATGATTTACATTATAATAATTATTAAGAAATAAGACGCACAGTCGTTTCCTAGGATCGAATTCCAATACTGCAAAAGCACTCTAAGAAAAAAGATGCAGTCACAAACTGTATTCCAGACATAGTTGGTTTACTCTTCTACATCTAGTTGTGTGCATTAAGTTAATTTTCCACAATGTCTCAGTAGTAGTCCAAGTGTTTGTTATACCGGACCGGTGACCGAACCCAACAAGCCACCAGTTCAAGGTTCAACCGGTCAAAGGCAACTTGTTGACTTTTGGATTTCAATAGTTTCTTATGTGTAATACAATCTAATTTAATACTCTAGAGTTTAACTTGTAAAAAAAAAAATTCAACATATATCAATATCAATAAATCCAAAGATACTTCTAACTCTAATTTTTTCAATAACAACCTAGTGCCAAATTTAAAATAAGAGGGGAAAAATAGGGCAAATGAAGATAAATGTAAAAATCTCGTTTTTTTACTTAAACAGGCCCAAACACAACTTTATTTTTTTAAAAAAAAAATTTTAAAAAATTGAATATAAGGCCGGTTCGGCGGTCGAGCCGGTTCTCAACGGTTTTGACCGGCTTTCAACTTTTTATATCATTTTCGGTTTTTTAATGCTACCGGACCGGTTCCCGGTTGAACCGGTCGAACCGGCCGGTCCGGTCCGGTTCCACAAACCATGAGTCCAACCACATAACTAGTTATTAGTAATTACAACATTAAAGCTACTTATCCAAAAGGGAACTACACGGTCCTTACTGCAGTTCGTTAGCAATTTATTTCATCTAGAGCATAAGTATTTAAAGAAAGATTCACTCATAAACCGCATAAAAACATATTTATTATTTTATCTTCCCACTTTACTTGTGCTCATTAACTTCTACTGGTGTATTATCTGATAAAGGTTCTTTCGTTTTGAAAGGTGGGAACTAGGGTCGAGATGGGTATCCTACATTTACATGGAGTGAATGTGGTCTAGTACAGGATATAGATAGTCCTTATCAAGTGTTTACTTATGTCCATTTGTTTCCCCTGCAAGATAACATCAATTTATTTAAATTGTACATGACAAATATAAACAAGGTAGCAGCTCATCCTTCTTTAAAAAGTTAAAGAAATTAAAGAAAAGAAAAGAAATAAAAGAAAAGAAAAGAAGAAAAAGAGTATGCACTCCCAAATAACCAAAAGTTAATACGGGGTTTGTATTTCATATTATGTTACATATTCAATATTTTCAATTCAAAAACTAATGGGAACTTTTATTGCACTTGTAATTATTGCATTGTGTATGCATACTCTGTTAAACAAGTAAAACCAATTTCAATTAGTCAATCTTATAAACACTCAAGGCGAGAGCACAGATCAATGAATTGTCAGCTAGTAAAAACGAATTTGTATTTTTATCTTTTGTGCCTGCTGGGAAAAATTATTAGAGGTGGGTAGGAGGGATTCTTATCAGCCATCTTAGTGTTGGAAACCATGCCTCACTATAGGAAGTAGAAAGGTCATTGGGTTGTATAGCTTATCCTTATTCAACCTAATCACCGAATTAAATGAGCCCCAAAGGTATAATCACAGCCACATGTTATTAATATACCTTAAAATCACATCATGCTTGTAGTTTCCTGGTGTTTCAATTAGATCTACTTTACAAGTGCTTGAAAAAGTTAGATGCACACATAGCTGCACTCTAGACGATATCATTTTGACCAAATTAGAATTGGTTATTAATTATTATTTAAATAAACTCGCCAGAGCTACAAGAACATTGTAGGCTGGATCCGAATTATGTCTGGGATTGTCACACAGAACCAAATTTAACAAGACCGATCTAAGGTACAAATATGATCTAAATACATAAACTTCATAAAAGGTTGGAAGGATACGAGGGATTCAATTTCATTTTATTAAAAAGAATGATGAAGCAAGAGAGTTCCCAAAAATTGTAAAAGATCTGTTCTCAATTTATGTTCTTCTGTCAACTTCTATATTATTATCATTATAATTTTCTCGTGGAGAATTACCCATTTTTGTTCTTAATGTTTCTTTCAATCCCCTCTTAATATTCATATACCAATGACCAGTCAATACAAGAGGTAACTAGAAAGACCACTGATAGGTCTTTGCATTGCATAATATGATGCCCAAAATCATGTAAGTTTTGATAGCATAGACATCTGCATCCAATTACTTTACATGGACGCACAAAATAAACAAACCTTTTTTTTATCATTCTAAGACTGATAGTTGTATTCTTGGTTCTAAATTATTTTCTATCGTCAAGCATATGCATCGGTGCTCACCAGAAAATGCCACTCATTCATCTGTAACCCCCAAAGTAAGTAAAAACACTGAGGCATAATCTTCATCACAAAAACAAACCACCTAATCCAAAGATTTACCACCTAACTGGATAATATTACAGGCATTTAAAAAAAAGGCACGAGGCAGAGACTCAGCTCTGCTTAAGGTAAACCATATCCCACTTGAAATATTAAAAACAGAAAGAAAGAAACAAACAAATATGATGAGACGATACCATGAAGATATATATACCAATACCCTATCAAGATGTTGAAAAAGCAAAAGTATAGTAACTTCATACAAAATTTTAAACAGCATAAGGACTAAATCACATTCCTTTACCCATTGATACAAGGTGCAGAAACTCAACTTCTAAATTAGCAAATTACTAACCACAGCATACTTTATATGCAGTCATGAACGTATTTTACTTAAATTATTTCAATTAGCATGTGAGTCAATATCATCTTTTATACAAATGAACCACAATCTACTGTCTATTATACAATTCAATATCGTTTAACCAATCAAAGCATAGTTATTAGAGGCGCACCTCCATGGTTTGAGAGGTTCTGTGCCTTCACATGGAAGAGGTGGGCACAGTTACACAGGCTCACGCCTTAGTACGACCACTTGAACCTCTGGCACACCTCTCGTCCGAAGCTTTCACCTCAGTTATTAAACACAGCTTTAGTGTTTTTTTTTTAAATAAGCATTTAACATCTTTTAATCAAACAACTTTGGAAAACTAAGGTTTGAGAAACGAGTCAGAAAAATGAGGGAGAGGCTGCTCACCCAAACCACCAGCGCTCTCCACCAACCGGATCTTTGACGTTTTTGTGCATTTGGGAATGCTTCAATCTTTAACTCTTTTTATGTGTTATTAACCTATGATATTATGTTTGAACTTTAACATTGTTATTGCATTTAGTTTTGATTGCAAAACTTGTTTGAATCTTCTAATACTTTAGACATGTGTTTGATGCTTGATATTTATATTTATTATGATGACTATGACTACAATCTATATAGTGAATGGTTTCTATCTCTTTTTAGTTACTTTTCAATGTTCTGACGTTTTCTTCTCGTGATCAAGAGGCACGCGAATTGCGCTTCGGGTGCTGAAACCGGCGGTGTGCCTCCATGCTCCACAAGTATGATTCAATTGAAACTCGTACCGGATGACCTTCTGGTAAAAGCACAACAAAACCTAGAACCTATGCTAATTCAAACATGCTACCAACACCAAGGACACTAACAAACTTTAAATCTAAAGGAATTTTACAGAGACATAGGCATAGGCAAAGCAAGGCAATGATTGTCAATATTCGAAAAAATATAAAAACATAGATAAGAATAGAAGTGGGTTTACCACATACTGCCACGGTATTTAAGTGTATAAGGCCCACTCTCAAGCGACCTATCGAAATGGCTATGCACTTTATGCTTCCCTTTCCCGCTCTGATCAAGAAGGGTCAACTCGAACAAAGCCCGCACGTCTGTCCCCTCGCTGGCTGATAGGGATAACCCGATCAGCTCGGGTCGGGTTAACACCAGGGCCCACTATGCTAGAGCCCGCTGATCGGCCCAGCATGCACAAGCCCAGCAAGCGTGTAAAGGCCCACTACGCGTAGACCCAGCAGGCCCAGGAACGCGCGCCGGCCCGGCGAGTGGTTTGTTCCGTGAATCAAGGCCCATGATTTTTTCCCAACTGCCATGCAGATTTGGTGGGCAAGATTATAGGGAATTAGTTAGGGTTTTGATTTAGTAGTATAAATAGGTGAAAAGAACTCTGAATTAGGGTTCGCACTCTGTGTACTAAATTACTCCGTGTAAACTCAACATTCTAGTAAAAGAAACACCTCGGCAAGAGTGATTTTCTGCCCGTGGACGTAGATCTCCGGATCGAACCACGTAATTCCTGTGTTTTTACATTCTGACAACGTAGATTATTGTTCAAATTGTGTGGTTACCGGATTGCGCTTTATCAATTGGCGCCGTCTGTGGGAACGAGAGACAGTTTTTTGAACGAAAAGCAATTTTTTGGTGTCCCAGCGTATTCAAAGATCATGGTGACGACTCGTTTGAATCAAGCTCGTCGCGGGGATCAATCTGATCAAGATCCACCCGTGGATCAAGTTGTGCCGCCGAGGCAATTGCCGGCAGGGAGTACATCCAACCATCAGGGTAATCAAAACCCTCCACCCCCTCAAGATTTACAAAACCCTAATCCCGCAGCCGCTCAACTACCGGTGAACATTCAAATTACTCCAGAACTGCTCCAGGATTTCTTACAAGAGCACGTACATGTCCTTCAAGATTGGGCAGTTAATCACTTACGTCCCGCGGGGCCCGCCTCGGGGCCTACCGGCCATAATGCTAATCCCGTGGTGCTTCCACCACGTTCGCGTGATCAACAAGACCCGGGGCACCGCGGACGTCATGATCGACGACGGGAACGACCTGGTTCTTCCGAGGACCATGGGAGTTCTAATGAATCGCGACCTCGCAATGAGGAACCTACTGATGCGGATCGTCGCCGTCCACTTAATGCGGCTAAGAGAGTTCGCCATGCAAATCCTCATGCTCTGGATCTTCAAGAGTATGAGCGAGTTCAACATAACGTTGAACTGGATAGAATCCTGGGCCTTGATGCCAATGGAGAGATCATCACACCGTTCTCCCAGGAAATCATTGCCACTTCCCTGCCCGAAGGGTTTAAACGGCCAGCCATACCACCTTACAATGGCACAGGAGATCCGGCCAATTTTCTTGGAGCTTTTAGGCACAGCATGCTTAGCCATGATAGCATCACATCCCTCCAGTATTGCAAGATTTTCCCCGAGTACTTACAGGATGAAGCTCGGGTTTGGTTTGATTCTCTCCCACGTGACAGCGTATCCTCCTTCAGAGAACTCGCCGAGCACTTTTGGGCACGGTTCGAAGCACGGGCGAAGCCCATGGCCACCCTGGCCGACGTCATGAATATGGAACAGCGGGACGGTGAAACTGTTGCCCAATTTCTGGACCGTTTCACAGCGGTAAGCCTCAGGGTGGGAAATTGCCCCGACGATGTGGCCATCAACGCTTTTATGAATGGACTCCGCCCCGGAGCACTCCACACCGAGTTAGCTCGGAACACTCCGGTCACAACACGAGCACTGTTCAAAACAGTGTGCAAATTTGCTAAGGCCGAGGAGCAGACTCGCCAGAAGCGCGAGAAACACGCTAGCAAGCGACAATCCGACAAGGCTCAAGCTGGGCCTAGTACTCGACCTAGTGCATTTTCTCGCCTGACACCGGGGCGTTCAGAATCCCGAAGTGAAATTCCACAATTGACTCCATTGACGAAGTCACGAGCTGAAATCCTATCTATCCACAAGAACGATCTGCGACCTTGCCCGCGGATGATCGCGCCTCCTGAAAAGAGGAACCGTGGAAAGTGGTGCGCGTACCACCGAGATCATGGACATGAGACAGAGGAGTGCCGAGAACTCGGCAAGGAGATTGAAGAATGCCTCAAGAAGGGTCTCTTGTGGCAATACGTTGCTCGAACTAGTGACCAACCTCGGGCCAACCACAATGGGGGTTCGTCTCATAACCGCGGAGGTTACCATGACCGAGACACTCAACAAAATCGGCCACCGTGGCAGAATAACCGGCAGGGGCCCAATAACTACGCACGACAAGATTCTGGCAATCGCCAGCAACCACGTCTTCCACCACCACCTCCTCCTCCGGGGGGACCCGGGGACAACGCACCCCCTCACGTGATAAATGTGATATATGGAGCCCTCCCCACCGGGGCTTCACGACATGCATTAAAGGTAGAAGCTCGGCGTCCTCCTCCCGAGGAGCCACGTCATAAACGCCTCCATCAGTCTGAGACTGTTAGCTTCACGGATAGGGACCCCGTTCCGGAGATAACACCTCACACGGACGCTATTGTCATCGACATGACTGTAGCTAACATAACGGTAAGGCGGGTCTTCGTGGATAATGGAGCCGCGGTGAGTGTTATATTTGCCGATTGTTTCCAAAGAATGGGGATTTCTCGAGATCAACTTCGGCCGGCCCCCGGGCCACTACAAACTTTCACCCAGGGTGAAGTCCAGCCAGAAGGTATTATCACTCTCCCAGCGTCTTTGGGGACTTATCCGAGGATAAAAACAATCTTCGTGGATTTCTATGTGGTGAATTCCCCATCACCATATAACATGATATTGGGCCGGGACTGGCTCACCCCAGCAAAAGCCATATGCTCCACGTATCACCTCGCGCTAAAGTTTCCCACTTCGCATGGTGAAGTGGCCATCCGCGGGAGTCAGCGGGTTTCAAAAGAGTGCATGTATGTGGCACTCAAAAAGACTGCCAAGGTTCCGCCCAAACAGCAGCTTCAAGTGGCATCATCAGTTCTGGAACCTCAGGAATGTACTTCGTTAGGAGATGCCACTGCACAAGTCCCGCTAGATCCGTCTAAGCCGGAGCAGACAGTAACAGTAGGGGCCGTGGATGTGCCATGGCTACATCAGGCCATTATTCAGACCCTGCGAGAATATTCCGATGTTTTTGCATGGTCTCCTCTGGATATGCCCGGGGTCTCTCCCGAGCTGATTACTCATAAGCTGAACATAGACCCTAGCATAAAGCCAATCCAACAGAAGCAGAGGAAATTCGCTCCGGAGCGAAATGAAGCCATTCGAGTTGAGGTGAAACAACTCCTGGATGCGGACATCTTGTTCGAGGTATTCTACCCCTCTTGGTTATCCAATCCGGTAATGGTAACAAAAACCAGTGGGGCATGGCGGATGTGTGTTGATTTTTCCGATCTCAATAAGCACTGTCCGAAAGACTGCTATCCTCTGCCCTCCATTGACCAAAAGGCCGAAGCCATTACGGGGTACGTGGCACTTTGTTTCTTAGATCTGTACAAGGGCTACCATCAGATTTTTATGGATCCACAGGATGCCCTCAAAACGGCGTTTATCACTGCCTTTGGGTGCTTCGCTTTTAAGAAACTGCCCTTCGGGCTTAAGAATGCTGGAGCCACCTATCAGCGTCTAATGGACTTCGTCTTCCACGACCAGATAGGTCGTAATGTTGAGGTTTACGTCGATGACTTGGTCATCAAAAGCTCCTCCCATCCTTCATGTGTGCAGGACATTACCGAAACATTGCGCACCCTGCGGCGCTATAACTTGCGACTCAATCCAGCAAAATGCACCTTCGGTGTTGGCTCCGGGAAGTTTCTCGGGTACATGGTTTCACAAAACGGCCTGCAGGCCAATCCGGCTAAACTCCGTGATGTATTAGATCTGCAGCCACCAAAAACATTCAGGGATGTTCAACGCCTCACAGGTGGTTTGGCGGCTTTAAACAGATTCTTATCGAAAGCCGCAGAGCGCCAACTCCCATTTTTTAGAATCCTGAGACAAGCGAAGTCCTTTGAGTGGACTCCGGAGTGCACCGAGGCCTTCGAGGCCTTGAAACGTCATATACAGCAGCTGCCTACCTTGTCAGTTCCTCTCCCCGGAGAGCCGCTGTACTTATATCTGGCTTCCGCCGAGGAGGCTGTTAGCACCGCACTTGTGCGAGAAGTGGAGGGGGTTCAACATCCTGTGTATTTTGCAAGCCGGGTGCTTCATGGAGCTGAGACGCGATATTCCGTACTAGAAAAAACCGCCTTGGCCCTTGTCATGGCAGCTCGGCGTCTTCGGCCATACTTCCAAGGACGTGAAATACGCGTCTTGACTAATCACCCTATACGCCAGATCCTTGTAAAACCCGAGGTGTCTGGGCGCCTCGCCAAATGGGCCATTGAGTTGGGCGAATATGACATCCAGTTCGTCCCCCGCCGAGCAATTAAGGGTCAAGCACTCGCCGACTTCCTGGCCGAAGCCCCGGGAGACAACTCCGAGTCCCCCGGGGACGGTGTTACACATCACCATACTAACCTCGCCCCTTCTCCCCGGAAGTGGCAATTTTTCGTGGATGGAGCATCCGCGGTCCGAGGAAGTGGTGCCGGACTGCTTCTCATCGACCCCGAGGGGGTGGAAGTTAAATATGTCATCCGGTTCAAGTTCAAGGTAACTAACAATGAAGCGGAGTATGAGGCAGTTCTCGCCGGACTCCGGCTCGCTCAGTCCTTGGGTGTTCGTCATCTCGAGCTCTTCACGGACTCCGAGATCGTATCCAGACAGATCCAGGGGACTTATGTCGCCAAGGATGAAACAATGGTCAGGTATCGTGCTTTAACACTAAAGCTTATCTCCACTTTTGATGCAGTTGTAGTACAGAAAATACCCCGAGCTCAAAATACAAGAGCAGACGCGCTCAGCAAATTGGCCTCCGCGGTCCAAATTAATATATCTCCGGATATTATGGTTGAAGATTTGTTTCATCCAGCAATTCATGAGGCCACAGTTTCGGTACTGAGCGACAACGATCCGAACTGGATGACACCTATCATCCAGTATCTCCGAGATGGAGTTCTGCCTACTGATAAGCTACAAGCTCGGCGAGTTGTTCTCAAAGCTCCCAAGTATTCCTTTCAGGGGGGAATTTTATACCGACGGTCGTACCTACAACCGAACCTCCGGTGTCTTGCTCCTGCCGAAGCTACCCAAGTTCTGCGGGAGGTTCATGAGGGGGCTTGTGCTAGTCATATTGGTTCCCGGACATTAGCCAAGAAAGTTCTCCGCTGGGGATACTATTGGCCAACCCTGTTCAACGATGCTCACGACCTAGTGACTAGATGTAGCAAGTGTCAGCTACACTCCCGGGTAAAGCATTTGCCACAGACCGAGCTCACCGGAATCCAAGGTGCATGGCCGTTTATTCAATGGGGCATTGACATTGTTGGCCCATTCCCCGTTGCTCCGGGAGGGTTGAAGTTCCTGGTTGTTGCCGTGGACTATTTCACCAAGTGGGTCGAAGCCGAACCACTTACAGCCATTACTGGACAGAATATCTTGAAATTCGTGTGGCGCAATATTGTTTGTCGCTTCGGCATCCCGAGCACTATCATCTCGGACAACGATAAACAGTTTGCCAACGATCCATTCCGATCATGGTGTGAAGAACTGCACATCAAACAAATTTTCACTTCGGTGGCTCACCCTCAAGCCAACGGGCAGGTTGAGGTCACCAATCGGACACTTCTCACAGGAATAAAGAAGCGCCTGGATAACACCAAAGGTCTCTGGGCTAAAAACCTTCCACAAGTCCTATGGGCTTATCGCACAACACCGCATACATCTACCGGGGAGACTCCTTATAGCCTTACCTACGGTTCTGAAGCCGTTATACCCGCTGAAATCGGTGTGCCGAGTCCTCGCCTCCTTACCTTAGTGCCCGAGGATAATGACGAGGCTATCCGGGCAAATTTGGATGAGCTTGAACGTCGTCGTGAACAATCATTCATTCAGCAGGCTAGATGCAAACAACGAGCAGCCCGGTATCATAACCTCCGGGTCCGAGGCACCCAGTTCAGTATTGGGGATTTAGTTCTTCGGCTCAACTCAGCCAGCAAAGCTGCTCCCAAGGGAAAATTACACGCTTCTTGGGAAGGTCCCTACCGGGTTGTTGCCGCACATGACTCCGGATCTTATCAACTTGAACATCTCAACGGGACCCCGATTCCCCGAAGCTGGCACGTCACCAATTTGAGGCATTTCTATCTGTGATAGCCACATCGCAATTACTATCTTTCCTTTAATTTCCTTTATAGTTGTCATTTCTCTTTGTATTTTTTAGTTTGCCCCGGCATTTATCAATGAATAAAGCTTCTTCGTTTACGCACCTCGCTGTGTTCTTCTTTATGTTACGGGGACGCCCTAACATTATCATATTATCGATATTAGTCTCCGGACCATTACAAATATCCCTCGGTCCGCCCGAGGAGATTCACATTTAGTCCCCGGACTCATATCACCTTCTCGTCTGTTTAACCGGAGAAGTGTTCTCTCCCGCCTGATCCGTCCGGGGAGACGTTACTCCCGCCTGATCCGTCCGGGGAGTAATTGAAACAATTAATAGTTCTTACTGTGTTCCCAAACACCCGGTTAGAGTTATTAATAACTTGTTACTTTCCTTAAACTCGTAAATAAACACTGTAACAGTTTTATTATTTGCAAAATCATACGACATCAAGCAGTTTTTCCTAAATAATACAACAAAAATCTTGCTAAAGATTGACTACATTATTATCTATTTTTTTTCGGAGCCTTCTCCGAGCCAATACGCGAAACCGCGTCGTCTTGTCTCGGATTGAGAATGTCCTGTCCTCCGGGATGGCTCTTGCACGTCCCGACGATGCCCGGCTTCACTTCGGCTCGGACGACGACCCATTGTTTGGGGACCCCGGTCACCTACAGTGGGCTCGGTTCTTGTTCTTGGCCCTGACATGCTGGCCCATTCTGCATGGCCCCATTCTAGGGGCGCCAACGGATCCATCACCTCCGGGGTCTTCTCTGTACCTCCCCTTGTCTTGTGACGAAGAGGATCTGGTGTTTTCTGCGGAGTTGAGCTTTTCCTCCTTTCTCTTTCCCGGGTATTCGCCCATTCTACAGCATCCCACTCTTCGGTAGGCATTTCGTCGATCTCCTTGGCCAGTGCCACAACCGTCGGTCCACTGGCCTTTGGCTCCTCGGCGTGAGGTCTTCCCGGTTCTTGAGGGATATCAGGCTTTGTTTTCTTGCCCTGACATCCTTTCTTGCGACTGTGCTCTGGTTCAACTTGCTCGGCAATATTCAAAGCTTCATTCCGAGCCTCGACCTTCTTTTGAAGCTCTACCAGAAATCCTAGTATCAGCCGGCTCCTTATGATTTCGGGATCATTAGCATCGCTTTGCTTACTCCGCTGTTGGATGTCGTCCCGAACCTCGGGCCTCCGAGCTTGAATATCCTTCACTGATAGTCGTCCGCAGTCCACCAGAAGATGCTCACACTCTTGTTGGTTGATACGAAGTTGTTCCAATTCCAGATCCTTTAAAACACACTGGGCTTTGTACTGTCTCATTTGTTGTGCTGCTTCTTTCCATGAGCCCTCCACCTCGGCATATCTTTTCTCTATTAAGGATAGATTCCTTGATAGTCGGGGGACTTCGTGCAACATCAACATGTCTCGCTCTTTCTGCAGCCAAACTATTGATGAGTTCAGCTGCTTTATTACTTCATACGGGTTTTCTATGTTTTCCTGGCAATGGAGACACCTCGGGTTTTTCAGACTTTATTAATATACATACATTGCGGGAATAAGAGAGCAACAGCATTTACTATCCAAACAAACAGAAATTTTCATTACAAAAAGAGATAACTCCGGTTTTTCATTACAAAACAAGTGATTACAAGAGCATTCTTTTTACAAGATTCTCTATTCTACATTCTGCTCATGAGTTGGGAGGTCACTGACCTCTCCGGGGGCAGGGTTGGCTTATCTTCCTCCCGGGGCCTCCCCAACTTCACTTGCCCCCTCAGCTGCCTTGCTGGGGCCTTCGATCATGGCGGGAGGAGTAGCGGTCACCTCTGGACGGGGAATGGGAGCTCGGTTCCTTAGCTCCCGAACATAGAAACCGTTGCGGAAGCCCAGAAAGTCTTTGTCCTGGTCCTCGTTGCACCGTTTTATGATGTCGGGAGTGAGGATTGTGTTCTTCTTCGCCAGGGCATCGATCAGGGGCCATTTCGGAGCCTTCGTCAACGCATCAAAATACGCGCCGTCTTCGTTCTCGACTGCGTCGTAATTATACCCGAAGCTCTCATCGTAAACATTGACCTCCGGGTACTTGTCATGAACGGCTTCCAACAGCTCACTTCGGGTAGCCGTATCACCCGCAGCCACGAACGTGCTGAGAAACTGCAGGAATGTCTCGGTTTGCATCAGCTTCTCGGCAAACGTTTCCAGCACAGCCCCCTGGCCCACGATGGCCTTGTTCAGCTCTTCCCGGGCTGCAATGAGGTCGCCTCTCATAACGGCAACCTCGACGGCCTGTTCGCGTAATCTGGCCGCCTCTCTCTCAGCAACTGCTGCTCGGTCCCGAGCTGCCTTGACGCTTTTTTGAGCCTCCGAGAAGCCAGCCCTGGGCTTAGTTACCTCGGCTTCCAGCTCAGTGATCCTACCTTGGCCGGATTCCTTCTCCAGCCTACCCACCAGCCCGCGAATAGGCTCCAACAGCTTCTCGAGTTCGGCTCCAGCGGCCGATATCTCTACTCCTTGCCCCTACATTGACTTATTATTATGACGGGTCTGTGCAACGAATAACAGAATTATTTACGATGATACCTCGTGAGCCGGAGTCAGGTGCGGTCTTTTGGAAGGAGGGGGTGTCGTCGGGGAAGTGACCCTTCTTTTGGTGCTCGGGGTCAACCCAGACAGGGGAATGGTGTCTTCAGGGTCCGCCCTGTGGCTGCCCCCGACTGTTGTTCTCTGCAGCTCCGGAGTTTTTGAGTTATCACCTCGGCCCCCCGAGTTGGCTTCGGTGCTTTTCTTGGCAGTGCTCTTGAACTTACCCACTGCACATGACAAACACACATTCAAGGGATTGACATTGTTATATTATATGCAACTTATGAAGGAATAAAACCCTACCCTCTACTTTTGCCCGGGTTTTTGTTCTCTCCCCCTCAGACATGCTCGGTGTCCGGTCCGAATCAGTCCCGGTAGGGGTGCCGCTCTCTTGGGAATCCGAGGTCCCACCGGCCCACTTGGAATAGTACGGACTCATCCCAGCTTCGTCCAGTACTTCCTCCGGGAATCTGGACTCCAGTACACCGACCTTTTTCAGAACACTCGCACCCTTGGGTTCTCCTCCCGGGGCACTATCCACCACCTCTAACCTTTGCCATTTGGATAATATGGCTTTTTGCCTGACATATATAAATCTCCCTCTCCACCCTTCGATTTTACTTGGGTTCTTAACCTTAAACTTCTTGCCCGGCCTAGGGTTAAGGTAATACCATCCCTTATTTCTCCCCATCGTCTTCAGTTGGAAGAAATGCCTAAATAAGCTGATAGTGGGCACTAATCCCCCCTTACTGCACTCAACCAAAAAGCCCACCACCTGCCTTACAGCATTAGGCCCTAATTGCCCCAGCGCTATTCCATAATAATCCAATAATTTTACCAAAAACTCCCACAGGGGAAACCTCAAACCTATGGCGAGTTGATCTATATACACGGATATGAATCCTCGGGGAGGACAACAGGCCTTGTCATTACCCTCGGGAATGATGAATTCCAGATCAAAGGGTAAGAAGAAGTTCGGCACCCATCGCTTAATCTGCTTTTCAGTTACTGTGGGTCTTACCCCGGCTACCTCGAATCCTTCTATTTCCTCCTCACACCGGGGGAAATACACTGCTTCTACTCTTACTTCACTAAGGTCACCGCGATGGACCTGTCTACTTTCGCTGTCTACGGGATAGATCACCCGAATGGGAGGGGCTCTAACGGGCATTCCCTCTGGGATAACCTCTCCTACCTTAGATGAAGATGAAGATGAAGATGAGTTAGACATACTTACTTGGTTTGAATTCGAAAGGGTTGATTTGGGGTGTTTTTGGTCTGAGACGAATCGCGAATGCAGATTTTCTCTTTTTCCCGCTTCTAAACTGATGTATCGCAATGGAGAAGATGAAAAATTACTGTGCAGTTATTCCCAATATAAATGCAAAAAACCGACGGCTCTGATGCAGCCTATTCAAATTCAGTGATGGAGATTCATGCGTGTTCTTCACGCGCTTTACAGTTACCGAGGCGCGTGGGGAACAACTTTCTTGGGACTCGCAGAGCGTGTCACTTCATATCCCTCTCTCTCATAATGGCGCCGCCAATCACATCAGGCCCATCCTTCTTCAGGAAGATTCACACTACACTCCGGTGTCCTTTCCATTTTGGTCAGAATAATCATCCCGGTGTAAACTACTACACTCCGGTGTCCTTTCCATTTTGGCTAGAGTAATCACCCCGGTGTACCCTCCACCTCGGCCATGTTGTCACATCGCGTTTTTCGCTTTTGAGAAGTTCGGTGTCTCACTACATGCCCCGTGCACCTCGACCTAGCTCGACACTGCGTCCGCCAATCACTCCGCAGAGTCCCGGGGACGCGGATAAATTCGGTCCTTCGTAGACACTTTGGCCCGCCAGCGACCCCGGTCCTTCTTACTTACGGTTCCACCCCGGTGACAACCGAAGCTCCTACCTCGCTCCGGCTGGGGGGGGGCATCTGATAGGGATAACTCGATCAGCTCGGGTCGGGTTAGCACCAACCCGATCAGCTCGGGTCGGGTTAACACCAGGGCCCACTATGCTAGAGCCCGCTGTAAAGGCCCACTACGCGTAGACCCAGCAGGCCCAGGAACGCGCGCCGGCCCGGCGAGTGGTTTGTTCCGTGAATCAAGGCCCATGATCTTTTCCCAACTGCCATGCAGATTTGGTGGGCAAGATTATAGGGAGTTAGTTAGGGTTTTGATTTAGTAGTATAAATAGGTGAAAAGAACTCTGAATTAGGGTTCGCACTCTGTGTACTACTCCGTGTAAACTCAACATTCTAGTAAAAGAAACACCTCGGCAAGAGTGATTTTCTGCCCGTGGACGTAGATCTCCGGATCGAACCACGTAATTCCTGTGTTTTTACATTCTGACAACGTAGATTATTGTTCAAATTGTGTGGTTACCGGATTGCGCTTTATCACTGGCCAAAGCAATAAAAACCGAAACATAAGTCGAATTATCCTCGGGATTTTTACCGTCAGGGTAGAAGTAAATATAGCCTCCGACGTTGAAATCATCGCTGGCTATATGTTTGCCTACGCCCATTCCTTTGGCGAGAGAATACCCCTGAATCACGAATCGGTGTGACCCATTTATCGTCTCGGTTACGAACCGTGAGCTCGTCGGAGAAATTAGCGGGTTCTGATTCAGGGTCCTGTCTGGCGTTTCCGACATTGAAGATTATCGGTATTCCTTTTTTCTGGTTTTATGAATTGGATGACGAAATTGGGGGAATTGGAATTGAGAGAAAGGGAGGGAAAGTTTGTTAGGGTTTTGATTTCAATTTGAGGAAATTCTCTTTGCATTTCTGTGGTGGTCGAAATTATTGGTGGGTAGGGGCATCAATTGATTGGATTGGATTGGATTGGTCCGTGCATACTCTCGTTGATTTTATTTCTACGACCTTTAATTTAAAAGTGCTTTTTTTCCTTTCTTCTTAATAATTCTTCCGATTAGGAATAATAGTTTAAAATAACAATACTACTACTTTCTTCTTGAAAAGCTTATTATGGATAATATACTTATTGCCTATAAGACTCATCACTTCATGAAATTTAATGGCATAGGGATAACAAACTTATGCCAATAAAACTTTATATAAGTAAAGATTTGATCGTGTAGCATGAAACTTCGTAGAGGTTGTTCGTAAAAATCATGGATTTCCCAACATTTTTTGCAATATCATCAGTTCATGATTGCGCTTTGTCAATTTTGCTTTTATACTTAATGGGTCTACTTTTGGTTCCTTAAACCCTATAGTTGTATCCGTCAAGGTGATCATGTTTCCCCTTACTTGTGTACCATATGTCGAGAAGTATTGTCTTGTATCCTTCAGGATTTACAGATTTGCAACAAGATTCATGGTATAAAGATCTCTCGCTCTGTTTCAACAATTTCTCATCTTTCCCTTGCATATAGTACCTTCTTATTTGGTCAGGCTACCATAGAGGAGGCTCAAAATCTGAAATTTACAATGAACCTTTATGAATCGGTTTCGGGATAGCGAGTTAACTTTTTTAAACTGGACATCTTATTTAGCCCGAGCTCAAATGATGCAATTGCAAACTCCATTTGCTCTATTTTTTGCATTCCCAGGGTTTCATCTCATGAAAAAGATCTTTTACTTCCCTCTGTCATTGGTAAGAATAAGCACGAAGTCTTTCGAAGCATGAAAGACCGTATTATGACAAGAATTTCATATTGGAAGGAGAAGCAGTTAAGCACGGTGAGTAAGGAAGTCTTGGTCAAATCTGTCATTCAGGCTATCTCATCCTATACCATGTCTTATTTCATGCTTCTGGAAAATACAACTTCAATCTAGTGGGGTGCTACTTTGAAATCAAAAGAAAATCCATTGACTTTCCTAGAATAAGTAACTTGGGCCAAATGCCAATGTGGACTTGGTTTTCGTGATTTGGAGGCTTTTTAACTATGACATGCTTAGTGAGCAATAGTGGAAACTTCTTACCAACCTATCCTTGTTAGAAGCTAAGTGTTTTCTTAATTGCTCCTTCTTAGTGGCTTTTCTCAATTTCTTAATTGCTCCTTCTTAGTGGCTTTTCTCGGTTCTTGCCTATCTTTCTCATAGCGTAGTATTTTTTAGGGTAGGTGTGTGATTACTTGGGATGCCGGAAGCTTATTTCTTCGAGATCATCCACTAAGATCTGGTGTCTTCCATTCCTTTCCAGATTTCGTGTTCGTAGCCCTGTTCCATTTTGCATCCGGACGATGCGGTTAAAGCCCTCATTGATCACAATTCTCACTAATGGAGTGCTGCCTTAGTACGTTCCATTTTCTCTACCAACAAAGTCGTTGCTATTCTAGCGCTCCGCTGCATGACTTCAACTCCCTAGATTGTTGGGTGTGGCATCACCCATTGAATGGGAAATTCACTTGTACATATACCTGCATATCTCATGGCCTGATTTCTTATTACAACTCCGCCTCCATTTAGCAGCTCTGGGCCAAATAGTATGGAAAAAGCTTTGGGAACTGTATCTCCTGGGTCGAATCCATCACTTCTTGTTTAATTGCTCTGGCTCGTTGCCAACATGTGTCAACCTTGAGCAAAGACATTTTCCTTTTGAGCCTCACTGCCCTTTCTGTGAGCAAGCAAATTCCTTCTCTATCCATCTGTTTTTCACATGCCGCGAAGCTCACCCTGTCCGGATGTCTACGGTTTTTATGAGAGAGTTCATTGAGTAGTGTCATCAACCTCACTTTATCTTTCATTCCAAGATTTAATATCTGATAGGCCTCCATGGTCAAAGTATATCGCAGTTATTGCAAACTATTTATGGTCCTACCGAAATTCAACAATTATCTCACACGGAATCCAATTCATTACTTATTGTCAGACTTGTAACTACAACCCTAACTGACTATTATGATGCGAAGGAATCTCCTGAACGGGACTCACTTACATCGTCGAGCCCTCTTGCTCCCCCCAATTTGGTCCATATTTTATTTTGTTGGTATATGTTGAATTGGTTGATGACACATTTGTTAGAGGGATGGTAAAAGCTTTCCCCGAATCTCTGATCATGACTCATGGTGGCAATTCGGGCGGCCCAGTAGGGCCAAGGGAACCGACCCGGCCCGATTTATTTTGGGCCTAGAAATGCTAGGCCCGGCCCGGAGGACCTCGCGCCATCGGGCCAAAAAAGCCCACCAATGAGTTTTTTTCTTTTCTTTTTTGTTACTTTAACCATGAAGTAGAATTATATATTGAGGCGAACTTCAGTTTAATTCTCTTAAGAAAAAAACTTGATCGGAAGATAATATATTACTATTAGTTGCAATATGGAATGATATCTATTAATTTATAGGCATGTCTCAAACCCCAGATATAACAATAATAATAAAAAAAAAAAAAAGAAGGAATGGATGATGATATATAGTTATATACTACACGTCACAAGTTATTTAATTTTTGTGTACGTACTATACTACATGTTAATCAATTTTCCAATTTTCGACACATAATAATTAATGAGCATGCTTGGATCCAATTCATTTTCCATCTTCGACTAATAAAACTGAAAAAATGGAGTATTAAATTAGTCAAATGTTTTAATTTCTCGGTAAATAGATACATTTATGCTCTGCTAGAAAAAGAAAAAAAGAATAACATGTTTCAAATAGTAACAAGATATTACTTAATTCCTAAATTTTTCTTGGCCCACCAAAAGAAAAGCCCATTCAGGCCCGGCCAAAAAAACCAGAATTCTTTCGGGCCTCTAATATTCCGACCCAGCCCGCTCTATATTTCGGGCTTAACGTGTCGGCCCATCGGGCCGGGCCAGTTTTGCCAGCTCTAATCATGAGTAATGAGTTTAATCTTCTAAAAAAAAAATAGTTTAATCCTTCTGAAAAATATTTTTTTATACTATACAATATTAATCATATGTAGGGTTGTTACAATGGCCCGATTAACCCGAAAAAAATCAGGTTTAGGGCTCCCATTTTGTAGCCCGTTTAAACATCCGGGCTATTTGGCCCGAACCGATAGGTCCGCGGTTTATCCGGGCTAGCCCGAGGTTTATCCAGGCTGGCCCAAACCGGAACTCTTTTTTTTCCACGACTCGGTAGTCAGCAGAATCCTATTCACCTTTTTAATTTTACAGTCACATTTTTTATTTGGTAGTTTTTAATTAATAATTGATAAGTTATTAATTAATTTAGACTAGTTATTAGTTAATACTTCTAAAAGTGCTTTTTATATTCCTATTCTGATCACACAAACTATACAACAATGAATGATTGATTAGTAAATTAATTAGTGTATGGTTATTGGTTAATTGGCAACCAGAGCAATATACATGTAGCTTCATTATTTTTATTTCTATTTTGGAGATATACTATTTAAATTTCATAATCATTTTGCGTTGTATCATTAATGGATAAAATTAAATATGATTCAAGTATATTTTGTATGAGTTTTGATTTAAATATATAATTTTAAACTTACGATTCGTAGCCCGATAATAGCCCAGTTAGCCCAAAAACCGATAGGGTTAGGGTTAGGTTCACCATATCCTGGCCCGTTAAAAATGGCCCGACTAAACCGTAGCCCGACTTAGCCCGAAAATCGATAGGGCTAGCCCGAAACCGCTAGGGCTAGCCCGTTTAACAACCTTAATCATATGTATCATGGATGTCAAGTGAAAAGATATGAAAAGAAGGGTGATGCTAGGTAAAACTACCACAAACAAAGTAGAGTTAAAAAGTTAACAATCAATGCATCATAATATGCATTTTTCCTAAAACATTCAGTGCAATTATACAAAGTGGATAAACCAAAGTTTCCTATGAACAAACAATCTTAATTAGCACAAAAGCATCAGAATATGCAGAAAAAGATCATCACAACCAAATGATCTCAAACCAAAACTATCTATATGGATGGGAGTTTAGACTGAAAGAAGACTTCTTGCAGGAGGAAACAAAGCAACTGCACCCCTCTCCGGATTGGAGTATTTTCTCAATACCGCTTTTAGCTTCTTCTCAGCGGAGTTTGAGTGGCAACCCACCAAAAGCTTTGCACACTCCATCAGTTGATCTTGTTTGTAGCCAGTATGGTGCTCAAGAGTTTCGGTCCAGAAGGGGCTTCTGCTCAGAGTGCAACGTGCAGCGTACACCGCAGATGCAGCTAGCATTGAAGGGCAGTAGTTTACCATGATCGAGTAGCTTATTATACCCAATTCGCCATAGAAAAATGTCATATTCTCCATCTGCATTACAAGAATGATTCATTATTCCTCTATTTTGTTTGTTTATTTTCCAAGTCTAATAACAACTAGTTAGTTACCTCTTGATCAGCAGGAAGTGAGGCTTTGATGTATCGAACCAAAAACACGTATGGAGTTGGAACCGTTAGATACCACTCTAATCTCCCGAGAATCGCTTTCTCCATTAGAAGCACTTGTTCTCTCACATAAGCATTGTCTGATATAGTTATGAAATCACTCACCTAGATATATACAATAGTTAGATTTAGTTCGCAACAGTGGCCATCAAATATACATAGAGTTGTTATGTACTGTACCTCAGGTGCCCATATCTCTTCGTATTTGCAAGCAATAAGCATTGAACTGATCCCAACCAACTGAAGTTCCCTTCTTGGAACAGTCTGGAGAGAGAGAAATCGATCGACTATGTTAACCGTGAGGTAGAAACTCTCTGGCATCAAATCGAACTTCTTGTGGACTTCCACCAACCAGTCCACAAGAATGGCCCTCATTTTCGAGTTGATCTCCGGCTGCGAATCCATGTAATCTTTGACGTGACCATCTCCCTGATAGAGAAGAATGTGAAATAATCATTTAGATATTAGACTTCTAACAAACAAGAACAATCCATTGAAAGCAGACCTCTGTGAGCTTATAGAAATTGTAGATATCTTCTATGTATTCCACGGCTGCCAATTCATTATCCGCATCCACTGTGTCAATGTCTACAATCGAATCCTTAGGCTTCTTGGCAATTCCACAAACAGCCTATGTTCAATTCTCATGTAAAATTAGTAATAGTTATTGAATTACTGTATCAAATCATTTGAATGAAAGATGCGTGGGCACCTTGCTACGAGCGGAGAGGATTGAGGAGAGAGTCTTATTGGGCTTCTTTGATGATTTGGCCCTCACTTTGTAACTTGATTCTTCGTCAGAACTGATAACGATCACTTCCTTCTTATGAGGGACCAAGTCATTCACATTTTCCACCACTGCTTTCTGCAAATACAAATGAATTACTCTTCTGTTAACAAGGCGAGATACTAAAATGAAACTTCGGAGTTTTTATTTTGGGTACCTTGCAGTTGTTTTTCTCTGCAGCTTGTTGAGCATTTTCCAACAGTTGTGCTCCGAAATTCCTGAAATAACAAAATGATGATTCTACATTAATGCAAAGAACACATACGCACACACACACTCTGTAAATGTGGAGCCAGAGAGATAGTGAACCTTGTTATAGGACGATTTTGGGGCTTAGCTGCAACAGCTTGTGTGATTACTAAGTTTCCAATATCTCTTAAAACGCGCCTATTTCTGCCTTGGCCCTCTCCTCCTCCTCCTCCAACTGTTTATACATCAGCATTATTACAATTTTGTTGTTTGTCATAACCAAATAAACACCAACATTTCTTGAAAAGCCCAAAAAGGAACCTTTTGGGTTTTGGCTTACCAACCGATTTAATTATAATAATTACACAAGTTATTACCTAATCTTTAATACAATTTAGACATGATTTGTCGTTTATAAAATTTACTACATATGGTTCCAAAACAAACACCAAGTTAAGAAGATGTCATCGCATCCTTCCATCCTTAACAACAATATCAGAAGGCTCACATTAACACTGGTCAGAGGATACACAAGAAATAGTCCAATACAGCAATTTCGACAAAACATAGTGATTCTAACCAAGAAGACGGAGGAACTTATACAATCATAAAAATCCTAACTTTCATCTTCAAGATTCCGTCAAAAACTAATTAGGTTAGAAGATCAAACATTTTTTTTAAATAATCGAAAAGAAAAACCACAGAAAGGGCCTTTGATCAAGAAAAATCGCAACAACAGCCAAGTATAATTAACAGATTACCTCTGGGTTGCTCTGGGACGAAAACTCTAGAACCCATTTCAAATCCTCCGTCTAATTATCTGCTATCAAGAAACGACGACAATAATACCTGGAGACGACCCACTTAGAGCCTCTCCTGTTCTGCGTGTATACAAATTCTTCTTTATCTCTCTAGAATCAATTTCTCTACCTTCTTTTCAGAAAGGAGTTGATAATGGCAGAGAGAGGTATATATATATATATATATATATATAACAAGAGGTGAAGTGGAGGGACGCCTCTTCTCGGTAACGGTCATATTCTCCACCTTTGAATTGGATCCGTTGGATTAAGATACGGGACGGCCTAGATTTGGTCTTTTAGTAATTTTTACTAGCCGTTGGAAGGGAGAATATAGGAGGAGCCATTTTTATTTTTTCCATTTATCCGTTTTAAAGGTTAAAAGAAAATCATTAATTAATGAGTTGCTCTTTGCCAGCCGGGAAGATTATGGTGTTTCTAAAACAACTAGTATCGCTCCCGTGCGATACACGGAAATTTATTTAAAAAGTAATTATTTTATTAAATTATACTTCCTCCGTCCCGCTCTAATTTGCCTACTTTCCTTTTTAGTTTGTCCCAATCTAATTTGCCAACCCATAAATGACAACTTTCTCTCACAATCCCCACCCTCAAAATCTCCACATTCAATCCCCACCTTTAAAAAAGTCAAAGATTCCACAAAATCTACTTTTTCTTAATCTTCGTGCCCGGCTAAGGTAGGCAAATTGGGCCGGGACGGAGTGAGTATATAATATTATCTAATATAAAAAAAATAGAATTATTATATTCTAACTAAATGAATATTTGAATAATCATTTTTTCTTTTTACGATCAACGGAACTTTGCGGTTTCCCACCTTTGCAATATTTGGTATCAATTTTCGGAGAGAAAAGAAACTATTTAAAAATAATAAAAATGTTTGGAAAATACAATATTCATTTTTAAATTCTAAAAAATTATTTAAAATATCATAAACTTAACTGAAAAAATGTATAAATTATTTTAATAAAAAATCAATTTTCATAAAAAAAGATCGAATAATTTTGATATTACTTCAAATAATTTTAAATATTTTTAAAAGGATTTATTTTTTCAAAAAAATAATTAAAAAGATACTTATATCATAAAATTAGACTTTTCATAGATACTTCCACATGTCTTAAACGAAACTTTAGAAATTTTAAAATAATTTTTCAAGATAACTTTCAAATAGTTTAAATAAATTTTTACAGTTTAAAAGATAATTTTCAGAAATTTATAATAGTTTTATGATTTAAAAAAAAGTAATAACTTTTTATTTTTCTTGCTTAAAATTATTTGATTTGAACTTTTTTATAAAAAAAAACTCAAAGTTTTAATATATTTTCCAACATGTTTAAGTTAATTTTCTGGTATTTTAAATGAAGTTTAAAATTTAAAAAATATTTTTTAGATTTTTTAACAATTTATGTTATTTAAATATTTTCTATATTCTTTTATTTTTCGCACTTAAATTGCTGGCAGAGATTGCAAGCGTGAAAAAACGTGTAGTTCAGGTTGTGATTGGAAAACAAAAAAGAAACTTAAAAAGACGCATACTACATGTTGCAAAATAATATAAACCCAAAATATAAATAATGTAAATATCAATTTCTCCCAAGTGATATATGGATTTAATATAACTTACATTTTATAAATATAATATTTTACAAAATTTACATTAAGATAAATTATTAAATGTAAAAAATAAATTATTTCTACTTTTAATAATGGATATCTCCTAATATTGAAACCCAAATATATATTTAGTGTGTGTGTGTGTGTGTATCCACCTTAACCTATGCGAACACTTCAATAGCTTAATTGAAAATGAATATTAAAACAAACACAAATACATAAGTATCACATGACACACCAAAATATATCAAATAAAATAAATTGAATTGTATTATAAGAAAATTAGTGTTTCCTTTTATTTTTTTCAATTTTTTTAAATATGTTAATTTATCCAAATAATTTTTCAAATTTTAACTATATTTTAAGAAAAAATAATTTTCAAGTTTTAATAATTTACATGGTGGTTTAATATACTCAAACACTTTTTAGATTTTAAGTAAATCTTAATATTAATAAAATAAAATTCAATGATTATTCTATAGTTTGACTAACAAAATAAAGCATATGAATTCTTCAATATATCTGAGTAATATATGTAAATGATGAAATTTATTTAAATATACAATTAATGTATATATATATATATATATATATATATATATATATATATATATATATATATATATATATGTCTTTATATTTTGCTTGGGTTGCAAAATATGGAAAATGGCGACAAAGTATTGTTTATATTGAAAACTCTAAAAAACCTAGTTAGCTCAAGCATGTTAATTTTATTTTTTAAATAGAAATATAGATTGTAGCACATATAAAATCTCATAGTTTAGATTGCCAAGTGTAATTATTATTTATAAAAAAATAATATTAATAAATAGAACTTATGAATATGTAATAAAAAATAATTTCAAGATTAATTATCATATATAAATATATGTGAAAGTCATAGTTCCATGATTAATTATAACAAATTAATAGTTGTAAATACAATAATTTAATTAGTCAATCAATCATTAAATTATACATTAACTTTTACTTTTAATTTAATAAAGTATATATTCATTTATTAATGAAGGTAATACTTAATATTGTATTAATTTAAAGAAAAAAATATAATTAATGCCTTAAAAAAATTAAGAATGCATTAAAGATATATTTTAGGCGGGAAAAGGTAATTTACAATAATAACCCTCATTTTACTTTTATATATATATATAGATATTTACTGACACTCATGTGCATAAGATGTACATTAGTGTTATTGTACACCTTGTGGGGCCCACTTATGATTTTCGCGCGCGTGATATATATATATTAAGGTGTGTTTGGAATCACAAAATAGGCGGCTGGCTTAGTTGGTAAAGGCGCGGCATTGTACCCTTCAGTGTGCGGGTTCGAATCTTAATAGCACCTTTTTATTTTTCACAACAGTATTTCGATGCAATATACGTTATGTTGCATGACAGTATACGTTGTTCCTTTTTATTTTTCACCAGCAGTATATTCAAATTTCGAGCATAGCATATATTATGATGCCTAACAGTATATTTAATATTTCGATGTAGTATACGTTATGTTGCATGACAGTATACGTTGTTTTAGTTAAGTTTTGTTTTATACTGCGAAATATTTATTTTTTCCAACTTACAATACTCACAGTATATTTAATATTTCGATACAGTATACGTTATGATGCCTGACGGTATACGTTGTTTTAGTTAATTTTTGTTTTATACTGCGAAATTATTTTTTTCCAACTTACAATACTCACAGTATATTTAATATTTCGATACAGTATACGTTGTGATGTCTGACAGTATATGTTGTTTTAGTTAATTTTTGTTTCATACTGCGAAATATTTATTTTTTCCAACTTACAATTCTCACAGTATATTTAATATTTCGATACGGTGTATATTATGATGTATGACCAAAAAAAAAAAAAAATGAAGGAAGAAGATGAAAACAGAATTGAACCCTTGACCTCAAGGTTGAGATATTTAAGACTGTATTAAATACCACCAAACCACTTGCTTTTAGTGTTCAACAAACCGGCCATTAAATATATAACATGCACACACGCACAATAATAATATAATAATAATTGGCGCAGTTCGGACCGACGACTTATTTGGGCTGAACCAGTGGGGCCCACAAGGTGTACAATAACACTATGGTGAATCTTATGCACCCAAGTTTTTGCCTATTTACTAAACTCAATTTTCTCTCTTTCCTTCCTTCCTTTTCTCTTTTTGTTTTTATGATTATAAAAATAAATTAATATGTGCAAATTATAAGAGCCCGTTTACTTTAAGTTGTGGTTAATAGGGTGTACAAAATTAAGGTGTATTAAAATGGGGGATTGGAAAAATATGTATTATCATATCCAGTGTTTACTAGCGATGATAATGTTGAACTTTTTATAGAGGACTATCTTTATCCTGTGTTTACTTTGACTTGTTTGTTTTTTGAAGGTTATTAGGGATTGTTTTTTTAGAAAATATCAAGTATTTCAAAATTACATAAAAATACCAGACACCTTATATTGGACCTCTCTAAACCACACAAATCTTCTATGAAGAACAGTTCAACACAGACCTAAACCTACTTAAAACTTAACTCGTTCCTTATTTAATGTGTATTACAAAACGTATGGAAACGAAGAAGAAAAATATAATGACTTGGTGAGAGGAGAAGAAAAAATAAATAAACTCAATGATCATGGTCTTCTTCATCATCACACGGTGCGAAATGAATATAAATTCATTTGTTGCTAAGGTCGAAGGTAGTGGAAATAAATCAGACATCAAAAGAATTAATTTCAAGCTTGGAAAAATTGATAATGGGCCAAAGTTAACAACTGTAAAATTAGAAAGAAAAGACGTACGGGAAGAGGACGAAAACTTATCCTTGATTCGGGATAAATAAACCCACCTCTAGATGTGGGATTTCTAATGGGGGTATTTTTCCTCGAATTATGTGTTATCCCGGATATCCGGGATAAGCTGACTTTTGTAATCCCACCAAGTAAACATTGGATTATCCTGAATAATTTGTCCTTATACAGGCTTATCCTATGAAGTAAACGGGTCCTAATAATTTTGGCCAAGAAATTCCAATTCATATTCCATCATATTTTCCGTTATTTCTAATACAAATACGTGTTAATTAATTACCCTAAAAAATACATGTTAATTAATGATGTCATCAAAAGCACATGGCCTATAATGGTTAATTTAAAAGACAAAATGACTTACAAATTGTAATAGAGAATCTCAATTGAAAGTTTAGAGGTTTAGTTCAATAAATTGAAATTTTCTTTATGACATAATAAATTATTAAGTCCTTTATGCTCTTGGGTTTTCTCTGTTCTAGGTCTAGGGTTTCCACCAGCTCCAACTCTAGTAATCTCAACTGACAGTTTTGATGATGACTTGGATATTCAAGGGAGTAATGAACCATCACCAGAATTCCACTTATAGAAGCGGCTCATTCACCTTTCTGGTACCGCACAAGTAGCAACCAAAAGACAGAAGAGACGATCGGAGAAGTCTATTGAGCGTGGCAACAAAACCCTAGTAGGAATTAGGCAATCCCATGTGGAGTTAAATCTGCCATGAAGTGCAGTGCTGATATGCAAGAATTTTGCTAGAAAGATTTGATCATATGGTGACAACATTTGAATTCGCGGTACAGGAACAACGAAGAGCAATGAGCAATGACGCTTCTGGGGTACCCAAAGTTGTTGGATCTGTTTGCAAAGCAGTATCCTTGGTTCCCAAGAGCATGTGAGGACTAAAGTTTCAGTTTGTAAATGAAGCCCGAGCTGAAAGGCAATGGATGGAGGAACTTGTCAAAAAATTTAACAACTATATTAATGGACAAGTTACTGGTCTCGCATTCATTATGAAGGATTAGCTGAAAGAGCAAAAGGACGATTTACAACCCTTGAAGGATGAATTCCCCCTACTGTGGCAGGAGAAAGCCGATGACAGAATAATATTGGTCAATATCCTAACATACTGAAGCACAAACTGGGATCAATATTCATAATGTCAAAAAGGGGGAAGAGGAGGCAAGGAAAATGTGTCCTGACCAACAACAAAGGGAACAACAAGAGCGGTTCATTGCTGCACAAAGAAAACAAGAACCGGAAACCAAAGTGAGAGTACAATAATGGAAAATTCGCGAACAACAAGATTTTGAGAGATCTTTGTAGGAGTCAGAAGCAAGAGTGCGTCATATTCTTGGAAGGAAGAAGTTGAACTCCATTAGATCTGTCTTGCAATTGGGATAGTTCATGACCCACCTGTTCACAGAAAGCAGCATGCCACCTCAAGTGAAAGAAAGCAGTATTCCCTTCCAATCTATCAATCCTCTATACGTATAAAGACTGGTTGCTACATGATTGCACAAATGAGCAGCTAGATGATCTTCGTACTTATCAAATTCCAATACTGATAATCCTACAGAAGAGGAAATTGATAATCGGAGGATGGCTAAAGTTCTCAGATACTTCGAGTACATACTAAGAGAAGGCACTTACAACAATGTCGAAGGTTCCAATGGAGACAAGCCGAGGGAATATGGAAAACAATTGCATGCAGGAGTACTTCCATTCCAGATTGAGCTCAAAGGATTGAAGTGGGAAAGATACAAGATCTCCCTTTCTGATGAATGGTGGCTGATGGAAGAACTCACTCCTAAGGTGCAACTTGAATACAAGAACTTCGAACAGAAGATGTATAGTGAATGGTGGAGGTACACTGAGAATGATCCTGATAGATCCACGAAGAGTAAGGATCTGAAAGAAGAAGATAGAGCAAGAAACACATGCATAAAACATTACAAGTAGCACTTCACAAAGCGTCATTGGAAGAAGAACAAACGTTTAATTACTGTAGGGTAACTTTTTCTTGTCTATAGCTCTAGATGTAAGATTGTTTTGATTTGGCACATGCTTACTGTAACTGTAATAGATAGGTACATTTGAAGGAAATGGTTAACATTCTTGCAAAATCATTACAACTCATAATATTACATCATGTATAGAGCATTTCAAGTACCTTTTAATGATTAACTATTTATTCTAACAGTTTGTTGTTTTGTGAGTTTAAGAACGTATTACTTAGAGTTTTGACATCCTTAGAAATGGGGAAATGGTTATGATATTTATGTTTAGTTTCGATGATGGTATAACCTCCCATAAGGTAGGAGCTAGTGCCCCCAGAAATTTTATAAATCTTTGTAATAGATAAGGCTAGTTCTACTTAGGAAGGAGTCACAACAACCAAGCAACAAGATCATCAAGGTTACTCGAAGCAACATATCCGTTATCCCGGTAAGGAACTGAGACTGTAATGAGCATGCATAACAGTTTCTTATGCACATCCAGCATACAGCATTGCTTGCAGCAAGAATACAACAAGCAAGCAAGCAACAATCATGTCCAAAATGTCAAAGTTAAGGTCAAAAGTTAGGGTATTCAAATTTAAAAATATAGCCAGTGGAGACAAGTTTAAAACCTTGTCCTGACTATCCAATAGCGTGGGGACACATCACCTGACAAAAAGCAAAAGCAACACTTGACACTGATACCAAGCCGTAACCACTCTGACTAACTCTCTACGAGCAAGGACAAACGACTCTTTCCGTACAAGGAGCATTAGATGTCAACGAGATTATTTCTCTCTCTTCAATGAGAAGAAACCCCAACTTCTATAAATAGAAAGAGATGGAGGACAAAGAGAGACTACCAAAACTCAAGCATCTAAAATTACTTTGCATCAAGTACTCAACATTCTTATTCAAAGTTTCAACACATACATTCTAGCAATCATGCATATGTTTATGCAAAGTATGCAAGAGTAAGATAGCATGCAAGTAAAGATCCAAAGCTTCAATAACTCTCAAGTCAAGCTAGCTCTCAAACTTTACTTTGGTCCAAATCCTTCTCAAACTAGGAAGCTTGCCCATATCTTAATTGTATCCAATTTTAGTGGCAGCTACCAGAAGTTGAAGAAAAACTTTCACTAAACCAATCTCACAAAAGGTTTTTGAAACAGGGAGTCTTCATTTGAATCAGGGATTCAATGTAGACTTATGTTCAGTGGAACATGTGCACAATAGAGGAGTAGCTTTCTGAGGATAAGCAAAAACCGAGGAGTCAAGTTGGACTTAAACTTCAGAGAAGCTAAGTTGTACTGTATGTAAACTTCTTAGTGAGTTTTCCCACTGTGTACGGGAAGAGTGGATATAGAAGGATTGACCCCACCTTCGAACCAATATAAATAATATGTCTACTTTTATACAGCTTTTATTATTGTTGCTGGCGTATACTTATCTACTGCATATATTTGTAAGAAAAAGTTTAAGCATATTCCGCTGCACGTAAAACTCCCTTGAGCATTGCTTACTATAAGTCACTTCAGCTCAGGCTGCTTTGTGCCTACTGCCTAAAGTAAGCTTACTGTATTAGCTTTGTTGCAAGAACAAGTTTCTTGCAGTAAGCAACAACCTTGTGCTAAAAGTATTTGAAAAGAGAAAATTGAGTTATACTCACCCCCCCCCCCCTCCCTAAACCTCTCGTGCAAGACACGAAGTAACTTCGGAACGGAGGAAGCATTCACAACCTACTCACTTCATGCAAGTCAGAAAGTGACTTCGGGAGGGGAAAGTAGGGTAGCATCCCACTCTGGTCTGAATAAGGTAACCTTTTCAACAGACTTTAAAAGGTAAAACAAAGAAGCAAGAACTAGTACACTTGCAAAAATCTGGAAGCAAAATAATGAATGACAAACATTCACATCAGCAGCGTGCGAGCTCCGATCAGTAATTCTTGAAAATTGTGTCTGGGTCTTCCTCGATCTCATCAAATTCTTTAAAATGATTTCGGGTCTTTCCCGTTCTCAGTACTTCTTTAAAATGAGTTCGAGGCTTCCCCAATCTCAGAACTTCTTTACATGATTTCGGGCAGTCACAATCTCAGTAAACTTTTTGAAATGAGTTTGGGGCTTCTCTGATCTCAGTATCTTAAAAATTGAGTTCGGGTCTTTCCTGATCTGAGTATTTCTTAAATTTGAGTTCGGGTCATCCCCGATTTTATTAACCTCCTTAATTTGAGTACGGATCTTCCCCGATCTCAACACTTCTTAAAAATTTGTTCCTATCTTTCCCGATCTTAAAACTTCTTTATATGAGTTCGGTTCTTTACCGATCTCAATAAACTCTTTGAAATGAGTTCGGGTCTTCTCCTATTGTTAGTAATTCTTAAAAAATGAGTTCGGCTCTTTCCCGATCTCAGTAATTGTTAAATTTGAGTTTGGATCTTCCCCAATTTTATTAAGTTCCTTAATTTGAATTCAGGTCTTCCCCGATCTCACCAACTCATTAAAAGAGAGTTATGAACTTCCCGATCTCACTAACTTCCAGAAAATGATTTCGAGGCTACTCAAGTGCCCGACTATCATATGAACGTAAATAACTTGACAAGACAAAAAGTATATGCTCCAAAATGATTACCTCCTTGGTCACTTGGAGTAAGGGGGCTTCTGATATGCCATAATGAAGAACAGACTTCGTCCATGACACATCTTAATCTTTACAAAGGCCCAATCCACCACTTCTAGAGTAACAAATTGACCACATCTTATATAAATATCGGTACCGGTCCAAGCCAAATAAGAAGACCCATTGCAGGTCGAAGCCTAATGGAAGCTCTAATTACATCAAAATTGTTGTTACACCCTCTGGTAAAAAGTATATACTTATGTCTATTATTACAAGGTAAATGTTAGTTTCGTCACACTTTTTACATCTTGTCCACTCTCTTTTCAGAATACGATATCGAGATTACATATTTCAACTCAATGAAATCTAGCTGAACTGACTTGAGAGTCGGGAAACTGGACGTGGTTTTTGCAGATCCAACCGATTGAGTTGGACTACCTTGAACGAAGAAGATAAAGATCCAAAACGAAGCCCGAATTGAAATCATTTTAGCACAACACATACTTATATGCAACTTCTTGGCCTTAGTATGTAAAATATGCCCACAACAGAGTGGTATTACCAAATATATTTTTTGTGGAACCAAGTTGTAACCACGTTGTGTTTTAGGAAGCAAGAGATCTGTTGATAATAATGGAGCAGCAACATCGTCCAAGATAAGCCCAGTAACAGGACCCGAAATCCACAGAATCTATCAAATTAAAACACGAGCATTCTCAATAAAAGTAGGGGAAAAATGCCTAACTTTATCCATCTTAAGATAATCGCAGGGGAACTCATTACAAAAAATGATTTTTTAAGACAATAAAAAATGATTTCAAATAATGAATATTTGTAACAACATTTATTATTAGAGACATGTAGTGATTAATTAGTTGTTTCAATAATTCGGATGCAAATAATATATTTGTGATGACAAAAGTGATCTCAAACGCGTCAACAACTAATTGTTTTGAAAAGTAATCTTAAATGGTCTCAAATAATTTGTAGAGAGATTAAGGACAATAAATTATCACAAATAACTTAATATTAATAACCATAATTATAATTTCAAAAAATATTTTTTATTGTGATGACTGTCTAACCAGATTTGCGCATTAATGAGTACAACTAAACAATACAAAAGGATCCGTCCAACTATTCACTAGTCATCTTTTTTAAGATTTATAAGTTATACTCATAATTCACATTCTACACGCATACACATACTTATAAGCTCTTTTAGAAAAGACTTAATTAATTTATAAGGTTTTGAGTAATTAAGACGTTGAAGTTTAAAATAAGCGGAATTTGCATTTTGCATGGAGAAGGGTAGGTAGCTAGCATCAGCCAATCATTTGAGAAGTAGAAACCAATTATCTAAACAGCTTCCTTATTAAGATAAATTCCTAACCCAATCTTATTCACTATAACCGACTGCCATTTCTTCCATGGATTACTTACTCTATCCTACTTCATACACTAGTAATTAAGACTCTCTCGATATATGACACACTTCATGATTGTGAGGTGGTGTCAGGCGCCCCTCGACTTTTAACACAAGCTTCTCTTTCATATTTCCCCATTTCTTTTTCTGTCTCATTTTTTAATCAATTACCCATTGCCAACTTGTGCATGTTTGAGAAGCGTGGTAGCCTCTTCATTCTCACGTTAAAAAATATCAGGAACACCGCCTAAATTAGCCTCATTGTCTCCATCCACGTGGCTTTTTGCAAATTACCAAAAATTAAATTTCCAGAAAAATCAAGTTTCTATATGGAAGTATTATTCTCAAGTTCAATTGGAAACGATTATAAGTCGTATCCATGGAGTTGCTGCAGGAACGGAATCCCAAATTGAATTTTCTCAAACATTAACAACTATTAAGTCATTGTTTTTGTCGTTATTCATATCCTCCATTGATCAAACATTGAAGAAATTAAAATTTATAAAACTCCATAAATTATATATTTCTTATATAATTAAAGAAAAAAAATATTTTTTATATTTCTTATTTTTTTTAAATTATACTCCCTCCGTCCCGGTTAAAGCTTCCACTTTGACCGGGCACGGATGTTAAGAAAAAGCAGTTATTTGACTTATTTAAAGGTGGAGATTGAGTGGTTGAGATTTTGAGGGTGAGGATTGTGGGAATAGTTTCCTTTTTTGGGCTGGCAACTTTAAGTGGGACGGACCGATAAGGCAAGTAGGAAGCTTTAACCGGGACGGAGGGAGTATATTTTTTTAATTAATTTTGTTAATATTATTTTTCCATTAAGGGCATTATAGTCTTTTACTAATATCATTTTAATTTATTAAATAAGTGGGTTGCATTGAAAAATTTTGTGTGCTGCAAATAACTGCCGACATTTTAATATTAGAGATGAAAACTAGTAATGGATAATGTCGGTTACTAAATAAAAATAAAATCGAAAAAGAATAGTGACGGAATGTGACAAAAAAATATTAGTATTTGATTAGTGACGAAATAGCAGTTGAATATTAGATTTTGTAGGTAATTTGATTTCTAATTTTATAATAAAAACGGAAATTCCATCAGTAAATTTGGAGACAAAATAAATTGCTCTCTAAATTTTAGACGAGCATTATAAAGATTGTATATCTCATCTCAAATTCGTCACTACTTTAATTTAGAGACATATATCATATGACTAGAGACAGAATTTCAGTCTCAAATTTTTTTTTATCTGGTAACGTAACAATCAAAATTTCTTTTGGATCTCAAAAACATTGTACCATGGCATCAATCAAGACCATGAGATTTGTACTGGTGAGAAAGTTACATGATTAGTAATAGTGAGAACATTTTCCCCAAAGTATTATGACAGCCAAAATTGGAGGACCTACAAAAGGAAGAAAAACTTATCAATTTTATTCTACAAAGAACAAAACGTCATTTGATCGACCCTACAAAAGGATAATTTGGGCCAGACCTAATTCTACTTTTGCTTGACAAATTAGAACTGATTTTTTATTTTGTACGATTTGAATGTTAAAGATATGACGAAGTTGGATACCTCAAGTGACAAGAGCATTTATTACCTAGACATTTGATCTTAGATTAAGTCATCTTAAAGAGAAATTGGAGATTTTTTTTTTTTTATATTCTATATTATGAGAAAATGAAAAATAGGAAGATTTTTTCTTTAATGAGAAAATATAAAAATTTGAATGTTAAGGACATAATTATCCTCAATAGGATTATGTCGCGTATTTCATAATAACTACCCCATCCAATATCTCATTGTCTATTTACTAATCTTAGTAGATAATAAAAGAGAATCAATCCTCTATGAATGAAAATTATACATATTTTTCCGTGCATTTTACATTCGAAAAATCATAAGTTTAAATTATAACTAACATAATAATAAATTTGTATATATATGGTAAAATCATTCTAAATTAGTTTCAAATTTAAATTTTGTTGGGAATTTTCTATACACAAAAATTATAAGTGAAAATTCTGATTGATTTATTTTATAGTAAAAATAATATAGATTAAAAAGCAAACAACTTTTCTGGTTCTTTTTCTATTTTTAATGTAAAATATAACAAATTAATATTTACCATGACATTTTAACTTGTCGCGAATGTTGCTCTAAATTGATATGATTAGAATGACCTTCTCAAACAACAAACGTACGGTTTGTGACAGATGTAGTATATAAGATATCAAATCCACATAGAGAATTTTTCATGAGAATCGGCTTAAGCACGTTCGAGCAAGTTAGATCAAATGCAAATTGAGAGATTGGACCAATCTAATAACATAAGGCAAATCAATAAAGCAGGGAGGGAACCAATCGATGGGGAGATATTCCCGAGGCTCAGTTTCACACAAACAAAATGAAATTAACAATTCGAAGATAATTAAAGGAAGCAAGTATGAGTTCAATGTGGTTGATTCTCAACCCAATCGATATCCTAATTGGGTGATAATTTCGGAATACGGTTGAGGTGCCGTATTCCCCTAAGATAGGTACGTAATCGGGGTTCGATGTAGACTACCTACACGAATGAGATTTACAAATTCAGTCCCGGGACCCGGGTACCAACTACCGAAGACTAGAAGAGGTTAGCCCGATTTCTGCTACGCTAAAGACCGACGTAGGGGTGTAGTTTCTACACACACAACTAAAACTAATTTCGTCCATCCTAGCCAAGACCCGCTAGACTCTTCTTCCCCGTTTGGTAGGTCTTCTCCTTCATAGGTCTCTGTCCTACCAATTGGGTTATAATTGATTTAGGTTCTGGATTGAATTTCCATCCTGACTAATCTAAGATGTAGAAATCCAATCCTAAACTCAGTTAAGATCAAATCGAATCTCCTCGAAAGGGTGACAATCCCTAACCTAGATTTCGATTATCCCATCTCAAATGCACAATAATACAAAATAAGGCTAGGTCATCGAAATCCCAGAGCGACCAAAGCAAGCCTATAATCAAAGCCCTAATTTCATATGATAATCATAATAAATCAACCAAATCCAAACCCTAGGTTTTAATTACCACAACCCACAATAAATCCTCTAATCAATCAACTAATCATCAACCCCGAAGCTTGGGCTACTCCCGAGCTTCGGAGAACAAGGAAATTACTCACAACTCATCAAAGAAATAACAAGCATCATCAACAATCAAGTAATAGAAACAATAAAAACTAAAAATAAAGAGAAGAGATAGAAAATGCTTAATGTATTGAAGAAACCCTCGAAATCCTTTGATAAACTTGACAGGTGTCACAAGCCCGCGAGTAATCCCCGAGTTCTCCTCCAAAGACAGCTTTCTCCTTGAAGAGGAGGAAGAAACCCTAACTTTTTTAAGATAAAATCTGAAAATGTAAAGAGAAATGGAGAAAAATGTTGGGGAAGATTAAAAAAGGATGCAAGAGTTGTTCCATCCTTACAAATGAGAGGGGAAGGGATATATATATAGGTCTCCCCAACCCTTAAAACCTGCTGAAAAATAAGCCCTAGTAAGGGCAAAAGTGTAAAAATACAAAAGGGAGTGCTTGATCCTTTAAGTTGTTGAGTCGAGCCCCTTGTGTGCACTCGACTCTTCCTTCTTGTGATTTTTGGGAAAAATCCATTTGGAATTAGCCTTCGATTTCAACTATAAAGTTGTAGATCTTTGTCTCGGCTACACGTAACAACTTGAATCACTCAAGTCGAAGTTCGAATGAGGAAGTTACGGCCGAAATACAAAAATAGCATGCTGAAACACTAGGCGCGCGCGAACCGCCGCGGGGCCGGCATCCAGGCCGGAAGCATGGTCGGCTGACTTCCTGGGTCGATTCTGGACCAACTGCCGGCGGCTGGCCGGCTCGGTAGGTGCTGCGGCGATTTGGTCTGGTTTAGCCCCTGCTTTGCGCGTCCGTCTTCTGTCGCCGTTTTGGAGCCCTTTCTCACATTTTTTCAATCCAACTCCTTCACGACTTTTGTTCGTAACTTGATAAAATTTGACTTGAGCTCTTGTTGGATCTAATTCGGGTTTGTTTAGGCCTCAGTTTGTGGGCTGGAACACGAAATAATTGCGATTGCCCTTGTCTTCTTTCCTTCTCAATTTGAGGCTTTTCTATCCATCATCTCGGCCCGATTTCTTCACGAACTTTTCCCGCGGCTTGATGGTCTTCAGTTTGGGCCTGACTCTCGACCCATTTTTGATCCGTTTGGGCCTCGGAATACGGGTCGATGTGTGAAAATGGACTCGAATGATCATCTAAATTCTTCCGAGTTTCCTAACCTTCAAAATAAGTCTAAAAATACCCAAAAGCGCATCAAATCATATTACAAATGAAAATCAACCCAAAAAGTACAATAAAATACGAAATCAAACGTGAACCTAACAATTACATGCAATTCCCTACAAAATATGAACGTGAAAAGTGCAAGAAAAACAATAATTTCTACGTTCATCAACTTTTAATTTGACATCTACATTGCAAATTTTAAAATAAATCATATTTAAAAAAACACATTTGCTATTCAATTATTTAGATTAGATTTATTTGTGTGATATAAAGATAAAAATTAAATAAATATTAAGAATAACTTCTTACAAATACTTATTAACTAATCTTTTAGTTATTATTTTTATACTTTGTAAAATTTATTTTTATTTAATGATAAAATCGATATATACATCTTTCCTACAATAATACAAATGTTCAGAAAAAAAAAAAAGTAAAAATTAATTATTTTTCAGTTTCTAAATTCATAAATAATATTTGATTTCTTTTATATGAATTGAAAAAGAAATCTTACTATATAATAAAAGAGAATCCTCTATAAATAAAAATCGCGAACATATTTTCCCGCTCATTTTACCTTCTAAAATAGTAGGTTTAAATCATAACAAATATAATAAGAGATTTGTATATATATATATATATATATATATATATATATATATATTATAAAGATTTGTATATGTATGATAAAATCTTCCAAAAATTAGTTTCAAATTTAAATTTTGTTGCCAAATTTTTATATAAACAAATATAAGTGACACTTTTGATTGATTTATTTTATAGTAAAAAATACATTAAAAGCCAAATAATTTTTGGTTCTTTTTTATATTTTTAATGTAAAATATAGGAAATTAATCCTTTTATGGCCTTTAATTTGACATTTACAGTGTATAATTTAAAATAAGTTATATTAGAAAAAATGCAATTGTTTATCAATTATCTAGGTTAGTTTTGATTATGTAATAATGAGTTGAATTATTTGATTGAGTCAGATATACAAATAAAAATTAAATAAATATTAAGAACAACTTTTTACAAGTACTTTTTAACTAATCTTTTTGACATATTAGTTATTTTTTATACTTTTTAAAACTTTATTTTTATTTAGTGAAAAAATCGATATATACATCTTTCCTACAATATTACAATTGTTCAGAAATAGTAAAAACTAACAATTTATTCAGTTTCTAGATTCATAAATAATATTGATTTTTTTATATGAATTAAAAAAGAAATAACAGAGGATCACACGTGCCCACATCAGGGATGTAAATAATTTAGAGATCTACTTTATTTTTTGTAGCCCTCGATCTCTCTCTCTCTCTCTCTCTCTCTCTCTCTCTCTCCCTCTCTCTCTCTCTCGCTCGCTCAAATGTTTTGATTTTCCCAACATTCTAAAGGTACTAATAACTTTTTTTTTTCTTTTTAAAACCCAGTTCTTTTATTTATAGATAAAAAAAATATATTTTCTTAGTATTTATTGTCATACTAATATTGAATATTTCAATATAATATATTTTAGGTATAAAATTCACAATTGTTTGTTGGTTGATTATTTTGCTTAGATTTGAATATTTATTGTTAGTCCAAACATTCGATATGAGTTGCAACTAAAAGTAAAATAATTAATATTATTAATAAATTACAAGTTATTGGTAATTTGATATTCTTTTATTTAGGAAATAGTAAGTTATTTAATTATATTGTCCGATTATTTGACTTTAGTTTTTCTTACAAATAAAAATATTTTAAATAGTGCATCACACGATGGGGCAATTCTAATAACTAATTTAAATCACGTATGTTACATTAGATAATATCACTATTTAATACGTAATTTTTAACATGAAACAAGAAGAAAATGACTGAAACGTCCTATAACTTTACCACACTTAACAAATTGTTCCTTATATTTTATCCAAATTCAAAATGTCCTGTAAACTGCAATATTTTAAAAATGTCCCACGGCCGTCAACAGCATGTTATGTAATCGATTGTATATGTCATGAACTATATCTATATGATGAGGCACACATTTTTAATTAGAATTACATTTTTTTTTTCCATTGCCAACAAATTATATTTTGGAGGAAATTGGAACTGTTGGCACCCTTTTGGGAGGACAAATCCATTGATTTCTCCCAACAAAAGCCTAAAAATTACAGGCTTATATACAAAAGAGGATTCACATCTTATATGTCGAAAATTGGAGGAATTATATTCCTAAGTAGATTCAAATAATGACGCACAAATTCCTAGGGTATGTTAATTTGTTTATGGATTGAGTTGTGTGTGGTCAATCCAGGCATGAAAATCCTAGAACGCATGAATCCAAATGATGGTTAATTTTTGTGTTTGTTCTTGGATGGAATTAGGTAGGATTTATAAACATGTGTGGTACACGTGGTCGTGCACGTACTAAAAGGTCAATTTAAGTGTCCTTTTACGGCTTTTATGTGCATATTCACATGTGTTTTGTGCATTTATTTCTTATTGGGTAGTTTGACGTGTTTAGTTCGTTTCTGTGTCAAAACAGACAAATTAAGGCCAAAAAACAGGTTTCGAAGATCTCAAATTGACAATTCAAACTCAAGTGGAAAGGAGAACAAGGAAGAAACGGGACCTCGCCCGAGTTGGTTGAGACATGCACACGCGGCCGAGGCAGACTAGCCCACGACCGTGGAAAGTCGTCCAGAAGACTTGGCCAAAATTCAGTCTTCAACGCCTCGGCCGAGTCAAATTCAGGCCATGGCCGTGGCAAAGGATCCAGAAGATGGGGTGAAATCCAACCCAACCAGATCGCGGCCGAGAAAAATCTGGGCCGCGCCCGTGGCCCCAAATTGGGTCCAAACCCTTGTTTTTCACCGTGCCCACGACCAATTGTGTGCCACGGCCGCAGCGCGACCCTCTATTTTAAAAACCCAAACACGTTTTTGCCCAACTTGGAGCTAGCACTTTTTCCTCTATATATATAACCTCCAATTCGAATTAGACCTATCTTAGATCACATTTTCAGCCACTTTTGAACCACCATCATCCTCAAGGACAAGTTTGGAAGAAAATTGAAGACCTTTCATTCCTCAACCCAAGTTCTTGGTTTAATCTTTGATTTTATCACATTTTCTTCTATTTTCTGATTATATTAGGTGTAATGGGTGGCTAGCACCCATTTATTTACCCTTGGTCAATGTGGAACTTTGAGTCAAAAATATTAATGTGATTATTGTGGTTAATGTTACCGAAAAGATTGTGTATTCAAGTGTTTTGTATTATTTTCTATTATTAATTCACATTTATGAATTGATTATTGGATTGATCACCCTTTAGGAGATTTATTAATGTGTTTCTAGTAGTCGGGATTGCTATACGTAATTGTAGTGCATTCGACTAATTTGTAGCAACCAATGAATGTTCATTAGTAACATAAAGTTTGACCACTAAAACCGAGCTTATGAGTTTTATGTCGTATTTATCTCATTGTCTTGGTGTCTAATGCATTTGATTATTGAATCTAAGAGAGCTTGTTCGAATATTTGATTAAATCGAATAGGGTTAGTCGAAGAGCTTATTTTGATTAACTAGGATTAAGAGACAACAAGGCTATTACAACATGTAAATAGTCTTGAGATAAGGGCTTGAATCACAACTAATCGGCATTAACAATAGTTGCATAAATTGTCTAGACTAAGGGGAAGCATGATCAAGGGTTGATCGTTTTTATTACTTGAAAACCAAAAATCGAAAAATCTATTCTAGTATCTTTGATTATTTGCTTACTTGAATTCTATTATTAAATGCTTTCATTTTCATTCAATTGCTTTTATTTGTTACTGCTAGTAGGTTGTTAGTTGATCATTAAACCCCCACCCCCCCCCCCCCCAATCTTTATTGCTTTCTTAAGTTGTGTAATTTCTATATATTTAACTCTAATTGCTTGGTATTAAAATCGGAAATAATTGACCGTTCTCCGTGTGATCGATCCTTGCTTGCCATTCTACTTAGTAGGTTAGTTTGCGAGGTTAGTATTGTTATTACAATACGATATTAATTTGGTAGCATATTCGATGACCGTACCAAATTTTGGCGCCGTTGCTGGGGAACGGTATTGATTAGTGTTGTTTGTAGTTTTATAGATAGTTGTTTATTTGTTAGTGATCTTGATATTTACTATAATTTTCTTACTTGTTGCATATTAGTGGATGTTCACGCGCTCACAAGGAGAGAAAGGGCTATTATTTGAACCAGATACTGTTGAGCGTGAGCGAGTTTTGAGGAGACGAGCTCGGTTATTTGAGAAAATCAGGGGAGAATTTGAAGGATTAACTCTTGCACTTGAAGAAGAACCGAGAGAAGGAATGCTGAATGAAAGGGTACCCGAGAGCACTATGAAGGAGTTATCAAACATAGGGGCCACACACCAACCCCTATGTATTACCTTCCCCGAGTTTGAACAGGACACAACATTTGAGTCATTTGAGTTGAAGTCGGATCTTATACACTTGCTACCATCTTTCCATGGTCTTTCGGAAGAAGATCCACATAAGCATCTCAACGAGTTTCCTATTGTATGTTCAAGTATGAAGCCTACAAGGGTAACAGAGGAGCAAATAAAGTTAAGGGCATTCCCTTTTTCTTTGAAAGATCTAGCCAAAGATTGGTCATACTACCTCCCGCCGACTTCCATTACAATGTGGGAACAAATGGAGAGACAATTCCTTGAGAAGTATTTTCTAACCTCTCGAGCCACAAATATTCGGAAGCAAATCAATGGTATTCGACAATGCCAAGGAGAGACACTATACGAGTATTTGGAAATGTTTAATAACTTAGTTGCTAGTTGCCCATAGCACCAGATCACGGATCAACTTCTTATACAATACTTCTATGAGGCCTGTCCTTGACCGACTGGAACATGATCGACTCGGAAAGTGGGGGAGCACTGGTTGACAAGACTCCAACAGCCCCCCGTTCATTAATTACCAAGATGGCTGCAAATATCTAACAATTTGGGTGTCCTGAGCCAACAAGGACGGTTAGGGAGGTACATGATTAGACCATTGATGAGAAACTGGAGCCACTTACTAACTTGGTCAAGAAAGTGACCTCGCGTAACACTCAAGCCCCTAAGCTATGTACGATTTGCTAAACCACCGACCATAATACCGACACACGCCCAATCTTGGATGAAGAGATCAGAGCCCATGCAAAAACCTTTGGTAGCTTCAATGGGGGAAAGAGATATGATCTTTATTCTCAAAGTTATAATCTCGTGTGGAGAGATCATCCAAACCTTCGGTATGATGACCAAGGTGGCCAACAAAGTGATCAAGGCCAAAACCGAGCCCCTTACCCTAAGGGAATGTATCAGCAGAAGCAGACCATATAATCGTCATCTTCAGAGCCATCATTGGCAGACATTGTGAAGAGCTTGGCCATTAGTACAATCCAGTTTTAGAAAGAGTCCCAATTGATAAGTAGAAAAATGTGCTTTATTTATATTGATAGGAATGCGATTTTATTGCATTTTATTTATTATGAACTGTTATTTTTCTACTTATCTGCACATTTAAGTCAAATACTCCAAAGTTGTGTTTATTGTGAAATTGCAGTGAAGTTGGAGTAAATTTGGAGTAATTGGATTGGATTGACAAGTAAAGGAAGAACTGGGCCGGAATTGACCAAGTTAAAAGATGAGTGAGAAAGACAAGGGCCTTTGGCCCATGAAGAGAGTAAAGAGGCCGATTTGGGCCTTGATAGGAAATGAGCAAGTGGGCTGACTTTGAATTAGTCAGCCATGAAGATTAATTGGTGGAGAGAAAAGGCCATTGGACCTTACACATTAAAAAGAGGCAGCAACCCATTATGCTTCTAATTTGAGTTGCTGAAGGAAAAAGGAAGAAGAGCATATATAAAGATGAGGAGGTCAGCGTGAAAAATCATCATCCAAGCCTCCAAGAATTCAATTCACGTGAAGCAGCAGCAAGTGCAAGTTCGGGACATAGTCTTCCAATTTCGTTTGATTTCTATTTTCCGTTGTAATTTTAATTATGTCTTTGTTTTATTAGTGTTTAGACAATAATTTGATTATGAGTAGCTAATTTATTTTATACTAGTTTGAAGGGATGTTGAACCCTATTCGTTTTTATGATTAATTGATCCGTAGTTAAATTCTGATTTTTATTTCGCAACTTATTTGTGTTACTTGTTCTTAGACCCATGATTGATTGATTTCTTGATTTGATAGGGCCCGTCGAATTAGGTTATTAATTTATCAATACTAAATTATAAAATTATAATCCGTAATTGTTATAATTTTATAATCGCGAGTAACAATAATGGTTGAGTATGAAGGAGACGGTTGGAAGGTAGTTGGGTAAAATTTGGGATTAAAAGGGTAAAACTATTGGGAATATTGAAGGGTGAAGAGGATTGAAACAATAGGCAAAGAATTGGGAAAACTAGTCTCCCCTAGTTTGTAGTTAAAAAAAAAAAAAAAAAAAAAAAGGTCGAACGTATATATTTAGTTCACTGCTTTTGATTGGGAGAGACTAGTAACATAAATGTTTTTTTTTTTACCAATGTTCTCAAAGTTGAAAAATTCAAAAGAAAACACATCCAAGGGAGAATTTAAAAAGAAGCATTTAGGTTGTGAGTTTGTAGTAGGGTGAAGAAATTAATTTGGGATTGGTTTACTAGGGAAGTGAGAGAGTGAGGAAGAGTGACTGTTGTTTGAGGGGCGAATGAGAGTAGCTAACTCAATTAGTCCAAGAATTAGTCACTTGTGCCTATATCTATCCCACCTTACCTCAAGCCAACATTACAACAAAAAATAAGACTTTTTGTTTTCTTTGTCACACGTGTCGAGTACAAAGAAAAAAAGAAATAAAGAAAAAGAAGAAGGACACGTGTCAGGGCTAATTTAAGTGGTGAATTTAGTTTCAGATGAGGTTTTAGAAGATTGGCAAACATATGGTAGTCATTGCATGCATTTCAATGTGAGCAAAAAACACTACCCACTTGATACACTTGAGAGTCGAGAGATACACACGCTTGAAGGTTTCCAAGTCTCAAAGTAGTTGAAGTTGTTATATCATATATGCTCATTTTATCATGATTGCCTTGCTTTTGAAAACCTCATCTGAAACTAAATTCACCACTTAAATTGGCCCTGACACGTGTCCTTCTTCTTTTTCTTTATTTGTTCGGGACGAACAAAGGTCTAAGTTTGGGGAGATTTGATACACGTGGTTGTGCACTCACTTTTAGGTTAATTTAAGTGTTTTTTTACAACTTTTGTGCGTTTATTTCTTTTGGGCAATTTAGTTTGACGTGTTTAGTTCGTTTCCGTGCCAAAACAGGTGAATTAAGGCAAAAAAACAGGTTTCGAAGATCTCAAATTGACGATTCGAACTTAAGTGGAAAGGAGAACAGGGAAGAAATGAGACCTAGCCCAAGTTGATTGAGCCACGCCCGCGACCCAAGCCGCGGTCGAGGCAGACTAGCCCACGACCGTGAAAAATTGTCCAGAAGACTTGGCCAAAATTCAGCCTTCAACGCCTCGACCGAGGCAAATTCAAGCCATGGTCGTGGCAAAGGATCCAGAAGATGGGGTGAAATCCAACCCAACCAGACTACGGCTGGGGCAAATCTAGGTCGCGCCCGCAGCCCCATATTGGGTCCAAACCCTTGTTTTTCACCGCGCTCGCGGCCAATTGTGTGCCATGGCCGCGACGTGGCTCCCCGTTTAAAAAACCCAAACATTTTTTTGCCCAACTTGGAGCTAGCACTTTCCCCCCTATATATATAACCTCCAATTTGAATTACACCTATCTTAGATCATATTTCCAGCCACTTTTGAATCACCATCATCCTCAAGGACAAGTTTGGGAAGAAGATTGAAGACCTTTCATTCCTCAACTCATGTTCTTGGTTTAATCTTTAATTTTTCATGTTTTCATGTATTTTCTTCTATTTTCTGATTATATTAGGTGTAATGGGTGGCCAACACCCTTTTATTCACCTTTGATTAATGTGGAACTTTGAGTCGAAAATATTTATGTGATTATTGTGGTTAATGTTACCGAAAGGATTGTGCATTCAAATGTTTTGTGTTATTTGATGTTATTGATTCACATTTATGAATTGATTATTGGATTAATCACCCTTTAGAAGATTTATGAATATTTTGCTAGTAGTCGGGATTGCTATCCGTAATTGTAGCGCATTCGACTCATTTGTAGCAAACAATGAATGTTCATTAGTGATTACATAAAGTTCGACCACTAAAACCGAGTTTATGAGTTTTATGTCGTATTTATCTCGTTGTCATGGTGCCTAATGCATTTGATAATTAAATCTAAGAGAGCTTGTTCGAGGATTTGATTAAATCGAATAGGGTTAGTCGAAGAGCTTGTTTTGATTAACTAGTATTAAGAGACAACAAGGCTATTAATGCATGTTAATAGTCTTGAGATAAGGGCTTGAATCACAATTAATCGGGCATTAACAATAGCTGCATAAATTGTTTAGACTAAGGGGAAGCATGATCAAGGGTGGATCGTTTTTATTACTTGAAAACCAAAAATCGAAAAATCTATTATTGTGTCCTTGATTATTTGCTTACTTGAATTCTAGTATTAAATGCTTTCAATTTCATTTAATTGCTTTTATTTGTTACTAGTAGGTTGTTAGTTGATCATCAAACCCCCTTTCCCCAACCTTTATTGCTTTCTTAAGTTGTTTAATTTCTATATATTTAACTCTAATTTCTTGATATTAAAACCGGAACTAATCGGCCGTTCTCTATGGGATCGACCCTAGCTTGCCACTCTACTTAGTAGGGTAGTTTGTGAGGTTAGTATTGTTATTACAATACAATATTAATTTTGGTAGTGTATTCAACGTGCATACCAATGTGCAATCATTATGTTGAAAATGGAGAGAGAGAGTAATGGAAGGGAGAGTAGAATATGATTGGATTTAAGTGGATTAAAGGATCCCAATTTTAAGTCACAGCTTAAACACAAGTTTGGATTGACTCGTCCTCCATCCTGACGGAAAATTTCATAAACAAACATACCTTAATATCTCACTTAATATTGGGGAACTAGCCTAGCCAAACCTTCTTCATTGCCACGATATGCAAGGCTTGCACCAGAGAACTCTGCTTCTCAACTGCATGGCTAGACAAGAAATGTAGATGGCCAAGAATTTTGACACAGTTATGGCGGTTGCAAAGAGCGTCATAACTACCCTTGTTAATCGTGAGGGTCTTGGGAGTGGTGAAAAGGAGAGGCGTATGGGAATGCGGTGTACAAAGACGAAGGAGAGTTAGACAACGGTGGACCGCTCGAAGCAAAGAGGAACCACGGAGTGGTGGAGGATGAGGGCTGGTTGAGTAGCCATGATAGAAAAAGCCAGTTTTTCTCCTCCAGTGCAGCCAGGCCTATGTTTCTCCAATTTGTTGTCGCTGGTTGGATTCCGTGAAGAATTTGGGAAGGAAGAAACAAGGGCTTGGTGAAATAAAAAAAATATTATTTAATTAAAAAGAAAACAATTAAAATAATGCTTCGAATGCCACTGAAATAGAAGATGAATAAGTCTTTTAACTTAAAAAAACTACATCACTTAAAAAGGTCCATGTCAGTAGCAGCCGATCACGGGACGTTTTTAAAAGGTTTTCGCAGGTTATAAGATGTTTTAGATTTGGATAAACATAAAAAGAAAATTACTAATGGACCACCAAACTATTACCCTTTTTAGATTAAGGAATATAAGGTATCAACATTTACTAGTAGATGGCCAAACTATTAAAAAGTTGTACTTTGGCAGCTACGACCAACTTTCTGGCCAAATAAGAATCATGTGTTCCGCGCACCATTTCAATAAGGGTAAATCTATCATTCTCCACTTAAAAATGTATAAAAAAAATTATCAACAATCACAAGCATTTCTACATGAGGTGAAGACTCATTTCACACAAACACAAGAGAGAAGATGAAGAGAGAAAGAGGATGATCAATATTTGTTTTAGCATGCTTAATATGGTGAAGAGGAATCCGAGAAGAAGATATGTAGTATATCAAAATCTGGTACCCTAGAACACATAGTGTAATACTACTTTAGAGTACCAGTTTCATGGCAAATTTATAGATAAAGTGTTCATTAAAATGTTTCACTAATGTTAGACATTTACCTAGGATTAATCTATTTTTCTCTTGTGTATATGATTTTCAGAGAGTAAACCCTAATCTATATTCATCTTCTCTCGATCTTGGTATGATTCGAATGACCCTACTAATATCAGAGGGCTTGTATATGTAAAAAAACACTTCTAATTAATTTCATTTTTGTTTATTTTGAAGGTTAATTTAAGTGGAGAAAAACATATATACCTTATAAAAAATACTTACAAGACATGTGACTCTCGTTTAGTCTGGAAAGTAAATATTTAGCGGCCTATTAATAATTTTTACAAAATAAAAGATAATTTATCAAGTGTGGTCAAGCTAGAAGAAGTAATAAAAGATAATTTATCAAGTGTGATAAAGCTAGAAGGCGTTTCAGGAAATTTTACATACGAAACAAATATAAATTGAAATAGAGAAGCCGGACTCCACGACATATTAGAAAAGCATGGATTATTAGCAATTTCTTAAATTTTGTAGCAACAGTCAGAATTACAAAGAAGGGTTTATTACCAAACGTAGCCTGAACTATGGGGCTTTTTTACTTTTACCATCTCAACTTTTTTATTTTATGTAATAATTTGAAGTGTCGTTTCTTAAGAATATCGAATGTTTATGTTGGAAAAGTCGGTTAATTAGATAGGTTTGACCTGGGTTTAAGCCAATTTATATGTGACTTAAATTTACTACAATAGAGTTAAATGATAAACTAAAAAACCGCGTTTCACAAGGATGATCGTATCATTTGGAATTTCTCAACACCGATTTTCGGTGAGTGAGAAATTGATGGCCGAAGACAGCAGTGTTGGAATATGTAAAGTCCCAGGCGTGGGTAAAGGTTAAGTGGAAAGATAAGTGGCTATTCTCCCACATTGCCTAATAAATGTTGTTTAAACCACTTTAAATATAATTTAAGTGGTGTAATAGTTACAAGCATCATATACAAGTGGATCAACGATGTGTTGAGTTAGTTATAGCAGACCCGGGTTAACGCAGCGGAATCTATTTTTTTTATTAAAATACAATATATCACATATATATATTAACCCGGATGCTCAAAACGGTTAACGGATCTAGTATTGAAAGGAATGCATACAAACAAATTAAATCAGTGTGCGGAATTATACCTCCATAAAATCTCCTTCGTTTGAAGTAGAGGTTGGCAAGAATCAATTACTTGTCTGATTCTCGAACTCGCAAGGACCCCAAATGTGATCCCTCTAATTATTCCACCTTTTGGATGCAAATACGAAATAGTTCATTGGCTAGTAGAACACAATTTCACTTATAAAAATTGCGGAGAAGAACTACAATCGCACAATCAACTGTTGATTGGAGATTGTACATAGAAGAGAATATCAAATTCTAATTCAACTTTTGAACGTTGTACCAAAATAATAGTACAGCATCCGGATGACTCGGTCATCATGAGTGATTCAATTTAATATTTGAAATGTAAACTAATTAAGATATGCACGTACATATACATATCCCATATATATATATATCCACATTCATATTAAATTAAATATAATATAATATAACATAGATACACAATCACATGTGCATTCTTACATTATATATATACACGTATATTTATATGTCATACATATAAAAATAAGGGATAATTACAAAATGGTCGCCGAACTATTAGCACTTTTTCACTTCGGCATATAAACTATTAACATTGACTAAACCGCCGCCAACCTATTTGAATATTACTACTCGAAAGCTGCCGGCCAGAATACCGCTCAAATTTTGTCCCAAAAGGTGATTTTGCAAAACCGGGTGTGCAATGAATTTGGGTGGTATTATGGCCGGCAGCTTTCGAGTAGTAATATTTAAATAGGTTGGCGGTGGTTTAGCCAATGTTAATAGTTTATATGCCGAAGTGAAAAAGTGCTAATAGTTCGGCGGCCATTTTGTAATTATCCCTAAAAATAATATTTCTTGATATTCCTCTTCTAATATGTAAAGTACCTTTTCATTTGAACTTTAATTAATTAAGTTTCAAATCCAAATTAATCAATCCAATTGATATATATTCTACTCAAATAATTAATTAGATTCTAATCAAATGAGATCTAATTAAATAATCAAATTACTTAATCATGTGTTAATTCAACCATTGAATTAGAAGAGCAACCAATTATGTGTGACCCTTTAGGTTCACTACTAACACTGGCAGTAGGCTTATAACTTTTGCAATTTTGCATATAACTATTATTATTATTTAGAATTAGCTCTTTAATTCTAAAACCTACAATCACGGGAACACCTTGCAAGTAGCGTGATTGCCCAATATTTGGTGAAATAACGAGTAAACCTATATAATTGCGATTATCATACATGTAAGGTCCTTCCAACAACTAATCTCCCGATTGATTCTAGAGTATGAATTATAGGTCGAAACTCCGAAAATCAATAAATGTGTTATTCTATTAAAGTTAAAATGATTTTGATGAATTCATATTCACCTTGCCTTGGCCAAGGTCTTCGAATCAAGAATAATGAAAACACAGGAGATTCTCTTGTCAAAGACAAGTGTCGGATTCTATGTTGACCATTGACAAGTCTCTACGTACACCTATTTAATACCCAATATATCCCCTTGCAATTGTCAAGCAATCAGAAGATATATCTAAGAATTACATAATATACATAAGACCACCGTCATGCCTCAAAGTCTAAAGACTAATCATGTACTAACGCAATTAGGAAATTCTTATTTCAACAGGATATCTCCAATTAAGAATTTTCCGTGGATCAAGTCCAATGAACTTGTTCTATAACAACCATCTGCATACATGAGCTCATGTCACCACACTAATACTTATGGAATATAGTATTCTCGTCTTACGAGTATTTATCGTATGCACAAGTCTTACTAGTTACTCAATGTCCTATCTTGAATAACTTTGACTTGAGACTAAGTTAAGACCAAAGCTTCTAGAGCATATTCCATGATCCCCATCATATGCGTGACCATGCCCCTTAGCTTATTTTGATCAAAGGACTTTATCTAATATTTTGCATATATGAAAAACAATATAAAAGATAAAGAATAATATCTTTATTAATATAATTCCCAATAAAATTGTTTACATATAAAATATGAAAGAGTACAATAACTCAATCTAGTTGGTGCGTTGGGCACCTTACTATAACACGATGTGCCCGCTCAACTCGGTCTCGGCCTGAGTATGGGAGTGGGCTTGGGCCAGGGTCAAGCTGACCCATTTTGGCTCGATGTTGTGGAACCAAATTAGATTCGAGCCAATTTAGCTTGTGACTCTTGGCTCCAGGATGAATCTGGACAACCATGTGTTCAAATTCATTGTAAGCATTAACTCTTGGAAAGTAGTTTTAAAGTTTTCTTAACACCGTAGAAAATAGTCATTAAGTGGAGACCACTACCTAAGATAGTGGGGTGGTGCTTGGAGGTTACACACCTCATAAATGACCCACTACCCCACTAACTAATGTGTAATCCTAAATGGGTGGAGACTTATAAATAGGTCATTCGATCCTCCATTTGGATATACAACATTCAAGCATTATTCTACACTCACTCACACTCACAAGCATAGTTCGTATACAATTCCAACACATTTTTTAGTTCGCCGGATCTTTGAGATTTGGAAGTGCTACTATCTCGAAGACATAGTCATTGTATCTCGGGAGATATCACGCCAGCACTGTGAGCACTAATATGGGACGTGTTTATCTTGTGAGAGAGTTCTACTCGTCTTGGCTATCCACAATCTGTTCAAGTTCAGTTGTAATAGCTTAGTTCATTTCGAATCTATTTGTATCTAGCTCGATATTGGACCATACACATATTTGTAACAATCACAAGATAAACACATCTTCTTGTCCGATGGCGTCCACATCTCATATCACCATTCATGTTGCTCCTTTTCAAGCGAAAAGCCGAAAAAATTCTCCGGATCCGACTTCAAACGTTGGCAACAAAAAATGTTCTTCTACGTTCTACCTTACTACTCTGAGTCTGGTAAAATATCTCAAGGATGACCCCCCCTCCTCCAGTGGTTGATGAGAACGAGATCAACGCCGAAAAGCGTGGTGCATTCGAGCCATGGGTTAAAGACTTAAAGGTGACTTCCTGTGCAGGGACTATGTCCTAAACAGACTTAATGTTTCATTATACAATGTGTATAGTGGTGTGAAGTCTTCCAAAGAGCTTTAGGAGTCTTTGAAGAAAAAGTACAAAACCGAGGATGTCGAAACTAAAATGTTCATGGTGGGAAAATTACTGGAGTTCCAAATGGTTAATTCACAAACCGTAATGGTTAAGTCCAAGAATTTCAATTGGTTCTGCATGGCATCGATGCGGAGGGCATGAAACTGCCAGAAGCCTTCCAAGTGGCTGTGTTGATCGAGAAGCTGCCTTCAGGTTGGAAGAACTTTAAAAACTATCTCAAGCATAAGAGAAAGGAAATGAGTCTCGAAGATTTGGTGGTCCAGTTGTGAAGTGAAGAAGACAATTGAAAGTCTAATTCGAAGCCCAAGAGGTTTCCGGTGGAAGCAAAAGCCAACTTGTTAGAAAAAGGCTCGTCCAGCAAGAAACATAAACAACACCAAGACAAAAAGGGTAAACAAAATAGCAAAGTTCAAAAGTTTACTGGGAATTGCTTCAACAGTGGTAAGCCAAAACATATGGCCAAGGACTGCCGAGTGCCAAAGAACAAAGGCAAGGGTGAAGCAGCCGAGTGCCAAAGAACAAAGGCAAGGGCAAGCAGTCAAGTGCTAGCGTGGTGGAACATGAAAAAAGAGAATTGAGATCTAACAGACATGGATATGTCGGTGATGGTGTTTGAAGCTAATGTAGTTGATAACCCATGAGGGTGGTACATTGATACTGAAGCTACTCGTCATGTTTGTTCAGACGAGGATGTGTTCTCAACTTATGGCCCAGCCACAGGAAGGAAAATTCACATGGAAAATTATGCTTCTTCTGTGATTGCAAGTGTTGGGAACATGGTGCTAAATCTGACTTCTGGAAAGGAGCTGCTGCTGAGGGCAATGTTCTAAAAATCGCTAGTCGCTAGTCGGTCGGTCGACTGGGGCCTAGCGCCTAGAGCGCCTAGACGGGGCCTAGGCGGCACCACCTTAGACGAATAATTTAATTATTTATAAATATTCAATAAGTAAATAATATATAAAAAATTTGAAAATAATAGCAACCTATCCTAAACAAACTATATTTTGCATGTTAGCTAACACAATCAAGGATAGTGCAATATTTACATGTACAAAAAACAAAGGATACTGCAAAATTCAATAGTCGATACTGAATAAAGCAATACGTGAAGCATTAGTCCATAAGTCAAAAATCAAAATATGTCATCCAAATCAATTAAGTGATTCAAAATATATATATATATATAACTTAAATTTATAAAAAAAAAAAAAAAAAAAAAAAAAAAAAAACTGGCTAGGCGCCTAGGCGGGTTAGGCGCCGCCTAGACGGGTTAGGCGCGGCCTAATCGGGCTCGGCGGCGCCAAACTTGCCCAACGCCGAAAACGACCGAATAGGTAAAAAACGGGACGGGCTGGGGCCGCCTAGCGCCTAGGCGGCCGCCTAGCCCGTTTTTTAGAACACTGGCTGAAGGATGTGCTGCATGTCCCGGACATCCGAAAGAACTTGGTTTCGGGCTTGTTACTAGTCTTTCATGGTTTTAGTCTTGTATTTGTATCTGAAAATTTTATTTTGAGCAAGTATAGATAGTTCCTTAGTAGGGGCTATATAGATAAAGGACTGTTCAAAATGAATGTAATGTATGTACTCCGTACCGGCAAAGTTGGCAATAAAATGAGTCTATTTCTATTTATATGCTTGAGTGCTCTGATTTATGACATGTTAGATTAGAAAATATTAATCTAAATGTTATAAAATGATTAGTTAAACTTGAGTTGTTACCAATAACAAAAATCGAAACACAAAAGAAATGTGAAATTTGTGTTGAAGCCAAAATGACTAAGTTGTCTTTGCATTCAGTGGAAAAAAATACTACATCTCCTCTAGAGTTGATGCATATGGATGTATGTGATTTAAAACTTGTGCAAACTAGAGGAGGTAAGAAGTATTTTATAACATTAATTGATGATTGCACAAGGTTTTGTTATGTATATCTTTTGAGAAACAAAGATAAAGCAATCAAAACTTTCAAGAGAAAAATGAAGTTGAAAATCAACTAAATAGTCAGATTAAAATAATTCGGAGTGATAGAGGTGGTGAGTATGTAGCACCCTTTAAACAATTGTATTCTGAGTGTAGAAGTATTCATCAAACTATGACACTTTACTCACCTTAATCAAATGAAGTTGCGGAACACAAAAACTGAACTTTAAAAGTAAGGATGAATGCAATGTTGATTAGTTCGGGGTTACCTCAAAATATGTGGGGTAGTAGCGCGACTGTTGTGTGTCGCGTACCAAACTAACTTGTGTATAAAGAATACACTTAACCTTATCAACTATCCTACTAGTAGAATGGTAAATAAGGGTCGATCCCACAGGGAACGGCCGAACAGTTTTGATTCCGATGTCAAGCAAATTATAATTAAATATGCAAGAAATAAATACTTAAGCAAGCAATAAAAGTTGGGGGATTTGATAAGGAACTAACAATCTACTAGTAACAAATAAAGGCAACTAAACACAATTAAAAGCATTTAACATTCGAATTCAAAGAAACAAATAATCAAAGACAATAAAAGAGATCTTTTTCGGTTTTGGTTTTCAAGTAATAAAACGATCCACCCTTGATCATGTTTCCCCTTGGTCTTAGACGATTGATGCAACTATGTTAATGCTCGATTAAATTGTGATTCTAGCCCTTATCTCAAGGCTATTAACAAGCTCTAATAGCCTTATTGTCCTTTAATCTTAGTTAATCAAAATAAGCTCTTTGACTAATCCTATTCAATTTAATCGAATCCTCAAACAAGCTCTCTTAGATTCAATAACCAAATGCATTAAACACTAGGACAACAAGATAAATTCAACATAAAACTTGCAAGCTCGGTTTTAGTGGTTGAACTTTGTGTTATCACCAATAAATAAATCTATTGTTTGCTACACGGGAATCGGAAATCCTACAATTATGGATAGTAATTTCCTATTCTAGCAACAGATTCACAAATCCCTTAAAGGGTGATCTATCCAATAGTCAATTCATAAATATGACTCAATAACAGCAAATCACACAAAACACTTGAATACACAATAATCCCGGTAACATTAACCGCAATAATCACATCAATGTCTTCAACTCAAGGTTCCACAATGATAAAGGATGAACCAAAGGGTACTAGCCACCCATATTAATTAATACAATCAGAAAATACCTAGAAACATAAGAAAACATGATAAATTGGAAGATTAAACCAAGAACTTTGGGTTGAGGATAAATTGGCCTTCAATCTTCTTCCCAATGTATTCTTGATGAGGGTGGAGGCTCCAAAGTGGCTGGAATTGTGTTCTAAGGTAGGTAAATTTCGAATTAGAGGATATATATATACGGGAGAAAGTGTTAGCTCAAATTTAGGCAAAAACGTGTTTGGATTTTAAAACAGGGAACCCCGCCGCGGCCGTGGTACAAAGTTGGCCGCGGGCGTGGTGAAAACAAGGGTTTTGGGCCCAATTTGGGGCCGCGGCCGTGGTCAATTAAGAGCCTCGGCCGTGGTCTTGATTGGGCTAGATTTGCATCTTCTGGGGGATTGGCCACGACCACGGCTGAGTCTGACCGCGGTCGTGGGGATTGGCTCGCCACGGTCGTGGCGTTGGCTGCCTTGGTCGTGGCAGGTGAGCTGCAATTTGGCCTTCTCTGGAGGATTTACCACGGCCATGGCATTGGACTGCCTCGGCCATGGCCTGAGCCACGGGCGTGGTATCATCACCTCGGGCATGGTCCCCTGTTTTTCCTTGTTTTCTTCTTCCTTTGAGCTCGATTTGTCAATTTGAGATCTTCGAACCTGTTTTTCGGCCTTAATTCACCTGTCTTGACATGAAAATGAACCAAACACGTCAAATTTCCCAATGAGAAATAAATGCACAAACACACGTGAATATGCACACAAAAGTCAGTAAAAAGACACTTAAATTGACCTAAAAGTGTGTGCACTCCCACGTGTACCATGGGGTGAAGTTTTTTTTGCTAGCTAACAACATATTAAATAAGGTACCACACAAAGGTAAAGATGCAACACCCTACGAGTTGTGGAAAGGGCGAAAACCGTCCTACAAATACCTCAAAGTGTGGGAGTGTTTGGCTAAGCTAGAAGTTAACTTGAACCCAACCAAGTGAAAATATGACAAAAAACTGTTGATTACATCTTTATTGATATGTATATGATAGTAGTGCATATTGGTTCTTGGTGCACAAGTCGAAAAATTCCGAGATCTCCGAAGGAACCATGATTGAATCAAGGAATGTCATATTATTTTAGGATGTCTATCCTTGCAAAGAAAGGATAGAAGTGAGTTCTAACAAAAGAACTCAAGATGCTGCAAATAGTTCTACACCTGCTAGTGTAGAAACGAGACACAACAAGAGTGTTGGAACGGCCAAGTCGTTTAGGCCTGATTTTGTAACGTTCGCTCTTGATGATGAGCCCAAGATGTTACAAGAAGCTCTTTCCAGTCATGATGCTCCTATCTGGAAAGAAGCGATCAATAGTGAAATTGACTCAATCATGCAAAATCACACTTGGGAGTTGGTTGATCTCCCACTAATGCACTATTTCCGACCCTAGTGTTATCGTAAGTCTACGGTGCTACTGTAGCTAGTGGTAAACAAGGTCGATCTCACAGAGACTATTTACCTATGTTCAGTTTTATACCCTAATCTTAATGAACTACTCTATCTAGACTCTCGACTGGTGTTTGGTTGTTGATTAAACTAAAACTAATATTTGCAGAAATTAATAAAACGAGCAACACAGACGCTCAAATAAAAGCAAGCAAGTAATCACAAAAGATTCAAATAGATAAAAGACATGTTCTCGGGCTCCGATTTCAATTACAATCTCCTATGTTTGATTATCCTATCATATTAGATTTTTAAATGGATTCTATCGTTATTAGGTGGCACTACTCTTGTTAACCCTCCTCTCGGACAATGTTAACATGTAGATCAATTATGAACAATTACCTTCTCAAGCTAACTATCACATGAAAGACTCCCAAGGGCTCCTAAAACCAATGTCTACGCAAGAACTCACTCCTCTCGGACGATTAGTGGTACTTACATTATATGCTTGTATGCCTATTAAAAACCATCTCCTCTTAGATGTCGAATTGTTAAGAAATTAGAACTAATCAATTGGCCTGATCAATCAATTCATGAAATAAGAAAGATAAACAATAAAACGAAGTCTAGAATATATAAAACAAAATCAAAACATAGTCAATTATAATCTACTTTCTAACCCTAGAACACAAGAGAATTAGGTACTCCTGCTCACAATTAAAACCCAACAATATTCATCGACAAACCTTATTGAATAATAAAAATAAAGAACAACAATAAAATACGGAATCTTGATCTTCTTCTTCTTCTTGCGTTCCTTGCTCTTTAATCCAAGCCTCCAAGCATTTCCAATGATAAAAGATTGTTGAATTGTCTCTAACTTGTCCATAGCCTTGGAGTATTTATAGGAGTACATCCATAGAAAATATGATGTGGTATCAAAAAATCTCGCCAAAAACGCATTTATGGACTTGGGAGCCAAGTAATGGGTCGAATTTGCACTGATTGTCCAACTTCAAAGCAATTTTTTAGGGTCTTTCGGTCCGAACTGGGATTTGGCTATTTCTGGCAAAGTTGTAGCCCTTTGAATTAGCTATTTAACGTCACCAATTACACTCAATTGGATTTGTAGATCTCAAGATATGGGCAAAATATGAAATCCATGCCAAGATAGGATTTGACGTTGTATTCTACTATTTTCACCGTTTTAGCTCTTTTCTTGCTCGTTTTACCGCTAATTACCTTGTTCTTTCTCCCAGACCTTATTCCAATGGATTATGGTCCTAAAATATAAGAATTTGACTACAAACCATCGAATTTATATGCAAATACTATCAAAATACTCATATAAATCAGCCTAAATGTATGCATACAGAACGTGTATCACTCACCGGGTTGTAAACCATTAGGATGCAACTGGATACTAAAGAGAAAATATGAAGCCGATAGATCAATAGACTAGTATAAAGCTCGGATTGTAGCCAAAGGGTTTAAACAAAAAACAAGGTTATGATTTCTTCGCCACGTACTCTCTTGTAACGAGGATAATGTATATTCGGATGCTTCTTGTGATTGTTGATGCACACAATCTTGAGATTCATCAAATAGACGTGAAGATTGCATTTCTTAATGGTGAGTTAGAAGAAGAAATTTATACGGAGCAACCTGAAAGTTTGTTGCACCCGGTCAAGGGAAGAAGGTGTGCAAACTTTTAAAATCACTATATGGGCTCAAGCAAGCTCCAAAACAATGACACATGAAGTTTGACACAACAATGTTTTCAAACGAGTTTAAAATCAACGAATGTGATAAGTGTATTGACATTAAAGGTGTAGAAATTATATCTATTATAATACTCTTGCAGAAAGTAACATAATTAATTCATTTCCCCAGGACCCTTCTTGGTTGTCATAATTTGTATCCTTATTGATTAACCCTAGAGGTGGATCTATACATTTATATAAACCCTAACATGCGCCTACGACACATAGGAGTTAAGGGATTCGACCTGATAACTGTTTACACAAAAGGTCGATTTCTGATTGAATGATTTCTGACTCCCGTCTTGACCTTCTGGACTGTATCCCCTACTCAATCCTCAACGACGGATGGACGGAGAACTTTGAAGAATTCCAAGTGGTAATGAACACCTTAAACCACCGCCGCCTACTCTCTCTTTCTCTTTATTTAGTGATCTTTTTTTAGTGTTAATTCTTTTATATTCACAGAATGAGAGACCATGTATTTATAATACATGGTTGAGCGTGGGCCAAACCTAGTAGTTTAATACCTTCTAGGATTAGGAATTTAATTCCTTGTTAGGAATTTAATTCTCTATTCCTACTTGGACTAGGAGTCTATATTGGCCAGTCCAGAGATCAAATACAAGAAATAAAGATGGGCCTAACTATGAATTAATTCTTGCTTGTTCAGGTCAGAACATAATTAATTCATAAATATTAATTCTCTTCATTCCACTAGAGAATTAATACTGACTTACTCTTTATTCCTGAGTTGAGTCGGGGCTTGAATTAGACTTAATTCATCCCCGTATTTAAGATATCGAATATCCATTAATTAATTAAAGCCTCCGACAGCTTAAATTAATTAATTTCTTATTTATTCCTTAATTAGTACCACTCAACCTTATTCTTGTACCTGAACTTAATCAACCTGCAAGGTTTAGTACAATAAACCTTCTGAGCTCCTTAAGGGGATATCATCATCCTAAACGAATATGGTTACCTAAATACAAATTACTAATTATTATATGCAAGTTGCTATCACCCAAAATACATAGTATAAAAGTTATAACTTAACTCTTGTCCATGGTAAATCAAAGTGACACACAAACAAGAATTCATAACTGTAATCTTATTTAGGCTTTAGATTATTATAAGTCACCGAAATCTCTAGTTCTTCACTTAGGTCAGGCAGAAGACTTATCTCACTGTGATCCTATCAATACGTAAATACGTACCAATATAAATAAATAGTCAAGATAAACTATACCTACTTAATACTACAGCCTAAACCAACAACTCCTCCTCAATTTGTCTGAGCTGTGATTTACATTTCATATCTCATTAAGTTTAACCAATCATATGATCTTCTATGATCTAGAACACACCATATGATCTACTTATTGGCAAGAGATTGGGGACACATACATAGTGAAAGTGCAAATATAATCAGATAGGAGATAAACAGCGAATAACTAGAAACATTGTATATAAAAGGCTTTTCTTTCAGTATACAAATCCAACAATCTCCCACTTATACTAAAGCAGACTTTTATTATACTTGGTGTCTAACTATCTAGCTATTACATTCTCCCACTTATACTGAAAGTTTCCTAAGTGGGTGGCATCAATCCCAGTCCTAGTCCCTAAACATGCTTGTCGTAGACTTTCTGCGGTAAGCTATTCGTGAATGATCAGCTAAATTCTGTGTCGTACAAATCTTCTCTATTCGCACATCTCCTTGTTTTCGGTTTCTCGTATTATGTGGTACTTTCTCTCTATGTGTTTTGTCGCCTTGTGGGTCCTGGGTTCCCTTTGAGTTTGCCACTGCACCTGAGTTGTCACAATAGATTGTGATACTCTTAGGCAAACTAGGTACCACGCCTAGATCCAAGAGGTAATTTCAGAGCCATACTGCCTCCTTAGCAGCCTCTAATGTGGCTACATAATCGGCTTCCATAGTGGAGTCTGCAATACATCTCTGCTTTGCACACCTCCATGAAACGGCTCCTCCTCCCAAGGTAAACACATAGCCTGAGGTAGATCTCTTCTCATCCCGATCTGCCTGGAAATCCGAATCCGTATAACCCAAGGGATTTAGACTGTCTGCCTGGTAAACTAGCCTGTAATCTCTAGTCCTTTTCAGGTACTTGAGTACATGTTTTACCGCAGTCCAATGTGCCTGTCCAGGGTTAGACTGATATCTTGTCATTATGCCGACTGCATAGCAGATATTGGGTCTCGTGCATAGCATTGCATACATAAGACTTCCCACTGCGGAAGCGTAGGGTACCTATCTCATTTCCTCTTTCTCCTTTGGTGTCTTAAGACACATCTCCTTAGAAATTGGAACGCCATGTCTGAAAGGTAGAAATCCGTTCTTGGCGGTTTGCATGCTAAACGAGTAATCACAGTATCAATGTAGGCCGCTTGAGATAAGCTCAACATCATTTTCTTGCGATCCCTTATAACTTTGATCCCAAGGATGCAAGTTGCCTCTCCTATGTCCTTCATCTGAAACTGTTCGGATAACCATCTCTTTATGTCTGATAATACCTCCACATTGTTACCAACTAGGAGAATATCATCTACATAAAGTGAAAGAAACACTTTATCTCCGTTGACATCTATGCGATACACACAACTTTCGTTTTCACTTTGAGTAAATCCATAGGATTTAATCACCTCGTCAAAACGTAAGTTCCATGACCTAGAAGCTTGCTTAAGTCCATAAATGGACTTCTTGAGCTTCCAGACCAGATGCTCTTCGCCTTGCCTCACATAACCTTCTGGTTGCTGCATATAGATGTCCCTACCTTCTTCAAGGTAACCGTTTAAGAAAGCGGTCTTAACATCCATTTGCCAAACCTCAAGATCTAAGTGAGCTGCTATGGCGAGAAGGATCCGAATTGACTTGAGCATGGCTACTGGCAAAAAGGTTTCGTCATAATCTTTACCCTCCACCTGGGTATACCCTTTTGCCACTAGCCTGGCCTTAAAGGTTGTAACCTCTCCATCCCCTCCTCTCTTTCTCTTGTATATCCACTTACTGCCTATAGCTTTACAACCATCTGGCAATCAAGTTTTCCTGTATACATCCATAGCAGTTATGGACTCATATTCTAAATCTATAGCGCGACGCCATTCTTTCGCATCTTCGTCATTTACTACCTCGGCGTAAGTCCAGGGATCTAGATCGGCATGTCCGTCTCCTGGGATCAATGTAATACCCGCGCCTCTCACAACTCATTGGCCAATATAATTCTTGCATTTCATGCATTTCATATTTTTATGTGCTACTTGTGTTATAGTTGTTGTTGCAATTTGTTTTAGATATTCTTTTATTTTATGTTCTGCGCAACTAATTTGGAGGTGTTCATTTTAGTGATTGGAAACCTTTCAGTCTAAAATATTGGGGGAAGTTAATGATCTAAGACTGTGTGTGATAAGTTTAAAATATGAAATCCACCAGGTAGTACGTGGGAGTGTTAGATGTGTAAAGGGTGTCATTGTCGGAATAATAATAATAACAACAACAATAACAACAACAACAACAACAACAACAACAACAACAACAACAACAACAACAACAACAACAACAATAATAATAATAATAATAATAATTGGATAATGACCACCGAAATAGAGGCGGTGGCCGTCATTCCAAAATTAAGAATACTTTGAATATGTAAACTTCATTTATATAAAAGAAACACTTATAGATAGTGGCACAAAAATGCAAGTAGACGGAGGGAGAGGAAAAAAAAAGGAAAGAAAAAGAGAACAAAGGTATTAGATTAATCAAACAGGTATGTTCCATCTGTTCCATTAATGTCAAATATGTGTGTTATCATGATGATTAAATTATTTCAATTTTTTCTAGGTTTATAAGGAGAATACCTAAAATTATGAATTTATAATGATAATGTGCATCAGTAGCACTATTTACCATTAGAAAGTACAACAATAATTGTTTTAGTAGTAATCTCATATTTAAATTAATTACTTAAGAAAAATGAATAAATTAGTTACATATCTAGTTTTCAAATTTCATGGCTTGTAGTTTACTGGGAATAGTAGAAAAAGTAAATCATAATTAGAGCATACATGCTTTGTTGTAGAATAGTAATAGTATAATACAAATAATATGGAACTGACGTCCACTTTTTAGCTAATTCCGATCCTTGTGCGATCTGAATTTGGAAAAGTGTAAAACATGAAAGTTGTAGCCTGATGTGTTAGCTTTATAACCCAATTTGAAGCATATAAATATCAATTTTGTAGAAAAAGTTAGAGCCTTATTACCAAAATACGATGAAGTTGGTATTATAGGACTAAAAGTACATAATGATCTAGAATTTGGTAATTCGTGCATTTGATTTGATTCAATTATCATAGATTATTACCACGTTGGAGTAGGAAGTTTCAAAAGTCAATCGTGAGAAGAGGTAAGTAGAAATCCATCTACAACTACAATGCTTGAACATAGTATTTGTGCTTATTGTTTGTGGTAATTGATTGTTATATGTGTTGTTGTATACCTTCGTATCAAGTGTTTTGATTCGTTGCTAAGAATAAACTAATGTGCATTAATCATGAGCATTAGCATCTGCAATGAGTTGCATGTGTACAAGAAGGGAGTCAAAATTGCATGATTTTGGGAGTTGAAAATGTTTTGGGATTCGTCACCACTGGTACTTTGAGAGTCTCTATGATGTATATATGGTGTCTCTCGAGATGCTTCCGGTGACGAGTGTGCATGCGGAAGAGGTTCCCACTTCAGCACCTTTGTAATGAGGGGTACGGGAAGAGGTAGACTTCTCGGTGGGCTGCGGGGCAGGTAAGAGGCAGACTCCTGGTAGTCTCGGGAAGATAGTCACTTGGTCGTACCAACCATCACGGATATCTTGGGTGGACTATAAGGAGGGAGGAGGGACCCTTGGTAGTCACGAGTATGGCCAATGAGTGATATTCTGGTGAGGTTGTGCCAGTGAAGGGAGCCAATTCTCACGAAAAAGGTTTTCTTTTGAGTAGAGTTGAAAGAAATGGTTTTGTAAATTGCATCTCATCATTCACGCATTTATCATGCATGATTTCTGCTTACTGAGCTTCAGCTCACGTAGTTCTTGCATTGTAGGTGAGTTTGACTACGCATGAGCTTGATGACTGATCTGGCATGCGGCTGAAGCTTCTGGAAGATTTGGAGCCTCATGTATATGAATGACGACCTGTGGGGCTAAATCGTGGACCCACTATATTTTGCTATCGTTATAACTATCCTTTCTGGGACATGTTCCAGTTAAGGAACTCTAATATGTATATTTTGGTAAATATGATGATGAATGGAGTGTGATACTTTTGTACACGATCTGAATTTATGAGAATGTGTGTATATAAGGTTTTGGTGTCGAAGAAGTGCTTTAGAATGTTGATTTTGAAACAAAAAAAAAATACAGGTTTTGTAACGTTAAAACTGGTATAAAGTAATTCTATAAGGATGGGTGTGACAATCAAATCCGAAGATTCTCCCACAAATATGAACCGATCAGGCTGACGAACAACCCTCCCACTATGTCAAGGCTGTGTAGGCATTATGTCAACGGATTGTGCAGTACTTGGTATTATTGACTTTTACACTTGTGGCTGTGGAATTGGCATCGTACTGACATTCCCTTCGAGTTTTTGAATGACAATATCGGTTCTAGACTTGTGATTAATCATGTAGTCCTCTTCTAAGAATCGGGGCATTAGTGCTAGTAACGACTTTCTAATCCTTAGGACTATAGAAATAACCACTTTTCGTTCCCTTTGGATACCCTATAAACATTCTTACCTCAACCTAGATTCCAACTTATCATCATCCTTGTTCAGCACGTGTGCTTGACTATCCCAAATCCTTATATGGTTCAAGCTAGGCTTGCGCCCTAACCATAACTCGACAGGGGTCTTAGGTACCGATTTGGATGGTACTAGGTTTAACAGATAAGAAGCCGTTTCTAAGGCATATCCCCAGAACGAAATGGGCAAAGATGCATAACTCATCATAGATTTGACCATCTCAAGTAAAGTTTGATTTCTTCTCTCTGCTACACCATTCTGTTGGGGAGTACCTGGTGTAGTCAATTGGGATGTTATCCCAACTTCTGACAAGTACCGTTAGAACTCGTTGCTGAGGTATTCGCCACCGCGATCAGACCGCAATGACTTGATACTTTTACCTAACTTCTTCTCCACTTCCGCCTAAAACTCTTTGAATTTCTCAAAACATTCAGACTTGCGGCGAAGTAGGTAAATGTACCCGTATCTTGAGTAATCGTCAATGAATGTGATGAAGTACTCATAATCTCCATGAGCTTGGGTTGTCATTGGTCCACACAAGCCAGAGTGGATCAGTTCTAACACCTCTTTGGCCCTATTCCCCTTTCCCTTGAAAGGCCTTATCGACATATTTTCCTCTAGACAAGATTCGTAGACTCTAGTCTGAATTGGTTGGAACGAATCCAACACTCCATTAGACACTAGTCTTTGGATCCAGCTTAGACTGATGTGACCTAGTCTTAGGTGCCAAAGATGTGTTTGATCCTCTTGAGAAGATAATTTCCTTTTCCTTGGGTTCGATGATGTTGATGCAACGAAGTTTTGGATATTATGCAGACAAGTTATAGTATAAAGAGAATTGTTCAAAACACCAGTGTAGATAACTATGTTATTTCTCATGATAGAAACATTACTACCAAAAAAAACTGAATATCCATTACAATACAGTTTCGAAACAGAAATTAAATTGCGCCGAAAACTCGGCACAAACAAAACATCTCTTAAAACTATAACATTGTTATTAAAGCATTGCCCATGGAGATGATGATCTCGCCATCCCTAAGCTGCCTTGTTGGCTGGAAGCCCTGCAAGGTGTAATAAACATGATCAGTCGCACTCGTATCCACTACCCACGAATGGGCAGAAACAACGGCTAAGCATGTTCCAGTTACTAAAGCTAATGGCGTACCTTGGCCCTTTGCCTTTAGCACTGGACAATCTTTCTTCCAATGCCCGGTCTTACCGCACTTGAAGCACTTTCCCTTAGGTTTCTTTACTCCACCACTAGGGCCCGCTCCGTTACTCCTACTGTTTGCCTTGGCCTTGCCCTTTCGCCTCTTTTTCTTGTTCTTACCTTTCGGTGGAACAGTGGGCCCATGGGCAGTGACCAAAGCCTGTGCATGCTTTCCCATCACCCCCTCTGCTGTAACTAGGTCATTGAGAAACTCGTTAAGAGTATAGTCTTTTTTTGCCATAACAACATTGAGACGGAAGTTCTCAAATGATTTGGGAAGAGTGTTGAGAATGATATCGACCTTGACTTCGCCGTCAATACCTCCTCCTATCAAGTCAAGCTTGTCCATGAGATTAATCTTGTGCATGACATGAATATGCACTGAGCTGCCCTCGGTCATCGACTTTCCATGATTTGCCTTATTAAGTCAAACCGAGCAGCTCTATCCGACTCCCCATACACCTCTTGAAGGTTCAACATAATGTTGGCAGCATCGTCCATGTCCTGATGCTGGAGCTGCAAAGCAGACGACATAGTGTTTATAATGTAGCACTTGGTCACAGTATTAGACTTGTGCCACCTGTCATGCTTTGTCGCTCCTCATCAGTGGGCTGTGTAGTAAGGGGATCCGGACGAGGAGTAACTAATGCGAAATAGTGTTCCTCAGTGATAAGAATATACTCCAGATTACGTTTGCATTCTTTATAATTAGGACCGGTTCAGGGGTGTTGTGCGAGAATATTTATAACAGACGATAACGACATATCTGAAAATATTAAACAATAAACATGTAAGAGCACAATCACATATAATTTGAATCAACAATATTGTAACCTTTTGATAAAACAATATTAATTGAATCCTTCAATAGCCCAAAATATTTACATATAAGCCACGCGGGTGGACGTTTATATGTAAATCCCTCAACCAGACTAAAATACCTAGTCATTTTAATTTCAATCCATGTCAATCTAACCTTTTGATAAATGAAATTAATAATTGGACTTTTATACTAGACCTTTTTATTTTTAAGAAGGGACTCAGCGGGGAGTTGTACTTAAAATTAATATCTAAGCAGTGACCACGTCCTAACACTTGTAAATAAATTCTTGGATTTAACACACTTTCGTGGATTACGTCTCTCCCAATTTATTTAACCTTCGTTATCCCATTTGTTTTCAACTATCTAGAAAACTTGTGAAAATCATACGTGTAAGCCACGCGTGTAGACGTTTACGCGTGTAACTCCTACTTTTCTTTTTGAATTAAATGATTTATTTAGAAGTCATAGCCAACAAACTTATAAATAATACTCCCTCCGTCCCGGCTTAAGTTTCCTACTTTGACCGGGCACGGAGGTTAAGGAAAAGCAGATTTAATGGAATCTTTGACTTTTTTAAAGGTGGAGATTGATGATGAAGATTTTGAGGATGGAGATTGTTAGAGAAGTTTGCCATTTATGGGTTGGAAAGTTAAGTCGGGACAAACCAAAAAGGAAAGTAGGAAAGTTAGAGTGGGACGGAGGTAGTAAATATGAGCAAGCGGATTAAAAAATGTATATATATTAGCAAGCCACGCGTGTGGATGTTTACTAAATTTATTATTAGTTTGCCTAGAGACCGGTTGTGGAGGTCTTTTGACTATTTTTAGAAATTAAAATTGTCGGGTTTTGCTTAGTCTTTTACTTCAAAAGATTTGTCCATGCAACACTAAACATAAATAAAAACTAAGCACAACAAATAAAGCATGCTTAGAGAATTTAAATATGTTAACATACGAGAAGGTCGTCTAAGCGCAATTAATAAATCACGTAGACATAATAAACATGATAAAAAAATATCATTCATCCATTGAGCAATAAAGAAACGATAAAAATATATAAAATTCATTCTTCGTAGCTCAACATGGAAAAATTAACTTCTAAACTATTACAACAATTTAGAAAATACAAATCTTCAAGTCTCTTGGGCCTCGCATACTCGGGTACGGACCGGGCTAAAACGAAAAATACACTGGGCTAGTAAACAAGCTGCATGGGCTGTCGGGCTGAAACCCACGCCCACGCCCACGCCACGGCCGAGGGCGCCGAGCGGTCTAGAGCCGCCGGGGCCTGTTGGGCTGAAGCCTAGCGCCTCGCACGCGCCCAGGCCCGTGCATGGCAACGATCTACTAGGGTTTGCAAACCCCAGCCGCCGCCATCGCAATCTGTCGGCCGCTAAGGCCAGCTGCTACCGGGCGCAGGGGCTGCTGCTGCCGAGCGCCAGGCAGCTGCTGCCGAGCGCTGGGGCCTGCTGCCGGGCGTCGGCTGCCTGCTGTCGGGTTCTTCGACTTTTGTAGATTTTTCAACAAAATACAAGCAAAAACGAACCTATTCTAACCACGGATTTTCTCGTGGTAAAAAATAACCCAACGCCAACAAACATGACGTAAAACGAGCCACGAAGAACGACAAAAATTAAACATACACAGCGCACATATATAATCAATAAACAAATTATATCTGACAGTGCCAATAAGACAGACCAGGCTCTGATACCAGTTTTAGGAATTATATCTGATAAAGCGCAATCCGGTAACCACACAATTCAACAATAAACTACGTAAACAATATAAAAACACACAGGATTTACGTGGTTCGATCCGGAGATCTACGTCCACGGGCAGGAAACGGCAATCGCCGAGGTGTTTCTTTTTACTAGAATGTTGAGTTTACACGGAGTAATTTAGAATACGGAATTCGAACCCCTAAATCAGGATTCTCTCCTCCTATTTATACTATCAAATCAAAACCCTAATTGACCCTGCTGGGCCTACGCGTGTTGGGCCGGTCGGTGGGCTCAGGCATTAACCCGACCCGAGCTGATCCCGTTATCCCTATCAGATGCCCCCCCCAGCCGGAGCGAGGTAGGAGCGCCGAACACTGGCTCGGAGGCCGTAGATAATTGTAAAGAAAAATCTCCCCGGACGGATCGGGTTAATAGGTGTTCGGGAACACTATATGGACGGTGCCAATTAAAATCTCCCCGGACGGATCAGGGGAGAGATTTAATTGTCCGGAGACGGAGGTTTAATTGTCCGGAGACGAGACGCGAATCTCCCCGGACGGATCGGGGGAGAGATTTAATTGTCCGGAGACGGAGGTTTAATTGTTCGGAGACGAGACGCGAATCTCCCCGGATGGATCGGGGGAGAGATTTTCTTGTCCGAAGACGGAGGTTTAATTGTCCGGAGACGAAGGTTTAATTGTCCGAGGCGCGAATCTCCCCGGACGGATCGGAGGAGAGATTTGCTTGTCCGAAGACGAGGGTTTAATTGTCCGGAGACGAGACGCGAATCTCCCCGGACGGATCGGGGGAGATATTTAATTGTCCGGAGACGAAGGTTTAATTGTCCGGAGACGAGGGTTTAATTGTCCGGAGACGAGACGCGAATCTCCCCGGACGGATCGGGGGAGAGATTTAATTGTCCGGAGACGAAGGTTTAATTGTCCGGAGACGAGGGTTTAATTGTCCGGAGACGAGACGCGAATCTCCCCGGACGGATCGGGGGAGAGATTTAATTGTCCGGAGACGAAGGTTTAATTGTCCGGGGCGCGAATCTCACCGGACGGATCGGGGGAGAGATTTGATTGTCCGGAGACGGAGGTTTAATTGTCCGGAGACGAAGGTTTAATTGTCCGGAGACGAGACGCGAATCTCCCCGGACGGATCGGGGGAGAGATTTAATTGTCCGGAGACAGAGGTTTAACTGTCCGGAGACGAGGCACGAATTGGCGTATGGGAAACGATTATGACACGACCGTGTTCTAAGGCTGACACGGCCGCGTTTCTGTTGAACCAAAAATTGGTTCCTAAGCATGATTTTGACACGGCCGTGTCGTTTGCGTGACACGGCCGTGTTGTTGTTTGAACCAAAAATTGGTTCCTAAGCCCGATTTTGACACGGCCGTGTCGTTTCTGTGACACGGCCGTGTTGCAATCCAGTATGGTTTCTCGTTTTGAGAAACTTATTGACGCGGCCGTGTCATTTGTGTGACACGGCCGTGTTGCTGTTTGAACCAAAAATTGGTTCTTAAGCACGATTTTGACACGGCCGTGTCGTTTGTGTGACACGGCCGTGTTGCAATCCAGTGTGGTTTCTCGTTTTGAGAAACTTATTAACGCGGCCGTGTCGTTTGTGTGACACGGCCGTGTTGTTGTTTGAACCAAAAACTTACATGGCGGTGATGATGCCGAGGCAGCGGAGTGCGGCCTGGCGGCGGCGGTGATGATGCCGAGGCAGCGGAGGACGGCCTGGCGGCGGCGGTTATGATGCCGAGACGGCGGAGGGCGGCCTGGCGGCGGCGGTTAGGATGCCGAGACGGCGGAGGGCGGCCTGGCGGCGGCGGTTATGATGCGAGACGGCGGAGGGCGGCCTGGCGGCTGCCTTGTCGTTCCCACAGACGGCGCCAATTTGATAAAGCGCAATCCGGTAACCACACAATTCAACAATAAACTACGTAAACAATATAAAAACACACAGGATTTACGTGGTTCGATCCGGAGATCTACGTCCACGGGCAGGAAACGGCAATCGCCGAGGTGTTTCTTTTTACTAGAATGTTGAGTTTACACGGAGTAATTTAGAATACGGAATTCGAACCCCTAAATCAGGATTCTCTCCTCCTATTTATACTATCAAATCAAAACCCTAATTGACCCTGCTGGGCCTACGCGTGTTGGGCCGGTCGGTGGGCTCAGGCATTAACCCGACCCGAGCTGATCCCGTTATCCCTATCAATATCTATTATAATACTCTTGTAGAAAGTAATGTAATTAATCCCTTTCCCTAGGACCCTTCTTGGATGTCATAATCTGTATTCTTATTGATTAACCCTAGAGGTAGATTTATAAGTTTATATAAACCCTAACATGCGCCTACAACACATAGGAGTTAAGGGGTTCGACCTGATAGCTGTTTACGCAAAAGGTCGATTCTGATTGAATGATTTCTGACTCCCATCTTAACCTTCTGGACTGTATCCCCTACTCAATCCTCAACCGGATGGACGATGAACTTTGAAGAATTCCAAGTGGGAAGGAACACCTTAAACCGCCACCGCCTACTCTCTCTTTCTCTCTATTTAGTGATCTTTTATGAGTGTTAATTCTTCTATATTCACAGAATGAGAGACCATGTATTTATAATACTAGTTGAGTGTGGGCCAAGCCTGGTAGTTTAATTCCTTCTAGGATTAGGAATTTAATTCTTTGTTAGGACTTTAATTTTCTATTCCTACTTGGACTAGGAGTCTATATGGGCCAGTCTAGGGATCAAATACAAGAAATAAAGATGGGCCTAACTATGGATTAATTCTTCCTTGTTCAGCCAAGAACATAATTAATTCATAAATATTAATTCATTCCACTAGAGAATTAATACTGACTTACCCCTTTATTCCCGAGTTGAGTCGGGGCTTGAGTTAGACTTAATTAATCCCCGTATTTAAGATATCGAATATCCATTAATTAATTAAAACCTCTGACAGCTTAAATTAATTAATTTCTTATTTATTCCTTAAGTAGTACCACTCAACCTTATTATTGTACCTGAACTTAATCAACCTTCAGGGTTTAGTATAATAAACTTTTTGAGCTCCTTAAGGGGATATCATCATCCTAAATAGATAGGGTTACCTAAATACAAATTACCAATTATTATATGCAAGTTGATGTCACCCAAAATACATAGTATAAAAGTTATAACTTAACTTTTGCCCATGGTAAATCAAAGTGACACACAAACAAGCATTCATAACTGTAATCTTATTTAGGCTTTAGATTATTATAAGTCACCGAGATCTCTAGTTCTTTCACTTAGGTCAGGCAGAAGAACTTATCTCACTGTGATTATATCAATACGTAAATATGTACCAGTATAAGTAAATAGTCAAGATAAACTATTCTTACTTAATACTGCAGCCTAAACCAACTACTCGTCCTCAAGTTGTTTGAGCTGTGATTTACATTTTATATCTCATTAAGTTTAACCAATCATATGATCTTCTGTGATCTACAACACATCATATGATCTATTTATTTGCAAGAGATATGGGGACACATACATAGTGAAAGTGCAAATATAATCAGATAGGAGATAAACAATGAATAATTGGGAACATTGTATATAAAAGGTTTTACTTTCAGTATACAAATCCAACAAAAGGCACATCTAAAGTGTTTGTTATCGTCTGCGTATATGTTGATGATATGTTAATCATGGCAGTAGTCATGACATAATCATGAACATGAAAAGAATGTTAAGTCAAAATTTCGACATAAAAGACATTGGTCTTGTAGATGTAGTTCCTGGAATAAAAATAAATAGAACATTAGAGGGAATTGTCTTGTCACAATCTCATTACGTTGAGAAAGTGCTGAAGAAATTCAATGCATTTGATAGTCCTCCTGTTAAGACACCCCTTGATCTAAGTGCACTTGGGTAAGAATAGAGGTGAACCAGTGGCCCAGTTAGACTACTCACGGGTCATTGGTAGTTTGATGTATATCATAAATCGTACTTGTCCTGATTTGACCAGTGTTCTTAACAAGTTGAGTAGATCTGCAAGCAACCCAAGTAAAGAACATTGGAAGATAGTAACTAGGGTATTGAGGTACTTAAAATACATATGCGCCATGTTTCTCAAAATATCTTAAGTGTTGGAAGGATATAGTGATGCCAATTGGATCTCACACACGAAAGACTCATACTCCACAAATGGTTAATTATGTATTCATAATTCGAGGTGAAACAATGTCATGGAAATCTACCAAACAAACCTGCATAGCCCGATCCACCATGGAATCAAAGTTTATAGGTTTAGACAAAGCTAGAGAAAAATCCGAGTGACTACGAAATTTCCTTGAGAATATTCCATGTTGGAACAAGCCAATACCTACTGTGATGATTCACTGTGATAGTCAACAAACTATCGGTAAGGCATTGAGCAATATGTATAATGGTAAGTCTTGACACATACGTCGGAGACATAATATTGTGAGACAATTGATCTCGAGTGGAATTGTCTCGATTGACTATGTGAAGCCAAAAGATAATCTAGTGAATCAGCTCACAAAAGAGTTAAATTGGGATCAATTGTGCAAGTTGTTAGAGGGGATGGGGTTAAAAACCACAAATTAAAGACCAAACATAACGATAACCTAACCTCGTTGATTGGAGATCCTAAGATCTTGGTTCAATGGGAAAACAAAGTTATGGGAGTTCAATAGAGCACTTGAGACCATCCCTAAAATGCAGTAGTTCAAGTGTTATAACCTGTGAGTGTTGTGAGGTTAAGTCCTCGTGACTTCTAATGGTTCCTAACATAAATGTGGGGGATTATTGCGGAGTACTCTTGATAGGAGACCACCTATGTAAGTATGAGGAAGACTGCCTCAATGAATCACTTATGAATCCACGATTGGTCCATGGCCAAAACGGACACAACTATGAGAATGGAAGACGTTGAGGCCTTGTTGTTTAAATATCGTTGACTCGGTATACACCAAGGTGGAGTAGTTCAAGGCATAACGTCCACTAAACCACCAGGTATATCTGATGGTATCTTACTAAGGAAGGTTCAAAGTCACAAACTACCTCTCCCAATGCAATATTGTCTTGTGTGAATTGGGTACACGAGTCTGCATTCATGCATATCAATTTCCACTCATATGGAGGATCATTAGAAAATCGGTTTGCTAGATAGATTTTGACCCAGATTTAAACTAATTTATATGTGAATTAAATTTAATTTGAGTAGAGTTAAACAATAAATTTAAAAACTACATTTCACACGGATAATCCTAGCATTTGGAATTTCTCAAAATTAATTTTTGGTTAGAGAAAAATTGGTGGCCAAAGACAATCGTGTTGGAATATGTAAAGTCGCATGTGTAGGTAGTGATTAAGTGGGAAGATAAGTGGTTATTCTCCCACATTGCCTAATCAATGTTGTTTAAACCACTTTAACTATAATTTAAGAGGTGTACTAGTTACAAGCATCATATACAAGTGGACCAATGATGGGCCCGCTCAGCTTGATCTCCGTCTGAGCATAGGCGTAGGCGTAGGCTTGGGTCAATGTCAGACCGACCCATTTTGGCCTGATTTTATGGAACCGAAATGGGTTCGACCCGATTCAGTTTGTGACTCTTGGCTTCCGTGATGAATCTGGACAACCATGTGTCAAATTCATTGACAGCATTAACTCTTGGAAAGTAGCTTTAAAGGTGTCTTAACACCTTAGAAAGTGGCCATTAAATGGAGACCACTACCTAAGATAGTGGGGTGGTGCTTATAGTTTACACACCTCATAAATGGCCACTACCCTACTAACTAATGTGTAATAATTTCCTACATGGGTGGAGACCTATAAATATGTCACTTGGTCCTCCATTTGGAGACACAACATTCAAAAATTATTCTGCACTCACTTACACTCACAAGCATAGTTCGTATCCAATTCCAACACATCTTCTAGTTCACCGGAGCTTCGAGATTCGGAATTCCTACTATCTCGAAGACGTAGCCGTTGTATCTTGAGAATTATCACGTCGGCATCGTAAGCACTAATAGGGGACATGTTTATCTTATGAAGAGAAGTCTACTCACCTCGGCTATCCACAATCCATTCAAGTCCAGTTGTAATAGCATAATTCAGTTCGAGTCTATTTGTATTCAGTTTGCTGTTGGACCGTACACATATTTGTAACAGTTTAATTCCCAAAAAGCATAGCTGCAGATTATCTTCACCTATTTCTAAAGAAACTCTAATTCTCACAAGCTACCAAATCAACATTTGCCCAAAATACTTCTTACCAGTTGAAGTTCGTTGTAATAATGGTGAACATTTTCCCCAAAAATATTATGACAGCCAAAATTGGAGGACCTACAAAAAGAAAAAAAAAAAAAAAAAAAAAAAAAAAAAAAAAAAAAAAAAAAACCTATCAATTTTCTTCTAGAAAGAAGAAAACGTCATATGATCGAACATCTTAATAGTAAAATTCCGAGGACCCTAGAAAAGGATAATTTGGCCAGGCCTAATTCTACTTTTGTTTGACAAATTAAAACAAATTTTTTTATTGGGTCAATTTTCGACGACAACCTGTATAATGCATTTTTATCCGACAACAACCTCTATTTCTGGTAGTATAAGTCATGTGCTTCGCGCATGTTTCTTTTGGGACAATAAGATGACGACATGTGTCAACAAATAAATATGTAAAAAAATTGACACATTAAATAATACTTAGAACATCAGAAAATTGATTACAAATTAAAAAAAAAAAAAATTCAGAAACATTATTTATAGCACAAAAAGTTAAAAAATATTTTTGAAATTAATTTAAAAAATCTGAAAATTGATTTAAATTTGAATGAAAATCCAGGAAATTTTCTTATAATCCAAACAATTTAAAAAAAGAAATTGATTTAAAATTTTCTAAAAATTCATTTAAAAATTTTAAAAATTAATTTAAAATTTAGAAAATTGAATAAAAATTCAGAAAAATTACTTATAATCCAAATATTAAAAATATATTTATGAAATTTAAAATTAAGAAAATTGAATGAAAAATTCAGAAAATTTGATTATAATCCAAAAAATAAAAAAATAAAATAATATTTCCGATCAGAATTCTGAATCGCCGGATCAACAAGCAGTTAGAAGTAGATCTTACATTGCCTACAATATATCTTCGTCGAAATATCCAGCTTCTTCAAATTATCCTAATCGTGCTGGAATCCGTTAGACTAAGCCTAAAGAAAAAAGGTACGCGCATCGCGCCGTGGCGCAAAGCCGAATACATGAAATCTAAATTGTTCAATCCGTATACACCCAAAACCAAACCCGATGTTATGGAGGTTTCCGATAGCGAGTGTGGAGAACTGGATTTGATTTTAAGGGAGGCTGCCAGAACAGAAACCAAAGGGTTTGCAGAGGGTGAATAAGATGGTGGTCACAGAACTAGCTTCTCTCCTCAAAGAAAAACTTCGAAAAAACAAAAAAAGAATGATAAAAAGGAATTTTGTTTTCTTCTCCAGAAAGTTCTCCTAAACATTTTTTTTTTTTTTATTTATAAGTAATGTTTTTGAATTTTTCATTCAATTTCTAGATTTTAAATTAATTTCAGAAATATTTTTTAGTTTTTTGGATTATAAGTAAATTTTCTGAATTTTAAATCAATTTTAGATTTTTTTTTCTTTTTTGATATTATAAATAAACTTTCTCAAATTTTAATTGAAATTTTTTAAATTTTTAAATGAATTTTCTGATTTTTTTAATATTTTTTAAATATTTTAAAAAAATATATTTATCATCACATGTCGCCATCTTATTGGTCCAAAAGAAACATTTTCGATGCACATTACCTATACAACCAAAAATATAGCCGGAGGTGAAAACAAAAACGGATTATAAAGGTTGCCTTTGGAAAAACAAAAAAAGTTGAGGTTGTAAGAATAAAAAAGGGTCATACTATAGGTTGCTTTCGAAAATTGAACATTTTTTTATTGGATTAATTATAAAAAAAAATCACGATCTTTGGTTCAATTTTCAATTGCAACATGACTTTTAAAACTTATCAATGTTGGTCACTAACTATAACTTTTTTCAATTACAACGTCGACTAATTTTTTTAACACCTGATTGTGTCGACATCACCACCATTAGATGCACATGGGCAGGACCGTCATTTGCCATCAATCAATTTCTTAATCTGTCATTTTCATTATCGCTAATCGGTGATTGAAGTTATTATGCCACTTCTTCGACTCTCAATTAACTAACGACGGGAGAATTGATGGATTGTGAAATTGATCGAGGGCAAATGAAGTTCGTGTCCAGGTGCATCTAATGGTGGTGATGGAAACACAATCAAGTGTCAAAAAATTTAGTCGATGTTGTAATTGAAAAAAGAATTATAGTTAGTGACCAACATTGATAAGTTTTAAAAGTCGTGTTGAAATTGAAAATTAGACCAAAGATCACGATTTTTTTGGTAACTAACCATTTTTTATTTTGTGGGATTTGAATGTTAAGGACATAATTATCCTCAATTGGATTCTATCACCTATTTAATAATTCTGAATTTCATCATACGAGATCATCTATCTCATTTTTACATTGTCATCATGGTCGGACTTCCCATTAGTCGGGAGAGTCCGTCGCTTCGGACCCCAAAAAATTGTACTCCCTCCGTCCCAGTTAACTTCTCACAGTTGACCGGGCACGGATGTTAAGAAAAAATAGATTTTGTGGAATCTTTGGCTTTTTTAAAGGTGGAGATTGAATGTGAATATTTTGAGGGTGGAGATTGTTGCCTTTAATTGCCATTTATGGGTGTGAAAAGTTAAGTGAGACGGATCGGAATGGAAAGTGTGATAAGTTAACTGGGAGGAGGGAGTAATATTTTTAAGGGGCCTGAAAATATTTAGGTACTTATATAATATGTAGATATATTAGATGTGTTCTTTTAAACAATTAATGATATAATTCAATGGTTAGTGTATGCTTTTAACAGTTTAGAGACACGTTTTCAAATCTTTCCTTTGACTTTTAACTTTAATTTTTTTACCTATGATAAGATAAATATCTAGTGTTGCAAATGCTTCAAATTTATTATGTTTTTCTTTAAGTTTGTACACTAGAAAAAACTTATGTGTTCATTTGGAAAACTCTTTGGTTTTTTTTTTTTTCTTTTTAATTTCCTATGATAAAATAAATACAATAGATTATTGCAAATGCTTCAACTTTTTTATATTTTTTAAGTTTGTACACTAGGAAAAAAAATTATGGGCCCATTTAATAAACTCGACTTAGGCCCAAATATCTCTAGGTACGGCCCTGCTTGTCATAATCGTGTTCCACTCTAAAAAGTTTAATTATAAATATTTTTTATGATTTGTGAATTTAAAGTTCATGAAATAGGTTTAGAATTCAGTATTTATGTTCAAAAACCATATTTAAGGTTTAGGGTTCGACTTTTTTGGACTATGGCATATTTTGTATTCTATACTTATAATTTTATGATTACGATTTACGGTTCATGATTTAATGATTCAATGTTCGTAATTCAATTATTCATAGTTTAAGGTTTATAGTTTGTGTTCAGAATTGTATGATTTAATTTTAAAGTGAAACATAATTAAGATAGAATGAAGGTGACACAAAAGAGATATTTCACAATAACTATCCCATCCATTACATCGTCAACTCCATACTTGAATATCTCATCGTCTATTTCCTAATCTATAACTATATAAAAGCAGGACAGTTGGTGAAAATTATTGTCCTACCATTTTCCCGGCCAAAGTAATTGCTATGTAAATGGAAGCCTGACAATAATAGCTATTACTGATTTATTCTCTACTTTTTATGGTTTCAATACCAAGAAATAACTATGTCAGAAACAAGCTGAAACATCTATCATGTTTGTCCGCCACATTTTTGGTGAATTCAAATTCAAACAAAATTCAACTTATTTTGTAAGCTTCTTGGTTGCAACTCGCAAATAAATAAACTGTTGGAAATTGAATTGGAATTTTGGGTTTTGACCCAAAATTGACCAATTTATTAATTCAATCCATTTGTTAAAAATGGAAACAAGTTGCAAATTCATAATCTACATTTCGAGTAGATGAATTTAATGTATTAATATGCTCAAAATCAATTTCGGGTGAATGAGATATTAATTGTCAAAGGTTGCAACTTAAACTTGGAGTTGAAGAGTTTTTAAAGGAAACATATGAGAACTTGTCCCACATAGAAAAATTGGAGTAAGTGGATACTCCTTATTTAGTAGAGCACTTGATAAGCAGTTATCAAGCGTGCTCCCCTATGGTGGACCTTATGGTGGATCCTAGTGGGATTTTAGCCTTTGGCTAAAATGGACCCCGAGGATGGTGCTTCGCACCATGCGAGCCCGGGCCCGCATGCGCATGTCGCATTGAGTCGCTTTAGAGGCGCACTTTGCACTAAACACGTACGCGTCGTCGCGAGGAGCTGGAGGAGCCTTAAAGTTTTGGCCAGGTGGTCCAGACGGATGGCTCGTGGCGGTTCGAGTCAGGCGGTGCTGTGACGTGGACCGGGTCCGATCAAGAACCGGGTCGAACCGGACGGTTGGTCAAACTGGGTCGGCTCGGACCGGGCGGTGGGTCAAATCGGACCGGGTTGGCTCGGGCCAGGCGGTTCAACCTCCATAGGGTCGGGTCGGACCGACCCGCCAATAGGCCGGGTAGGTTGAACTAGTGCGACCCGTCTCCCGCCAGGGCGCGGGTCAGCCTGTGAGTGCAACCGCCTAGCGAACTGGTGGGTCCAGTCCAAAGGGTGTAACCAAGGGGTGAAGAGGTGCCTTTCTAAAAAGGCACCACAAACTCTTCAACATATATAAATAGGCCCCTCCACATTTCATTTCATTCATTTAAATTCACAAGTTCTTTGAGATTCAAAAGCTTTCCAAATTCTGCATTAGAAGAGTCCAAAAGTTCCAAATATCCGAGTACGTTCGCTGATAACTTCCGACTCGTAGTGCAGCGATCTGAATTTTATAAAGTCGTTGTATCTTGGAGGCATTTTGCTATTAAACGTATTGCACCAGAGTACGTGGCAATTTCGTCTTACGGATATAGAGTCAAACTCTAGTCTCGACTTTGTCTGCATTTTTACATCTTCGTCTATACATTCACATACCAAAATCTAACATAAGCTCTAGCAACACATATACAATTCGTCATTTATGCTCTCACCCAAGCAGATCTAAAACTCATATAAACTCTCCCACTTCATTAAATCGCTCTTCATTACGAAATCTCAACAAAAATAATTGATTTTCTTATCCTGCCTCCAAACTTCATCATTGTGAAGGAGAAAAAAAGCTCCATCCATCTTTCATAGGAAGCACATTAAAAGACAGGAGAAACAATCATTATTTTTATATATCAGAAAACATATCAAACTAAAATGATTTTTTTAACATACAATCTTTCTTCTATATCAAACTAAAATGATTTTTTTAGGAAAAACTAAAATAATTTTAAACATGCACTCTACTTGATCCTTCTTCTATCCCTACCAAAAATGACTATTCAAACAAAAAAACGAAAGAAAGAACTTTAAAATTATTATACCAAATTGGAAGAGATACTAAGATTCCATTTCTCAACCAAAAATACAGACAAGAAAAACCTCTGGAAATTGTTAAAAATCATCGTAACTATGAAATCTATTGTAATCATGTAGAATGGATAAGTGGGAGGGAGGAACTACAGACTCAATTTTTATCTCTACTCTCTCTTCCTCCGAACACATGGTTTTGAAGAGGGAAAAGAAATAAAGATGTAGTTACGATAATCAATGGCACAACTCCACCACATACACGACCACCCAAAACATTGAACTACACCCTCCATCCCCATCTACACCATCACTCAACCACTATGTCTATATACAGTTTTTCAGGCTAAGTTTTCTGTGTCCTCTCTATCTTCCACATATATTTCTAATTCACATAAATATATGTATTTTCCGGCTGAGAATTGCTAATTTCAATCTGAATCAATTGAATTCAGCAAACTCAACCTCAAACAATGCAACTCACAAGAATGAAAAACAAACGAAACTCAAAATGAAATCACACAACACAGCCGCTTTACGTGGTTCGAACTTGATGTTCTACGTCCATGGAGGATTGGTGTTCCTCAATTCACTATATCATAGCAACAATTACAAGAAATCAGCAAGCTACACAAAAACCCCAATTAATTAACCCTAATTTGCTTAAGAACCCTAGCTCTACAATTCTTTGTAATTCGAAGCTGTTACAAGGGGAAAACTGAACTGATCACTCCTCTCTTCAAAACCGCTTTTATCTATAAAGAAAAACTGGGAAGAACTGGAAGAGAAAACCGTCAATCAATCTGCTGAAAAATCGTTGCAGAAAACCGTTGTAAAAGAGTCTGTAAAACCGTTGTAACTTCCTGAAGCTTGTAACTGCCGGTTCACGGTTGTTGGACACCCGGTTTTCTTCTCCTGACCGGTTCATGACTTAAATCTGTCGATTTTTAGTTAATCTCAATTAACTACACATTATTAAGCTTGTTTTGAATGAAATTGATCGCCAATTTACAATTCTCCACCTCAATGAATTCAAAACACTTCATCTCCTCAAATTTGCTAAGCAGACTTGCTAAACACATGCCACAAGCTTTACTAAGCTTGTACAATATTCAAACTTTGAGCTAGTAAGAGATTTTGTAAGAAACCTGCTGCATTCTCCTCAGTAGAAACTTTCTTAACTGAAACAGCTCCTTTTTTCCACTATGTCTCTTACAAAATGCAACTTGACATCTATGTGTTTTGATCTTTCATGAAACACCTGATGTTTAACCAAATGTAAAGTACTTTGGTTATCACATAACACTGTAACACAGTTTTGTTCTATCCCAAAATCCTTTAGAATTCCCTTTAACCAGACTGCCTCCTTTACTGCATCTGTCATAGCAATATACTCTGCCTCTGTTGTTGAGAGAGCAACCATTGACTGATGTTCTGATCTCCAGCTGATGGTTGTTCCATGAAGTGTGAATATGTATCCAGTAATGGACTTTCTAGTGTCCAAGTTCCCAGCAAAATCAGCATCAACATATCCTAGCAATGGATCCTTCATTCCACTGGTCTGTTCAAACATTAGTCCTAAATTCAATGAGCCTTTTAAGTACCTTAGAATATACTTCAAGGCTTCCCAATGAATTTTTCCAGGATTGGACATAAACCTGCTTACCAAAGATACTCCATATGCTAAATCTGGTCTGCTGCAAATCATTCCATACATGAGACTTCCAACTCCACTTGCATAGGGAACTGATTCCATGTACTTAATATCTTCTGCTGTTTCTGGACACTGAGATTTAGATAGTTTAAACTGTTGTCCTACAGGTGTAACCACAGACTTCGATTCCTGCATGTTGAACCTTTCAAGCACTCTTTGCAGATAGCCCCTTTGAGATAAACACAACTTTTCAAATAATCTATCTCTTAAGATATCCATTCCTAAGATCTTCTTGGCATCTCCTAAGTCTTCCATCTCAAACTCAGAATTCAGTTTCTGTTTTAACTGATCAATCTTCAGTTTACACTTGCTTGCAATTAACATGTCATCCACATAAAGTAGCAAGTAAGTATGATTGTGTTTTGCTTGCTTCTCAAAGTAAACACAGCTATCATACAAGCTTCTTGTGAATTCTGCATTAATCATGAACTAGTTGAACTTCCTGTTCCACTGTCTAGGACTTTACTTAAGTCCATACAAAGATTTCTTCAAGTGGCAGACCTTATCTTCATTTCCAGGAAGTATGAATCCTTCTGGTTGCTGCATATATATATTTTCCACCAAGTCACCATGTAAGAATGCTGTCTTCACATCAAGCCGTTGTAGTTCCAAATCTTCCTGTGTTACTTTAGCCAGCAATAGTCTGATTGAGCAATGCTTGACTACAGGGGAGAAAACCTCATTGAAACCTATTCCTTCCCTCTGAGTGAAACCCCTAGCTACAAGTCTTGCTTTGTATCTTATCTTTTCACCTCCACAAACTTCTATCTTCTTCTTGTATATCCACTTTGAACTTACTAACTTCTGATGTACTGGTTTAGCTACTAGTTCCCAAGTCTTATTTCTTTCCAATGACATCATTTCTTCCTTCATTGTTGCTAACCACTGTTTCTTCTCATTTCCAGACACTGCTTCTCTGTAACTTTGAGGTTCATGATGTTCTAGTGTTTCTGTTATACTCAAAGCATAATACACCATATCTGCTTGTCCAAATCTGTTAGGTGGGTGAATAGTTCTTTAACTCTGTGTCTAGCTAGATTGTAGTTTCTTAATCCTTGATCTATCCCTTGCTCTTCTTCATCTTCAGCAGAGCTTTGATTTTGATCATAGTTCTGGTTTTCATTCTGATTACTGTTGATGTCAGAGATCTCCACCTCAACAGATGGATTATGTTCTGTCAGTTCTCCATCAGATTCATTTTTATCACCAGAAGTGAGATATCCTATGACTTGCTCATTGAACCTAACATCCCTGCTTACTATCACTTTTTGACGTCCCTTTTTCAGACACCAAAGTTTATAACCTTTGATCCCTTCTATCTCCTATGAAAATACATCTCAGAGCTCTGGGATCCAGCTTATCCTGTCTGATATGTGCAAAGGCTTGACATCCAAACACCTTTAGATTATGATAATTTGACAGCTTTCCATACCAAATCTCATCAGGTGTCTTGAAGTTTATTGCTGATGAAGGTGTCTTGTTTATTAAGTAACATGCAGTACTGACTGCCTCTCCCCAAAATGCCTTTGGCAACTTAGCAGCATGCACCTCACCCTTTCAAGTATTGTCCTGTTCATTCTTTCAGCTAACCCATTTTGTTGTGGATTCAGTGGGACAGTCTTATGCCTTCTGATACCTTTCTCCTAGCACAAATCAGAAAATTCAGCTGACAGATACTCCAACCCATTGTCAGTTCTTAGGTGTTTGAGCTTCTTTCCTTTCTTTATTTCAGTCTGTATTAGCCAGTCTTTGAACTTCCCATAAGCATCACTGTTTTGTTTTAGAATAAATGTCCAGACCTTTCTGCTGAAGTCATCTATTATAGTCATGAAATATTTGCCCCCACCATGTGTCTCAACTCTGGCAGGACCCCAGATATCAGAATGGACATAGTCAAAAATTTCTGTGGTGTTAGGAGTTCCAGTTTTATAAGCCAGCTTCTTAGATTTTCCAAGAATACACTGATCACAAAAATCTAGTCTAATGTCTCCAGGAGTTCCAAATACACCTTTCTTTGAGAGCTCTATCACGCCTTTCTCATCAATGTGTCCTAGCCTCTTATGCCATAACACAACCTCAGACTTATCCATAGTCACATTTACAGATCCAGTAACAGGTTTTCCTAGTAAAATAAACAACCCATTCTGCTTCTTACCTTTCATTATTGTCCTTCCATCTTTAGTTACTTGGATACAGCCATTTATTGTATTAAACTCACACCCAGATGCATTTAAGGTTCCTACAGAGATTAAATTCCTCTTAAGATTAGGTACATACCTTACATTGGAAATTATTCTCTGAACACCATCAAATATCTGAATTCTCACTGATCCTGTTTCTTGGACCTTGCATGATTGGTTATTTCCCAGAAGAACTGACCCTCATCAAATCTTTCTAGTTCTTGGAACAGTGGCTTATCTGGACACATATGGAAAGAGCACCCTGAGTCCAGAACTCATTCCTCAGACATTTTTCCATTTGAAACTGTCAGAACTTCAGCACTGTCATACCCCTGTTCAGCTATGGCTGCATCTGCATCTTTTGTATCTGACTTCTTCTTTCTTTCAGGACAATTTTTCTTCAAGTGTCCAGTTTGTTTACAGGCATAACATCTCCTTTTCTCCACCTAGTCAGTGGACTTCTTAGCATCTTCTTTCCCAGAATTCTGATCCTTTGTTTGTTTATTATTTTGAAACTTCTTCTTCTGGTTCTGTTTCTTGAACTTGTTGTTCAATCCTTCTCCTGCAGACTGGATCCTCTTATCTCCCTGAAGTTGGAAGAATTTTGTCTTCAAAGATGTCAAGATTGTTTCAAATTTTAGTTTCTCCTATCTTCCAAATATAAGAGTATCTTTGAAATGTTCCAAAGATTTTGGAAGGGAATTGAGTAACATCAGTGATTTATCATCTTCTTCCATCTTCACTCCAAGATCTTCAAGTTCATCAATCAATCGAGTGAATTCATCAATCTGATCCAATACAGTTCTCTCATCTGTTATTTTGAAAGCCAATAATTTCTGCTTCAAGAACAACTTGTTTGTTACTGTCTTGGATTGATATAACTCTTCCAGTTTCTTCCAAGCATCCAGTGTTGTCTTTGTCTTTGCCACTTCTTGCAGAGGTTTATCTCCAAGACAAAGTACTATAGAACTGTGAGCTTTCTGGACAATCTCTGCATTCTTGGGTTTCTCTGCATCAGGCCATTCTTCCAACGGCTTCAATGCCATGTCCAGTCCATTCTGAATAAAAACAACAGTCATCTTAACCTTGCAAAGACTGAAATCATTTTTCCCTGTGAACTTCTCCAGATCGAGCTTCATCCCAGCCATTAGTGAGTTTCTTGTTGACAGAATCGTGGATTGATTTCCCACAGACGACGCCAATTGTTAGAACTAGATCAGAATTGCTTCAATCTGAATCAATTGAATTCAACAAACTTAACCTCAAACAATGCAACTCACAAGAATGAAAAACAAACGAAGCTCAAACTGAAATCACACAACACAGCCGCTTTAAGTGGTTCGAACTTGATGTTCTACGTCCACGGAGGATTGATGTTCCTTAATTCACTATATCACAGCAACAATTACAAGAAATCAGCAAGCTACACAAAAAACCCCAATTAATGAACCCTAATTGGCTTAAGAACCCTAGCTCTAAAAAATTTTCTAATTCGAAGCTGTTACAAGGGGAAAACTGAACTGATCACTCCTCTCTTCAAAATCGCTTTTATCTACAAAGAAAAACTGGGAAGAACTGGAAGAGAAAACTGTCAATCAATCAGCTGAAAAATCGTTGCAGAAAATCGTTGTAAAAGAGTCTGTAAAACCGTTGCAACTTCCTGAAGCTTGTAACTGCCGGTTCACTGTTGTTGAACACCCGATTTTCTTCTCCTGACCGGTTCATGACTTAAATCTGCCCGTTTTCAGTTAATCTCAATTAACTACACATGATTAAGCCTGTTTTGAATGAAATCGATCACCAATTTACAATTTAAGAGCCCTCAACCCTGATATCTAAAATTGTGTTTCTCTGTTACAACATGCGAACCACTATTCCACTTTTATTCTGTCTTAATTATGTCCAACTTCTAAATCGAACTTAATTATAATTAATTTTTGTAATTTCTGAATTTGAAGTTTATGATTTAGGTTCAGAATTCGAGATTCATGTTTAGATTCAATGTTTAAGATCTAGGGTTTGACTTTCTTGAATTATGGTATATTTTATATTATATACTTATAATTTCACGATTCATGATTCATGATTTAGTGGTGCAATGTTTATAATGCAATGGTACATAGTTCAGAGTTCATAATTCATATTGTGTGATTTGATTTTAAAGTAGGACACGGTTGAGACATGATAAATGTGGGATAGAGGATCCGAACTGATCCATTACCCGATCCAACCCAATCGCAACTTATAAATAAAATATTTATTTATTTCATCTACATATACAACATACATCTAAATCCAACGCCATTATTTTTATACTTTATCAATAATCCAACTCAACTTAACATTTTAATAAAATATTTATTTCTTTAATTTACATGTACAACCTATTTCCCAACCAAATCCACAATTTTGAGCTATAATTCAATAATTGCATCTTATTTTAGGAGCATTTTAATATATTTAAAAGATATACGAAATAGATAAAAAAAAAAATTGATATTTTAATTTCGCAACTATAGTAAGGAGATTTTTTTTTTACCATTCACTTAAAATAATATACGAAAACAGTAACTAAATTCAAATTGCAATAGTTGGAGTACAAAATTGAAAAAAATAGAAAATTTGGATGGAGAGAAAATAGAGAGATTTAAATTGTGCTTCAAAATATGTCAATATTAAGTTCTACTTATAGAAAAAATAGGAATTTTGATGAATTTTTATTTTTTAAAATAAAAATTATTTTATTTATTTACCATCTAAATTATGTTTATAAATATTTTAACACAACTAATAAAATGAGACACGTGCCATAAAGTAGGGCAATAATTTGGATTGTGAGTGACTTGGTTGACCAACCCAAAGGGTTGTGGGGCATGCTATTTTTGACCTTTTTGTGTGTGAATCTTTTGTCTTTTAGCTACTCATTTGGTTGGGTTGTTGAAAAACATGACCCAATGATTAAGGGCAACGAATTACTAAACAAACAAACATCGTCTGGGCTTGATCTATCGGCCTTCCCTCGATAGGTCAGGCCTAACCTGAAATGAGCACAGCCTTAATGTTCTGGATTCGAATATAAAATGTTGTTTATGCACTGTTACTTTTTAGTATAATAGTAGTGGATATATGTACATATGCATATTTGGACCAACATATCAAATTAAGAGGTTGATTAATTCAAAATCAGAAATGATAATTGTATGGGTATATATCAGGTTTATCATATTATGGAATAATAAGGGAGGAATTATTAATAAAATGAGAATAATGATTAACTTATTAATGTGAATCAATCATAAAAAGTAAGAATGTAGCCTCTTTATTCCGAGTATCCCACTCCTCGTGTCAAGCGGCCCCTAAGAATATTTTGGCCTGTTGGTTTGAACTTTTTATTTACTAGATTTTTATACACTTATCTTGGCTATTTTTAACCATGGGTTGACAGAATTTTACATCAGAACAAATTATTTGAAGAGTTGTTTAATATTTGTACTAAATTTTATTTATATTACTTTGCTGAACAATGGCTTTTCTTTTTTGGGGCGGGTGTGGGTTGTGTAATAATTGTCAAACAATTTACCAACTTTCAGGTAAACTTTTAATTGCAAATGAACTTTAAAAGTAACAAAAAAGTCACCAACATTCAATTTTTCAATTACATCACCGACTACATTTTTTATGTGTAATTGTGTTTCTTCCAGCATTATTAGATGTGTCGTGATGAAATCATTCTATATTCACCATATGTGTTACCATTTGTTTCGCAATCATTGTGAATCGATAGTGAAAGTGGTAAAAACCGTAATGTCAACTCTTACCGTAATATAAGTGTAGTGATGAATGGCAAAGTAATTGGTAAATATAGTAACGTATCTAATAATGAACAAGTAAATGTTAAAATTACATCACACATTATTAGTGACATAATTAACAAAAATATTAAACTTATTAGCATAAATAATGTTTATCTTAATTTTTTTTTTCTTATTAAAACTTTTATTATTTTGATAGGTGTGTATCACAAGTCGTGCAACGCACAGGTGAAATACTAGTAACAACTTAAAAAAAATGTAGAAATATGTTTGTTTAAGGTTGTGGAGTACTTCAAACTTGACTGAGAAAGTTAATGAGTGTACTTTATTAAAATTTGATCCCATAAATTTACTGGGTTAAACCAAAAACAAACATACCCTAACAAATTTAACATTACAGTTTAATATGTAATTTTAAATATGAAATAAAAAAATATAATTGAAATAGTGAAGTGGCAGTCTTTGACATCCTCCGTTCCATATTAATTGACGTTTTAAGATGTTCTTCTATTTTTCTAATTAATTGACGTTTTATATATTTTTCATCAATTCTATCAATTTTCTTTCTGAATTCAATCCTAAAATATTTATATTTTTTAATTTATCAAAAATATTTTAATTAAGAATATATTTGTCAAAGTATTTAATTTTTATTTTTTTAATTTTATCATGGAACGTCATTTAATATGAAACAAAGGTGCACGGGAAAAGCGTTGAGTTGAGAGGAGTGGAGTATTAGCAAATTCTTAAATTTTGTAGCAACGGTCAAGAAATACAATTTCTAAAAAGGTAATGTGGAATTACCACTCCGTCTCGAGACTCGGAAAAGTTGAAAAAAAACAAACAACACTCACGTTAGCATTGGACGCAGACGCAGGCGGCGCGTGGGATGAGCTGCGGCATATTCGCGCCCCTGCTCCACCGTTGCGCCACACAATCATAAAGCAGCACCAGGCCTTCCTTGAGCCCCCTCTCCATCCTCCCACTCCGCCGCAGCAAATCATCGATGCAACCCACAACCTGTACCAGCACCACTTTATCCCCCACCCCCACGCAGCTGAACCTCACCGTGCTGTCCAGTCTAACCTGCGCCGGCAGCGGCGGCCCCTCTATTTTACTCCATTCACCAAAATCACCACTCTTTCTCGACGCCTTGAATTTCCAGAAGGATAGCTCCACCGCGTGGCTTGACAGGATGTACAGATTTCCGTCGGCAGCGCAGGCCGCCACCACGCAGCCGCCGCCGGGGACTGTTCGGCTTTTCAGCCACCGACGCGATGCGACGTCGTATAAGTCCATCGAGCTCGCGTATACATGGGCCGATTCCGGCCCTATCTTCAGCCCACCAATCACATAAAACACTCCGTCCACTGAAGCTCCGATGCAACCGTATCTCCGCTTAGGCGATTCAGATAACACGCGCCACACATTCTCATCAGGGTCGTACTCCTCCACCACCGATGACCTCGCCGAACCACCGGCCACCAAAATCTTCCCCGCCACGGCGGCGGCCGCGAACTTTTTCCTCGGGAAAACCATCCCGGCCTTGGGCACAAGAGTGCCGGTCCACGTGTCACACCGCAGCATCGCCGTCCGACCAATGATGTATATTTTCCGGCCGATGGAGACCAACCTGAAATGAGCAAACGAAGAAAAAGCAGAGGCAGTGACATCCTTAATCTGGTGGGAGGGAAGAAAGGATAATAGTTTCCACGAATTGTGATCGAAGCGGAGGGTAGCGGTGAAAAGGGCAGAATTGGAAATGGAAATGGAGAAGAGGGTATGAAAGAGGTTATGGTGGCGGAGGCGGAGGATTTGGAAGGTGGGGGAATTGAGGAGGTAGGCCCATCGGCGGCAGACGGAGGGGAGAGAGGGAAGTGTGGAGTGAGGGACTCTGGAAAGACATTCAAGGAGGAGATCATCCGGGAGGGAGGAAATAGTGGCGGCGGCGGCGGAGAGAGGGGAAGGGTGGTGGGGGTGTTGGGGGTTGGGGAAACAGGATTTCATCAGCCATGAGAAATGTCGAGAGGAGCAAGAATCAGATGATGACATGTGAGAATGGTGGATGCTTGGATTGGATGATGTTCCTGCTAATATACTCCATATCAATTCTTCCTTCTAATTATTGGATCGATTTCTGCTTTTTATAACTTAATAAAACAAAATACAAATACCGTCTCTCTAAAAAACATTCAAACAAAAAAAGACATTGGATACCCTAAGCCCTTCCCCGTCATAATACCCAAAAAACAGGTATTTTGCTATTATATTAACGTCACTTCAAAAGCAAAAAATATATATACTTCCAAAACAAAACTCCTCCCCAACAAAATACAAAAAAGCAGGTATTTTTGAGGATCCACCCCAATATCCTATTTATCCCCTTTATATTTTAATTTATCATCTATATTATAATTATCTCATTTTCGGATAAATAATACATTATTAACTATTCCGATTGTTTTAAATTTTTTAATATTTTATTATATTTTCGAAAAAAAAAACTCCAAAAAAATATTATTAATTATTTTTATTAGATAAAACATAAAAATACAAATGGAAAATTGAAATTTGATAGTAATTTAGATAATGTGCGGAAAATGATGAAGTGGGAAGATATATTTATAGGAGAAATTTAAACTAAAAAAAAAATTAAGAAATTTCTAACGGCTACTTTTAAATAATTTCAGTAAAAAAAAATAAAAAAGAATAAAATTTTGGAACCATTGTAATAACGGCTATTCAATATACACACATATTTCCTTTCAAATCCTATATTAAACAAAAGAAAAAGCAAAAAAAAAAACGAAAAAAAAAAATAAAGTGGGGGATAGGCTGCAGGCTGCGGGGCCCACGCCTAAACGCGGCCCACGCGCCTGCTCTGTCCCCTTATTGCCGCGTGTGCTGCGCCCCCCCTCCCCCCCAACTCGCAGCCAGCCCAAAAAACCTGGATAGCGTTTTTGCTACCTGGGTTACACTTCCCTGCCCCAAACCCCCCTTCCCAATTATCAAAATACCTTCCATCGGGGAGGGCCTAAACACTGCAATGTTTCATCCTTTGTTATATTTATTTCTCTATGTGGTATATCTAAATTTTAAAATTAGGGTACAATATATAAAAAAGAAATAGATTTAGAATTTATCGATTTTAATCCATTTAAGATAGAGTGGATTTGGAATCCACTTCATGAATTTCTAAATTCATGGTAATCCGAACAATAACAATGAATTTGAGGCTATGAATTTCAAATTCATCTTCAAATCCTTCCATCCAAATGCGACCTTAGAGTTTACTATTTAGAAGTACATTTGTAAGTTTATTGATATACAAAATATGTTTTTTTTTTTCAAATACATAGTAATTTTTACTTTTTTTTATTAGGGGTACAATTGTACCCCACAGCCCCTTATAGTTACGCCACATCGCCTAACGATTAGATTCAAATGCAAGTGCATGCCCACTAGAATCTATACGAAAACGAGTAACTAGTGACCTGCACAAGGAGACTAGAACTCCCCGAAGGAAATTAAACCCGGACATTCAAAATAAGTCAAAGTTGAAGCACATGCCCTATACCTAACTTAATCTAACTTCCAAAGATACAAAACACCCTAGCTACTAAATTCAAGAAATTGTATAAGGAAGTCATCGATTTAGAATTTAAAATGATAAAGTTAATAAGAAAGAAAAAAGAATCCAGAAAATGAAAGACTAACGAAAAACAATAAATGAAGCCTTTGCCTTTATTCAGTGGCTCTAAAGCCACCCACCGCCCACCTGCTGCCGTTGTGCCACAATTGGCCCCGCTCCGTTGCCACCTGCCACCCACATTCACCAACATAACGCTCGCTTCTTATCTGATAGAAAAAACACAATCACAAGTATAAGCACTACCCAAACAAAAAAGAAGCCCGACAACCAAACAAGAATTTGTAGTTTGAACCAAAGTTTCTTTTATCTCATGCTGACTGGAAATACCACCTGAAAATGGGCAAATCCAGGCCTGCACCAAAGCAAACCTATGGAAAGGGACAGAGAAATGAAATCTAGAAGGGGGAGGGGAGGGTCCTACTAGTGACGATGGCGTCATTGGCAGTGGAGACATCGAGAGGGGAAACTTGAAAAGAGGGTGATATGCATCACATGTGCATGCATTTATGTCTATTTAGATGAGGATTTATTATCATTTGCATGCATAATTGGTTGGTTTGTGCTTAAGTTTATCATATTGTGTCATGACCTGTTTGTGCTTGTTTTGAGGTTATTTAGGTTATATTTTGAGCTAAAAAGTCTATTTGGATGAAGTTTGGCAAGCATACGAGTCAAAGCAGGAAAGAAACGATAAAGTATGGAAGAAACGAGGAAGAAAAACTCGAAGAAATGACTCGACCGAGTCACAAATGTAACTCGGTCGAGCTAAACCATCATATTTTCCACATAATTGGCTGAAGAAGGGTGACTCGGTCGAGTTTGATAACAACTCGGTCGAGCTCAAGTTTTGACTTTTGGAAGAAATTTTATCTTCAGCATCGACTCAGTCGAGCTGAAAGTTTAAATTGTGCAAGGAATAAGGCTTCAAGAGTCGACTTGATCGAGTTAATGTGCTGACTCGGTCAAGTGGGTTAAGTTGGCCAACACGTTTCGGCCTATTTTTTGTCGTTTTAGCCCTAATCCATCCCAAATTATAAATAGAAGCTTCTCAAGTCCGATTTTGATCATCGAATACCAGTAGAAACACTTGGAGGCTTGGACCGAAGAGCAAGGAACGCAAGAGACGAAGATCAAGATCAAGATGTCGGATATTGTTTACTTTTGTTTATTTAATTATTCGACAATGTTTTTCCATGAATTTTATTTTGTTTATTCTATGAGCATGAGCTAAATCTTTTGTGTTCTAGGTTAGAAAGTAAATTACTTGTCAACTATGTTTTGATTTAGTTCTTTTAAATCTAGGCTCCGTTTAAATCGTTTATCTATATGCTTTTTTTATTCATAAGAGTGTATCAACTTGATCACTTGATGTGTCTACAAGTTTAATGATTCAACGTCCGACACGAAAGTTTTGTTAATACACTTACGACATATAGCGTAGATACCAATAATCATCCAAGAGGAGTGAGATATTTGTGTATGCACTCGTTTAGGGTCTTTTGGGAGTCTTTATATGATAGTTAGCCTATGAGGATAATTTTTCATAATTGACCTACATGTTAGCACCGTCCGAGAGAAGGCTAATCAATAGCGCGTCGCCTAATAAATGATATAATTAGTTTAAAAGTATAGAATGTTCAAACATAGGAGATAGTAATTGAAATCGAAGCCCTAGGATAAGTTTCCTTATATGTCTGCAATCTTTTGTTATTAATCGTGTCTATGTATTCAAGTACCTTGCTTATTTTAGTTCTTTATTTTCTCCAATTTTAGGGTTTAGTTAATCATCAATCAATCGTAATTCAAGAGTCTAGATAGTGTTGAGTTATTAGATTAGGGTATAAATTTGGATATAGAGCATAGTCTTTGTGGGATCGACCATATTTGCTATTAGCTACACTAGCACTGTCCACTTGCGGTTTACTATATCAGAAAATAATGCATCAGAGGGAAGGGAAGTCAAAACTAAACTAAACTAAACTAAACTAAACTCAAAACATTAACATACCCATCTCTTGATAGTAGAGTGTGACCCAACAGCGGACGTAATACAACTCGACTCAAATTGAACTAAACTAATTCATCTTTGACTTGGAGTTGGCTAGACTTGACTCTAACTTGAAGTGAACTAGATCGAATGTGGAAGCCAAGGCGAGCAGGACTCTCTATATAAGATAAACATGTCTCGTATAAAGTGCTCATGGTGTCCATGTGATCTCTCCCAAGATACAACAAATTACGTTTTTGAGATAGTAGTACTTCGAAATGAAGCTCCAACAAACTGAAAATACATTGGAATAAGATAAGGATAAACTTTGTATGAATGTGAGTGATGGATTTTTTTTGCTGGAATGCAAGTGTGTTGTGTCATTTGTCCAAATGCAGGATACCTGGACCTATTATAGGTCTCCACCTCTTGTAGAGAATTAGAGTCTAAATTTAAAGAGGTAGTGGGCTCTTTATGAGGTATATAACGTCCAAATATTATCCCACTACTTTAGGTGGCGGTCCTCCACTTTAATGGTCACTAACCAAGTGTTAATACACCGTTAAGACCACTTTGAGAAGTTATTGTTGATCATAAATTAGGACAATATTGTCCTAGAAACCAATAGTCACAAGCCCAAACCCATAACATGGCCCTAGCACAAGGACATGTCAAAATGGGCTCGGCCTAAAGATAGACCAAATGGGGCCGGCCAAACCCTGGCCCAGGCCCAGGCCAAGCTAAGCAGAGCGAGCGGGAGTGTGGGCTTAGCACCAGCCATCCACTTGTATATGACGTTTGCAATTACTACACCACTTAATTATATTTACAGTGGTTAAACCAACACTAATTAATCAATGTCGGAGAGTAATTACTTCTCTCCCAACTTAACCACTACCCACATATATGGATCTACAACTTCCTACATGGTTGTCTTTAACCACCATATTTTTCACTCACCGGAAGTTGGTTTTAAAAATTCCAAATACTATGATCATCCTCATGAGACACAATTTTTAATTTACCATTTAATTATACTCGAATTAAATTTATGCCACATATTAATTTGCTCAAACGTGGGTCAACACCAACTTAAGTAAACCAATTTTCCAGCAATAACTCACATGAGTAAAAACCGATGCATGAATGCAAACTCATGTACCTAGTTCATACGAGACAATATTATTTTGGCCAAATGTAGCTTGTGGCTTTGAACCTTCCTTAGTAAGATACTGTCAGATATACTAGCGACTTAGTGGACACAAACCATTGAACTACGCCATTGAGGTGTATACAAATTCAAGGACATTTACAAGACAACACCTCAAACGTCTTCCCTTCTTATAGTTGTATCCGTTTTGGTCGTGGACCAATCTTGGATTCATAAGTGTTTCATGAGGTGACCTTTCTCACACTTACATAGGTGGTTTTCTATCAAGAGTACCCTGCAATACTCCTCCACCTTTGGGTTAGGAAGCATTAGAAGTCATGGAAACTTAACCTTACCACTCTCGCAGTTCATAGCACCTGAGCTGTTGCATTCTAGGGATGGTTTCAAGTGTTCAACCTCCCAAAATTTTGTATTCTCATTGAACCGAGATTTTGGGATCGCCAATCAACAAGATTTGGTTACTGATATGTTCGTTCTTTAATTTATGGTTTTAACCCCATTCCCTCTAGCAACTTACATACCTAGTCTCGGTTTAACCCTTTCGTAAGCTGATCCACTAGATTATCATTTAACTTCACATAGTCAATCAAGATAATCCCACCCGAAATGTATTTCTCACTGTATTATGTCTTCGACATATGTGTCGAGACTTACCATTATACATATTGCTCAATACCTTGCCAATAGTTGCTTGGTTATCACAGTAGGCACGAACTTGTTGCAACATGGACTCAAGGAAATTTTGTAGCCACTTAGCTTCTTCTCTAGCTTTGTCCAAAGCCATGAACTCCAATTCCATGGTGGACCAGGCTATACAAGTTTGTTTGGTGGACTTCTACGACACTGCTCCGCCTCTAGTGGTGACACTTGTGGAGTAGGAGTTTCTTTCTGTCCGAGATCCAACGCTGTGAGATGTTTGAAAAATCATAGCACGGAACTTAGGGTGTACTTCAAATACCCCAATACCCTTGTTAACGTTTTCTAATGTTGTTTACTTGGGTTGCTTGTGAATCTGCTCAACTTGTTTACAATATCAACCAAATCAGGCCGAGTATAGTTTGTGATTGACATCAATCTACCATTACAACTGAACCACCGGGCCACCTATATGTTTAACCAAGTGAGCACTAATTAAGATCAATAGGTGTTTAAATAGAACTACTATCGTAGACCTTGAATTTCTTGAGCACTTTCTCAACATAAGATATTGTGACAAGACAATTCGCTTTGATGTTCTACTAGTTTGATTCCAAGAATCACATCTACACGAGCCATGTCTTTTATGTCAAAATTTTCACTCAACATTCTTTTTGTTCATGATTATGTCATGACTACTGCCCATGATTAACATATCAGCAACATTTAGGCAGATAGGGACAAAGGCTTCAGGTGCACCTTTAATGTAAACACATTTGTCACATTTGTTGATTTTAAACTCGTTAGATACCTTATTGCATCAAACTTCAAGCGTCATTATTTCAAAGCTTGCTTGAGCCCATATAGTGACCTTACAAGTTTGTACTCCTCATTCTCTAGATCACGTGCAACGAAACCTTCAGGTAGCTCCATATAATTTTTTTTCCAACTCACCATTAAGAAACATAATCGTCACATCTATTTGAGGAATCTCAGGGTTGTGCACATCAACAATCACGAGAAATAGTCGAATAGACGTGATGCTCGTTATTGGAGAGAACATATTGAAGATATCATAACATTTTTTTGTATAAACCCTTTGGTTACTAAACGGACTTTATACTTATCTATTGAACCCATCAACCTTATACTTTATCTTTAGGATATGTTTTTTATTATGTATACACAAAAAAGGGATTCTCTTGCTGCTCTGGGAAAAAACTCTTCTTAGCTTTTCCGCTGACCATACCACCAGTTCTTCACTCATTTTCTTTATCTATTAATTCAGCTATCCTTCTTTGTCGGATTTAGTCACTTTCACTTTTAATTTCGTATGGTTTGTCTTTTCTATCAGAATCTTAAGAAAATTATCCATTGATCTGGTGTCATCATCAAAGTTCTCGATGAGATTACACAACAAGAGAAGCGGTTCTTTCTATTATGAATAATCGAACTAGGATTCGGCAGATCATTGCTTATCTAGACCTATTCTACACTCGGACACTGCTCTTCGAGATACAATTTTTATAATATGCGCAGAGTGTGTTCTTCTCAACGACTAGGGTTCTAATCAGAGTCTTATTATGCCTCCATTTGTTGATCCTTGATTTTTGGGATTCTTAGCCGTAGGTCGATAATGGCATACATCGAGCCCCATACTATTGTGCGAAGTTTTCGGCTCAATGGCCTCTGATGCTCATCACAACATCAGATATTGACACCTGGGGTTTCTTTTTCAGATGTTTTTCACGAACACGTAGCTTGGTGATTCAGGCCTTTATTGTCTGCTTTATTGAAATCGCAGGCTGCTTTCATGTTTTTATTGTGCTACACCAACATTTTTCCGATGGGAATCTTGTCAATGATCCGTTGGGCCATCAACGCTCGACTAATAGGAGTGATGATGCAGACTAGTGAAATTTGAACGCAATAATTGGACTAATGAACATCATGGCTCCCTGATTTCTGGATTCCCTCCAAAGGATTACCTAGCCAGAGCACTCATCAGCGTATTTGGTGTTTCATTGGCCTCTCAGACTGATGCCTCGGGCTAATGCATTAAAATCTTCGCAGGGGTTTCGGACTCACGCCGGCATAAGGAGCGTTGGTTTTTTCCCACACTTGGATTTCAGACATAGGGTAAGGGTGCTCCATTTTTGTATGTAGTATGCCCGATGACAGTTGTCAAACGTTGCTAGCTGGTCTCTTTTGTCCTATTATTGCTTTAGCTCGTAGCTGGATTCAGTAATTGTAGCTGTAGGTAGGGCTTTCGTTCTTATCGCTCCAGATTCTGATCTATATGACCTACTTTAAGAGTGACCGATTTGTGGTCTCCACATTTCCATTTTTTCGCGTTATTTTTTTTTTTTTTAGTTCTATAAGAACCTAGTAGCTTATACTTTATCTTTAGAATTTATTTGCATCATAATAGTTTGCAACCCGACAGGAGATCAACCAACTCTACATGATGGAGCCAATTTCACTGTTGATCGCTTCTTTCAATAGAGGAGCATTCGGGTTGTAAAGAGCTTCTTGTAACATCTTAGGCTCATCATCAAGAGTGTCTATTAAAACATTTGGCCAACGACTTAAGTCGTTTTAGCCCTTTCGTTGTATCTTAGTTCTCAATTTGTAGGTGTGGAACTACTTGCAGCTTCTTGAGTTTTTTTATTAAAATTTACTTCTACCCTTTCTTTGCAAGGTTATATGTCCTAAAAGAATATCTAGTTCATTCACTCAAATATGATTCCTTTGGTGATCTCAAGATTTTCCAATTTTTGCACTAAGAATTGATATGCTCTAATATTATACGCATATCTAATAAAATGCAATTGACTGTTACTCATCATTTATTTTAAAGTTCAGTTCTTGCATTCCGCAATGCCATTTGATTGAGGTGAGTAAGGTGTCGTAGTTTGATGATAATGCCTCATTCACATCATTGTTCAAAGGGTGCAACATACTCACCACATCTATCACTAATTATTTTAATCTGGCTATTAAGCTAAAATTTAACTTTATACATCTTGAAAGATTCGACTGCTTCATTTTTTCTTCTCAAAAGATATACATAACATAACCTTAGGCAGTCATCAATAAACATTATAACGTGTTTTTTACCTCTACTTTAAAATCAATTTTATCTATATATCCCTACAAATTAACTGCCCATGCTTTTTTAAAATTCAGACTAAGACACTAGCCTAAAACCATGAAAGTCTAGCAATGACACCAAAATCAAATTCTTCCGGATACCCTAGTTATGTAGCATATTCTTCTGAAGCAGCGCCTTTCCAGAAGTCAACTTGAGCACCACGTTCCCACCACCTACAATCATCGAAGAAGCAGAGATTACCATGTGGAGTTTTCTTTCCGAGGTTGGGGGATAAGTTGAGACGTATCCTTGTTGGAACAGACATGTCAGTATCAGTACTACCACTCGTGTGAGTTATCAACTAAATTTTATTCAAACACCAACACTAATATGTCTATATCAGTAAGCTCTAAATGCTCGTTCTCATGTTCCACCACATTAGCACTCAGTTGCTTAAACTTACCTGCGATCTTCGGTGCACGGTAGTCCTCGATCATGTGGTTCCATCTCCCACAATCATTGTTAGTTCTGGTAAACCTTTTAAACCTTCATAGGTTGTTTACTTTTCTTGTCTTGGTTCTATTTTCTTGTTGGAAAAGCCTTGCTCAAACAAGTTGGCCTTTGGTTTAGCGCCCGAATTTCGGTTAGGGAACTTGAGTACTACTTCCGAAAAAACGGCCTATTTTTTTTCCTTTCCTTCTAATAATTTATTTTGTTCCCTCTTTTACCTCATCAGAGTGCGAGAAGAAGAAAAATTGTAGCCAAAGTTGTTCCAAGCAGTAGCATACACTAAAGAATACATAAGCAGAAGAAAGATAGATAGATAGATAAGAGTTTAGAGTCATTATATATTACATGACGAATACCTAATTACGAGAAATATTTGAGGAATATTCCCCAACACATCCAAAGTACAAAGAGCATAAACAACACCCTGCTAGGCATTTAGTTACCATCACAGCTCCCAAAGCCAGCATCATCATCACCTGAGAAGGATTTTTTGGGAAAATGTGAATTTTTGACTCAGTGGATAAAACTATAATTTAACTAGAAATTTAACCATATTCGCATGCCCACCTGAATTATGCTGTGCTTATTGTTTTACTGGTTTAGACTCTCGACACGTCTGCCCTTCGCATGTTAAACTCTTCTTGGTTAATATCCATAACATAGTGCGGCCTTTGTGGCTCGCTCATTCCACAAACATACATATTAAATAAAAAGGTAAAGTACATAGTTACCCACTTTTGCTAGTTCAAGTCCATTTTAGAGGCTATTGGAGACTATCCGAGCCGATCCTAATCACAAGTGTGCATCTTAATAATCAATAAGCCGTTATCTTTTCCCCTTTGACTACTCTATATCCTTGTTGATGCCCCATTTATTAGCTAACTCAGATTCACGCGCGTTTACATCATATTGTAGGGTTTTCTAGTTATTAACATCCTAGGTTAATTATGCATCCACAACACCCTTTTAACATTTTCTAATCATTCCACGTTTATCAACTAAGTTGCTCAAGTGAGTTCATTTCATTTAGGTAGCCAACTTATACACTTTTACGTCACACATCGATAACTTAAGTAATAAAGCACACATGTTCAAATTGCACAACCGAATACTACGAGTGCACGTATCAAGTTCGTTCTACTAGGAATTTCCTCATAATTCACATAAAATCATATCATTCATATACTTTGTTCTGTCGAACCATTTTATCAACACAACATTTACACATATGTAAATCACATAAACAATAGATTTATTTTATTGGGGATAACATAGAGTTTGACCACTAGAACCGAACTTACAAGTTATATGTCGAATCTACTCCGTTGTATTAATTCTTAATGCACTCGACTATTGATTCTTAAAGAGCTTATTTTAGGATTTGATAAGTTGAGTAGGATTAATTGAAGAGCTTATTTTGATTAATCATACTTAAGAGACAACAAGATTGGTAGAGCTTGTTATTAATCTTTGAGTAGGAGTTCTAAGGCTAACTAATTGGGTATTAACAATAGTTGCATAAATCGTCCAAGACTAAGGTGAAACATGATCAAGGGTGAATCGTTTTATTATTTGAAAACCAAAAACCGAAAAAATCATTCTATTTGTCTTTGTTTATTTGAATTGTTAAATTGCTAAGTATTCTTAGAGTATTTGTTATTTAGTTTGCTTAATAGAAATTAAGGTGTTAGTTGTTATTTCATTAAAATCCCCCCCAATTCTTTTATTGTTTTTCTAGCTTATTTACATTATATTTCTTGATCATAATAGTTTAATACATAAAGCAAAATTGTTCGACCGTTCCTCGTGGGATCGACCCTTACTTGCCACTCTATTAGTTAGAGTTGTAAGTGAAGGTTAAGTGTATATTTCTATACATTAATTTGGTGGTAAGAAACGACCCCTACCAATAGGTGATTCCTTTATCAAGTATCTTGCACGACTCAATCTTTCTCAAGGTATCTCGGAATCATTAAAAGTCATAAGACTTATCCTTACCACCGTTACAGGTCTTTTACACTTGTCTTACGTTCTAGTGATGGATTTTAAAGACATGGTATCTCCCGAACTTTCAAAACTTAGTATTCCCATTGAACCAAGTTTGTGGGATCTCCACTCATCATGGTTGGGTAACCGTTTTAATCATTCTCTATTTGGTGGGTTTTACTCCCATTCCCTCTCGCAACGTGATCAATTGATCTCGGTTTAAACATTTGGTTAACGGATCCGCTAAGTTATCCTTAGACCGTATATAGTCTATTGAGATAACCCCACTAGAGATAAGATTATAGGCATGTATTTATACATAAACATGTAAGTGTGAATTGATGTATACCTTTATATATAGCAGTGGAAGAAGATAATTGATTTGATGGTGCCGAACGTCTACAAGCCTTGCTAGTGATGAATACTACTAGAGCATCCACCGATTACACATGCATTAGACTCGTGGAGGAATCAGGGTAATACTCCAAGGATGAGATGTAGAAAGAAAAAAGAAGAAACAATATAGAGCGGGTATTCTTTTTCGCATGTATTTTCACATCTTATAATGCATATGGGAGAGATTTATTTATTGTTGAGACAAGATCTCAATTCCCTATTAAATATATCTGATAAGATTTATTTAAATATTTTATCAGATATGTATCCTAATGATATATTGAGATCTAACATAATTGGATGCCACCAACATCTCATCCTCATAAAAATCTGATCCGACTTATTTGAATCAAATACTCCACAATTCTCATCATCACATCCATCATTTCATACAGAGAATAAGGCGTGAGACCACACGAGAAAAAAGTGAAATAAAGTGACGAGAGTTACATTAAGTTATCACCCAACTAACATAATGCATCAACTCAAGAGACTCGTTGTGTACCCAAAATTATGTGGTCGCACCAGATCAAAAATCTCTAACCCCTTTATATAGAGAGAACATGTTTGATCCCCAAGATTTGTATCTATGTTCATGACTATGTCAAAACCTATTTCGACTTAGTCGGGGACCTATAAGCCATAGTACGTAGGTGCTTTACCAACTTAGTTTTTCTGTGGCCTCTAATGACAATCTGCATGGACTTGACAACTTTCTTAGTCATGCTTCGACAAACCGTAAATAATGGTCATTGGACACATGCTAAAGTAACATCATCAAGCTTACACTTTATGACAAAGTCCAAAGTCCCAAAGGGCACAAATGAACACTATAAGAGCTCACACAGTGGCGAAGCAGGGATCTATTCAATTACTCTTCTTACAAAGGTCGTCATAAAGCACATGTAGTATGAATACATGCTATGATGGAGCTCCCACTTAAATTTGGGCATGTCACGCTCTAAACATCATACGAGTCTTAGTCCAATCACTCATCTAGCGTCTGACCTGCATGCAACTAGAAATTTATCTCCAACACAACTTTCAATGATTCCCACACTCGGCTATTAATATGATTTTATGAAGTTAGGACATTCTTCATAATCGATCAAGTATGATCTCATCCTGGCCCCATGCCAAGGCGACTATGAGCAACAGGATTTCGTGTTGTTCCATTCATGAAGGCGATCAGTTATATGTATGTATTTGATCTGTATGCCTTATCCTTCTCGCTATCAAAGCGCCAGAGTGATTTCCCGTATGAGTGGGACAATCCAAGCCTTGTGATAATCACATGCAATAGACACAACACTTCTAACATATTTATTAATGGCACATTCCATTGATAAAAAAAATGTTCATAAAGGCTAAACAAATTTATATTCTATGAATTTCCATACTATTAACATGATTTCGAAATTCGTCTCTACTCAAAGGCTTAGTGAAAGGATCATCAATCATTTCACCAGTGGGAACGTGCTTGAGAACCACTTGCTCATGCGTACCATTATCTTGAATGAAATGGTATCTGGTGTCAATATGCTTAGTCCTCCCATGGTACTTGGGATCCTTAGCATATGCTAGTGTAGCCATGTTGTCACAATAGACAACTACTGCATCATCAACGTGCACCGTTATGCACATAGTCTGGAGAAATCTTCTCAACAAGATAGCCTCTTGAACAGAAAATGTACAAGCAATGTACTCTACTTACATGGTGGATAAAGATATACAAGGATGCTTCTTGCTACACCAAGTGATAGCAGCGCCACCCAACAAGAATGCATATCCCGATGTGGATTTGCGTTCATCTCTATCCACTGATCCATCAGCATCACTGTAACCAAGTAGCTTCAGACTGCTATCGTGATAGCACAAAGCTAAATCACTTGTCCCCTTTGAATACCTAATATCCTCTTGACTGTAGCCCAATGAGCGTGTCAAGGATTACTTTGATATTTGCTCACCATCCTAACTGCAAAGCACAGGTCTGGTCGAGTACAAATCATTGCGTATAGCAAACTCCCTACTGCGCTCGCATAAGGCACTTTAAGCATGCTTTGTTTTCTTCATCTGCCCTTGGGCATAAATCTTTTCTAAGAACATAATTCTTTTCCATAGGCGTGTCAACGGGTTTAGCATTATGCATTCGGAGTGGCTCCAAAACACTCTTAATATAAGTCTCTTAAGACAAACTTAAGATTTTCTTTGAGCGATCTCAGTGTATCTTAACACCACCTATGCATTCAGCTTTTCCTATGTCCTTCATCTCAAAATTAGAGGACAACCAGTGCTGAGTGGCGACAATCATCTCCTTATCATTACCAGCCAGTAAAATGTCATCCACATATAATGAGAGAATTATGAATTTTCTCTCATCCCTTTTGACATACACACAGTGATCTTCCTCAACATCATAAAGCTTATCGAGGTGATAGCTCAATGAAATTGTAGGTACCGCTATCTGGATGATTGTTTTAGTCCATAAATGGGACGCTTTAAGAGGCACACTTTGCGTTCTTGTCCTTTTTCTGGAAAACCCTTAGGTTGATCCATGCAGATCTCATCACCCAGTTCTCCATTGAGAAATGATGTCCTTATGTCCATTTAGAAAAATTCCAAATCGAGGTGGGCGACAATCGCTAAAATGAGATGGATAGAGGCAAAACTCACCACTGGGGAGAATGTCTCTTCATAGTCCACACCTTTTTTCTGAGTAAAGCCTTTCACCACCAGACGAGCTTTCTACTTGTCTATCGGGCCATCTATTTTTCGCTTGACTTTGAGAACCCATTTGTTCCCCAATGGTCTTGCGTCCAAATGGAAGATCGACTAGCTCTCAAACTTGGTTCTTAGCTATCAAACTTATATCTTCCTCCATAAAACTTATCCACTCTTCTGCATTTGGAGAAGTTACAGCCTCTTCATAAGTGGCCGGCTCATCAACATCTGTAGTTGCGCACATGAAAGATTCCTCCTCAATTTTAAAACGTCTTGGGGGCACTATTTCACGCCTGCTCTGCCGTAACTCTAGATCTTGAGAGTTTTTGTACAATGGGCCGCTCCCACTGACTTTAGGATCACTCTCATTATTCTCATTGATTGCTGGATTTGGTTGTGAAACCTCACTCTCACCAGGAATTGCAGCATTGTCCTCGGGATCTTGTAACTATTATAGTTCAAGATTCCCTTTTACTTCTCCAATTGTTGGAAATTCCTCCTCGAGGAAATTGACATTGCGTGACTGAATTTCTGTCATTCCCCCATCTAGATGTTCACCATACATCACATAGCATTTCGAGTGGTCATAATATCTAATAAAGATATGTTTGACTGCTTTAGAACCAAGTTTTCTCATAATTATGAGAAGTGTAATGAACAAACCCAGCTGCCCCCCAAAGGGTGCAAACCTTCTAAGTTAGCCTTTCTATTATGCCATAGCTCATATGGCGTCGAGGGAACTGACTCTGATGGCACACGGTTCAATATATAGGCAGCAGTTAAAATTACATCTCCCCAAAAGGATATTAGAATGTTGTTTGCGCCATCATTGATCTGGCCATGTCCAGAAGTGTCATATTCTTTTTCTCTGCAACACCATTTTTTCGTGGAGTGTATGGAATTGACAATTGTCTAATGATCCCTTTTTCCTCATAGGATAGTTTGAACTGATTAGACAAGTATTCTCTCCCTCTATTGGTGCATAAAATCTTAAGTTTCCTATCTCTTTGGTTCTCAACCTCCGCTAAGAATTGCTTAAAGCAATCGAGCGCTTCTGAGCGGTGACATAAGAGAAACACTGAACCGTAGCTTGAATAGTCATCAATAAATGTGAGGAAAGGATGTATTGTGTCGTGTCTTTATATTTATAGGTCCGCCTATGTCCGAGTGAACTAATTCTAGAGGTTGAGTAGCTCTCCTTGCCTTTCCAAAAGGTTTCCAGGTAGGCTTTTTCTGCCAGACATGGTTCGCGCACATGAAGGTTGACTTTAGCGAGATTGCCTAAAAGTCGTTCTCGAGCTAACCTAGTCATCCTTTCTTGTCCTATGTGTCCTAATGTCGCATGCCATTTAAAAGAATCATAAACAACATCAACATATGAAGAAAAAAAAGGAAGTGCATTCATTAGATAATTTCAACATGAAAAACTAATTGTTCATATGGCCCATGTCGTAAAGGTTATTACCAAGAAAAATAGACAACATAGTCTGATCAAAGAGGAAAGAAAAACCATGACCCGAAAGTGCTGAAACTGAAAGTAGATTACACCGAATACTAAGCGCATATAGCAAATCACTAAGGAGCAGCTCCCGCCCAGTGCTAAGCTTGAGCTAGTATGATCCACTTCCTACAACTTCATCTTGCATGCTATTTCCCATAGCAATGTAGTGGCTGCCCACTGGCATAATCTACGAATTCTGCTCTATCCCTTATCATATGTTGATTGCTCTCATGTCTACAATCCAACCATAGAGGGAATTAACAACGAACATATGTGAGCAAACAAATGAATTAGAAGAGCTAGGAGCAGGTCTTACCTTCTTTGGCTCATTATAACGTGTCCCCAAGTCTTCTCAGGTAGCTACCTTAAGACTGCTAAAACTTGTTGTTCATAGTGAGTTCATTTCCAGCATTTTGGAGCTCTCGAATCACGTCTTTCATGACATCAAGATGCTGTCTCATTGTGTGTTTTGGGTCAAGTACATATTGGTTAAACTTAAGGGCAAGAACCCTTATTCTTGCTACCGAGATAGTGTCGTACGTGACCTATAAGCCTTCCCACAACTCTTTAGTTGTAGGATACATCTCGAACTCACGAGTCAAATGATCCTGGATGCAGCTCAACATAGTATAGCACGTAGAATGATCTTGGTTCACCCATTTGTTATACACGTCCAAATCACGACGATATTGGGTATTTTTTCCATCTTCTGGCTTAACAGGCATAGCCATAGTGGTGGTGAGATGGTCAAGGACATTGATATGGTGTAGCAAAAACTGAATCTTACGGTGCCACATGGTATAATTATGGCCATCAAGTTTGTTAGAGCTGTTAAGATCAGAAAATGCCACATGTGCATCCATCTCAGTGTTTATGCACAATATGTTTGATTCTAGTCTATTTTTAAGATTTTTATTCAAATCCAAATAAAATTTTGTTAGTTCTCACAGGTGAATGAGATCGAAATTTCGCCACATAGGCTCATAATCATTTTCCACTCAATTGAAGAAGATACTAAAAAATTAAATGATCTAGAATAAAAATATTGTCCATATAATAAGCATACATAATATAGGGATGACATTTGATGCTCATGTCTGGACAATTTTATGGCATATAGTGGTGATAAATTGAGTACCAAAAAAAATATACATGGCCCAAAAATCGACCCTCTAATATATAGGTCCTAAAAAATTACAATTTCCATGAACCTACTACAAGAATCTAATATATAAAAAAATTGGTACTTTATTTCACCAACATCACCATATATAATCTCTCAATTAATTTAAAATAAATAAAGGCATATGATAATGCGCAATCTAATATCCAAGAAACTTAACGGAAATCTACGCAAGCAATATGAAAAAACACAAGATTTACGTGGTTCGATCCGGAGATCTACGTCCACGGGCACAAAATAGCACCTGCCGAGGTGTTTCTTTTACTAGATCTTTGAGTTTACACGTAGTAATTTCAGAATACAGAATGCGAACCCTAATTCAGAGTTCTTTCCTCATATTTATACTAAACCCTACTGAACCCTAACTAACTCCCTATTATCGCGCCTATTTTCCGCTGCATGGCGGTTGTGGACGAATCGTGGGCCTTGAATCGCGGAACAGAGCGCGTACTTCCGGACCTTTTGGGCCAGTTAATGGGCCGGGGCTCTGGACCAATTAGTGGGCCAAAGTATTAGGTATTAACCCGACCCGAAGTGACCGGGCCATCCCTATCAGATGCCCCTCCCCCCCCAGCCGAAGCGAGGAAGGAGCTTCGGTTGTAACCGGAGTGGAGCTGTAGGCAAGATGAGCCGAAGTGTTTTTGGATGACCAAGTTTGTCCCGCGTCTAAGGGACCCCGCGGCGCGGTCTGTGGACGCGAAACCGAACTAGGCCGAAGTACATTGAGTTGATAGCGAGGTACCGAGTTCCCCAAAAGCAAGAAACGGTATCGGAAGTACATAATGATCTGGCCGAGGTGAAAGGATCACCGGAGTGTAGTAGTCTGGCCGAAATGAAGGGAGCCCCGGAGTGTGGTAGTATGGCCGAGGTGAGGGGAGCACCGGAGTGTAGTTTAAATCTTCCTGGCGAAGAGTGAGGTTGATGTGATTGGCGGCGCCATCATGAGAGAGAGGGATGTGAAGTGACACGCTCTGCGATTTCCAATAAACCTGTTCCCCACGCGCCTTGGGAACCGTAAAGCGCGTGAATATCACGTCCAAATCTCAATCACTGAATTTGAATAGGCTGTATCAGAGCCGTTGGTTTTTGTGTATATATTTGGAAAAATGGCACAGTAACCCTTCATCTTCTTCATTGCGATTTGCCAGTTTAGAAAGCGGGAAAAAAGGGGAATTATGTGCTTGTGATTCATCTCAAATCAAAACTTCTCAAACTCAACCCAAGTAAGTATGCCTTCTTCTTCATCGCCTTCTCCTTCATCTTCTTCATCTGTTCAAGAAGTAGGGACTAAGAGTGCCCCGTTAGATGTGCCACCCCTTCGATATCTTATTCCGGAAAGGAATGAGATTAGGACGGTAGACAGGGCCGACGGCATGGAAACCAACGTTAGGATGGTTGGTTTCTATGAATGCGCGGAGGAGGACTTTGAAGTGGCCACTGTAGCGTTACGTATGACGCGTGTGCAGATTGAGAGAGAAATCCCCTCATTTTACCTTCCATTTAACTTAGAATATATAGTACCGAACCCCGGTGATAGGGCCTGCTGCCCGCCGCAGGGTTTTATTAGTGTGTATATAGATCCCCTGAGAATAGGTTTGAGACTGCCCCTGTGGGACATTGTGGTCCAGTTACTGAAATACTACGGCATTGCCTTAAGCCAACTAGTGCCGAACGCGGTTAGGCAAGTAGTGGGATTCACCGTAGTATGCAAGAATGCCGGGATAGAACCGACCGTAGAGCTTTTTAGGTTTTTTTATCAACTAAAAGCTTTCGGGAAATCTAAGGGGTGGTACTCCTTCAGTCCCCGAGCCCGAGGTGGGTTCAAGGTGCAAAACCCGAGTAAGGTGGAGGGATGGAAGGAGAGGTTTATGTTTGTGAAAAACAAAGTAGCTCTCCCGAGGTGGAGGAGGGATGAGGTACTTGATACCGCTCCGGTGGAGAACCCGGAGGCCGAAGTCGTACATATATTTCGGTCAGTGGGGACTTTCAAGACCCTCTGTACTGAGGAGGAACTGGAGGGGGCCGGGCTGAGCCCGTATTATTCGGGTGATGCGGTTGCCGAAGAGGGTAGGAGTTCTTCTGTCTTGCTTTTTACAAACTGTTGTCTTGCATAGGACTAACTTTAACCTCTGTTTGCAGTGGGACGCTTCGGAAAAGAACCAGCCGGAAGCCCCGCGGCGGCTGCCGCAGCCAAAAAGAAAGGGAAAGCTGTTGAAGTGTCTCCCCGGGGGAAGACGTCACCCAGTGCGCGGCCTAGCGCTGGGTCTGAGGAGCAGGTAGGATTGGCGAGGCCTACCCTCGGATCTAAAAAGAGGCCGGAACCCTCGGGGACACCTCCAGCGACAGCAAAAAGACTCCGCACCGGGGAGAGCACGGAGGTAAATCCAAGATGCGCTGTTAATTACTGTTAACGCAAATGTAGTGCATGTTTATCTGTGCTGATTTTTGTGTGCTGTGATTGGTTGCAGTTGAAGGAGCAGGGGCCCTCAAGTCTATTGGGGTTGGAGGGGGCCGATGCCGAAGAACTTCTGCGCTTGGCGCGAGGTATCATGGACCTCGGTCGTAAGAGCGAGAAGGAAGGCAAGGAGGAGCTGGCCGAAGTGGCTAGGGAGCTTCGGGCGCGCAACGACAGGTTAACCCAAGACCTGACCGAGGCGCGTAAGAGGGCGGCCATGGTTGAAAATGAGGTTGCGCGTCTGCGCGGAGTGGAGGCAGAAACCAGTGTCCTCCGAGGGGAAGTACTGCAGCTACGGGCAGAGATGGAGGCTCGAGAAGCTGCCATGGTCGAAGGTCAAGGAGCGATGCTGAAGGCATTCGCCGAGAAACTGTTTCAAACCAGCACGTTTCTTGACTTTCAGACTGATTTTGTGGCAATAGGGGACCAGGCCACCCGATCTGTGCTGCTGGAGCAGATCAAGGAAGTCTACCCGAGTGTGGACGTATATCGTCCAGAATTTGGGTACGATTTTGACGCAGTGGCCGGGGTGGAGAGGGCCTATTACACAGCATTAGCAAATCTGCCGGAGTGGCCTCTGTTGAAAGCCTTAGCGGAGAAGAAGCAAATTTTGAAGGCCGAGGAGATTGCTAACTGTGAGGTGGACCAGGACCAGGAGTTTCTGGCGTTCCGCCAGGGTGAGCTCGTCTCCAAGCCCCGAAACAAAGAACCCCCCCCCCCCCTCGGATGGAGGGTGATGCCATAGCTGCGGATGAAACTGCCGCAATTAACGAGGAGGAAGAAGCCGAAGTGCCGGAGGGCCGGCAAGAGGTGTTGCCCGAGGGGACTGAGGGGATCGAGCGGGAGGTCAGTCGTTCCCCTCAAATTTAAAGTTGTAGATAATAGGAGTAGATGTAAACTGTGTACCGAAGCATGGATAATGTACTTTGTCTTGATTGAATATAAATTTTGCTTTCGAACTGAACTTTTTCCTTACATGCTTGAGATTGATCAGTCTTGTTGACTCGTTTGCCTGTTTAGAATACCGCGGAACTGCACGAAACAATAAAGAAACTCATGCGATCACTTGAGTGGTTCCGCGAAGAAAATAACAACCTGCAAATGCACGTGGTGCCAAGGCTAGAAAAGCGGGTGTCCGTTGCGAAAAAGAGAGAGGAGGAAGCCGAAGAGAGAGCCAAAGATTACGAACTGAAGTACCGGGTAAAGCTGCTGAAATGAGCCGTGTCCTCGTTCATCAAAGGGAGTATGACCGGATACTGTCTGAGTTCGGCCTTCTGACCTTTGAAGAAGTGGAGGAGCGGGTCGTAGAGATTCAGGGCGAAATCTCGGCACTTATGGCAAGTGACCCAGCCGAGTCCTCGGAGCTTGTAAGAAAGCGAGAGGTTTTGGAGCTGCTTCTCAGCATGTATGAAGGACTGAAGGGCCGAGGCAGGTGGAGGCCTTCTGCCGAGGAATACATTGCTAGTACAAGCCGAAGCCAAGGTACTCCAAAAGCCCCCCGGAAGGGTAAAAAGAAGCCCGAGGTAAAGAGCACAGGCATTGTTATTCGAGAGCCAGTTCCTGTGACTACGATCGAAGAAGAGCCCGCCGTTGTCGCCGAAGAGGCAGTCGAAGAACTGGCTAGAGAAATCGAGGTGATGGTCCCCGAGGAATGGGACCCTGTACAATGGGCCGAAACCCCGAGGTCTGCTCCACAGCCAAGTAGCCGTGCTCGTACAAGAGACGAAGTCCCCAGGCAAACGCCAAGAACAAGTCCTCGGCGTAGGGAAGCCCGCGGGGGGGAAAGAGCCGGAGCCCGAGGCCGAAGAACGACAAGATCCCGGAGGACGCAGCATAGGTCTAGGAGTAGGCCTCAACGCCGGGGCGCTGAGTACTGGCTCGGGGGCCGTAGATAATTGCTTATCTCTGTTTTTTTTTTTTTTTTTTTTTTTTCGAAGTCTTATGTAAAAAACTTTTTGGTGTTATATTATTTGGAAGATAATAAAATCGTTTTGATGTGCACAGATGTGTTAAGGAAAACAACAAGTTATTAACTGTTTTAAGCAGGTGTTCGGGAACACAATTCGAATAACTCCAATGTAAATCTCCCCGGACGGATCGGGCGGCAGTAAAATCTCCCCGGACGGATCAGGCGGGAGTAAACACTTCTCCGGTTAAACAGGCGAGAGAGTGATACAAGTCCGGGGACGAAATGTGAATCTCCTCGGACGGACCGAGAGAGAGATTTTAATTGTCCGGAGACTAATAATGATAACACGATTGCATTAGGGCGTCCCCGTAACGTAAAAGAAAACACAGCAAGATGCATAAATAAAGAGTATTTATTCAATGACGAGTGCCGGAGCAAAGTGAGGGATACAATGAAAGATAACAACATAAAAGATACGTACAAAGAGCGTAAAGATAAGATGATACTTGTCATTTGGCATTCACAGATAGAAGCGTCTCAAGTTGGTAACATGCCAGCTTCGGGGGATTGAGGTTCCATCGAGATGCTCTAACTGATAGGATCCGGAATCGTGCGCGGCAATGATGCGATAAGGACCCTCCCACGAAGCATGTAATTTCCCCTCGGGGGCAGCTTTGCTGGCTGAATTGAGTCGAAGTACTAGGTCCCCGACATTGAATTGAGTGCCTCGAACCCGGAGGTGATGATACTGGGTTGCACGTTGTTTACACCTGGCCTGCTGGATGAATGATTGATCACGACGATATTCGAGCTCATCCAAATTTGCACGGAGAGCTTCGTCGTTATCCTCGGGAATCAATGTGATGAGGCGGGGGCTTGGTACGCTGATTTCTGCTGGAATAACTGCCTCGGAGCCGTAAGTTAGGCTGTAGGGGGTCTCTCCGGTAGAGGTATGTGGTGTCGTGCGATAAGCCCATAGAACTTGCGGAAGGTTTTCGGCCCAAAGACCTTTGGCATTATCCAGGCATTTCTTTATACCCGTGAGCAGTGTTCGGTTGGTGACTTCAACCTGACCGTTGGCTTGAGGGTGAGCTACTGAGGTGAAAATTTGTTTGATATGAAGCTCCTCGCACCATGACCGGAAGGGATCGTTGGCAAATTGTTTGCCGTTATCCGAAATAATAGTGCTCGGTATGCCAAAACGACATATGATATTTCGCCAGACGAACTTCAAGATGTTTTGGCCAGTGATGGCAGTAAGAGGTTCCGCTTCTACCCACTTGGTGAAGTAATCCACGGCGACCACCAGAAACTTCAACCCCCCCGGAGCGACCGGAAATGGGCCAACAATATCAATTCCCCACTGAATAAATGGCCATGCGCTTTGGATTCCAGTGAGCTCGGTTTGAGGCAGGTGTTTCACACGAGAATGTAGCTGACACTTGCTGCATTTTGTCACTAAGTCGTGGGCATCATTGAACAAAGTTGGCCAATAATATCCCCAGTGGAGAACTTTCTTGGCCAATGTCCGGGAGCCGATGTGACTGGCACAGGCCCCTTCGTGAACCTCCCGTAGAACTTGGTTAGCCTCGGCAGGAGCGAGGCATCGGAGACTCGGTTGTAAGTACGACCATCGATACAAGACTCCATCATGAAAGGAGTATTTGGGGGCTTTGAGGACTACTTGCCGAGCTTGCAGCTTATCATTAGGCAGAATTCCATCTCGGAGATACTGAACGATAGGAGTCATCCAATTCGGATCACTATCGGTCAATACCGAAACCGTTGCCTCATGAATTGCCGGATGAAATAAGTCTTCGACTATTATATCCGGAGATATGTTAGTTCGGACCGCGGAGGCCAATTTGCTGAGCGCATCTGCTCTTGCATTATGAGTACGTGGTATTTTCCGGATAACAACTGTATCAAGAGCTGACATAAGTTTGAGTGTTAAAGCACGATACCTGATCATTGTTTCATCCTTGGCGACATAAGTCCCCTGGATTTGCTTGGACACGACCTCGGAGTCCGTGAAGAGCTCAAGATGGCGAATGGCTAAGTATTTTGCGAGCCGGAGCCCGGCGAGGACTGCCTCGTATTCTACTTCATTATTGGTCACCTTAAATTTGAACCGGATGACGTACTTAACTTCAATTCCCTCGGGGTCAATGAGGAGCACCCAGGCATCACTTCCTCGAGTCGTAGATGCACCATCCACATATAATTGCCACTTGCGAGGTGGGGATACGAGGGTAGCAGGATGACGGGTACCACTGTCTTCAGAAGACTCATGATTATCCCCCGGGGTTTCAGCCAAAAAGTCGGCAAGTGCTTGACCCTTGATAGCTCGGCGGGGAAGAAATTGAATATCATATTCGCCTAACTCGACAGCCCACTTGGCGAGGCGCCCGGACACCTCGGGCTTGACAAGAATCTGACGGATAGGGTGATTGGTCAGAACTCGTATTTCGCGTCCTTGGAAGTATGGCCGCAGACGCCGAGCTGCCATGACAAGGGCCAGCACGGTTTTTTCCAGCATGGAGTATCGTGTCTCCGCCCCATGAAGTACGCGGCTTGCGAAATACACGGGATGTTGAACACCATTGACTTCTCGCACGAGTGCGGCGCTAATAGCTTCCTCGGCGGAAGCTAGATACATATAAAGAGGCTCTCCGGGGAGAGGAACTGACAAAGTGGGCAACTGCTGGATATGATGCTTCAAAGCCTCGAAAGCCTCAGTGCACTCCGGGGTCCACTCAAATGACTTCGCTTGTCTCAAAATTTTAAAGATTGGGAGTTGGCACTCTACCGCTTTAGATAAAAAGCGATTTAAGGCCGCCAAACCACCAGTGAGGCGTTGAACGCCTCTGAACGTCTTCGGTGGTTGCAGATCTAAAACATCCCGAAGTTTGGCTGGATTGGCCTGAAGACCGTGCTGTGAAACCATATAACCGAGAAACTTGCCGGAGCCAACGCCGAAAGTGCATTTTGCCGGATTAAGCCGCAAATTGTAACGCCGCAGAGTACGCAACGTTCCGGCAATGTCTTGCACGCATGAAGAATGGGAGGTACTTTTTATAACCAGATCATCGACGTAAACCTCGACGTTGCGGCCAATCTGATCGTGGAAAACGCAGTCCATGAGACGTTGATATGTGGCTGCAGCGTTCTTGAGCCCGAAGGGCATTTTCTTAAAAGCAAAACACCCAAATACAGTGATAAATGTCGTCTTGAGGGCATCCTGAGGATCCATAAAGATCTGGTGGTATCCCTTATACAAGTCTAAGAAGCAAAGTGCCACGTACCCAGTAATGGCTTCGGCCTTTTGGTCGATGGAAGGTAGGGGATAACAGTCCTTCGGACAATGTTTATTGAGGTCGGAGAAGTCGACACACATCCGCCATGCCCCGCTGGACTTTATCACCATCACTGGATTGGATAGCCAAGAAGGGTAATACACTTCGAACAAGATGTTCGCATCCAAGAGTTGTTGCACCTCGATTCGAATTGCTGCATTTCGCTCCGGAGCGAACTTCCTTTGCTTCTGCTGTATAGGCTTTACGCTGGGATCAATGTTCAGCTTGTGGGTTATTATATCGGGAGAGACCCCGGGCATATCCAAAGGAGACCATGCGAAGACATCAGAATACTCTCGCAAGGTCTGAATGATGGCCTGGTGTAACCATGGCACATCCACGGCACCAACAGTTACAGTTTGTTCTGGTTTGGACGGATCAAGTGGCACCTGGACGGTGGTATCCCCCAATGAGGTACACGCCTGAGGTTCAAGAGCCGATGACGCTACTTGAAGCTGCTGTTTGGGAGGAACTTTGGTAGTCTTTTTGAGTGCCACGTACATGCACTCCTTAGAAACCCGCTGACTGCCGCGAATAGCCACTTCGCCATGTGAGGTAGGGAACTTTAGTGCGAGGTGGTACGTGGAGCATATGGCTTTGGCAGGAGTAAGCCAATCCCGACCCAAGATCATGTTGTACGGTGACGGGGAATTAACCACGTAAAAATCCACGAAAATGGTTTTTATCGCCGGATAGGTCCCAAGAGATGCCGGGAGAGTGATGACACCTTCTGGTTGGACTTCCCCTTGAGTGAAAGTCTGCAGTGGCCCGAGGGCCGGCCGAAGTTGTTCCCGAGGAATCCCCATCTTTTGGAAACAGTCAGCGAATATAACACTCACTGCGGCTCCATTGTCCACGAAGACCCGCTTTATTGTAATATTGGCTACAGTCATGTCGATGACAATAGCGTCAGTATGAGGTGTTATCTCTGGAACCGGGTCCCTATCTGTGAAACTAACAGTCTCGGATTGATGGAGGCGCTTATGACGTGGCTTCTCGGGAGGAGGACGGCGAGCCTCTGCCTTCAAGGCATTTCGTGAAGCTCCGGTGGGGAGGGCCCCATATATCACGTTTATTACGTGAGTGGGTGCATTGTCCCCGGGTCCTCCCGGAGGAGGAGGTGGTGGCAGAAAACGAGGCTGTTGGCGATTGCCAGAGTCTTGCCGTGCATTATTGCTAGGTCCCGGCCAATTATTCTGCCACGGCGGCCGATTTTGTTGTGTGCCCCGGTCATGATAACCTCCGCGGTTATGAGACGAACCCCCATTCTGACTTGTCCGAGGTTTGTCATCGGTCCGCGCAATGTATTGTCGCAAAAGACCTTTCCTTAAACACTCCTCAATTTCCTTGCTGAGCTCTCGGCACTCCTCTGTCTCGTGCCCATGATCTCGGTGGTACGCACACCACTTTCCACGGTTCCTCTTTTCAGGCGGAGCAGTCATCCGCGGACAGGGCCGTAAATCATTCTTGTGAACAGAAAGAATTTCAGCTCGTGATTTTGTCAGCGGAGTGAATTGTGGAATATCACCTCGAGATTCTGAACGCCCCAGGTTCAGACGAGAAAAGGCACTAGGTCGTGTGCTAGGCCCAACTTGTGCCCTGTCGGACTGCCGCTTGCTAGCATGTTTCTCACGTTTTCGACGAGTCTGCTCCTCGGCCTTATCATATCTGCACACCGTTTTGAACAGTGCTCGGGTTGTGACCGGTGGATTACGAACCAACTCGGTGTAGAGTGGTCCGGGACGGAGTCCATTCATGAATGCGTTGATGACTACATCATCTGAGCAATTTCCCACCTTGAGACTCTCCGCTGTAAAGCGGTCAAGAAATTGGGTAACGGTTTCACCATCCCGCTGTTCCATATTCATGAGGTCGGCCAGGGTGGCCATGGGCTTCGCACGTGCTTCGAAACGCGCCCAGAAGTGTTCGGAGAGTTCTCTAAAAGAGGATACGCTATTGCGCGGGAGAGAATCAAACAAAACCCGAGCTTCATCCTGAAGGTACTCAGGGAAAATCTTACAGTAATGGAGGGACGTAGTATGATCGCGGCTAAGCATGTTGTGCCTGAAAGCTCCAAGAAAATTGGCTGGATCTCCGGTGCCGTCGTAAGGTGGTATGGCAGGCCTTTTGAACCCTTCGGGAAGGGAGGTGGCCATGATTTCTTGAGAGAACGGTGTGATGATATCTCCATTGGCATCTAGACCCAGGATTCTGTCGAGCTCGACATTGCGTTGGACTCGCTCATACTCTTGAAGATCTAGAGTATGAGGGTTGGCATAACGAACTCTTTTAGCCGCGTGGAGTGGACGGCGGCGATCGATTGATAATGCGCAATCTAATATCCAAGAAACTTAACGGAAATCTACGCAAGCAATATGAAAAAACACAAGATTTACGTGGTTCGATCCGGAGATCTACGTCCACGGGCACAAAATAGCACCTGCCGAGGTGTTTCTTTTACTAGATCTTTGAGTTTACACGTAGTAATTTCAGAATACAGAATGCGAACCCTAATTCAGAGTTCTTTCCTCATATTTATACTAAACCCTACTGAACCCTAACTAACTCCCTATTATCGTGCCTATTTTCCGCTGCATGGCGGTTGTGGACGAATCGTGGGCCTTGAATCGCGGAACAGAGCGCGTACTTCCGGACCTTTTGGGCCAGTTAATGGGCCGGGGCTCTGGACCAATTAGTGGGCCAAAGTATTAGGTATTAACCCGACCCGAAGTGACCGGGCCATCCCTATCAGCATATAAACATGAACATCCCAAAATAAAGAAAAATATCAACACCCAATTCATCACAAGAAATTGCTCACAAACAGAAATGCAATTAATACACAATTCACATAAATAATTAATATGATTATCATCATATGTATGATCGAATCACATATCCATATCATCACAATACTGCATGGTGAAATCAAATCAGAATTTGATGAAATATATAACCAGTCAGAATCATATCTCTCTGCAAATCCAATTTATAATTATTCAAGTTGCATTTGCAATGTCAAGTTTCATTTGCAAAGTCAAGTTTCATTTGCAATTCAAGTTTCATTTCCAATCAAGTTTCATTTGCGAAGTCAACCATGTATTTCAAGTTGCGTTTTTTTTTTTTTTAATATTCATCCAACAATCTCAATAATTTATACATATGCACATTTCTCTCTTTGCAAAATAAGGAATGATAAACCGAGTTTTGCCATTTTCTAAAAAAATTGAAATCTACACGGTTTCATATGCAAAAATAATGACAACATATTCATTATACTTATATCTGACAATTCATAAATTTTGCATAAAGAAAACGAAACTCATATGTTATTACTAAAGCAATTAGATCAGGTGCGAACGTACCTAATGGCTCTAATACCACTGTTAGAATATAGGCACGTATTTACAAATAAACACGTAAGTGGGAATTGATATAAACCTTAATATATAACAACGAAAGAAGATAATCGATTCGCTGGTGACAGATCTCGAACAACCACCTACAAGCCTCGCTAGTGATAAATACCACTAGAGCATCCACCGATTACACACGCCTTAGACTCTTGGAGGAATCAGGGTGATAATTTAAGGATGAAACACGACACTATTTTTTAGCCATTGATGGTGAGTTCGATCAGGCCGATTCTGCGCAATGCCATCAGACTGTCGGCCAACTTTTAAGGAGGGACGAAGTCTTATGGAGTTTATTTTTCGAAGTGGAATTTCGCACTAAGGGAGCGAACCTGGAATGTTGCCAAAATTTGAATTTGATTCTTGAGCATTTGACCGCGAGGAGGAAACGAATTGAATTCTGCAACAAGCATACAACTAACATAGTTTTTTTCTCCAAGGCACAGGCCATAGGTTACAAAGGTAGTCTTATTTCCCCATCCATTATTTAATTCTTACTTTCCTCAACAAATAATGTTAGAAATTGGTTTTAAGAAATTGGGTGAGTCCCCGACATTGGCCTATTTGCTATAGGCCTATTTAGTAGGCTCCCACGCCTAGGGGAAATTATCGTCTGCTTATAACACTCTTATGCACCTTCTATAGTCCTATAGCTTAACTCATCTACTGAAAATCGCCTACGCTCCGCTTGCTGCCACAACCCGTCTTTGGCTTTACGAGAGAAAGCTCGCCGGAGAATTGGATCTCTTCCCGTCCCGGGGCCCGTTGTTACATATTGTGTTATCTTATCCGATTGATCATCTCGGGAAGAGACACTACGAGTAGATGAATATAGTGTGTTAATTTTCTCCTAACCAAATTTGGGTGAGTGAGAAATTAATGCATGGGAGTTGGCCACTTGCTAAGGCATTTGTTTGTGGGAGATGAAAAGACGTCGTAAAGTCTATCCTATGTCGTAAATACCGTAATATTGTCTAAGTTCGTTGTAACCAAAATGAGTAGTAACTGTTATATTATAAAGAGGCATTATGATGGTAACTCCTACTTTGAAGAGGTTTAAGCTCCGATGAACTAGACATGCGGTAAGAACAGGGCAATGTATTATGTGTTAAGCTGATTTTGGATGCAAGAATTTAGAAGAGATGCTATGAGATGCAACCATCAAAGAACTTGTATGATTTTTCTTGTGTTTCTTGCAAGAAAACATGAACTACTTACATATGCATCCTCCATTCAAATTGGAAATTAATTACACCCTTAAAGGATCATTAAGGCATAACAGGTAGTAACACAGTTGTTACACCTCTTAACTCCAGGTGTTACAGAAGGTGTTACATCATCATAACTCAGGAGTTACAACACCATAATTCTGGTGTTACAGCACCTCTTACAGTAAAAAAAGAGGTTTTATGGTGGTATTATTACTGCAAGGTACTGTAAGAGGTGCCGGAACACCAGAGTTATGGTGTTGTAACTAATAGGTTATAGTGATGTAACACCTGATGTATCACCTTCTGTAACACCTGGAGTTAAGAGGTGTAACAATTGTTTTACTACCTAGTTTTGAATGCCTTAATGACCCTTTAAGGGTGTAATTAATTCCTAAGTTGAATGGAGGATGCATATATAAGTAGGCCATGTTTTCTTGCAAGAATCACATGAAAAATCATTCAAATTCTTTCAAGGTTGCATCTCATAGCATCTCTTCTATATTCTTGCATCCAAAATCAGTTTAACACATAGTACATTGACAGTTCTTATCACATTTCTAGTTCGTTGGAGCTTCTGGGTTTCTGGTGTTATTATTTAGACGATGAAAGTTGTTTTATCTTCAGAAACATTACATAAAATCGTGAGCACTAGCTAGGACGTATTCGTTTTGCGGATAGAGGTCTAACCCCGAGTCGACTTTACCATTATCATCATTCTACTATTTTTAAGTGTTACAAAAAGTGTTGAAACACTTTGTCCAGAATCGTTCAGTTTGCAGTGTTGCAGAAAGTGTTGGAACACCCTATCCAGATTCTAATGCTCCAGTTTAGGTGTTTCTAGAAGTGTTGCAATACCTCCAGTGATACCAGAATCTAATTGGTGTTCTTACATCAATCCTTACAAGATTACCAGCATCTACAATGTCGTTTCAACATTAATTTTCATAAATATATTTGGAGCTTTGTGAGGTGTAATAGTTTTTGGGGGATCAGAGCTTTGTACTAAGGATCTATTCGGGATGTAAGTTGAATATCACTTTCATAAATCAAACAACTATGATATGAAACATTCAAATCATACAATTCATGTAATTGAATAACAGTAAATCATACAATAAGCCCTAAACATGCGAAACTAAGGGATTATCGTATTTACCTTCGAATCATAGAAACACCGTTGAGAAGAACTATCCTTTCAACCCAAAGATCTTCTTGAGTATTTTCTAAGTCCAAGTTCGCCAATTTGGTGGGAAATCAAATGAACTTTTTAACACTCGAGGAAGGATTAATTTTTCATGAAAAACAACCACTCTATTATACATCTAGGGACCAAAATTGATCCCCTATTTATAATGGATGGGGCTGAAACTTTGGGCCCTTTAGGAGAGGGATCAAAATCCTCTCCCACTTGGGAGAGGAAAATATGGATAACATCATATCCCCGTTGGAATTAGATTTGTCCATATCTTTTCTTTTCTATCTTCTACTTCATAGTTAATCTTTATTCTCTTAGTTAATGGACTTCTATTGGGCTACTCAAGGGCCTTTAGGAGGAATAAGATTTGGCCTCCCAATGGGCCTAGATATATATATTGAGCTATCGATATTATTCTAGCTCATTAATATTAATTCATTCCATTATAGATTTAGTATTGAACTACCCATCTTAATCCATATTACAAAATATGGCTCCCGATTATTTTTTTCCGTGTTTAAGATTCAATGTCCATTAATTAATTTAAGCTATTGAATGCTTTAATTAATTAATTTCTTTTATTCCTTGAGAATAAACAGCTCAACATTATTACCATATCAGAAGTTAATCTACTGTACATCTTTGATATGATAAATATTTTGAGCTCATCAAGGGGACATAATCAACTTGTTTAATCAAGACACGATTTTTTGTATTAGTTTAGCAATATTTCATATAATTAATAATAGTGCTCAAAGTTTAGAGCATTGAGTCCCAACGACTCTTTACCCATAATAAATCAAAGCAACATTAATTAATTATATAAAATCCCAATTAAGTGACAGAAATTAAGAAATCAGTATCAACTGAGATCTAATTTTTCTTTCAAGTCAGTTTAGAAAAACTATCTCGCTGTTGGTCCAATTCAGTGCAAAAAATGCACTAGTGTAATCTCTTGGTCAAGACAAACCAATCCGAGCCTTACACATCAACTTCTACCAAGGTATTGTTCGATTCCATCTGAGTTGTGAATCATTATACTTATTACAAGGAATTGATAATGTGATCTTCTGTGATCTCCTACACACCACTTTGTCTACACTGTAAGGTATTTGAACAATATGCAATAAATATATATAACATTCATAATATTTAAAGTAAACTGTGATAATTTATTCTCATTCTATTAAGTGCAAAAAAATAGTTTATATACAAAACAACACTTAAAAGCATGCTTTACAGTATAACCCTAACAATAGTTTGATCCTAGAATCAGTTGTTTTACTTTTTGTAACTTTGTAAGTCATTATTGGGTGTACCTATAAATCCAACAATCGCAAAACAAATATAGCTCCTGCATACACCCTCACAATGGCGAGCTCATCCTCTAAAGCTCTGTTTGTTGCACCTGCCCACGGTGAGAAGCCTGAAAAGTTTGTGGGCATTAACTTCAAGAGGTAATAGCAAAATATGTTGTTTTACCTCACGACGTTGGGCCTAGCGCATTTCCTCAATGAGGATTTATCGATTTTATTTAGAAAATAAATCAGATGCTGAAAAGTGTGCCGCGTTTGAAACATGGGGCCAAGGAGATTTTTTGTGCCATAACTATGTACTAAATGTGTTTAGTGATGCTCTATAGAGCATGTATAACGCAGTGGAAACCTCTAAGGAGTCGTTGGACTCTTTGGAGAAGAAATATAAAACTGAGGAAACCGGTATAAAGAAATTTGTGGTTGGTAGGTTTTTGGACTTTCACATGGTGGATTCCAAAATAGTGATGGAAAAAAAATTAAGAGTTCTAGTTGATACTACACTATATAACAACAAGGGGAATGACTGGATGCGTTCCAAGTGGTTGTTATGATAGAGAAGTTGCCTCCAGGTTGGAAGGACTTCAAGAGTATCTCAAACATAAGCAAAAGGTGATTACTTTGGAGGACCTTATTGTCAAGTTCATAAATGAGAAGGACAATAGGAGGAACGACTCCAAGCTGGCTCATGCTTCGGTGGAGGCCAAAGCCAACTTGATGGAACATGGTACCTATAATAAGAGGAAGAGGCCTAACGACAAGGCCAAGAAGAAGTTCCAAGGGGATCGTTACAACTGCCCAACCAGGCCATTTGGCTAAGGATTGTTGCCAACCCAAGAAAAATAAGGGAAAGCAACATTCGAGTGCCAATGTGGTTGAGAATAAGGAGCTGAGTGATGATTATTTTTCAGTTGTGGTGTTTGAAGCTAATATGGTGGATAACCCAACATAATAGTTTGTGGTACACTAGCATTGCTTGTTATGTGTGTTGAGCTCTTCTACTTGTTAGAACACACTAAACTTGTGGGGGTTTTGGATAAACTTACACGGTTATGCCTAGACGTAGTGGGATAAAACCATGTTTTATAAGGTTTAGTATGGTGCCTAATACAATTGAGTCTAATTGGTTGTGGTTATGGACATGAATATGTCGAGTGTTGTAACAAGTTTGGAATAATATGTTTGGTCCAGTAGTTGGTACTTTAGATTAGTTAAGCTTGAAATGAAGCTAAGTTGTTGAGTTTGAAAAAGGCCTTAATTGTTAAGATTGAAAGATAGCTTGGTTGTGGTTCAATATTTTAACATGTGAACAATATTTGAGCTTGGAGAGAGCTTGAAGCTCAGCTGTGTGAGCGAAATGTGGTATAAACGGTGAATAGTTTATACTCTAGACTTGGAAGAAAGTCTTATGACCCTTGAAAGGAAAAATTATGAGCAATCGCCTTAAGCCATGTAGCATGATTGCTATTTTGTAGTTTTACATTGAATTTGTGTTTGGAAGCTGTCTTAACATCTAATCATATACTTAATAAAATTCCACTAAAATGTAAAGATGTAACTCCTTATGAGTTGTGGAATATGTAAACCTTCATATAAATATCTCAAAGTATTGGTGTTTGGCAAAGGTTGAAGTGTTTAGTCCAAAACAAGTTAGAATCAGGTAAAAAATGGTCAATTATGTGTTTATTGGATATGCACTCAACAATAGTGCCTATATGTTTCTGATTTAGAAATCAAAGGTACCCGATATGAATGAAAGCATGATGATTTATTCAAGGAATGTCATAGTCTTTGAAAGATGTCCATCCTTGTAAAGAGAGGGTAGAGATGAGTTCGAACAAGAAAACTCACGATGTTGCCAGTAGTTCTGCTAAAGAGAGTGAAGAACTGAGATGTGGCAAGAGAGCTAGAAATGCTAAGATGTCAAGTCCTACCTTTATAACATACGTGTTAGAGGATGAACTGAAGTCTATCAAAGAAGCTCTGTCTAGTCCAGATGCACCGTTCTGGAAGAAAACTATTAATAGCGAGGTTGAGGCCATCATGCAAAATCATACTTGGGAGTTGATTCATCTCCCGCAAAGTTGCAAGTAATTAGGATGTAAAATAGATCTTAAAAAGAAAGTACAAGGTTGATGGATCAATAGATACATTTAAACCCAGTTTCATTGCCAAAGGGTTTAAACGAAAAGAAGGGTGTGATTTCTTTGACACATATTCACTTGTAACGAGGATCACTTCTATTTGTGTGCTTCTCGTGGTTGCTACTTTGCATAATCTTGAGATTCACCAAATGGATGTGAAGATGGTATTCTTGAATGGTGAGTTAGAAGAAGAGATATACATGGATCAACCAGAAAGGGCTTGTAGTACCTGGTTAAGAGAAAAAAGGTGTGCAAACTCGTTCGGTCACTGTATGAGTTTAAACAAGCTCTAAGCATTCACATGTGAAATTTGATGACACGATGTTGTCAAATGGTTTCAAGATCAATGAGTGTTACAAATGTATATACGTGAAGGGTACGTCGGATGCGTTTGTCATAGTATGTCTATACGTAGACGATGTGTTGATCATGGGAAGTAGTCATGATGTTATCATTGATATGAAACGCATGTTGAAATGAAACTTGACATGAAAGATATGTGGATGGCTGACGTGATTCTTGGAATCAAGATAGTGCGGACGGATGAGGGGATTTTGACACAAACTCACTACGTTGAAAAAATTCTTAAGAAATTCAACTCTTATGATGATCCACCTAGCCAAAACATCCATGGAAATCAATGTTCATTTGAGTAAGAACAAAGGAGTACCAGTGACTTAGTTGGAATATCAAGGATCATAGGGAGCTTGATATACTTAACAAATTGTATGCGTCCTGATCTTGCATGCTCAATGAACAAGTTGAGTAGGTTCACAAGTAATCCAAGGAATGAGCATTAGAAAGCGTTTATAAAGGTATAATATACTTGGAGTACACCCTTACAATGGGCTGCATTACATGAGATATCTAGCTGTACTTGAAGGATACTGTGATGCTAATTGGATATCAGACACGATAATTTTTTTTTCCACAAATGGATATGTCTTCACAATAGGTTGAGGAGTGGTATCTTAGAATTCTACTAAGAAAACATGTATAACCCGGTCCACTATGGAATCCAAGTTCGTAGCTTTGGATAAAGCTAGTGAAGAAGCAGAATGGCTTCGTAACTTCCTTGAAGGTATTCCATGTTGGAACAAGCCTGTGTCATCAGTATTGATTCACTATGATTGTCAAGCTACCATTGGTAGGATAAAAAGTGATGTATAACAATAAGTCTAGGCACATATGTTGTAGACATAATATCGTGAGACATTTGATCTCAAGTGGCATAATTTTGATTAATTACGTAAAGTCGAAAGACAACTTGGCGGATCCACTAACCAAAGGGTTAAGCCGAGATCAAATGTGTAAGTTGCTAGAGGGAATGAGTGTAAATCCACATAGCAAAGATCTGACATAGTGGTAACCCAACCATGATAACTGGAGATCCCAAGAACTCGGTTCACTGGAAAAACTAAGCTATGAATGCTCAGTTGGAACACTTGGAAATAAATTCAACTTATCCCTAGAGGGAAACATTCAAGTGTTGAAAGCTGCACTATATGGTGAGTTCAAGTCATTTGATTTTTAACGATTCCTAAACCTAGTGTAGTAGAGTATGGCAGTATACTCGGGATAGGAGATCACCTATATAAGTGTGAAGTGAGGGCCGCTTCAAAGGTAAACACTTACGAATCCAAAGACGTTATCCATGGACGAAACGGACAAAAACGTGAGAATAAAAGGTGGTGAGACTTTATTCTGTTAATATCATTGTCTCGGTATACACTACGAGAAAGTAGTTCAAGGCATAGCATCCTGTATGCCGCCAGTATACCCGATGGTATTAATAGGGGTAGGGAAAAGATACCTGAATGCCGAAATACCGACTTATCGTATCAAAAAATTATACAAAATACCAAAAATTTTGGTATACGAAAATTTCATATCGTACTGAAAATTTTCGGTACGGTAACGGTATGATGATAATCCCAAAAATTTTGGTATTTCGGTATATACCAAAATACCGAAAAAAGTTCGGTATTTTTGGTATATACCGGTATACCGAATTATTTTCGGTATTTTAGTAGTTTGGCATACCAAATTCCTATGTTTATTTCTAACTTAGCAAGGACGGATTCTGGATGTTAAAATACTCAATTCTCGTTTGTTTTAAGATTTAAACTCAAAATATTCCATCTAATACAAGCCTATCCTATAAAACCTACCTACGCCCATCCTATACACAATCAAATACATATCTCTATTTTCCAGCATTGATTTGACATCTACAGTACAATCCTACCCTATACAATCTCAAAACAAACATACATCTTCACTATTTACCTTTATTTTTAAATCCTAGGATTTCAAAGTCAGGATTTTCCCCGACCCACTTAAGCCTAAACCAAACACCTCCTAAAGGTATAACGTAAATTTTTGGTATACCAAAATCAACGGCATGGGCTGGTATATACCGATATCGATACAAAATTCGGTATACCAAAATTTCGATAAGTTCGGTATGCCGAATTTCGTTATACCAAAATTTTTTAGTACGGTAACAGTATGAATTTTTGGCGTACCAAAAAATTTGGTACTATAATGGTATGGGCAATTCGGTACAGTATACTGTACCGAACCATCCCTAGGTATTAACTATGGAAGTTTCAAAGCCACATGCCACCTATCCTTATGTAATGAAGTCTCTCAATAACTAGGTTGCATTCTTGCATACATTATATGCATTATTTCACTCATGTGGGGGATTGTTGGAAGTTGGTTTTAAGAAAGTGGTAAGTCTCCGACTTTGACTAATTCGGACGTGGCATTATGAGTAGATGATTGTAGTGTGTTAATTTCTCAAAGAGGATTTAGATGAGTGATAAATTAATGCAAGGGAGTTGGCATTTGCTAAGGCATTCGTTTGTGAGAGATGGAAAGACGTAAAGTCTAGCCTACATCATAATTACTATAATGTTGTCTAAGTTCATTGTAACCGAAAGGAGTAGAAAGTCCTACATTATAAAGAAATATTATGGTTGTAACTCTTACCTTAAAGGGGTTTTATGGTGGTAATATTACTGCATTTAAGGTACTGTAAGAGGTATTGTAAGCCTGTAACACCAGAGTTATGGTGTTGTAACTCCTGAGTTATGGTGTTGTAACACCTGTTTTAACAACTTCTGTAACACCTAGAGTTAAGCGGCATAACAATTGCGCTACTACTTGGTTTTGAATGTTTTAATGATACTTTAAGGGTGTAATTAATTCCCAATTTAAGGATGCATATATAAGTAGGCCATGATTTTGCAAGAAACACATGAAGAATTACACAAATTCTTTCGAGGTTGCATCTCATAGCATCTCTTCTAAATTCCTGCATTCAAAATAAGTTTAGCACGTAGTACATTGCTCTGTTCTTACCACATTTCTAGTTCGTCGAAGCTTCTAGATTTGTGGTGCTATTATCCAGAAGACGAAAGTCGTTATAGCTTTGAAAATGTTAACTCAAACCGTGAGCGCTAGCCGGGAAGTATTTGTTTAGCGGATAGAGGTCTAACCTCGACTTGAGTTTACCATTGTCATCATTCTGTTGTTTTCAAGTGTTGTAAAAAGTGTTGGAACACTCTATCCAGAATTTATTCAGTTTCTAGTGTTGCAGGAAAGTATTGGAACACCCTGTCCAGATTCCAGTATTGCAGTCCAGGTGTTTCCAGAATTGTTGCAACACCTACAACGGTACCAGGTGTTTTTCCATTAATTGTTACAAGATTACCAACATCTACAATACCGTTTCAACACCAATTTTTAGAAGTATATTTGGAGCTTTGTGAGGAGTAATAGTTTGATCCTAGAATTAGTTATTTTACTTTTTGTAACTTTGTAAGCCATTGTTGGGTATACCTACAAATCCAACAAATAAGAAGTAGCTTCTACAATGTGCATATTTTTATATCTCCAAAATTTTCATTGTTATTTGTCAAGAAGGTGCCAAATTAAATTCAAAACACCAAATTAGGGAACTCGACTGATGGGTAAATATGCAAACCAAAAGATTATGCTAACTATATAGAATAAGAGTGAGAAAATTCAAACCCAAGATCTGTTACGTGATGTCATTGATACAAAAGAGAAGAACTCAACTCAGGAATTCAACAGTTCACTTTGGGGGCATTCTAAATTGTTTTATTTGAGGGCCCGAATCCTCGAGCACTTCAGAGCATCAAATTATGGCGATTTCTAATTGCAATGCTCTTTGTTTTAGAGAAAGGCCTAAACTTTCTTCTGAAGTTAAAAAGAGAAGGGTGATACTTTTCCATTGGGAAAATAAACATCAATTCCTGATTAGGGACAAGGGTGATTAAATTTAAATGAGCCCAGCTCGATTTGAGTTACAAGAAACCAGTTCAGCAATGAGGGACCCGGTTGGCTAAAAACCAAATCAATTTGAGTCGGTCGAAGAGAAGAAAAATGGTCTACTAGCCAAAAGCAGTAGACTACCCTAGGTCATTTCTCAGCACCGCGATCCACACTCGGAGCAACTCGGTGGGCTCGAAGCCCGATGATGATTTATAACCTATTAAAGATAATGGGCCTTCACCGAGGCATGGAGACGAGGGCGTCCAAAATCGAGGAGATCTGTAACGCAAAATCAATACAAAATACAGCTGTAGACAATCTTTAACAACTTAGGACTCCTTTAATGACAGACTACCAAGTCAAATTGGGTGAGTGAGAAGACACCACGGAAGTTAGATGAAGATGGGAGAGGAAGGTGTGAAGCCCCAGATGCAATTGAGAGGGAGCAGATTTTCCCCAACCTAGTCAAGTCGCGGGACTCAGGCTTTATAAATGATATTGATTCAGCGAAAAGCCGTACGCGCGATGTTGTGAGGGAGAGTCTTCAGGCCAATTTTGGCAAATGATGATGTGTAATAATGTAATCTAAGTTGCGAGTAATCATTAAAACGGGTCGCGGAGAAATAATAATTCAAATGAACTTGATTTATCTTTGTGAGGATAGAGCATATTTGGATGAGAGGGAGCAAATTTTTAATTGAATTCTAGTCAGGGAACAACTTTATCCGATTTTAAAAACTCACGCCTCAGCTCGGAATTTTCCATATACGATGCCTAGGGCTTCATCTTGGATCTCTCATCTTCTTCGTTCAACACATCTTTTTTGTTCAGGGTGGTCTGACTCAATTGTTTGGACCTGTAAAAGTCACACGGGTGAGGGCTCGACGCGAAAACTCCGACGCTCAAGTCAGTTTGGTTTGATTTCATTGAGTCGAATTATGTAATCTCGATATTATATTTTGTGGAAAGAGAGTAGAGAAGATTAAAGAAAAGTGTAATAAAACTAATAATAGATATACGTATTTTACTTGAGGGCGTAATGATCATTGGGACGTAATTAGGGCTCCCATTGGGCTTGGGCCTGCAATGTGCCTTCTCATTTGGGCTTGGAATGGTACCGATATTTCTATAATATGCGCTTAATTTATTACTCCAAAAGTGGTGGGTTTGGGACTTTGTAAAGATTAAGACGTGTAATGGACGAATTCTGTTTTTCATTGTAGCACATCACTATGATAATTAGATATTAATATAATATTATCCATAAACCAAGGTTCCTCATCTCATGTTGACTAAAGAAACAAGGGAAAAAATCATAATTGGCGTCATAACTTTCTACTTTTACAAATTTAGTCCCAATTTTTTTTATTTTTTCAAATTTGTCCAGTAACTCAATTAATTGCTCAAATTTAGTCTGAGTTTTGCTGAAGATTGAGATATTGACTGGAATTAGTCACGTGACGGCATATGCCTGTGAAAATTGGGGAAAACCAGCGAGTAAACTGACGCGGCGCTTATTTTCTTATGTGTAATATATTTTTCCCTTATTTTCTTAAAACCAAAATGATACATCATAAAGAAAAAATATTGCTAGAATCTTCTCGGCGGATCCATTGACAACACCACCACCAACAGCCCTCATGCCTTTCTATCTTCAATTTTCAACGTCTTCAATCTGGTCGAAGCATAATATAACGCCAGAAAGTCCATCACAAAATCCTCAGTTCTCGTTAATAATTTCCCTGAAAATTCACCACTTTTGGGATAATCAATACGAGTATGAGCACTCCGAAGGTCAAGTGAATTCAGATCATGTCAGTCATGAATCTAGAAAACATAAAACCAGTGAGGTTTAGAATGATGTAAGGTCCTTCAACAACATTGTTTCCCGACATAACATTCCGAACTAGAAACTGCATCCCTAGATGGATAATTACAAGCATAAACATGACAAACCCTAGGGCAGAGAGGAGAATCCAGATCAGAGTAATGCGTTTCTATTTGTGTTGCCGATGACTATAGTTGCTAACTCTAGAGCACCCATCCAATGACGTCGTTTGGCAGTGGCCACGTCGATTCCACCGACGCCAGTTGTGAGGGGCTTGAGCTCTGCTAGGATGTGGGCTAGTACAAGAGAAGTTGTGATGGAGAGAGAAACTCCAATGAATTGAGGGCCTTCATAGAGAAGAAAGTGAGCCCGATTGCGAAAAGAAACGAGAGAAGATGCCAACAACTTGAACTTGTCGTGAAAGTCACTCTAAATTGCTAGGATTAGAATGACCCTCTCAGATTGCAAGCGTATATTTGTGACAGAGGTAGTATATAAGATATTGAATCCACATGGAGGATTATCCGTGAGAATTGACTTAAGCACTTTCGAATTCAGTGGATCAAATGCAAATTGATAATGGGGATTAGTCTAAACAACAGAAAGTAAATAAATAAATCAAGGAAGGAAACCGATCGATGGGGAGATATTCCCGAGGATCTGGTTCACGCAAGCAAGATGGAATTAACAATTCAAAGATGATTAAAGGAAATTAGTGTGAGTTATATGTGATTGAATTCCAACCCCACCGATGTCCTAATTGGGTGATAATTCCATAATACGATTGAGGTGGCGTATTCCCCTAGAATCAGTGAGTACACAAGGTTCAATGTAGACTACCTACACGAATAAGAAATTATAATCCAACCCCAAGCCCTGGGATTCTAGTTACGTAAGACTAGAAGAGGATAGCCCGACTTCTCCTTCGCTAAAGACCGGTGTAAGAGTGTAGTTCCTACACACGTGACTAAACCTAATTTCTTTCATCCCAACTCACTCCCCCAGACTCTACTCCCTCTCGGTAGAGCTTCTCCTCTATAGGTCTCCCATCTGCCGATTGGGTCTTGGGTAATCTAATTTTCCGGGATTAATTCCCCACCCGACTAAATTAAAGCATAGCAATTAACCCTTAATCTCATTCAAGATCTAGTTGGGCAAGCCTCGATTAATTCCACACCCAACCAAACTAAGGGTAGCAATATCTAGCCTAGGGGCCAATTATCATCTCCCAAATGCACAATTAATCCAAATGATCTAAGACATCGAAAGTCGAGCAACCGTGATGTAAGCCTGTGGTTGAAGTCTTATTTCCAATTAATCATCAAAATAAATTAACCAAATCATAACCCTAGGTTACCATAACTCACAACAAAACCAAAACTCAATCAATTAATCATCAACCCCGAAGCTTGGGCTACTCCCAAGTTTCAGGAAACAAGGAAATTCCTCACAACTCATCAAAACAATAACAAGAATCAGCAACAATCAAGCAATAAAAATAATAAAAATTGAAAATAAACAGAAGAGATAAGGAAATGCTTAATTGGTTGAAGAATCCTCTTACAACTTTGATAAACTTGACGGGTGTCACAAGCCCGCAAGTAATCCTCGAGTTCTCCTCCAAAGATGGCTTCCTCCTTGAAGAGGAGGAAGGAAACCCTAACCTAAAGACTAAAAATCTGCAAAATTGAGAGAGAGAAGAGAATTATGAGTGTTGGAGAATTTTTACAAATGGAGGCCTCCCTATAAATGAGAAGGGAAGAAGTATTTATAGATCCCCGACCCTACACAAGTCAACATACCTAAAATCTACCAAAAATATCCCTTTAGTAAGGGTAAAAAGGTAAAACTACAAATAGGAGTGCTTGGGGTCATAAGTTGTTGAGTCGAGCCCCTAGTAAGCGCTCGTCTCGGCCTTCTTGAAATTTTTTAGAATAATTGATGATGAATTAGCTCTCGGCCCAAACATGAAAGTTATATATCTTCGTCCTGCAATCACATAGTATCTGAAAGTGCTCAAATCCGAGTTCGTATAAGGAAGTTACGGTAAAAAAAATGGACGAGGCGTGCTGAAACAACGGACGAGCTCGAACCGGTAGACTATCGGTCTGGTACAGGGCCGGTACCGGTCCAGCAGTGTGGAGGAGGAAGCTATTGGACTGGGTTCTGGCCCGGTACTGGTCTAGCAGTGGTCCGGTGGTGCACCACTTTTGCGCTCCTTTCTCGTCCCATCTTCTTCCGTCTCCATTTTGGGCTTCTTCCTCTCGTCCCGACCCCTTTATAATTTTTTCTCGTGACTCGCTGAACTTTTAGTCGGACTTTTTTAGGGTCTGATTCAGGCTCGTTTGGAACTCGATTTGAGGGCTAAAATGGAAAAACACGTGCTATTGACCTCTTATTCCGTTTTTCGTCGTTTTGAGGCATTTTCACCCATTTTCTCGGCTCGACTCCTGCATGACTTTTATTCGTGACTTGGTGAAATTCAATTAGAGCCTGACCTCGGCCCATGTTGGGTCCGTTTGGGCCTCAAAATGCAGACCGGAGTGAGGAAATGGACGCAATCGGCCTTCTTGATCTCCTGGATTTTCCTAACCTTCAAAACATGACTCAAAAACACCCAAAAGCACATCAAATCATATTGTAACAACAAATTTTGCATTTTAAATTAATAAACACAAAATACTTGTACAAATTAATTCCAACTAGATTAAATGAAGAACTTTGTAGGTTACAATCTCTATTCTTCAATCCTCTGATTCTTCTCTTCGAATATCTTCTTTGAATTTGATAATTTGGAGTGAAATATTCTTCTTGATCTCCTCCCTCGCTTGAGTTATTCTTCAATAATGTTGTTCGAAGGCCGAACAGTTTGATTCCGGATCGAACGCTACTTCTTGATGATTTTGACGAAGAATGTCTTCGAATCTTGAAGAACGTCTTCAAATCTTCAAGTGTTTTAAGTCTTCTGGATTTCTTGGAGTTCTTCCAACTTCTTGAAGATCTCAACTTGTGTCTTCACTTCTTGACTTGTGTTGTTGTGTTTTTGGGTGGAGAATGAGGCCCTATTTATAGTTGTAGGATGGGAAAACCCTAATGGGCTTGAGTCTGAATGGAGCGATATGATTGGTCCTTCACAATATCATTATCCATAAGATAATTACTAAATTAATTGTATTTAATTTAATAATTACTCCAACGACTTGACACATGGAGCATTCTGATTGGTCCACCATGATTTGATATTATCCTCATCTTCTCGGATAATTACTAAATTAATTTAATTTAATTTCGTAATATCTGCATCATCTTGAGACGTGGCGGCTTCCCAATGGTCAATAAAATATATATAAAATCACCAATTAAATTGACTATTTAACTTAGGAATTTTATTTACCCAATTCCTAATATTAAAAACAATCAATATAAAATTGATATTCAACATATATTTTATTACGTGATGCATTTTAATTGGATACGAAATTTGTGTATCAACAAATGCCTCCTCGAGACTTGTTCACGGATGATGTGTTTTGGAGTGGATAAGTCTTGAACTGACTTTCGAAATTTCTCTGGACATCGATATTTTTATACTCGTACCAAGGAGTTCTTGAATTTGGACTTGTAGATAGTTTATACTCGTATCAAGGAGTTCTTCATATGAACTTGAATTTGGATTCGTAGATAGTTTATACCCGTATCAAGGAGTTCTTCATTTGAACTTGAATTTAGATTTGTTGATAGTTTATACTCTTATCAAGGAGTTCTTCATTTGGACTTGAATCTGGATTCGTAGATAGTTTATACTCGTATCAATGAGTTCTTGATTTGAGTTTGACTTGTCGACCTTTTAAGCTCGTGCCAAGGAGCCTCGACTTGTTGTTAGTTTATACTCATATCAATGAGTTCTTGAATTTGGAAGTTGAATCTTCAACATTGTGGGCTTGGACGGATTTGACATATTTGACTTGAAAATGTGGATTTATTTGAGGTTGAGCTTGACAACCCAATTTGACGAAATCAGATAACTTGACGGACTTGGAGCTTGGATCCCTAAACTCGGAGCAACTTAGGAGAGGGAAACACAATATATATTTGTATGACTGAACTTAGAATATTTCTAAGCTGCCTACATACCCCAGTGAGAGGGATCAAGTCATAACGTAGTTAAAATTTTCACTTTGTGTTTTGTTTTTTGGGGGGTGGTTCCGTGCACAATTTATACTCATGCGGGCCAGGAGTGACTATTTTTTAACCACTTTAGCCAAAGTGGGGTAAGTTAATATTTTAACCACATACTTTACCTTTGGTGGTCGTCATGCTCAATTTACCCTCATGCGGGCCAGGAGGTGTTCTTTTTTTATTTTTTGCATCAGGTTCAAGTGAATTTCAAGAACTCCCTGTTTAAGGGACTCATTCGTACACCATGTTCAAGTTCAAGTAGGGTCTTATCAACATCTTCCTCTTCTACATGTCTATCTTTGTATTTGCTTCCTTGTATGTCCGTCATGTAGCATGGCATGTCACCAAGGCCATTATCTTCCAAGATAGCTGTAAGATTTGTTGTTGCATTGCCTTCATCTAACACTATTTTCCATTGTCGGGCTAATTGCATGACCTTGTCCTTGAATATGAAGCAATCTGGATTGGATGCCCTACCAAGCGATGGTATTGCAGTATTTTGGGTCATCAGTTTGTCCAGCTTCTTCAGGCCGCTTCATTTCTGGAAACTCGATGAGATCTTCTTTGAACAAATCATCGAATATTCTAGAGACATCAGAGTCCAAGAACGGATAAGTCCTTTGTTGCTTCTCCTTCAAAGTTGATTTCCTTTGCTCCTTGTCTTGAGGGACATTATTTCCCGTGGCATCATTACTTCTTCGAAATTTGATGGGCATCGCACTAACAACCATGGAGTCTCTATTTTGAATTTGGCGAAAGACTTGCCCCCATTGTTGAACATATGTGACTCGTGAATCGGGGGGTCCATCGACTCCAACTTCAGCCATACTCAGTTCCATATCATGAGCTCTACTTGCTAGTTCTTCAAATGTCCTCGGCCTAATCCCTTGAAGGATATATCGGAGGCCCCATCTCATGCCTTGGATGCACATTTCAATTGCGAAACTTTCCGATAGTTGATCTTTGCAATTCTCCATTAATTGATATAGTCAATAACAGACTCATCTTTCCACTGGCGGGAGTTTGTCAACTTGATCATGCTCATAGTCCTTCTTGTGCTATAAAAGCGATTGAGAAACTCATGCTCCATTTGCCCCCAGCTATCAATTGAGTTCGCCTCTAAGTCTATATACCAATCAAAGGCATTCCCCTTCAAGGATCGGACGAACTGCTTCACAAGATGATCACCATAAGTTCCGACGTCGTTGCATGTCTCGACAAAATGTGCAACATGCTGTTTTGGGTTAACTTTACCATCAAATTGCTGGAATTTAGGGGGTTGGTAACTTATCGGCATCTTCAACTTGTCAATTCTCTGAGACTATGGTTTGGTGTAAGTTACGGATGACTTAGGCATCCCATTGAACTTGTCTTTGATGGTTCCCAAAATGATCTCTTTCAATTGGTCAACAAGGACCAAACCATCAATGGAGACTTGCAGCTCATTCAAAGTTCTCTCCTTTTCAACTGGTTGATGTTGATGTCCCACAGACTCTTCCACTTCGTCTTGGTCTTCAACATGTTATTTCCCAGGAGCGCGACTTGTATCACCATTGGCGGCTTTTGCTCATCAGCAATTCTATCTTATAGTCTTGCTCTTGGACGTGTCTCGTAAGACCTTCAATTGTTGTGGTTAAGCTTATGATTTGTTCCTCTAGAGTTGAACTATTTGTTATCATCACCGGAGCAATATCGGGAGCGGATGAAGAGCTTGATGTAGAGCGAGGAGTAGAACATGCAGAGTTGTCTTTTTCATATCTATTGCTATCAACAATGTCTGGCACAGACTTCTGGACAGCTCCGGATGAAGTATTTCTCTCTAAAGATGCCAACGATTGTGATTACCTTGACATACTCCTTGTGACGATATTGACATTTGCAGTTGGAGAGTTTATTGCAGCGATCTTTGTCAGCGTGATCTTATGAGGCGCCATAACACTATCTTCAGTTGTTGGTTGAGGAGAAGAGATGAGAGGTAGAGATGTTCCACCGAGCGTGCCAAATTTGTAACAACAAATTTTGCGTTTTAAATTAATAAACACAAAATACTTGTACAAATTAATTCCAACCGGATTAAATGAAGAACTTTGTAGGTTACAATCTCTATTCTTCAATCCTCTGATTCCTCTCTTTGAATATCTTCTTTGGATTTGATAATTTGGAGTGAATTCTTCTTCTTCAATAACGTTGTCCGAAGGCCGAATGACTTGATTCCGGATCGAACGCTACTTCTTGATGATTTTGATGAAGAACGTCTTCAGATCTTGAAAAACGTCTTCAAATCTTCAAGTGCTTTAAGTCTTCTGGATTTCTTGTAGTTCTTCCAACTTCTTGAAGATCTCAACTTGTATATTCACTTCTTGACTTATGTTGTTGTGATTTTTTGTGGAGAATGAGGCCCTATTTATAGTTGTAGGATGGAAAACCCTAATGGGCTTGAGTCTGAATGGAGCGATATGATTGGTCCTTCACAATATCATTATCCATAAGATAGTTATTAAATTAATTGTATTTAATTTAATAATTACTGCAACAACTTGACATATGGAGCATTCTGATTGGTCCACCATGACTTGATATTTATCATCATCTTCTTAGATAATTACTAAATTGATTTAATTTAATTTCGTAATATTTGCATCATCTTGACACATGGCGGCTTCCCAATGGTCAATAAAATATATAGTAAATCACCAATTAAATCGACTATTTAACTTAGGAATTTTATTTACACAATCCCTAATATTAAAAATAACCAATATAAAATTGATATTCAACATATATTTTTTTTTGTGGCGCATTTTAGTTGGATACGAAATTTGCGTGTCAACACATATCAAAAGGGAAAATCAACCCGAAATACTTAAACAAGAAATCGCACTTAGACATGATAAATACTCTCAATTCTCATACAAATATGGATATTTATATGCAAAAAAAAAGGGTATTTTTCACATTCATAACAACTAGAATGCCAGAAACTTTCTTCCATCGCCGGTTGCAATGTCTTTTTCCTTGATGAGTTATTTTTAATCTATTCTTGTGTTCTTTTTACTTTCAATTATTTTCTTTTTAATTTTTTTTTAAAAATTTGGTGATGTGTTAATTTTGCCTTAAAAAACTTAAAAACACAATACCCATGAGTAAATAAAACCCATGTCAATTTACTCACCGGATTTCCCCATGTTTTACCAGCATGTGCCAATCACGTGACTAGTTCGTGTTAATTTCTCAATTTTCGGCAAAAAAATGGACTAAGATTGAGCAATTGGTTGAGTTAGGGGCGAAATTGAGAAAGTAAAAAATTATGGGACCAAATCCATAAAAATAGAAAATTATGGGACCAATATAATTTTTTCCCAAAGAAACAAGTGGTAGACACTTGAGTTTTTATAAATTTTTAGCAAGTCCCATGTGCATCAGTCATACAATGTGCAATTACAAAAATAATATTTCTAGAAAGTCAGTATATCTTACATGTAAACAATTAAAGTACGGTCAATATACATGATCGTGCTAATAAGTAATACTTTTTAGAGTACCAAGTAATATTTTTTGTGTGACAAGAAATATTTTTCAAAGTAATAAACTGATATCTTTCAAACAACAAATAATATTAGAGTGACTCATGTGCATAAGATGCACATTAGTGTTAATGTACACCCTGTGGGCCCCACTTATAATTTTTGCACGCGCGATCTATATATATTAAGGTGTGTTTGGAATCACAAAATAGGCGCTAGCTTAGTTGGTAAAGGCGCGGCATTTTACCCTTCAGTGCGCGGGTTCGAATCTTAACAACACCTTTCAGTATATTCAAATTTCGAGCATAGTATATGTTATGATGCCTAACAGTATATTTACGTTGCATGACAGTATACGTTGTTCCTTTTTATTTTTCACCAGCAATATATTCAAATTTCGAGCATAGTATATGTTATGATGTCTAACAGTATATTTAATATATCGATGTAGCATACGTTATGTTACATGACAGTATACGTTGTTCCTTTTTATTTTTCACCAGCAGTATATTCAAATTTCGAGCATAGTATATGTTATAATGCCTAACAGTATATTTAATATTTCGATGTAGTATACTAACTATATTGCATGACAGTATGCGTTGTTTTAGTTAAGTATTGTTTTATACTGCAAATATTTATTTTTTCCAACTTACAATACTCACAGTATATTTAATATTTCGATACAGTATACGTTATGATGCCTGACAGTATACGTTGTTTTAGTTAATTTTTATTTTATACTGCGAATTTTTTTTTCCAACTTACAATACTCACAGTATATTTAATATTTCGATACAGTATATGTTGTGTCGTTGTGATGCCTGACAGTATATGTTGTTTTAGTTAATTTTTGTTCATACTGCGAAATATTTATTTTTTCCAACTTACAATTCTCACAGTATATTTAATATTTCGGTACGGTGTATATTATGATGTATGACAGTATAGGTTTTGTTAGATTAATTTTTCTTGTATATTGTACAATATTTATGTTTCGAACTTACAATACAATTATTGTTGCATTATAAAAAAAATTTAATAATACAATTTATAATTTTTTCCAGACTCACAGGCTAAAAGATAAAAAAATTAAAGGGCAAAAAAAAAAAAAAAGAAAGAAGAAAAAAATGAATGAAGAAGGAAAAAAGATGCAAACGGAATTAAACCCTTGACCTCAAGGTTGAGATATTTAAGACTGCATTAAATACCACCAGACCACTTGCTTTTAGTGTTAAACAAACAGATCATTAATTATATAAAATGCGCGCGCAAAAAATATTAATATAATAATAATTGGTCAGTTCAGACCGGTCTGAACCGTACGGTTTATTTGGACTGAACCAGTTGAGCCCACAAGGTGTAAAATAACACTATGGTGCATCTTATAGGGGTGTTCATTCGGATGGATAATCGGGTTTCGGGTTATTCGGGTTCGGGTTAGTCGGGTTTGGAGAATTTAAAAACTTATCCGTAATCCGATCCGAAAGACTTCGGATATTCGGATATTCGGATTAATAGGATCGGATACCAAATTATCCAAAATACCCAATCCTACAATAACAATTAATAAAACATATTTACATTTCTAAATACACCAAGCTTGTTTGAGTAATTGGGCATTTGAGCTACTTTAATTTAAGGTAATCTGCCAATCCAAGTCTTTTGGGCCCGATTGCTTTGGAAATTATAAGAGTTTAATTTATGAGTTGTCTTTTTTGGCCTAAGCTGAAAATGAGTGTAAATATTTTATATAAATAATCCTAATGAAATAAAAATAATATTATATATATATATATATATATATATATATATATATATTCTTATTCGGGTTTCGGATAAAATTCGAATAAAAATCTAAGATCCGAATCCGATCCATTTATCCATTTAATAATTCGGGTGAACTCGTTTATCCGATCTGAATCCGAATTAGTATTCCATATAACTAAATGGTCCGGATGAATTTTCGGATAATTCGGATGAATCCGAATAATAAACACCCCTAACATCTTATGCACCCAAATTTTTGCCATAATATTATACTAAACCCGTACATTAGTGTGCTCCAAGTGCGATTGGAACAACAAAATAAAAGTTTAGCAAACTCAACCCCTATCCCGTTCCCCAAGTTGATAAATTATTTTATTATCTTTTAACAAGATTCTAGATAACATAAATTTAAATATTTATAAATTGTTTTTTGTATGCTACTATAATAAAAAAAGAATGTTCTTAGCCTAAAAAAACAAATAGTAAAATTCATTCTTTACAAAAATAAGAAATATAAAAGAACATGGTTAATTAATAAATAGGGTTAATTTCAAAATACAACCTTAACTATGAGAATTTTTTTCACATTACAACCTAAACATTTTATTTTTTTCCGATTGCAATCTATATAATGCGTTTTGTGACATTTTACAACCCCGACCATATTATTCGTCTACATAGGCTATGTACCACTCGCATGGCCCATTTTCTGATTTTTTATTTTTGTATTCACTTAGTGTTAAACAAATACATTTCACAGTTGTTTCTATTCTTATTTATTTAAAAATTTTAAAATAATGTGGTCAAAGAGAACATTCCAGGATGTGACCGAAGGCAGCTAGATGCATAGCATGGCAAAACGTAGTCACAACGGAAACACGGGGATGATAGAGATCAGGCATACTCAATAAGCCTAACTGGAACATTCACAAATGAACATGGAACACTTCGCTCTATCTAAACGAATTCTAGAACACCAGGCTTTGTTGCAAACAGAGAACACGATTTTTCGGATTTCATACCACTTGGATTTTAGTTTCTTGTGGATCACTTGGAGATATTCAATGTAGAGAGGAATTGTGCACTCTGTATTAAAAATATAAAAAAATATATAAAAACTCTAAATAATTTTATATAAAAAAATCATAATATCAATAAATATAGAAGATAAATATAAAATTAAAAGAAATATCTAATTTTTCTTTTGAAAATTCAGAAAACTAAAAATTTCTAAAATTTAATTAAAAATTCTGAAAATTATTTTCTGAAAATCCAGAAAATAAAATATTTATTTCTCATAATGTTTTTTTGCAGTAAATTCATGTAATTATATCAATACCATATCTCCGTGTCTGCATTATACTTCAAGATTCCATGTCGGCAGAAAATAAACAACATAAAAATAATCCAAAATTGTATATAAAATAACTCCGCAACTGAAAATGCTGACAAGAAATGGACACTTTTTTTTTCGCTTCGTCCCATTAAATTTTGTACACTCTTAAAAATGAAATTTATCTTATAATATTCACCCTCAATCTTCACTTTTAAAAAAATCAACAAAAATACAAAAAATAATATTTTTTCTTAATATATGTGCATGCCCTTACGTGCAAAACTGAGCGCGACGGAGAGAGTATTTTTTTTTTTTTTTTTACTTTTTCCTATATAATCTCATGATATATATCATATGTTTGCAAGAAGATAATTGAGTTAGGAATATGTTGTATTTTAGGTTAGTGGTTAGAGATCTATTTCTATCAACCTTGGACTAGAAATTGTACTGAAAAAGAGATAATTGAACCGAGCTTCAGCTTATGGATCGATTCCTACCAACCTTACCCCGACTAATACTAAAAAGAAGATAATTGAGTCGAGCTTTAGCACACTCCGACTAGGAATTGTACTTAAAAAAGAAGATGATTGAGTCGAGCTTCAAGATGGATTGATTCCTACCAACCTCACCCCGACTAAAAATTATACAAAAAGGAAGATAATTGAGCCGAGCTTCAACTTAAGGGTGTTTGAGATTGTTTTTGCCTTAAAATAAAATTTCTTTATCGAGAGCTTTGAAAGTCTTTATGAACTTCTTGTAAATTTCTTTTGTTATATGATACACATTAGGGATCCTTACCTCAATCCCTCCATCGATGAAATGGCCTTCAAATAAAATGTATACACACATACATACAATAGTATGAATTTTATAATCGGATAGACGATATTGTAAGCAGGTAATATGTTGTACCATACTCGATTACCAAAATAGTAATCAAATCATACATGATCCAATTACTCGATTATTCATCAAATAATTTTTTCTGTGGGTAAAATTGAGATTTCTATGTGGATAGTCCATATTTTTTTAGGAGCTTGCTAAATGGGCCGAATCAACCCAGGCTTCTTCTAATTACAATTACAAATATAATCGATAATTACCATAAGATGAAAAATAAACATTAACTATAATTTTGAAGCAATTTAAAAAAATTGACGTCTTTTTTATTTTTCTTTACTTGTAATGGAGATTTATTGTTAGAAATTAAATTAGCATCTTTTATTTTCACTAATAATTTTTCATATATTAAAAAAAAAAACAAAAATAAATTTTGATAATTTTCACTATTTTCTATTGATATTTTTGTTCCAAGTCGGCAGAAATGAAAAAAATTTGTTCCAAGTCGGCAGAAATGAAAAAAAGGAGAAAAAGGAAATGCTTTGATTTCCTAACTTGTTTATTACATATATAGTCAGTCTGATGATATGCAGAAAATCGCCCTTTTCGTTTACTAAAGTCCAAAAGCCAAAGTTGCCCTCAAAACTCACTTTATTAGCCCATTTTCAATACCATCATGTCCCAGCATTGGAGGTGGTAAAATCGAACCGATTCGACGGATTAATTTAGTAGGTTCGATATTTAAATTGGATTAAGCCATAAAAATATAGGTTCGAAATACTACTTGATGTGTTCGGACATGGGCCAAAAGTCCGATGAGCCCCGAGCCAATTCGATAATCTTAGTATATTATAGGGAAATCTTCGAGTCGAGCTAACTAATTTTAGGTCCGACCAAATTTTGACTCGACCCAAATATGGTGTTGACCCGATAGCCTGGCTGACCAAATAATGAATAAAATAGATTATCCCTGTACTCTCGTGAGATTGTCTCATGAAGAGATAAATGGTAAAAAGATTGGGAAAATTGGTAAAAACATCATTTGACTTTGTCATATTTATGAAATCATCCCGTATATTTGGTAGTTTAAGAAAATACCCTGTAATTTTGAAAAAATTGGTAATAATGCCCTGTTACCGGGAACAGCCTGTAACCCATCCGGTTACAGGCTGACGCGGCAATGAATCGCTGACCTGGTAAATCGATATATACATTATTTTTATACCACATAAATCATCTGCCACATTAGTACCAAACCCTAGTTTTAATTGAAGTCTCTCACCTCACTTGTTCCTTTAATTGAGAAATCGCGCAGCAGCAAGAGAGGTGAAGATGTCCTTCTCGAACACATCTCCGGCGGGGTTTCTGGTGTGCGACTGTGGTTTACGTGTTGTCCTTCAAACATCCAAGAAAGACGAAAATCGTGGGAGGAGGTTCTATGGCTGTCGCAATTGGAGTGTAAGGTTTCTTCCCTTTATGAATCCCTAGTTCAGCTTTTTTATTCTCTGTTTGGTCCAAAAAACCTAAAATTTGATTCTCTCTTTTTCTTTAAAAAATTGATTCTCTGTTTTCCTTCTTCTCGTAGAGGGGTGGTTGCTTGTTTTTCGAATGGGTTGACCCTCCGCCAGCGCAAGCTGGGTCCAATTCAGCAACGGGGGAATTGATGGCCGAATTGAAGGAGGTCACGGAGAGGCTCGATAATATGCAGCAAAAGCTGGACAAAATTGGTAGAAAAATCAAGTTAATCAAGTTAATTACTATTAGTTGGGTTCTCATTTTGGCCATTCTGTTAAATTTGTGGATGTAATGTCCCTTTAGGAAGGCAATCTCAGTGTTTAGGTATGATGAATTGCTATTTTGTGTGTAATTTTAGTGCGTCGCAATTCACGGATATTAGGTGTAGTATGTTTACCAATTCAGCCATGTAATGTTTTGCCTAGTTTGGTTCTTCTAAATGGAATGAAATTGAATCAATTATCTATTATTGCTTTTGGTTTTTTTGGCTGAATATGCATACGGGGTAATTTTCTGCCTAGTTTTGCTCTTCTTAAAGGAGTGGGATTGAAACAATCATAGAATATTGTCTATGTTTCCATGTCTTAAATTGCATCAATTGGTCACCTAAATTCATTGTGCAATGAATAAAGAACCTACACATTTTTGTATGAGATATGCAATGCAGAGTTGGTATGCATTAATTACAAATGCACTCACTTAACAAGTAACAATATTACCAAGCAATTAGCTGTTCAAATGATAGCTAAAATAACAAGTAACAATATTACCTGCAAATGGCAGTTTAATTGATAGCAAAATAAGGATACTATACAAAGTCTAGGATAAATTGTTTCAACAAATAAGCCTGGCAGACATTGCACTCACCAACAGAGCTAAGTTATATGCAATGCAAAAACCACATTAGCATCATTGTCTATAATACCATCAAAACCTAATATACTATGCCAGGTCTTAAATTTGTTACAAAAACCACAGCTAGACATCAACTGAACACTGTCAATATTAGATTTCAAACTTCACATGGTGGTGCACCCACTAGGCAAGTCTTCTCCGAAAGGGAGGTCACTCCCAGACGCGAAATGATTCATGATTGAGAGATGGGCAGCCTCATCACTTGATGGGCCATCTGCTGCAGGGACGTCGGCGTACCCCGACACATTGCCCAAAGTGTTATTAGCAATAGACGGGTCAGGCATGTCTATCTGTTCACGTACTCCGACTACTATTTGTTTTTTCCTATGTCCCTTCTTCTTGAGTGGAAGTTTAGGCCGAGTAATTGAGCTTCCAAGTCCAATGTCCGTCACACCCATATCATTCACATCCTAATCAAACAGATGACAAAATTACATTAAAGGGATAAAAACTGATGCTTTGCAACTAATGAATACTAACCATTTTATCAAAATCATTGTTGACTTGGGTAAGTTGACTGACAATATGTTCTTGTGTGTGAGTTCCATCAGTTGTCTCCTATTAGAACAAAAATCACCAAATAATTTGTAGCAATGCCGAAAATAACAGATTTTTTCACATTTACTTGTGGCTCTAAAGTACCTCTTCATCCACGTTATTGTCACCATCGTTGAGTATTTCATCAAGAACCCCCTTGTCATCAATGTCTTCCAATCCGTATTCTTGTAGTATTTTCTTAATTTGAACCTGTTCCATCTCCGACTGACCAGCCTCATCCTTGTCAAGATATTCAAATATTTCTCATTATCATTAACTAAACACAAGTCATCGCATAAAATCAATTAAATGATATAATTAAGGGAACGAAGGTAAATATAACATTTACTTACAAATGGACAGTTTCTTCGATTGTGTCCAGGGACCCCACAAATACCACACTTGACAGTCGTCTGATTCCTCTTTCTATGATGGTCATCCCGGTTTGCAGGTCTTCCCCTACTGCCAACATGTTTCTGCTGTGGCTCGTCCGGTTCTCTTCTTCGGGCCTTTGGAGGCCTACCAACTCTCCTAACTGCTTTTGGAGGCTTCGGAGGGACTGCATCAACATGGGCCCACTCATGTCTTCCATTTATCGGCATTATAACCGGTGCATAGGCTGCTCGATAAGTTTCAACTCTATAACACCTAAATTTCAGCAACAAAAAGGGATTAAAATTGACCATTTCATTAATGCATTACACTATAGAAAAATTGAATTTAAATTAAATTACCTGTGCACATAAGCCATGGGATCCAGTCTCATTCGATTTATGGCAGCCAGTGCATGTTTGCATGGGATTCCCGTAAGGTCCCATTTTCTGCACGCGCAAGTTTTGTTCTCGAGGTCCACAGCATATTGATTCCCGTCAAAGCAGGCAACTTGAAAGTGTGTGTCATCAGCTTTGACAAGTATACAGTCTGCCACCTTTGAAGTGTTAAAGTCTAGGATCTTTTGGATTCTTGGACACAACACTCCCTTCCATCTCATGGCCAAATCCCTATTCTCAGCGCTCCTCTTCATAAGCTCATTCATGATTCTTTCCAACATTGACAAAATTGGCAATTCTCGTGCATTTAAGATCTTGCTGTTAAAGCTTTCGCACATGTTATTAATAAGCAGGTCACACCTTGGATAGACATCGAAATGAGATCGACTCCACTGATGCGGTGACTTCGCATTCAACCAGTTGTAAGCCCCAACATCCAACTGTTTAAGTTCATCCATTCTCCTATTAAAATCAGGGATAGTGCATGCTTTTGCTGCCCTCAAAACAGCAACCTTGAAGGCATGGCCTCGAAATCCCGAATTCCTCATATTCAGGTGCATGTGCCTCACACAAAATCTGTGGGCTGCTCCAGTTAATTCATCCGCCACTACCTTAATTAGGCCCTTCTGTTTGTCACTTATGACAGTCCACTCACAAGGATTTGAAATATCCAAGTCTTCCTTAAGTTGTTTAACAAACCAACTCCAATTTCTCCATTTTCATTGCTTACTACGGCATACGCAAAAGGATAACTGTTGTTGTTGGGATCAACCCCAACGGCAGTTAGAATAATTCCCCATGTGGACCCTTGAGAAATGTCCCATCAAGCCCGATAACTGGCCTGCAACCTACTAGGAGCCCCTCTTTCAAAGCAGCCAAACAAACGTAGAACCTTGAGAACTTGTTCCCCTCGGCGGTTTGGTTAACATTCAAAATTACTGTTGACCCAGGGTTCGTTCTCCTAATTTCAGCAGCGTAATCCCATAATAAATTAAACTGGTCATTGGCCCTACCTTCCAAACCTCTTACAGTCCTTTGCTTGCATAGAAACGCTTGCCACGGGGTTATCTCACACCTAATTTCAGCCATGGCATCTTCCCGGAACGCACTGATCTTCCTTTTTTTTATCGGTTTGGAAGACATACCCAAACCTGCTAGCCAGCCACCGAGACTTCATGTTTTTCACGAAATGTTGTGGTGCACAAGTATGGTTAGGTACACAAGTAGTAACAACATAGTGTGTCTCACCAGCCCTTCTCAAAACGTTCACTCTAAAATCACAATTTTCAGCCTCGCAAACTGCATATATTCTTTGCTTATCGCTCTTCACATATCTAACAGTGCGATTCTCAAGTATGGTATGTGTGTCTAACATGTCTCTGAACTCTTTCTTAGTGCTAAAAACCATGCCCAAGAGTAGCGTTGGAGTTCTCCTGTAGTCCAGTCTCCAAACAGGTGCCCTGTCCTCCGGGTTTTCATCATCCGATCGTGGATACTCCTAAAATCGTCTTCGCTCTCGCACAAATCTGGCTCCCCTAACCCGTCTGCCAACCCAATTTCAATGTTCACACCTTCGTGGTCGAGCCCGCTCCACTCAGCGTCCTTGTCAACGAACTTGGCAAAATCAGAGTCATCTTCGCGGTGAGCTCTTTCTTCTTCGTATTCAAAGTCACTGTCTCTGCACTCGGGATCATCTTCGTCTTCATCAGATTCAACTTGTCTCTTGCCCTTCCTAACTTCCTCCCTATGTGCTTCTACCCTCCGCCTTATCTCTTTTCCTAGTCTTCAGAACATGCTCATTTGATTCCTTCTTTGCAACCTGTTTTTCCTCACCCGACCTCAGTGCAGCAGCCTTTTTCTTACCCTTCCTACATTCGAAATCCTTAACACCATCCCCACCACCTAGAGTAGTATCTTCAATAACCACCTCATGTAGACTCTCCTCTAATCCGGTGCTACCCGTTCCACTATTTTCAATATATAAGTCCACCTCCTTAGAACAGCTAGATTCATCAAGAAGCAATTTCAAGTCATCTTCAGTAGTCAACGGCTTGAATTGCTTCTTTTCAGCACACCACCTGCATAGTAAAGGGGACTTGCAGCTCTCCAGGTACGCAACAAATTTGATAAGTTCCCTCAATTTGTAGCGGCTAGGGTCTACGTGGTCAAACTTGACATGCTCACCTCCGATATACACCCCATCCCAGTTCTCAACTATTCCCTTGTAGTGTATAGATAGGGTGTAAAGAGGACTGGAAGGACCTGATAAAAATGTGTAACAAACCAACAGTCAATTGAAGTCAACATACAAAGCTAAACCTAACTACGTTCAATAAATTCAATAAATAAACAAACCAACCACATCCCAATCAATAAAGAAGCCAACCTGGTAAGTTTTACCACCTAAACTGAACCAATCACTAAACAGAAGTGGGGTCCACTAAACCATACACACCCTAAACATACAACTCACATGCCAACATTAAAGAAAATCTGTTGACTCTCACTACCCTAGAACAGCAACTACTCAGACTAAACAAACAAATAATCCAAAAAACAACACAAGCTAAACAACAAATCTACACTTTAATTTTATTATTTCAGCAAGCCCATGTGAATATATCGCTTTCCCAGACACTTTTTAAAAGAAAATGGTCCCCCACATGTTTAATATTCCCCAACAGACAGCAAACTACATATCTCTGTTCAAAATCAGACATGGAAGACCCCACAAGAATAAACAAACAAAACACATTTTCCAACAAAAATCGAGTTCGATTTAAGAAGTCAATAAGTTTACAAAGAAAACTTACCATAATCTGGAACCGGGTCGTTATTTTTAGATGGATCGCGTAGCTTCATCTTCGTCTGAAGTCGTATTCGCACCAATAGATGTCGATTTTCAGAGTTTGTCAATTGATTAGGGTTTGAGGAACATTTTGATTTGGGTTCGATTTTTCAGCAAATGAGTCTAGACTAGGGTTTAAAGAACAATTGATTTGTTTTCGTTTTTTTTTTTTTTCTACGAAAGAGGCATTAGGTTTGAGAAACTTGTGTTTAATTAATTAATTAATGTGGTCATGCCTCATTTTCCCTATTTTTTTGGCCAAATCAGCACACACGTGTATATCAATTTACCAGGTCAGCCTGTAACCGGATATGTTACAGGCTGTTCCCGGTAACAAGGCATTATTACCAATTTTTTCAAAATTACAGGGTATTTTCTTAAACTACCAAATATACGGGATGATTTCATAACTATGACAAAGTTAAAGGATGTTTTTACCAATTTTCCCTAAAAGGTTATATAGGACGGTTAACATAGTTCATCAAGCTTAACTATCCGCTTATAGTTAGACTGTTTGATATAAGTTTTTGTCAAATTTTTATTGTTTTTATGCCTAAAACATTAAAGGAAGCCAAAATTTAATCGCTTCACATTAGAACTCTTATTTTCTTTTGTAATTAATTTTTTTACAACGTGATATTAAGAGAGTAGAAAAGTTAGTTATAAATTTTATAATACGTGATCGTTCATTCTTTCTCTTCTAGCTCTCTCTTCTTTCTCTAGGTTCTATTTTCGTGATGCAATTTAAGGGTAAGCGTAAGACTCTTTTAATTATCATCACGGTAAAATTTTATTTTTAATTTTGTTATTGTATTTAAGTATTTATTGATTATTTACATGGAAAATATTTATTAGTTGATTGACACCAATATCACATATCACATTTATTAAAATGAGATAATATATCAGAAAATTGCAAATTTGATTTGTTTAGGTTAATTTTGATTATTATTGTGTATTTGATTATTATTAGGATTTCACCAGTAAATGAAAAAAATAGGTTAATTAATCATTTTTTTTTTCAATCTTAATTTTATGTGTATTTTTAGTAGTATATGTATTGTGATTAGCTATATATAAAGACAACAAGTCAATTTAATTAAAAGATATTCCCTCTTACCCATAATGAAAGATCCGTTAAAACGTAATGTTTCAAAAGGTAATAATTTTATCTTTTGTCAATTTGATGAATGTAAAATTCTATAAAAATAATTAAGTCACTCTTATACGGCGTACTTATTCAACAATATGTGAATTTAAAATTCAACTTATTTACTTGTTAATAAAATTAAGATGTTAATTTGCATAGAACTCTCATTTAAAACATAACTCTTATTTTAAAAAAGAAGAAGTAAAATGTGAGATTATCCAAATAAAAAATGAATTTTTAGTAAGATTATTCCTATTATTTAGATCTTATCTTAATATTTTTAGGAGTCGTGCATTATTTAGACATTCGTTTTTTTTTTCCTGGATATTTGTTAATTGTTATTCACATAGATCAAGAAAATACACGAAGTATTTGGATTTTGAAAAATAAATAATGTATGAAATGTACTACATTCTTATATTTAACATTTTATTGACATTGGTTTTTTTTTTTTTTTTTTTTTTTTTTCTGGATATTTGTTAATTGTTATTCACATAGATCAAGAAAATACACGAAGTGTTTGTTTGTTTTTTTTTTTTTTTTTTTTTCCGGATATTTGTTAATTGTTTATTCACATAGATCAAGAAAATGCACGAAGTGTTTGAATTTTGAAAAATAAATAATGTATGAAATATACTACATTCTTATATTTAACATTTTATTTATTTATTTATTTATTATTATTATTTTTTTTTGTTTTCAGATGAATAATCACACCGAATAATCAATCAAACCAATTAAATATCTCAAAATGGGACAAAAAATTTTTGGAGAGGCGGGGGATCGAACCCCGTGCCTCTTGCGAGCGCTCTACCATTTGAGCTACATCCCCACTTCCTTCTTGCTTACTGTAACAATTAAATATATTTTAATTCTGTAGTCAATTGGGGTTTTCTTACAGAGAACAAAATCCCACCATCTCTTTCGCAGGTTTAGGTCACCTTCTCCTCTCTGATACTGTGAGTAATGGACTTTCAAGTTATTGTATTGGCAGGCGGGTTTTCCAAAACCCTGGTCCCTCTCGTTTCCAAGGTATTCTCCATTCAACTTTTTATGTTTTTTTCTGAATAAATCGAATTTTCTTTGATGCCGCGGAAAATCATGAATATACACAGGAGGTGCCAAAAGCACTTCTTCCAGTTGCAAACCGCCCTGTTATCTCTTATGTTCTGGAGCTCCTTGAGCAAAACGACCTTAAAAATGCTATTGTTGTAAGTCACTTATTTCTGCTTGTTTGATTCCCTCTATTATTGTTGTTTACGGTGAGGGGATTGAAGATGGATTTTGGCGGTTTAGGTTGTCGAAGGGGAAACCGCGGCTTTTTTGATCAGTTCTTGGATATCAAGCACTTTTATTGATCGGTTACATGTTGAGGTACTGATCTATGTTGTTTCTGTTGTCAAAACTTTTCGTTTTTTAAATTTTATCTCTTCATAAATCATAGGGTATAATCAGTTCTCTTTCCTGGGATTAATTATCTGAAAAGGAGGGAGAGGAGAATTCGAGAATTTTACTAGTTAAAACGCCAATCCAGCAATGAAACTAAGGTTTACCTATTGTACCCCCTATTGCACTTGAGAGAAAAAAACTATTTTCGAGCTTCGTTTAGGATGTTGTGGATAATTTAGGCACTAATGTTATGAATATGGAGGAATCATCAGTGGGGAGTAACCTGGTGCTTGGTTAGCAGGTTTGAGGATGAAGGAATGAGAATGGAAGTATAGGTGGATGCTTGGTATTGTAGAATCATTCCTAAACAGTGGAATCAAAGTATACCAATAGTTGTTCGACCCTACTTTCTCACAGTCATCTCAACAAAGCAAGTATGACTTGTAAAGAAAATACATCTAAGGTAGCAGATATAGCCTTCTTTAGTTTCTGTTAGGTATTTATATTTTGTTATAATAGGACATCAAGGCACAGAGGCAGAAGTTTTGGTTCTCAGTTTTTGTATTGGTAGTTCATCTAGCATCCAGCCTTGTTCAGTTAAAAGGAATACTTGCACAATATAAGCTAGGATATTAGATTTCATAGACTAACGTGGATTCTAGATTCTTCAGGACTTATTGCATGATATGCATGAAGTTTGGGGCAGGATAAGGCGACAGCGTACAATAAGAGACCTCATGAAAAGCTGTTCCACTTGTTGTTTATGAGGAATTAGTGGGCTTGGAATTCTGATGATTAACATACCAATTATGTCATGGTGCCATGGGAATTTGATCGGTGCTTTCTACTCTAAGAATAGTCTCCTGTTTCTACTTGTGAGGTCTATGGCTAGGTTCATGAATGAATTGTTTCATGGACTGTCACTCTTAGATCTGATTTTTCTGCAACTAAGATGGATCCTGAAACATGAGTTTCTGTTCCTTCCCTGTAAAACTTGGAATTCAAATATATCTTCCGCATTATGCTGCTTGTCCTTGTGATAAATGATAATCTCCAGTCAATTCTTTTAATAATATAGAGTGGTTCAAGGTAATAAAATCTATTGATTTCAGATTTCAGAGAATCAAGTCATTCTTTTTTTTACATGGTGAATTTTCTATTATAATATTGCAAGAATTGTTTAAATACTGTAAAACATAACTCATGTCTTTAAACTCAAGAGTTCTAGAATGACTTTCTTTTGCCGCTGAATATAATTTGCCTCTGGTGGGTAAGAGCCGGCATTGCTTACATAAGCTTAATCGTGTGTTATGACGTGTACACCGTGTCTTGAATCTCTAGTATCGACATTCCTGTAGCTTACTTTGATATCTAATCGCTGCAGGTGATTGCTGTTCCTGAGGATGTTGGTACGGCTGGTGCTTTTAGAGCTATTGATCACCGCCTGACTGCGAAGGACATCTTGGTTTGAGTTAACATTTTTTTTATTTTTATTGTTTCTTGGCAAGGTTTTGCAGAAAAGTTAACTTGTATTGTTATTATTATTATTATGTAGGTTGTGAGTGGTGATCTGGTAACTGAGATTTCACCTGGGGCAGTAGCAGCCACACATAGACGACATGATGCTGTAGTCACAGCAATGCTTTGCTCAGTTCCTGTCAGTGGGCAATCAGATTCAGGCTCATCAGGCGCTAAGGACAAATCCAAAAAAACAGGTCGCTGTAACATCGTAGGCCTAGATTCAACAAAGCAATTTTTATTGCATATAGCAACTGGTAAGTTGTGCATATATGTTGGTGTATATTTAATTTCCCCCTCTGATGTGTAACTTTAGTTTTTCTGTTGCTGGACATTTGCTGCTGCTTCTCGTAGGAGCTGAAGTTGACAAAGATATCCGTGTTCAGAAGAGTATTCTTCGCGCTGTTGGCCAGGTTTTACGTCAGTTCAACTGCACTAGTAACATACATATATATATATGTGTGTGTGTGTGTGTGTATATATAGCTCTTAACTTAAGACATAGTTGTTTTATGTGGCACTTGCATGAACTAGTAGTAGAGGGCCGGAAGAAGTGTTTGTATAAGGAGAACTTAATTTTCTGGAAGGTGCAGATGGGAATGTTTTTATACATTAATACATTGACATTAGTGTCGTCTTTATTTGACTTAGGAAATGCAATTTACTTTGTTCCAGACTGTTGGGAAATTGACTAATCCAAGAACAAACCAAATTGCTTCTGTAATTCGGTTTTAAAATTCAGCATCCCGTGGCAGGGTTTATTACAGTACGTACAGGAATGCCATGTATCAGAGCATAGAAAAATCATTAACAGCTTTTTTGAAATGTTTATAGAGCTTGCTGTTGCTAAAGGTTCATTTTTATTTCTGTTTTCTCTCATCTGCTCCTCTTTGCTTATGCAGATGGAAATTCGTGCAGATCTAATGGATGCTCACATGTATGCATTCAAGAGGTTCGAAGTTTTGCTCTATGGTTCCAGCAGATTCTTGCTTCTTTTGTTGCAAATCACTCTCCTTCTAAAGCTACAATATTTTTCTGATATTATTACAGATCTGTTCTGCAAGATGTTCTAAATCAGAAAGAAACTTTTCAAAGTTTGAGGCGTGATGTATTGCCTTATCTTGTCAGGAGCCAGCTGGTGAGTTTTGTGCTGTGATTAATTTATTCTGCCGTAACATTAACTAAAAGATCTGTTCCAAGTTCTGAATTTTATATTCTCGATGCCATATCAGAGTTCTGAATTATTATCAAATGGAGCTCAATCAGATGAAAATGGCAATAGTAAAGATGCTCTCCAGAACAGTAAAGTCTTGCTATCTCAACTTCTGGCTAATTCATCAACACCGAGTTTTCATGAAATCTATGCGCTGGGTCTGGCTGGGTCTGATCCTGTTTCAAGGAAAACTCATAAGTGTTGTGTTTATATTGCTAATAAGAGCAAGTATTGCGTACGATTAAATTCAATTCAAGCTTTCAGTGATATAAATCGAGATGTAAGTTTCATGGTTGAAGTTCTTCATCGACATTTAGCTACTTTTTCTGTTGAGTTGAATTTTTTGTTTAGATTTTCTCTTTTGATCTATTGGAACAGGTAGTAGGAGATGCAAGTCACATATCAGGCTATAATTTTTCTGCCCAGAACAACATAATTCATCCATCAGCTGCAGTTGGATCTAAGACCACTGTGAGTTACATTCGTCATCACTCAATCACAACTGATTCTTGATTTTATTTAGCGGCGTTTATGATGCTCTCAGATTTATGTTGTCTAATATATGTAGATACTTTCTGTTTCTCGGAATTTCCACATGTGCTCTAATATGAAAATAAATTTGTTTAGGTGGGACCGCAATGCATGCTGGGAGAAGGTTCACAAATGGGTGACAAGTGCAGTGTGAAGAAGTCTGTCATTGGTCGCCATTGTCGAATAGGTTCGAATGTGAAGGTATTTGACAAGCTTATGTCGAATTTCCAGAAAAAATAATGTTTTTCAAATTTATCCTAGAAGACAAAAAGCATAAGAAAGATGCTGCTAGCTAAACACCTGTGAAGCACATATCTTGATTGCTTGTGAGCTTTATTCTAGTGACCCTAATATATAAACTCCCATGTGTTTCCCAGATTGTCAATTCTGTTGTTATGAACCACGTGACTATTGGTGATGGTTGCTCAATTCAAGGTTCTATTATTTGCAGCAATGTACAGCTCCAAGAGCGTGCTGTGTTGAAGGACTGTCAGGTACACTGTTTGTGTGAGACCTTCTCTGTTCTTTTAATACGACAACATACTAAGCATGTATTCCACTATATGTGGATCATATGTCACCATCATTGTTTACTTACCGATCTGGACAAATGTTCTCATTTATATTTTAGTATAACATGTCATGTTTATAGTTTCTTTTCATTTAAGAACATGTCGTATTTTATAGATTCTCCTTGATTCACTTTAGGTCCCCCCCCTCTAAGTTCTCTCCCACTTTTCTTTCGAACGCAGTCATTACATATTATATTAAATCGAATATGTGTTTATCCATCTCAACATTCTCATTTCTTCTACTCATGTCTAATATACTCCTTCAATACCGTACTCCATAAAGCATATCAGAACTCTCTTGCCTGTTTCTATAAAAATCTCCTTTTGATACTTGAGGGTATTTTAAGTCATATGACAGGAGAGAACTGGTTTCTTGCTTTATACAGTTAACTGTATCTGTCTTGGTTCAGGTGGGAGCTGGTTTTGTTGTCAGTGCTGGCAGTGAGTACCGGGGCGAAGCCTTGGCCAAGAAAGAAAAACTATAAACACGAGTATCCTTGATCGAGCACCATACTTCTTCCATAGCCTGCTATTACCGCACTTGGGTTTCTTGTTCAAGTTTTTCGAGGGTGGAGTGGTTAGCACCAATTTTGTCAAACTTGGATGGCTTTTTATTGGAAAATCATCAGTTTTACCTATAGCTTGGCTGTTTCATCTGGGGTTAAAATGTTGCAAGATTCATTTTGCTATGTGAGTTTAGGTCTTTCAACTTGATCTGTATATTTTAAGTTGACGAGGCATTGGAATTCAATTTTTAAGTTCTCTTCTTTGTTCACTTGGCGGAGGTTCATTAGTTGGCCAAATCAATCTAATTTTGTCACTCATCAAAATCTTATGACGCTTATCTCGATGCAAGACAACTCAGATAATTAGTATATATTCACCTAAATTTTTCATAATTTCTCAGGGGATCTTTCAATTGGGCCGCAGTGGTTGGAAACATCCCGATGTACACGATTATTTTAATAGTAAAAAAAATGATGTTTGTATTAAGATGAAGTAGGATATGATAGATACTGTAGATGTTAAAATAAGTTATCGGGATATATGCAACTGTAGTCATGTAGGTAGTAGAAAAATGATTTTTGCCTCTTTAACTTATAATTTGCAAAAACACCCACTTTTGGGGTGTTTGCCCCATAATGTCCTTATATATATGCACACGCGCGCGCGCACACACACACATATAATTTAGATTTTCGGTTGAGTCCTATAATTTAAATAAATAAAAAAATCAAATTTCGATCTTATTATTTTCCCTATTCACGAAAATTGGTCCTCTAAATTGAACACTCATGCAAGATCCGATCCCACGCAAAAAATTGGTATCAGAGCCCTAGGTTTATTTAAGAAATCATGAATTATATTTATTACGTTATGTATTGTCCTAACAGAGGAGACACACGAGTAAAATATGAATTCGGACGAAAGGTCGAGAGAAAATACTCTACAAAAATACTTGGGTGAGAACTCAAGTAACCAGGAATATTTTCATATTTTGGAAAGACAGAAACATGATTTCTTCAAAGAATTTCTTCGAAGATGGGATAGTACTCTTGAAAGCCATAGAAAGCTCATGAACGAGCTAAAGGAGCCTTTCAAGATGCCAAGTTCAAAGGAAGGAAAAGAAAAGATCAGATAAAAGACCCTAGAACAGGAGATACCTGTAGAAGGGAATACAGTTGATCTCATCCACTTTACGAACATCCAGGGAAGATTCCCTACCAAGGAGATCTGAAGAAAGCATCCCAATCAGTCCCCATCGGATATCCAGAAACCTCATTTACATTTCTGGAAGAAATCATGAGGGGACCTATTGGGAAGAAATGAGTGGATAAAAATCTAAGATTACAGATCTTAGAGAAATCCAGAAGACGGTGCAGAGTTATGGAGAGACCATCCCCGACCAATAGAAGGAGATCCTTGAAACACTCAAGGAGGTTCAAAGGAGATTGACCATCTTGGAAACTAAGCCAAGTATGGCAAGGAGAAGAGAAGGTTCACCATCTTTCGGCACAGAAACTTGTTACATCAAAAGGGGAAAACTACCAAAGTGAAGAGAGAGCTGACGAATACAGAAAAGATGATTGATTTTCTAAACTGGAAGAATCTATCCTAATGGATAGAATAAATTTGGAGGATTTGCACAACCTTGCACAATCCTTTGCAAGATTGGGTCTTGTAAATCTAAAAATGCAAGAAAATGTATCTACGGGGCAACAACAGACTCCCCAAAATACACCACAGAATTTAACAAATGTGGCAGAAAGTAAGGAATCCCATGACCCTCCAACAGGCGTAAATATATCACCAACGGGAAATTTTACTACTGGTGCTTATATTTATCCCGCAGAAACAAGAAAAAGAACCCAAAGCCCAAACTATATGCAATCACCTTATAGGAGATCTTAGGTGGAACCAATACATCCATACAAATTAGTACTGAACATGGATACATTAAGCTTCAAGAACTGAGAACTCCTCATAGATGAGTGGGCAGGCGCAATGAAGATTGCAGCTGGAACGCTAGATCTGGACAAAGAAAACTTTATCTCACTTCTAAAGATAAGTTTGGAAGGATCAGAGAAAATTGCTTGGGAAACTACTAATCCTGAGATAGTAGAAAACGTCTGGGCTGGCAAAGTCTTAGCAGATATCGTCAACAAAATGCCTCAAGTAACTAAAGTGGATTTTGTTGGAGTGGGCTACTTTGAAGGAGCCGAAGATGATAAGGCCAGACGATACGGACAAACACTTCATAGCCTGGAGTTACGTGATATTTGTCACGTAGATGAGTTCATCAAACTCTTCACAGAGTAAAGATGGAAGTCAAAGATGCTAGAACGTGACGCCATTCCATTATTCTTTGTCAAGATCCTAAGTCCATGGAGAGAAATGTTGATTAAAGAATATCAACCACCTATAGAGGACACAATGGATACCGTGGCGAGGAGAATGTCGTTCATCAAAATTAAGCTTGCAGAGTGGTGCTATCAAGCGGCACTCCATAAGAGTACAAAAGGCTAAGAGGAATAAACAAAAGTGTTCCTCTATGCTGTGTTGAAAACGATATCCCTACTATTGTAGGAGGCTAACCTTTTAGGCAAAAGAAGATAAAAATGAGAGGTCATCCTTATGCTAGAAGAGATGGTAGCAAGAAATCTGGATCTTCATGGAGACCTAGAAAGTTTTGGTCCAAACAGAAGGCCCGAAGTTACAAAATGGGGCAGAGGTCAGGACCTAGCCGGAGCAGAGCTTCTTCCTTAGGCTCAAATCAAATGAGCATGGGAATATCATCAACAACAAGGAACACTTTCGGAAGAGCTCATACAAGAACTAATAAGAGTTTCAAAGGTTGCAATTGCTGGACATGTGGTGCCAAAGCCACATCAACCGATTGTCCAGACAATCAAAGACGAGGAATCAGAAAGTTTAAGGTAACTCCGGAAATGGAAGAAGTTGTTTCTTTCAGGATCTAATTCAAGCATATCAATTCGAAGCTATTCCTTCGGATGAAAGCATATACGAAGAAGAAGATTACAGTGAGGATGAGTCTTCAGAATCAGATCAGACCGAAGAAAAAGACGTCTTCCGACAAGAGACGCAAGAAGATCTCTCTGGATTCTTCTCACCAATGTCAATTTCTCATAAGACTCTTATGAAAATTAAGAGAGAAGACCCAAAACTCCAAATCTATGATGGGTTTTTCGTTAGGAGATTGGACAAAATTTTGGGACATTTCCTAAAGAAGAGAAGCATCATATAATCTACAAAGTCACAGCAGGAGAAATCACAATTCCCATGGAGCTGACAAGTAATGTGATGGAAATACAGCTAGTTCCGATGAGAGAAATCAGAAAAGAATTCAGCAGAATGAATAGAGAGATTGCTCAGAGGATGTAGTGGATCCATATCGGAGCTATCATAATCCTGATCAAATCAACATTCAAGGAAGGAATTGATTCTCCGATTGATATTGCTATCTTCAACAAGAGAATCACGAATTTGCGAGATGCAAGTCTGAGAGGAATCTCAGGCAATCTATATGCTGGGAAATTAGTATCCTACATTTATCCAAGAATTACCTATAGGCAGATCGCGATTCTAATGGAGTTTTAACGTTTCATCAAGATTTCAAGAACAAGGAAATGATGAAAGAAGGGAATAGACCATACTCTATTACCTACTTTATTTTGTATGCACTCTCTAATACCCACCATTCAGAACTATTCGTGGGAAAGGAGTTCATCGAAATACCAGATATCTTCGAGCAGGTGGCACATGCAGTCCGTCCAGAGATTATGGAGTTACCACCAATCCATGAGATGGATATACCGATCGCGGATCAACCTATTATGACTAGAGCTACAAGTCAGAGGTTCGAGCCAAGAAGAGTCCCCTTTCATGGTAGTAGAATCATGAGTCGGAGCTGGGAAAAGAGGCCTATCTCACAAAAGAATCTGGAACCAGAAAAATTCACAACCAAAGGTGAATAAAAGTGTCTAGAAGGATGCAGAGAAGTGGAGATAATATTCGATATCACTCAAAAGGATAACATATTTCCTTGTAATGTTTTGTATTATTTACAACAACCTTCATTGGGGAGACTTGAAGGACTTCTCTAGCTAGGAGAAAACGAGTTGATAATCCAAGGATTAGAGTTTCTCGAAGAGCACAAACCTTGGGAAAGACAGCCAGATAGGGTGGTGTTTACAGTGGCTCACATAAAATATCAGGTTTTATGATATTCTCGGGGAACTTGGCCAGCTCTAATGGCTACTAGTCCATTCTCGATATACATCTCTATAGGAATGTTATATGAAAAATATCAAGCGGAATATTTTGCAACCTACATTGATTCAGGGACAGGTATATGCATAGCCAAGCCATAAATCTTTCCTACAGGAATGGGAGAAGATCTACCCGCTATTGCAGGAAGAGATTTCTCGAAGAGGATTCTTATCCTCAAAAGAGGAATTAAACAAGCGGAAATAATGATAGGAGGAGTAGGCGACACCCCATGGTACAAAGTCAAGACTCCGCTGATTTATTTCCATGATACGGGCGCATATACTCTGTTAGGAAACAATTTCCTACAGACATTCAAGCGGTTTACTCAAGAGAATGAAACATGAAGGCTTATTTTCACAACCCTATGTGATCATAAGATTATAGAGATTAAGGGAGGCTTTTCATAAAAAAAAAGCCCATTAATTTTCGCAGCAAGCGTGGTGATGAAGGAAAACTGAGTCACCCAAATATGAAGGATCATCGAAGATACAGAGATGCACTCCTTATTCGAGCCAAAACACTAGGAGGAGACAAGGATGAGCGAATGTCAAATGAGACAATCCAATTCCTCAAGGTGTCTATGGAAGCAAGTCCGCAACTTGATATCATAATTGAAGAACAAATATCTTTAGAAGATGTCAAGAAGCGGATAAAGAGGAATTTCAATGAAGATCCTCTAGCATGGTGGAACAAAAATGAACTCAAGGAACTTTGAACGTGAAAGCCGGAAAAGAAAATGAGTTTGTTCGCTACGAACCTATCCTTATGACTTAAGAAGATTGTGAGGATATGAAGAAGATACTTAAGAAACATCTGGACCTTAAGCTGAAGGAATCTCTCGATACAGTAGCCCAGGATTCTGGTAAGAAATCATGAAGAAATGAAGAGAGGAAAGCCAAGATTGGTGATCAATTACAAAGGGACCAACAACATCTTGAAATTTGATGGATATTATATTCCAAGTAGAGAACACCTAGTGAACTGCATTAAGGAGGCAAAGGTATTCTTTAAAATTGATTGTAAATCTGGTTTCTATCAGATTGAGATGGAAGATGCCAACAAGAAGTATACGATATTTTTTACACCATGAGGACATTATATCTGGAATGTGATGCCAGTGGGATTAGCAAATGCTCCCCAGATATATCAAAGGAAGATAGATAATCTTTTTAAAGATTATTTTAAATTCATGTTCATGTATGTCGATGATATACTCATTGCCTCAAGGAATATGAAGGAACATATCAAACATCTGAAAGTCTTTTTCAGAAGTTTGTCATAAGGAACGATTGGTGCTATCAGAGAAGAAAGCAATAATCGCCACCAAACAAATCGAGTTCCTTGGGATCGAGATCAATGAGTTCGGAATTATCCTTCAAAAATATATAGTGGAGAAGGTGCAGGGATTTCCGGAAGACCTCAAAGACAAGAAGCAACTTCAAAGTTTTCTTGGAGTTGTAAATTTTGCAGGGATGTTTACAAAAAATCTGGCAAAATACAGGAAGGTGTTCAGCCCATTGTTAAAGAAAGATGCTGATGTCAAATGGGAAAAAGAACTTAAAGAATCGGTGTTACAACTTAAAGTGATCTGAAAGACCTTCCAAAGCTTGTAATACCGAATGACGAAGATGAATTTGTACTCTACACAGATGCCAGTGATCATTGGTGGGCAGCAGTGTTAACCAAAGCTACCCCTAATGGAGAAGTGCCATGTCGATATTGCAGCGGTCTCTTTGCAGAAAACGAAGCAGCAAGATGGCATATCAATAAGAAATAATTCGTTGCAGTGTGAAAGGCCTTAAACAAATAGCCTTTTTTCCTACTGCCTAAGAAATTCATTCTTAAAATTGATAATACAAGTGTCAAAGCTTTCATAACAAAAAAGATTGAATCTAAACCTGAGAAAACTAGATTACTTAGATGGCAAGCTGATTGTCAATATTTTGATTGTAAAGTCTCACAAAAATGTTCTTGCAGACTTTCTAACGAGAGATGGAGTCCAGTGAAGCCAACTCCATCCTAACAGGATACAAGCATCTCTAGGACCGTTTGGAGGAGCTTGATAAGAGGATCAACGACCTGGATATTCAAGCCAGGTCGCGGGTCGAGTACAACAGGAGGACTTGTTAAAAGTCCAAAGCACGCTGAAGGCTACCAAACTTGCAAGTAATTGCCTTTGGGATAGCCTGATTATTCCTATCCGACGGGAAGCTTTTTCAGTAAAGCAAAATGTCAAGTTTCGAGAACGAACCTCTAACCTGGTCGCCATTGATTCAAGTACTGTGAGCACAAGTTCTATTGGATCCTTTTAGCTGAAGAAACAATTGAGCAAACGGAGGATACTCCTCTTGCTGTCTCAAGCCAACTCAGCACCTCTGGGGTAAAAGAGGGAGAGATCAGTCTTAGGCCAATGGTTGATACCTCTAAGATTGATACTAACGAGTTTAAAGTTTCTCCATTTTAGGTTTACCAACGGACATGGGAGAAAATTCTTATAGGGGCTGGAATTAACCTAATAAAATACCAGATTGATCGATCTGGTAAATATCCAAGAATGTGGACGATCCCAATAGAAAATTCACAAGAAATAAAGAAATAGTATGATTTTGGAGCTCTAGCTTCGGTTCACATTGTGCCACCAAGTTTCCCAGAAATCTCGGAACTTCCGGGATGGATATATAATGTCATGTTCGAGACATGAGAAAATAATAATCACCTTGAACATGGAGATGTTCTGGAGCTGAAGTTTATATCAGCAGCCCCGGAACCATACAAAAACCTGTCTTACCCAACTTTTCATTTTATAAAACTACAAAGACCTGATACTAGACAGGCAAACAAGAATGTGTCTGCCAGATCACAAGATCCTCTTAGTATCAACCTTTACGGAGGATGATATGACTACAAGGAGAGCTTGGGGCCTATGCGTTTGCCTCATAGAAATGAGAAAGATCAGAGGGAGCTTCAAAGTCTTTCAGAAGACGGCGAATGGATCACTTTTGATCAACACCATGACATCAAAAACCTCTCCATATGCAGAGACTATCTTTGAACAGAAGAGAGAGGTGTTATTGAAGGACGAGCTGTCGGCAAGTTCAAAAACCGCCAGAAAGTATTACTACATGGCATATAATGGACGGTGGACGAGGCGAATTTATCCCAGGTGTCCGGAATAGGAAAAGGCACTATTCGGACAATCGTTCCTTGTCATAAATGACAAAGGGAAGAGAAACGAGAAAGAACCATCGAGAAAGCAAAAGATGCCAAGGGGACCACCTACAAAAAATTAATAAAGGGATCTTTGACAAGCAGTGATGGGTTGAGTCATGAGAATTGTATCCACCAAAAAGGACAAAAGGTGGAGAATAAGAAGACATCCACAACATAATGATTGAAATATGCATGTGATGCAAGGGTCCACACCCATATGAACCATGTGAAGGCTGGACCACCCCAATGTGATCCAAATAAGAGAGGCATCCAAAAAATTCGTAAGACCAATAAGAGGTTGACAATTGGATGCAACAATTCGAGGATAGAGGGTCTCTATAAAAGCAGGGAAGAAGGAAGCAAAAGGCATCGACCATCCCCCTCTGCTTTCTTACAAAAATAAACATTGTAATAGTTTGTTTGCACTATTCTTCCATTTTAGTTTTCCGAGTGTTTGTGTGTTGAGAGAATAGCTACCATGGGTAGTTAAACAAGTCGGCTCCTCCCAAAAGGAGATATACTGATGTAATAAATAAGTTCTTGATTTCTTAATAAAAGTTGGGGTTTCGTTCATCATCTTCCAAAAGTTTTATTTCTATTCATCAATCAAGAAAATACTATACGCCTCGAGGTAGGAAACGAAACGAGGTTTTGCTTGTTGCTGTTGAAGGAGTCTATGTCTAGAACCATCGGTTGCGATCAAGTGATCAGGCTGTGAGGAGCAATTTGTAAAACCTGGTGGATACGACCCCACGACAATTCGGTCAAAGGTATAAAACTTGGTTTGTGTTTCAAGAATTTAATTGACGGAAGCATGATGGGCCTGATATGGTCATAATGGACTATTTCTAAATTTATGTTGAAGATCAATTTTGCTTGATGATGTTTAATTAGGGGCCAATTTATAATTAAGAAAATATGAGACGAAATTTTAAATCGGACAAAACTTGGAAAGATAAATTTTTATGGACTGAATTAATAATGATAGAAATTTGCTCCCTCAAAACTTATAAATCAAAGTAAAAAGTAAGCAATTTTAGGAAAAGAGGTTATCAGGGGCATACTGGTCATTTTGGGTATATTTGCAATTTAAAAGTCAAAGTGGCAAAAAAGAGTTTTGTACTCTCTGCAGGGGTACAATGAATTTTCTTCCTAATTTTAAAACTTTGCAAACACAGTTGCAATATTGATGTTCACTTCCACCCAGCCACAAGTCATCGCAACTCGCATCTGCTGGGTCTTTGTTCCCTGGAACATCCACCCAACCACAACCAACAAGTCATGCATGCAATATTGATGTTCCACTTTCATCCAGCCACAACCCACAAGCCATCGTATCTCGTATCTGCTGGGTCTTTGTTCCCTGGAACATCCACCCAGCCACAAGGCCCACAACTCACAAGCTGTCGCAACTCGCATTTGTTGGGTCTTTGTTCCTTTCACACATTAATTAGATAAAAAAACAGTTATTCTATTGTGCCTTTGGGGTATTGATACAACTAGAGATGCCCAACCGGTTCGCGGTTTCGGTTCTGGCACCAGGGAGAGGGAACCGTAACCGAACCGCCTATATGGTGGGTCCGGTTTCGGTACCGGTTTGGAACTGTGGTGTGAACCGCCGGTTCCGGTTCTTAACCGGCAGTTCCAGCCAGTTCTGCAACCTTTTTTTTCACTTTTATTTTATCTTCATTTTCAGTTTTTTGAGTTAAAAAAATATGATTGTTGTAAGTTATAGTGATACATTGAGAATTTTGAGTTGTAAATTACTAATTTAACTAAAATGTAAAGATGTAAAAGATGAATCTTCATTTTTAAAAAATATGAATTATACACTTACATTACTAAAAATTTAAACTAGAAATAAGTTACAAACTTACAAAGTAAGAATTTAACCAAAATGTAAGGATGAAAAATATGAATCTTCATTTATTGAGGGGTTTAAACATTACATTTACAATTACTTCGTCTAAAAATACAAATTACACTACTAAACATTTAAACTAAAAACTAAACTTATGAATTACACTACTAAAAATAAAAATAAAAAAACATTAAAATTGACTAAGTTACAATTAAACACTAAAATTGTCTATGTTACAAAATTATTTGTTCAACATACATAAGTAATATATTAAACATTGGAAAAGGAAAAGAGAAAAAAACAAGGGCTTGAATTTTATTCTAAGTTAAAAATTAATTAATTTTTAACTTCTAATAAAATTGCCTACGTATCATTCACCCTCTCTTCGGTGTTAGGGTGAATAAATTAAAGCCCACGTAGTTCTCTTACCTTGCTTACCTTTGGGAATTGAGGTTGATTTGCTTGCTTGGAGTGTTGATCAATCGTCCGGATTGCCCATATCGGTTGCCCCGGATTCATCGATTGAGCAATCATAGGAAAGGAGATCGCCCTCTTCATCCTCTTCGAAGTCGGGTTCTTGCTCTCTTTTTTTTCGGCTTTCGTCCAATCTTCAAGCAATAGTTGGTTTTCTAGATTTTCGACGATCAATCTAGATCGTCAATCATCCAAATTATATCCTCCTATACTAAACGCATGCTCGATGGAGACGGTTGAAGTGGCGCAAGCTAGAATCTCCTTTGCAATTATAGAAAGGATTGGAAATTGTCATGTCCTTTTTGCCCACCACTTCAAGAGGGAGGTTAAATTTTGAAGGTCGAGCTCTTCGAACACGGTGTTGAAGTATCTTTCGGTTTCTCCATAGGGGTTGCTTGACGAACCGCCCCTTGCTCTCTTTTGAGACCTTTCCTCGTAAAAGTTTTTGAGACGTGCAAGAGAAGGATTGAAAAAACTTTGGGAAGATGTCCCTTGGTTAGTAGAACTAAAATCACTAGATTCGCTACCATCACCACCACCATGAATGATTCTATACTGTCGAAATAAATCAAACAAAACATCTTTAATATTAGAAACCATAAGTGTGGCGTTTAGAGGATCATCGGTAGTGGAAAACAAACAACCATAAAACATTTAAAGCAACTCAATTAAACCATCTTCTTTAATCCTAGGATCTAGCATTTTAGCAACCAAAAATAAATTGGGTATTTTCATAAAATATTTAAGACATTTTTGCCTCATCAATGCAATTGATGAGCTTAAAACCGAATAATCTCTATACAAGAAAAATACCCGCAACTTGGCAACAATGATCAATGACAAGAGGTGAAGTTGGGTAATAGCAACCGGATAGTTCTTTAGTTGCATCTTCAATGAAATTTGTACATGCATCCCATTGTTGACGATATATGAGAATATTGTTTGTTGGGTTTTGCTGAAAAAAAGTACATAAAGCCTCTTTAAACATGTAAGAATCACTTAACATTTTATAAGTAGAGTTCCAACGATGAGGCACATCCATTGAACATTTTTTAGGCGCCAAATGCTGGTTTTTGCAAAATTTTGCCCCTTTTTTTTTGTTAAAGAAGAATGTTGGGTCAAGCAAGAAATGACCTCCCGAATAGGCATAATGTGTGTTTTTAAAAGCTTGTAAACCGTCTTGTACACAAAAGTTTAAACAATGACACATGCATCTACCACCACCACTAGAAGGTTGGCAAATGCTTTTTAGTTTGGGTAATGATGCATTGTTAGAACTAGCATTGTCAAAAGAAATGAAAAATATTTTATGAACTAAACCGTACTCTTGTAAAATTGTAATAATTTTATGGAAAATGTTTTGTGCCTTGTGCATGGTATCTGTTGAGATGAGGTGTTTGTCTAAACATTGAGCATCAAAACTGTTCACATTGAAGGATTAAAAGCTGGAAGAAAAATGCTTAAAGAAAGCAGATGAATGAAAGCAGTTCAGAAAATAGATTCTGAAAAATAAGAAAGACAATGGTTTGTAACAAAAATAACTGTAAAATCCGTTGCAAATCCGTTGTCAAACCGTTGCAAATCCGTTGTCATTTTATGAAGCATCTGTTATCGTTTTGAGGCAGTTTTTTCAGAAATCAGTTAGTGGCAGTTTTGGGATTTTAGCTTGTTTTCTGTTTCAATTCTAATTCCAGGTGGGTTATTAGTTGAGGAAGTTAGTTTGTTACATCTTATTCCATTCAATTGTCATTCTACTGAGAGAAAGAACAGAGATTAAGAGAGGGAGAAGAGCCATAGGCATTTTGAGCTTGTACATGGCCAAAGAAATTGATTCTTTGTTTGTCTGACAAAGTATTGAGGGAAGTATCCAAAGAAAAGAGTGCTGCTGAGGTGATACAGAAATTGGATAACCTGTACATGGCCAAATCTATGGCAAACAGGTTATATCTAAAACAAAAACTGTTCTCTTATAATTTTTCTGAAGAAAAATCAGTAGAAGATCAATTGAACGATTTTAACAAAATACTTGATGATTTAGAGGCCATTGATGTCAAAATGAATGATGAAGACAATGCCATATTGCTGATAAACTCTCTACCACAATCCTATGATCATCTGAGGGATGCAATGTTGTATGGAAGGATTCCAATATTACATTAACAGAAGTTCAGTTTGTCCTAAGAGCAAAGGAAATCCAAAAGCTCAGTCAAGATAAGACAGGTGGGGCAGGAGAAGGGTTAAGTGTAAAGAAAGGCAAGAATTTCAAGTTGAAGCAAAACCAGACCAATGATCAATCAAAGAAAACAGGAAACAATAAGGGAAAAGTATCTGGTCACAAGGAAACAAGGAAGTGCCATTTTTGCAAGAGGCCTGGCCATCTGAAGAAGGACTGTTTTGAGTGGAAGAAGAAACAGGCTCAAAAGGGAACTCAATCCTCAAGTTCAGCAGAGGTGGTTGAAGCTGCAGAAGAAGAAGAACCTCAGGTACTTAATATCTCTGAATTTAAGATTAAACATAACTGGATTTTGGATTCTGGATGTAGTTTTCATATGAGTCCTAATCTAGAATGGTTTAAAGATTTTAAAGAACAAGAAACTAGAATAGTCATTCTTGGAAATGATCAATCATGCTCGGTTAAAGGAATAGGTGGTATAATGGTCAAATAGCATGATGGTTCTGTTAAAATCTTGAAGGATGTTAGATATATACCACAGCTTAAGAGAAATCTTGTTCGTATGGGGACTTTGGAAAAAAAATGGTGCAGTTTCAAGTCTGAAAATGGCCAGTTAGATATAATAAAGAATTCCAAAGTGGTTATGAAAGGGATAAGAAGATCCAGTCTTTATTATCTAGTTGGCACTGTACTAATTGGTGAATCTGAGAATGTAGTCAAGGATAGTAATAAGCTTTGGCATGCTAGATTGGGACATGTCAGTGTAAGTGGATTAACTCAGCTTGCAAAACAAAACTTGATTGACTACAAAGAACATAATGGCTCAAAAGTGGTGTGTGAAGACTGTATACTGGGTAAAAACAAGAAGTAGTCTTATCCAGTGGGAAAGCACAACTCAACTCTGGTTTTGGAATACATTCATGCTGACCTGTGGGGTCCTTCAAGAGTTTAAACTCTTGGAGGAGGAAAGTACTTCTTAAGCTTGATTGATGACTTCTCAAGGAGCTCTGGATCTATGTGTTAAAGAACAAAGCTGAAGCATTTGACAAGTTCAAGAGCTGGTGCAATGAGGTAGAGAATGAGAAGAATGTCAAGGTCAAGTGTTTAAGAACTGACAATGGATTAGAATTCTTATAAGAAGAATTCAGTAAATTGTGCAGTGACAAAGGCATAAAAAGGCACAGAACTGTACCAGCAAATCCACAGCAAAATGGTGTAGTGGAGAGGATGAATAGAACAATACTTGAAAGGATAAAGTGTATGCTATCCAGTTCTGGTCTAGATAAAAGGTTTTGGGGAGAAGCAGCTTCTACTGCTGCCTATCTAATCAACAGATGTCCAACATCAGCAAATGATCAGTAAACACCTGAAGAGAAATGGACAGGAAAATCACCATCCTACTCACATCTCAGAACATTTGGATGTAGAGCATATGCACATGTTAAACAAGACAAATTAGAAGCAAGCACAATAAAATGTGTGATGCTTGGATATCCTCCTGGGGTGAAGGGATATAGACTATGGAGTACAGAGTCTGGTGCTGGAAGAATAACGATCAGCAGAGATGTAGTCTTCAAAGAAGACATTATGCCTCTCAAAGAAAATCAGAGGGTGAAGGTGGTTTCAGAATCAGTAAGAGACAAATTACCAGCTAAGGTGGAGTCATTGTCAGAAGTTGAACAGGATTCATCAGATGATTCTGAGGAAGAACAACAAACAAGTCCAAATGATAGTCTGAGGAACTATCAGCTGGTGAGGGACAGGGAAAAGAGGACTGTGAAGAAATCTACAAGATATGCTGATGATTATCTTACAGCATATGCTCTTGTAGCAGCTGAGGATATTGATTGTAATGATCCAAGGGATTATAAAGAGGCAATTATGAGTAGTGACAGAGACAAGTGGATGTTAGCTATGAGAGAAGAGGTTGACTCATTAGAGAAGAATAACACTTGGATTTTAGTTGACAGACCATACAAGCAAAAACTAGTTAGCTGTAAATGGATTTTCAAGAGGAAAGTAGAGGTAACTCATACTGAATCTGTCAGGTTTAAAGCTAGACTAGTAGCAAGAGGTGGCTTTACTCAAAGAGAGGGGATAGATACAATGAAATCTTCTCCCTAGTTGTCAAACACTGCTCAATCAGAATATTACTAGCCTTGGTAACACAATTTGATCTGGAGATGAGGTGTTTGTCTAAACATTGAGCATCAAAACTGTTCACATTGAATGATTAAAAGCTGGAAGAAAAATGCTTAAAGAAAGCAGATGAATGAAAGCAGTTCAGAAAAACAGATTCTGAAAAATAAGAAAGACAACGGTTTGTAACAGAAATAACTGTCAAAACCGTTGCAAATCCGTTGTCATTTTATGAAGCATCTGTTGTCATTTTGAGGCAGTTTTTTCAGAAATTAGTTAGTGGCAGTTTTGGGATTTTATCTTGTTTTCTGTTTCAATTCTAATTCCAGCTGGGTTATTAGTTGAGGAAGTTAGTTTGTTACATCTCATTCCATTCAATTGTCATTCTAGTGAGAAGGAAGAGAGATCAAGAGAGGGAGAAGAGCCATAGGTATTTTGAGCTCAAACTCTTGATTGTAACGTAAATTGTAACTCATATTTGTGATTTAGTGAATCTCCTCCTGGCCCATGGTAGGCATTTGCCGAACCACGTAATTCTCTTGCTTGTGATTGTTTTTCTTTGTTTTAATCTTGAGTTTGTATTGAGAGAGATCACCACTTGTTTGACAAAGTGTGTGAGTGAGATTGTTGTGTGTTCTTGAGTGATCAATTGCTAACAGTATCAAACTCCTATGTGCAATTAAACATTTTTGCATAGACCACAAATCATCAATCCTATGACAAGTAATACCCATGTAATGATGACTTTACCAATGATCCGACCAAACATCCAAACAAATTGAAATCTTTTGAGCTAGTGAAGCAAACATGTTTACCAAAACAATTTTATACTCCCCTACAATTTTAGCAATGTCTTGTGTTAAGGCGCTACGAGAGAATTTTCTAGCTTGAGGATTTAAACTCAATCTAGCAAAGTCTTCGTAAAATTTATCATCGGCAAAATTGAAGGGTAGTTGTTTGATACAAACAAATTTAGCCATTTGGCGACGAAGATTTGTTTCACTATATATAAAGAATGAGTTAGAATCCGTACCTTGCGTGGACCCGGATGGACCGGACATATATCCTCACATTTGGGTTTGATTAGTTTCGATTCCCACTTTGTCGAGGTGGCGTCCATTGCCGTGCTTGGTGTAGGTGCAGTATCCACCACCTTGTTGCATTGTGTACTTCTTCGGGCAATAGTTGCATTGAACCACATAGAGCTTTGGGTCCTTCGAACCCTCAATATAAGTCCTCGTGAAGTGAAATTTAAATATTGCACTATTGGATTCAAAATCGTCGGATGGTGGTTTCAGAGCTCTACCACCACGCCTAGTAGTAGTAGTAGAGGGTTCGCTAGGAACGCTATCTTGAGATGGACGGTCATCGCCGAATTGTTCGGCGAAGGGGGCGGCGGTATTAGCACCTTCAAATATTAATACACATTAATATTAATAATTAGAATAAAAATGTAACATAAAATCTAGGAAGATAAAAATATACTAAGCATGTGGAACTTGACTTATAAAATAAAAGAACTAAACTTGACTCAAATTAGAAAATGACTTATGATTTTTGAATTAAAATTCAAAAAAATTATAAATTAAATCTTAGAAAATAATGAAAAATATACCTAGAGCATCAGCTAGGTCCAAATCGACTGGAAGGTGGTCCAAGTTGATCGGTTCCTCTTCACCTAGGTTGAAGAAGCTCGGTGGTGGAGGTGGATTAGACGAACCACCAACTTCTATCCTCCCCCCTCTATGATCGGAGGTTCGGCGAGAAGAGTTGGATCCGGCTTTACCACTCGAAATTTTTTCTTTCGGGAATTTTCGAAGGGTTAAACAACTAAAAATTGATCTAAAAACTTGAAGTAGCAAAAAATATAAATCGAGGTATTAAACTGGAATTTGAAGTAAGAACAAATTGCACAATTGAAAATAATAAAAATGCTAATTGCTAGATTGCAAGAGACATTGAGACTGAGATAAAAAAAAAAAAAAACTAAAAACACCCCCTCTCCCCCTTCAAACGGTCAAATGATCTTGGCCGTTGATTTTCAACGGTCATTTGATCTTGACCGTCGATTTTTTTTTTAAAAAAATTTCTACTGAAACTGGCGGTTCCGGTTTCGGTGCAACAGATCTATGATGCGAACAGTCCGTCTACAAAAGCTACATCATCACAGCCGTACACGTGTCCAATTTAAATTAAAAAAAAATTAATAAACCGCAAACCGACCCTAAACTACAAAAACCGGAATCGCACCGACCCATTACTCAGGGCTGATGCGGTTCGGAATTGGGAACCGGAGTCAACGATTTTGGTACATTTAACCACCGGTCCGGTTCGGATTGGTTCGCCGATTCCCGATTCTTTTGAACACCTCTAGATACAACTAGACAGTTTCTGTTTTATGTGGGTCCCTCTTCTGTAAAGTAACATTATAATATATTTTTCTATTTTTTGTTCTATTATTCATTTACTCATCCTGTTAGGGCATCTGCAGTCCAGATAGCTTTTCAATTATTTTGGTGGTAAACTTGGGTAACTTTGCATTGGGGGGGGGGGGGTAGGAATTGAAATTAATTCTTGAGGTCCATTTAAGTGGACCTGGAAGATACACTAAGGCCGAGAGTGGGGAGACACCACGAGTGGCGCTCAAACGCCACATCTGACGTGCTTGGTGGGGGCGCGCATGACTCCCACGCGCGCCTCAGGAGAGTGGCGCGGTGGGGCCCGTGTCATTAAAGCTGTCTGCCACCATATTTTTTAACGTTTTTTCCTTTTTTTTTTTTAATTCAATTTCAATTTCAATTTTATGTTGTGTTATAAAATAGGGGGACATATATTACTGTTGCCAACGGCTAAATCCACTATTTCCGGTCATTGGCAAATTTTTTAAAAGATAAAATTCCCTATAAATACATGCAAAAATATTCATTTTTTTTACCAACATTTCCAATTTTCTCCCACTATTTCTTCATATTTGTTTTTTTGCAAATTACTCCTATAATGGCAGGAAGATCTTGGGCAAGAAATTGGTTTAATAATTCTTCGGATGCGGAAGAAAATTTCAATCCTCGTCCGCCAACTTCCACCACCAGCCCTCAAAATTTTCCTATTCGTCCTAACATGATACCACCTCCAAATATATTTCCCCTTTTTGAATTTTAATATATTTAATAATATTATATTAAAAACGAATTAATTTTTTTTCGAATTTAATTTTTTTTTTTTTTTAAAAATTCGACAATGTAATTTTTATCTACAAGTTATAAATATTAATTAATTAATTATATATGTTAAAATTATAAATAAGATTTAATTAAATTGAAGATGTGCAAATAAATATGGTGATTTTAAGGTGAGACCCTCAAATAGTGACAAATAGTATTAATTGAACCTGAGTTGCATTGGAGGAACTAGATAGTATTTGAGTGGGATTTGAACTTTTGATGTGGCAATAACCTAGCAGTGATGTGTCAGAGAACATTTGTGTTAGGATTGTGGGTGCTCTTAACTGGTTGCAGCTTTTAGTTCCCGTTCATCTCTCTCTCATCATGCGAATGCAAAAGGAATGGTGAAACAAATAATGCATACAGATGCAGTGATGCAATACAAATAAAGAAAAAATAAGGAACCATAGTTCTTTTGTTAGCTAGAAAGAGAAACCACTCTGAAACCGCGTTGCTCTGATCTCCGGTGTATTTATCCGATATATGCCGCACTTCTCCGATATCCGCCACGCTCCGCGGTGCTTAGCCAATCCCACACTCCGCCCCTCTCCTTTATGCTTTGCCGATCCCGAACCCCGCCGCTGTCCTTTCTCGGTGAAATTTACAAGTCTGCGTCCTCTTCCTTAATATCTCTTTTTGGATTTGTCTACTATTGATCCTTCATTCTGAATTTGTTTATTTGTTCGGTACCTTTATTAACTATTTCGAGCAAATAAAATGACTGACGTTTCTGTTCTCAGTGCAACAACTTAGTACCATCCTGAGGTCGAACCTGCTCGTTGGTTTCTTGTTCAATTGCTTAAGAAATTAATTGCAGTCTTATAAAATTTCCTCCCCTCCTCACAAGAAAGTCACGACCTAGTTGCTTAAGGTATCTGTCACGAATCGGGTTAGGATCGTGATATTCGTGACCATGATTCGTAGAAGAATCCACATAAGAAACGTAAGAGCTGAGTTCCATTTTGAGAACAAGAAGAAATGGGGGAAATTAGAGAGAAAATTGGGGAGAGAAATCAGAATTGTATTTCATTGATTTGCTGACTCCATCCAAAATGCATGTGAGCTGTTATATAGACAAACTTCATGCTTACACGTGACCCCACAACCAAACCGGTATCATTTAACAACTCTACAAACGATATCGTCACAACTAACTCAAAACGGCATCGTATCATGATATAAAAATAACAGATAACTAACAAAATAGAAATGAACTTAAAATGACGAATGCAATGCTCAGTTTCCCACAACATTACCAAAAGCACGGACAAGACACGTGGTTTCCCAAAACGTCGTCGTATTCTCATACATATATCCATATCCTGACATTGGCCCCGCCTTAAGAATGGCTTGTCCTCAAGCCACAAGATTGCTAACCAGGTCATTGTATATCTTCTTTTCATCATGGCGTGACAAGATGGCGGCTTTGGAGGTATCGGGTGTGACCGTAATGTCGACCGTGACAAGTTATCATGTGCCGAAATGAAAAATCTCACGTGGGCCACCAATAACCTGAGATCAAGAACACCGTTAGCCGGCTGTGAGACGTATGCTTGGAGAACAATACCACGTGAAGATGTCATGTTAACACCATAATAATTTCTCCATTGCCAAAACCAAGCTTTTGCAGCTATTTCTACGCATATAGAGTCCTCACTAAATACTTTTGAAGCACAAGATCTCATTCTGCAATTTTGGTATGACTCCAACAAACATCTTAGAACAATGGTCTCTTCTTTTATGTCATCAAGTGGTGCATGCCCAGTACCATCAATTGCCCAGAAGATATTTAAGGCGACACCCGTGCATTCAAATTTGGTGCCCTCATTCATGTTGAACCCATCGAGAAGACCTCTTTGCTTGACTATCTTGACACCATTGATTACATACGCATAATGATGCATCAGCACCATGCGAGGCAATGATGTTCCAAAAACATGCCGAGTGGACATTACAACTGATCTTAAAGCTGAAAAACCTCCTGTAGTAGCCCTTGGATGCAAAGTTCAAATTCTGGGTAGAGGAGTAATTAATCAGATTGAAAGTGTTTCCCCTCCACAACAACTCAAACTCTCCATCTTGAACTTGGAATAAACGTTTTAAATACTCCATTACAGCAACAACTTTCAAAATGACATATGAAATCCACCAAGGATAGGAATTTCTTGGACCAATTCTTAGTCAATATAACAGCTGACTCGTCTACAAAGACACATTTGCGAGCATACTCAACTATTGGCAAAATCTACCCAAGTCGGACTAGTTCAAAATTTTTAGCATTAACTAATTGATTTTCTTCTATTCTGCTTATCTTCGTGTCAAATGATTCACCAATAAATCCCGAATTCTCGTTATTATGCCACACATGCAGGTGCAAGGGTTCGGGTAGAGTCAAATGATGCAGGTAAGTGACTATAATAGATGACTTACTGTAGATATCAGTTCAATTTCATCACGTGGTCATGGTTTGTAGTAGAGGTTGTGAGGAATCAGGAACCGGGTTCAGGTTGGGAAGAACCGGGCTGGAGAATCGGTTTTAAGGCAGATCAGTTTTGAAGGTTAGTGAAGAACCGGAGTCAAAGCGGTTATAACAGAATTATGCAACAGTTTGGAACCGTTGCATGTAAAACCGTTGTGAAAGGCCCGTCTACCAGTTTTGAGCAGTTGAAACAGAATTGGTTACAACTCCTGATAGGTTTTGATTCGAGCTTAGACCTTTATATACATTTGTTCCACTAGTAGAAACGAGTTGATACTCGTTATTTTCCCTCTGTAAACACTACACAATCATTAGAATTAGAAAGCTAGGGTTCTTAAGCTCAATTCGGTTTGTGAATTGGGGCTTCTGGTTTTCTGGGTTGTTTCTTGTAATTGATTGTTTAGTGGAGTGAATTGAGGTGTATAGAGCCTCCGTGGATGTAGATCACATTGATCGAACCACGTAAAGCTTTGTGTTCTTCATTTTATTTCTGTTTTTGCGTTCGGTTCTTGTTTGGCCGAATTCCAGTTTATCTTTCATTCTTTTCTGGTTTGAACTTATTTGAGTGTGTTGTAAGAGATTCATTTCTTAACAAGTGGCGCTGTCTATGGGAAACTTGCACACACATTCAAAGAGGAAGAGAGAATGGCTGGAATGAAGATGGATGTGGAGAAGTTTTAAGGTAAAAATGACTTCTCACTTTGGAAAATCAAAATGAATGCTGTATTGATTCAGAATGGTCTAGACTCTGCACTTCTTCCTGTTGATCAATGGCCTGATGCTGAGAAATCTAAGTTTCCAGAACTGGATAAGAAGGCTTTGAGTCTTATATTCCTCTGTTTGGGTGATAAACCTTTGAGGGAGGTATCAAGGTGTAAGAATGCAGTGGAGGCATGGGGAAAACTGGAAGAACTCTATCAATCAAAGTCTACATCAAACAAACTATTTCTGAAGCAGAAATTGATGTCTTTCAAAATCACTAATGATAAGGTTATTTCTGATCAACTTGATGAGTTTGTCAAGATGATTGAAGAATTAGATGATCTGGGGGTGAACTTGGAGGATGATGATAAGGCTCTGATGGTGTTAAATGTTCTTCCAAAGTCCATGGAAAGCTTCAAGGATGCATTAATGTTTGGAAGGGATGGGAAAAATCAGTTATGAATCTATCCTATCTGCCTTAAAGACAAAGTGTTTCCAAAATTAGGGAGAAAAGGGATTAACACAGGCTGGAGAAGGTTTGAACATTAAGTTCAAAAAGAATTATCAAAAGAAGAAGTTCCAGGGATTCAAAGACAAAAAATCTGGAACTCAGAATGCAAAGAAACAAGGAGATTGGGTTGAAACCAGAAAGTGTTTCAAATGTAAGCAAGCTGGATATTTAAAGAAGGATTGTCCACAAAAGAAGAAGAAGCAGGAAAATCAGAGGGCAGAAGTGGCTGTGACTGAGCATCAAGAAGATACCCCAGAAGTTCTAAACATCACAGACACAAAGATGGAAAAGGAATGGGTTCTTGATACTGGTTGCTCATTCCACATGTGTCCCAATGAATCCTGGTTCAAGGATTTACAGAAAGAAGATGGTGGATGTGTATTGCTGGGAAATAATCACTCCTGCAGAGTTAAAGGCACAGGATCAATTCAGATAAAAATGTATGATGGAGTCATCAGAACCATTTCTCAAGTAAGGTATGTCCCTGGACTGAAAAGAAACCTCCTATCTCTTGGATCTCTTGTGGCAAATGGCTGTCAGTTCAACTCCCTAGATGGTTATCTTCATATCACTAAACACAACAAGCTGGTAATCAAAGGAAAGCAACACAATGGCTTGTTTATTTTGATTGGATCCCCTGTGCTAGGCTGTGCTGAATCTGTGATAAGTAGATAAGATGTCATGAAGTGGCATAGAAGACTGGGTCATATTGGAGAGAAAGGATTGAATGAGCTATCAAAGAGGGGCATCATTGGTGAAATGGGAAATAGAACACTGGATTTCTGTGACAAATGTGCTCTGGGAAAGGCCAAGAAGCTGCCTTATGCTAAAGGGATACATTCCACTCAAGAACCACTTGATTATGTACACTCTGATATATGGGGGCCTTCAAGAACAGAGACACATGGAGGAGGAAGGTATTTCATGTCCATCATTGATGATTACAGTAGAAAAATATGGGTATATGTCTTAAGGAATAAGGAATAAGAGTGATGCATTCCTTAAGTTTAAAACATGGTTGAGCCAGGTGGAGAATCTAAGAGGGAAGAAATTGAAACATCTTAGGACAGATAATGGCTTGGAATATCTATCAACTGAATTCACAAGGTTTTGTGAAGACAAGGGCATCACAAGGCACAGAACTGTCCCATTAAACCCTCAACAAAATGGGGTTGCTGAAAGGTTTAACAGGACTGTGCTGGAGAGAGTTAGATGTATGCTGATTGATACTGGATTACCCAAATCCTTCTGGGGAGAAACACTAAATACTGCATGCTATTTGATAAACAGATCACCATCATCAACTCTGGGATTTAAGACTCCAGAAGAAGTGTGGAGTGGAAAGGTACCAAACTACTATGATTTAAGAGTGTTTGGGTGTCTGGCCTATGCTCACATTAGGCAAGACAAACTTGATGCAAGCGCACAGAGGTGTGTTTTCTTAGGATATCTTGAGGGCATAAAAGGCTACAGGTTATGGTGCTTGGAACAGGGAAACCAGAAGCTCTTGATAGTAGAGATGTAAGATTCAATGAGGATGTGATGGGATATAACTCTACTTGAAGTCAAGAAGAAGTTGATGGTGCTGTGGAATCTGAAAGAATTTCTATTCAGGTGGCGCCTACTGAGGAGCAGATATCACCAGAGGAGAATGCTCAAGCTCAACAAGAAGATGAAGAAGGTCAAACTTATAGCATTGGTAGAGACAGACGAAGAAGACAAATCCACAGGCCTGATTTCTATGGTCAAGCTGGAAGTGTCTATTATGCACTAAGTGTAGTAGAAGACTTGGAGTTTCAAGAGTCAAGCAGTTTCAAGGAAGCAATAAGTTGCAGTGAAAGTGAACACTGGATAGGGGCCATGATGGAGGAAATGGAATCTCTGGAGAGGAATCAAACCTGGAAGCTTGTAGACAGACCAAAGGGGCAGAAGTTAGTCAGCTCAAAATGGATCTACAAGAAGAAGGTGGAGGCTGGAAAGGCTGATAAAATCAGATACAAGGCAAGGCTGGTGGCTAGGGGCTTTACACAAAGAGAAGGTATTGATTATAATGAGGTATTTTCTCCAGTAGTGAAGCATTGCTCCATCAGGTTACTCCTATCAAAGGTTACTCAAGAAGACATGGAACTACAACAGTTAGATGTCAAGACAGAAATCCTGCATGGTGATCTAATTGAACAGATATAAATGAAGCAACCTGAGGGCTTTGCGATTCCAGGAGATGAAGAGAAGGTTTGTTTTCTCAGGAAATCACTTTATGGATTGAAGCAGAGTCCAAGGCAGTGGAATAAGAAGTTCAATGAGTTCATGATTAATGCAGGATTCATAAGAAGCTTATATGACAGCTGTGTGTACTTCAACAAAGGTTCAAGGGTTGAACATGTATTTCTGTTGTTATATGTGGATGATATGCTCATTGCCAGTAAGATCAAGATCTTCAACCCCCTTCCATTTCCTTGCTTCCAATGGAGAAAAGTGGCTGATTATGTGTGGGGGATGGGTTCTAGGTTGTTCTAAGTTAGGTTAAATTCGAATGGGATGATATATATATAAGGAGAGAAAGTGCTAGCTCCAATTTAGGCAGAAACGTGTTTGGGTTTTTAAAACAGGGAACCCCGCCTCGGCCGTGGCATAAAGATGGCCGGGGGCGTGGTGAAACAAGGGTTTTGGGCCCAATTTGGGGCCGCGGTCGTGGTATATCTACTGCCTCGGCCGTGGTCTTTCTTGGACTGAATTCGCCTTTACTTCTGGAGGACTGGCCACGGTCGTGGCTGATTCATACCGCGGGCGTGGGACTTGGAATGCCACGGCCGTGTCACTGTCTGCCTCGGTCGTGGCAAATGATGCTGAAATGTGGCATTTTCTGGAGGAATTGCCACGGCCGTGGCGTTTAACGGCCTCGGCCGTGGCTTGAGCCACGGGCGTGGCCTCACCACCTCGGGCATGATCCCCTGTTTTTCCTTGTTTTCTTCTTCCTTTGAGCTCGATTTGTCAATTTGAGATCTTCGAACCTGTTTTTCGGCCTTAATTCACCTGTCTTGACATGAAAATGAAACAAACACGTCAAATTGCCCAATGAGAAATAAACGCACAAAACACACGTGAAAATGCACACAAAAGTCCGTAAAAAGACACTTAAATTGACCTAAAAGTGTGTGCACTACCACGTGCACCAAATTGAGTTCAGAATTTGACATGAAGGATCTTGGAGAAGCAAGGAAGATTCTGGGAATGGACATCATTAGAAGAAGGAAGACTGGAACACTATGGCTCTCACAGAAACAATATTTGCAGAAGGTTGTGGAGAGGTTTCACATGCATGAGTCAAGGCCAGTAAGTATTCCAGTTAATCTACAGACTAAGCTGTCCAAGGATCAGTGTCCAAAAACAGCAGCTGAAGAGATACACATGAAGAATATTCCATATGCCAGTGGTATTGGCAGTTTGATGTATGGAATGATATGCAGCAGGCCAGACTTGGCCTATAGTGTATCTCTGGTGAGCAGATACATGTAAAATCCTGGAGAATCACATTGGGAAGCTTTAAAGCAAGTCTTGAGGTATCTGAAAGGATCAGTCAATATGGGCTTAAAGTTTCAGAAACTAGAAGCTGGTGCAATACCTCTTGTTGGATATGCAGATGCAGACTTTGCTGGAAACTTGGATACTAGGAAATCTGTTACAGGATATGTCTTTACTTTGTATGGAACAACTGTAAGCTGGAAAAGTGTGCAACAGTCTGTGGTTGCTCTATCCACAACTGAGACAGAATACATTGTCTTAACTGAGGCAACCAAGGAAGCTTTGTGGCTCAAAGGGATTCTCAAAGACTTAGGGATCAGACAAAGATGTGTTACCATTCAGTGTGATAATCAGAGTGCTCTTCACTTGGTGAAACATCAAGCTTTTCATGAGAGGTCTAAGCATATTGATGTTAGACTTCATTTTGCCAGAGATGTGATTGAAGCAGGAGCTGTAGAAGTGAAGAAGGTGCATACCATGGACAATGTAGCTGATTTCCTAACTAAGGCAGTTCCAGGGGGCAAGCTGGTTCATTGCTCGAGCCTGCTAAGGCTTGAACAATGTAGTTAAACCTGGAGCAAACAAGGCAGGTTGAGGTGATGAAGTACACTTGTATTCATTGAGGTGGAGATTTGTAGATATCAGTTCAATTTCATCAAGTGGTCATGGTTTGTAGTAGAGGTTGTGAGGAATCAGGAACCGGGTTCAGGTTGGGAAGAACCGGGCTGGAGAATCGGTTTTAAGGCAGATCAGTTTTGAAGGTCAGTGAAGAACCGGAGTCAAAGCGGTTATAACAGAATTATGCAACGGTTTGGAACCGTTGCATGTAAAACCGTTGTGAAAGGCCCGTCTACCAGTTTTGAGCAGTTGAAACAGAATTGGTTACAACTCTTGATAGGTTTTGATTCGAGCTTAGACCTTTATATACATTTGTTCCACTAGTAGAGACGAGTTGATACACGTTATTTTCCCCTGTAAACACTACACAATCATTAGAATTAGAAAGCTAGGGTTCTTAAGCTCAATTCGGTTTGTGAATTGGGGCTTCTGGTTTTCTGGGTTGTTTCTTGTAATTGATTGTTCAGTGGAGTGAATTGATGTGTATAGAGCCTCCGTGGATGTAGATCACATTGATCGAACCACGTAAAAGCTTTGTGTTCTTCATTTTATTTCTGTTTTTGCGTTTGGTTCTTTTTTGGCCGAATTCCAGTTTATTTTTCATTCTTTTCTGGTTTGAACTTATTTGAGTGTGTTGTAAGAGATTCATTTCTTAACACTTACCACAACGATTTGCTTTCTCCTCCATCGTCCTCTGCTTGTTTGCCACTTTGCTTGATTTCTCCACCATATCAATTGCACCTTCAACTTTATTTTTCAGATTAGAGATCTTGCCAAACAGTTGTTGTTCATCAGACTTGATAGCCTCCTTACCGAGGAGAGTAGCTAGTCCATAATGCCCATCACACATATGCAAACAAGCTCCAGCAGCACACCCAAGAATATCCCAACAATGCAACAAAGTTGTACTTGCAGCAATCATGCTAATGAGAGCTTCCTGCCCCAATCCCTTGCAACGTTACCACCTTACTTGAATTTTGAAATTGGAGACTCTTGTTTGAGAAATCAGAGGTGATTGCACCCATCTGTCTTAGTATGTCAAAGCTCATCACCCTATGACATCCCCTTCCACTGGTATTAGCCCCGTAAGGATACACTATTGACCATTCCAAACTCGATATAACATGAATCAGAAATTGAATAGACTTTCATATCCCTCCTTGATAGCTAGGAGATGCTCCAGAAGTTTACTTTTCCAATTCATGGCATGCAACCTATGTTTATCCACCGTTTTCACTACATTTGTAACACGAAATTCAAGTGTAACCCCCTCACAATGTCCAACATCACCTAGGACAACTCCGCCGGGATCAAAGATAGTGACATTTTCTAAAACAATGTCGAATGCATTCTTAAACGTAATCTCTACAATAACATTTTGCAGCCTCTGAAGAGTGTCCCCATACATGATTCCTGCCTCAATTGGATTAGTTAGATATTTCTTCTTCAGTAGTGGTTGTGACATTTCATCGAACAGTTGGCGGTCGATGAAGATGATTGCTCTATGTTGTGGAACTCCACTACCTCCATTCTTTCCTTTTGCTTTATGCATCAAACTACCAAGCTCGGGTACAGGAACAACAATAGTACCACAAAGATCAAACATTAAAATATTGTGCTCACCAATACTTGGCGAGATCTTCGCAAAATCAGAGTTCTCAACATGTATATGTTGCTTAATCTGCACCGTCGGAATAAGGTAGCCTTCACCCATAGGTATCAGAAAAACTGTCGTTGAGGCATTCTTTGCCGCAAATGTTGTGGTCTCGCCTTTATTAGCGTCCTCCACTCTCGTTTCGGAAAATTTAATTGGCTCTTCATTTTTGAATTTTGGATCTAGCACTTTTTCAAACACCTTATGTGCGTCAGACAAGGAAGCCTCCTCCACTAAATCAGCTTCAGCGTCAGCTTCGTCGTCTTCCTCCTTCAACAACTTCAGATTCTCCGCAAACAACTTCAGCTTCTCGCCTTGCTTAATCAGTGCGTGGTTCATCTCTTGCCAGGTAATTTTCATCTCCTGCTTCAGCCCTTCAATGGCTTGTTGACAAGCTATCCCAAGTTTGCAAGCAAGTCGTCTCTAACGATACCGCCGGAGGTGAATTTGCCAATAGTCAGCTCCGTGGGTGTAGAAGCACGCCCGAGAATCGGACGGCTCTGATACCACTTGTCACGAACCGGGTTAGGATCATGATATTCTGGCCATGATACGTCGCAGAATCCACATAAGAAACGTAAGAACTGTAAGTTTTGTGTGTCAAAAATGTTTGTATGATTTAGCAAAGAAGCTGGTTAGTTCAGCTGAGGGAAGGAGTGAAGGATGAAAAGCTGTAAAAGGAGGAAAACAGAATCAGAAATGAGAAGAGGGAAAAACGGTTATTCTGTTAACCGAATAAGACAACGGTATCATAACAGAAAAACCGTTGTCTATTAGCTTCCAAAATTGACAGTTTCTGGATTGGTTTTGAATCTGTTTTGCTGACGGTTTTGCAGCGGTTTTCTCTCATTTTTCAGCTGTGTATATACGCATTGATGAGCAGCACAACAACACATAACAAGCCTTAGAAGTTAGGTCAAGAAATGAGAGCTTGAGTGGGAAAATTAATCTCAATCTAAAGTGATTAATTCTTGAGTGTTTCTTGTAACTTTGTAACTCATTCTATAGTGAATTCTTCTTCTGATCTTGCCCGCGGATGTAGGCTTTCATGCTGAACCACGTAAATCGTTTGTGCTTTGTTTTTCTGTTCATGTTAATTCTTTTTCCTTTCACAAAGAGAGTTGAAAGGTTGTGAGATTGAGGTGAGTGTTCTTGAGTGTTTATTAAGTGGAATTTGCAACATTGGAGCCGTCTGTGGGAACCACCACGTACTGAAGATCTTACTACTCACTCATAATGTCAATCTCAAAGTTTGAAGCAGAAAAATTCAACGGCAAGAATGACTACGGGCTCTGGAAGTTGAAGATTAAGGCGTTGCTGATTCAACAAGGGCTGGGAGCTGCCCTCAAGGGAGATAAAGGATTCTCTGCCTCTGTTACCCCTGATCAGAGGTTAGAAATTCAAGAAAAGGCTCATAGCCTGGTGATACTTTGTCTTTCTGACAAGGTCTTGCGCGAAGTTTCCAAAGAAACGAGTGTTGAAGCAGTAATGGAGAAATTGGACCAGATATATCTCATCAAATCCATGGCATATAGGCTATATTTGAAACAGAAACTGTTCTCTTTCAAATTTATGGCAGAAAAAGGGGTGGAGGATCAGTTGGATGAGTTCAACAAGACTCTAGACGATCTGGAGGCCATAGAAGTGAAATGGAAGATGAAGACAAGGCAGTGCTGCTCCTAAACTCTCTGCCTCAGGCATTTGACCATCTCAGAGATGCTATGCTCTATGGAAGAGACTCAAAAATTTCCTTGGCCGAGGTTCAAGCAGCTCTAAAGGGAAAGAACTCCAGAAGATGAAACTAGTAAAACAAGAGAGTATTCCTGAAGGCCTAAACATCAAGAAAGGCAGGTTTCAAAAGCCATTTCAATCTGGAGACGGTTTTCAGAAGAATCAAAATCCAAAGACAAAACAAACTGATCAGGAGTCCAGAAAGTGTTTCTTTTGCAAGAAACCAGGACACTTAAAGAAGAATTGTTTTGAATGGAAGAAGAAACAAAACCAGAAAGGTGCATCTACCTCAAATGTTGCAGAAATAGCAGAAGCTTCAAGTGATGATCCTCAGGTATTAAACATTGCAGACTCTAAATCTATGAGTGAATGGATTTTAGATTCAGGGTGTAGTTTCCATATGACACCTCACCTGGATTGGTTTGAAAATTTTAAAGAAAAGAATGCTGGAAATGTCTTATTGGGGAATGATCAAGTATGTTGTGTTAAGGGAATAGGTGATCTGAAATTGAGAACACATGATAATAAGATCATCACCTTGACAGAAGTTAGGTATATTCCCCAGTTAAAAAGAAACCTGATAAGCCTTGGCACTTTAGAAAAGAAGGGATGCTGGTTTAAATCTGAAAATGGTTTTCTGGATGTTATAAAGAATCAGTCAGTTGTCCTAAGGGGTGTAAGAAGGTCAAGCCTATACTATCTAATGGACTCAGTGATTCTTGGAGAAGCTGATGTTGTGGAAAAGAGCAGTATAGACTTATGGCATGCCAGACTTGGACATGTGAGTGATTCTGGACTGAGACAATTGTTGAAGCAAAAACTGATCAAATCAAGTGATGAGAGTCAGAAGAAATTCTGTGAAGATTGTATTCTAAGTAAGAGCAAGAAACTTCCTTACCCTGAAGGCAAGAAATGCTCCAATGCCCCCTTAGAATACATTCATGCTGATCTTTGGGGCCCTTCAAGAACTCCAACTCTTGGAGGAGGCAGGTATTTTCTGAGCATCATGGATGATTTCTCCAGAAAGCTATGGTTATATGTTCTGAAACAAAAGTCTGAAGCTCTGGAGAAATTCAAAGTCTGGTGCAAGCAGGTGGAAAATGAAAGAGATGCATGTGTGAAGTGTTTAAGGACAGACAATGGTCTTGAGTTTGTGTCTGAGGAGTTTAACAGTTTCTGCACCACCAAGGGGATAAAACGGCATAAAACAGTCCCTGCAAATCCTCAACAAAATGGTATCATTGAGAGGATGAACAGAACCATACTGGAAAGGGTTAGAAGCATGTTATCAAGCTCAGGGTTGGATAAAAGATTCTGGGGAGAAGCAGCTTCCACAGCTACTTATTTGATCAACAGGTGTCTTTCCAGTGCCATTGACAACCTAACTCCTGAAGAAAAATGGTCAGGGAAGTCTCCCAGATATGAACACTTAAGAGTTTTTGGATGTAGAGCTTATGCTCACACAAAACAAGATAAGTTAGAAGCCAGGGCAATCAAATGCCTGATGCTTGGATATCCTGATGGAACAAAAGGATACAGACTATGGAATACAAAACCTGGAGCAGGAAAGATTATCATCAGTAGAGATGTGGTGTTCTCAGAAGAAGATATGCCACTGAAAGAAGCTCAGAAGATCAGGATTCAAGCTGATAACACTGATAAGAAGTTACCAATTAAGGTGGAGTCTGAAAATGAAGAAGAAGAAGACTCTGAAGAAGGATCAGATACTGAATACAATGAACACTCAAGACTACAAGATTATCAGCTGGTGAGGGATAGGGAAAGAAGGATACCCAGACCCTCTACCAGATATACTGATGAATACCTTACAGCCTATGCACTGATCTCTGCTGAAGAGATGGACAATTTTGAACCTAGGAACTATCAAGAAGCTATTGAGAGCAATGAAAGGATTCAGTGGATGCTTGCAATGAGGGAAGAGTTAGACTCTTTGGAGAAGAATCAAACATGGATTCTAGTAGACAGACCAAAGAATCAAAGATTGGTCAGTTGCAAGTGGATCTTCAAGAAGAAACTGGAGGTAGCTCAGACAGAATCTATCAGATTCAAAGCTAGGTTGGTTGCTAGGGGATTCACACAGAAGGAAGGTATTGACTTCAATGAAATATTCTCTCCAGTGGTAAAACATTCATCAATAAGAATCTTGCTAGCAATTGTGACTCAATATGATCTGGAGCTGGAACAGTTAGATGTCAAGACAGCTTTCTTGCATGGTGATTTGAATGAAAAGATATATATGGCTCAACCAGAAGGTTTCATTGTTCCTGGAACATAAAACAAGGTATGTCTGCTACAAAAATCCCTATATGGTCTGAAACAGAGTCCTAGGCAGTGGTATTTAAAGTTTAATAGTCATATGCGAAGGATTGGGTTTCAAAAGTCAAAGTATGACAGCTGTGTGTATATGAAATTCAGAGGAAGAGAAGTTGTTGTGTTTCTACTACTGTATGTGGATGACATGTTAGTAGCTAGCAAGAGTAAAGAAGAGATTCAAAATCTGAAGAGAGAGCTTCAGTCTGTGTTTGACATGAAGGTGTTAGGAAATGCTAGGAGGATATTAGGAATGGACATCATCAGAAACAGAACTGGTGGAGTGCTTTGGCTAAATCAGCAGAGTTATATTCACAAGGTGTTGACCAGATTTAATATGCAAGAATCAAAACCAGTATCAGTTCCACTTGGGTTACATTTTAAGCTGAGTGAAGAACAGAAGCCACAGACCAGAGAAGAAGTAAACGAGATGAAGAATATACCTTATGCAAATGCAGTAGGAAGTGTGATGTACACTATGATTTGTACAAGACCTGATGTGGCTCATGCCATATCTGTGGTTAGTAGGTACATGTCTGATCCAGGTGGAGCTCATTGGAATGCATTAAAATGGCTACTCAGATATCTGAAAGGTACTAGTGATTTTGGAATATTGTTCAAGAAAGATGAGACAGAATCTGGAAATGTGTTGTGTGGTTACTGTGACTCAGATTTTGCTGCAAATCTAGACTCAAGGAAGTCTCAATCAGGTTATATTTTTACTTTGTTTGGAGCATCAATTAGCTGGAAGTCTATGCTGCAATCAGTAGTTGCCTTATCCACCACAGAAGCAGAGTTTATGGCTATTACTGAAGCAGTTAAAGAAGCTTGCTGGTTAAAGGGTATCCTGGAGGAGTTTGGGTTCAGACAAAAGGCAATAAAGGTGTTCAGTGACTCACAAAGTGCTTTGCACTTGTCTAAGCACCAGATGTTTCATGATCGGATTGGTTCGGATATCGAGTTTGGAAAGGAGTTAGCTCCTAGACAGGAGCAAAGGTTGGTAAGAACAGAAGTGGTTCAATATGGTTGAAGTATGAGGTTTGATTGTTTTTCTACATTGTTTGACAAGGTGGAGAATGTAAGTTTTGTGTGTAAAAAATGTTTGTATGATTTAGCAAAGAAGCTGGTTAGTTCAGCTGAGGGAAGGAGTGAAGGATGAAAAGCTGTAAAAGGAGGAAAACAGAATCAGAAATGAGAAGAGGGAAAAACGGTTATTCTGTTAACCGAATAAGACAACGGTTTCATAACAGAAAAACCGTTGTCTATTAGCTTCCAAAATTGACAGTTTCTGGATTGGTTTTGAATCTGTTTTGCTGACGGTTTTGCAGCGGTTTTCTCTCATTTTTCAGCTGTGTATATACGCATTGATGAGCAGCACAACAACACATAACAAGCCTTAGAAGTTAGGTCAAGAAATGAGAGCTTGAGTGGGAAAATTAATCTCAATCTAAAGTGATTAATTCTTGAGTGTTTCTTGTAACTTTGTAACTCATTCTATAGTGAATTCTTCTTCTGATCTTGCCCGTGGATGTAGGCTTTCAAGCTGAACCACGTAAATCATTTGTGCTTTGTTTTTCTATTCATGTTAATTCTTTTTCCTTTCACAAAGAGAGTTGAAAGGTTGTGAGATTGAGGTGAGTGTTCTTGAGTGTTTATTAAGTGGAATTTCAACAAGAACTGAGTTCCATTTTGAGAACAAGAAGAAATGGGGGAAATTAGAGAGAGAATTGGGGAGAGAAATCAGAATTGTATTTCATTGATTTGCTGACTCCATCCAAAATGCATGTGAGCTGTTATATAGACAGACTCCAAGCTTACACGTGACACCACAACCAAATTGGTATCGTTTAACAACTTTACAAACGATATCATCACAACTAACTCAAAACGGTATCGTATCACGATATAAAAATAACAGATAACTAACAAAACAGGAATGAACTTAAAATGACGAATGCAACCCTAAGCTTCCCACGACATTACCAAACGCACGGACATGACACGTGGTTTCCCAAAATGTCGTCGTATTCTCATACATATATCCATATCCTGACACTATCACGTGTCCATTTCTATTTGATTTATGGACTTAATTGATGAATAATCGAAGAGGATTCAAATTCATTCTGAAGCATTCACCTATTTCCTAAACAACAGTAATTCAGTTGTGGTTGAAAAGAAAACTGAAACAAAGGCTATTATGGCTGCTTTAGTAAGAAGATGAACTCTAGGGCTGGTAAGGTTTTCTTTTCCAATCTGTCCATCTTTTCTTTTTTCAATTTTGACTGCTCTATTGTGATTATTATGGGTGACGTAGAATTGTTGTCATATATGATTGTAGTAGGAACTAATATGGTCTCCTGTCAATTTCATTTATCATAGTATTTGATATTCTGTTGGTAATTGTGGCTTGGATGATATACTTTTCTTAAGATAATACTTAGCAAATACAAGATCCTAATAAAATGCAACTTGAATTTTTTGTTAGAGACAAATTTGATATCATAAAGTAGTTGATTTTGTAGAAGCAATAATTCTTTTAATTGTTTTCTTCCTATAATGACAGAGTTTGTATTTTTTTAAGTTTTTGCCTCACTGTCATAGATATATGGTGTCTTAACTTTCACTAAATGCAAGAAAACCGAACAAGAAAATACCCTATTGAGCATGGAAATGATCTTCATCATGGATAAATCTGATATATATGAACTGTAACTCCATCTTCTAAAATATTCTTCTCTTTGTTTTGATGGTTGCAAGTCACATGAATTGTTTATTTCCCTATAAGGTATTATAAATTTTATTATTTTCTTGACACTTGATTCTCTTTCACATTCCTAATAATATATTGCGGTCTAATTATTTGATGAATTATGAGAGTGTGTTCTTTAAATTACCTTTTGCTTCTGTACACTGAAGTTTGGAGTAGATTTTGTCTAGGAGAAAAAGAAAAAGAAAGAAAGAGGATCTAGGAGAAGGTCAATGCCTTGTGGGCACTAACCTTGAGCACATCATCATTGAATTGGTTAACAAGTTGTTCTAAGACATGTTTCTAGGATTTCGCCTGGAACCATTGGTGGTAAAGAGTTTTAAGAGAAGGAAACAAACATCAAGCCATCAGCTGCATAGCCTTGTGTGAGTCTCTCTCTCTCTCTCTCTCTCTCTCTATTTATCTATCTATCTATCTCTATTTTTTTTCTTTTATTTAATTTCTGTTTATTTTTTGGTAGAAGTAGATTTATAAAAATGGTCAAATATCCCCCAATTCCCCTCTAAACTTGAATTAGGTAGGCATGGAGACTAGAGAGCTCAGAGGTTTGATAGTTGTTTAGTTGTATATAAAAAGATTACAGTATCTCTAGTTAACCTTTGGTTAAAAGTGGTTGTTTGTTATATTCTTTAGTTGGTGACTCAATTATATCTTGTAATAGTTTTACTGATTTTTGGATCACTCTTTTATTGTAAACATAAGCTGATGTAAATATTACTGAGAATACTCTACCCTTTTATTGTCACAGATCAATAACATAAGTTGATTCAGGAGTTGTTGATAAACTGATTCGAGGTTCAATCCTAATTAAACGAACATACCTCTACTCTTTCCGATTAATCAAAGAATTGGTATCTATTTTTCTAAGGTAAAAGCTATTCTGCATAATATTATGAAGTTGCATTATGCATTTTAAAAGAATTTTCTCTTTTTGTAAACAAAATTAGCTTTATTTTTGGATTTGCATGGTTTCAGGGGATTCTGTATGGATCTGTTGGATTTGGATGTGGTATTGTTGACCAAGGAATTGTAAATCTACTAATGACAGCTAAGCGGTATGTTTCTGTTAATGGAATAGCTTCCATATGCATAGATCAGAGATGCTAATTGCTTGAGGGAAAACTATAATAGAAACGTCAATTTTTCGCATTGCCATGCCTTATTTCTGCAGGTTGTAGGGCTCAATAAAAAATGTTCTCTTGATCTTTTTTTTTCTTTTTTCTTTTTTTACAATAAATTTGTAATGACAACAACAGATTTTAACTGTTTTTGTTTAGCAGAATTTCTGTAGTGTCTGTGATATCCCCGCCAATCAAGATTCTATGGAGACTAACGCCTACGATCAAGAGTGGCCTTGCTTTTGCTAGTTAGGCGATTTTATTTAGTAAAAAAGTTAATGATTTTGCCTTGTTCATAGTTATATATGCACTTTGTAATTAAAAAGCAATACGTCATTATTATTATTATTATTATTATTGTTGTTGTTGTTGTTGTTGTTGTTGTTGTTGTTGTTGTTGTTGTTGTTGTTGTTGTTGTTGTTGTTGTTGTTGTTGTTATTATAAATATCTATTTTGTAATGCCTTGTCAAACTTAGTAGGATAATGTTAAATAATGGTTTATTTATTTCCAAACTAATTCTTAATTGATGGTGCTTATTCAGTGCTGAAGCAGGGGTTTATGTGATTATGTTTTATTATTTTTACTTTTTTTTTTAACCTAATAAGATGCTTTGGAGTGTCCAATTATCAAATTTATTAACCACAATATAGGACGCTTATAACACCATATATTGTAAAGTGTCCTATTACATCTATTGTTGTCTGGATAGATGATGCATTTTGAAAGTGTCCTTTCTTAGAAAGCATCTACAAGTGCCATTTTTTCTTGTAGTGAGCTAGCTACTTAATCTTAAGAAAGTCCTCTTCTACGTGAATTATTTCATAGTATTGGATTGATTTGAGGTTTTAATTAAGTTTCTCCGAATAAGGCATTTTTGCTCTTGTCAGAGATCATTCTGCAAAAGTCTTTTTGTTTATATTTATTCAAAGTTATATTTATAGTATGTGCATTAGACATTTAGACGTGTATGTTTGACGTTGTTAAAGTTTTTCTTTTAAGAAAATTAGCATACTTCTCTTGGAATTTGCTTTTATTTTGGTGAAGTCAATGAAGTTCTTAATCTTCAATCCATATTTTGAAGAAAATGATTCTGATGCATGAAGAATTTTGATCAGATCCGCTACCATCACTCCGCGACCCGTCCCCAACACTTCTTCATTCCAATAATCTATTGCCACGTGGCGAGACTGTAAATTTCTAAGAATATATATTCATAATAATAATTAAAAAGCGTTTTCTCTACCAAAAAGAAAAAAAAAAAAAAAAAAAAAAAACGATACCCCTCATCTCCTCTCCCAAGTGCAACTCCACCGCCTGCCGCCACCAACTCCACCACCGCTCTAATCCCCTCGTCCAACACTTTCCGGCGACGACGACATAAGTAAACATTATTCTGTGTGACATTGATTCCATGATTTCAGCAAAATTAACATCTATAACAGAATTTTGAGGGTATTGTTGAAATCGGAGTAAAATTTCAACAAAAGATACTCCAATTTCAATCATTCAAATGCCGAAAGGCTCAATGCCTAACTGAAAGAAAAAATACTCTGAAAAAGACGATTGAAATACGTAATGATGTTTACCTTTGTCGTCGCCGTCGGAAAGTGTTGCCCAAGGGGATTACATCGGCGGTGGAGTTGGTGGTGGCAGGCAGGTAGCCGGCAGCGGTGGAGTTGCTCAAGGGAGTTCTTCACAACCCATTAAGTTTGTTGGGACAGATCTAGGCTTCAAGCCTTACCTAAGAAAAAGAAATCTGAACAAAAAAAGAAAACCAGAAAAATTATTGCCTTTGTCATTGCCGCCAGAGAATGTCCTCCGAGGGGAGCAGGACAGTGGTCATGGTTGCTAGCAAGAATTCGTCGACCACTGGAGTTCTATCTGACAAAAGGGGCGGCTCCAGAAGAAGGTCTGGTAGAGATGGTGGTGATGTTTACTTGTGCTGTCGCCGCCAGAAAGTGTTGTCCGAAGGGATTAGAGCGGCGGTGGAGTTTGTGGCGGTAGGTAGCGGTGGCCGGCCGTGGAGTTGCACATCTAGGAGAGGAGATGAGGGGTATAACTTTTTTTTCTTTTTGGTGAGAGAAAACGTTTTTCTAATTATTATTATTATATATTTTTTAAAATCTACAGCCTCGCCACGTGGCAAAAGATTATTGGAATGAAGAAATGTTGTGGACGGGTTGCGGAGTGATGGTAGCGGACCTGATAAATTTAAGGTGCATGAAATATACAATCAACTTTTGTTGACCGAGAGTAACATGAAGTATCCGGATCGTTATTTTAAAGTTCAAGTATGGTAAGACCTAAGTATAATAATATTATAATTACTCTATCCGGTATAGTTATTTAAAGTTCTTATCATGTGTTTAATTTTACCTTTTAAGCTATCGAAATAAAAAGTAACCGACACGTTATAGCTATTGCTAAAATTTTAAGGTGTTAAAAGACCTTATAATTCTAAAATTATTCTCTCGATTAGCATTTTACTAAATGGATATCTTAAAATATCTATTTTTATATATATATTTTTATAAATAAAATAATTAGAATTTCTTTAAATTTGTTTTAATTCCTTCAAATTTTATTATAAATTTAATTTTTACCTTTTAGGATATCGAAATAGAAAGTAACTGACATTTTCTAGAATCTATTATTTTTTCGTTAGATTTTATCTTAAGTTTAGTTTAACTTTTTTGGATATCGAAATAGAATGCGACTCACATCTTATAGCTATTGCTAGAGTCCTAAGGTGTTAAAAATCTTATAATTTTGATAAAATCTAAAGAAAAATAAAAAAAAAAATGTAATGATTTTATTTGTAAAATACATTGAAAAATAGATACTTTAAGAAATCCATTTAGTAAAAAAATGGAGATAATAATTTCAAAATTATAAGATCTTTTGAAACCTTAGGGCTCTAGCAACAATTATAGAGTGTTAATTACTTTTTATTTCGATGTCCTAAAATGTAAAATTAAACTTATTGTATCATCTAAGGAAAAATTAGAAAAATAATTTTTTATTTGTAAAATACATTGAAAATTAGATATAATAACTATACAGTTAATGTTAATCGATATAGTAATTTTAAAATTATAAGGTCTTTTGACACATGAGGTCATAAATATCCATAGGATGTCAATTACTTTCTATTTCGATTTTCTAAAAGGTAAAATTAAACTCATGATAAAATGTCATGAAAAACTAATGAATTTTAGGAAAATATAATTATTTTACTTGTAAAACACATAAAAAATTAGATATTATAATATATCCAATTAGTAAAGTGTTATTTGAGATAATAATTTTAAAATTATAAAGTCTCGTGACACCTTAGGACTCTAACAATAATTATAATGTGTTTGTTATTTTTTATTTCGATATCCTAAAAAGTAAAATTAAATTTATATTAAAATCTAAGTGAAAATTTTTTTTAAAAAAAGAAGAAGTAATTTTTTAATTGTGAAATACATTGAAAATTAGTTATTTTATGATATACATTTAGTAAAATACTAATCGAGATAATAACTCAAAAATTATAATGTCTTTTAACACTTTATGACTCTACCAACAGCTATAGTGTCAGCTATTTTCTATTTCGATATCCAAAAAGGTAAAATTAAAGTTATGATAAAATCTAAGGAAAAAGAAAATGTAATTATTTTATTTGTAAAGTACATTGGAGATACTTTAAGATATGACCACTTAGTAAACTATTAATCGAGATAATAAATTTCAAAATTATAAGGCCTTTAGACACCTACTCTTGCAATAGTTATAGAGTGGCAGTTACTTTTTATTTCGATATCCTACAAGGCAAAACTAAAACTTATGATACAAGCTAAGAAAATAATTTTAAAAAGTAAGAAAATTAAGTTCTTATTCGTAAAATACATTGAAAACTGAATGATATAAGATATAGTTTTAGTAAAATGTTAATCGACATAGCAATTTCAAAATTATAAGGTCTTTTGACACATGGGCTTCTACCAATATCTATAGGGGGACAATTACTTTCTATTTCGATATTCTAAAAGGTAAAATTACATTTATGATAAAATTTAATAAAAAATTAATAAATTTCTAAAAAATGTAATTATTTTATTTGTAAATCACATAGAAAATTAGATATTTTAAGATATCCATTTAGTAAAATGTTGATCGAGCTAATAATTTCAAAATTATAAGGTCTTTTTACACCTTACGACTTTGGATATAACTATATGGTGTTAATTATTTTCTATTTCGATATCCTAAAAGCTAGAACTAACCTTATGATAAATTCGAAAGGAAAATCTAAAAAATATTAAGAAAATATAATTATTTAATTTATAAAATATATAGAAAATTATATATTTTAAGATATCCATTTAGTAAAATGTTAATCGAGATAAGAATTTCAAAATTATAAAGTCTTTTGACACCTTAGGGTTCTAACAATAGCTATAAGGTGTCAGTTACTTTTTTATGTCGATATCATAAAATATAAAATTAAACTTATGATAAAATCTAAGGAAAAAAATATTAATTATTTTATTTGTAAATACATTGAAACTTAGATACTTTAAGATATGCATTTTGTAAAATGTTAATCGAGATAATAATTTTAAAATTACAGGTCTTCTAACACCTTAGGGCTCTAGCAATAGTTATAGAGTATCAATTGCTTTTTATTTTGTTATCTTAAAAGATAAACTTAAACTTATGATAAAATCTAATAAAGTATTTATTAAAAAATGTGAATCGCCATAGTAATTTCAAAATTATAAGGTATTTGACATATTAGACCTCTTCTAATATCTATAGGGTGAGTTCGATATCCTAAAAGGTAAAATTTAACTTATGATAAAATCAAGGGGAAAATTAATAAATTTCAGAAAATGTAATTATTTTAATAACACATAGAAAAATAGATTTTTTAAGTGTTTTATACATAAAATCATATATATTTTTTATTAAATTTCTTAAGTCTCATTCTCTAAGTAATTTACACAAATATTTAAATATTTAATTTGCTGCACTTAGATTTTACTAAAAGTTCATTTTTTTCCTTTTAGACTATCGAAGTAGACAGTAAATAACACTTGGTGCCTATAGCTAGTTCTAGACTCCTTAAGCATTAAAAGACCTTGATATTATAAAATTAGTATTTCGATTACCATTTTACTTATTAATGTAAATTCAATAAAGCCTATTTTCATAAGATATTTACACATAAAATATTTTTGGAATCTTTTTTTATCTTATTTCCACTTAGATTTTACTAGAAGTTTAAGTTTTTCTTTTAGACTATTGAAAAAGATAGTAAATGACTCCCGGAGCCTATAACTATTTCTAAAGTCCTTAGTTATATATCATAAGACCTTAATATTATTAAATTAGTATTTCGATTACCATTGCACTTTTGATTGAAAAAAAAAAAATTGAACTTTATATTTTATAGGTAAATTACTTAGAAAAATTATCATTTTACAGTATTCGTTTAGTAATAATGTAATCGAAACAAATTTTTAATTATTTGACACATAAGGACCCTAATAGTTGTAGGATGTGTTTACTTAAGGGTATGAAGTGCTGAACCAAACTTAGGGAATATTTGGACTGGGTTGTTGCCAGCCGGATGTGGGATGGCCCAGTCTAAAGGTATTTCACTTTGTGGATCGCCGATCCGGATCGCCATGTCAATTTTCATCCCACCCTAACACATTTTCATCCATACATTATCTATCTCACCTTTTACAATTCCCAATATATATTTTTTATCATTACCTAACACCCTACATAATTTTTTACAATTTTCAATACACATTTTTATCATTATCTTCCATCTCAATACCTATTGATTTGGTATCACTTTACACATCTTACCCTACTACATCCTTAAACAAAAACACTTTTTTACTATTCAAATAGATGTACCAGTCGTGGATGTGTCCAGCGGATGAGGCACATTCCACTACATCTCAATCCAAATATCCACATAGAGTGTCAATTACTAACTTTTTCGATACCATGAAAGTAAAGTTATACTTTTGAATAAACATAACAAATTTTTTTACTTTTAGAAATGATGTACCAGCTGTGGATGTGTCTAACGAATGAGGCATATTGCACTACATTCCAATTTAAATATCCCCATGTCAATTACTAACTTTTTCGATATCATAAAAGTAAAGTTATACTTTTGAATAAGCATAACAATTTTTTTTTATTTTTAGAAATGATGTCTTATACAATATTGTTTAGTGACAAATTGAATAATAATTGTAATATTATAACGTCATTTCAAATTTAAGGGCTCTAATAGTCGTAGGTGTCGATTATTATCTTTTTCGATACCTTATAAAGTAAAGTTTAATTTTTTATACAAACATGCCAAATATAATTTTTTTTAACATGAATAATCCAGGCTTAATAAATTAATTAAAACTTATATTTATTAATTATCTTATTATTTCTTTTAGGTTATCAAGCACTACAATATAAATATTATTTAATCACTATATATGTTTTTAGAATATTTATTTTAATTAAGTTCATCTAGTGAAAAAAATTCAACCACAATCAGTATGACTATTTTTTTTTTTAATTATAAATTTACAATTTAATGATAGAATGACTGAGATTGTTCATCATTTTAGATTGTTTACTATGAAAAATAGTATTATCTGTTTGTTTTAAAAGAAATTGAGTGAAGCACAGGTAGAAAACATAACTTGGAGGGGGGGGGGGGGGTTGTATTCTAGAAGTTGAAAAAATTAGAAAAATCCAGTAGAGAAAAGTGATCCATAGAGAGAAGTAAGATGTTAGCATTTGAATCCAGTTGTTGAAATTAGATCTTGTTAATGGCAATTCCCTTGTGAGATTGGTCTTGAGATGATGGAAACAAAAGGAATCTAATCCCGCATTCCTCCAACATCCTTTTGTTTTCTTTAACCTTTGTTTCTCATACTCCGCCATTTTTATAGAATGCTAAAATCTACTTATTATGTAAAAAATGTTGAAGTGAGCATTTCAATCGAGCACTAAATTACTAGCAACAACTTCTTTAAACCTCATATTTTTGCAGAAAAGTCAAACATGTTAATTGCTTTTCGGGGTGAAGGAAAACAACGGAGAGTGAAGTTGAGAAATAAAGAGAATAGCACAAAGAGAGTGTGGTTAGAGTTTTAAGGGTTGCCCTTCGCTCTACAAAATTATCAAGATGTAGGACTCACATGGGTTTACTCAATTATGATATACACATACTTATTGTATATCATAACCACAACCAATCTCAACACCATCAATCTCATATGGCCACATATGTTACATATCAACTTCTTCGGAAATAAAATTATACACATAACTTCAATCTTATTGGCCGTGTCTTCCCCTGCTAGACCAATTTTATTCGGGACCGACCCGCAAGTGATCTTTCGATTAACATCATGTACGCTGTTAATCGTGATTTATCGTTTGCTATAATGGTATAACCATATATCATACATCATGTATAATTTTACCCGTAAAATATTATCTTTGCATATTCTTCAAATAGTTATGAATATAAGCAAATATTCATATAAAACAATAATTCACATAAATACAAAAGTAGACAACATAATTTGTCACATAGAGTTACCTCACTTGCAGTGATGCAACCACGTTGGGTCCAAGGGGAGCACTGGGTCCTCCGATCTCGTCACAATGTGCTATTATATATGTTTGTTTTTTTCTAGGGTGAAAAAAAAAAAAAAAAAAAGGAAAGGGATACACATATGTAATAACACATTACACATGTGTGTCCCTCTTGGTCCCATCATAATATGCTATTATATATGTGTATTTTAGTCTATTTTAATCTAACTTAATTAAATAATATAAATAATTTTACTATTTAACTTGAAGTAGACGAATGTATTGTTATGTATAAGTAATAGAGATAAATATGTTAGAAAGTATAATGAATATAGAAACATTATATCTTGATGTTTTTTCTTTTTCTGATTAAATCAATTTATTGATCTTATCTAAATTGTTATTGTTTTTCTTGTTTTATTTATACAGTTGCTTATATTTAGGGGGTACACAACGGTAGTCCTTTAATTTTCTAAGATATATATATTTTTTTTAATATAATCTATCTAATATTTTAAGTTTAGGGTCTAATTATATAAAAATAATTGATTTCTAACATACCGAGAATCTACTCCCTATTTGGTGAAAAATTGTTACATGAAAAAAATAAAATAGAAAAATATTTACAGTTAGATTCGTCTATAAATAGAAAAAATTTTGGGTTTGTCACTGTTGACCGGTATATTACATTATTAATGAAAGAATGCAATGTAAAAGTCACGGATCCATAGGTTTTGGATTTTGGAAATCCTAACGTAGAAACATTTCTCATTTAAGCTACACTCTTCTAGAGGTGACACTGAAAGCAGGATTCTTAGAAGAATATGGTAGTACTTTTAGTGATAATTTAGTAACTTTTAAAAAATATCAACTGTAATTCTACTTATACTAAAACATACTAGCTTGTTTGATAGTTTTAAGATTATTAAAAACAAAATCTCACATAATTTCCACAATATTTTATAAAATATTGTATTTTTCCATAAAAAGAGAGAATATGCTAGTTAACTTTACATAACATAAAGGCTAAATTAGCATTAGATTATAACTTAATTTAGAGTTCTATCTCGTAAAAAACTTATGAACTAGTATTTCTTTTTCAAACAATAGATTATAAGTATCCGATCGATTAAGAATTGAAACCCAATTTACATCCTATATGAAAGAACTTAAAATTTTGGCTTTAGTTTTGCATCAATTGGATTAGGAACTCCAAATCATATAACTTTTATTGTATTTAGAAATAAATGAATCTTCGTCAATTTATACTTGCAAACAATCAAACTCCCTGAAAGATAATTCCTATCAATTTAGGACCTAGAAGATTAGAAACTATCATTGGAAGACCCATAAATTTAAAACCATTATAGAGTCTGTTTGGAAAATTACAAAAACAACTAATAAAATCGTCTCGAAGTGATAGACACTGAAAATATATGTCAAAATTCTTTCATTACATTAGTATTTTTAAAGTCGTTATTTGATATATCTAGAATAATTAAATAATTTACAATTTATTTTTTTAAAATAATACAAATTGACAAAAGAAAAATATTTAAATAAACAAAAAAATTACAATTTAGTAAAATATGCATACACTAGTATATCTCCCGTGCGTTGCACGGTCTGTAATATTAGTGATACCATATTAGTGAATTTATTATTATTACTCCTAATATAATTATATATTTATATATGGAAATTACAAATTTATCTATGTTAAGATTTTATATGGGTGAAACAAATTTAATTGAAATCATGTTATAACTATTTTAATCATAATATTTCTAGACAAATCCTAAAAGAATTGTAAATAATCTTAATTTTTAAATATATTTCTTATTTTATATAGAAATATTATAAATGCTATCAAAACTAATATAATAAAAATAAATTTGTTTAAAAGTTAGTATTCTATTTATATAAATAAACAATATGGACTTAAATTTGAAGATCATAGGTAGAAGATTAATTTAATATAATTTTAGTAAAAAGTGAAGTTGAGACAAAAAAGTTATTAACGTTTCGGGTGAAAAAGTTAAAAAAGGAAAAGAAAGAGAGAAGGAAAAATATGAAGCAAAATCACATGATTGGTTTGGCTACTGCCTGCTGATTCAGCTGCTGAAAAGCCAACGCTCCCTGCGAGCATGTTATGCATGCAATATATGCGCTTCGGCATGTATGCACCAGACTGCAGACAATTAGTTTTTGAGAATATTAGTTTAAAACCCCTTTATCTTTCCACTAATTAGTTGTATGCCCTTTATGTTCTGATATTTTTAAGAATGCCCTCTATATTAAAATTTTTTTTATTTAAAATAGTATGTGACCAGCTATAGTCTGTTAATGAGAAGGTGAATTGTGATGTGGTGTGTTCTTTGATAATGTGGCTACGTTTTTAACTTTCTTCTAATCAGAATACTATAAATTGGTAAAAAAAAAAAAAAATCTCTCTCTAAACAAACCACCACACTCACCACCCCTTCTCTTCCTCCGAGCAGCTACCGGTGATGAACATGAAAATTATTATTTTTCTTGCACTTTTCACATCCATATTTTGTTAAGAACTACGTGTAATTGTTGTGTTCATGTGCGAATATATGTTCTTTGATGATTTCGGGTTAATTTTCATTTTTAATATGATTTGATGCGCTTTAGGGTGTTTTTCAGTCATATTTTGAAGGTTAGGAAACTCGGAAAAATTTAGAAAATCGCTCGAGTCCATTTTCACACTCCGGCCCATATCTCGAGGTCCAAACGGGCCTAAAATGCGTCAAGATTTAGCTCGAACTGAAGATTATCAAGTGACGAGAAAAGTTCATGAGAAAATCGGGACGACAAGATGGATAGAGAAACCTCAAATTGAAGAAAGAAAGAGGACAAGAGCAATCGCACATGCTTCATGTTCTAGCCCACAGATCGAGACCCAAATGGACCCAAATTAGGCCAACAAGATCTGAAATTGAAGTTCGTCGAGGCACTAACAAAAGCCATGAGGGGATGGGGTCGAGAAGACGAGAGAAAAGGCTCCGAAACAGGGACGGAAGATGAAGGTGCAAAGTAAGGCTTGATTGAACCAAATCGCCGCACCTACCAGACCGGCTGCAGGACCGGATGTGCCTCTAGCAGTTGGTCTAGAATCGACAGAGAAATACAGCCGCCATCCTACCGGACTGACTGCCGGCCCGACAGCGGTTCCGGTAGTCCACATGGTTTTGCACATCCTGTCCATTTTTTGTCCGTAAGTTCTTCGTATGAGCTCTAATTCGAGCAATTCAAGTGGCCACACATAGCTGAAACAAAGACCTACAATTTTTTTGTTTGGACCAAGGATATATTTCAAGGTGTTTCTCTCCAGAAAATTCGAGAAGTTTGAGTCGAGCACACTCGGGTGTCAAAAATTAAACTGAATATCAAGTAACTAAGCCACTTTTTTTGTAATTTTACACGTGTACCCTTAGTGAGTGTTATTATATTCAGCTGATTCTAGGAGGAGGGAGTCCATATATTGACTCCTTCACCTTTATTCTAGACATTTTATTTTATTTTGGAACAAGAATTTCTAATTACTCTCTCTCTAAAGATTTTCTCCTACTTTTCTCTCTAGAACTAGGGTTCTTCATTTTCCTTCTAGAATTTACTTCGGGTTCTTAAATACTTGAAGAATTTTAGGGCCTTTTGGGTTTTGTAAGCGAAATCTATTTTCCAACGCAATTGGAGCAATTTATTCTATACTAAACTTTCTCATCCTCTCTCATCTTATTTATTGCATTTCATTTATTACACCCATTTCCACCTTATTTAATGCTTAGTTTGTGTATTTGTTGTGTTCTTGTTGATGTATTTATGATTTCTGAGTAGTTATTGAGGTTTCTAAGGTTCGGAGTAACCCAACCTTAGAATTTATGACTCTTGTTGAGTGCTTATTTAATTATGGGGATTGTTTGTATTTGGAATCAATACTATGAAATTATATGGCTTATATTTTAGGCGTAGCTAACCTAGTGATACTGTAAAGCATGCTTTTAAGTGTTGCTTTGTATATAAACTGTTTCTTGCACTTTATTGAATGAGAATAAATTATCACTATTTGCTTTAAATATTATGAATGTTATATAAATTTATTGTATATTGTTTGAATACTTTATGTTGTAGACAATGTAGTGTTTAGTAGATAACATAAGATCACATTATCGGTTCCTTGTAATAAGTATAAAGATTCACAACTTAGATGGAATTGAACAATCCTTTAGTAGAAGTTGATGTGTAAGGCTCGGATTTGGTTTGTCTTGACCAAGAGATTACACTAGTGCATTTGTTGGACTGAATTGGACCAACATCGAAATAGGTTTTCTAGATTGACTTGATAGAAAAATTAGATCTCAGTGGTTATTGATTTCTTATTTTTTGTCACTTAATTGGGATTGTATATAATTAATTAGTGGTTTTTTTTATTTATTTTGGGCAAAGAGTCAATGGGACTCAATGCTCTATACTTTGGGCAATATTATTAATTATATGATAGATTGCTAAATTCATACAGAAAATCGTGTCTTGGTGAAACAAATTGATTATGTCCCTTGATGGGCTCAGAATGTTTATCATATCAAACATGTATAGTGGATTAACTTCCGATATGATAATAATGTTCTGTTTGTTCTCAAGGAATAAAAAAATATTAATTAATTAAAGCATTCAGTAGCTTAAATTAATTAATGGACATTGAATCTTAAACAGGAAAAATAATAACCGTGAGCCATATTTCGTAACATAGATTAGGAAAGGTAGTTCAATATTAATTCTATGGTGAAATGAATTAATATTAATGAGCTAGAATAATATTAATGGCTCAATATTGATATCTAGGCCCATTGGGAGGCCTAATCACGTTCCTCCTAAAGGCCCCTTGAGTAGCCCAATAGAAGTCCATTAACTATGAGGATAAGAATTAATATGGAATAGGAAATAAGGAAAGAAAAGATATGGAAGAATCTAAATCCAAAGGGGACTAGGATTTATCCATATTTTTCCTCTCCAATTGGGAGAAGATTTTTCGATCCCCCCTCTCTGTTATAAATAGAGGACTAGTTTGGTCCCCGTATGCATAATTATGTGGCCGTTTTTCCATGAAAAATTAATCCTTCCTCGAGAGTTAAAAGTTCGTTTGATTTCTCACGGAATTGGTGAGTTTGGACTTAGGGAATACTCAAGAAGATCCTTGGGTTGAAAGGTTAAATTCTTCTCAACAGTGTCTCTCCGATTCGAATGTAAAATACGATAATCCCTTAGTTCCGCATGTTTAGGGCTTATTGTATGGTTTACCATTATTCATTACATGAATTGTATGATTTAAATGTTTCAATCATGGTTATTTGATTTACGAAAATAGTATTCAAATTACATATCGAGTAGATCCTCTGGCACAATTCCCGATTCCCCAACAACTGGTATTAGAGCCATTGATTCGGGCTACATCTCGCGAAATTAAATTTTCAAAAATCAAATTTACGTCTTAATTGAAATTGGATACTAGAACTATTAGATCTGTTTTGCAGGAATCCAATTAACATGATTTTTTATGTATGTTTGAATTCATGTTGGATTGAATGTTTTTTTTTTTTTTAATCTGATTCATTTAGATTTATTTTTCTCGTGAGAAAATCCACGAGTAGATTAGATCTGTTTTAATATAATAGATTAGTCTAGATGTTAGATTTATTTATTTTAATAAATTATAACGGATCAAAGACAAAGACGAAGATGGATTAAAAGAATCGGAGACGGTGCAAACTGAAGGTTGTTCTGCGCCGGAGGCATCGCAACCTTAACCGTGCATCGTGCCCACGAGGGGTGCTGCGACGCAACTGCGATGGCTAAATTGACGCTACTGCAATGATGGATTGTGTCTGGGATGGGTGCTGCGATGCAACCGCGACGGCTACATCGACACAACTGCGACGGTGCATCGCGTGCCCGACAGGTGCTGCAACGGAGCCAACGCGATCTTCGAACAGTTAAGTTTCTCATTTCAAAATGGGAAAATTAAACCATGATAATTGTATTTAATTGTCTAATATTTGTTTAATTTATGTTTTATTTTACTTTGTGTATGAGGAACATAGAAAATCTCATTGATCAAAATTACCAAGTGTTTTATTTTTAATTTATTATGGATAATAAATTAATTAATAGCCTCCATAACTGATTTATTAAAGTGAAGTCTTTGGCTATGCATGCGTCTTTCTCCTTAACGGATATGCCAAAAATAGGTTCTAAATTTCATATGATAATTGTGGGTTATTTTAAGTGGCGATATGACCTTCCCAATGAAGGCTTATAAAAATTTGAGTAATAATCATGTGTTAAGTTATGATTAATACTTAGATATAACATTGATAAAATTTACTTTCCGACGAAGTCCCTGTCAATTAGGGGTGTGCATGGGTCCAGAACCGAATCGAACCGAACCGATAAGGAATAACCGATAACCGATAATTCGTCAAGATTGGAAATCGATAACCAACCAAATAGCACTAAAACCGACCTCAAACCGAACCGAAAATATCGGTTCGGTTTCGGTTAAATCCGATAACTGATAATTTTTTTGTTTTTTTTTTTGTGTGTAGTAAAGAAAAATTAAAAATAAAACACACAAAATTAAGATTATCTGAAAATCCAAACAAGATTCCACCTAATTGGCTAATTTAGCACTAAACACCAAGTTCACGATAAAATACATCAGATAATACTTGAGTCTTTGACAAACCGATACCAAGTTTTCAAATCTGAAATACATCAAAATATCGAATACACTATAAAGTTGCAACTACTACATCAAGTTCCCAATAAAGAACATCAAATAATCAATCAGACTTGAAAATTGTTGATCATTCACTTCTACCAAACACCGGCACTTGTTGCACTCAAAATGTCAAGATAAGATCCGAACCTATATCAAATTATAAGAGAAAAAATCAGTAAATTACCAACATCAGAACCTGTCTTCCCAAAATTATCAAGCAAGATAACAAAAAATAAAGAAGTAATGATGGAGTTCTTTATCAAGCAAGATAACAGATTAACATAAATAAAGAAGCAAGTCAGCAACATCAGAATTTGTATTGTTCTTTAAGTTAAAGTAAATCAGCCTCAAAACTGTAGCAAAAGTCCGTAAAAAATCAAAGTACCTTTTCAGTTACTCGTGCTTGCCCACGCCCACACAACAATGACTCCACGCACTAATTGGTTCCTAATTGCCAAATCCCAACACTAGGGAGGTCTGAAAATCAAAGAAAATATTAACAATTAAATCATGTTTTCATTAAGTTGGAACAAACAAACAATTCAACAAATAAGATTACTTTTCTCAATGAGTTCAAGTTCCTCTAATTGTTCTTCAAGACTTTTTGGGAGTTCACCATTAAGCCAATCTTGCACACAAATCAATGCCTCAACAATTTTTGGTGTTAACGAACTCCTAAATGCATCTAATACTCTACCGCCGGTGCTAAATGCCGACTCAGATGCAACGGTGGAAATGGGAAAGGCCAAGATATCACGAGCCATCTTTTAAAGAACTGGAAATCTTTCAGAATTCATTTTCCACCATTTCAAGACTTCAAGGCTATCATCTTCAATTACAGACTCACTCAAATATACTTCCAATTCAGATTTCTTGTTTACACCATCCCCACTCTCCAATTTTTGCTTCTTGAATTTGGACTTTAACAAACCACTAGGCTTGCTACTAATCGAATCAAAATCAGAAACATTGCATGAACTAGTACTTGAGAAACTTGGACCACTTGCACTCACTACATTATCCGGTTGATATTTAATCTTGTATTCATTGACACCTCCACAAGCTCATCTCTCACACTTTTAAACATTATCTCACCTTTTACTAAACCATACATCTCACGAAAAGAGTACTCCATGTACTCGAACTTGTCTCGTGGATCGAAAACATTTGCCCAAAAGATAATCTTGTTCATTTTCTCCGGATCTCCCCAATATTTCTCAAACTTGGTTCTCATGGACTCACCCAAACATATAATTTCAAGGTCATCACTAGTCTTCCATTCATTCAACATACAACACACATCACTAACTTCGGAAAAGAAAGTGGTTGAGGTGCCATATAAAGAACCTGAAATTCGCAATGTCATCTCATAGAAATGCCTCAACATACCTGCAATTTTACGAATCCGCACCCAATCATGACTCCTTGGAACACCATCACTCCCTAAATCAGCCTCAAAACTCGATTCTTGCTCTTCATACTTCTCAAATGCCTTCTCATACTTTTCAGCCGTATTTAACATAAGATAGGTTGAGTTCCACCTAGTTGCCACATCTAAACACAAGGAGTTCTTGCATACTATCCCTTCCTATTCCACACACTCTTTGAATTTCCTAATTCTTGCTGGAGAGTTTCTAATATACCTAACTGCATCTCTTACACGCTTCACTGCAGGGTTTATTTCTTTCAAGCCTTCGGAAACTACTAGGTTAATTACATGTGCAATACATCTCATATGAAGATACTTACACTTTGCAATGCTACCCCTCCCCCTCCCACCAATTTGTCATTATTTTTTGAAAAAATGCAATAGCGGTTAGAACTTGCATTATCCACGGTTATTGTAAGAACATTTTTTAACCCCCAATCTAGAATGCAAGTTTCAATAGCCTTTCCAAGGTAATCACCTTTGTGGCTAGAAACTGTCACAAAATTCAATATTTTCATCTGCAACTTCCATTCATTATCTATAAAATGAGCTGTAAGGCTCATGTAATTAATCCTTTGCAATGATGTCCATGTATCGGTGGTTAGACAAACTCTCTGGCAGTTGGTTTTCAAAAAAGATTTAAGTTTTTCCCTCTCGTCAACATACAACTTAAAACAATCTCGAGTAACTGTTGTTCGACTAGGGACTTTAAACCTAGGATAAGCTTTTGACATAACTCTTTTAAATCCCTTACCCTCCACAAATTTAAAAGGCAACTCCTGAACAATAATCGTATAGGCTATAGCATCCCTAAGTTCATCCTCGTCATACTTCCATACACTAAGTTTCCCCACTCCACTACCACCTTCTTCATCCCTAGGCTGCAAATTTAACATGGTTTGACGGGTTCTTGCACATGTAGGTTTTTCATACATCCATTCATATGACTAAGGAGTGATGAAGTACCATTACCTTTCGATCTAGCAGAAAGAAGTGCGTCGCAGTAATTGCACTTGGCTTTTATGACAACGCCGGATTTGTCACGAACTTCTTCGAAGTGATCCCACACAACCGACCTTTTTCTCCTTGATCTTGTTGGTTTTGGTGGAGCATTTGGAATCGCCGAAGCCTCATTTGTAGGTTGCTGGCTTGCGGACTGCTCGTTCGTATTTTGAATAACATTAATTGGTGTGAGCCCTGCTTGGGAACAAGCATCTGCAGTGCTTTCATCAACACTACCTCCGGTGTTTGTCATCTATATAAACAAACCATAGTAATTGGTAAGTTCATTATTACATATATGTATGTGTCTACATGAATATTATACAGGAAAGAATAAATAATGGACTAGAAACTAGAAAGAATAAATGGAGCATTTAGGTTGATATACATAATGAAACAAACTGCATTTTAGACTTTTAGTAGCATAATAGCATCTTTAAGCAAACAACAGACTAATGTCAATTCCTTTTTTTTTTCTTTTTTACAGCATTAACAATTGGATAAAAAATATGACAAAAAAATTGAACAGGAAATATTGATTATTTTACAGCATTAACCATTTCTCAAACACAAAATCAGAAAGCTAGTTACGGATTACATCACTACTAACAACACAAAATCAGTTCGAGAAAAAATCAGTTAAAGAAAAATCAGTTCGAGACAAAATCCTACTTCTACCCTACTGACAAAATTGCATCACTATGAAATCAACAAGCTTAGAAAAATCATTATACACAAACACAAAATCAGAGGCAAATATACTAAAATAGAACGAAAATCAAATAACGCTACTCACGAAATTGAAAGAGATTTGGGGTACTGTGGTACTGTGACGAGGGCGGCGGTGCAGCGCGAAGCTGATGGTGGCGGTCCGGCGAACGATGGCGCGGCGCAGCGTGGCGAGCTTCCGTTAAGGTTAGGATTTTGGAATTGGGGGGAATTAATTTTGGGGGGAGGGGGGGACTGGGGAGTCGGGGGACGTAGGGCAATGGCAAGTCTGTTGTGGGTGGGTAATTTTGGGGGCTGGGGGGAGTGGGGAATAGGGTATTTTTTAAGTGTGTGTGTGTGTGGGGGGGGGGGGGGGGAGGGGGGGAGGGGGGTTAATTTAATTTAATTTTCTTTGGGGTTTTTTTTTTTTTTTTTGTTATCTCTTCGGTTCGGTTATATATCGGATTTTTGAAATGATAACCGAACCGAAACCGATAACCGATCCAGAACCGATATAACCAAACTGAAATTCAATTATCTGTTCGGTTTGGTTGGTTATATCGGTTCTGGCCGAAATCTGCACACCCCTACTGTCAATTTTATATGGCCAAGAGAGAGCCAACTATTAATTTGTGAATTAAAGATTTGTGACTATCTTGTTTGTAACCTGCTTAAATTTATTTAAGTAAACGTTCACACTCAACGTGACTTGCTTGAATTGTTTTAAGATGTTGGTAGATTCATGTATATATCGTTTTATGAGATTTTGATATAAAACATGTGATCAAATTATGTGATAAGGTTTGTGATAATTAGATATTGATACAAATGTATGTTTTATTCTCAGTTCAACATGTCTAGTTTTAATCCACTATTTAACATACTCAAAGAAAATAAACTAGAAGGGTAAAATTATGTTTATTGGAAAATAAATTTAATGATAGTCCTGATTGTAAAAGGACACAAATTTGTACTTAATGAGCCTAAACCAACTGAGTCTACGTAGAAACTAGTAAAGAAGATAGGAAATATCATAGGCAATGGTTGAGATCCGATGAATTGACTAGGTGCACTATTCTGGCTTCAATGTCAGATGTGTTGCAGTACCAACACCAGAGCATGGGAACCGCTGCAGGTATTATGATGAACCTTAATGAACTCTTCTCTCACCAGAATCGTACGACTAGGCAGATGGCCATGCGGGATCTGTTATCGTAGAAAAGGCTGAAGAGACACCAATACGGGATCACATTCTCAAAATGATGGGATTCCTTAACAAGCTTGAGATTCTTCGTGCTGATTTCGATGCGGATACGCAAATCAATATCATAATCCATTCTCTGCCGAAACGTTTTGAGCAGTTTAAGCTAAACTATACCATGAATAGTCAAGCGTATACGTTGGATGCGCTCATGCAAGCTTTGGTCGTGGCGGAGATGCTTATGGGGCCAAAAAAGCCAAGCCTTGATGACTAGCAATGCACCTTTCACTTCTGTGTCGAAAGGCGGAAAGAAGAAGAAGAAAACTAAAAGTAAGAAACAGGCTGATCCCAAAGGTAAGGAAAAATCCCCCGTGAAGGTCATCAAGATGAAAACAAACAAGGAAAATTATTTCAACTGCGATCTGAAAGGACATTGGAGGGCGGACTGTCCCCAGCCTAAAAAGGTAGGGGAACAAGGTAAATCTCATGCACTAGTTATTGAAACTTGTTTAGCGGCGTCTTCTTTCCAATCATGGGTGGCGGACATGGGAGACAATAATCATGTTTTTTTCAATTCTCAGGTGTTCCAACAAACCCGACAACTTAGTGGGAGTGAGATCATTATCACCTTGGAAAATAATGCAAGAGTAGCAGTTGTTGCAGTGGGAGATGTGCACTTATCTTTCATGAACAAGACTTTAGTTTTGAGAAATGTTCTTTATGTTCCAAGTTTTAGAAATAATTTAATTTCAGTTTCTAAATTGTTTTTGGATAAATATTCAGTTTCTTTTAATAAGAATGTTATTATTACTTGTAATAATGAAGTTATCTATTCTAGAACATTAGTGAAAAATCTCTATATTATTAACTGTGCACAACCCACAATCATAAAAAAATGCATCATATAACACAGATGCTGTTTCTAGAAAAGGAAAGTATTCTTCAAATATGAACGAAATACTTCTTTGGTATCTTAGACTTGGTCATGTTAATCTAAAAAGGATTCAAAAGGTGGTGGTGACGGTTTGTTGGAATCACTCCAAGTAGAGCCATTTCCAACATGCGAATCATGTTTAGATGGTAAAATGACTAAGAGAGCCTTTGGGGGCTAAGGGGAATAGAGTCACTGAAGTGTTAGAACTCGTTCATACTAATGTGTGTGGTCCAATGTTAGTTCAAGCGAGAGATGGTTTCGAGTATTTCGTTACTTTTATCGATGATTACTCGAGGTATGGATACATTTTCCTAATGCAGCATAAGTCTGAAGTCTTTGATAAATTTAAAGAGTTTAAGGTTGAAGCAGAAAAGCATAGGGAAAAGTGTATCAAGTTTCTGCAATCTGATTGTGGGGACGAATACCTTAGCAATGAATTTTTAGGTTACTTATCAGAGCAAGGGATTACATCCCAGTTAACTGCACTCTGAACCCCTCAACAAAATGGGGTCGCAGAAATGGTAAGGTCTATGATGAGTTATTATGACTTACCCAAGTCGTTCTGGGGTTATGCCTTGGAAACAACAGCTTATATTCTTAACTTGGTACCTTCTAAGTCAGTTCTAAAAACTCCTTCAGAATTGTGGTCTGGGCACAACCCAGTTTGAGATACATGAGAATCAAGGGATGTCCTGCATACGTGCTAGACAAGGAAGCTGATAAGTTAGAACCTCGTTCAGAATTAAGACTGTTTGTAGGTTATCCCAAAGGAACAAAAGGGGGTTTATTCTATAGTCCTAAGGATCAGAGGATCATGGTAAGCATGCATTCTCCATTCTTGGAAGAAGACTATATGAGTAACTGAAAGCACAAGAGTGAGATTACCTTGAATGAATTACGAGGGCAAACTCCTCTACCAATTGTACAAGATGATATACCACGTGACACACAAACACAACTGGAACCTTGACGTAGTGGAAGGGTCTTCGAACTTATTTCTTGGTGAAGATGAATCTGACCCCTGGACATACAACGAGGCAATCCAAGACAAGGATGCAAGTTCTTGGCAAACTGCAACGGAAGCAGAAATGGGATCTATGGATCACTGTAAAGTGTAGGAGCTTGTTGAACTACCCAAATGTGTAAAGTTTGTTGGATGCAAGCGGGTTGTAAGAGAAAGAGAGGATCTGACGGGAAGGTTGAAATTTCTAGGCTAGGCTTGTGGCAAAAGGGTATACTCAGAGAGAGGGAATCGATTATGAGGAAACCTTTTCGCCTGTAGCTATGCTTAAGTCAATCAACGTTCTCTTGTCAATAGTTGCGCACCTAGACTTCGAGGTTTGGCAAATTGATGTCAAGATAGCATTCCTAAATGGAAGTCTTGAAGGCGACATCTATATGTGTCAACCTGAAGGCTTCATTGAAAAAGGCCGAGAAAACCTTGTGTGCAAGCCTAAGAAGTCAATCTATGGCCTTAAGCAAGCATCGCAAGCTTGGAACCAATGTTTGATTAAGTGATACAATCCTATGGATTTTATCAGAATGAGTTTGAGAGTTGTGTTTATAGAAAATGTGTCGGAAACGCCTTGGTATTCTTTGTGCTATACGTAGATGATATTCTACTTATTGGAAATGATAAAAAGGTTATATCAGACGTAAGGGTATGGTTATCAAAGCAGTTCGATAAGAAGGACTTAGGAGAGACTGGTCATATACTTGGAATCAAGATTATTCGAGATCACCAGAAAAGAATGACATGCTTATCTCAACCCTCGTATATCGATATTGTGCTAAAACGATTCAACATGCAAGATTCCTAGAAGGGTTTCGTATATCGATATCGAGATAGAATGTTAGTCTTTCAATCGGACAGTTTATGTCCTGTGGGTTACTCGGACTCAGATTTCCAATCAGACATAGACGCCAGAAAATCTACCTCAGGAAGTGTGTTTATCTTAGGAGGTGGAGCCATCGTATGGAGAAGTATAAAAGAAGAAATGCATTGTTGACTCTACCATGGAAGCCGAGTACGTCGCTGCAAGAACTTCTTAGTGGACTTAGATGTGATTCCGAATTTACCCAAAAGCATCACAATTTATTGTAATAAGGCGGGTGCGGTTGCGAATTTGAAGGAACCACGAGCCCATAAGGCGATAAAAGAAATTGAAAGGAAATACTATCTCATACGAGAAATCGTTAAGAGAGGAGACATAGTGGTGGCAAAGATAGCATCGGAGGACAACCTAGCAGATCCTTTCACAAATAGTGTGCCTCTTAATACATTCGAGAAACATGTGGAAGGAATGGGAGTCAAGTGTGTTGCCACGCTGCTTTGAGTATAAGTGGGAGAATTATTAGGATATGATGTAGTATGCTTAAAAGTAGACTTTGAGTATAAGTAGGATATGGTTAGGGTTATAATGTAAATCATGCTTTTACGTGTTACTTTGTATGTAAATTGTTTCTTGCACTTTATTGAATGCGAATAAATTATCATTGTTTGCTTTAAATATTATGAATGTTTTATATATTGCATATTGGTTGAATACTTTACATTGTAGACAATGTGGTAAGTAGTAGATCATAGAAGATCACATTGTCGATTCCTTGTAATAAGTATAATGATTCACAACTTAGATGAAATTGAACCATCAATTGGTAGAAGTTGATGTGTAAGGCTCGGATTGGTTTGTCTTGACCAAGAGATTACAACTAGTGCATTTGTTGCACTGAATTGGACCAACATCGAGATATTTTTTCTAGACTGACTTGATAGAAAAACTAGATCCCAGTGGTAATTGATTTCTTAATTTCTGTCACTTAATTAAGATTGTATATAATTAATTTATGTTACTTTGATTTATTTTGGGCAAAGAGTCAATGAGATTCGATGCTCTATACTTTGGGCAATATTATTAATTATATGACAGATTGTTAAATTCATACAGAAAATCGTGTCTTGGTGAAACAAGTTGATTATGTCTCCTTGATAGGCTCATAATGTTTATCATATCAAACTTGTACAGTGGATTAACTTCCGATATGATGATAATCTTGAGCTGTTTGTTCTCAAGGAATAAAATATATTAATTAATTAAAGCATTCAATAGCTTAAATTAGTTAATGGACATTAAATCTTAAACACGGAAAATAATAACCGAGGAGTCATATTTCATAATATGGATTAGGATGGGTAGTTCAATATTAATTCTATAGTGGAATGAATTAATATTAATGAGCTAGAATAATATTGATGACTCAATATTGATATCTAGGCTCATTGGGATGCCCAATCCTATTCTTTTAAGTCCCCTTGAGTAGCCTAATAGAAGCCAATTAACTAAGAGGATAAGGATTAGTATGGAATACAATATAAGGAAAGAAAAGATATTGAAGAATCTAAATCCAAAAAGGATTAGGATTTATCCATATTTTTCTCTCCCAATTGGGAGAGGATTTTTCAATCCTCTCTCTCTGTTATAAATAGGGGACCAGTTTTGGTCCCCATATGCACTGTGTGGCTATTTTTCCATGAAAAGTTAATCCTTCCTCAAGAGTTAAAAGTTCATTTAATTTTCGACCGAATTGGCAAGCTTGAACTTAGGGAATACTCAAGAAGATCTTTGGGTTGAAATGTTAATTCTTCTCAATGGTGTCTCTCCAATTCGAACGTAAAATACAATAATCCCTTAGTTCCGCATGTTTAGGGCTTATTGAATGGTTTACCATTATTCATTACATAAATTGTGTGATTTGAATATTTCAATCATGGTTATTTGATTTATGAAAATAGTATTCAAATTACATACTGAATAGATCCTTTGGCACAATCTCCGATTCCCTAACACCTAAGACATAGTGATTCTCCTCGAGGGCCCATGGGGGACGATGGGAGAACTCAAATCGTGTGTATTGATCTCGTAGGATGTTTTAGGGCCTTGCTCCCTAGGCAAGATCCGCTTGGGGTTGGATTTTGAGAACTGACTAAGTTATTTTCATAATTTACTTGCCTTTAGCGTCTTAGTAATTTCATTATTGTCCATAATGATTGGGATTGGAGTAAATTAGGTGATAATGGTTGGTTTAGTAAAACCCCTTTTGTTACCCATGCGGATTCTCAAATTGAAACAAGAACTTCCACTTTATGCTTTTCTAAGAATTAATAAATCAAACCTTACTCTTCAACTTAGCCAAAATTTGCTAATCAATTGACTTTTAGTGTGCTAGACGAGATTATCCTCCTTGGGGTTTGACTTATTACTACCTATGACTGATCTCGTACGCTTGCAAGAAAGAAAACCTTATTTGAAAACCAATATTTTTGAATGGATTTTCGGGACAAGTTCAGTCGGCCACCATCACCCTCGTTCTCTCCCTCCCCCCTCCTTCCAAACACCACTATCATGCCACGAAGCTGCTCGCAATGGGAAGCACGACTCGAATCAGGGCGCTCCAGTATTCCACCACCATACCCTATTTCCCCTCTCGTTCATCTATCGTACCCATCTTCTTACCGAAATTGGCTCTGATCAGCGAGCCACTGTTGTTTTTTGTATATATATATGCTTTGATTTCTCTCCCTCTCCATGTGTATATTCAGGTGTATGTAAAGAAGAGTGTACAAGTATGAGAGTGAGTATATGTGTGTGTTTATAAGTGTGTGAGTATGTGTATGATTGGGCTTGTTAAGATGAAGAAGAAGAAACAATGGTGCAGCATGTGGGTATACGCATGTATGAGTGCAGCATGTGCGTACATATATATATATATATATATATGAGTGTGTGTGTGTGTGTGTGTGTATGTGCAACCTGTGTGTGTTTGAGCATATAAGTGTGCGTATGTGAATGAGAGTGTGAGTCTGCTGCATGTATATATATGTGAAGGGTATGTAAAAATAAGTGTTGAAGGTGTGTTAATGTGTGTTAGTGGATACTAGTTTGTGTTCATGTGTATTATTGTCTGTGTAGATGCAGATGCGTGTATAAATATATACATGTGGGTGTGGAAGATAATGTGTGTGCTTGTAGAAAAAGATGAAGATGGAAGGTGTTATAGACACACACACACACACGCACACATATAGTATGGATCTGTTGGATATAGAAGAAGAAGAAGCTTAGTGCATGTATGTGTGTTCGATTTGTTAGAGGGGAAAGGAGAAGTGATCTCAATTGTGTGTGAATAAGTGTGTGTATATGTATGTGTAGATCCGTGTATGTGTGTATATATATATATATATGCATATAGGGGGAACATAATGTGTGTGCTTGTAGGAAGAAGAAAATTGAAGATTGTATATGTGTATATATAGGTTTGTTAGAATGAAGAGGGAGAAAATCATATATATAAACATGTACGTATCTATTATGGAAATGATGAAAAAGAAGCAAGGTATAATGTGGTGACTTATTGTAGATCCATGGTTCGACCCCTACACTCGGTCGCGAGGAGCTTCATGGTGTGAGAGTGGTGGGATAGGGAAGAACGAGGGTGATGGTGGTCGGCAGTTTCTCGGAAGAAGAGAATGGAGGATGGATTGGTGGGTTGTTTAGAGAGAGAGAGAGAGATTTGACCCATTTATTGTATTCTAGGTACAAAAAACAGCCACATCATCAAGGAACACGCCACGTCACCATTCACCTGCCCATTAACAGGTTATAGCCGGTTACGAGCTATTTTAAATAATAATTTTGAAATATAGTGAGCATTTTTAAAAATACCAAATCATAAAGGACATGTAACTAAATAGTGGAAACATACGGGGTATTTAAACCAATTTTTCTTTATTTTTTTCTTTATCTTTTTCAGAAAACTATTTAAGCAGAAGAATGATATTTCTATAAATAAATCCAACTATCTTGGTTTTATATAATAATTTTATTATTATAGATATAGATAGATATACAAAGCATCCCAATTTAGCAAGATGTTTGGTGAAAACGACAATTGGGCATAACCAACTTTATCAACCCAATCCTCCACGTCATAAAAACTAAAATAAATATTTATAGTATATATAAGTAGGGAATATAAAAATACACAATATTTCTTTTTTATAGAATAATACAAATCTATAAACAAAACGTACTATAGAAATAAAAATATCTCAAAAACAAACAATATAACATAAAAAATATAAAAAAGAAAAAGAAAAAGAAAATTGATAAGGGCCCACAAATCTTAAACAATCTTTAGAAACGTATATAAGCGCATTAGATCCTAATATAAGCCTAGTATAAAATTTGTTTCGAGAAAAGTTAAAATACGAAAAGTAATTAAATTTTTTTATATATCATCTCCAGAGACAACATTTAGAAAGAAGAAAGGAAATTATATTTCCTTTTAATTTGCTTGCCCATGTAAAATGGGGTTTTTTCTTTAATTTTGTAAAAGTGAGGTTCAAGAAATGTAAAAAAAACAAAAAAAATTATGGAAAAGTTATTAAAAGTAACACATTACTTATAATAAAAAAAAAACGTGGTGTTTGATAATAAAAATGATTTATACCAAACTTCGAAAGTTAATTGTTTGCCAGATAATTATTTCAGCCCACAGTTTGATAACATTATATTTTTCTTCAGTTTTATTAAATTACACCCAATAGATATTTAATGTGTGTGTATATATATAAAACAGTTAAATAATTTATATATTATTTTATATCTTACGTTTAAATATAGGATTTACAAATCCTCTAGTTCCCTCAAAAAGAGCAAAAACGAAAAAGAGAAAAGAAGAAATATAGATTTATCAGAATATTGAACTATTTATTCAGCCCCCAGTAGAGAAGAGAATGAAGGAAAGAATATTCAATTTATATAGAAGTTCGGATTTTGGATCCAAATTATTTCCTCCTCCCACAAGCAATATTCATCGAGAGATTCAAATAGATAAAAGCTTCAAATTTTTGTTCTTCTATGGTGGACTTGAATAATGTGATGAGTTGGGGGGTTTTGTCAGTTTTTCACCGAAATTATTTGGGACGAAAACTTGTCAATGGAAGTTTGAGTTATTAAGATAGAAGCTTATAGAAGCCCTGAAATCGACAATTACATTGGGGTGGAGAGGAGCGACGATGTCGACAAGCTGTCGCACCATGCGGAAGAAACGATTGCATAAGTCGATGTCTGGAATCGGCATCGAAAACGCAGTAACCACCACCGATCTTGTGGCTAGTGCGTAAGAAGAACCTTGGGTAATGAAGAAATACGACACAGATGATGAGTCATTGGTAATCAAGGAAGAGAGTGAAGCATCATGAATATTTCATGACCGATCGAATGGGAGGCTCGTTCAGAATCCAGTACATGTCGTTGACGTTGTTGAAGAGATCTATCATGATCGGGAGCAGGATATTGCAATGGGATTATACCAGTACCATTCAAGTGCGATGCACGGAAATTTATTTAAAAAATAATAGTTTAATTTATTTAAATAAATATTATGTAATCAAATATTAAAAAAATGAAGTTGTTATATTTTTAAACAAAATAAATATTTAAATAATTTTGATTAAACATATAAAAATTATGAGTAATGTAACTATCAATTTCTCCGAAGTGCTATATGGATTTAACTATGTTTATAAATATATTTTTTTGTGGACTAACATAAAGATAAATGAATATTCAAACAAATAGAAATATATAAGAAAATCAATTGTCGTGGGAACATATATTTAAATGATAATGAATATTCAAACAAATACATATATTATCTTAATATTGAAACTCAAACATATAAATTAGTGTGTTTGTATCCATATTGATCCGTGTGAACACCCACAAATAGCGTAAGCGATAATGAATATTCAAATAAACACAAATATCTAAATATCATATAACCTATCAAAATGTATTAAATATAATAAATTGAAAAATGTTATATGAATTTTTTTTTCATTTTACTTAAATATTTTAACTTATCTAAATAATTTTCAAATTAAATTTTGAACCTACCTATTTAACATCCTCCTTAAAAAGAGGATTATAATTCTAAAGTTTTAATATATACTCAAATACATTTTAGGTTTAAATAAATCTTGATATTAACAAAGAAAATTCAAAGATTATTTAATAGTTGGAATAACAAAATAAAATATATGAGTTCTTCAATATATCTTAATAATTTCATATATGTTGAAGTTTATTAAAATCAATCTACATTTTTATTATAAATATTTAATTTATTTAAAGATATAGATTTATCAATGTAAAAAATAAATTAATTACATTGCAAAATGTGGAAAACGGATATAGTTGAGGTTAATTAATGCAACAAAGTAATGTTTAGGTTTCAAACTCTAAAAGACTATAAAGATCGGGTTGATTTATTTTATTTTACTTTTTGAATAAAAAATTAATTGCAACACGTATAAAATCTCACAGTTTAGGTTGCAAAGTGTAAAATTTTATTTAATATGAAAAAAAGAAGTAACAAAAAATAATTTCAATATTGATTGAATATATAAATATGTGTGGAATTCATTGTCCTGTGATTAACCAAACAAAATTTATTATTATAACAAATTACACACTGATATTTGCAAATATAATAATTTAATATGCCGATTATTAAATGTTAATGAACTCAACTCTTAAACACACAACTACACAGAATCTGGAATTCGCACAAAGATTTCTCCTGCCTTTGGATCCTTAGCATTCTGTCCCTTCTTGCCTTGCCAAGGTTTCTTGAATTTGACATTCAAACCTTCTCCAGATTGCACCATGCCTTTATCACCTTGAGTCTGGAAACATTTAGACCTCAGAGCCTTCACTATTCCATCATAAGATAGCTACTCATCTCTCCCATACATCAAGGCATCCTTAAAGCTTTCCATGGATTTTGGAAGAATGTTTAACACCATCAATGCTTTGTCATCCTCCTCCAATTTCACATCCTGGTCTTCCAATTCTTCAACCATCTTAATGAACTCATCAAGTTGATCAGAAATTACCTTATCTTCAGTGATCTTGAAGGCCAACATCTTCTGCTTCAAAAACAGCTTGTTGGAAACTGACTTAGATTGATATAGATCTTCCAATCTCTTCCATGCTTCTGAGGAACTCTTGCATCTTGAGACCTCTCTCAACGGTTTATCACCCAAACACAGAAAGATAAGACTGAGGGCCTTCTTATCCACTGATGCAAACTTGGGTTTCTCACTTTCTTCCCACGAATCCAGAGGTATCAAAGCAAGATCAAGGCCATTGTGAACCAATACTGCATTCATCTTGATCTTCCACAGTGTGAAATCATTTCTTCCTGTAAACTTCTCAAAATCCATCTTCATACTAGCCATTCCTTCTCTTCTTCAAGCTGTGAGAGTTGTTTCCCACAGACGGCGCCACTTGTTAGTGAACTCAACTCTTAAACACACAACTACACAGAATCTGGAATTCGCACAAAGATCAATTTGAAAAACACACATGCAGTTCGGCCAAAGTTGTGGCCGAATTGAACTCACGCAGAACAAGAACTGAAAATGAATCACACACAGCTTTAACGTGGTTCGTTCAAGATGAACTACATCCACGGAGGCAAGACACACCCCAATCCACTAAGAAATCCAATCAATTACAGAGAATACACACAAGAAACGAAATGCCTAATTCTGTTTACAAATTAGGGCAGAAACGTCAAATCTCAAAATACTCTCTCTAATCTAAGAAACAAGGAAATTGCTCGACGTAGTGTTCTTCTCCTTGATGAGAGCTTTTCAATGATATAAGTATTGGAGCTCGAATGTAACTGTACAGAAAGTTCTAACTGAATGAAGTTGAGCTCAGCTACCGGACAAAAACGACGGTTTTCTTCGTCACAATTCTGAAACTACTCCGTCACAAATGACGGTTATCTTCAACTGCCTCGAACCCGGTTTATTCTGAAAAACTTGTATTCTTGATGCTCAAACCCGGTTCAAACCTCCGGTTCTTCGCTTCCTGATTCCGGTTCCACATTCCTAACACACCATATTACAAAGTATAGCTCACTTGATGAGATTGAACACCACCTCACATTAAATTATACATTAAATTTTATTTTTAATTTAATAAAGTACATGTTTTAATTATTTAAATAATGAATTTTATCTCGATATATAAATTAAGAAAACTTTAGGTTAAATTAAATAAATTGATTCGTGTTGCTTTTAATAAAATAATCAAGATATTTACTTTTTCTTCTATTTACTTAATTTTAGTTGTATTCTTATCCCAGGCTATAGTACAACCCACAATTAGCGCTCAAATCTAATTCAATAATCAACGAACAAGCAATATAATATTGCAAATTCAATATCTAATTATAATATATGTGATATAGATATTAAATTAAAGATATTCAAAAGAGCTTTACTTTGATATATTTTACATAAAAAATAGGTTTGAAATGGAAAAATGTATTTGTGGTTTAAAAGATTAAAATAAAGTTTGTTTTTTTATTGGAGGTTCTCAATTCAGGGCTTGAACTTTGAGTTTACTCAATTAGCGGACTAGATTCTCAACCCAAGACTTACGTCTTGATAAGTCTAAGATTCAATAAACAGCAGATTGAAAATTTCAATACGAAGTATATTGAAATTCTCGATATATAATAATGAACCTTCCATGCATCAGATATTGTATCTTATTGTTCAAGACGTAAGGTCGAGAATAAAATTCAAAATCTAGACCCTTGATCAGAAAAAACTCAAGATTCAGGCCCCGAATTGAAAACTCCTAAAATCCGACCTCGAATTGAGACATTTTCTAAAATTTAGACCTTATAGTGGAATTTTCTAATTTATCCTCATATTTTATTTATATTATCTTTCATTGCAAATATATATAATACTAGATATGGTAAATTAGAAAATTAGAGATTTTAACATAATCGGAGGTAGTATCAATTATGTTCCAAAATTTTTGACGAAAAAATGTTAATTATAGAATTTGTCTCACTCTGGCACACACACACACATACACACACACACATGCATATATATAGATGCAGTAGGAGATCAAATATTAAAAGAATATAATGTGAAATGAAATAAACTGACTAATTATATTTTATGAATAAATCAATTAATATATGTTTATGTTTTACTTAAAAGAAGCTTGTTTAACTAATCTAATTTTAATTGCAAACCAACAAATAATATTTAATACATATAATTAGCCAAGAAAACACTATTATGTTTCAACTTAATATAATATATGTGATGTGGATGCCAAATTAAAGCTCGTGAAAAGACCATTGAAATGATATATCTTACAATAAAAAACGGATTAGAAACAAAAAGTTATTACTATTCAAAAATAAAATAAAACAAAATTTAATACTTATTAAATATACAATAACCTACCAAATTATGGTATAAAAATTAGGGGGGAACTTTAAAATTACAAAAGTAACCTCTATTTTACTTATATATATATATATATATATATATATATGTTGGCTGAAATTTGAAGGTTCATATATTGTTCTAAATTTCAATTTACATTGAAGAAGAGTTGCAGGCACGCATGATTCTTTGTTCAGAAAGCCTAAGTCAAGTCCTTGGAAGTGTAAAAAGACCGACTAAATAAATGACATTGATTTTATTTTTTTCTGCAAAAATAACAAAATGCCAATACCAACCCCAAATGGCAGGACAGTTTGGGCGAAAAATGGCAACTCTTTAAATTTTTCCAATTGTTATGCTTTTATATAGTTATAGATGAATTTAAAAATTATGAACTAAAAAAAGAAATTATTTTTTTTTTCAAAAAGAACAATTTTTCCCTACATATAAAAAAGAACATATTTTTTTTAAAAAAATATTTACTTTACAAAAAAAGAAACTACAGAAAAAAAAAATTGTATAAAATAAAAAATTTAAAAATATTAATATACGGAACGATTTTTTACGTATATTTACCCTCCTTATAACTTCGAGATAATTTTAACAATTTAAAAACCACCACATTCGTTTGCCTGCCCCGATCCTGCCCTAGCCGATCTTCCTCACCGTTGTGTATGCTAAGACTCAGTGGCACCTTCGTTACCCACTCTGGGGCACTTTGCGTGAGATCTATGACTCCATGCGAGAGCAGGCCTGACTTGGGAAGGCAATTTTAACATCTTCCTCCACGACCACGAGCGTCATGGCAGCACACTTATAGAGTGGGTGAGATGCTCAACTTTGGCAAGATAATCGCTGATTGTAAACTGCTCGATTTGGGTTACACCGGTTCGGAATACACCTTCCTGGGCAGGGAAGGCTTGCTTGAGAAGCTGGATCGCGTGCTCACGAATAGTGGCTGGTCATCGGTCTTCGAGGTCACGAAGGTCTAGCACCTTCCTCGTACTCAGTACGACCATGCCCCATTCCTTCTCAAGTGCAGATTCACCGAGCACAGTCAAGGATCTTCCTTCCACTTTCAGAGCATATGGGTCTGGCACCACTTGTTTTTGGACTCTATCAGAGAGGACTGGGCAGATCCGACAAGACATGTGCGTATGGTGAACCTACAACAGAAGCTCACCCGGGTCAAGAAACATCTAAAGCAGTGGAATTGGTCGGTCTTCTGTGATATCTTCCACAGGATTCAGGAGACCGAGAGTGCACACGTTGCTGCCAAGCTCGCCCATGACAGTGACTCCACTCATGCCCAACACACAGAAATGTGGCGCCTCCACGTCGAGTATCTTTTGCGCCTTTGGATGGAGGAGGACTTCTGGAGGCAGAAGGCGACCATGCGTTGGACTGTGGAAGGTGAGAGGAACACCCAGTTCTTTCAGGGCTTAGTGAAGCGAAATCGGTGTCATTCCTACATCCACACCATCGAGGTTGACGGAGCCCACATTGTCGATCAGACCGGCATTCGGGACTCAGTTGTTGCTTACTTCCAGAGCCTTCTATCGGTGGAGGAGGGGGAGTTGGAGGTCCCTTCTGATGAGTTCTTTCCTAGGCTCCCCGAGGATACCGACCTGACTTCTCTCTGTAGGATGCCATCTGATGAGGAGATTAGGGAGACTATTTTCGACATTGACCCGACGAGTGCCTCCGGTCCAGGCGGTTTCTCATCCCTGTTCTATCTGACATGCTGGGATATCGTGGGTCCGGACGTCGGGTCTGTCCTTCGAGATTTTTTCTCCAGGAACTCCATGCTGGGGGCTTCACCGTGACTTCCATTATTCTGATCCCACAGAAGCCTCATCCGGCATCTGGACTGACTACAGACCGATCAACCTCCGTAATGTCACGAACAAGATCATCTCTAAGATCTTGAACGACAGATTCACGCCTCTCCTCCCGTTGCTCGTAATGCCTAACCAAAGTGGTTTCGCTCAGGGTAGATTGATCTAGGACAATGTGTTGCTGCCCCAGGAGCTTGTTCATGAGCTGAACCATGACGTCCTTGTCCACAACTTGCACTCCTTGAAGACAACGTCTCTTATATTTTGATTGAGATGGATGTAGCAGCGGCGGTCACACTCCTCACTGTGGACAGACTTGGATCTTGACAAGTCTCCCACTCTCTTACACGGTTCGGGGCATGCTGAGAAATAAGACTGTCCAGATTACCCACATCTACCAAGAGAATAATCAACCAGCTGACCACCTCGCTGAACTTGGGCACCACACCCAGCCCCTCATCACCTACACCGCAACGACTGCTTTGACCCACCTCCAACCCCTTGTTCACATTGACTAGTTAGGCTACCCCAACTTCCGCTTCCATTAGCCTCTAGCTAGTTGTTTCTTTACGTTTCATCAGTTTTATTTTCTCATATGTATCTACTCAGATTCCATCGTTGTACCCCCTCCCCCTTCTTATTTTGCAGCTCCATTTGTTGTTTGAACCCCCTGCTTTTCTTCTCGCCTTTTTCCTCTCCTTCCGACGTCCATGATTAGTCAGTTGGTTGGAAAGGAAGGAAACCCGATTATTCCCCCTCACCACCACAAGTTTTGGATACTTTTGGCCCAACCCCCCTGATTTGGAACTATGGACACATTTTTCCTACATCCTTGTATGTATGTGTGTTTGTACTTTGATTGGTTCTTGATTTGATTATTGACAGGTTGGGGACCGAGCCTTAATCCGCGATCCATCTCCGGTGTTTCCACAAAAGAAAAACCTGGGGTGTACAATAAGACTAATAGGTGATGTTATAAATAAAAGGAATTCAAAACAAAAAGAAGAAAGGAAATGAGGAGACCACAAGTCGGTCCCTCACAATTCAGAAAGACCAAGATAATAAATCCTATAAGTGTCACAAGCCGACAGGTACAGGAGTAAATAACCTACAAATTAATAATTGGTGAATAAAAGAATAATCTAATACAATCCATCACCGAGTAATAACAATGGAAAAAACCAAAATAAGCAAAGGTTCAAGATCGCCCTCTGACAAATGAAGCGCCTTGCCCTATGTCACGAAATTCAAGCTTGGGGGAAATCCCACGCTCCTTACATCGGCATGAGTCCAATTCTCCCGGGGAAGATTCCAATGCATAAGCTCGGAGTTATCAAATCTGTGAAGACGACCAAATGATATATCCATATCGCAGCAAGCTCTAATAAACTCGGCTCAAAGTCATCGTTAAGTAGCGGAGGCACTACCTCCGATAAAAGCCCGGGATTGCCAGGCCAAAACGACAGTACTTTCTTCAAACAACAAAGGGATTGCCTCCATCTGGGAACTGTTTGGCGAGAATTTGTTGAAGTGTCAAGTTGTAGTACACTCAAAACTAATCCGTTCAACCATAATTTGCAACCATCAGTCTCAAGTTTACAAACTGTATCCAAAAATGACCAAGGCAACTGCTTGTTGACAAGCACTAACAGAAAAACTGAAGATAAGCGTTCAGAGATCTCCTACCCAGACCGTGAAAGTGGGGCAGAAAATAAGTTGCTGGGTAGCCAGTGCAGAAGCACTTTTTTGGACAAGCTGTTAAAAAGCTCCCTCCTTAGACGAGAAATAAAGCAACAGCAGGATTCTAAAAGAAACAAAGGAGGGCTGATGTCCAATCTAAAAATTCAACGAAAGTTCCAACATTCTAATGCTTCATCAATGAAAAAATCAAATGAAGTCTCGACATGGCACACAGGCCTGCAAAATCGACTAAGCACTTCAAGGGAAGCCGCCTGAAGATGATACTCGGACTGGATTCACCAACTCCACCTGAACCCACTTTGCAAACGCAGGTCAGGCGAGGTTCGGCAAAATCCAGAGCCGCAAATGTGAACAACAACTGAGGAAGTGCCAATGAAAAAATAGCTTCTGCTTTTGAGAAAAGCTGCCTGAATCACCCTTCTAAGACCATCTTTATCCATGCCCTTGGAGGACAAGGGCACAGGAAAAAGACAAAATTTTCAATTAAAACTAAAAGCAAAAATGGTTAATCATTGATGCCCTTAGGTTGTGGATGGGTTGGTCAACCAACCTATTCCACAACCCAACCCCTTCTACAACCTGTCACAAGTCGGTACCTCATTTGTTGTATCAAATTATTTATTGGATATAGTTTTGATAATAAATAAATAATATAATTTTTATTTTATAAAAATTATCAAAATTCCTTTTTTTTTCTCTACAAGTAGAATATAATGTTGACATATTTTGAATAAAAATTTGAAGCTCTTTATTTTATTCTTTTTTATAAATAGTTGGCTCGTCTGGACTGATCCGATGGGCCAAATCTCCGGCGGACCCCTGGTCGATTCGATAATCTTAGTATATTATAGGGAAATACCACGGACCAGACCGAATATATTTAGGACTGACTAAATTTTGGCCCGACCTGGACCGATCCAAAATATGACGTTAGCCCGACAGACCCGACCTGACCGAGTCGGGCCGGCCAAAATAGGGAACAACTTCGTAATAGGGAAGCTCACAATGCTCTTAAATACGACCTGATCGAGCATATATAGCGAAAATTTGGTCCCGCTAATTAAATATATAAGTTGTATATTTTATATTTGTAATTTAGTATTTCAGACATGTATTTGTAGCTTAATTTATTTTTTTCGATTTCGTAATTCAACTTTTGCAATTTTAATTTGGTTATTATTTTAGCATGTTATTTTAAACGTACCGAAAAAACAAAATCGACTTATTGTAATTACGGAATTAAAATATTTTTTTATATTCTTGAAATATTTTAGAAAAAACGCGGAAAATAATATGCAATTATTAAACCGTATAAATATTGATTTTATTGGGAAAAAAGATCTGTATTTGGATAAAAGAAATTAATATATATTAAAATGTTGGGTTGGGTTGTTAATAAAGTGTGAAAATGTATTTTTTAGGTTGTGGAGTAGGTTGTATATGTGGAGGAGAGAGAAATGAATATTTTATTAATAGGTTGGGTTGTGGGAGGTTGTTGATAAAGGTGGTCTAAGACGATGAAGACGCGGCTGATCTGTCTGAACCAGTTCGGTCAGCTTGGTTCACTAATTCACGAACCGGTTCGGGTCGGTCCGGAAGCCCATGAACCGGTTCGGGTAGGGCAGAGGAAGCCCTAATCATGCGTTGCCAGTGGAGACGCGGATACAAACTCAGTTGTGAGTGGACTTGGCGGGAGAGGCTGACTCAGTGAATGAACTCAGGGTTGGTCGACTCAGGGTTGCCGCCATGGATTGATCGGTGCTGCCAAAATCCTGTGTGTATGATCTGCGACCAGGGAAGGAATTTGCGAAGTCACGAAGATACAGTCAACAAATCCAAACTCAAGATAGAAACTGGATCTGGTTTTCAAGATAACCACCGGATTGAAGCAATAGGGAACCCCTATCACTACTTCGTGGAGTAAAAAAGATGTAACTCGCGACTAATTCTCGTGAACGTAACCTGGGATAGAATCGCGACGTGAGTTGGAGAATCGGAAGATCTCAAGCGAATAGAAGTCCCAAATCGGGATTAGAATCGCGACGAAGAAGAAGGCAAACTCTTCAATCTCCCACAATTACAAATAGAGGGGCTTCCTAAGAGTGATGAAGAAGAAAGCTTAGTGGTCCTCATGCGAGATGCCAATGAAGAAATTCAACCAAGTAAAAGGAGACGAACAATTCTGTGTAACAATAGTTTGAACGAAAAATCCTCAGAAATTTGGTTATAAATCAACAGAAAAGAATGGTTGATTGAAATATAAAGAAAACAATTAATCATGGATGGTATGGCCGGCGGCTAATAGAAGCGAAAACCTCCTTGTTGTTTTTCTAGAGAGAGAGCGTAGAGAGAGAGACCTTTTTCTCTCTACGATATACAATAAGACTTATTGTGCATGTGCGCAAGTTTTGGCCATAGATACAAGGCAAAAACTTGCGTGCATAAGATGCACCATAGTGTTATTGTACACCTTGTGGGTCCCACTGGTTCAGCCCAAATAAGTTGCGCGGTTCAAACCGGTCTGAACCGCGCCAATTATTATTATATTATTATTGTTTGCGTGCGCATGTTATATATTTAATGGTCTGTTTGTTGAACACTAAAAGCAAGTGGTCTGGTTGTATTTCATACAGTCTTAAATATCTCAACCTTGAGGTCAAAGGTTCAATTCTGTTTGCATCTTTTTTCCTTCTTCCTTCATGTTTTTTTTTTGTCATACATCATAATATACACCGTATCGAAATATTAAATATACTGTGAGAATTGTAAGTTGGAAAAAATAAATATTTCGCAGTATGAAACAAAAATTAACTAAAACAACATATACTGTCAGGCATCACAACATATACTGTATCGAAATATTAAATATACTGTGAGTATTGTAAGTTGGAAAAAAAAAATTTGCATTATAAAACAAAACTTAACTAAAATAACGCATACTGTCAGGCATCATAACGTATACTGTATCGAAATATTAAATATACTGTGAGTATTGTAAGTTGGAAAAAATAAATATTTCGCAGTATAAAACAAAACTTAACTAAAACAACGTATACTGTCATGCAACATAACGTATACTAGATCGAAATATTAAATATACTGTTAGACATCATAATATATACTATGCTCGAAATTTGAATATACTGCTGGTGAAAAATAAAAAGGAACAACGTATACTGTCATGCAACATAACGTATACTACATCGAAATATTAAATATGCTGCTGGTGAAAAATAAAAAGGAACAACGTATACTGTCATGCAACATAACGTATACTACATCGAAATATTAAATATACTGTTAGTGAAAAATAAAAAGGTGCTGTTAAGATTCGAACCCACGCACTGAAGGGTAAAATGCCGCGCCTTTACCAACTAAGCTAGCGCCTATTTTGTGATTCCAAACACACCTTAATATATATAGATTGCACGTGCAAAAATTATAAGTGGGGCCCACAAGGTGTACAATAACACTAATGTGCATCTTATGCACATGAGTGTCGCTCTAGATACAATAGGAAAAATCTTACTACAGAGAACTCTGTAAAAAAAAATTTGACATATTTATTTGTTCAATTTACTTTTTAGAAATGAAAAGCTTTAAATCATTGCTAATGTAAAAAAGATTTGTATATATATGTAAAATCTTCCTTCCTCAAAATTAATTTCAAATTTAGGCTATTACGTATTATTTTTTCACAATTTGCTATATAGAACAATTGGAATTGTTCCCTTACCCACCAAGGAAGCACGTTAATGTGCCACCGCTGGCATGTAAAGATCTTATCCACAAATTAAGGATGTAATTAGATATATTTAATAAGATCTTGACACTATTAGCTAGTGAACACATTAACTTGTGCTCACTGCGGGTAGGGGAGCAATTGATAGAAAAAGTATAGGTGACAACTTTGGTTGATTTATTTAATAAAAATAAATTAACAAAGCAATTTTTTTTTTTTCAATTTTATGTAAATATATCAAATTAATCTTTTTTCAGGGTTTTAATTTGTATGTTGGTTGATTATTGTGCTTAGATTTGAATATCCATTTTGGATTGAGATATTTATATTGAATATGAGTTGCAAATAAAAATAAATTTTATTAATGAAATAGAAAATTTATTTAGATAATTTAATATTCTTTATTTAATAAAAAATGAGTTATTCAATTATTTTGTTTGATTACTTAATTTTAATTTTTCCTACAATTTTCAAATCGCACATTGCACGATAGATTATTTAAAAATAGCAGGACAAGAATTCGAATGGATTTGATTAAGAAAATTGCACTTTTAGTCCCACGGGACATGGGGCAATTGCATTTTGGTTTTTTTCACTCTTGATCTACAAATTCAAAAACCAAGCACTTTTAGTCCAAACATAATGTTTTCCGTTAAGGTTGCAAGCACTTTTAGTCCCATGGTTTGTTTGCAATTTTGGTACCATAAAAAGGAACACTTTTAGTCCCAAATTTTGTTGCATTTTCGGTCCCAGCCAAATAGAACAATTTTGGTACCATAAAAAAACACTTTTAGTCCTAAATTTTGTTACATTTCCGTCCCAGCCAAATAAAACATTGGAACTTAGTTAAAAGAAAAAATGAATGGCTTTTAAATAAATGAACATCGAAATAACACTACTACAGAAAACGTTTAAGACAACAGTAAAAAATCATAGTTAAAGGCATTCATCGACCGTGGTAGTAGATACCGTAGTCGTAGACCCTCTACCAATAACTACGTTTCATAACCGTAGTTGTTAATTCTAAAGACTACGGTTGGGAACCGTAGTCGTTCTAGTAGCTTCTACGAATACGCTATATAAGACAACGGTAGGGAAATTCCTTTAACTACGATTTAAACCATAGTAATATATAATAACGACTATGGTTGACAACCGTAGTGGTAGATTCAATATCTACCATATCTACCACCACGATATGTATGACCACGGTTGGTGATTTTCTTTTAATACGGTCTGAACCGTAGTTATTAAAAATAAAGACAACGGTTGATAACTGTTGTTATTCATCACAAACCGTTGTCTTTACATAATTGTATTTATTTTATAATTTGTATTTTTTAATAATTGATCTATACATAGTTAATAATTTAAAATTAGTAAATCATATATATAAACAAAAAATGGACATTAAAGAAACAAAACTCCATATTTGTTTCTCAATATCAACAAAAGTATATTTGTACAAAGTGTATAAACTACAAAAGAAAGTACTACACAATGTTGAAAATCTAAATTAGCTCCTATATCTATAGTCTCAACCTTAAAAGTTAAGGCTCTAGTTGGTTTCGTCTTGCATTGATCACTTCTTACTCCAATAGCATCAACCACTTTTATCCACCTGAAAAGATACCGGATCAAAAATAAAATTGTATACAGATTTATTTTGAGTCCCACAATGATTATTAAAATGTTAATTGGTGGTATTTTGTATACCTATTTTTAAAGCCTTGTTTGTTTTATTGAGGACTCCTAATCATATAAAATGGAATAGACAAATACCTAGAACACGTGATAAAATATTGAGGACTCCATCGCCATACTTGACTTTCCTTGTATCACCATGACTACGTATGTCGAAAAATTAGAGATCCCTAAATGCATAAAATACGGGTGTTAAGAATGGCCTGGGATAACAAAATGTTAGCTAGCCTTCTTCTTTATCCCATCATTTTGAAAAGAAAAAAACAAATTAAGCAGCTCTCGGTTTACTCATATACTTCTTTCCCTTGTATCAGTAAAAAATAGAATTGTAGTCTTTACAACCATATATGTCAAGATCCTAATAACGGATCCCAAAAAGGATAAATGTGAAAATAGACTTCCAAGATTTAGATAGCATGCATAATGAAATTATTAATTCTCATTTGAAACCTAAGGAGTTATATACCGGATTACACATTCTAATGTGAAATTTGCCTTACCACCAATATTAGACTTCCATATATGTCATGCTTGTTTATTATTGTTTTTTCATAAAAGTTTGAAAATATAAATCATTCAATTGCATGTATAGATATTGTTGTATGATAATCAGTATCTATCTAAAAAATCAACATATCCATATTCAAAAGAAGCTTAGCCAACACTCTCTAAATCTATCAACAAGTAAATGCTAAAAAGGGAAAGAACACATAAACTAGTTTCTTCTATGGAACTAAATAAATATGCCTGCAAAACATGCCTTTGAACGAAACGAATATATTGTTTTTGTCACTTTTATCATAATCACATAACTACCATGTGTCACAACATCTTGGCTTCTCCATCCACAAGTCTTTAGTGGGGATATCATTTCTATCAAACTAAACCTCAATTTCCAATCAAAAGAAAAAGAGCACATCCAAGGTTAGAAACACGTAATGATGTATGAAAACAAGCATTAAATTATTCTTTTACAAAGAACCAATAAAATAATGGGGAAAAAGTCACTGTGCCCAGTTAGACTTTGTGAAAAACTTTTTTGTAAGATTGACTTTACAAATTCCACCCCCCCCCCCCCCCCATTATTTAGTCTCACCCTAAAAACCCTCACTCACTGTCAATTTACCCTTTCATCACCCCACAACACACATTACCTATTTTGATTAGCCATTTTCTGCCGGCGATTCAGCACATCCCAAATTTGGCCAATTCCGACGACGGGGCATCCTCTCCCCGCATTCCGACGTGAGTAATTCATTGCCTTTTCTATATTTTCCCAATCTGCGTTTGTTAATTCCTATATCTGAAATGTTCCAACATTTGAGAAATCTAGTTTTTTGGGCATTTGATTCCTGTCGTTTATGATAAAGTGCATATCGTTTATGATATTTGTAATTTTGGGTATAATTCGTTATTGTCGTGCATGTATTGCGATTGGTCGTGTATCATATTCGATGTTAATCGTCTATGATAAATGTACGGTTGTATATCATATTCGATGTTGATCGTGTATGATATTTTTAGTCGTGTATCGCAATCTATGTATGTTTTGTTTGATATATTATCGTGTATGATTTATGTATGTGTCGTGTATGATATATTTGTCCGGTCGTGTATCATAATCTATGATGGTTGTGTATGATTTATGTATGTGGTGTATAATACGAGTCTGGTCTATGATAAAAAAAAATCGTGTATGATACAGCGATGCCGTGTATGATAAATGATTGTCGTCGTGTATCGTAATCGATGTAGGCCGTGTATGGTACATGTATGTCATGTGTGATTAAATTTTTTGGTCGTGTATGATACATGTGCGTCATGTATGTTCATGTACCCGTATATGTTAGGTCGTGTATCATAAATGATTCACTTTGTGTTTGATATAGCTCATACACGATATACATCATAGGCGATACATGACCAAACTTTCTAATCATACACGACATAAATGGCGATTCTTTGTTAGGTCGTGTGTCATAAATGATTCACTTCGTGTATGATATAGCTCATACACAACATGCATCATGGTTGATACACGACCAAAGTTTTTATTATACACGACATAAACGATAATTTTTATCATACACGACCCTTTATTACACACGATTTTCAATCACACACGAAGTTATATCCCTTTTGCTAGAAGAGACACGACAATTTTTTTCGTTTAGTTGTAGTTTAGTAAATATTAAAATATTAAAAATAAATATTTAGTGGTAATTTTTACGATAATACACCTTAGAAAAGAATCATATAAATATAAGAAAAATAACAATTACAGACCGATAATACTATTAGTGGTAAATTAATTTTCGAGAATGAATTGTAGACGGGCACCCTTAGAGAACAATAGTGTACGGTTGCTTAATATTTAGAAGTTACAGATGGGCTGGAAAAGGGTTGTCGTCCATTTCAGAGGACATTGGGTTAACCTTGAGTACGTTGGCAGGGAGGAAGGGATGTTGCCAGTCCCGCCAGAGGGGATGACATATACGTCTTTCATGGAAAATGTGCAGTCAATTGTTCAAGTTAATGCGGTAACAGTTTGTGCGTTCTGCACTCGCTTGATGGGAACGGTAGTAGAGTTATGAAGTGGAAGATCAAGAATGATATCGACGTAAAATATTTGTTGGAGTCTAACGATGAGCCGGTATTATTTGTCACTCTTAAACCGATCCGGGGAATAGACGGTGCTTTCGACAATGCTGGAGGTTGCGACAATGTGATTGAATCATTTGGTTATTCACGATAAAGTGGCGAACAAGTTTTTAGTCAACATTTACGACCTGAAGGTGTTGATGATGTCGGGCCGAGCAGACCACACGTAGATTGCTTCCGTGGTGACAGACAGGATGTTACTGTGAATCTAGGCGACCCCAGTTGCTTCCGTCAACCTGTTGTAACGGATGAGCAGTACGTCGAGTTGCATGATGGTGATAGTGACATTGGTATTGGGTTTGACCCCCGAAGAAAGGAACAATCGTTTTCAGACTACTATGGATTTAGGCGTTGCCCAGAGTAGGCGCAGACAGAGGATTTTGTTGACCCTAACAACACCGCCGATCCGATCCAACAGACAGTGCTGGAGACAATTCCGAACTCGGACAATGATGATTGTTCCGAAGCTCGTTTCCAACGTGTTAAACAGTGGTCATTTACTCCGACGAGAGTCGAGGAGCCTCTGAGTGAAGAAGATTCGGCATATGTTGGGTCTTGCATGGACCTAGCTGAAGGATCTATCTACGGTCCAAAAGGTGAGCTATCCTCAATCGTTGAAATCTACAACCTTAAAAATTCTACTAAGTTTAGGGTGGATCGTTCATGCAAGACCCGTTACACTGTAATTTGCAAGATACATACCTATTCATTCACATTACACGCAGACGGGACAGGTGGAGTTTGGCGGATTATAAAGTTGATCGAGCACGATTGTGTAATGGACCCAAACCGTAGCGCGACCCGTTCCGTTTCTTTGAAGGCTCTCGGTGCTTACTTTCAAAAGGACTAATACGTGAGGGTTCAACACTTATTCCACGAAAAATGATTGCCGAGTTGCGTAGGGACCATTCTGTACAAGTTAGCTACGACTTAGCATTGAGGGCTAGCAATTTTGCTTATGCAGCGGTCCACGGAGATTGTAAGGAGTCCTTTCGTGCGATTCCCGGATATGTACACATGATTGTGAAAACAAATCCTGGCACGAAAGCTTTTTCTGAGTCAAATCCGCGAGGGAAGTTTAAGTATGTGTTCTACGCACTCGGGGCGTCAATATCCGGATTTACATACTGTCGGCCCGTTATTGTAGTCGATGGTACTCATCTTAAAGGATCATACAAGGGCATAGTGTTTGTTGCGGTTTCAAAGGACCCCAACAATCAGATTTTCCCCTTAGTCGTTGGCATCGGAGCGATCGAATCAGAGAAGTTGTGGTTTAGTTTCTGAGCAAGCTGAAGGATGCATACGGATGCCACCCTCAGCTCTTGATTGTGTCTGATGGACATCCAGGAATTTGTGTTGCAATTAAGAAAGCTTTCCCCACTTCGCACACGATTTGTGTTGTTATCACCTCCAGAAGAATTTAGCATCGTACGCCGACAGGTTGTTTGGTTTTTTGAAAAAGCAGCCTACGCTTACACAGAAGAAGAGTTCGACACTGCATTTACTTCTCTTAGTGTTGTAAGCCCTAGCGCACATACTACTCTGAAAGATAAAGGAACCGAGCGGCGGGCAAGGTCATAGTGCCCCGCCAGGCAGTACGACATAATGAATTCAAATATTGTTGAGAGCTTCAACAGTCGTATCTTGCATGTGAGACACTGGCCCGTTTGTTCCATGTTGGAGACCATCCGGGGGATTATTACCCAATGGTTTGTTGACCAAAGAAATGTCGCTGACGGAATGCCTGGTCCATTAACAAACCATGCAATTAATAAACTACTGAAGAACGTTCAACTGGGGGGGAGGTTTGCGGTAGAGAAAATCGATGCTTGGATGTACAAGGTAGTTGTTGAGAAGCGAAAATTTGTCTTTAATCTGGCAAATAAGACGTGCACATGCAAGGGGTTTCAACATCACATGTTCACCTGTCCTCATGCAACAGCCGCGATACGATGAGTGCTCGCCTAACACTAATATAATGACAATTCTTTTATTTTTATTCTTGTACACATAAAATAAACGTCGCTTATTTATTGTTAGGAAGGTGAAGCATGACCTCCATGCTTATGTGCATGACTGCTGCAAGGTGGATAGTCTTCGTAAGATATGGTCTGGTGTAGTGTACCCAGTCCCGGATCCAAGCAAGTGGTATTTACCCGTTGATGTGAAAAAGACTTCGTGCCAGCCCCCTGATAACCCAAAACCAGTTGGGCGGCTGAAAGAGAAGAGTTACCAATCCGGGGAGGAGTCTTCGACTAGACTAAAGCCACAAGTATGCAGTCGTTGCAAGTTGGCGGGTCACAACGTCACCTGATGTGAATGCCCTTGCCCTTCTACGAATGTTAGCGATGCTGGTGATTCAGGGCCTTATTCTAGGAAGAAGAGAAAGTGTAGTGTTTGCAAGAAAATCAATCACACCAAGCCCAGGTGCCCAACCCATCTGGCATCGGCTCGTAGCAACAAATGCTTGAATCTGAATGAACCTATTGGTAAGAAGTGGAACGTAAGTGACTCGCAATCCCCCCTGTTGTCCCGTTCAAATTATGTTTTGGATGATTTTTCCTTAATAAATGCCAACTAAACCTTATCATAATGGTAGGAGTTGGGGACTTCGGTTAAGGCGCGACTGCCTCGAATACATTGGAAGAAGATCATTGTTACTTTGTTATAAAGCGGAACACGAATTATGTAGTTTTAAGACATTGGTTTTTACGTTTATGACCTTAAACATAACATTTGATATTTTAACTAGGATTTGTTTATATATCTCGTTCATTCCTGGGTTTTGCTTTGTTGATTGTGTTGGTGTAGGTCTTTAAGTCTATATGTTTGTTGCGCTTTATCTTGTTTAAAGATTAAATTTTTTATTATATGTTCAGTGAATAATCATGTTTTGTCCTACACTAATTTTTTTTTTTTATGTTTTTTTGTTTGATGTTTTTTCCTTTTACAGAACGATGAGTGATGACGAGTCCCCGCACATAGATGGATCCATGCCATTCTTCGACATATCACTCGGGAAAACCAAGGTCTCCCCGTATTACTTCATGGTCAGGGATGATTTTGTATAATTGAAACAGCTGTTATTAAAATTATATTAATTATTAGTACGTTTAATACGTTTGTCCCAAAATTTTGTTAGAGGATTTCCAAAGAGGTGGCAGAGAGACTGCCGAATGAGACTATTGAGTACACGTTGATGTTTAAGAAGCAGCCGTGGAAGGTCAAGTACTGCGGCGATCATGTCACCCCGAAGTTTGATAAATCAGGGTGGAGACAGTTCGTGGAGAGAAATAGGTTCCATGTGGACGATGTGCTCGTGTTCTCCACTAAGGACATGGGTCCAGGTTCACTTACGTTTAGGGTGCAGCACCTGAACCCCCCGGAGTTGCAGGCTGCTATCGACGAGAGCTTGAGGGAGATTGGTGGTCTGAGTGGCAGTTCTCCTTCGGATCCCCTTACCATCGATTAGATAGTATGGGCTACTGTTGGTCGTTTTTAAACAAAGTCGTGTTTATGGGCCTTCTGGTTTTAAACCCTACCCTTTTAGTTTTTTTATTAATAAATGTTTTGTTGTAGCATAGTTTCTACGAACATATCTTGTTTTACTTGTTTGGAGAATTGAATGACATTGAGTAGTATGTCGTTGCAAGATATTTATTTTGATTGAACTTCTTGGGGAGGTTTTGGTATGTATTATGTCAATATTTGTTGCTTTAGTAGCATTGTTATTTTTTGTGTATTTTATTTTGTTTTTCTTTTTTTGGGCGTATCTTACGTTTAGTATTTATAATGAAAAACTTGGTTAGCAAAAAATATACATTTACATAAATGTGCAGGAAAATGATGGTCGATCGTAATTCTCCTTTCTACAGCTCGATACCCATGTTTTTGGTGAAGATTACGGAGGGTCATCTGTCTCCGACCTATTTGATGGTTATATTATACGTGTTCTAAAACGCTTCTCGAATAACGTATTTTCCATCATTTTTTCCACATAACTTGCTATATATGATTGATTAATGTTTTAATTATTCTTTTCGGCAGAAATTACCACGTGGAGTAGCCGCTCGATTGCCTAGGGCAAACATTGAGGCTACAATGGAGTTCCGAGATAGTACATGGGTGGTTGAGTATGAGGATGATCACCTCACACCAAAACTAGGCAATTCTGGGTGGAAAAAAATTGTTGATGACAACTCACTAGTGGTTGGGACAAAACTGATCATAAGCGTTGTCCATGTGGATGACCGCTCCATCACTTTCAAGGTGGACGATGCTGGGGATATTGACCTGGACTACTTCGCGTTTCTTGTAAGACTTAATGCACAAAACAAGATCATTATCTGACCCATGTGAATGAAACACTGTCACTAAGATTGATAAACATGAAGTTGCGTTAATTTTTAATTATGGATTTTTTATGTAGTATGTGGTAGAATTTGGTATTTGTCACACTTACTCTCGTCAGATGTGTTGCATTTTTTAGTAGACTGCATTTAATATGAATGTTTTTAGTAATTAATTTTTTTGTTTGTTTACGAATTTCATTTGTTGGAAATTGTCATCCGTAACTTCAACCTCAACTTCATTAAAATCCTTTTCAAAAGCAGAATCCTCAAACTCCCAAACCCCCTTAACCCAATTTTTTGAAGTTAAATCAGACTACTTTATAAAATTCAACTACCAATATATTGTCACACTTGAAAAGGGTTTTCTACATAATGATCCTTTCCAAGCCATGCAGAAGTATTTTGGTACGGAATGGTTCTATAAACCATGGAAAATATAAAAAACTTCGCTTTTTTTTTTTATCAAGTTTGAAGCAACTGGATCTGCCACATTTACTCACAAATACCTCCAACAAAGTCATACTGAACCACCTTTTTCCACCTGCAAAATATATACATTTATTGCAACAGCCAATTGGTATGGAAACCTTACATACCCAATGGCTTTTCCTGAACAGTTCAAATCATTTCCTTTTTATACTACCACTTTTAATTACTGGGATTACCAGCAAGCCTGGTACAACTCTTTCCTTATTCAAAATCCAAAGAACCATCACACATGGCTATTTCATTTTAACACCAGAGAGACAAATATATCCAATTATCCTTCATGGTGGGGACACATTTGGTTCTCTATCAAAAATTCAAAAATCCATTGTTCCAATATCCTTCCAAATATTCAAATCTAAATATAAACCATCCCCTGAAGAAAGGAGATTCTCTCCATTTGCAAATTTCTGTACAAAGTTCTATGTGCCATGGATTATGGCATGGTTTCTTGACTTTTCAGAACACCAAAATCCAGTTATTATGAGAAAATACAAAATCAAATGGTGGGATAAATGTAACATTTTAAAAAGTGTCCTTCCACAAAGTGTTGAAGCTTAGATCACAAAAAACCCTGGATTACCACAAGTTCCATTTCAATCCAAAGAACAAACCGAGTTTTTAGTGCACAAATCTCAACTTGCAGCACTCCTGGCTGCAGCTAAATCCTCTGAAGAGATAGAGAAAATTCTGATAAAATTCTGTCCTACACAAACAAATTCACCAACCAGATCAGAAAATGTCACTCTAAATGCTGTCCAAATGAATGTCACTAAAGTACTGTCTATTTTCTGACAAAGTAGCAGACATGATATGACACCAATAACTAAAGGCAACTATTCAAAAATCATGGACGGAAATACTGTTGAAGATTCATGTACAAACACTACTGAAGATGTCATCCAGAAGTCTATAAATACTAGCTCATTTCCTCCTTGAAAGGCACCACATATTTTCAGAGAGAAAAGAAAGCAAGCTTCAAGCATCAAACACCTACACCAATCAATTGTAATAGTTTAGTTGTGATTAAAAAAAAAAAAAAAAAGAGTATTGAGAGAGATGAGTCATTCCTTCTTCAGATAGCCAGAAATTGTATCTCCAATCCTGTATTACAAATTTAGTATCAAATTATTTTTATTTAAGTTCTTTATTTATGTTCATATGATCAATGGAGGCCCTTGCAAAAGTATGCCTTGACAGAAACTGGGGGAACCACGATCTTAAATTCTGCATATTTATTTAAATCTTATTCTGCTACATTTCAATACTGCATAAATTACATAAAGTCTTATATTATACTCTTTCTCTATTATAATCTCCTTCCCCCTAATCCTAGGAGCGATCCCTGGTACTCAAGGTTGTAGGCAACTCGATTAATATAATATTTTACATTGGATAATATAGAAGAGGGATCCCTGGTATCAGAGCCCTCCCTAGGGCCGATCCTCTGTGTGTGTGTGTGTGTATATAAGAAATATAATGGTCTTACCATAAACATCTTCACCTCAAGTCATGCATTGAGATTTTTATCAACTAATATATGTTTTTCTTCTTCTCTATTTATTATTATTATTTTTTTAACTCCCACATGCACATGGTTTAGATATATAAATATATATATATACACTAGCAATGGCACGTGCGTTGCACGTTGGCACTTTTTTTTTTTAATTATTAGCATTGCCTATCATTAAAATTATTCTAAACACAGATTCACATTCTCAACATCTCATTCTTTTTTTCTTTCTCTTTTAGTCCCTTATAGAAAAATTGTATTGATAAGTTTTAAAGTTGTTTGTCGTAATAAAATGTATGTTGTATTGATAATTTTAGTTTTAAACTGTAGATTTTCATGAAATTTTAAAATAATAATTTAAAGATATTAATATAATTAAGCATACTTTCACAGTTTTGTGTTACACTAGACATCAACAAAAACAAACTAAAATAAAAATATAACTTTAAAACTTAAAAGTCATGATACAATGGTGTAAAAGAAAAACTAAATTAAAATAAATTTAGTTAATAAACTTATAAGTGAGTATGAAAAGGTAAAGAAAATGATGAACTTTGTTGGAGAACTTAGACTTTCTCTATGTTGATCTTTTTGGGATGTATCTTAGTATTCGTTTTTGTTTTAGTAATGTATTGGGCGATTGTCACTTCATCGTCACTTTCATCTAAAATGCAGTCTTCAAAGATCTTCTTTTTAATTTGTCGTTTGCCCCTTCCTTGTTCTGGTGTTGCATTTTTTTCTGCTGTGGGACTGTCTCTAGCTTTTCTTTTTCTATCCTTTTGTTTTTATAGTTTGTTTTGGAGGGATTTATTGTTTGAAATTTATGATTGTTCTTCATTCATATTGTTTCGTTCCCCTTCTCCCATTGTTTCTCTTTTCGCTAGTGAATTATCATTAGCTTTCCTTCTTCTTTTTGTTTGTTTAACCTGATTTTTTCGGGGTGCTTTGTTGGTTGAAGTGTTTTCATGTGTTTCAATCTTGTTGCTTCGTTTCTCTTCTTGCTTATGTGATATCTCTTCTGCTATCTTTTTTCCACTCTTCTTCCTTGGTTCCTTTTTTGTGGTCGTGGTGGTTGTCTGCTCTTGATTATATATCTTCTTGTTATCCGGTTCTATTATTTCTATTTCCTCGACAATTGCACACAATCTTCCTTGTTCTTCTTTCGTTTTCTCGTTAAATGGTATGAGGAAACGAATCTCTTCATGTGCTTGTGATGTTAGTCGTTTGTAGTAGTTGGAATTATCATGTCCCTGAGAATTATTTATAATTTAGTTTCTTCAATTTGGGCTCTTGGGTTTGTGGTCATGCATTTGAAATTTGAAATTTACTTATAATGTTTTTTTCTTACCATTGCTAAGGATGCAATATATTCTTGGACCGGGCATCCGATGTACGTAGCTGTTGTGTTGCCAAACATTGTAATCGACGCACTGTATTCTCTTTGAATGACTTTTAGATTCACTCGGTAACTGGCTAATTTTATAATTGGTAAGGAAAGTGATCATTTTATCAGATATGGTATCTTTCATATTTGTAGGAATTAAACTTAAATTAAAAGAGTGTGCATATTGCTAATGTTTAACAAATGGATTTCTTTATAAATATGTCTTTATTTCTGTATTTTCATATTTTTATTTTCATTAAAATTTAGAATGTATTACCTTGGTTTAGCTTCAATGGATTTTCCGATACACATTTTGCAAACAACCTTGCCATCTTCCTTGTAGGTTCCTCTATTACATCTGTCACATGCTTCGTACCATATGTTTGCAATATTCTCCACACCGTCTACTATTCCGGCGAAACAACAATAGCTTTCATGTTTCATTGAGGGAAAAGATATTTTTATGGAATATAATATAATATATGCTCTAGATTATTTGTAAATTGAACTTACCTCCGTCAATGCGTCTCTTTTTTCTATGATATCTTTAAGAGTATTGTGTTTGACCTGCATATATCATTCTTTGATTCGTAGTCATCTCACATATCTCAATTGGATCTTGTATTGTGTTTGACCTGCATATATTATTTTTAAAGCATCATAAAAATAATTTTCCGTCATCTTAGTTGCATCTTCTATTTTATTACTTACCATCGGCGAATGAGGTCCAACTGTTCAGAGTAAGAGTCTATTTGCAGGACGCTTGCTGCTGTAGTTTGTAACTTTAGTTTAGCTGCTAAGAAAATATAGTGTTAGTTATTTTTAATATATAAGTTGAAACTTTTTTAATTTTTGTTTCTAGATCTTACTTAAGTACTCAGATGCCATAACGTTCTTGACTACAATTATTGGATTTCGTTCTACGCTTTCCTTTAACACTTCTCCTTCTATTCTTGCTATGTCTTCCCACAAGGTAAGTTTTACGCTTATTTTCCTGTTCGATGACATACAAATTATTTATGTATACATATACTACTATATTATATTTGTTGAAGAATCTTGCTAGATAAGAACGACGAATATAACTTGAAAAGATTTTCGAGGAAGATTTCACTTACTGTGTGTCCATGATTGTTATTTCCCTCAAGGTTAATTCTTGTCCCTTATTATTTTTGACTATTTTGATATTATCCACCTTTGCAAGCACTCCACAAACATCTGTTTTATTCAAAATATATGTTTAATAATTCTTGTCAAATTAAAATCATATTTATATAGGATGTTGGGGTTTTAAAATTTACCAATTGTTCCCAAGCTTGGTCTTGAGGTCTTTGAATTGTACGAAGTTGTATATGACTTTTTCTTCGATACTTTGGGTTGCTTCTTCAATATTAGTTCTCTTATTGAGAATTATTTCCTTTTTCCGAGTGTGAATTTAAGAAATTTGCATTGACGCTTTTCGCCATCATATTTGATATTAGGTATGTGTTACCTCTTTCTAACTTGCCCTTGAAAATCTTAATATCTTCATTAAAGATTACTGCTCCTATGAGGACACCCTGCGACATAATATTTTTATTTTTACTTTTTGTTGAATTATTGTTGATATATATTGTATTTTCAAGTTCTTACCTGTTCATCTATCATTATCAATTTCTTGACAACTATTATTTTTGTCTTCAAGTGTGTTGTTTCTTGTCCAATTTGCACAACTTTCAATCTTATTGAAGCGTTATTGTAACTAAATTTCAATAGTCGTACTGAGAGTTCTGTAGACATGATCAGTTTCCTTTTTTCCTACAAATAATTTTCATTAACCATCCATAAAAAATAATATTTGTAATATTATAACTTGTAACAATTTTAATATAATTTCATATATATAAACAAATCTATTTCTAATATATTATTACAAACACATTGCAACTAATATGGGCCAATCAGTAGGACTACGTTTATAAAATAAACTGTAAAAGACATTTATATAATATTATACCTTTATGGATTAGTAAGTAGAGATGGGGGATATGTAGGTATATGTCAGACATGGTTTCGTTCTTTTTTATGCTTTGTTGAAATATTGTTAGATTGAATTTTTTAATAGGATGCAAAAGTGAGGTACTTTTTAGCGTTGTGGCTGAATTTGCTTCTTTTTTCATAAAGTGGATGGAATTGATTCCTATACTTAGGGGTGTATTTACTTAGGCCTTGACTCAGTAAATCAACTACAATTCAGGGAAATCGAGATGCGCTTACCTGATTCGTGCAGAAGAAATAAAAGAACTCCTTCAAACTTTTTTTTTTTTGTGTATCTTCTTTTGTGTAGCTTGTGTGAGTATTAGACAAGAACTTATGAGGGTGTATTTATAGTTAGGGATTAATACTTCTCATGTGAGGGTTAGAATATCTTGTTAGATAAGTTCTTATTCTTGTAGGATTAAGATTAAAGAATTGTTACCTATTTGTAAGTATTAAAAGATTAATATGATAATTCCATACATGTTACCAGGTTTACACCAAATTAATATTCAGTAAGGATTCTTAAATTAAAATAGAATTCCTAAAAAAACAAAATCTAATTGATTTCATAAATTTAAAAACAATTAAATAATCAATATCTACGTAAAATTTATATATTTATAGTAAATAGAGAGCTTCTTCCAAAAGAATATACACCCTTCATTTAAAATAAATGATGTTCTAAAAAGAAGTGAAAAAATTAAGAATTAAAAAAAAATATTGTGAAATATACTCCTAAATTTTGTGGTGATAAGATTTGATGAAATTTAATATGAGTGGGAGGTTGAAAAATAAAAGATATTTAAAATTAACATAGGAGCAAATTAAGAGAAATAGTTAAAAGTAGCTAAAATATCAATTATTTTAGAAAATCATTAAAAAGGTTGAACATCATTTATTTTGAAATGGAGGAAGCAGTAAACAGAGAGGATATTATTGTAGAATATAGTCTTGTAAAAGCATTGCCTGTTTTCAATTTTTTTTATTGTTTTCCTGGTTTTGTAATTTTGGTAGCAAAATCTTCAAGGAGATATAATGTATATTATTCTCTCTTGGAGATGTTATTCAGTAACGTTAGCCTTTTGAATATTTTTATTTGACTTGTTTATTAATTCATGAATCCAATTAAATTGCGAGAGAACATTATCAATTAATATTCTACTTTAATTTATTGAAGTTGTTAGATTCTCAATTAATTTCTTTCCAGTTTAATTGTTTTAAGAAATTAAATTGTTTTAAGAAATTAAACATGTTAGTGTATGGAGGGGCGGACTTACATGGGGCCAAGGGGGACGTTTGGCTCTTCTGGACCTCGTACAAATTTGTTATTATATAAGTGTATTTTAGTAAGTTCTGATACAATTACTTAATTAAATAAAATTAATAATTATATTGTGTAACTTGAATACTTGTTTAATAATAATTAACAGATGTATTTTTAAGTGTAAATAATAGGTATATAGATTATAAGAAAATAGAATGAATGATAAGAAACATTATATCTTGATTATTCATTTTTATAATAGTGTCAATTTATTGATTTCATCAACATTATTCGTACTTTCTAATGTTAGAGTTGAATATTGTTGAAACTCTGGACTGATTAAAGGAGCCCAAAGCGATGACCCAACCTTTTTTATTGTCCAAAATGCAATTCACTTCTTCAATAAGAATTTTTAATCTTAATAGAATTCTTAAGAAACAGAATCTAATCGATTTCATAAATTTGAAAACTATTAAAAAATAATTATCTACATATAATGTTATTAATATGTGAAATAATTTAAAGTTAAATACTAAACTTAATTTATTTTAAATTAAATAAGTATGCCATTTTAATATTATATTAAAAAAAAAAAACTATTAGGCATGTATGGCTCGTTTTCGGAAATACATGACCGACGTATTTGGATTCTATATATGCTGGATCTTGCATTTATTTATCTAAATATGGATTTTTTTTATTCAATTTAAAATCTTATAGTGATTTAGGTTACTTATACTTTTTATATTAAATTCTCATTTGATTGGATCTAAGTTATTTAATTTAATTGTTGGAGAAACTTTGCACTATAAGAAAAAAGGGTATTTGTCGCTCCTCTTTCTGCAACTACAAAAGTGGTTACAAAAAATAACTTTTTTGTAACTATTAGTAGTTACATAAAATATTTCATACAATTTTAACCAACTTTGCTACACAATGACAAGCTCTTTTGCAACTACTTGTAGTTACAAATACATTAGTAACTAAAAAGTAGTTGCAAAAAACTTTTTGCATCTTACTATAAGTGTGGATCTTGTTTGTGGCGGTCACACATTTTTTTTTTATATACGGTTAAGACTTGGATATGGATTGGGTCATTACTTACTAATAGAATAGACCTTTTACACGAAATGGTATCCGCGTGACCGCCGCATGCAAGTTTTTGTCTATAATTTATTACTGTAATATTTGGATTCAGATATTATAGAATATAGAGATATTCAGTATCTCCTATACTAATTAGTATATGTTATTTGGGAAAAAGGAATATTGTGATATATTAATATATTTTTTTATAAGTGAATGCGTATTCAATATGTCAACGTTCGAAGGCATGCAACCATTGACACACCAAAATCAACAATTTGTTGAAATTATATAAATAATATTAATTTCACATTATTTAATAAAAAATTAACAAAATCAGTAAATAAATGCCAAAATTGATTGACAAATAACATATGCACCCACGTATCATACCACGAGCTTACATATAGGTTGTAAATATAAAATATGGTCCAAAATTATGTGACTCAAATCATTGAATAACAAACTAAAAAACTTCGAATATGGTCAAATAAATTTCTTTGTTCAAAACTACCATTTGCTTCTCAGAACTAAAAAAAAAAGTGTTATCAGCAACCTTGAAAGATACAATCAAAGAAAGCACATCTTTAATCTATAACGTCTTTACCTCATAATCTTTGTTGAGATCTCTTTAGGTTTCTATAATCTGAATAATGAATACCAAATTAATGAAATTAGGATCACATGCTGCAAATATTATTTGAAATAAAAGTGTGGAATTGAACACACAAAAACCTGAATAATCATTTTGTTTAAGTACTTGTCTCCTGGTCCTCATGAATTTGCCGTTCCACCTAAAAGAAAATGTAATTAAAGGTCAGTATATATATATAGATAGATATGAATAAAATCACATATTTTAAAAGGAATTCTTACCTGAGTCAAGGACTTCTTTGTAGACAATGTTTAGTCCATGTTCCACCAATTTCATCTTTTTTGGTTGGTTTAATCAATACTTTGGTGGTAGACATCGAAGTTCCACGGGATAGGGCCACATATAGTTGTCCATGGGAAAATACGGATTTTGGTGTGTAAACTCCGACGTGTAGTATTGTTTGTCCCTGAGCTTTATTGATAGTCATTGCAAAACAAAGTCTAACTGGGAACTGTTTGCGCCTAAACTGGAAGGGATATCCTTCATTTTCAGCTGGTGAAAGTGGTATTCTTGGTATAAAGACATGTTTTCCAGTATGTTGACCAAACACAATCTCTGCATTGATCATATTATTCTTAAAGTCTCTACATACCATTCGTGTACCATTACATAAACCGTTTGATGGATTCAAATTTCTTAAAAGAATAACCGGGCAATTTTTTTTCAATACCAACTTATGAGGAGGTAAGCCATTTGGAGTTAAACTGTTTAAAAGTTCCTCCCCGTAATGTTTATCTGTTTCATCAATCCCTTCATCAAAACTATTAAAAATCTTTGCTTCACCAGGGAACATAGTTAGTAGTTCATCGTTCAACTTATCTACCTGCTCTTTGTAGTTGCTAATATTGCACGTTTTGACATGTATTAGATGACTTCGCATTCTTATTTAAGTCTGGGAAATAAGATCTGATTAGTCGTTGAATTGAATCCTTTTCATTGTCATATTCGATAACCATGGCGTCTGGAATAGCTATGTTGCCTTCTTTATCTGTTCGCTCCACACCATTTCCAACTCTTAGTAAGAACTCGCTGAAGTTTGGATCATTTTTTGATCTCATGTTTGCAGACAGCATTAGCTTCTTCATTTTAAACCACAATTCTGACTTGACCATGCTTGCAGAAATTGTCTGAAGAATTGTTGCTTTTGGGTCAACAAGTAATACTTGTCTGAAATCTCCACCGAATACTACCACTTTTCCACCAAAGTCTTTATCATTTCCCATTATATCCTGAAGCAATTTATCTACGTTTTCAATTGCCCATCGTTTGGCCATTGGTGCTTCATCCCATATAATCAACTTTGCTTTGCGCAATAATTCAATAGCTCCACTTTGTTTAGAAATTGAGCATTCACTTCTTTCATCAAAATTTATTGGTATTTTAAAGCGTGAATGTGCCGTTCTTCCCCCTGGCATTAATGCGGCTGCCACTCCTGAAGTTGCGGTGCAAGTGCAATAAGACCTTTAGATCTAAGATGAGCTAATAAAGCACGATACAAGAATGTTTTTCCTATCCCACCTGGTCCATCGACGAAAAAAATACCACCATTTTCCTTATTTATACACCCCAAAATATCTAAAAAAAGCTTTCTTATGTTCATTGTTTAGCTTTAGTTCTGCTTCCTGATCTTCTGGCGGAATTTCAATCGATAGTTCTTCTCTAATTTCTCTACAAAAATTGTCTTCCAAGTCATCTCCATCAATAAGATTGTTTGGAAGATCATATGAACTTATATTTCTTCCCATACTCTCTAGAAAATAGTTTATATTTTTCAATGTTTTTTATACTCGCAAAGTGACTGAAGTATTTACCTCTCTTATGAAATCTTCAGATAATGCATTGAAGTAGGTATCCCATAGAATTCTGACATCTGTAGGTGCACAATATACCAATATAATAGCAAAAAGTCTTCGCAATTCATATGGCATTTGAAAAGTAACAGCTTCATTTAGACATTCATAGCTACTTTGATCCGCTTCTAAAAATCCTCTTTTTTCAGCCGCTTCTTTAAAACTGGAGCAACGGATACTACCTACTGTCAACAAATCTTCAAAAGAAATTGGTCCTCTCACATTATTGAAGAGTAACCGCAGATAATATCTTTCTCCTTCACTGGGATTTGCTACACTAATACGTCCAATAACCTCTCTTTTCTGCCTCTCTCACCAACATCTATCTTTCCTGTCCCATACGTAATGCTCTGGAAATTCTCTATAAAGATATTTTTGTTCTTTTTTATCTTTAGAACACATTGCAAAATACTCCGTTAGCATTGTCTTCGAATAATAATCCCCATCTAGTATTTTTTTCCAAATTTTGATTTCTCCAATAAGTGACACATTGTTTATTTGGTATGTGAGGTGATGTTCAATATCATCAAGTGAGCTATACTTTGTAATATGGTGTGTTGGGAATGTGGAACCGAAATCAGGGAGTGAAGAACCGGAGGATTGAACCGGGTTTTAGCATCAAGAAGACAAGTTGTTCAGAATAAACCGGGTTCGAGGCAGTTGAAGATAACCGTCATTTGTGACGGAGCAGTTGCAGAATTGTGACGAAGAATATCGTCACTTTTGTCCGGTAGCTGAGCTCAACTTCTTTCAGTTAGAACTTCCTGTACAGTTGCATTCGAGCTTCAATCCATATATCATTGAACAGCTCTCATTGAGGAAAAGATCACTACGTTGAGTAATTTTCCTGTTCTTTAGATTAGAGAGAGTATTTTTAGATTGAGCGTTCGTGCCCTAATTTGTCAACAGAATTGGGCATTTCATTTCTTGAGTGAATTCTCTGTAATTGATTGGATTTCTTAGTGGATTGAGGTGTGCCTTGCCTCCGTGGATGTAGTTCATCTTGAACGAACCACGTTAAATCGGTGTTTGATTCATTTTCAGTTCCTGTTCTGCGCAAGTTCAATTCGGCCACAACTCTGGCCGAACTGCATGTGTGATTTCAAAGTGTTCTTTGTGCAAATTCCAGATTTCTTGGTGTTGTGTGTTAAAGAGTTGATTTCACTAACATGGTAGATGCAGTTGCAAGTTAATAACTGCTGGGTAGATTTCATTCAAATTGAATTCAAAAATTCTCCACATGGCCTCTTGTGCTGACACCCACCGAGCATCTTGAAATTGTTTGATTTCATCAATGGGGCTCTCGTCATCATTTTGTGTCATACTAACTGCCACCCTGTCATGACCTTTATAGATATACTTATACAAATATTTCACTGCGGTTATACCAGAACATATCTCAACATTCATATGACAATTATATTGAGACAATAAATATGAATTGTAAGGAACTACCCATTGATTGTCCAATTCGGCATTCCGAAACTTAGTTACGACTCCTTTATTCCTTCTCCTATATGTTGGATAACCATTTTTTCCTTGCATTGATCTATCACAAAATGGTCTCGGATAGTGACAATTACATTCTCCTTTCACCATGCAAGAATTTTTAGGATTTTTATCTCCACATGGTCCATGCATCATGTGTTTCCTCACTAACTCATATAACTCCAGATATTTTTCTTGATCAGGTAACTCCGCACAAACAAATCGATCAAATTGATCTGCAGTAATAATTTTATCTTCAGACATGAAAATTATATGTGCATGTGGCAATCCTCTTTTCTGAAATTCGACAACATGAACATGTGCTGCTACTTTTCCAAATATCTCTTTCTTGAATAATTGATCTTTCAAATCTTGCAATTTTGCACGAAACACTCGCGTAGTCAAATCTGGACGATCATGTGCTTGTTGCCCATTATATAGTTTTTCTGGAACTTCCTTCCAATCTGGATCACATGTCATTGTGATAAATAGATCTGATTTTCCAAATCTGTGGACCAACGCCAGTGCATCAAGATATCTTCGTCACATATCTCTTGGACCACCAATAAATGACGCAGGAAGAACAATTCTCTTTCCAACTTGACTACCTCTTATTTCACCTTTGAAAACACTATCCATGATTCCTTTGTATAATTCAGATCTTAAATCTTCTTGATGCTGCCTAAAATAATTTAATCTTATAGTCTCCAATTTTATATAATTATCAACTACATATTGTTGGAGCAATCTCCCTGCTAACAAAAGTGCAGATTGTCTTGGATTTCTAATCTGAAACTTGTAATAATTGTACTCTCTACAAGAAACTTTCTTATCACTTCCTTTTCCTACAACTGTTATTAGAAATAATATAAGTTAAAAAATTAATTTTTCCAAATCAAAAAATTATAAATTTGAAAATAAATACGTACCTTTTTGTTCTTGAGATATTATATCCTCAGCAGTAGATAATGTTGATATTTGAGAAGTGTTATCTATTGGTTGAATTTTTTCTGGTCAAAATGGTATTGTTCCGGAATTAGAATTTCAATTGAGAAAATATTTTTGAATTAATTGGCTACAACATAAGCAACAAAATAAAATACGAATATTTCATGAATTTTAACTCTTGTTTAATACAATATTTAAATTAATTTACGTTTTATATGTTTATCAATGCATTAAATATAATATACTAATAACGAACTAAAAGAACCGTAGAGTATATGAACTAAATGATGTACCTTGGTTCTGTTCAATGGTGTCTTCTTTAGCAATAACTTTTCGAATATTCTGGTGCCATCCAGTTTCACCTCTTGGAAAAAGTAATGGATATTGCAATGGATCATAACATCCATAATAATGCATTATTCTGTATTGATCTCCCGAATGTGCATTAACTACAATGTCTCGTTATCGTTGTTGCCCTCAATCCATATAGCTGCAACTTGATTTGAAGTTGGGGCATTATACACTCTTTGATCCAAACTTACATCTTTCGAAATATGCAGTTGAACATCATCTAATGAAGAATACTCCTCCAATCTTCGAAAAATTCGAGCATATGGATTTCCATCCATAATTTTTATGATCTTCCTCACAAGATCTTCTGATACATAAGAATTCGGTTTCATTCTATTTTCAACTTCATTTTGAGTTTCCATAAAATATAATTGAAAATGGTGTGGATTGCCTTCATTTGTTTTGAATCCAGGATGATTATGATAAATCATTCCTTCTACACGAAAACTAAAAACTCCACGTCTAGCCGATGCAAGCTCCTTGTCCAGTTTAACACCAAATGAAGTAAATGAGAATATGGAATTGTATGATAGACTATTCATTCGGAACTCAATAGCCTCTTGTGAGTTTGACATAAGTAATTCATATAATTCTTCCGGTAATTCAACAGGTGTGAGTTTGACCTTTCCACTATCGCAACAAAATGTGGGAGGCTCATATTCAAATTTTGTAGCACCGCAATGAATGCACTCAGGCACTTTTCTTAGCTCATGCATTTCAGATAGAGCGAATTCATAAGTTGTTGATCCTATTAAAAGAAAGATTAAAATTTAGATAGAAAATATAAATTTGTATATTTATAAAATAAGGTAAAAAGATACCCTTACCTCCTAAATCTGACAGAATACTTTGTGCTTTTCAATAACATGTAGCTAGTCACTTTCATCTATTTTCCAAAACATTATTTTTATATTTTTCCTTTTTGCTGCGACTTAAGTTAGAATACTCGGAACCTTCAACCTCTCTCTTTCGTTTGTTTTCTATGACTTTATCTTTATATTCTTTCTTCTCGGCTGGGCTAAGATTGGCATATTTTATTTTCTGCATAGCAAGCTTTCTTTCTCGATAAACATTACTCATCTAGAAAAAAATTTATACTTAATCAGTAAGAATAAAATCATGGCATCACATTCATTAAACATTGTAACTTTATCAAATTAGTAAAAAGTAAAACATTATACCTTTATGAAATATGACACTAATTAAATCTTGAAGCACAAAGGTAAATTTATGACCTAATATAAAATTTATGATAAACGGAAAGAAGAAAGAACTATTTGGATTATCTCTCCAATGATTCTCCAACAATTAAACTAAATATGCTCCCTAAAAGATAGCTGAGGTTGATTTTGAGTTTTGACCAACCAAAATGAGAATTTAATATTAAAAGCATAAATTAGCTAAAATCATACTACCTCCGTTTTTTTTAGATGTCTTTTTAGCTTTTGTGTATTGTTTATAAATAGTTTTTTTTTAGCTTTTTTTCTACATTTTTTTCCAATAATACCTATAATTATTCCAAAAGAAACTCTAATTATCTAACCTACCATATATATATAATCTAATTGAGAACTTATTTTTTCATTTTCCATCCTCTTAATTTTCTTATCCACACCTTAAAGAACATCTACAAAACTACATATTTAGATAAATAAATAAATAAATTTTGAATATCTTTATGAAGTATGACACTAATTAATTTTTTGAAATACAAAACGTAAACTGTCTTAAAATAAAATTTAAGGTAAAAGGAAAGAAGAAAAATAACTTCTTGGATTAGCTCTCCAAAGATTCTCCAACAAAAAAACTTCGATTCAAAAATACATTATTTCCAAAATCATGATTCGAAAATGAGAATGTGAATCAAAATTTGAATAAATTCATAAACAGCGAGTACGTCAATAATTTGAACAACCTGTATAAGGTGACGATATTTTTAAGTACATTATTATATAACTAAAGGCGGCGACTATTCGCCAGCCCACTAAATTTCTTAACGCAACCCTTTACTTAATGTAGTCCACTTGTATTTAAAAAATAAATACAAACTTCTTAATACAGCCCACATAATACTAATTTTGCCCCTTTTTATTGTATTAAATTATTTAAAACAATTAAAATATTAAAAAGGAGAAAATAAAGAAGGAAATTAAAAGTTAATTTTAATAAAGATTTAGCTTTGTTAACCACGTAATACCACAAGATTTTTTATTCCACTTTCTTTTGAGATTTCAATCTTGAAAAAGATAGAAAAAATCAATTCGACGGCGGCAAAACCGAGGAGGCATTTACTCTTAAACAATTTCTTGATTTGTTGAATTATGTTATTTAGGTTTCGAGAATGATAGATTAATGTGTGAAAATGAGTTTGATTTTTGTAAAATTCTGCAAATTTGTGTAATACATCCCGATCTGTAACAGCACGTCATTGATTTTCTTGCTTCCATCTGTTCCATACTCAATGATGCTTTGACGTCTAATTCTGACTGTGTTTATTGCATTGCATTGCAAATTCAGTGTTCAACTTCTTATTTATTTTTCTTTTGGGGTCTTATTTATTTTGTTTTTCGGGAGATATCGCAAATTGATTACTTGTCTCTAGATCTCTTTTTTAGGGGGCTTTCAATTTGCAAAATATGTCAAATTTTAAAAAAAAAAAATATGTCGAAAATATATATAACTACCAAACGTATTTCAACAATCTAGATTCAAGAATAGGATCTTCAACACATATCAGTCCAAATTAGAGTCTAAGAAAAAAAAATGGCATTCAACATCAAGTTTACAACTAATAGAAATTTAATAATAGGAAAAAAAAAATACACAACTGGAACTGTTGGACAGATCAAAGAGAAGATACAGTGATAATCTAATCAACAATTCATATACATACCTTCGATCAATGTATAGCAGAGATATGGCACTTTCCAGAGAGATTTGTTTGTTTTTTTGAGACAAAAGATGTAGGTTTGATTGGATGAAAAGTTCTTTTGGGACAAAAGATATGGTACTTAGAACCTAGATTTATATAATTGAGGACTTCTCAATTGGAATAGTAAACTGAAATCTTGGATGCGAATTCTGGGAAAAAAAGAATCTACAATTATAACGTGGATACAAAGAAAAGAAAAAAAAAAGAGAAAAAAGAAAAGAAACTCATACAAAGAAAAGAAAAAGAAGAAGAGAAAAAAGAAAAGAAACTCGACGGACTTAATCCTTAACAAACTTGGATCAAATTAGTTGGAATTATTGATTTTATTAGGTCATAGACATGTATGGATAGATATTGATATTAAATTGTAATTTATATTGATTTAAATTTTAATAGAAGGGTTTAATTATATTGATTTTATTAATAATTTTTAATAGGAGGGTATTATATGTATTACGAAAATTGGACGAAACAAAACATTCATACTTATATAATAGGTATAGATATATTGATACATATAGACATAATCACGAATTTTCCAAATTAGAGAATAAAACGTTTAAAAGTACAATTACAAGCTCTTGACCAACACTAAGAAGAAAAGTTATGAAGAGGTACAATATCCATTTATCAACGTTTACAAATTTTAACATGGATGCATTGAATAGTGATATAAAAAGTGACAGTAAGGGTATTACTACTTCCATCATCATATGACAAAAACCTACTAGCTAGCTATGAAGTAATAGATTCCATCATACTTAGTACCATATATTAAAGCAAATTATTTTTATACATGTATATATGTAGCATATCAATTCAAATGCAACAATTAAACCATGCAGCTGTCATGTATATAATAAGAGAAATAATACTACTTAAATCACAGGTTCCCTCGAGATTTTTCCATAATAGTGATAAGATCAAGAAACATACTTAATAAGAGGCTAAACGTGAAACAATAGTAGAACTCACCTCTAGTCTTAGTTGATATTTTTCTCATATTGTTATGTCATATGCCTCAAGAAACTACCATGGTTCTTGGAACATACTTGTAGTTTTAGGATCTATACTCTAAATCTTTTAGGGGATATTTGGATTGACATTGGGGAATCCGGATTGAGGATGATCCAATTTGCTTTAATTTCACTTTATGGACCGGTCATCCGGATTGTCCAGACTTCCCCATCGACCTCCTATTATCTGAATCACCTTTTACAATTCCCAATTCATTTTTTTATCATTACCTAACATCCTACATCACCTTTTACAATTCACAACTTTTACAATTTTCAATGCACATTTTTATCATTACCCAATCAACCAATTATTACTTACATTACCTAAAACCTGTTCATGTGACATCTACAGTGCATATCCTACCCTACTATATCCTTAAACAAAAATACTTTTATGGATGGACCAGCCGTGGATGTGCCCCAGCGGACGGGGCACATTCCACTACATCACAATCCAAATATTCCCTTAGATTGTTGGGATTTTTGGAAAATATCATGTAGTAGATAAAATAAATTTCTGAGACGTGTTATAGTAACACTGTTCTAAATGATTTACTTGAGTAATCCCTAGGATACAACAAAACTTCTAGCTAATGCTAGGTACAGGAATCAACGAAAATACTCTACCCATCAATATTGTTTGTGTAAAGAGTAATAGCCGCAATCAGAGGATACTAGTATATGTTACATAAGGAAAAACTCTTGTCTCACTCTTTCTTTACAAAATAGTACATATATGTGTGTTTGTCTGTGTGTGTTCAAATAGTAACGATCACATAAACACAATTAGTTACTAGTTACTAATATTTATAAAATTCATTGCAAGCATTAATAATAATGGTAATAATAATGGTATGAAAGTTATATAAAAAATAGTAATAATTAGTTCGTCAGACTCTAGTTTGGCCATCTCGAATCTCTTAAATTTGCTGAAAAATGGTGCTAATCCCTCTTATAGGAACCTACATGTTTTTGCTGATTTATTGACTAAACCCCCTCTTGCCTTCCCCCCCCCCCCCAGAAGGTCTCTAATAACCCTGTTAATACCTCTGCTGCTTTGGATACTTTGTCTGCTGCTCCTCCTGTTTCGAGTTTCTCTGCAGGTTTTTCAAATGGATCGAACATTAGCCTTTCGGTGACGGGCAGCAAGATGAGTGGGCAGTCACTCATTCCTTCACTGCGTTTTGGGTCTTTCTCTGCCTCTCCTTTGGATGCTACTTGTACCTCCACTATTCTACCTCCATCGGATCAGCCGTTCATGTTACCTTACTCTCCCAGGAAGTTTAAGCATTATGAACCTTTTCTCAGAGGAGATACCTACATGGTTACGGTGGGTGAGATGCGTTATCGACAGTGTGTTCAATTCTTCTCGAACACTCTTATTGGTCGTCTTTTTTATGTTAAGAATGACAAGCCCCGGGACCTGCCCTCTCTTAAAGCTAAGTTGATAGAGACCTGGAAGACGGAACGTACGTGGAAGTTGGTTCCACTTGGGAAAGGATGTTATAATTTTCAATTTGAAGACAATCAGGATAAAGCAAAAGCATTTGCTCACTCAGTTTGGTCCTTGAAGACTGGTACCCTTCGTCTCTCTCGTTGGGTCCCCAATTTTAATCCGTATAAGTTGAACTCCTCTATCGCCCAAGTTTGGATCCGTATCTTTGATCTTGGTATGGAGCACTGGGATTCCCTCACCATTTGGGGTGTCGCGAAAGCTGTAGGAACTCCCTTACATATTGATGACCGCGCTTTGGAAGGCTCGGTTGGCCATTTTGTTCGAGTCTTCGTCGAAATAGACTTTGCCAAAACCACTCGTTTTCCGAAGTATGTTACAGTGGACGGAGATGGCTCTTACACCACTGCTTCTATCAGTTATGAGAATTTCCCGGAATTTTGCTCACATAGCCACATTGTTGGCCATATGGCATCATCTTGCAAGAAACGAATGGCTGCCAGAAAAGACCCGACTTCTGCTCCTGGAACAGCAGCCTCTCATCTTCGTTCCAAATCTCGATCGCGATCAAAATCACGTGGTCGTCCTCGTGCCCGCAACGCTCAGCCTCGCCAAGTTTATAGACCCAAAGAACCATCTACTTCTCAGGCACAGACTACACATGTTCCCATCTCCAACATGTTTTCCATTCTTCGAGACATGGATTCTTTGGATCAGCAAGATGGTCACCCTGCTCCTGATAATTATTCAAATTTGCCACACGGTCAGCACCTAAATTCTGATCCGGGCCCGATCTGAGCTCCGGGCCCGCTCGGAATCTGAGTTCCGGGCCCAATCTGAGCTCTGGGCTCACACATACGTCGGCCCCTGAGACTAATCTCAGCTCTCCACATTCAAGCCACATGCAGCGGGGTTTTGGAGACTTCACTATTAATTCGGGCTTCGGGCCCATGCACTCGGGCCCTCAGAACTCAGGCCCTCACAATTTGCGTGGTGATTATTCTGTTGCTTTGGACATGCATGGTGATACTCCTATTGCTTCAAATATGCATGTATTCAGCGACATGCACCAACGTGCCATATTACCAAGTGGGCCCCATTCACATGTGCATATGTCTCAAAGTAAGCCTATTAATTCCCTGGACATGGTTGTGCACTCGGATGCAATACCGGATGTCCATGTGCATGTGGTCCCTATTTCGGTGGCCCCCCCGGTTCGTGTGGAAGCCCTTCGTAGGTGGTGCGCCAACACTTCGCGCCCGCGCTCTTCGTCGATTCCCCCTCGGAGAGGTAAAATTATTGAGGATATGGACTCAGTCCTAAAATCGATATTCCAGATTCTTGAGAAACCGACTTCGCCTACCCTGCGTGACATGCACCGTGCAGCTTTGGGCAATTGGGCAGACGAAGTCGATTTGGATGACCCGCCGCCTGAGCACGGCGCTTATTCGGGTTGGACATGAAGATGATGATATGGAACATCTATGGACTAGGAATGAGCAGTCGACTTCATTCCCCGGATTGGCTCGCCATTGTCGAGCCTAAGGTACGTTCGTCTTCCATTCCTCGTACTTTTTGGAGGTCTCTCCACCTTCATTTTCTGGGTGAAAATTCCCGTCCCCCATTGATCCCCAACATTTGGATTCTTTGTCGTAATGATTTATGTTGTGTCCTCTACGGTTAACTATTTTTCTAATCTGCTGCTTGTGGTTTATTCTGTTATTCGGGATGTTCCTGTGCATTTAGCTTTTGTACATGCTTGTAATGAGTACACTGATCATCGATCTTTGTGGTCTGATATTGTTCATGTTGCCTCTTTACCCTGTTGTCTTATTGGTGATTTTAATGCCGTCTTTGGTGCTCATGAGCGCTTGAGTATGGCTTCCCCTCCCTCTATTGCTTGCTCTGAGTTTCGACAGGCTATAGATGATGTTGAGCTGCTTGAAATTGAGAATGAGGGATGTACGTACACCTGGTGTTCTCGTCGAACCATTGGCTCTTTTAAAGCTTCTAAGTTGGACCGGGGTTTTGTCAACAGTGACTTTGTGGCTCTATAGAATTCTATTCAAGCGTTGATATTCCCCTGGAACAACTTTGATCATCATCCTCTCTTGATCACTTGCACAGACTCTGTTCCTTCTTATCCTCGGCCTTTCTGGTTACAAAAAATGTGGACGGACCATCCTGATTTTTGTTCTTTGGTCAATGATTCATTGGCTGGCCCATTAGCCTATACGGATCCCCTTTCTCGGGTAATTCGTAAATTAAAGAGACTAAAGGATGAGATCAAAGTTTGGAACATCAATATTTTCCGGAATATCCACACCACCTTGGCAGAGCACTATGCGGATGTTGCCGCCCTTCAGGAGATGATTTATGAACAGGGTTATTCTGATGCCCTCTTTGAGAAGGAGGTGGACTTGCAGGTTCTCATTAATCGCACTCTTGCCCAGCAACAAGATCTTATTAATCAGAAGAATCGTCTCAGCTGGCTTAAGGATGGGGATCGTAATTCCTCTTTTTTCCATAGAATACATGATGCTTATAAGGTGAGGCAACACCTTTCGACTATCATGATTGATGGTGTGTTGGTTGAAGACCGGGTTCCTCTGGCAGCTCACATTGTTCAGTTCTTCACCAACCTTTTCACGGAGCCCACTGCTTCGCCACCCATTGATCTTTTTGTTGTGGGGGACATCGTTAGTCCTTCCATCTCTGATGACAAGAATGCCCTTCTCATGGCGGATCCCACTCCTGAGGAAATTCATTCGGCGGTCTTCTCTTTTTCGGCAGTTAGTTCTTCAGGCCTAAATGGTTTTTCTGGCTGCTTTTTTCATGTTTATTGGGATATTGTTCGTAACGATGTGGTTGCTGCAGTGCGTTACTTTTTTCTTCATAGTTTCATTCCCACTGGTTTGAATTCGCCTAAAAAGAAGGGGGCCAACCGAGTGGAGGATTTTCGACCTATCGTTCTTAGCAATTTTCTGTTTAAGGTCCTCACTAAGATCCTTGCTTCTAGGCTAGGCAGCTTCGTGGGCTCCCACATTTCTCCCTATCAATTCGGCTTTGTGACAGGTAGGCACATCCATCACTGTATTGCCTATGCTGCTGAGTGTTTTAATTGTTTGGACAGGCAAAATGAGGGTGGCAATGTAGCCTTCAAAATTGATATCCGTAAAGCTTTTGATATTGTTCGTTGGGATTTTCTTCTGCATTTTCTGAGATGTTTGGGCTTTTTGGATTGGTTTGTGGATCGTGTCTCCTCTATACTGCTCTCTGCCAGGCTTTCCATTCTGATCAATGGTTCTCCTGTTGGATACTTTGCATGTTCAAGTGGTGTTAGGCAGGGGGACCCGCTTTCCCCTCTCCTATTTTATCTGGCTGAACAATTGTTGGGTAGGCTCTTGTTGATTGCCATAATAAGCAGTCTATCCGTCCGGCTATGGCTATGATGGGGGTTCCCTTTCCTCCCTTTTTGTTCTATGCAGATGACATCCTCATCTTCTGCAATGCGGATTTGTCTAATGTGAGGAAGCTGCGTCAGATTCTTAGGCTTTATGGTAGGCTCTCGGGCCAAATCGTTAGCACAGATAAGTCTAAAGTCTGCTTTGGAGCGGAGGCTGCCACTAACATCAAGCGGCGAATTCTCCGTGTCTCGAAGATGGGTGAAGGATCTTTGCCGATGCAATACCTTGGTGTTCCTATCTTTGTTGGAGCACCAAGGCTTGCTTACTTCCAGCCCTTGGCGGACTCTATTCGCGCTAAGTTTTCCAACTGGGTGGGCTCTTCTCTTTCGATGGTCGGCCGGGCTTTCCTGGTGAATTCTGTGATTTCTAGTTCCTTCGTTCACTCGATGATGGTGTACAGTTGGCCTTTGTCCCTCCTTGCTGACGTTGAGAAGGCCATGCGTAATTTTATCTGGACGGGCAACACGGCTCATAGTGGTAAATTTAACATCTCCTGGAAACGTGTTTGTGCGCCAAAAGCTGAAGGCGGTTTGGGTATTCGATCGATTCGCAAAGCTAACGCGGCTTTTCTGCTCAAATTTGCCTGGGATTCCTTGACTTTTACCGACACTGGCATGGATCTTCTTCATTCTTGTTGGTTCTCTGCCTCTGGTGCTCTTAAGACCTCCTATATTTGCTCCTCCCTTTTTGGTTCCACTAGACCTTTCATAAGACAGCTCCTCTCGAAATCTCAGTGGATTGTAGGACCGAACACTTCGGTTAGATTTTGGCTTGATAATTGGCTCGGTTACTCCATTGCCGACAAGATTGGCATGCCTATTGAGGCACGTTTACATTTTCAGCATTTGATTTCTGATTATCACATTGATGGGGTCTGGCAGTTGGATGGGCTTTTTGTTCAGAATTATCCTCTTATTACAAAGGACATAGTTGCTACGGCCATCTCTCCCTCTATTCCGGATCATAGAGTTTGGACTCGCTCTCCGACGGGCACTGTGACGTCGACTCTGGCTTATAATTACTTTCGGACATCCTTTTCGGCCACTTCTTGGGGGAAATGGATCTGGGCTTCCTTTATCCCTCCTTGTCGTTCTTATACGATTTGGCGTGTGATCCATCATAGACTTCCTTCTTGGGACTTGGGAGATTATTCAATCACACCGTATTCAGGGTCCTTCCATATGTGCCCTTTGCCATTCATCAGGGGAGTCTGCTGATCATATATTCTCTAGTTGTTCTTTCTCTCTTGCCATTCTTTCTAAACTCTGTTGGGCTTTTGACATATCTCTTGTTTTTCATGAAGGTTTCCATATATTGCTTTTACAGGCTATGCAGGAACAGTTCAGCTCACAAGTCACAGCGCTTTGGCGAGTTGCATTCGTCACTGCTATTTAGTGATAAGGAGGCTAACCCTACACAGGCTGTCTCGGTTACTCTTTCCTCCATTCGAAAATCTGCCTCCCTAATCTCGGGACACATGCACAACTCGTTTGGGAACTCAGCATTATGACTCGGTAAGGTGTGCATGGTGTTCCGGCTAAACCTCTTTCGGTGAGGACTGTCATTTGGACTTCCCCCTCCCCTGGGTGGATCAAGGTTAACACGGATGGTAGTGCCGAAGGGGCACCTGGCCTATCTTTTGGGGGAGGCATATTTCGAAATTGCAGAGGTTTCACTTTGGGAGGGTTCTCTGTCTCATTCGACCGTGGTTTTGCTTTTGAAGCGGAGCTTTAGGTGGAGATCTACGCGATTGAGCTGGTCATGGATCGTGGTTGGTATAACATTTGGCTTGAGTCTGATTCCATGTACGTAGTACAAGCTTTTCAGCCCCGATCTCTTGATGTACCATGGCGACTTCGTGCACTTTGGATTCGAGCCTTGCATATATTAGGAGATATCACATTTAAGGTTTCGCGCATATACAGAGAAGGCAATCAGGCTGCTGATGCTCTCTCTAATCTCCGGATGCCTTTTACTTGGTGGAACCCCCTCCCTCCACATGTTTCAGATATTTCTTTTCGTGACTTATATACTAAGTATTATCGTGTACATTGAGCCTTCTGATGTTTCCCTCCCCAGTGTTTTTGCAGATCTTGTGGATGCTTTGGAGGGATTATTGACTCTTTATTTCCACTATTGGCTTTTTCCCACAAGGTTTTTCCAATAATGGATTTTAATGAGGCCAGCAGAGTCTTTCCCACACTGGGAAGATTCATACATGCTTCACAGCATTTGGAACTCAGGTTCTTAGGCGTTTCACTGGTATTGCAAGCCCAGAAGTTCTATCGCCCTTGGACGGAACCTCCACGGCAATCATTGCTCTGCAGCCTTTAGCTGGGTTTGCTTGTTCCAACATAGCATTCCCTGCTCTACATGTCGTTCGCGTTCCGGATGCTGTTCTCGGACCATAGATCTCACTCCCTTCTATGAGTGTTTGGCCTCGCACTCACGATGCTTGGTTCCCTTGAGTGGTCGCTCCCCCACTTTTAGCGTATTAGATCTGTTAGACCTTTTTAGTCTACTACTGGATTGTGGTAGTTTCGACATTGGGCTTAGATATACGCGCTGTGCCGCGTTTCTCGGCTTTTGTATTAGCCTTCTTATAGAGCGTTTTGGGTTTTACTACTACTTTTTGTATACTCTTTATTTTCATTTTATTTATACAAGCACCTATTTAAATTACTTTAGTTGTACAATTAAATACAAACATAATTACTCCCTCCGTTCCACAATAGATGATGTTTTAGCTCCTTAGTGATTTTCCAAAATACTTGATGTTTTACCTTTTTTCTATCATTTCTCTCAATTTTGCCCTTATGTGAATCTTAAAATATCTTTTATTTTTTAACCTCCTGATTTTATCAAATCTTATCACCACAAAATCTTCCCAATCTTTCTTCTTAATTACCGGTACTCTTTTTTCTTCTTCTTCTTTTTCATTCCGTCAATTTATTATACATCTTTTGCTTCTCTTTTTTCTAATAAATATTTCTGTCTTTTTTTCTTTTCCAAATCACCATGAATGCAGATATGAAGGCAGAAGATAGAGATTTAAAGACAGACACAAAGGCAGAAGATAGGGATTTAAAGGCATGTGCGGATATAGTTGTGAAGACGGAAGAGAAAGAACAAAAAATAATCAATCTGCAAGATGATTGCGGATTTGACTTAAACAAGTTTTACATTGATGAAGGAGAGCTCCATGTCAACCCAGAAATTCAGAAAGTGATTGTAACAATGCTGAGAATTTTTCTTCCGAAGTACTTTTAATTGTGGATTCATTGTTAGAAATTCTTGGCAATTGGAAAAAAATATGCATCAAGAAGATTTGATATCCACAATTTAATGTTATGTTTTGATGATTTTGATTGAAGTGAACTAGAATAATTTTTTATTTACCGTGTTTTTCATTTTCTACGATTTAATTTTTTATGATGCATATATGGCTTTTTATTTTGTGTAAGATTCAGCAGCATACATTACTTTCCAACTTTAAAATATGGCAATCTCCTAGCATCTGCCAACAAAGTACAGGGACATACGTGTTGGGAATTTAAATGGTTTATACAATCTGATGCATATATTGGCTTGCTGAAAAAAGTATACCATAATGATGTGAGAAAACTTGAGACTCTTTATTGGAAGAATTTTTGGGAAGGTTTCTTTCCCACATTTTTTTTGCTATGCATATTCTTTAAAAAATTGATACAGTATGAATTCATCACTAAGAGCAACAAAAGTTGATACGATGAATAAAAAATCACACAAAAAAAACTTGTTTATTAGACAATAGAAATACTACTCTTACAATTTAAACTTGCGCTAACATAGTAATTACATTTTGAACAATGGCTAAATCACAAGTAATTGTTTTAGGAAGATGGCCTTCCTTTTCCAATCCAGTCTTATTTATATGTGGAATTTTGTACTTATTGGAGCCTCCAACTTTCATAATTTCTCGCATGCAGAGTTGCAAACTCAAGAAAACATGGTCAACTTTTCTTGTCGGGTATTCATCAAAAGACTTGCGAACTGCATTGATTAGATCTTCAACGGTCTTCGGACTCGTCTTATGTTGTAACGATTGAATGGCGCTAAAGAACCCAAGATCCAGAATATTTAAATCAGGAGAATTTGATGGTTGACATACTAATCTTATGTCAAAACCATTCTTTGTAGCGGCTGTTTGAAACTCAACATCATTTGGATTAACATGAGTCCTTGCATTATCTTGTTGAATGAAGATAGTGTTTCTTATATCCTCTCTTGGCCACACCTCTTGAATTTTAGGTAGAACCCTTTCAATTAAATATGCCTTTATTGTCTCTCTTTTGACTGAGGTAATCGGTTTGATCTCCAAAGTCCCTGCATCTCTATTTCTACTACTTCTCTGAGCCAGCTGCAATGTGACAAAAGGGAACACCCCTATTTTTCCAGAAAATACTTCATTTCCTTCGTCGTCAAATCTTGGGCGTGCCATTGCAACTAGAAACATTACCTTTCCAATATAATTTTTACTCTGGCAAGTGCGCAAAGGCTCTTCTTCATCCGGAAGCAAGTAATAAGTTTCACATTTTTTTGTCATATAAAACCATTTTTCATCGATATGAACCATATTATACATACCAACAAACTTTGGCTCACGGGACAAACTATTTTGTTCTAGCATTGACATGCAAAATTCTAAACGAGCTCTTTTATGTTCTTCTTTTAGATATGGCTTGATGGAGTTTGAGTGGCGCCGAAGAAGACCCTGTTTCAAAGATCTGTGTAATGTCGTCTTACTCATTTCTAACTTATTAGCAAGTGATGCCAAAGTTGTTCGTTCACGCAAGGGGACTGCAGCCACTCGATTAAGATCAACTTGAACTCTTTTACGTCCACAATTTCCCTTTCTATGGCACACTTTAACTGATGTCCCATCTGGAGTTTCTTTTGCTCTTTTCCATATTCGCTGAACTGTTTGTATAGATACTGAAAATATGGTTGACACCTCTTTTGTTGTATCTCGTTTCAGCTTTCCATTGACACTTCTTGACAATAAAGCATTGTAAATTCTCCATCTTTCTCCATTAGACAACATTTGCTTCTTTTTTTGAAAATCAAAATCTTCCGGATTTTCTGTAATTTACCCAATACAAATATAAAGAAAAATTGAAATAGAAAAGTAAAAATAGCTATTCTCATTTACTTGACGGATCATCTAAACCAAAAATTAATTTACATTGATGCTTTAATAGTAATGATTATTTACACTTCAATTATTAAGTTGAAAGTCAACAATAGTTGCTCTTATTTAATTCAATAATTTTTCAAGAGCATATCAGAAGCATAATTAATTAAATACTCCACAATCCTCTCTGTCTCATTCGCAAATCCCACATAATCAATTTCTCTCTCTCTACATTGTTTCCGGTTGTGATTTCAGGAGGAAATGAACAGAGAGAAGATTTATTGGTTCCGAATTCAAAGGCCGTAATGAAGAGAGGGAAGAATTAATTGTTCTGAATTCAAAGGATATGAACAGAAAAAAGGCGATGGAAGACGACATACTTTCAGGCATAATTTCATTAAACATTATTATAATCTTAAGGCTCAAAGGATGAATTAAATTGTCTGGTTTAAGTTTATGAACAGAAAAGCATAAAGATGAAAAATCAAATTCTACTACCCGAACTCGCAGCGTGATCATCTTCATCTTCATCTTCTTCTTGTAGCTGATCAACTTCTAATGATGGTGTAACTGCCACTGGTGTAGAACCCTCGATCTCCACATCTGAGTACATTGGAGTAGAATTTAAGTCAAATAAGAATTCTTCTTCATTGCTTCCATTTGCACTATTTGTGGCCATGAATATGATTGTTCTTTGATAATCCGTTGATTATCACAACGTATAAGCAATAAATAAGCTGTAGAAAATTTTAATTTTGGCTCCATAAAAGAATTTGATTTTTTTTAACTCGCTCCAAATTTGAATTTTGAAAGAATGAAGAACAAATTTGATTATTTTTCACTCTGGCTCCAAATTTAAATTTTGGAAGAGTGAAAGAAAAAAATTGCTCCGTGTTTATGCAGAGAAGAGAGAGAAAAAGGAGAGAGAGGAGATAATAAGCGTGAATTGTGAGAGAAGAACGGATTTTAGAGATTGATGTGAGAGAAAAAGGAAATTACCTGGGGGTATAATTGACAATATATTTGTTTCTTAATTCTTTTCTTTTTTTCTAAAACATCATCTATTGTGGAACGGAGGGAGTAATATTTATTATAATATATAAATTTTTTCTTTTGAAATATATAATTTTTCCAATGAATTTAACGGCAGGTTAGGGTGCGAAGCTGCGAAATTTATGTTGCAATCTGTAAAAAGAATAGCCTAGAAAATAACAAAGTGCAAATAGTGATTTATAAAAAAATGATCCAATTCAAGATATTATTGAGTTGACCCTTTTGGGCTAAGTTATGAATCACTCTTTCTTGAGCGCGTCCGGACAGCGACTTCCGATTCCTCCACTTGCAACTCCCACCCTGCCCCTATAAATACAACGCCTTCTTACTTCTTCCCTTATCATCTCTCTTTCAACAATGGCGACGGTGGGTGGTATTCGCCAGACTGAAGGATCGCAGAATAGCCTTGACATCGATGACCTTGCTCGTTTTGCCGTTGATGAACACAACAAGAAACAGGTTTTTCTTTTTTCTTTTCTTCAATTCTTACGATTTTTGTCTGAAGTTTTATTTTCTGTGGATATTATGGGTTTCAATTAGACAAGACTGTATTTCCATCAAGACGTTTCGTATTTTCGATTTTGTTTGTGATGTTATGAGTTTTAATTACTGAAGGCTGTATTTCCATCGTCCAAAAATTGAGATTCTGGATCTAAAACTCTTAATATTGGTACACTATACAATTTTTTCTCCTTCAGTTTCGTAAATTGTTATCACCAAACTGGGATAAACTCTTAATATTGGTAAATTATGCGATTTTTCCCCTTGAGGACTAGGTTTTGTGAAATGTTGCCACCAAATTGGGGTATGCTCCAGATTTTGAATCTGTTCACTATGATAATGCGTTGGTGTGAGGTTTAAACTTTAAATTAGTACCAATCAAACATCACAATACAATACACACCCTTGAATATTTCCATGAACAAATTGCTTGGTTGGAGAATCTCAAATTTATTTACTATACACAAGCGATAAAATGAAGAAAGATTGAATATAATAGTTGTGAAATTGGCGTATGTTTATAATGGTGTTTGTTTTTACAGAATGCACTGTTGGAATTTAAAAAGGTGGCAAATGTAAAGGAGCAAGTAGTAGCTGGGACAATGTACTACATAACAGTGGAAGTGGGAGATGGAGGGCAGAAGAAAGTGTACGAGGCCAAGGTGTGGGTGAAGCCATGGATGAACTTCAAGGAATTGCAGGAATTCAAGCTCGTTGGTGACGCTTGAATTTGCGACTTGCGACTAGACTTTCCTTATAGTAGTAATAGTGAATTTGAGGCACATCGGAATTCAAGTTGGAATTGGGGACTGATCGAAGATACTACTATGCTTCAGTTTCTTTTTCTTGTTGGCCTTGAGTTCAATAATGCTGTGATTACAGCTAGACTGCTTGACTTTGTAACTTATTCAGGATAATGTTTATATATGGTTGTTGCTTCCGCTTGCCTCCATTTATTATTTTATTTTCGCAGACTCTTCACTTTACCGAATGTAGCTTCAATTTAACAGACTGTTGAAGTCAAATTTTAGTGAATTAGTGGTTATTGTGATTCAAAGGATGAGTCATAGTTAATGGACTTCTTTGATTTGGATATAGACATTTGCAGAGTTGAATTGCATGGTCGTCCATTTTTATCAAAGCATGCGGAAATCCAAGAAATGGGAGATCTTCTAAAGGATCAGAATCAACTATCGACTTTAGGATTTACATTTACTGCACCTAAGCCAAGCCATATTATCTAAGGCGGAGGGATTTGTGTTGTGGATTTATAAATTCATTCCATGTGTTTGGATAAAATACTAAATGAGTGAATTTGTAAATTCAAATTGTTGGGTGGTCGTTCCGGTCAGTCCCGCTAATTCCATTGAGCTCCGTTTGAGCGCCGGCTCAGATTTTTCTGTCCCTTGGCTTCCCCCGAACGGTCCCGGTGAACTCCGGTGAAGATCCTAAAGATGTTCCGTAGCTTCAACCTACAAAGCCCGAAACCCTAACCCGAAACTCACCTAACCCGTAGTCACAAAGACTCACTAGGCCGTGATCACAAAGACAGGAGAAAAAGAAACGAAGGACGAACGAGGAACAAAATGATCGCCATTTTCTTCTCACCCTCACACCCTCTCTCTCGCTTCACTCCAGTAAGTGAGAAAAGGGGGCAGCCACTCTTTTTACTCTCACACTGTCCCACACTCCTACTTAGCTAATTTAAGAGGGGTAAATATATATCCAACCAAAACAGAATAAGGGCAGCAAATGGGTTTGGGAGTTAAGGTGGGCTTTTGGTAAGTGGGCTTTTGGGATTAATAATATTGGGCCAAAAAATTCAATACTGATTTTTAAATCAACTCATTTAGAAATTCAAGATTTGAGATTCTCCATTTTACATTATATTTGAATAGATTTCAAATCTTTTGACAAATGTAGTCATTTGCAAATTCTTTCTCACTCACACTTCTCTCTCCCCTCTTTCTCTCTTCTTCTCTTCTCTCGTCCTCTCTCTCTCCTCCCCCGCTCTCTCTCTCTCTCTTCTTCTCTTCTCTCTATCGCTATCTCTTCCTCTCATTCTCCAATAAAATGTTCCTATTATTTTTTTTATTCTTTTTTTTCTTTTATATCCAACGAAGTGCTCCTAATGATTTTTTGGGATATAAAATACATAATATTATGCATATGTGTGTATATATATAATTGAAAAAAAAATTATTCGGTTAATTTAGATGTAGATAAATATTATTTTATTTAACAAAAATATAAATTGTTAGTTTTAAACTTTAAAGGAAAAAAATTGAAATTTTACAAATATTGTATCAGTTTTTTGCCAAAAATGGATTTGAAAGTTTTGGATTTAAAAATTCTTTCACAAATCCACCATAAATCCAAACAAGGGATTTCAAGTCCATGAATTTCAAATCTAAAATTTTTGAAATCTATTCATTTTAAATTTCTTGGCAAATCAAATGTCTCCATCCAAATGGCGTCTAAAATTCTTAATTTAACAAGTGATGCGGAAGTTCATATGTGGTTTCGATAAAGTGTCACCATTAAACTCATGTGCATGTAATGTAATTTTACAGTTTGCACGTTAATTAGAATGGAACCAAATAATAAATATTTGATAAAATTGTTTGTAGGAACATAAATAATGTGGTATTATAAGTAATAAGATATTGTTTTAAAAATTTGTTCATTAAGATTTTGCAGTTAGAACTGCACTGAATCCATACCACTTGCCCTCAAGTCAGATTGAAGCATGTCATAGAGAACTAAGGTTTATTTCTTGTTACACCTGAAGATATACACCATGTAGTTTATCTACTATTTAAATACACACTTTTCTACATGTATTTATGTAAATTTATCTACGACAGATAAGACATCCTAATATATATCTCCAGATATAGCATCTTGAAGACCGAGAACTAAAGTGGTCGATGAAATGAACCGAAAAAAGAAAATTTTGTAAAAAGAGCGAATTGGCAAGATGAAATATTAAAAGAAAAGTGCATTTGAGCCATGCATTGCAGAGTGTTTATTAACAGGAAGGTACGTATAAATATGTGGAATAAAAACATATTCATGTTGTAGGAGAAATAGAAATAAACAAGAAATAGAGAAGAAAGAAAGACAGGGAATAATAGGGTTCTTTTATTCATCAGATCCCCTTTATATAGGATGTCAAAATACAAGGGTTTCACAGTTACATATTATTTAGTGAAAACCTAAATTGCTCTTCATCAATTATTTTTTACGAAGGCACACTGATTGTGTGTTTCCTTAAACACTCTCCCTTATGCCAAGTCAAAAGGGGAATTGGTGCATAACTTGTTGCCTCGTTAAAAACCTTGCAAAGTAATAAAACCCAGTGGAAAAAATAAATATTAGTCGAAGAGAAAAAGAGTGCAATGCACCTTTGTTGAGACTCCCCCTGAAGTCTATATCTCTCCCTTGATATGTACATCTATCAAGAGAGTTCCGAAAATCTCTTCATCCTCATTTTTATATAAATCATGAGGATGTTATGTGGTTGCTAGTTATAGAAAAAACGTTGGCAGTACATGCTTGGTCTCGTCACCTTTGACGTGTATCATAATCCATCTGTTTTGTAAATACTGATTCAATTTCATCAAGTGATATACTATTTTTGTATCAATCGGTTTACTAAGCTGGGAAAAGGGTTTGGTTGATGAAAAACCGGATTGAAGAGACGATTTGAAGGCTAAAACCGGATGTCTTAACAGCCGATTCAAGGTTGTTGGAAGCAGGTGTATGCAACGGTTTTGGAAGGCTTCTACAAGGGTTTTCTGAAACTAATTTCATAACCGTTTTCAGCTGCAACCACTTCAACTGGTGCTCATGCAATGCGGTTTTATTAAGCAAATTATGTACAGAATATCTATATCTAGAGGATGATGAATTCAGTTGTAACATTCTTTCTTGAAAACACAATTACGGGTTGAGAGAATTGAGAGATTAGGGTTCTAAGCCAAATTTGGGGATTCAGATTGGGGTTTTGTTATCTCTTGTACAATTCTTGTAATTGTTGGTTTCTGATAGTGAATTGAGATGTGTGGAACCTCCGTGGATGTAGAACGCAAGTTCGAACCACGTAAAAACTGGAGTTGTGTTCATTTCATTTATCAATTATGCGCTTACTTCTGTTCGAACTTTCTGGAGTTCTTGTAGCCAAAGAATTGTAGTCTGTTCGTTCTATCTTGGGCCGAACGTGTAAGCTGAGTGATTTGTGAACAAATCTTAACAAGTGGCACCGTCTGTGGGAAACACCAACCTGTAGAGGAAAGATCAATGGCTGGAATGAAGATGGAGGTTCAAAGATTCACTGGTAAGAACGATTTCGGGCTATGGAAGATCAAGATGAATGCCATCTTGATATAAAATGGTCTGGCTATGGCCTTAAAGCCTGAAGCTGAGTGGCCTCATCCTGAGAAGCCAAAATTCGCAGACATAGACCAAAGGGCACTGAGCTCTATCATTTTGTGTCTTGGGGACAAACACTTGAGGGAGATTTCAAGATCCAAGATGGCCATTGAAGCCTAGAGTAAACTGAAGGAGTTGTATCAGTCAAAAACTGTCACAAATAAGTTGTTTCTTAAACAAAAGCTTTTGGCTTTCAAGATGACAGATGATAGGGCATTATTTGATCAATTAGATGAATTTAATCGGTTGGTTGATGATCTTGAAGATCTGGAAGTAAAATTGGATGAAGATGACAAGTCACTGATGCTGTTAAACTCATTGCCTAGGTCAATGGAAAACTTCAAGGATACCCTGATGTTTGGAAGGCAAGAAAAACTGAGTTATGACTCTATCATTACTGCCTTGAAAACCAAAGGTTTGCACTTTTAAGGAGAGAAGAAATCCAACCCCACAGTTGAAGGGTTGAACATCAAGTTCAAGAAGAATAATCAGAAGAAGAAGGGGCAGTTTCAGAAAGATAACAAAATTGAAGGCTCTAAAAGGTCTTCTAATTGGGTGGAGAAAAGGAGGTGTTTCTCCTACAAACAAGTAGGACATTTGAAGAAAAATTGTCCTCAAAAGAAGAAGAAAACTGAAGGACAAGAGGCTGATGCAGCTGTGGTTGAGGAAGATTTTGAATCTGCAGAAGTCTTAAACATCACAGAAGCAAGAATGGCAGATGAATGGGTCTTGGACATTGGCTGTTCCTTCCACATGTGTCCTAATGAGAAATGGTTTCAAGATCTCAAGAAGGCTGATGGTGGATCTGTGCTGCTGGGAAATGATCAGTCCTGTAAAGCACAAAGAACAGGATCTGTGAAGATTCAGATGTTTGATGGTGTTTCAAGAATAATTTCAAATGTCAGGTATGTTCCTGGTCTCAAAAGGAACCTAATATCCCTTGGATATCTAAATGCCTCAGGCTGTGAATTTGGTTCAGTCAATGGTCTACTACATATAACCAAAGGAAATAAAGTAGTAATCAAAGGAAAGAAACATAATGGACTGTTTATTTTGATTGGAAAACAAATTAGTGGATATGTGGACACTGTTCTGAGTAACACTGAACTTAGTTTATGGCATAAGAGATTGGGACATATTGGGGAGAAGGGAATGAAAGAATTATCTAAGAAAGGTGTTATTAGAGAATTGGGAACAAATAATCTTGAATTCTGTGAATATTGTGCACTTGGAAAATCAAAGAAGTTGCCTTATGGTAAAGGCATACACAACACTCAATAAACCCTGGACTATGTTCATTCTGATATCTGGGGCCCAGCCAAGACAGAAACTCATGGTGGTGGTAGGTATTTCATGACTATCATTGATGATTTCAGCAGGAAAGTGTGGGTCTACATACTCAAGCACAAGAGTGATGCCTTTGTTAAGTTCAGAGATTGACTTGTTCAAGTAGAGAATCAAAGAGGGAAGAAGTTGAAACATCTTAGGACTGACAATGGCCTTGAATACCTGTCTACTGAGTTCAATGAGTTATGTCAAGAAAGAGGAATCACCATGCATAAAACTGTCCCATTAAACCCACAACAGAATGGGCTTGCTGAAAGGCTAAACAGGATTATTCTGGAAAAAGTAAGGTGTATGTTGGTAGATGCTGGACTACCAAAGTAATTTTGGGGAGAGACAGTAAGCACTGCATGTTATCTGATAAACAAATCACCTGCCTCAGCATTGAGTTTCAGAACACCTGATGAAGTGTGGTTTGGGAGACTGTCAAACTACTCAGAACTAAAGGTGTTTGGATGTTTGGCTTTTGCACATCTTAAACAAGATAAGATGGATCCAAGAGTTGTAAGATGTGTGTTTCTTGGATATCCTGAAGGAGTAAAAGGTTATAGATTGTGGTGTCTAGAAAGGGGACATCAAAGGCTGATAATCAGCGGGGATGTCAAGTTTAATGAACTTGTCATGGGATATACTTCAACAGGGGATAAAAAGGAGAGCTATGAAGCTGAGCCAGATGAGAGACTGTCTGTTGAGGTGGAGACTTCACAGAATAACACTCCAACTGAGATTGAACACTTAAATACTAATGCAAGCAGCAGTTCATCAGAGGAAGAAGAAACTCAAGTTGGAAATGCAAATCTCAGAAATTACAGCATTGCAAGGGATAGACCAAGAAGACAGGTTCAAAGACCAGACTTCTATGGCCAAGCTGGCATAGTTTATTATGCATTAAGTGTTGCTGAAGCACTTGAGCATAATGAACCACAGAACTATAAAGAGGCAATAAGTGGTAGTGAAAGAGAACACTGGATGAGTGCAATGGTGGAAGAAATGCAGTCTTTAGAAAGGAATCATACTTGGAACTTAGTTGATAAACCAAAAGGACAGAAATTGGTGAGTTCAAAGTGGATTTTCAAGAAGAAGGTAGAGGCTGGAGACAGTGAGAGAATCAGATACAAAGCAAGGCTTGTAGCTAGAGGATTTACCCAAAGAGAAGATATAGACTTTAATGAAGTATTCTCTCCTGTGGTTAAACATTGCTCCATCAGACTTTTGCTGGCCAAAGTTACAGAAGAAGATCTTGGGTTGTAGCAGCTAGATGTTAAGACAGCTTTTCTACATGGTGATCTGGGGGAGAACATCTATATGAAGCAGCCTGAAGGCTTTGTGTTTCCTGGAAATGAAGAGAAGGTTTATCACCTTAAGAAATCTCTTTATGGTTTGAAGCAAAGCCCTAGGCAATGGAATAAGAAGTTCAATGAGTTTATGATAAAAGCTAGGTTCACCAGAAGCTTATATGATAGCTGTGTGTATTTTGAGAAGAATGCCAAGGTTGATCAAGTCTATCTACTCTTGTATGTAGATGATATGTTAATAGCCAGCAAAAGTAAGCTGAAAATATAGCATTTGAAATAGAAACTGAGTTCAGAATTTGACATGAAGGATCTGGGAAATGCTAAAAAAAAATCTGGGAATGGACATTCTCAGAGACAGAGGTGCTGGTCTGTTGTGTGTGTCACAAAGAAACTACTTACAGAAGGTGATTGAGAGATTCAATATACATGACGCAAAGAGTGTGGTTATACCAGTAGGTCAGCAGATAAAACTTTCAAAGGATTAGTGTCCTAAAACTCAGGCTGAAGAAGAATACATGAAACACATTCCTTATTCAAGTGGTGTAGGCAGTTTAATGTATGGCATGATCTGTAGTAGGCCAGATCTTGCTTATGGTGTATCTCTTGTGAGCAGGTTTATGTCTAATCCTGGAAAGGATCACTGGGAAGTTTTAAAACATTCTAAGGTACTTAAAAGGTACTGTTAGTCTTGGCTTAAAGTTTGAAAGAAGTTCTAATACTGCAGAGCCACTACTGGGGTATGTTGATGCTGATTTTGCTGGAAATGTTGACACAAGGAAGTCTATATCTAGGTACATTTTCACTCTTTATGGAACTGCAGTGAGTTGGAGATCAATACATCAGTCTGTAGTAGCCTTATCAACCACAGAAGCTGAATACATTGCAGTTACAGATACGTTCAAAGAAGCAATTTGGTTAAGAGGCATTCTCAAGGATTTTGGAATTGACCAGAAGTGTGTTACTGTATTATGTGATAATCAGAGTACTTTGCATTTGGTTAAACATCAAGTGTTTCACGAGAGGTCTAAACATATTGATGTGAAGTTGCACTTTGTGAGAGACATAGTGGAAGTTGGTTCTGTTGCAGTAAAGAAAGTGCACACTGATGAAAATGCAGCTGACTTTCTTACAAAGTCTGTACCTGGATCTAAATTTGGTCATTACTCAAGCTTAGTAAAGCTTGTGCAGTGTTATTGAAGTATGAATATGAAGACAGGTTGAGGTGATGAGATATACTTGATTCATTGAGGTGGAGGATTGTAAATACTGATTCAATTTCATCAAGTGATATACTATTTTTGTATCAATCGGTTTACTAAGCTGGGAACCGGGTTTGGTTGATGAAAAACCGGATTGAAGAGATGATTTGAAAGCTAAAACCAGATGTCTTAGCAGCCGGTTCAAGGTTGTTGGAAGCAGGTGTATGCAACGGTTTTGGAAGGCATCTACAACGGTTTTCTGAAACTAACTTCATAACCATTTTCAGCTGCAACCACTTCAACTGGTGCTCATGCAATGCGGTTTTATTAAGCAAATTATGTACAGAATATCTATATCTAGAGGATGATGAATTCAGTTGTAACATTCTTTCTTGAAAACACAATTACGGGTTGAGAGAATTGAGAGATTAGGGTTCTAAGCCAAATTTGGGATTCAGATTGGGGTTTTTTAATCTCTTGTACAATTCTTGTAATTGTTGGTTTCTGATAGTGAATTGAGGTGTGTGGAACCTTCGTGGATGTAGAACGCAAGTTCGAACCACGTAAAAACTGGAGTTGTGTTCATTTCATTTATCAATTCTGCGCTTACTTTTGTTCGAACTTTCTGGAGTTCTTGTAGCCAAAGAATTGTAGTATGTTCGTTCTATCTTGGGCCGAACGTGTAAGCTGAGTGATTTGTGAACAAATCTTAACACGTTTGTTGCAATAACTTCATCTTAATGACTTCGGGTAGGCTCTTCAGTGGTACAACTCCAGTCACTAATATTTTCACCATATAGGTTAATGAAGTTCTTGAGATATCATCCATGAGTGATATGATGAGGTAGCTTGAGTAGTTGTGATTGATTGATCGATCTTCAAATTTTCGTCGTGTTCCTCATGGTAATACACAATCGGTTTGGTAATGATCTTTACATTGACCACTAAGATAATCAACATCTAAACCAGTCAAAGTAGTATTTAGTATTCTGTAGTCGGAGGTAGCTTCAACATTTACTTAGGAGTTACATATTCTTTTGTAATCCTTTTATCTCTCTATATGAGAGCATTTAACATTTCTTTTAGAATTTACAATTCCATTTGTAAACTCTCGTCTCAAATATGGAAAGAACAAATATGTGTCAATAGTTTATTTCAGATGTCAAAATACTATTTGATATCATTCCTCTGATATTGTGTTGTCCTAAGTAAAATATAACCAATATGTTCTATTGAGAAAGTAACACATGGTTGAGTGCATTGAGCTTTTTGTACAATAATGTGCACATTTCAATTAAGTAGAGAATTTTCATCTCCCAATAACTCTTTCGTCATTTCCTTTAAACTCAAATGGATCTTTCCTTATGTCCACACTTCAACCAATCATAGGAGTACTAACAGATTGCACTTTATCTATGTTAAATCGCCTGATAATCTTTTGGATATACGCAAACTGAGGAATTAATATTCCACAAACTCGGTCTTCTAGTTCAAGGCATAGACAATACCGAGTTTTCCCATGATACTTTATCTCAATTTAGATTTAAAATACATCAGAGTATCTCTTATTTCTTTAAGAGCCTATTATGTCTTCAACATCGACATAAGCTGATATAGTTGCAAATATAGAACTCATTTTCTTTATAAATGCATTGGGGCAATACTTGTTCTTTCCCTTCCCAATAGTAGTCACTTAGACATATATAACATTTCCGTCCAGATTTATTTCAATCAAAGTGAGCATTTCAATCTAATAATGTAAATGCACTCTGTGATCTAGAGTCACTTGAGTTGGGCAATACAAGTCTATTTGACGCTTTCACATATCTCAATAACACGATCCCCAAAGAGATATATTGTAACCACATTAATATGTTGTATTTTCGATCCTTTCAAAATTTATCAATAAGATGTTATGACGTCCGTTGCGGGAGAATATGTCTCCTCATAGTCAATTCCAGGGCTTTGTGAGAAAAAATTGTTCTTTAAGGTAAGTTTTGTATCTCAAGACTTTATTCTTCTCATTACGCTTACTGACAAAACATATTTTATGTCCTACAGGCTTTACACTTGGTGAGGCTAGCACTACTAAACCAAATACCTGTCGTTTTGTCATAGAATCATGTTCTACCTGGATTGATTCCATATAGGTCAATATGCTGTTTGTTGATATCTTACAATAGAGCATGGTTCGATATTATTTTGCTCTATGATTCATTGAGCAACAATGTATACATCATTAATGCACATGAAAGATTTTTCCATTAACTCACATGCACTCTCATTATCTCTAGAATCATATTAAACTTCGGAGTGTCCTCCAGTGATGATTCATGGGCATAATTAATTAGAGATAATTTGAGAGTATTTCTTCTCACTGATGATTCAAATTGTGCCACACCTGCCTCCTTCCTTGAGCAGGTGTTCATCGAACCACGTGGCATCTCCCATTTCCTTTTAGGAGCCACGACCTCAACCACACCTCCACTAAGTGTGGTTGCAACGCCTTTATCTGCGGTGTTGTGCCCCTTACTGGGTACTTTTAACCTTATAGGCACATTTGCAGCTAGTATATATGTTCTTGTCACTTTAGCAATTTTAGAAAATGCATCAACAATTAAATCTTCATACTTTGAAGATCGATAATTCGTTTCACTTTACTTTACATTATGAAGTATGGGGATCCTAATGAGACATACTGGGAAACACTTCCTGTCGTTCCCTTAGAAAATTCTTTTTCTTATCTTCCCCTAACGACGGGAATACTGTCTCATTAAAGTGACAATCCGCTAATTTAGCGGTAAATAGATCTCGTCTATCAAAGGTTTCAAATAGCGGGTAATAGTTGAAAAACCATAACCAACATAAATATTTAATTGTCTTTAAAGACCCATTCTGATGCGTTATGGGGACGCAAATAGGCACATATACTGCGTAACCAAATATGCGTAAATGTAAACATATCAGGCTAAATTCAGTTACCAACTAGTACGCACAAATTATTGGTTAGCAGTGGGTCTGAGACGAATAAAGTAAAGTTTCAGCAATATTGCATAACCCCATTTCGGATAGGCATTTTAGTACGCATTTCAATGCCCCTCCATCTATATCCTTTTAATGGTGGCATATATGAGACCATTTTTGTGTATGCACAAGGGTTAAAGGATGCTATATATTGACCCTGACAGATATGCAATAATCATCAAATCCTTATGATGAGAACTCTCTAGAGTTAATAAGTCTTATAAACTCTATGAAATTAGGGTGGTGAGCCCTTATATAATATTTTCTAGGAGTTTTTCAAATGCAACATTTCTTCTGGACAATAATGTGATGATCAGTTAGTGTGCCAAAACATTCACCAGAATCATAGATACTTTAATGACCCGCTTTCTGGTTTGATAGTCCACATATATTATATTATGTTCTTTTGTAAGAATGAAATGTCTTACTTATATATCAGGCATAGGAAGGGTTCGATCCTACTTATTGCTAAATAGTAGTAGTGGATTACATGCCACTATATTGACTCCTTTACTTCTCTAAGATGTGCTTCCTTTCACATTCATTAGAAGTATCATAATATTATTCAATTCCATTCTCACGTATAGTTTTTAAATAATAGTATTTGACAGGAATATATTTACTTAATAACACTTTAATAGCTCTTGGTGCATATAGAGCGTTTTGTGACTATAATTGTTATGTCATTAGGCATCTAGAGAATTCGACGATTCTTCGCCCTTTTAGTACTTGTGATTCAATAATGGTCATTATGTAGTGATGCAGTGACTCTCTGTTCTTTGGACTTCTTGTATCTCTTATAGTTAACTGTTCTAGCAGTTTTTATACAAAAGTATAATATTTCCACACTTATTTAAAAGTTCATTCCAACTCTATCCCTTTTGTTTAGAGAGTTCCGAGGTGCTTTTGTACATTGTTTCAATAACCACCATGTCCATTTGGGGTAGACACATCGGAAGGCCTCTAGGGCATCTATGTTCCTTACTTTGTGGTGTATCATTACCATAACTGTAGAGACAGACACATTTGTTCCCTTTACTTTGGGGTTATTTTCATTATTTAGTTCACCATAGTTAGGCTATGGAATTTTTTTTATCCCAGCGCGTTTGGTGTATTTTTTTTTAGAAGAAACTGATCATGTATCTCAACTACTTGCATTGGTTGATTAGCTAATTGAATATTGTAATTCTTTAATTTCATACTCTAGCTTATACAAGTTCGCTAGTGTAAGCATTGGAGTAGGAAAATAAATAATTTTTTTTGTATCGTAGCATCTTCTGTGATTCCTTTAAGAGAGTTTTGTTTTCAAACAAAACATGTCATTATTAAATCATCGACCCTTTTGTAGTCCGGTAAGTGGATTTCTTTTCACAAAATAATTAATTTGAAAGTAAAGAGTTATCTATTATTCTAAAATTTCTTTTATGGCAACACACAGTTCATCGAGGTATCCTTTAAATAAATAATTTTCAAAGTAAGTTACTCAATTTTGACTTTGTTGGACGATTCTTTGTCCTTACGGTCAGTGAATGGCATGATCTGTGGAAATATCTTTTTTTCAAGTGTGTTACTCAATTTCTTATGAGTCCAGTAATTCAAATTGAGTATGTGTTGGTTTAGTCATTTTCTTATGAATTAAATTCCGGGACCATATATCACAAGTTTTTCGATATTTTGTAAAATTACTTTATCACGTTGTTGATTTGTCCACGAATTTCCTTTGTCATGGACATGCATAATTTATCATAAAAAAATGTGTTGGCAAAATAATGATCATGTTCATAATCTATCAGACAAATAAGTTAATTTATGATTTCTTATCACAAAATCCTCATATAATGATACAAATAAACTTATTTACAATTTCTAATTGTAAAATAATCAAAGAACACAATAATTTGACTAATAACTTTCAGTTTCATGAGCAAGTACCACATCAGATTAAACATAAGAGGTCCAATGACTATATGTAAAATCATGCAAAGTTCCATAATTTCTTGAGTAGTAGGTAACATCAAATGTGCATGTAATTTCATGCTTAAATTCAACCAATATAATGAAATCATCATGCATAGAAGACTTAGACCATAGATAAATACACGTAAGTTGCATTTAGTTATAGAACATAGTAATTCAAGGAGTTACCTTGCATGAAAGATACAATTTTTTCCTATGACTCTTTGTAATCTTTGCAGAGGAGATTTGACGAATTTTGGAACCATTACCTTCCAATTCAATCTCCACAACCTTGCCCGATATTTCAATATATTTATACAAAAAAAAAAATCGTCAAACATTATATTGTGAAGCAAAATCGTAATTTTATATATTTAAACAGAACATCCCAAAACATATTAACACATGTATATTTCACGTTAAAAGTGAAGTTATTTATTCAATAGTTATTGAAGCCTCTAAATGTTGGAAATCAACACATATAATTTGAAAACTTAATCTACACAATTAAAAAAACTGATTCAGAATCTTATGATTTAGAGTCATGCAACTTTCTAATTAATATACTTCTTGGACAACAAGTAATAAAACATGAAATTTGTTTATTAATTAGGCAAATTATTGCTAATTAACTAGCACACACAATATATTCTGGGACATGTTATAAAAGTAATAAGGAGAAGCAATTTCAGAACTTCACAAATTGATGCAGTTAGCACCATTAATTTGTTAAAAAAAATCGTGCAGTAATAATTATAATCAATACGTGCATACAATTCCAAATAAATCAAAAAGTGTTTATACTGAACATAATTTTTCATCAGGAAAATCTTAACCGCATAGACAATTTAATTAGAAACGGTGATGATAACAATAACACTAACTAAATAAAAAGGATCAAATCCAAGATGGTGGATTCAATCTAATTACACTAATAACAAGTTATCATGCCCAGCAAAGTAACAAGCCTAGATGTAGCAAATTTGTAGGGCATCAATTAAATCATAAAAAGAAATTAAAGAGAACAAGACTTTCCATGGATTTAAAAACTCAAATCAATTCAATCTCTTTGATCGGTGCCAATGTATGTCAATTTCTTTGAATGGACTAATTGATTTCTTTTGAAGAGAACAGACTTATTGATTATTTTTTACGAAGGCACACAAATTGTATTTTTCCTTCAACAATTCAATGTTTATTACCATCATTATGTAACAAACTGTTACTTTATCTTTCCAAGTGGAGAAAGGGTGGATAGGAAGAAATAGTAGTGCGTTTACTTTGGGTGATTAAAACATAATTGGTCGTATCCTTCCTTCAAATGTTTTTCCCAATAAATAAGAAACAAGAAGCAAAATGACACTAAATTAAAAATGCCTAGCTATTAAAGTTGCATCCCTAGCTCCTAAATAAGTGCACATATTAGCACTAACAGTAATTAGTTATACCTAAAATCCACAATCACCTACCACCTGGTTCTAAAACATATATACATCAAATCAAGAGATAATCACAAGGCCAAGATATCAATGAACTATTCTTCATCGTAATCTTCATCTTCCTCATCCATCCCACCAGTTAAGTTGCCCGGATCAATAGACCAACCAGGTATCATGTCATCACAAGGGGCACTAGCTAATGCTGCTGCGGAATCCTCACTTGCATTGACGTCCAAGTTTCTACCTGATTTATCTTCATCCTTCCTACGTGCAGTGAGCTTTTCATTCTGCTCGGAACTGTAACCAGCTTCTTCAGATTTATTCCGCTCAACATTTGTTTCTCTCTCTAGTGTTCCACTACCTCTGCCACGGCCTCTACCTCTAGGCCTTCCCCTACCTCTCTTATTGCTGCTGACATGCTCTGCCTTGTGCTGCAATCAACATAACATCCAACAATAGTTGTAAGGTGTGATATGCACACTCACCAAGTGATAGTCATTCAGATGCGTGCACTCTTGATTCTCATAAAAGCCTAAGTTGATTAAATGAACTCACTTTGAATAAGAACATTTATGTCGAGGCACCAGCAGCTGTAAGCCCCTGTTTTGGTAGTAGGCAGACATAGTTCTGATTTGTTGGATTTACAATAATGTGAACTGAGGGATATTAAAGCTAGATCTGGTACATCTTGGGATGTTTTCCTCATTCATCAAATAACGGTTCATTGTTCACTAAAAAAATAATATTTTCCCCAATGAATATCACCAACATTATATTTGCAATTAATATATTATGACAAGTTTATGATTCTACATTCAGAAATATAAAAACATTATAGATGTCATCGACCCAACTAAACTGACATGAGATGACATCCAAAGTCAACCTCTCAAAAACAAGCTTCACTAATTCATCATCCAAACCTATGACCAAAACATTGCCAGAATGCCACAAATACAATCTCAATGTTAGAAATTGTGACACCTGATCACCGTTATCAAGATAGTAAAAAGTACAGAATACTTGAAGAGAAATACCATACCTAAAACTTTGCTAAAACTATTATTTCTTTCCCTTCATTAGATGCTAATGCTTGGATAATAATTGTAGAAAATAAAAATAATAATAATAAGTTCATGGTTCCTATAAGAACTTGTAAATCAAAAGTTATCTCACCATGCGGATTGTCCCAGACTCATCATCATCATGTTCATCTTCAAAGATCTTTCTGCAGTTAAAAACCAATTAATGAATAAATTGTTTTTTTAAGTTCCTTTCCTCAAATAAAAGTACTTCATATATCATTCTAAAACCTTTTCTTAGTGACAGATTTATCCTCTGCAGCACAATCTGAACCACCCAAATCAGGAACCTTACTAACGGTGTCCTTCAGGAAATCAAATGAGTTAAAGCTCCGCACACATTGCTTCCTGCAAGTGAAGGTCGTTAAATGATCATTAAAGTGCCCAATGACAAATCAATGACTAAATTGTTCCATATAAACCTTGAAACCGAAGGGAAACGGGGGAAAAATAAACAAAAGAATAACAATAATAAGATTCCGCAAGAAACTTACAAATGCAAAGAGTTCACTGTTTTCACTCCCCTCTCAATAGTAATCTCATAAGTCCGGTCACAGAGATCTTGCAGAAATAGTTCTAGAGCTTTTGCTACAAAAGAAAATTACGAACAAATAAGTTGGCACACTGAGAATAAATGAAGAAATAAAATGTTCAGCTTGAAAAAGAACATCCAACTAGATAACTGAAACACATACGTACAGACTAAAAGGGGTACAACCATAGCGATCTTTCCCACCTCTTCATCAGCTTGCATGATCTTTTTAATTCGCGTCTACAAAATGAGAACAAACAATCATATTACAGGACAGGAGAAGAACTTCAACTGGATTGTATGGAGCCCTGGTGCCACATATTAGGTGAACAACTGCCACTCATTTCCACACTTGTTCACAAGTGATCCCAGCAGCCTATTGTTGTAGCTTTCGTTGACTAGAAACCAGCTATTGCTAACATATTCAATGAACAATAGGAAACTAATCAAATATAAAATCATTAATAAATAAAATTGGCATCATGTAGAGCCGGTTCCATTTAAACTTGAACCAGATAATTGTTGAAAGTAGCAATTTTCGATAGGTTGATTAGCTTTATGTTATAATTATTTCCATATATTTAACCTGTAGATACTTGTTATTTGGTTAATCTGCATCGAACGCCATCATACTAACGAACAAATTGATATGAATTACAAGGGGAGAGAAAGTTGATTTTGCTAAGCATGCTAGTGAATAAATCGAAGAAAATAGAGAGAGAACAAGTTACCGCTGGAAAGCGTGTATCGAGCTTCTTCCTCATGGACTTGTAAACCCTATTTGTTCAACAACAACCAAAATAAAAACTTACTAACAAACACACAGATGATTTGAAGCTTTCTAGATACCAGTTGCCCGCAAAATCGTTACGTCTTCCACAAAAACACACTCACACAATTTTCTTTATAGAATAAGCCCTCTGCCACTTGTTTTCTTTTATTAGCAGACTCCAATTCTTATTCATTCTAGACATGCTTTATTTTAATATTATTATTAGGGAAAATTGGTAAAAATGTCCCGTAAATTTATCCTAATTTAGAAAATATTCTTTAAGTTTGACATTTTTTAAAAATACCTTATAACTTACAAAAAAGGCGGCGACTATTTTTAGCCCATAAAATTTCTAACGCAGTGCATTTCTCAATGCAGCCCACTTTTGTTTAAAGTTCAACAAAAATTTCTTAATACAACCCACTAAATATCAAATATAATTTTTTTATTAAATTAGAAAATTTAAATTAAACCATTATAAATAAAATAATAAAACATTAAAAAATACAAAGAAAAAAAAAAGAAAACAACAAGTGCAAATTTATCAGAAGACATATATTTGAATAAGACAGGAGGAGATACCTCCACTACCGGCAAGAAGAGACCTCCACCACCTGCACAATATTAATACGTATTGCGATGCCAATATTCCTCTCTGTGTTAATAATTAACAATACTAAATAAACGAGCATCGGAGAAAAGGACATCCAGTTTTAGAGGTTCTAACAAATAGTTTTGACTGTAATGCACAGAAAAAAGAAAGCTACAATGATTTCGTTAATATAATTGCTGGAAATTAATATGTTTATGCAAACGCATCATTGTTAAACTTATTTATTCTACTCAATTTGTGATGTTTCAATTTTCTAAGTTTGTGTATGTCTCCTTCATTTTGATTCATTTATATCATCAATTGTTATTTATGTCCTACATTAATGAAATAATGACAATTTATATGAAACCTTAAAACACTAGGGTTTATGGAATTGTTGGATAAAACACATTATTTAGGGTTTATGGAGTTCTAGGAAAAAAAAGTCATCGCGGGGTTGAAGATGACAATATATATATTATGTTTGTTTACTTTTTCAAATTATATTTATATATATTATTTTAATTGATTATGTTATATTTCATTAAGGTTATTATAGTCTTTTACTAATACTATTCTAATTTATCAAGTTAGTGAGCTGCATTAAGAAATTTTATGGGTTGCGAATAGTCGTCGCCTACAAAAAATTGATAAAATGCCCCATGACCGGCTACTGCAGGTTACCCATCAGGTCATCCATAAACTGACTTTTTTAGCTTATGTGGCACTTAATTTTTTTACTTTTTTTTTTTGTGTTTTTTCTACTTAGTCACTTATTAGGATAGTAAAGAAATTAAAATATATATATATAAATTAATATAATATTAAAATTTAGATATAAATGATAATTAAATTTATATATTAATTAAAAATTCATAGTTTTAAATTCTAATCTGAGAAATTATTTTAATAAATCTTTAATACATTATTTTGAATTAATCTAGATTGTAAAATAAATAAAATATTCAAAATAAATTATAGAATGATTTAAAAAATATATATATATATAGATATATGATTACTAAAATCTTTAATATTAAATTATTTTTTTTAATTTTATCTATAAAATCAGTAAAATTATTTTAGTAAATCTTAAAGTAACTTGAAAATTTTTAAAATTAATTTTTAAAAATAAAATTAAGTTTTAGAAGAGTTTAAATCTTAAATTATTTTATATATCTAAAAATTATCATTAGATTTTTATAGTTTAAGATAATATTTAGATTTTTGTAATTTAAGATAATTTTTAGATATATAAAATAATTTAAGATTTTTTTTAGATATATAATTTTACTGATTTTATAAATCATTCTATAGTTTAGTTTTAGATATATAAAATAATTTCAGATTTAAGACTCTTCTAAAAATTAATTTTACTCTTATAAATTAATTTTTAAAAAACATTCAAGTTACTTTAAGATTTACTAAAATAATTTTACTGAATTTATAGATAAAATTAAAAAAATTAATTTAACATTAAAGATTTTAGTAATCATATATATATATGTATTTATTTTTAAATCATTCTATAATTTATTTTGAATATTTTATATATTTTACAATCTAGATTAATTCAAAATAATATATTATAGATTTATTTAAATAATTTTTTAGATTAGAATTTAAAACTATGAATTTTTAAATATTATAATTTAATTATCATTTATATCTAAATTTTAATATTATATTAATTTTTATATATATTTAATTTCTTTACCATCCTAATAAGTGACTAAGCTGGAAAAACACAAAAAAAAGTTAAAAAATTAAGTGCCACATAAGCAAAAAATAGTCAGCTCATGGATGACCTGATGGGTAACCTGCAGTAGCCGGTCACGGGCCATTTTTATCAATTTTTTGTAACTTAGAAGACATTTTTTAAAAGTACTAAAATTAAAGGATATTTTCTTAATTAGGGCAAACTTACGGGACATTTTTACCAATTTTCCCTTATTATTATTAATCAACCTATTCTACTAAAAGAAGATTGCATAAAAATAGGAAAAGACACATGTCGCTTTCACAATTTTTTGCTGAATTTTTATTTTATTTTAATTTTTAAAAAATATTACTAAATACGTAGAGAGCCCCGAGCATCCACCTTCTTTTGTGGGTTCTCCTCCAATCATTTTCTTTTTCTTTTTCTTTTTCCTTTTCTGTTTTTATTTTTTGCCGTCGAAATTTAAAAGTCTTTTAACTTTTTCGTCTCAACTTGATTTTTCATAAGAAATATATCAAATTATTTCTCTTTTGACGATCTTCGATTTGACATCCATAATGCATATATTATAATTAAAATATTAATTTTTAAGTGTAAAATACCTTTTTAGAATAGTAGTGATATATTTTGATTTTCTAAAAAAATATTATGTTTTGATTTTTAAACAATTTTATATAAAATTAAAATGCGATAGAATTTCAAAAATGAATTTTTTTAATCGATTGAAATTTTTTGAAGATTAAAATTATTTACTTTAGTTTTACCTTTTTTTTATCTTAATAATTTTTGGATGGTTTAAAGTATTTGGTTGAAAAAAATTCACAAAAAATACAAATTTTGTTAGGTTTACACTTTACAATAGAAAAAAAGATTAGATATATTTGCTAAAGTGATTTGTTGATTGAATTAGTTTGCTTATTATTTTCTTCTATTTGTGAAAAAAAAAATTATGTTAACTACAAAAATAATAAGTCGATTATTTTTATTTGAACATGACATGATAATATAGTTTACCACTCATATACTTAAGTAACTAATATGTTTGTGGTTTCTTATACAAATATTATATTATTTTATATATGTGGCTTTCAAAAGATAATTATTCAAAATATTTGACATTGTTTTATCATTATATGCATATGTAATTATTACAACATGTGTAATGCACATTGAAATAACAGGAAGAGAAATGAATCGAATTTCAAGTGTGTATTTATAATTTTACTTAAAATATTCTACATAATCAGATCATGCATTTAAATAATTGAGTTAACAAAATTTATGAAAATATAATCGGTAGTTTCTATTTGTGATAATGAAATGTATTAAAGCAAATATATAAAAATTTGAATATTAAAAAGATTATGAAAATCTAACTGGTAGTTTTAATTTGTAATAAAGCAAGGTAGAAAAAACCCATATGTAAGGAGGAAGAAAGATTACTGGAGAAAAAAATATCAACTGACGCTTTTATATTCTCAAATAATATATAAGCTAATAATTTCATTATTATTATTATTATTATTATTATTGAAAATGTACTTATCCCGTGCATCGCATGGGTGGACATCTAGTTATTAATAATAACCAACCTTACGAGTGTTTGCAAAAAAAAAATAAACCCTAATGTATATCTTATAATAATGAAGCACTGTCGATAAGGTCACCCACAATCCACACTCAAATGCTACCTGACACACTACTGTAACGTTACTGCCACATCAAAAGTTCAAACCCCACTCAAATATTACCTATTTCCCCCCAATGCGACTCAGGTCCAATTAACATTATTTGAGGGTCACACCTTAAAACCACCCTATTCATTTTCACATTTACAATTTAATTAAATCTTATTTACAATTTTAACATATATAATTAATTAATTAATATTTATAATTTGTAGATAAAAATTATATTGTGGAATTTTTTTAAAAAAAATAATTTCGAAAAAAAATTAATTCGATTTTTAATATAATATTATTAAATATATTAAAATTCATAGAGGGGAAAAACAATACAACACGAATTAAAAATTAAAAAAAAAAAAAAAAAAAAAGAAACATTGTTTTCCACTCTTGAAATATATCTAGGTAGAGTTATGATGTGCCTGTATATGCTCAATCAAGTCGGCCCAAAGTTGATGGTGTTTTTTTCTTATCTCGAAGATCGGCGCTTCTTTGTATGTATGCATTGAAACCCCCCATTGAACCTTAAAAAAATTGAGTGTCTGTGATATTGTCGATGCTCGGTTCGTCCGTCCAATTGACTGTCGATTCCCCTTCGTCTTCAACTATCATGTTATGTAAAATAATACAAATATACATAATATCTTTCAAATTACTCGTGTACCAAAAATGTGTCGAACTTTTAATTATTGTCCAACGAGCTTGTAAAATCCCAAATGCTCGCTTGACGTCCTTCCTTGCAGCCTCTTGCATTTGCTTAAAATGACTTCTTTTCGGATCAGTAGGACATTGAAAAGCTCTTGACAAAGCTTGCCCATTCCGGATATATTCCATCAGTTAGATAATACCCTCTACTATAGGGCGTACCATTTACTATGAAATTTACTTCCGGGGCTTTTCCTTGCAGAACGCCATTGAACAAAGTGATTGGTTGAGCACTTTGATGTCATTATTTGAACCTGCAACTCTAAAGAAGGGTCCGCCGATGCGACGACTTCAAGCATTATCGTCAGAACTCCATGATCACCTCTGGTGTATTGATCTTTCCAAGCGACTAGGCAATTCTTCCATTCCTAATGCATACAATCGAGACTACCTAACATTCGGGGGAAACCATGTCTCCTCTTATGCATATTGATCAAACGTTGAAAATCCACTGGAGTTGCTTTTCTCAAGTACCCTCTCTCCAAATATGTCGATTACACAGCAACAGAAGTTAGACAAGCATTCGATGCCTATTGTTTCTGCAACTCGTAGGTACTCATCAAAGAGGTCAGCTGGACCACCATATGCTAATTGGCGAATTGTGGATGTTCATTTTTGAAGAGGGGAGAAATATTTTCTTCCTAATACATCCATCCTTTGCTGAAAGTATGGATCATGTGCTTCCAAGGCATCGATTATTCGAATGAACAAGTTTTGTCTCATCCGAAAATGCCGGCGGAATACGCCGCTGTTATATGTTCGGTTTTCACAAAAGTAATCATTGAATAGGCGGGTGTGCGCTCCTTCACGATCTCGTTGGATGTATCTTCTTCTTTGTGGAGGACCAGATGCTCCTTCAACCGCATCGAGCAACAACTTCTGTTGATTAAAAATATGCAAGAACATTCTATCATCAGCATCATCATTAAAATGATCGTACATTGTGCATCGTCTTCAGCATTGCTATTGTTGAAGGGGTCCGAAGACATTTTTCTTTCAACGTGAAAGGGTAGAAAATGAATATGAGGGAAGCAATTGTTGTTGGGGGTGTGCTGCAAATGCAATACAAGTTTCTATTTATAGAAGTAGTTTCCAGCGGCTAGTTTGCAAGGAATGAAATACAAGCAACAATGACACATCGTCCAACAATTAAACTATGAAAATAACTACATCCCCCAGCCCCATCTCTTCTTTAATTCATCGCACATTTGAAGGTACACGTGGAGTTGTTCCAGGGTCATCCTCGTTGTGTCTCTCATGATTATGTCGTAATCTCTTTATTTGTTGAAAACTTTTAGTCCGACAATTTTCTGTTGTGAAATGGCCCTATACTCTTCCATGTTGCTCTCGATCGATGACTTTATCTCGTTGTAAGAATCAGCTTTCCCCTTGCCCTTCCTCTTTGCTGCTTTCTGTCATTCGTCTGAATTGTCATCTTCATTGTTGGAAGATGATGTGTACGCACCCGACGCAGAAGTCTTTGTCTTCTTTTTACCGCGATGATCACGGTTTTGCTGGTTAATCCACTTCAGACAAACACTGAGAACCCTCCACATTCCAAGAAGCCTGTTGAAGTCAATATTCTTGTTAGTAATTCACCACTGCTTCAACGTATCCATCAGTATATCGGCATCGCTGCGTCCGCTTGCCCAATTTTCCTTCAGAGTAATGTAACTTGCATTAAATAGAGACATGTGCTTCGCTGCAGTATAAAGAGTGTGTCTTCATCGGGCCCATTATCATTCAATGAAACCTGCGGGACAATTTTTGTTGTAATCAGCTACGATTCTTTTCCACATCTGATCTAACTTTTGAGCATTGTCGATCGCTGAATCTTCACTGATATTCACCCAACATCGGGCTAGCCGCTTATTTTCATCTCCATTCCATCTTGGATTGTATGTCCCCTTTCTCCTCTGTGAGACGTCACCTACGCCGTCAGAACATGCATCTTCGTCGAGGTTAATATGCTCGAGCCCCACAGGAGACGAGCGTGGTGGGTATGGGGAAGCTGTCCCCGAGGAGGGAGTGTTGCATTCCCTGTCGGTACTCGATCCGTCTATGCTCGCTCTTCTGGATGAGTACTGGGGGGTTGTTGTTGCACTCTGAGGAGAAAATCCATTAGGAGGAGGCGGCATAAAAGGATACTGGAAGCCTTCATTTGGATATATAACATAAGGAGCACCCTGGATAGCCATGGGGCTCATATAAGGATATGCACTGGAAAATTTGGAGCTGGTATCATGTTGGGTCGAATAGGGAAATTTTGGGGGCTGGTGGTGGAAGTTGGCGGACGAGGATTGAAATTTTCTTTCGAATCCGAAGAATTATTGAACCAAGTTCTCGCCCAAGATCTTCCTGCCATTATAGGAGTAATTTGCCAAATACAAATATGAAGGAATAGTTGGAGAAAATTATAGATGTTGGTGAAAACATGAATATTTTTGCATGTATTTATAGGGAAGCACACATGTTAAAAAATTTGCCAATGACCGGGAACAGTGAATTTGGCCGTTGGCAATAGTAATATATGTCCCCCATTTGATCACACAAAATAAAAGAAAAATATTCAAATTGAAATTAAAAAAAAAAAAAAAAAAAAAAAAAAAAAAAAGAAAAACGAAAATCTAAAGTTGGTGGCCGACAAGCATTCAAGGGCGCGGGCCCCACCGTGCCACACCCCTCAGGTGCACGTGGGTGCCACACGTCCGTCCTGGCCTTCAGATCCGCGCGTTTGTGCCCCACTCTCGCTCTCGCCCACTCTCGGCCATCTCTTCACTTTCATTGGACCTATTCCAATTAATTCAAATGCTACCCCACTCTCACAATGCAATCCTACCTCTTATTTCCCCCAAATTAATTCATTTCCTACCTGCATTGCAGGTGCTCTAAGGTGATGTTTAATTGAGCCTGTACTGTTGACTGAGGAAAGTGGTTGGGGTAGGTGGCTGTGGAAGTAAAACTGTGATGTTTATTTCCGTGGTTGAAGAAGTGATTGTAGTGTAAGATATATTATTTAACTGTGAAATTTGATATGATATTCGTAAGAGGTTGTTATTGATGATTAGTTTAATGATTAAAGTATTATTGAGTATTGATAAATAATATTATTTGGTTATTTGTTTTACTTTTTGTATTAAGAAAAATTATTTTTTCACTTATAAAAAATTACAAAAAATGCATTTTTCTTTTCACCCACCTCCGTGTCCCTTTTCTTTTTAATTCCTTTAATCTTCATTAATATAAAAACGGTCCACAATCTTCTATATTTGCAATTTGACACACATAGGAACCTCATAGGAGACCCATTAATATATTGCTCGTAGATACAGTAATGTACATCAAATAAAAAGCTTCTATATTCTCTCTCATTAATATTGCAATTACCGCCATTGTTGTTCATCTTGGAAGCTCGATTCGTAGCTTATTAATGATGATTCTCTCTCAATATATAAATGAAAATATCAAGTCCCAATTGTAAGAATCATGTCATAGTTGAGTCAAATTTCTCACTTCCATCTTTCCCTTTCTCCCTCTCACTTCACCACCCACCATTGCGGACAATCACCGCAAAAAATGTCGCACCACAGCCGCTGCCACCACCTCTTCCTCCTACTCATTGTTCTCACATTCCCGTCCCTCATTCGCTGCCTAAACTAAGAAGGTATATACTGTTAGGGTAGTATGCCCGGTGCACCAATTAGATTGGATTATTGCACTCTTTTATATTTTATATGTAAACAATTTTATTGGGAATTATATTAATGAAGACATTATTCTTTATCTTTTATATTATTTTTCATATTTGCAAAATATTAGATAAAGTCCTTAGATCAAAATAAGTTAAGGGGCACGGTCATGCATGTTATGGTGATCATGGAATATGCTCTTGAAGCTTTGATCTTAAACTAGTCCCAAGTTGAAGCTATTCAAGATAGGACATTGAGTAGCTAGTAAGACGTGTGCATACGATGAATACTCGATCGACGAGAATATTAAATTCCATTTATATTAGTGTGGTGACATGAGTTCATGTATGAAGATGCTTGTTATAGAACAAGTTCATTGGACTTGATTTGTGGGAAATTCTTAAATGGAGATATCCTGTCGAAATAAGAATTTCCTAATTGTGCTAGTACATGATTAGTCCTTAGACTTGAGGCATAACGGTAGTCTTATGAATATTATGTAATACTTAGATATATCTTCTGATTGCTTGGCAATCGCAAGGGGATATATGGGTATTAAATAAATGTATGTAGAGACTTGTCAATGACCAACATAGTTTTCGACACTTGTCATTGACAAGAGAATCTCCTGTGTTTTCGTTGTTCTTGATTCGAAGACCTTGGCCAAGGCAGGATGAATATGAATTCATCAAGAATCATTGAAACTTGAATACAATAACACAGTTATTGATTTAATGGGGTTTCGACTTATAATCCATACCCTAGAATCAATCAGGAGATTAGTTGTTGGAAGGATCTTACATGTATGACAATCGCAACTATATAGGTTTACTCGCTATTTCACCTGACACTAGGTAATCACGCTACTTGCTAGGTGTTACCATGATTTATAGGCTTTTGAATTAAAGAGTTAATTCTAAATAATCAAATAATTGTTATTTGTAAAATTCCAAAAATTGTAAGCCTACCACTAGTGTTAGTAGTGAACCTAAAAGGGTCACACCTAAGTTTATATGACAATGCTCATCAATTAGTAGAATCCAATAGTTGGATATAATTAATTAATAGTGATTAATTAATTAGATTTATATTGCGAATCAATTGTTGAATTAAATATAAATTTAGTTAGATAATTAGATTATTTAAATTGATATTAATAGTGTAAAATAATTAATCAATTGACTTGATTAAAGTATAAGTGATTGACTATCAACAAATTAATTGGATTAACCAGTTGAAGTTTAACACTTAAATTAGTAGGCTTCATTGTGGAAGCCCACTAATAATAAAGGAGATATGATTATTGGTAGCGTCGTTTCTTACTACCAAATTAATTGTGTACAAAGAATACACTATACCTTATCCTACTACTCTAACTAGTAGAGTGGCAAGTAAGGGTCGATCCCACGAGGAACGGTCGAATAAATTTTACTTTATTGTATTAAGCTATTATGATCAAGAATTACAAAGTAAATAAACTAGAAAACAATAAAGAAGTGGGGGGATTTTAATGAAATAACAACTAACACCTAAATAAACAAAGACAAATAAAGAGATTTTTTTAGGTTTTTGATTATCAAATAGTAAAACAAGCCACCCTTGATCATGCTTTCCCTTGGTCTTAGACCATTGATGCAACTATTGTTAATGCCCTATTCAATTATGATTCTAGCCCTTATCTCAAGGCTATTAACAAGCTCTAATAGCCTTGTTGTCCCTTAATCTTAGTTAATCAAAACAAGCTCTTCGACTAACCCTATTCAATTTAATCGAATCATCGAACAAGCTCTCTTAGATTCAATAACCAAATGCATTAAACACTAGGACAACGAGATAAATTCAACATAAAACTCGCAAGCTCGGTTTTAGTGGTTGAACTTTGTGTTATCACCAATAAATAAATCTATTGTTTGCTACACGGGAATCGGAAATCCTACAATTACGGATAGTAATTTCCTATTCTAGCAACACATTCACAAATCCCTTAAAGGGTGATCAATCCAATAATAAATTCATAAATGTGAGTCAGTAACAGCAAATAACACAAAACACTTGAATACACAATATTTTCGGTAACATTAACCGTAATAATCACATAAATGTCTTAAACTCAAGGTTCCACAATAATCAAGGGTGAACAAAAGGGTGCTAATCACCCATTTTACCTAATACAAAGATAAAATAACAGAAAATTAAAGAAAACATGAAAATAGGATAGAAAGAACCAAAAGTTAGGGTTGAAGATCAAGATCTTCAACCCCCTTCCATTCCTTTGCTTCCAATGGAGAAAAGTGGCTGATTATGTGTGGGAGATGGGTTCTAGGTTAGGTCAAATTCGAAAATGACCTTATATATATATAGGAGAAAGTGTTGGGCTGAAAAAATGGCAAAAACGTGTTTCAGGATTGAAAACAAGGTATCGGGTCGCGGCCGTGAACCAAAGTCGCGGCCGCGAACCCTTCATTTTGCTTAAGTTGTAATTTGGTTCGCGGACACGGTCGCGGGCGTGACTCTGAGTCACGGGCGTGAATCCTTCATTTTGCGTAAGTTGTAATTTGGTTCGTGGACACGGTCGCGGGCGTGACTCTGAGTCACGGGGGTGAACCCTTCCTTTCTCTTTGATAGGTCGCGGCCGTGAATCCGAGTCACGGGCGTGAATCCTTCCTTTCTCTTTGATAGGTCGCGGCCGTGACTTGTATTCGCGGGCGCGTCTAGTCGTTCGAACCTCTTCCCCCTTGTTCCATCCTTGGCTCGTTCTCCGTTTCGGACTTCTTCGATACTCGTTTTTCGGCCTTAATTCACCTGTTTTGTCCTGAAACGAGCTCAACACATTAAATGACCCAATAATACAAATATGCAAGATACACGATCAAATGTGCATTAAAATATCAATAAAACGACACTTAAAGCGACCTAAAATGCATGCATTTTCACGTGTACCAATATTCTAGATAAATCAATTTTATCAAAATAATCCTATATATATATATACATATATATAAAATATTATATGGAGTTTGACTTCACATATATATAATTGGTTTTCATTATGTGAATAACGTGGACCAAATTATTAGAAAAATTGGTCACTCCAATTTGAACTTGTCAGTTTTTCTTTGCGAGAAGAAAAAGGAATTTGATTCCTTTCACCTTTTAAGTGGTTAGTGGGATACGGGGTTTTAGGCATTAGGGTTAATTTTTATATTTGATATATTTATAATCCTAAAGGGCCTACTGATACAGATATATATACAGACGACTCAGAAAGTGAGGAGTAAGATATATATCTATTTTCTTCTCTTCCTCGGCAGTAAAAAATCAGGAAGAAAAGTTCTTCCCTTTTTATCTCCTTTTATTAATCACATTATCTATTTGATAAAATGTATCAACACTACTAGCGAAGTGTTGATTCGGCGTTATCATTCAACTAGTGGACCAATTAGAGGGATCATACTTGGGATCCTTGCGAGTTCGAGAATCAGACAAGGAATTGATTCCTGCTAACCTCGGCAACAAATGAAGGAGAAATTTTGAGAGGTATAATTTCACACACGAATTTTATGTTTTATGCATTCCTTTCAATGCCTGTTCCGATAATCGTTTCGAGCTATCCGGGTTAATATATATATGTGATATATTGTATTTAATTAAAATTTTAAATTCCGCTGCGTTAACCCAGGTCTGCTATAATGAACCCAACATATACCTCCGCCAAGCCAAACTCAGCTTTGACGACCCAAACTCCGTCCTTGCCATCTAGGCTCCTCGCGACGATACCCCTACAAATCGAACGACGTCGTTTGCGATTCCGCCACCAACTCCATCATCTCGATGGACCTCTCCCGCTTCAACCTCTCCGGTCCATTTTCGTCCATCCTCAAAAGCTTATCCTCCTGTAGTTTGTATTTGTGTGTGAGACAGAGGGAGAAAGAGAAAGGACATAAGAGAGAGGACGTTTTTGTCTTGAGCCAGTAAATGTGGTGAGTGGGAGAGTGTGCCCCAATCTAGAATATGAAGGGGTTGGGGCAATGAGGCAAACAAACATACTAAGGGGTTGGCCCAATCAATTTTGGTTTGGGCCAACCGCAACCAAACATACCCTAAGTCAATCATGTTTGCCTTCAAGTATTTGAAACCTTTAAAAAACTAATTCAGTATATCACTTAAATTTGAAGTTAACTCTAAGAAGGAGGTGATAAGTTTTTTTTTGGTGAAATAAGTGAAGTTTTTTATATAATGTTTAGGCAAAAAGTATTTTGGGAATGCTTGACTTCTAATATTTAGTGAATATTTCTTTATTTTTAAACATTGTTTATTTTTCATTCTACTACAAATATTAATTTAAATCACTTCTTTAAAATATAATAAGTTGCAAGTACTCTAAATTCAATTGAGATGGTTTTACGGGGTTTGACTGATAAGTGAGTCTTGTGTGTGATGAAGTGTGGCACAACGCACTTTTACTAGATAAAATGATACTTTTACAGATAAATAATATGTGTACATAAAAAATAAGTGATACGTTTGCAATAGAGTTGATGATTTCGGTAGAAAAAGTGATACTTTTTACTACAGAAAAATACTTTTTTTCGTCACACCGTGTGACAGTTTTGACACAATTTTTTTTCTTGACTTGACTCTGTCCATTCTTCATATTGAAATTATTGTGAAGGCTATACATATATTTTATATAATCAATAAGGAAATAGCCTATCTCTTGAATGCACCTACAAGTTCAGTGTTGGAAACATAGAAAGGTGTACTGAAAAAATGGCTCAATTAACATGATTCGTAAAGTTGAGGCAAGAGTTTGACTTTTGTCCATATGAAGATATTGTCACGTATTCTAATACTCACGGTCTATAGCAATCGCCCTCATGATACAACGACTTTAAACTTTGAGATCGCAGAACAACAAAACCGAAGTTATTGCCGAACTACTCGATACTCAAGACTTTCTTTTAACACAAGCTTTGGTAGGGCTATAAATACAGAGTATGATAATAGAAGTTGTAGTAATGTGCTTTGGAATGTAGATTCTGAAAGGCACATTTTGCCCCTTGATGGCACCGGTTCGTCCAAGGCTGACGGTTCGAGTCCACATACACACCCGTTGATGGACTTGCATCGTGTTGGTCTAAAGTAGTAGAAGTTTAGAGAGGAGGGGGTGAATAAACCTCTAACTACATCGTTTTTTTCTTTTCAAAATACTTAGAGCAAGGGGTTGATGACTGCTGTAGAAAACTAGTTCTTATTGCAATGCTAAAGTTGTAAGTATCTTTATATCACGAAGCTTACAGCAGTCTGTTCCCTTTGGTCCTTACAGCAAACAATGCCAAAATAGAGTTTTATACAGCGGAATATGTAAATGTGTTTTCAAAGAAGATGCAATAAGTATAGTTTGTAGTATGTCACAACAGTAATAAAGTAATATGAAAATGCACAATAGTTTATAGTGGTTGAAAGATGGGGGTAATCCTTCTATGTCTACTCTTCCCTCGCACAGGGAAAATTCACTAAATTGTTCACAAAGTACAATGTTAGCTAAACCATGTCCAAGTCCAACTTGGCACCTTATAGTAGATTTTGGCTATCCTCGGAAGGCAACTTCTCTACTATACACACTACTCAGAACAATCCTAGTCTATTTTGAATCCCAAATTTAAACGAAGACCCCCCCTCCCTAAAAACCACTAGTAAGAGAATGTTTAATGAAAGTTTCTCAATAACAAAAAGCTGCCTCTAAACTTGAATAACAGTTGAGATGTGGGCACAATTACTTGATGAGAGGATTAGGATCGAGAGAAAGTTTTTTTAGGGCTAGCTGGATTTGACTAGAGATAATTGTTGCAGGTTTTGAATCTTCGCTTGTCTAGAATGTTGTTGCATTCCTGATCTTTGCTCTCTTTTTTTCTAAACCCTCACCTTAGAATGATTTCGAGTGATGAGTGCTTGGAAGCTTTAAATATTTAGCTCAAAGGTGATAAAGCTCGGTAATTTCCGTAGTTCAGTAGTCTTTGCTCGTCCTCCATCTCCTTCTATTTATAACATTTGGGATTCCTTCTTATTAAAGAGTAAGAAGTTTTCCGTTGACAATTTAATGCTCTTCATACGCCTTTCTAGTTGTTGTTGTTGTCCTTTAGCAAAAAGTAGGTCAGAGTTGGTGCGGCTTCATGTCAATGCTTGCAGAGTTTCTTTTCCTTTTGTCAGAACATGTGTCTTCATGCGATGACTTAGTCAGTACAAGAATTACTTCTTGTCTCCACTGGCTATATTTTGAGTTCAAACTTCTGACTTTTGTCTTGACTTATTCCTCTATGACATGGTTTTTGCGTGCTTACTTCAAGATCCTAACTTACGAATAATGAGATTTTCCTTACAGCAGACACTATTGTACGCTATGAAAGCGTAAGCTCCTTGTTGTATGCTCTTTACAGCCTCTATTCATTTCTTCATATTGCGGACTCCTTGTTGTATATATTCTTGATGATCTTGTTGTATTGTTTACTGTGACTTCTACCTAAGTAGAACTATCCCTACCTATTACAAAGATTACAGAGTATTTGGGGGCACAAGTTACTACCTTACAACGTGGTTTTACCATCATCAAAATTATACAAAAATTTCCTAACAATTTCCCCCTTTTTTATGATGTCAAAACTCTAAGAATGTAAAACTAAAAGTTACAAGAGATCAAATTGTTAGTTCAAAACAGTTAATCATCAAAAGGTAACACATGACAACAAATGATGCAAGATTACGAGCTGTAATCATTTGGCAATTAATGATAATTGTTTCATTAGATGTTCGATTATATATTACAGTTACAGTAGGTACATGCCTAACAAAAACTGTCTCGCATCATACCATGTAAACGATAGAGGGATAAACAATTTTACCTAGCAGCAATTCTTTTTATCATGTTTCTTCACTCGCGAATTTTAAATTGTTGGTTGGTTTTCTTCTTCCTTCCTCCTCTTCTGTCTTCATCATTATGATCCCTCCTCCTTCTGGATCGATTAGGGCCATTCTCAGTATATCTACACCACTATGTATACATGATTTGTTCAAAGTGTCTATATATGTACTGCACTTTTGGAGTAAGGTCTTCCACCAGTCACCATTCAATAGAAGGGGATAGGTTATACCCTTTTTATTTTAATCCTTTAAGCTCAATCTGGAAAGGAAGTACTCCAGCATGAAGTTGCTAGTGTAAGCTTGCAGACGATGTTTAGTTTCACCTTCAACATCATTGTAATCTCCTTCATCGTGCAAGTAGTCGAAGTATCTTAAGATTTCTGCTAGTCTCCATTTTTCAATCTCTCCTGTTGATGGATTCCATCTATGTGGAATTTGTGAGGCTCTCAGATATTGGAACACTTGATTACTGCAGTTCTTGAGCAAATTCGCATACTTCATGAGAACCAAGAAATTTGGACTGCCTTCAATTCTTTTTCTTGGAGCAGGTTGTGAAGACGGTGTCTTATGATAGATATCATCTGGAACCATTCCAGCGGCCAGGAATATCTCATGCTGACTGGTATTCAATTTAGGGTTAATTTCAAAAAGCAACCTGAACTATACGGGTTTTTATACTTTGCAACCTAAACTAAATATTTTTTCCGATCACAACCTGTATTATACGTTTTTTTGCACTTTGCAACCTCCGGTCATATAATCCGGCATGTATAGGCCATGTGCGTAGCACATGCCAAAAGACCTAATGAGATAGTGACACGTGGCTAACAATAAAAAAATAAAAAATAAAAATAGCATATAAAAAGAAAAGAAAATTTGAAAATAACTATTAAAAATAGAAAAATTCTTGAAAAAAAAATAGGAAATTTAATTAAAATTCAATTTTAGATTGTCAAAAATAAAAATATATAAAAAAATAAATAAAAAATCGAAAATAATATATAAAAATATAATTTTAGAATAAAATAAGAAAATAATTTTAAAATTTAGAAAATAATAATAGGAAATTTAATTTTAGATTTCAAAAATAAAACTAAAACTATAGAGAATATACTAACTTTAATTAAAATATAATTACAGATTTTTAAAATTAAAAAAAAAATCAGAATTTATATTATTTAGAGTTTTTATATTATTTACAGTTTTCTATTTCTTATATAAAATTATATAGAGTTTTGGTTTTAAAAAAAATAACTAGAGCTTTATATAATTTTTATATTTGTAATAAAAATATGAAAATATATTTTATTTTATTCTGAAAAAAAAGTTAATTTTTTCAGCAATTTTGTTATTTTTTATTTTCTAAAATATATTTTTTAGATATTATTTTTATTATTTTTCTGATTTTTTTTTATTTTAAGAATCTAAAATTAAATTTTAATTTTTTAACTTTTTTTAGATAAGTAGAATAAAAATAATTCTAAATTTATAATATATCATTAAATGATTAAAAAAACAGAAAAAGCTAAAAAAAGGAGTCATGTGATGGGCACATGGCCTATATAGCCGGAAAATATTGCCGGAGTTGTAAAATGTAACAAATCGCATTATACAGGTTGTGATCGGAAAAAATATTTAGTTTAGGTTGCAAAGTATAAAAACCTGTATAGTTCAGGTTGCTTTTTGAAATTAACCCTTCAATTTATCAAGTGCTTGCTTTATTCGTGCATTGGAGTTTATTATGGATTTATCAAACTCCTCCTCCTTAATTTTTCATTCCTGCACTCTTTTCTTGGTCTCCTCTTCCCATCTTCTTTGCTCAGTAATGAAGGCTTCTTATGCTTCTCTTTGCTATTCTACATGTCTTTTCATATGTTCTTCTTTCCACTTTTAACATCGTCAACATTGATCCCAATATACATTTCCAACAGTGTTCGAATAGTGGTCAATATGATTTTTTCATCATCCATTTCCTGGCGCAGTTGGGAGATCTTTTCTTTCGGGAATAAAGTCCTTATGTGTTCTTTTTCATCTTATCTCCCACATCAATTGCAATGCCATCAACTTGTCGATTGATATAAGCGCATCAAGACAAAGTTGATGCATAGCATTTTTATCAGCTTGTGATGCATTCACAATCTTGATTCTTGACACCTTCATACTTGTTGAGAGTAAAGTTACACCTTCATAAACTGATCCCAATGAAGTAAGAACCCAAGAAGCGTTGCTGCTCATTTTAGAGTGTAATTTATGTATGGATAGGGTTGTCAATAGGTCGGGCTAAGCCATCCTAGGTGAGCTTAATCGGGTCGTGCCAGATTTCTTTGGACTAAAAAAATGCTAGCCTAGCCCTCCCTCAGGCCATCGGGTTATCGGCCAATTTTGGCCCAATGCATTTTATGCATTTTGAAAAAACTGTAAAAATAACAAAGAAGTTCAATATCCATTTTTTTTTCTAAAAAGTTTTGTTCAATACAAAAAAAATCATATAAACACGAATAAAACTATTAAAAATCCAAACTTACAAAATACAATTCATGGAATTAAGTTAGATTTAGAAGTTAGAACTTTGAGTATTAATTGATTAAAACCAATTATAAGTTTACAGTTTACACAACACAAAAGAGCAAATACTAAAACAAACATACAAATGAAAAAGATGAGTCGTGGCACGGGTTGTGGAACATAGGTAAAGAATCTAATTTCTCTCTTTTTAACGATGTTTTGTTGCTAGATTTTAAAAATTAACTCACTTTATTTATTTTGAATATATTTAAACCTAAAAAAATGAGGTGGGAGGGACACTTTCCCTCTATTGGGATTTAGAGTTAATTCATTTTATTTATTTTGTATATAAACCTCCAAAAAACATGGAGGGACTTTTCTCTCTAAACAATATTTAAAGGAAAAAATATTTAGCCACCTAAAGAAGTTACTTAATTAATAGATAGTTCTAATATCAATGTTGAGTTTTTATTTATAAAAATAAAAAAATAAATTCGGGCCAACCCAAGTTTTTTGGGCTAAGCCCATCCTGCCCGTGGTGTTGCTTGAATCGGGCCAAGTAAGCAGAGCTTTTTTTTTTTTGGGGCTACTAAAGACTCAACCCAGCCCAATTTTTTTTTTTTAGGCGGGTCGGCCATCGTGCTAGACTCATTTTGACAGCCCTATGTATGAACAAATGGGTTGTTGATACAATATGCTCAAATTGTTCAAGTACCTCTTGCAATGTAGCATTGGTTTGCAGGTTTAAATCCACATGGGATTGTCTGATTTTCAGAAGGGCTTCATTTTTCCCTTTTCCAGAGACCTCCCCTCGTCTCTTTTGTGTTCTCCTTCACCCTTTACTTCTGCAGAGATGTGCCTGAGCCACTTCTGTAAATGAAGTCCTTAGGAAAGCTTGATCACTTCCTCCCTCCAGCTTCTGTTTCTTCTTCTGGATCTTCTGCAGCTGGGGTAGATGGAGAGGGATCTTTTTGCTCTTCTGCTCCTGCAACATCTTATCCTCCAGCAGCATCATTGTTATCTTTCTGTTCAGGAGGTTTCTCATTAGGTACTTCTTCAATAGGTACCTCCTCATAATGTTGTGTTTCATGATGCTCCTCATCATTTTCTTCAGCTGTATGTGTTTCCCCCTCAACTGGTCCAGGTGGCTGTTCAGTAGACTGATGAGCTTGTTCAGTATATACTACAACACTCTCTATGCCCAGAGCTACTGCTTTATTTGATGTGTCTGCTTCAATACAGACAACATCAACCTGTTCCTTGGCCATTCTTTGTCTCTCTTCTTGCTCCAATTCAATTGCAATAGCCTTCATCTTTTACTGTAATCTAGCTTTATTTTCAGGTTTAGTTTTTTACAATGATTTTTTAAACTTTTGGGCCAGTCTCTTGATACTTCTCTTCTAGAAGATAGTCTTCTTCCTCATCTATTTGCTTTTGGAATGAGTTGGTCTTAGACGGTCTTCATAGTCCAGATGTTGTTCATCTTCAGTTTGTTCAACTGAATGAATGTTTGGAGTTTCTTCAGTGGGTTTAACTCCTTCAGCAGTTTGAATTAGGTCTGCAGCAGTAGTAACAACTTCAGCAGGTGTGCTTGGTGTTTGTTCTTGCTCTATTTCTGCTTTAGTTGTGTGTTGCACTTGTGAAGTAGCCTCTTCAAATCTTGCTACTTCTTCTTCTTGGACCCCACCTTGTGTACTTCCTTGCACCTGAATATTTGGTGTTTGAGAGCAGATTCATCGGAGATCTGAGAAGTGTCAACTGCCTCATCTACTACCACCTCTTTGATAGTAAGTTCATTGGCCACTTCAGTTGTTGCCTTTTCTACTAGAACTTCTCCTTCAGTAGATTCATGAGCAATTTGAGAGGTATCTACTACCTCTTCTACTGCAACCTCTCCTTCAGTAGATTCATTGGCATCCTGTTGAGATCCAGATATAGCAGATAGTAGAACATGGTCTTCTTCAGAACTCTCCAGCAGTTAGTTGTACTGATGTAGAGTTATTAACAGGTTGTTGAGACATGCTTTCAGGCCCTCTCATGGAAGCAGTTTGATGCCTCTTGTGAAGGTCCTTCTCACTTAGTTCTAGGACTTGACGAAGTGTTCTTGCTTCTTCTTCGTCTGTTTCATCTCCAAAGTCATCTTCAGCAGAGAGCTTCAAGGTTGTCTTCTCCTGTAGGCACAACCTTCTCACAATCCTAGTGTAATCACCAAAATCCCTGGAGGCCAGTTCAGTGATGTCAGCAGATGTTGCCCAGATGGTGACCCATTTCTCCTCTTCACCCCCAATATGTGTAATCTAAGATGGCAGGGTACATCCTTACCCTATTAGTACGCCATCTATAGTACCTTTGCATCTCCTCCTCCAGTAACTCCTCTATCTGCTTGAGGAGGTGCATTGGCTTCATGCATAGTTTGTGGTACCTCTACAACACAGGCTTCACGTTCAACCCGTGTAGCATTGCAAGGACTGCTGGATGGTCCACTTATTGAGGCAAGTGGTTAAGGCAATGCCAAAGCTGCTGCCACTACCTCCTGAGATACTAAGGGTACAAGGGCTGGGTTATGGCTTATAGGTTGGACAAAGAGAACATCATAAGTATCAAGAATTGTGGACTCTTGCTATTCAGTTACACGAATTATCTCAAGATTAGGAGATGGTGATCTATGAGATGAGGGTGTTGTCTCAGGCTCATCAAAGAGCTGCCTGGCAGTGCTTTGTTTGACATGGGCTTTGACTAGCATACGTCTCTTCTACTATAGGGACTATCCTCAGCATTAATCTCTTCCACTTCCTCTTCTTTTACAACTTTTGAAGAAATGATCGATTCCTTTACAAATTTTGACAGCATCAAAGAGTTGTCTGGCAGTGCTGTATTTAAAGTGGGCTTTGACTAGCCTGCGTCTCTTCTGTTGTAGTGATTGTTCCTTGGCATTGCTCTCGTCCACTTTCTCTTCTTCTATAGCTCTAGAAGAAATGTTTGATTCCTTTACAAGTTATTGCCTGTGTCCAACTAATCCCTTCCTCCGGTATATTATAAATTTTGGCTAGTTAGTAGGGGTAATCTCAACTTTCATACCTTAAACTGTGCATGTGATGGTGGTCAGTTCACCGTTTCTATTCTTGTTGACCTCTGCAGTACTGTAACTCTGATCCAGCACATCTTCTTAGTATCTTGGTGTGTGGGCACCGAGGAATAAATTCAGATGATTGGGCTCTTAACTTGCACCAGATCATCTCTATCAATTGCGATCCTCTATTTCTCTTTAGGTTTGAAGATCTAAAGATTTATATCTTTAAGGTTTCTTCAAACAAAGATGAGAACGAAATACTTTCTACACATAGGTTTATATAACCTTTTATTTTTAATTTCAGATATGATTCTTGCTTCACTTTGATAAGAAATTCGTGCTATTTGAACGGTTCATATTCATTGATGGAAAAATGAATTTGAAATAGTGGCGGAGATGTAATGGTTGCATTGGTCAAATAAAAATGCTATAATTACTTCTGCAAAAGTAACTATTGCGGTGCAGTAAATGACATGCACATTAAATGTGTGGAAGCTTTGTTGGATAAGAAATGAATGTTTCCCACTTAAAAACTGACACATTTTAAGGTTCCATCACACTAAATACTACGAGGAATTATAATGATGTAGTAGCCACGTTGCAAGCTTTAAATGTTGTAGACATTAAATACTTACAGCAATTGTGTCATAGTAAGGATTACTGCAGTAAGCTTCAACGAATCACCGTATTTTAGCTTACTGTAGTTCATTACTACATTTCTTGCTTTAAGCATTTTTGTGAATCACCGCAGGATGCCTACGATCAGCTTACTTACAATAAATTTACTTACAGTATGCAACATATCACTGTGCAATATTTACAAAATTCCCCCTTACTCCAGTAGGGGTACAACACCCTTTCAAATAACTATTCCAATATGCTTTTAATGCTTGCCAAAGCAGCAGGCTTTTCCTACAGGGGTCTTTCTATAAAATTAGCATCCCCAACTTGGTCTAAAGAATATTGAAACGTGATTCACATAGAGGTTTAGTGAAGATATCGGAAAACTACATGTCTATGTGGATCTTTTTAAGCTTAATATATTTCTTCTTCACATGGCCGCGAATGAAGTGATATCTTACTTCCATATGCTTTGTCCTTGAATGAAGATCTGGATTATATGTGATAGCAATCACACAAGTGTGATCATAATTATAGCAGTTTCTGTTGCGAGTATCCTACAGTCCTTCAGTCGTCGTTGCATACACAATATTTCTGCGCATGAACTTGTCTAAAAAACCCTTCTAAATGGTTAGGTTAGTGAAGGTTTTCTTAGTCCGCAAGAGTACCGGTTAAGACAGAGGTAGTAAAAAGTCGAACCACAAGTAGGATATCCCATGGAGCACACCAAAGGTCTCTCGAATTATTAAATTAGGCACGTTGGAAGTTTGAAAGCTGAGAAACACTATGAAATCATAAAAACTAGCATATAAACAATGGGTTTCTAAGGTGTGGTTTCACCCTAAACCTAGGATTCACTTCTAGTGATTACTGGATTTGATTAAGGCTTGTAATGGAAGTTCATATTCTAAATTAGAAATCCAAGTGGGCAAACAAGCGGGATTCACCAAATTAACCGATTAAACCTTAATTTACCCTAATTCTAATTATTAGAGACCGATAACGGAATTACAAGGCCAAAGGTAAGCAAATCACAAATATAATCAAACTAATCCTAAAATCCCCACCCCAAGTGATTATTGCCTAGGGAACGAGGCCCTAGGACATCCATCTAGATCGATAATTATGATTTGGGTTCTCCCACTATCCCCCATGGGCCCTCGAGGAGAACCGATATACCCTAGGTTAGCTACGCCTAAGATATAACACATACAAACCCTCAACATCGATTCCAATCACAAGTATTCCCTAAAATCAATCACATAATCACTAAGAAATCGAACCCTAGGGTTGGGTTACTCCCGATCCTAGAAACCACAATCTACTACTCACAAGTCATAAATACAATCATCAAGGCACAATAAATACATAAACAAAGCATTTAATGAAGAAAGGGGAGGGATGTAATAGATGCTAAGCACTAAATGACAAAGAGGGAATGAAAAGCTTAGTCTTTGTAATAAATAGCCAAAATGATCTTCAATCCTTGTTTGTAGATGAATTCCTCCAACAATTTCCTGAAAAACTCTAAAATTCTCCAAGAACTCAAGAACCCTAATGGATTATTGGAGAACAAATTGAGAACCCTAGTTTCTAGAGAGAAGTGGGAGGGGATTTGTAGTGAGAGAGTAATTAGAAGATAGGAAATTTTGCAAATAAAAACTAGTTAATCAAAATGGGAATTAGGAATGAATATATAGACCATTCCCCTCCTCAAACACTCAAAATCTATTGAAAGTACCCTCTTATTAAGGGTAAAAGAGTAAAAACATGATTAAAAAGGCTTGGAGTCTCTAATTTTCGGTTATGGCCACCTGGATGTGCTCTACTAGAGATTCTCGTCAATTCTGGGAAAATAGTTGCGGAATCAACTTTGGTTCTAAAAAAAATTGTAGATCTTCGTCTCATGGTCACATAGCATCTTGAATCGCTCAAACCTGAGTTCGTATGAGAATGTTAAGGCCGAAATACGGAGGAGACGCACTGAAATAATGGAGAAGCACGAGCCGGCCGACTACTGGGCCGGTATCGTGCTAGAAGTGCGGAGGGGGGAGCTACAGTCTAGGTGTCGGTCCTGTACCAAACCGGTACTTGTCCGGTAGTGAACCGGTTGTGCACCATTTGTGTGCTCCTTTCTCGTCCCATTTTCTTCCGTCACCATTTTGGACCTCTTTCTCTCGTCTTCTCACCCCAACTCCTTCACGACTTTTGTTCGCGACTCGAAGATCTTCAAGTTAGGATTTTGTGGCTCCAGATTTGGGACTTCATTTGCAGGCTGGAATGCAAAAACATGTGTGATAGACCTCCTCTTCAGTCTTTCGTCGTTTTGAGGCCTTTCAACTCATTTTCTCGACTCAACTCCTTCACGACTTTTGTTCATGACTTGATGAAATTAAATTTGGGTCTAACCCCAGCCCATTTCAGGCCCGTTTGGACCTCAAGATGTGGGCTGGAGTGAGAAAATGTGTGTAATCGATCTTCTTGATCTCCTGGATTTTCCTAACCTTCATAATACAACTAAAAAACACCCAAAATTGCATCAAATCATATCAAAAAGAAAAATCTACTCGAGAATGAAGTAAAAAACGAAATCAAATGTAAACATGATAAACACTCGCAATTCACACAAAAATATGGATGTGAAATATGCAAGAAAAACGGTATTTTACATGTTCATCAGCGCAGCAACTTCTTGAAGAAATGTAATGTGCCTCTGTTGTAGATGTTGCGATAGATTGCTACTACTTGCTAAACCATGAAACTATTCAATTTCTAATAAATTGACAAGTTTCACTCATGCTTTTACGGTGTGCAACCAACGAAGTCAGAATGTGAATACCCTTTAAGCTCGAATCCTCCATCCTTTGGGTACCACGATCCAACTACTATTGTGCCCTTTAGATATCTTAGCATTCTCTTTGCTGCTAAGAGGTGAAACTCCTTGGGTGCTGCTTGATAACGTGCACAAACTCCTACAACGAACAAGATGTGCGGTCTACTTGCTGTAAGATACAAAAATGTGCTGATAAGTCTTTTGTACGGTGTGATATGAACATCCATTCCATCTTCATCTTTGTCAAGTCTTTGTGTACTTGACTTGATTGATGAAAATTCCATTGTCCAACTGTCTTATTTGAAATCCAAGAAAGAAGCTTAATTCTCCATCATGCTCATCTCAAACTTGCTTTACATCAGCTGGGAGAACTTCTTGCATAGCTCTTTGTCAGTTGATCCAAAAATAACGTCATCTTGGATTGTGAATACCGTTTTCTTCACAACACCTTTTTGGAATCTGATTTTGGACCAGATAATGTGAAGCAGTATCATACCAAGCTCGAGGTGCTTATTTTAGGCCATACCTTTCCTTCTTCAGCTTGTAGACCCTATCTCTAGTTGGATCATTAAAATCGGTGGTTGTTTAACATAGACTTCTTCAGCTAGAAGTCCGTTTAGGAATGCACTTTCCAATAACACCTTGATGAGTAGGTCTGGCAACTGCATGGCTTGAACCCAACTAGGATCACTTAGAGCTTCTTTAACGGTACCAGGTTCCATTTGAGATATGAAGCAGGAGAACATGACTTCGTAAGGTGCATATCTTCTTTTTCTTACTCCATCATCAATTCTTCTTATGACTAAGGTTAGTGGGTGATCCCTAAGTCATCTCCTGTCTGGTTCCAAACCTTGGTTCACATCTACTGGAAAGTTTCCTTGTTGTGCTATAGGCTCTAGTTTTGTAGCCTCTGTAGTAGGATTCAAAGTTCTTGCAACTACTACTCCATCCTCTACAGTAGGTTCTTCAGCTAGAGCTGGTTGTAAGATCTTCACATAAGGAACTTGTTCCTTATCATTATCCAAGTTGATCTTTTCAACCCTTGTTGTTATCCCGTCGATTCTTTCAGGGTTGCAGTAAGGTTCATCAAAGACCAAATGAGGCGAGTCTTCTACCACAAGTGGTCTTTTGTTTAACATACTAAATTTTGCTTACAACAGAGTATCCAAAAAGTACTTCTTCATCTGATTTAGGATCAACTGCATTTAGGTGATCTTTCCCATTGTTCCGCACAAAACACCTACATCTAAATATATAAAAATATGATATCTTAGGTGTTCTCCCATGCCACAACTCGTAAGGTGTCTTTTCTCAATCATGTTCAATGTTCCACCCTAGTTAATGCAATGTAATGATGTTAAAATAATGGTATAACCCTTTGGATTCATGATGGTACACATCCATAAAATATATAAATTACTAATCTTTACTAAATATAGGAAGCCTCTGCATGGTCGAGGCATTTTGCAAGGTTCGGTTTTCAACGCATTAACTAACCATCCGAGCCAAGATTTATCATTTTGATCGGTTTAGTTTGGTATATTCTGTAAACATTATGCAAAAAAAAGAATTTTTGTTCAACAAAAAAAAAAAAAAAAAACGGTCAGAACTATGTAATTGGATTCATTAGTTTAGTTTATGCCTCAAGTTTCGGTTTAGTTTAGTTTAACTCGGTTTGTATTAGTTACACTCATAAATTTTAGTCTATACCAATCCAAATTTTGTTTCAGCCGTAATTTGAATGCGGATCTTTAAACGGATGAACTTACTAAAACTAAATGGATTCATGATGTACCATGAGAAAACTTTTTCCTTGACAGAGAATATTTCAAGAAGTTGGCAATTGTGTAGTCTTGTTTTGAAAAAGAGGATCATGAACCATACCTTTATTTCCCTATACACTCATGTAAGTTTTGGGTACACCCATGAGTGATGTTGTCTGCAGAAAGTTTAATGTATCTTCCAAAATTTCAAGAATAGCATGATTACACCGTCTCATTACATGTGCCAGTTCCATCTTAGATACCATCATTTGCTGAGCTCCAGTGAGGATTACTTGAGAGAGTGTTAGACATAATATCACACATTCTTCCTCTTCAAAACATGCCTCCTAAGATTGAACTTAGGTAGGAGGATTTCTTGTTTGGCATAGAATGGGATAAGAGAATCAATGATCTATTTGTTGAGGTGTTAGCTGATCAATCCCAAGTGGGAGTTTTTCGCAATGGTGAGAATAACTCGACTGCAATCAGGATTGCACAGTATATCGTCAACAAGTTCTTTGGCCACAATTTCGACTGCAATTTTAATCACTACAAGAATTTTTAAATAGACAACAAATTTTATATGTTGTCTAGTTATAAATAAGTCTGTTATTAATAGTATTGTTGTTAAAAGTACCATTTTAACTACAAGTAAATATTGTTGTCTGATCCATGAGCAACAACACTTTATATAACAGATATAATATGTTGTTTTTGTTAATTTTAACTATAATTTGTATCCGTTGTTTAATCTTAAAACTGTTGTCTTTGTTAGTTTTAACAACAGTTTTTCCCCGTTGTTCTACAATTTAAAATCGTTGTCTATTTAGTGTTAATTTTTTAATTTAGCAGCCCTTTTTACCTATTGTCTTTTACACGTTTTTCTTCATTTTAAATCGTGTCTATTTAACAAACAATTTATTAACAATAATTATAAATTGAAACATGTTTTCTTGACGTCACAAATATGCATCCATAGATAAAAATAATTCATCTCCAATCCAAGACAAAACATGATTGTATAAAATCTAAAAATGTGCAATTCATAAAAAAGGATAACATGTGTACTCTCTGCCACTTTACGCCACAAAATATTAACTAGTTTGGATCTAAGACTTCAAAAAAGGTTTGAAACTCCACAACAACTTCTTCAAAAGATATATACCTTCGTTGTCTTCCTACCAATGGAAACATTATAAACTGGTATGTTAACAAAATAATGAAGTCGAAGAACCAAGACAAAACATTAAGAAACATTCATAATATTTTCATAGCAGAAGGGCTAATGATCAATGTTAGGATAATCTCAATCTCACACAAGACAAAAAACACAACAAAATTTGGACGAATAATAAGCAAGAAATCGGCCAAACAGAAACAAACCAAGAACAGAAATGAAAATGATGAACACAGGGATTTTACGTGGTTCGATCAAAGATGATCTACATCCACGAAGGTTCTATACACCTCAATTCACTCTACTATTCAACCAATTACAAGAATTATCCAGAAATCTAGCAAAACCCCAAATCAAACTCCAATCTGGAACAGAAAACCCTAGAGATCTAATTCTCTTGATTGAGTAATGTTTACAGAGGGAAAAATATGTCTACTAGCTCGCAACTACAAGTGTTTACAATGTATATAAGTGCTAAAGCTCGAATCTGGAAGTTGATGGAGTTGTAACCACTTTGACTCAAGCAGTTTCAAACTGCTGCAGCGGGGCTTTCACAACGGTTTCTTATGCAACAGAACAAAACTGTTGTATTTGACGGTTATAACCACCTCAAACCCGGTTCTTCTTTTAACCTCTTTTCTGATCTTGGCTAAAACCTAGTTCTCTGATCCGGTTCCTTGCACTTTAAGCCCGGTTCTGGAATCCTCAAAACTTCTACTTCATACCATAACCACTCGATGAAATTGAACTAATATCTACAAATCTCCACCTCAATGAATTCAAGTGTATGTCACTTCCTCAGCCTGCTTTGTTCTTTACCTTTCAAACACACCGTTCAAGCCTAATCAGGCTTGAGCAATGAACTACCTTGCTTCCAGGGACTGCTTTGGTTAAGAAATCGGCAGCATTGTCACTGGTGTGAACTTTCTTAACCTCTACTGACCCTGCATCAATCACATCCCTTGCAAAATGCAACCTGACATCTATATGCTTGGATCTTTCATGGAAAGCTTGATGTTTTACCATATGTAGTGCACTCTGATTATCACAATATATAGTCACACACTCCTGCTTTATCCCCAGATCCTTCAGAATTCCTTTCAGCCACACAGCTTCCTTAATTACTTCTGTCAAAGCTATGTGCTCAGCTTCTGTAGTTGATAAAGCTACTACAGATTGCTGTACACTTCTCCAACTCACTGCAGTACCATATAAGGTAAACACATACCCCGTAATTGACCTTCTGGTGTCAATATTCCCAGCAAAATCAGCATCTGCAAAACCTTCCAATGGAATAGACACATTTGCCAGTTTCTGAAATTTCAACCCCAAATTAACTGTTCCTTTTAGGTACCTCAACACTTGCTTCAAAGCCTCCCAGTGAGCTTTCCCTGGATTTGACATGTACCTACTAACCAGAGACACACAATATGCTAGGTCTAGCCTGCTGCATATCATACCATACATTAAACTTCCAACCCCACTTGCATAAGGCACATTTCTCATGTATCTCACTTCTTCTGCTGTTTTAGGACTCTGTTCCTTTGATAATTTGAGTTGTTGGCTTACTGGAACACTCAATGTTTTAGCCTCATGCATCTGAAATCTCTCCACCACTTTCTGATGATAATGCCTCTGAGACAACCATACACTTCCAACAATTCTATCTCTAATTATGCTCATCCCCAGAATCTTTTTTGCATCTCCTAAGTCTTTCATGTCAAACTCAGAACTCAACTTCTTCTTTAGCAGATGTATTTTATGTTTACTCTTGCTTGCAATAAGCATGTCATCCACATAAAGCAACAGGTATACAGGATCAATACTAGTATTCTTATCAAAGTATACACAACTATCATACAGACTTCTGACAAAACCAGCCTTTAACATAAACTCATTGAACTTCTTATTCCACTGCCTTGGACTTTGTTTCAACTCATATAATGATTTCTTGAGAAAACATACCTTTTCTTCATTTCCAGGAATCACAAACCCCTCAGGTTGCTTCATATATATGTTCTCCACTAAGTTTCCATGTAAGAATGTTGTTTTGACATCTAGCTGTCGTAACTCCATATCTTCTTGTGTTACTTTTGACAAAAGTAGTCTGATAGAGCAATGTTTCACCACAGGAGAGAAAAACTCATTGAAATCTATACCTTCTCTCTGAGTAAACCCCCTTGCCACCAATCTTGCTTTATACCTTATCCTATCTGAGTCTCCAGCTTCCACTTTCTTCTTGTATATCCATTTGGAACTTACCAGCTTCTGACCTTTTGGTTTATCCACCAGTTTCCAAGTACCATTCCTTTCCAGAGATTCCATTTCTTCCATTATTGCACTAACCCAGTATTCACTTTCATCACCACTGACAGCTTCTTTGAAATTATGTGGTTCATGGTGTTCTATGTCTTCAGCAATGCTGAGTGCATAATGTACACTTCCAGCCTGTCCATAGAAGTCTGGTCTTTGAATTTGCCTCCTTGGTCTGTCTCTGGCAATGCTGTAGTCTCTCAAGTTTGTATTTCTGGGTGGCACATCCTCTTCTTCTAAAGAACTGTCACTTGAGTGTTCATTCAAGTTTTCAACCCTTTGTGGCCCAGGATCCAACTGAGTCTCCACCTGAACTGATAATCTTTCTGATTCAGTATTGCTATCATGTTCTTCTTGATTTCCAGAGAAGTGATATCCCATAATTGATTCATTGAATTTAACATCTCTGCTTATCGTTAGTTTCTGATTTCCAGATTCCAAGCACCATAACATGTAACCTTTTATTCCCTCTAGATATCCCAGAAACACACACATGTATGCTCTTGGATCAAGTTTATCTGATTTTATGTGAGCATAAGCCAGGCATCCAAACACCTTTAGACCTGTATAATTTGGAACTCTTCCACTCCATACTTCTTCTGGTGTTTTGAACCCTAGAGATGATGAAGGTGATCTGTTTATTAAGTAACATGCTGTATTGATTGTTTCTCCCCAGAACACCTTTGGCAGTCCAGCATCAATTAACATACACCTCACTCTCTCAAGAATAGTTCTGTTGAATCTTTCTGCCACTCCATTTTATCGAGGATTCGTGGGAACTGTTCTATGTCTAGTAATCCCCTTTTCATTACAGAAAGTTGTAAACTCAGTAGATAGATATTCCAAGCCATTTTCAGTTCTCAAATGCTTGAGCTTCTTCCCCCTTAATGTTTCCATCTGAAGTAACCATGTCTTGAACTTAGTGAAGGCATCACTCTTGTTTCTTAAAACAAACACCCCCACTTTCCTGCTGAAGTCATCAATAACAGACATGAAGTACCTTCCTCCTCCATGAGTTTCAGTTCTGGATGGTCCCCAGATATCAGAGTGAACATAATCTAGAGGTTCTTGGGTAATGTGAATCCCCTTAGCATAAGGCAATTTCTGTGATTTGCCTAATGCACATTTATCACAGAATTCAAGTGTCTGGTTTCCAACCTCTCCAATTATGCCTTTCTTGGATAGTTCTTTTAATCCCCTTTCCCCAATGTGTCCTAATCTTTTATGCCACAGTGTTAGTTCATCTTTGCCCAGAATGTTTCCCACATCTCCAACCACTGGTTTTCCCACCAAAATAAACAATCCATTATGTTGTCTTCCTTTGATTACCAGTTTGTTCTCTTTGGTTATGTGTAACTGACCATCAACAGACTTGAATTCACACCTAGTAGCAATAAGAGATCCTATAGATTTCTTTTAAGTCCAGGCACATACCTTACATTAGTGATTTTTCTTGTAACTCCATCAAACATATTGATGCTTATTGATCTTGTGCCTTGAACTCTGCAGGATTGGTCATTTCCTAGCAGTACACACCCTCCATCTTCTTTCTTGAGATTCTGAAACCATTCTTCATGGGGACACATATGGAAAGAGCAACCAGTATCCAATACCCACTCCATCTCCATTTTTGACTCAATAACATTCAAGACCTCTGGTGTGTCCTCTTCATGCTCAACTGTAGCAGCTTCAGCACCCTGGCCTTCCTTCTTCTTCATCTTCTGTGGGCAGTCTTTCTTTAGATGCCCAATTTGTTTACACTTGAAGCATTTTCTGTTTTCTACGCATTCTCCAGGTTTCTTTGGAGCATTGTTGCCACTTTTGAGATTCTTTGAGGTTTGGCCCTTCTTCATTTGGTAGTTTCTTCTGAACTTAACATTTAATTCTTCACCAGATTGAGTTGCCTTCTTATCTCCTTGATTTTGTAAACATTTGGTCTTCAAAGCAGTGATAATTGAGTCATAACTCAGTTTATCCTGCCTCCCAAACATCAAAGTATCTTTGAATCCTTCCATGGATCTTGGTAGAGCATTCAACACCATCAAGGCTCTATCATCATCTTCCATTGTTACCCCAAGATCTTCCAGCTCATCAAGAAGTTTTGTAAACTCATCTAATTGATCAGAAATGTCTTTTTCCTCCACCATTTTGAAAGCCAACAATCTCTGCTTGAGAAACAACTTGTTTGATATTGACTTAGATTGATAGAGGTCCTCCAGTTTGGTCCAGGCCTCAATTGCATTCACACGCCTCGAAACTTCCTCAAAGGCTTATCACCAAGACACAAGATGATTAGGCTCAAAGCCTTTTGGTCTATCTCTGCATATTTGGGTTTTTCAGTCTCTACCCAATCACTTTCAGGTTTGAGAGCACCCACCAACCCATTTTTTGCACCAGGATGGCCTTCATCTTGATCTTCCATAGGTAGAAATCATTCTTCCCTGAGAATTTATCCAGATCCATCTTCATTCCTGACATCTTTGTCTTTTGTTTGCGTGAGAATGCTTTCCACAGACGGCGCCACTTGTTAGGATAATCTCAATCTCACACAAGACAAAAAACACAACAAAATTTGGACGAATAATAAGCAAGAAATTGGCCAAACAGAAACGAACCAAGAACAGAAATGAAAATGATGAACACAGGGATTTTACGTGGTTCGATCAAAGATGATCTACATCCACGGAGGTTCTATACACTTCAATTCACTCCACTATTCAACCAATTAAAAGAATTCTCCAGAAATCTAGCAAAACCCCAAATCAAACTCCAATCTGGAACAGAAAACCCTAGAGATCTAATTCTCTTGATTGAGTAATGTTTACAGAGGGAAAAGTATGTGTACTAGCTCGCAACTACAAGTGTTTATAATGTATATAAGTGCTGAAGCTCAAATCTAGAAGTTGAGGGAGTTGTAACCACTTTAACCCAAGCAGTTTCAAACTGCTGCGGCGGGGCTTTCACAATGGTTTCTTATGCAACAGAACAAAATCGTTGTATTTGACGGTTATAACCACCTTAAACCCGGTTCTTCTTTTAACCTTTTTTCTGATCTTGGCTAAAACCCGGTTCTCTGATCCGGTTCCTTGCACTTTAAGCCCGGTTCTGGAATCCTCAAAACTTCTACTTCATACCATAACCACTTGATGAAATTGAACTAATATCTACAGATCAACAGAGTAATTTAGTTCTCAGAATATTTGAATTTCACTAAATTAAGATCAAGAACAAGGATCCTTAACTTACAGCCCCAATTGAAAAACTATTTAAATAAAAAAAATCATATATGTAAAGAAATTAAAATGGGATAATTACAAAATGGTCATCGAACTATTTTCACTTTTTTACTTCGACATATAAACTATTAACACTGACTAAACCACCGCCAATCTATTTGAATATTACTACCCAAAAGTTGCCGGCCATAACACCGCCCAAATCTATTGCACACCCGGTTTTGCAAAACCACCTTTTAGGACAAAATTTGGGCGGTATTCTGGTCGACAGCTTTCGAGTAGTAATATTCAAATAGGTTGGTGGCGGTTTACTCAATAATAATAGTTTATACGCCAAAGTGAAAATGTGCTAATAGTTTGGCGGTCATTTTGTAATTATCCCAATTAAAATCACAAACTTTAATCAAATTAAACTCAACTATATACAGACCTTGATAATTGTCATATTAAAAGAACAAAGTTTCAAAGAAAATAATAATTTTAATCATATTAAAGGGAAAGCAAGTGTGATGAGGTCATATAATTCAATATGTTTATCTTAATTATTAAGAATGTAACACAAGAGTGCATGAGACGAAAAGGGAATTGGACCCCAGTACTTGTACACTATATTCAAGTTGGTGAATTAAAACTCAAGGACTTCAAATTATGATAACAAACTAGTTGAATTAGTTGTAAAAGTTTAAGCAGACTTACATTTCAAATTACTCAAGAGGTTCAAATAATACGAAATTATTTATGATATTCATGCAATTTTTTTTATAGAATTCCTTTTCCTCCCACCCTAATTCTTCTATTTATTAACAGTTGTATCATGTATGTATTCTTGAAGTCAATAGCTTTATATTCAAATTATAGAGATAATTTTACTTTTACATACCATTTGTAACTGACACGCACTATTAATCTCAACCTGATATGTTTAAGCTTTTCTTTTGTGAAACATATAAGACAATGATTTAAGTAATATCTACACATTGCTTGTATATAAAATTCTTTACATATTTCAGTAGCTGTGGGGGTATTTGAGCTCGCAAACATTAATCAAAGTAAACTCAACTATACAAAACTTAACATAAACATCAACAAAGGAAATTTGTTCTCTAAAGATTCTAGGTTTCAGAAACCATAGTAGAAACAAATGATGATGTATGTACCTTATTGAATAAATTTGTGTTGATGATTTTGTCTTCACAATAAAAAACCGAGTAAAACTATAGAAGAAAATTGGGAAATTTCATGAACAAGGGTTAGAAATAAACTACAATGAACATACCTTTCGAATTCAGTCATCATATATGTAATCTTGGACACAGTCTGTCCATTCCCGACAAACTTCATAAATTGCCTACATCAAACATGCAACAACAACCTACATAAGACCTTTTACCATCAAATTCAGCTCCCAAATCCTAAGACACAGAAGTATAGTAAACATTCTTCATCAAATTTATAACCAAAATTGCAGGAAGCTAAATGAAAAATCAGTTGTACCAAAAATCATGAATATAGCAAAGATACACCTGCAAAATTAAGCACAATATTTGTGGAACTCTAATCAAAGTTGTAATATTAATACTAGACCAGACAAAAGAAAAGAAAGAGTGAAATTAATACCATGACTGCCATGCCTTCTGCATTTTACTTCCAACATATTTGATTCTGTGAACTCCACCATCAGTCAGTAGACCTGCAACAACTTGTTTTGCACTGAAAACCATAACTTTGCTCCTCAGAATCTTTCGAATGCAATTGAAAGATTTCTCTAAGATTTTGATAGGTGGTATATCCACAGTGTGCAACTCAATATCCTTGCATGTAACAGGCTGCAAAGGAAATTGATAGCAGTAAGAATACTAAGATGATGTGTGCTATGACCGACATATAGCTAAGTAGCTAGTTAAGTAAGCCACTAGATGAGGCAGTTTAACAAGTTAGATAGAAAGAGCATAAACAAAGTAATAATATCCTGAACATACGAATCAGGCCTGTTAAGTTCCTTCTGATATTTAATAAGATACCAGTGATCTATTTCAAGTTTTTACCAAAGCAACAAAACTTTCACCAAAGGATGTTTTGTGATGTCAGCAACAACAGCCGGCAGGATGAAAGATCAGGTAGTTAATGTGGGCCAACATTTTAATGTAAATTTGCAAACCCCAACTTACGAAGTTTTGCCAATCTATTTTTCAGAAATGGCAAAACAACACTGCTGGAATGCAATCTTGTGCCACTACGACAGGTTTGACTTCAAGTGAGCCTCTCGATGTTGAAGCAGAAACGAGAGTGTCCAAAAGCTCACCATTCTGACCAACAAGTTTTTAGAATATTGAACGAAAAGGCAATGGTATTGGGAGTGGACATTGAGTTACAAAGAGATGAGAGAATCACGGTCTTTGTACGAAGTCTAAATAGGCAGCCTGAACTACTTCCTTGATTTCAGAGTTTTGAGGCCCTTTTGCCTCATGATATAAATTATATAAGCAAATGATAAAATAACCAAAATTTAAATATCTTACAACCTTAAAAAAGTTCATAATATTTGCAGATTATGTGAATAAATAAATCCAGAGTCTTTCTTTTCCAGGAGTTCATCATTAGCATACTTAATTTATAATATGCAATATAATGTTTTAAAATCTCATCTACTTTTTGTAATTAACTCGAAATGAAATTAAGGCCCATAATTTCTAGTCCACAATAGATTTTTACAGAATCATGATGAGGAAAATAATATCAATGATTTCACTAAAAATGTAGACTCTCATAAAAACTAACAAAAATTCAAGAAGAGGGCAAAAATTACCAGATTCAAAGGCTCCATGAATAGTAATCGACACCAACGCTTGAAGATCTTCAACATCTTATGCTATTTCTGGGGTCAGTGGCTGCATGGTCTCCAACAAAGGTTGCTAGAACTGCATAGCTAGTTTACACAATTATATGATTCAAAAAGCCTAATAGTTAATTTCAAAAGAAGAGAACATGTGCGAACCTGGAAGAATAGGAGAGCCACTATTAGAGGTGGCAATTCGGGCGGCCCGGCGGGCTCGGGCCGGGCCCAGTCGGGCCAAGGAAAAGTTTGGGCCGGGCCGGGCCGGGCCCGATTTATTTCGGGCCTAGAAATGTTAGGCCCGGCCCGGAGGACCTCGGGCCACCGGGCCATCGGGCCCAAAAAGCCCATCAATGAGTTTTTTTTTTTTTATTACTTTAATCATGAAGTAGAATTATATATTGAGGCGAACTTCAGTTTAATTCTCTTAAGAAAAAACTTGATCCGAAGATAATATATTACTATTCGTTGCAATATGGAATGATATCTATTAATCTATAGACATGTCTTAAACCCCAGATATAACAATAATAATAATAAAAATAAAAAAGAAGGAATGGATGATGATATATAGTTATATACTATATGTCACAAGTTATTTAATATTTGTGTACGTACTATACTACATGCTAATCAATTTTTCATTTTTCGACACATAATAATTAATGAGCATGCTTAGATCTAATTCATTTTCCATCTTCTGCTAATAAAACTGAAGAAATAGACTATTAAATTAGTCAAATGTTTTAATTTCTCGGTAAATAGATACATTTATGTTCTGCTAGAAAGAGAAAAAAGAAAAACATGTTTCAAATAGTACACAAGATATTACTTAATTCCTAAATTTTTCTTATTCGATTAGTGAGGAGAAAAAATTTCAAATTCCATCGGGCCGGCCCGCGGGCTTTCGGGCCGGGCCGGGCTTGGCCCGCCAAAAGAAAAGCCCGTTCGGGCCGGGCCAAAAAAGCCCGAATTTTTTCGGGCCTCTAATATTCCGGCCCAACCCGCTCTATATTTCGGGCTAAACGGGCTGGCCCATCGGGCCGGGCCAGTTTTGCCATCTCTAGCCACTATTACTTTAACAAGATCATAAAATACGGTGTGCTGATATGGAAATGGAATTGACATATAAATCTCTCTGTGTGTGTAGACATTAAATTATGATTCAGCAAGGTATCCACATCTCTAGGCATGAGAAATTTTCAAGAGAGTACCTTAGTCCGAACAATTTCCATATTTACAAGACACATGAGTTTACCTTGTTGTTCTTTCTCTCTACAGCTACTTAGGAGCTAAAGATATTGAGACCTACTTAAGATGATATCAAAACACATAAATCAGCCAAACTACATATAAAATAAAAAATAAACTAAATTTATCACCCAATGACGTATATAGAAGCAAAGGTTGCAAACATGGACAACATCAGAGTTGAAATTCGGGATGGTCTAATATGACCCTTTTTTTAAAAAAATATGACCATTTTAAAGAGATGGTTTGATAAATAACTAAATGCAAAAAGTAAAAATAATTGAATTTGTTACCCGATAACATAGATATTGTAGGGGTTATTTTGTTGTAAAATGCTATTATTAGTTAAAAAGAAAGCTTAACCTACCAAATGGAAACAGAGTTTAGTAAAAACTGAAGAAATCTTGTTGCATTCTTGGTTACCTATTGCTATTGCGAGTATATTTCATAGGAAATTGATATCCTAACTCCTTGCTTGACAAACTCCGTTAGGAAATCAATAGCTAGTTAGTTATGGTTGTTGAAAATATTTGACGTCTAACTAAATCTCTTATCGATACATTGAAAAGAAAACCACCAAACCACCAAACCATAAGTAATTAGGTTTAATGATAAAGGTCCAGTATCTTTCTTTTTTCAGTGATTAATTTTCTTCTTCTTGAATATATCATGGCTTCTGATTTTGAATCTAACCTTGGTGTCAACCAATCATTTTTTCAGATCTTACAATTAAGAGACCTTCAAATCTGCCACAAGAAATACAAATAAGCTATCATCAGATGGCCTATCACATGATTCTATAAAAGAAGAGGCAATCTTTAGTTTTTTCAAAATAAACAAGGATGACCTGCTGCATTTTTACCATTGATGCATTTACAACTGAAGCTTCATTTCTCTCAGCTATACATCGTTCTAAAACGCCCATCTGCTTTTTCTTTTCTTGTATCGTGCTCCACGTTTTGAATCTGAGAATCAGAAAGCATGGAGCTTTTGATTTGAGTTTAAGATCAATTAATCAATTTCTTCAGCAAACAAATAGCAGGGAATATAACAACAACAATACCTTAATTTCTTGAAGGAGCATCCTTGCCACTTGTTCACGTTAAATCAAGAATGCCAGTGGCCCAAATGTTTTAAACATTTCATCATATTTCTACTGTAAATTACCTTAATCTCCATTTCATAAGAAGCTAGTCTTGAAATTACTAGATGCAACTTCTTAATCAAATACTTGAACTAAATCCTGCAAGTACACATAAAATAAAGAATGAATTACAACATTCTCAAAACTCTCAAGGGAAATTTAAAAATTAATCAAGTAATTTTGTCAAGGCCATACATCTTCCAGATTGTAATATTCCCCCGGCCGATAACTGTATTAGCAAGAGCAGGCTCTTTCTACAGAAAAGAATGATAATACAAACAAAAAAAATGACACTATGTAAGCACGTGATACATACTTATATGGCATGATATAAACAAACAAAATTTTTGAAACTTGGAAATAAAATTAAAAACAGAAAAATTAAGTGACCAAACCATCTTTAGATGAATATAGGCGCACAATTCCAAACACACACAATCATGTTCATACATAGAGAGATGCATATATGCACATGCGTGTACATGACTATGGTACCCCGGAGGAGAGACTTACATAAGTCGCGGAGAGACTTACAGAAGTCGTGGAGAGTGCGATTGGAGGAGAGCGACGAAGAGTGTGATTGGAGGAGAGCGACGAAGAGTGCGATTGGAGGAGAGCGATGAATAGTGCGATCAGAGGCGAGGAAATTTCTCAAACTTGTGCTATCGGAGTTCAATTTGGATGCAAAGTTGAAATTTAGTTAGGGCTCCGTTTCTATTTTTCAATTTGGATCGGAGTACCATTTGATGGCACTGCCCCAGGGCGGAACTCCGAGCAGTAGCGCCGAGGGACGACGCCAGGCGGCGGCGCAGAGCATGGAATAACGAGCAGCGGTGGGAGGGGGAGAAAGAGTAGTGGCGGAGGATGTGAGAGAGTGCGAGGGAAAAGAGAGAGAAACGATAAAAAGTTAATTTTCTATTCTTCTAGCATAATTTTGTCTGTTTTTAAATGAAATGATATATGTTCATTTTCTTTTCTTTCCTGATACAGAATACCTATAATATAAATACTAATATACACACATTTGTATTTTCATTTATTTTAACTTTTAAGTTAATATGGTCTTTCCCATTAAAGATTAAAAAGATAAATAAATTAAAAATATAGAACATTCATCTTTAGAGAGGCTCAAGAAATGAGGAAAAAGAAAGGGAAGGACAAAGACTGATTGATTTGATTGCTAAAAAAATAATAAACTAGAAAATAAAATAAAAAATTAGTTAATATTATGCTGCATAGGAAAATAATAAGTTGAAGCAAATGGGAACAAAAATATGTGATCACATAACCTGACCACAGAAGTGGCAATTCGGGCGGTCCAGCCTAGTAGGGACGGGCATGTTAGGCTAACGCCATAGTTCGGACCGGGTCTAAAATTAGTCGGCTCGGCCCGACTTATTCTCCTATAATATATTAAGATTATCAGGTCAACCCGATAATTCAAATAAAAAGTTTATTAAAATAAAATGCAATATATAAGATAAAATCATAATTATTATTTTATTTCAAATATATTATTAATTTACTAAAATTCCAATGACGAGTTTATTAAAATATCTAGAACATAATTTTAATGAATTTTAAATAACAGAACATATTTTTACAAAGTAATAAAAGTATTATAAATTGAAAAGCCTTTTTACAACAGTTTTCCAAAAATGTTGACAATAGTGTTATCTATTGGAGCAATGTAATGCCAATAGACAACAGGCTTGGACAACCGAAGTTAAAAGTGTTGTCTTGCTGTGGAACAAGGCACTAACATATGACATATGCTGAAAACCGTTGTAAAATTGTTGTCTACGTGTCTTGTCGCTAATAGACAACAGATTGCGGTAAAACTATTGTTAATTCATGAATACACAACACTGTTGGAAAAAAACTGTTGTCTATTTATGAAATTGTTGTAGTGTTTTTTTTTTTTCCAGGAAACAGAAAAGCTGAGGAAGCGACACTTTGTTTTCTCCTCGCTACTTCGTCAGCCTAGTGTTAGCTACGATAACGAGTAACCGTTTGTGTATCACCGTCGATGTCTGGTGTATAATCTCTCAGGTACGTGTATCTCAACTTAAATTTCAGTTTACGATCAAAGTAGTATTTTTAGTTTCTCTTACTAATCTTTCTCATTCTTTGGAGTAATGTGAAAACAATAAAATTTGTTTATTGGTGCATACCGTACTCATGGTGATCCAAACTAGGAGGAATTGAAAGTGATATTCGGTGCCCTACTTGAATCTTGTTCTCCGCCTACTAGTCCATCACATGGAAATATCATAACTATTCCCTCGAACGACGACGAAGAAGATTTCATCATGCCATTTGTACCTGACGGCGTGGTTGATATCTCATCGGCGACTAGGAGTACTGCTGATGGATCATTTTAGAATTATTACGCTGGGGGATACAACTCGGATGATGCATCTAAAGGCTCGTTCAAGTCCCCTATGGATAAAACAATGGGGAGTTCTAGCACTTCTACAAAGCCATTTGACGTGGGAAAAGACACTCTTCCTCGCCATCTCCTTCCCCTCCTCCAATGCTTCAATTCCCCCTCCGTCATCGTCTGTGAACTGGTCCCCATGGATTAAATGGTGATTGACGTAGGACTGCTTATGGTGCTCTTCTTGCTGTGTCGGTCTTAGATATTAACTTCGTATGTTATTAAATTCTATGCCTATCGCTTAATATGTAACCTTTATTTATGTTTTAATTACAATTTGGTTTGTTTTATTCAACACTGCAACTCTTTGGGATGATTCAAATAATCATGATGTACCGGTTAGGCTATGTTTAGTTCGGTACACATGCTTCTGTAGCAACGGATATCAATCTACGTATTTTATGCAATTTCATGTTTTATCTCACACAATGACAATTTGTTATGAAATATTTATGTACATCGTGATGCTTATAATTTTTGCAATCTTGATTTTGATCAACATTTTACATAAATAGATTCTTCATGGAAGTTAGACAGATGTTAGTTGTTCCGCATTTGGAAAGTCAAGCTAATGTTGTTATGTTATTTTAGTGCTCACAACAACGACTAATATTGAGAAATTCATTTTTTTTTTCTATCTTCAACAAAAAATTATCTCTTATCTTCATGGAATTGAGAAAATTGTTAAGCTAATGAGAAAATCATAGGTGGAGTGCATGCAAATATAGGGATGGGCATCTGGTCTCTACTTTAACAATTCATTTTCTTTCATTTCTTCTATTCTTTCTATCAGTGCAAGTTACCTGTAACATATTAGCGAATTACGGATGAGCTAAAAACAAACATCATTCACCAGTATCCTTTCATAATATATGCTATTCTTTTTAATAAGTGAGAGAGAATGGGATGGGGAGTGCATGCAATAGTTTTTAATATAGGATCGTCATGCTTCAACACGTGTGCATTGATAGTTTCCCCATCACTATTTGTACAATTTACTCTTTGAAGTTGGCCATTGGATGAAAGATCAATGAAATTTTCATCATTGTGGTCAAGGGAGTGATCATGATTTTCGTTGCTGCTTTCGGGATGTACTTGGTTGATCACATCTCTTAAGTCGGCAGACGGGTCTTTGATGTCTTCATTTTTTGTCTCGTTTGTAATGCCACCTTCCAGAGGGTGGTCCAGGGGGTTGAAATTGAACACAATGCTTTCAGTTTCTACCTTACTATTGTAAGATAAACGGCTTGGTTCGACTGGCTTTGCTTCTTCTATTGATGGATCTGGACATCCTGAAACTACTTTTCTCTGTTAGAAACAAAAACAGAAAAAACAAATCCAAATAAACTACAATAAAAAGGGGTAAAAACTTACTAGTATCATCATGATATGGTAATACATAATTAGCATCAAAACGAAAAAGAATAAAAAATGATATCTGCCTCGTTGTATAAAATCCAAGAAACAAGAATGCTAGTATGCCACCATAATTAATTGTTTTTAGTTGTCTTAGATAATGACTTAAGCACCAATATTATAGGCCAAGTATAGAAAACTCAAAAGCATAACAATGACACGTAAGTTGTTAGACAATTAGCAACAACAGACCTGATCCGGAAGCTATTTGATGGTGTTTTCTTCAACATCTAGAGAACTCAGAAAAGACCTCAGGAAACTCCATTTGCCAAATTCTTGAACCGGAAAAGTTTTATCTACAAATGACTCTTGTTTTGAAGCATATGTTGCACCGAGGTTAGTTTTAGTTTTCTCGTCCGAACAAAAATCCTTTTCATCAGAGCTTTCTAATAGCACATTATGCTCGCCTTGAGCAAGTAACATGCCATCGATTTCTTCCTTAGTCCCACGCTCATTAACACTAACATCTTTCGTATTTTCCAACATAGCCAATTCGTCTGATGAGAGCAGTTCTTAACAGGTCCTACAACGTCACAATGACTATCATCACTGTCCTTACTACTATCAATCGGAATGTTGTTGTTTACAGGCATCCCCTTATTGACGCATATATCCTTCACAACATGATAATTGATCTCTTTGTAGCAAACTATTTTATCAGTAAACAACCTACTACCTTTCTCAACTAAATTGTTTCCATTTTGAATATCTACAGAATGATCATCTACAAATTTAGCATTCCAACACCCATCACTAATATTTAACCGATATACTTCTTTACTTTCAAAAGCCAGAGGATCAGCCTCTCTCCTGAAACTTCTAGAATTGCGATTAAGCGGTCCGTTCTCATTTTCCTTCATTCTCATGTCTTGTTCTGCTATGTCATGTACACTGTAATTACATTTAAATAGATTAAGATTACATGTCCAGCTAAATATATTACGAATATAAATGTATGTAAAATTTAGCAAGTTACTAAAATTCTTCCAAAATTTACCTGGTGTCCTTCACATCACTTGGGATAGTTTGCAGAATCCTCAATAGCTACTCAACAAACATTCGATGCATAAAAATGATGTATTCACCTACGAAAATGAAAGAGAGAACAATGGGGAGGATGGAGGAATTCAACATACATATCGTTCAAGAGCCATTACAATATGAAAACTAACTTGTATGGCCAATTGCATATATCAGGCTGCCCTTTTGTTTCTTTCACCAACAAATACTCTCAAAAGCATTAAGATGAACACATTACTAGGACATACATATTCGAAAGATCCAATATTGAACCCTCCTTGCGTTATACTACAAAATGCGTTGCGATTACCATTACATATTTAACCAACCGATGTAGTAAATACAGTTTGTGGACTATAGGCCACACAGAACCAAAACGAGTGTACATACAAAAAGACATGTTAAATTATGCTTATGCCAAAAGGTGCTGATTGTGAAACGGATTATTTTGTCATGGAGCAGATGTAGACCACGACCGTCGTTGCTGATGAGATTTTTAACTAGGACTCTTTGGCTTCGTCCGACAACCCAAAGAATAAATCCAGTTCATTCGGGTTCTTGCATAGAATTTGTGCAATGAACACTCTAGCCTCCATCGTAAGAAAAGTGAGCTTCTCCAATGCTTGGAACACGACTTTCCTTTTCTTCGCAACATCATAGGCGACCCCGACTCTTTGTGCAAGTTCCCCTATCCTTTTGGCTATTTCGCCCATGCGAACATTAGTTCTGTCACAAAATGTGTTCATTGTGGATAGAAATTGCTCATCTACCTTGTCCCTCAGCTTCCTCTTCTTGCCTTTCCCCTTCGACTTGTAAGCTGAAGAATGTTGAGTCTTCTATAGGATTGGGGTTATGAGTTGCACTTGACCCTCCATTGAATGATGGATATGGAACCGAATCAGCGGCCATCCTAGAGGAAGTTGGTAAAGCCTAATTGTTTAGTAAGTCGTGTACTAGATCTGCAAAAGCTTCAGCATACTTGCCTGTCGCACGATCCTTCTTGAAGATCTCAACCCAATCATGATAGTGACCATTCCTTATTGAGTAGTTTTTTAGCAGCTGATTTTTGCTGCAGCGAAGGTAATACATAATAAAATATGTGATAGCATTTGCCTAAACCAAAGTTGAGCAAAATAAGCGACCAGAAATTGAGTGTTTTCTTTAAATTATTCACCTTCACCAAGCTTCCAAAACTTCTTTCTCAGCGTCGATCATGAAGATGGACGTGCTCAACCCCCAATACCACTAACTTGTAGGATTGGCAAAAGCGCATAATAAGATTTCTTCCACACGTGTATCTTGGAATTGATGTGTGGCTCGACCTTCAAATCTGTATCAGGAAAAGCCTGAGCCATTGAATGCTCCAAGATGTTCAGATACCCACTCTTGAACCCATTATCAGCTTTGAAGCCCTTGGTAATTAGCTCCTTCAATGCACATAGGAGCTGCTTCTCCTCTACGGCACTCCAAATACGTCTGCACCGTGGTTCGTTCGATCTTTTCTCGCCCCTTGATTTCCTGTTGTTTGCTGTCCTATCCATATTTCTCTACCAAATTAAACAAATTTTAGATTATTCTCAATGAGTTCAAACTTTCATTCCAATTGAACGAGCAAGCATATTATAATATTACATACACATAAGTAAATAGACTGAACTACTAAACCTGCGAAAATTGACAAACAAATGGATGTAGAAATGTATCGTAATAAACTGGACACCGCTAAAACTGAGTACCATTCAAGAGTTGTAGGTACAAAATCATACCATTTACTAACTACGTAGACCGTTTTCTTGGGAATTAATCAGAATGAGAATGGAAAGAAACGTGGGTTTAGCACATTAGTAAAGAAAGCAACATTAGATTAGGCCCACAATGCACTAAACAACAAATTCAAAAACAACAGAATACAATAAAGCAAACCTAGATTGGATTTGGGAACTCTACAGCTCCACAATGAGTTCATTTCTAGTTATCACTCCAAATAACATGGAATATTACAGAAAACCCAACAAAGTTTAACTTTTTTCATAATCTAAATACACAACACGTCCAAATTCTAGCTACCACCCATAACTAATTGCAGTTAAACATTTGCATTGCTAAGTTATTATGCCAAGTTGTCCAAGTTAGGGACGTCTCAACATGATCAACATATTCTTAGTCTTGCTCATAACCCGGACCAATGTCCATGAACAAGTCAAGGACCTCTGCCTCCATTGTGTCATGATCCATGTTTGTCCTAATAAAATTATGCAGTAAGTAGCATGCCATAATGATGCGATTGTCAGTCTTGACGAGATACCAAGAGCTACTTCTCATAATACCCCATCGACCCTTTAGGATACCAAATGACCGCTTGATCACATTACGCGCTCGGGCATGTTTATAATTTCTCTTTAAAATTATGTGGTCCATGGGTTGCATTGTACCACTCTCTCAAATGGTATCTAAACCCTCTGTATGGTGCTAGAGACCCATTGTCATCAGTGTACCCACCATCGCATAAGTAATATTGGCCTATCATGTTTTGTAACTTAATTAGACTCTACTATACATTGAAACTGAATTAACTCTCAACTCAGTTTATGTAGCAAAGTACCAGTAGGCACTTTCAGGCTATTTGGTCCAGTAATTGCATCACGTAAGACTCGACAGTCAGCAGCCGAACCTTCCCACCGGGGAAGAACGTAGATGTAGTTCAAGTTGAGATCACAAATAGCCAACACATTAACCGTCAAATTACCCTTCCGATTCCTATAATGTGCCATAGAAGGACAACAAACTCTAATAGGAATATAGGTTCCATCTAAAGCACCAAACAACCCTACAGAGATGACAAGCTCCACGGTGATACGAAACTGCATATTTTATACTGATAGTATGTGACCAACCCAGATAAAGTTTTTTCTAACTTACCTTAAACTATTTCCAATGGTCATTCGGTTCGTCGTCTCCAATAGGCTGATGGTCACAAGGATAATTTTATGCAGCCTAATCAAAGTGTTTAAAACGTTATGAAAGTGCTTACTAATAGTGTATCTCTACCGAATAAAATCATCTTGGCAATGGCATTTTTTGTATGGTAGGATAACACTGTTAGAAAACTTGCAACTTGCTCCACAACTTGGACATGAGGGGGTCGATGAGAGGCCACACGCATTCTCTAAAACGTAGCATGAGCGTCCAAAGCAATCCATATCCATTCTAAGTCGGGTTATATAGAGTTCATCACTAAAATATATTAGGCGATGCATATGCTCTAATTGACGAGTTAATCTGAGTCTGATCTGATAAAATATTGTTCTAAGGTCGTTGAGCCTAGATTGATGGCGACGTAATCGCCTATACACATAAGTCAGGAGCATCATAAATGCTTTAATGTCCGTGGTAACTTCGTGAAGAAGAACAAAAACGGCCTCAAGTTCAATATTGGCTTCCATTTTAGAGTACACCAGGAAAACACATTAATTTGGTAAAACACACATAAAATCGGAAGCATGGTATATGTAAAGCAAAACACCTACCTAAGACACAATTGTTGACATGTATCGACTTACATTGATGACATGAAAAGGAATAAAGAGATGTGGCACCCGATTTGAATCACAAAGAACCAAATACAAAATTCTGAGTTGTGGAAAATTAAACATTCATTCAAGTATATCACTTAGGCGAAGTATATGTTAGAGCCATACACAAAAATTGAACCACACAGTTAAGTTTCGTAGTTTAAATACCATTATGTGGGAGCAGGTAAACTGAAATAAAAACAAAACCACCACAATGTAGGCAAATGTGATATTCCCAAAATAATAGAGACATAAAAAATACTTGGGACATCAAAAATCTCATTTTGCCAAAGCTGTTCACTCAAGCAAAAATGCAAATGAAACTGTATGACAGAAAATTTACCCCGAGAAGTTATTTGTGTTATAGTCTCTTCATTACCGTAAACTGAAACAAGTAATTAGTCTGGGTTAAGTATATGATCGAGGAAGCAAGTGGTCACTGAAATTGGAAGGTTCAACGGTTGGGTTAACAAAACTTTTTTTGGTCCCCAAACCAAACTTTCTATATTACTTAAGATACCAACGTGAATAATTTGCAAATGGAGAAAACTTCGGGTGATTCATCACTAAACTAATACATGGATATATGCTCACTGGAACCCAAAAAAAAAAAAAAAAAAAAACCAACTGGCTCCAAGAAATATTACTTGAAATCATAAATTTTTAGGCTACTCGGATCGCTTAAGATTTTGGAGCCATGGATTGCGGATATAAGGGTACAATAAATCAGCAAAGTCGCGAACTAAAAATGAGTGAGGAGAGGTAGGAACTGAATCAGCAAATTCACGAACAAAAAATCACATATACCTCTTCAAATCCGAGATCTGTTAGACGCTTTTGAACGTTCTTCTACTAACCGAGTTGAATCTGAAAAGAAAACAGAAAGATGCGAGTAGGGAGTTCAAAGAATTCTTGGCGAGATAGAAAAAGAAAAAAAACCATCACAACCTGATTTGGAGAAATAGTAACTTACCACTTCAATAGCTGCGTAGGGTTTGGAAGAACAAGAGAGAGGTGCATTTGATGTATATGGTTACCCTTACAAATATCTAGACAACGGAGGGAAAATTAATCTGTTTAGGTTAAAAATTATGGACAAAAATGTAAGTTAAAACTTAGTAACACTGTAAAGACTTAGAAGGGTTGATTTACCCACCAATTTTTTGTTGGATTTAATATCACCACGTTGTTTGATAAATCAGTTTTTTTGAACTAAGCTTGTAATCAATATTGAGTACATAGGCACAACGCATGAAACTAAAAGCAGGATGAGGCGGGATAATTAATTTTATCTTGCAAAACAAACAAGGCCGTATTTCAAATGCTTTTAGTTTTTATATTTTTTCTTTGTATATAAATATTGGATTGTGACAAGTTTGAGATGAGGGAGTTGTGCACCGGTAGGCAGGGTAAATATGTGAAATGCAAATAAAATAACACGATAGTTATGGAGAACCGCAGCTACAGTGGATAGCTTCACTGTACACGTGGCCATTTTGGTGTTTAATGTTTTTTGTTATTCTTACATACACACATTTCATTTCTGAAAATAAAAGGAAAAAAAACCCTAATCCCGGGTTGATTCAGTTTCATTTTTCAGCCTCGCATTGCCTATCTCTCTCCTCTCTTTCTCTCTCTACATATTATTTTTTGCAACTCTAAATTTCTCTCTCTTTACATCGCCCTCGCTCAGTTCTCCCTCTGAAACCAAATCCGATTCTCCATTTTTGAGCGATTTCGAATTCAATTGGCCGTCTTCCCTCTCTCCATTGATCGATCTGTTAGAGGTGAGGCCCGCCCCGTTCTTTTATCCTTTTGTGATCGATGCTGGTGGCTAGGGTTGGGACCGGCATAACATTTCTGTTTGATTTCAATGTTTATGTAGCTAGGGATTTGAACGGACTAATTGGGTGGGGGTGATTGATTTTCCTTTTATTTTTTTGAGATATTTCAAAAGTATTTTAAAATTTAATCATTCTATGAGATTTTATGTATTGAATGAATGAATCTGCATGTGGTCTCAGGCGTGGATACAAGTAGGGAGTGCAGATTTGATATGCTGCCTTGTGATGGAATTATTGTAATATGAATCTTTTTACATGCATTGACAATTGCTGATTTGGTTGTGTGTGGATGCCCTCTCTCTCTTTTCCCCTTCGAAATATGTTCTGTTGAAACAAGAAGTAGAATTGGTTTTTGTGGTATTCTTTTTATTTGAAACTTGGATCATTAGATTGAACAGAAATGCCTTATTTATCTCTATTTCTTTATTTATTTTAATCACCTAGCTATAGAATTGGTTTTTGCAGGTTTAGGTGTTTCTTAATTAAGGCAGCTGGACTATATATCTGTGTGGTTATATAAAGATGAAAATTGGTTTTCCTTTTCTGGTCTTGAAACTTTTAAGACCAGGGGAATTTAGCAGTTAGAATTTAAATAAGCTTTGGCCGAAAGGATAAGTGAACTTGGTTTCTAAAAGGAAATGATGCATTGTCAAAACCTTATATGCCTGAGAGGTTAAATAGAAACTTGGTATTAAATTGAGGCGAGATGCTTATTTTACGATGATGCTTGATGCCTCACAAGTGGGTACTCCAATTAGCTGTGATCATGTAAATTTAGAGCATCTCTGGTGCAATGGGTTTAATGAGTTCGATGGCTCTGGCACATTTCACTGTTATATATGGTTTATGAGATGAAAATGCTTACAGCATGCTGAGGCATAGGTCGTTCATGGTATAGAACTTACAGCACTATCTGATCTAGAAAGGATGAGAATGATATATGGATTACATCCTTTCTGTAGAAATTGTGTAGGAACAACTTTCCAAATATTGTGCCTGCAAATAAAATGTCATATTTTAAGTTTCTTTAAAATTTTACTGTATCCAAATTAGCTAGGTACATTCATGGGATTGCAAGTTTTCTTCTGTTTTCAAGCGATAACTTTTTCTTGTTCCATCCTAATATTGGCATTAACATCGATGTCTGGTCATATGGATATTTTGTCTTTTATGTATATAATCAATAGTTGATTTTGCTTGATTTTTTGTTTTATGTTTGATACAGAATGAGAGTTATTGGACCCATCACTCTTTTCATGTCAGAGTGCCATCCACAAAATTTCCTCTCGATTGTTGTCTTGTTTATCCTTCTAGAAACTCATATTTGAGTAGAACCATCAACCAGATGTTAGTTTTCTGCTTATTTTTCTGTTATGTAGACAAGAACAATAATTTTGATGTGGAATGCACACTTTATTTTTAAATCATTAACGAAGGCGTTGGAACTGTAAGAGGAAAGACTAGCTTGCTTTTTATTTTACCAAGTCATTTTTAGCATTTTGCATCAAGAGTTTTAAGTGTGTTTAATCTGTACTCTTGCAAGCAATTATTTTCCAGCTCAAGAAACTTATCACAAAAGTTAAGTTGGTTGCCTTCTGCTTTATGGTACATTCGTTGATGATTGTTTCCATATATATTGACAAGAAAATGTGCCAATTGGTGCTCACATCCTTTTATAGGCTACTGTGGATCTATTTGGCAGCATTGGGTCTCATCATTTGAGTCTTCTAAATATGAGAAAATAAAGATGTTTACATGTTTAATTTCCAGTTGGTTGTGATTCTAGGATTTCATGTGCTTGCACAACTGGCTCTTTCTTCTTCATATGGAACTTACTCTGATTGTGGTAGTGCTCTTAACATTTTCTTCTTCACATTTCCTGATCGGGACATCTGTTCCAGCTGTATTTCTGGAATGAGTTTTCCATTTTAAAATGGTGATCTATTTAGTGTAAATAGAAAAGCAAGTCATTTGCTGGGAAGAAATCTCTCTGTTCATTATACTTATTCATTGAGTTAGTTTGTGCTGACTGTTAATGGAGTCTTGTCCTTTGGTTGATGTAGCAATTAGAACTTGAAGTCGAGCCATGTCTCCGGCATCCAGATCTAAATCCAAAGACAAAAAGACTGCCAAGGAACACCCAAAGGGTTCTCTAAAGCCTCCAGGACACATCAGCAGCAGCAGTGGGACCCCTGCAAGCGGTTACAATCCTGTTTCGGGGGCATTCTGCAAATTAGAGGCACCACAAGCGCCTTCCCTCAGTCCACTTCATGTCAATAGTCGTTTTCGTAATATAGATGATACGGACGATCCGAATGCAAATTTATTTGGCAGTGGTGTCGAGTATGATTCCGTTTCCAATAATGACAGCTGGTCCGGTGAGTCTGAAGACCATAAAGAAAAAGCTTCTCAAACCCCATCGTCCCGCCAGGAATTAGTACCTGGAGCCGACAATGACAAAAGAGAAAAAATACGCCAGAAAAATGAGAAGAAACATCAGCGCCAGAAGGAGAGGCGGGCACAGGAGCTGCATGAGCGATGCAGCGGCTATCTCATGTCAAGGAAACTTGAAGCCCTTGCGCAACAGCTTGTTTCCATGGGGTTCTCTCAAGAAAGGGCAACGATGGCTCTCATTCTAAATGAAGGTAGAGTAGAGGAATCTGTTTCATGGCTTTTTGAAGGAGGTGAAGAGGACAAGCGCATGGATCATAATTTTGATGGTGGTGGGAATTTGAAAATTGACATATCTGAAGAGCTTGCACGAATAGCTGACATGGAGGTAAGGTACAAGGCCTCGAAGCAGGAGGTTGAACGAGCTATAGTTGCATGTGAGGGTGATATTGATAAAGCTGAAGAAACTTTGAAGGCACAGAAGCAGGAGCCTCCTGCTGTCCCTCCCAAACCTGAAGAAACCGGTGATCCTCCTACTCTGGCCAATGGAAAGCTGCCATTTGTTATGAGTCAGAATACAGTAAGAGTACAAGCCAAACCTATTTCAACTGCTACCATACAACAGAAAAGGGACGAAAAAGATTTCAATTACACCAAAGTTCCAGTAACAATAGGCCCTTCTGTGGATCCTGGGACAAAAAGTATGCAGGCCTTGAAGAAAATGCCTCCTAAATCAGAGTGGGCCAACCCGCAGCCCATCCCAGGGCCTGCAGATAAAAGGTGGCCAGGTTCAGGGTCCAATCCTTCAGTTTCCTGTTCATTAGCATCACCTTTGCAGGCTTCGCCACCTCCAGGCCCCAAATTGGAAGCTCGGTATCTTGCTGTTGGTCATGAATTGAAGAATTTGCAGCTCGGATCAGTTAGAGAACCTGTTACTGTTATGCAGCGGCCTCAATCCTCCAATACAAAGCAGGGTCCTAGTTCTAGCGTTAGCTCGTCGGCCATGGGCTGGTACCCTAGTAGCATGGATAGCGGGAAGCCCAATGGGCTGATGCCACCTGTTGCCGTTACTAGAAGCGTCAGTCCTGGTGGTGTTAGTTCGAATGTGGTGTACAACCAACTCCATTATCAATCGCAGCCACAGTTTGTTCCCAACAATAGCAGCAGCTCGATTGATTCCCAAGGAGTGAGCAGAGGCAATGGGCAATGGAGTAGAGGAGGTGCATCCCCGACACTTTCAGCGGCTTCCTCTCTTGGGCTGTTCTCCGGGTTGGGGTCATCTGGTGCTTCGTCTCCGGTGGACTGGAGTACAGGCAGCTCGATGTTACAGTTAGATTACACCAGTGTAGACTGGAGTTTGGATAGGTCAAGGCCTAATGGCGGGATGTGGGGTAGTTCAAATCAGTCTTTTCAGAACAATAGCCGTGTGTACCAGGGCATGAGGTCTGCAATGAGACCGGTCCTGTCCTCGAATGGGAACGTGGGTTCGATTCAGGATGGGGTAGCATCGACCGACGGCGGCGGTGGTGGTTCTCGAGAATGGACGTCACCTTTTGAAGAAAGAGATCTTTTCAGTTTACCCAGACACTTTGTTTCTTCTCCCTCTCCGTGAGATGAAAGGAGAGGAGTTTCAAGAAATAAAGAATTAAAACAAGACTAGAAATTGTGGCTACATTGCATATGGTGTTAGATGATGATGCATTTACCCTTTGTCAATTAATTGCCAATCTTAAAAGAAAAAAACCAACAAAAGAAAAAGCATCGAAAATTTCATTGAGTTTTTGAGTAGTCTTCATTTCGTTTCACAAAGTATAAATGGTAGATGAATCTACAACATATATTATTATGAATTATAACAAAAGATTATTCAAATGGCTGTTGGTGGGGAATCAACGTCAGTGTACCACTGATCAGACGAGCGGGTAATGAATTTCGCCTCTGCATAAATACAACACAACACTCCATTAGTATTCAACATGCTAACAAAACTAAGGTGCCACGTGCTATACAAATAAATAATTTATCATTACATCTATTTTACTAACTAACTTATATCTATATCATTTTATAATATGATTGACCTCTCTTTCATTCTTACTCATTACCATTACAAATTCTTATCATGAACCAATAGTGTATGGCTTCATACTGTTTTCAAGTATCAACTTCTTAAACAACATTTTACAGAATGTCAACATCTCTAAAATTCAGTAGATAAAAATCGTAATGAATAAATAAGTATACTCAAAGTGTATATTATTTAAATTAAAAGTTGAGAATCTATTATCCAAATTTAAGTAATCAAGTACCCGTGATAGTGCAAACATCTGAAACTTACACTTTTGGTCCTATATTCCTAATGCCATTTTGTGCTCAATTGTCTTCACCTAAGGATGATAATGTAATTAAACAACTTCTTTTCCCATTTAATTCGTTCATTTTAATATCTTGAATTATTATTTTCTACCACAGCCAGGCTCGATTGCAACGACTCAAAATCGACAATCAAGTTACCTGATACGAAAACATCCTTGTACTCATCATCATCGTACACAAACTGAGGCGGGTCAGGAGAACCCACCCCCACAATAGTACTCCCACTGCATTACAAGAAACGAAAATATAAATATGGCTTCAACAACATTGAGACACCTAGGCCTAGCCTACTTTTACGATATTGCTTTTGAAACTAACTATCCTTTGAAGCACAAAGAATTGAATGCATTTGTCTTAAGTGCTTGTAATGTCGCTATATAACTTATCAACTAATAATACTTATTTCTAATTGAGAAGGAGAGCCTTTTGATACTTGTTCTATATCAAGGCACTATGATCCATGCTTAAGCTAGTAGCCATGTCTTTTGTCATATTGGTATATAAAAAGCCAAGAGATCTCGGCAAAAGCCATTGTCAATATATATCATGGTCCTTAGAACGCGGTTTCATCTGAAATTGTAATCTTGAAGTACGCTTTAGAAAATCAAAGATAAATTGATTTATGCAGGAACAATTTATAAAATTTTTGTATTCTACAGTCATATTGAATAGTCAATAGTCAGACAGTAGGTAACTTGAACATACCTTCCAGACATGAAAACGGCATCGTATTGTCCTCTTCCTGCAGCAGCTATGCGTTGTTTTAATCTTTTTAGTGACGGAAGGACTTCAAAAGCAGGAGGCTCTACAACACCAAAATGATATCAAATGTCTCATAGGAGCTACGACGCAAATACGAAACACTTGAATACAATTACTTTATCCAAGTTACGAGTTACTTTGCCCGACTTAAGAGTAGTTCAAACAACTTAGCCATGATAAACAGTTGTTAACTCATACCAAGATCGTTGATGCAAACCTCCTGAGAGATTCCGTTCTTCGAAATCTTCTCTAGCAACAACGAAGGATCAATCTGGCTTGTTTGCTCAAGTCGAAAATGCTGAGAATAAGAAACACTCTAGGATGAATTTTACGGTCATTAAGTTCAATTAGCAATTCCAGTAGATTCAGTACCTTGTAGACTGCAGCAGTTGGGCATGCCTCTTGCGGTTTAATGAGAACCATTGGAAGGTCCAACGGTACAGGTGGAGGAATATCTTCGACTACCTGATCAATTGAAAAGATCAAGGCACGCTCAAGGAGAAAAGGTGAAAGACAAGAAGCAAGATGATGGGTATGGTCGACATACCTCACCTCTACCGGTGCAATACGCAGCACCATGAGAGAAAAAGAAGGGGATATCAGAGCCGATTTCAGCAGACCAGTCTTGGAGATCCTTCTCAGTAGCAACACAGCCACTGAACTGATTGGCTGCCCATAAAGCAGTAGCAGCATTGCTGCTCCCACCACCAAGACCAGCACCTGTAGGCACCTTCTTATCTAGATGAATCTACAAACAGATACAACAACAACAACACACGCTCGGATTATCATCCACTTAACAACTCCAACAGCTTTAAAGACGGTATATGTATGTATATACCCAAAAGTAGTTGTCAATCCCTGTCTTTTCCCTGAAGAGATTAAGAGCCTTTATTATCTGCAAAACACAAATAAAATTCAAACATAATTCACTACAAACAAAAGAAAAAAGTCTACTAACCAAATTTCTCTCATCAAGAGGAACTCCAGAGACATTGGTTGACAAACGATCCGTCGATTTTGATGGGGACAGTGAAAACTTTATTTTATCACCTAGACTGATAACCTGAAGGGGAGTCAACAATGCTTCAAGAGACTGATTGATATCAAATTAAAAAGAAATGGTGCTTACATGAAAGAGAGATGCTAAATCATGATATCCATCATCTCGCTTCCCAGTTATTCGCAAGAAAACGTTTATCTGATTCGGAAAAGCTAATCAAGATTTGGGTCTAAGGCTAAGCCAAGTATCATACAAATAAATCTGTATTAAAATAATAATAATAAGCTTACCTTGCAAGGAGAAAAAAGAGTTAGTCTTGAAATCCCAGCATCCTTATCCACTTCATCACCTAACTTATTCAGCCTATCTTCAAGATCATACACCACCTAACCCACACACAACCATAAATCTTGAAGCAAACTAAAAGTAAGGAATATAATGTTTTTTTAATCAAAATCATACCTCGACTTGCTTTCTACCAGATTTAGAATCGGAGGCGGTGGCTCTGATAAAGAAATTGCTGGAAGAATGAGTTTTTTTTATGAACCCATGTGGCTTAAATGAAGAAGGTAGATGAATTCTGGCGCCATTGTTGAAGGAATTGAAGTGGGTTTTGGGATTGAAGCTCTGGTGAAAGCAGATGGAAGAAGAAGCCATTGGAGAGAAAAGAAGTGAAGAAGGTAGTGATTGAATTTGGGGTGTTAATCAAATCGTTGTTGTGGTTAAAACAAATTGTTGGTCAGAGCTGCGGAATTTCATTTCATGTTTGGTGTGCGTTTTATTTAATTCATTGGCGGCTCTATTTAGTATTGAGTTCCATCCTCCATAGCCTTAAAAATTACTGTAAAGTTAAATCAAAATAACAGTCAAGAGAGTATATTTTGATTTGACTAGAAAATGGTTTAAAAATAAAAGTGTGCGCCTCGTGCATAAATATTTGTGCGCCAGAATTTCCATATATACACTCATCTCTTCGTTTCGTCTTGTAAAATACTCTATCTTTCCCACTAAAATGCTACCAATATCTATTTTTATCGACCGGTAAAATATTATTAACAAAATATTTATTTGGATAATTCTTATCTATAACTGATTGTTAAAATATTCATAAACGAATTTCAAATGGAAAATTACAACATAAAGCTTTTTATACGAGTGTCCACATTCATATCAAAGTTCGCTTGTTTAAAAATAAGTATTCAAAACTAATTCAAACAATTAGGACGGCACAGTACGATTATATTTTTTGGACAGGTCAGTCATTTCAGATCTAACGGAACGGTTCTAAGATACACAAATTTTGTATCTAATCAAAGGCCGCCACATGTCAAACTCACGCAGATATTATTAAATTAAATCATAAATAATTTAATAACTATCTCAAAGATACTTCATAGATTTGATATCTTGGAGGACCAATCAAATTGCTTCGTTTAGATCCTAGCCCATTATCATTCTTCATCCTACAACTACAAATAGAGTCTCATTGTTCCACCAAAAAATATACCACAAGTCAAGAAGTTGAGAATAAATTCAAGATGAATTCTCAATCATTCAAAGTCAACTCGAAGAGAAGAACTAGAGGAATAAATAGAAATTGTAGCCCAAATTCTCAATTTCATCAATAAAATCTATTTGTGCAAATTTATTTTACTACAAATTTGGCACACCTGGTGGGACAATCTCTACCTCTCATCTCTTCTCTTTGAGCCTAAGTTTGAAGTCCCAAGGAAGAACTCTACATCTTCCATCAGTGACGGTATTTCAACGAGCCATGAAGACACCATCCCAAACAAAAAGCATGTGGGACCAAAGCTTCTGCCAAACTGCAAGTGAAGAAAATCAAATCAATTGATGCTCCTTGATACGAGCTTAAATTGTCTATAATGCTCTTGAGTACGAGTAAAAACTTTCTAAAGTCCCAAAAAATCAAACAATGCTCCTTCATTCGAGCCTAAACTGTCTGCATAAACTGTCTACAATGCTCCTAGATACAAGTCAAAACTATCTTAGCCCCTCAAATAAAATTCAGATCAAGACACTTTGCCACGAATTTAAAAGGTTTACAAATCAAATTCAAATCAAGAACTCCTTGGTATAAGTATAAACTATCTACAAATATCAAATTACAATGAAGGCTCCCGGATAAGAGTATAAACTATCTACCAAATCCAAATTCAAATCAAGAACTCCTTGATGCAAGTATAAACTATCTATAAATTCAAGTCAAGAACTCCTTGATATGAGTATTAACTACCGAAAAATCCCAAATCGAAATTGAAGGCTCCTAGGTACGAGCGTAAAATACCTGTTAAGTTCAAATTTCAAGTTCAAGGCTCATTGACACGAGTTTAAAAGGTCTTCAAATCAAATTCATGTCCGAATTCTAGAACTCCTTGGTAAGAGAATTATATCAAATATGCTCAAAGAAAATTCCAGAAGTCAATTCGAGAATCATTCACTTCAAGGCATGTCCGTGAACAAGTCTCAAGGGGGCATTTGTAGATACACAATTTTTGTATATAATCAAAGGCCGTCATATTTCAAAATCATGCTGATATTATTATATTAAATCATATTTAACTTAATAATTATCTCAAAGATATTTGATAAATTTGATATCTTGGATGATAAATGAAATTGCTCCGTTTTGGATCCTAGGACCATTAGGGTTCTCCATCCTACAACTATAAATAGGGTCTTATTGTTTCACCAAAAAATATACCACAAGTCAAGAAGTTGAGAAAAAAATTTAAGATGAGAAATTATCAACCATTCAATACTGGCGTCAAGATATCAAATCCTCTGTCAAATTTCAAAGTCAACTCGAAGAGAAGAATAAGAGGAATAAATAAAAATTGTAACTCAAATTCTCAATTCCATCAATAAAATCTATTTGTACAAATTTATTTTACTACAGGTTCTATGTGATTCAGTACAATTCTGATAACTAGAGCATTTTAATAACATATTCAATTTGAACAAAATATATTGACGCCTAACTAATATAAGTAATGTTATTACATCAAATTTGTTCTAACTCACTAAGTTGTGCTTTGAAAATTATATAGTAATTAAATATTAGGTTTTTTAAATATATATGTTAAATACTCCCTCCGTTCCATTTTAATTGACGTTTTAGAATGAAAGGGAAGAATTAAGAGTGATTTTTTTTTACAGATATACCCCCACTTAATTATTTATCTCTCTCATATGAATCCTAAAATTTAGCATCTTTAAATAACTATTTTCTGTCTTCTCTCTCAAGTTTCCATCTTCTTTCTCTTGATCATCGTATTTTTATGGACTTCCCTCTCCAACAATTATTTTCGAATAGAATTTGATTAAATTGGTTAAGAAATCAAATTATTATGGTGAATCAATAGCCATCACCACATACTCGACAACATTTTGTAAAAGAAATATCTCTGATACGTCTATGGCAGAGACTATAAGTGTGGACTGCGAAACTGAGCCGGAATCTTGCACCGGAGAAGACGACATGTGGCGGTTTGTAAGTGTGGACTGCAAAACTGAGCCGAAATTTTGCACCGGAGAAGACGACATGTGACGGTCTGTAAGTGTGGATTGCAAAACTGAGCCGCAATCTTGCACCGGAGACTTAATTGCCTTATTTCCAAACCTGTTAAATTCAAGCGGCCATTAAAAGAACTTTTCTTCTGTTTGTTCTATTTTTCATCTCTCTCCAATTCTTCGTATCCTCTCTCTTCCTATTTCCCTTTCTCTCTCTAAAACGATCAATGACTGCTGCAGATGTTGAATTTCCTTTAAATTAATTCATTGGTTCTAAAACTTATGGAGTTCAAAAGAAATACACATTATCTTTACTATATTCAAGAATTAAGAATTGGTTCTAAAACTTATGTGAAAAATTAGACATATGATTACTCCACTTTCCATTTTCTTTGATTGATTACAACCTCTATTCTACAGTGATCATATTCACACATATCCATCTTCCATCCAACAACTAACATACACATTAGACATATATCCCAGACAATTCCATAATGTCTATAAAGAATACTATACAATTCTGGATAATACTATTAGACATATATCATAAACAATTCCATAAGGCTATATTTATTTAACTTTCCCATTGCATCATTAATTAAGCTATTGTTAGAAATGTAGACTAGAAAATTCCATAGCTATTTCTTAGAAAAATGTCTATAAAGAATACTATATAATTCTGGATAATACTATTAGACAGATATCCCAGACAATTCCATAAGGCTATATTTATTTAACTTTCCCATTGTATCATTAGATTAAGCTATTTGTTTGGTTCTCCTCCGTCTTCACAACCCATGTCTTTGAATCTCTATCTTCGGTCTTTTGCACATTCGGTCTGCATAACTATGTATGTCTTTGAAGTTTTTGTTTTTTGTCTTCATATTTGCATTCATCATGCTTTGGAGTATTACCATTACCCTCTATATATAATTTAGAAACATTAATACGTAAAAAAAATGGAGGAAAATACTTTAAGAAAAAAGAGGAATTTTTTTTTTTAAGTCAATTTAAATTGTAGAATGAAGGAGGGAAGAGGGGAAAAAAGCGCTGACCGAAAAAAAAAGGGGAAAATTCTTTTATTCAATTTAAATTGTGTAATGAAGGAGAAAGAGGGGAAGAAAGCGTGGGATAAGGAGGGAGAGAGAAGAAGGCGCTATAATGAGCGGGAATATTTTAGGGGATAAAGAGTTGATCAAATAAAAATATCTTGATAGATTTAAAAGTAGAGATTTTTAAGGATTGGCGGCAGGGAGAAAATTGGGAGAATTAGTGAAAAATATGTAAAACGTCAATTAATAGGAAAAGAAGAAAACATCCTAAAATGTCAATTAAAATGAAACGAAGGGAGTGTAAGGAACTATTAATTCTTTTTTAAATTAATCTTTTAGAGATAATATATTTTAAAATTTATAAGTTTGTTGAAGGTAAAATACAATTAGTGTGCCTTCGTCAAAAGTAATTGATAAAAAGCAGTTTAGGTATTCATTAAATATATGTAATTGTTAAACCCTTATATTTGACATCCTATATAAAGGGCATCCGATGAATAAGACAACCATAATTATTCTGTGTCTCTGATTCGCTTTTCCGTTTCTTTACTTTTTCTGCTTTTCCTTAAACACGTTATTAGCATGAAGCTATAATCAAATAAAAGTAAAAAAAGAATTCCAGAATAACGTATGACCAATTGTGCACGGTAAACTTCATTCCCCTTTGATCATATGCTCATGTTTGAGTTTATGGAAATCAATTTCAGTTTCGTGAATATGAAACCATATTATAAGCAATAATGGATATTAATTATGTTGCAGAAAGTGGAATTTGATTAGTTTGATTGTGATGTTATTAATTTCGTTTACTGATGCGACGATGTATATAGGCTATTACTTTAAAGTTCCTGATTTGCGTTCCAATTAGTAAGAATGAATTTGTTTTGTTATAATTAATCATTTGTTGCATAACATAATCTATATTTACTGTCCGAGTGTATGTATAGTATTCTGCTTCTTGCCCGTGTTTGATATGATTAGCAACAAAATATTCATTCTCATAAGTAAATGTTAATTCATAGAATTATTTGGGATGAGATAATTATCCTAGAAACTTAATTGAATTAGACATATACAAACATCTTATTATTTGGACTCCTTTGATTTGATTCTATAAAATTTGGAGTTTGTTCGGGTTGGTCGCATCAATATTTATATTTGGAACATTGATTCGAATTTTAAGACTTCTTTATTTTTATTTTTTTAATATATGAATTCAGTTTTCATGTCCATGGATGGTGGTTTGGAACTCTATGGTTTTTAAGACCATCAAATTTCCCAGCAAGTTCAAGAAGTACCATTGGAAGAACTGTGTCTTTCCTACAAGGTAAGTCAAATCTCTTGTAACTTAGATGCAAATAACTATTTTTGCTTACAACAACATGTGGCATGATATGTATTAAATGTGATACGAGGTCCTCTATGCTTTATTTAAAATTTAGATCAAATTGAAGCATGAGAAAGAGCTTAAATACATGTTTCTCATATGATTTAGATACAACTATGTTGTTGGTATAATAAACAATGGATTGGCAATAATGAAATTTTGCACTTTTTTAAATGATGTTGACGATCGTTTCTATTTGATCTGATTCTACTTTCTTATGTAATTGAAAGTTATGTATCTAATTCACAAGAAAATGACTAAACCAACTCATACTAAATTTGAATTATTAGACTCATAAGAAATTGAGTACCACACTTGAAAAGAAAATATTTCCAGAGTCATGTCATTTCCGTCCTCAACGACAAAGTAATGTCTAATAAAGTCAAATCTAATGCCCAAATGAACTTGAGGAGGCATGTTATTCCTACCTTATTGTGGGAGCATTCATTATTAAAAGATACCTAAAGAATTGTGAGATGTCAAAAAGGGACATACTGAAAATACATAAATGACAACAAACTTCCAAAATTAGCTCTTTAGTGGAATGAAATCCACTTGCTAAACTACAAAGGGGTCAATGGCCTTCATAATAACATGTTGCGCTTAAAAACACATCTTACTTTCTGCGAAAAGAAAATCACAGAAGATGATATGATACAAAAAATCTCTTTATTTTCCTACTCCAATGCTTATACTAACGAACCTGTATAAGCTAGAGTATGAAATAAAAGAATTACAATATTTAATTAATCAACCAATGTAAGTAGTTGAGAGACATGATCAATTTTTTCTGAAAAATAACATCAGACGCATTGGAATAAAGAAAATCCCCAAGCCTAACTATGGTGAACTAAATAGTGGAAAGAGCCCCTAAAGTAAAGGGAACGGGTTGTGTCAATCCCACCGATGTAGCAATAATACATCATGGGGTCAAAATTATTGGGTCCAGAGAGGCCCTCCCAATATACCCACCCACCAAATGGACATGTTAGTATTGGATGTGCTTGTTGTGACACCAAGGTACATGACACGTCGATTTTCTAACCTAGTGTTCCGCAAGTGTACGGTTGTAGGTGTAGTAGCGGCAGTCAAGGTCGATCCCACAAGGAATAGATATTTAAGTAGTTTGATACCTCGATACTCTAGGATTGTCCTAACTAGATACTAAGTTGCAAGGTTGATTTTAGTAAAAACTAAAGAATTTTACTAATTAACTAAATTACTTAATTAACTATGACTTAACACTTGGCAAACAAAAAGGAATAACAATCAATGAGAAAATATATCCTAGGGTTTCGATTTCAGGATATTACTTCAATGTTGAATATGATTAACCTATAAATGTACCAATTCTAGTGTTTATTAAGCGGCACGAAAATAACCTAACCCTTCTCTCAAAGCGATTAAACCGTTGATTAATTAAGCTAACTACCCTTCGAGTAAATTAAACCTAATAACTCCCAAACGATCTTAAGCCACGGCCTACACAGTCATATACAACTGCGCTTTATGTCATAAGTCTGATAACGATTCCCTCCTCTCGAAGCGGAATTACTAAACTAAATTACTAAATCTAGGTGATCAAGCTAAATTTAGTTATAAGCACAAACATAGAGATAAACACATAAACAACGAAATTAATAAATTAAATCATAATAAAAACATTGTCATAATAATCCCTACTCTCTAACCCTAGGACACAAATAGATTAGCTATTCATGCCTAGCAATAATCTAATACAAAGTTCTATGGAAAACATTGTAAAAGATTAAACTAGAAAAGAACGACTAAACCCGGATGAATCCGTCTCAATGATCTTCGTCTTCTTCGTCCTCCAAATGCTCTCTAAAATCTCTTCAAAGTGTAATGATGATGATGTCATTGATTTCCCTAAAAACGAGATCTATTTGTCTTTTATAAGCTTTAGAAAAGTCCTGGGGAGACTAAGATTTAAATCCTACTTGAAACAGGAAAATCTCAAAAATCGCCCCTTTGACGCGGTCGCGTCAGTTAGTTAATTCTGGACTCTACTTTGTCACAACTTGACGCGACTGAGTTATAACTCGACGCGACCGAGTCAGTTAAATCTGGACTCGCCTGTTTCAGCTCGTTGACGCGACCGAGTCACGTCTTGGATGCGACCGTGTTAATACCTTCTGTCATTGGGCCTTGTTTCACCCCATTTCATGGTCCAATTCATCATTTCTTCAACCCGTTCTTCGTGTTACCTCATAAACTCTTCATTTGACCTGAAAAACTATGAAAATACTACAAAATGAACCAATACACGTCAAATGGTCCAAATTATATAAATTCATACAATTCTCAACCACTATGCATGTAAATGCTATAAATTACTATCCTATTTCGACCTAATACATGCATAATTAACGTGTATCAAAACCTCCCAAACTTAAACTGTTGTTCATCCCGAACAACATAACAAAAGACAAGCAATGCAAGTGATTTATACAATGATTTAGGGCGATTGGATGATGATTCAGTTTCAGACTGATCTTCTTTCTAAACAATTTTAGGAAAAATTATGTTTTTGAGCATATTCGATAACATGAAAATCAACTAATCTCGAGACTTTGAACTTTCAAGTTATTCAATCCTTACCGGTTATGTATTTCACTCATCTCTCAAGTGTTTAGGCTACTTTCACTCATATTGACTTACATGCACAACCTACCATATGCTTGCCAATCGTCTAAACTAGACCTCGTACTTAATGTGTGTGAAACAGGATAAAAAAGGTTTTTTTTTGGTTGTAATGTTGGCTTAAGGTAAGGTGGGACATATTTGGCTAAAAGTGACTAATTTTGGACTAATCAAGTTATTTTTAACCCGACCACCCCTCAATACAATCACTCAACCTCACTCTTCAAATTTTAGCAACTCATCCCAAAAGAGATGACTTCTTCACCTTTTCTAAACCTTTATAATAGAGTGCTTTTCAATTCAAAATTAATACACAGGTACCATATTTTTGGGACTACCCGACTGTTCTAATCAATTCAAACAATGCTTATAGCACTTTCATGATTTCTTAGCCTCTCTTCAACTGTTTAACAATTTAGTAACACTTTTTTTTTAGGAGAGGCCATTCTTCATATTTCACCTATCACTTTTCTCTTGTTTCCTTCATCTTTTGAAATTATCCCTACTTCCCATTTCTTCCCACAAATTGTTCACATAAAATTCCTTCCAATTCTCCTCCCTCTAACTTGATTAATCCAATTATGACCAAAAGAGTTAAATTAAAAAGGTTTCTGCTGACATTGTTGGGCTATGAAAAAAAATAAAGCTATAAGGCTCAAATAGGCTAACTAGAGACAAATTTTTTATATTGTGGTTCAAAGGCAATTTTCCAAAGTTCAAGTAAATAGGCCTAAAAGCAAAAATGCCTAAGATCATCTCCTCAATCACACCACAAATTTGACACATTCTTAGCAAAGACTCAAGGCAAGTTCTAGAGACTAATGCATGTATCCAATCTAATTCACACCGAAAGAAAGTATATTACTCCTATAATAGGAGTACAATTAGACTAAAACTCTCACCAAGGTAAATTTTTGATTGAATACTCTAGGTTCAAGCTCAATTTCGTCTCAACTCACTTTTCATACTCTATTATGTGCCTTTTTCTCATATTTTCTTCAAAATCGTCTCATCATTAACTACTCACTATCCATCTTTCCCTATTTTTCTTTCTTATTCTTTTCACTTGTTACAATTTTTCTTTTTCTCGATTTTAATTCTTCTTATGACTCTATAAACTAAAACAATAATAAAACTCTAGACTCCTAAAAATCAACATAAAAACTAAATGACAAATGTGGGTTCGCAGACCCAACAACACCAACAAGCAAATAAATGGCCACACAGACCCAGTTCTACAATTCAAGCAGTAAAATAACCAGTGGGCTCACAGACCCCATATCTAGATCATAAAAATAATACCAACCCAAAACGAGCTCACAGGCTCCCTCTCAGCACAAACTAAACAACTAAGCAAAAAGGATAAACCAATTAATGCGCATAAATGTAAATAACTGGTCAAGTCGTCCCACTATTCAACCCCTCCCCCAAACTTGGTCAAAGGCCAAGGTTGTGGGAAAAGAGTGGTACTACTGACTGCTCAACTCACAGATTATTGCTTGGTGGAGGATGAAATCCGTGTTGGCTCCAAAATTGAGCCATCGCATCCCAACGATGATCTTGTTCTTGTCTCCATGTTCGTTCTTCATTGCCTTGTGCTATTATCGTACGCAACATGGGGTTGATTTCTTGGAAAGCACCTCGAGTTTCAGCCCGATGTCAAATCAGCGCGAAAGGAGGTGAACATTCCCGCCAAGTGCTCAACTCTTTCTGACGAGGATGCAATAGTAGTGGCCGCTCTCTTTTTCCTCGCTGGACGAGGACCCTGATGGCTGCCTTCTTCTTCGTGACCTGGTTGAAAACCGGCGAATCTAGGCTTTGTGAGTGGGCCAAATGCTCCTCAGAAGACATGGCGAGGTTGAGTATATCCTCAAGTGTTATTACAACAGTGAACTCCGGATTGGGGAGACGAAAATATGGTCTATCCTCTCCCATTACAACCACCTGCATACTTTCTAAGAACTCCCATGTGAAGTGAATGTCCCCTTTAACCGGGATCATGTCATCAAAAGTCACTCCAATGTACGTAGCAATAGCAGTGATAATCCCTCCAATAGCAATGTTGTCTTTTTGCTTTGTAATTACATTGACAAAGTGTTCGGCCAAAAGAACCACATTATCCAATCGTCGGTTATGAAGGACATTCCATATGTAGCAGAGTTCCTTCTGTCGGGCTGCTCCCGTTTCCTTCCTGGCAAATAGTGTATGGGCCAATAATTTTTTAAAATACCTAATTGCTGGATTTCGGATCCATGAAGCTTTAGCATTTTTTGAAACATAGACCTGCGGAAGGGCTGTAGTCAATTGCCTCTAAAACTCTTATGGATTGAATTTCTCTGATGGCTCTCCTTCAGTTGGAGCTGGAAACTCGAAAAGATCATCAAGCTCTTCGTATGTCAGTTCATGCTGCTCTCCCATCAACTGGAAGGTAATTTTATCCGATCGCTTCTGCTCAGGCTGACTGGCCACGACAATCTCAGAAGTGCTAAGAAATTCAATTGTCAACCACTCGCATGTTCGGTCATATCTCATGAATTCTGTTAATCCTGCAATTGTTAGAAAGGCTTTGACATTCTCATATATTCCCATGACTCATGTCAAATTGGAGTGTCTGAACTGGTGGCCACAACTGTACGCTGACGAAGGAGTTCAAATCTTTGTTTATGCTCTGCTTTCTCTAGTGCAAAACCATAGATCATGCGGCTGTCAGTTGGTAAAATTTCTACCCTTTCCGAAGCCGGGTGTGAAGAGCTTTCACCCACCTTTTTCTTGCCCTTGCTTGTGTTGGCTTTTCTTGGTGGCATTTTTGTCAACCTAACACACACAAAACACACTCAACTTTTGACAACCATCCTCGATAGATAAGAAATGACTAACTTAAATAATCACATTGTCGTTCTTTTAACATGAATTACAGTTACTGCTCAGTTAATGATTGGAAAATTAAGTCTATCATTTCTTTAACTTCATATACTTCGTAGCTCATTCTATCACCCCCTAGGCTATGCATATAATCAAAGTTGCCCAACACTTATGTATGTCGAATCCTATGAACAACTAACAACTTATATGGGAGCAATTTATCATCTTAATACACATATGAAGCCTAAAAGGGTTAGAACATCAAGCTAAAACTAGCTTTAAGCTATGCACCTAACATGTTCGATAAAACTCCTTAAAGAAGAACACATGCTAATCATAACTATGATGCTAATTGTCCATCCCCATTATCACAAATTGATCAATCCAAGTTCAATTCACCCCAATAGCTTCCAATTCGAACAAAAATAATAAAGAATAGCACTACAAGTGCCCCAAACTAACCAATACAAACTAGAACATTCCTAATCTCCATTATAACCAAATTCCACAATAAGCAAGAATAACTATAAGATAATAAACATAAAAGTTTGGGTTTTCAAGTCTTACCGGAGATTTTTAGTCGGAAGTTAAGAACTTTCGAGTGTGCCCTCGTTTTTCACCCAAATTAGTTCGTCGAACCCAAATTGAATGAATGTGTGAGAGACATTGATGTATGTGTTGTGTGGGTGCTTGAGAGTGTGTGAATTGGTGGTGATTTTTCGAAGATTTTGTGTTTTTATGTGTGGATGTGAGTTTTTCGCGTGAGAGAAGAGAGGGAAAAAAGAACGAAGTAACCTGGCGCGACCGTGATTCGACGCGACCGTGTCGGTACACACTGTCTTGCGCTTGTTGAAAGATTCATGCGACCGCGTCGTTGCTTATTGTCCTTCGCTGGCTTGTGGACGATATTTTGATGCGACCAGGTCAAAATCTGACTCGGTCACGTCGCTGTCGAATGCCCCTGTTCTTCTTGTTGTCCCCTGTGTTCTGCTATCACGTTCTGTTTTTTTTTTTTCCTCTAGCATTTATCAGTGTTGGTGCTTAATAACCTGAAAGTTCTAACAACACAAGTAAAGACATATAACTAAAAGAAATAATTGAAATAAAATAAAACAGTAAACATCGGGTTGCCTCCCGACAAGCGCTTTGTTTTCCGTCATCAGTCGGACGTCCTCTTCTTATTAACCATTTTCTAGCCACCCTCAGTTAGGTAATTTATGAGCAATTAACGAGCTATTTGGGCCGTGTGGATTTCTTACAGCAGCTTGGATAGTATAACAATGCTACAATTATACCTACCCCTTATATGTATTGGAATGGTGATGGTTTCGTTTTGAACACGAAAAATCAACTCCCCCTTTGGGTAATAAGTCCTTGGCTAGTCGCCAAGAAAGGTCGTCCTAAGATAAAAGGAAATTCATCATCCCCTTTCATGTCGACAACTAAGAAATCACTAGGGAATTCAAAATTCAACACTTTCACCACCTCTTCTCCTCCTAATGGAGTTAATGAAGATCCATCAGCCAATTGGATGGTAGAAAAGGATCGTTTAATCTCCCTTAATCCTAATTGTCTATATACAGCTTATGTGAGGTGGTGTTCAATCTCATCAAGTGAGCTATACTTTGTAATATGGTGTGTTGGGAATGTGGAACCGGGATCAGAAAGTGAAGAACCGGAGGTTTGAACCGGGTTTAAGCATCAAGAAGCTAAGCTGGTCAGAATGAGCCGAGTTCATGGCAGTTGAGAATAACCGTTGATTGTGACGAGTTTGTTTCAGAGTTTGTGACGAAGAAAACCGTCACTTTTGTCCGGTAGCTGAGCTCAACTTGATTCAGTTAGAACTTTTTGTACGGTTACATTCGAGCTCCAATTCTTATATCATTGTAAAGCTCTCATCAAGGAGAACAACACTACGTCGAGCAATTTCCTTGTTTCTTAGATTAGAGAGAGTATTTTGAGAGAGAACGGTTTCTGCCCTAATTTGTTCCAGAATTGGGCATTTTGTTTCTTGAGTGTATTCTCTGTAATTGGTTGGATTTCTTAGTGGATTGGGGTGTGCCTTGCCTCCGTGGATGTAGTTCATCTTGAACGAACCACGTAAAAGTTGTGTGTGATTCATTTATATTTCCTGTTCTGCGCAAGTCGTGTTCGGTCACAACTCTGGCCGAACTGAGTGTGTGTTTTTCAGATTGGTCTTTGTGCGAATTCCAGATTCTGTTTAGCTGTGTGTTTAGGAGTTGAATTCACTAACAAGTGGCACCATCTGTGGGAAACCAACTCTCACAGCTTGAAGAAGAGAAGGAATGGCTGGTATGAAGATGGATTTTGAGAAGTTCACAGGGAGAAATGATTTCACACTGTTGAAGATCTAGATGAATGCAGTATTGGTTCACAATGGCCTTGATCTTGCATTGATACCTCTGGATTCATGGGAAGAAACTGAGAAACCCAAGTTTGCATCAGTGGATAAGAAGGCCCTAAGCCTTATCTTTCTGTGTTTAGGTGATAAACCGTTGAGGGAGGTTTCAAGATGCAAGAGTTCCTCAGAAGCATGGAGGAGATTGGAAGATCTGTATCAATCAAAGTCAGTTTCCAACAAGCTGTTCTTGAAGCAGAAGATGTTGGCCTTCAAGATCACTGAAGATAAGGTAATTTCTGATCAACTTGATGAGTTCATTAAGATGATTGAAGAATTGGAAGACCTGGATGTGAAATTGGAGGAGGATGACAAGGCATTGATGGTGTTAAACATCCTTCCAAAATCCATGGAAAGCTTTAAGGATGCCTTGATGTATGGGAGAGATGAGCAGCTATCTTATGATGGAATAGTGAAGGCTCTGAGGTCTAAATGCTTCCAGACTCAAGGGGATAAAGGCATGGTGCAATCTGGAGAAGGTTTGAATGTCAAATTCAAGAAACCTTGGCAAGGCAAGAAGGGACAGAATGCTAAGGATCCAAAGGCAGGAGACTCTAATCCAAAGAAGGGAAATGAATGGGTTGAGAAGAGGAAATGCTTCAAGTGCAAGCAGCCTGGTCACTTGAAGAAGGATTGTCCTAAAAGAAATAAGAAAGGTGGAAATCAAGGGGCAGAATCTGCTGCCATTGATCATCAAGAAGACCATCCAGAGGTACTAAATGTTACTGAATCAAGAATGGTAAAGGAATGGGTCTTGGACACAGGTTGTTCCTTTCACATGTGTCCACACCAGTCATGGTTTGATGAACTGAAGAGAGAAGATGGTGGAAATGTTCTCCTGGGAAATGACCAATCATGTAAGGTCCAAGGAGTTGGATCAGTGAGCATAAGGATGTTTGATGGTGTGGTCAGAGTCATCTCAAATGTAAGATATGTTCCTGGCCTTAAAAGAAATCTTCTATCTCTTGGTTCTTTAGTAACTAGTGGGTGTCAATTTAGCTCAGTAGATGGATTCTTGCATATCACAAAACATGGAAAAATGGTGATAAAAGGTAGACAACATAATGGGTTGTTTATCTTGATTGGTTCACCTGTTGTTGGGAGTGTGGATATGGTCTTGAGCAGTTCTGAGCTTGTTAAATGGCACAAGAGACTTGGACACATAGGAGAGAAAGGGTTGAAGGAACTGTCAAGAAGTGGAGTAATTGGAAACATAGGAAATCAAGATCTGGAGTTCTGTGATCAGTGTGCTTTGGGCAAATCCAAGAAGCTGCCCTATGGAAAGGGTGTTCACACAACTCAAGAGCCATTAGATTATGTTCACTCTGACATATGGGGTCCTGCAAGGACAGAGTCTCATGGTGGTGCAAGGTATTTCATGTCCTTGATTGATGATTACAGTAGAAAGGTGTGGATCATGTTGATGAAGAACAAGAGTGATGCTTTTCATAAGTTCAAAACATGGTTGATTCAACTGGAAAATGTCAAAGGGAAGAAGCTGAAGCACCTTAGGACTGATAATGGACTGGAATATCTATCTACTGAGTTTACAAACTTCTGTGAAGAAAGAGGAATTAAGAGACACAGGACTGTACCAATGAATCCTCAACAGAATGGAGTTGCTGAGAGGCTTAACAGGACTCTTCTTGAAAGAGTGAGGTGTATGCTGTTGGATGCTGGGTTGCCAAAGGTATTTTGGGGAGAAACCATTGCTACAGCATGTTATCTCATTAACAGGTCACCCTCATCAGTGATTGGGTTCAAAACACCTGAAGAGGTGTGGAGTGGACAGAAACCAAGTTATGAAGGGTTAAGGGTGTTTGGGTGTCTTGCTTTTGTCCATGTCAAGCAAGACAAGCTAGATGCAAGGGCTCTAAGATGTGTATTTCTTGGATATCCGGATGGAATAAAGGGCTACAGATTGTGGTGCTTAGAGAAGGGAAATCAGAAGATAATCATAAGTAGAGATGTAAAGTTTAATGAGAATGTGATGGCTTACAGTTCTACAGGCTCTAAGGAAGAATTTGATGGTGCTAAAGAGACAGAGGAGATATCAATTCAGGTGGAGCATCCTGCTGAAGATAATCACACACCTCAACCACAAGAAAATCTACAAGATAGTGATTCATCATCTGAAGAAGAAGAACAAACTGGACCTTCACAAAATGTCAGAGAATACAGCATTGGAAGGGACAGGCCTAGAAGAACAATCAACAAACCTGATTTCTATGGTCAAGCAGGGAGTGTTTACTATGCCTTGAGTGTTGCTGAAGACCTGGAATCACAAGAGCCTAGTAGTTTTAAAGAAGCACTAGACTGTGAAGAAGGTGAACACTGGATACAGGCAATGATTGAAGAGATGGAGTCCCTGGAAAAGAATGAGACCTGGATATTGGTGGATAAACCAAAAGGTCAGAAACTTGTAAGCTCTAAATGGATATACAAGAAGAAACTAGAGACAGCAGGATCTAAACAGGTGAGGTTTAAAGCAAGATTGGTGGCTAGGGGCTTTACACAAAGAGAAGGAATTGATTTTAATGAAGTTTTCTCTCCAGTGGTAAAGCATTGCTCAATCGGGTTGCTTTTATCAAAAGTCACACAAGAGGACATGGAATTACAACAACTGGATGTAAAGACAGCATTCTTACATGGAGAACTCAATGAGAAGATATATATGAAACAGCCAGAAGGCTTTGTTGTTCCTGAAAAAGAAGACAAAGTTTGTTTGCTGAAGAAGTCACTATATGGACTCAAACAAAGTCCAAGATAGTGGAATAAGAGGTTCAATGACTTCATGGTCAGTGTTGGCTTTGTAAGAAGTCTTTATGATAGTTGTGTTTACTTCAACAAAGGTTCAAAGCAAGATAAAGTCTTCCTTCTATTGTATGTGGATGACATGCTAATTGCCAGCAGGAACAAGAAGAGGGTACAATGGTTGAAGGATAGACTTAATACTGAATTTGACATGAAAGATCTGGGGGAAGCCAAGAAGATTTTGGGCATGAACATTCTAAGAAACAGAGAGCTGGAGTGCTTTGGTTATCTCAGAGGCACTATCTACAGAAAGTGTTGGAGAGGTTTCATATGCATGAAGCCAAACCTCTCTCCACTCCAGTTAATCTACAGAAGAAACTCTCCAAAGAACAATGCCCAAAGACTGAAGAGGAAATCATACATATGAACAATATCCCTTATGCAAGTGGAGTTGGAAGTCTTATGTATGGAATGATTTGTAGCAGGCCTGACTTGGCATATGCTGTGTCTTTAGTAAGCAGGTTCATGTCAAACCCAGGAGGTGAGCATTGGGAAGCTTTGAAACATGTGATGAGGTATTTGAAAGGATCAGTGAAGTTGTCACTGAAATTTGAAAAGAAAGTGGATGGAAGTACTGTTGCATTGGAGGGGTTTGCTGATTCTGATTTTGCAGCAAACATAGACACAAGGAAATCTATTTCTGGATTCGTGTTTACCTTATTTGGAACAGCCATCAGCTGGAGAAGTGTACAACAATCAGTTGTAGCACTGTCAACAACAGAAGCAGAATATATCTCCTTAACTGAAGCTATCAAAGAGGCAATCTGGCTGAAAGGAATTTTGAGAGATTTGGATATCAAGCAGAAGTGTGTGACAATATACTGTGATAATCAAAGTGCTTTACATCTTGTGAAACACCAAGCATTTCATGAAAGGTCAAAACACATTGATGTTAGGTTACATTTTTCTAGAGATATCATTGATTCTGGTTCTGTGGAAGTGAAGAAGGTACACACATTGCATAACCCTGCTGATTTTCTTACCAAGGGTGTACCTGGGAACAAAGTGGAGCATTGTTCGAGCTTGCTGCAGCTTGAGCAATGTCATGAAGAGTATTAAACAGTAAGGCAGTGGTGAGGCAGGAAGAGGTACACTTGATTCATTGAGGTGGAGATTTGTGAGGTGGTGTTCAATCTCATCAAGTGAGCTATACTTTGTAATATGGTGTGTTGGGAATGTGGAACCGGGATCAGAAAGTGAAGAACCGGAAGTTTGAATCGGGTTTAAGCATCAAGAAGCTAAGTTGGTCAGAATGAGCCGGGTTCATGGCAGTTGAGAATAACCGTTGATTGTGACGAGTTTGTTTCAGAGTTTGTGACGAAGAAAACCGTCACTTTTGTCAGGTAGCTGAGCTCAACTTGATTCAGTTAGAACTTTTTGTACGGTTACATTCGAGCTCCAATTCTTATATCATTGTAAAGCTCTCATCAAGGAGAACAACACTACGTCGAGCAATTTCCTTGTTTCTTAGATTAGAGAGAGTATTTTGAGAGAGAACGGTTTCTGCCCTAATTTGTTCCAGAATTGGGCATTTTGTTTCTTGAGTGTATTCTCTGTAATTGGTTGGATTTCTTAGTGGATTGGGGTGTGCCTTGCCTCCGTGGATGTAGTTCATCTTGAACGAACCACGTAAAAGTTGTGTGTGATTCATTTATATTTCCTGTTCTGCGCAAGTCGTGTTCGGTCACAACTCTGGCCGAACTGAGTGTGTGTTTTTCAGATTGGTCTTTGTGCGAATTCCAGATTCTGTTTAGCTGTGTGTTTAGGAGTTGAATTCACTAACAGCTTAAGAGACATCAGATTTATGCTAAACCCCACATCGCACATGACATTGTAAAAATGATAACTACCAATTGAGCAAGAAATAGTAAAACTCCCTCGATCTTTTTCTTTTGTTGCTCTTTTTGGTTTCATGCTTGTGTTTGCGCTCTTTTTGGGACTGCTAAGTTTCTTCTTCGTTATCTCTTTTCCATCCTTCCTTTTCTTGGTTTTCTCTTGGGTGGGTTGAAGCTCTTCCTTCTTTGTTACCCCCCTATCTTGGACTCTCTCCTAGAGTGGTTCCTGTTGCACAACAACAATGCTAGAGCGCTCTAAAGGCTCAAGGTTAGCAAAGAATAAATTTTTAAAACAAAAATCAAAAGACTCATCAAGAATAGGAGATGAAATTTTCTTATCTATGATTGTATTGACTTCCTCCTTCTTATCCATGTTATTGACTTTCTCAATTGATTTCTTTGCTTCATGGTCCTTCGTGCTCATAGTACCATTTTCGCCACTAGATGCTATGTTCCTTCTATTCAATGCTTGAGAAAATGGGGGAGGAGGTACATATGCCGGTGGAGGCACATATGCTGGTTCGTCTGCTTCGGTTTCTTGAACCATACTTGAGTTCACAGTATCTTTTTGCTCCTCTAGCTGCTTCTTTTTCATTAAGTGCTCCTTTGACTTCACAACATTACAGTGCTCCCTTGGATTAACTATTGTGTCACTCGGATATTGGCCCTGCTTATGTTGAGCCCCTACAATCTTTATCAATTGACTCATGTTTGATGACAATTCACCAATGCTTGCCTGAGTCTGAACCAATGTGTTCTCGAGCCTTTTGATGTCAGCACCCTGTCCAGTTATGTGCTTGTTTAGCTCAATAAACTTTCCATCTACTTTCTTCTCCAACTGAGCTAATTTCTCATCGTATTCAGCAAACTGGGACTACACAATCTCCTCTTGTGTGGGCTTCGTGCCATCGTGAATCATCCCATTCGTAACAGTAAATTCGGGTGGCGAATTAAGTGTATTCTGCGAGTTACCATACGAAAAGTTCTGATGGTTCCGATTCTGGGGGTACTGATTATATCTGGGCTGATTGTTCTGAAAGTTGTTGAAGTTGATTCACAAAGTTTACGTCTTCAAGTTCTTCCTGACCCCCTGGCTGTTGTGCTAACGTTAGACTATTTAGCAAATTTACCTGACTCGTCAAGGCTGTCAGCTGCGACATCAACTTTTCATTCGGCTCAGTGTTGATTGCTTCCACTTCCATTACATTCGCCACTTTCCTTGGCATGTTCCTCTCATTCGACCATTGGTAGCTTGTTCTGGCCATAGCATCCAAGATTGAGAATGCCATCCTCACTGACTTCTCCATCAAACTACCACATGCAGCTGCATCTACCTGGTTTTTGGTCGGAGCAAGCAGCCCATTGTAGAACTTGCACACTTGTTGCTTCTTGGTAAACCCATGTTGAGGGCAACTCCGGATAAGATCCCGGAATCATTCCCAAGCTTCTCCGAATGGTTCTTGGTCTAACTGCTTGAATTTGTTGATCTGATTCTGCAGGTCGAGAATCTTGCTTGGTGGAAAGTACTTCAACAGAAAAGAAGTACTCAAGTCTTCTCAATCTCTGATATCTTCTAGCGAATTAACCACTGTAGTGCTCTGTCCTTCAATGAGAAAGGGAACAGTCTCATCTTGACCTCCTCGTGCGGCACATGGTTTATCTTGATTGTGTCCGACAGTCTGCGAAACTTGATCAGATGCACATTCGAATCCTCCAAATCACCTCCCCCAAACTGGTTTTGCTGCACTATGTTGATTAGTGCAGGCTTCAGCTCAAATCTGTTGGCATTAAGTGGTGGGGATTGTACTCCTCTAGCCCGCTGATTTGGATTAGGCTTCAGGCAGTCACTGATGGGAGTATCATCTTTATCTACTTTCCTTGGTTCCTCGTGAACCTGTGGCTGTTGTTGTTGCAATGGTGGCTGCTGTGGCGGTAACTGCTGAGAAATAACAGTGACTCTATCATCCAGGCGCGCCAAAGCTGTCAGTACTCTGTTCATGGCTTCATCCTGGGTTGCTTGCTGTGGTGGGTTCTTAATCTCAAATGCGAGATTCCTTCTAGTTCAGTGTCTACGAGCTATCACTTCTATTTCTGGATCGAAAGGAAAAAGGGTTTCTTTTCCTTTTGATCTGGTGTGCATGCGAAGCCTGAAAACACCAAAAACAATGAATACCGTATAACACTAAAATTAAACAAAAAATATAAACGAAAATTAAATTAAAATTACAAAAAATAAAATCAAGTCTAGTTTTCTCCTATTTATCAAGATAAAAACTAAGCGCTAAATCCTATCCCCCGGCAACGATGCCAAAAACTTGACATGTCGATTTTCTAACCTAGTGTTCTGCAAGTGTACGGTTGTAGGTGTAGTAGAGGTAGTCAAGGTCGATCCCACAAGGAATAGATATTTAAGTAGTTCGATACCTCGATACTCTAGGATTGTCCTAACTAGATACTAAATTGCAAAGGTTGGTTTTAGTAAAAACTAAAGAATTTATCTAATTAACTAATTTACATAATTAACTATGACTTAACACTTGGCAAACAAAAAGGAATAACAATCAATGAGAAAATGTATCCTAGGGTTTCGATTTCAGGATATTACTTCAATGTTGAATATGATTAATCTATAGATGTACCAATTCTAGTGTTTATTAAGCGGCATGACAATAATCTAACCCTTCTCTCAAAGCGATTAAACCGTTGATTAATTAAGCTAATTACCCTCTCGAGTCAATTAAACCTAATAACTCTCAAACGATCCTAAGCCACGGCCTACACAGTCATATACAACTGCGCTCTATGTCATAAGTCTGATAACGATTCCCTCTCTCTCGAAGCAGAATTGCTAAACTAAATTACTAAATCTAGGTGATCAAGCTAAATTTAGTTATACGCACAAACATAGAGATAAACACATAAACAACGAAATTAATAAATTAAATCATAATCAAAACATTGTCATAATAATCCTTACTCTCTAACCCCTAGGACACGAATAGATTAGCTATTCATGCCTAGCAATAATCTAATACAAAATTCTATGGAAAACAGTGTAAAAAATTAAACTAGAAAAAAAAAATGACTAAACCCGGATGAATCCGTCTCAATGATCTTCATCTTCTTCGTCCTCCAAATGCTCTCTAAAATCTCTTCAAAGTGTAATGATGATGATGTCATTGATTTCCCTAAAAACGAGCTCTACTTGTCTTTTATAAGCTTCAGAAAAGTCCTGGGGAGACTTAGATTTGAATCCTACTTTATTTTTTGTATTTTTAATTTTGTTATTTAATTTTCATTTTTATTTATTTATTATATTTTAATATTGCGTGGTATTTCTTGTTGGAGGTGTTTTAAGGTTTCGCATGCAAACTAGATCAAAAGGAAAGGAACATCTTGTCCCTCTAGATCCTGAGATTGCGGCAACAACCCGTAGATACCGTATGAGAAGAAATCCTACATTCGAGATGGAAAACATACTGTAAAATCTGACTGAAGAGGAAGCATTGACTCGGATACTAGGGTCTCTCGCTAATCTAGATGATCGAGTGAGTAACTTGCAGCAGCAGCAAACACCGCAGCAGCAGAGACGAATTCATGTTACACCAAATGATGCAGACGAGGATGTCACTCCTATCAGTGATTGTTTTCGGCCTACACCGAATCAGCAGTACGGAGGAGTACTATCCCCACCATAGAACGCAAACAGTTTTGAATTAAAATCAGCACTAATTAATATAGTGCAGCAGAACCATTTTGGGGATAGTGCTCTTAATGATCCAAATGTGCACCTGAACAAATTTTACAGGTGGCAGACACTATGAAGATCAATCATGTGCCACATGACCAAGTCAAGATGAGGCTGTTTCCATTCTCTTTAAAAGATAGAGTCTTATAGTGGTACAACTCAATGGAAGATGTCACAATGTGGACAAGATTCCTTCTGAAATACTTTCCACCAAGCAAGATGATAGATCTACAGAACAAAATAAACCAATTCAAGCAAATGGATTAAGAGCCGCTTGGTGAAGCTTGGGAGCAATTCCGGGATCTTATTTGGAGTTGTCCTCAACATGGTTTCTCAAAGAAGCAACAAGTTTGTAAATTTTATAATGGGTTACTTGCTCCAACACGTGATCATGTAGATGCAGCTGCAGGTGGAAGTCTGATGGAGAAGACTGTGAATAATGCACTCTCGATTTTGGATGCTATGGCCAGAACAAGTTACCAGTGGCCTAATAAAAGAAATCAGCCAAAACGAGTAGCTAGTGTTAAAGAAGCAGAGCCAGTCAAGAACGAGCCAATTGAAAACCTTACGTCTCAGTTGACAGCTTTGACGAGCCAAGTGAGTTAGGTAACTAGTCTGACGTTAGCACATCATAATGACACTTCATCACAGCAGATAGTGGGCCATAAAGAAGTTGAAGATGCGAATTTTGTAAATCAAAGGAATTTCAACAACTTCTAAAATAATCAGCCCTGGTACAATCAGTACCCTCCTAATCCGAATCACCAAAACTTTTCTTATGGCAACACGAAGAATTTACTTAATCCACCACCCGGATTTGTTGTCATGAATGACATGATTCATGATGATAAGAAGCCAACATAAGAAGAGGTCGTGCAGTCTCAGTTTGCTAAATATGATGAAAAGTTAACTCAATTGGAAAGAAAGATGGATGGCAAGTTTATTGAGTTAATAAGAGCATTATTGGACAGGGAGCAGACATAAAGCGACCCGAGAACAACATAAATGAAATGTCTACTAAAATGAGTCAGCTAATAAAGATTATCGGAGACCAACATAAACAGGGGCAGTTCCCGAGCGATACAGTGGTGAATCCAAGAGAGCAGTGCCAATCCATTTAATTGAGAAGTGGTATTGAGTATGAGGGACCGAAATTGCCAATTGATAAAGAAAAGGTAGTGGAAAAAGAGTAGTTGGAAGAGGAAAAAGGAACTCAAGCGAGGACAAGGAAGCAAAGAGAAGCCTTAAAATCAAGTGAGGGGCAAGAAACCAAAGTAGATATACCAGCATATGTCCCCCCTGTTCCATTTCCACAAGTCCTAGGAAAGAAGAAAATAGATGAGCAATTCGCAAAGTTTTTTATGTGCTGAAGAAGATTCAAATTAATATACCTTTTGTCGAGGTCCTACAACAGATGTCTAACTATGACAATTTCTTAAAGGAGGTGATCGCAAAGAAGAGGAAGTGGGAAGAATATGAGACAGTGAACCTGACTGAAGAATGCAGTGCAGTCATCCAGAGAAAGCTACCATTAAAACGCAAAGATCCTTGTAGTTTTACTCTTGAATGCAAAATAGGTAATCCAACTTTTGATAAAGCACTGTGTGATCTAGGGGCTAGTATCAACTTGATGCCACTATCTATATATGAAAAATTAGGCGTAGGCACAATGAAACTCACTACAATTGCCCTACAAATGGCAGATCGTTCTATGAGTTGGCCAAGGGGGATTGTAGAGGATGTTTTATTAAAAGTTGGTAAATTCATCATTCTTGCTGATTATGTAGTCCTAGATATGATAGAGGATAAGGAGGTTCCCTTAATTTTAGGTCGCCTGTTTCTAGCAATGGGTAAAGCACTAACTGATGTACAAAATGGGGAATTAACTCTAAGGGTATATGAAGAGAAGGTTACATTTTCTATATATAAGGCTCTTCAGCAAAATGAAAGTGAGGAAGGAAATCAATTTGAAACATGTAGCTCTATTCAATCGGTAAATGCCACATTATATAAAAAACTGGTCTCACCTAGTGATTGCGATGCCCTAGAAACTTGTCTTGCTAATTCTATTTTTCGTATTGATCACCATGACTCTACTAACCTTGATCTTGTAGAAAGTGTTAGTGTTCTTAATTCTTTGCAGGAAGCTCCCAAAGGAAGCTCAATTCAGGAGGACATAAGCAAGAAAGTAGTAGAGGAAGTACCAAAAGGGGGCGAAGGATGCCCAGACCTTAAAGCATTACTAGATCATATACGGTAGGATATCTCGATAGCGAACAAAGATATCCGGTAATAATTTCTTCCTCTTTAACTGGTTTTGAAACTGAAAAATTATTGAGAGTGTTGAGAAAATACAAATCTGCAATAGGGTGGTCCATAGCTGATTTAAAGGGAATTAGTCCTACAATTTGCATGCAAAAGATACTAATGGAGGATGAGTATAAACCCTCGGTTCAAAATCAACGTAGATTTAATCCCATGATGCAGGAGGTAGTTCAGAAAGAAGTTCTTAAATGGTTAGATGTAGGAATAATTTGTCCAATTTCAGACTATGAATGGGTGAGTCCGACCCAAGTAGTGCCTAAAAAGGGGGGGATGACAATAGTGAAAGGTGATATAGATGAGGTCATAGCCACTAGGATAATTATGGGATGGCGAGTGTGCATAGATTATAGAAAACTTAATGCAGCTACCCATAAGGACCATTTTCCTCTCCCGTTCTTAGATCAAATGCTTGATAGGTTAAAGGGGTATGAATATTACTATTTCCTTGATTTTATCCCGAGAAATAGGAGGACACTAGACTAGACTTTATTTTTCATATTTCTAATTTTGTTATATAATTTTTTTATTTTTTTATTATTTTTTAGTATTACGTGGTATTTCTTATTGGAGGTGTTTGAAGTTTCGCATGCAAACCAAATCAAAAGGGAAGGAACATCTTGTCCCTCTAGATCCTGAGATTGAGGCAACAACCCGTAGATACCGTACGAGAAGAAATACTACATTCGAGATGGAAAACATACAGCAAAATCTGACCCAAGAGGAAGCATTGAATCGGATACTAGGGGCTCTCACTAATCTGGATGATCGAGTCACCAACTTGCAGCAGCAGCAACCACCGCAGCAACAAAGACGATTCATGTTGCACCAGACACAATAATCTGAAGGTGTGTCCCCTATTTTGAAGTAAGGGACATAATTACACAGTGTCACTCTTCCCCAAGTGGGGGACATTTTGCATCAGCAAGAATAGGCGCGAAAGTGCTCCAAAGTGGATTTTATTGGCCGACGATCCACAAAGATTGTCATGACTTCATTCTGCAGTATGATCGATGTCAAAGAACAGGAGGAATATCATGGAAGCACGAGATGGCCCTCACCACGATAATTGAAGTTGAGTTGTTTGATGTGTGGGGTATTAATTTCATGGGACCCTTTCCATCTTCGAATGGGTTCCAATATATCTTGGTAGCTGTAGAATATGGGTCTAGATGGGTGGAAGTTGTTCCGACCCAAACGAATGACACCAAGGTGGTGCTAAAATTCCTCCAAAAGAATATTCTTACAAGGTATGGTACTCCGAGAGCTTTGATAAGTGACAAGGGGTCACACTTTTGTAATAAATGGTTGTCCACCCTGTTAGCCAAATATGGGGTGAAGCACCGAGTTACAACGCCATATCATCCTCAAGCCAATGGTCAAGCGGAGCTCGCTAATCGAGAGATTAAGCAAATCTTGGAGAAATTGGTGAATGGAAATTGGAAAGATTGGTCGATGAGGTTAGATGACGCAATGGGCGTATAGGATGGCTTATAAGACTCATTTGGGACTTTCGCCGTATCAACTAGTTTTTGGGAAAGCATGTCATCTACCGGTGGAATTAGAGCATCGGGCTTATTGGGCGGTCAAAAAGTTAAACTTCGACTTTGAGGCTGCTGGAAAAGAACGAATTCTTAAGCTCAACGAATTGGAGAAGTTCAGAAATCAAGCTTTCGAGAATTCTAATTTATATAAGGAGCACGTCAAACGGTTTCACGACCGAATGATAAAGAATCGAACCTTTGAAGCCGGTGAACAAGTCTTATTGTTCAACTCTCGACTAAGGCTATTTCCAGGAAAGTTGAAATCAAGGTGGTTGGGTCCATTCACTGTAAAGACTGTTCGAGCTTCCGGCGTTGTAGAATTGCTAAATCAAGATGGGAGCACATTTCTTGTCAATGGACAGCGGATTAAGAAATACTACAAGTCGGAACAACTTCAAACCATACATGATGTGTGGTTGAAAGAACTCGATTAAGCCAAACAGGTCATCCAGTTTGAGACGTAAAACGAAGCGCTTGCGGGAGGCAACCCGGTGTTTACATTTATTTTCATCATTGTTGTTATTTTTATTTCTTAGTTTACTGTTTTTATGATATTAGGAGCCTACATTGACAAATCAAGATACAAAAACGGAATGCGATAGCAAGATGCAGGGGACGAACAGAGGACGCGGGGTAGAACGATGCGACGTGGTCGAGTCACCTAATGACTCGGTCGCATCCAAAATTCAGCCCTTAACAAGTCGCAGGACAGTGAACAGCGACATGGTCACGTCAAGCCTTCACCACTAGAGCTGGCAAAACAAGCCCGGCCCGACGAGCCGGCCCGTTTAGCCCGAAATATAGACCGGGCTGGGCCGCATATTAGAGGCCCAAAAAAATTTGGGCTTTTTTGGCCCGGCCCGAACAAGCTTTTCTTTTGGCAGGCTAAGCCCGGCCCGGCCCGATGGAATTAAATTTCCCCCCCCCCCTCACTAATCGAATAAGAAAAATTTAGGAATTAGGTAATATCTTGTGTACTATTTGAAACATGTTTTTCTTTTTTCTTTTTCTAGCAGAGCATAAATGTATCTATTTACCGAAAAATTAAAACATTTGACTAATTTAATACTCAATTTCTTCAGTTTTATTAGCCGAAGATGGAAAATGAATTGGATCCAAGCATTGTTCTAAAAATCGGCCTAGGCGGCCGCCTAGGCGCTAGGCGGCCCTAGGCCGATCCGAATTTTAAGAAAAACGGTTATTTTAGGCGGTCACCGAGTTCGGCGCCGCCTAACCCGATTAGGCGGCGCCTAATCCGCCTAGGCGGCGCCTAACCCGCCTAATCCGCCTAACTGCATAATTTTTATTTTTATTTTTTTTTCTATTTTTTCATAATTTTATAATTTTATTTTTTATTTTTTATTTTTTACTTTTTTTATCTTGTCAGTGTGTTTAACTTTAGGTGAGCCCTTTTAAAATTTTAATTTCTTTTCATACCCCTAATTTAGTGATTTTCCCTCCACCCACTATTAACTCTTTTAAAATTTGAAGTTGGTGGTGTTTATTTTATTGTTTTTAATATTTTTTGTATGAATTATGAATTTATCAAATAATTAAATTATTCGTCTAAGATGGTGCCGCCTAGGCCCCGTCTAGGCGCCGCCTAGGCGCTCTAGGCGCTAGGCCCCAGTGAACCGACCGACTAGCGCCTAGCGATTTTTAGAACACCGGATCCAAGCATGCTCACTTAATTATTATGTGTCGAAAAATGAAAAATTGATTAACATGTAGTATAGTACGTACACAAAAATTAAATAACTTGTGACGTGTAGTATATAACTATATATCATCATCTGTTCCTTCTTTTATTATTATTATTATTATTATTATTATTATTATTATTATTATTATTATTATTATTATTATTATTATTATTATTATTATTATTATTATTATTATTATTATTATTATTATTATATCATTCCATATTGCAACAAATAGTAATATATTATTTTTCCTTAAGAGAATTAAACTGAAGTTCGCCTCAATAGATAATTCTACTTCATGGTTAAAGTAATAAAAAAAAGAAAAAAATTCATTGGTGGGTTTTTTTGGCCCGATGGCCCGAGGTCCTCCGGGCCGGGCCTAGCATTTATAGGCCCGAAATAAATCGGGCCCAGCCCGACCCGGCCCGGCCGGGCCGCCCGAATTGCCACCTCTATTCACCACAACATAGGTCAGTATGACATGACGCGGTCGCATCAAGCGACGACGCGGTCGCGTCAGTTTGCGAGACCAGGTATTTACAATCGCAGCAAGGTCAGTTTTTTCATTCTTTCCCTCTCATCTCCCTTACACACAACTGCACACACAATTCACCATTCTTGCACAATCACTACTCAAAATCACACACACTCGATCACAAACACAAGCACATGCCCATCTTCATTCATTGCACCGACAAATTCGAATTATGCACAAAATTGATTGCCCACAAAGTGTTCGACAATTTGTCTCAAAGAAATCTCAATTCCAAAAATGCTCAAATTCGATTTCTATGCATTCCTCATGGCCAATGTACAACAATAAGTGATAATCAAACAATTCCATCCACAAGAAAATAAGAAATTCTAAGTGAAGGCAATCTAGTATAAGAACTCTAATTCACCAAGAACTCCAAAAAGTCCGAAATAAAATGAATTGGAAGACATACCTTGACTTTAGAAAGATGGAATTACCTTGAATCTGAGTTCCCGAAGTGAATGTGTGTGGATTTCATGTGTTTTTTTTATTGTTTTAAATGAAGAATCGCAAAGAAACTGGGGAGAAATTGAACCTGTTTAGTTTTAAAACTTAAAACCTAATTTTCGGCATAAGGGTGCACAGTCTACGCGACCCCTTTAGGATGCTCACGGGCTGGACCGTGCCTCCTTTGTTCTTCATTTTTGCCCTCATTTGCCTCCTTTCGCATTTACCTACACAAATTGAACCCTAAAACATAAAAATAACACCTACAAACATAAATTTAACTAAAACGTGAAATAAACAATATAAACCATCGGGTTGCCTCCCGGCAACCGCTTATTTTTAAGTCGACGGACTTCCATGAATGTTATCCAGGATCCAAAAGGAAATGTTTTTCTTACCATGCTTTTGTTTGCTCAAGTAGGATTGGTGAATCTTCAATGCAAACATGGCAAGAAAGATCCATGACAACATTATGGGTTTTATATTTATTAAAGAAAATCAATTCCATGCCCAATTGCAATGCACGTTTTCTAAAATTATAGAGACATGACAACTCAAAACTTGCATGCCAATCACACAAATAATCATAATCTGGCTCACTGAAAAGATATAACGAGATTAAACTCCCTTAGTCAATATGAAGAAGTATTCTTTCTTTTGAATCTTGATAGCCCTCATTGTGGTCCTCCAAGGGGAACTTATTAGAGAAGTCTTCGCCAATGGCTTCCATCAGCTCATGTGGAATAGTCGGAAATTGTTCTTGAGGATTTTGCATGTGAAATTCTTCTTGATTCCTATCCTCAACCTCCTCACACAACTTCTCCTCACAAAACTCTTCATTCTCGGATTCACTAACAACCAATCCTTATTCATCTGGGTTATTAGCTTCACTATTTTTTTTCGATTATATATATATATATATATATATATATATATATATATATATATATTTAAAAGATAAAATAAAAAATGTCTAGAGTATCACAAAATGCTTATAACAACACTATTCGACGATCATTACTGATTCCCTAGCAACAGCCCCACAAACTTGACACACAATCTTAGTTTTTGCAACTAAAATTGAGCAACTGCAAGTGTACAACGTCAATAGTAGTACTAAGCGGGTACAAGGTCGATCCCACGAGGAATGGGCTCGATATCGGATAGACAAATAGAAATAATTACTTTAATGGCTAACTAGATATTTTAAGAACAAATTCAAATAAACAAGTAATTAAAGTTAATAAGATAGACTAGAGAACAAATTATAGGGATTGACCAATTAATAAAGATATTCTAGGATTAGATTTCAATTCAGGGTAGTTAACAATTATTATCCCGATCAATTCAACCTTTAAACCGAATGCTATGTATTAGGAAACGATCAAAATTATATGCAAGACCCCCTCTCGGAGCGAATTATGTTTTGATTGTATAGGACTAATCGTCGTCTCCAGTCGATTAATCAAATACAACTCCCAATAGATCCTACGACCAAAGTTCCACAATTAGCTCAAACCTCTCGATTTTATTGTTTAATCATGTCAATTAATGTGATCTCGAATCAAATATTCCCTCTCAGTTCCAATTTAATTCCCAATAAATTGCTAAACAATTGGCCAAATTACTTAACAAGCATAATAAACCATTAATCAACTAATAGCATAACACAAGATTAAATTAATCGGGTAAAAATCACTAATCACCCATAATCTACTTTCTAAACCTAGATTAAGGAAATGTAACCGACCATGATCATAATAAGAGATAAACACAAATATATAGACATAATCATGTACATACAAATATTAAATGAAAATGGAAAGATAAAACCTATTTTAATGTTGATTTTGATCTTCAAGTTCAATTCCCGTTCTTTTGCTCTCTAATTTCTCTCTCTAGAAACTATACAAATGATGAATGATGCCCTAAAACTGAAGTGGTAGGGTGTCTATACACCTTTGAGGGTTTTTTTAAGGTATTGCGCTAAAAAATCACATAAATGAGCTAAAGCCCATTAAATTCCGGAGGTCTTGCATGGTCCGTGCAAGGGTGCATGGTTATGACCATGCAAGACCCCAAAATTAGTGGATTTTCCATTCTATTGCACGGGTCGTGCAAGGCCAAAACTGCACCTGTAGTCCAACGTCCAAGCCATTTTTCGAGGTCTTCGGGTCCAAATTTGGATTTTCCTCTCTCAGACAAAGTTGTAGCCCTTTGAGTTGGCTTTCCAATTCCGCTAATTTAACCTCCATTGGACATGTATATCTCAAGATATGCACAAAATACCAAAGGTGTGTCAGTTAGCATTCTACACTTTCGCCTCTTTTTACCCGACATTTTTGTCCCTTTCTCTTCCACCCTCGTTTCTTCGACTCTTATATGTTCGTCGTACTTTGAATCTATTTTACCTACAAAATACTTAAAAACTAATTTTTCCGAAGAAAGAAAAAAAAAACGAATTATATGACAAGCGAGAGCTTAGAATACACAAACATACGATAAAATCTCTATTCTAAGTGTGTTTTCAAAACCGAAAACCCGGTTTGTCACAAAGATATTCGGTAAGCTAAATCTTCAACTCGAGCGAGAATCTCGAACGGTCCGACATACCTCGGTCTCAACTTACCTCTTTTCCCAAAGCGGAAAACAAACCTCGTAGGTGATACCTTTAGGAAAACATTCGCTCCAACCTTTAACACCAAGCTCTTCCTACGTTTGTCGGCCTAAAACTTTTGATGGTCTTGAGCCAGTTTCATCCTTTCCCGAACATTGTCTACCACTTCCATAGCCTCTTTCTCTATATCGGGCCTTGCAAGGTTCTTTTCTCCTACTTCATCCCAATATAAAGGCGATTGACACTTCCTCCCATATAACGCTTCGTAAGGCGCCATGTCGATGGTAGATCGAAATTTATTGTTGTAGACGAATTCGACCAAAGGCAAGTAATGTTCCCAATTATTGCCCAAATCGAGCACACAAGCTCTCAACATATCTTCTAGAATTTGTATCGTCCTCTCTAACTGTCCATCAGTTCGAGGGTGATAAGCCATGCTAAAGCTCAACGTGGTTCCCATAGCCCTCTGCAAACTCTCCCAAAACTTCAAAGTGAAACATGGATCACGGTCGGAGACGATAGACACCGTGACTCCATGCAACTTCACACTATCACGACCGTAGATCTAGGCATACTAGTCAACTCGCAGGTTCATCTTGACCAGAATAAAGTGGGTGGGCTTCGTGAGATGGTCCACCACTACCCACACTACATGATTTCCTCTCTCAGAACGCGGAAGTCCTACAACAGAATCCATTGCTATGTTCTCCCACTTCCACACAGGGATATGAAGAGACTTTAACAATCCATATGGTCGTTGATGTTCGGCTTTCACTTGCTGACACGTCAAACAACTCTTTACAAACTCGGCCACGTCATTCTTGAGGCCTTCCCAAGAATACATTCTCCTCAAGTCTTAATACATCCTTGTACTTTCATTCATCTGCGTTGTACGATGTATGATGAGCTTCCACCAATATTTCTTTCCTCAAAACCAAATTCTTAGGGACACAAATACTTCCTTTAAACATCAACACTCCATCTTTAGAAAATGAAAACTTCCTATCTCCTTCGGACGTGATGCGCTCTCTCACGTAAGCAAACTCTTATCCCGCATTCGAGCCTCTCTAATCCTCTCCTTCAAAGTTGGTTTTACGACCAAGGCTGCATAGATCGCTTCTAACGACTTTGGCGGTGCCGCTATCTCGAGTCTCAACTTAAGGAATTCCTTGATCAGTCGGTCTTCGTTAGTCAAGATATAAGACAACTCCCCCCTAGCCTTCCGACTAAGTGCATCGGCCACAACGTTCGCTTTCCCTGAGTGATAATGTATCATGCAGTTATAATCTTTCACCAGCTCCAACCACCGTCGTTGCCCATATTCAGCTCCATCTGCGGTAACAGGTATTTCAGACTCTTATGATCCGTGTATATCTCACACTTACCTCCGTAGAGATAGTGTCTCCTTCAAAGCATGCACCACCGCGGCTAATTCGAGATTGTGTGTGGGGTGGTTCACCTCTTGTTGCCTCAATTGTCTCGATGTGTAGGCTACCACCTTGCCATGTTGCATCTGAACACATCCTAACCCCTGCTTTGACGCGTCGCTATTAATTACAAACTCTTTTATAGGATCCGGAATCGTCAATGCTGGCGCTGTGGTTAACCTCTGTTTCAACTCTTGAAAGTTGTCCTCACATTTCTGGTCCCACACAAAACTCTCCTCCTTTCTCGTTAACCTCGTCATTGGTGCGGCTATTTAAAAAAATCCTTCAATAAATCTCCGAATAACTTGCAAGACCTAAGAAACTCCGAACTTCAGTTACATTTGAAAGGGCTTTCCAATCATTCACGGCCTCCACCTTTGCTTGATCGATCTCTATTCCTCGGGCAGTTACAACATGTCCAAGAAATACGACTCTGTCGATTCAAAACTCGCATTTGCTAAACTTCCCATACAACTTCTCCTTGCGAAGTGTCTCCAACGCCATCTTTAAATGTTGTTCGTGTTGTTCTTCATCCCTTGAATACACTAGTATGTCATCTATGAAAATGATGACAAGCTGATCCAAGAAAGGATGAAACACACGATTCATCATGTCTATAAAAACTACTAGTGCATGTTCTCTCCTGGTTGTTGGAAGGTCGCTTCGTAAAGCATTGCTTCAAGGATTTCCATGATGGTTCGTGGCACCAAGTTCCCTCCTCCATGATGGTTCGAGGAGTTTTCATAGTATGATATGCATGAATGCGTGCAATAGTCGAATTAATAATCGTGAATTAATGCAAGCACATAATACTTCTTTGTCATATTTCTAGCTTTCCGCTCATACTTCCGTACCTCCTTACCATATGATGATCATACTTTCATATGCTTTCTTTTCATTTATACTTTTATGCTTTAACTATTCATGCTTTCTATCATGTTTTTCTAATTAATCATGCTTTTTTACTTCTTATTTAATGCAATGCATGCAAACAACTGTCTAAAAACTTATCTTTTCCGAAAACTCAAATAACAGGTCATACCCGACGTCATTGCCCGGAGCTGTAATAGTGACTATGCTTTTCTAAGGTACCTCTCACTTCCCTTTCTTACTTAACTTTTTTTAACTTGCTCAACAGAGTCACGTAGAGAAACTCGTAGCCTAAGATGTCTTGAACAAAAACTCACATGAAAAGAAAGATATAATATCTTAAACTTAAATTAACTTTCATATCATTCTTCAAACTATATTTATTCGTAACACTTAACCCTCTGGTCTTACGGGAAATGTTGTAAGAAGATTTCCTGACAGAACCATCAAATGAAAAACACTATTATTATTATCTCTAAAAGACATCTCGTCAGTGTCACCGCTCCGTTGGAAGGTGCCGCCATCACCTGAAAAGTGGTTTTTGGGAAAACATGAGTTTTTGACTCAGTGGGATTTTAACAAAATGCATGCTCGCTTGACGGCATTGTGCCTCCCCCCTTAAATAGGGTCGGACTCTCGGTACATCTGCCCTCTCTTCATACTCTGCATATTTCCTTTTCTACGTCAGTGGCCTTAACCTCACTTGCGGCCCTTGTGGCGGCTCAACTTTTACAAACAAAGATATAAAGAATATAAATAACATCGTCCTCTAGGCAGTGGAGATTGACTAGGTAGAACTATCTGTGTCGTATTCTCACCTCAAATGTAGAACCTATTATTTATTATGATGTTAAATTATTTCTTATTTAGTTGTGTTTACGTTATTGACCGATTTATAAGGGTTATCTTGTATCCTTACTCAATTATGAATCATTTACTACTTATTCAACCTAATCTTTTCCATTTCATTTCATTAATCTTGATCACTCTTGATCAACATTATCAGCGACATTATACTTGCTTATCACTTATCATTACTCATTTCTTATTCCATTTTCTAATCATTTTAACCTAAATTCATTTCTCCTAAGTTCATCATTTCTCTAAGTCATTTACATTTATTTCCAAGTCATTGTTCTCTAAATCAACCTATCTCATTTTATTCCCTATGTTGTAACATAATCCATTGTTTATCCTAAGTTTGTATATAATCATAACCAACTTTATTTATATTTAACAATTTCACATAAAATCATATAATCAACATAACTTAAATCACTATTGTCATATACGCCATTTGACCAGATCATCACATCACACATTTCACATAAAATCATACTTTATCACATAAAATCATACAATTACACATGAACCCTAAATCAATTTCTAGTTTGAATTCAAAACCTTATTTTCGAATTAAAACCATAATTTCACTTCTAGTTTTTAATTCGAAACCCTAGTTTCGAATTAAACCTTCTAAACCTTAAATCATTTTATTTCTAGAACTTTATATTATCAAACCCAATTCTTCAATTTCATTTTCTAAGTTACTTATCAACTATTTTTCCCTACTTCACTTATACATTTTCTAACTTATCTCAATTTATTTATGAGTACCACCTAATTAATTATAATCACATTGTTTATCCTAATAATCCATTTCTAACTTAATCATCATTTATTTGACCTAATATTCATTTTAATTTCTAATAATTATTTAATCATTTTCAATTCGACTTGGGCTTGATCCAACCCGGGCCCATTGGGCTTGTAGTCCAACTTCTGACCATTTGGGTTCGGTTTTGGCCCAATTAAATCCTAAAGCCCATTTCAATTATTCTAAAGTCCAATTCTAATGTATTCTAACTCCAATTTTATTTATTTAGGCCCAAATTATTTATTTGGCGCATTCACCTATTTATTAGGCACAAAGCCCATTTCTTCAATTATTTCCAGCCCAACTAAAATTAATCTAGGCCCAATTAATTTCACTTCTAAATCCAATAACCCATACAAATTATTCAAAGGCCCAATTAATCTATTTGAGCCCAATTAGAAATCTTACGTCCAAATTAAATATTATAAGTCTACTAATATTATTCCTAAATCCAATTTATTCAACTATTCATTAACTTCCACCTAGTAATATAAAACTAAATGCATTATCATTCCTAAGTCTTAATTGTCGAATCATACATATTAACACTACTCCGTATTTATTCAATTTTCATCAACTAATTTGACATCTACTGATATCAACAAGTTCATCAATATTAAAACAACACAAAAACATCACTTAATCATCAAATTCCATCTTAGCTGAAAGTTTAACAATAAATTCTACTTAATTATTTTTTATCAATTTTCACAAAAACACCAATTCATATCATCTTAAAACTGAAACATCTTGATTTCATGTTAAATTTCATATAATTTCATTGGATTAGCACATAGTTATCCTAATTCATCACTTAAGCATTCTTTATCATTTTTCACCAATTTGACATGCAATTTAATTACCATTTTCGAAGTACTTTTAAGCAACATCTTATCAATTTATCACATAATTAACATATAATCAAGCTAGTTTAACATCTAAGCATGCTTGTTCTCAGAACCACATATAAACTCAATTTATCAACGTGTAATCCATCAAAACACACGCCTAACACATTTTCAAGCATAATTAACCGATCAAAGCTTAATACTCACATGCATTAACATAAGATTAATCATGCTCATTCCAATCTACCTACGTGCATACATGTGTATTTATACTATTTTGTGTGAGTGTTTGATACATTTTACAATACATATACACATTTTCCCTTCCATTTCCCCTAACCGAATGTACAACACCTAAAGCTCGTTTTCAAGCCCTATACCTCAACTAGAACTCAAAGAGAAGTTGATAAGGAGATTGATGTTGCTCCTCAAGCCTATTCCGAAGCAATCCTATGCTCCAAGTGGATGATTTTATTAAGAATTTGGAAGTTAAGAGTGATGGAGAATGAAGATGAGTGCTTACCGAAACACTCTTGAGGAAAAAGGGTAGGATCGTGTTCTTGATAGATAGATAGATAGATAGATAGATAGATAGATAGATAGAGAGAGAGAGAGAGAGAGAGAGAGAGAGGGTAAGAGTGAATTGCATGAAATTGAAGTCTGGTTGTGAGGGTTCCTCTTCGACTTTGTATGGGAGAAGAAGGGAGGATAGTGCTTGGCACTATTCACCCTCTTAAGTGGCCAAAAAGAGGGTAATGCATGGGCCTGTTGGCAAACAAGGTGGTGATGGGGTGGAAGGGAGGTATCATCGAAGAGAGAGGGTATAAGTGGAGGTGTATAGTTCCCTCCACCAATAGCTTGGTGGCCAAGTCGAAGGGGGGTTAAGAGGATGTTTGTTCTATCATTTTGGGGTTTGAGGAGTGTGTTGTTTATTTATACAATTAGGCTAGTTTAGGGTGCCAATCTATGTGTGTTGTAGTAGGTTTAGGTAGGGTTTAGTCCTTATAAAATGGTACACTAAAATCCTTGCATCGAAATTGTATTCTAAGTTCACTGAATATTACACTATTCTTCGAGTTGTACTATAAATCATAGCCTAGTTATGTTCTAAAAGACCTTTTAATCCAAGAGTAGCACTTACGTCCTAACGTACTATGTTACGAGGCTAAAGTTCTAATAAGTTAAGCCTAATTTATTTCGAAGCTTAAGGGGTTCTTAGACAATTTAATTGTTAAACTAATCTAATTCTAAGTGTAAAATACGAAGATGCAATCATACTATTTTTATATCCTAAGTTCCAAATTATAGCCTAAGCTACACTATAATTTAATTATTTGATCTCAATAGGTTTCGCACCCTATACCTATTACCCCCACACACTACAAGAAATTCAGGTTTTACCCACACATATAATAAATATTAGGAAGTGTCACTAGAGAAAGGTAGAGGAATATTTTTTCCCACATATATAGTTAAGTGTGGATGAATATTTTCACCTTTACCCACACATGCATGTGTGATTAAATGCTTAAGATATGCGCAGGTAATGGGTATCTAAAATATGAATAAATGACGTGGATGATGAGGTGGTTGATGAAGTGGGCGCTGAAGTGGATGATGACATGTCATAAGGGCTGACGTGGATGCTGACATGGATGATGGTGTGGCATGATGACATGGACAATGACATGTCATGCTGACATGGACGATGACGTGGCATGCGACATGGGCATTGTCGTGTCACCTACTAAATGACATGGACAATGAAGTGGCAAGACCCATAATTTTTTTTTATGTGTGAGTAAAAAGCAATCAAGTGTGGGGTACTTTTTAATACTTCAATTATTAGAAATATCTTTTATGTGTGGGTAAAATTAATCAAGTGAAGGTAACAAGGTATAAATTTCTACATATGATTTATAAGAAGAAAGTTGAAAAATAACCAAAATATATAAAATTATATATAATCATCCATCAAATGTTTAATAAATTAACATCCACTGAAATCTATAGATAAACTAACAAATTCCGAAAAGTCAAATGAAAAAATATATAATCCCGAAATATTCCTAACACAGTTTCCCAACAATATCTATGAGAATTCAACAGATGTCATCAAAGTCTAAATCATGATCATCAAGGTCATCATTGGAGGTTTGAGAACGGTTGTAATTGGAGGTGTCACCATGAGATGGACTTGAAAAGTTGTCTGATGGGACACGCAAAAAAGATGGAGATATTACCTTTTTCAATCATCACCTCTCGCATCATTTGAAGTTCTCCTTCAACTACTTCAAAACGTGACTTGTATAGATTTAACTCATCACGCAATTGATTGTACGAAGGACGGTCTGACCCATCTTTTTTTAACAGGGTCCCGACCCCAGCCAACCAATTGAACTGATTTTCGTCCAAGAACTTTCTCTAAGATTTGCTTATCTGACATTTTCTTAGGTGGATTATCCCTTCTCAGCCGCATCATTTCATTCTGTTAAGAAAAATAAATTATTTATATTGGTGATCCCGAACAATAGCACTCTATACTTAAAATTTTAGCCCATGTCAAGTAATATAAATGCATGCCTTTGTGTTAGAATTGATAGAAAGTAATTAGCGATTAACCAAGTTCGCATTAATGCTAATCTCGATATCTGATATTCATGTCCAACATGTATATTATAATGTAATAATTCAACAAATACATGTAATATATAGTGACTCAAATATAATATAATTATGACAATCTCCTTAATCATCAAAAGTACTAATGAGCAACAAAGCAAGGTGTCATAATACTATCATAACTTGAAACAAGGACTAAGAATTGGAATAATTTGTGCAGATTACATGCTCTATACTTAAGTTTAACTTCTAGTAGTATTAAGTTATAATCCTCCATCTTCACACAGTAAATTTCAAGCAAAACTTTGATGAAGAAACAAGTGGTATCATTTAGAAATGAGACACCATTAGTGACTCGTCATCTAACTGTATACAGCTGAAGTATTTCCCTAGCTAAACCTGATATATATTTGTCTAACCCAGTGTTGTCTAGAGTCCTATTGAATACAAAATAATCTCATAACAAGATTCTAAAATACTGACCAACCTAGTTAAACTTATAAATCAATTTCTTCCAAAACCATATATTATTTCTGTTTTGGTAAACTAAAACTAAATTCATAACTTATAGACAAGATAGCTAAAATGTGGTCCTTTTTTAGTAAATACTTACATATTGAGCTTCAACCTCTTTAGATGGCCAACCTTGTTCAGGATCGAAAACTCAGAGACGCCAAGTCTCGATATGGCTGTCAAACCATGCAAATCAGCTCCACGTGCAATATGATGGCATGCTGTAGTCTTGGATCCATTTAACGAATTATATTTTCGCTTTCGCCGAGCTTCAGCATTTTGTTTCGATCGGTTCTACAAAATTAAAGAAATAACAAACATACCCAATGAGTACTCTCATAACATAAAGATATCGAATATATTTTTAAGTAATTCAAACATTACCAAGTATTTAGGATCAGTCCATAGGTCACAAAGATACTCCCAATCCTCTTTATTAACTCCCTTAGGACAATCATTCTTAGCCTCAAGGGGATTTTCTTCTGCTCCATTTTCTTTGAAGATACTATGTAACTCATACTGCTGGCCTTTCCAAGCTTCATGCATTTGTTTATCAATAAATTTTTGGACATTCCTATCCTCAGTTTCAATATCAAACAAGGTCTAGAAATTAAAACAAAAAGTTTGTATGGTATTCATAATATTAATACAAAAAGTTTGTCATTCATCATTTAAGAAATTTATCCCAACGTAAAGCTAGAACCACATTGGATTAGATAATATACAAAACTTACAAGGAGTTTTTCTATTAGTGGTACTCTTACTGCCAATGGTACGAGTCTCCAATCCTTGTATTGCAAGCTACAATTGTTACGTACAATGTAGCCAATTTCGTTATTGAAGCACTCTGCATTGTCACATATAGCTTGCATCAAGGAAAAATCAAACTTCACAGTCAATCTACGCCTAGCACTTCTCATTGCCTCCGAGCTCCTTGGCCACTAGTAATCCCTCGCACTCTAGAGCTTTTTTCCACATTCTGCACATCATTTGCTGATCCACTAGAAGTTGAAAGGCCATTTATTGGTGCAGAAGGATCTATGAACAAAATAAGTTAGATTAATATAAAATAAATAGTGAATAAGCATGATATATTAACTAATCTTGAAAGTTCGAACCAGAATTCATAGTTGGGGGAGCGACAGGCTCACTGCTCCGTCCACCACTCCCACTATCTTCTCTTAAAGTTGGAGGATTATTGATTGTTGGAGATGGTTCTATGTGAAAACAGGTATAAAAATTTGATCTTTAGGCAAAAGTTGCAAAATAACTTATCGTAAAGCAATTAATTAGTCTGTGAATTAAGAGTAAAACATAGGTTCCAATATCGGGATATCAACAAATGAAAAACAACATTATATTAGATCTCAACTATACCGTATTTGATGACACTCTATAAATAACCTTTTTCCTTCTTGCATAATCTTGTAACTCTGCCTAACTCACTGAGGAAAAATCATATAAAAATTTCCCAAATATAATTCAACAATAATCAAATCCATTTGCTTTCCATCAATGAGGCTTAGTTATGAAATTTTCCTTCCCTGTGCTTTTTCTAATACTTCCTTCAAAGTTATTGGATTAATATGAATAAACATGGATGGGAATAAGCAAAACTTTCTAACTTATTTATTTTACATTATTTTGTTATTCCCTGCAATCTTAAAACCAAAAGAAATTGTACTGGCATTTTCCAACAAATAAGCAATAACTAGTAGATACTAGAACTTGCCACTAAGTTTTAAATTAAAAGTTGCATTAAAAGGGAACTAATGTCATATGGATTTATTAAAATTGTATTCCAATAAAAACAACTATTATGTTAACATACAAATCAATATATACCAATTTTAGGATACACCATACTAAGTAAATGTGAGAATTTTTAGGATACACCATACATTATTGAAAATAAGAGTTAGCACCATCGAGAATAAGATAAAATAGATATCTACATAATAGAGATAAAAACTAGACCAACGATTAAACGTGCAACACACTAAGAAACACACATTAGTTTTTCAAGTTATGCAACTCAAGATAGAGGATCACATGCAACATGAGATACATATGTATAGATATACAAAGACACAAATATTCGTATGAAATTACATATGCGACGTTGGTGGGAGAACCATCACCGCCTAATTAATATATCCAGAATCCAAGGCATATTGAGTTTCAGATACAATTGTAAGTTATAATTTTAAATATTCCATTTGAAATATTTAAATATAATACTGATGATTTTAACTAAAATAACTCAATTCACTGTTGTGGTTATAATGTAAACAAATTAGGTGAAAACTGGCACAAATAAAATAAAAAATCTACAAGTTCAATAAACATACTAAATTAATCAATGCAAATAAGATCATACCATTATGTGTAATAGAGGGAGAAATAGGCTATGATCGTCGTCCATCACGTCCTCCATGCCTGCTATGTCCTCCTCTTGATGCAAATGATGTTGTTCACTATTGTAGAAGACACACAATTTAAAACTGAATAATTTAATCAAGAGAATATATTTAATGCTTCTATTCATATAAGAATAAGATTCTGATTACTTACCAACTTGTGGTTCTACTGATGCAAGGGGTTCTACAAGTTTAGAAATAACATGTTAAATAATGAACAATTATAAAAACTATATATGCATAAATTAGCGATATACTAATAAAAATCGCCCTTGTAAAATTTCAGTTAATAAGACTATACCAGAATGCATAATAGATGGATCACCACAGATTGTGCTACATCTACCGCGTGTTGCCCTCTTGCCAAATCCACATCTTTTACCTCCATGAGCTGTATCAAAACTACACATAAATTGAAGAATATAACATAAACCAATCTGGATGTAACATTCTAATAAAATATTATCAATTATTAATTGATACAACAATATACAAACAAACTACTTAACAGAATCATACACCACTATCATCATAGATAATTTGAATCATCGGAATCGTTCTTTGCTTCAGATTCTATCGTTGTTTCATCATTAGAAAAAAGTCTACCCTCATCGTCAATGTCTTCATTATTCTCTAAGCTTCTTCACGATCATTAAGAATAATCTCTTCAGAACTGAGGTTTATCACCACATCGTGAGATAGATTTATTGGGTCCACATCTTCTTGAACCAACGGAGATATGTCATCCACCTCCTCTACTGGATGAAAAGGTGGTAGTTCACTAAAATCTTCCTCTTGAAATATATCGCTGCTACATTCTCTTCATTATCACGTTCAACTACTTCATAAATGTTACGGTGATTTACTTTTTATACAATCATCCATTTTTTCCCCCTAGTTCGATCATTCAAATAGAACACTTGTTGAGCTTGTGAAGCCAAAATAAATGGTTCTTCCGCATACCAATCAGATGTAATATCAATTTATGTCAAATTATTATCCACAAATATCCTCTTTCTTCTTGGATCGGTGTTATACCACTTGCACTGGAACATGAATACCTTTCTTTGAAGGATGAAATCCAACTCCAATCTTTCAAGTAAAACACCATAATAAGTGATATCACCATTCTCGTCATCACCCCATGAACAAACCCCACTACACTGTGTCTTAAATTTATCGTCACTCTCTTTACAACGAAATCTAACTCCATTCACAATGCAACTATTCCAAATAGTATAGCGATCATCTGGAAATTGCGAACAATGCATATATGTCATCGGTTGCTTTGGCATCATCATTTAATCTAAGGATAGCCATCTGTAGACAACTAATATTAGATATAATAATTTCAAATCATTCTTAAAAATCCACATGTAACATGTCTACCTTTTCCTTAAACCAAGAAGGAAATTCATGTTTTTGTATAGAATCAATATATTCTTCTCGCACATTTCTTGATCGCAAAAGTTCTTTATGCTCACTACATTAAGAATAAGTGAAATAAATCATTTAGAAACAAATAATACAATAAGTATATTTATAAAATTATTCAGCCTAAAATTCACTTTTGGTAACCATCAAATTTATCCCAGCAATTGTTAAGTGTTGAGTTTGTATACTGAAAGCAAGACTTTTATGTTGTATACAATATTTCCAGTTATTCACTGTTAATCTCCTATCTGACTCTGTTTACACTAATCACTATATATGTCCTTGTATCGTTTACTATAAGTAGATCATATGGTGTGTTGTAGATCACAGAGGATCATATTATTGGTTAACCTTAATGAGATATAAAATATAAATCACAGTCAAGACGACTTAAGGACGAGTTGTTGGTATAGGATGCAGTATTAAGTAGAAATAGTTTATCTTGACTATTTACTTATAGTGGTACATCTTTACGTATTGATAGGATCACAGTGAAAAGTTCTTCTACCTGACCTTAGTGAAGAACAAGAGATCTCGGTGGCTTACTGTAATCTAAACCCTAATAAGATTACAGTTGTGTATGCGTGTCTGTGTGTCATTTTGACTTACCACTATACTCCGTATCTTGGGTGACAACAGTTTGCATATGATAATTGATAATTTATATTAAGGTAACCGTATCCGTTTAGGATGATGATATCCCCTTAAGGAGCTCAAAAGGTTTATTGTACTAAACCATGCAGGTTGATTAAGTTCACGTACAATAATGAAGTTGAGTGGTACTACTTAAGGAATTAATAAGCAATTAGTTAATTTAAGCTGTCAGAGGCTTTAATTAATTAATGGATATTCGATATCTTAAATACGCGGATTAATTAAGTGTAATTCAAGCCCTGATTCGATTCGGAAATAAAGGGGTAAGTCAATATTAATTCTCTAGTGGAATGAATTAATATTTATGAATTAATTATGTTCTGGGCTGAACATAGAAAAATTAATTCATAGATAGGTCCATCTTTATTACTTGTATTTGATCCCTGGGCTGGCCCATCTGGCTCCGAGCCCAAGAGGGAGGTAATCTATCAGTCCAGGCCCAGACTCAATGTATTAAGTTTAAATGCATAACTCTTGATCTATGATTTTAATTAACCTACCGTAAAATCATAGAAAAGAGAGAAAAAAATAAAATAAAATAAAAAGAGGGAGTTCCTCCTTCCATTCTATCCTATTCACCGGACCGCGCCTGCCGATAAAATTTCCACGCTTGGAATTTCTTAAAGTTTGTCGTCCATCCGACATTGGGAATTGAGCAGGGATACAGTCTAGAACATCAAAGCTAGAATTCATCATCAATTCCTTGTGTACCCAATTCTCAGGTCAATTTTCTAAACATCAATGTGTTGCAATTAAATTAAATAGATGCATATTAGGATTCATCAATGTATGGTGAATTATGATAATCCAAGAAGATACTAAGGAAATTCAGAATTCCTTCAATAAGAAGATACCAATGCACTATATGGCTATATTCGGTGCCCCCAATGTACGGACTTTATTGTTGAACAACTCCATCGTATATTCGGTGTTAGTTATATCCTAGTTACGCTCAACATGTGTAAATCTCGTCTCAGTATAATGTAAATAACGAGATAAGAATGTAATAGCCTCATCAACAACATAAGCTTCAGCAATAGACCCTTCCAGGTGTGCAAAATTACGAACATAACCCTTATATGTATGCATACGATGCTCAGGAAAAAACATCCATCTGGGACTAACCGACTCTCCCAATAATGCTTGTTCTGGTAAGTGCACACATAAGTGAACCATGACGGTGAAGAAAGATAACGGGAATATCTTCTCAAGTTTACATTGTAATATAACAATCTCATTCTTCATATCTACAATCTCGCTGACATATAGAGTCTTTGAACATAATTTTTGGAAGAATTGACAAAACTCAATCACGTATTTTGTTTTCTAAGAACGAAAGAATGGCGACGAGCAGTATTTTTTGAAGTAATTCATGACAATCATGTGATTTCATCCCTCCAAGTGTGTTAGAGTCAGTCGCACACCGACTTATGTTGGATGCATATCCATCTAGTAAGCGCACAGACTTAATAAAATCACAAAACTCTTTACATTCTATTTTACTCAACGTGTAGTTGGCACATGGTTTCTCGAATTTAACATTTCTTTCCCTTACCCACAATTCTTTGCGAATGTTAAGGTCTTCCAAGTCTAGTCGTGCCTTTATAGTATCCTTTGACTTAGCGGGATCATTTAATAAGGTTCCAACGAAATTGTCACAAATATTCTTTTCTATATGCATGGCATCTAGATTATGACACATTAATAGCTTTGACCAATACGGAAGTTCAAATAAGATACTCTTTTTGGACCAATTCAACTCATTAACACCGCGCTTACGTTTCCTATCCTTATTATTAGGTGCTTTACCAGGAGTACAACTAGGTACCCTTTCTAACTGCAACAAGATATCGTCATTAGAAATTGACGAGGTGGCCCCTTTCTTTCTGGTTTTCCATCATACTCTGTGCTCCTTCGCCATGAATGTGTAGCATTTAAAAAACATCGATGCCCTATGTAACTTTGCTTTCCTCGAATCCTTTTAGAAAGGGTGTCTTCTAGGCATATTGGACATGCCATTTTACCCATAGTACTCCAACCAGACAAGTAAGCATAGGCAGGGAAGTCGTTAATTGTCCATATAACTGATGCACGAAGAGTGAAATGTGATTGGGAAAATGCATCATATGCCTGAACCCCGATACACCATAAAACCTTCAATTCATCCGCAAGTGGCCTTAAGAAGAAATCATAGTCTTTACCATGGGACTTTGGCCCACGAATCAACAATGTCAAGAAGCAATTACTTTTATGCATTGTACACCAAGGTGGCATTGTTATAGGGCATCAACATAACTGGCCACATATTGTATGTTGTTGTCATATTGCTAAACGCATTGGACCCATCAGAACCAACCCCATTCTAACATTTCTGGAATCTGCTGCAAAGTCAGGGTAGGTACTCATCAAAATGTTTCCAAGCCTTCTCGTCAACAGGATGACGTAACACTCCAGGCTCTTCCTTGCGAACTTCTTTATGCCACTGCATGTCTTTAGCTGTATATCTTAAAGCATACAACCGCTTTAAATGAGGTGTGATAGGGAAATATCGTAGCCTCTTATATGGAATCATGTTACGAACATATCGATTACTTCTACAAAAAGGACACACAATCGCGTTTTTATGTTCACCATAGAATATAGCACAATCATAACGACAAACATCAATAGCTTCATAACCTAAACCAACTTCGCAGAGAAGCTTTCTTGTGTCATAATAGCTTCCCGGGCAATTATTACCTTCTGGAAGCTCTTGATGGAGTAACTTCAGTAACATCTCAAAAGATTATCACTCCATTTGTTCATGACTTTTATATTCATTAGCTTTACAACAAAAGATAATGCCTAGATCTTACATCCATGGTATAAAGGATTATTTAAAGCTTCATATAGCTTCTCATGAGGTCCCTCTCCATAAACTGGTTGATGATTCTCAATTAAATCGTCTATAGGTCCTGTATTGAAAAAGCGACCACAAAAAGCATCATCCAAACCTACCCTGAAGCCCTCAAATTCATCAGCAATAAAATTCTCATTACCCACATCGTCCTCATCAAGTTCCTCCTCACCATGATGCACCCACCTTGTGTATGAGTCGTCTATTCCTACACTAATCAAATGTGCTCGGATTTTATCTATATTTTGGAACCTCATATTCAAACAATTAACATAAGGGCATAAAGTTGACCCCATAGAACTCAACATCCCTTTGGCAACATTTATAAACTCATGTATTCCTGTCATATAATCGAGTAATAAACGTCATAATCATTACTCATTGATGATCCATGTTTAGCATGTATAATGATCTAAAGAAACACAATTACAATTTTAACATCATGTTGGAGCTTAGATAAAAAAAATCACTATCAAACTAAAACTAGTATTGAATATAATGATTACTATTGTAAACAACAATAGTACAATTGTCATGTCAAGGAAAAAAGACACTACTAACTAGTGACGGAGCCAGAAATATTAATCACGAGGACCAACTATAGTGTTAAAATAAAATAATATATATTAGTTTTAAATTAAAAATATAACAACAACAACAACAACAATAATAATAATAATAATAATAATAATAAATAATAATAATAATAATAACAATAATATTTATATACATACAGTAAATTAGATATATATTACTAAATTCACTTAGCCAAATAATCAATTATATAATTCAATTATACGTTACTCAGATTTTTTAGCCAAAAATATGAAATATTGACTTTATAATTTTAAATGACTACTAATAGTGAAAAAGATATAAGAAAATCGTTATGGAAAAATAATCAATGAAATATTAAGTATAATTTTTATTTTTTTTTTCTAAATATTGTTTCAGCTTAAAGGAATTTTTTTCCACTAATCTTAATATGTTACATTTTGCATAAAATTGCTCCTATAACAGTTATCTATAAATAATTAATTTCGGCTCGTGAAGTTCTATATTTGTGTATCTTATAATTATGTGAGTTGTAAATTAATACTAATATATCTATATTCAATAAAAAACCACTAATTTAAAGTGATACATTTAGTGGGACATGATCAATTAAAACATAGTTACTTTTTTAGGGGTGGACTTTTTAACTTTTTATCTAATTAAAGTAAATATATGTAAATTATCAAAACACCCTACACTTTTTTTTTTCTTAAATTTGAGAGAGGCCCAAGGACCCTCTTGACCCCTATGTGGCTCCATCCATGCTACCGGTATTAGTATTCGTTATATCTGTATTTTGGAATAATATTACAATGATAAAGAATTTTCCAACAGAAAGTTGAACAAGAAAATGTATACTTTAAAGTTAGAAATAGGTCAATTATCTTCTTATCCTGAGCTTCTACGTCTACAGCAACTCCGACTTCACCTTCGTCAGGGAAACACACCGATATTCTTTTACCTAAACTAAAATTCGTATAAAATAAAGACATGTGAAACAAAAATAAGAATAGTTGACTTCCACATGTAAAATAAATAAATCAACACAATTTCCATATTCAGAATGATAAAACTCAGGATGAGAATGATCCGAAATTATCGACCAAAAATAGAAAGCTGAGAGTGTAGCCACCGGACGTGGTGAATCCGCATTGAAGCTGTAGCAACGCACTTCCGTACATCAATTTCTGCTGATTTTTCTCTAAAGGCCCTTAAATGTTCAAATACATGTTAATCCTGGTGCTTATGAGGATATGGTCTATAACTTCTCTACAATTTATCCTAAATGTCATAATGATTCCTATGAATTAATTCATCAGAGGCCAATTTGTTTGAGAAAGAAGAACATGGAAAACAGAGATATTTAATTGTTATTGCAAGACAATCAATAATTTAATTATTTTACTTTGCTTAAGTTTTGGAGAAGTGATTAAAAGTAGAGATTATGATAAAATTGCTTAAAATCAAAAGTAGGCAGTGTTTGAGAATATAAGTGATTTTGGTCAAATGTAAAAGCTAGAGTGTTTGATACTCAGAGATTGTTTGCAAACTCAATTACAACAATAAAATTACTTTTGAAAAGTACTTTTATTTTGAAGGGTGTTTGCAATCTTACATTTTATCACTCAAATCACTCCCTAAAAGTGCTTTTGAGAATTCTCAGAACTATAGATTTTGGATTCTTTTGGCTTTTACTCAAATAAATAGAACTATTGATTATTTTATTTATTCTTTATGATTTATTTAGAACCATTTTTTTCCCAAACACTACCAAATTCTAATTTTACAACAAAAATCAATTTAACTCACTTTTCTAGAATCACTATTGTTTGCAAACACTCATCTAATTAGCCATATCCAAACAAACCCAATTTCAAGCTATTAAGACATAAATGCTATGTTCTATAAGACGTTAGGCGATATTCGGACGACAGATTAGGGACTAGCGTCTCATGAGGTTTAGACAGGTAAATTGGGTTTAAGTGGGATAGGCGGGGATAAGTCGGAGAAGAAATATATGTGGGCAAGGACCACCTAATGCCTAGACGAGGCATAGTCGGAGGTAGAATTGAACTTTTAGAATAGAGTTGATAAAGGATCAAACCTTTAATCTGCACTATGTTTGAATGGAATCAACAAGTCAGAACTCCTCTATCTTGTGCAAACTAAAGTATGGAATCACTAGTAAGGGGCAATTTTAGAATGTGACAATTCAAGAAAGGGAAAAAGCACTAATAAATCATTCCAAAAGTACCTGATTAAACTGACCAAAATAATTTATGGTTGCAGCCTGCAAATCTAAAAGATAGGCCATAGAACAAAATCATTCTCATCAATTAGTTCTCAAATCCACCTACCCACAAATAGTAGAAAACCAAGATTGTTCAAGAATGATTACCATTTATTCTTTCTATTTCATGATACATAATCAATCAACTTTCTTGATTTTCTTTGTACCAAAACTGTAGTCATGATAATTATACTAGAATTTCGTCGACGTCTTCTTCCTCTTTTTAAAGGAAATAATGTGGGTGAATCTTTATAGCATTCTGCTGTTCGACGACCTATCTTACAAATACTCTAAACATAATCTAATGTGTACTATGTAAATGAAATACACCATGTAAAACCCAAAACACAAACTAATAGTGATGTAGTTAAATGAACACAATTCATCCAAATCTAGCAACCTCTACTTAGTCTAATAGCTTACATTATCAATACCTCTCTTTTTCATAAAACTTGTGATTAGGAGATGTGAGAAGATTTGAACTAGATCTAATTTGCATGGCATAACAGCTATTATTAGATCTTACATTCTGAAACATCTTAGATAAGAACATCCAATGTGGTGATACTACTTTCTTAGACGTTTCATAGAATACATATCTTAGGCTAGGACCCAATTTACCACCACTTACTTCGTCATAGACCCTTTATAATCTTGCCAAAGCCCCGCCCAGATTAGGGCCCAATTGGCCACCCAACCAGTGCTTAGTGTCTTTTATAACTTTGTTTTTAACTATATTAATTGCTACCTTCATCGGCTCAATCATAAAGATATCCTCAAAACAAACCATGCTTCACCGTAAGGCTGAGATTGTAGATGATTTTATAGGTTGATTCATCTTGCTTCCAGTGTATCTAAGGAGCCTCAACATCTTTTCCAATATACACAACAAGGATTAAACAATATACAACCAACCATTTACAATAATTTAATGGCTTTTTATGTGGCTACTACCGAGAATGAAATATTACATATTGTAGTTAATTCAACTCGATAAAGATGAAAATACAAATAAACTCAATCAAATACCAGATTTAGGGAATCCACCACTATTGGAAGCAAAACGACAACAAAACTCATCTAATAGTAGCTTTATACTAATCCGAATACGAATCCAACATCATAATACGAAAAAATTAAAGCAATCAATTATATTCAAGAAAATCTCCAAGGTCAAAGCAAATTCAGCATTGTAAAATTAATTTAAAATAAACAATTGGGAACAACTTGATGCAGAAGACAAAAGCCTATAACTAAAAATCAATGGTTGAAAAGAACAAATAAATTTTACGAATTTGAAAATCAGTACCTCTCTCCAAATCAAGTCGTCGCTACGATAACTTGGAAAATTTCTTCCGCTAGTCTGCCACTTAACTTGGAGCGATTTCTTCCGCCAGTCTGCCACTGCTATTATTGGAGGAATTACATCGTATCGTGAGTTTATAGAATTGATTTGTTGGTTCCGTATTCCTGGAATCGTGAGTATAGATAGACTTGGTGGATATCCTATTCCAAAACAAATCAATTTTCCCTCTAAGAAAAGCATAAGATTTTACTATCTTCTGATAGTGGCGCTAAATAAAAAATTATTTGAATGGATCGTGAGTTTATAGGATACTCTATATCACCAATGTGGCCCTGACACATCACTTAATTTACTTGTTAGTTCTTTTTTTTTTTTTTTTTTTTTATCATTGAGAAAATAAAATCCCACAATAAATATTTTAGGGAATATTACGACCATATGAATATTAATATGCTTTGTAAATTTAAAATAAACATCATAAACTATTTTTTAAACTTTGTTGATCGTAATACGATCGGATTGTATTTACCGAATTCGACAGTCCGTCATTGGCATGTCTGCAAAATAGCAAGCAATATTGCTTTTAGATTGTCCGACTGTAACATCAAGTGGATACAATCCGAACGTATTACTGTAAACGAGGTATGGAAAATAATTTATGAATTATGATATTTATATTTAATTTACAAAATTATATTGGACTTGATATGGTATTACGATTAGATTCTGGTTTAATATCATATCATACTTATACATAATATATTAACGTAATGAAGAAATAAAACAATCTCTAAAATCTTTTCATAGATATTTTAGTTTTTGAGATAGCACCTAGTTACATGGGATATGCCACATCATCCTAATAATTAACAATATAAAAAAATATTATCTCTGCCACACATTTCAACATTTGTAACTCATGTGTTGTTAAATGTACTACTTTTAGCCACACATTAACTAAAATTGTAAACATGTGTGGGTAAAATTATTAATTAAGATGGACATGTCAGCACTAGTATCAAATAGTTTAAGTCGCCAATTTTTACAAATTTATGATTTTTTTTTCCTCCAGATAAAAATGTCATTGCAAATTAATAGCCACACATAATATTTGTGGCAGAATATGAAATTAGGTTTAATTCATTACCCACACAATTTTAAATTATGTGTAGGTAAATACCCATACATAAAATGTGTGGGTAATTTATATGTGGGTAAAACCTTAAATTCTTGTAGTGACATTTTATTTCAATTTATAAATTATAAGTGTCTGTGTGAGCATGGAAATGTACAAGCATTAGCAAGGTACTACACAATTAAGGTACAAATCATTTCCGAAGGACAAGCACACATGTGGTGTGGTACAAGCATATCACATTTTTATTTAATTATAAGTCACAATACAAATAATTCTATACTTAGGCAAATTCCATGTCATTTTTTGAAACATAATCAACAATTAAGCATTAAACTTAACATAAATCATAACATGTGAAATGTAATCAAGCACATAGTCGAATAATAAAAAACATATTTAAACAAGTAATCAAATAATTTGTTATTTATTTATTATGCCGAATAAGTCATTAGTCCAATTATGTGGTTGTTCGTTTGATATCTAACATTTTATGCTTATCCAATTATTATCTTTTATTACTTTTTAGTTTTTATTGAACTCCATACCGAGATTGGTATGTACGAATGTTCCTGCACACTTAAGTAAATGGTTAACAACACAAAGCTTAAGATGATGATATGACACGTATATCGATGTTAAACTAATTAAATGGCATGCAATGACAGTTATCATATCATTTAAACGTGTTATGCATGCTAAAACATCTTTCGGGGTGTTACAGTTATTATAACAGTAAAAGACGACAAATACGTAGTAAGCACAACACTGTTAGGGAGTAACTTTCTACAGGGGTTGTTAAAGTGGACATATAGGTACTGATGAAAATTTAGATGATTCTTTGACTAAAGGATTAACACGAGAGAAAGTACGAAGGACCTTGAAAGGAATGAGGGTTTTGCTCTTAGACTGATTGATGGGTTACTTATGATGGTAACCCAACCTATAGACTAGACATCCCAAGAAGAAGATTCAATGGGTAATAACAAGTCATGAGTAATATGGGTGAATCAAGCTTTTTTAATAATTTAGAACCTTTCAAGGAATGTTGTGTTGAAGCATGATATCACAAAGCGATATAAGGTTGAGTTTATATTTTTTAACTCTTAATGGGTTCTATATATCCAATTGTATTGGGATACCCAGCTACAAGAGTACTCTTAATAGGCCCACCTATGTAAATGTGGAAGTGAGGCCGCGCTTCCTATGAAATTGTGGACAAAATCTCTAGATCATTTATTATACCGGTATATACGTGCATGGCCCGTAAAAGCACAGGCTTTTTGAACTACCCCCTGGTAGAGTTGTGTGTGAAATGTTGTTAGAAATAGAGTTCAAAACTACGAGTTACTCTAGTAAAATCTAAATCATCCACACTACGTAAATGTTCAAGTTGATCAACACCTTTATTTATGCACAACTTTATAATGTTGCTTGATGAAGATGTTTTGAAAAAATTCAAGTTGGGGGGGGGGGGGGGGGGGAAGGAAGGGGGTTGTCGGATTAACTTTTATTATAATATTTGGATCTGTTTTTTATTTAAATTTATATTTTAGATAGTATAGACTCAGTTAATTAATAGACCCAGTCTACACCCATCTCTCACATTTTCCTCAACTTCTCTTCCACTACACTGTTAAAATCATATCTGCTTATATTATTTAAGAATGCTAGATATGAGAGATTTTCACGGAGAAACAAAACAAACTTTACGCTATCCTAAATTTTATCAGTATTCGAGATATAAAGGTGTATTCTGGGCCCTTTCTAGTGTAGAAAGGTTCCGAGACAGAGAGATTTCTGGGTTATTTTATCTTAGGGTCGACGGTGCTACAGACTGCTTGCACAATTTGGACAGTGCCACATAACGTCTTAAAGAGAGCGACCTAGTATGCGACTCAACCCAAAAATCTGGTAACATTGTTCTTATTTCTATTGTGCTCCAACATATTTGAGTGAGGTGTTGTCTACAAATGTGCTTTTCAATCTGCAGTTCACTGCGATTTATTGTTACTTGTTTTGACCATCTTTTCAGCGGTAGATGGAGAATTAAGTTTATTCTTTGTTGATATTTCTTGTAGAATATCGAGGGGCGATTGAAGAAATTTTTTTATACCAAGAATGTTGGATCCCTGATAGTCTGGTCAGAGCTCGTATTGGACTTTTTTCTAGAGAAAGAAACAGGTGAAATGAGCTGTGAGAAGAATCTGTTGTTAGAAGACGCTACAAAAGAGGTGAATGGTTAATGAAGAAGAAAGAAGAATCTAGGTGGGATTGACCTGAAACTATCTGTTGAAATTATAACAAAACAATGATAGAATATAATTTAGATTTTCTTTAAAAATAATGATTCAGAGTTTATAAGCATGATTATTTTCGAGTTTTATAAAAAATTGTTACTCAATTTTTAGTTTTTTTTACAAAATTATAAAATTAACAAATATAACCACATTTTTTCCGTATTCAAGCAACTATAATTATCAAATAAAATAATTACCACGTACATCACATTTTCTATTATAATAATTCAAAATCATCATCAACTAGACTCCTATTGTTTTGATAGCTACAATGTCCATCCTATAATATTTCGTCCTTAAACAAACAACACTTTATACTATTTAATTGGACATACACATCTTGGCGTATACGTCCGGTCCAAATGTGCTACATCTCGGCACAACATAGCCGAACATCAGGGCGCAATGATTTTAAATTTGTGTTATGCTCGTCCATCCATTTTTTGCTAATAATAAAAAATAATTGTGTTATGCTCAGAACACTATTGGGGGATATATTAACACGTGAGTACTATTAGGGGATATTTGGGCTGACATTGGGCCATCCAAATTGGGACCCAATTCACTTTTATTTCACTTTATGGATCGACCATCTGGATTACCCAATTCTCCTCATCCACCTCCTATTATCTACATCTCCTTTTACAATTCATAATTCACCCTTTTATCATTACCTAATATTCTACATCACCTTTTACAATTTCCAATACACCTTTTATCATTATCCAATCAACCAATCATTATTTACATCATTTACCAATATAATAATACTAAGGCACCATCCTAACCCGTCCATTAAGCTTATTGGGTTGAAAACCTCAACCCGAACACAGACCAATAAAAACCTGATAGCCTAACCCGACCCGATAAGACCGTAAACAGTGCATGCATATTTATGTCTTATTATTTTGTTTAGGCTCATTGTACGAATTACTACTATTATTTTTATAAAAAGTACAAAATAAGTTTAAACATCTAAATTAAGTAGTACGTCTATTCTATATTTACCTCCATTCTCATAATAAATGGACAAAAAATAGAAAAGACAAAAAAAGTCAAAATAAAGGTCTAGAACACTAGACATAGTTATTGGACAAAATTCTCTAATCAACATTTTCATTCAAGAAGTTTAGGCCTATGTCATCAAACTCTTCTTCAAATAATTTTTTTCAACGAGATCAGTAAACTCCAATATTTCAGAACAAATTATTACTAATAAGTAATAAGTAGTAGTAATAATTATAACAATAACAAAAATAATAAGAAGTTATCGGGTTTCATCAGGTTGACCCGATATGACACGAATTTTATCGTGTCTTATTGGATTGACCCGATAACGACCCGAGTCCAATAAACATCAGCCCTAATCCAAAATTATCGTGTGAATTTGTATGTGTTATCGGGCTATGCCGAATTTTGCTATCCCTAGCGAAAATGCTGCAAACATCTAAATCTAAAATAACGAAAAGGCCCACTAGAAAAAAAAAAAGGAAAAAAAGAAAAAAACAGCCTCTGACTTGAATGCGATTTTAGTACGAGAAATGCTGGCCACGTTTCTTCCTTTGACGTAAAGTCGTCGATTACCCCACATATGCGGACCCATTTTAGCCGAGACTGGATATATGTTATAACAAAATCTGATGTTGACCTCCCACCGTTTCTGTTTTGGGTACATTTAGTCCACATTTTCCTATAATTCTAGTTTCTATTTGTTGAAAAAATTCCATAAAAATCGATGGTATGTACGTTGAAATTGAATAATTACTGTGATTTGAATAAACGCGAAAGTGGAGAGAAGAAAATGGAGCTGAAGGGGAATTTCTTACAGCAATTTCAAGTTCGGGATACGCGATTGAGGTTACTTTCCTCAACTAAACGCGCCACTCTACTTGTTGTCGGATTGTTTACTAGGTATATCTTTATATGGATTGACTGATACATTTTCTGCCGGTCGTGACTGATATGTTGTGTGTGTTTGTGCCTGTATCTGCGTATGTATATATGTTGTCAGTTGTCAGAGTAACCTAGATTTTTTAATTAATTGGTTTAATTGTGATTTCTGGATGTCGGTTTAACGATGAAATACTTCTTTGTGGTAGGAAAACGAAGAAGCTGTTGTAGAAACCATTATGTTTGATTATCAATTAGGAAAAATAATTGAAGACTACAAAAGGAACTGACTGTCTGATACAGGAAACTACTCCTGCATCTCCCAAATCACTTATGTGTTGTTACTCGTTATGTGCTGAACAACTAAATCGACCTCTGGACTGAAAAGTTTGGATTTGGAATATTTGGTGTTCTTTTGTTACAAAAATGTGCATGGACCTTTGTTTGGCCGAGACTGGAATTGTGGTTTTGTAGATTTGATATTTTTCATTGTTTGCATTAAGGAGATTTGGAAACATCGATCTCAAGTGAAATAAATATGGGTTTTGTAATGGTGAGGTTTCAGTTTTCAAATGTTTTTAATGGGAGAAAAAAACCCAGCAACATCTGCAAGTAAATTTGTTATTAAATAAATTGATTTAAGTCAGACTAATAAAGGCAATATCTAATTCTCTGTATCTTTTGACAATTAGACCCAGCTTTTGAATGACCTTCTTATTGGAGCAAAGTACAAGAAAGAGAGAATTGAGAAAAGAGAAGCAATGATATAAAATTGCTTTCGAGTTTACAAATGAACTAAACATTTTATAGTCCAAATTTTAAGTATTGAAGTAAGCTTAAGAATAGATGGTGTAATTGCACTAATGTCTTATTTTAATAGAAAAGTCTCAATAAATAGCAGTATTTAAGTGAATAGGAAAATAAAGACATTATGTGGTGCTATTTTTTCACTTGAGTGGAGAAGGTGTTTTATGCAAAATACTTTTTATTTATTTATGTATTTATATATTTATGTTTTGGAGCTGGGGGAGTGGGGTTTGAAACCCTGACCTTACCTTGAAATGTTAAAATTTTGTCTTTGAAGTAACTTACTGTGTAGTTATTTTACAATTTCTACCAAATAAGGTATTAATTATGATCCATGTAGCCAAAAAAAAAAAAAAAAAAGAAAAAAGAAAAAAGAAAAAAATGTTCTTCAAAAAAATTGAAAATGATTATGGAGATCAGTTAGGTTTATGAGATTCTTCATTTTGTAATTCTGTATCTTCAATTCTTCTATGATGTCTATCAGATGAAGGGTTATCTTAGTCAATTTAGGTGGGATAAAAAACGAAAGGATTCCATCACTCGTTAAGCTTTGCACTTCTCAGGCATGTTGTCACATTGGGTATTTACAAATGAGAATTTTATGCATCATGGGGGTTTTCTTAGGGCATCATCTAACAAAATCGCCATCTTGGATGCATCTTGATAATGTCAAATTTTATTGAGTTGGTTAAGTACTTATTTGGATTTTGGTACCAGCATATAATCATCTTAAGATGGCTGGATCAATGAGCTGTAATAGACTCCAAACTCATTTCCTTGAATATTAGCTGATTGCGTTCTTGTATTTAACGGTTATAACAACATCGGAGATGTGATATCATGCACTATTTTTCTGGTCTAGCTGCCAATAACAATGCCCGTGTCTTTTTCAGTTCTTCAAGAAATTTGCGTCGTTTTAAGGAAACAAACTTTTGGATGCTAGTGTCTGCCAATAGAACCCAATATAACATCAAATATTCCTTTCTCCATCATCAAAGTCTATTACTTAGATGGAAGTGCTGAGCAAAAAGTGGATGATTTCAGATTGTGTTGAACAGATCAGACAATTGTTTTGTTATTAAGTTGCTCTTTTTTTTTTTCCTGGTACATTGGGGAGTTAGGGGCGGGAATGGGTCTGGAACCCCTTGACCTCTTGGTTACAAGACCAAGAGTGATGCCATTGAACTACAAGGTTCTTGGCATTAAGTTGCTTTTTCTGGTGTATACGACTAATAAAGTAGTAGACTCTTTCCTGGCTTTATTTTTCAACTCTTTCCCTTTACATTGGATGCCAATCCCTATAGGGAGCCACTTCCTTCTCAGTTCTATCGGTGGAAGAATCTTGAAGTACATTGTAACAATGATCAAAACATCCAGCACTTGGCTCGTTCTAAGAATGCGAGCTCAAAGATGCCTGAACTCTCGTTTGACCGCCTGCAGCTTACGGACCAAGAATGTACTGGAATGCAAAGGCGAGATTTTGGTCGTTTTGTTGCTCGCCAGGCTATACTAGATGAAGAATATTGGGTTGGTTTTGCTCTTTCTTTCACGTTATATAGCTTATGTAAATGCACTTCAAAATGCTACATATGTATCTTGTTTTACATATTTTCTAAAAGAACTTCAGATTTTTTTTTTGTCCATGTCTGACTGTGGCAGACAGCAGCATGGCTCCGAGCAGAAGCTCATTGGGAATCCTTATCTTATATGAGGTCAGCAATCTTTATTTAAGTTTCTATCTGGTGTGACAGAGTTAAATTACTATCTCAACACTTATGTCATTTTTCAGGCATGTTGACAGTTACAAAAGAAAGTATGCTGAAGAGGTAAGATCTGGTAGAGTGACTTGACCGCTTGGGTGTACGGTGTAACAGTATAATTTTCTCTACGCACCTGGGATTATCTTCATTTCACATCACTTAGAATTAGCTGACAAATGAAATGCTTCCTTATTTTGTGAATAAGTATTGAAGGTTGAATAACAATATACTCTGTCCAATGAGTCATCCTGAATAATGACCTTCACCTTACAATCCATAGATAATCTGTTTTATACACACATGCATGCAGTTATCAGTTGTTACTGATAACTTGTCTTTCATAATTTATCTACATTACAATCAAGTTGCTTTACGATATATTTCTCTTGCCCATACGCTTTATTGTGTATAATCATTCTTTTTCTTGAGATTTAGTGTCACTGGATTTATTTTTCTGAAGAAGCTCAGTAATCCATGCAAATTTGTGACATTTTCACTCGTGCAATACTCTAATCTTAATTCTTCTCATATTGGCAGGAATTCTATGCTTTGAAGCGAAGATGTTTTGGACAGGAGGGGAATTCGTTGAACTGCTTTTGTTTAGTTGCAGTAAGTGAAACTGAGCTTTGGCATGAGATTTCTAGCAAATTTGACTTTTCAATAATTGTTGTACTTGTCTACTTTGTCTCCTTAATTCACGCAACGCACTTCTGCCAAAATATTGGAGATACGCTCCCTCCTTATGCTTGTTTACTTGTTTCTCTAATGTCATTTTAAATACCATATTCTGGAACTGGAAGTGCTCTTTTTTTTTTACCGCACAGTTTTATTATTGTTTTCATGCTTCAATTTCCAGGGCGATGACAATTGCAGCGAGTCAAAAGCGCGCAAAGCTAACCTATTGGTTTTCTGTATAGGTCAACATTTATAGAGCATGTATACTTGAAATCACATTAGCTGCTAGAGTATATTTTACTCTTAACAAATGTATAATTTTTGTAGTCTACTTGAGAAAATTTTAGTAACTGATTCATAAATATTTTACAGAAAAAGAAAAGAGAAAAACATAATTATGTTTAAAACTGACAACTCATTCTTATAATTCATCCATAAAGTGATCCTGGCAAGTAACTCTTACAATCATAAAAGAAGTTAGCTTCGAGCACTTTCTCTAAACTTTCTTGATCTCCTATTTCTTTTGTAAACCTCACTAGTTCTTGATATTCATGAAATGCAATAGAATCTTGACTACAATGTCTCAATAATTATAGATAATCAAAAAATTCTCCACCTGGATCGAAAGTAAGCGAGAAAATTCATAGTATGTTTTATGAATGTAGAATTATAATTTAGGGAGACATGACTCCAAAATATTATCCATGTTGTGAAAAGAAAAAGTTTAAGAATAAATGCCATGTAGTTGTGTGAACCCTCCAGGCACCAAACTTACATAATACCCCATCTAAAACCATGATATGGGATGGCCACAGTTATGGTTGTGGACGAGTTCAGTCCCGATGTCTTATGTCGCGGTATAGGCTTAACTTCCAATGTACAGGGGACTCTGGCCATATTTTCAAACCCCTCTTAGGTCCTAGGTTGGGTTGCCTGCTGTCTATTTTGTAATATTTATAACGGTGTATGGTCGCCACAGTGTTGCTTTCAAACTTTTCAATGCATGTTTAAGTTATATATTTGCATAAGAAGCATTCTTCTCAAAACTTGTATAAAGGTGTTGTTTTCGCACTATGTTTATAGGATAGAATGGATTTACTCGCATCTCGTTTTCTTCTATTTATATGCATTTGTTGGAATATTGTATCTAGCAAGCAACCACTGGAAATAGCATAATCTGGGATTGCGTAAGACTTACTAAAGCTCTGCACATGTAGATCCATTAACATTTGTACATAACTGATTTCTCTGTAAGGCTCTCAATTCTCTCTTTCATTATTTCCCTCAGGAATTTCTCATTTATTTTGTAGTAGAGCGATTTTATCCTATGGTGATACAAGTTCCCTGCTCCTCTCATCTCATATTATGACTATTGACTTTAGGGTCAAATAATGCAATTACTATTTCTTTGACCATTTTAATTAGGAACAAGGGTCAAATATGACGTTAGTGTTTATTCCAAGGTACATATGAGCCACTAACATGTACAAATATAGATTCATGTTGGAAACTGGTGAAATTGGCTCCTAATGTTTACTCTTAGGTGAAAGTCACTTCTAAAGTACTTCTTAGGAGCAAGTGAAGGATTAATGTTGGTTATTACGCATACCCACGGCCTTCTCTCTATATATTTCTTGACCAAGATTTAGACATATAGAAACAAATGCTTGAAATGTTCCTTTAAATTTCATGTTATTGTTTTGACACGTACTGCACATGCATGTTTATTCAGACCGACAGCAGAACCATTTGCAAATTGGTCACAAGTTAAAAACAGGGGCAGGGGGTGGTGGTGTGGAGCCATAATGGGAATGGGTGTGCTTATTTACCAATATTCATCATACATTTTGTACCTAAAAATACTTCTATGGTATATCTGTACCTTAATGTGATCATTATTATGGTGGGGTACCTTTTACCCATTTAGAGGCCTGTATAAAACACAACTCTAAACATATTTTTATTATATGGCATTTTAATGTCTTGTTTTATGTACTTAAAAAAACTATGGGTGTTCCAGCAGATCTCTCGGCGATGATGCATATTACAGCCATGCTACGAACTAAAATATAAATAAGTATTCCATCAATTAGCATCCTAAAATTTCCGTTCATCTAGGAGGCTCACAATTCACTGGCATTTCTTCTTTTATTTTTTGCAGATTAAGAAGGAAGATAAGAATTGTAGACGAACAGTCCTCAACAGTATAGTGGGAACCTTGGATTTAAGTATCAAACAATTCATGCAAGGGGAAACGCATCCTGGGGTACAATTTTGAGTTTGTGACTAATGCATGTCTAAAGATTGTGTAATGTATTCTTCTGTGTAATTAAGATCTGCTCCTTTAAGTGGATATGACCTTGCCACTGGGTAACCTCTGATTATTTTTCTTTTTTTTTCCTCGCAAACTTCTTGTCACACAATTATTCAACTTCTTTCTGGATGGGTTTTCCAGTACTCCTTTACACCCATTCTCTATGTGATAGCAAGATATTCATTTAGCATATATAGATTTAGGTGGAACGTGGAGTACATAGCATTTGCTGAGAAATCTACTTAGTATTTACTGATAAACCTACCATACTCAGTCTACTAATTCATTTTTTATTCTGCAGGAAATAAAGAAAATGTCTGCTGTTTTAGCAAGCCGAGAGCCCTGTGATACACATAAATATGCTTATATTGCGAATGTTTGTGTGGCAAAGTTTGCTCGACGCCAGCGTATTGCTTCTAACATGCTGTACTTGGCAACTGATGCAGCTACAATGGCAGGTATCAGATCTTGATATTTGAAATCTCACTCTTTTCTTCTTCTTTTACCCCAGATATCTCATCTATCGCCCTCTGTGTTTGTTACTGAAATAAGTATCCTTTCTCTTGTGTGTTGGTTATGAAACAGGGATGAAACAGCTCTTTGTACATGTAAATGCAGATAACAAGCCTGCCCAGGATCTGTACATAAAAACTGGCTTTAAAGTAAATTGCTTACCTTTCTTGACCTATAGAACTGTTTCATTTTTCAGATATACAAACTTCTACTTCTGAGTGAGAGACTTCTTGCCTCATTTCCACTAAATCAATTTGCATGGCTGTTTCTGTCATGCTACTGTGACATCTTCACTTGTCTGAATCCATTTTCTCTTAGACTAATTCATTCCTGTTTATTGTTGGCACTTGAAAATTATTTATTAGATAAAATGATTGGCCAGCATCACATCTATATATATGTTGATGATTTTTCTCCTTTATGGGAATATTATGTATCTATTGAATAGTTTGAATTTCAATGCATGATTTCAAGTTAAAATGATCATGCATGAGTTTATGATATTGCTTCAAGTGGTCTGCTTGTGTTTTTTCATCTATTGTAGTTCTCCTCTCTCATGTCCTAGAGATAAAGTGCCATTCTTCAAGTCTCAAGAGAACATATAGAGACATGCAAGTCCATGAACATACCCTTTTTCAGAAGAAGGATTTAGAAACATCCGATAACTAAGCTAACTATTAATTTTAACTTGTCACTACTAGGACACGTGATGTCCTGCATTGCTTTTTACTCACTTTGTTCATACTCTTCAGCTTTACCCCTGGGAATATGCTCTCACAACTGCAAGGACATTTGATCTCCTCCCCTTTTCTTCTGTGTGTGTGTATGTGTGTAGCTTTGGAATTTCGTTTCAAATCCTATAGAGTTGTGTTGTTTGCTCTCTGCTGATTGTTTCATCTATTCTTATTATTAGTTTAGTAAATGATTGGATCTATAGTTAGATAGACTGGTGGAAAACCAGTGTTTGGGATCAGGTATTGATCAAGAATTCCAATGGAATTGGTGTTACTATATAAGCTCTGTAGGGACTAGGAAGCTTTCACGTAACCACATTATTAGCGACGTCAAAATCCAGAAGTTTCCAAATTCATATTATATCTTTTGGCTCCATTTGGATTGAGGGATTTGAGGATGGATTCAAATCCATCAGTTCCAGTTTTTAACAAAGATCTCACCACGTCGCAGAACGGGAGCTCATGTGGATCATTTTCTTTCTGGCGTAAGAGGGCTGGGATTTGGGTGGATTTTGAATCCACCCCAGTTAGGATGGATCTGAAAAACTTTCATTTCTAGTAGTACCTTCATGTCAAATCCTTTGATTCAACTAACAACCTTTAAGATTTTTTTCAGTTACCTGTATGTAGCTCAATAAAGCATAGTTTCTGAAAACCTAATTGTAAAATTATTTCAAATACAAAGGATCTAAAATCAATTCGTTTGATATACATTACTAATTGTAACTGTAATTATTATTTCATCGTCCTTATAATTTAAATCCCTGCAGGTTGTTGAGGAGGCTTCCTCTCCTATGTCCAAAGATCAGAGAATTCTTATGTCCATGGAGTTGTGGTGATGGTTCTGCACAAAGATTGCACAATGTTCGTCTGTTGATAACTGCCTCATATATTTTGATGGAGTCAACAACTTGTTGGTTTGTATGACTGTATTTGTCCCAAAAGAAAAAAAAAGTTATATGATTACCTGTAAATGGTTTAGAAACAATTGAGGAGCTTTTAACTTCAAATGTATATTTGTATAATGTATAAGAAATAGAGATGACGTGTAGTGTTTGCTGTTGTAAGAATCGATATTGTTTTTGTTGCCAATATGTTGAAGTATGAAGCTTTAGTTGTGGGACATTTTGTATTTGCCCTGATGGAGAGAAATGATTGCGTCCGTATCTATTGTTGTGGATCTTCATCAAAGATGGCCTACTTTATTGAGACAATTCATGCTCTGTAGCTGTCACTCAGCTATGACTTTGTGATGTTTATTGCCTGCATGTTAAACATCACCTCCTTGAATTGCCTTCTATTGTCAAATCGTGATATCCGGTTACTTGGTCACTTGTGGAGCATCCTATGGCGCATGGTTAACACCTGTGATCAAACTAATAGGCAGAATAACGATGTTAATAAGCAGTCTGCTATTCACTTTTATTGGTGCACATGTATAGGAGTCTAAATTACCTCAGGCAACCAAACTGGCAGTCGAATCCTTTTATTTTTACCAGTGCATAGTGCCATTCGCATTCATAGTGACGCTGTTGCTTTTGTAGCTGATGCCCATTGTGCGCATCAATTTGGGTATTCTAATCTGGTACTTACTACTCACCCGTGAACTTCAATTTGTGGTCAACGACTATGTATGTACCATTTTGACAAAAGATAGTGTCTCAGCGTATCTTGTGGTGATCATGAAGTGTATCAATCTATTGTTTACTGCCTGGATCTTCCCAATCACCTCCGCACATCTGATGTTTTGAATTGAAATCTCATTCCCTTTGTTGGTGACTTCCGACGACGATATTGTAGATTCAAGGGTAAAACCTTCCAATCTCGGGGTGATGACGGCTTGCTTTGGCTTGGGCTGAATTTGCATCTATTGATTTCGTCTTGTTTTATGTTTGGCTATCTCATATTTTTTGCCATTAGTTGTCCTAGTTATTTACGATTCTCATATTTCCACAAATTTCCATCTAAATTATTGCAATTTTCTTTTTTAATTTGCTATATGAACTATATTATTGTGAGATCACCATTTAAACTATATGACGATTGCTACTTGTCATAAGAGCAACACAAGTACTGAAATTTATTGTCTTAATTCCACAGTATGTTTGACATGGGGTTTTATTAGGGCAAAATTGTCCAATCAAAATAAATTTGCGTGAGGCAGGCTGTACCCCTCTAAGAGACGCAAAATTTTCAGTAGTCCCGACCCCAACACCAGTCCCATTATAACTCAAACCTTTAGCTTTGTTGTAGTACTAATTATTGGGTTGTGAGCACTTTAAAATTTTAAAGAGTGACACTCATGTGCATAAGATGCACATTAGAGTTATTGTACACCTTGTGGGGCCCACTTAAGATTATTGCGCGCGTGATATATATATATATATTAAGGTGTGTTTGGAATCACAAAACAGGCGCTGACTTAGTTGGTAAAGGCGCGACATTATACCCTTCAGTGTGTGGGTTCGAATCTTAACAACACCTTTTTATTTTTCACCAATAGTATATTCAAATTCCGAGCATAGTATGTTATTTTCACCAACATTATATTCAAATTCCGAGCATAGCAGTATTCAAATTCCGAGCATAGTCTATGTTATTTTCACCAACAGTATATTCAAATTCCGAGCATAATATATGTTATAAAGCCTGAGAGTATATGAACACCACCTTTTTATTTTTCACCAACAGTATATTCAAATTTCGAGCATAGTATATGTTATAAAGCCTGACAGTATATTTAATATTTTGATGTAGTATACGTTATGTTGCATGACAGTATACGTTGTTTTAGTTAAGTTTTGTTTTATACTGCGAAATATTTATTTTTTCCAACTTACAATATTCACAGTATATTTAATATTTCGATACAATATACGTTATGATGCCTGACAGTATACGTTGTTTTAGTTAATTTTTGTTTTATACTGCAATTTTTTTTTTTTTCCAACTTACAATACTCACAGTATATTTAATATTTCGATACAGTGTACGTTGTGATGCCTGACAATATATGTTGTTTTAGTTAATTTTTGTTTCATACTGCGAAATATTTATTTTTTCCAACTTACAATACTCACAGTATATTTAATATTTCGATACGGTGTATATTATGATGTATGACAGTATAGGAAATATATTTAATATTTCGATACGGTGTATATTATGATGTATGACAGTATAGGAAAAAATTAAAGGGCAAAATGAAGGAAGAAGGATACGGTGTATATTATGATGTATGACAGTATAGGAAAAAATTAAAGGGAAAAATGAAGGAAGAAGGAAAAAAGATGCAAATAGAATTGAACCCTTGACCTCAAGGTTGAGATATTTAAGACTGTATTAAATACCACCAGACCACTTGCTTTTAGTGTTCAACAAACAGACCATTAAATATATAACATATGCGCGCGTAATAATAATATATAATAATTGCCGGTCTGAACCGCGCGTTTTTTTTGGACTGAACCGGTGGGGCCCACAAGGTGTACAATAACATTATGGTGCATCTTATGCACCTAAGTTTTTGCCAATTTTAAAATATGAACCCCACTAACGGAGAGTTTTTTGTGACACGCATTATCCCCATTCACGCTCACTATGAGAAATTTCACTGGGAATTACCCCTCATTGGACAACTCCGAGTTAGTTACACTTATCCTTAGAGTTTTTCCATGATTAGCACTGGAAAAGAAGAGGCACATTATTAGTACATATAATATCTGCGGCTGGTCTATGGTTGAAACAGGATTGTCTGTATTTGTCGAAGTCATCAACCAACAAGTTGCTACTGAAGCAATGCCTATTCACTTTGTGAGTGCATGAAGGTCAGACACTTCGTGAACATTTTGTAACACCCCGATTTCTACACAAGCATATCACTTTTACTTTACGCATATACAATGTTATTTCATGCCGCCTAAAGATTCTTTATGCAATTAAATAGGACATACATCTTGAATTGGTATAAATAACGAACTTTCAAAGTGTTCAGGGACATCCAGACAACCCTAATCAATAGTATGGAAACGATTGATACACGAATGATTAACAACACACGGAAAATGACCAATATGACCTAATAAGATGAAAGGTTAGGTATCATTTATGCAATAAACAAAACTTGAATTTGGGTAACTATTGTGATTAATAAATCAATATATTTCATTTGAAACACCTTAGAAAAGACTAAGGAATCAATTTATTAGCTTATATACATATACTTTTTTTTTACTTTGAATTTTAAGTGATCAATGTAGAATTTGTTAAACATCTGGACATATATATGTAAAATCATGCATAAATCCTGAACTAATAATCTTACATACAAAAGTTGAATTAAAAAAAGAGATACAAGATGCAAACATAGGACATGACTATTACATGCAACACAACAAGCTTTTTATACTTTTGATGTTAGATTGTAAGAGAATAGTGACAACCAAAATATGCTTGCTTTTCCATGCACACGTCCAAAATAAAACCTAATTCTGATGGCTCAGTAGAGAGATACAAAGCTATCAGTAGCTAAAAGCTATAACTAGGTGTTGGAATACCTTAGCCTAGTGTCATTTTTTATTATTGTTGCCTCTTGAAGGGCTCAATTTATGCTTTGGACTTATTTTCTAGGCTCATTCTGCATTACTGTTACAACTCTGAACAATAATAGATAGATCTCTCTTCTGCCTGTGGACGTAGCTAACCTATTATTAGTGAACCATGTAAATTATGTGTTCTTGTCTTTTTTCATTATCTTTCTTGCATCCATCATAAGAAACTGGTACCTAGAGCATTGTTAGGTTTTCGCAATTTGGTGAGAAAGATGTCTATGTCAAACATGAAGATCGATAAATTCACGAGGAGGAATACTTTTAGTTTCTGGTAGATCAACATGCGTGCCTTGTTGAAACAACAAGGCCTGTGGGCGCCGCTGACAGAAAAAAAAAATGGCGGATGTGGAAGACATTGAGATGGATAGTATGGAGAAGAGGCACACTCGTCAATCATGTTGTGTCTCATAAACGATACCATTACTGGGGCTGCAGAGGAGGAGTTTGCGCTTGGTCTGCTGTTGAAATTGGATAGTTTGTATTTGACGAAGTTATTAACCACAAGTTGTTGTTGAAGCAACGCCTATTCACTTTGCGAATGCATGAAAGTCATCCGCTTCGTGAACATTTTGTAACACCCCGATTTCTACATAAGCATATCACATTTACTTTATGCATATACAATATCATTTCATGCCGCCTAAAGATTCTTTATGCAATTAAATAGGACATGCATCCTGAATTGGTATAAACAACGTACTTGCTAAGTGTTTAGAGACATCAAGACGACCCTAATCAACAGTGTGGAAACGATTGAGACACGAATGATTAACGACAAACGGAAAATTACCAACGTGACCTAATAAGACGAAAGGTTATGCATCAGTTACGGAAGGTTGGGATTAGGCGGCGACTATTCGCAGCCCATTAAATTTCTTAATGCAGCCCATTAATTTAATAAATTAAGATATTATTATAAAATGACTAGAATATCCTTAATGATAACAAAATATAAATAATTAAAAATAGTAAAAACATAAAATTCTTAAAGAAGAACTAAAAAATCTGATTTTTCTATCTTCAACCAAATTGTTCCTAAAACTTTATAAACCCTAACTTCTTTAAAATTTGATCAATGAAGGATAAACATCTGATTCAATGGTGGAATCCTTTTCACGACCAAAACAGAGCTTCAAACAAACATATACGTTCAGTTTCAGACCAAAGCCTTTTTTAAGCTCTATCAATTGCATCCAAATTGACATCATTGTCGTCTGCAGTTGTCTGAGTAATTCTGAAAGATTGACTAACTGCTACAAATCTTTGTTCAATTCGACGGTTTTAATGGCTATTGTTTGAACGCCTTGAAGCACAACACTGGCTTTTTTTGCATCCACTAACAAATGCACTCCTTCAATGAAATGATGTTGCGCTCATTCACCTCCCATGGTGGAACGTATTGTACATTGTTCAGATCATATACTCATTTTCACTGTATTATTTAGAATATTTTAATTAAAATAAATTAATTTAAAGAAGGGTGAATTTGGTACTAAGTGGATTGTATTAAGAAGTTTTTATTCATTTTCTAAGTATAAGTGGGCTACATTAAGAAGTGGGTGTGTTAAGAAAATTTGTGGGCTGTGAATAGTCGCTGCCTTGGGATTACTGGAGATGTGGAACTTGTAAAGGGAAAGTGAATTTATGGTACGAGGGAAGGTACCAAGAAAATGGATAATAAAAAGGGAAGGGTCACCCACGTACCTACTGCTCCTGTTGGCAAGCGGAGGTGAAGACTTCAAAATCCCCTTCCAAGAAAAGATCTCAAGGGGGTTGAAAATTGTATATGAATCAATCATTTCTTCTAGGGCCGTTGAAATGAAGAAGGAATAGGAAGAGAGTAGTGCCGAGGAAGAACCCCTACAAAAGAAACCAAAGGAGGCTGATAAATCCCACCTCAAGACAAGCATTGTCAGGCAATGATGCAAGAACAAGAGGACTCAACTCTTGCTTCTTATGATGTTCTCTCTATTCAACCTCTTAGCCAGAGCCCACCCCTTGCTACTTCTGTAGCCCAAGAAGAAGTATTAGTAGATACTTTGAATTAATCTGAGGAGTTACTAGTTCAAGCTAAAAACCCAACAGGCAGCCCCCAACATACTTCACAAGCAGCGATCAAACTTTGTGAAGTAGGGGATGAACAATACGCAGCAGGAGATGAACTTCGACTTGCTGCCGAAAAAATGCTGCCTCTCCCCAGCACCAAGAAGAAGATAAGCTCATAGAAGAACTGTTGGAGGAGGAAAGGGAAAGATACTATAGATGGAGATATAATAGGGTAAGGCTATACCCTGCCATCTTAGACTGGGATAATTGGAGTGAGTAAGAAGAATGGGTCACCACATGGGCACAATGTAAAGACATTTGCTGAACTGAACTCCATGGATTTTGGTGATCGCATTAGGGCAACAAGAAGGGTTTGCCTATAGGAGAAGGTAGCCTTAAAATGCCCTGGTAACGACAGTGACTCCGATGGTGAAGATGAAACTAAAAGTGACAAGGTGACTCGCCAAGTAATAAGGCACACCAGTATAGAAGCTAATTGGAGGCACGAGGTTCCAGTGGTAAGGGGGCCAGGAAGCTCGTTGCAACAACCTGCTGTTGATTCTACAACAACACAACCAATTGCTGCAAAAAGCTCTGACCACTATCTACTATTTTCAGAGCTAAGCAGGACGCTGATGAATCTATTGTAAGAGAGTACACAATAGAGAAGCTAGCAAAAACATCTCACGATGCTCATGAAGCTATCAAAAGCACTGAACAAGTAGCTAAGGTAGATGCTGCAAAAGCCAGTGAATCTACTAGTAATGAAGTGGTAGTAGACAAGGCAGTAGGCACTTCACGGATTGCCGATGAAATATTGTAGGAGAGATTGCATTAGACGAGGCAGTACCCATCTCTCAAACAACAAGTGTACATGCGCCCCAGGAAGTACACAAGGTGGGATCTCAGAGGTAGTAGGAGATGTATAAACTACTTCGTAACAGTAGGCAACTGAAGCAAGTGATGAGTAGTATCACACACCCAGTAACCTCGCTGAGTTGCAACACCTTTTGCTGAAGATCTAGTTCATACTACTGCTGAAGTAATTATTCTTGAAGATACTCCATATTCACAGCAAGTTGGACTACATGAAGATGAATAGTTGTAATGACAGTCCTTCCAAGAGTAATGCATATGAGGAGGAAGATTATTTGCTGAAAGATGAGGATGTGCAAAATGATTCTACTATTGATGATGTTCTTGTCGAGCCAAACACTAAAGCACCAACTACTATGGAAGATATAGTAGAGAAAATGATGGATATAGTGAAAGAACAAGAAATAGAAGAAACAATGGTAAAGGATGTTGGGCCCTGACTGGGCCCGCATCTCCACATTGGTATGATATTATCCGCTTTGGGCCAAGCCCAAACCATTTTTTTTTTTTGGGCTAACTCCTAAAAGGCCTCATGCCAATGGAGATACTTCAATCCTATTAAACCCCATCAAATCCCATGTATATCCAATGTGGGACTTTGTTGGACAATCCTAACAATCCTCCCCTTCAAATAAAGGACCACCAAACCTCCCCTTAAACGAACCACTGGGCCTCCTCTCAAACGAACCACCGAGCCATGTCTCCTCCATCTAGTTGACTAGCTAACTCAACTACATCTGGCACGTGTCTTATGTGGAGTCCATGGTTTATCGCTGCTAGAGAGCAACCTCTCTACCCAGGTGCACCTAGCCTGGTTTCAACACCTGGTTCGTAAAGCCGGACCTTTCATTATGCTGGGGAGCCTGCTCTTACCTGGTGAGCCTTTCTCTCTGCTAAGGAGCCTGCTCTACTCAGGTGCACCTGACCTGGTTCACCTGGTCCATAGAGCCTGTCGTTGCCGCTGGAGAGCCAGTCTCTACCCAGGGGTACCTAGCCTGGTTTCAGCACCTGGTTCGTAGAGCCGGACCTTTTGTTATGCTGGGGAGCCTGCTCTACCTTGGTGAGCCTTTATCTCTGCTGAGGAGCCTGCTCTACCCAGGTGCACCTAACCTAGTTCACCTGGTCCGTAGAGCCTGTCGTGATCTCTGCGGATTTGTTTGGCACTTCGAGGATCTTCACCACATTGGTTCAGTCTGGGACCATGGCTTTGATACCACTTGTTGGGCCCTGGTTGGGCCCATATCTCCACATTGGTATGATATTGTCTGTTTTGGGCCAAGCCCGCACGATTTTGTTTTTGGGCTAATTCCTAAAAGGCCTCATACCAGTGGAGATACTTCAATCCTATTAAACCCCATGATCTTCCCATGTATATCCGATGTGGGACTTTGTTGGTCAATCCTTACAAAGGAGAAGGCTGATGCAACTTGTACTGAAGCAAGTTTGGCAAATGTAGCAACAACTCAAGCCAAAGAGGAAAGATTGGCTACGGAGCAAGCAAATGCAACCTGCATTGATGCAGGATCAGCATACGATGTAGTAGCTCAGCCAATGGAAGATTAACAAGGTTCGTCCAAGAAGTCAGCTGATGCAGTTTGTACTGAGGCAACCCTCATAAGGGCTCAAGGCATATCGGATGCTGGAGTAGAAGTTGAGATGCCTACTCAAGCTACTGGAAAATTGAGGGGGAACAACAACTAGCTGAATCAAGTCAGCAACATGAGAAGGCCACTAGGGTAAGCCTACTGGACGATCTCATGGAGCAACAAAAGAAGCTGAGTTGGAAGATCACATGTAGAAAAGATAAGGAGACCACCAGCTCCAACTCCAGCAACCGCGACTAACAATTTTGAGGACAAATTGGATATCCAAGGGAAAAATATACCATCTTATCCTAAAGAATTCCATCCATAGAAGCGGGCACCTTTTTGATACTGTGTAGGCAGAAGCCAAAAGACAAAAAAGACGGGGGATAAGTCTCTTAAGCATGATAACGAAACCATAGTGGGAATTAGGCAATCCCATATGGAATTAAACCTGCTAACTAATGTTGCTATGCAAGAAGTGCTAGGAACATTTGAACACACTTTGTGTTAGCAACCAAGTTCTTTGTAAAAATGAATGAAGCACGAGTTGAAAGGCATTGGATGGAGAAACTTGTTAGAAAATTCAACAACTACATTAAAGGACAAGGTACTGACCTCGCATCCGCAATAATGAAAGGCTGGAAGAGTAAAAGGATTGTCTACAATCCTTGAAAGATGAACTCTCCCTACTGCGGTAAGGGAAGGCCGATGACAGAACAATAATGGTCAATATCCTGAGCATACTTGAAGCACATACTAGGATCAATATTGATGATATTTTTAAAAAGGGGGAAGAAGAGGCAACGACAAGGCATGCTGGTCAACAACAAAGGGAACAACAAGAATGGTACATTTTTGAACAACGAAGATAAAGAAAAGGAAACCAAGGCGAGGATACAGGAATGGAAGACTCTCAAACGACAAGATTTTAAGAGATCTTTGCAGGAGTCAGAAGCAATGGTGTGGAATATCCTTGTAAAGGAAAATGCTAAAATTCATGAGATCTACTTGCTACTGGAATAGTTCATGATCAACATGTTAACAGAATGCAGTCTACCACCTCAAGCCAAAGAAAGCAATATGCCTCTCCAAACTTATCAATCCTCTCTAAGTATGAGTACTGGCTGCCACACGATTGCTCAAAGCAGTAGCTAGAGGATCTTTGTACTTATCAAATTCCGATAAAGAAAAATCCCACTAAAGAGGAAATTGATCATTGGAGGTTGGCTGAAATTCTCAAATACTTCGAGTACCTACTAAGTAAAAAGATGTAAAATGAATGGTGGAGGTACACTGAGAATGATCCTGACAGATCCACAACAAGACACAGAGGTAAAACATGTCATCCAACACTTCACAAAGCATAACCGGAAGAAGAACAATCGGTGACTTACTATTGGAAAATTTTTATTTGTCTGTAGCTTCGGATGTAAGATGTTTTTTGGCACATGGTAACTGTAAATAGGCACATATACTGAAAATAGTTATTATTATTGCCAAATGATTACCACTCATAATCTTACATCATGCATGTTTCATTTTAAGTACGTTTTCATGTAACTGCTCATTTTACTAGTTTGTTGTTTTGTGACTTTAAGTACGTTTTTGCTTAGAGTTTTGACATCATCAAAAGGGGGAATTGTTAGGAAATTTATGTTTAGTTTTGATGAAGGCAAAACATCTTAGAAGATAGGACCTACTGCCCCTAGAAATTCGGTAAATCATTGTAATAGATAGGGCTAGTTATACTTAGGCAGAAGTTGCACCAAGAAAGCAAGCAATAAGATCATCAAAGTTACTTGAAGCAACAAGTCTGCAATCGCATCAAGGAGCAAAGACTGTAGTGAGCACGCAACACGGTTGCTTATGCCCATCTAGCATACAATATTGCTTGCAGCAAGGAAGGTACAACCAACAAGCAAGCAGAAGTCATGTCCACAGTGTCAAGGTCACAGTCAAAAGTTAGGGGATTTGGATTAAAAAATATAGCCAGTGGAAACGAGTATCAAACCTTGTACTGACTATCCAATTGCGTGGGGACACGTTACCTGACATAAAGCAAAAGTAATACTGAACACTAACACCAAGCCGAAACCACTCTAACCAACTCCTTGTGAGAAACGACAAATGGCTCTTTATTGTACGAGAAGCATTAAATGTCAAAAGGGATTATTTCTCTCTATAACGAGAAGGAATCCAAACTACTATAAATAGAAGGAGCTGGAGGACAAAACAAATGCTACGATACTACTAAAAACTCAAAGCATGACTTTCATCAAGCACTCAACATTCTTATTAACATCTTCAACAAATACACTCTGATAATCATACCCGTGTTTATGCAAAGTATACAAGAGCAAGATAGCAAACACACAAGTGAAGGTCCAAGATGCAACAACCCTCAAGTCAAGCTAGCTCTCAAGTTTTTCCTCGGTCCTAATCCTTCTCAACCCAGGAAGCTTGCCCACATCTCAACTAATATTCAAGTTTAGTGGCAACTACCAGAAGTTGAAGAAAAAATTTCATTAAATCAATCCCTCAAAGAGTTTTGAAATGAGGAGTCCTCGTTTGAATCATGGATGCAATGCTGACTTGTGTTTCAAGGAACGTGTGTATAATAGAGGAGTAGTCTTCCAAGGATAGACAAAAGCTATCGTAAGGAGCTAAGTTGAACTTAGATTTCGAAGTAGCTAAGTTGTACTGTGTGTAATCTTCTTAGTTAATTTTTCCACTGTGTGAGGGAAGAGTTAATGTAGAAGGATTACCCCCACCTTCGACCCATAGGCCTTGGTGGCCTCCTAAAGAACCCAAAATCTAAGAGCCCACAAAAATGGAACACATCATGGAGATGTGGCTCTATGTAGTACGGTAGGAATTTGGAGACACGTGCCATATGTGTACAAATTTATACCAAGTATTTTCATACTATATTATAACATCTGTTATAAATTAGTAGATAATTAATCGTACTACACTTATAATGAAAATTTTCAGTATGTAAGGAAATTATATTCTTAAGTAAGAAAAAAAAAAGATATGTATATATAAATGAGTTTATTACCAAAAGCAACCCGAGGTATACCTGTTTTTACCACTTGCAACCTATTTTAAAATTCGTCGCCTGCTTGTGCCCATAATAAATCCCGGAGCCGATTGCAACCTGAAGTACTCGTGTTTTACCGATTAGAACCTATTTTATAAATTCCGGCCAAAATTAAGAGCGTGCCACATGCCCAATTTTGAGCAAGTGGTAAAAATGGGTATACCTCAGGTTGCTTTTGGTAATAAACTCCTTTCTTTTTTATTTTTTTCTTTTCTTTCCTCCATCATTTTCAACAGGAGAATTTGAAGAAATGCCCGAGTATAGATACAAATACATACAAGTTAGAACAACTCCTAGCTAGATATTCGTCTAAGAAATAAACTGAAGAAATTTGAACTATCCTCAACAGGAGAATTTGAAGAAATGAATGAGTATAGATATAGAAACATACAAATTAGAACAAATCCAAGCTAGATTTTCTACTGATCGAAGAGAATTGAACTCTTATCCAACAGTAGCATATAATCTTCCAGTAGCTTTATCAGTGATAACCACAACTTCGAAAATTTCACCGAACTACTCAAAGTACTTCTTCATGGAGTCCTTCTGCATCTCCCATGCCAGTCCTCCGACGAACACCTTCATGTATGTTGTGTCGCCGAACTGCCCTGCTATGTTCGCCGGCGTCATCGATAATGATTGAATTTTCTGATGATTTAGAGTTACTTTCTTCTGGATCTGTAAATCAGAAACGAAGAAGAGGATTCGTGTTGAAGAAACTTACGGAGATTAGTGGAGAGAGAGACAAACTGGTGTTAGGATGAGAGAGAGTTAGGTCAAAGAGAGAAGGGAGGGATAGGGATGTACACGAACCAATTTGCTCGTAAACTATTCAGATCTCGGTTCATGAAAAGCTCGATCGGGCTAGTCTAATGTGGCTCGTTAAAATAAATGAACCAAACTCAAGATTGATGATATTCGGTTCGTTAGCTTGCGAGCAATTTCATTTGTTGGCTCGAGAGCTAGTTCGAAATATTAAGCTAATGTACTTATACTTAATTTCTAATTTTATAGTTATACTTAAAAAAATATAGAATTATATAATTAAAATCATGCATTTATATATATGTAATTAATTAATCTAAGTAGGTATATTATAATTTTAAGAATTTATAGCTTATTTTTAATTATATAATGATTAGTAACATATTTGTAATTAATATTTATTGAAATTTATTTGGACTCGATTAGACTCACTAGAGGCTCGAGTAAGTTCGCGAGCCATCCATATATTTGATAAATTAAGCTCGAGTTCAGCTCGATAATTAATGAACCAAACTCAAACTCTTAGATATTCGATTAAGCTGTGTTTGTGTACATCCCTAGGGAGGGAAAAAAAGGAGGAGGAGAGAGAAAATGATGGAGGGAAGAAAAGAAAAAATAAAAAAGAAAATGATTTATTACCAAAAGCAACCTGATGTATGCCTGTTTTTACCACTTGCTCAAAATTATGCGTGTGTTCCAACGCTCTTAATTTTGGCTGGAATTTATAATATAGGTTGTAATCGGTAAAATGCGAGTAAGTTAGGTTGCAATCGGCGACGACTTTTAAAATAGGTTGTAAGTGGTAAAAACGGGTATATCTTAGGTTCCTTTTGGTAATAAACTCTATAAATATGTTTTTTGGAAAAAAAGGAGAAAGAGAAATAAACTTTCTAAAATAAACTCTAAGTATATAAATGAGTCATAAATAAATATAATAGAATTTTATAATTTTAAAAATTAACTTCGAAATTTTTAATAAAATAAATAATTAAATAAATACAATTTTCTTAAATAAATGCAATTTTCTTAAATAAATAAACCATTTTTGAAAAATCAAATGTACTTTCTTAAATAAATAAATCATTTTTGAAAAGTCAAATATACTTTTGAAAATAATAAATAATATTATAAAATTTATAAATAACTTTTGAAACAAAGATTGTTGAAAAATAGAATCAATCAACTGTCAGTTAAATACACTAACACTAATCAAATAAAACATTATTTTCAAAATATATAACCAATTAACAATGCTATAGAAGGAATAATACATGTCTAGGAAAGTTCTGTTTAGGCAAGACAGGCGTCTGAAGTGTGTCTAATATGACCTGCCTCTCTTACCTGGGAACTTACCTGGTGTGTTATTCAAAATATAAGTACTTGTGAAATGTTGAAACAAACACAAGGATTTTACTAAAGAAAGAAATAGAATTTAACCTAAGTTAAATTCATAAGTATTTAAGTAATATTTCTAAGTAAATATTAATACCTATTCTACAGAAATAAACCAAGGGCATTAATTTAGAAGTTAATGAATAAATAATAACGAATGTTGAACGATTAAAAGTGTAGTAGGTCCAAAGCTCCGCGACCACCTCAACCTAGACATAAAATCAAGAAAGAAACTACAAAGGTGGGTAATCATGACCTGTAAGTAAGTTTACTTGTTCGATATGCATGCTCTATGTTTATTCGAAGTTGCTTATATATTCTAGGATTAATGTTAAAATGGAGAATCATGCATTTGTACAACATGTGTTGTACTGATCATACTTGACTTGAGATCCCCTATATTGTATAGAGCGATGCAGAATTCCCGCTCATATTTTTTTACAGTTGAAAGCACTCCTCTAATCAGAACTTTAGACAAGACTTTCAAGTACCATGTCTTAAGTCAGCGCTTTCAACCGATTTCAAGTACCCGTCTTAAGCCGACATTCGAATTATAATGGTTATGGTAGGCATAGAGGTGTACTACCTAATTGATACAACAACTTACATGATTATCCACTGGGGTTTCCTAGAACTCATGCCTTCCATAACAAACATTTTTCAGGTCATGGATCGGCGGCGTGGGACCGTTGATCAAGTCACCAACACTCCTTAGATGCATATTTAAATGTTGGATAATTTATCTCATGTGCTTGTAAAATAATTTTCTATTTCAGGTGTTATGAAAACAAGTTTAAGTTATGAAATTTTTTATTTTTGCATCTTTACAATATTTTCATAATAACTGAATTATGGCTGCTTGGTAGCACACTTGGATTGGGCAACAAATTTGAGTGTGTTATCGCAGTATTGTCTCCAATCTGGGTAAGCTGGGTTGGGGCGCTACAGGGTGGTATTAGAGCATAATTTTCATATACATAGGCAAAACATTTTTTTGTCAAAATATTTTCTCAAAGAAAACCTTAAGGAAGAGTTATGATTGAATTAACAAACCACCATTGATCCAAGGTATGCTTTAGAGTTCAAGTTTCTAAATAAATATTTTGTGAGAATCATCACTGTAAGGAAAGTTGAATGTTTACTTTGATAAAATAAGAGGCAATTATTATGGGTAAACCGAGAGAACATCTACTTGAGATTTTAAATAAGCCGAGAAAATGCTTACTTTGCTGTAAGCCGAGAAAATGCTTACCAGAGACTATAAAAGTGAGCCAAGAAAATGCTTACCAGAGATTATATAAGTGAGCCAAGAAAATGCTTACTTATAAATTCGAGATAAACTGAGAAAATGTTTATCCCAAGAGTCGATAATATAAAGCCTTAACTTAGTTTATCAAAGGACCATGCCAAGTAATGATACACTTATCCCTAAGAAGAAAGTTTTGCTTAAATTGCATAAAATGAATGTTGAAGACGTTAAGTCCTCAAAATCCTACTTACTTAGGAAGAAAAATAGATTGCCTAAAACATGCTTATGTATTTATCTGGAAAGGTCTAACATATAACTTATTCCTGTCATAAGAATGACTACTTTATAGTAACATCAAGGAGGTGAACATAATACATACGCGTATCACTTACCTTAGATAGAAGGATATATTCCAGTAAATAGATTTCTAGAGGTCATATATGAATATATGCAAAGTATAAGCATCTGTGCGGACATTGAAATGCAATAGATGAGTCCTATAAAAACTCCAGTTGTGTAATATACTATTTGGTTAATTACCTAAGGATGTTTAGCCATTTGGACCAGATTGATGTTTCAATATTGGAACCTATCTATATTCCTTATAGAACTTGTTTCTATATTGCTTATGGTGCTGCTTCTAGTAGTTACTCATCAAGCTTGTTCCTATCATTGAGTTGTAGGACGGAACCTGACATTCGCCCTTAGGAGATGATGGATACCCAATACATGGAAATATTTGGTACATGACATGTGACCAGAAATGGAACGAATCCATTAGGATTACCTAGCTTGACACTGCTTATGTTGTAGAGTAACAGCGTATGAGGGACATTTCTACAATGAGCCAAATACTTACGTGATAATATATCATCCTAATTTTAGCTACACATCACGTTCATTGGTCGACCGTATAGTTGGACTAATGTCACCTAGAAGACTAAGAATTAACATATGACCTAATTGAAGCGATTGAGCAATACCTACATGACATGAGCATTACAAAGAGGATGAAGCAATAAACACAATGCTACAAGGATCATACTGAATTCCACTTTGAGTGGTGGGAAATTTTAAATAGGAAGCTAAAAATGGAGCCAAGAAGCTGCCAAACGTATTTAGAGGGGCTTACTAATTTAGGAAAGAGGCCGACATGTAGTGGGTAGACCTAGGGAAAAGATACAGACACCAGGTAAGGAGTCCAAGATTCCGCAAAGACGATAGTATATATGATGAATCTTACAAACAAACCACTTTTTCGAGCCTACTGAGTGTCGAATCACTTTGGTGAATATATCACTAGGAAATTTGTAAGCTATAGGTTCCATCGACTGGGCCACATACCTACTGAGTGATCTACATGACCTTACATAAGGATCCGATGACGTACGACCAAGTAAGAACTCATTACAATTAAGGTAAATAGTGATTTAAGTAACGAACAATGTTGACTAGAATGAACAGATGCACAATGTACCTAGCACGACTTGTAGAGTTGTAAGCCTAGCCATTTTGCTCCAGTATAAATAGGATACATCGAGAAGTTATATTCTCATTTCTTCGGAGAGAATAATACAATATAAGAAAATTTCAAGTTAGAAATAATCCAACTTCCTTTTGAATATCAATAAATAAAGTTATGTTAGTTATTAATGTGTTTAATGTTTCTCTAAAACTAGATTCTCAAGTATACATATTTATGTCTGTGAGCCTAATGCTCAAAATTGACTTCCCATAGTATAATAATGCATAGAGATTTAAAAGAGAACAATGAAAGAAATAGAACTTCTTACAAAATGTTTTGCTCAACATGGAAAATTATGTTTTTTGAAATATGTTAGAAACTATTTTTATTATAAGTTTTAAATATTTTGCGTACTACATTTTAAAGACTTTTAAATGAAATTTGATGCTATGGAATTGCTAGAAAATGGAAATGTAATTTTGAAAAGAAAAGTGTTTTGCACAGGTTAAAACCCAAAAGAAATTTTTTACCATGATTTTATTCCACCAACTTCATCCTATTTTGCATTCAAATGAGAAGGAAAATTTCTTTTAAGATATCATTTCTAATTTTCAACTATGAAAGCTATGAAGTTGCTACAAGATACAAATTGTATTAGTGGTATGTAAAGTCGATGTACCAAAAGTCTAGGAGATTTTGGATTAGAGATCCCAATAAAAGTCAGTGAAGTACCAAATTTTCTCTGGAAAGCGAGATACTATTAAAGGAGTCGATATCCTCACCAATACTCCATAATCTTGAATATGGTTTATATTGATGCAATGCAGTAGAATAATTACCTAATCAATGCATATGAAGTCACACACGGTGAGTTACCCGAATCATACCTTATAGCTAATAATGGTTGTATAAGACATCGAAGGTTAAAGATCATTATCGACATGTCAAGAAGTGAGAGGTCTATATAGATCATGGGAGACCAAAATATTTGTTCTTTTAGAAAAAAATCTAACATACATTGAAGGTGATGGGGGAGATAATCAAGGAGTGTGATTTAATCACTCGCTATCACCCAAACAAAATGATGGTAGTAACTAACATCCGTATTTGAAGAAGTGATGTTAGGAAATTTATGCTTAGTTTTGATGATGGCAAAACATCCTGTAAGGAAGGAACCAGTGCCCCCCAGAAATTTTGTATTTCTTTGTAATAAATAGGGCTAGTTCTATTAATGCTGAAGTCGCATCAAGATCATTAAGGCTACTTGAAGCAACAAGTCCGCAATCGCAACAAGGAACGGAGACTGCAGTGAGTATGCAACACAATAGCTTATGCCCATCCATCACATAGCCTTGCTTGTAGCAAGGAGGGTATAACCAGCAAGAAAGCAGGTGTCATGTCTACAATGTCAAAGTCAAAAGTCAGCGTAAAAAATATTACCAGTGCAGACAACTTTCAAAATTGTACTGACTATCCAATTGCGTGGGAACATGTCGTCTGACATAAAGTAAAGGCAACACTGAACATTGACACCAAGTGGTAACCACTCGTCGCACTCTCTGCGAGAAAGGACAAACGACTCTTTGTTGTACGAGAAGCATTAAATGTCAACGAGATTATTTCTCTCTCTTCCACGGGAAGGAATCTCAACTGCTGTAAATAGAAGGAGATGGAGAACGAAGCAAAGACTACGAAAAATAGAAAACTCAAGCCATTACTTCGCGTTAAGCACTCAATATTCTTACTCAAAGCTTCAACGCATAAACTCTGATAATCATACCAGTGTTTATGCAAAGTATACAAGAGCAATATATCAAGTAGCAAGCATGCAAGGGAAGATCCAAGCTGGAACAACTCTCCAGTCAAACTAGCTCTCAAGCTTTGCCTTGGTCCTAATCCTTCCCAAACCAGGAAGCTTACCCATATCTCAATTGTATTTAAGTTTAGTGGTAGCTACCAGAAGTTGAAGAAAAAGTTTAGCTAAACCAATCTCACAAAAAGTTTTAGAAATGGGGAGTCTTCATTCAGGTTTTTAAAGCTAACTTGTGTTTTGAGGAACGTGTGCACAATAGAGCAGTAGACTTTCGAGGGTAGACAAAAACTATTGTAAGGAGCTAAGTTGAACTTAGACTTCGGAGTAGGTAAGTTGTACTGTGTGTAAACTTCTTCGTGAATTTTCCCACTTTATGAGGGAAGAGTAGACGTAGAAGGATTACCCCCACCTTCGAAACACTATTAACTTTGTGTCTACTTTTATATTCTTCTTAGTTTTTTCGCTAGTATACTACATATCTACTGCATTAATTTATTAGAAAATGTTTTGCATATTCCGTTGTACATAAATCTCCTTGAGCACTGCTTACTGTAACTTACTTAAGTCCAATGTGCTATGTGCCTACTGTCTTACAGCTTATGGTATTAGCTTGCTGCAAGAACAAGTTTCTAATAGTAAGCAACAATCTTGTGCTCGAAGTATTTAAAAAGAGAAAATCGAGTTAGATGTTTATTTACCCTTCCCCCCCTCTAAACCTCTACCACTTGGGACCAACATGTGGCATCAAAGTAGTTGGTTTCAAAAACCAATCGTCTTTCGTAGCTAAACTAAATGCAGCCATTTTCTAGCCAAAAAGCAGTTTTAAAGCAAAAGGATTTTGAGTAAAAAAGCCACAACAATGGAAACTTTTTCAATTAAAACTTCCATATTTTCCTTTGAGGAATATGAGGACTAGGCTATAGGGATGCAAGCACGCTTGGCCTCTATGCATGATGAAATGTAGACAGTCATTACTGAAGGTCCACCAGTAATCATGAAGATCAACACTGATGTACGAGTGGATGGAGAACCTGGACCTCCTCCCATGGTGGAAAAAACATGTAATGAATTGATTACTGATTGAAGGTCAAACTTGGATAATCTAGCTAAAAATGTACTTTTTGCTACATTGAACAAGGGAACCTTCACTAAGTTTGAGGCATGCAAGACTGCCACGGATATTTGGGATTTGCTGTGGGAAATCTGTGTTGGTTTAGGTCTACTTCAAGAGAACTGGGTCGCTATTGCAACCCTAAACTTTGAGCTCTTGAAGGAAAACCTTGGAGAGTCTCTAAATGACTTAGACATGAGATACACATCAATCCTGAATGAGTTGATATCCATGGGAAAGTATACACCTAGCAGGAGATAAACTCCAAGCTGCTATGAGCTCTCATATCGAATTGGGATGTAAAGACTATTCCAATGAGAAGCTCAAAGAAGCTAGGTAAGAAGAGCATTCACGAACTCTTCCCTGACATTAAATCCTTTGAATATGACATTTACTGAAGAAGGAGAGAATAAGAGAATGATGTTGTAACCAAGCCCTAGCAAGCACCCCCTCACAACAACTCCAAATGGTTCAAGTAACCACCATCGTGCCAAAGCAACAACTTCATGTTGCTGATTAGGAGCATGACCTGATGAGATAGTTTTACTCATGAAATGGTTCACACGTTTTATGAAGAAGCATACAAAGGGAAACCCGTCCAAGCCTAAATACATCAGCCCTCAGAATCTCCAAGGATGAGCAAGGAAGTTAGAGATCTTAGCTACAACTATAGGAAGACTGGTCACTTTGCAAGGGAATGTCTATATCCCAAAGTGCAGAAGTATCCTGAGGAAGTTCGCAATCAAAGTCGGGATATAAGGATGCAGGAGAAAGCTCAGCAAAAGGCTCTCTTAAAAGGGGCAGAAGCTATCAAAGTTGTTCCACTGTCTTCAAGGGATCCTAAAGTGTATGAAGACTCAGATTTCGACAATGATTCTTCATATTCTAACAGTGAAGCACTTGTTGTCTTATGGCAAAATATATTCACGATCATGATGAGGAAGATTCTTCCAGTATCTCTTCTAAATAAGAGAATGCTGACTGTGAAAGCTTACTCATTTCGTTCAGACAAAGTATGGCTAATTTTGACTTGGTCAACTAGTCATATGAAGAGCTGAAGGCTGAGAACATGCAACTTCTTGTAGAAAATACATTGCGTATAGTTGAAGTTGAGAACTTACAGCTGATGCAATCTACTGTTGTTTTCTTCGTGAGGAAGTAAGTAAGCAAAAAACGTCTCTCGCCCTTCAGGCTGAGAAAGAAAAGAAATTGATGTCAAACATCATGTCTTTCACTCAATCATCTAGAAATCTGGATAATATACTAGATGTAAAGAGAAACTTATCTAACATGACAGGGATAGGATTCTCTGACATATTTTCTAACTGTCCAGCAACTAGTACTTCTACTGATGTACCAACAGTAATTACGTTTGAGTCACTCTTTCTCCTCAAGTAGTGTAAAGGTAAGTCTAGAAGGATTGAGAATATCACTACTAGGAAATCTAGACTAGAATCAGGTTGTAAACCTGACCAGGCGAAGTTGACTGTTGTAAGCACACCAGGCATATATGCAATAGGAAGCAACAACATGCTTCAAGCCTTAGCTACCGAGTGCAATAACTTCCTACAATAGCCTAAGAGCAACCAGCAGAAGACTGGGCTTAATGCTCAGAGGCTCTGACACAAAGCAAGGAAGAACCATCACAGGTCACTGTAATCCAGGAAACAACCTGCTCTTGGTATATCTGAGAAAGGCAAACCTTCCGAGATGTACACTAAGTAAGTTGGCCCAGAAGAATGGCTTGCTGCTCAGAGTTTCAATAGTAAATGGGTTGCAAGAAAGACTATATTAGACATAGTGATATATGGTAACTAGAGAACGGGTGTGCTAGGCATCTGACATGCAACAAGAAGTCTCTAAAGGATTTCCAAGACTACAAAGGGCCAGAAGTGATGTTTGGAGACAAAGCCAAAGGCATCACCAAAGGTATTGCAAATTTTTGTACAGATAAAGTCAGCATAGCAGATGTCTACTTCGTTGAGAGCTTACAGCATAATCTACTGAGCATAAGCCAGTTCTGTGATAAGGGACATTATGTAGAGTTCTCTCAAGGGAAATGCTTTATAATAGATGCAAGAGAGTGAGTCATTTGGACTTCAAGACTATCAACAAGCTGACATGCAAAGGGTTGGTAAGAGGATTATTAGATGTAGCATACAAGAAGGAGAGTGTGTATGATGCATGCTTAAAAGGCAAGCAAATCAAGGAAGTCCTTCAAAGACAACCCTGTAAGATTATCTCACAAGCTTATGGACCTACTACATATAGACCTCTTCAGACAAATTGAACAAGTATGTTCGAGTGGAATGAAGTATTCACTTGTAGTGGTGGATGACTTCTCTAGATATACTTGGACTGTGTTTTTAGCCAAGAAATCAATCACTTAGCGTAAGCTCCCAGACCTTATGAAGCTAATTCAAAATGAGCGATGCCTCAACATTGTCAAGATTAGATCAGATCAAGGTACTAAATCCACTAACAAGTTCATAAAAAAATTCTTTAGTAGCAATGGAATTCATCACGGGTATTCGGAAACAAGAACTCCTCAGCAAAATGGTGTAGTAGAAAGGAGAAACTAAACATAGAAAAAAACAGCTAGGACCATGATTGCTGAAGCACAACTGCCCAAGAGACTTTGGGCAGAGGTAATCAACATAACATGCTACATTCAGAATATATGTCTTATCAATAAATATATGGATAAGACACCATACGAGCTATGCAATGGAAGGACGTCTAACATATCATACTTCCATATCTTTGGTTGTAGATATTTTTTGCTGAACAATGGGGAAGAACAAATAAATTCATCGATGTAAAATTTGATGAAGGAGTATTTTATGGATACTCCTTAGTAAGCAAATTATTTTGAGTGCTCAATAAAAGAAAACTTGTGCTAAAAAAGATGTTGTAAATCAAGGCTTGGAACCAAACATAAGATGGCTAATAGATCATCCACCCACCCTGGACATAGGGAGAATAAATGATGGAGTTAGGACAAGAAGATCAGCACCTTACGAAGTCATGTTCTCCTACTTCGTATCTCAAACGAAACTTAGTATCATTGAGGAAGATCTAAGTGACCCTAACTAGGTTAAAACCATGCAGGAGTCAATGGGCTTGGAAGAAATAGAGTATGGAATTTGGTTCGTGGACTATCCAAGAAGTTCTCCCAGCTGATGCAAATTAAGTTCGAGATGAGCATGATGGAAGATTTTAGTTTTTTTCTTGGACTTCAAGTAAGATAGTTGGATGATGGCATCTTCATTACTCAAGTGAAGTACACAAAGGAGCTGATCAAGAAGTTTAGGAAAAACAACTTAACATCAATAGGAGTTTTAATGAGCACTTCAACAAGACTTCATAAAGATGAAGATGGAAAGGATGTTGATCTTACATAATACTGAAGACTTATTGGCCCACTTCTATATCTTACAACAAGCAGACCTGACATCTTGTTTATTGTAGGAGTTTGTGCACGATACCAAGTAGCACCCAAGGAGTCTCACCCCCAAACAGTGAAGAGGATTCTGGTGTATCTAAAGGGCACAACCAGGGTAGGTTTGTGGTACCCAATAGATGGTGGAATTAAACTAAAAGGATATTCAGATTCTGGCATTGCGGGTTGCAAGATTATCCATAAAAGCACGAGTGGAACATGTCAATTTCTTGGAAATAGACTTGTTTCAAGGTTTAGCAAGAAGCAGCAATTTATCGCACCATCCACTGCAGAATCATAATACATTGCTGCTGGAAGGTGCTATGTGCAAATACTATAGATGCAACAAAAACTGAAGGACTATGGGATACTCACAAGAGAAACTCCTATAATGTGTGTAACACTAGTGCGATTACTATCACACATAATCCAATTCTTCATTCAAGGAGCACACATATAAAGGTAAGGCATCATTTCATTCGCGATCATGTTGAAAGAAAATATATCAAGCTTGAAAAGATACCCACTGGCATGTAGATTGCTGATATATTCACTAAACCTCTGTGTGAATCATGTTTCAATAGCCTTCGGACTGAACTAGGAGTGTTACTTATGTAGGAGAACCCCTGTATGTAAATTTTGTTGCTGTGGGAAGCATTTAAAATAAATTTTAAAATAGTCGACTGAAAGGTTACTGTAACCCTACTGGAGTAAGGGGGAATGGTGTAAGTAAGGTACGGTAATATGTTGATGTTGTAAGTAGCATGCTAGTAGACAATACGTGGAGATTCATGAAAATGCCTACAACATGAAACACAGTAAGGAGAAACCCGGTCAGCTGAAATACAATGATTGGTTGAAGCTTACTGCAAGTAACCTTAGTGCGACACACACGCTGGAAATGTTTAATGTCTACAACATTTAAAGCTTACCTCACTAATTGCTACACCTTTAATATTCCTCGTAGCATTCAGTGTGTTGAACCATAAGAACTTTTAAGTTTTTATAGCGGGAAACATTCATTTCTTATCCAAATAAAACTTTCTTGTATTTAATGCGAATGTCATTTACTACACCAAAACTATTGCCTTTCGCAGAGGTAATTACGACAGTTTGTATTTAACCAATGCACCCATTAAATCTCAGCCATTAATTTAAATTTATTTTCCCATCAACAAATCTAAATCGTCCAAATCGCACAAATTACTTGTCAAGCGAACCTAGAGTCATTCCTGATGATCTAAAGTTACAACTTATATACACCTAAACTTAGAGAGTTAGAAAAGAGTTTAGATCACAGCTTTTTGCGACGAAACCCTAAAAGATCCAAACAAACTCAGATCTTCAAAGTTTTTCTTCTCGAACAAGATAAAATGGCATCTACGAAATAAACTCTATCTAAAAAAAACTCTGAAGTCATTGAAGTAAGACTTGCATCTCTCAAGTATTTACGGTTAAGGATGGCAGAGAGAAATAGAGCATCGCAGTTTATCAAGACAATTTGCAGAAAGTTGTCTTGAAGTCATCTGAATTTCTTCCTTGGTGCCCACACACCAAGATATTTGGAAGACTTGGTGGAGCTGTTTTATACAACTGTAGAGGTAACTCGCAATTCAAGGGGTGAACCAACCACCATCACATGTTCGGTGGCAAGGATTACTGTTGAGATCACTCCTGCTGCAATGGCCATGATCTATTCTATGCTGGAGGAATGATTGACTCCGACGCAACTGAAGATCTATGGGGAAGATCTACTGCTTGAATGTTGGAAGGTATTTACAGGTGACTAGCAAGCAGTAAACGTGCATGAATCATGTACGAAGGTCAACTTTCTTCCTGAGTTTGTGTTTCTGCAAGATATATTTAGTCGTAGTATAGAGTGCAAAACTGGGACTTACGATAAGTGTACCAGTCTAAGATTCCAGTTGATGACCGCCTTGTGGAAAGAGGAAGCAGTGAACTGATGAACATGAAAATTCTCGTTTTTCTTGCATATTTCTTGCCATATTTTTATGAGAACTGCGAGTATTTAACTTGTCTAAGGGTGATTTTGTGTCTAAGTCTATTTTCCAGTTGATTTTCCTTTTTGATATGATTTAATGCACTTTTGGGTACTTTTGAGTCATGTTTTGATAGTTAGGAATAAGACCAAATGTATTTAGGGCGATTAGACGATGAATCTTGTTTCAGATTGATTTTTATCAAAAAGATAAGCAACACAGTGTACTTGAGCATATGTGATAACGCAATAATCAACTACTTTCGAGACTTTGAACTTTTGAATTATTCAATCCTCACTAATAAGTGTTTCTCTCATCTCTCAAGTGTTTAGGTTAAACATATTTTTTCTCAAATTGAACTACATGCAAAGCCTACCATATGCTTGCCAATCGTCTAAACTAGACTTCGTACTCGATATGTGTGATAAAGGATCAGAAAGTTCTTTTTATTATGGTTGTAATGTGGGCTTAAGGTCAGGTGGGATATATTTGGATAAAAGTGACTATTTCTGGACTAATGAAGTTATTCCTAACCCGACTACCCCTCAATACAATCACTCACCCTCGCTCTCCAAATCTCAACAAATCACTCCTCAAAGTGACTTCTTCACCTTCAAAGAACCTTACAACTTAAGTGATTTTTATTTTCATGATACCACATCTTGAGACTACCCATCTTTTCTATTCAATTCAATAGCTAAACACTTTATTTTCTAGCCTCTCCGCAAAATTATGAACACAGACTCTTTCTTTTCTTTTTCCAATTTGTTTCTTCTTTTTCTTTTTCTTTTCAAATTGGGAGAGGCTATTCTTCTCGTCTTTTGACCTATCTTTCTTTCCTTCCCTTCATCTTTTGACTATCCACTAGTTTCCTTTTTCTTTCCACTAGTTTCCCTTTTCTTTCCCAAAATCTTTGCCCAACTACCTTCCAATTCTTCTTCCTCTTACTTGATTAATCCAGTTAAGGCCAAAGGTTTAAATCGAAAGGTTTTTGGCTTGTGATAAAGCCGTAACCCGGATATCAAGTAAACCACAATCAAAATGCTTAACCAAAGTAATCGACCGTGCAAGAATATGAGTAACACAAGAATTTACGTGGTTCGATCCGGAGATCTACGTCCACGGATGAAGGCAATAACCTTCCGAGGTGTTTCATTATCTTTTCTTGAATACCGGAGTACAATCTTACAAGTTGTAGTTTTAGAGTACAAAGTGCGAATCCTAAATCCGTCCTCTATTCTACTATTTATACTATACAAATAAGAACCCTAACTAAATCCCTATAATCTCGGTTCCCAAATCTGCATGGCAGGTGGGGAAAGATCATGGGAATCTCCATCCCTGAATGTGCCGTAACTGGGCTACATTGGGCTCGCGCGCGCTTCTGAGCCGGCTTAGTTACTGGGCTCGTACTTCTGGGCCCAATTGACTCGGCTAGCGGACTGGCGGATTAGTCCGACTCGGAGTTACTGGGCCATACCTATCAGATGCCCCCCCACCAGCTGGAGCGAGGTAGGAGCTTCGGTTAAAAGTAAGGCATGGTGTAACGAGCGGTGATGTAGGCCAGCTTTATCGAATTGAAGTACCCCCGGGGTGGGGTTGCCAACTGGGACCGAGTGGATGTGACTCCGGGGTGGAGAACTCACCGGGGTCCGAACTGGACCGATCTCGTTTTGCTCAGGGTCAGAGGATTGACCGGAGCCCAGTTGATGCATCCACAGAGTGAAGGAATCATGAGGATCAAAACGGAACGATCCGAAATACACCCGGGGTGCTGGTATCAACCGGAGCCAAGCTGATGCATCTCCAGAGTGAAGGACTCGATGGGGATTGAACTGGATCAAATCGAAGTACCCCCGGGGTGGGGTTAAAATTAAGGCCGCAAAGCCGTCGGTGAGACGCTGAACATCCTTCACCGTCTTCGGCGGCTGAAGATCCAATACATCTCTAATCTTAGCTGGATTAGCCTGGAGACCGTGCTGTGAAACCACATATCCCAGAAATTTTCCTGAGCCGACGCCGAAGGTACACTTTGCCGGATTGAGGCGATGATTATAGCATCGCAACGTGCTTAACGTCTCAGCAATGTCCTATACACATGTAGTAGGGGAGAAACTTTTAATAACGAGGTCAACAACATATACCTCGACATTGCAGCCAACTTGGTCTCGGAAGACGTGGTCCATAAGGCGTTGGTAAGTGGCTCCAGCATTCTTGAGTCCAAAGGGCATTTTCTTGAAGCAAAACACCCAAAATCAGTAATAAAGGCCGTTTTGAGGGCATCGTGGCGATCCATGTGAATTTGATGATACCCTTTGTATAAATATAGAAAGCAAAGTGCCTTATGCCCAGTAATAGCTTCGGCTTTTTGGTCAATTGAAGGCAGATGATAACAATCCTTCGGGCAGTGCTTATTGAGGTCAGAGAAATCGACGCACATTCTCCATGCCCCGCTTGACTTCGTCACTATCATGGGATTTGAAAGCCAAGATGGATAGTGGACTTCAAACAGGATGTCTGCATCTAGGAGCTGTTGAACTTCAATGCGGATGGCCGCATTCCGTTCTGGAGAAAATTGCCGCCGCTTTTGTTGTATGGGTTTCACAATGGGGTCAATATTCAACTTATGGGTAATCAGGTCTGGGGATACTCCCGGCATATCTAAAGGAGACCAAGCGAAGACTTCAGAATACTCGCGTAGCGTTTGGATTATGCATTGTGCAACAACGGTGTGTCCACGGCGCCGACTATAACAGTTTGTTCCGGTTTGGCCGGGTCAAGCGGCACTTTAACAGTTGCATCCCCAAGAGACTCGGATGAGCCCGGGGTAGAAGCCGAGGTGACTATTTGAAACTGGATCTTGGGAGGAGCCTTTGTCGCTTTCTTAAGTGCTACATACATGCACTCTTTGGAAATTCTTTGATTGCCACGGATGGCCACCTCGCCGTGTGGGGTAGGAAACTTCAACGCGAGGTGATATATGGAGCAGATGGCCTTTGCAGGGGTAAGTCAATCTCAGCCTAAAATCATATTGTACGGGGATGGAGAGTTGACCACGTAAAAATCGACAAAGATGCTTTTTATGGCCGGATATGTGCCAAGCGAAGCGGGAAGATTGATGATTCCTTCTGGTTTGACCTCACCCTGAGTGAAGGTCTGTAACGGCCGGGGTCGGTTGGAGCTGTTCGCGAGGTATGCCCATTTTTTTGGAAACAATCTGCGAATATAACACTGACGGAGGCTCCGTTGTCCACGAAGACTCGCTTGATTGTAACATTGGCCACGGCCATATCTATGACGATGGCATCAGTATGTGGGGTGAGTTCAGGAACGGGATCCTCATCAGTGAAACTCACAGTTTCAGATTTGTGAAAGCGCTTATGACGTGGCTCCTCGGGAGGAGGTCTACGAGCTTCGGCTTTCAGGGCACTTCGGGAAGTCCCTGTGGGAATAGCCCCGTATATCACGTTTATTATCCCGTGGACAACATGATTGGGTGGATTATCTCCAGGACCCCCAGGAGGAGGTGGATGCGGTAATAACTGAGGCTGTTGGCGATTACCCTGGTCTTGTCGTGCGTAATTGTTATACCCCGGCCTGTTATTCTGCCACAGGGGTCTGTTTGGTCTTGGACCTCGGTCGTTGTAACCCCCACGGCCTTGTTTGGAACCTCCACTTTGGTTCGACCGAGACCTGTCCTCGGTCCGAGCTACATATTGCCGCAGGAAGCCCTTCTTCAAACAATCCTCAATTTCTTTCCCAAGCTCGCGACACTCTTCGGTGTCATGTCCATGATCGTGGTGGTACGCACACCACTTATCACGATTACGTTTTTCTGCCGGAGCAGTCATCCGTGGGCACGATCGTAGATCATTCTTGTGAACAGAGAGTATTTCTGTCCTTGATTTTGTAAGCGGAGTGAGCTGAGGGATATCTCTATGGGGTTCCAACCGTCCTCTGCTTAGACGGCTGAAGGTGCTAGGCCGGGTACTGGTCCTGGCTTGTGTTTTATCTGATTGCCGTTTGGTGGCATGTTTCTCGCGCTTGCGACGGGTTTGCTCCTCAGCCTTGGCGAGCCTGCTTACAATGCCAAAAAGGGCCCGGGTCGTGGTAGGAGGGTTTTGGACTAGCTCGGTGTAGAGCGGCCCAGGCCAGAGGCCATTCATGAAGGCCGTGATTATAACATCATCAAATCAGCTACCGACTTTTAGACTTTCGGCGGTAAAATGATCGAGAAATTGAGTGACCGTCTCCCTATCACATTGTTCCAAATTCATGAGGTTAGTCAAAGTGGCCATGGGCTTTGCTCGTGTATGGAAAACGCGCCCAAAATTGTTTGGTGAGATCCCGAAAAGAAGTAACACTGCCCCGAGGTAGAGAATCGAACCACAGTCTGGCCTCATCTTGAAGATACTCAGGGAACACCTTGCACAAGTGGTGAGGCGTACAACTGCGATTAAACATAGCATATTTAAAGGCGCTTAGGAAATTACCTGGGTCTCCGGTGCCATTGTAGACGGACACCAGGGGAAGCTTGAACCCCTCGGGAAGTGTAGTAGCAAGAATCTCCTCGGAGAACGGGGTGATCATCTCCCCATTAGCATCAAGGCCCAGGACTTTGTCAAGCTCAGCGACAAACTGAGCCTGCTCCTGTTCCAAGGGATCAAGTACACGAGACTTGTCCAAACGAGCCCACTTTGGTGCGTCTACGGGTCTGCGGCGATCCATGTCCTCGTGGTCGTAGCGGGGCCTCGAGCCATTAGAGTTGCGATTCACTGCAGGAGAGGCTGACCGCTGTCCGCGGCGATCCAGCCTAGCTCTGTGAGGTGGATCTTCGTCCAACTCACGAGATCGATCATGGGGTGGATGTCTTACCACCTAGTCAACACCATTGTCGGCACGCCCACCGGAGTTAGCGCGTCGACTATTCCATTCTTGAAAAAGAGCGGCATGCTCCCGAAGAAAAGCTAGCTGCTCCGGCAGTAGGTCGGGGACAGGTCGAGGATTAATCTGTGCTGGCGCATGGACAGGTGCGAGATGTTGCGCGTCAATGTGTCCCGCAGGTGGGTCCTGATTTTGTTGCCGCGTCAACGGGAGATTTTGATCCACAGGGGGGATTACGATGGGACCGAGTAGGGTTAACAGATCGGTGGGTGTTCACCATGGCTAACACGACAACGTTGAAGTATACAGGGTTTTATTTTCAAATTGATTTCCACAGACGGCGCCAATTGATAAAGCCATAAACCGGATATCAAGTAAACCACAATCAAAACGCTTAACCAAAGTAATCGAACGTGCAAGAATATGAGCAACATAAGAATTTACGTGGTTCGATCCGGAGATCTACGTCCATGCATGGATGAAGGCAATAACCTTCCGAGGTGTTTCACTATCTTTTCTTGAATACCGGAGTACAATCTTACAAGTTGTAGTTTTAGAGTACAAAGTGCGAACCCTAAATCCGTCCTCTATTCTACTATTTATACTATACAAATAAGAACCCTAACTAAATCCCTATAATCTCGGTCCCCAAATCTTCATGGCAGTTGGGGAAAGATCATGGGAATCTCCATCCCCGAATGTGCCGTAACTGGGCTGCGTTGGGCTCGCGCGCGCTTCTGGGCCGGCTTAGTTGCTGTGCTCGTACTTCTGGGCCCAATTGACCCGGCTAGCGGACTGGCGGATTAGTCCGACCGGGAGTTACTGGGCCATACCTATCAGCTTGCAATGTTAGGCTATGAAATAACAAGGTATAAAGCTCAAATGGGGGATACATTATTAACTTTTGGTGCAAAAGGATATCTTTCCAAGGCTAAAAAATAGGCCAAAACAAGAAATGCCTAAAATCATTGCCAAAGTCACAACACATACTTGACATATTCATAGTAATGACTCAAGGTAAGTTGTAGAGATTAGTACACATATTCAATCAAAATCACACTGAAAGAAATCATATTACTCCGAAAATTGGAGTACAAATAGGCTCAAACACTACAACAAAAAACGTTTAACACTACGGTAAAAAACCGTAGTTAAAGGCATACAGCGATCGTAGTAGTACATACCGTAGTCGTAGACCCTCTACCAATAACTATGGTTCAAAACCGTAGTGGTTCATTATAAAGACTACGGTTGTGAACCGTTGTCGTACTAGTAGCATCTACGACTATGGTTTGTATGATCACGGTTGGAACTTCCATTGACTATGGTCTGAACCGTAGTAATATATACTAACGACTACGGTTGATAACCGTTGTTGTAATATTAGCATCTACGGCTTCGGTATGTATCACCACGGTTGGTGATTTTCTTCGACTACGGTCAAAGACCGTTGTCTTTTCTTTTTCATAAACAGTTTGTTGTAGATGATGCTCTTTTATAGTTTTTTTTTATATATATATATTTTTTTAATTTATATATAAATGTGTATATATATATATAAAACATAAATTAATATTTATGTGCAATAACGTATCACATAAGAAAGAGTAAATTTTAGATTAAAAAAAAATTATTTATTTCTAAATATCAAAGTTACATTACGTCTCAAAGCTAGAAAAGAAAAAAAATTATAAATTAATTTCTCTAGACTTAAATCTATTACAGAGCCGCAACTTTTCTTTTGAATCATCTTTCGTTATCCTGCAAAAATAAAACACCAAAAAAGATAGAATTAAACTCAAAAAATTATTTGTTAATCCAGATATCTACAACACAAAATAGTAAAAAATATTAAGTATAAGGTTAGGCCTGGGCAGGATTATGCGGAGCTCATATGAAAACAAGGCAGAGGCAAGCAAGGGAAATTTAGTAGCTAAGTAGGGATTTTAACAACACTGATTACAATAAACAAAAAATATTGCAACAAATGAAATTAGTGAATGCCTTAAATTATGGGAATCCATGGTGTATGATCATAAAAATAAACAACACCACTAAGTATATACCGTCATAAGCTTGTTTGTACATATCAACCAAACAAGAGCCTATCCCCTTTTTGTAAAATACTCCCAGTCTATAGGTTCTGGTTCCTGCAAATTATAACAAAGTGAATATTAGTTTCAGTTTACCATTTCTTCATGGAGGTCACATTCTCATTGATTGGCAAGAAGAGGCAACATATGATATCTAGTTATTCAAAAGACAAGATTTAATGTAGGATAGTGAGATAACTTTTAAAAGCAGCAAAAAACTTAAATATATTAATCCTAGTAAAAGATGTACATAGCAAACCACTAATTGTTATGAGATCAAAGGATGTCCATAAGCCGCATATTTTAAGACAAGCATCTCACTGTACTTTGCAAAGATTATAAAGTAGATAAATTGCTGCATTGCACATAATTTTGGATCCTATTAGTGTTTTCTAACACCCAATTTCCATTTTCCACAAATTAAAATTTAAATATCTCGTGTTTCCACATTTCATCGAAAATGTGAACTTATTTTCATTGTCGCATGCAACCTCATCACCTAAATTTTTGATATTTTCAGTGATTTGAGTTCAGCATTGATACAAATTTTTAAATCTTCTCCGAAAACTGCATCATACAATCAGTGACAGGACACAGCCCATTTCCTCTTCGTTGCGGCGCATTCATTACAAATAACCAGAAAAAACTACTAATACAAAATACCTAAAATAGCATACGCCATTTATCCCCCATCTAACATAAATTGTTAGCTAGAACTATTATCAATCAACAATTTCAAAGCCAATGTAGAATCCTAACCAAATTAGTTGAACAATATCACCAATCCACCATCTTAAACACAAAGTAAAGTCACATAAGGAGTAATTATCTAAATTTCATGATTCCAAGCGACAAAAATACATGAATCAGATTAACGTAGAACTCAATCACCAGCCTAATAATCAACTAACGGAAAAAACACAAATACAGAGTTCAATACGAAACAACTCCATTACCAGTCCAATAATCAAGTAATGAAAAAAACACACAAAAACACAGAGTTCAATACGAAACTTAAATTGGATTGAGAAATATTATGTGAAATAAAGTGAACATGTTCTATAATAATAAGAGCTGAAATGACTTTACCTTGAACACGAGCAGAACCACAACCTGTTATTTGTAGATAACTAACCACGTGACCTTTATTCTTTCAGTAATCAAGATCAATATATCAGAGAGTAGAGACTTTGATCTTCAGCAGTTAATTACTAGTTTTTAGGATATTAATATTAATAATGAGGTCAAAGACTGTCCAACAAACATAAGATACGAACAAATCTCTCTATTGTTCAAGCACAAGAACAATGCACAAAATTTATAAAAGATCACATCCTAAACACAAATACTGTCCTAATAAGTAATTTCACTATCACAATCGAAGCATGTGTACATGAAATTGGGACAAAATCCTTAAATGAAATATAACACAGTTGCATCACACCAAACAAATTTAAGAAGAAAACTCCACAAGATGATACCTATTAGTTCGAGCCAAGGAGGCTAATTTGGGCTTTGGAGAGTCACAGCGCTTTGGAGAGTTGCTTTTGTCAGTGCTATTTGGGCTATTTGGGCTACCAGGAATAGGTCCATTTTTGATGACAAGGAGGCTAATTCCACACAGGCTGTCTCAGTTATTCTTTCTTGCATTAGGGAATCTGCCTCCCTGATCTCGGGACACATGCACAACTCGGTTCGGGAGCTCAGCATTTTGACTCGGCTAGGTGTGCGTGGTGTTCCGTCTAAACCTCTTATGGTAAAGTCTGTCACTTGGATTCCCCCCTCCCCTGCGTGGATCAAGGTTAACACGGATGGTAGTGCCGAAGGGGCACCTGGCCTCACTTTTGGGGGAGGCATTTTTCGGAATTGCAGAGGTTTCACTTTGGGAGGGTTCTCTGTCTCATTCGGCCGTGGTTTTGCTTTTGAAGCGGAACTCCAGGCGGCCATCTACGCGATTGAGCTGGCCAGGGATCGTGGTTGGCATCAGATTTGGCTTGAGTCTGATTCCATGTATGTCGTACAAGCGTTTCAGTCCCGATCTCTTGATGTACCATGGCGCCTACGTGCACGTTGGATTCGAGCCTTGCATTTTTTAGGGGATATCACTTTTAAGGTTTCGCACATATACAGAGAAGGCAATCAGGCTGCTGATGCCCTCTCTGCTCTCCGCACGCCTTTTACTTGGTGGAATCCCCTCCCTCCACACGTTTCACATATTTCTTCTCGTGACTTCTATACTCAGTATCATCGTGTACATTGAGCCTTCTGATGTTCCCCTCCCCAGTGTTTTTGCAGATCTTGTGGATGCTTTGGAGGATTTCTCGGCTCTTTTATTTTCACCCCCTCCCTCCCCCGTCTTTTTGTGCAGGCACCGGCTTTGGATTAATTTTGTATTGACGGATTATGGATTTGACGGACATTGGTCTTTATGGCCGATGCTGGTACTCTTTTTCCCACTATTGGATTTTTCCCACAGGGTTTTTTCAGTAGTGGGTTTTAACGAGGCCAGCAGAGTCTTTCCCACTCTGGGAAGATTCTTACATGCTTCACAACATTTGGAACTCTGGTTCCTAGGCGTATCACTTGTGTTGCACGCCCGGCAGTTCTATCGCCCCTGGACGGAACCTCCACGGCACTCATTGCTCTGCCGCCTTCAGCTGGTGTTGCTTGTTCCAGCATAGCATCCCTTGCTCTACATGTCGTTTGCGTTTCGGAAGCTGTTCCTGGACCACAGATCACACTCCCTTCTATGAGTGTTTGGCCTCGCACTCACGACGCTTGGTTCCATTCAGTGGTTTCTCCCCCACTTTTAGCGTCTTAGATCTGTTTGACTCTTTTAGTCTACTACCGGCTTGTGGTAGTTTCGATATTGGACATAGATATACGCCCTGCGCGGCGTTTCTCGGCTATTGTATTAGCCTACTCATAGAGCGTTTTTGGGTTTTGCTACTTCTTCTTTGTACTCACTTTATTTTCATTTTATTTATACAAGCAACTATTTAACCTATTAGTTCGAGCCAAAACGTTCTTAGTCGACATAATCATCATCGGGATCTCCTGGATTTGGATAAGCCTTGGCCCACATACAAAATCCCGAAAAGAATGTTATGATCAATACGAAAAAGATAGATTAAAAGCAATAAAATTATAGTAAAAGCTGTGAAATTGAAAGCCAATTTTATTCTAATATAAGCTAATAAGACAAACCTTGATTTTTTTTTTTGAGAAGTTCATATCCTGTCACTTCAGATTAAAAAGTAATAAGTTATAGACCAATAGTAAGAATACCAAACGAAATTCAGTGTGTAGCCCCATATCCAACCTAGCACCAAATAATATTGAGTTGAAGTGCTTCTTGGAGGAATTCAAGTAGAAGGAAGATAACAATATTATTTAAATAGTTTGATAGTGAATAAGTGGATTGCTTCTTATAATCAAGAAACCAATTAAAAACAAAAGCCGAAGAAACTAATTACTATGAACAGAATATTATAAGGAGCTTATATATGAAAATGGTAAACATTATTGCTATACATTTCTAATACCTCATATAGATTCCTCATAGCAGCAGCAACTTGATCATCTCTAGTCCCCTATCAACTTGTCTTCAGACTGGACAACCCAAATGTTAGATATACATCACTATATTAAATATTTTATTTAACTAATTCTATCTTTCACATTGTTTCAAGAACTACTTATTCAGACCACGTAAATCAACTAAATTTGAAGGAGAAGAAATTGTCATCCTTCTGCTTCTCCACATTAAAGAATTATATCTATTCCACTAAGAGAGTACCTTGTTATTTGCATTTGCTGTATTGAAGAAAACATTAGCCACATGTACAGCTATCTTTAATCTTGCAACCTGTACATTACCTAGGGAAAAAAATGACGATAAACTTATGAGGTTTTGTAGAGATCGTATTATATCTTATATATGTGTATAAAGCTACACAACACAAGCATACTCAAATGCTTATATTCCCAGTGATTGTAGCATATTTTTTTTTTTTATTGAAAATCAACATTTATGAGACAAAAGATAGAGAGAAAAATGCATTACCACATAGTATTAGCAATGCTATAAAAATGCATTTCTCATGGTTGTGGTATCATCCCTTCATTCAAGACATTATCTAAATTTTTTGCCCATTAAGTCTAAAGTTCAATTGATGCTCAAATATTAATACAAACAAAGAAACAAACAAAATATACATTTCTTAGTTTTTGGACTAAGACAGTAACAATAACGAGTTAAATAAGACCCCTGCAAATTCAGCACTTCCAAATTCAAAACCCCAATTGATTTAAAGTGCTTCATCAACCCTCCAACACCATCCTAAATCCAATTTCGTCAAATTTTTCGAAAAATCCTACTAATGAAATAACCCCGATATTGCCAATTCCAATTCTTCTCCTCAATAAAACTGTTCCTAAATCACAACAAGCCCTAGCAATACCAGTTAGGCCTTCATCGTCTATATCATCTAATCCCAAATATTCAAAACCATAATCAGCTTTTTCCTTGTAATTGAGATTAAGAACTTGAATTCTAGGGCAAGTATCGACCAAAAGTTGGATATGTAAATTACCTATCGTCATTGATGATTGAGAGTTGAGTAAATTAGGAAATCTCAGCATAAAATTTGGGAGAAAATCTGCCCCGAAATTTAGAACCTCAAGCATAATACCTGCACTTTTTCAGCGGAAACAAAGGGAAACGGGGCAAGAAAATAAGAAGAAAAGGGAAAAAGGAAATATCAAATTCACATGATTTTTGAAGCAAAAGTATGAAAAACAGTATTGAGAGCAGCCAATAATTAACTAAAATGAAAAGGAGAAGAAGAGAAAAATACCTCTGCATACTTCTGAGTGAAGGCAGGGCGTTCATCCTCGGACACATCGGCCTTAAAGCGACCATAGTTTCGTACATGTGGTGGCCTGGGGGCATTGCAGCTCCTCCTTATCCTCCACATTGGGGAAGCCCGACCTAGATACAGAGGGAGGCTTACTACTTCGTTGTAAATTTCAATATGAATTCTTCACGAACCTCAAGCATAATACCTGCTCTATATACTTAGAAACAGAAGTCCGACGGAATTCCGTCAATTCTTCGTAGTCTTGCCCTTCCATTAAAGGGCGAGCAATAGAATACCCTTATCTGTAAACTTGATGAACTTTCCCTAGATCTCTATTCGTACGCCTCCATCCCTGCGCACATTAGCCATAACTACTGATTATAATTAACATTGCTAGTGGATTGTACTAGTTCGCTGATGGTAAAACTACTAATTTGACATAAATAAACTTAATTAACCTAATTAACCTGCGACAGCGAGGAATAAGGTCTTGCTGCAGCCCGGTAGCTTCACTGCGGGCGGAAATACTGAGGACGACTGGAATTTTGGTGATAGAAGGTCTTCTAGTGCAATTCGCTTCTGCTGTAATGGTAGAGCGGCGAATCGAGGTAGATAGAGGCGGATTCTGATGAACTGAGACGCGGACGTGTGGTGGTGGACTGCCGGAGAACGAGTTCCTCCGATTAGGGTTGAAAGAGTGAAAGTAATAGAACAAAAGTTACCTCTCTCTTCCTTTTAATTTTAATCCTTTTCATTTTTAATTTTTCAATCTTAAGTTATTAAGTACTGACTAAGCGAAGAGAGAATGGAGAAGAGCTAAGGAGAAAAGAATTAGCATTACTTTTGTATACTTACTACCGACTGAAATTCAATCGGTACCAAATTTTATTTTTTTATTTTAATTTTCATTCACTTGTATAATTGATTATGCTAATAAATAATTGTATGATATCTTTCAATTAATCACATTTACAGAAATTTAAATATAAATAAAAATAATAATTTTTTTTTTCATTTTTTTTTGTAGTTCGACTGATTTAGGCCGAACATCCTTTCATAGTGTTCGATTTAGTTGGCCCGAACCACTGTCACATTGATCAGCTGTTATTCCGAAACAATCTCAATATTAAAAATAACTAATATTTGTTTGTAAATTTTAAGATTTTAAAATATATTAAATTATACACAAATTAAATATATAGTTAGAAATTAATATAAAACAATAATCTATTAACATTGTGTACACAAAAAAAATATATATATACAACTAAATTCAAAGTAGATAGGCCAATAGTAGACATCAAGGAAAATACAGTTTAAAAAAATTTATAATAAACATTTTTTAATTGTACAACATTAAAAAGTATTTTAATCTTTGTACATAAGTATATTAAAAAATTAAGGAAATTAACTTTAACGACAACGCTCAAGTAACAATGGTTAGGATAACCGTTTTCGTTGATCACATAAAAAATCATTCTTTTATGTAATCTAATTAAAAATTACACTGACAACGGTCTTTTAACAACGAAAATAATGATCGTAGTCTTTTAGCGAAAATTAAGCATTCGACTACGGTTATACAACTACGGTTATTTAAAACCGTTGTGCTTTGGCGTAAAAATATTTATTTTCACTACGGTTTAGATAACGACAACGGTTGAGCGCTAAAAAGAAAACGGTTTATGCGTACAACCGTTGTCGTTCGGGCGTTGTGATTAACAGTTTTTGTAGTAGTGAAATTCTCACAAGGTTAGTTTTGATCAAATATTCTAAGTTCGAGCTTAATTTTGTCTCAAAATACCTCTCATGCTTGCTAATTTATTAATGTTTTACTCAAAATCACTTCATCATTAACACATCATCGTCTATCGTTTCCCTAAGTTTCTCTTTTTTTCACGACTCAACCAACTACTCGGGTTCATTACTTCTCAACTCCAATAACCAAATAAATAACTAAAACCATAAAACCTACTACGACCAACATGACTAGCAATGCAAAGAACACAAAAATGGGCTCACAAACCCAATGACTAAATTACAAAAATGCCAACACAAGTTCCTCAAAACAGAAAATAAATAACTAACTAAGCAAAAGAGATAAAGCAGATAATGCACAAAAATGTAAATAGTGGCCAAGTCGTCCCACTATTCACCCCCTCCCCTAAACTTGGTCAATGGCCAAGTTTGTGGGAAAAGAGTGGTACGACTGGGTGCTCGACTCACAGATCATTGCGGCGGTGGTGGTTAGAATTCGTGTTAGCTCCAAACTTGAGCCAATCTCTTCCTTCTTTGTCACCTCTTTCTCAGCGTGCATCGCCTTTGAGTCTTTTACCTCACAATCAGCTTCCCTTTCGGATTTGTCCTGCACTACAAAAAATGTACTAGAGCATTCTAAAGGAACTGGGTTAGCAGAGACATTATCATGTAAATCTGATGAATCATTAAAATAAGAAGGTAGTATTTTCTTATCTTTGTCATCTCTGCCTTCTTTCTTTTACTGTTCTGCTTTCTCTCTTGCTACTCTCTTCCTCTCTGCCCTTTCCTCCTTTGCCAACTTCTTCTTAGCTTCACGTTGTTCCAAGTGCTTAGCATGTTCGATGTGCAGTTGCTTATTCCTCCTTTTAACGGCTGATAGAGAAAATGGAATGGGAGGTATGTATGTGGGGACTTCTTTTATTTTTGGTGATTCTAACTCAACTTCGACCACCTCCTCTTAGGTTTGTACAATTCCCTTTTCAGGTTCTTTCAGCTCTTGACTTTCTTGTTCAATCTCGCCCCTTGAGTGGATAGCATTACATTGCTCCCGTGGGTTGATTACGATGTCCCTGGGAAATTATCCCTACTTGTGTTGAGCCCCAACAATCTTTATCAACTGACTTAAGTTACTGGATATTTCTTTCATATTTTCTCCTAATTGCTTGATCTCCGCTCCGTGACTTGTCACTTGCTTGTTTAGCTCAATAAACCTTCCATCCATCTTTCTCTCTAGTTGAGCTAATTTTTCGTCATACTTTTGTGACTGTATTATTTCCTCTTGTGTTGGCTTTTGGCCATCATGGATCATGCCATTTGTGACGTCAATTCCGGGTGGCGGATTAAGCGAATTCTTCATGTTTCCATAAGAGAAGTTTTGGTTATTCGAGTTGGATGGTTACTAATTTTGCCTTGGCTGATTATTTTAGAAATTGTTGAAGTTTCCCTGATTTACAAAATTAACATCATCAACCTCCTCTTGGCCTACTAACTGCTGCGATGAAGTATCATTATGTTGTGCTAACGTCAGACTAGTTAGCAAACTTACTTGATTCGTCAAAGTGGTCAACTGAGATGTAAGAGTTACAATCGGCTCATTCTTGATGGGCTCTGCTTCTTTGACACTAGCCACCCTTCTTGGCTAATTTCTCTCGTTAGGCCACTGGTAACTAGTTCTGGCCATTATATCTAAAACTAAGAATGCATCCTTGATGTTCTTTTCCATCAAGTTACCCGCTGCTGCTGCATCTACCTGGTTCCGGGCTGGAGCAAGCAATCCATTGTAGTACTTATACACTTGCTTCTTCTTCTAAAACCCGTGCTAAGGACAACTCCGGATAAGATCCCGGAATCGCTCCCAAGCTTCGCCAAATGGTTCTTGATCCATCTGCCTAAACTGATTGATCTTAATTTGCAAACCTAACATATTACTTGGAGGAAAGGGCTTCAATTAAAATTGTGTGCTCGAGTCTTCCCATTTTGTGACATCATCTAATGAATTATACCACTGTAACGCTTTGTCTTTCAGAGAAAACGAGAATAATCTCATCTTTACTTGCTCGTATGGCACATGATTTATCTTTATGGTTTAAGCCAACCTGTAGAATTTATTCAGATGTACATTGGGGTGTTCTAATGCACTTCCACCAAACTGATTCTGCTGAAGAATATTTATCAGCGCGGGCTTCAACTCAAAGCTGTTTGTATTTGGTAGTGGTAGTTGCACTCCTCCAATTGGTTGATTTGGCGTAGGGCAAAGCCAATCGCTTATGGGTGTGTTGTCCTCGTCTAACTCATCCTGCACGACCTGAACACGTCTCTGTTACAGTAGTGGAGGTTGTTGTTGCTGCAAATTAGTGACTATGTCATTTAAACTAGCTAAGACCCCCAATATTCGAGTCAGTGCTTCCTCTTGGGTCAGCATGTGTGGAATGTTCTCCATCTCGAATGTGGATTTTCTTCTCGTACGGTATCTACAGGCAGTTGCTTCAATTTTAGGATCTAAAGGAACAAGATGTTCTTTTCCTTTTGACCTGGTTTGTATGTGAAACCTAACAACACCACCAAAAAGAAATACCACATAATACAAAAATTAACTAAATAAATAAAAAAAAAATTAAATAACAAAATTGAAATTACGAAAAATAAGAATCTAGTCTAGTATCCTCCTATTACTCAAGAAAAAAACTAAGATGCCCAAACCTATTCCCCGGCAATGGCGCCAAAAACTTGACAGGCCTAATTTCTAACCCTAAAATACTGTAAGTGTACGGGTGTAGATGTATATAGCGGAAGTCAAGGTCGATCCATAGGGAATGGGTTAATATAGTTCGATACCCTAATTGTGTAAGAATATCCTAACTAGATACTCAAAGTGGTGAATGATTTGATTAAACTAAATTACATATACTAATAAAACTAATTAAGTAACAAACGAAAAATTCCAATCAACAGAATGTATCCTAGGATTTCGATTTTAGGAATTATACTAATGATTATTAATTATTAATTTATAAACTTTTAAACCAGCTAATTATCTATTAGGTGACACTTAATTAACCTAACCCTTCTCTCGAAGCGACTAAGTCGTAGATTGATTAAGATAATTACTCTCTCGAGTCAATTAATCCTAACAACTGCTAACAACCCCTTAACCTTTTGCCTACACGGTCATAGACAATTATGCTATGTGTTATCATCTAATAACAATTTCTCTTCTCTAGAAGCGGTATCGTTGAACAAGTAAATTAAATCTAATTAGCCAGATTAAATTCAATTATAGGGATTAAATCAAACACATATATAGATAATGTAAAGTGGAGTCTATAAACTGAACAATTAAATCAAAATCGTTGTAAAATCCTACTTTCTAATCCTAGGACACGAGTAGTTTAGCTACTCATGTCTACTAAAAAATCTAAACAAGAATTCAAAGAAAAAATTGTCAAGAAATTGAAATAAACAAGGAATAATAAAATCCAAGTCGATCTTCGTCTTCTCGCTCTCGCACTTCTACTTTGATATAAAAATATGAGATGTATGTTGTTCTCCAATGTGTATTCCCCAATGAGTATTGTGTCCTCCTAAAATCTTGAGCTTGGGCCTCTTTTTATAAGCTGGGGACAAATCTTGGGAGATATCAGGCTAAAATCCTCTTTAGATTAGGATTTGAACATAAAAATCAACAAGGAAACGTGGCCTTGCCCATGTATGATGCGTCGCGTTGAACCTAACCCAAAAAGTGCTTAAACGAGCAATTTTAGCGCGACCGCGTCGGGTTTGATGCGACCGCGCACGTACATGGCCAGGCGAGTTTTCAAGTTTGACTTCCAAGCCATTTTTTAGGGTCTTCCGGTCATTTTTGGGATTTATCTCTTTCAGGCAAAGTTGTAGTCTTTTGAATCAGATTTCTAATGCAACCAATTACACCTCAATCAAAATTTTTTATCTCAAGATATGGCCAAAATACTAGAGGTGTGTCCAGCTGACAATAAACTTCACTTTTGGGGAACTTGCTGACACGACCGCATCGAGATACGGTGCGACCGTGCCCAACTTTCTACTGCACACTCTTGAATCCGTCCACTTTTGGTGCAGCTTGGCCCATCTTGTCCCTTCTTCGACTTGTTTCTTCATATAACCTCATAAAAGCTCCTTTTTAGCGGAAAACCATGGAAACACTACAAAACAAGCCAATACACGTCAAATAGTCCTATATATGAAATATGAACGATTCTTGAGCAATTATACATGTAAATGTTACAAAATAAATTCGTAAATAGACCTAAACACATGCATGCACAATGTATATCAGCCTACAAGAGAAATCATCCTCGAAACGCCATGCTGATTACAATGACTTGGATGGTGAAGATCAAACTAAAAGTGATAAGGTGGTTCACCAAGTAATAAAGCACACCAGAATGGAAGCTCATCGGGAGCGAGGTTCCAATGTTAAGGGGACCAGGTAGCTCGTTGCTGCAATCTACTGATGATTCTATAGCACTACAACCAACTGCTACAGAAAGCTTTGAGGAAGACCAAATTTCAATATCTGCTATTTTCAGAGCTAGGCATAATGCCAATGAATTTTTTTAAGAGATGACACAGTAGATAAGGTGATAACCTCTCACAATGCCCATAAAGCTACTGAAAGCGCATGACAAGTAGCTGAGGCAGATGCTACAAATGCCAACAAATCTACTATTGATGAAGTGGTACTAGACAAGGCATCAAACACTTCACAGATCGCCAATGAACTTACCATAGGATAGATTGCAAAAGACAAGGCAGTGCCCATTTCTCAAACACCAAGTGAACAGGCCCCAGGGAGTACAAAAGATGGGATCTTAGAGGTAGTAGGAGATGTAGAAACTACTTTGCAACTGCAGGCAACTGAAGCAAGTGAAAAGCAGTATCACAGACCCAATAATCTCGTTGAAGTTGCAACACCTTCTACCGAAGTTCCGATTCATACTATTACTAAAGTAATTGTTCTTGAAGATACTCCAGTTTCATTGACAGTTGAACAACATGAAAATAAACAACTGCTGGACTACAATGACACTCCTTCTAAGAGTACTGCAGAGGAAGACTATCTGTTGGAAGATGAGGGTGTGGAGAATGATCCAGCTATTGATGATGTTCCTGTCGAGTTAAGCAATGAAGCGCAAATTACTATGGAAGATATAGTGGAGAAACTAAAAGCTATAGCGATAAAACAAGAAGCAGAAGAGGCAAGCGATAAAACAAGAAGCAGAAGAGGCAATGACAAAGGAGAAGGCTGATGCAACTTGTAATGAATCAAGTTTGGAAAATGAAGTAGCAACTTAAGCCATAGAGGAAAGATTGCTAAGGAGCAAGCAGATGCAACATGTACTGATGCAGGACCAGCAAATGATGGAGTGGCTCAGCCAATGGAAGATCAACAAGGTTTGTTGGTAGCGTCTTTTCTTACCACCAAATTAATGTATAGAAATATACACTTAACCTTATTCTAAAACTCTAACTAGTAGAGTGACAAATAAAGGTCGATTCCATGGGGAACGGCCGAATAGTATTAAATACGTATCAAGCACTAAGAATCTCAAAATAGGAAAAGTAAACAAATAACCAAAAAGTGAAAGCAACAAAGGTGGAGGGGTTTTTTTTTTTTTTTTTTATTGTGATTATCCAACTATAAACTACTTGCAATTACCAAGAACAACTATTAAACTAATGATCAAGCAAAATCTAAGATTCAATTAACAAAAGATGACAAGATAAGTCAGTTGATTTTTGGTTTTTAAAATATGATTAAGGTATCTACCCTTTATCTAGTATCCCTTTGGTCCTAACGAATTACAAAACTATTGTTGATACCCAATTAATAGCATTTCAAGTCCCTATTTCACGACTACTAACAAGCTCTAGCAACTGTGTTATCTCTTAATTATGGCTAATCGAAATAAGCTCTTCGACTAACCCTATCCAATTAAACCAAAATATCGAATAAGCTCTCTTCAATTTGGCAATCGAATGATAAAAGCTCCAAGATAACAAAACAGATTTGACATAAACCTCGAAAGCTCGGGTTTAAAGGTCGAACTCTACACTATCACCAACGAAATCACTCGTTGTTTGCTACTAGGGAATCGAAAATCCTACAATTACGGCTAGTAATTTCAAATTCTAGCAACACATTCATACACTTCCTAGAGGTTGATCAAGCCAAGAAAAAACATACAAATATGAGTCAATAACAGTAAATAGTGTAGAACACTTGAAATTGCAAGATCAAGGGTAGAAATAAGGGTGCTACTCACCCATGGAAGATAGAACAAACAGAAAATAAGTAAAAAGTAAGGAAACATGATACTAAGATGGATGAAACCAAAGATGTCAATTGGAGAAGATGATCCTTTAATCTCTTGCACAATCTTCCTCCTTGGTGGCTTTGGTGGCTAAAAAATGGATGTTATTTCCGTCCCAAAGTAGGTCAATTTCGAAAGGGAGGATATATATATAGAGGGGAAATCGCTAGTTCGATTTTCAACAAAGTCACGTTTGCAGATTAAAACAGAGACTCAGGCCTCGGCCGAGGTGAAGGTGGGCCTTGGCTGAGGCGGTAAAAGGGTTTTTATTTGCGTTTAGGGTTCAGGCATCACCTCGGCCGAGGCCTTGAGCTCTTGAAATCCTCTAGTTTTCCCCGGGATCTCACCTCGGCCGAGGTGCACATTGATCTCGGCCCAGGCCTTGAAGTCTGCATTTCTTCCCAAATTCACCTGGAAGGGTGCCTCGGCCGATATCTGGGTTTGTCTCGGCCGAGGTGCTTCTTTAGCCCCTTGTCCTCTGTTTTCTTCGTTCGATCCGTCAATTTTGTGATCTCTTATGCTCGTTTTTTTTCTAATTGTACCTGTTTTGACATAGAAACGAACCAAACGCATTATTTTGCCCAATAAGAATTAAATGCACAAAATACACATGAAATTATACATAAACATCGCTAAATTGACACTTAAAGCGTCCTAAAGTGTGTGCACGAACACGTGTACCATTTGTCCAAGGATTTGCCTGATGTAGTTTGTACTAATGAAAATCTTACAAGTAAAGCTGAGACTCAGGGTAAATCAAATGCTAAAGTATAAGTTGAGTTGCCTACTCAAGCTACTGACCAGTACGCAGGACCAATTGAGGGAACAATAGCTAGCTGAATCAAATCAGAAACATGAGAAGGACACTTGTTGTGGAAATTCACTTCATATACAATCACCAAGAAGATGTTCGGTCACTTTAATCAATGAATCAAACGAACAAATGATAAATGTTTGTTTGAAAAAAACCAGAATGGTCGAACAAGTTAGAACACAGAAAATGAAGAAAAAAACATTCCAAAACGTTTTACGTGATTCAATCCAAAAGGATCTACGTCCACGGAGGCTCTACGCACCTCAATCCATTATATCAAGGTAGAAATTACAAGAATTATCCAACAACTAGAAAAACCCCAATTCTGGAACCGAATTGAGCTTAAGAACCCTACCAATCTAATTCTATTTCTACAGTGATGTATTCAAAGGGAAAATGTGAAAATCATGTTCTCCACTTCGAGATCTTCAAATATATACCAGGATTCTATCTCGAATCTTCGCCAGTTAAGAGCTCTATTTGCTGCAAGTTGCAAGCTCAAGTTGGTTACATAAATATTTATTCTGCAACGGTTTTCAGCTGCCAAAACCGTTGTATTTAGCAGTTTTAACCACCTCTCCACTTAACCCCCTTAAACCCGATTCAGGATGCACTCTGTTAGTGATTTCAACTCCTAAACACACAGCTAAACTGAATCTGGAAATCGCACAAAGATCAATCTGAAAACACACACTTAATTCGGCCAAAGTTGTGACCGAACACGACTTGCGCAGATCAGGAAATATAAATGAATCACACACAAGTTTTACGTGGTTCGTTCAAGATGAACTACATCCACGGAGGCAAGGCACACCTCAATCCACTAAGAAATCCAATCAATTACAGAGAATACACTCAGAAACCAAAATGCCCAATTCTGGAACAAATTAGGGCAGAAACCGTTCCCTCTCAAAATACTCTCTCTAATCTAAGAAACTGAAAATTGCTCGACGTAGTGTTGTTCTCCTTGATGAGAGCTTTTCAATGATATAAGAATTGAAGCTCGAATGTAACCGTACAAAAAGTTCTAACTGAATCAAGTTGAGCTCAGCTACCGGACAAAAGTGACGGTTTTCTTCGTCACAAATCCTGAACTAACTCGTCACAATCAGCGGTTATTCACAACTGCCACGAACCCGGCTCATCCTGACCAGCTTTGCTTCTTGATGCTCAAACCCGGTCCAAACCTCCGGTTCTTCACCTCTTGAACCCGGTTCCACATTCCCAACACACCATATTACCAAGTATAGCTCACTTGATGAGATTGAACACTACCTCACACACTCTCTCCTTGACCTGATAAAATCCGATTCTTCCAGCCCGGTTCTTGGACTCTTGAAACCGGTTCTGAACTTCCACCATATCCTACTACATATAAATGCTATCTTGATGATATTGAACTTATTTCACAATTCTCCACCTCAATGAAATCAAGTGAGTATCATTGCCTCTTATTCTGCCACATTACCTCATACTTTAGTTACATTGTTCAAGCCTGATTAGGCTCGAGCAATGTCTCAACTTATTCCCTGGTACAACTTTAGTGAAAAATATGCTGCATTGTCATCAGTGTGTACTTTCTTCACTTCCACAGCCCCTGAATCAATCACATTCTAACATCAATATGCTTTGACCTCTCATGAAATGCTTGATATTTTACCAAGTGGAGTGCACTTTGATTATCACAAAGTATTGTTACACGTTTCTGAACAATTCCCAGATCTCCCAGAATTCCCTTAAGCCGCACAACTTCCTTTATTGGATAAGTAATGGCCATGTATTCAACTTCTGTAGTAGATAGAGTTACCATAGATTGTTGTATACTCCTCCAGCTTATTGAAGTCCCATACAGTGTAAACACATATCCAGACATTGATCATCTAGTGTCCACATTTCCTGCAAAATCAACATCAACAAACCCCTGCAATGGAACATTATCCAGAGCTTGTTTTTCAAACTTTAACCCTAAAGCCACTGATCCTTTTAGATATCTCAAAACCTGTTTCAGAGCTTCCAAATGAGTTTTTCCTGGATTTGACATGAATCTGCTTACCAAAGATACACAATATGCTAAGTCAGGTCTACTGCAAATCATTCCATACATCAAACTGCCAACACCACTTGCATATGGTACATGTCTCATATGTCTTTCTTCTTCAGTGGTCTTGGGACATTGATCCTTGGACAACTTTGTCTGCTGACTTACTGGCACACTCAGACTCTTAGACTCATGCATGTTGAATCTCTCAACCACCTTCTGAAGATAGTTTCTCTGAGATAAAAACAGCAGTCCAGATTTCCTGTTTCTGTTTATATCCATTCCAAGAATCTTCCTTGCATCTCCCAGGTCTTTCATGTCAAATTCTGAGCTTAATTTCTTCTTGAGCTATTGCATTTTATGTTTGCTCTTACTAGCTATAAGCATATCATCCACATAGAGTAGAAGATACACATGATCATCCTTAGACTTCTTATCAAAATAGACACAATTGTCATATAAACTTCTGGTGAAACTTGCACTTACCATGAATAATAACACGTTATTTATGCATGTATTTAGGTCGATTTAGGATCATATTTTATATCATTTACGTGCATATTTGACCGGCATTTATTTATATTAATAATATTTGGGTCATTTGACGTGTTTCGACTTGTTTTAAGGTATTTTGAGCATTTTCAGGCTACCGGACGAGGAAACAAGTTGGAAAAGAGTGAAAACCGGCCCAAAAGAGTGAGAACCGTCGAAGAACCGGTCCAAACCGGTCCGAACCGGCCTGAACCGGTCCAGGAGCAAAACCGGGCAAGAACCGACACGGCCGCGTCAGACTTGTAACACGGCCGTGTCAAAAGTGGTCCACAAAGCGCTGTTAGTTCTGGAATGGAACACGGCCGTGTCACAACTGCAACACGGCCGTGTCAAATGTTGAGCAGAAAGTGAATTGTGCAAAGCAACACGGCCGTGTCACTTAAGTAACACGGCCGTGTCAAAAAGTCCACCGATAAGAGAAATCGTGTTTTAATAGGATTTTAAGCCTATCTTCTCCAAGATTCGTCCCCAACTCTATAAAAAGGACCCCAAGCTCTAGGAAAAAAGGAGATCAATCATCAAGAACATAAATTACATCATCTTGGAGGACAAAGAAGACGAAGATCATCGAGACGGAGTCATCCGGGTTTATTTATTCTTTTCTAGTTTAATTCTTTACAATGTTTTTATTAAGATTTTGTATTGGATTACTGCTAGGCATGAGTAGCTAAGCTATTCGTGTCCTAGGGTTAGAAAGTAGGGATTATTATAACAATGTTTTGATTTATGATTTAATCTATTAATTCCACCCCGAGTTGGAAGTTTTTGGCGCCGTTGCCGGGGAATAGGATTTAGCGCTTAGTTTTTATCTTGAAAAATAGGAGGAAACTAGACTACATTTTATTTTTTTTCGTATTTTTAATTTTAATTTTCGTTTTTATTTTTTTGGGTTAATTTTTGTATTACGCGGTAGTTCTTGTTTTTGGTGTTTGCAGGCTTCGTATGCTCACCAGATCAAAAGGGAAAGAAACCCTTCTTCCTTTCGATCCGGAAATTGAAGCGACAGTTCGCAGACACCGAACTAGAAGAAACGCCGCATCTGAGATGGAGAACCCACCACAGCATTCGAATCAAGATGACGCACTTAACAGAGTACTGACAGCTCTGACAGGGTTGGATGATCGAGTCACGAACATACAGCAGCAGCTACCTCCACAAGGGCCACAGCTACAACAGCAGTACGGCCCAATTCAGATAGACCCAGCTGCAGGCGATGAAGATGACACGCCTATTAGCGACTGCTTGAAGCCCAGTCCAAATCAGCAGGCAGGAGGAGTACAACCTCCACCACTCAATGCCAACAATTTCGAGCTGAAGCCTGCACTAATCAATATAGTGCAGCAAAACCAGTATGGGGGAAGTGCGTTGGAGGATCCGAATGCGCATCTGATCAAGTTTCACAGACTGGCCGACACAATCAAAATTAATCATGTGCCGCACGAGCAAGTCAAGATGAGACTGTTCCCTTTCTCACTGAAGGACAGAGCATTACAGTGGTTCAATTCACTAGAAGACATCAGAGATTGGGAAGACTTGAGTACTTCTTTCCTGTTGAAGTACTTTCCACCGAGCAAGATGCTCGACTTGCAGAATCAAATTAATCAGTTCAAACAGCTGGACCAAGAGCCATTCGGAGAGGCTTGGGAGCGATTCCGGGATCTTATCCGGAGTTGCCCTCAACATGGATTCACCAAGAAGCAGCAAGTATGCAAGTTCTACAATGGTCTAAAAGCTCCGACTAGAAACCAAGTGGATGCAGCTGCGGGTGGAAGTTTGATGGAGAAGTCAGTGAGGATGGCATTCTCAATCCTGGACGCGATGGCCAGAACGAGCTACCAATGGTCGAATGAGAGAAACATGCCAAGGAGGGTAGCAAGTGTCCAAAAAGTCGAGCCCGTCAATAATGAGCCAATTGAAAAGCTCACAGCACAAGTAACAGCATTGACGAGCCAGGTGAATTTGCTAACTAATCTAACGTTAGCACAACAGCCAGGGGGTCCGGAAGAAGTTGAAGAAGTAAAATTTGTGAATCAACGAAACTTCAACAACTTCCAAAACAATCAGCCTCGGTACAATCAGTACCCTCAGAATCATCAGAACTTTTCATATGGGAACGCGCAAAATACACTTAATCCGCCACCCGGATTTGCTGTTATAAATGGCATGATCCATGACGGTAAGAAGCCATCACAAGAAGAGATCGCGCTGTCACAATTTGAAAAGTATGATGAAAAGTTAGCTCAGTTGGAGAAGAAAGTGGATGGAAAATTCATGGAGCTAAACAAGCATATCACTGGGCAAGGGGCAGACATCAAGAGGCTCGAGAACACGTTGGTGCAGACTCAAGCTAGCATTGGAGAGTTGACATCAAACATGAGTCAGCTGATAAAGATAGTAGGAGCTCAACACAAGCAAGGCCAATACCCGAGTGATACAGTGGTTAACCCGAAGGAGCACTGCAATATTGTGGAGCTAGATGAGCATGAAGAGAGCTTTAAGGACCAAGAAGCAAAGGAATCAAGCGAGGAAGTCAAAAACATTGAGAAGGAGGAGGTCAATACAATCATAGATAAGAAAACTTCATCTCCTATTCTTGATGAGTCTTTTGATTTTTGTTTTAAAAATTCGTTCTTTGCTAACCTTGATCCTTTAGAGCAATCTAGAGTTGTTGTTGTGAAACAGGAACCACTAAAGGAGAGAATCCAAGTTAAAGAGAAAACAACGGAGTGGGAGGATGGAAAAGAGGCGACGAAGAAGAGACCGAGCAGGCCCAAGAAAAACGCAAACACAAGCATGAAACCAAGAAGAGCAACAAAAGCAAAAGACCCAGAGAGTTTTACTATTTCTTGCTCAATTGGTAGTCATGAATTTCATAATGTCATGTGTGACTTAGGGTCTAGCATAAATTTGATGTCTCTTAAGCAGTATAGACAATTAGGATTAAGGGAAATTAAACGGTCCTTTACTACTATCAAATTGGCGGATGGATCTTCATTAACGCCGTTGGGAGTAGCAGAGTATGTAGTGGTAAAAGTGCTAAATTTTGAATTCCCTAGTGATTTCTTAGTTGTTGACATGAAAGGGAGTGATGAATTCCCTTTTATCTTAGGAAGACCCTTCTTGGCAACTAGCCAAGCACTAATAGATGTACCTAAAGGGGAGTTGGTTTTTCGGGTTCAAAACGAAATAAACACACTCAACATACATAAATCGGGTCTAAGGGGTAGGCACAATTGTAGCATTGTTTACACTACCCTAACTGCTGTAGAAAATCCTCATGTCCCAAATAGCTCTTTAATTGGTCAGAAAACATCCGACTCGGAGTGGCTAGAAGAAGGTTGATAGGAAAAGGACGTCCGGCTGAAGACGTAAAACAAAGCGCTTGTCGGGAGGCAACCCGATGTTTATTGTCTTATGTTTATTTTCTATTGCATTAATTTTATGTTTTACGTGTGTTTTAGTGTTTTATGTTTTTAGGAATCAACATGGACGAGTGTGCAAGAAACGGGGGTCGAAAAGACGAAAAATGGCGTGTGGAAGGAAAACAGAGAAACACGGCCGTGTTACTTGTTCAACACGGCCGTGTCAAAACTGGCGTGAAAAAGGAAAAAGTTACTGGAATGCAACACGGCCGTGTCATATACGGAACACGGCCGTGTCAAAAATGCCTCAGAAAACCAATTTTTGGTTCAATAGTAACACGGCCGTGTCGGCCTTATAACACGGCCGTGTCAAAATCATCCTCCAAACGCGAATCAACACTGGAATGCAACACGGCCGTGTCACACAAATGACACGGCCGCGTCAAAAACGATCCAGAAACATCAATTTTGGAAAAAAGTGACACGGCCGTGTCAACAACCTTCAACACGGCCACGTCAGGATCTCAACGTGCACGATTTTGGAGGATTTCAAAACACCGCCGTCGTTGAAACGATTTGTAAGTTAGCACCAAGGCGTACCACGTTTTTTTCCTCCAAACATTGGCTTTCAGCCAAGTTTGGGGGAGGCGGTAGACCGTGGAACGTCTTGGCAGCTAGATTTCTAGTTTTGATTTATTTTTTTTCATTCGAGATTCTTGCTGTTAATTGTGGGTCCGTGTGCCCATTGTGCTGATTTGTATTGTTTCAATTGGTGTTATCGGGTCTGTGAGCCCAGTTATCTGATTTATCGGTGTTGTTGGGTCTGTGAGCCCGAGTTTGATTGCATATTGTTTCCATGTTGAGTCTTAGGAGTTTAGAGTCTTATTAGTGTTTTAGTTTGTGAGTCATAAGAATAATAAACCCGGAAATAGGAAAAAAGTGAAAAAAATAAAAAGAGAATAATTGGGAAAGATGGATGATGAATAGTTAATGATGAGATGATTTAGATGAAAAAATGGCACATAATAGAGCATGAGAGGTGTTTTGAGACAAAATTGAGCTTGAACTTAGAATATTCAATCAAAATTAACCTTGTGAGAATTTGAGCCTAATTATACTCCAATTTTTGGAGTCATATACTTTCTTTCGGTGTGAATTTGATTGAATATGTGTACTAGTCTCTAGAACTTGCCTTGAGTCTTTACTAAGAATGTGTCAAGTATGTGTCGTGATTTAGGAAATGATCTTAGGCAACTCTTTGTTTAAGCCTATTTCTTTGAACCATGAAAATTGCCTTTGACCCATATTGAAAAAAATTGTCCCTAGTTAGCCCAATTGAGCCTTATAGCCTTATTTATTCATAACCTAACAATGTCAGCCGGAACCTTTTTGATTTAATTCTTTTGGCCCTAATTGGATTAATCAAGTTAGAGGGAGGAAAATTGGAAGGAATTTTGGGTGAACAAATTGTGGGAAGGAATGGGAAATAGGGATATTTTCAAAAGATGAAGGAAATAAGAGAAAAGTGATAGGTGAAAAACGAAGAATGGCCTCTCTAATAAAAAAAAAAGAAAAAAAAAAAAGAAAAAAAATTGTTATTATTAGTATTATAGAGGAGAGGCTAGGAAATAAAGTGCTTAAATTGTGAATGTGATTAGAACAGTCGGGTAGTCCCAAAAATGTGGTACTCGCAGAATTGAAAAGCACTTAGGTTGTACGGACTTTTAAAGGTGAAGAAGTCACTTTGCGAGGTGATTTGCTGAAATTTGAAGAGTGAGATTGAGTGATTGTATTGAGGGGTAGTCGGGTTAGACGTAACTTGATTAGTCCAATGAATAGTCACTTAAATCCAAATGTATCCCACCTTACCTTAAGCCCACATTACAACCAAAATAAAGACCTTTTTGATCTTTTGTCACACATATCAAGTACGAGGTCTAGTTTAGACGATTGGCAAGCATATGGTAGACTTTGCATGTAATTCAATATGAGTGGAAATTATTCTAGCTTAAACACTTGAGAGATGAGTGAAACACTTACCCGGTGAGGGTTGAATAATTCGAAAGTTCAAAGTCTCGAGATTAGTTGATTTACGCGTTATCACATATGCTCAAGTGAATTGTGTTGCCTAGTTGTTGTAAGAAAAATCAGACTGAAACTGAATTCATCATCTAGTCGCCCTAAACAAATGCATAATCACCTGTCATCTTTGTGTCTTTTGTTATGATGTTCGGGACGAACAACAGTTTAAGTTTGGGGGAGTTTGATAACACGTTATTTATGCATGTATTTAGGTCGATTTAGGATCATATTTTATATCATTTACGTGCATATTTGACCGGCATTTATTTATATTAATAATATTTGGGTCATTTGACGTGTTTCGACTTGTTTTAAGGTATTTTGAGCATTTTCAGGCTACCGGACGAGGAAACAAGTTGGAAAAGAGTGAAAACCGGCCCAAAAGAGTGAGAACCGTCGAAGAACCGGTCCAAACCGGTCCGAACCGGCCTGAACCGGTCCAGGAGCAAAACCGGGCAAGAACCGACACGGCCGCGTCAGACTTGTAACACGGCCGTGTCAAAAGTGGTCCACAAAGCGCTGTTAGTTCTGGAATGGAACACGGCCGTGTCACAACTGCAACACGGCCGTGTCAAATGTTGAGCAGAAAGTGAATTGTGCAAAGCAACACGGCCGTGTCACTTAAGTAACACGGCCGTGTCAAAAAGTCCACCGATAAGAGAAATCGTGTTTTAATAGGATTTTAAGCCTATCTTCTCCAAGATTCGTCCCCAACTTTATAAAAACGACCCCAAGCTCTAGGAAAAAAGGAGATCAATCATCAAGAACATAAATTACATCATCTTGGAGGACAAAGAAGACGAAGATCATCGAGACGGAGTCATCCGGGTTTATTTATTCTTTTCTAGTTTAATTCTTTACAATGTTTTTATTAAGATTTTGTATTGGATTACTGCTAGGCATGAGTAGCTAAGCTATTCGTGTCCTAGGGTTAGAAAGTAGGGATTATTATAACAATGTTTTGATTTATGATTTAATCTATTAATTCCATTCTTTATGTGTTTTATCTCTATGTTTATGCTTAAACTGAATTTAGCTTGATCACCTAGATTTAGTAATTTAGTTTAACAATTCCGCTTCGAGAGGAGGGAATTGTTATCAGACTTAGAACATAGAGCGCAGTTGTCTATGACTGTGTAGGCCGTGGCTTAGGATCGTTTGGGAGTTATTAGGTTTAATTGACTCGAGAGGGTAATTAGCTTAATTAATCAACGGTTTAATCGCTTCGAGAGAAGGATTAGATTATTGTTGTGCCGCCTAATAAACATTAGAATTGGTAAATTAATAGGTTAATCATATTCAATATTGGAATAATATCCTGAAATCGAAGCCCTAGGATACCTTTTCTCTTTGATTGTTAGTTTTCGTGTTTTCTAAGTTTGAAGTTATATTTAATTGAGTAGTTTAATTAGTAAAATCAACCTTTAAAACTTATAGGACATTCCTAGAGTATTAGGGTATCAAACTACCTAAAACTAGTCCTTGTGGGATCGACCTTGATAATCGTTACTACACCTACATCCGTACACTTGCGGAACACTAGGTTAGAAACCGACGTGTCAATGAACTCATTAAATTTCTTGTTCCACTGCCTTGGACTCTATTTTAACCCATATAGTGACTTCTCGAGGAAGAAAACCTTCTCTTCTTTTCCTGGAATTACAAAGCCTTCAGGTTGTTTCATATATATGTTCTCAACTAGGTCACCATGTAGAAATGCAGTTTTAACATCTAGCTGTTGTAGCTCCATGTCTTCTTGTGTCACCTTAGATAATAGTATCCTAATAGAACAGTGCTTCACCACAGGAGAGAAGACCTCATTGAAATCAATGCCTTCTCTCTGAGTGAAACCCCTTGCAACAAACCTTGCCTTGTATCTTGCCCTCTCTACTTCTGCAACTTTAATCTTCTTCTTATAAATCCATTTAGAACTCACCAGCTTCTGCCCCTTAGTTTTATCTACCAGTTTCCAAGTGGCTTTTTTCTCTAGTGACTCCATTTCTTCCATCATTGCACTTATCTAGTGCTCACCTTCACTGCCACTGACTGCCTCTTTGAAATTTTGTGGTTCCTAGTGTTCTATGTCTTCCGCAATGCTCAGTGCATAGTATACACTCCCTGCTTGCCCATAGAAGTCAGGCCTTTGGATTTTCCTCCTTGGTCTGTCTTTGGCAATGCTATAAGTTCTCAAATTTGTGTTATCTATTTGCACATCTTCTTCTCCTGATGAACTGTCACTTGAGTGTTGATCCAGATACTCATTCCTTCGAGAATTTTCATTCATCTGAGGCTCCACCTGAACTGATACCTTTTCTGTTTCAAAGCAAAGTGATATCCCATAACAAACTCATTGAACTTGACATCCCTGCTTATCATAAGCTTCTGATTCCCAGGTTCCAAACACCATAGCCTGTATCCTTTGATTCTTTCTTGATATTCTAAGAACACACATCTTTGTGCTCTTGGATCAAGTTTATCTTGCTTAATATGAGCATAAGCAAGACATCCAAACACCTTTAAGTCTATATAGCTTGGAACTTTGCCACTCCATACTTCCTCTGGAGTTTTGAATCCTAATGATGATGAAGGTGATCTGTTGATCAAGTAACCTGCTGCATTGATTGTTTCTCCCTAGAAAACCTTTGGCAAACCAGCATCAATCAGCATACACCTCACTCTTTCAAGTATTGTTCTATTGAATCTTTCTGCAACACCATTTTTTTGAGGTTTCATTGGGACTGTTCTGTACCTAGTGATTCCTCTTACTTCAAAGAATTTAGTAAACTCAGCAGATAAATAATCTAATCATTATCTATTCTTAAGTGTTTGAGTTTCTTACCCCTTAGGTTTTCCATCTGAATCGGCCATGTTTTGAACTTGGTGAATGCATCACTTTTGTTCTTTAATACAAACACCCATACTTTCCTACTGAAATCATCAATTACATACATGAAGTATCCTCCTCCTCCATGTGTTTCAGTTCTAGATGGCCCCCCAGATATCTGAGTGTGCATAGTCCAATGGTTCTTGAGTACTGTAAATCCCTTTAGCATAAGGCAGTTTCTGTGATTTGCCTAATGCACATTTATCACAGAACTCAAGGGTTTGACTTCCAATTTCTCCAATTAAGCCTCTCTTGGATAATTCCTTAAGACCTTTTTCCCCAATATGCCCTAACCTCTTATGCCACATTATTAGTTCATTCTTCCCAAGAATACTCCCCACACAACCAACACCAGGCTTTCCAATCAAAACAAACAGACCATTATGTTGATTTCCTTTAATTACCAGTTTATTTCCCTTGGTTATGTGTAAGTGACCATCAACAGACTTAAATTCACATCCAGTGGCAATAAGAGATCCTAAGGAGAGTAAATTCCTTTTAAGACCAGGTACATACCTTACATTTGTGATGGTTCTGGTAATTCCATCAAACATGGTGATATTTACTGACCTAGTGCCTTGTACTCTGCAGGACTGATCATTTCCCAGGAAAACACACCCTCCATCTTTTTTCTTTAAATTCTGAAACCATTCTTCATGAGGACACATATGGAAGGAGCATCCAGAGTCAAGAACCCAATCTTTATCCATCTTTGACTTAGTAATATTCAAAACTTCTGGTGTGTTTTCTTCTTGTTCAACAGCAGCAGCTTCCGCACTTGATCCTTCATTTTTCTTCTTCTTTTGGGGACAGTTCTTCTTCAAGTGTCCAACCTGTTTACAGTTGAAACACTTCCTTTTCTCTATCCAGTCTCCAGGTTTCTTGAAGCTATCATTTCCCTCCTTGGAGTCTTTGAACCCTTGGCCCTTCTTTCTTAGCTTGTTCCTTTTGAACTTTATGTTCAAACCTTCACCAGATTGGTTCACTTTCTTGTCTCCTTGATTCCGTGGACGTTCGGTCTTCAGAGCAGTAATAATTGAGTCATAACTCAACTTATCTTGCCTTCCAAACATAAGGGTGTCATTGAAACTTTCCAGAGATCTTGGTAGAGCATTCAACACCATCAAAGCCTTGTCATCATCTTTAATCATAACCCCAAGATCCTCCAATTCATCCAGTAGTTTTGTAAACTCATCTAATTGATTATAGATTACCTTTTCATCCACCATTTTGAAGGCCGGTAATTTCTGCTTGAGGAATAGTTTGTTTGAAACTAACTTGGACTGGTACATCTCTTGCAGTTTTGCCCAGGCCTCTATTGCAGTTTTGCACATGGAAATCTCCCTCATTGGTTTATCACCAAGACAAAAGATAATCATACTCAAGGCCTTCTGATCTATCTCCCCATACTTGGGTTTCTCAGCCTCCACCCATTCATCCACAGATTTCAGAGCATTTGAAAGCCCATTCTGGATCAAGATGGCATTCATCTTGATTTTCCACAAAGCAAAGTCATTCTTACTAGAGAATTTATCCACATCCATCTTCATTCCTGCCATTATTCCTTCTTCTTCAGGTGCGAGTGTAGTTTCCCACAGACGGCGCCACTTGTTGTGGAAATTCACTTCACATACAATCACCAAGAAGATGTTCGGTCACTTTAATCAATGAATCAAACGAACAAATGATAAATGTTCGTTTGAAAAAAACCAAAATGGTCGAACAAGTTAGAACGCAGAAAATGAAGAAAAAAACATTCCAAAACGTTTTACGTGATTCAACCCAAAAGGATCTACGTCCACGGAGGCTCTACGCACCTCAATCCATTATATCAAGGTAGAAATTACAAGAATTATCCAACAACTAGAAAAACCCCAATTCTGGAACCGAATTGAGCTTAATAACCCTAGCAATCTAATTCTATTTTTACAGTTATGTATTCAAAGGGAAAATGTGAAAATCATGTTCTCCACTTCGAGATCTTCAAATATATACCAGGATTGTATCTCAAATCTTCGCCAGTTAAGAGCTCTATTTGCTGCAAGTTGCAAGCTCAAGTTGGTTACATAAACATTTATTCTGCAACGGTTTTCAGCTGCCAAAACCGTTGTATTTAGCAGTTTTAACCACCTCTCCACTTAACCCCCTTAAACCCGATTCAGGATGCACTCTCTCCTTGACCTGATAAAATCCGATTCTTCCAGCCCGGTTCTTGGACTCTTGAAACCGGTTCTGAACTTCCACCATATCCTACTACATATAAATGCTATCTTGATGATATTGAACTTATTTCACAACACTATTGATGGTGAAACTAGTGGACAATCTCATGGAGCCACAAAAGAAGCTGCAGATGGAAGTTCATATGTAGATGAGATAAGGAGACCACCAGTTCCACCTCTAGCAACCCCAAACAGATAGTTCTGAAGATGAATTAGATATTCGAATGTACCATCTCCTCCTAAAGAATTCCACTCACAGAAGCGAATCAGACACCTTTCTGATACAACATAGGTGGTAGCCAAAAGATATAAGAGACAGGCAGAGAAGTCTCTTGAGCATGACAAAGAAACTATAGTGGGAATTAGAAAATCCCATGTGGAATTAAATATGCCAACTAGTGCTTCTATGCAAAAAGTGCTAGAAAGATTTGAGCGCACTGTGCCACCAACCGAGTTCTTTGTTCAACAACTATGTAAAGCAATGAGCAATGATGCTTCTTGGGTAATCAAAGCTCTTTGATCTATTTGCAAAGCAGTATCTTTAGTTCCAAAGAGCATGAGAGACCTGAAAAACTAGTTCTTGAATGAAGATCGAATTGAAAGGCAATGGAGGGAGGAACTTGTCGGAAAATTTAATAGCTACACCAATGGACAAGTTACTGGCCTCGCATCCACAATGAAGGAAAGGCTCAAAGAGCAAAATGTCTCTCTTGTCCTTGAAAGATGAATTATCCATACGGTAGCAAGAGAAGGCCAATGGCAGATCAATATTGGTTAATATCCAAAGCATACTAGAAGCACATACTCGGATCAATATTGATGATGTCAAAAAGGGAGAAGAGGAGGCGAGGGCTAGTCATGCTGAGGAACAACAAAGGGAACAACAAGAGTGGTTCATTGATGAGTAGCGAAGGCAAGAACAGGAAACCAAAGCGAGAGTACATGAATGAAAGACTTGGAAACTACAAGATTTTGAGAGGTCTTTGCAGGAGTTAGAAGCAAGGGTGCAAAATATCTTTGAAAAGGAAAATGCTAAACTCCACGAGATCTATCTTGCTACTGGAATAGTCCATGATCAACTTGTTCACAGAAAAAAGCCTATCACCTCAAGTGAAAGAAAACAGGATGCCTCTCCAAACTTATCTATCCTCTTTAAGTAAGAGTATTGGCTGCGACACGATTGCTCAGAGCAGAAGTTAGAGGAACTTCGTACTTATCAAATTCCAACAGAGAGAAATCCTACTGAAGAGGAAATTGATCATTAGAGATTGGCTGAAATTCCCAGAACTTCGAGTATCTACTAAGTGAAGGAACGTATAACAACATTGAAGGTTTCAATAGAGACATGCTAAAAGAATATAGAAATCAACTACATGCCATTTCAGGTTTAGCTTAAAGGTTTGAAGTGGGATAGATTAAAGATCTCCCCTTCGAATGAATGGTGGCTGATGGATGATCTCACTCCTAAGGAGCAGCTTGAATACAATGTATGGTGGAGGTACTTTGAGAATGATCCTGATAGATCCAGAAGGATTAGGGATCTAATGAAGAAGACAGAGCAAGACACAGAGGCAAAAAGCATGCCATACCGTATTTCACAAAGCCTCACTGGAAGAAGAACAGATGGTGACTTACTACTGGGTAAAATTTTCTTGTCTATAGCTCTGGATGTAAGATTATTTTTATTTGGCACATGCTTACTATAACTATAATAGATAGGCATGTCAAATGAAAACAATTATCATTATTTCTAAATGATTACAACTCGTAATCTTACATCATGCTTGTTGCATTTTAGGTACCTTTTGATGCATAACTATTTATTTAAGGGTTTGTTTAAAGTTTTGACATCATCAAAAAGGATAAAATTGTTAGGAGATTTATGAGTAGTTTTGATGATGGAAAAACATCCTATATGGTAGGAACGAGTGTCCCCTGAAATTCTAAAAATCTTTGAAATAAATAGGGCTAGTTCTACTAAGGCAGAAATTACAGCATGCAAACAACAAGATCATCAAGGTTACTTGAAGCAACAAGTCCACAATCGCAGCAAGGAACAGAGATGTAGTGTGCATGTAGAACGGATGCTTATGCCTATCCAACATACAAGATTTCTTGCAACAAGGAAGGTACAACGAGCAAGCAAGCATGAGTCATATCCACAGTGTCAAAGTCAAGGTATTCAAATTAAAAAATATAGCTAGTGGAGGCAAGTTTCAAACCTTGTACTGACTATCTAATTATGTGGGGATACGTCACATGACATAAAGCAAAAGCAACATTAGACACTGACACCAAGCTGCAACCACTCTGACCAATTCCCCACGAGAGAAGACAAACGCCTCTTTGTCGTACGAAAAGCATTAAATGTTAATGGAATTATTTCTCTCGCTTCAATGAGAATCAATCCCAACTGCTATAAATAGAAGGAGATGGACGACAAAGCATAGGCTACGAAATATATAAAACTCAAAGCATTACTTCGCACTAAGCACTCAGAGTTCTTATTCAAAGCTTTAATGCATACACTCTCATAATCATACTACTGTTTATGTAAAGTATACAAGAGCAAGATAGCAAGCAGTAAGCAAGCAGTAAGCAAGCAAGTGAAGATCTAAGCTGCAACAACTCTCAAGTCAAGCTAGCTCTCAAGCTTTTCCCGGTTCTAATTATTCTCAAACAAAGAAGCTGATTTGTGTCCTAAGGAACGTGTGTACAATAGAGGAGTAGCGTTTCGACGATAGACAAAAACTATTGTAAGGAGCTAAGTTGGACTTAGACTTCAGAGTAGCTAAGTTGTATTGTGCGTAAACTTCCTAGTGAATTTTCTCACTGTGTGATGGAAGAGTGGATGTAGAAGGATTGCCCCCACCTTCGAACACTATAAACTTTGTGTTTACTTTTATATTGCTTTTATTATTGTTGCTGGCATACTACATATCTACTGCATAGATTTATGAGAAAACATTTTTCATTTTCCACTACACATAAATCTCCCTTGAGCATTGGTTATTGCAAGTTACTTAGGTCCAGTCTGCTCTGTGCCTACTGCCTTGAAATAGCTTACTGTATTAGCTTTGCTATAATAACAAGTTTCTTGCAGTAAACAACAACCTTGTGCTCAAAGTATTTGAAAAAGAAAAAATCGAGTTAGAAGTTTATTCATCTCCCTCTAAACCTCTACCACTTGGGACCAACAAATTTTAACTAAATGAACTCAATTAGTTTAGAACATCTCTAAATAAAACCTAGTCACAAAACCCTTCTTTACTAATGCTTAAATTATAACTTTGACCATTTCAAAAATAAAAATAAAATTACAACTCTGACAAATGAGTCAACCCTGAAGGAGAAGACCAGAGACACAAAGGGTAACAGATTCCTTAAGAATATCAAGGAGAAGGTGAATAGGACATAAGTTAAGAGTTTTGCACTAACCCTAGATGGAACTATAGTATATGAAGGTAGCTTGTATGTAGCTAGAAATGGCGAATTACAAAATAATATTCTTAAAGATTGCACAACACTCTGTACACGGCGCATCAAGGAGGAACTAAGACGTACCAAGACGTGAAGCAGAACTGCTGATAAGGAGGAACCCAGAGGACGATTCCCGGTTCTTAAGCCGATGTTTGACTAGCCAACGAGTCAAAGTAGTACACCAATAACCATTTAGAATGTTGAGATCCTAAAAAATTCTAAAGTGGAAGATAGGAACACGACACAATGGATTTTATGCAGGTTATTCAAGAAATCACGATGCCATATGGGCAGTGATGGATTCTCTTAGAAACATGAGTCATTTATACCATGCAAGACACATACTAGATTGATTGGTACGACTATATATTTATAGAAATTTCAGATTATACAGAGTGCCAATATTTATAGTTTCTAACCAAGACCATGCACTTCCTAATTTCTAGAAGAACCTGTAAAAGGGCAATGGAGACTCAATGGAATTTTAGTATTATTTTTTCATTCCCAAATAGACCGTCAGCATCTGAGAACCATTTGAAGACTATGGGAAACTTTTGAGAGCATGCGTGTCAAACTTTAGAGGAAGTTGAAAAACATACTTATGTCTTTTAGAGTTCACATGTAACCATAGGTAATAAGTTGTTACTAGAATGATACTATTCAAAATTCCTCAATAGGAAGATGTGTCGTTCTCTCAAGCAATGGATTAGAAAATCATATGGAAGAATTTAAGTCGTCAGGATAGAGATGAAATGAAAAACCAATCCCAAAAGTTAGTAGGAAATGTGATATTTCCCTAAGTCCAATCAAAACCTTAAGAACGACTTTACAAACATTTGAAGAGATAAATATCCCATTAAGGTAATGGTTGATTGAATTAGAAGGATAAGATATGAATTGGGATTGCAAGGAAGATATTACCTAGACATAACTCTAAGAATAATAAGTTTCACTTTACCCTTTCACAATACTACTCTTACAAGCATGCTATCACTTATTACACCCTTTAGGCCACTGAATGCAGTAGTGGTGCCAGTGTGCGTGTACAAGATGTTACATGACTGACGAGTTGAGTTTATTGTGGGTTAAGTTAGAGTCTAAGAAATGAAAATATAATATGTTTTGAGGTTTCAATTTCAAAGAAACTTATAGGATGAAGGAATTACAACCCAAAAGGTTTATCATGTCATAAGTAAGTACGTCAAAATTTCGAGGGCGAAATTTGTCTACGGGGATGTACATCCCAAGAAAATACAAAAAGGAAAGAAACAATCTTATAAAATATTTTCGTGCATAATTATTTCAAAGCTTATTTATTTAGAATATGATAATGCATGTATTTCATTAAATTACATTATCTTGCAAAATATTCTGTCTTTTTTAGTTTTCTCTAGCATAAGTGATCCGGAGCCAAGTTCGACTGCATAAATGGTACTATAAAATAAGGAATAAAACATTATAAATAGTAAAGCATAATCATGAATTTATTTATTTATCTAGAAATGATTTATTCAATTTAAACTAGTTAGAAAATATCTTTTTGAAATTTCTATTTGTGATTTTCAACCATCTTATGTACCAATAAATATGATTAAATATTATATGACATATATGTCATGAAATATGGTGAAATTACATTCAATTTTTTATATTAAACAATTGTTTAGAATTGAGGAATAATTTGTTTAAATTTCACTATTTTAAGCAAAATAAATTTATTTAAATATCCCTTGTCCAACTAAAATTTATTTAAGGACTCCATAATTATATTTAAATTTTATGAGGTCTAAAAGTGTGAAAATCTAAGTAAAAGTTGCAGCCTTGATATTTTTCACAAGTTGCAATACCTTATTATTTTTAATCATAAAAGCCTAATAAGAAAAAGACCACCTGGTCCTTTTATTTTTTTAAATAAAAAAATATTTATAACCTAAAATCTCACACCTACACTTTAAAAATCAGAAAGAATATTTTGAGGAGTAAGAATGCTTTCAAAAGTGCAATTTCAAGATTAGAAAAATTCTCTAAATTTTATTTCCTGAAATTTATGTCTCAAATTTTTACCATGATCATCTTATGTCCTAATTTTAATTATTATATGCTTTGATTGGACATGTAATTACTAGGACCGAAAATGAAAATTAAGTATAGGAAGGAAGGAAAAAAAAAAAAAAAAAAAAAAAAGGGGGCCAAACTCTATTTCTTCAATTTGAGACATGCTTTTTGCTTGAATCTTGTTATGAGCTTTTTGTATGCATGTTAATGCGTAACATAGTTAAAAGTTATGAATTTATATGAAGGTTTAAAACATGATCATGTGATTCTTGAATTTTTGCAATTAACAAAAACTTGGAAAATTTTGTTGAAACTTATACTCTTGATCATGTAATGTATGTTAGAACATCATAATATTGCTAAGGAATGACATAGAATTGAAAGAGAAATTATTGGGCAAGAAGAGGAATTTTTTAAAATAAAAAAGTTTTAGGGTTAGGGTTTTGTGATGACCTTATAATTTCATGTTGCTTACGTGTTTTTTTATTCCTGTGAAAGCATGTTTTTATGATTCTACTATGAATTTGAGTATGTTAGGATCATATGTTGTTATTGAAATTTAGTATGTGAAAGTGTGAATTTTTTTAGAGAAAAGTATGAAGATCTGAATATAAGTATGAAGATTTGAAGAAAATACGATGATCTGAAGAAATTGAACATAAGTAGGTGTTTTAGATGAATTGTGTATGTTATGAATTATCTAGTAAATATTAAGAATAAAAATAGAAGAAACAGAAAAATAAAAGGAGACCACATGCATTAGTGGCCTCCTAAAGAACCCTAAACCTAAGAGCTCACAAAAATGGAACACATCATGGAGATGTGGCTCCATAAGGATGGCTCCATGTAATATGGTAGGAATTTGGACGCATGCATTGTGTGTACAAATTTCTATCTAGTATTTTCATACTACATTATAATTTGGGTTATAAGTTAATAGATAATTAAATCATACTACAATTATGATTAATAAATAAATTGTTTTTTGAAAATTCAAGTAGAATTTCGAAAATAATAAATAATATTATAACAATTATAAATAAATTTTAAAACAAAAATTGTTGAAAAATAGAATCAATCAAGTGTTATTGAATGAATAATACATGTCTAGGCAAGACATAATGATTTTACTAAAAAAAAAATAGAATTTAACCTAAGTTAAATTAATAAGTATGCAAGTAATGTTTCTAACTAAATATTAATACCTTATTTGTAGAAGTAAACCAAGGGTATTGATTTTAGAAGTTAATTAATAAATGATAATGAATGTTGAACGATTAAAAATGCAGTCGGACCAAAAGCTCAACAACCATCTCAACCTAGACAGAAAATCAAGAACGAAACTACAACTATGGGAATCACGATCTCTAAGTAAGTTGATGTTAAATTATTTTTGGATATGCATGCTTTATGTTTATTTGAAGCTGCTTATATATTCTAGGATTAATGTCAAAACGGAGAATCCTCCATTAGTACAACGAGTCTTGTACTGATCATACTTGACTCGGGATCCCTATATTGTATGGCGCAATGCAGAAATCCCGCTCACGATTTTTATAGTTGAAAGTACTTATCGAATCAAAACTATAGACAAGGCTTTCAAGTACCATGTTCTAAGTTAGGGGTTTCAACCAGTTTTATGTAGTCGTCTTAAGCCGACATCCGAATTATAATGGTTATGGTAGGCGTAGAGGTGTACTACCTAATTGATACAACAATTTACATGATTATCCACTGGATTTTCCAAACATTCATTCCTTCCATAACAAATATTTTCAGGTCATGGATCGGCGTAGGGTTGTTGATCAAGTTAGCAACTCTCTTTAGATGCATATTCAAATATGGGAGAATTTATCTCTTGAGCTTATAAAATAATTTTCTATTTTGATTGTTATGAAAACAAATTTATATTATGAAATTTTTTATTTCCGTATTTTTATAGTATTTTCATAACAAATGAATGATAGCTGCTTGGCCTTGGATCGACAACCGGGGTGAGTGTGTTATGGCAGTAGTGTTTCCAATCTGGGTAAGATAGTTGGTGCTACATTGATCCAACTTAATCAACATCTACTAATATCCGAAATTCCAAATTCAACAATACCTAGCAAGTCATGGGGACATGAATTATAAAGAAATGTTTTCAATCATTAAGCAAGAGCGATATAAAATTTCATAGTCTTTTTTCAAGAAAAGTAAGTAGATAAATCAAAAACTAAAAGTATATTTTTCAAAATTTCATTTATTTCAAATCGGCTTAGTTTTCGGGAAAATTGGTAAAAATATCCCGTGAGTTTTCCATATTTAGAAAAATATCCTCTAAGTTTAGCAATTTTTTAAAATGCCTCATAACTTACAAAAAATGGTAAAAATGTCCTGCAACTGGATATAGCTGGTGGCTTATCCGGTCACAGGCTGATGTGTAAAAAAATCGCTGATTTGGCACTCAAAATGCCACGTCAACTTCAAGATGGGGGGAATTAGTCATGTGCGATGCTGGGTTGATTTGGCACTCAAAATCTCTATGGCACTTCAAAACCTTGGCAAATGTGTGATTTTCGAGCCATTTCAAAGATGTATTTCATGGATCCAAGGAAAATCGATGACCCATGTCCCGATTATGGTAAGTATCCAATTTACCAGATGTTAAATTGGGCATTTGTGAATAATTGTTCCTCTTGTACATTTGCGTGCAATTTTTGACAGATATTAGCGTAAAATAAGTTTAGGTTAGTGATGAACGTAAACTTACCATTTTCTTGTACTTTCACGTTCATATGTTGTGAAGAATTATGTGTAATTATTATGGTCATGTGTGATTTTGGGTTTTATTGTAATTCTGGGTTAATTTTCCTTTTTAATATGATTTGTGCACTTTCGGGTGTTTTTTAGTCTTATTTTGAAGTTTAGGAAAGTCGGAGGAATTTAGAAGATTGTTCCGAGTCCATTTTCATACTCCGGCCAGTATCTCAAGGCCCAAAGGGGACCAAAATGGGTCGATGTCAGGCCCAAATTAAAGATCATCAAGCCACAAGAAAAGTTTGTGAAGTACTCGGGCCGAGAAGATGGATAGAAAAGCCCTCAATTGAAGAAGGAAAGAGACAAGGGTGATCACACATGCTTCATGTTCAAGCCTACAAAACAAGCCCTAAATAAACCCAAATCAAACCTCGAAAGAGCTCAAGTCGAAGTTCGTTGAGTCACGAACAAAAACAGTGAGGGTTCGGGTCGAGAAAACGAGAGAAAGGGCTCCGAAATAGCGACGAAAGACAAAGATGCAAAGCAAGAGCAACCGGCGAACAACCGCAACCACAATCGGACCGGCAAGACTGTAGATATCAGTTCAATGTCATCAAGTGATCATAGATTGTAGTAGAGGATGTGAGGAGTTCAGAACTGGGTTCAGTATGTGAAGAACCGGGCTAGAAAACCGGGTTTTAGCCGGATCAGTTATAAGGGTTAAAAAGGAACCGGAGTCAAGGCGGTTATAACTGTCATGTGCAACGGATTAGAACCGTTGCGAGTAAAACCGTTGTTGAAAGCCCGTCTAACAGTTTTGTGCAGTTGGAAACATAATTGGTTACAACTGCTGCTGCTTCCTGATTCGAGCTTCATCCTTTATATACATTGAAACCACTTGAAGTTGCGAGTTGATACACATTATTTTCCCTCTGTAAACACTGCTCAATCATTAGAATTAGTTAGCTAGGGTTCTTGAGCTCAATTCGGTCTGTGAATTGGGGGTTTCTAGTTTTTTGGAATAATTCTTGTAATTGATTGTTCAGTGGAGTGAATTGATTAATCAGAGGGCAAAAGTGGCTGTGGCTGAACATCAAGATGACACCCCTAAAGTTTTAAACATCACAGACACTAAGATGGAAAAGGAATGGGTTCTTGATACAGGTTGTTCATTCCACATGTGCCCTAATGAATCGTGGTTCAAGGACTTATAGAAAGAAGATGGTGGATGTGTACTACTGGGAAATGACCACTCCTGTAGAGTTAGAGGCACAGGATCAGTTCAGATTAAGATGTATGATGGAGTCATCAGGACCATTTCACAAGTGAGGTATGTTCCTGGTCTGAAAACAAACCTCCTATCTCTTGGATCTCTTGTGGCAAATGGCTATCAGTTCAACTCCACAGATGGTTATCTTCATATCACTAAACACAACAAGCTGGTAATCAAGGGAAGGCAACACAATGGCCTGTTTATTTTGATTGGATCTCCTGTGATAGGTTGTGTTGAATCTGTGATAAGTAGAGAGAAAGGATTAAAGGAGCTGTCCAAGAGGGGTATAACTGGTGAAATAGGAAATCAAACACTTGATTTCTGTGACAATTGTGCTTTAGGAAAGGTCAAGAAGTTGCCTTATACTAAAGAGATACATTCTACTCAAGAACCCTTTGATTATGTACACTCTGACATATGGGGGACTTCAAGGATCGAGACACATGGAGGAGGAAGGTATTTCATGTCCATCATTGATGATTACAGTAGAAAAATATGGGTATATGTCTTGAGGAACAAGAGTGATGCATTCCTTAAGTTTAAAACATGGCTGAGCCAGGTGGAGAATCTAAGAGGGAAGAAATTGAAATATCTTAGGACTGATAATGGCTTGGAATATCTATCTACTGAGTTCACAAGGTTTTGTCAAGATAAGGGCATCACAAGGCACATAACTGTACCAATGAACCCTCAACAAAATGGTGTTGCTAAAAGGTTTAACAGGACTGTACTTGAGAGAGTTAGATGTATGCTGATTGATGCTGGATTACCTAAATCCTTCTAGGGAGAAACACTGAACACTGCATGTTATTTGATAAATAGATCACCATCATCAACTCTAGGATTTAAGACTCCAGAAAAAGTTTGGAATGGAAAGGTACCAAACTATAATGACTTGAGAGTGTTTGGTTGTCTGGCATATGGTCACATAAGGCAAGACAAACTCGATGCAAGGGCACAGAGGTGTGTATTCCTAGGATATCCTGAGGTCATAAAAGGCTACAGGTTATGGTGTTTGGAACAAGGAAACCAGAAACTCTTGATAAGTAAAGATGTAAGATTCAATGAGGCAGTGATGGGATACAACTCTACTGGAAGTCAAGAAGAAGCTGATGGTGTTGTAGAGTCTGAAAGAATTTCCATTCAGGTGGAGCTTACTGATGAAGAAAAGACACCAGAGAAAATGCTCAAGCTCAACCTGGAAATGACAGTTCATCAGAAGAAGATGAAGATCAACCTGAGATTTCATATCTCAGAACTTATAGCATTGGTAGAGATAGACCAAGAAGGCAAATCCACAGGCCTGATTTCTATGGACAAGCTGGGAGTGTCTACTATGCATTGAGTGTAGCAGAAGACCTGGAGTTTCAAGAGCCAAACAGTTTCAAGGAAGCAATCAATTGCAGTCGAAGTGAACATTGGATAGGGGCCATGATGGAAGAAATGGAATCTCTGGAGAGAAACCAAACCTGGAAACTTGTAGTCAAACCAAAAGGGCAGAAGCTAGTCAGCTCAAAGTGGATCTACAAGAAGAAGGTGGAGGCTGGAAAGGCTGATAAAATCAGATACTAGGCAAGGCTAGTGGCAAGGGGCTTTACACAAAGGGAAGGCATTGATTATAATGAGGTATTCTCTCCTGTTGTGAAGCATTGATCTATTAGGCTACTTTTATCAAAAGTTACACAAGAAGACATGGAACTACAACAGTTAGATGTTAAGATAACTTTCCTGCATGGTGATCTCATTGAAAGAATATACATGAAGCAACCTGAGGGCTTTGTGATTCCAGGAGATGAAGAGAAGGTCTGTTTTATCAGGAAATCACTTTGTGGTTTGAAGTAGAGTCCAAGGCAGTGGAACAAGAAGTTCAATGAGTTCATGATCAATGCATGTTTCATAAGAAGCTTGTATGATAGTTGCGTATACTTTAATAAGGGTTCAAGGCTTGAACAAGTATTTCTGTTATTATATGTGGATGATATGCTCATTGCCAGCAAGAGTATGGACAAAATACAACAGTTAAAGGGAAGATTGAGCTCATAATTTGACATGAAAGATCTTGGAGAAGCAAGGAAGATTCTGGGGATGGATATTATCAGAAGAAGGAAGTCTGGAACACTTTGGCTCACACAGAAGCAGTATTTGCAGAAGGTTGTGGAGAGATTTCACATGCATGAGTCAAGGCCAATAAGTGTTCCAGTTAACCAACAAACCAAGCTATCCAAAGAACAATGTCCAAAGACAGAAGCAGAGGAGATTCACATGAAGAATGTTCCATATGCCATATGCCAGATTTGGCCTATAGTGTTTCTTTGGTAAGCAGGTACATGTGAAATCCTGGAGAGGCACATTGGGAAGCTTTGAAGCAAGTCTTGAGATATTTGAAAGGCTCAGTCAGTGTAGGTCTGAAGTTTAAGAAACAAGAAGCTGGTGCTGTACCTCTTGTTGGATATGCTGATGCAGATTTTGCTGGGAACCTAGATACAAGGAAATCTGTTACAGGATATGTTTTTACCTCGTATGGGACGGCTGTAAGCTGGAAAAGTGTGCAACAACCTGTAGTTGCTTTGTCAACAACTGAGGCAGAATACATTGCCTTAACTGAGGCAATCAAGGAAGCTTTGTGGCTCAAGGGGATTCTTAAAGACTTAGGGATCAGACAAGGTTGTGTTACCATTCAATGTGATAATCAGAGTGCACTTCACTTGGTGAAGCACCAAGCATTTCATGAGAGGTCTAAACATATTGATGTTAGACTTCACTTTGCAAGAGTTGTAATTGAAGCAGGATCTATTGAGGTGAAGAAGGTTCATACTATGGACAATGCAGCTGATTTTCTAACCAAGGCAGTGCCGGTGAGTAAGATCGCTCATTGCTCAAGCCTGATAAGGCTTGAACAGTGTGATTAGACCTGGAAGACAAGGAAAAATGAGGTGATGAAGTACACTTGAGTTCATTGAGGTGGAGTTTTGTAGATATCAGTTTAATGTCATCAAGTGATCATAGATTGTAGTAGAGGATGTGAGGAGTTCAGAACCGTGTTCAGTATGTGAAGAACCGGGGTAGAAAACCGGGTTTTAGCCGGATCAGTTATAAGGGTTAAAAAGGAACCGGAGTCAAGGCGGTTATAACTGTCATGTGCAACGGATTAGAACCGTTGCGAGTAAAACCATTGTTGAAAGCCCGTCTAACACTTTTGTGCAGTTGGAAACATAATTGGTTACAACTGCTGCTGCTTCCTGATTCGAGCTTCATCCTTTATATACATTGAAACCACTTGAAGTTGCGAGTTGATACACATTATTTTCCCTCTGTAAACACTGCTCAATCATTAGAATTAGTTAGCTAGGGTTCTTGAGCTCAATTCGGTCTGTGAATTGGGGGTTTCTAGTTTTTTGGAATAATTCTTGTAATTGATTGTTCAGTGGAGTGAATTGAGGTGTATAGAGCCTCCGTGGATGTAGATCACATTGATCGAACCACGTAAAATCCTTGTGTTCTTCATTTTATGTTCCTGTTCTTTGTTCGGTTTCATTTGGCCGAATTCTTTGTTATTTTTCATTCTCTCTTGGTTTGAGTATTGTTTGTGTGTGTGATAAGAGTTAATTACCTATCAAGGACCACCGGCAGTTGGACCAATGTAGGACCAGAAATTCGATCCCAAGCAAAGAAAGATAAGGATGAAATGAATGCTAAATTCGAGACCCTCATGAACCATAATAAAATGATGGAACAATTTATCATTAATTCACCTGTTGGGTCACATAGGCAAACAGGTAGTCTCCTGGGGAAACCCGAATATAGGACAAAAGACGAGCCCCAAGAGGAGCACAAGTTCATGGTGCCGTTTCCGGGGAGGATAATCTCCCTGTGTAATTAGCCGGGTCATTACATTTCATAAGATTTAGCTTTTGATTAGTGTTATTTAATTTTTTGTCAAATTTTATAATCAATTCTTCTTTTAGGTACTACTCGTGTATGAGAAGAACAAGAAGCGTGGACATTTCTCTTGTTCATCTTGATCCCAAAATTGATAGGACCTTTAGAAGAGAAGTGAGAAAGTTAATCGAAAGAGTGCAAAGTGAAGAGAAAATAAATATGGCAAATCGAGAAGCCAACCACAGTCCACAAAAAGAAGTCGAGGAAGTCATTACTCGACGAACTCTAAGAGACTATGTTGCTCCCAATAATCAAGGGACACACTCAAGCATAGACCGTCATAGAGTCCAAGCCAATTCCTTTGAATTGAAGTCCGTATTCCTCCAGATCATTCAAGCAAAATAATTTGGAGGCCAACCGAGTGAGGCCCGCACCTTCACGTATCAACCTTTCTGCAAATATGTGACACGTTGAAGGTGAATGGAGTTTCACTGTAGCCATCAAACTCCACCTCTTTCCCTTCTCTCTAAGGGATAGGGACGTAGTTTGACTCAATTCACAACCACCTGATTCCATTACCTCATGGGAGGACTTGTGGGCAAAGTTCTTGCAAAAAATCTTCCCGCCAAGCAAGACATCCCAACTACGTAACAAACTCACCACATTTGTTCAAGAGTAAGATGACTCTCTATTCTAAGCATGGGAGCGATTCAAAGATAGGTTGAGGATGTGCTGGCACCATGGGCTAGAGAAGTGGATATTACTCGAAATATTCTATAATGGGCTTTCCTATCATGACAGAAGCGCCATTGATGCCGCTTTCGGAGGGTGCTTGATGAACAAGAGTGTTGAGGAAGCCTTTGAGCTAGTAGAAATCATGTTCACTAACCACAACCAATGGAATCGACCATGTGCCAACCTAATTTCATCTTCAAGTGTGCCAAGAAAAATCCAAGGTATGCACCAAGTTGATACTTTAGATTTGATAGTGTCGAAACTGGAGGTTCTCACCAAGAAATTCGGCACTATGAAATCTATAAGTACCACATCCACCCAACCCCAACCCCTCAATACTACTTCTTGTGATATTTGTGGAAACGAGGTGCACATGGCAAATGAGTATTCTATTTTATCGCAAGTGGAGAGTGTGCAATTACTTGAGAGGGCTAAAAAAGGGAGAGTGGAATCCTTACTCAAACGCTTACAACCCCGGTTGGAGATACAACCCGGTGCTTTCATATGCCAACCCCCAAAATTCTTCAAACTCACCCCAACGACCACAATACCAAGGCTAAACCTACCAAACACCTCAAAACCCTCCGGGATTCCCATCAAGAAATTAAAGTCCCAACTATCGTAGGAGAAGTGAGGTGGGCTTGGCCATCGAGGAAATCCAATTTGATCTCAAATGAGCTTAGGATTGGATTTTTGTGCCTTCGATTGTTAGGGAAGGAAATTTAATCCATGAAATAAAATCAATTAAAACCCAATTTATAGGATAGAGACCTGTGAAGGAGAAGACCTATTGAAAGGGGGAATAGAGCTTAGGAAGTATCGGTTGGGATAAATGACGGTAGTTTAGTTGTGTGTGTAGAGAAATCTCACCCCTACATCGGTCTATAATGTAGGAGAAGCCACGCTAGATTATTTTAGTTTACTTAATCGGTAATCCGGGGCCCGGGGTTGACTTTGTTTGCTATCCATTTAGGTTTTCTTTATAGATTCCTATTTATTCTCCAACTTTAGGGGGATATGGCACCTAAACCATGTTCCGGGATTTCTACTTATTGGGACGCTATTTAGGTAGGTTCAACCATTTATTCCCTTTTTACCTTGACTTGATTGTGTTTAGACATTGACCCCTCAAAATTGGATGAAAGCGAGTTTCTGGAAGCATTTTTCATCATTTATCTATTTCTATCTTTTGATTATGTTTTAGTAAAAATCAACTCTCAATTCCAATTCGCTAAACTTAAGAAATTATGGCTCGGGTAGTTCACACGGATGTCCGCCTTGTGGTTCGACTTATTACTACCTCTATCTAATCTTGTACGCTTGCTAGAAAAAAAGGCTATTCGAAAACAAACGTTTTTTAACAGTTTTTCCAAACAAGTTTAGTTAACGATTGGGAATTACATTGTTTATGGTTTACTGTGTAGTTTAGTTTTACTCAGTTTTTGGATTCTATGTTGTTGTGAAAGCATGTGAGCCTCACTTTATTAAAGATTTTTTTGAACGTAGTGTTGTTGTAATGGGAACAACTTTATTAGTTTTGTATCAGTATATGAGTTATTAATTTGGGGGTTGGTTCAGTTTAGTGGGTCTCTATTTAGTAAAAAAAATTCATTTATATGTTGTCCTTTTATGGTTTGTTCCCCACTATTGAGCATATTTTGTCTATTTTGTGGTTTGAGGTAGGAAATTGACCACTTAATTTAATAAATTCAACTTTTTCTTACTCATTTTTTTCAACAGAGCCCGACAACTCCTTTTACACATTTTGTATTTATTATGGGGGTCTCGTTGACAACTGGTCAGGGGCTTACATTGGAGGGGACCTTATCAAGTTCGACCATGTAGATACGAATCGCTACACTCTTGATGAATTGAGCAAGTTTGTTGCCCATTTAGAAAATTCCAAGTTTGTTGATTTGTTCTCTAAAACTGAAGGGCAAAATTTCTTTACTGAAATAAGAGTGGAGGAGGATCTACGATCGATTCTTGGGCATGATAGAGGGGACTGGAGAGGTGAATTTGTACTGCCAAGGTAGCGTTTGTAGGCTTGGAGGTGTAGCCGAGATTGAGCAGGAGGTTCGGGCGGAGGAGATGGGCCTCGATAGTGGAAAGGGTGACTGTGGAGACGGGGGGAAAAATAAGGAAGGGTCATAATAGAAGGTTGCATAAGGTACCTTCAGAAAAAGAAGCTGTAAAGAGAGGAAAGAGGTCGGTAGAAGTAGTAGATTTAGACGAGGAAGATGTGGATGAAAGTGAGTGTAGGGACAACGATTACGAGTTTGCGGCAGAGGGTAAGTATATGCAAGATGACTTAGACTTCGAGAAATTCGTAAACAAGGATGTGGAGTGGGTTGGGGGTGCAAATGAAGAGGCTGGTGGTCAGGAAGCAGAAGATGTCCCGAATAATGGCCTTTGGGAAGATGATTTATATGTTAGTGAGGATGAGCTAAGGAGTATCCACGAGTCGGAAAATGAAAATCTGGATGGGATTGCTCCAGGTTGGAGACTAGATTTCACGCGAAGCCCGAATCTGCTTTTAGGAATGGTGTTTAGCACGAAGAAGGAGTTTCAGGACATGTTAGATACCCATGCCATATTCGAGAAAAGGATTGTGAAGTTTGCAAAGAGTGATAAGCAGAGAATTATGCTGTTTGTGAGGATGTGAACTGTCATTTTTGAGTCAACCTGTATCCCAGACCACACATGTGCACCGTCCCACACAGTTAGGAACATAACGTCTAGGTGGTTGGCCCAACGATTTGGGTATGTTTTTCAGACTGATAAGAAAATGAAGATTAGTGCCTTTAGGGAGGATGCAATTAAGGAAGTTAGATATGAAATAACTCTGTGGTAGGCATTCATATGTAAGCAGAGAACAATTAAAGGCCTCGAGAGAAGGGTCTACGACCTGTATACTTTGTTGTGGGACTACGTAGCCGAGGTCAAAACAACCAACCCAGGTTCGATAGTCATACTTAATGTAGACTAAATAGCAAAAGGTAACAAGTTCGCACGATTTTATGTGTGCTTGGCAGCTTTGAAGGAGGGGCTGCTAGTTGGTTGTAGACCAGTTTTTGGTCTGGTTGGACATTCTTGACAGGTCCCCAGGGGGAATCATCCTCACAGTTGTTGGAGTGGACACTATTAACAACAATTTCCCATTCGCTTATGCTGTGGTAAGTACTGAAAAATGGAGATCATTGGTGTTGGTTTGTGAAGCAACTGAAAGAGGATTTGCAGATTGAAAACCCATGGGAGTGGACGGTCATAAGTGATAAACAAAAAGGGTTGATCAAAGTAGTTGACGAGGAACTCCCATGCGCAGTGCACCATTTCTGTATGAGGCATATGCACCTCAACATGAGAAATTCTGGTTTTAGAGGTCATGCATTCAAAGTAGTCGTTTGGAAGGCTGCCAAAGCTACAACCATTCCTTATTTTGAAAGAAGAATAGAGGAAATCAGGTTGATGGACGTAGAGCCTTACAATTGGTTGAAGGGTAAACAACCTCACCAATGGAGTAGGTCACACTTTGACCCCTATCCCCGGTGTGACCTCCTAATGAACAACATGTGCGAGAGTTTCAATAGAAAAATTTTTAAGCGCTAGGGAATTTCCTATACTTTCAATGCTGGAGCAGATTATGAATGCCCTAGTAAAGCGAAGTACTGAAAATTGGGATATGGCGAGGAGTTGGAAAGGAGTCTTATATCCAAGGATTCAAAAGATCATTGAGTTCAACACATCACAGATTCCCGATTGTATGCCTATTAAATCTGATGACACACACTACCAAATCCCTTGCTTTGATGGAAAACAACATGCGGTAGATTTGGAAAATAAAATGTTCGCGTGTAGAAAATCTTACCGGGATCCCTTGCAAACACGTGCTGACAATCATTAATCGTCAAGGAGAGGATCCAAAAGCATTTGTTCACATGTTATTTATAAAATACAATTTTAATAGTATCTAATTGTTGATTTCAGTTTGTGTAGTTTAGGGTTCAACCTGTGTAGTTTGTGTTGCTATGTGTTATTATGGTGTTGCAAAAAAGGATTTCATAGTTGAAGGGTTGGAAACTGGAATTTTCATATTGTTCGAATTTATAGTGTATAATCTGGAATTAGAATTTGGAATTTTCTGGTGCTTGATTTATTACTGAAACTCTATGTTATTCTGTAGCTACATTAATTTGTGACTGAATTGATTTAATTTTGAAGTTGGCTATGCATGCAAAGATTTTTTAATATTTTTTGTTGAATTCATTTTTAAAAAGGAATTCCGTAGTGTTTGTGTATTCTTGTTCTATTTAAAAAGAGTTTCTTAACATTGTTTAATGTTTCAATTGCTATAGATGCTGTAGGGTGGACACTTATACGGCAGCATAGCGTCCGACTATTTTGCCTATAAATGGTTGCCATCCCACCACTACGTCCAATAAGTTGTGAAGCGAGTTGGACGCCCTCCTAAGGCAAGGTGCAGAGAACAGAATGAACCACAAGAGAAATATGTGGCACGAAGAGGTAGACCGGGAAACCAAGATGCCCATCACAAGAAGAGGAATCAAACTACGGTCAAATGGGTAATTTTTGGTTTATCGGGGCACAATCGAAGGATTTCTCCATTCGTAAGCAACTACTCATCGTTGAATTTTGAATAATTCATTAGGACTAACAATGTTATTCATGCTTTAGTTTAAATTATTTCTTTTCCTATTTATGTAAATAGGACGAGACTGGTTAGTCCGAGGAGAAGAGACTAAGACTTCTAAAGATGCTTCAAGACTGTGGGTTAGAAGATTTGGAAGACAAGGGTGTCCTTGGTGAAAGTTTTAATGAAGATGATCAATAGGCTGATGTAATAGTAATATAAACTTTGCTTTCATACTACATTTTTTGTTGTCGGGTTTATGGTTATTGATAAGCTAATTTTTGTGTTATGTATAGGTTGACCATCGGATGTATTAAACACTACCCAAAATTGAAAATCGGCAATTTGAAGCCAGCTTTGAATTTAGCACGATGGTAATGGTACTTATTAGGCTGCTTTTAGGTACCAGCTAAAAATATTATCGGTTTTCCTATCTAAAATTGATTATTGTTGGTCTTGTGATTAGAATGCCAACCCTAGTGAGGGGACTCAAGAGAAACTAATATGCTAACTTACTCAAGTAAATGATGAGTTTGACAGAATGGTATGACCTTATTCTAGTAATTATGTGAATTGTACCTTCAAGTGTATCCCTTTTTCTAACATATTTTGTTTTTGCAAATTAGGATGTAGGGGGGAGCAACCCGTGGAAGATACTGGTGGGATATCAGTTGTGCCAACCACAGTGCCTCCTAGTCGTGTTGATGAGCCAGGAAGTTCAGATAACATGAAGCAACTAATTGTTGGTAGTGGTCTTCCATTATGATATGATTATCCAGGTGGATGTAGGCCAATGTGATTGTGGTGCAAATCCATGTTGGATCAGTTAACTTTTTGTGTATAATCTAAAACATGGCAGGCCTATTAATATTCCCATTTTGATTGTGTTTGGACAAGAATTTTACTTAGTGTTAGGGCAAACTATCATTTTGATGATGAATTCTGATCTTGTAATGTTGGATGATGGTTGTAACTCAGCCATGGTTAGATACATTTTGGAAACATTTTTGGTGGTATTTTAAAGTTGCCTAAAACATGATTCTTTAAAATTTTGTTGGGTGATTTTGTATAGTGTGTATAGTCTTTGACAAAAAATACCTATTGGAAGATTGTGATATGCTCTGTTTTGTGAACTAAATTGGTTCATATTTGGTCAATTCATGCAAAATAGTAAAAGAAGTGCTTATTGATACACTGTGAACTAAATTGGTTCATATTTGGTCAATTCATCCAAAATAGTAAAATAAGTGCTTATTGATAACTTGTGAACTAAATTGGGTCATATTTGGTCAATTCATCCAAAATAGTAAAAGAAGTGCTCATTGATAAATTGTCAACTAAATTGAGTCATATTTCATCCAAAATAGTAAAAGATGTGCTTATTGCTTAAAAATAGTAAAAGAAGTGCTTATTGCTAAATTGTGAACTAAATTGGGACATATTTGCTCAATTCTTCCAAAAGAGTCAAAGTTGTGCTTATTTGAGATTTAAAAAAACAAACTTAGGAGAGAATTGCTATGATATAAACATTGAAATTGAACCAAATTAACTAGTTAAACTTAAAAAGGGCCAAAATTCAACCAAGATGATTTCATTAAGCAAAAGGTAACAATACATAAAATTACATGAATTGAAAATACATATTTTACAAAAAACAGAGTTAAAGATGACAACTTACAACCAGATTAAGTAATACTAATACAAAGTACAACCTAACATTAGATCAATCCGTCCTCGTGCGCTAATAATAAATCAATTCGAGTTGGTCTTTACGTCCACAAATGGATCAAATAGGCAAAGAATTCACAAAACAGAGAGTTGACATAAATTTGATTAACTTCACTTTTCTTCCAATCTTGTTCAATTTCAGCTGCATTGCGTCCAACTTCTCCGTAAGATCCTTGAATTTTGTACGCAGCTTGATCGCAACTGAAGTCGACCCACCAATTGTAGGGTCTATCCACTAAAAAAACAGACAGCCTTCTCTTTGCCAACAAAGTTCAAGAAAAAAAAGAGTTAAATCCCATGCCAACAAACCAGCGATTGAAACATCTCATTCCTCTTACATTTCAGTTTTAAGAATTACAGAATAGGAAAACTTGTGTTCCCATTTCGGCAGCCATAAAACCTATGCTTTTAATTTTCCAATCTCTACGAGGTTTGGATAGCTGCTGGGAGCCCACAATCGCATAGAGGAAAACAACCCGCTGATGAGTTGGAGTAGGACATATTTTTAGCGGATTCACTAGCGGTACAGACCTGCCTCCTACACAAATAAAATGATAATGGGGACGAAGCAACCATATTCGGCCTTATTTATTAGCTCGGTTCTGTTTAGGGGTTGGAATTAAGGGGAACATAGGTAAGTTTCCTCCTATTTGGTGATTATGAGTTACTTAAGCAATATTCTTTAATGAAGACCTCATGATAAATGTGGCATTTTGAGTGGCAAATCATCGATTTTTTTTACACATCATCCTGTGACCGGATGAGCCACTAGTTATACCCGGTTGCAAGGCAAAATTGCCGAACTTAGATAATATTTTCCTAAATATGGCAAACTTACGGGATATTTTTACCAATTTTCCCTTACTTTTCTATAAACATAACTTTTCTTTTAGAGTAAGTTTTCCATATTTAAGAAAATATCCTCTAAGTTTGGCTTTTTTTTAAAAAATGCCTCATAGCTTACAAAAAAATGTTAAAAATTCCCTGCGACCAATTATAACGAGTAACTCATCCGGTCATAGGCTGATGTGTAAAAAACAGTGATGTGGCACTCTAGAGGCCACATCGACGTCGGAATGGGGGGAAATTGGTCATGTGTGTCGCACATGACCAAATTAGGGACATAATAATTCACCTTACTCTCTCAAATCGCAATTTATAGCAATACTTCATCCTCACCTCTTATGTTGTAACCATAATCAATGAATCCAGCTTCAACAACAGCTTCACACAGCTTCTCTCTCGCATCTCCCCAGTACATTTTTGTAACCACATGGATCTAATCAATCAATCAACGTTTTCCATTAGGAAAATGGATTATATGCAAAAAAAGCTAAAAAAACCCCAAAAATGGAAGTGAATCACTAAAAATTCACTCTGCTGATGAATCGCATAGTAAACTCTGGTCTCAATCCGGATCTTGTATGCCTCTTCTTCCTCATTTTCATTGATAAATCATTATAATCTTGTTTTCTTCTTCTGAGATTTTAAAAACTTGCAACTCTGATTCCATCGTCTCATTGTGTTAAAATCTAGTTTTCTTCTTCTTTTGAGATTCAGTTGAAAACATGCAGTTGTGATTCCATTGGTAGATTTTCATCTCATTGATTTACTGTTAAAATTGAGTTTTCTCGTCTCATTGATTTACTGTTAAAATTGAGTTTCTTCTTCTTCCGGGAGTTGATTAAAAACTTGCGGCTCTGATTCCATTGGCGGAGTTTCGTCTCATTGATTTACTGTTAAAATTGAGTTTTTTCTTCTGAGATCCGTTAGAAGACTTGCAACTCTGATTGAGTTTCGTCTCATTAATTTATTGTCAAAACCTAGTTTTCTTCTTCTGCTCTGATTCGTTTAAAAATTGCAGCTCTGATTGAGTTTCGTTTCAATGATTTACTATTAAAATCTAGTTTTCTTCTGCTGAGATTCGTATAAAACTTGCCGCTCTGATTCCACTGGTGGAGTTTCGTGAACTAGAGGTAATGAAGAAGTATGACGTGATGAAGAAGCTTTGATTCCCTTTGGTTATGTGCGTCGCCCATGACTAATTTTCCCCCATCCAGATGTCGACGTGGCCTGTGGAGTGCCACATCACCATTTTTTTACACATCAGTCTGTGACCGACTGAGTTACTAGCTATAACTGGCCGCAGGGCATTTTTAACAATTTTTTGTAAGTTATGAGGCATTTTTAAAAATAGCAAACTTAGAGGATATTTTCTTAAATATGGCAAACTTATGGAATATTGTTACCAATTTTTTTATATAAAACAACATTCATAGATTCAAAGAATTTCGTAGAATGAGATAATTCATAAATATCCCTTTTTCGTACAAAATTTCTTCCTTTCCTTTGCTTTACACATTTGAACCCATTTCTTATCATAAAAATGCTTTAAAACTTTTAAATGCATACCTCTGGACGGCTCGAATATCTGGATGAGTTGTGGTTTCCCTTTTTGACTTTCTTTATTTATTTATTTCTTGCTTCTTTTGAGTACTGGTTTAGAAATTAACCAATCTCTTTGATGCACATCTCCTTTATTTATTTAACCTCTGTTGCAATAAGCTTCTGTTTCTTAACTAGTACACCATATTTTCTTCAAAATATAACCCTTGAAGTATCAAGTAATAATTCTCAATACCTCTCATATTTAACCATTTTCCTTTGTTTAAAAAAACTCCACCACATCATCCAGAACAACTTTCCTTTCAACTCCTGTTAAAACTCATGTCCATTGATAATCAATATAAATTCCAAAGTCATTTTTCCATCTAAAACTAGACTCAAAAAGTTTTCCTAAAGCTCTTTGTTTCCAAGTTGACTCAAATAGTTTCATATGATTGTAAAAAAAAAAATTAGACTCAAAATCCGAGGCAAAAGTGAACCTCGGCTCTGATACCCGTCTGTAACACCGCAGCCCCACAAGCAGGTGAAAGGTTGCCACTGAAACATGCTTCTACTTTTGAATATCAGCGAAATAAATAAAAATATGAGTTAGAAAATTTCTCAATAATTAGTCTATTTTTTTAAAAAAATCTAACTCGTAAAAAACCGCATATTTGAGTCAATATTCCTACTTTAGATTTAAGAAATCATAAGTAGTTGAAACCTCCAATTTAAAACTATTTAAAAGATGAAACACTCATAGCTTTAGCTATGTAAAATGTGATACTTTACATCAAATACATTTATTTGCTCTATACTTCTTATTGGGAACATGCCCGTGCTACTTTGATGTCCAACCTATCCATTAGACCTGAATATATTTAAGCATAGCATCATGAGTTATACGAACCATGTGGATAACACTTACTTAATATACTATAAGACTGTATACTAACATACAACACTATAATCAACAAACTCATTGCCAGCCAACTATTGACCTGAACATCCTGTTTAACGGAATGACTGAGGCCAAGCCGAGTGACCCGAAGGTTCTATATAACGGAATAACCTTGAGGTCAAGTCGGCGTTAGAATAACAAGTATAAGGATACTAAATAAAAGCTATCCACTTTTCATGTAGACATTTTTTTGTTGATGTAGAAGTTCTTGGATTGAATTACTTTGAATAAGCTTCAACATTGTCCAATCCAATTCGTACTACACTCGCCAACTTGAAACCTTTAATCTTATAATTTTCCTTATTATTCTTCTTGATAGGTATGGCCCAATTTCCACGGGTCGGTCCAGCCCGCCAACCGGGTCAATTGGGCTCAAGAGTGCAAGCCCAACTCAGCCAAGCCCATGCCCGACACAGCTGGACGAAGCCCATGCGCCCATGCGCCCATGCACAACGTGATTGACAAGTTTCCAAACAGTCACGCAGAGATGCTCGCCGGATTTTTAAGGATTCGGTTAGGGTTGTTATTGTATAGTATAAATAGGAGAAAGTGTTGTTTAGATTAGGGTACCTATTCTGAATTCGAAAACTACAGCTTGTAAGGTTGTACTCCGGGATTAAAGAAAAAAGATAGTAAAGCATTTCTAAAGGTTATTGCCTTCACCCATGGACGTAGATCTCCGGATCAAACCACGTAAATCCTTGTGTCGTTTATATTCTTGCTTGTTTGGTTATTCCTGGGAATCGTCTTAATTGCGAACCAATTGATATCCGGGTTTCCGCATTATCAATTGGCGCCGTCTGTGGGAACGACAAGAAAACCCTAGCATCATCCATCACCGTATTACGTCAAACATGGTGAATACACGCCAGTCCGCCAATCCGACCCGATCTCATCGTAATCCTCCAGTCAATCAAAATCCTTTATTGCCACGTCAGCAAGTTCAGGATCCGCCCGCGGGGCAAACAGATGCGCAACATCCCGCGCCCGCCCATGCACCGGCACGGGCCGACCCTCAACCAACCCTGAACTACTACAAGCACAACAAGCATTCCTTCAGGAGCACGCTGCCCTATTCCAAGAATGGAATCATCGACGCGCTGACTCTGGAGTGCACTCTGACAATGGCACTAATCAGGTGGCGCGACATCCCCGCCAAGATCGATCCCGCACACTCAACGAAGATCTCCCCCACAGAGCCAGACAGGATCATCGCCGTCACCGGACAGTGTCACCCGGGGAAAATCGAAGTTCTAATGGCTCAAGGCCACGTTACGCTGACCACGCCGACACTGACCGACGTCGGCCTGTCGATGTGGCTAAACAGGTTCGCTTGGAGAAACCCTGTTTACTGGATCCCATAGAACAGGAGCAGGCCCAATTTGATGCCAAGCTCGACAAGGTGTTAGGCCTTGACGCTGATGGGGAAATAATCACCCCATTCTCCGCGGAGATTCTCGCCACACCACTCCCCGAGGGGTTTAAACTTCCACCAGTGCCCATATATAACGGTACTGGGGATCCAGGTAACTTCCTGAGCGCATTCAAATATGCTATGTTCAATCGGGACTGCACACCACATCACTTGTGCAAGGTGTTCCCCGAATACATTCAAGACGAGGCCAGAATTCGATTTGATTCCTTGCCTCGCGGCAGCATTACTTCTTTCCGGGATCTTGCCGAGCAATTCTGGGCCCGTTTCCACACGCGGGCAAAACCTATGGCCACCTTGACTAATCTGATGAATCTTGAGCAACGAGACGGAGAGACTGTTTCTCGGTTTCTTGAACGCTTCACTGCAGAGAGCCTAAAAGTAGGTAGCCGGTCCAATGATGTTATCATCACTGCTTTCATGAACAGCCTCCGAGCCGGACCGCTTTACACCGAGCTCGCTCGGCATCCTCCGACCACAACCCGGGCTCTCTTCGTAACTGTAAGTAGGTTTGCCAAGGCTGAAGAGCAAACCCGACGAAAACGAGAGAAGTATACTATTAAGAAATAGTCGGACAGAACCCAAGTCGGGACTAATATCCGTACCAATGCTTTTATTCGATTGGGCAAAGGCAGGTTGGAGCCTCGCAGTGATCCTCCTCAATTCACACCCCTTACGCGGTCAAGAACAGAAATATTTTCTGTTCACAAAAATGACCTGCGACCATGCCCACGGATGACTGCTCCGGCAGAGAAGCGCAATCGTGAAAAGTGGTGTGCGTATCACCACGACCATGGACATGACACCGAAGAGTGTCGAGAACTTTGTAAAGAAATCGAGGACTGTTTGAAACGTGGTTTTCTCTGGGAATACATAGCTAGGGCCGAGGACAGGTCTCAGCCGAACCAAAATGGGGGTCAACAACAAGGTTCGGGAGGTTACAATAACAAAGGCCCAAGACAGAGCAGACCCCAATGGCAAAACAATAGGTCGGGGTATAACAATTACCCACGACAAGGCCAGGGCAATCGCCAACAAAATCAACCTCAGCAACCTCAATTGTTGCCACCTCCGCCACCTCATGGAGGTCCCAAGGACAACCCACCGAATCATGTTGTCCATGGGATAATAAATGTGATATACGGCGCCATGCCAGCAGGGACTTCCCAAAGTGCCATAAAAGCTGAAGCGCGCAGGCCTCCTCCCGAGGAGCCACGTCATAAACGCCTCCACAAGTCTGAAATAGTGAGCTTTACTGAGGACAATCCTGTTCCCGAGCTCACCCCTCACACAGATGCCATCTTCATTGACATGGCCGTGGCCAACGTCACTATTAAGCGAGTTTTTGTCTACAATGGCGCCACTGTAAGTGTCATATTCTCTGATTGTTTCCAAAAGATGGGTATACCCTGCGAGCAGCTCCGGCCTGCTCCCCGGCCTTTATAGACCTTCACCCAGGGAGAGGTCCAACCTGAGGGAATTATCAACCTCCCCGCATCGCTTGGTACATATCCAGCGATAAAAACTGTTTTTGTGGATTTCAATGTGGTATCCTCCTCGTCGCCATACAACATGATCCTTGGTCGGGGCTGGCTCACCCCAGGCAAAGCCATTTGTTCCAGATATCACCTGACATTGAAGTTTCCTACACCCCACCGAGAGGTCGCCATCCGTGACAACCAGAGAATTTCCAAAGAGTGCATGCATGTTGCACTCAAGAAAACAACCAAGGCTCCCCCTAAGCCTCAATTTCAAATAGCCACTCTGGAACTCGTTCCGGGTGTCTCCGAGCCACTTGTAAATGACATCGCCGAAGTGCCACTGGATCCTGCTAAACCAGAGCAACCTGTTAAAATAGGCGCAGTAAGCGTGCCTTTGTTACACAATGCCATCATCCAGGCATTAAGGGAGTACCCCGAAGTCTTTGCCTGGTCTCCCCTAGATATGCTGGGAGTCTCTCCTGACCTCATCACTCACAAACTAAACGTTGACCCTAATGTGAAGCCAATACAACAGAAGCAGCGACAATTTGCCCCGAAGAGAAATGCAGCTATCCAAACTGAGGTTCAACAGCTCGTGGAAGCTGACATCCTATTCGAAGTCCACTATCCATCCTGGCTCTCTAACCCAGTAATGGTGACGAAGTCTAATGGAGCTTGGAGGATGTGTGTCGATTTCTCTGATCTCAACAAGCATTGCCCGAAGGACTGCTATCCTTTACCATCTATTGACCAGAAAGCCGAAGCCATTACAGGGTATAAGGTACTTTGCTTTTTGGATTTGTACAAGGGATACCACCAAGTCCACATGGATCGATGAGACGTTGTCAAAACAGCTTTTATCACTGATTTTGGTGTCTTCGCTTTCAAGAAGATGCCCTTTGGACTCAAGAACGCCGGGGCCACATATCAGCGTCTTATGGACCACGTCTTCCGAGATCAAATAGGCCGCAATGTTGAGGTATATGTTGACGACCTCGTCATAAAGAGTTATTCTTCTGAATCATGTGTGCAGGGCATTGTTGAGACATTAAGCACACTGCGGCGCCATAATCTTCGACTCAATCCATCTAAATGTACTTTTGGTGTTGGATCGGGAAAATTTCTGGGGTACATGGTATCTCAGCACGGCCTCTAGGCCAACCCAACGAAAATCAGGGATGTATTGGATCTTCAGATTCCGAAGACCGTGAAAGATGTCCAACGTTTGACTGGTGGCCTCGCCGCTCTAAATCGCTTTTTATCCAAGGCAGTGGAGCGCCAGCTTCCCTTTTTCAAAATTTTGCGCCAGGCAAAGAAGTTTGAATGGACTTCGCAGTGCGACGAAGCCTTTGATACTCTGAAACAGCATATCAGCAAGTTACCTACTATGTCAGCGCCTCTCCCCGGAGAGCCCCTTTACATATACTTGGCCTCTGCTGACGAAGCAATTAGTGCGGCCCTCGTCCGCGAGGATCAAGGCATCCAACAACCTGTGTACTTTGTTAGCCGAGCCCTCCAGGGGGCAGAAACTCGTTACTCCGTGGCGGAAAAAATAATTTTGGCCCTAGTCATGGCGGCCCGCCGCCTGCGTCCTTACTTTCAGGGGCATGCTATCCGGGTCCTCACGAATCAACCTATTCGCTAGGTTCTTATCAAGCCCGATGTATCGGGACGTATGGCTAAGTGGGCAATTGAGCTCGGGGAACATGATATACAATTTCTACCTGGCCGAGTCATCAAGGGTCAAGCTCTCGCGGATTTCCTCGTCGAGGTCCCGTTCAACGACCCCGAGACAATTACAAGTACCGAGAGTGCGCCCCAACCCAAAGCCGAAGCCAACAGGTGGCATGTCTACATGGACGGCGCCTCTGCTACCCGAGGCAGTGGTGCTGGGGTCCTTCTCACTGGTCCCAATGGTATCGAAAGCATATATATCTTGCACTTCAAGTTTAAAGTGACGAACAACGAGGCCAAATATGAGGCAGTCATTGCTGGGCTCCGGCTCGCTCAAACCTTCAAGGCTTCGCATATCCGGTTATACACTGATTCTGAAGTGGTCTCTAGTCAAATCAAGGGCACATATGCAGCGAAAGATGATACGTTGAAAAGGTATCTGGCTTTAACTCAAAAACTTTTGATAACTTTTACCTTCACTGATGTTCAGCAGATCCCCGCGAAGAAAATACTAAGGCTGATACTCTCAGTAAAATGGCCTCCGCGGTCCCATCCTTCAATCAATGGACAGGTGGTCTCTGTGTTGACTGATGTCGATCCCAATTGGATGACTCTGATCATTCAGTATCTCCGGGATGGAACTCTACCAAAGGATAAATTGCTTGCCCGGCAGATAATTATGAAACCACCGAAGTACACACTTCACGACGGAGTCTTATACCGTCAGTCATACTTGCAGCCGAGCCTTCGTTGTCTCGGCCCAGTCCAAGACGACTATGTCCTACGGGAACTTCGTGAGGGATCGTGCGCAAGTCACATCGGGTCACGTACTTTAGCCAAGAAAGCACTTCGGTGGGGATACTATTGTCCCACCTTGTTTAATGATGCCCATAGTTTGGTGTCGAAGTGCGACAAATGTCAGCGGCACTCCCGAATAAAGCGCCTACCGTAGACCGAACTCATCCAAATACAAGGCGCCTGGCCTTTTATCCAGTGGGGAGTTGATATTGTGGGTCCTTTCCCAGTTGCCCCGGGAGGACTAAAATTCCTTGTTGTCGCAATTGACTACTTCACAAAATGGGTGGAAGCTGAACCCCTTACTGCCATCACTGGTCAGAACATTCTGAAATTTGTCTAGCGTAATATTGTTTGCCGCTTTGGCATTTCGAGTACGATCGTATCTGACAACGGCAAGCAATTTGCTAATAATCCCTTTCCTTCCTGGTGTGAAGAGTTGCATATTAAACAGGCTTTCACCTCGGTCGGTTACCCCCAAGCCAATGGCCAAGTCGAAGTGACGAACCGCACTCTCGTCGAGGGCCTTAAGAAACGTTTACATCAGGCCAAGGGCCTTTGGGCCGAGAATCTTCCGCAGGTTCTCTGGGATTATCGCACAACGCCACATTCTTCAACTGGGGAGACACCTTATAGCCTCACCTACGGCTCCGAGGCCGTTATTCCTGCCGAGATCGGTGTCCCCAGCCTCAGACTCTTAAACCTTGAACCTGAGGCTAATGAGGAGGCACTCCGGGCCAATCTCGACGAGCTTAAACATGGTTGTTCACAATCTTTCATCCGACAAGCTAAGTGCAAACAACAAGTAGCTCGGTATCACAACAACCGGGTCCGAGGTACATAGTTCCAGGTCGGAGACTTAGTGCTCCGGCTAAACTCTGCTAGCAAAGCTGCCCCCGAGGGTAAACTGCACGCTACTTGGGAAGGGCCTTATCACGTCACTGTTGCTCATGCTTCCGAGAGCTATCAGTTAGAACACTTGGACGGCACCTCGATGCCTCGTACTTGGCACGTTAGCAACCTGCGGGGTTTCTATCTATAGTTTCGCATTTTCAAGTACTTATTCTTCCTTTAAATTTCTGCAAACGCCTTTACTTCCCCACCGCGGTACGTTATTTTTCAAGATTACTCTTGTATTTTTTCAATTGTTCCGACAATGAATATCAATAAAAGTTTTTACTTTCAACGTGTATATTGCTTCTCTCTTATGCCGCGGGCACGCCCCGACCTAGACTATACGCATATTTGTTGTGTTAATCATCAACTGTCTCCGGACACATTTGTCTCTCGCCCGATCCGTCCGGAGAGATCCTAATCCTTGTCCCCGGACAAGAATTCCCTCTCGCCTGATCCATCCGGAGAGGTTCCCAACCTTGTCATCATATAAGTGTTGACTCCCGCCTGATCCGTCCGGGGTGATTTTATATCTTGTCTCCGGACAAGAGTTCATACATTCTGTACTCCCGAGTACTAAACAATATACAACTTGCATTACATTTACCAAAACAATTTATATGAGTTTTGTATCATGTAACGCATACATCAATAATCTGCCATTTACAAAAGAATTTCATACATACATGTTCATTTTCAAATACATTTTATTTATCGTGTGCATTACATTTATAGTACTACCTATCTACTTATTTTTCGCCTCCTAACCAATAGCCTGCACTCCGGCGACGTGGCCCACCTCGGGCGCTCCTACGAGTCCTCTGAGATCTGGAAGCACCCCGAGTCTGAACTCCGGTCCTATCACTCCTTCGGTCTCCTCGCTGACTGTGACTCGATTGCCGAGCTGGCCCTTGGGTGTTTGCCCATCTTACAGGGTCCCACTCTGCTGGGGCCATCACCTCAATCTCCTCGGTGAGTTTCTGGACTTCTTCATCCGAGGCCGCTGCAGAGCCCGGCTCTTGGATCACGACCCCGCTGGGTTTCGCCACACCCTTTGGCCTCCTCCGGTGGGATTTAGCTGATTTACCCCGGATGCAGCTAGCAATATTTTCCTCCGGAGCATGCCGCCATCTTCTGCGACCATTTAAGTTTTCGTACATGCTCAGGAGTATTTCTAGCACTTCTCAATTCCTCAACACCTCGGCAGAGTCTGTGTGTCCGGCCTCTATCAGTGCTGATATCCCTTTTTGAATCTCAGCACTCCGCTCCTCGAGCTCCTCAAAGGTTAACAGGCCGAACTCCGATAGAATCCACTCATACTCCCTCTGGTGGATAAAGAGCCGCTCCACTTCGGCACATTTGGATAAGTACTTCAGTTGATGATCCAAGGCCTTTTCCGCAGCCTCGGTTCTCGCCTTTTCGGCCTCGGTTAACTTCTTCTCTGCGGAAGATAGTTTTTTCTCCAACCTGGGGACCACCAACATCCTCAGGTCGTCTCTGTCCCTCTGCAGCCAGTTCATCGACTGCATCAACTTCTGAATGACCTCGTGAAGGTCTTCGGTGTTCTCCTGTTGAACATGTGTTATATAGAGCACGGTTATAACAACCCCAATAAACGTCGGCATATTAATTCATAGCCAAAGCACAACTTTGGTATTCCCAATTAAAAAGGCATACACAAGTGGTCGTTTATATCTCATCAACGTAGCAATATACAACAAAATGTTTATTACAAATACATATTTAAAAACAGGTGATCCTAAGCTACATCTTCGCCTGAGCTAGGAGGGGCACTGACCTCCCCTGGGGTTGAGGTGGCTCCCGGCTCTGTTGCTGGACACCACCCTCCCCGGAGGCTGGTTCCAGCTCCTCAGGCTCCATCCTTGGGGGTGGGGCTCTCTGCCGCGGCTCCGGCACGTGCATACCCATTCGGTATCCCAGGAACTCCTTGTCCTGGTCTACAGTACAGCTCACCACGTCCTGGGCCGTCAAAATGGTCCCCTTTTGGGCTAATGTCTCCACCAGCGGCCACTCCGGCATCTGGGACAATGTGTTGTAGTAGGCAAAGGAATAAATAAGAAATTAACTGATTTAAGATGTCAGAGGCTTTAATTAATTAATGGATATTCGATAACTTAAATACGGGGATTAATTATGTCTAATTCAAGCCCCGACTCAGCTCGGGAATAAAGGGGTAAGTCAGTATTAATTCTCTAGTGGAATGAATTAATATTTATGAATTAATTATGTTCTAGGCTGAACAAGGAAGAATTAATTCATAGTCAGACCCATCTTTATTTCTTGTATTTGATCCCTAGACTGGCCCATATAGACTCCTAGTCCAAGTAGGAATAGAGAATTAAATTCCTAATAAGGAATTAAATTCCTAATCCTAGAAGGAATTAAACTACCAGACTTGGCCCACACTCAACCATGTATTATAAATACATGGTCTCTCATTCTGTGAAAAAGAAGAATTAACATTAAAAAAGATCACTGAATAGAGAGAAAGAGAGAGTAGGCGGCGGCGGTTTAAGGTGTTCCTTCCCACTTGGAATTCTTCAAGGTTCTTCCTCCATCCGGCGTTGAGGATTGAGTAGGGGATACAGTCCAGAAGGTTAAGACGGGAGTCAGAAATCATTCAATCAGAAATCGACCTCTTGTGTAAACAACTATCAGGTCGAATCCTTAACTCTTGTGTGTTATAGGCGCATGTTAGGGTTTATATAAATTTATAGATCTATATCTAGGGTTAATTAATAAAGATACAAATTATGACAACCAAGAAGGGTCCTAGGGAAAGGGATGAATTATATTACTTTCTACAAGAGTATTATAATAGAGATAATTCCAACAACTGGTATCAGAGCAAGGTTTGTCTTCTTGGCTCTGTCAGATATAATTTGTTTATTGATTATAAATGTGCGCTGTGTATGTTTAATTTTTGTCGTTCTTCGTGGTTCGTTTTATGTCATGTTTGTTGGCGTTGGGTTGTTTTTACCACGAGAAAATCCGTGGTTAGAATAGGTTCATTTTTACTTGTATTTTGTTGAAATATCTGTAAAAGTCGAAGAACGAAGACGAAGAACACGAAAAACGCGAAGAACCCGGCAGCAGGCAGTCGGCGCCCGGCGCTCGGCAGCAGCAGGCCCCGTCGCCCGACACTCAGCAAGAGCAGGCCCCGTCGCCCGGCGCTCGGCAGCAGCAGGCCCCGTCGCCCGGCGCTCGGCAGCAGCAGCCCCGGCGCCCGGCAGCAGCTGGCCCCGGCGGCCGACAGATTGCTATTGGAGGGGCGGTGGCGGCGGCTAGGGTTTGCAAACCCTAGCATATCGTTGCCATGCACGGGCCTGGGCGCGCGCGAGGCGCTGGGCTTCGGCCCAGCAGGCCCCGACGGCTCGGTACCCTCGGCCGTGGCGTGGGCGTGGGCGTTGGCTAAGGTGTCGGCCCGACAGCCCATTGGCCCATGCAGCCTGTTTACTAGCCCAATGTATTTTTCGTTTTAGCCCGGTCCGTACCCGAGTATGCGAGGCCCTACGTGAAGGCCCAAGAGACTTGAAGATTTGTATTTTCTAAATTATTGTAATAGTTTAGGATTTAATTTTTTCATATTGAGCCACGAAGAATAATTTTTATTTATTTTTATTGTTTCTTTATTGCTCAATGGATGAATGATATTTATTATCATGTTTATTATGTCTACGTGATTTATTAATTGCGCTTAGACTATCATGCTAGGACCTTCTCGTATATTAGCATATTTAAATTCTCCGAGCATGCTTTATTTGTTGTGCTTAGTTTTTTATTTATGCTTAGGATTAGGTGTTGTTGCATGGACAAACCTTTTGAAGTAAAAGACTAAGCAAAACCCGACAATTTTAATTTCTAAAAATAGTCAAAAGACCTCCACAACCGGTCTCTAGACAAAATAAATAATAAATTTAGTAAATGTCCACACGGGTGGCTTGCTCACATTTATTATTTATAAGTTTGCTAGCTGGGACTTCTAAATAAATCATTTAATTCCAAAAGAAAAGTGGGAGTTACACGCGTAAACGTCCACACGCGTGACTTACACGTATGATTTTCACAAGTTTTCTAGATAGTTGGAAACAAATGGGATAACGAAGGTTAAATAAATTGGAAGCGACGTAGTCCACGAAAGTGTGTCAAATCCAAGAATTTGTTTACAAGTGTTAGGACGTGGTCACTACTTAGATATTAATTTTAAGTACAACTCCCCGCGGAGTCACTTCTTAAAAATAATATGGTCTAGTATAAAAGTCCAATTATTAATTTCATTTGTCAAAAGGTTAGGTTGACATGGATTGAAATTAAAATGACTAGGTATTTTAGTCTGGTTAAGGGATTTACATATAAACGTCCACCCGCGTGGCTTATATGTAAATCTCTTGGGCTATTGGAGGATTCAATCAATATTGTTTTATCAAATGGTTACAATATTGTTGATTCAAAATATATGTGATTGTGCTCTTACATGTTTATTGTTTAATATTTTCACATATGTCGTTATCGTCTGTTATAAATATTCTCGCACAACACCCCTTAACCGGTCCTAATTATAAAGAATGGAAACGTAATCTGGAGTATATTCTTATCGCTGAGGAACACTATTTCGCGTTAGTTACTCCTCGTCCAGATCCCCTTACTGCATAGTCCACTGATGAGGAGCGGGCAAAGCATGACAGGTGGCACAAGTCTAATAATGTGGCCAAGTGCTACATTATGAACACTATGTTGTCTGCCTTGCAGCTCCAGCATCAGGACATGGACGATGCTGCCAACATCATGTTGAATCTTCAAGAGGTGTATGGGGAGTCGGACAGAGCTGCTCGATTTGACTTAATGAGGCAAATCATGGAAAGTCGGATGACCGAGGGAAGCTCAGTGCATAATCATGTCATGCACATGATTAATCTCATGGACAAGCTTGACTTGATAGGAGGAGGTATCAACGGCGAAGCCAAGGTCGATATCATTCTCAACACTCTTCCCAAATCCTTTGAGAGCTTCCGTCTCAATGTTGTTATGGCCAAGAAAGACTATACTCTTAACGAGTTGCTTAATGACCTAGTTACAACAGAGGGTGTGATGGGAAAGCATGCACAGGCTTTGGTCACTGCCAATGGGCCCACTGTTCCACCAAAAGGTAAGAACAAGAAAAAGAGGCGAAAGGGCACGGCCAAGGCAAATAGTGGGAGTAACGGAGGGGGCCCTAGTGGTGGAGTAAAGAAACCTAAGGGAAAGTGTTTCAAATGCGGTAAGACTGGGCACTGGAAGAAAGATTGTCAAGTGCTAAAGTCAAAGGACCAAGGTACGCCATTAGCTTTAGTAACTGAAACATGTTTAGCCGATGTTTCTTCTCATTCGTGGGTAGTGGATACAGGTGCGACTGATCATGTTTGTTACACCTTGCAGGGCTTCCAGCCAACAAGGCAGCTTAGGGATGGCGAGGTCATCATCTCCATGGGCAATGCAGCAAGAGTCGCAGCAGTTGCAATTGGAGATTTTTCTTTATGCTTTAATGACACTGTTTTAGTTTTAAGAGATCTTTTGTTTGTGCCGAGTTTTCAGCAAAATTTAATTTCTATTTTGAAAATTTATTGTGATGGATATTCAGTTGTTTTTGGTAGTAATGTTTCTATCATGAGAAATAACATAGTTATCTGCACTGGTGTTTTGAACAATTCTCTTTATACTATAACTTGTCTGCATAATACCCAAAACTTCGTTGCATCAACATCATCGAACCCAAGGAAAAGGAAATTATCTTCTCAAGAGGATCAAACACATCTTTGGCACCTAAGACTAGGTCACATCAATCTGAACCGGATCCAAAGACTAGTGTCTGATGGAGTGTTGGATTCGTTCCAACCAATTCAGACTAGAGTCTGCGAATCCTGTCTAGAGGGAAAGATGTCGACAAGGCCTTTCAAGGCAAAGCGGAATAGGGCCAAAGAGGTGTTAGAACTGATCTATTCTGACTTATGTGGACCAATGTCCACCCAAGCTCATGGAGGGTATGAGTACTTCGTCACATTCATTGACGATTACTCAAGATACGGGTACGTTTATCTACTTCGTCGCAAGTCTGAACGCTTTGAGAAATTCAAAGAGTTTCAGGCGGAAGTGGAGAAGAAGCTAGATAAAAGTATCAAGTCATTGCGGTCTGATCGCGGTGGCGAATACCTCAGCAACGAGTTCCAAAGGTACTTGTCAGAAGTTGGGATAACATCCCAATTGACTACACCAGGTACTCCCCAACAGAATGGTGTAGCAGAGAGAAGAAATCGAACTTTACTTGAGATGGTCAGATCTATGATGAGTTATGCATCTTTGCCCATTTCGTTCTGGGGATATGCCTTAGAAGCAGCTTCTTATCTGTTAAACCTAGTACCATCCAAATCGGTACCCAAGACCCCTGTCGAGTTATGGTCAGGGCGCAAGCCTAGCTTGAACCATATAAGGATTTGGGGTAGTCCAGCACACGTGCTGAACAAGGATGCTGGTAAGTTGGAATCTAGGTCTGAGGTAACAATGTTTATAGGGTATCCAAAAGGAACGAAAGGTGGTTATGACGATAGTCCTAAGGATCAGAAGGTCGTTATTAGCACTAACACCCGATTCTTAGAAGAGGACTACATGATTAATCACAAGTCCAGAACCGATATTATCCTTCAAAAACTCGAAGGGAATGTCAGTACGATTCCAATCCCACAGCCACAAGTGCAAGAGGCAATAATACCAAGTACTGCACAACCCGTTGACATAATGCCTACACAGCCTCCGCATAGTGGGAGGGTTGTTCGTCAGCCTGATCGGTCCATGTTTGTGGGAGAATCTTCGGATTTGATCCCAGGAGACGGACATGCCGATCTCGATCCCTGGACTTATGCCGAGGCAGTAAATGACGAAGATGCGAAAGAATGGCGTCGTGCTATGGATTCAGAATATGAGTCCATAACTGCTATGAATGTATACGAGAAACCCATGTTCCCTCAGAAAACCTAGATCCTCTCCTTGCATCGCCACCGATATATCGGTGGGAACAACATACGTCGAAGTCATGGAACAGGTAGACGAGGAACCTGGTGGACGGAAAACCCTAGCCATGGCATAAGGTAATAGGCATTATTTCTTAATTAAATCAATCTAGATGTGTTCACAAGTAGAGCCTGAGTCCATTACGTGAAGTGTGTAAGGAAAAATAGGGAGAAAATGAGGGATGGATCAACGGTGATTGAAGGTCACCATAAGAAAGAACAACACCGTCATCGAGAGAGAAAAATGGAGAGCAAGGAAGAGAGAGAGAGGTGTATGAGAGAGAGCTAATAGATGCTCTATTGAAAGAAAAACAAAACAAAAGTTGACAACGGTAAAAGAAAGACGTATGCATGGACAGGCCCATGCATAAAGAACATAACACCAAAGAGCTACCATCTGCTACCATATGGCAGTACCTAGATTCTAAAGACTAGGCTGGCCTTGTTAAAACACAAACTTGGAAAAACGTAGTAGGAAAAAACCATGAGTGGGAAAAAGAGTATCAGCTGGAAAAAAAATCAAGAAAAATGATAAAATTCTGCAAAGAAATCTTTGTGAGCCAACTCAAGAAAAACCACGTGTAAGGGACGTGAAGCTTGGATAAAACATTCGCTGTCTGATTTCCTTCTCTAAAGACGTGTGTAACCATGAATTCCATACCAAAAAGGTGGGTGAGAGATCGAAGCCATCTAGAACGCAAACGTTGCGGAACAACTGTAGAATGCGTCTGTAATAGATGAACTGCCATGGATGAGTCATTTTTTAACCATAGTTTATTCCATCCTCTCGAGTAAGACTCTCCCAGCATAAGGATTTCCGATTCTAACTCTGCTTCAAAAGCATATCCATGGCCAAAGAAAGTATAGAAGCAGCCCTAAATAAATCCACGTGAATTATGAAACACAGCTCTACCAAACATCCAACCCGGAGTACCTGTAGCGCTTCCATCTGTATTTACTTTCACCTAACAAATAGAAGGGGAGATCTAGAAGACATATGTAACCGAATGGGGTGGCCTTGGAATTGGTGAAACCTGAAGGCGCCTCAGACACACCAATTCTACCGAAGAGTTTAACATAGTGTCAATCTTGAAACCTGTTGCTTCTTTAATAGCAGTCCAAATGAAAACTAGCACCTGTCTCGCCATCATCATCCTATCATAAAAAATAGCACTATTACGGGCAGCTCAAACTGACCAGACATAGGTAACGAAAGAAACTCTCCATAGAGCCGCCAACTGACTTCTACAAGGAAACGTCATAACCTGCAAAAGCATACCATGAAAACTAGTATAAAAAGTGATCTCAACATCAAATCCCAACAAATCTTTCTCAAAATCGTGATAGAAGAAGGACAAGTTGTGAGCAAATGATCAAGATTCCCTCTTGTTGTCGACACAAAGGACACATCGTAGGACCCTAAAAGGCGCGTGCATGTAATAACTCTCAAGTTGGTAGCTGGTTGTGAATGGCCCGTAAAATGATATAAGATCTGCATGGCGGAATATATGTAGCCCAAATCTAGTTACCCCATACAGGCTCCAGAAATTTACTACGCATATCCTTGTAAGCCAAGGTTTATGTAAACCAATCCGTGAGAGTCCTTCGGCTAAATCCTAGTGTCGGGATTGTGCGGAAGTATCACATATTTAATAATATCCTGAAAAATAGAATTAGAATTACTAGCGAAATCCTCCTCAAGGTGACAAGTCCTATCAATATAATAATCAAAGATCTGGTTCTGCAAATAGGGTCGACCGTAATCGGGAATATGGAGACGGTCAACAATTATGTATCCAAGCCAATTATCAAACTAAAAAATGAACCCTTGATGTCTACGAGAATTATAAAAAATGGAGGACTTGACATGATACGGCCTTATAATCAAATCGTCCTTAAGCCAACATTTACGAATAAAATGCATCCTGGGAGCATCACTTGTAAAAACAACCCATGCAAACTAGAATAAGAACGAATTATTAACAACATGAATTGATCGGATTCCAAACCACCCTCCGAGCGAGGAGAGCGCCCACTTTTCCAAGAAACGTTGACTACGCCCTTTTTCTCAACCATACCCATCCAAAAAAAAATCCTCATAGTCGTTTCCAATTTGTTTAAGAGCATACAAGGCCATCTGTATATCATCATCGAACGGACCAAAGTGCTAACAATTACCGAATTGACCAAAGAAGTCGTCCTGCCATAGAAAGGTGGAACCCTTCCACCGAGAAAAAGGGGCAATAATGGACGTGATAATCGGTCTGAAATCAGCCGACTTAGGATCACCATGAAAAATAGGGAGACTAAGGTAAGTTGTCGAAAGAGAGCCTTCAGACATACATGTGAGAGCACAAACCGCATTATGGAACGTACAGGAAGAAGTTCTACTGTAGAAAACATGTGATTTAACCAAGCTGATAATGTCCATAATCTTCAAGAATCTGCTTAATTTCCCTAATACTACTCAAACACACCGCAAATGTTATAAAAATGTCATCTACATAGAAAAGAAATGGAGGACAAGGGACCCTCCCCTCCCCCGTTAGGGAATAGGGGATTTATGCCAATGATATATTCGGGATGTAATTTTAATATCTATTTTCATAAATCAAATAACCATAATTTGAAACATTTAAATCATACAATTCATGTAATTGAATAACAATAATCATACAATAAGCCCTAAACATACGGAACTAAGGGATTATTGTATTTACCTTTGAATCGAAGAGACATCATTCAGAAGAATTAATCTTTCAACCCAAAGATCTTCTTGAGTATTCGCTAAGTCCAAGCTCGCAAATCTGGTGGGGAATCAAACGAACTTTTTAACACTCGAGAAAGGATTAATTTTCACGAAGAACAGCCACTCAAGTATGCATATGTGGGCCAAAATTGGTCCCCTATTTATAACAAGGTAAATCTCACGCACTAGTTATTGAAGCTTGTTTAATGGTGTGTTCTTCCCAATCATGGGTGGTGGACACAGGAGCCATTGATCATGTTTGTTTCAATTCTCAGGGGTTCAAGCAAACCCGAAAACTTAGTGGGAGTGAGATCATTATCACCTTGGGTAATGATGAAAGAGTAGCAGCTGTTGCAGTGGGAGATGTGCACTTATCATTTATGAACAAGACTTTAGTTTTGAGAAATTTTCTTTATATTTCAAGTTTTAGAAAGAATTTAATTTCAGTTTCTAAATTATTTTTGGATGATATTCAGTTTCTTTTAATAAGAATGTTATTATTACTGATGTTAAGCGGACCCCCTAAAAGGGAATTAGTAGTAATAATGAAGTTATCTGTTTTGGAACATTGGTGAACAATCTCTACACTATTAATTGTGCACAACCCACAATCATACAAAATGCGTCATATAACACATCTACCATTTCTAGAAAAAGAAAGTATTCTTCAAATATGAACGAAACACTACTTTGACATCTTAGACTTGGTCATGTTAATCTCAAAAGGATTCAAAGGTTGGTGAGTGACGGTTCGTTGGAATCACTCCAAGTAGAGCCGTTTCCAACATGCAAATCATGTTTAGAGGGTAAGATGACAAAGAGAGCCTTTGGGGCTAAGGGGAATAGAGCCACTGAAGTGTTAGAACTCGTCCATACTGATGGATGTGGTCCAATGTCAATTCAAGCAAGAGGTGGTTTCGAGTATTTCGTTACTTTTATCGATGATTACCCGAGGTATGGATACATTTTCCTAATACGGCATAAGTCTGAAGTCTTTGATAAATTCAAAGAGTTTAAGGCTGAAGCAGAAAAGTATAGGGAAAAGTGTATTAAGTTTCTACAATCCAATCGTAGAGGCGATTGCCTTAGCAATGAATTTTTGGGCTACTTGTTAGAGCAAGGGATTGTGTTCCAAATAACTGTGCCTGGAACCCCTCAACAAAATAGGGTCGTAGAACAAAGAAACATAACTCTTTTAGAAATGGTAAGGTCTATGATGAGTTATTCTGACTTACCCAAGTCGTTCTGTGGTTATGCCTTGGAAACAACAACTTATATTTGGTACCTTCTAAGTCAGTTCCAAAAACTCCCTCAGATTTATGGTCTGGGCGCAAACCCAGATTGAGACACATCAATATTTGGGGATGTCCCTCATACGTGTTGGACAAGGAAGCTGATAGTTGGAACCTCGTTCAGAATTAAGGTTGTTTGTAGGTTATCCAAAAGGAACAAAAGGGGGTTTATTCTATAGTCCTAAGTATCAGAGGATCGTGGTGAGCACGCATTCTAGATTCTTGGAAGGAGACTATATGAGTAATCGAAAGCCCAAGAGTGAGATTACCTTGTATGAATTACGAGGGCAAACTCTTATACCAATTGTACAAGATGATATACCACGTGATACACAAACACAATCGGAACCTCGTCGTAGTGGGAGGGTTATTCGTCAGCTTGAGCGATTCATGTTCGTGGGAGAGTCTTCAGACTTGGTCCTCGGTGAAGATGAATCCAACCCCTGGACTTACAACGAGGTAATCCAAGACAAGGATGCAAGTTCTTGGCAGGATGCAATGGAAGCAGAAATGGGATCTATGGGTCATAATAAAGTGTGGGAGCTTGTTGAACCACCCAAAGGTGTAAAGCCTGTTGGATGCAAGTGGGTTTACAAAATAAAGAGGGGAACTGATGGGAAGGTTAAAACCTTCAAGGCTAAGCTAGTGGCAAAAGGGTATACTCAGAAAGAAGGAATCAATTATGAGGAAACTTTTTCGCCTGCAGCTATGCTTAAGTCAATCCGCATTCTCTTGTCGATAGTTGCGCACCTAGACTTTGAGGTTTGGCAAATAGATCTTAACACAACATTCCTAAACGGAAGTTTTGAAGGCGACATCTATATGTGTCAACTTGAAGGCTTCATTGAAAAAGGCCGAGAAAACCTTGTATGCAAGCTTAAGAAGGCAATATATAGCCTTAAGCAAGCATCGCTAGCTTGGAACCAATGTTTTGATCAAGTGATACAATCCTATGGATTTGATCAGAATGAGTTTGTGAGTTGTGTGTGTAGAAAGTTGTCGGAAATGCCTTGGTATTCTTAGTGCTATGCGTAGATGATATTCTGCTCATTGGGAACAATTAAAAGTTATTGTCAGACGTAAGGGTATGGTTATCAAAGAAGTTCGATATGAAGGACTTAGGAGAGACTGGTCATATCCTTGGAATCAAGATTATTCGAGATCGCCAGAAAAGGATGATATGATTATCTCAAGCCTCATATATCGATACTGTGCTAAAACGATTCAGCATGCAGGATTCCAAGAAGGGTTTTGTATCTTTCACCCATGGGATTCATCTATTAAAAGACGTGTCCCAAGACACAAAAATAGATAGAAGAGATGAGGAAGGTACCATATGCTTCGGCTGTTGGAAGCCTCATGTATGCAATATTATGTACGAGACCAGATATAAGCTATGCAGTGGGCATGGTAGCAAGATATCAAAGTAACTCGTGCAAAGGATATTGGACTGCGGTTAAGAACATTCTGAAGTATCTGAAAATAACTCGAGATAGAATGTTAGTCTTTCAATCGGACAGTTCATGTCCTGTGGGTTATAAGGACTCATATTTCCAATCAGACATAGACTCCAAACAATCTACCTCAGGAAGTGTGTTTATCCTAGTAGGTGGAGCCATCACATTGAGGAGTGTGAAGCAGAAATGCATTGCTGACTCCATCATGGAAGCCGAGTACTTTGCTGCTTGTGAAGCAACGAAAGATGTGATTATGATTTTGCCCAAAAGCATCACAATTTATTGTGATAATACGGGTGCGATTGCAAATTCAAAGGAACCATGAGCCCACAAGGCAAGCAAGCACATTAAAAGAAAATACCATCTCATACGAGAATCGTTAAGAGCGGAGACATAGTGGTGGCAAAGATATCATCGATGGACAACCTAGCAGATCCTTTCACAAAGAGTCTGCCTCAAAATATATTCAAGAAACATGTGGAAGGAATGGGAGTTAAGTGTGTTGCCTCACTGCTTTGAGTATAAGTGGGAGAATTATTAGGACATGTTGTAGTATAAAAGCAGACTTTGAGTATAAGTGGGAGATTGTTAGGGTTACACTGTAAAGCATGTTTTTAAGTATTGTTTTGTATATAAATTGTTTCTTGCACTTTATTAATGAGAATAAATTACACTTTTTGCTTTAAATATTATGAATGTTATATATATTTATTGCATATTGTTTGAATACCTTACATTGTAGAGAATGTGATGTGTAGTAGATCATAAAAGATCACATTTTCAGTTCCTTGTAATAGGCATAATGATTCACAACTTAGATGGAATTAAACAATCCATTGGTTGAAGTTCTTTTGTAAGGCTATCATATAACCATAAGTTGAAACATTCAAATCATAAAATTCATGTAATTGAATAACATTAATCATACAATAAGCAAAAAACATGCGGAACTAAGGGATTGTCGTATTTAACTTCGGATCGAAGAGACACTGTTGAGAAGAATTAATCTTTCAACCCAAAGATCTTCTTGAGTATTCCCTAAGTCCAAGCTGCCAGCCTGATGGACAATCAAACGAACTTTTTAGCACTCGAGGAAGGATTAATTTTTACGAAGAACAACCACTCAATTATGCATACAAGGACCGAAATTGGTGCCCTATTTATAACAAGGGGGGCCGAAAATCAGGCCCATTAGGAGAGGAGATCGAAAATCCTCTCCCAATGGATATCTTTGGAATTAGATTTTCCCATATTTTTTCTTTCTTATCTCCTACTTTATAATTAATCCTTATTCTCTTAGTTAATGGACTTCTATTGGGCTAGTCAAGGGCCTTTAGGAGGAATATGATTGGGCCTCTCAACGGGCAGATGTTAAAATATTGGGACATTAATATTATTCTAATCCATTAATATTAATTCATTCCACTATAGAATTAATATTGAACTACCCATAATCCATATTACGAAATATAGCTCCCGGTTATTTTTTTTCGTGTTTAAGATTCAATGTCCATCAATTAATTTAAGCTGCCGAAGGCTTCAATTAATTAATATCTTTTATTCCTTGAGAACAAACAGCTCAACATTCTTATAATATCGGAAGTTAATCCACTGTACAGATTTGATATGATAAACATTTTGAGTCCATCAAGGGGACATAATCAACTTGTTTCACCAAGATACGACTTTTTGTATTAATTTACTAACATGTTATATAATTAATAATATTGCCGAAAGTACAGAGCATTGAGTCCTAATGACTCTTTGCCTAAAAGAAATCAAAGAAACTTTAATTAATTATATACAATCCCAATTAAGTGAGAGAAATTTAAGAAATCAATAACCACTGAGATCTAATTTTTCTATGAAGTCAGTCTAGAAAAATTATCTCGCTGTTGGTCCAACTCAGTGCAACAAATGCACTAGTGTAATCTCTTGGTCAAGACAAACCAATCCAACAATAGATATTCAAATTACATCCCGAATAGATCCTTGGCACAAATCCCCGATTCCCCAATAGCTGTTTATTTTCTTCTTGAGGCTACCTTCACTGAGGATCTTTTCCTTACCTTTGTGATCAGCCTACTTTTTACTTTTAGTTTTCTTCTTCTTATTTCCGCCTTTCGGCATAGAAAAGGAAGGTGCACTGCTAGTCATCAAGGTTTGACTTTTCGGCCCCATAAGCATCTCCGCTGTGACCGAAGCTTGCATGAGCGCATCCAATATATAATCTTGACCATTCATGGTATAGTTTAGCTCAAACTGCTCAAAACTTTTTGGCAGAGAATGAAGTATGATATCGACTTGGGTATCCGCATCAAAATCAGCACCAAGAATCTCAAGCTTGTTAAGGAATCCCATCATTTTGAGAACGTGATCCCTTACGGGTGTCTCTTCAGCCATTTTCTGTGACAACAGATCCTACATTGCCATCTGCTTAGCCGTATGATTCTGGTGAGAGAAGAGTTCATTAAAGTTCATCATAATATCTGCAACAGTTCCCATGCTCTGGTGTTGGTACTGCAACGGATCTGACATTGAAGCCAGAATGGTACACCTAGCCAGTTCATCGGATCTCAACCATTGTCTATGATATTCCCTATCTTCTTCACTAGTTTCGTTTGTAGGCTCAGCTGGGAGGTTCATCAAGTACAAATTTATGTCCTTCAGCAGGCAGGGCTATCATTAAATTTCTTTTCCAATCTACATAATTTTCCCCTTCTAGATTGTTTTCTTTGAGTATGTTAAACAGTGAATTAAAGTTGGACATGTTGAACTAAAAATAAAACATACATTTATATCAAGATCTAATTAACACAAACATTAACACATAATTAGATCACATATTTATATCAAAATCTCATAAAATGATATATACATGCATCAGCCAACATCTTAAAAATAATTCAAGCAAGTCACGTTGAGTGTGAACGTTTACTTAAATACATTTAAGCAGGTTACGAACAAAACAGTCACAAACTTTTAATTCACAAATTAATAGTTGGCTCTCTCTTGGCCATATAAATTGACAAGGACTTCGTGGGGAAATAAAGTTTATTAATTTTATATCTAAGTATTAACCATAACTTAACACAAGATTATTACTCAGTTTTGCATAAGCCTTCGTGGGGAAGCCCATATCGCCACTTAAAATAACCCACAGTTATCATATGAAATTTATTCTAGTGAACCCATTTTTGACATATCCGTTAGGGAGAAAGGCGCATGTCAATGCGTAGCCAAAGACTTCACTTTAATAAATCAGTTATGGAGGTTATTTATTAATTTATTATCCAGAATAAATTAAAAAAACACTTAGTAATTTTGATCAATGAGATCTCTAGGCTCCTTATATACAAAGTAACACAAAACATAAATTAAACACATATTAGACAATTAAATACAACTATCATGGTTTAATTTTTCCGTTTTGAAACAAGAAACCCAAATGTTCGAAGAATGGACCTTCAAAAATTCGTCGCGGACAATATACCCCTGCGCAACCACGTCGCTCGCGGCCAGAAGACTCCAGCTCGATCACATCGCATTTGGCGCGGCTGCGTTGCTTTTGGCGCGGTCGTGTTGCTCGGCGCTCTCCAAACTGCAGTTCACACTGTTCCGATCCCTTTAATTTGTCTTCGTCTTTGATTCGTTACAATTTTTTTAAAAAAAATTAAGTCTAACATCTAGACTAATCTATTACAAAAAACAAACCTAATCTACTCATGGATCTTCTCATGAGAAAAAGGAATCTAAATGTTTCAGATTAAAACATTCAATCCAACATGAATTTAAACATACAAAAAAAACCATGATAATTGGACATCTACAAAACAGTTCTAAAAGTTCTACCATCCAATTTCAATTAGACGTAAATTTTGAGTTTTGAAAATTTTAGTTCCAAATTACAGAGCCGAATCAATGACTCTGATACCAGTTGTTGGGTAATCGGGGATTTGTGCCAAGTATCTATTCGGGATGTAATTTGAATATCTATTTTCCTAAATCAGATAACCATAATTTAAAACATTCCGATCATACAATTCATGTAATTGAATAACAGTAATCATATAATAAGCCCTAAACATGTGTAACTAAGGGATTATCGTATTTACCTTCGAATCAGAGAGACACCATTGAGAAGAACTAATCTTTCAACCCAAAGATCTTCTTGAGTATTCCCTAAGTCCAAGCTCGCCAATCCGGTGGGGAATCAAACCGACATTTTAACACTCGAGGAAGAATTAATTTTCACGAAGAACAACCACTCAATTATACATATGGCGACCAAAATTGGTTCCCTCTTTATAACAAGGGGGCAGGGGGCTAAAATCAGGCCCCTTAGGAGAAGGGATTTATATGCTCTAATTCTAACCCTAAAATACCGCAAGTATACAGGTGTAGATGTATATAGTGGAAGTCAAGGTCGATCCACAAGGAATAAGTTAACGTAGTTTAATTCCCTAATTATCTAGGATTACCCTAATTAGACACTGGAATTGGTGGATGATCTATTAATATTAAACCAGTGTTCTAAAAATCGCTAGGCGCTAGTCGGTCGGTTCACTGGGGCCTAGCGCCTAGAGCGCCTAGGCGGCGCCTAGACGGGGCCTAAGCGCCACCATCTTAGATGAATAATTTAATTATTTGATAAATAAATCATTCATACAAAAAATATTGAAAACAATAAAATAAACACCACCAACTTCAAATTTTAAAAGAGTTAATAGTGGGTGGAGGGAAAATCACTAAATTAAGGGTGTGAAAAGAAATTAAAATTTTAAAAGGGCTCACCTAAAGTTAAACACACTGACAAGATAAAAAAAGTAAAAAATAAAAATAAAAAAAAAATTATAAAATTATGAAAAAATAGAAAAAAAAATAAAAAAATAAAAAAAAAATATGCAGTTAGGCGGATTAGCTAGGCGCCGCCTAATCGGGTTAGGCGGCGCCGAACTCGGTGACCGCCTAAAATAACCGTTTTTCTTAAAATTCGGATCGGCCTAGGGCCGCCTAGCGCCTAGGCGGCGCCTAGGCGGCCGCCTAGGCCGATTTTTAGAACAATGTATTAAACTAATATCGCATATAAACTATTAAACTAAACAAAGTAATAAAAGTGATTCCAATCAACGAGAATGTATCCTAGGGTGTCGATTTCAGGAGTTACGCTAATAATGATTAATCTCCAACTTATAGACTTTTAAACCAGTTTTACTATCTATTATACTACACCTAATTAACTTGACCCTTCTCTCGAAGCGACTAAGTCGTGGATTGATTAGAATAATTACTCTCTCGAGTCAATTGATCCTAACAACTCCCAAAAGACCCTTAACGACCTATGCAGTCATAGACAACTACGCTATATGTTGTACGTCTATTAACAACTCCCTTCCCTCGAAGCGGAATTATTAAACGAATTAGAGTAAAATTCATTGATCAAATTATGTTTAATCAGAAATTAAGAACAAACACATAGATAGATAACAAAACCGGAGTCTATAAATTAACAGAATAATTCAACCATTGTTGTAAAACCTTGCTTTCTAACCCTAGGACACAAGTAGTTTAGCTACTCATATCTAGTATCAAGTCAATATAATAATTCAAGGAATACATTGTAAAGAAAATAAAAACTAAGCAAGAAATAATTAAACCCGGTTGTTTGGCTCGTCGATCTTCGTCTTCTCGCTCTCACGTCTTCTACTCCAATGTAAAAGTATGAGAAATTCTGATGTGATCCTTGAAAACTTGAGCTTAGGCCTCTATTTATAAGTTGGGGTCGAAATCCTCAAGAGATTAGGATAAAAATCCCATCAAAATTCAGGTTCATTTTAGGGACACATTTTGGTGCAACCGCGTTGCCTCTTGCCGCGGCCGCGTCACTTGCTACTGACTTCTCACTTGGAAAATGTTGTTTACGCGGCCGCGTCCAATCCTGGCACGGTCGCGTCGTTTCTTCAATGCATTGGGCCTTACTTTTGACCCAATGTAGCCCATCTTGTCCCTTCTTCGATTTCTTTCTTCATGTAACCTCATAAAATTTTCTTTTAAGCCTGAAAATCACTAAAACTCTACAAAATAAGCCAATACACGTCAAATGTTCTAATATATCAAATACGAACAATTCTCGACAAATTACACATGCAAATATTTCAAAATACACACTTAAATTGACCTAAATGCATGCATATGCAACGTGTATCAAAACCCTTAAACTTAAACTGTTGTTCGTCCTGAACAACATACGGAATAAATAGAACAAGACTACATGTATTTAGGAAGACGATGAATCTAGTTTCGGATTAATTTTCTTAAAAATCTAAGCAACACAATGTAATTGAGCATATGTGATAACGCAAAAAGTAACTACTTTCGGGACTTTGAACTTTCGAATTATTCAATCCTCACCGGGTAAGTGGTTTGCTCCTCTCTCAAGTGTTTAGGTTAAAATATATTTTCACTCAAATTGAACTATATGCAAAGTCTACCATATGTTTTTCAATCGTCTAAACTAGACCTCGTACTCGATATGTTTGAATAAGGATAAAAAAAAGTCTTTCTTTTTTGTTGTAATGTGGGCTTAAGGTAAGGTGGGATACATTTGGATAAAAGTGACTACTTTTGGACTAATCAAGTTACTCCTAACCCGACTACCCCTCAATACAATCACTCAATCTCACTCTCCAATTTTAATAAATCACCCGCAAAGTGACTTCTTCACCTTCAATAGTCCTTACAACTTAAGTGTTTTTCATTTATATGGGTACCACATCTTGGGACTACCCGACGTTTCTATTCAATTCAACAACTAAGCACTTTATTCCTAGCCTCTCCTCAAAATTATGAACAAATTATAAACACAAACTCTTTCTTTTCTTTTCCAATTTTTTTTCTTCTCTTTTTCTTTTTTTTTCTTTTTCTTTTTCTTTTCTTTTCTATTTTTTTTTCCTTCTCTTTTCGAATTAGGAGAGGCTATTCTTCTCATCTTTTCACTTATTTCTTTTGTCTTCCCTTTCTCTCTTCGAATATCCACTAGTTTTCCATTTTTCTCCCCAGATTTTTCACGCAACTACCTTCCAATCCTCCTTCATCTTGCTTGATTAATCTAGTTCATGCCAAATGATTAAATCGAAAGGTTTGCGGCTTTTAATTTCGGGCTATGAAATAACAGGCTATTAAGCTCAAATGGGCTAACTAGGGATAGATTATGAACTTTTGGTACAAAGGGCAACTTTTCAAGGCTAAAAAATAAGCTTTAAACAAAAACTGGATAAGATCATTTCCAAAGTCATAGCGCATACTTGACGCATTCATAATAAAGACTCAAGGCAAGTTCTAGAGACACATATCCAATCAAAATTCACACTGAAAGAAATCATATTACTCCAGAAATAGGACTACAATTCACAAGGTTAATTTTTTATCAAATATTCTAAATTCAAGCTCAATTTTGTCTCAAATTACCTCTCATGCTCTACCGTGTGTTAATTTATCAATGTTTTACTCAAATCACTTCATCATTAACACATCATCGTCTATCATTTTCCTAAATTCCTCTTTTTTTACAAATCAAACAACTACTACTCGGGTTCATTACTTCTAGACTCCAATAACAAAATAAACAACTAAAGCATAAAAACTACTACGACCAACATGACTAGTAATGCAAAGAACACACATGGTCTCACAGATTCAATGACTCCACTACAGAAATACTACATGCACGAGCACAAAGGCTCATCAAAACATAAATAAATAAATAAAGAGACAAAGCAGATGATATGCAAAACTTGTAAATAGCCGCCAAGTCATCCCACTATTCACCCCCTCCCCTAAACTTGGTCAAAGGCCACGTTTGTAGGAAAAGAGTGGTAAATCTTGGTGCTCAACTCACAAATCATTGCGGAGATGGTGGTTGTTGGAACCCTTGTTGGCTCCAAAATTGAGCTAGCGCATCCCAACGAGCATCTTGCTACTGTCTCCAAACTCGGATCTCATCTCCTTGTGCGATGATCGTGCATAACATGGGATTAATTTCTTGCAGCGCTCCTCAGTTCTCTGTCTGATGCCTCTCAAAATGAGTACTTAGGGCAGCGACTTCACCTTCAAGGGATATGATCATCCCCTCAATATCTTCATCTCTACGCAGACGATGCAGTGGCAGTGGCTTCTCTCTTTTTCCTCGATGGACGAGGTCCATGACTGCTTCGTTCAGCTGTTTGGGCCGATTGAAATACCGGGGCATCTAGTATGTGGGAGTTTGCCAAGTGCCCTTCAGATGACATGTCAAGGTTGTAATTATCGGCAAGGCTCATAACTGAAGTGAGCTCGGGATAGGGGAGTCGAAAATAGGGCCCCATAATTTGGAACACGTATGGGACCTTTCGATCCTCTCCCAGAACAACAACCTACATACTCGTGATAATACCTCCAATGGTGATGTTGTCCTTTTTCTTTTTGATGAAATTTACAAATTGCTCTACCAACAGGTTCGCATTATCAAGTTTGCAATCATGTAGTACGTTCCACATTCAGTTGAGTTCCTTCTGTCTTATTGCACCCGTCTCCTTTCTAGCAAAGAGTGTATATGCCAACATCTTCTAAAAGTACCATATCACTGGGTTCTGAATCCATGATGCTTTTGTAGTATTTGATGTATAAGCTTGAGGAGGCACTAACAGAGAAGCTGCTATCAACCGCTCCCAAAACTCGTCCGGGTTAAAAACCTCTGGCGGGTCACTCTTAGTTGGTGCCGGGAATTCGAATATTTCGTCAAGCTCATCAAAATGTGAACTCCTCCTATTTACCCATCAACTAAAAAGTGATCTTGTCCGGTCATTTCTGCTCGGGCTGGCTGGCTACTATGATTTCAAAAGTGCTTAAAATTCGAGTGTAAGCCTTTCATATGTATACTCAGCTTTCATAAACTCCTGTTGTCCTGCAACTGTGAGCAATGCTTGTACATTCTGATGTATCCCCATGGCCCTTGTCAGCTTATTACTTGAGAATCGGGTGGGTACAACTGTGTGCCGACGAAGCAGTTTAAATTTTTGTCGATGCTCGTCTTTCTCTAATGCAAACCCGAATAGGATTCGACTATCATTTGGTCTTATTGCCACCCCCTCTGGATCGGGAACAGGGGCTTCTTCATCTACCTTTTGCTTCCCCTTGCCTTTGCTAGTGCTAGCTTTGCATGAAGCCATCTTAGTGAACCTGACATACACCAAACACAACCCAACTTCAACAACCAATGATGATCTATAAATCATAAACTAACTTAAACCACCAAATTTCATTCTTTGAACAAAATTTTGCAATTAAAGCTCTATTTAAGGTTTTGCTCTAAAACGAATTTAGCATTTGAAGATTAGTTCATTCATCTTTATAAAACATACACATCACTTAAGCAACACCTAGCAACTTGTAACTCAACATTCACCCCCTAGAGTATGCATATAGTCTAATTAGATTAAACTATTGTGTAATTCAACTCCTATGAACGTCTAACATATAATATGTAAGAAATTCATCATCTTATTACACCCATTGAGCCTAAGAGGATCATAAAATCAAGTTAAAGCTATATTCAATCTATGCACATAACATGTTCGATGAAATTCCTTAATGAAGAAAACATGTTAATCATAATAATGGTGTTATCCACCCACTCCCAACATCACCAATTACCTACATTCATGCTCAATTCACACCAATTTCATCTAATTCAAACAACCCAAGCAAGAATTCAATATACATAGCACTATAAGTGCCCAAATTTATGAACTCCTAACTAGAAATCCACAATCTCAAATGCAACCAAACTCAACAATAAGCAAGCATAACTATGAAGTATTAAGCATAAAAGGTCGGGTTAGCAAGTCTTATTGGAGAGCGTTAGTCGAAAAAGGAGATTTTTCGTATGTGCCCTAACTTCGCCAAATTGGGTTCGTCTAACCCAAATCGAATCGGTGGAATGAAGAAGATAGGTGTGTGAATGTATTTGTGGGTAGTGGTGTGTGATTTGGTGATAATGTGAAGAATAATTGATTTGGTGTGTGTTTTGTGTGTGATTCGTGCAAGCAAGTGAAAAAAATGAATAATGGGGATTTTGAACCTGACGCGGGCATTTTAACTCTGAAATTCAAACTGATGACCGCATCATGGGTTGGACGCGACATCGTCGAAGGATCTTGGGCTGAGTTTTCTGGGTTGAAATTAACGCAATCGTGTCGAGCCGTAACGCGACTCCGTTGCCCAGAACAAAATCGAATTGCTTTGCTGGCGAGTTTTGACACGACCGCGTCCCACTATGGCGCGGTCGCATTGAATTCCTTCGTCAGCTAGGCCATTTGTTCGGCTTTTCAACCCCTAATTCTTGCTATCACGTTCTTTTGCTCGTGGTTCATCAATGTTGGTCCCTAAAATCATAAAAACACTAAAAACACAAGTGACATATAAAATAAATAAACATAACAAAAATGACAAGAATTAAAGGAAATAGTAAACATCGGGTTGCCTCCCGACAAGTAATTCATTTTACATCTCAAGCTGGACGACTTTTTGGTTCAGTTGAGCTCTTTTAATCGCACTTCATGCATGGTTTGAATTTGGTCCGGTTTGTAGTATTTCTTGATTATTTGTCCATTGACGAGAAAAGTGCTCCCATCCACGTTCATCAACTCTACTATGCTAGATGCTCGAACGATCTTGATAGTGAATGGGCCCAACCATCTTGACTTCAGCTTTCCAGAGAATAATCTTAGTCGAGAATTGAATAATAAAACTTGTTCACCGGCTTCAAATCTTCGATTCATTATCATACGGTCGTGAAATCGTTTGACGTGCTCTTTGTACAAACTAGAGTTCTCAAATGCTTGATTTCTGAATTCATCCAATTCTTTGAGCTTAAGAATGCGCTCTTTCCCAGCTGCCTCAAAGTCAAAATTTAACTTCTTGACTGCCCAATAAGCTAGATGCTCCAATTTCACCGGCAAATGACATGCTTTCTAAAAAAACGAGCTGATACGGTGAAAGTCTCAACGGGGTCTTATATGCCCATAATGCATCATCTAACTTCATCGACCAACCCTTCCTATTCCCATTCATTGATTTCTCAATTACTTGATTTCTCGATTGGCCATCTACACTTGACCGTTGGCTTGAGGATGATACAGAGTCGTAACTCGGCGCTCCACCCCATATTTGGCCAATAATGCAGCTAAGCACTTGTTGCAAAAGTGTGACCCCCCATCGCTTATCAAGGCTCTCGGAGTCCCCTACCTAGTAAGAATGTTCTTTTAGAGGAATTTCAGTACTACCTTGGCATCATTTGTTTGGGTCAAAACAGCTTCCACCCATCGTGACACATATTCTACAGCTACTAAGATATATTGAAACCCATTCGATGATGGAAAAGGTCCCATGAAATCTATACCCTACACATCAAATAGTTCGACTTCAATGATCGTGGTGAGAGGCATCTCGTGCTTTCATGATATTCCTTCCGTTCTTTGGCATCGGTCGCACTACAGGATGAATTCATGGCAATCTTCGTGGATCGTCGGCCAATAAAAACTGCTTTGGAGCACCTTCGCGGTTGTTCTTGCTGATGCAAAATGTCCCCCACTTGGGGAAGAGTGACACTCTGTGATTATGTCCCTTACTTCAGTATAAGGGACATACCTTCGGATAATAGTGCCTGCACATCTTCTGTAGAGGTAAGGGTCGTCCCATATGTAGAACTTGACATCATGATAGAACTTTTTCTTCTTCTGAAGCGGTAGGTCTAGCAGAATTCCACTCACCATAGAATTCACAATCTTGGTGTAACAAGGAGCATCTTCCACAACTAACACATGCTCATCCGGAAATGTGTCATTAATTGCCTTCTGCTATCCCTTTACATCTGCTTCATTCTCAATTCTGGACAAGTGATCACCAACTGCATTTTCACATCACCTTCTGTCTTGGATCTCCAAGTCGAACTCTTGGAACAACAGTATCCATCTTATCAGTCTTGGCTTTGAATCCTGCTTGGCAAACAAATATCGAAGGGTTGCGTGGTCAGTGTATACTATTGTCTATGCCTGTATTAGATATGATCTAAATTTGTCACATGCATAAACAATAGCTAGCAACTCCTTCTCTGTGGCAGTGTAATTTGTTTGGCCTGAATCAAGTGTTTTGCTGGCATAATAGATGACTCGAAATATTTTTTCTCTCTTTTGACCCAAAACAACCCTTACAACCATGTCGTTCGCATCACACATTATCTCAAATGGTTGAGACCAATTTGGTGAGATCAATATTGGGTCAGTCACCAATGCTTTCTTCAAGAATGCCTGCACACAAGAACCACCGAACACAAGAGCTGTATCTTTTTCTAGTAAACGAGATAAAGGTTTAGAAATTTTAGAAAGATCTTTTATGGACCTTCTACAGAATCCCGCATGTCCTAGAAAACTTCTAACCCCCTTTTCATTCTTTGGAGGTGGCAGTCTCTCTATGGCAACTACCTTAGCTCTATCTACTCCTAGCCCTGGAGATGAAATCTTATGATCAAGGACTATGACATCCCTAACCATGAAATGACACTTTTTACAATTTAAGACTAGATTGGTGTATTCACACCTTTGCAAGACCTGAGCTAAGTTGTCTAAGCAATGATCAAAAGACGACCCAAAGACAGAAAAGTCATCCATAAAGAGCTCCATTATGTTCTCTATCAAACCCCCAAATATCGCCATCATGCAACGCTGAAAAGTAGCAGGTGCATTACAAAACCCAAACGACATTCTATGAAACGCAAAGATACCATAAGGACACACAAATGTTGTCTTCTCTTGGTCCACTGGGGCAATCATGATTCGATTATAGCCCGAATAGCCATCAAGGAAACAGTGGTACTCATACCTCGCTAACCTATCAAGCATTTGATCTAAGAAGGGAAGGGAAAAATGGTCCTTACGGATAGTTGCATTCAGTTTCCTATAATCTATACACCCTCCCCATACCGTAATTAACCTAGTAGCAATGACCTCATCCAGATCACTCTTTACTATTGTCATCCCCCCTTTCTTAAGGACCACTTGGGTCGAACTTACCCACTTACTATCCAAAATTGGAAAGATTATCCCTACATCTAACCATTTAAGGACTTCTTTCTTAACAACTTCTTGCATCATGGGATTTAGCCTACGTTGATTTTGATCTGAGAGTTTATACTCATCCCCCATTAGAATTTTATGCATGCATATCGTAGGACTAATTCCCTTCAACTCAGCAATCAATTAACCTTTCGCAGATTTATACCTTCTTAGAACGCACAACAATTTCTCAATTCCAGAAACAGTTAAAGAGGAAGAGATTATTACCGAATATCTTCTTTCGTTATCAAGAAACTCATACCATAGATGATCTGGTAATGGCTTAAGGTATGGGCATCCTTCACCCCCCCTTTTAGTACTTTCTCTACAACTTTCTTACTTATGTCCTCTTGGGTTGAGCTTCCTTTTGGAGCTCTCTGTAAAGCATTAAGAGCACTAACACTTTCTACAAGATCAAGGTTAGTAGAGTCATGGTGATCAATATTAAAACAGAATCAGTAGGATATACTTCAAGGGGATCATAATCACTAGGTGAGGTTAGTTTCTTATATAATGTGGCATCTAAAGACTGTATAAAGCTACATGTTTCAATTTGATTTACTTCCTCACTATCGTGTTGTTGGAGAGCTTTATATATGGAAAAAGTGACATTCTCCTCATCTACCCTCAAAGTTAGTTCCCCTTTTTGAACATCTATTAGTGCCTTCCCTGTTGCTAGAAACGGGTGACCTAAGATCAAGGGGACTTCATTGTCTTCTATCATATCTAGGACTACAAAATCAGCAAGGATAATGAATTTACCAACTTTTAATTAAACGTCCTCTACAATACCTCGTGGCCAACTCATAGAATGATCAACCATTTTGTAGGCCGATTGTAGTGGGTTTCATAATGCCTATTCCTAATTTTTCAAATGTATACAATGGCATTAAGTTTATACTAGCTTCAAGATCACATAGTGCTTTATCAAAAGTTAAATTACCTATTTTACATTCAAGAGTGAAACTACTTGGATCTTTGCGCTTTAATGGTAGCTTCCTTTGGATCATTGCACTACACTCTTCTGTCAGATTCATCGTCTCATACTCTTCCCACTTCCTCTTCTTTGCAATTACCTCCTTCAAGAACTTCGCATAATTAAGCATCTGCTGTAGTGCCTCAACAAAAGGAATGTTGATTTGGATCTTCTTTAGCCCATCCAAAAATTTTGCGAACCGCTCATCTATCTTTTCCTTCCTTAGGACCTGCGGGAATGGAACAGGAGGGACATATTCTAGTATGTCATCTTCGATGTCTCACCCCTCACTCGATTTCAAGGCATCTTTTTGCTTCTTTACCTTTCCTTGCATCCCTCTTTCTTCTTCCAACTGCTCCATTTCCATTACCTTCTCTTTATCAACTGGCAGCTTTGGGCCCTCATACTCAGTACCACTTCTCAATTGAATAGCTTGACACTGCTCTCTCAGATTCACCACTATATCACTTAGGAATTGCCTCTGCTTATGCTGGGCCTCAACAATCTTTATCAGCTGATACATGTTGACAGAAATTTCAGTAATACTACTCTCAAGTCGCTTGATGTTTGCTCCCTGACCAGTCATGTTCTTGTTTAGCTCAATAAATTTGCTGTCCATCTTTCTTTCCATCTGAACTAAATTTTCAACATACTTAGCGAACTATGACTGCACTATCTCCTCTTGTGTTGGCTTTCTACCATCATGAATCATATCATTTGTGACAGCGAATCCTGGTGGCGGATTAAGTGAATTCTTCGTGTTTCCATAAGAGAAGTTTTGGTGATTCCGGTTAGGTGGGCACTGATTATACCTCGGCTAATTATTCTGGAAATTGTTGAAATTCCTCTGGTTTACAAAGTTAACATCTTCATCCTTCTCCTGGCCCACTAACTACTGTGTTGAAGTATCATTTTGATGTGCTAACATCAGATTAGTTAGCAAACTTACTTGATTTGTCAGAGCGGTCAACTGAGATGTAAGAGTATCAATCGGTTCATTCTTGACAGACTATGCTTCTACAACACTAGCCACTCTTCTTAGCTGATTTCTCTCATTAGGCCACTGATAACTAGTTCTGGCCATTGCATCCAAAATTGAGAATGCAGTCCTCACGTTCTTCTCCATCAGACTACCCCCTGCGGCAACATCTACATGATCACGTGTTGGAGCAAGCAAACCATTATAAAACTTGCAAACATGCTGCTTCTTTGAAAACCCATGTTGGGGACAACTCCGGATAAGATCTCGGAATCGTTCCCAAGCCTCACTGAACGGTTCTTGATCCATCTGCTTGAACTTATTGATTTTGTTCTTCAGGTCTAGCATCTTGCTCGGTGGAAAGTACTTCAAAAGGAACATTGTGCTCAAATCCTCCCATTTCGTGACATCATCTAGTGAATTATACAACTGCAATGCTTTGTCTTTCAGTGAGAACGGGAACAACCTCATGTTTACTTGCTCAGGTGACACATGATTCATCTTTATGGTCTCAGCCAATCTGCGGAATTTGTTTAGATGTACATTTGGATCTACTAGTGCGTTCCCACCAAACTGGTTTTGTTGAACAATATTTATCAGAGCAGGCTTCAACTCAAAGCTATTAGCATTCAACAGTGGTGGTTGCATTCCTCCAACCAGCTGATTCGGCATGGGACGAAGATAATCACTTATGGGTATGATGTCTTCGTCTATGTCATCATGCACAATCTGAGCTGGTCTCAGCTATTGTGGTGGCTGTTGCTGCTGCAGATTAGTAACTCTATCATCCAGATAGGCTAAGGCCCCTAATATCCTGTTCAATACATCTTCTTGATTCTAATTCAGCGGAGCATTATCCATCTCGACTGTGTGATTTCTTCGGTGTTTGCGGGCAGTCGCCTCAATCTCAGGATCGGAAGGAACAAGATGTTCTTTCCCTTTTGACCTAGTTTGCATGCAAAATCTGAAAATACCAACAAAGTAAAGACCACCTAACACTAAAATAAATAATTGAAAATTAAATAACAAAAATTTAAATTGTAGAAAAAAAAAATATATAGCCTAGTATCCTTCTATTACTCAGGATAAAAACTAAGACGCTATACCTATTCCGTGGCAATAACGCCAAAAACTTGACACACTCTAATTCTAACCCTAAAATACCGCAATTATACGGGTGTAGATGTATATAGTGGAAGTCAAGGTCGACCCACTGGGAATAAGTTAACGTAGTTTGATACCGTAATTATCTGGAATTACCCTAACTAGACACTGTGATTAACTATTAAACTAATATGCATATAAACTATAAAACGGAAGTAAGCAATAAAAGTGATTCCAATCAACGAGAATGTATCCTAGGGTGTCGATTTCAGGAGTTACGCTAATGATGATTAATCTCTAATTTATAGACATTTATATCAGTTTTACAATCTATTGAACGACATTTAATTAACTTAACCATTCTCTCAAAGCGACTAAGTCGTAGATTGATTAGAACAATTAGGCCATGTTTGGTTGGGGTTGGCCCAACCCCTAATCGGTTGGGCCAACCCGCAACCCATGTTTGTTTGTGTCGTTGCCCCAATACCTTAAAATAGGGTTTGGGGACATTATTTTCTCTCTCCTCTTCTTCTCTCTCATCATCAATCAATCAATCACCTTGCCCCTCCCTTTTTCTCCTCCCCTCTCTCTCTCTCCCACACAAACACACACTACTGAATCATCTACAAAAGCTATTGCATTTCTTGACTATCAAAACTTAATCCAGCATTCCGAACACAATGACGAATTTGTGGGCTCGTCCACCGGGAAATGAGGTGTGAAAACGTGATCTTGGCTGCATCTCCACCGGAGAAGCTTGCACGCGGCGCAAGTGGAGGTTGCCCCTTGCTTTCTGCTATGATCCTTCATTAATTGCATGCTTCCGATTGACAGAGATATGGTGGATTTTTTTGTGGGGAGGGGGGCCAAGGATTAATATAGAGGGAAGTAAAAAAATTTGCAGGTCCTACCCTAGAAGGAACTTTGGATTTTGATGGGGGAAGTGTTGCTTCTTACGAAGAGAGAGAGGAAGTGATGTTTGAAGAGAGAGAGAGAGAGAGAGAGAGAGGTCTGGTGTTGTAGAGAGATAAAATGGAGGGGGTGATAGGAAAGAGAGGAAAATAACAAAATGAAAGAAAGAGATAGGTAATTTTTTATTTAAAAAAAACGAAAATAAAATATATAATAAATAATTCAAACAAATATTTGGTAAAAAAATTTAAAAATTTATAATTATAAAACCTCCACGTGTTTTAATTTAATTAACCCATAATTATTTATTAATCACATTACATATTTATTAATACAATAATTATTCCACAAATTAAAATTAGCAGATATAAATAATTTTAACCCAACAACAATTAAACATCACATATCAACAATCACACAACATCAATCAATCACAAATACCAACCCTACTTTAATTATTGTCTCAATCAGTAATAACTATCTCTTACACAAATCACATCACTTTTTACAATTAATAATTAAATCCCACCCACCAAACTAAAACCTCAGTCACCCAACCAAACATCACTCTCTAACACCCCCAGCCACTAATACCATCCACTTAACCCAGCCCAGCCACTCCAGCCCCAACCAAACATTGCCTTACTCTCTTGAGTCAATTGATCCTAACAACTCCCAAAAGTCCCTAACTTTTGCTGTTAGTGATTTCAACTCCTAAACACAAAGCTAAACTGAATCTGGAAATCGCACAAAGATCAATCTGAAAACACACACTTAATTCGGCCAAAGTTGTGACCGAACACGACTTGCGCAGAACAGGAAATATAAATGAATCACACACAAGTTTTACGTGGTTCGTTCAAGATGAACTACATCCACGGAGGCAAGGCACACCTCAATCCACTAAGAAATCCAATCAATTACAGAGAATACACTCAGAAACCAAAATGCCCAATTCTGGAACAAATTAGGGCAGAAACCGTTCCCTCTCAAAATACTCTCTCTAATCTAAGAAACTGGAAAATTGCTCGACGTAGTGTTGTTCTCCTTGATGAGAGCTTTTCAATGATATAAGAATTGAAGCTCAAATGTAACCGTACAAAAAGTTCTAACTGAATCAAATTGAGCTCAGCTACCGGACAAAAGTGACGGTTTTCTTCGTCACAAATCCTGAACTAACTCGTCACAATCAGCGGTTATTCACAACTGCCACGAACCCGGCTCATCCTGACCAGCTTTGCTTCTTGATGCTCAAACCCGGTCCAAACCTCCGGTTCTTCACCTCTTGAACCCGGTTCCACATTCCCAACACACCATATTACCAAGTATAGCTCACTTGATGAGATTGAACACTACCTCACAAATCTCCACCTCAATGAATCAAGTGTTCCTCTTAATGCCTCACCACTGCCTGTCTGTTATTGTTCTTCATGACATTGCTCAAGCTGCAGCAAGCTCGAGCAATGCTCCACTTTGTTTCCAGGTACACCCTTTGTAAGAAAATCAGCAGGATTATGCAATGTGTGTACCTTCTTCACCTCCACAGAACCAGAATCAATGATATCTCTAGCAAAATGTAACCTAACATCAATGTGTTTTGACCTTTCATGAAATGCTTGATGTTTCACAAGATGTAGAGCACTCTGATTATCACAGTAGATTGCCACACACTTCTGCTTGATATCCAAATCTCTCAGAACCCCTTTCAACCAGATTGCCTCTTTGATAGCTTCAGTTAGGGAGATATATTCTGCTTCTGTAGTTGATAGTGCCACAACAGATTGTTGTACACTTCTCCAGCTGATGGCTGTTCCAAATAAGGTAAACACAAATCCAGAAATGGATTTCCTTGTGTCTATGTTTGCTGCAAAATCAGAATCAGCAAACCCCTCCAATGCAGCAGTACTTCCATCCACTCTTTTTTCAAACTTCAGTGACAAATTCACTGATCCTTTCAGATACCTCATCACATGTTTCAAAGCTTCCCAATGCTCAACTCCTGGATTTGACATGAACCTGCTTACTAAAGACACAGCATATGCCAAGTCAGGCCTGCTACAAATCATTCCATACATAAGACTTCCAACTCCACTTGCATAAGGAATATTGTTCATATGTATGATTTCCTCTTCAGTCTTTGGGCATTGTTCTTTGGAAAGTTTCTTCTGTAGATTAACTGGAGTGGAGAGAGGTTTGGCTTCATGCATATGAAACCTCTCCAATACTTTCTGTAGATATTGCCTCTGAGATAACCAAAGCACTCCAGCTTCTCTGTTTCTTAGAATGTTCATGCCCAATATCTTCTTGGCTTCTCCCAGATCTTTCATGTCAAATTCAGCATTAAGTCTATCCTTTAACCATTGTACTCTCTTCTTGTTCCTGCTGGCAATTAGCATGTCATCCACATACAATAGAAGGAAAACTTTATCTTGCTTTGAACCTTTGTTGAAGTAAACACAACTGTCATAAAGACTTCTTACAAAGCCAACACTGATCATGAAGTCATTGAACCTCTTATTCCACTGTCTTGGACTTTGTTTAAGTCCATATAGTGACTTCTTCAGTAAACATACTTTGTCTTCTTTCCCAGGAACAACAAAGCCTTCTGGTTGTTTCATATATATCTCCTCATTGAGTTCTCCATGTAAGAATGTTGTCTTTACATCCAGTTGTTGTAATTCCATGTCCTCCTGTGTGACTTTTGATAAAAGCAACCTGATTGAGCAATGCTTTACCACTGGAGAGAAAACCTCATTGAAATCAATCCCTTCTCTTTGTGTAAAGCCCCTAGCCACCAAATTTTTCTTTAAACCTCACCTGTTTGGATCCTGCTGTCTCTAGTTTCTTCTTGTATATCCATTTAGAGCTTACAAGTTTCTGACCTTTTGGTTTCTCCACCAATATCCAGGTCTTATTCTTCTCCAGGGACTCCATCTCTTCACAGTCTAGTGCTTCTTTAAAACTACTAGGCTCTTGTGATTCCAGGTCTTCAGCAACACTCAAGGCATAATAAACACTCCCTGCTTGACCATAGAAATCAGGTTTGTTGATTGTTCTTCTAGGCCTGTCCCTTCCAATGCTGTATTCTCTGACATTTTGTGAAGGTCCAGTTTGTTCTTCTTCTTCAGATGATGAATCACTATCTTGTAGATTTTCTTGTGGTTGAGGTGTGTGGTTATCTTCAGCAGGATGCTCCACCTGAATTGATATCTCCTCTGTCTCTGTAGCACCATCAAATTCTTCCTTAGAGCCTGTAGAAGAGTAAGCCATCACATTCTCATTAAACTTTACATCTCTACTTGTGATTATCTTCTGATTTCCCTTCTCTAAGCACCACAATCTGTAGCCCTTTATTCCATCCGGATATCCAAGAAATACACATCTGAGAGCCCTTGCATCTAGCTTGTCTTGCTTGACATGGACAAAAGCAAGACACCCAAACACCCTTAACCCTTCATAACTTGGTTTCTGTCCACTCCACACCTCTTCAGGTGTTTTGAACCCAATCACTGATGAGGGTGACCTGTTTATGAGATAACATGCTGTAGCAATGGTTTCTCCCCAAAATACCTTTGGTAACCCAGCATCCAACAGCATACACCTCATTCTTTCAAGAAGAGTCCTGTTAAGTCTCTCAGCAACTCCATTCTGTTGAGGATTCATTGGAACAGTCCTGTGTCTCTTGATTCCTCTTTCTTCACAGAAGTTTGTAAACTCAGTAGAGAGATATTCCAGTCCATTATCAGTCCTAAGGTGCTTCAGCTTCTTCCCTTTGACATTTTCCAGTTGAATCAACCATGTTTTGAACTTATGAAAAGCATCACTCTTGTTCTTCATCAACATGATCCACACCTTTCTACTGTAATCATCAATCAAGGACATGAAATACCTTGCACCACCATGAGATTCTGTTCTTGCAGGACCCCATATGTCAGAGTGAACATAATCTAATGGCTCTTGAGTTGTGTGAACACCCTTTCCATAGGGCAGCTTCTTTGATTTGCCCAAAGCACATTGATCACAGAACTCCAGTTCTTGATTTCCCATATTTCCAATTACTCCACTTCTTGACAGTTCCTTCAATCCTTTCTCTCCTATGTGTCCAAGTCTCTTGTGCCATTTAGCAAGCTCAGAACTGCTCAAGACCATATCCACACTTCCAACAACAGGTGAACCAATCAAGATAAACAATCCATTATGCTGTCTACCTTTTATCACCAATTTCCCATGTTTTGTGATATGCAAGAATCCATCTATAGAGCTAAACTGACATCCACTGGTTACTAAAGAACCGAGAGATAAAAGATTTCTTTTAAGGCCAGGAACATATCTTACATTTGAGATGACTCTGACCACACCATCAAACATCCTTATGCTCACTGATCCAACTCCTTTGACCTTGCATGATTGGTCATTTCCCAGGAGAACATTTCCACCATCTTCTCTCTTCAGTTCATCAAACCGTGACTGGTGTGGACACATATGAAAAGAACAGCCTGTGTCCAAGACCTATTCCTTTACCATTCTTGATTCAGTAACATTTAATACTTCTGGAGGGTCTTCTTGATGATCAATAGCAGCAGCTTCTGCCCCTTGATTTCCACCTTTCTTATTTCTCTTAGGACAGTCCTTCTTCAAGTGACCTGGCTGCTTGCACTTGAAGCATTTCCTCTTCTCAACCCAGTCATTCCCCTTCTTAGGATTAGAATCCCCAGACTTTGGATCCTTAGCATTCTGTCCCTTCTTGTCTTGCCAAGGTTTCTTGAATTTGACATTCAAGCCTTCTCCAGATTGCACCATGCCTTTATCCCCTTGAGTCTGGAAGCATTTAGACCTCAGAGCCTTCACTATTCCATCATAGGATAGCTGCTCATCTCTCCCATACATCAAGGTATCCTTAAAGCTTTCCATGGATTTTGGAAGAATGTTTAACACCATCAATGCCTTGTCATCCTCCTCCAATTTCACATCCAGATCTTCCAATTCTTCAATCATCTTAATGAACTCATCAAGTTGATCAGAAATTACCTTGTCTTCAGTGATCTTGAAGGCCAACATCTTCTGCTTCAAGAACAGCTTGTTGGAAACTGACTTTGATTGATACAGTTCTTCCAATCTCCTCCATGCTTCTGAGGAACTCTTGCATCTTGAGACCTCCCTCAACGGTTTATCACCCAAACATAGGAAGATAAGACTTAGGGCCTTCTTATCCACTGATGCAAACTTGGATTTCTCAGTTTCTTCCCATGAATCCAGAGGTATCAATGCAAGATCAAGGCTATTGTGAACCAATACTGCATTCATCTTGATCTTCCACAATGTGAAATCATTCCTTCCTGTGAACTTCTCAAAATCCATCTTCATACCAGCCATTCCTTCCCTTCTTCAAGCTGTGAGAGTTGATTTCCCATAGACGGCACCACTTGTTAGTGATTTCAACTCCTAAACACACAGCTAAACTGAATCTGGAAATCGCACAAAGATCAATCTGAAAACACACACTTAATTCGGCCAAAGTTGTGACCGAACACGACTTGCGCAGAACAGGAAATATAAATGAATCACACACAAGTTTTACATGGTTCGTTCAAGATGAACTACATCCACGGAGGCAAGGCACACCTCAATCCACTAAGAAATCCAATCAATTACAGAGAATACACTCAGAAACCAAAATGCCCAATTCTGGAACAAATTAGGGCAGAAAGTGTTCCCTCTCAAAATACTCTCTCTAATCTAAGAAACTGGAAAATTGCTCGACGTAGTGTTGTTTTCCTTGATGAGAGCTTTTCAATGATATAAGAATTGAAGCTCGAATGTAACCGTACAAAAAGTTCTAACTGAATCAAGTTGAGCTCAGCTACCGGACAAAAGTGACGGTTTTCTTCGCACAAATCCTGAACTAACTCGTCACAATCAGCGGTTATTCACAACTGCCACGAACCCGGCTCATCCTGACCAGCTTTGCTTCTTGATGCTCAAACCCGGTCCAAACCTCCGGTTCTTCACCTCTTGAACCCGGTTCCACATTCCCAACACACCATATTACCAAGTATAGCTCACTTGATGAGATTGAACACTACCTCACATTTGCCTATGGGAGAAGTGGTGCGGTCGCGTTGAGCTTCACAGCTTCAAACGCTTGATCCAACTTACTTTTGGCGTAACCCCGTTGCCTCTCGCGTCACTTTCTACTGACTTCTCACTTGGACAACGTTTTTTACGCGGCCGCATCTAATCCTAGCGCGCCCGTGTCATTTCTTCAACGCATTGGGCCTGACTTTTGGCCCAATGTGGCCCATCTTGTCCCTTCTTAAACTTGTTTATTCATGTAACCTCATAAAATTTTCTTTTAAGCCTGAAAATCACTAAAACTCCACAAAATAAGCCAATACACGTCAAATGGTCCAATATATGAAATATGAACGATTCTCGACCAATTACACATGCAAATGTTACAAAATACACACTTAAAGCAGCCTAAATGCATGCATACACAACGTGTATTAGGGATTGGAAATCCTCTTCCACTTGGGGAAGGAAAATATGGATAAAATCTTATTCGCTTTGGAATTAGATTTTTCGATATTTTTTCTTTCCGATCTCCTACTTCATAATTAATCCTTATCCTCTTAGTTAATGGACTTCTATTGGGTTACTCAAGGGGCCTTTAGGATTGGGCCTCCCAATGGGCCTAGATATCTATATTGAGCCATCAATATTATTCTAGCCCATTAATATTAATGCATTCCATTATAGAACTAATATTGAACTACTCATCTTAATCCATTTTACGAAATACGGCTCCCGATTGTTTTTTTTCGTGTTTAAGATTCAATGTACATCAATTAATATAAGCTACTGAATGCTTTAATTAATTAATATCTTTTATTCCTTGAGAACAAATAGTTCAACAATATTATCATATCGGAAGTTAATTCACTGTACAGGTTTGATATGATAAACATTTTGAGCCCATCAAGAGGACATAATCAACTTGTTTCACCAAGACACGATTTTCTGTAATAATTTAGCAATCTGCCATATAATTAATAAGTGCCCAAAGTACAAAGCATTAAGTCCCAATGACTCTTTGCCCAAAATAAATCAAAGCAACATTAATTAATTATATACAATCTCAATTAAGTGACATAAATTAAGAAATCAATAGTCACTGAGATCTAATTTTTCTATCAAGTCAGTCTAGAAAAACTATCTTGTTGTTGGTCCAATTTAGTGCAACAAATGCAGTAGTGTAATCTCTTATTCAAGACAAATCAATCCAAGCCTTACACATCAACTTCAACCAATAGATTGATTAATTCCATCTAAGTTGTGAATCATTATACTTATTACAAGGAACTGGCAATGTGATCTTTTGTGATCTACTATACACTACATTGTTTACAGTGTAAGATATTCAAACAATATGTAATAAATATATACGACATTCATAATATTTAAAGCAAACAGTGATAGTTTATTCTCATTCAAGAAAGTGCAAGAAACAATTTATATACAAAGCAACACTTAAAAGCATGCTTTACAGTGTAACCCTAACACCTCTCCCCCTCCCCCCCTCTCCCCCCCAACCCTTTAGCTAACACCGGCCAGATGCGTCTCCGAGAAATCCCATTGATAACCATCCTACCAAGAACATCTTGTGCAATACAAAAAAGCAAGGGAGAGAGAGGGTCACCCTGATGAACCTCCCTTGAGCAACCAAAATAACCAAATGGAAAGCCATTCAATACAGCTGAGCCGATTCAAGAATGGTGCTCACCCAAAAAATAAACACATCTAAAAGCCCATAAAACATAACACACATAATAAAAAAGTCCTGCTCATAGTATCAAAAGCTTTCTGGATATCTACTTTCAGAGCAATATTATCCGTACTGCGTTGTCTGTGAAGGCAGTTAATGCACTCTGAAGCCAAAGCAATGCAATTGTGAATTCTCCTTCCCGGAATGAAACCATATTGGAAAGGGGAAATATCATTGCTAATAAAAGAGCCGAGTCTCGTAGCCATAATCTTAGTAATGATCTTAAATATGAAATTACCAAGCACAATTGGACGAAAATCCTCCACTTAGTGGCACCATCAAACATAAGAATAAGAGTGACAAAATTCAAGTTGAGGCCCACCGCCAGAAAACCCGAGTGAAAAAAGTGCTGAATAGCCACTACAGTGTCTCTCCCAATAATATCCCAACAACAATGATAGAAATTACCTCCAAAACCATCGAGACTAGGGGTACTATCTGCCGGAAGGGCAAAGAGAGCCATCTTCGCTTCTTCTGCCAAAGGAGTAGCCATGAGATATGAGTTATGCTCTGCAATAATAGGTCGGCCGAAGAAGTGTGACAACGTCCAATTTAGCCGTCCCCATGTCATCATCAGAAGAAAATAAAGATATGTAGTGAGATTCCACATGCCTCATAATCGGCGTAATGTCCTCTATAAGAATACCATCAATGTGGATTTTTTAGATTTTCTATGGTCAATCTAGATCTTCGGTCGTCCAAAGTGTAGCCCCTTACACTACATGTTCACCCGACGGAGACGGTTGAAGCGAGGCAAGCAAGAATCTCCTTTGAAATTATAGAAATGATTGGAAATTGTCGTGTTCTTCTCGACCACCACTTCAAGAGCGAGTTGGATCGATTGAATTTGAGCTCTTCGAAGGGCGGTGTTAAAATATCTTTCAATCTCTCAATAAGGGTTGCTTGACGAAGAACCCCTTGCTTTCTCTTGTGACCTCTCCTTGTAAAAGTTTTTTAGACGTGCAAAAGAAGGATTTGAAACACTTTTGGAAGAACTCCCTTGGTTAGAACTACTAAAATCACTAGATTTACTAGTGTCATCACCGCCGTGTAGAATTCTATACTCTCGAAATACACCAAACAAAACATCTAGCAACAATAAGTGTGGCACTTGGAGGATCTTTGCTATCCGGAGACAAATATCCATAATATATTTTTAACAACTCAATTAAATTACCTTCTTTAATCCTAGGATCTAGTATTTTAGCAATAAAAAATAATTCGGGCAATTCCATAAAATATTTAAGTCATCTTTTCCTCATTGATTCAATTAACTCTTGTAAAACCCGATCATCTCTATAATCATGGAAACACCTGTAGTTTAGCAACAATGGTCAATGACAATGGGTTAAAGTCAGGTAATAGCAACCGAAAAATGCTTAAGTTGCATCTTAAAAAAAATTTAGAAGTGAAATCAAATTGATACATGCATCCCATGTTGAGGATATATTAGAATATTGTTTGTTGGGTTTTGTCGAAATTTTTTACATAAAGCCTCTCTATAGTTGTAAGAATCATTTAACATTTTGTAAGTATGTTCCAACGATGAGGCACGTCGGTAGAAAAGTTTTTGGTCGGCAAACGCCGGTTTTTGAAAAATATTGCCCATTTTTTTGTTAAAGAAGAATGTCGCTTCAAGCAAGAGATGACCTCCCTAATGGACGCAATATGTGTTTTAAAAGCGTTTAAACCATCTTAAACACACAAGTTTAAACAATGACACATGCATCTAATATGAGAAAACCTCCCCACCAACATTGTTAACACTAGCATTGCCAAAAGAAATAGAAAATATTTTTTGAACTAAACCATACTCTTGAAGAATTGTGATAATTTTTTGGAAAATATTTTGTGCATTGTGAATAATGTCAAATTTCCTGTATGTAATCAAACGTTTTTGCATCGACCATGAACTATCAATCCAATGAAAAGTAATACCCATGTAATGATGACTTTGCTAATGATCCGACCAAACAGCCGAACATATTGAAACTTTTTGAATAAGTGAAGCAAACATGTTTATCAAAATAATTTTGTATTCCCCTACAATTTTAGCAATATCTCGTGTTAAGGTGGTTCGTGAAACTTTCTAGCTTGAGGATTGTAAGTCAATCTAGTAAAGTCTTCGAAAAATCGATCATTGGCAAAGTTAAAGAGGAGATATATAACACAAACAAATTTTGTCAATTGGCGACGTGTGTTTGCTTCCCTATAATGAAAGATTGAGTTATGATCCGTACTTGCGAGGATCCGGTTGGACCAGACATATGTCCTCGAATTTGAGTTTGTGAAGTTTCGAGTTCGGATTTTGTCAGGGTGCTTTGAGTTGAGGTGTTTGATGTAGGTGTCATATCCACCACCGTGTTGCATCTGTAGGACTTCCCACCATAGTTGCACACCACCTTGTAAAACCATGGGTCCTTTGAACCCAAAGAATGTAGGTCCTCGTCAAGTGAAATTGAAAGATTGAACTCTTGGATTCAGATGGGCTGGTGGTGGTCTTGAAGCTCTTGAACCACCACCCCTAGAAGTGGAAGATTGGGTAGGTCCTTGACTCTCTTAAGATGGATGATCATCACCAAGTTGTTCGGCATAGGCGGCGGCATTAGCACCTTTAATATTAATACACATTAATAAGTAGAATTAAAATGGTAAAAGTGTTGCATTAAAATTAAACTTAAATCATAATTAAAATGTAACACCATATTAAAAAAATATATATTAAACTTATTAAACTTGACTTATGATAAAAAAAAAAAAAAAGTAAAAAAAAAAAAACTTGAATCTAAATAAAAAAATTGATTAATAGTTCAAGACATATTAAACTTGACTTATAAACTATAGTTCGACAAAATAAAATATTTAAACTAAGAACAAAATGAAAAATATACCTAGAGCATCAGATAGGTCCAAATCGATTGAGATGTCCAAGTTGATTGGTTCCTCGACTTCAAGGTTGAAGAAGCTCGGAGGAGGAGGTAAATAAGATGAACCATCAACTTAACTCTTCCCTTTATTGGATCCCCACAGAGAAGAGTTTGATCTGACTCTACCACTTGACCTTTTTTTGGGATTTTTGAAATAGGAAATAACTAAAAATTGATGTAATGAATTAAAAACTTGAACTAACCACAATTGAAACAAATTAAAAAGCTAGATTGCAAGAGATTGAGAGTAATGAGAAAGATGAAATTGAGGGGTGAAAAGAAATTGGAGAGAAAATGAGTATTTATAAAGATTTTTAGGTAATAAATATATATAAAAAGAAAATTAACCCCTCCCCCCCTTCCCAACCGTCAGTTGACCGTGGTCGTTGATTTTCCACTTGATTCTACCTCTTACAATTTAAAAAGAAAAAGTTGTCTACCGGTTCGAACCAGCAACATCATCCTGGCCATCCACGTGTTTCGTTTAAAAATAAAAAATAAAAATAATCGCAAATTATCGATTTAATCGATGGCTTGATCGAACCAGACCCGCACTGTTCCATTCTCGGACATAGTTATAGTTTGAAATCGAAATCATAGTCAATGATTCCGGAACCGCCGGATTCAGCGGTTCTCGGTTTGGCACTTCCAGATGGTACTATGTTTGGAGGTTTTTACCATGGTTTGTGGAACCGGACCGGACCGGCCGGTTCAACCGGTTCAACCGGGAACCGGGCCCGGAATCAGTCCGGTAGAGTTAAAAAACCGGATTATATATTTTTTTATTTTTTTTTAAATAAATTTGTTTTTGGCCTATTTTAAGTTTTAAAAAAAAATAATTTTCACCTTTATCTTCATTTGTCCTTATTATTCCCATCTTATTTTAAATTTGACACTAGGATGTTATTAAAAAAATTAGAGTTAAAAGTATCTTTGGATTAATTGATATTGAAATATGTTGAATTTTTTTTTATAAGTTGAACTCTAGTATCAAATTAGATTGTATTACACATAAAAACTATTTAAATTCAAAAGTCAACAAGTTGCCTTTGACCGGTTGAACCGGTTGTTAAACCGGTCGAACCTTGAACCGGTGGCTTGTCCGATTCGATCACCGGTCCGGTCCCACAAACACTGGTTTTTACATCTTTTTTCTTTTAATTAATTTATTCATGAGTATAGTTTTTTGTCAAGATAAATGAGACGTGACAAGCACCCGCCGCAAATGAGTCAAATGAACTCGTTAATCCAAAATTCAACCGTCAGGATTTGGTTGGTACACTAGAGCTTATCCAAATTCGATGATCCAGATAATTTCCACGTATTCAAATCTATCCTTTTCCAAGTTGACCTTTTGTTATATTTCCAATCATGTCCCTCTCCTTCAACCCCGCCCCCCGAGGCCACTTCCGGCGATCCCTTTAAAGCACTTTCTCAACGCGGTTGCTCTTTCTAGATATACATACATATACACAGATACGTACATGTGCTGTTGCTCGAGTATGGGAAATGCAAATGGCAAAGAAGAACGCACTGAAAATGGCGGCGCAGGCAATGAGGTCTTTGAAGGTTCAAACCACCCGCCGGTAGCGCGCGTGGCTTCTGCTGATTTAATGGCGAGCTCCCCGCCGCATGACCCCCGCCAGTCTCCCTCCCCTCTCTTGTTTCCATCTCAGGTGAGGTTTCTCTTTCTATCGAACTATCTGTTGAGCGTCCGCATGTGGATTTTCCTTCTGTTTTTGCAAGTGTAGTTAGATAGGTCAAAGGCTCAAAGCCTATGGTGTTGATTTTATCTAGATTATGTACTGAGACTTTTATATTTAGTGTTTCTGCTGTGGCAGGTGGTAATTTGACACATCATAACGATGATGCACGTATTCTGATGTCTAGAAAAGTATTTGATCTGCTAATCCTTGATTTATTGGTGGTGGAGATTTGCTGCATTTGCAATGCAGGTTTTTGCTCTGTGCTGTTTAAGACTTTTTAAGCCAACTCCTTGTGGCAGCTAAAATGTTAATTTGAGTTACTTGGAATTGTGTAATTGAAGTTCGATCATGCCAATATTTCACTCTCGTTAGTATTATATTCATCAACTTTTTCTCTAAGTGAAGGAACTGTATCGTGCCGTAGACCTAAGATTCTTCCGCTATTATCGCATAGAGGCTTGTACTTGCAAAAACACAATTGTTCAGGCTTCTTGGCTACAGTTTGCTCCGTTTTAACATTTGTAGCAAGATGTGGATAGTGGTCAATCTACAGCATACACTATAGTGCCTACCGCTTGTAAAAGAGTCTTTTCCTTCCATAAACATTCAAAATTATTTTAGGTGGTCATATGGACGTTAATTTCCTTTTTTTTCCTTGTCTTTCTTTATATTATTTAAGATCATTCATTGACATTGATATATAAATAAATGCCGCCCTTCTCCAAGCAAAGTAACGCCTCTAGAAACAAACATGACATCAGTGCTCATTGAAATTAGTGTTGGGATTTAGTGGGAGGACTAGCCAGTTTTGATATTCGCAACTCTTCTGCCCCTACATGAATCAAGAAGTTGAATTTAGGAATTAGTACAGACAAAGGAGATACATGCACTGGTAACTTTTTGCTGGGATCTTTTACAGTATTTGTATCCTTGTCTGTTGATTAGGATAAACAAACCTCTAATGAATAATTCTCAGTTCGACTAATAATTGTTACTGGTGGCACTGATAAAGAATTTAGTCATTGTATGCATATATGAATGGCCATTAATTATATGATGATCAGCTATGGATTTGCAGAATTTTCAATCCCTTCCATTCCATTTCTATGAACTCAAGTTTACCCTCTAGTATGTTAATTTTGGTTGAGCTATTAAATCACTTCTCTCTCAATTCCTATTTTAATTTTTTTTTTAAAAAAAAAAAAAAAAACCCTCTCAACCAACACCAAATGTACAAGTTCTAACGCATAATTTGTAGTAAGGTCATAACCTAGAAGGGAAATACAAGCTGCTTCTGGAGTTACTTGCTCCAGTTTTCCTGTAAGGTGGAACATTTGGCTATATAAAAGGGATTCCATAATGCAACAAATGTTGATTTGCCTTCTTGACCATAAAAAGGCAACTAAAATAGGTCAAAAGTTTATCGCAACTTTAGGGATGCTCTTGTCTTATCATTTTTGTAAATATTTGAAACCCAATTGTACATATCTATTTTCATTATGTACTTAAAAATTCACATTTGCTCTTTATGTTGTGATAGCTTTGGCCTAGATTATACTTCAATTAATAATATGCATTACCCATGTTTACACAGAGCCCTCCATATATATTCGAAAAGCATAAAAATATTCTTTTTGCTACGTAGAGGGATAAATTTTATTTTAGCCAATTTTTAACGTATGGTTTTTAGCCACTCTCTTAAAATATGTATAGTTTTGACAATTTATCCCAAATATACGCTTTCTAATATTTGGTTGCATATAGAATTCATATTTTACAACCCTCGGTGGGTAAGGGTATGACGGGTACAAGTGGCTAAAAGTAATAGTTATTTAGAGAGAGAGAGGTTAAAAACAGAAGTTAGTTTTGGCTATTTCCATCTATTTTCACTATAAGAATACACATGATCATAGGCAATACATAATTGCATATGATTATGTATTTCCTTATATTTCCATTAATAAAAATCTCTTTCTTATGAAAAAAAAGACAATGTTATATGTTATGCTTATTGTAGCTATTCTTCTGTATATTAATTATTTTGTGTAGTAATTGGCAGAAAATAATTGGATTATGTGCTTGTGTGTGTAGTATTATGTGTCAACATGCATGTAGATGTGCACACATACTGATAGATAAACTCAAATATATATAATTTTTAAATATGTTTATACGTATAACTACATGACGATGTAACTTTACATGTCAATATATACATATGTATCTATATTATATAGAAATACATTTTTTATTTTATTTTAAAGAAACAAAAAGAAAAAATAATAAGTTCAGTTACTCAAGTTACATGAATTATTACTTGTAAGTTGTTGGAGAAGTCCATTTTAGTGATTGAACTTCGTATGATAAGTTTCTATGTGAAAGCATAAGCGCGATTTTGATATTGATATAGAAAACGAGTCGGGAATTCCTATCAATTAATTCACCAAACGTTGTTTTCTCAGTTAGATACTTCTCTACACATTGATTCATACTAATAACTAATAAGCACTGTGTAAAAGAAAATATAACTTCCCAGAGTGTTCACCTTTTAAAATAAGTTCATCTCCTTGAAATGGATATCTCTGTGTACACACTGGTCTAAGAGCTATATGTCATGTTAGTAACCTTTCCCCATAATCTTTTGGGCAATTGTTTAGAAATTTCACAAAACTGTCTACTTCTAACTCGTCATATTAGCATATGACTCTGAAAATGGGATGGAGATAGTAGTTACAAATTCTATTACGGAGTAAAAAATTATGATTAGAAGCATGAAATGTCAGAATTTAGCCATGTACATATTGGAATGTTACTTGCAGCCCCTAACAGCCCCCCCCCCCCCCCCCCCCCATGTTTGCTTGCAGACTTATGATCATTATGATCATATTGGTAGATCACATAGACACCCTTCACATGGATGGGTAATTACGTCAATAAAATATTTAAGACCCATGCAGGTTCTATGCTGAAATAGAATCTTGGTGATGATTCTAGCATGTTCGTTCAATTCAAAATATTACTAAAAAGGACTATGACTCATACTTATTGTGACGAAGTGTTGATATCACCCTTTAACTTGGATTTTCTCCGGAAATCCCTGGCCTTCAAATAAAATGGGATTTAGCACATGAAAAATCATATGTTTGGTTAATTGGAGAAAATGGCCACTAACCCTAATCTGTTATCTGATAGTTAATCTTATTCAATGAGGAGCGGGTATGGAGAAGGATGGTTTGAGAAAAAAGATTTTTTCACTTCTTATTGGAACACCTTTTTAAAGTTGAGAAGGATTACCTATAAATGGTGTTAGAAACTTCTATTAATTCTTCGAAATTTTGTTGATTTTATTTGCTTATGAATTATTGACTAGGTTTTTGGTCTTGCTAATACATTTATTAAGTTCAGACCTGATTATAGCCTTTCGTAATTACCTGTGTCACTCATTTGAGGCAGATCTGGACATGAATTTGCCTAGCACTTGGAAAGATATTTATTTTCTATATGTTTTCACTTGGTTAGCTGGCAATTGGCACTGTCACTTTTGTTCATTTCCGTTGGCTGTTTAGGACTACCATCTGCCTATTAAACATGGAGAAGGTTGGGTTCTCAGGAGCTATAAGTGACTTGAACCTAATGGGTTGAGTTTCCTAGCTTAAGGATTATAATCACAAAAGCACATGAGTAGTTTAGAGAAAACAGAAATTGCTCAGACTTCTGGAATTCTTTCTTTGTAATCATGCTGGAAGGAGATCTCAATATACATTTGCAGGAAGCATGCAAACTGATGGTTGGTCTCAAAAGTCTTCGCTTGTTGGCGCTAACTCAGTATCTACCCACTACTAAATTAGAAATACTTTTGCGTCTGCCTGCTCACTTGATGAGTTGATGTTGGTGCTCGAAATGTATTCTTTATGTCCGACACTTAAAGCACTGCCAGCACATGAGCCTTCAATTTTCATTTAATGCATATGCCAATAAAAAAATTAATAATTCTCGTTCACTCTATAAAAATTCAGGCAAAGTCAAGTTTGGGATGCGTGGTTATGATTTTTCCTTGCACTTTTCTTTTTTAATATGGGCATTTAATTATCAGTAGTATTTGATTAAATCAATAGTTTCCTTAAATTCATAGGTATTAAATATACGCATGTTGGATATTAACTTTCTCCTCTTGTTTCTTCGAGAAGCTCTCTGTAATGATTTTGATCAGCTTTTTTATATGCCTGATACTTTCTACACCTAGGCAGGCCCCTGTACGTCCTTTACAAAGAAATGATGGTGCATCATTCAATTCGTTGCGGCAGAATGATGCTCAGAGAGTTGCTGATCACCCCCTGGAACCAGGTATACCTACTATAATAACTTGGGCCTTTGGTGGCAACAATGTAGCAGTGGAAGGTTCTTGGGACAACTGGATGACGAGGTGGGTTGACAAGCTAGACTAGCTACATTTGACTTGTGTGCCTGCTCCTTGATAGGAAAGTTGCTTTCATTTCTTAAGATATATTATGTGTTCTGCTTGAAGGAAAATGCTCCAAAGATCAGGCAAGGATCATTCTGTTCTTTTGGTGCTGCCATCGGGTGTATTTCGTTACAAATTTATTGTGGATGGTGAAGAGAGATTTATCCCGGATCTTCCGAGTGAAACAGATGAGATGGGCCGTGTATGTAATCTTCTGGATGTCCATGTAAGTGAATACTTCGCCTAATGCAGACAGTTTCTAGATCTGTTATGTTCCGCCCGGGCTTTGATATTTAGCTGGTAATCTGGTATCTATGAGTTTCTAAATTATCTTTTCTCTAATTTTTCATTGATAGTTGGCTTCATAGACAGCGATTTATGGTTCATTATATCTATGCCATCCCAAGTATGTTTCTTGTCTGCACTTTGCAAAAATTATAGGTTTGTTAGGAACTCCTATTATTTAATAGTATTGAGTATGGTTGTAATCGCATATGGTTTTGTTAAAAGTAAATAGTTGTTTTGTGTTCTGAAATATCAGAATTCAGGACATGTTATTTAGGATTTTTATTTTCTGTATAAAAATATTCACTTTGTTATACTGAGATGGTGAGATTTGAACTCACATGGATTTTTAAAATTTTGGTTTTCTGACCAACAACTTGCCATGAAAATTTCTGTCTATCTCTAGACTATCTGTTAGCTATGACGTGGTACTTATCCCTACTATATATTCACTAAATTAGTGCACTTCTACATTTAGATGTCCTCTTCACACCCCAACCACCCCAACCACCGAAGTTTCAAAAAATTCAAATCGTTCTCTATATTAACAAATGTACTGAGAGATATTCATAACATCGGTTCTGTTTGTCCTGGTAAGTTTTCTATGAGCTGATTAATTGTACTTTTGAAAATCACATTTGTTACCCTGTATTTACCATCTTTTTTCAACTTTGCCCCTTGTACTTTATTTTTCTAATTTTTACCCCTGTACTTTTTGTTTCACTCTTTTGCCTCTTGCACTTTCATTTTGTTGTCTTTGCCCCTATACTTTCATTAGTTTAAAGGGCAAGGGGCAGATAGCATTTTTTCCTGTGCCAATTGATTTCTAGGCACTGCAAACAGAGCGGGTATGGGGATTATAGTATGTGTTTCTTTCCTGACCGATAAATCAATGTTGATTATGTAGGACTATGTTCCGGAAAACCTTGATAGTGTGGCAGAATTTGAGGCGCCCCCATCACCTGAGTCCAGCTATGGTCAATTATTCCCAGGAGATGAGGAATTTGGCAAGGATCCAGTGATGGTGCCACCGCAACTACAATCCAGTGTTGTTGGTTCAGAAAACCACAAAGAAAGTGGATGTTCAAAACCACAGCACGTGGTGCTGAACCACTTGTTCATGGAGAAAGGACAGTCGTCCCAGTCCGTAGTTGCTCTTGGTCTGACTCATCGGTTTCAGTCCAAGTATGTGACGGTTGTCCTGTATAAACCGCTCAAGAGGTGAGCTCTCTGACAGTTTGATGACAATTGTAATCCATCATGTTATATACTGTTGTACCCCTCGCAAATACATCGTCAACTAATTTTATGCTGTCTTGTACATTACATGCTGACTGTATATTCTTTTAGAGTAATCAAAAGGGAAAATGCTCATGTTCGTTTTAGAAAAAACCTTGGGAAAACTGTGACTGAAAAACGCACTCGAGCCACATTTTTTGGTAAAGTTGGTGATATCGTAGTAAGAGAAGTTTGTATTGTACCATGCGACATATTTCTTATCTCGACTACAATGTCTTTTGCCCTGCACATTAAATTTTAGCATGTCATTGTAACGTGAAATTGGGTAAGAGCCACATGAATTAATAGTAAACAATGGAGGCCCTGTCTGAAATAATTTTATGTTTTCCCCTTATATTTTATTGGGTTAATTACAGAATGCAACCTGTACTATTAGCCTTTTTTCCATTTCTAGTCCAAACTAAATATTTTTTCCGATTGCAACCTGTATAACGTGTTTTTCTTACAGTTTGCAACTCCGGCCATATTTCAGGCTATATAGGCCATGTGCCATGCACATGACCTCCATGGGCCAATAATATGGCGACACGTGGACACTAATTAAAAAAAAAGAAAAAAAAAGAAAAAAATACTTATAAATTATTTAAAAAATTCAAAATAATTCACAAAAAATATAAAAATAATTTAAATTTATAAATATTTAACATAAAAAAAAAATTGAAATTTTAAAATTTAGGAAATAAACAAAAAAAATCTAAAATTAATTTTAAAAATTCTTAAGTATATAAAAAAAGAAAAATTGAAAATACTTATAAATTATTTTGAAAAAGTAATTTTTTAATTAAAAATATATAAATTATATACATCTAAATAATTTTATATAAAAAAATAAAATATTTCGAAAATTTTGAAATTCAGGAAATTAACAAAAAAAAAAATCTAAAATTAATTTTAAAAATTGTGAAAATAAATATAAAAAAAATCAAAAATAGTTTTATTTTGAAAAAAATCGAAAAAATTGTAAATTATTTTAAAAACATTAAATAATTTATTAAAAATATATAATTATATAAATTTTTAAATAATTTTATATAAAAAATGCAAAAAAAAATTGAAAATTTTAAATTTCAGGAAATTAACAAAAAATCTAATTTTTTTTTTTTTTTGTTAATTTCCTGAATTTTAGTTTTTTTAGAATTTTAAGAATAATTTTTTTTTTTTTTTTAATTTCCTGAATTTTAAAATTATCTCGTTGGCGGACACATTGAAGGAGATTCAGCTATCTGGTGCAGACGTCAAACTAGAAAAAAAAAAAAGAAAAAAAAAAAAGAGAAGTCGGCCTTCCCTCTCGCAGTTCCGTCGTCATCTTGCCACTTGAATAGCTGCTGGGTTTCATAAGGCCGAGAAGCCAGGTTTATCAGAGAAGACTCAGACTTCTACTGTCCATGATCATTATTATTGTTCTATGCGCGCGTAAAGAAAATGGAGAGGAATTGGAAATTTAATTCTCAATTCCCAAATTCATTTAAAATAGTTTTCAGAAATAATTTTTTTTAATTATTGATTTTAAATGAATTTGAAAATTTCAAAATAATTATTCAAAATTTATATTTAGTTCTAGAAATTTTAAAATAAATTTTAGGTTTTTTTGTTAATTTCCTGAATTTTAAAATTTTCAAAATATATTTTTAATTTTTTAAATATAATTATTTAGAAATTTATATAATTTTATATTTTTTAATAAATTATTTTATTTTTTTAAATAATTTACAATTTTTTTCGATTTTTTTCAAAATAAAAGTATTTTCGATTTTTTTTATATTTATTTTCAGAATTTTTAAAATTAATTTTAGATTTTTTTGTTAATTTCTTGAATTTTCAAATTTTCAAAATATTTTTTATTTTTTATATGAAATATTTATAAATTTAAATTATTTTTATATTTTTTATGAATTATTTTAAAATTTTTAAATAATTTATAAGTATTTGTTTCCTTTTTTCGATTTTTTTTATTAGTGGCCACGTGTCGCCATATTATTGGCCCATGGAGGTCATGTGCATGACACATGGCCTATATAGCCAGAAATATGACCGGAGTTGCAAACTGCAATAAAAACGCGTTATACAGGTTGCAATCGGAAAAAATATTTAGTTTGGACTAGAAATAGAAAAAAGACCAATAGTACAGGTTGCATTTCGTAATTAACCCTATTTTATTTACCATTCGTATGGGCATGGACATGTTGGTTTCTTGGCATGTCATTTTTGGTTATCTGACTCGAAATGTTGTACACCATGTCAAACAATTCACTGATTGTGACCTCATTATGATGTACGCCATGTCAAAGATTCGACGATTGTCACCTTATTATGACCATATTCGCAGTTCACATAATTACTAAATGCAATTCACTCCTTAATACAATTCATTCCTTAATGTAGTCCACTTTTATTTAAAATTCAGTGTAAATTTATTAGCACACTCCACCCAATACTAGCAGTACCTTTCTTTATTAGATTAAATATTCTAAATTAAATAATAACTAAAATAATAAAATTATCTACAGAAATGAAAACAATGAAATTAAAGACAGCAATGGTTTATGGAAATAGAACCGTCGCCTTTTGTTATGTTCTGCAAACCTTATTCTAATATCTTCTTCAAATCCCATCAAATTTCAATTTATTCTGCAAACGCAATGCAATTAATTTCAGTATGTTTCCAATTCAAACTAATGCTTTTTTAAGTTCAATAATTTATGTCTGTTTTTCCAGTAAGCATAATTTATGAGTTATACTACCTCCGTCCCAGCTTAACCTGCCTACTTGCCATTTTGGTTTGTCCCACCTTAACCTGCCAGCCCCATAAATGACAAATTTCTCTCACAATCTCCACCCTCAAAATCTCAATTCTCAATCTCCACCTTTAAAAAAATCAAAGATTCCACAAAATCTGCTTTTTCTTAAACTCCGTGCCCGATCAACCTAGGCAGATTAAGCTGGGACGGAGGGAGTATATGGTAAGGTGAAGATATCCATTGTTCCCCATAATGCATTTGTCAATTTTCAAGCTTTAACATCAACAGGTCAACCACTATTAATGGTGGAATCACTTTATTTTTTGTTACTTGTGATCGTTATTTTAAAATTAAATATATATATATATATATTATATGGAATTAATATGGTACATACTTAATTTTAGCAACATTGTAGGCACCTAATTACATGGCAACCATGTCATTTCTTTTTTCTTTATCTCTTCTACTATAATTTCTCTCTCCTATATATTCCAAAGATTTGTTTCTCTCTCCACAAAGATTTTTTTTTCTCTCTCTCCACTACTTCTCTCTCTTTATCCACGTATTCTAAAAAAAGAAAGACTCTCTCCAAGCCTAATAATTATTTCTCTCTCCAACATGTGGCCCTTTCATGAATGTATATATATAGCGTGTGTGTATATTTTTTTGATAGACGTGTGTAAATTCCAGTCATATTTATTCACTTAAATCACTTATTTCTTATAATTTCACTTAAATCACTTAAATCACTTATTTCTTATAATTTCTTTTCTCGCTCCAAATTAACTAGTTTCTCAGTCATCATTTGAGACGTTCTAGGTGATGACAAGCATATCATTGTTTTTATTCAATAGATGAATTTCAACTCAACTTCTACAAAGACAGTAAAAACAAGGATCAAATTAACTAATACACAGACACTACAAAAAGTTCATAAAATATTGAGAACTTTTCATCACTTCAAAAGAATGTAGCTAAAAAACTTGATCACAGAAAGAAGCACAAAGTAATAGAATCCAAAATTTTCAATTTTTAGACAAGTTAAACAAAACGTTTCAGAACATAATAAAAATAAAGTAGTTTAAATAATACTTCCTCCGTCCCGACCTAATTAACCTACCTTGGTCGGGCACGGAGACTAAGAAAAAATAAATTTTGTGGAATCTTTGATTTTTTCAAAGGTGAAGATTAAGAGAGGAGATTTTGAGGGTGGAGATTATGAGATAAATTTGTCATTTATGGGCTAGGTCAATTAAGTTGGGACAAACAAAAGGGGAAAGTAGGCCAATTAGGCTGGGACAGAGGGAGTATATATTTTAAAAAATATAGCTATATTAATCTTTTAAAGAAAAAGAGGAAGCTAAATACCAATTTAATATTCCTGGGGTAAATACTGCACCAATTGTCTTCATTCATCAAATTAGAATCCACATGTCCTCGTATTGTCGGAACATAAAAAAGAATCAATTTTATAAATATAACAATAAAATTAAAGATCAACCAACATAAAGAGATAAATTTTACCATGAAAGTTCACAACATCATCTTCATATGCGCCATCTTCACTGTTGTGGTTATCTTCAGTCGTCGATCTACTAATTATTATTTTTTAGTTAAATTAGAGACATTGATTAAATAGGGGGTGTGATAAATATAATAACCAAAACTAGAAAAATACATTGTAGGTACCTATCATGCAAATTTGGGCAATTTCGTTTGTCATGTGATACTCCACGGAATCCACATCCATGACATAGCCTAATTTTTTAGGCCGGCTTCTCTTTGTATGACTTTAATCTCTTCCCACACCCCCTTTGTCTTACTTCCGATGGATCATTAATGGTTGGAGGTTCATCCGTACTTCTCTTCATTTGATTTCCATGGCTTAAGTTAATACCAAGATTCATCTCCTTTATCATTTGGTGAGCAAGCTTAAATTGCTCTTTCAAGAAATGGGTCCCCTCATTACTTAAAGAGGCATCATCAATTAATATCGAAGCTTGGGATGATAAGCTCACATGTCGTGACATTAATGACACATTCAAATCATCATTTTTATCTCCATCAAGAATGCTAGAAATTGCTCCAATGTTTGCTTTCTTTGTCCATTGACTCAAAATATACTTATCAGGTAGTTCAATTACTTGATGGATACGAAATAAAGAAAACATATGTCTGCATGGAATGCCTTCAAACTCAAATTTCCTACAACGACACGATATATGGTCTTTCTCTTTGTCACGTGTAAGTTGTTGAGATTTTGATGAAGAACTGCACTCAATGTAGTTGACATTGTAAACAACAAAATCTGGACTATCACATGATGGATGTACATAGTATCCATGACTCAAGCTTATTTCACTTTGAAACTCTGCAAATTTCTTCATAGTGTACAATTTGGCCATTTAAGCCTCCATTCGCCAATTTGATTTCAACTTAGGTTCTTCATTCATGTCAACATGGTAAGCAAGTAGCTCATTATGTCGTTGGTAGGTGAGTGCCCTATTGAAGAAAGTGATGAAATCCATTAATGAATTCTTGCTTGAGACGTATTTCTTGAAGAAGGAAGGTGAACTTTCAGCTCTTTGACTACTTGTCATTCCAGCACAAAATACATGGTTCAAATAAGCTAGTACCCATTTCTCTCGTATCTCATACATCATTTTGAGTCATTCATTATCTTTCAACTCTGTATATTCTACGACCTCTTTCCAGGACTCCACAAACTCATGTGGGGAAGAAGAATTCTCAATAACATTTTTCATAACATGATAATGCCCACGAAAAGTCAAAGGATCAATCTTCTCTGAAAATTTATTCAGTATATGCCACAAGCAATAACGGTGAACTACATATGGAAAAACATATGCTATAGCCTTTGTCATGACAGGATCTTGGTAAATGATAATTACGTTTGGCACACCTGTCGGCATGGCTTTCATCCATTTGTTCAACAACCAAATAAATTATTCGGTCTTCTCATCACTTAAAAATGCACACCCAAAGATTATTGTTTGATGATAATGATTAACCCCTTACAAGTGGTGCAAAAATCATTCCATATTTGTTTGTGTTATATGTGGTATCAAACACAACTACATCATCGAACACACTGTAAGCCATCCTAGATGACAAATCTGCCCAGAAACACCTAGTCAGCAACTATCTAAGTCAGTGTCGTAGTAAAAGAAAAAAGCTGAGTTTTTCTCTTTCTCAGATATGAAGAACTCGGTCATTGTTTCGGCATCAATGCCTTTTTATTCTTCTCTTAGTTCCTTCTTAAAGTTTCTAATATCTCTTTATGTGCAACCTACAAGCTCAGAACCTCTACTATCCATCTCTAACAATCGCATTTGTTGACAAGTTGGTATATTAGCTTCAGAAAACTGCTGAGTTAAAGCTTTCTTAGCGGCTGATACTGTGCAATGTGACTGTAGAAACTGTACCTTTGAAGGAGTTGAGAGTGAATGGTTATGACCTTCCACGAACATACTAACAATCTAACTTGTACCACTTTGTTGCTTGACAAATGAAACCTTCGCCTGACAACCAGTCCTCACTCTGCCACAAGTTCTTTCTGGTTTGTTACTAGATGATTCACACATTTATTTTTCTGAACGAGCATGACCTTCTTTGAAACACATAAACTGTTTTCATACAACTTCACTTGTTATTTTATTCTTCTTACTATTGCTTATTCTCACGTTAAAACCAGTTTCTCGTGCATATTGCTTATAAAAAGCATATGCCTCCTCTATCGATGCGAATTCCATCCCGACTTTTGGTTTACAATCGTCCGCTACTTGGGGAATGTACAAATCAGGATGGGTGTCTTCTTCCATCACTACAATATTTTATATAAAAAAATGTTAGTATTACAATAGACATTAAAGCGGATAATATTCCTCATCAATTCGTTAGTACAGATATATTTTCTTCAATACGGACTATGGTGATGTCATGAATAGTTGAAGCCCTTTCTGCCTTTGTTCAGTTTCTCTTTTCCTAGAAAGAGAATAGCTACAACTTTTTGTCAACACTTCTTTTAAATGTTAACAAGTCTTCAATTATTATTTAAATACTTTATTATACTCAACCTATTCTTTTGAGCTACTGCTAAGCAAGAAATAATCAGTTCATTCTCTCAAAAAAATTATTTATTCTTAATCTTTTTATAAATTTGGGAAAAGAAGTATCAATTTATGATAATGGAAATATGATAATGAAAAACTGTAGGGGCATTGACATGAACATTAGCATCAACCGGCAGCTTCGGTTGATGCGAATATTCTTGGTGTTCCTTTTCTTCCAACCAAATTGATCAATGAACAGTTTCCTTTATTTTCTTGCTCTTTATAAGTCAGCTCTGTTTTTAATGTTCATAAATGAGGTTCAACAGATTATATAGATGATCATTATTTTTGTACTATTTATGGTTCCCATTTTGAAGCTCATGTGTCATCATCACGGTCTTATAACATTTTCATTTTTGCAAATATAAATGGGCAGGTTCAAAAATAATCTTCACCAATGGATCACAAGACCCATGGCGACATGCATCCAAACAGAAATTCTCCATGCACACATATATAATAGTGATAAATACGATTATATTAAATAATTTTTTCTTGTGAAATCTAGTAATGTATAAAGTAGTTAAAAACCCAAATATTAGAAATTCTCCATGCACACATATATAATAGTAATAAAAATTAATAGATCATCCAATTTAACCATTAGTAGAAGACAAACACAATGGAAAGTAGAAATAGACTTACACTGATCTTTCATGATTTTAATATTTAAAAAAACGTAGGAATTGCATACATATTAAAAGAGATTATAATAAGAGAATTAATAATCACCAAAATAGAACAATCCAACTTAAGGAAGGTTAGCTGACCCATTTTATGAATGATAAGCTAACTACTTGTTTGGTTTGCCGAAAACAGGTTTTCTTGAAAAAGTGGAAACAAGAATCTTGGACGGCGCCTAAAACCTTTCCACTGTAGATGTTTAAAGATGGTATATGGAGAATTCTAATTCTAATGATAATAATAATGGGAGGAGGTTTTTTTATAGTTTATAAATTGCAAAAATAAAATAGTAGATGTGGTCATCAATATACACACACGTTATATATATACATTCATGAAAGGGCCACATGTTGGAGAGAGAAATAATTATTAGGCTTGGAGAGAATTTTTTTTTCTTTGGCCAAAACTTGGGTACATAAGGTGTACAATAAGGCTTATTGTACACCTGCCCAAACATAGGCTCAAATTCGCGACCCATTTTCAGCTACGACCTGCGCACAACCCGCGGGTCGCGCTCTTTTTATTTATTTATTAATTTCAGCGAACCAAATTTATTAATTTAAGGAGCGTTTGGTAATTCAAAATCACTGCTAGGTCCACTGGTTAGGCGCTTCTGTGTGAAGGAGGAGGCGCAGGTTTGACCCTCAACAACTCCAGTTTTTCTCTCTTTTTTTCCATATTGCGATTTCATATCTGTTATGTCGCGTTTGCATGATAGAATGCGACTTGGTCAGAATGGTAAGTGTTTGTTGATGTGTGTAAGGAGGTAAGGGTTCGAATCCCACCTCCTGTAATTGTGTTTTGCTTTTCTTTATTTTTAGTGAACACTGATTTTTGACATATATAAATTTGGTCGCATTATTTAATTGAAAGATGAGATGGTTTGGTGGTGATTGCCTACTATTGCGAGCGTGGTGGTGGGGTCCAAATCCTACATGTCACTGTTTTTTTTTTTTTTTTTTTTTTTGCGCCTTATTTTTGTGTTCAACAACTTGTCTTTTGTGTCAAAGTTATAAAATATAAATTAATAATTAATTTATTTATTGTTGTCTCTCTTTTTGTGTTCAGCCTTATTTATAAAAACAAATGTGCAGTATTAAAAAAAAATAAATAAAATCTGCGACCCGCGGGTCGCCCGCGGATCCAGTGCTTTGGACGCAAAATTTGTATAAATTATATTTGAAGTCCACCTTTTAAAAAATAGGGTGTACAATAAGCCCTATTGTGCATCTTATGCACCCAATTGCTACTCTTTTTCTTTTTAGAAAACAACGTGGATAAAGAGTGAGGAGTGGTGGAGAGAGGGAAAAATCTTCGTGGAGAGAAAAACAAATCTTTGGAATATATAGGAGAGAGAAATTATAGTAGAAGAGATAAAGAAAAGAAAAAAAAGAATGAAATGGTTGCCATATAATTAGGTGTCTACAATGTTGCTCACATTAAGTATGTGTTGGTTTATTAGGCCCAATTCTGATAAGCCCAATTAAATCCCCAAGCCCAAACCCAATGGCAGCCCCACCTTTTCCTTTTCCCCCCACCAGATACATTCCCCCTATTTGAGAGTGTCTCTTTGATTTACGGAATGTCTTTTACTCCTCCTGGTTTTCTGCTCCATTCTTCTCTATAAGAATGGAGCACCCCCTCTTTGTGAGTGTGTGCAGTAGAAACATTAGAGTGATACACTTTGTGTGTGAGAGAGTTTCTGCCACCATTAACGACCCTTTTCTTCGTCTACTTCTTCCTTGTTCCCTTTGTGGGTCGGGTGGGTTGAGTGCTAGAGGAGAGCGAGGGTGTTACCGGGGTATTGGGTTTGGATTTCTCCTTAGTGTAGAAATCACCCATTGGGTCTCCAAATTCGCTGCTGTCATTATCGATCGGAAACGGGCTCAAGGTTTTTCTGAGCCATACTCGAACCTCGACCACGGTTCGATTCCTAACAGTGGTATCAGAGCCACGGTTGTAAAAACCGTGGTCTCTTCGATGTGCAAAATCCCTCAGTGGGATTGAAGAATTTTCCGGCGACTATCAAGGCCTGTTTGCCTTTCTCAGATTTTCTGCCGAAGATTGAATCTCGGCCGAGACTCACCAATTTCTCGGCCGAGACGGACGTCCAGAGAATTCAGCCTTCGTAACAAAGGAACAATCTCGGCCGAGACTCTCTCTCATTCTCGGCCGAGACGGGCCGGCGTGCCAGCTTCCTGTTTCTGCTGCATTACAATCTCGGCCGAGACACCTTCTTCTTCTCGGCCGAGACGTGTCTCCCGGATCAAGTAACAGAATCTGCTGTGAAGTTTTCTCGGCCGAAACCACTCTCCTTATAGGCCGAGATTGGTGGTCCGAGCTCCAGTGACCAAAAATCCAGCTACCCAGCCCCCTTGGCTGTCCTCCCGTCGCGCCTTTGCCCGACGTGAGCCGAGTCCCTCTCCAGTACAGGTAAGTCGGGTTCTCCTCCCGGTGAGGACCCGCTCGGGTAAATTGGCTTGATCCCTTAGCTACCGTTTGGGAACGGATAGGTCTTTTACTGCTTTCGTAGCTGCCGTTTGTGAACGGATAGGATTGACTGTACGTGCTGGTAGTCTAGGATTATCTTTGTGATTAATTGCTTCCGCTTTCATTCTGATCTTTGTGATTTGTGATTTGTTTTTTGCACTTTGTGTGTCTGCATTTCCTATTTTCTTCCTGGAGATTGTCAAGTGACCCCCTGCTCCACTGATAAATCAGTGTTGAGAACTGGGAAATCCTTGATTGCTATATTCTCCTAAAAAACTGTGTGTTTTTGTGATGGGTTCTATGTCGGGGTACAGTCTGGCTCCGTTTGACGGACGCTCAGACTTTGGTATTTGGCAACAGAAAATGAAGGGTATTCTTGTACAACAGCGTGTGTACAAGTGTATAAGTCTGCAATTTTCTGAATCTGACTCTGACGATAAAAAGGCTGAAATGGATGAGCTTGCGTACTCATCCATTATCCTTAACCTTTCTGACTCGGTGTTAAGAAAGGTTAGTGATCAGAGTACTGCCAAAGGGTTGTGGGAAAAATTGCAAGAATTATATACTGAGACTTCATTGCCTAGTAAAATGTTTTTGCTTGAAAAATTTTTCCGGTTCAAACTTGATTTGAATAAAGACATAGAAGAGAATCTTGATGTTTTTACAAAACTGATTCAAGATATTAAGAAAACGGGAGATAAAAACATTGATGACTATACCCCGATTGTGCTCTTAAATGCCATCCCTGATACCTATAATGATGTAAAATCTGCAATAAAATATGGTAGAGATCAGGTGAACCTTGAAACTGTAATAAGTGGTTTGAAAAGCAAAGAAATGGATTTAAGAGCCAATCCGAGTAAGAAAAATCATGGTGAGGTTATGTTTGTGAGAGGGAGGGCTAAAAACAGAAATAGTCAACCAAACAATAACCAGGGCAACCATGATAAGAAGAAGAAAGATAACCGCAGTAGGTCTAAATCTAGGCCAAGACCTAAAAAATGCTATAACTGTGGTGAGGTAGGTCATTTCATTAAAGAATGTCCTAAGAAACAAAAAGAACAAGCCAATAAAGCTTCTGGAGATGAGAAAACTGGTGATGTCTTTATGGTAACTGGGTCATGTGATGTGTCTCGTGTGAATTCTGTGCATTCTGACACTTTGTGTGAAAATGAATGGCTCATTGATTCTGGTTGTACTTTCCACATGTCACCTTTTAAGGACTTGTTTTGCTCATATAGAGAAGTTAGTGATGGGTTTGTTTCTTTGGCTAATGAAAAGAAATGTAAAATCTTTGGGATTGGGGACATTACATTAGCATGTGCATCTGGTTTTGGCCTAACACTTAAAAATGTTAGATATGTGCCTGATTTATGCAATAATCTGATTTCCTGTGCTGCATTAGAAGATGATGGGTTAGAGGGGAAATGGGGAAGGGGCATGATGAAAATCATGAGGGGATCTTTGGTGGTCCTAAAAGCTGAAAAGCGAAATAACTTGTATGTTTGTTTTGCTAAGTCTACACCTAGTTCTGTCAATTTTGTCAAGGAGGACAAAACTGAACTATGGCACCGTAGACTTGGTCACATGAGTAGTAAAGGGCTGGAAATTCTACAGAAAGCTGGGTCATTTGGAAATGATAAGCTCTCGTGCATGCCCTTCTGTGAGTCGTGTGTAAAAGGAAAACAACATAGAGTAAGCTTCCTTGTTTCCCCCCCTCCCAATAGGTCTAAATGTACTGGCATACTTGATTACTTGCATGCTGATGTGTGGGGACCTGCCAGTGTTCCCACACATGGCGGAAAGATGTATTTTCTTTCGATTGTGGATGATTTCTCAAGAAAAGTGTGGGTTTTGCTGTTGAAACAAAAATCTGATGTTTTTGAGAACTTTAAAAATTGGAAAGTTTTAATTGAAAATCAAACAGGAAGAAAGATTAAAAATCTTAGGACTGATAATGGTCTAGAGTTTTGCAATAACTCATTGAATGAGTTATGTGTAAAATCTGGAATTAGGAGGCATAAAACGGTTCCCTACACACCTCAGCAAAACGGTGTGGCTGAAAGGATGAACCGAACTCTACTTGAAAGGGTGAGGAGCTTGTTGGCTTCTTCTGGACTTTCAAAAGAGTTCTGGGGTGAAGCAGTCTGTACTGCTGCCTATCTAATCAATAGGTCCCCATCTGTGCCTTTAGATGGTAAATGTCCTGAATCTGTTTGGTCTGGAAAATCAATTGACTTTTCTAATTTGCGAACTTTTGGTTGTGCTGCTTTTACTCACCAGAAAGGTGATAAACTGGAACCTAGGTCTAGGAAATGTGTTTTTCTAGGTTACCCTGATGGTGTGAAGGGTTATAGGCTGTGGCTAAAAGATGAACCTGGTTTTAAGGTAATAATAAGTAGAGATGTCGTTTTTAACGAATCTGACTTTCCATGTTTATCTGCCTCTGTGGTTTTGCCTGCTTCTGACACTGCTCCTCCTGAGGTGGAGCAATCAGACTTATCTGATTCTGATATGCATGACTCAAGTGTTGATTTACCTGTTGAAAATGAGAATGTGGAAGATGTGTCTAATGTGCCTGATAATGTTGATTACCAACTTGCTAGGGATAGACCTAGAAGAAACATTAAGACACCTGCTAGATTTGATGACTTCCATATTGATACTCATGCTTTCAGTGTGTTTGAATCTGTTGATGATTGTGAACCTAAGACATATAGGGAAGCTTTGAAATCTGAAAACTCTAAAAATTGGTTAAATGCTATGAAAGAAGAAATGAACTCGTTGCATGTTAACCAAACTTGGACCCTTGTGCCTAAACCGGAACATTGTTCTGTTGTTGATTGTAAATGGCTTTATAAAATCAAGGATGAGGGTGAGAGAGTTAGGTTTAAAGCTAGGCTTGTGGCTAAGGGTTTTACTAAGAGGGGATAGATTATACGGAAATCTTTGCTCCTGTTGTCAAGTTTGTCACTGTGCGTATCATGCTTGCATTAGTTGCTCATTTTGATTGGGAATTGAAATAGTTGGATGTCAAAACTGCTTTCTTGCATGGTGACCTTGATAAAAAGATATACATGAGACAACCTGATGGTTTTGTTGATCCTAAAAAATCTGATCATGTATGCTTGTTGAGAAAATCCTTGTATGGCTTGAAACAATCACCAAGACAGTGGAATAAGAAATTTGATGAATGCATGATGTCTTTGAAGTTTAAGAAAAGCCTTTATGATCATTGTTTGTACTTTAAAGATAATGCATCCATGCCTATCTTCTTGCTCATTTATGTCGATGACATGCTTTTGGTGAGTCCTTGTCTGAAATCGATTGAACATGTTCAAAAATGCCTTAGTGATAATTTTGAAATGAAGTATCTTGGTGATGCTAAAAGAATCCTAGGGATGAACATAGAAAGAGATAGGAAGAATCGAACTTTACTTTTAAATCAGATTTCCTATGTGGAGAAGATTTTGAGTAAGTTTGCGATGTCTAATGCTAAGCCTGCTTCTGTGCCTCTTGCTGCTCATTGTGTGCTAAGTAAGGATCAGTCCCCAAAGACTGATTCTGAAATTGCTGAAATGGCTAAGGTGCCCTATTCTAATGCGATTGGTTCTGTGATGTATTTGATGATTAGTACTAGACCAGACATTGCATACACAGTTAGTTGCTTGAGCAGGTACATGTCTAACCCTGGTATGCCTCATTGGGATGCTGTAAAAGGGTTACTTAGGTACCTTAGAGGGTCTACTGATGTTAGCCTTAAATTTGCTAGATCTGCTAGTGGTGTAAATTTGGTTGGCTATGTTGATTCCAATTATGCAAATGATAGAGATAATAGGAAGTCCACTACCTCCTATGTGTTCACTTTGTGTGGGTCTTGCATAAGTTGGAAATCTCAGTTACAGCATGTTGTTGCACTATCGACTACTGAATCAGAATATATTGCTATTACTGAAGCCTTGAAAGAGGCTGTTTGGCTGAAAGGCCTATTGTCTGAAATTGGTTTTCTGGACGATAATGTAGTAGTATATTCTGATAGTCAGTCGGGGATTCAGCTGTGCAAAAATCCTGTGTTTCATGACAGAACTAAGCATATTGATGTTAGATTTCACTTCATTCGTGACATTGTTGAGAAGGGAATTGTGTGCCTTGAGAAAATTGCCTCTCAATTCAATCCTGCTGATATGGGAACTAAGTGCTTATCTGTTGAGAAATTCCATTCATGCATGAGAACTTTAAACTTGGATCCTAATGATTAGATCATTTGTTTATAATGTTCTTAAGTTAGACTTTGTGTCTGTTACATGTTTTTATGCTCTTGACTTTGTGTCTGTTTCATGCTTTGTGCATTTCTTGACTTTGTGTCTACTTCGTGCTTTGACTGTGTGTCACATTCGACTTTGTGTCGATTGACTTTGTGTCATTTTTTCCTTGGTGAAAAATAACATGCTTTGTGCTTGTTATCTCCTGTACTTTGTGTACAGGAGTTTGGCGATGATGATTCCTCCGTTTCTGTGATCGATCGACAGCGTAAGAGAATTGGGCCCAAGGTGGAGATTGTTGGTTTATTAGGCCCAATTCTGATAAGCCCAATTAAATCCCCAAGCCCAAACCCAATGGCAGCCCCACCTTTTCCTTTTCCCCCCACCAGATACATTCCCCCTATTTGAGAGTGTCTCTTTGATTTACGGAATGTCTTTTACTCCTCCTGGTTTTCTGCTCCATTCTTCTCTATAAGAATGGAGCACCCCCTCTTTGTGAGTGTGTGCAGTAGAAACATTAGAGTGATACACTTTGTGTGTGAGAGAGTTTCTGCCACCATTAACGACCCTTTTCTTCGTCTACTTCTTCCTTGTTCCCTTTGTGGGTCGGGTGGGTTGAGTGCTAGAGGAGAGCGAGGGTGTTACCGGGGTATTGGGTTTGGATTTCTCCTTAGTGTAGAAATCACCCATTGGGTCTCCAAATTCGCTGCTGTCATTATCGATCGGAAACGGGCTCAAGGTTTTTCTGAGCCATACTCGAACCTCGACCACGGTTCGATTCCTAACAGTATGTACCATGTCAATTCTCTATCTCTCTCTATATATATATATATGTATATATGTTGTATACATATATATAATAATGATAATAATATGTATATAACTTTAATTAATTATGTTATTTTTGTCATTAAGTGTGTCGTAGTCTTTTCCTAATAATATTCTAATTTATTAAATTTGTGAGCTGCATTAAAAAATTTTGTGGGTTGCGAATAGTTGCCAATTATGATTATGATTATGATTATGATTATGATTATGATTAGTAGTAAATGCTCCCGTGCGATACACAAACTATTTATTTTAAGAGTAAATCAACATTAACATGAACAATATATTTTTATCAAAAATGCATTTTTATTTGATAATATATAACAAAAAATAAATGGTTAAAATTTATTAACAAGAAATTTTTTATTTTCTTTTTGTAGTGTTACTAGGTATACTCCCGCGCAATGCGCGGTATATTATCTCATAAATTTAAATAATAATATATAATTATACCACTTTAAAATAATAATTATTTTTTATATTATTAATGAGAATGGATAATGTAGACTTGTTAAACTTAAAAGTTTAAACCATGATTATGACTTCCGTATATTTTAAGTTTATTAAAGTTACTAAATCTGTAAAAGATTTTAAGCTTATATATGTGTATATATATATGTGTGTGTGTGTGTGTGTGTGTGTGAGTTAATTAGGGACGTCCATAATTTACATATTATTAACTTTCAACCATGGTCTTCTCATACATGAGATCGTTAAACAAAATCAGCATTTTCTAAATTATTATTCAAGATATTATTACCTTAAACAATCAACTTTTTTTTTTTCCTTCAAAAATCAACTTAATATTGATTATATATTAGAAATAATGATATGTCAAAAAATAATTGTAATAAACAATATGGATAGTTTGAATAGATACGCATGAGAAAGAAGCTCAAATAAAGAATTGAAGCATAAAAAACCCTCTCGTTCAATCTTAAAAGTTATATACATCTATATCTATATCTATATATATATAAAAGTAAAATGGAGGGCTTTCTTGTCATTATACTTTTCCCGCCTAAAACTTTAACATTAACTTAGTAAGGTTTTGTCAATTTTGGTAAGTAATAATTTTCTTTTTTATTTTGTAAAATGCAAATAACTTTTTTATTTTTAATCCGTTTTTTATACATAATATATCAAATTATTCATCTCTTCACGATCTTCAATTTGACATCCATATCACATATATTAGATTAAATAAATTATTTATTGTTAATTATTTATATGACATGAATTTCTAATATATTTTCTTTACCAAAGTTACACCCGGGATAAAAATCATTGTTTAAATAATGAAACTTTTATTTTATTAAGTTATAAGTAAAAAATTAATATTTTACAAATAATTTATTAAATAGTTACTTACATCTACTAATATACTCCCTTCATTTTTTTTTAATTGATCTTTTAGAAAAAAAGTGGAAGAATTAAGAATTCAATTTATTTTTTTTCCAAATATATCTCGAGTAATCTCATTTCTCTCTCACATCTATCTCAAATCTAGGTTGGAAAGTAAGAAATATTTTAGGATTGACATAGGGCAAAATTGAGAGAAATTGTAAAAAATAGATAAAAGATCAATTAATTCGAAAAATCATTAAGAAGCTAAAAGATCAAATAAAAGGAATGGAAGAGTATATTTTTTATAATAACAATGTTTGTTTGATTAGTCACAGAGGTATGGGAACTTAAAGCGACTACATATTTATATATCATAATTATTATTCAGGTTATTCTTTTATTACTAATTCCTATTTTCATAATATGTATTTTCTTAAAATTATTTTTGTAAGTTACACTTTGCAACCTAAATTATGACATTTGTTACATCTTTCAATGTTTTTTTAGTTTATTTTTTTAGTGACTAACATCAACTATATTTTTTTACACTTTTTAATCTATAAAATACTTTGTAAAACTAACTAAATTCAACTGCTTTTTTTTTTAAAAAAAAAAAAAAACTTTTAGCAATCTAAGCAATAGCTTTTTCATTAATCAATTTCATATTTAGATAGATATAATATTTGCATTATAAATGTAAAAAACAATATGAATAAATTACAATACCAAATAAAATATGAACATACTTAAGTATTTTATAGAATTCATACACTTTAAATTGTTATTCAAATTATGAATAACTTTTGAATTTTATTTTGTTAATGTTAGGATTTATTTAGAAATATTTCGGGTATATTTGTCAAGTAAAATATTATAAGCTGCAAATGAGAATCTAATTTTAGAAAGGAACAAGTAAATATTTATAGCTAGAACTTGAAAGTTCATATAGATATATTACAAAAATTTACACATATATAAAAGTTATAAGAAAGTTAAGATTGTAAATTGCATTTCTCAACCATTATATTTTGTGTTATTTATGATTATTTTGTAGAAATGCAAACTTTTGATTTTTTTTTTTCCCTTCTTTCTAAAGAAGTACTTTTCCAAAATTTTAAATACAAATAGTATTTTGTATCATAACCATTTTTTACATATTATATATATATTTTCATGATCATTAATTTAACATACATACCATATATATAAAAGTGAGATATTTTAAAAAATAAAAGACAATTTTATATATATTGATTGGTTATTTGGTTAGATCTCAGTACGTATTGTGCATGTTGTAAGAATTAGTTAAATATTTTTTATATAAAAAAAAAATCTATTTTTTATAAATACTTTAATTAATTTATTATTGTATGTATCTTTCTATCTTAGTTTTATTCGGTAAATTAATCTATATATATACTTATATACATATGGATATGCGTTTTTTTCTAATTAAATAAAATTGAGCCAAATATGTAATAAAGAAAATTATTTTCCCCTCCAATTGCAAGTTGGACATTTTCAAGTGTATTATTCATGTATTTATCCCTAAAGAGTTGTTGTTGTACTATCACCATTCTGTAAGTGTGTTTCTTTTTCAACAATTTTTTTTTTAAATAATAATTTTTTTTTTATTTCTAATCTATTTTTACATATAGTATATGAAATTAATAATTTTTTCACCTACTTTAAGTTGAAGTAAGTTTTGACTTTTTATTGTGAATTAGACTATTTATAATGGGAATTAAATTATAAAAAATGAATCAATTGACTATTTTTAACAATAACAAATATGAGATAATTTAAAAGAAAAATATAATTTTCTTATAAATTATTCAATTTATTTTTTATTGTCTTATAATTATTATTTTAATAAGTTGGCCTGTTATTATATTTTTGTTTATTTTAATATATATAATTAATGAGATTATTTGTGGTTATTCGCATAGGTTAAGAAGGATACAGACTACCTACAATAACATTTGAGTTAAAAAATAATAATTTTAAAATGTATATTTTAATTGTCATACTTAATATTTATTTCAATTTTATTTCGTAATAATATTTTTTTTATAAATAATAATTATATATTCAATCCATAAATTTCATGAGAGAAATGGATATTTACACTATTTAAAATTTTACTATATGATAATTCAAGATTTTGAATTATTTATTTATTGAGTGTACAAGGTTCACATGTTAAAAAATAACATCATATAGTATTTAATTTTATTAAAATATACTATAATGTTAATATACTTCCGTGCATCGCACGGGAGTAATACTAGTATATATAAAAGCAAAATGGAGGGCACTAATGTAATTTTATCTTTCCCTCCAAAAAATTTACACCATAATTGGTAACTTTCTCTTATTTTTGGTAAGTTCATAACTTTCTTTTATATTTCTAAAATACAAATAACTTTTTCATTTTTAATCCAATTTTTATGCATAATATACCATTAATCATCTTCTCACGATCTTCAATTTGATATCCATATCATATATATTATAATGAGATATTTAATTTGAATAAACAAATTGTTTGTTGGTTAATTATTTATGCTAGAATTGATGTTTATTATGAATTAAATTATAATATTTTGGTTTTAGTTGCAACTAAAATTAGTAAGTAAATTATTTATAAAAAATATAATTATTTTTTTTATAAAAATACAACTAATCAATTTATTTTATTTGACATGAATTTTCAATTTTTTTTTAAGTCAGGGAGAAAATCCATTGTTTAAATAATGAATATCCTACTTTATTAAATCAAAGGCAAAAACAACAATATATATTTTATAATCAACGTATTCAATCATCAAATGTGCTAAAATATCTTCTTAACACGACTTTGAGCATATATATAATTATCTATTAAAATAGGTATTGAAATTATTTTTAATTACCTATTTATATTAATAACGAGTATTTTGTTTAAATTACTCTTCTAAGGAAATTTATTCTTTGTAGCCTAAATTATGACTTTTATTACATTTGACAATCTTTTTAATTTTTTACTTTTACTAAAATTTCAATTATATATTTTTACACTTTCTAAACTAAATAATACTTGGTCGCACAAATCAACAACGAATACTTTTTTTACTTTTAACACTCTAAATAAAATTTGTTCGCATTAATCAAATTTTATCTTCTAATAAATAAACCATTTCTAAGACGGCTATAACATTTATATAAAGAATTTACAATACCAAATAAAATACGAAAATATTCAAATATTTTGAAGAAACCAGAGACTTTAATTTGTTATCCGAATCATTAAATAAATTTTGAATTTTATTTTGTTAAAATAAGATTTTATTAAATAAAAATTATTTAAGTATATTTGAAATCACCAAATGAAATATTAAAAGTTGCAAATGAAAATCAATGTTATAAAGAAAAAATTAAATATTTATAATTAGAACTTGAAAGTTTATTTAGATAATTAAAAGTTAAATATAAAATAAAAGCAGAGACATAATGAAAAAAATATTAAACTTTACATTACATATGATCCAAATAAAATATCACTGTTCCTTTTATTATATATTTTATAGTTATTGTTAATTATTTATAGTTAGAATTTAAATATTATTTTATAAATTAAAAAAATCTATATATATAAGGCACAGTTGTGACAATTATGTAAGTAACACTTTCCAGTCTAAAATTTTAGACTGTGATTGGTAAGTTATCACATTTGGCAAGAATCAAAATTTATTTTACTTTCTAAAGTTGCAAATATTTTTTTTTTTCATTTCTGATTTATTTATTATGTATACTATATCAAATTAATCATCTTTTGACGATGTTTGATTTGATATTCATATGATATATAATAATAATAATAATAATAATAATAATAATAATAATAATAATAATAATAATAATAATAATAATAATAATAATAATAATAATAATAATAATAATAATAATAATAATAATAATAATAATAATAATAATAATAATAATAATAATATGAAGAAGAAGATATTCTATTTAAAATATTATATTATTTGTTCATTGATTATTTAAGTAAGATTTCAGTATTTATTGTGGGTTGTACAAAAAATATAGTATTGGTTTGGAATACAATTAAAAATCATTTAAATAATTCTCCTTTACAAATTATTTTTACTTGATTATTTTATTAAAACCACAACTAATCAATTTGTTTTATCTGACATATTGTCTTAATTTAATATTTGATTTATAATCATCTTATTAAATTATTGAATTTGCTAATGCTTATTTGATATAATAATTATTTTTATTGATAAATCACAAAACTATGATTTTTGCACACATATATATATATATATATATATATATATATATATATAACTTTATATATGATAATTAATCATAGAATTTTTTTTAATTAATTTTTTATGTTTTAGATATATTATTGTTATTTTTCTATAAATAAATACAATTTACAACCTATACTATGATATTTTAAAAGTTGCAACTAAACTTCTTTTAAATAAGCAAAATTAACCAACTAGAACTATATGTTTTTTCGGCTTTGCAACCTAAACAATACTGAGTCACATTAACCAATCTCAATTATGTCTTTTCTTTTTTTTTTTTTTTTTTTTTTCACATTTTGCAACCTAAGCAATTTTTATTTTTTTTGCATTAACCAATGTCTATCTTTAGATGAATCTACTATTTACAATATAAATGTATACTTTAATTGAAACTTTTCAACATATATATGAAAGTATTAAGAGATATTGGAGCACTCATATGATTTATTTTGTTATTCCAACTATTGAATAACTTTTGAATTTTATTTTGTTAAATTTATTCTTTCTATATCGGAAATACCAAGTAAAGTACTAAAACTTGCAAATAAGATTTCTTAAAAGGAGATAGTTATATTTAGAATTTAAAACTTTATTTAGATAAATTTAAATATTTAAAGTAGAATGAAAAAAATTAAAGAAAAATAAATTTCTTATAACATTATCCAGTTTATTTTATTTAATAATATGTGTTTGATTGTTAGATATTTATATTTGTTTTAGCATTGATAATTAATTAAGCTATTATGCACATAGGTGAAGAATGATGCAGACACACTAAATGTGTGTTTGGATTTTAAAAAATAGAAATGATCATTTTGAAAAAAGATTTTTTCTTTATATTGAATATTTATCTTAACGTTAATCTATAAAATATATATATATATATATATATATAAAGAGTAAGTTATATTAAATTCATATATGTCGTGTGAGAAACTTATGTTTACATTATTTATAATTTTATTTATGTTTTATCCTATATTTTAAAAAATATATATTTTATTAGGATAAAATGATCACATATTTAAATATTAGATTATATCATATTTAATTTTATTAAAATTATTACTTTCTAAATGATTCATTAGTATTCCTAACATTGAATGATTTATCATCAACTTATTCGGTGTTGCTCAAGCGCGCATTATGATGGAATAACAATAGCAATTATAAATAACAAAGAAACAACATCCATAAATTAAGAACACCATCATAATCCTTTTAAACTGTTTAAAAAAATAGTTATTCAAAATCAAATAATTTTTTACAGAAAAATACATGCCTGCATTGAAGAAAAAAACTTAGATATCCTACTATAGTGGAAAAGCAGAACAATTTTTGATCTCTTCATAATTCATAGTTTCCGTATATATAAATCATTCAATATATAGTTTCTGTATATATAATTTTCCAGAATACGATATGTAATGCAAAATCAATATATAGTTACAATTGTTAAGTATAAAGATGTAATAATATAGACCCAAAGCTAAAATTCTGCAAGTTTGGAATACGTAGTTAAGGAATTACCCAAATAAATTAATAAGAAAAATAAATCAAGAAAAATAAAACTTAAAATTGCATTGTAATTAGTTTAATTAAGGAAAGTAAGATGTAACATTATTTGAAGGAAAAATAATAATTAATTAATGTTTAAGGTAGAAATGAAAAAAGCATTTAAGATAACTTTTAGGCGGGAAAAAGAAAATTACAGAAATACCCCTCATTTAGCTTTTATATATATATAGAGTTAACATGATTTTTGCAAGTACAAATTGAATGAAGTTAATAGAAGGTTTAAGTTAACTATTTGTTAAAACATTATAGGGGAAAAATCATAAATTTTGAAATATCTCCTTATACATAACATTCGTAGTTTTAAAGTGGGAAAAGAGATAAATATTAGGAAATATAATGAATGTAGAAGCATCATATCTTCTTCTTCTTCTTCTTCTTCTTCTTCTTCTTCTTCTTCTTCTTATTATTATTATTATTATTATTATTATTATTATTATTGTTATTATTATTATTATTATTATTATTATTATTATATGTAATTAAATCAAATCTTATCAAAATTGCCAGTATTTTCAATGTATATGATTAGAGTTGCCCGTTGTTGAGGTTCATGTACAAATTTGGGGTGCCCACAATGGTAGTCATCCCTTTTTAATTTTTTAATTTTTTTAATATGTAGTTTATTTAATATTCTAAGTTTAAAGTCTATAATAAAATCTATTTTTTATAAATACTTTAATTAATTTATTATTGTATGTATCTTTCTATCTTAGTTTTATTCGGTAAATTAATCTATATATATACTTATATACATATGGATATGCGTTTTTTTCTAATTAAATAAAATTGAGCCAAATATGTAATAAAGAAAATTATTTTCCCCTCCAATTGCAAGTTGGACATTTTCAAGTGTATTATTCATGTATTTATCCCTAAAGAGTTGTTGTTGTACTATCACCATTCTGTAAGTGTGTTTCTTTTTCAACAATTTTTTTTTTAAATAATAATTTTTTTTTTATTTCTAATCTATTTTTACATATAGTATATGAAATTAATAATTTTTTCACCTACTTTAAGTTGAAGTAAGTTTTGACTTTTTATTGTGAATTAGACTATTTATAATGGGAATTAAATTATAAAAAATGAATCAATTGACTATTTTTAACAATAACAAATATGAGATAATTTAAAAGAAAAATATAATTTTCTTATAAATTATTCAATTTATTTTTTATTGTCTTATAATTATTATTTTAATAAGTTGGCCTGTTATTATATTTTTGTTTATTTTAATATATATAATTAATGAGATTATTTGTGGTTATTCGCATAGGTTAAGAAGGATACAGACTACCTACAATAACATTTGAGTTAAAAAATAATAATTTTAAAATGTATATTTTAATTGTCATACTTAATATTTATTTCAATTTTATTTCGTAATAATATTTTTTTTATAAATAATAATTATATATTCAATCCATAAATTTCATGAGAGAAATGGATATTTACACTATTTAAAATTTTACTATATGATAATTCAAGATTTTGAATTATTTATTTATTGAGTGTACAAGGTTCACATGTTAAAAAATAACATCATATAGTATTTAATTTTATTAAAATATACTATAATGTTAATATACTTCCGTGCATCGCACGGGAGTAATACTAGTATATATAAAAGCAAAATGGAGGGCACTAATGTAATTTTATCTTTCCCTCCAAAAAATTTACACCATAATTGGTAACTTTCTCTTATTTTTGGTAAGTTCATAACTTTCTTTTATATTTCTAAAATACAAATAACTTTTTCATTTTTAATCCAATTTTTATGCATAATATACCATTAATCATCTTCTCACGATCTTCAATTTGATATCCATATCATATATATTATAATGAGATATTTAATTTGAATAAACAAATTGTTTGTTGGTTAATTATTTATGCTAGAATTGATGTTTATTATGAATTAAATTATAATATTTTGGTTTTAGTTGCAACTAAAATTAGTAAGTAAATTATTTATAAAAAATATAATTATTTTTTTTATAAAAATACAACTAATCAATTTATTTTATTTGACATGAATTTTCAATTTTTTTTTTAAGTCAGGGAGAAAATCCATTGTTTAAATAATGAATATCCTACTTTATTAAATCAAAGGCAAAAACAACAATATATATTTTATAATCAACGTATTCAATCATCAAATGTGCTAAAATATCTTCTTAACACGACTTTGAGCATATATATAATTATCTATTAAAATAGGTATTGAAATTATTTTTAATTACCTATTTATATTAATAACGAGTATTTTGTTTAAATTACTCTTCTAAGGAAATTTATTCTTTGTAGCCTAAATTATGACTTTTATTACATTTGACAATCTTTTTAATTTTTTACTTTTACTAAAATTTCAATTATATATTTTTACACTTTCTAAACTAAATAATACTTGGTCGCACAAATCAACAACGAATACTTTTTTTACTTTTAACACTCTAAATAAAATTTGTTCGCATTAATCAAATTTTATCTTCTAATAAATAAACCATTTCTAAGACGGCTATAACATTTATATAAAGAATTTACAATACCAAATAAAATACGAAAATATTCAAATATTTTGAAGAAACCAGAGACTTTAATTTGTTATCCGAATCATTAAATAAATTTTGAATTTTATTTTGTTAAAATAAGATTTTATTAAATAAAAATTATTTAAGTATATTTGAAATCACCAAATGAAATATTAAAAGTTGCAAATGAAAATCAATGTTATAAAGAAAAAATTAAATATTTATAATTAGAACTTGAAAGTTTATTTAGATAATTAAAAGTTAAATATAAAATAAAAGCAGAGACATAATGAAAAAAATATTAAACTTTACATTACATATGATCCAAATAAAATATCACTGTTCCTTTTATTATATATTTTATAGTTATTGTTAATTATTTATAGTTAGAATTTAAATATTATTTTATAAATTAAAAAAATCTATATATATAAGGCACAGTTGTGACAATTATGTAAGTAACACTTTCCAGTCTAAAATTTTAGACTGTGATTGGTAAGTTATCACATTTGGCAAGAATCAAAATTTATTTTACTTTCTAAAGTTGCAAATATTTTTTTTTTTCATTTCTGATTTATTTATTATGTATACTATATCAAATTAATCATCTTTTGACGATGTTTGATTTGATATTCATATGATATATAATAATAATAATAATAATAATAATAATAATAATAATAATAATAATAATAATAATAATAATAATAATAATAATAATAATAATAATAATAATAATAATAATAATAATAATAATAATAATAATAATAATAATAATAATATGAAGAAGAAGATATTCTATTTAAAATATTATATTATTTGTTCATTGATTATTTAAGTAAGATTTCAGTATTTATTGTGGGTTGTACAAAAAATATAGTATTGGTTTGGAATACAATTAAAAATCATTTAAATAATTCTCCTTTACAAATTATTTTTACTTGATTATTTTATTAAAACCACAACTAATCAATTTGTTTTATCTGACATATTGTCTTAATTTAATATTTGATTTATAATCATCTTATTAAATTATTGAATTTGCTAATGCTTATTTGATATAATAATTATTTTTATTGATAAATCACAAAACTATGATTTTTGCACACATATATATATATATATATATATATATATATATATATATATAACTTTATATATGATAATTAATCATAGAATTTTTTTTAATTAATTTTTTATGTTTTAGATATATTATTGTTATTTTTCTATAAATAAATACAATTTACAACCTATACTATGATATTTTAAAAGTTGCAACTAAACTTCTTTTAAATAAGCAAAATTAACCAACTAGAACTATATGTTTTTTCGGCTTTGCAACCTAAACAATACTGAGTCACATTAACCAATCTCAATTATGTCTTTTCTTTTTTTTTTTTTTTTTTTTTTCACATTTTGCAACCTAAGCAATTTTTATTTTTTTTGCATTAACCAATGTCTATCTTTAGATGAATCTACTATTTACAATATAAATGTATACTTTAATTGAAACTTTTCAACATATATATGAAAGTATTAAGAGATATTGGAGCACTCATATGATTTATTTTGTTATTCCAACTATTGAATAACTTTTGAATTTTATTTTGTTAAATTTATTCTTTCTATATCGGAAATACCAAGTAAAGTACTAAAACTTGCAAATAAGATTTCTTAAAAGGAGATAGTTATATTTAGAATTTAAAACTTTATTTAGATAAATTTAAATATTTAAAGTAGAATGAAAAAAATTAAAGAAAAATAAATTTCTTATAACATTATCCAGTTTATTTTATTTAATAATATGTGTTTGATTGTTAGATATTTATATTTGTTTTAGCATTGATAATTAATTAAGCTATTATGCACATAGGTGAAGAATGATGCAGACACACTAAATGTGTGTTTGGATTTTAAAAAATAGAAATGATCATTTTGAAAAAAGATTTTTTCTTTATATTGAATATTTATCTTAACGTTAATCTATAAAATATATATATATATATATATATATAAAGAGTAAGTTATATTAAATTCATATATGTCGTGTGAGAAACTTATGTTTACATTATTTATAATTTTATTTATGTTTTATCCTATATTTTAAAAAATATATATTTTATTAGGATAAAATGATCACATATTTAAATATTAGATTATATCATATTTAATTTTATTAAAATTATTACTTTCTAAATGATTCATTAGTATTCCTAACATTGAATGATTTATCATCAACTTATTCGGTGTTGCTCAAGCGCGCATTATGATGGAATAACAATAGCAATTATAAATAACAAAGAAACAACATCCATAAATTAAGAACACCATCATAATCCTTTTAAACTGTTTAAAAAAATAGTTATTCAAAATCAAATAATTTTTTACAGAAAAATACATGCCTGCATTGAAGAAAAAAACTTAGATATCCTACTATAGTGGAAAAGCAGAACAATTTTTGATCTCTTCATAATTCATAGTTTCCGTATATATAAATCATTCAATATATAGTTTCTGTATATATAATTTTCCAGAATACGATATGTAATGCAAAATCAATATATAGTTACAATTGTTAAGTATAAAGATGTAATAATATAGACCCAAAGCTAAAATTCTGCAAGTTTGGAATACGTAGTTAAGGAATTACCCAAATAAATTAATAAGAAAAATAAATCAAGAAAAATAAAACTTAAAATTGCATTGTAATTAGTTTAATTAAGGAAAGTAAGATGTAACATTATTTGAAGGAAAAATAATAATTAATTAATGTTTAAGGTAGAAATGAAAAAAGCATTTAAGATAACTTTTAGGCGGGAAAAAGAAAATTACAGAAATACCCCTCATTTAGCTTTTATATATATATAGAGTTAACATGATTTTTGCAAGTACAAATTGAATGAAGTTAATAGAAGGTTTAAGTTAACTATTTGTTAAAACATTATAGGGGAAAAATCATAAATTTTGAAATATCTCCTTATACATAACATTCGTAGTTTTAAAGTGGGAAAAGAGATAAATATTAGGAAATATAATGAATGTAGAAGCATCATATCTTCTTCTTCTTCTTCTTCTTCTTCTTCTTCTTCTTCTTATTATTATTATTATTATTATTATTATTATTATTATTATTATTGTTATTATTATTATTATTATTATTATTATTATATGTAATTAAATCAAATCTTATCAAAATTGCCAGTATTTTCAATGTATATGATTAGAGTTGCCCGTTGTTGAGGTTCATGTACAAATTTGGGGTGCCCACAATGGTAGTCATCCCTTTTTAATTTTTTAATTTTTTTAATATGTAGTTTATTTAATATTCTAAGTTTAAAGTCTATAATAAAAAATTTTATTTTTTAGCCTATTAAAATTTATCCCTGATTAGTTCAAATATTTTCTTATTTAATGGATTATTTCAAAAGATTTTTTGGTGCACAACCTACTCAATAATAGAGGCAAAAATTGTGATGTATAAATTATTATTATTATTATTATTATTATTATTATTATTATTATTATTATTATTATTATTATTATTATTATTATTATTATTATTATTATTATTATTATTATTATTATTATTATTATTATTATTATTATTATTATTCAGTTGCAAATTACGGGCAGGCTCGGATAAAAAATATTAATTGAACCATTATGTAACGCCCCAATCCCATTAACTCGGGATTGAAGTGCTACTAAATTTTTCTTTTCTTTTGATTAAGTAATAAATCAGAAAAAGTGTGAAAGCGTGACATGAAATATTTGTTGGATAAAAGTAGAAATTTTATTGACTATAAGACACTGCCAGAACATATTTACACTAGTGGTTCCAAAGTTTCTAAGAAAATGAAAATCCCGGATTTTGTGACACACAAACTTATTTATATACATAGAAGAGGCAAAAACATCTTTAAGTTGCGGGTAGAAGAATGAACCCGGTGACCTTTGCCGCAACAGCCCCGCCACCTCGCTCAACTAACCTGAAGATTTGTAATTATGGGCATGAGTATAAACTCAATGGGAACTTTGTAAGCAGTTATACTAACGAAGGTGCACAATAATAAACACATCCTTGACTTAGGAGCCCATCTCACGACTCAAAAGCCATATTGCTAGACTAGGGGTCCAATCTTACGACTCCCAAGCCCTACTCAAAAGTCAATCTTACGACTTAAGAGCCTTTCTCAAAAGCCAATCTTACGACTTAAGAGGTATCATATCAATAAGCCCGAAGACAAACATATTTATCAAAGTACAAGTTCAGTAGCATAATATACTTACAAATAGCCCAGTCACCCACCTTTTATGCTTGCTTTACAGTAGGTAAGTCCCGTACATCCCAAGGCCCGACCTGCACTACACCTAGCACATGTTGTTTAATTAATTATTATTACTTATCGAGCTTACTACTTAACGATTATTAAGTGTGGTACATTATCCTTGAATTATATCTATTTTTACAATCACTAACACATAAGCCAAGTCGTAACAAATTATAGTCCTAAATTAAAAGGCCTAATTATCTTATTAAATTTAAATTATTAATTACATTAATAAATATTTTAAACTAACTAACATGCATCTTAAACATTAACTATTTAATACAAACTTTAAGAAAATAGCTAAATCTATAAATCTACTTAAATCAAGAAATAATTAAATTCCTAAATCTATATAAACTATAAATGACAATAAGAAAAGAAATCTATTAAAGAAGACATACCTCAAAATATTTTAACACTATACGACAATTCCCAAATCACCGATCCGAGCGTTGTCGAAAATTAAACTAATAAGGACCTCCTAATTAAAGGAAATCCAATATTTAATATATATTATTTTACTTGTTTTCTTATGTTTTAAAAAGAAGTTATTTTACTTCTTTTATAGGTGAATTTGTAGAAATTTTATGAAATATGTTTCGATGTGGGACATGGTAAGATTCAATATTCATAGTTTTCATTCATTTAGTTTAGTTCATGTTCATATGTTAAATTATTTACTATAATTAGTATATGTAGGTTTTTTACTAAAATTAGTATATTCATATTATATTATTATTAGGTTATGTATTTATATACGTATGTTATAAATTTGTTACAAATTAGATGTTAGGTATATTATTATTTTATTATTACTTATTCTTATTATGTATTTTATTTAATTATGTTACTATATGTAATATATTATGTTATAATTTAAACATGTTTCTTATTTCTTATGCCCGATGTTAATTTTAGATTTCTATCATATATTTTTAATTTTCATCCTTTCGGTGCTAGGAGTGCAGTTGACCTGGTACACCACGGTCACACTTATTTGCCAAAATAAAATCATAAAATCAAATAACTTTGCAATTTAAGCTAAAATAAAATTGATAAAAATATTTTAAAATGCAAAAAGTGTACTTTATTGTGTTATAAAGATTTGGGGTATCACAGTCTCCCCTACTTTTAAAAATTTCGTCCTCGAAATTGTACTTACTTGGTTTAGGATATTCGGATATTTTGCTAAGATCTCATCTTCTCGTTCCCAAGTAGCTTCCTCCTTCCTATGTCCACTCCATTGCACTAGTACTAAGGGAATTTTTCTATTCCTCAAAGTGTGGATTTTTCTTCCTAGGATAGCAATGGGGTTCTCTTCATAAGTGAGATTTTTATTGACCTCCAGATTGTCATGATGAATAACGTGATTTGAATCTGGGACATACTTCCTAAGTACTGATACATGAAAGACGTTATGGATATTGGTAAGCTCTGGCGGTAGAGCTAACTTATAGGCGACGTCTCCAATTCTATCTAGAATCTCAAATGGGCCAATATATCTGGGTTTTAACTTCCCTCCTTCTCGAAGCGTATTACTCCTTTCATTGGTGCCATTTTGAGAAAAACCTTATCGCCGGTATTGAATTGTAGATCCTTCCTTCGCGTGTCAACATATGATTTTTTGTCGGTCCTGGGCAGCTTTGATTCTTTCTCGAATCTTAGTTACTACTCCAGTGGTTCTATCGATGATCTCAGGGCCTAAGATCTTTCGTTCTCCAACTTCATTCTAGTAAATCGGAGATCTACATCTCCTTCCACAGAGTGCTTCATACGGTGCCATCTTTATGGTATCTTGGTAACTGTTATTATAAGAAAATTCTACTAGTGGCAAATATGTTTCCCAGCTTCCTCCAAAGTCTAGTACACAAGCTCTAAGCATATCTTCGAGTGTCTGTATTGTTCTCTCTGACTGTCCATCAGTTTGTGGATGATATGATGTGCTGAAGTTGAGCTTTGTTCCAAGGGCCGTTTGTAGAATTCTCCAGAATTTAGAGGTGAAACGAGTATCTCTGTCCGAAACTATGGTAACTGGTACTCCGTGTAATCTAACAATCTCGTCTACGTACCGTTGAGCAAGTTGATCCATGTTAAGCGTCATTCTTACTGGTATAAAGTGAGCTGTCTTTGTAAGTCTGTCAATGATTACCCAAATGGCTTCATTCCTTCTTGCTGTTCGTGGCAGTCCAGTAACAAAGTCCATTGCTATGTGTTCCCACTTCCATTCGGGAATCTCTAAAGGGTGTAAGAGTCCTGAAGGCCGCTGGTGTTCTGCTTTAACTTGTTGGCACATTAAACATCCTTCAACAAATTGCCCTATTGATCGTTTCATATTTCTCCACCAATAGATCTCTTTTAGGTCCTTGAACATTTTCGTCCCTCCTGGATGAGTTGTGTACGGGGTATTGTGAGCTTCTTCAAGAATTTCTTTCCTTACGTCATCATCCTTAGGTACACATAATCTTCCTTTGTATGTTAAAGTCCCATCTGGTGTTACAAAGAACCCCTTGATGGTTCCTGCAATTGCCCGGTCTTTCATCTTGAGAAGGAATTTGTCAGTCTTTTGTGCTATCTTTATTCGATCTCTCAAAGTAGGTTGTATGGTTAATGCTGCGATCATAGCACCAGTATGGCCTGACTTCACAAAATCTAGATTCAACTTAGCAAATTCTATTAATAATAGTTCTTGCTGTGTTGGGAGAGTGGCCATATGACTTTCATTTTTCCTACTAAGTGCATCAGCTACGACATTTGCCTTGCCCGGGTGATAGTGGATGATGCAATCATAATCCTTTACTAGCTCCAGCCATCTTCTTTGGCGCATGTTGAGTTCTTTTTGTGTGAAAAAGTACTTTAAACTCTTATGGTCTGTGTAGATTTCACATTTCCCACCATAGAGATAATGACGCCATATCTTTAATGCGTGAACAATAGCAGCTAGTTCTAGGTCATGTGTAGGGTAGTTTAATCATGGGGTTTCAATTGTCTTGAGGCACAAGCGACGACTTTTCCATGTTGCATCAAAAAGCATCATAGTCCTAACTTTGAGGCATCGGTGTAAATGACAAATCCTTCTGATCCGTCAGGGATAGTTAGAACTGGCGCAGTTACGAGTCTCTGCTTAAGCTCTTGAAAGTTGTTTTCACATGCATCAATCCAGTGGAACTGATTGCTCTTCTTTGTCAATTGAGTCAAAGGCCTAGCGATCTTTGAGAAATCTTGAATGAATCTTCTGTAGTAACCAGCTATACCCAGAAAACTTCGGACCTCATTCACATTCTTCGGAGCTTTTCAATTCATTACTGCTTCAACTTTGGCGGGATCCACTTCGATTCCACTAGCCGTGATAATATGACCTAGAAAAATAACTCGATCTAGCTAAAATTCACATTTGCCAAATTTAGCATAAAGCTTCTCCTGTCGTAAGGTACCTAGTATAGTTTTAAGATGCTCCTCATGTTGTTCTTTATCTCTTGAGTATACTAGGATATCGTCGATGAAAACTATGACAAACTGGTCCAGATAAGGGTGGAATACCCTATTCATCAAATCCATGAATACTGCGGGTGCATTTATCAATCCAAAAGGCATTACTATGAACTCATAATGTCCATATCGTGTTCTGAAGGCTGTCTTTGAAATATCACTTCCTTTGACCTTGAGTTGGTGGTAGCCCGATCTGAGATCGATCTTTGAGAAAACGCTAGCTCCCTTTAGTTGGTCAAAAAGATCTTCTATTCTAGGCAAGGGACACTTATTCTTGATTGTTAGGCAGTTGAGTTCCCGATAATCAATGCACATTCTAAGTGATCCGTCTTTCTTCTTTACAAACAATACAGGGGCTCCCCATGGAGAGACACTTGGCCTAATAAACTTCTTGTCCAGTAGCTCTTGAAGCTGTATTTTGAGTTCTTGTAATTCTTTAGGCGCCATTTGATAAGGTGCTTTTGGATATAGGCGCAGCTCCAGGCACCAAATCTATTGTGAATTCAACCTGTCGATCAGGAGGTATCCCAGGCAACTCGTCTGGAAATACGTCCACATAATCTTTGACCATTGGTATATCAGCAGGTGTAACCTTAATAGTATTATTTTCCATGACATTCACAAGGTAGCCTTCACTTCCTTTTTTCCGTGACATTCTTACAGCCTTCATTGCTGACACGATATGCGGTCTGGTATTAGTTTTGGCTCCGTAAAAGGTGAATTTGGATCCTATTGTTCTTTCAAAATCTATTTCACGCTCAAAACATCGGATTGTTTCTCTATTCCTTATCAACCAATCTATACCTAAAATAACATCAAAACATTTCATCTCTAATACATATAGGTGTTCCAGTTCTTGGTTACCTATCAAAAGCTTCACACCAGTCACAATATCCTTAGTCCTAATAGTTTCTCCTAAGGGAATACTTACCGTCAATTCTTCTCCATTTGTATTACCTTTCAGACCTAATTTCCTTTTAAAATCTTCGGATATAAAAGAATGTGACGCACCAGTATCAAACAAAATATATGCTGGAAGGTTGAATACAGGTAGCATACCTGCCATGGTTTCATTCTCCTCTGTTAACTCTTCATGTGCTAGAGCAAAAACACGTGCCTTCCCTGATTTCTTGTCTGGTACATTAACATTTTGTGGCACCTTGATCTGTGTAGTAGTGCATTCCCAATACCTATGTCCTGGTCGATGACACTTATAGCAAACATTCTTTCCCACCAAACATTCTCCATAGTGGTGCTTATTGCAATTAGGACATATCGGAACTGCATTTGGTCCTGGTCCCCCCCTTGGGCTTGCCCTCTTCATAATGTGGTTAGTCTTATTCCTATCTCTAAAATTCCATTTTCTTTTCCCGGGTTGCTCTTGAGGTTTCTGGTTGTATTCTAAATTCTGGCTAAGGGATACAATATACGCTCGTTCAAACGTTTCATGGTACGCAGGCAGTTTCAAACCCGACACAATACCTCCGATCTCTGGACTCAAACCTCTCTCAAAACGTCTTGCTTTTCTCTCATCTGTGTCAACCAAGTGTGGAGCATATTTATATAATTGATTAAAAAGTCTTTCATACTCCATTACTGGAAGGGTTCCCTGCTTTAGATTGACAAACTCAATTTCCTTTTGGTCACGGATAGACTGTGGAAAGTAACGATCCATCATCATGTTCTTAAAATCATTCCAGGTCATTCCAGATAAGCATGATCAAAAGGATGACTTATATACATTTCTATTAGCAAAAGGGTACTTACGGTCTAGTCATGTACTAAGTGTCACTATACAAAAGCTATCAACTATTACTATATGTACATCCTCTAGGTTTTCAACTATATCAAAACCAATTACTAGGGCCTGCCTGGTTCTCTGCTGGTGGGGTACGCACACGACGACCCCTAGTTGGTATGCTCTCACCAGGATTTGACCCTATAGACTCATTAGCTTCACTTTTTTCTAAAGGATCCTTCCTCCTCATCTTCCTCTATTATGTCTGCTTCATCATGCTGCAATCTTGCATATTCGCGATAGAACTCTGCTAATTCTCTAGCACGCCCAACAAGACGTTCGTTAGCAATAGCCTCTAAACGCTTACTAGCTGCAATTTCATTATATCGGTCTGCCCTTTGTTTCTGGTTTTCAGCTTCTCTCTCCATTCGATCTGCAGTAGTGAGACACCTTTGTTGGTTCTTGACAGCTACCGCCAGGCGAAGTCCAAAGCGTTTATAATTAATAACTGGTCCAATAATAGAGTCTACCGTAAACATATTATCATAAATCCAACGGGCAATGGCTCTAAAGGATGGCAGGATAGTTTCTCTTAGGTGCACTGCTGCCTCATGCTCGCTAATATAGTGTCCCTCGCGTATAGCATTATTGCGGCGTCCCTGTAATATGATAATATATTCTTCTATATCCTGATGTGCTCCCTGCCTAGACCCCTGATAAGTAGATATTGCAGGTGATGGCACATTTCTATCGGCAAGTACTCTATGTCTATATATCACTTGTTTTCTCGCCGCTTGCCTCCTACGAACAATCCTATCATAAAGAAGAAATATGGATAAAAAATCCCTAATTTGGTTTCCTAATTGGTGGTAAAATTTCAAGGACGTCTCACAAGTATCATGTTATTTTATGAAATGTAAATTCAAAGTAAAATATTTCCAAATCATACAAACTAATAGTAAAATATACATACCTTGGAGCGAGTGTCGGTCCGTTGGCAAAGTCACGGTTCCCCTTGATTTTATTTTATAAATCAAGTATACAGAAAAGTAGACCCGCTCTGATACCACTCTGTAACGCCCCAATCCCATTAACTCGGGATTGAAGTGCTACTAAATTTTTCTTTTCTTTTGATTAAGTAATAAATCAGAAAAAGTGCGAAAGCGTGACATGAAATATTTGTTGGATAAAAGTAGAAATTTTATTGACTATAAGACACTGCCAGAACATATTTACACTAGTGGTTCCAAAGTTTCTAAGAAAATGAAAATCCCGGATTTTGTGACACACAAACTTATTTATATACATAGAAGAGGCAAAAACATCTTTAAGTTGCGGGTAGAAGAATGAACCCGGTGACCTTTGCCGCAACAGCCCCGCCACCTCGCTCAACTAACCTGAAGATTTGTAATTATGGGCATGAGTATAAACTCAGTGGGAACTTTGTAAGCAGTTATACTAACGAAGGTGCACAATAATAAACACATCCTTGACTTAGGAGCCCATCTCACGACTCAAAAGCCATATTGCTAGACTAGGGGGCCAATCTTACGACTTAAGAGCCTTTCTCAAAAGCCAATCTTACGACTTAAGAGGTATCATATCAATAAGCCCGAAGACAAACATATTTATCAAAGTACAAGTTCAGTAGCATAATATACTTACAAATAGCCCAGTCACCCACCTTTTATGCTTGCTTTACAGTAGGTAAGTCCCGTACATCCCAAGGCCCGACCTGCACTACACCTAGCACATGTTGTTTAATTAATTATTATTATTTATCGAGCTTACTATTTAACGATTATTAAGTGTGGTACATTATCCTTGAATTATATCTATTTTTACAATCCCTAACACATAAGCCAAGTCGTAACAAATTATAGTCCTAAATTAAAAGGCCTAATTATCTTATTAAATTTAAATTATTAATTACATTAATAAATATTTTAAACTAACTAACATGCATCTTAAACATTAACTATTTAATACAAACTTTAAGAAAATAGCTAAATCTATAAATCTACTTAAATCAAGAAATAATTAAATTCCTAAATCTATATAAACTATAAATGACAATAAGAAAATAAATCTATTAAAGAAGACATACCTCAAAATATTTTAACACTATACGACAATTCCCAAATCACCGACCCGAGCGTTGTCGAAAATTAAACTAATAAGGACCTCCTAATTAAAGGAAATCCAATATTTAATATATATTATTTTACTTGTTTTCTTATGTTTTAAAAAGAAGTTATTTTACTTCTTTTATAGGTGAATTTGTAGAAATTTTATGAAATATGTTTCGATGTGGGACATGGTAAGATTCAATATTCATAGTTTTCATTCATTTAGTTTAGTTCATGTTCATATGTTAAATTATTTACTATAATTAGTATATGTAGGTTTTTTACTAAAATTAGTATATTCATATTATATTATTATTAGGTTATGTATTTATATACGTATGTTATAAATTTGTTACAAATTAGATGTTAGGTATATTATTATTTTATTATTACTTATTCTTATTATGTATTTTATTTAATTATGTTACTATATGTAATATATATTATGTTATAATTTAAACATGTTTCTTATTTCTTATGCCCGATGTTAATTTTAGATTTCTATCATATATTTTTAATTTTCATCCTTTCGGTGCTAGGAGTGCAGTTGACCTGGTACACCACGGTCACACTTATTTGCCAAAATAAAATCATAAAATCAAATAACTTTGCAATTTAAGCTAAAATAAAATTGATAAAAATATTTTAAAATGCAAAAAGTGTACTTTATTGTGTTATAAAGATTTGGGGTATCACACATTATGAGTACTTCAATGTATAATGCTTAAATAATTTAGTAGGATACATTAGCGAAATATATTATTTCATATAGTTGTAATATAATATGGTCCAGTCAAATATAGTCCTGATGAAACAAGATAATATTTGAGTCTACGAGTTGACTTTTCAACGACCATAGTCAATTGGCTAGTAATTACAAATGAATCCGAAGTAAGCAAAAGAGCCATTGAGAGCCAGACCCAATGCCATTGACTACAAAGGGTCTTGATGCCTGCTATGACCTGTCCAAAAAAGATAACTTGAGACTTTCAAATTCCAGAGCCTAAATTTCTAAAGGGAACTAACAAACTCCCTGAAGGGAATAAAAACAAAATCTATAATTGCAATTCAATCAAGCTTTTCAAAACCTAACTAAAGAAAGTGTGATGCGGGCATCCTATGAACCCTCTCTAGCAACTAAAAAAAACCTCCATCGTGGATATATTAGGCAACAGGAAAAATAAAAGATTAAACAGACAATTTGAACAAAATAACTTTAACTAGCCAGTGGCCAAAATTCTTATGAGAAATGTCAATCGCAAGCTCTAACAGAAGACTGGACAAGAGAACTCAAAGACGACATTTCCATACCCCAATGTCACTGGATTTGAAACTGAAGCCCACGTTAAGATCCCCGACATTCACCATCTACCGTTGGATGCCGCCACAAATGTGAAGAACAAGTCAAAGACTTCCGACCAACGAGAAAACTAATGAAAAGTAGGAGAAAGGGGGAAGAGAGTGACTACCAGCAACATGACGTCGGCAGAAAATGGTGAAGAGGAGAGGGGTAGTGGCTGAGGGAAGAAGGATTTAGGGATGTTAAGGGGGTCAACCTTATCAGTTTTGGATTAAACCTAACGATTTTCAGGCTAATCGGGATTGCTTTAGTGAGACCTTTTTTTATCGAGTCAAGAATATGGTGAACTTAGTCCTAACCCTACCAGTTTTTGGCTAGTTGGGCTACTATCTCGCTATGATTCAGAATTTTAAAAAAATTATATTTAAATCTAAAGTTTACAAAACACTTGATTTTGACACTCTTGCTCATTCAAGGTTCGCAATATCATGAAACGCGTTATTATTAAGAATATGAACAAACCTAATGCTAAATAGGTAGTATTATAAATAAAGAAAAGAAAACAACGGCAACAAGAAATGTGGAGACCACAGGACGGTCACTCACAAAGGTCAAGCGAAAAACCTTTTCATGCCACAAGTCGGCAGATAAAGGTATCTAGAATAAAACTAAAAATGGCTAATGAAAATAAAGCAATTACAAGACAAAGCCAATTTAGTTCAAAGAAAACTGGAGCTAGCCGGTTCTGTTGGAGAGATGAACCGGATTAGAACTGTCGTCGAACAAACTACAGAAGTCGAGTTCCCAATCATATTGCTCTATGTCACGAAATCCGAGCGTGGGGGATTAGCAACGCTCCTCACATCAATGTGAGTCCAAAAGTCCCTCTGAGGATTATCATGCCTTAGCTCAGAGCTGTCAAATCTGTAATTGCGACCCAACGACAAATTCCAAAGCGTGTACAAATCTCAAACACTAACCCAGTAGAGTCCAACTAAACAAATCAAAAATCCGAAAAAGAACATCAAAACTAGGACGGCATGTTAACTTGGACAAGCAACATACAAACCCAGCGTTAACACATCGTAAAATAAGCTTTTATAATCACCATCAGTCCCAAGTATACAACAGGCCAAGGTGAATGATAGTGAAAACGAACACTGCAAATCGAACGGGTTGACCAAGGCACACGGGCCATCAATATTCAATAGAGTCACAAAATGAGTCCGTCCCAGCAGTAATAAATCAGCAGAAACAATCCCAGCAGTAGAGAATAACAGGCTGTAATCCGAAATGAGGAATCGCCTAACCTGAAGAAGAATATCTCTGTTCGCAGCAACAACCCGCTTCAGTTTTGTTCCAAAATAGGTCTGCCCAACCCCAGAGGAGGGTCGGGGAAGACGGGCAGCCGTCGAAAATCGGAGAAGGCCCAGCGTCAATAAGCCGATAAGCCGCCGCTGGTCCGGATCGGTGAGATACTCAAAGTCGCGAGTGAAGCCGGAACCAGTCAACCCAGTTCGCAGCAACTAACTCAGCGCAGTGGAGAACGACTCATCAACAGAGTCGACTCACTGAGTTAACTCAACACTGACTCAGTGAGCCCCAATCTCCCCTGCATCAATATCCCCTTGAAACGCGACCAGAAACAACTCAGATCGCGGACCCGGACAATCAGTCCACCTGCAAGAAATCCCAGATCGAAACCTTCAAGTTTGAAGAACGCGACCCTGGAATCACTGCAGAATAGAAGGGGAGGGGAGAAGTCTCGGCGAGGAGAGTCCGCCGTTAGCGATCGCCTTCGAGTCAAAAACCAGGTCCAGTCTCGCCTTGAAGATCGACCTCGAGAAAGACCAGCAGACCGCCGGCGATGGCGACCGCCGTCACGTTGAAAGAACTCTCTCCTCAAATAGAAGGTTGCAAATCGGCGACACCTTCAAATATGCAACCGACCTTAGAATAGTGAATCGAGATCCAAAAGCCCTAATCCTTATATCTGAGTTGAAATGTTGTAGACTCCAAAAAAGGTCTGTTGAAGAGCTATTGCTTAAATACAGAGATGCGGATCGAGATCCAAATCTGTGCAACAAAAGAAAAGAACGAACAGTTGCATCCTAAAAATATTGAAATAGGAACTGAGAACTGGACGTAGTTAATATAAAAATCAACAGCAGAAGAAGAAAAAATAAATAAAGCAAAGAAACGAGGAGCAATAAAAAAGCAAAGGTTGGCCGGCGGCTGTTAGAGTGGACCTAGTTGCTACTTGTGCGAGAGAGAAATTTTTAGAGAGAGAAATTTTTAGAGGTGATGAACAAACCTAATGCTAGGAGGCAGAATTTTAAGCCTCCAGAGCATCAACGATATTGCGAATAGATTGAAAATTCATATATGCTGTAAGAAATACATATTTGCAAACAGTGAAAAAAATGTAGTACTAAAAAAAAGCATATAATCAAAATATAAAATATTATTACCACGTAACATTGAGTTCAAGAAAACAACACACTAATTCATGAAAACATGATGAGCCCTTCACAGTTTAGGGCAGTTTCGGGTTGGCCATGCAATTACAGGTTGTTCTAACATCCCTATGGGGGTTATAATTTTCAACGTCTGGTGAGAGAGTGAGAGGAAGGGTATAGAGAGATTTTTTTATGTTGATCGTGGGCGATCTAATGTGAATGATTCTCCGGCTGCTCTTCACAATCCTAGAAATGGCAAAAGGGTTATGCCACCCTATTTAACCAAACACCATTGGTTGGGTGGGCTAACCCGTGAAGAGTTGTCCCCAACATAACTCAAACACACCCTTAGAGTTATGAATTTTTTTTATTCTGAAGTTGCTTGATTTATGTGGTCCCCGAAAAGTGTAAAGCTAGGATGAAAGTATCTTTAATATTTATCCAGAGTTCATCAATATTTTTGTCTTTTACCATGTTTGACATCGGTACAATGTTGAAAATTGATATTTTCGTATATCGATTTTAAACACATCGTAAAATGAAATTATCAAATTATATCAGTGTAAAGTATTGAATTATAATTTAAAAGTGGTCATATATCCGTGAAATATCGGTAACCATCGAGGAAATATTGATGATTATCGAGAAAATTGATACCTTTGAAATTTACTATTTGATTTGCTAAAAAAAACAGTAACTATATATATATATATATTTGTTATAATTCTGTGGATGTACCTTACATGCATCGGCATCATATGTTTGTTGTAATTTTGCATGCAGTTCCTTTGAAATTATAGAGCTAGAGATCAATTATATACTATAGTGAGTTATTCATACTGACATATCATATTTTGAGCTAAGTTTTTTAAAATTAGTAAATTTTAAACATTTTCAGAATTTAAGCAATATTGATATCGATGTTAATATATCTATTGATATTTTTTTTGTAAAATTAAATGACAGATATGTCGTTGTATATGGATACTTTCATCCTTATGTTTAAAGGATTGGTTGTGTCCTGAAAATATGAGGGTTGCACCATCATTTTATAGCATCTTTAATATAAGATGGTTTTTTAACGCTATACTAGTCAACCCTACTAGGGCTAAGGTTGTGCTGTTCTCCGGAAAAAAGCTTATATATATTATTAATATAAATATGTTAAATATATACATATTTTACATCATATATAACTGCATTGACATAAATATTATATAATCTATATATATGTATGATATATATAAATGGAGGGCATTTATATCATTGTAACTTTCCCTTTTAAAATTTTAACAAATTTGGTAAGTTTATGTTAATTTTGATAAGTTTATAATCTTATTTCAATTTTTTAAAATGCAAATAACTTTTTTATTTCTAATCCGTTTTTTATGCATAATATATCAAATTATTCGTTTTTTCACGGTGTTCAGTTTGACATACATATCACATATATTATAATGATATATTTGTTTTGAATTTTTTTTTTATTCGTTATTATTGGGGTTACATTTGAGTGTTTACTGTGAATTGGACAATAGTGTTGGGTCTAAGCTGCAACTAAAAAGTAATAAAATAATCCCCTGATAAAAAATATTAGTTAAGATTTTTTTAAAGTACGACGAATTAATTTATTTTATTTGACATTAATTTAATTTTTTTTTATTTATGTTATAGCTGAGATAAAAATAATTGTTTAAATAGTGAAACTCCTACTTTATTAAATTAAAGGGAAAAATTAATGTTTAATTTTTAAAAAAATTATTAAATCATTACATTTGTTATTATATATATATACATACATATATATATATATATTATAATAAGAAGTATGGAAGCTTTATGCATATGTATGCTTACATATCATTTACATTATTGAGATTATTTTTTGTTACTTCTTCATATTTTTATATAATGTATTTTTGTTATAATTACTTTAATATTAAACAAGTATACACTTTGCAACTTAAATTATGACATTTGTTACACTTTTCAATCTTTCTTTTATGTATACCGACCCCAACTACATACTTTTAAACTTTGCAATATTAAAAATACTTTGTCACACTAACTAACTTCAACTGTGTCTTTTTTTACTCTTTGCAACGTAAGCAATTTTGATCGCATTGATCCATTTTTATCTTTAAATAAATGTAATATATATTTTAAAAAAGTATAATTTATTTGAATAAATTACCATACCAAATAAAATTTAAAAATATTCAAATATCTGAAGAACTCACATATTTTAAATAATCAATCTACTTTTGGATTTTATTTTGTCAACGCTAGGATCTACTGAAAAATAAGAAGTATATGAGTTTATCACCAAGTAAAATGTTACAAGTTACAAATGATAATCTGATTTTAGAAAGAAACAATTAATTATTTATAGTTATAACATGGAAATCATTTAGATATATTCAGAAATCTACACATATATAAAAGTTACTCCCTTCGACCCAAAAGAAAATGTCGCTTTAGAATTTTTTTTAAGAAAACTAAGGATGAGTAAATATGATAAATATATCCCTATACAACTTATTTATATTTTTTGTGGATTTAATATTATATAGTCAACTAAATTAAATAGGTTATTTATGGCAAGATTTGAAGAATTGTGTTTTTCTTTCTTTAGTAGCTAAATTGATATTTTTTTGAACAATTTCATTTTCTCTAAAGTGACACATTTTTTAGACCGGAGGGAGTATACGTGAGTTAAAAATATAAATTACATTTTTCCACCAAAATATTTTGTTTTATTTATGGTTATTTGTACAAGTGCCAACTTTTTTGTTGTTTGTTCATTTTTTTCCTTTATCCCTTCTTTATAATAAAATCCATTTTTTTCTATTTTTAAGTACCAATAAATTTATTTTTATCTTAAACATTCTTTACATATTATATATTAAATTAATCATCTTTTTATAATCTCTAATTTTGACATCCATATCACATATTTAAAAATGTGATATTATATTAAACAAATATATAATTGTTTAGTGGTCGATTATTCACTTATTTGGTTAGATTTGAATATTTATTGTGGATGTTTACGGATGTCATATTTAGACTGCAAATACGAATTAGTTAAACAATCCTGTTAATAATATGTTTTATTTTAGTTTTAAATAATTTAATGAAATTATTTATTGTATTTACCTTTTATTCTATAAATTAATCTATATATATACTAATATACATATAACTCTGTGTGTGTGTGTATAATAAAGTAAAATAAAATGGAGCCAAATATGTAAAAAAAAAAAAAAAAATCATAGTTCTATTTAATTGCAAATCAAGCATTTTCAAGAATTTTATTTATGTATGTGTCTCTAAAGATAAGTTGTTATAGTGTCAACATTCTATCACTTTGTTTCTTTGCCAACAACACTTTTCTATTTTCTAAATTGCTAACAAGTTTTTTTGTTTTTAATTTGTTTTACTTATAATATATCAACGTAATAATCATTTCACCTTCTTTAAGTAGAATATATTTTAAGTCTTTTGTGGATTAGACTATATATATAGTGAATTAGATTACTTATATAAAAATAATTCAATTGACAAATTTTAACAATAAAAAATATGAGATTATTAAAAAAAACCTCTGATTTTCTTATAAATTATCAATGTACTTTATCACTATCTTATATTTTTTATATAAGTTGTGTGTTATTATATTTGGATTTTTTTCCAACACATGCAATTAATTGGACTGTTTGTGGTTATTCGCAGAGGTTAAGAATGATAAGGTATATTTGAGTTTTTAGAAAAAATAAAATAAAAGGAGGCATTTTTATTTGTTATATTTAATATTTATTTTAGTTGTATCAATAACAATATTTTTTATTCATAAGTAATAAGTTTATATTTATTCCAAAACTTTAGGGGAGAAACGAATATTTACACTATTTAAAATTTTATTATAATATAATTCAAAATTTTAAAATATTTACTTTATCAAGTATACAATATTTATATTTTTAAATAACAAAGTAATATAAAATTGAATTTAGTTAGAATATTTTTTTACTAGTAGACTTTCGTGCATTGCATGAGAGTAATACTAGTTGTATAAATAGAAAGATAAATATATTTATAGGACATGAAGTCATCTCCAAATAAAGGAGACTAAGTTTTATCGAAGACAAAAATATGAAGTATGACTCTTTGTATGAGTAGTTTTTTTGTACACCAATTTTACGGGTCTTTGATCAATGGAATTTAGGTTGTTAAAACAAACTCTTATTAAAAATTTTATTTTAATAATGTCTTGCCTTTTACACACATATCTATTTATTTAATTGTTCGATTAGTATAATCAAAGTGCAAGAAAATCAGCTTCATTGACTTGGTCATTGGACGTGTGGCGTTTCAGGAAGAGCTGAGGCATAAAGAGAGGAGGAGTGGTTGGTGGACCTTGTCAACCAAGGAAGACCAAGTCATCCACTACATTTGGGTGTCCAATGCCACCCCAACTATCCACGTCCTAAACTAGTGGAGAGTGGGTTATTGGAAAGTGTTTTTCAAGCTTTCTAGTGTTCTATATAAGGAGCTCGATTGATCTGAGGAAGATAATGAAATCTGAGAGAGAATACCTATCAGCAGAGAAATTCTATGTTGCAAGAATATTGAGTCAACGTTCTATCCAACCTTTTGTGCCTAGCTGTAGTAAGTTCATATTCCTCACGAATCACAATTCTTTTTTTGTTGGATACTTTCAGGATAGTTTTGTTAGGTCATTGTAGTGTTCTAGCCTGTATTAAATCATCGATCTTAGACGTTAATATTCGAGTATAGTGAATCAAAGTCTATCTCGATTCACATCTGAATCTTTTTGTAATTCACCAGTTATTATAGTGAGTTATTTCGCCATTTGGCATCCATAAGTTGTAACCTGTGGAAAATTTTACATTGTTTGTTATTTGCGTTGTACATTGTGTGTCCTTTAAGCTTAGGTTAACATCGTGCCCAACATCAATTCCCACTTAAGGTTACATTTACATTGGTATCAGAGCTAACGCTTGACACACTTAGCGTGATTTGTTGGTCCAACATGGATTCTACTACCGTAACCAGACTACCAGTACTTGACGAATCCAATTATGATTAGTGGAAAGTTCGCCTAAAGTCTCGCATCAAGTCAATTAATATGAGATCTTGGAGAATTGTCATTAAAGGAAGGAGGTTGCATATGATCAGTGATGATGAAGGTGAAAGGATTAGGAAGCGCAATGGACGAGAGATGAGGTTGATTATGCAAATTACAATGAGAAGGCTCTAACTTTATTAGTATAGCAGTCGATATGAACATGTTGAAGCCGATCAATCCATGCAAGACGAACAAGGATGCTTGTGATATTCTTCAGCGACACTGTGAGGATGATGACAGTGTTCCTGAGTCGAGACTCCACATGGTGACTGATCGATTCGAGAACTTGAGAATGGAAGAAAACGAGTCTACATCAGCTTATTTCAACAAGATTCTTGGCATTGCAAATGAGGAGTCGGATTTAGAAGATTCAATCAATAACAAAAGCCTCATTTTCTTGGCGATTCGATCCTTGCCTGATCGGCTTAATGTCAACATCTATGACTACATTTTGTTACCCCGTGCTATTTTGAACTACTTCGTCTGATAGAAGTAGAGAGTTTAGGTGGTAAAAAGTATTAGTTTGTCATGTAGATGACTTATCTAGGTCTACTTAGGTCAGTTTTTGTGCAAAAAAAATCAAATGCTTTTGATTCATTTTAGACCTTGTGTGCTAGATTTAGGAACATGCATGGTGTCACTATGGCTCGCATTAGATCTGATCATTGAAAAGAATTTGAAAATGCACCGTTCTTTGATTTTGTGAGAAGAAAGGGATTTTATAAGAATTCCCAGTCCCCAAAATGCCACAAAAAAATAGGGTGGCATAGAGGAAAAATCGTACCTTGCAAGAAATTACTCGAGTAATGCGTAGCTCAAAAAGGTTGTCAAAGCATTTCTAGGCTGAAGCATTAAACACCACATGCCATATTACAGATCGTTTGTACATAAGATTGCGTATATAAACTTCTAGAAGGAAGAAGACCTAACCTCAACTATTTTACGTATTCGGTCGTGTGTGTTTCATTTTAAATGATCAAGAAATCTTGTAAAGTTAGACTTAAAGAGCGATAAAGGTATTTTTCTTGGATATGTTGTCAACAATCATGCATTTAGGATTTATAATCTTAGAATTAGGAGCATACATGAATCCGTAAATGTTGTTTTCAATGACTATGCTGATGCAACATAAAGATTGAGCAAGATGATGTTGATGATTTAATTGAAGACGCGGGAGATGGTAAACAGATTGGAAAATAGGGAAATGTTGGCCAGGATGATTCCTCAATCTGGAACAACAGCTTACAAACTGAATCCGACATAAAAATTGAAGATGAACTTGATCAGAATCTTTGTGTAACACCCTATTTTTAAGCATGCATTACACACTCACTTTAAGTTTATGCATTATTATCGCATGCCACATAAAAGCTTTTCGTAACTAAATTGTTGCATTTTGTACTCGAATTGGTATGTGTAACTCGATTATTAAGTGTGCAGAGCCATTTGGACGAGTCTAGTCAACAGTGTGACAACGAAAATGGAACAAGAATAATAAGTAAACTGAATAAGGACCAACTGGGCTTAGTAAGGAAATAAATTTAGAATGTAATACGAAATCAAAACTTGAATAAGAGTAGAAAGTTAGAATTAGTAATCAAACATATAATGCTAGTGAGTTATTCAAAGATAAGAAGACCGAATAAGATTTTTGTGCTTATATGATAATTGCTCGACATTTATAGAAGGGTATATGTAGAAAATACTTATGTGCCACACATCGTAGTGTTCGGATTTTCATAAGAAAGTGCTACTATTTGTTTTGCATTATACTTGAACATATTTCCATGCCTTGTGACATTATATTTGAAATGCTCTAGAAATGATAGAAAGTGAGATATGAGTTGACGACTATATGCAAAGGGAGTTACCCTTTTTGCAATTTTGATGAAAGATTACCTATTAAGTTCATTGCTTTATACCATACATGACACGCTCACATGCATACGTCCTCTTTGGCTTATAGTTGCATGAATTCACATGATTCATAATTATAGTTGGGAGTGAGTCTTGTGTGTGAACAGTCACACGTGTGACGGAATACACTTTTACAGAAAACATTGATACTTTTACAGGAAAAAGTGATACTTTTACAGGAAAACGTGATACTTTTACTACATTGTAACTTTTACAGATAAAGGTGATACGTTTGCTACAAAAAGTGATACTTTTTTTTGTTCAAAAAAACGTGATACTTTTACCACAAAAAGTGATACTTTTTCCCGTCACACCGTGTGACGGCCGTCTGACGGTCACATACAAGTTTTCGCCTATAGTTGGCATGATACACGATTGGCTTCTGCATATGTACGTATACATTTAATTTGCTCTTGCACTATAGTACATAAGTCGCAAAGGAGCACAAACACTCTAAAATTCGAATACCTTTCGAAATATTATAGATAATTGGCAACTTCACTACTTTAAAAAAATATAGAATTTGTGACATAGACAACAAGTTATTATTCTCATCGTTTTGCTTCAAAAATACATGTGGACATCTTATCCACCTCAGTTCGCTGACAAGTGCTGGAATTTCGGGACACATCATGCAGTGAAGCGTGGAACACACATGACGTGCTAACAGAGTCAGGATGGTGTCACGACCTGTCATCAAGCGTGTAACGCCCCAATCCCATTAACTCGGGATTGAAGTGCTACTAAATGCTTCTTTTCTTTTGATTAAGTAATAAATCAGAAAAAGTGCGCAAGCGTGACATGAAATATTTATCGGCTAAAAGCAGAAATTTTATTGACAATAATACACTGTCAAAACATATTTACACTAGAGGTTCCAAAGTTTCTCAGAAAATGAAAATCCCGGATTTTGTGACACACAAACTTATTTATATACATCGAAGAGGCAAAAACATCTTAAAGTTGCAGGTAGGAAAAGGAACCCGGTGACCTTTGTCGCAACAGCCCCGCCACCCTGCTCAACTAACCTGAAGATTTGTAATTAAGGGCATGAGTATAAACTCAGTGGGAACTTTGTAAGCAATTATACTAAATGAAGATGCACAATAATAAATACATCCTTGACTTAGGAGCCCATCTTACGACTCAAAAGCCATATTGCTAGACTTAGGGGCCAATCTTACGACTCCCAAGCCCTACTCAAAAGCCAATCTTACGACTTAAGAGCCTTTCTCAAAATCCAATCTTACGACTTAAGAGGTATCATATCAATAAGCCCGAAGGCAAACATATTTATCAAAATACATGTTCAATGGCATAATGTACTTACAAACAGCCCAATCACCCACCTTGTTTTGCTTGCTTTAAAGTACGTAATTCGCGTATGTCCCAAGGCCTGACTCGCACTACACCAAGCACATGTTGTTTAATTAATTAGTATTACTTATCGAGTTTAGTATTTAAAAAAATAATTAAGTGTGGTACACTATTCTTGAATTATGTCCATTTTTACAATTTCTAACATATAAGCCAAGTTATTATAAATTATAGTCCTAAATTAAAAGGCCTAATTATCTATTTAATTTAAATTATTAACTACACTAATAAATATTTTAAACTAACTAATATGCATCTTAAACAACAACTATTTAACACAAACTTAAGAAAATAGCTAAAGTTATAATTCTACTTAAATCAAGAAAATAATTAAATTCCCAAATCTATATAAACTGCAAATGACAATAAGAAAAGAAAACTATTAAAGAAAACATACCTTAAAAGATTTTAATACTATACGACAACTTTCCGAAACACCGGTCGAAGCGTTGTCAAAATAAACTAAGGGTCTCTTAAATAAAGAAATCCCACTATATAATATAACATATTTTTTTCCTATCACCTTATGTTTTTTCTAAAATAGGCATCGTAACTTTTCTTTTATAGGTAAACATCAATTTTCTGAACAATTTTCTTTCGATGTGGGACTTATTAAATCTAAGATCCAATATCAACGTTTTCCATTCATTTAGTCTAACTCATAGGTTATCTTATTTACTAAATTTAGTATAGGTAGGGTTTTTACTAAAATTAGTTTAATTATATTATATTATTAGTATTAGGTTATGTGTATATATATATACACACACGTATATTATAATTTTACTAAAAATCAGATTGTAAGTATATTATTACTACGTATTCTTATTATGTAATTTAGTTAGTTATGTTACTATATATAATATATAATATAATATGTTATAAATTAAATATGTTTCTTATTTCTTATGCTCGATATTAATTTTAGGTTTCTATCATATAATTTTAATTTTCATCCTTTCGGTGCTAGGAGTGCAGTTGACCTGTTACACCGCGGTCACACTTATTTGCCAAAATAAAATCATAAAATCAAATAACTTTGCAATTTAAGCTAAAATAAAATTGATAAAAATATTTTAAAATGCAAAGAGTGTACTTTATTGCGTTATAAAGATTCGGGGTATCACAGTCTCCCCTACTTTTAAAAATTTCGTCCTCGAAATTGTACTTACTTGGTTTAGGATATTCGGATATTTTGCTAAGATCTTATCTTGTCGTTCCCAAGTAGCTTCTTCTTTCCCATGTCTACTCCACTGCACTAGAACTAAGGGAATCTCTCTATTCCTCAAAGTGTGAACTTTTCTACCTAGGATAGCAATGGGGCTCTCCTCATAAGTGAGATTTTTATTGACCTCCAGATTGTCATGATAAATAACGTGATTTGAATCTGGGACATACTTCCTAAGTACTGATACATGAAAGACGTTTTGGATATTGGTAAGTTCTGGCGGTAGAGCTAACTTATAGGCGACGTCTCCAATTCTATCTAGAATCTCAAATGGGCCAATATATCTGGGTTTTAACTTCCCTCTCTTCCCGAAGCGTATTACTCCTTTCATTGGTGCCATTTTGAGAAAAACCTTATCGCCGGTATTGAATTGTAGATCCTTCCTTCGCGTGTCAGCATATGATTTTTGTCGATCCTGGGCAGCTTTGATTCTTTCTCGAATCTTAGTTACAACTCCAATGGTTCTATCGATGATCTCAGGGCCTAAGATCTTTCGTTCTCCAACTTCATCCCAGTAAATCGGCGATCTACATCTCCTTCCATAGAGTGCTTCATACGGTGCCATCTTTATGGTAGCTTGGTAACTGTTATTATAAGAAAATTCTACTAGTGGAATATGTTTCCCAGCCTCCTCCAATGTCTAGTACACAAGCTCTAAGCATATCTTCGAGTGTCTGTATTGTTCTTTCTGACTGTCCATCAGTTTGTGGATGATATGATGTGCGGAAGTTGAGCTTTGTCCCAAGGGCCGTTTGTAGACTTCTCCAGAATTTAGAGGTGAAACGAGTATCTCTGTCCGAAACTATGGTCACTGGTACTCCATGTAATCTAACAATCTCGTCTATGTACCGTTGAGCAAGTTGATCCATGTTAAACGTCATTCTTACTGGTATAAAGTGTGCTGTCTTTGTAAGCCTATCAATGATCACCCAAATAGCTTCATTCCTTCTTGTTGTTCGTGGCAGTCCAGTAACAAAGTCCATTGCTATGTGTTCCCACTTCCACTCGGGAATCTCTAAAGGGTGTAAGAGTCCTGAAGGCCGCAGGTGCTCTGCTTTAACTTGTTGGCACGTTAAACATCTTTCAACAAATTGCCCTATTGATCGTTTCATATTTCTCCACCAATAGATCTCTTTTAGGTCCTTGAACATTTTCGTCCCTCCTAGATGAGCTGTGTACGGGGTATTATGAGCTTCTTCAAGAATTTCCTTCCTTACGTCATCATCCTTAGGTACACATAATCTTCCATTGTATGTTAAAGTCCCATCTGGTGTTACAAAGAACCCCTTGATGGTTCCTGCAATTGCCCGGTCTTTCATCTTGAGAAGGAATTTGTCAGTCTTTTGTGCTATCTTTATTCGATCTCTCAAGGTAGGTTGTATGGTTGATGCTGCGATCATAGCAGTAGTATGGCCTGACTTCACAAAATCTAGATTCAACTTAGCAAATTCTATTAATAATAGCTCTTGTTGTGTTGGGAGAGTTGCCATATGACTTTCATTTTTCCTACTAAGTGCATCAGCTATGACATTTGCCTTGCCCGGATGATAAAGGATGGTGCAATCATAATCCTTTACTAGCTCCAGCCATCTTCTTTGGCGCATGTTGAGTTCTTTTTGTGTGAAAAAATACTTTAGACTCTTATGGTCTGTGTAGATTTCACATTTCCCACCATAGAGGTAATGACGCCATATCTTTAATGCGTGAACAGCGGCAGCTAGTTCTAGGTCATGTGTAGGGTAGTTTAACTGATGGGGTTTCAATTGTCTTGAGGCATAAGCGACGACTTTTCCATGTTGCATCAAAACACATCCTAGTCCTAACTTTGAGGCATCGGTGTAAATGACAAATCCTTCTGATCCGTCAGGGATAGTCAGAACTGGCGCAGTTACGAGTCTCTGCTTAAGCTCTTGAAAGTTGTTTTCGCATTCGTCAGTCCAGTGGAATTGGTTGCTCTTCTTTGTCAATTGAGTCAAAGGCCTAGCGATCTTCGAGAAATCTTGAATGAATCTTCTGTAGTAACCAGCTAGACCCAGAAAACTTCGGACCTCATTCACATTCTTCGGAGCTTTCCAATTCATTACTGCTTCAACCTTCGCGGGATCCACTTCGATTCCATTAGCCGTGATAATATGGCCTAGAAAAACAACTCGATCTAGCCAAAATTCACATTTGCTAAGTTTAGCATAAAGCTTCTCCTGTCGTAAGGTACCTAGTATAGTTCTAAGATGTTTCTCGTGTTGTTCTTTATCTCTTGAGTATACTAGAATATCATCAATGAAAACTATGACAAACCAGTCCAGATAAGGATGGAATACCCTATTCATCAAATCCATGAATACTGTGGGTGCATTTGTCAATCCAAAAGGCATTACTATGAACTCATAATGTCCATATCGTGTTCTGAAGGCTGTCTTAGAAATATCACATTCTTTGACCTTGAGTTGGTGGTAGCCCGATCTGAGATCGATCTTTGAGAACAGGCTAGCTCCCTTCAGTTGGTAAAAAAGATCCTCTATTATAGGCAAGGGATACTTATTCTTGATTGTTAGGCGGTTGAGTTCCCGATAATCAATGCACATTCTAAGTGATCCGTCTTTCTTCTTTACAAACAATACAGGGGCTCCCCATGGAGAGACACTTGGCCTGATGAACTTCTTGTCCAGCAACTCTTGAAGCTGTATTTTTAATTCTTGTAATTCCTTAGGCGCCATTTGATAAGGTGCTTTAGATATAGGTGCAGCTCCGGGCACCAAATCTATTGTGAATTCAACCTGTCGATAAGGAGGTATTCCAGGCAACTCATCTGGAAATACGTCCACATAATCTCTCACTGTTGGTATATCAGCAGGTGTAACCTTAACAATATTATTTTCCATGACATTCACAAGGTAGCCTTCACTTCCCTTTTTCCATAACATTCTTACAGCCTTCATTGCTGACACAATACGCGGTCTGGTATTAGATTTGGCCCCGTAGAAGGTGAATTTGGATCCTATTGTTCTTTCAAAATCTATTTCACGCTCAAAGCATCGGATTGTTGCTTTATTCTTTGTCAACCAATCTATACCTAAAATAACATCAAAACATTTCATCTCTAATACATATAGATCGGCTTCCCCTATCAAAAGCTTCACACCAGTCACAATATCCTTAGTCCTAATAGTTTCTCCTGAGGGAATACTTACCGTCAACTCTTCTCCATTTGTATTACCTTTCAGACCTAATTTCCTTTTAAAATCTTCGGATATAAAAGAATGTGATGCACCAGTATCAAACAAAATATATGCCGGAAGGTCGAATACAAGTAGCATACCTGCCATGGTTTCATTCTCCTCTGTTAACTCTTCTTGTGCTAGAGCAAAAACACGTGCCTTCCCTAATTTCTTGTGTGAGGTGATATTCAATTTCATCAAGTGAGCTATACTTTGCAATATGGTGTGTTGGGAATGTGGAACCGGAATCAGGGAGTGAAGAACCAGAGGATTGAACCGGGTTTTAGCATCAAGAATACAAACTGGTCAGAATAAACCGGGTTCGGGGTAGTTTGGGATAACCGTCATTTGTGACGAAGCGGTTGCAGACTTGTGACGAAGAAAACCGTCACATTTGTCCGGTAGCTGAGCTCAACTTCTTTCAGTTAGAACTTCCTGTGCAGTTGCATTCGAGCTTCAATCCATATATCAATGTAAAGATCTCATTGAGGAGAAGATCACTACGTCGAGTAATTTCCTTGTTCTCTAGATTAGAGAGAGTATTTAGAGATTGAGTGTTCGTGCCCTAATTTGTCACCAGAATTGGGCATTTCGTTTCTTGAGTGTATTCTCTGTAATTGATTGGATTTCTTAGTGGATTGAGGTGTGCCTTGCCTCCGTGGATGTAGTTCATCTTGAACGAACCACGTTAAAACTGTGTTTGATTCATTTTCAGTTCCTGTTCTGCGCAAGTTCAATTCGGCCACAACTCTGGCCGAACTGCATGTGTGATTTCAAATTGTTCTTTGTACAAATTCCAGATTCTTTGGTGTTGTGTGTTCAAGAGTTGATTTCACTAACATCTTGTCTGGTGCATTAACATTTTGTGGCACCTTGATCTGTGTAGTAGTGCATTCCCAATACCTATGTCCTGGTCGATGACACTTATAGCAAACATTCTTTCCCACCAAACATTCTCCATAGTGGTGCTTATTGCAATTAGGACATATCGGAACTGCATTTGGTCCTGGTCCCCCCCTTGGGTTTGCCCTCTTTATAATGTGGTTAGTCTTATTCCTATCTCTAAAATCCCATTTTCTTTTCCCGGGTTGCTCTTGAGGTTTCTGGTTGTATTCTAAATTCTGGCTAAGGGATACAATATGTGCTCGTTCAAACGTTTCATGGTACGCAGGCAGTTTCAAACCCGACACGATACCTCCAATCTCTGGACGCAAACCTCTCTCAAAACGTCTTGCTTTTCTTTCATCTGTATCAACCAAGTGTGGGGCATATTTAGATAATTGATTAAAACGTCTTTCATACTCCATCACTGGAAGGGTTCCCTGCTTTAGATTGACAAACTCAATTTCCTTTTGGTCACGGATAGACTGTGGAAAGTAACGATCCATCATCATGTTCTTAAAATCATTCCAGGTCATTCCAGATAAGCATGATCAAAAGGATGACTTATATACATTTCTATTAGCAAAAGGGTACTTACGGTCTAGTCATGTACTAAGTGTCACTATACAAAAGCTATCAACTATTACTATATGTACATCCTCTAGGTTTTCAACTATATCAGAACCAATTACTAGGGCCTGCCTGGTTCTCTGCTGGTGGGGTACGCACACGACGACCCCTAGTTGGTATGCTCTCACCAGGATTTGACCCTATAGACTCATTAGCTTCATTTTTTTCTAAAGGATCCTTCCTCCTCATCTTCCTCTATGGTCAGAAATATTGCGCACGAAACTTTTTGATTTTCAGTTGATTCCATATGGTCAAAGATTCTTTCAAGCTCAAGAGTCCATTCCTCAGCGACTATAGGTCCTTCGCTACCTCTGAATCTTGGTGGCGAAAAACGACGAAATTGCTCTATAATGACATTAGTATTGATACCCTGGTTCTGTGGATTTGGTATATTTTGGTTAGCTGGTATTTGTTGTATGAGTCCCTGCAGAGAGTTCAGGAACTCCCGTGCAAAATCCGCTCCTTGTACTTCAACAGCAGGTGGAGGTTGCCTCTCAGCAGCTGGCCCGACAAATGGCTCATTTTCATTTTGCACATGTTTATGTGGCCTTCCTCGTGCTGCCATTCTTTTGGGAGAAAGAGAAATAACACTTAATTATATGCACATATACCCTTTTTTAACATACCGAATAATTTATAAGCAAGTCATATACATAGAAGATATTGGGTTTACAAATCTATTAATATATACGATAAGTACAATGGTTTTAGTACTCTAACCCTTACAAATAGTAGGTTAGGGCATTGAGTACATACAAAATGTCGATTGGTTTATCATGCTTTTACGAGCAAAAAGATAAGCATGATCAAAAGGATGACTTATATACATTCCTATTAGCAAAAAGGTACTTACGATCTAATCATGTACTAAACGTCACTGTACAAAACTATCAACTATTACTATATAATATGTACATCCTCTAGGTTTCCAACTATATCAGAACCAATTACTTGGGCCTGCCTGGTTCTCTGCTGGTGGGGTACGCACACGACGACCCCTAGTTGGTATGCTCTCACCAGGATTGGACCCTATAGACTCATTAGGTTCACTTTCCTCTGAAGGATCCTCTTCCTCCTCATCTTCCTCTATTATGCCTGCTTCCTCTCGCTGCAATCTTGCATATTCGCGATAGAACTCTGCTAGTTCTCTAGCACGCCCAACAAGACGTTCGTTAGCAACAGCCTCTAAACGCTTGCTAGCTGTAATTTCCTTATATCGGTCTGCCCTTTGTTTCTGGTTTTCAGCCTCTCTCTCTCCATTCGATCAGCAGTAGTGAGACACCTTTGTCGGTTCTTGACAGCTACTGCCAGGCGAAGTCCAAAGCGTTTATAATCAATAACTGGTCCAATAACAGAGTCTACCGTAAGCATATTATCATAAATCCGACGGGCGATGGCTCTAAGGGATGGCAGGATAGTTTCTCTTAGGTGCACTGCTGCCTCATGCTCGCTAATATAGTGTCCCTCGCGTATAGCATTATTACGGCGTCCCTGTAACATGATAATATACTCTTCTATGTTCTGATGTGCTCCCTGTCTAGACCCCTGATAAATAGATATTGCAGGTGATGGCACATCTCTATCGGCAAGTATTCTGTGTCTATATATTACTTGTTTTCTCGCCGTTTGCCTCCTACGAACCATCCTATCATAAAGAAGAAATATGGATCAAAATCTCAAATTTGGTTTCCTAATTGGTGGTAAAATTTCAAGGACATCTCACAAGTATCATGTTATTTTATGAAATGTAAATTTGTAGTAAAATATTTCCAAATCATACAAACTAATAGTAAAATATACATACCTTGGAGCGAATGTCGGTCTGTTGGCAAAGTCACGGTTCCCCTTGATTTTATTTTATAAATCAAGTATACAGAAAAGTAGACCCGCTCTGATACCACTCTGTAACGCCCCAATCCCATTAACTCGGAATTGAAGTGCTACTAAATGTTTCTTTTCTTTTGATTAAGTAATAAATCAGAAAAAGTGCGCAAGCATGACATGAAATATTTATCGGATAAAAGCAGAAATTTTATTGACAATAATACACTGCCAAAACATATTTACACTAGAGGTTCCAAAGTTTCTCAGAAAATGAAAATCCCGGATTTTGTGACACACAAACTTATTTATATACATCGAAGAGGCAAAAACATCTTAAAGTTGCAGGTAGGAAAAGGAACCCGGTGACCTTTGTCGCAACAGCCCCGCCACCCTGCTCAACTAACCTGAAGATTTGTAATTAAGGGCATGAGTATAAACTCAGTGGGAACTTTGTAAGCAATTATACTAAATGAAGATGCACAATAATAAATACATCCTTGACTTAGGAGCCCATCTTACGACTCAAAAGCCATATTGCTAGACTTAGGGGCCAATCTTACGACTCCTAAGCCCTACCCAAAAGCCAATCTTACGACTTAAGAGGTATCATATCAATAAGCCCGAAGGCAAACATATTTATCAAAATACATGTTCAATGGCATAATGTACTTACAAACAGTCCAATCACCCACCTTGTTTTGCTTGCTTTAAAGTACGTAATTCGCGTATGTCCCAAGGCCTGACTCGCAGTACACCAAGCACATGTTGTTTAATTAATTAGTATTACTTATCGAGTTTAGTATTTAAAAAAATAATTAAGTGTGGTACACTATTCTTGAATTATGTCTATTTTTACAATTTCTAACATATAAGCCAAGTTATTATAAATTATAGTCCTAAATTAAAAGGCTTAATTATCTATTTAATTTAAATTATTAACTTCACTAATAAATATTTTAAACTAACTAATATGCATCTTAAACAACAACAATTTAACACAAACTTAAGAAAATAGCTAAAGTTATAATTCTACTTAAATCAAGAAAATAATTAAATTCCTAAATCTATATAAACTGCAAATGACAATAAGAAAAGAAAACTATTAAAGAAAACATAACTTAAAAGATTTTAATACTATACGACAACTTTCTGAAATACCGGTCGAAGCGTTGTCAAAATAAACTAAGGGTCTCTTAAATAAAGAAATCCCACTATATAATATAACATTTTTTTTTCCTATCACCTTATGTTTTTCTAAAATAGGCATCGTAACTTTTCTTTTATAGGTAAACATCAATTTTCTGAACAATTTTCTTTCGATGTGGGACTTATTAAATCTAAGATCCAATATTAACGTTTTCCATTCATTTAGTCTAACTCATAGGTTATCTTATTTACTAAATTTAGTATAGGTAGGTTTTTTACTAAAATTAGTTTAATTATATTATATTATTAGTATTAGGTTATGTGTGTATATATATATATATATACACACGTATGTTATAATTTTACTAAAAATCAGATTGTAAGTATATTATTACTACGTATTCTTATTATGTAATTTAGTTAGTTATGTTACTATATATAATATATAATATATAATATAATATGTTATAAATTAAATATGTTTTTTATTTCTTATGCTCGATGTTAATTTTAGGTTTCTATCATATATTTTTAATTTTCATCCTTTCGGTGCTAGGAGTGCAGTTGACCTGGTACACCGCGGTCACACTTATTTGCCAAAATAAAATCATAAAATCAAATAACTTTGCAATTTAAGCTAAAATAAAATTGATAAAATATTTTAAAATGCAAAGAGTGTACGTTATTGCGTTATAAAGATTCGGGGTATCACAAAGCGACCTTATCACCAGGCCGTCAAAAGCAAAACGGGCTATGATAGCAGGGCAGGTCGCTCCGTAGCAACCTCGGTTATTTTTTCTGCAAAGGACTCAATTTGGGTGGTAGACAAAGGCGAGTGCCCTTGTAACAGATGTTGCATGGATGACACAAGGCATACATGCCTTCCCACAAGACCTTGATGGGACGTCTCCGATTTGAAAGCCTTCATGATGGTGTTTCCCACCAATTTTAGACCTATAAATAGGAGAGTTTGGATCAAAATCGGTGAGAGGAAATTTTAGTGAGAGAAAAGGCTAAGAAAGCAATCTTAAGGGAAGAAACTTGTATGAACTGACTTTGCGTTCAAGAAAACACATACATAAATACGACAATACAAACTATAACTCTCTTTTGATCTTTCATTTTATATGTGTTATATGTGTTGATTGTGGTGACTCTGTGGAAATCTTTGCATATGCAAACAACCACGTCAGGGTCAGTCTACGTAATTTCCCGCACATCCACAATTTGGCGCTAGAAGGAGGGGTTTGAACCTTCGACCATCTTGGAGCGATTCTGTCTTGCTCGTTGAAAGGCTTACCTTTACTTTCCGTTAATCATCTTACATTTCTGTCCCTTTCGAAAAAGAAAAATATATTGCACCCCTCGAAATGACGAGCCACAGGACCCACGGCGAACCATCGATTTATGAATAAAATGTCAGCCCCAGTCGTCGCTCAGGGCAACGGGAGAACATGGTGTGCCTCCTCCGACGACTGCGCATGTAGCTCAGGCAAGCATGCACAATATGCAAGCACCACTTAACAACGTGCAGATGCCTCTTAACCCAACAACGAACATGGCGACAGACCCGGTGCATGTGCATGCATAGGGAGCCAAAATCCAGCTACCACAAACGGGATTTTTACTCCCAGGTGGTCCCGCTGGCCAACTGCCAATGCATCTTCAACCCCCCGCTCTACCTGTGGGTCAACTTCAAGTAATGCCCTTGGGTCATTCCCCTATGATGTACAATCTTTACATGCAGCCCATTCAGTATCACCAACACTATGCTCCCATGCATGTAGATTACTCGCTGCCACCGATATAGATTTCTGCCCGGTCGCAACACACAGGGCCGACAAGACAGATATTAGTGGATCTTAACAAAAATCCTGAGGCTCTCTTCAGGGCCAAACAAATTATTGATCATGTGTTGAAAGAGAGGCTTGTCGTGGTCCCCGGGGGATGATGTCTCTCGAATGTGAACCCGAGTCAACGATCTCATGTACACGCCTACCCCATAGGGGAAGTATAGCACTAGTGCGTCCCAATTCCTGTCCCAAAACACAGCCGCCATGTCGGCTAGTTCCCTACGGTCGTCTAAAAAACACGCCATATTGTCGCATGATGGCAGTTGCACTCACGTCTCTGAGTCGCAATTTGATTTGTGGAGGAACATCTTTGATAGGCTGAAAGATACCCGGGCTGGAGGTCGTTATAACCTCAAAAACAAAAAACCAACACAGAATGTGCCTCAGAATAATGTCGCGCCCTAAGCTCAAGCTCGGGAAGTTCGCGAAGAAGTTGTGGAGTCTAGAAGGCGAGCTGATGATGTCGGGGAGCGAGCAAAGCATGCGGAGGGAAGGGGGGTATGTCGTTAACAAAAGGAGATAGCAGTACCATGCCACGAGCAAGATTAGGACGGGCCACGACCTTTCGCCGTGTCTGAAGCGTCTCGCTTCATGAAGAAAGGATAGGGGGCTCGCGCACAGGAGCCTGGGATTGATGATTTGATGAGGCGGTTGGCCGACCTCGAGAATGGGGGCCATGGACAAAGAACGTCTTCCTTATCCTCACCATTCTCTAAGGATATCATAGAGGCCGGTCGCAAAAACAATTAGGTTACCCTCAATGGGGTCCTATGATGGGACCACAAACCCGTCTACTCAAATCAAAAAATTCCTGTTGGTAATGAAGATTCAACCTTTGATTGAAGCAGTATGGTGCTGAGCATTCCCTATCACGTTAGGAGATGGTTCAGGTCAATACCGCCTGGGACCATTTCATCATGGGGACAACTTGTGAAGTTGTTCAAGATAAGCTTTGTGTGTGCTCGAACTCGCTAGACACCCAAGGAGAGATTGACTACGGTCGTTCAAGGGGAGGATGAGTCCCTGCTCCAATATCTGGATCAGTTCAATAAAATATTGTTTCAAAATTGAGAGGGTCTCGGACGATGCTGTGTTGATGGCTGTAATGCATGGCCTTAAAAGGGGGATCCAGTTTTGGTGGGATACCCAAACACAAGGGCCCCAAACTTTTGCAGATTTTATGGTTAAGGCGGAACAACATGCCGCGGTAGAGGAAAACCTCAAAAAGAGAGAGCCTGAGGTGCGCAGCAGGGGCAAAAGACAAGGAAAATTCCCTATGAAGGGAAAAGAAACCGAGAATGAAGAGCAGGTCAAGGAGCTGAAAGTGGTCTTCTCTTTGAGCCTAGAGGAGATCTTAAACCAACTTAAAGATATGGAGGTCCTGTGACCTATGAGGAGGATCACGACAGATCCATGCAAACTCAACCCTAGGAGGTATTGCAAATACCATAAGTCGAAGGGTCATGACAAAAACCAGTGTCGTGATCTGTTGGTGGAATTATGGAAGTTATATGAAGAGAGGAAGCTAGAGGTACTCTTACCAGAGCGTCTGGCCAGGAAAAGAAAAGAAGGGATGATCCAGCCCCAGGTTCCGGAAACCCACCACAAAACCGACATCTTACAAACAAGCAACCAGAATCACCCATAAACGGTCCTCGAGAAATAACGATGTTTGGCGGGGCAAGTTTGCAGGACGTGGAGTTGCGAGCAAGTAGAAGAGATAGAAAGGCTCAATTACGAGCATTCAGGAACATTTATCAACATGGGGCCCTGGTCAAACCCATGGATGATGGGGAAATAGAATCTAGCAAGCGGTTAATAAGATTTCGTTTAACACGAACCTCTCCGTTGAGCGACAATCAGGTGCAGAACGCACAAAACCAACCCCACAGATGGCAACTGGAGCCATATCATGTGCCGGAGCTAGAGGGTGCCATCACTTTTTCAAATAAAGATGTAACCGGATTGCAGCAGCTACACAACGATGCACTGGCTATTGCTGCAAAGATAAATGGAACCTTAGTTCATCAGGTCCTGGTTGACACCGGGGCCTACGGTAATGTCCTGTTCTACAGTATTTTTTGCCCAGCTCGGGAACTTACGGCGGTTCTTGCAGCCATGTGATGATATCATCAGAGGCTTTGGCACGGAGCAGTCCGCCCGTTAGTGATATTACGCTGGCTATGACGTTTGAGGAAGGGGACAAGTCTATTACCAAGAATGAGGTCTTTGAGGTGGTAGATATTCCTTCCAATTGCAACTGCATCCTAGGTAGACCAGTCTTGCTCCATTTCGAGGCGATTGTATCACTACATCATCATTGTTTTAAGATCCCCTTGCCAGAAGGAACTATTACTATTCGGGGAGATCAACTCAGAGCCAAAGAGTGCTCATTCGCATACCTCCTAGATGAGCTAAACATGGTGGAGTTGGCTGAGATACAAGATGATGTAGTCATGGTGGAAAGTCTAGATGCGGCGAGTTTGGCCATAGAGGGGCCAATCTGAGATAGAAGGGATACTGAGGAAATGGAGGTTGGCGCGATGACATTGATTGAGGAATGGAGATAGATTCACATCCAGTTGTAGAGCAGGACCCAGTGGGATCGGAGGTAGTGGTTGCAGTGGAAAATCTGGAGTTGATGGAGATAGATGACCCTCAGCTTATGGAAGAGGAGGTGGTAATTATGGTGGAGTGGGATCAGTTAGATCCCCGAGGCTTGGAGTCAAGAGAGCGGCCTCACCCGGTAGAGGAGCTAGAGAGTATTCGAATGAGTCTAGATCGTCCTGAGATTGAGTTAAAGATTGGGAAAAAACTAAAGGAGCCGGCAAGGACGACATTAATAAACTTTCTATTAGAAAATTTGGATGTGTTTGCATGGTTGCATGCAGACATGGTGGCTATAGACCCAGTGGTGTGCTCAAATCGCCTCAACATCAGCTCCACTGCACGACCTGTGAGACTGAAGAGATGAAAGTTTAGCCCTGAAAAGTATGAGTCCTTAGAGGGGAAGTACAGACATGCTCGCAAATGACTTAGTGAGGGAGGTTTTCTATCTGGATTGGGTAGCGAACTCTGTCTTGGTAAAAAAGCCAAATAATACTTGGAGAATGTGTATTGATTTCACGGATCATAACAAGGCTTGTCCGAAGAACAACCATCCATTGCCACACATAGATTATTTGGTAAATGCTATGGCAGGGCACGAACTCATGAGTTTCATGGATGCGTTCTCCGGATATCATCATATTCCAATGGTGGAAGCAGATCAGAAGGCTACGACGTTCATGACGGACCGGGAGCTGTACTGCTGGAAGAAGATGTCGTTTAGACTTAAGAACGCGAGAGCAACCTACCAGAGGCTCATGAACCGCATGTTTGCCAAACAACTTGGTAAGACTATGGAGGTTTATGTGGACGATATGTTGGTCAAAAGTGAGAAGAAACAAGACCATGTGCAACATTTGCAAGAAATGTTTCAAATACTGCGGACCTTCAAAATGAAGTTAAACCCAAAAAAAAATGTGCATTCGGGGTGAATTCCAGGATGTTTCTTGGGTTCATGGTAAGTCAAAGGGGTATTGAAGTGAACCCCTAAAAGGTGAGGGCCATAATGGAGATGAAGATCCCAGAAAAGGTTAGGGATGTCCAGTATTTGACAGGACGTATGGCGGCTCTGAGTCGTTTTGTATCGAAGGCAGCAGATAGATGCAAACCATTTTTTTGATTCAATTAGAAAGGGGAAGCAGTTCGAATGGAGTGTGGAGTGTGGAGTGTCCGGCCGTGTTCGAAGAGCTAAAACAATTCTTGACGACACCGTCATTACTGTAAAAAAACCATGCCAGGGGAGAAGCTCTTCTTGTACCTCGCCTATTACGAACTGCCTTGAGTGTAGTCATGGTCAGAGGGGGGGAGGGAAAACAAATCCCCGTGTAATATGTCAGTAAAGCCTTGCATGAGGCAAAATTAAAATACCCCCCGATGGAGAAGCTATCTTACGTGTTGGTCATGGATGCCAGGAAATTATGGACATATTTCTATGATCACCAGATTATAGTCATCACATCCTTCTCGATAAAATAAATCTTACAACAGCCTGATGTCTCTAGACGGCTACTTAAGTGGGCAATTGAGTTGGGCCACTTCGAGATCCTCTTCGTGCCGCGGATGGCTATCAAGGCACAGGCTTTAACAGACTTTGTGGTGGAATTCACGCATGGTGTTGGTATGTGCAGGGTAATGGCGGAACCATGGGAGTTGTACGTCGACGAGTCCTCAACAAGTGACAGATCGGGAGCCGGCGTGGTACTGGTTATCCAGAAGGGCAATACATTAGCTCAACAGTACGCTATGAATATGGGGCTACGAACAATGAAGCAGAATATGAAGCCATACTATGGGGGCTAAGCATTGCAGAGCAAATCAGGGTGACTGATCTCATTGTAATGAGTGACTCGTAGTTGGCAGTGAGTCAAATTCTGTGCGAATACGAAGCAAAGGATGAAAAGATGGCAGGTACATAAAAATAGTCAGGAGGAAAACGAGTCCCTTTCAAACGATTAAGTTCGTTCAAATCCCTCGAGCAAAGAACACTCGTGATGACGCGTTGGCACGGTTGGCAACCTCGGAGGGAGCAGAGAATCTAAATTCAGTTGAGATATTCAAAGCACCCAAACCATCAATTTTAGTAGCAACAGAAGGTGCCGGGGCTGTTGTTACTCATAACAAGGGATGGATGAAGGCCATAGAGGAGTATCTGCAAAATGGAACAATCCCAACACATGTGCGTGAGGCGCAACAACTTTGAGCTAGGGCGACTCATTATGCAATGATTAATGGTGTCCTCTATAAACGGGGGTTTTCAATGCCTTTACAAAGGTGCATACCTGAGCATAAGCAAAAGTACGTCCTAAAGGAGGTCAATGAAGATGTGTATGGGAACCACACAGGGGGCTTGGCTCTAGCACACAAGATCTTAAGACAAGGGTATTTTTGGCCAACCCTCAAGAAGGACGCAATTTCCTTCACAAAGGCTTGCGATCAATGTCAAAGATGTGCACCCTTGATACAGAGTGCGGCCGAATACCTCACCTCGACACGAAGCCCATAGCCATTCGTGAAGTGGGGCATAGATTTGATCGGTCCTTTCCTCAAGGTTAAAGGGGGATACACTCAGGCCGTGGTCGATGTGGACTACTTCAAAAAATGGATCGAGGCTGAGCCCTTAGGTTAAGTCCCACACACGAGGACAATAAACTTCGTATGGAAGTCCATAGTGTGTCGGTTTGGAGCTCCCCACTCAATCGTGTCAGATAATGGAAAATAATTCGATAGCAAGTAGTTTCGAGAGTTCTGTAGCGGCCTACGCATCAAGATCTACTTCTCCACGCCGTATTATCCATAATCGAATGGGTAGGTCAAAGCTGTCAATAAAGTACTGAAAGCGCAGTTAATTGAGAAAAAAAGGTTATTGGGCAGAAGAGCTACCAGGAGTTCTTTGGTCATACAGGACCACTGCAAGAACTCCTACTGGGGAGATGCCCTTCAGTTTGGCTTTTGGTTTAGAATTTGTCATCCCAGTTGAAGTTAGGGAACCAACATTTAGGGTGTAAAATTATAATGAAGATGAGAACCACGAAGTACTCAAAGTTGAGCTAGACTTACAGGAGGAAAGAAGAATAAAGGCCGAACAAGAAAACTCGACCTACAAACAGTAAGCTGAAAGGTTCTATAACAAGCAAGTTAGGTTGAGAAAATTTAAAAAAGGCAACCTTGTGTTAAGGGAGTTGATGCCAGGGATGAAGGACCCTAGAGCATATGTGCTACGCCGTAATTGGGACGGGCCCTATAAAGTCGTGAGATGTCTACCAAACGGAGTATACAAGCTAGAAGATCCATCAGGCCAGAAGTTGGTCCACCCTTGGAATGCGCGACAGTTAAAGAAGTATTTCCAGTGACGAACTTCAGGACGAGTGAGAGAAGTCCTTTGTATTGAATAAGAAAAATCACGATGTACCACCCTGCGAGGTCTTTATGTAATTTTCATAAAAATCTTTATTTTCCATCATAAAAAGTAATGGTATAACTAACTGCAAATTTTCTAATAATTCAGAGTGGTTTTTTGCCCCAGAGTGATTAAAGAAAAATACACCGAAAAAACGCAAAGTAGGGCTTGCCCTCAGAGTGTTTTAGGTGGTGTCTAGGTCAATCCGGAATGGGGCGGACCTCGTGGCGGACCTGACACAAGCATGAGCCAAAAATTACAACTCACACCATAACAAACCCAGAGTAGGGCTTGCTCTCAGAATAGCTTAGGTGGTGTCTAGGTTAGTCTAGAATGGGGCGACCTCATGGCTCACCTGACATAGGCATGAGCCAAAAATTACCACTCACACCGGAACAAGTATGGCTTGCCCTCAGAATGGTTTAGGTGGTGTCTGGGTCAGTTCGGAATGGGGGCGACCTTGTGGCTGACCTGACACAGGCATGAGCCAAACAAATTATTTAAAATAAGTGCCGAGACAAGTACGGAGTTAAAGCTCGTCCTTGGGATGATGAAAGTAAAGCTCGAGTCAAGTCAAATAAGGGCACGATGTAAACTTTAGCAGTGATATAGCAAGACATATTGATAAACAAGCTAAAGAGTTTGTCAAGCAAGAACAAAGTGTCACAATAAGAGATCTAAGATGGTAAAACTTATGTTTCCCATTCCAAAAGAAGGCACTAACGGCCTTTAAGTACAAGGGGGTTAAAAAAAAGTAAGGAAAAATAAAGAAAATCATGGCTCGGCAACATTCCCTATCTTTATCTCAGTGGGACAAGATTACTGGGCCCTCGGTTGGAAGAACAAGAGCGACCTTAGAAGTTGGAGGAGGGGCACCACATTAAGGCCCCTCGAGAGTGGCTTCCGCAACACTTTCAACAGGAGCCGCCAGGGTGTCGGTACCAGCCGCCTTGGTCTCGGCAGTAGGAGCGTCGTGGCCTTCTACTTCAGCCATGGCCTCGAGAGCACCTTCATCATCATCTTCTTCCACCACGCCAAAGACCTCGGCGTCGATAAAAAGAGGCTCTAACCTCTCTGGAGAAGCATGCATCCTCATGAAAAATCGGGAAGCCTCATAAGCAGGATGGCGATCAAGCCCACGATTATGAGTCCACAAGATGGTGACGGAGTCCTGATAAGCGAGAAGAAAGTTTTGGTTAGAAGAAAATAGTCCCTCCTTCTACTGATATTCATCCATGATAAGTCTTCCGTGCGATCTCCACGGCGCCGGGGAGTGAAGCTATCTTTTCATGAAGGCTTCTGATCTCCCCATCTAGCTCAAGGATACACCCCTGCCTCACCTCGACCTAGGCCTGCGCATCATTCAGTCGGCGATAAACCTCAGTATAGTTCCCGGCCCCTGTCTTGAGCTCATCCTACAGTTTGCTTCTCTCAAGCCTCAACCTGGTGCTGACAGCCTTCTCAGAGTCCAAATCGTGGTGAAGACGATCTGCGTTGCCAGTCTTCTTGAACCTCTCTTTATTGATGGAGCACATCATGCTCATGGCACGGGCCTGAAGGACTATGGCACTCACAATCTTCCAATTGTCGGAAAGATGTGTTGCCCAATGCTCTATGGACTAGGTCCAGGCGCGTGTAGGAGCCTCTATTGCCATTCTCAAATGCGCACTCAGCTGAGGAAGATTGAGACTTGGGGACTTGGATCTCATATAATCGTGCAGAGGGTTAGGAAACGGTTCGGCAAAAGTGGTAACAAAATCCTCCAGCCATTCGCCATGATCAGCATCATGGCCCAGGTACGGTTGGTCCCCTCCCAGAGCAAGGACGTCCGGAGCTGGTTCTTTGCCGGGACGATGTACTACAGGTGGACGAGTGGCGCCCCCAGTTCCTCTACGCATCTAGGTCCTACATCAGTGCGATGCCGTTGATGGCGGGGCTCGTCGTTAGTTTTCGTTGGGGGCCTCCTTCTCTCGTGCTGGCCCGACGAGGGTTCATGAATAATGATCCCCTTTTGGTGAGCAGGGGGATCAGCGACATCTCAGCCTTCCCGCTCCGATAACTTCTTGGCCTAGGCTTTGCACACGGCCTTCTCTTTGGCAGCTTTGTTTGTCGTGGCCTTGGCCTCGACTACTTAGGTGCCTTAGCTTGACGAACAACAAGGGTTTGTCCATCACGCGATCTGTCCGAGGAGAATCTGGACGAGGGGGTTGTGAGTCGGAAACGACCTCTGCAAAGACAGATTACATGTAAGGTTACACTTGGTAAAAAACTACCCCCGGAAAAAGGCTGAGGTAACCTAAAAATAGAGTTCTCTTTAGAATTCACACCATTGTTATTAGGAAGTTGAGTGGGGTGTGCTGGAATTTGAAGGCCGTAGTATAAAAGTCTTTGAGCTGATAGGAGCACCTTCTAGTCCAGATGAGCTGGGATGAGCTCATGCAAGGCTTCTAAACGAGCTAAGGCTTCCTCAGAAAGCTCTTCGACACTTCCAGAATCTAAAAAAGGGATAAAATAAACATTAGTGTAAAAGAAGCCAAGGAAGAAAAGATACCCACTTCGGGGCTCGATGGCGAAGTCGGTTAACACAGGGACGCGATCTAGAGGATTCGTGTCCGAGGACGAACTGGGCATAGGGGACATCCAATCACCCCCTACAAAACACCACTCATCCCTCCAACCTCAGGCTTAATCAGGGATCCTCGCCACCAGACTACCACCTACTTGGGTTGGGTACAAAGATATATGTAGCCCGTTTGGCTACCTCGCTTCTTTTTACGATCACCCCGAGGAGCTTCGACTTCTTCTTCTTTGGAGTCAGAATCATCCCCAACATCAACTTCTTGAGCTCACCCTCCCATACGAGGCTCAGCATTTGTTTTTAAGCGGAAGAAGTTGTCAATCTCCGTAACATTGGGGGCAGCCTAACCACAAGATCTACAAATTATGATCATCCCTAGTAAGGACTTCCACCCGTTCGGATGTATCAGCGTTGGAGATATCCCTCGGAGATAAGCCGTGATGATAAAGGAAAGCGGGAACCGAACTCTCGATCTAAACACGTCAAGAATTACCGCCGCACACCCCATTGGAGGCCGGTCCATACGTTCTTTAGCATCAGGGAGATACAGACGGACATTATGGGGGACCTAAAACTCCCACGCCCAATGTTCCAGGTTGATGGCGCTGGAGATGCTGGGATAGTTACGAGCTGACAGCCTTGAACGACCTACTCGGACACGAGGTCGTATCTCAGTGTTAAAACATAGGGACAGCCTGAGGTTGAGGCAACTTCCTCTCGAGACAGAATTCGGCCATTAAAGCGTAAGCTAACAAGATCATTATCCAAATCAGTGAAGAAATAAAACTCCTCTTCCCATCCAGCAGCAAGTGGTGGCCCAACTTCGTGTTTGGGCAGCGGTCCAACTGGACCTTTTGGAGGAGACACAGGACCACCATCCAGGATGTCCTCCAAAACCTCGTGAATAACTTCGCTAGGAACTCTGACGTCATCAGAGAAAGAACTTGCAGGGGGACTATCAATAAAAACGTAACGATGGTGGACAAAACCCTTCGAGGTTCCACGTTTGTGACCTCCTCACTAATGTCATCCATTAGTTGTTCGATGGAAGGTTCACCTTCGGTTATGGGACAGGACCCTTCGTCGACCACCGTCTCTTCACTGGTGGACAGAGTAAAAGTAGATCGACTGTAGGGGGATCGGCCATGGAGGTAAAAATGGAAAGATAAGAAAGAGAAAGAAGGGAAAGAAATAAACCTTTTTGCTCGAATTGGCAAGAAATTTGAATCTCTGAAGAAGCTTGAAGGCGAGAAATAGAAGAGGCAAAAATGGAGTGAAGTGGAGATGAAAGGTATACATAGGAAGGAAAAAGCGGGAAGATGAAGGGACAGGTACAATCCTGGCAGTTCAATGTAAAACGGTTGTGAGGATAAAACATAACCGTTAGATGAAGCTTCTCGGAGAAGCTTGGAAGTCGCTAGGACAGATGAGCGACACGTGGCATGATAATTACAACAAGTGGCAATCATATTTCAGGAGCGTGGAAAAGAAGCGAGAAAATCTTTAGCGCGAGTATTTGAATCAACGACCTGACCTCGTCAGCTCAATAATCCAAAGGGGGCAATCGTGGATATCTCGTCCACCTCAGTTCGCTAACAAGTGCTAGACTTTTGGGACACGACACATAGTGAAGGACGTGGGACACACATGACGAGCTAACAGAATCAGGGTGGTGTCATGACTTGTCACCAAGCGGCCTTATCACCAGGCCGTCAAAAGCAAAACGGGCCATGATAGCAGGGCAGGTCGCTCCGCAGCAACCTCTGTTGTTTTTTCCGTCCCGGACTCAATTTAGGTGGCAGAAAAAAACAAGTGCCCTTGTAACAGACCTTGCATGGATGACACATGGCATACATGCCTTCACACACAACCTTGATGGGACGTCTCCGATTTGAAAGCCTTCATGATGGTGTTTCCCAACAATTTTAGCCCTATAAATAGGAGTGTTTGGATCAAAATCGGGGAGAGGCAATTTTAGTGAGAGAAAAGGCTAAGAAAGCAATCTTAAGGGAAGAAACTTGTACAAACTGACTTTGCGTTCAAGAAAACATATATATAAACACGACAATATAGCCTGTAACTCTCTTTTGATCGTGCATTTTTTTTGTGTTATATGTGTTGATTATGGTAACTGTGTGGACATCTTTGTATATGCGAACAACCACGTCAGGGCCAGTCCACGTAATTTCTCACACATCCACAATTTGGCGCTAGAAGGAAGGGTTTGAACCTCTGACCATCTTGGAGCAATTCTGTCTTGCTCGTTGAAATCCTTACCTTTACTTTCCGGTAATCATCTTACAATTATGTACCTTCGAAAAAGAAAAATATATACAAGCGTGATCTTTGCACCCTTCGAAATGATGACCCATCGATCGGCGGATCAAATGCCTGCCCCAGCCGTTGCTTAGGGCAACGGGAGAACATGGTGCCGCCACCTCCGGCGATTGTGCATGTCACTCAGCCAAGCATGCACAACATGCAAACCAATTAACAACGTGCAGATGCCTCTTAACCCAACAACGAACATGGCGATAGACCTGGTGCATGTGCATGCACAAGGAGCCGGAATCCAGCTGCCATAAATAGGATTTTTACCCACAGGTGTTCCCGCCGACCAACTGCCAGTACATCTTCAACCCCCTGCCCTGCCTGTGGGTTAACTTCCAATAATGCCCTTGGGTCAATCCCCTATGATGTCCAATCCTTACATGCAACCCACGCAGTATCCCCAACACTATGCTCCCATGCATGCATAAAACCCGCTGTCGTCGATATAGATTCTCGCTCAGTCGCAACACAAAGGGTCGGCAAGACATATATTAGTGGATCTCGACAATGATCCTGAAGCTCTCTTTAGGGCCAAATAGATTATTGATAATCATTTGAAAGAAAGAGGCATGTTGCGGTCCCGAGGGGATGCTTCCTCTCGAATGCGAGCCCATGACAATGATCTGACGTACGCACGTTCCCTGCAGGGGAAGTTTGGCACCAGTATGCCCCAGTTCCCGTCCCGAAACACGGCCACCATGTTGGTTGGTTCCCTGCAATCCTCTAAGAAACACACCATATTGTTGCATGATGGTAGTTGCACTCACGTGTCTGAGTCGCAATTTGATTCGCGAGGGAACATCTTCGATAGGCTGAAAAATACACGGGCTGGAGGTCGGTATAACCTCAAAAAATGAAAACAAGCACAAAAAAGTGCCTTATAAAAATATTGCGGCCTAGGCCCAAGTCCGAGAAGTTTGCGAAGAAGTTGTGGAGTCCAGAAGGTGAGCTGATGACGCCGAGGAGCGAGCAAAGCATGCAAAGGGAAGGAGGGTCTGTCGTGAGCAAAAGGAGATAGCAATATCATGCCACGAGAAAGATCTACACATGCCACGACCTTCTGCCATGTTTGAAGTGTCTCGCTTCATGAACAAAGGACAGGGGGCTCGCATACAGGAGCCTGAGATTGAAGATTTGATGAGGCGGTTGGCCTTCCTCGAGAATGGGGGCCATGGACAAGGAACGTCTTCCTCATCCTTGCAGTTCTCTAAGGAGATCCTAGAGGCCGAGGTCCCAGAAATGATCAGGTTACCCTCAACGGGGTCCTATGACGGGACCACAGACCCTTCTACTCGCATCAACAAATTCATGTCGGTAATGAAGTTTCAGCCTTTGACTGAAGCAGTATGGTGCCTAGCATTCCCCATCACGTAAGGAGACAGGGCCCAGAGGCGGTTCAGGTTATTACTGCCTGGGAGTATTTCGTCATGGGGATAGCTCACGGAGCTATTCAAGACAAGCTTTATGTGTGCTCGAACTCGCTCAGCACCGAAGGAAAGATAGAGTGTATAGATGGTATTCCATATAGGCCAACCGCTAGGTCCAACACCACCCCCGCAGATGGCCTATATGGAATACCCTCTATACCCTCATACTCCAAGCTTTGTGGATCCCTCCAGCCCAGGGTCGGTATATGGGACTTACCCAAAGGCGGGCTGCTCGGGAGGTCGCTGACACTAGAGATAGCCTCGACTGATGCATTCTTACTACATTTTAAATTTGGATATGTATTATGGATTCTTCCACTCTACTTTTTCCCTCCCTTGCTTCTTTCTCTCTTTCTGCTGTGATGAACGAAATTTAAAACTTAATTCTTGACGTGATGATTCGGTGGTAAATACACTAACCATATTTTAGATGACAGTTCAATATCATCAAGTGTTCATGGTATGTAGTAGAGGTTTTGAGGAGTCGAGAACCGGGTTTTGAATGAGGCGAACCGGGTCAGAGAACCGGATTTTAACTAGTTCAGGAGAAGAGGTTAAAATGGGAACATGGTCCAAGTTTGTTGTAACTGCCGTTTGCAACGGTTTTAGACCGTTGCATGAGAAACCGTTGTGGAAAGCTCGCAGCAGCAGTTTTGAGCAGTTGAGTCAAAATTGGTTACAACTTCTTCAACTCCCTGATTCGAGCTCCGGCCTTTATATACATTGTAAACACTTGAAGTTGCGAGTTGATTTATGATTCTTTCCCTTTGTAAACATTACTCAATCAAGAGAATTAGATTGCTAGGATTTTATTCTCAATTCAAGCTGTGAATTGGGATTTCTGGTTTTCTGGATGAATTCTTGTAATTGATAGATTAGTGAAGTGAATTGAGGTCTATAGAACCTCCGTGGATGTAGATCACATTGATCGAACCACGTAAAATCCCTGTGTTCATCATTTGTTTTTCCTGTTCTTGGTTCGGTTACAAGCAGCCGATTTCCTTCTTGTTTTTCATTCAATACTGTTTGTGTGGTGTTTGTGTGTGAGTGAGACTAAATCATAACACTTATTTTTCTCCAAATGATGTGATGTCACTAACTATTTAGTTTTAAAGCTCTGGACCCACATTAACAAAATGATTTCAAAAGCATCACACTCCCAAGCGCACATTTATCACTATTTTTAGAACTATCATTATGATATCATTAGGGTTGGTAGATACATTGTTGGAACTAGCACTCTAAGTTAGGAAAGGAACAAGACGGGAATCACTTTGAGCTAGTTGCATTATCTATTAACTACACCCTATTGATTCACAATGCCAAGATCACCTAGACGACCCGCTAGAAGTACCGACTCTGAAGGAACTGGAGGATCCGAAGGGGCAAGATACACCCCAGAACGAAGTAGGAAGACACCTACGGTTGGAGCAGATGTGACCCAAGATTTTTTCCAAGCTTTGCAGTAAATCCTACCACAAGCTACCTCTCTCAGTATGTCCCTCACTTGGTGAGTACCAACGACAAAAAATCTTGGCATTTTCAATGCAGCCTTAAGTCCAAGATCGGGAGCACAGTGTGTAGACTCAAACTGCCCACATAGCGGGAGGTCTTCGAAATAGCACAAATCATCTCAATGAGCTTGGGGATAGAGTAACTAGTTGCCGCTGCTGCAACTAATCTGAAAAAAAGAGGAAGGGAAAGTCAATGACGGGTGGACGACCAGGGTTTTGCGAATGAAGCTTTCACTTTTTGCCAGCAGCATAAACACTAGTGGTGCCTAAGCTAACCTGCACAGCCTGCACTACGTGCGAGAAATTCTATTTTGGAGAGTGTCTTCTAGGGAAGTTAATTTGTTTCCAGTGTCACAAATCAGGACATCGAGCAATAGAGTGCCATGGACTCCGTGATGATTCTAGACCCACAACTAGTAAATCAACCCTACCCATCACCGCTACCTTAAAAGCACCGACCAATAGCAATCGTCCGAAATCATGTAATAGTGAGTGATACATGGGGAAAATCATAACTTAATGTTCTTCTAGATAGCAGATACATAGTGGAATATCTAGACAAGTACGAGGAGTATGAAGAGGAAACACTACCTGAGGAAGATGAGGAAGTCCCTGCAGGAGATACATTGACAAGTATGATCTCTATACATGGGCAACCAGTATACACATATTTCAATATAGGAGGATTGCATTCTTTCATTTTGAAAACTTGTGTAGAGAGATTAAACCTCATGGGGATGAAGGTAGCGGGACTTGAGGTAGGAGTGCCCACTAGGAAAGCTATAGAAGTCCGAAGTAAGATTAAAGGTGCAACAGTGGAATTAGGAAGAATCAAGATGAGCGATGACTTGTTCATAATGAACATGAAAGGATTCAAAGTAATCCTCAGGCTTGATTGGCTAAAGAAGCAGATGGCCATGATCTTTTCAAAGAAGAAAGCAATCGAGTTAAACTAAACATAGGGAAAACACTTTCTTTATCGAAGCGCGCCCAAGTCTAATGGGATACCCATCATAGCGATGAAGGTTGTGAGATTGGTTGACAAGAAAGGATGTTAGGGATTCCTGGTGAACATCACCGAGGTTAAATCTGAGAAGTTAACTCCGGCGGATGTTTGGCAGATTTTACTTGTTTGTTGGTTTTGTAGTATTTCTAGTACAAAACAACTCATTTTAGAGTTAATAGTGAAATCACAAGTCCAAATGGATAAAAGGAAGGCTTGGAAGGAAGAAGCTAAAGAATTAGGCCCAAAATAGACTTTGGATAGGCTCAAGATGGAGGGAGAAGCTGAAAAGACGAGTTAAAAAGAGAAAAAGACAGGAAACATTTGCTCAACCGAGTTCAAAAGCAACTAGATTGTGCAACCTTGACAGTGGTAAAGAGGGGTAAACAACGAGCTTTTACTTGACCGAGTAGCAAGGCAACTATGTCATGCATCATCAAAAGTGAAGCATGTTCGTAGATGAAGAGCATTTACTCAACCGAGAAACTCTGTAACTCAGTCGTGCAAAATACCATTTGTTTTGTCTGGGGAACGTATTTTGAATAGTTCATCGAATGTGATCCCCATATTAACCTATTGATGTGTACTCCTATAAATATACTTATAGTTAGTAATTATCAAACATCTATGATATACCATATTTATATCATATTTTTCAGTAGTTTAGAGTTTTAGAATAGTTTCTAGTAGCAAGTTAGAGCAGTTTGCCTTGGAGTCGGAGAAGAAGAAAATTCATCCAACGACTTTGATCAGTGATTATAATATTCTGAATCTCTTTGTTTTGTGTTTTATTTAATGTTTTGAACATGGAGTTATTTATAAATCTCTTTCTTATTCAATTATCTATGGAGTAGTTGTTTAATATTTAAGTAGGTTTCAATTATAAATGTGAATGTTTAATATATTCCATAATTGTTTGTTTCTATTATTATTCGTTATGTTGCGGATTGATTGATGTTAGAATAGATTGATCACCTAGTCTTGCATTCTAGAATCACATACCCAAGATATTTGAAGGTCACGGTATTGATGGTTGAACAACACACACCATAGTATATAGTGAGATATCGGGAGGCTAAGGGTATATTATGAGGGTATTTCCTAGGTTCCTTTGGGAGTTATGGACACTTCATTCAGGAGGTTGTCTATTGTCTATAATCCACAGTGTTAGAATAGATTGATCACCTAGTCTTGCATTCTAGAATCACATACCCAAGACATTTGAAGGTCACGGTATTGATGGCCGAACAACACACACCATAGTATATAGTGAGATATCAGGAGGCTAAGGGTATATTATGGGGGTATTTGATAACACGTTATTTATGCATGTATTTAGGCCGATTTAGGATCATATTTGATGGCATATACGTGTATATTTGACCAGCACTTATTGATATTTATAATATTTGGGCCATTTGACGTGTTTCGACTTGTTTTGAAGATAATTAGGTATTTTTATGCCATTTGGATGAAGTACGAAGGAGAAACAAGTCAAATAGAGTGAAAACCGGCCCAAAGGAGTGAAAACCGTCCAAGAACCGGTTCAAACCGGTCCGAACCGCCCTGAACCGGTCCAGGAGCAAAACCGGGCAAGAACCGACACGGCCGCGTCACAAAGCAACACGGCCGTGTCAAAAGTGTCTTGCAACGCATTGTGGGTTCTGGAATGGAACACGGCCGTGTCACAGCTGCAACACGGCCGTGTCAAATTGTTGCTGGAAAAGTGGATTTTTACAAAGCAACACGGCCGTGTCACTTAAGCAACACGGCCGTGTCAGAAGTGTTTTCCTGCGATAATTACCTAATTTTAATAGGATTTTGACTCTATCTTCCCGAAGATTCGTCCCCAACTCTATAAAAAGGACCCCAAGCTCTAGGAAAAAGGGATGAATCATCAAGAACATAAATTACATCATCTTGGAAGACAAAGAAGACGAAGATCATCGAGACGGAGTCATTCGGGTTTATTTATTCTTTTCTAGTTTAATTCTTTACAATGTTTTTATTAAGATTTTGTATTGGATTATTGCTAGGCATGAGTAGCTAAGCTATTCGTGTCCTAGGGTTGGAAAGTAGGGATTATTATAACAATGTTTTGATTTAGGATTTAATCTATTTAATTCCATTCTTTATGTGTTTTATCTCTATGTTTATGCTTAAACTGAATTTAGCTTGATCACCTAGATTTAGTAATTTAGTTTAACAATTCCGCTTCGAGAGGAGGGAATTGTTATCAGACTTAGAACATAGAGCGCAGTTGTCTATGACTGTGTAGGCCGTGGCTTAGGATCGTTTGGGAGTTATTAGGTTTAATTGACTCGAGAGGGTAATTAGCTTAATTAATCAACGGTTTAATCGCTTCGAGAGAAGGATTAGATTATTGTCGTGCCGCCTAATAAACATTAGAATTGGTAAATTAATAGGTTAATCATATTCCACATTGAAATAATATCCTGAAATCGAAGCCCTAGGATACATTTTCTCTTTGATTGTTAGTTTTCGTGTTTCTTAAGTTTGGAGTTATATTTAATTGAGTAGTTTAATTAGTAAAATCAACCTTTAAAACTTAGTATCTAGTTAGGACATTCCTAGAGTATTAGGGTATCAAACTACCTAAAACTATTCCTTGTGGGATCGACCTTGATAATCGTTACTACACCTACATCCGTACACTTGCGGAACACTAGGTTAGAAACCGATGTGTTAGTATTTCCTAGGTTCCTTTAGGAGTTATTGACACTTCATTCGGGAGGTTGTCTATTATCTATAATCCACAGTTTAGGCACTCTGAAAGGGGGTCTTAAATGCATAATCACGAACCCTCATAAAAGTAAAACATGTCAATTGTGGATATATATACGTGTTTACATATGAGGTTGTCTATGGTCGCACGGTAGTTGATTCTGAAATCTACATCCTAAGATAGTCCCTTATCATAGTTTAAATCTCATTTTTTAATTTCTTGTTTATTTTACAATAGTTGATTAAATAGTTATTCCCGTATTATTGTCTCATGGTATAAATGATAGTAATTAGGGTAACCACCAAATCAAGCTAATAATTATTCCACTCAGATATTTTAGTACTATGATCATTTTAGTAATTTGGTTAGGTCATCTATACTAGTCCTTGTGGGATACGATTTATTTTAAAATTATTTTTATCGATTTTTTTTTTAAAGCTGATTCTTATGTTACTCACTCTTAATTAATTTTGAACTGCTATTTGGTGCTTTATCTTAGCCTTTTTGTGTGCAGTGCATGAAAACAAAGTCTAAGGTATGAGAAATCAACCTAAAGACCTAGAGATAGAAGTCACATGTAGAAAAAGGCATTCCAGTCAAACTCGACCGAAATTATTTCCAATGGAGAACAAACAAAACAGACAAGATGATGACACGTCGGTTTCTAACCTAGTGTTCCGCAAGTGTACGGATGTAGGTGTAGTACTATTGTCAAGGTCGATCCCACAAGGAATAGTTTTAGGTAGTTTGATACCCTAATACTCTAGGAATGTCCTAACTAGATACTAAGTTTTAAAGGTTGATTTTACTAATTAAACTACTCAATTAAATATAACTTCAAACTTAGGAAACACGAAAACTAACAATCAAAGAGAAAAGGTATCCTAGGGCTTCGATTTCAGGATATTATTTTAATGTGGAATATGATTAACCTATTAATTTACCAATTCTAGTGTTTATTAGGCGGCACGACAATAATCTAATCCTTCTCTCGAAGCGATTAAACCGTTGATTAATTAAGCTAATTACCCTCTCGAGTCAATTAAACCTAATAACTCCCAAACGATCCTAAGCCACGGCCTACACAGTCATAGACAACTGCGCTCTATGTTCTAAGTCTGATAACAATTCCCTCCTCTCGAAGCGGAATTGTTAAACTAAATTACTAAATCTAGGTGATCAAGCTAAATTCAGTTTAAGCATAAACATAGAGATAAAACACATAAAGAATGGAATTAATAGATTAAAACATAAATCAAAACATTGTTATAAAAATCCCTACTTTCTAACCCTAGGACACGAATAGCTTAGCTACTCATGCCTAGCAATAATCCAATACAAAATCTTAATAAAAACATTGTAAAGAATTAAACTAGAAAAGAATAAATAAGCCCGGATGACTCCGTCTCGATGATCTCCGTCTTCTTTGTCTTCCAAGACGATGTAATTTATGTTCTTGATGATTGATCCTTTTTTCCTAGAGCTTGGGGTCCTTTTTATAGAGTTGGGGACGAATCTTGGAGAAGATAGGCTTAAAATCCTATTAAAACACGATTTCTCTTATCGGTGGACTTTTTGACACGGCCGTGTTGCTTAAATGACACGGCCGTGTTGCTTTGCAATTCTTCAATTTCTGCGCAACATTTGACACGGCCGTGTTGCAGTTGTGACACGGCCGTGTTCCATTCCAGAACTAACAGCGCTTTGTGGACCACTTTTGACACGGCCGTGTTACAATTCTGACGCGGCCGTGTAGGTTCTTGCCCGGTTTTCACTCTTTTCCAACTTGTTTCCTCGTCCGGTAGCCTGAAAATGCTCAAAATACCTTAAAACAAGTCGAAACACGTCAAATGACCCAAATATTATTAATATAAATAAATGCCGGTCAAATATGCACGTAAATGATATAAAATATGATCCTAAATTGACCTAAATACATGCATAAATAACGTGTTATCAAACTCCCCCAAACTTAAACTGTTGTTCGTCCCGAACATCATACAAAAAGACACAAAGAAGACAAGTGATTATGCATTTTGTTTAGGGCGATTAGACGATGAATTCAGTTTCAGTTTGATTTTCCTTAAAACAACTAGGCACACAATTCACTTGAGCATATGCGATAACGCGTAAATCAACTAATCTCGAGACTTTGAACTTTCGAATTATTCAACCCTCACCGGGTAAGTGTTTCACTCATCTCTCAAGTGTTTAGGCTAAAATAATTTTCACTCATATTGAATTACATGCAAAGCCTACCATATGCTTGCCAATCGTCTACACTAGACCTCGTACTTGATATGTGTGATAAAAGATCAAAAAGGTCTTTATTTTGGTTGTAATGTGGGCTTAAGGTAAGGTGGGATACATTTGGATATAAGTGACTATTCATTGGACTAATCAAGTTACGTCTAACCCGACTACCCCTCAATACAATCACTCAACCTCACTCTTCAAATTTCAGCAAATCACCTTGCAAAGTGACTTCTTCACCTTCCCAAGTCCATACAACTTAAGTGCTTTTCAATTCTGTGGGTACCACATTTTTGGGACTACCCGAATGTTCTAAGCAAATTCACAATTTAAGCACTTTATTTTCTAGCCTCTCCTCTATAATACAACTTTTCTTTTTCTTTTTTTCAATCTTTCTTTCTCTTTTTTTTTTTTTTCTTTTTTTTTTTTTTTTATTAGAGAGGCCATTCTTCGTTTTTCACCTATCACTTTTCTCTTACTTCCTTCATCTTTTGAAAATATCCCTATTTCCCATTCCTTCCCACAATTTGTTCACCCAAAATTCCTTCCAATTTTCCTCCCTCTAACTTGATTAATCCAATTAGGGCCAAAAGAATTAAATCAAAAAGGTTCCGGCTGACATTGTTAGGTTATGAATAAATAAGGCTATAAGGCTCAATTGGGCTAACTAGGGACAATTTTTTTCAATATGGGTCAAAGGCAATTTTCATGGTTCAAAGAAATAGGCTTAAACAAAGAGTTGCCTAAGATCATTTCCTAAATCTCGACACATACTTGACACATTCTTAGTAAAGACTCAAGGCAAGTTCTAGAGACTAGTACACATATTCAATCAAGTTCACACCGAAAGAAAGTATATGACTCCAAAAATTGGAGTATAATTAGGCTCAAATTCTCACAAGGTTAATTTTGATTGAATATTCTAAGTTCAAGCTCAATTTCGTCTCAAAACACCTCTCATGCTCTATTATGTGTCATTTTTCATCTACTTCTCAAAATCATCTCATCATCAACTATTCATCATCCATCTTTCCCTAATTTTCTCTTTTTATTTTTCTCACTTGTTACCTATTTCCGGGTTTTATTATTCTTATTGACTCTAAAAACTGCACTACTAAGACTCTAAACTCTAACTCCTAAGACTCAACATGGACACAATATGCAATTAAACTCGGGCTCACAGACCCAACAACACCGATAAATCAGATAACTGGGCTCACAGACCCGATAACACCAATTGAAACAATAAAAATCAGCACAATGGGCACACGGACCCACAATTAACAGCAAGAATCTCGAACGAAAAAAAAGTAAATCAAAACTAGAAATCTAGCTGCCAAGACGTTCCACGGTCTACCCCCTCCCCCAAACTTGGCTGAAAGCCAATGTTTGGAGGAAAAAAAACGTGGTACGCCTTGGTGCTAACTTACAAATCGTTTCGACGACGGCGGTGTTTTGAAATCCCTACGAGCTCCGAAATCGTGCCATTTTTTTGCTCCTACTGAATCTTGGTTCGGCCGTCTCCGCATCACGCTCTGAATTTTCCATTGTTTCTGCTGATGCAATGACACGGCCGTGTTGAATGTTGTGACACGGCCGTGTTACATTTGAGCCAAACTTGATGTTTTTGGGCTGATATTGACACGGCCATGTCGGTTGAGTGACACGGCCGTGTTGCGTTCCAGTGTGAAATCGTGTTTGGAGCTTGGTTTTGACACGGCCGTGTTATAAGGCCGACACGGCCGTGTTGCGTTTGAACAAAAAATGGTTTTTGGGCCTGATTTTGACGCGGCCGTGTCGTTTTGTGACACGGCCGTGTTGCATTCCAGTGCTGAAAACACTTTCTAAGTGCTTTTTGACGCGGTCGTGTCCGTTGTGCGACACGGCCGTATTGCATCTTCTGCTCCTTTTAACGCGATTTTTCCGTCTTTTCGACCCCCGTTTCTTGCAACACTCGTCCATGTTGATTCCTAAAAACATAAAACACTAAAACACACGTAAAACATAAAATTAACGCAATAAAAAAATATAAACATAAAACATTAAACATCGGGTTGCCTCCCGACAAGCGCTTTGTTTTACATCTTCAGCCGGACGTCCTTTTCCTATCAACCTTCTTCTAGCCACCCCGAGTTGGAAGTTTTCTGAACACTTAAAGAGCTATTTGGGGCACGAGGATTTTCTATAGCAGCTAGGGTAGTGTAAATAATGCTACAATTGTGCCTACCCCTTAGACCCGATTTATGTATGTTGAGTGTGATTATTTCGTTTTGAACCCGAAAAACCAACTCCCCTTTAGGTACATCTATTAGTGCTTGGCTAGTCGCCAAGAAGGGTCTTCCTAAGATAAAAGGGAATTCATCACTCCCTTTCATGTCAACAACTAAGAAATCACTAGGGAATTCAAAATTTAGCACTTTTACCACTACATCCTCTGCTACTCCCAACGGCGTTAATGAAGATCCATCCGCCAATTTGATAGTAGTAAAGGACCGTTTAATTTCCCTTAATCCTAATTGTCTATACTGCTTAAGAGACATCAAATTTATGCTAGACCCTAAGTCACACATGACATTATGAAATTCATGACTACCAATTGAGCAAGAAATAGTAAAACTCCCTGGATCTTTTGCTTTTGTTGCTCTTCTTGGTTTCATGCTTGTGTTTGCGTTCTTCTTGGGCCTGCTCGGTCTCTTCTTTGTCGCCTCTTTTCCATCCTCCCACTCCTTTGTTTTCTCTTTAACTTGGATTCTCTCCTTTAGTGGTTCCTGTTTCACAACAACAACTCTAGATTGCTCTAAAGGATCAAGGTTAGCAAAGAACGAATTTTTAAAACAAAAATCAAAAGACTCATCAAGAATAGGAGATGAAGTTTTCTTATCTATGATTGTATTGACCTCCTCCTTCTCAATGTTTTTGACTTCCTCGCTTGATTCCTTTGCTTCTTGGTCCTTCAAGCTCTCTTCATGCTCATCTAGCTCCACAATATTGCAGTGCTCCTTTGGGTTAACCACTGTATCACTCGGGTATTGGCCTTGCTTGTGTTGAGCTCCTACTATCTTTATCAGCTGACTCATGTTTGATGTCAACTCTCCAATGCTAGCTTGAGTCTGCACCAACGTGTTCTCGAGCCTCTTGATGTTTGCCCCTTGCCCAGTGATATGCTTGTTTAGCTCCATGAATTTTCCATCCACTTTCTTCTCCAACTGAGCTAACTTTTCATCATACTTTTTGAATTGTGACATCGCGATCTCTTCTTGTGATGGCTTCTTACCGTCATGGATCATGCCATTTGTAACAGCAAATCCGGGTGGCGGATTAAGTGTATTTTGCGCGTTCCCATATGAAAAGTTCTGATGATTCTGAGGGTACTGATTGTACCGAGGCTGATTGTTCTGGAAGTTGTTGAAGTTTCGTTGATTCACAAATTTTACTTCTTCAACTTCTTCCGGACCCCCTGGCTGTTGTGCTAACGTTAGATTAGTTAGCAAATTCACCTGGCTCGTCAATGCTGTTACTTGTGCTGTGAGCTTTTCAATTGGCTCATTATTGACGGGCTCGACTTTTTGGACACTTGCTACCCTCCTTGGCATTTTTCTCTCATTCGACCATTGGTAGCTCGTTCTGGCCATCGCGTCCAGGATTGAGAATGCCATCCTCACTGACTTCTCCATCAAACTTCCACCCGCAGCTGCATCCACTTGGTTTCTAGTCGGAGCAAGTAGACCATTGTAGAACTTGCATACTTGCTGCTTCTTGGTGAATCCATGTTGAGGGCAACTCCGGATAAGATCCCGGAATCGCTCCCAAGCCTCTCCGAATGGCTCTTGATCCAATTGCTTGAACTGATTGATCTGGTTCTGCAGGTCGAGCATCTTGCTTGGTGGAAAGTACTTCAGTAAGAACGAAGTGCTCAACTCTTCCCAACTGATGATATCTTCCAAGGAATTGAACCATTGGAGGGCTCTATCCTTCAACGAGAAAGGAAACAATCGCAGCTTAACCTGCTCGTGTGGCACATGATTTATTTTGATTGTATCTGCCAATCTTCGGAACTTTATCAGGTGAGCGTTCGGATCCTCCATTGCACTTCCTCCGTACTGGTTCTGCTGCACTATGTTGATCAGTGCAGGCTTCAGCTCGAAACTATTTGCATTCAGAGGCGGAAGTTGTACTCCTCCTGACTGTTGATTAGGATTCGGCCTTAAACAGTCACTGATAGGTGTATTATCTTCTTCTCCCGTATCTGGCTCTATTGGAATCTGTCCGTGCTGTTGTGGCAACTGTTGCTGCTGTACAGGTATCTGCTGCTGTATAGTAGTGACGCGATCGTCCAATCGTGCTAAGGCTGTTAGCACTCTATTTAATGCTTCATCATTCGGTTGTTGTGGTGGATTCTCCATCTCAGCTGTGAAGTTTCTTCTCGTTCGGTGTCTGTGAGCTGTCGCTTCAATTTCCGGATCGAAAGGAAGAAGGGTTTCTTTCCCTTTTGATCTGGTGTGCATACGAAGCCTGAAAACACCAAAAACAAGAACTACCGCGTAACACTAAAATTAACCCAAAAAATAAAAACGAAAATTAAAATTAAAATTATGAAAAAAATAAAATCTAGTCTAGTTTCCTCCTATTTTTCAAGATAAAAACTAAGCGCTAAATCCTATTCCCCGGCAACGGCGCCAAAAACTTGACACGTCGGTTTCTAACCTAGTGTTCCGCAAGTGTACGGATGTAGGTGTAGTACTATTGTCAAGGCCGATCCCACAAGGAATAGTTTTAGGTAGTTTGATACCCTAATACTCTAGGAATGTCCTAACTAGATACTAAGTTTTAAAGTTTGATTTTACTAATTAAACTACTCAATTAAATATAACTTCAAACTTAGGAAACACGAAAACTAACAATCAAAGAGAAAAGGTATCCTAGGGCTTCGATTTCAGGATATTATTTCAATGTGGAATATGATTAACCTATTAATTTACCAATTCTAGTGTTTATTAGGCGGCACGACAATAATCTAATCCTTCTCTCGAAGCGATTAAACCGTTGATTAATTAAGCTAATTACCCTCTCGAGTCAATTAAACCTAATAACTCCCAAACGATCCTAAGCCACGGCCTACACAGTCATAGACAACTGCGCTCTATGTTCTAAGTCTGATAACAATTCCCTCCTCTCGAAGCGGAATTGTTAAACTAAATTACTAAATCTAGGTGATCAAGCTAAATTCAGTTTAAGCATAAACATAGAGATAAAACACATAAAGAATGGAATTAATAGATTAAAACATAAATCAAAACATTGTTATAAAAATCCCTACTTTCTAACCCTAGGACACGAATAGCTTAGCTACTCATGCCTAGCAATAATCCAATACAAAATCTTAATAAAAACATTGTAAAGAATTAAACTAGAAAAGAATAAATAAACCCGGATGACTCCGTCTCGATGATCTCCGTCTTCTTTGTCTTCCAAGACGATGTAATTTATGTTCTTGATGATTGATCCTTTTTTCCTAGAGCTTGGGGTCCTTTTTTATAGAGTTGGGGACGAATCTTGGAGAAGATAGGCTTAAGATCCTATTAAAACACGATTTCTCTTATCGGTGGACTTTTTGACACGGCCGTGTTGCTTAAATGACACGGTCGTGTTGCTTTGCAATTCTTCAATTTCTGCGCAACATTTGACACGGCCGTGTTGCAGTTGTGACACGGCCGTGTTCCATTCCAGAACTAACAGCGCTTTGTGGACCACTTTTGACACGGCCGTGTTACAAGTCTGACGCGGCCGTGTCGGTTCTTGCCCGGTTTTGCTCCTGGACCGGTTCAGGCCGGTTCGGACCGGTTTGGACCGGTTCTTCGACGGTTCTCACTCTTTTGGGCCGGTTTTCACTCTTTTCCAACTTGTTTCCTCGTCCGGTAGCCTGAAAATGCTCAAAATACCTTAAAACAAGTCGAAACACGTCAAATGACCCAAATATTATTAATATAAATAAATGCCGGTCAAATATGCACGTAAATGATATAAAATATGATCCTAAATCGACCTAAATACATGCATAAATAACGTGTTATCAGATGAGCACAAGGATGAGCCAGAAGAACAAGTCCAACCACCGATTAGGGACTTGTTCAGGTTAGTGGTAAATAGGAACTTAGGAGGGATAAGCAGGCCATCAATTCATGTCAACACATTTCAATTAAAGCTAGCCTTAGTATCCCTGATTAAGCAGAACCAATTTGGAAGGGCAGTTATGAAGGACCAGAATGGTCATCTGGGCTATTTTCTAGAGATTAATGATACAATCAAGATAAATGGGGCCTCTGGTAATGTAATCCGCTTATGCATTTTCCCATTCTCGAGGGATAAGGGGAAGACATAACTTACTAATTAGAACATTGTAGTTGGTACGATATGTGCCAGTTTTTTTGTTTAAATATTTCCCGTCAAGAAAGACACTAAAGTTAAAAAGCAATAACAAACAATTTCGCCAGCAAGACATAGAGCCTCTCTATGAGGCATGTGAAAGAATTAGAGAACTCCTCTAAATGTGTCCACAACACAACTTCTATGAAGATCAATAAGTCTACTATTTCTGTAATAGACTTTCGGTACACACTAAAGACAATCGTAGATACTTCATCTTGAGGTACATTACTGACTAAGTTGACAAACAATGCCATTGCAATCTTAGAGAAGATGTCTGCTAATAGTTTCCAGTGGCCAGTGGAGAGATCGATGTCGAGGAGAGTGGTAAGGAAATAGTCGTGGCTCTTACTGAAAAGATCGTAAAGTCAACCGAGCAAGTTAGCTTGTTCGTGAGGCCCCATTAGAAGGTGGCGATGAACCAAGGGGTACAGTGCATGGATAGTGGTTATGAAGAGGCCTTCTTCATGAATAGTACAAGAAATCAGAACTTCAATCCGAATTTCAGGTCGAATCATATGGGTAGGGTAGTAAGTACACACGGGGATGTGAAATCATCCTAATCTATCATATGCTAACTCGAACAATGCATTGCAAACATCCAAATAAGTGAAGCATAGATGAGATGGTTACCTCAGTAAACGAGACACAGGCCCAGAATGGGAAGACCGAAGCCCAAATGAATAAATTAGATGGCTAGTTAGTGCAACTGAGCACTAATGTGGGGAACATGGGTGCCCAAGCGAAGAATTTAGAGATGCACACAGGTCAGCTAGCAAAGAGGAACAATTATCGACAATGGAAGTTCTCAAGTGACACTACGAACCCTAAAGAGCAATGTAATGCAATAATATATGAAAGTCAAGATAAGAAGAGGAAAGTGGAGAAGGAAGGTGAAGTCGAGGAAATCCTAAGGAAAAAAGAAAAACATTCTATGATGAGGTTATCTCACCATATAAAGCACAAATACTCTTTCCTATGGCATTGGAACTAATGAAAACCATCAAGTGTGCACAGGTTAATGGAAAGAGATTCCTTGTTAGAGATGAAAAGTGAAACAAGTGCACAAAGCGGAGACAAAGGAAAAGAAAGAGTTGAAGCGAAAGAAGACATAAAGTTGTGAAACAATCACTCAGACACAGCTCCAACAAAACCTACAAGATCCAGGGAGTTTTTTAGTTACTTGCTTTATAGAAAAAATTAATTTGAAAATGTTCTCTAAGATTTAGGTTCGTCTGTTTATCTTATGCCTCTCACCACTTACAATAAAATGAACACAGGAAAGTAAAAGCCAAGCTCCACCACTATCTAAATCGCTGGTAGGTCACTGTTAAACATTGTGGGATAGTGGAGGATGTGTTTTTTTACATGTAGGCACTCTTATCTTCCTAGACGATTTCACTATTATTAACATTAAAGAGGATAGTAAATTATCCTTACTAGTAGGACGACCATTCTTGGCCACGAGCCAACCTGTGTTTGATATGAGAGAAAATATAGTAACTTTTAGTGTTAATAAAGAAAAAGTTACTTTTGAAACAACTGGTAGTCCTAGTAAGAGAGGAGATGGTCACATAGTGGAACAATTCATTAACTTAGACATAAAATCGAATAAGGAAAATGAACTAATTGTCCTTAAACCTACACGTAATGAATATATACCTGTAACTGATGATGAGTTTCTAGATAGGTAAGATGAAGAGAAAGCCAACCAAGTGTTGGCCAAAGAAAAGGAACTAATGGTAAAAGAGGTACTCCGATGGAGAGTGGTTCAGGAAAACCTCGAGCAGAGACAAAACTGGGATAAGTTGACGAAAATAGAGCACCATCCGACATAGTACGCTGATGATGAAGCTATGACGAAGATGTGAATATATGATGATGTATAAGCTATGTTCCATCTATATGGATGGGACACAATGATGCAATGAAGGTGACGACCAACGTAAGAGTGGCAATGGAAATAATGAGCATGTTTGAAGTGCTTAGGGAATAAGTCACCAACAAGCCTATCAAAATCAGGTTCCAACTCAATAATAAGAACTATGAACTTAACTTTCTCTAATCTATATGATACCTATGGAGTGAAGTGTTCATTGGAACATTGAGCCTCCCGAATATGATAAATAAAAGTTCTGGGCTAGATTAGTGAACATATCAGATGAAGTGATGGTCCATGACAAGAGAGAAGACATCTATTTCGAGATTTAGAACCTAGAGTTCCGACATATACAATGATTCCTGGCCCACACTCTATGTGCCCAAGATCCTAATGCAATGTAAGTGGTAACAAGCTATTCATCATGTGGTGTATGGTGAGGACCGAACCTTGCAACCTTGGTGCGCCCCTGATTGACCAGTTAGAGGTAGCGTCACAGAAAGAGAGGGGTGGAATAAGGATCGGGGGCATATTAACCCCGATAGCACTTTGGCTAGGGATAGATCTTTGAATGGGAGGAGTGGAAACCTTAAGATAGCATCGCGCAAATAATGTGTAGGAACTTCCTAAAGGTCGACAGAACTGGAAGGTTGATATTAATTCAAAGATTGAAGGATCTATACTTCCCATTATCAAATGAAGCCTTGAAAAAAGCATCTGATGATATAGCAAACTCGCTCATGAATGAATGACCGCATATGTTCCTAACGGAGTGTGAACTGCCGAAGAAGCCGTTTATGGGGTCCGGCGAATATGTGGTGAATGAATGAAAGAGGAAATAAATGGAGGAAAGGCGGATATATTGGAGCTTGGGTCTGACATCATTCATCAAACGTTGATCATTTTGAAAATTTCGGTAACACGTCTAGCTATAGAAATGTAGGACTGAGTGGGAGGCAACCCACTAATTTTATCATGCATTTTATTTTATTATATGTTATTTTTTCGTTTTGATATTGTGTTTAGTATTTTAGATAATTTAAAAGTAGGTAAATGGACAAGGACAATGACCCAAGTGCTATGGTCAAAGAATGGACAAATTTAGAATAAAAACGGATAAAAGGAACGAAACAAAAAAATCAAGGGTACGATGTAGCAAATACACGACCGAGTAGCTTAGTAACTCGGTTGAGCAACACCGTCATCAAATTTACACGACCGAGTGGATTGATCAACTTGGTCGAGCATTTTTATGTTTCCAGCACTAATTTAAATGCGTCGTACAAGTTTGGGGAGGAGCTCATTCTCCCCCATTCTCAATTTCAAATCCTTTCAATTTATTTAGTATTCAAGCCCTTTACATTCAAAATTCTCCCAATTTACATACTTTTACATCAAATTAAAAATTCCACTAGATTAACCATCTCGATGAGAGCTTTTTAACCGGTTCAAGTTTTGAATTTGGTTAATTACGTATGTGATACAAGTTGTGTATGCATGATTTTAGGCCTATATAGACAATCATTTTGATAGCATTTGCATACATTTTTGGTTGTTTTATGTTTAAATTTATTTTCTTGAATCGAATGATGTGATAACTTGCTTTTAGTGAAAATGCCTTATTTTAAGATAAAAGTCTATATGGACGATGTTTGGAGAAGAAATGAGCGAGAGACGAGGTGTAACAGCGAAAAGAGGTAAAAATGCAAGAATTTCAGTTTGACTCACCTCTAGTATTTTGCTCATATCTTGAGATCTACATGTCCAAATTAGTTAAAATTGGTAGAATTGGAAAGCTAAATCAAAGGGATACAACTTTTCCAGAAATAGCCAACTCCAAAATCTGATTAGAAGACCTTCAAAAACAGATTGGAAGTCAGACTGGAAAGTCTGCTCGGCAGAGCAAGAATTTTGGCCCGGCCGGGAGAAAAGTTAGGCTAGCACATTAATTCGGCGCTATATACTCTGCTCGACTGGCAGGATTTTTGCCCGGCTGGCCAGGAATGCCGATTTACTCATTTTCTTGCCTTGTGGGCCAAAATTTGGCCCGTTTCAACCTCAATCCTTCCCAAACTATAAATTTAGGTTCCTAAGTCAGAAAAACAGACTTTTACAACATTTATAAGCTTGGAGCCTTGGATAGAGAGCAAGAAACATGCAAAGAAGAAGGTCGGATTTTCGGGTTTAAATAGTTTTTGTCGTTATTCTAATTTCTAGTGAATGTTTGTCCATGGATATTTCATAGATCTTATTTTGAATATGAGTAGCTAATTCCCCTTTGTATCTAGGCTAAAAAGTAGGTTACAATTAACTATGTTTTGATTTTTCGTTTTATTCTAGACCAACTTCTATATTTTTATCTATATTTTTGTGATTGCTCTTATGAATTTATCAATCTGATCAATGATCAGATTCTACTAGTTTGATAGTTCGTCGCCCAAGAAGGGAAGATTATTAATAGACTTACGACATATAGCATAGGTATCAATATCGTCCGACAGCCTTCTGATACTCAATTTGGACTAGAACGTCGTAGGCACAAGTTACCTCGGCGACGGCCTATGAGCTGCTTTGTTCAAAATAACCAGACACTGCATCGGGAAACTATATTTAGGCCTCATTTATACCTCTCTGCAGGTCTTACATTATATAGCGAGCTCATAATCGGCTACCTACATGGGAAGTGCTTTATAGTCGGGGATTTTATGGTCCCACCGCGTGTGTTTTGTGTCGACAAAAGGGGGGAGAATCTTGATCACTTATTCGCTGATTGCTTATACTCTTTGTCGATTTTGCAGAAAATATGATGGGCCTTTGATGTTGTTCATTACATTAACATTGGCTTTCACAGTATGATTTTGTAGGCTATGAGCTTCTTCTTCAGCACACTACTGATGGTTCTTTGGCGTGTGGCGGTCGTCGTCTTTGTTTTGTCAGTGTGGGTGGCTTGTAATAGTTCTATGTTCGACAAGTGAAATTTTCCACCATAGTATGTTATGGCTTCCATTTTGTCGAAATTGAAGGAGGCGTCAGCCTTCTGAGTGGGCTGCATGTGGAACTCTACGATGGTTGTTGTTTGTTTAAAGAGACTAGGGGTAGCTCTGATACCGTAAAAATCACCGACAATTATTTCGGTATTCTAGATGTGACCTCCTTCGGGATAGGTGAAGACGAACACCGGTGGTATTATAGAGGGGTTTCCTGGTAGGACCTATGGCGGTACTATTTTTATTAACTCTAGATGTTTCATTCATGGTTGCTTCGCAACTTCTGGATGAGAGTTTGCGTATGAAGTCGAGCTTGAGATAGCTATTTTTGGCTCTTAAGGAGGTACATAATAGAGGCTGGCACAAGATTTTGTTGGAGCGTGATTCTGCTTTGGTTGTGCACCTGTTTCAGTCTCGATCGCGGGTAGTTCCTTGGAGGTTACTGTCAAGGTGGCTCCATGTGTTGCACTTTATGGCTCATATGGATTTTATGGTGACACACGTGTTTCAAGAAGGAGATCGGATTTGTGTGGGACTTACTTGGTTCTCTGAACTGTAGGCTCATGTTGAAGGGTTAGCATACAAGGACTTTTATGCTGATTTTTTTCCAATTTTATTGAGTTGTTTGGTTTTGTGGCGCCGGTACTCTTTTTCTCTAATCATGGGTTTTGCCATGGTTGGGTTTTAACAAGGCTAGCATATTTCATGAAATATAAATGATATTTATTGACATTACTTTCATATATTATTTTTTTGGCATATTCAAAATTGACATACGAAAATATCAATTGTCCCCTCTGTATATAGATCAAACATTCTAATAAACAAATATTTAGTGAAATTTCAATGAACACGGAGATATTTGGATCCTTGACCTTAGGATATAGGGTCTGCTAACTATTTAAATGGGAGTTATTTTAGGCTTAGCAACTTGGAGTAGATGGGGCAAGTCCTATCTCCAGCCCGTCCAAAAACTTAGCAAGGGTTATATCACTTGGAGATCTCCTAGGGAATTAAGGGCAAATTCTCTCTTTAAAAAACACACTTCTTTTGAAAACAGGAAAAAGGTAAATATATAGCTCCCCTTCTCCTCCTATGTTAAACCCCTTGTCCCACCTCCTCCTATCGGCAACTTTTACTGTCGATTGCCGAACCCCTTCCTTGTCCTCTTTCTTGTTCATATCATGTAGTGCCCCAGCTCACTTTTCAGTGAGCAGAATTGCCACAACTTACCTAGTTCCTACATAGTCACTTATTAGGATAAAGAAATTAAAAAAAAAAAAAAAATATATATATATATATATATATATATATATATCTATATAAATTAATATAATATTAAAATTTAGATATAAATGACAATTAAATTTATATAATATTTAAAAATTTATAGTTTTAAATTATAATCTGAGAAATTATTTTAATAAATCTTTAATATATTAATTTGAATTAATCTAGATTGTAAAATATATAAAATATATTAAATATTCAAAATAAATTATAGAATGATTTAAAAACAAAAATATATATAGATATATGATAACTAAAATCTTTAATATTAATTTTTTTTTAATTTTATCTATAAAATCAGTAAAATTATTTTAGTAAATCTTAAAGTAACTTGAATTTTTTTAAAATTAATTTATAAAAGTAAAATTAATTTTTAGAAGAGTCTTAAATCATAATTATTCTTTTAATTTCTTTACCATCCTAATAAGTGAGTAAGCAGGAAAAACATAAAAAAGAAAATTAAGTGCCACATAAGCAAAAAATAGCCAGCTCATGGATGACTTGATGGGTAATCTGCAGTAGACGGTCATGGGGCATTTTTATCAATTTTTTGTAAGTTATAAGGCATTTTGAAAAAGTGTCAAACTTAAAGGATATTTTCTTAATTAAGGTAAACTTATGGGACATTTTTACCAATTTTCCCAAAAAGAAATTTCTCTCACAATCTTCACCCTCAATCTCTATATCTGAAAAAGTCAAAGATTCCCCCAAATTATGTTTTTTCTTAACATCCTTGTCCGATCAACCGTGTAAACTTAGTTGGGACGGAGGGAGTACTTATTTTAATTTTATTTCGTAATAAATACTTCTTTTATAAATAATAAGTATATATTCAATCCATAAATTTCACGTGAGAAACGGATGTTTATGCCATTTAAAATTTTACTATATGATAATTCAAGATTTTAAATTATTTATTTTATCGAGTGCATAAGGTTCACATTTTAAAAAATAACATTATATAGTATTTAATTTTGTTAAAATACACTATAATATTAACATATTTGCGTGCATCGCACGAGAGCAATATTAGTCTTTTCAAAATCAAAATAATACTAATAAGAATAAGAATAAGAATGATAATTCCTTAAAATATATAGGGTGTATTTAAATTGAATAATATTGAGTCAAATTTAAGTGAGAAAATTAATGATTGTACTCTATTAAACTAGTAATATTCCCGTGCGATGCACGAAAGTTTATTTAAAAAGTAATGATTTTAATAAAATTAAATATGATATAATATATTCCCTCCATCCCAAATGAACTTGCACTTGTCCCCCGGCACACATATTAAGAAAAATTATTTTTTTATAAATGTTGACGTAGCCAAATCTGTTTTTACCTTTATGTGATGACATATTTGTAATTATGTGATTATTGTGGGGTAGAGATATAAATTTTTATTTCCTGAAATGGAAAGTGTGCAAAAGGGGTGGGACACCCCGATTAGGGAAGTATGTTAGTTCATTCGGGACAGAGAAACATAAATAAAATTATAAGTAATGTAAATATAAGTTTCTCGCACGTCATATATGAATTTAATATAACTTACTTTATATAGAGGTATATATATATATATATATATATATATATATATATATATATTATAGATTAACATTAAGATAAATATTCGATATAAAAAGATCTTTTTCAAAATGATCATTTCTTATCTTTGAAATCCAAACACACATTCATTGTGTCTGCATCATTCTTCACCTATGTGCATAATAGTTTAATTAATTATGAATGTTAGAACAAACATAAATATCTAACTATCAACTCATATTATTAAATAAAATAAACTGGATAATGTTATAAGAAATTTATTTTTCTTTCATTTTTTTCATTTTACTTTAAGTATTTAAATTTATCTAAATAAAGTTTTAAATTCTAACTATAAATATCTCCTGTTAAAAAACTTATTTGCAAGTTTTAGTACTTTACTTGGTATTTTCGATATACAAAGAATGACAAATTAACAAAATTAAATTCAAAAGTTATTCAAAAGTTGGAATAACAAAATAAAGCATAGGAGTGCTCCAATATTTCTTAATACTTTCATATATATGTTGAAAAGTTTCAATTAAATTATACATTTAAAGATATACATTGGTTAATGTAAAAAAAAAAAAAAAATCTTAGTTAGCAAAATATGAAAAAAAAAAAAAAAAAAAAAAGAAGAAGAAAAAGAAGAAGACATAATTGAGATTGGTTTATTTGGCCCAGTATTGTTTAGGTTGCAAAGTCTAAAAAACATATAGTTCTAGCTGGTTAATTTTTCTTATTTAGAAGAAGTTTATTTGCAACTTGTATAATATCATAGTATAGGTTGCAAGTTGTAATTATTTATAGAAAAATAACATTAATATATCTAAAATATAAAAAAGTAATAAAAAAATTTTAAGATTAATTATCATATATAAAGTTATATGTATGAGCAAAAATCATAGTTTTGTGATTTACCAACAAAAATTATTATTATATCAAATAAACATTAACAAATTCAATAATTTAACAAGCTGATTATAAATCAAATATTAATTTGAGACAATTCATGTCAGATAAAACAAACTGATTAGTTGTGGTTTTAATGAAATAATCAAGTAAAATAATTTGTAAAAGAGAATTATTTGAATGATTTTTACTTTTATTCCAAACCAATACAATTTTTTGTACAACACACAATAAACACTGAAATCTTACTTATATAAAATAATATAATATTTTAAAATAGAATATCGTATTATTATATATATATACATATATATATCATATGGATGTCAAATCAAATATCGTCAAAAAATGATTAATTTGATATAGTATATATAATAAATAGATTAGAGATGAAAAAAAAAATATTTGCAACTTTAGAAAGTAAAATAAATTTTGATTCTTACCAAATGTGACGACAACTTATCAATCACAATCTAAAATTTTAGGCTGAGAAATGTTACTTACAGAAATGTTACTTACAGAATTGTCACTACTGTGGCTTATATATATATATATATATATATATAGATAGATAGATAGATAGACAGACAGATAGATTTTTTTTAATTTATAAAATAAGTTTTAAATTCTAACTATAAATAATTAAAAATAACCATAAAATATCCCTGCTTTTATTTTATATTTAACTTTTAATTTATCGAAATAAACTTTCAAGTTCTAATTATAAATATTTAATTTTTTCTTTATAATATTGAATTTTCATTTGCAATTTTTAACATTTCATTTGGTGATTTCAAATATACTTAAATAATTTTTATTTAATAAAATCTTGTTTTAACAAAATAAATTTCAAAATTTATTTAATTATTCGAATAACAAATTAAAGTCTTTGGTTTCTTCAAAATATTTGATATTTACGTATTTTATTTGGTATTATAAATTATTTATGTAAATGTTATAGTCTTCTTATAAATAGTATATTTATTTGAAGATAAAAATTGATTAAAGCGAACAAATTCATTTAGATTGTTAAGAGTAAAAAAAACATTCAATGTTGATTTGCGCGACCAAGTATTATTTAGGTTAGAAAGTGTAAAAATATATAATTGAAGTTTTATTAAACGTAAAAATTAAAAAGATTACCGAATATAATAAAAGTCATAATTTAGGCTACAAAGAATAAATTTCCTTAACAGAGTAATTTTAGCAAATACTCGTTATTAAAAAATATAAATAGGTAATAAAAAAAATGTCAATAACTATTTTAATACATAATTATATATATGCTCAAAGTCGTGATAAGAAGATATTTTAGCAGGTTTGATGATTTAATAAGTTGATTATAAAATAGATATTGTTGTTTTAGCCTTTAATTTAATAAAGTAGGGCTTTCATTATTTAAACAATGGGTTTTCTTCCTGATTTAAATAAAATATATATATTTGAAAATTGACAAATAAAATGAATTGATATTTTGTATTTAAAAAAAAATACTCATATTTTTTATAAAGAAATTATTTTACTAATTTTAGTTGTCACTAAAAGCAAAATATTATAGTTCAATTCACAATAAACATCAATTCTAACACAAATAATTAACCAACAAACAATTTGTTTATTCAAATCAAATTTCTCATTATAATATATGTGATATGGATGTCAAATCGAAGATCGTGAAAAGATGAATAATTTGGTATATTATGCATAAAAATCGGATTAAAAATAAAAAAAATTATTTGTATTTTAGAAAAGTAAAAAAAATTATGAACTTACCAAATATAAGAAAAAGTTACCAATTATGGTCTAATCTTTTTGGAGGAAAAGTTACAATTACATTAATGCCCTCCATTTTGCTCATATATATATATAGATTTGAGCCTCTAAATATATGAGGTAAGCCTCAATTAAATTTTGTGATAGAAAATCGCCAACCCTTCGATACAGCAAAGAGCATAAACGAACGAAGTCGAGCGAGCAGTAGGAAGAGAATCGAAAAACTGAAAATGAGCTCGCAAACGGTGCCGTATCACCAGCCAGCTACACTGGAAGAAGTGCGCACCCTCTGGATTGGGGATTTGCCTTATTGGGCTGACGAGAACTACCTCCGCGCCTGGTTCTCCCACACTGGCGAGGTACCTTTGCATACATAATCATACGCCTATGCCTCTATTATCTATGTGTTTTTGTTGAAAGTTTTTGTATACTGTTAATATTTTCATGTACAGTGCAAATTACACATTCTGTTGTTTTTTTTCTATAGTATCAGCGCGATGCAACTCGTTTCTTTCTTTTTTCTGTTTTTTTTTTTTCTTTTTGTTCTAATTGGTTTCAGTTTTGGTTTTAGTGGATGAAACTGCTAGTAAAATTTAAAATAATGAATTGCTTATTCAGAGTCTCTTCTTGCCGAAAATGTGCTAATTGGGTTTAATTTGTATATTTTAGGGTGCTTAGGGTTTTGTTAGTTTATGTTTCTGGTAGTACTTGATTAATGGTTTACACCCAAAATATTATATTCTCTAGGTAATGAAAACTGAATATATTGATTTGTGAATTTTTTTTGTTATATAGAACTGAAAATTGCTATTACATCAAATGCAGGTTCTCTCCATTAAAGTAATTCGAAACAAAATAACTGGACAGCCTGAAGGTTACGGGTTCGTGGAATTTACATCACATCAAGTAGCGGAAAGCATTCTGCAGTCCTATAATGGAACACAAATTCCGGGGACCGAACTAACTTTCAGGTTGAATTGGGCATCTTCTGGGATTGGGGAAAGGCGTACAGATGCGGGTCCCGAGCACTCTATCTTTGTTGGGGATTTAGCACCAGATGTTACAGATTATCTGTTGCAGGAGACTTTCCGAGTTAGTTATCCATCAGTTAGAGGAGCTAAGGTTGTCACAGATCCTAATACTGGACGTTCTAAGGGATATGGATTTGTTAAGTTTGCAGATGAGGCGGAAAGGAACCGAGCAATGGTTGAGATGAATGGTGTTTATTGCTCGACTAGGCCCATGAGAATCAGTGCCGCGGCACCTAAGAAAACAGCCAGTGGTGTGCAGCAGCAATATGCTGTGGCTAAAGGTGAAATTCATCTTCTCCTGAATTTGCAAGGTGGCGCTGCATGCTTTTGAATTTTTTGTATCTAAGGGTGCTGATAGCTCTTAAAAAGTAATGAACTTTTAAATCATAGCGCTAAAATCATTTCTGGTGCCATAATTTTTTGCTCGTACACTTAGTTAAGAATTCAATTTAATCTTGTAATTGAGAAATTGCTCGCAATTGGTCTTTTTTTGGCCGTTGGCGACCAAATTGACTGGAAAAGTGCACGTGCTGGTCATCGTGACAGCAAATTCCGGCCGATTTTAAATTACATGGCACCGACGAACATGCACTTTTCCGGCTGATTTGGTCGCTGGCGGCGAAAAAAGGACCAATTGTGAGTAATTTCTTATTATGGGACTAAATTGAGTAATTTCTTAAACTAAGGGACTTAATTGAATTGTTAATTATTCTTTTGGACCAAAAGCATTCGAGCAAAAAGTTGGGGCAAAAATAATTTTAACCCAAAATCATACCTCTTACTATTTTCATTACTTCTTTATTTGATTCGGTGACTTTGAGGTGGGATAGAATTCAGTGTGAGTATTATATTTTTGGTTTTACAGATCCAAAATGCCCTCCTGAAAGAATTGAACCTAGCCTGAATACTATGCCTCCTGCAGGAACATCTTGTCCTACTTTCTTTGTATATTTTATTTACATCAACCTATGTTCTTGCTGTGTATTACTGATGGATTACTGCATAGACTATCTGTAAAGAGACACTTCTATAGTTCCTTTCAATTCGCTGCTGATAAATGCCTCTTATACTTTATCTAACATGGGTCACCTCCACACTCTCAAGTTGTAGTTTCATTGGAATTCAAGCTATGGTATAAGCGACTTATCGGTGCCATTTGGCCAATGGATTGCACCATGTTCGTGTTCTGATTATTCAGGACTTTGTGGTTTGTGCTCTGAGAAGGACATATTTCATATAATTTCTTTTCATTGCAGCAATATATCCAGCTCCTGTTTACACTACACCGGTGCAGACTGTTCCAGTGGATAACGATATAAATAACACGACTGTAAGTCGAACTTTAATATATTGTTGATCTTGATATGCTTTTATTAATTATCTCACGCCAACGTAGGTTTTCATTGGTAATCTGGATGCTAATGTAACTGAAGAAGAACTGAGGCAAATATTCTTGCAATGTGGGGATATTATCTATGTTAAAATTCCAGCGGCCAAGGGATGTGGTTTTGTGCAGTTCGCTGCGAGGTATGCTTTAGAACAAAATTTCTTATTATATGGTAGCAATAAGTGAAGTGACTAACTTATCTCGAACATTTTACTATGTGTCTGCACAATGCAAGTTTTCTCTCATTTTTCCCCTTCAATGTTGACAGGATAATCACGTGTTAGGTTAATTGGGGGTTCTTTCTGGGGTTCTTTATTATACTTGAGTTTGACAGTGCACAATCCTGTGTTCGGTTTTGATAATGCCGTTCGAAATTTTTTGCATTCCTTTCCATGTGACTGGTTTGGTCCTTGATTTTTACTTGCAGGTCATCTGCTGAAGAAGCAATCCAGAGAATGCAGGGTGCTGTGATTGGTCAGCAGGTTGTCCGCCTTTCTTGGGGAAGGAGCCCCACGGCGAAACAGGTTACGGTCTAGCTGTGAGACCATTGCGTTTATGTTGTTTCTGTTCTGTAGAATAAATAATAAGACTTATTTGATCATGCTGTTCATTGCTGTTGATCTATCAATACTAGAAAAATCGTTACAATGAAATGACAATAGTAAAGATGTCTTATCAGCATAGTTGATAAAACTATCATTGCATGCTGCAGGATGTAACTGGCGTCTGGGGTCAATCGGCAGATCCGAATCAATTGAGTGCTTATTATGCATATGGTCAAGGCTATGATGCCTATGCTTATGGGGCCACTCAGGATCCTTCAGCGTACGCATATGGTGCATATGCTGGTTATGCACAATACCCACAACAGGTGATGATTACCTTGCTTTTGTTACTCTTACAATTAGCAAATGGTTCATATCAGTGTTTGTGGAAAGGTGCTCTTTACAAATATTATATGAATTCTTATTTTTATATTATGATAAGAATGTTAATACAGATCATTATCTTTAGTAAAATAGCAACAAATATGACTACTGACATCAAATCTACTGGTGATGAAACTCTTATTCTGTGGGCTCTGAGTCTTCTTTGTTTAAAAAGAAAAGTCTAATAATTTTTCAATCTATGTTGCTTTGTGAAAGAACTGGCCCTTCCTTGCATATGATGGCCTGTATTATATAAGGTCATCCTCACAGTGTGTGATCTTTGGTCTGAAAACCGTAGCTATTAATAGAACAAAGAGATGCTTCTGTTCAGTTCGTGATTCTTGTTACTGAAGTCTTCGCCAAGCGGGAGCTGAACTTATAAAGTCCATAACTGTTGCCCTATTTGTTTAAACTGAATAGTTGGACTAGCAGTCAGTATACTCTTTTTCATTTTACAAGGCCTGTAAGCTCTTGACTTTTGTATACAGTATATGGTCAACTTTACCTGCTATGCTCATTAGGGAAATGTAATTCTCTCATGGATTGTTATATGTACTGCTGCCTGGACAAATCCCGAAAAAGTGATATGAATTTGTTTCCTGAGTTCTTTTTCTTTCCTCATTCCACTGAAGAATCTAAAATTATGTTTTTCGAATTGGAAATTAGAACGTTTTTAGGTGAGTTCAACATATGGACATGTGGTGATTACATGCACATTTCAACAGTGTGTTAGGATATGTTTGTGAAAACCCTTTTTTGGTTAGAACTCAAGACAAGCATGTTTGTTTTTTCATCATTATTCCAAGAATAGCCATTCTTTTATTTTCAGAAAACCTTTTCAAGTAAAATTGAAATGCGAACAATGCTGGCTTATATTTTCTCTTTTGTGGATTTATATATGTACTTCTGTCTAGTGATGTCACAAAAAGAAAGTTATAAAATTGGTAGTCTAAGCTTTCTCTTTCCTCATTCCACAAGAAATAAGGCTCTTTTTCTTTTGGAGATGGCAATTAGAACATTTATAGGCGACTTCATATAAACTAGGGGTTCCAGGAGACACCTCTAAAATCAATTGACGCAGTTCATCAATGTGGTCGGATATGTTTGTGAAAATTCTCAAGCATATCTTTAAAGGGAAAATGAAATGCTAAAACACTGGCTCATATTTTTGTTGATTTATGTTTGGTTTTTACTCTTCTTTTTTTTTGCGGTGACTGATTTACATATTTTCCTACTCGTTAACAGACGGACGGAGCTCAGGACATGTCTGCTTTATCAGGTGTTACTCAACCAATGGAGCAAACGGAGGAAATTTATGATCCTTTGGCGACACCAGATGTTGACAAGTAATCTCCATCCTGCGTTTTTTATAGTAATAATTTTGGTCCTATCAGCTGAATGTAATAAATGTTTACCTAGGTTAAATGCTGCTTACCTTGCTGTTCACGGACGAGCAATTTTGGGAAGGCCTTTGTGGCGGAGCACTTCTTTGGTGACGCAGCAAACTTAAGAGCGTTGTGGACTATAGGACAATGTAGGTACACTTGTTTTTGTTTTTGAAAGAACGTTGGTGGCAAAGAGAGTTATAGGTAGCGCTGTGTACAGCACCATAACTAACTATCTATCTATCTGTAGTTACAAAATATGATTCTTAGGTATTGCTGAGGCAACTTGATACTCTGTCACATTCAACTTGGAATGAAATTGTTTTTGTGAGTGTTTCATGATCTTTTTAGGTGGAAAATGGAGCGGCTTTTCTTCTCTTGGCTGATTCTGGATGTGAGGCTTCTGCCAAAATAGTTTGTTTAATGAGTTGAATGTTTGAAAGAGAAAAGTAGTGCCAGGTGGTGTAAGCGACGATATACTGTAAATAAATATGGATATATACCCGAGTGTTTTTTGATGGATCAGTCAAATTGAGTTGTGTTGTTTGCACTAGTAAAATTAAGTCGATATTGGGTGGTTATGTTGTTTGAAGGTGAATAATCCTTTCTCCTCCATTTAACTTGTGCTAGATAGATTTACTTGACTGATCTGCAACACTCCAATATCTAGCACTCCAGTGTAGTTTCTTCGAATATTTCATCACAAAGTTGGTAGGTCTTTCTATCCTCGTTGATATGGTCGCTAAAGGCCCTTGCTTTATTTTACTAAGGAGTCACTGAAAATAAAGATTGTGTTAAAATCAAAGGACGAAAATATCAATTTTTATGGAGATATCGGTGTTTCAATTTACGGAGATTTTGGTGAAATTTCGATATTGGTGTAATTTTTTGAAAAATATTAAAAATCTGAAAATTTAACATGATATTTTTACAATTATTATAACAAACTCAAGTAAATACGCGCATCTTAAATTTGATAGAAATAACTTTACACTTTTTAATTACTAGTATGGAAATATTATATTAAAAATTCGAAAGTTAAACAAAATATTTTAAAAATACATATTATCAAATATAATAATAATAGATTGAAAATTTGTATACAAACTTTCGATTACTTATTGAATTTTATGGAAATTTTATGATATGAGGAGGCAATTCTTGCTTATTTGATTTCAGATTAATAAGTAATTATATAGATTTTATGTGGAATTTAAAACAAGATGTTGACTTGGTCTAGTGGTTAGAGTTTGGAGCTCTCTTTAATGGGTCTTCGGTTCGAATCCACTTGCCACGCGTCCGCCATTCTGCAAATTTTCGCCAATTTCTCGCCGCATCCGGACAAAATTCACTCGCCATTCTGCTGAAATTGTCGCGAATCTCGGCAACTTTACGCCGAAGTTATCGCAATTTTTCGTGAGATCTCGGCGACTTTTTAACAGAAAGCTATTAAAATGCTTTTTCGTCTCGCCCTCTCAATTTGCGCGAGAAATCGCCGATTTCTCTCGATTTTTTCATAAATTACTTGTCATAAAAAAAAAAAGTAGTACTACCTCCGTCCCAAATGAACTTGCACAGGGGGGTTGACACACTCTTAGTTTTTGTAACTAAAATCGAACAACTGCAAGTATACAGCGTCAAAAATAGCACTAAGTGAGCACAAGGTCGATCCCACAAGGAATCGCTCGATATCGAAAAAATGAAGGAATATAAACATTTAGATGGCTAACTAGACGATCGAGTGGTTGGTTTTGATATTTTAAGAACTAATTTAAATCAACAAGCAATTAAAACCAATAAGATAGGCTAGAGAACAAATTATAGGGATTAACTGATTAATAAAGATAATCTAGAATTAGATTTCAATTAAGGGTAGTTAACAATTATTATCCTGATCAATTCAACTTTTAAACCGAATGCTATGTATTAGGAAACGATCACAATTATATGCAAGACCCTCTCTCGGAGCGAATTACGTGTTGATTGTATAGCGTTAATCGTCGTCTCCGGTCGATTAATCAAATACAACTCCCAATTGATCCTAAGATCAAAGTTCCCACAATTAGCTCAAACCTCTCGGTTTTATTGCTTAATCATGTCGATTAATGTGATCTCGGATCAAATTTTTCCTCTCGGTTTCAATTTAATCCTCAATAATGTTAAATAAGTGATCAAATTATTCAACAAACATTTTTAAACAATTAATCAATCAATAGCATAACACGGAGTTGAATTAATCGGCTAATAATAACTAAACACCCATAATTTACTTTCTAAACCTAGATTAAGGAAATTAGCCAACCATGATCATAATAAGAAATAAACACAAATATATAGACATAATCATGTTCATACAAAATTTAAATGAAAATGGAAGGATAAAACCTATTGATAAGGAAATCTTTGATCCCCAAGTAAATCTCCCACAAATGCTCTCCTTAGCTTTCTCTCTCTAAAAAGTGAATAATGAAAGTGTAATCCCTAGCAAAAACTGAAAATTGGAGACTATACACCCCATTTGGGGCTTTTTTTAAAGTATTGGGCTAAAAATTACATAAATGGGCTGAAATTAATCAATTTCCGGAGTTCGTGCACGGTCGTGCCCGTGCAAGGCTGCACGGACCGTGCACAACCCCTGAAAACGCCTATTCTCTGGAAGACTATGCACGGTCCGTGCATGGTCGCATGGTCGCCTTTGTATGGGCTGCCCCTTGCCTTTGGACGAACGGGCCGTGCACGATTTGTGAAGGTTTGCACGGTTATGACCGTGCACGGTCCAATTTTGGCCCGTTTCTTCATTCTTCGAGTTTTTTTCTCGTTTTCTTCGACTCTCTTCCACTCGTCGCCTCTTTGTACATTTTTTTACCTGCAAAATGCTTGAAAACGAGGTTTTTCGACAAGAGAAAGGAAATGCGAAGAATATAACAAATGGGTGCTTAGAATCTACAAATGTATGTTAAAAACACACACTCTAAGCCTGTTTTTCACCTTAAACACCCCATTTGTCAACCCCCTCAAACTAAACCCTTGCTCGTCCCTGAGCAAATAATATCAAAAGAATGAAGATTTTCTTTCTCAGTAGGAGGAAAACATATAGGTATCATCGGTTTTACTTGGAAATGTATGTCTCATACTAAGAACACATTCTATCTATGCAACATCACAAGTTAAGGACTTTTTGAATCATCACAATATCCTCACAGACAAGTGTATCACTCAAGCACTCAAGTGTATACATTTTTATAACTACGAGCAAAGAATCAGAAAGGTCTTATGCTTTGGTTGTAATATGGGCTTTTTGGATTAGGTGAGATATGTTTGGGTGTAGTGACTTAACTTGGATCGATTGAGTTGTACTCAACTAGCCCTCATATAAGTTTTACTCCCACTCTCACTTTTCACACTTCTATACTTCCTCACATTATCCAAATAACCACAACCAACTCTTTTTTCACAAATGTGAGTTAGAAATTTTGACTCCTAACTCAACCAAAATTACTCATGTCATTGGATTCTTTGACTCGTTTATTGGTCCTCAACTATAAACATTCAACTGAAATGATATGTACTTTTTTTTTTTTTTTTTGACAATGCTGGATTTTTCCTTTTGTTTTTCTCTTTTCTTTCCCGCTCTATATTCATTACCTCATTCTCATCATCTTTGTAGCCCTCACTCAAATCTACCTTCCAATCCCTTCTCTCAAACTCGTTCGATCCAAGTGTGGGAAAAAGGCTAAAAAAATGGATATGGCTTGTAATTATAGCTATCAAGAAAAAAAGGCTACAAGTTTAACTTGGCTAACTAGGGATAATTCATATAAAGGGGTAGGAATATGATTTTTAAGGCTAAAAATTGGGTCGAAGTCAAAAATCGCCTAAAATCATTTTCGATGCTCATAAATATATCTCATGATTCCAAATAGACGCAAGGCAAGTTCTAGAGGCTATGCACATGATCAACATCACACAAGTCAAGGAAAAATTAGAACTCCAAAAGTAAGGGTTCCTCACTTTGGCTCAAAAGCTCACCGGCTTATATATTGTGATTTATCATTTGTTCCAAAACAAGTGTGTGCATGTATCACATTTTCAATCAAAAACCATTTTATATATCATCATTGACAACATTTCCAATACCTCATTAACCTAATATTTCCTTCTTCTTCTTTTTTTTTTTTTATTTATTATTATTTTTTTTTTTTTGAATTAACAAATTAAAAACAACAAATTAACAAACTATCAACAACTAAAGGCAAAAATAGCTTAACAAATTAACTAAAAACTAAAAGTTCGAAACAAAAACTACATAAACATCAAAACATAATTCAGTTTGGCAAAACAAATGTAAGAAAGACAAACAACCACCCTTCAAATTTCGCAACATACATCCCCCCTCAAACTATTTTAAACTAAATTTCAAAATGCGTTAAAATAGTTCTAAAAAGTAGAGATGTTGCGAATAACTTACAAACTCCCCCTAAGGGGAGGGTGGTGTTGGATCATAGTGACCGGCTTCCACGTTTAAATCCTCGAGCTTTTGCAACATTTTGGCCATTCGCCTCTCTTCTTTCGAGCTGACCTTTTGGGCTTCCATAATTTCCAACAAGGCGTTCATGATTGTGGTCTGGCCCGCTGTCAAATTTCGCTGAGTTTGTATCATATCAGCTTGGTTGTTGATGAGTGTTTGTTGGTGCTCCTTAAGATCATTGAGGGCTGCCTCCACAACTCTTAACCTTTCTGTGACTGTTGAGGATTCCCCGCGCTGTCGGGAGGAAGACTCCTCCCCTCGCTGTCCAAGGAATTCCTCCTCGATGTTTCGAATCTCTCGATCCTCTTCCATCTGCTCCTCAGTTGCCACTTGTCTAGGTAGAAATTGAATTGCAGCTGAGCCCTTCTGAATTAATTATGCATGGGCCGGGGTCATCATCAACCAATTCTCGCGCCTCGTCACCGTGGTCAGAGTAGGGTTGGGTAAGGGGAATGGTCCACCCTCGCGCTTTTGCCACAACTATACTCTCTCCTTGGATAACTTAATATAGTGAGATGTTTTAAGAACTTCCGTCATTATCCTGGATTCACCGCGCATTGGTTAAAATCTTGAGAGATTAACCTTGTAGTGCACCGCCAAGGCAGTGATGAACCCCCCAATTCGGATAACACCTGTTTCATGTGCTATTGAATTTAATTGGCCCATCAAATAAGGTGTTGATCGCACCTGGTGAGGCTTCATCATACACCACAACAAGTAGAGCTCGTCCGCCCGAAGACCTCCCGCCTCATGCCTTGCGAGGAGAGTATGCTGCATCATCTTAGCCAAATATCTGAATATTGGGTTTCGAATTTCGGTCGGCTTTGATCTGCTAGAATTGTAGGTGAGGTGATACGGTGTGGCGTCTGGTTGATAACTGATTTTTTACCAGAATTCCTGAGGATTGAAATCCTCGTGGTAAGGGAAATCGCCAGGGGAGTGAAACCGGAAGATTTCTCCCAATCGTGTGAATGCATCTCACGAGGCCGGTTGCCCAGTCGGAATGTCATGCTCAAGACTTCGTCACGATGCATGATAACATCGAGAGTGGAGAAAAATTCCAAGACTAGTTCTTTGTAGGTTGGCCAATATCCATAGAGAAAGTGACCCCAATCCATTCGTCGGATCAGAGTCTCTACGTCCTCCCGGATACCCAACTCATCCATTGTTGGTGGGTCGGGATATAGGGTTGGAATAATCTGTCTCCTGGCCAACTTATTCCATCTTTCCCGAACCGTTTCTAACTCCCACATCCTACCAAAATCGATGCCATACTCACTCGGGCTTATTTGCTCTACGGGTTCTTGTGTGCCCCTTGAACTCGACTCTCCTACCCTTGCAACTTTTCTTTTTGGACCCATGTTCGGTATGAGAAGATATGACCTACAATCACCCAAAACAAGTGAGACAATTTCTCATCAACCCCCTCAAACTAGACTTGAGGTATATGTAAAAAATTAATGCATTCCTAATTGCATAAGTTCTCATATCTAGTGTGATCATAAACAAATGACACACATAACACACAATTTCCACACAATGCTTTCCATTCTTGAGCAATCAAATGTATTTCGTTAGTGCTTCATTCAAACTAATTTGTAGTATGTGTTTGGGATTAGAAACACTTACCATATATCATACTATAATTTAGTTTGATTCAACCGCAATCAACAACTTCAAGCAAGTAACACATACCCTCAAACTAGTTTAGTTTTGTGTGCTTGAGATGAAACAAATGGTAATGCACCATAATCCCAACTAGTGTGAAGCATACAAGTTCAATTCTAATGATTATCAAGGTGAATAAATGATATCCATGAAGTGCAAGAGGATACAAAATCATCAATTTATCAAGAAAATAACAAATCTTGCACTTACACATTCTCTACACCTCAATGTTCACAAATTTATTCGATACTACATTGAATTGGAGTATATAATCGGAACAATTCATAAGAAAAGACACCAATTGGCCTTGAATCAACAAAACAAGCACAAAAGCAATTGCACATAAAGTGTTCGACAAAATACTCCAATGAATTTCTAACTCCGAATTGAACAATTTCAAGTTCTATCTACTCCCTATGCTCAATCATCAATAATATGTACAAAACAAATCAATCTATCCACAAATCATCAAGAAATTCGAAATTATAGGCAAAATACACAACTAAGCCCTAGTTTGACAAAATTGGCCAAGAAATTCGAATTTAATTGAAGCTTAATGGACATACCTTGTGAATTTAGGGAGATTAAGACTTGAATGCGTTGATTCTCCAAGGAATTGCGTTGAATTTTTGTGTGTGTGTGTTTTTGTGTTTGTTCGCGTATGGGAGAAGGGAGGAATGGGTATGGGTGTGTTTTTCCGCGTTAATATTTGCCACTGTCCAGGTCGTGCACGGTTCGTGCAAGGGTGCACGGTCATGACCGTGCACGACCTAAAAAAGGGGCAACTCTCTGGAAAATGATGCTGCACGGACCCAAAATTGGGCACTTCTCTGGAAAATGGTGCACGGTCATGACCGTGCACGCCTAAAAATTAAAATTTTATCCATTTTTTTGAAGTTGTGCTCATCCATTTTACATCCTACCACTTCTCTTTTCATTCCTTGCATTTACCTGCCATTATGCAACACTAAAATTTTAAAAACACTTAAATTAAACTATCTAACTAATTAAAATACGAAATTAAAAAAATTGAACCGCCAGGTTGCCTCCCGACAAGCGCTAAGTTTAACGTCTTCAGCCAGACGCTTGTTTATTTCGGTTCAAGTCGGTTCAACCAAAGTCAGTTGGTGAACTTCTCTTTATTGTGCTTGGCCAAAGTACCTCTTCTTTGGCCATTCACCATGAATGTGCTCCCGTTGGTATTTAGTAGCTCGACAACTCCGCTTGGTAGCACTCTCTTGACTGTGAAGGGTCCCGACTATTTTGATTTAACTTCCCGGGAAAAAGTTGGAGACGAGAACTGAACAAAAGGACTTGGTTTCCATGACAACACTCTCTCTTGATGATCAATTTGTCATGAAGCCTCTTGACTCTTTCCTTGTACGCCCTTGAATTCTCAAATGCTTGATTTCGGAACTCATCAAGTTCGTTCAATTGCAACACCCTCTTTCCCCCAGCCGATTGAAAGTCGAAATTCAACTTCTTTATCGCCCAATATGCACGATGTTCAAGCTCCACAGGCAAATAGCATGATTTTTTCCAAAAACAAGTTGATAAGGAGACATACCAAGGGGTGTCTTGTAAGCCGTTCTATACGCCCACAATGCATCATCCAACTTTAGAGCCCAGTCCTTTGGGTTTCCACTTACTGATTTCTCGAGGACTTGTTTGATTTCCCGGTTAGCTAATTCGGCTTGACCATTCGCTTGAGGGTGATATGGTGTAGTCACCCTATGCTTCACACCGTACCGGGCCAATAAACCATTGAATCATTTGTTACAGAAATGCGACCCTCCATCACTAAGCAATGCTCTAGGTGCTCCATAACGAGTGATGATATTCTTCACAAGAAATCTTAGTACCACCTTAGAGTCATTGGTTGATGTAGGGATGGCTTCAACCCATCGGGAAACATAATCCACTGCCAACAGAATGTATTGATAGCCTTGAGATGATGGGAATGGTCCCATGAAGTCGATTCCCCAAACGTCAAACAGTTCAACTTCAATAGAATTAGCAAGTGGCATTTCATATCTTTTCGAGATCCCACCGGTTCGTTGGCACCGATCACATTGCTTGATAAAATCGTGGCAATCTTGAAAGATCGTTGGCCAATAGAATCCACTTTTAAGGACCTTAGCTGCTGTTCTGTTGACTGCAAAGTGTCCCCCACTTGGTGAAGAGTGACATTGTTTGATAATCTCTCGACCCTCTTCCTCAGATACACACCTCCGTATAATCGAGTCAGCACATCTTCGAAAAAGATATGGATCATCCCGCATATAAAACCTTGCTCCGTGATAAAACTTCTTCTTCTGGTGATGAGAGATCGGGTGGGGGTGCTCCATAAGCTAAGAAGTTCACAATGTTAGCATACCACGGGAGCCGAACAATCGCCATCATGAGGTGTTCATCGGAAATATATCCTTGATCACCTCTTGTTGCCCTTTTTTTGTCCACCTCATTCTCAATCCTCGACAGATGGTCGGCTACAACATTTTCACATCCTTTCCGATCCTTGATTTCTAAATCGAATTCTTGCAGAAGCAGGATCCATCGGATGAGTCGTGGCTTGGCATCCTTTTTATCGAAAAGGTACCAAATGGCTGCATGATCGGTGTACACAATCGTTTTCATGCCCACAAGATAGGCACGGAATTTGTGGAATCCATATACCACCGCCAACATCTCCTTTTCTGTTGTTGTGTAGTTTGACTGGGTCGGGTCAAGGCTTTTACTCGCGTAATATATCATTCGGAAGATCTTATCCTTCTTCTGTCCTAAGACTGCCCCGACTACTATATCACTTGCATCACACATGAGTTCAAAAGGTTGGTTCCAATCAGGTGATACCAAGACTGGTGCCGAAACCAACGGTTTCTTCAACACCTCGAAGGCCTGTAGACAAGAATCATTGAAAATATGAGCAGCATCTTTTTCCAAAAGGTGAAACAAAGGCTTAGCAATTTTTGAAAAATCACGAATAAACCTTCGGTAAAAACCAGCATGGCCTAAAAAGCTTCGGATTCCCTTCTCATTGATTGGTGGTGGTAATCTTTCAATGGCAACTAACTTGGCTCGGTCTACCTCCAACCCTGCAGATGAAACCTTATGCCCTAACACTATACCTTCTCTTACCATGAAATGGCATTTTTCCCAATTTAATACAAGGTTAGTGTCTTCACAACGCTGCAAGACTAGAGATAAGTTAAATGGCAATGATCAAATGATGAACCGAAAACAGAAAAATCATCCATGAATACTTCCATCACATTCTCGATCAACCCACTAAAAATAACCATCATGCACTGTTGGAAAGTAGCCGGTGCATTACATAAGCCAAAAGGCATTCTCCTAAAAGCAAAGATGCCATATGGGCATAAAAAAGCTGTTTTTTCTTGATCCTTCGGGGCAATCATAATTTCATTGTACCCGAAGTACCCATCCAAAAAATAATAGTAGTCATACCCGGCTAATCTATCCAACATTTGATCAAGAAATGGAAGAGGAAAATGATCTTTCCTAGTAGCTACATTCAACTTCCGGTAGTCAATACAAACCCTCCAAGCGGTTATCAACCTAGTGGCTACTTCTTCTAAATCACTCATTTTAACTACCGTTATTCCTCCTTTCTTAGGCACTACTTGGGTAGGACTCACCCACTTACTATCGAATATAGGAAAGACTATGCCATTATCAAGCCATTTCAAAACTTCTTTCCTCACCACCTCTTGCATAATTGGATTTAGCCTACGCTGACCTTGCACCCTCGGTTTATAGTCCTCTTCCATTAGAATTTTATGCATGCAAATAGCGGGGCTAATCCCCTTAAGATCCGAGATGGACCATCCAATAGCACTCTTGTGCTTTTTCAAAATTTCAATCAATTTCGCACACTCACTCTCATTAAGATATGCGGAAATTTCTTACCTTCATCGAGGTACTCATACCTCAAGTGGTGGGGGAGAGGTTTCAATTCAACATTGGGTCCTTCTTCTTCTTTGCCCTTAGACTCCTTTAGTCCAGTTGACTCCTCATCCTCCAATTTCAACCAAGAAATTTCCTCATTGTGCACCTCCTGCAAAGAATTCAATGCACTAACACTATCCAAAACATCAACACCGTTAGCTTCATGGTTAGCACATGCAAAAATAGAATCGTGCAAACAAATCTCCAAAGAGTCAATTTCACTCGAAGCTAGAAGATTTATTGTATCATTGGTATCTAGCAAATCCAAAGCATTACATTCTTCTATGACACTAACCTCATCCACATTGTGAAACCTCATTGCCTTATAAATTGAAAAAGTAACCTTTTCATCATTCACTCGTAAGGTGAGTTCTCCTTTTTGGACATCAATGAGGGCTCCACCCATTGTTACAAATGGGCGGCCCAAAATCAAGGGGACTTCCTTGTCCTCATTCATGTCAAAAACTACAAAATCCACAGGGATTATGAACTCACCTACTTTGATCAACACATCCTCCACTATCCCTTTCGGATAGGTCAAAGACCTATCCGCCATTTGCAAGGCAATAGTGGTAAGTTTGATGGTTCCAATTTCTAATTTATTGAATATAGAAAGTGGCATGAGATTAATGCTTGCCCCAAGATCACATAATGCTTTTTCAAATTGTTTATCCCCAATAATACAAGAAATTGTAAAGCTACCTGGATCCTTCCTCTTTTGAGGGATTCTTCTTTGAATCACGGCACTACATTCCTCGGTTAAGTTAACCGTCTCATATGCTTCCAACCTCCTCTTCTTCGATATCACCTCCTTAAAAAATTTAGCATAATTAGGCATTTGTTGCAAACCATCAATAAAAGGAATGTTAATATACATTTTTTTGAAGATTTCAAAAAACTTAGCAAATTGGTTATCCAACTTTTTCTTTTGATAAGTAAGAGGAATAGAGTTAGGAGTGGAGTTTGGCTTCACGGCTCCTTTTTCACTTGATTCTCCATGATCCTTGGGTTTGGTTTGCTCCTCTAAATGCTCTTTCTCAATCACTTGGTCACTATCTACCAGTAGCTTTGGTCCTTCATACTCGGTGCGCTCCTTAGCCGAATTGCTTTGCATTGTTCCTTTGGATTCTTCACCGTGTCACTCGGAAACTGCCCCTTTTGGTGTTGGGGACTAATGGCTTGGGCTAACTGGCTCATTTGCAATTGCAAGATTTTAATGTCGCCCCCATTCGTCACAATGCTCTTGTTGACATCAACTTAAAACTCTGCGAAAGAATTGTCCATTTGTGACATTCTTTCGTTCGTCCTTGAAATGAACGATGTCAAAAGTTCCTTTAAGCTTGGTTCCCTTCCTTCGTTTATTACCCTATTGGTGACGGAGAATCCGGGTGGTGGTTGAATCGAATTGTTGGGGTTGCCATAGGAAAGATTTTGATGACCCTTTGACCCCGATTGGTAGTGACCCGATTGGTGTTGGTTGTGATTATAGTTCGGATGTTGACCTTGCCCCGAATATGGATATTGGTGTCCCCTTTGGTTTCCATAACCCCTTTGATGAATGAAGTTACAATCCTCGGGGTCTTCTTGTGCAACAACGGCCTTCGCACTTTGCTCCGCTTGGACCGAAGAGGCGGCTTTGGTTAGTGACTCCAATTGTTTCGATAAAGCCGCTATTTGAGTTGATAGTGAAGAGTTTGCCTCCTTTTCCACTACACTTGCAACCACCCTTGGTTTGTTCCTTTCGTTTGGCCATTGATACGAATTTGTGGACATATCCTCAATAATTGATGTTGCATCTCTCGCCGTTCTTGCAAACAATGAACCACCAGCGGCTGTATCTATGATTTCCCTTGTAGGCCCGAATAATCTGTCATAAAAGTAACAAATTTGCTCCTTATCTTGCAACCCGTGTTGGGGGCACTTCCGGAGTAGGTCTTTAAAGCGCTCCCAAGCTTCCCACAATGGTTCAGAATCGAATTGTCGGAATTGCGTGATTTCTCCTCTCAATCTAATGGTCTTACTCGCCGGGAAGTACTTCTGAAGGAACCTCTGATAGAGATCGTCCCATGTTCGGATATCTTCGTTGGCGAGGGAGTTGTACCACAACTTTGCCCTATCTCTCAATGAAAACGAGAAAAGGCAGAGCTTAATTTGATCATGTGGGACTTGGTTGATTTGAATTGTCCCACATACTTCCAAGAACGTTGACAAATGCAAATTCGGGTCTTCACTAGCTTGGCCTCCAAACTGGTTCTGTTGAATGATGTTAATGAGTGCCGGCTTTAGTTCGAAATTCACTGCATTCATGGGTACTCTACCCATCCCACCAAAATTCTGGTTTGCTACCGGTCGTAGAAAGTCTTGTATAGTATCTTGTGGTGGCGGGTTAAGCACTTGCTCTTTCCAATTCCGGAGAGCATTCACCTCTTCTTGTTGTTTCCGCATCATCTCTATCATTTGATGATAGATGTTTGCTTGATCGGGCGGAAGAACCGGTGCATTCCTCTCAACTTGATTGAAGACTCTTGGGTCTTTATCTCCGGCTTCCATGCTTCTTTCTCTATTCCTTCTCCCTTGATTGTGTCTACAAGTTGCCTTGATTTCCAGATCAATAGGTAGCAAGCCTCCCAATCCTTGTGACCTCAAGTGCATCAACACCTTGCACAACAATCAAAAAGAGATCCCGTAAGCTCAATTGATAACTAATCAACAATTAAAATAAACTAAACTACGAACAAAAAGAAAGTGTCTAGAGTATCACTAAATGCCTAGAACAACAGTTTCCAGCTATCGTTACCGACTCCCCGGCAACGGCGCCAAAAACTTGACACACTCTTAGTTTTTGTAACTAAAATCGAACAACCGCAAGTATACGGCGTCAAAAGTAGCACTAAGTGAGCACAAGGTCGATCCCACGAGGAATCGGCTCGATATCGGACAAATGAAGGAACATAAACATTTAGATGGTTAACTAGACGATCGAGTGGTTGGTTTTGATTATTTAAGAACTAATCTAAATCAACAAGCAATTAAAACCAATAAGATAGGCTAGAGAACAAATTATAGGGATTAACCGATTAATAAAGATAATCTAGGATTAGATTTCAATTAAGGGTAGTTAACAATTATTATCCCGACCAATTCAACCTTTAAACTGAATGCTATGTATTAGGAAACGATCACAATTATATGCAAGACCCCCTCTCGGAGCGAATTACGCGTTGATTGTATAGGATTAATCGCCGTCTCCGGTCGATTAATCCAATAAAACTCTCAATTGATCCTAAGATCAAAGTTCCCACAATTAGCTCAAACCTCTCAGTTTTATTGCTTAATCATGTCGATTAATGTGATCTCGGATCAAATTTTCCCTCTCGGTTTCAATTTAATCCTCAATAATGTTAAATAAGTGATCAAATTATTCCGCAAACATTTTTAAACAATTAATCAATCAATAGCATAACACGGAGTTGAATTAATCGGCTAATAATAACTAAACACCCATAATTTACTTTCTAAACCTAGATTAAGGAAATTAGCCAACCATGATCATAATAAGAAATAAACACAAATATATAGACATAATCATGTTCATACAAAATTTAAATGAAAATGGAAGGATAAAACCTATTGAGAAGGCAATCCTTGATCCCCAAGTAAATCTCCCACAAATGTTCTCCTTAGCTTTCTCTCTCTAAAAAGTGAATAATGAAAGTGTAATCCCTAGCAAAAACTGAAGATTGGAGACTATACACCCCATTTGCGGCTTTTTTCAAAGTATTGGGCTCAAAAATTACATAAATGGGCTGAAATTAATCAATTTCCAGAGTTCGTGCACGGTCGTGCCCGTGCAAGGCTGCACGGACCGTGCACAACCCTTGAAAACGCCTATTCTCTGGAAGACCATGCACGGTCCGTGCATGGTCGCACGGTCATGTGTATGGGCTGCCCCTTGCCTTTGCACGCACGGGCCATGCACGGTTTGTGAAGGTTTGCACGATTATGACCGTGCACGGCCCAATTTTGGCCCGTTTCTTCATTCTTCGGGTTTTTTTCTCGTTTTCTTCGTCTCTCTTCCACTCGTCGCCTCTTTGTACATTTTTTTACCTGAAAAATACTTGAAAACGAGGTTTTCGACAAGAGAAAGGAAATGCGAAGAATATAACAAATAGGTGCTTAGAATCTACAAATTTATGTTAAAAACACATACTCTAAGCCAGTTTTTCACCCTAAACTCCCCATTTGTCAGGGGTCGGGGCACATATTAAGAAAAGTTACTTTTTGGAGATTCTGTTGACTTTTCAAAGGTGGATTGAGGGTGGAGATTTTGAGGATGGAGATTGTGTTATTACTTTTCTTATTAAGAAGTGTGCAAGTTTGCTTGGGACGGACGAAAATGAAAAGTGTGCAAGTTCATTTGGGACGGAAGGAGTATTTAGAATAAAAGTGTCTTTTTGGTTAAATTTAAATGTTAGTGTTTTTCGTATTTAAGTAGCCTTTAGTTTAAAAGTGGGACTTAAATGTAATTTATACCAAGAAGAAAAATGCAACATTTACTATATTTCTAGGTTATTTTGAAGAATTTTTTCCCCTAACCAAAAGGTATACTTTACAAATAGTCAAAATATTTTTTTCCAATATAAGAGGTAGGGTACAAAATTAAATCAAATTATTCGATACTCGATTTGAGATCGTTAGTTAGAAGCTTGTTTGCACTGTGTTCAACTAAAGATATCAAGTAAGTTTAAGTATTTTTATGCTTGGTAAAATCTAAAGTTAGATTGTGCTCAAGTTGGATACATAAAAGTTAAAACAAAAATTGTCAAATTACTAGAGTTCGATTCGTGTTTGACTCGATTAAAAACTCATCCAAGTATGATTTGATTAATAATCAAGAAGCTTAAACATAATATTACAAGCTCGATAATATTTCAAATAAACTTAAATCACAATTTGCTCAACTCGACTTGATTCATTTAATGCCCTACTGAGAATTTAAGTTTTTGAAAGAGCAAGGGAAACTTCCCCCTTAGCCAGCCAAATTGATACCCTTCTTTGATTTAGTTGCAAATGCTACATCTCCTAAATCCGTGTAGTCTAATATTCTAACATATGTAACATATCTTAATATGGGGTCTTTCTGATACAACTAGTGTATTAATGCAATTGTAATTTTAACTATTGAATAAAAAAATTATAAATGTCCACCATTGATTCACTCATTAAATAAAAAAGATTAAAGGTTAAAGGTTAAATTAATCACATACTGTGGGAAAAAAACTCAGACACATACACACACTGAATCCCCCCCTCTCTCTCTCACTCTCTCTCCGGTCCCGTCGTCTGCTAAGGTTAAGATCACGGTTCTTGATCTTCCAATAACACACCCGGTCCGGATAGTTTTGAAGGTAAGATTTATCATACCTATTGGGATATTATCGGATCTAATATGGTAGACGTTGTGTAATTCTTTTTCACCATGGGGTTTATCAAGACTGGCCTCAATGCTAACTTTGTCACACTTATTCCCAAAATTGATGGGCGAATAGAGTGGAGGACTTTTGGTCGATAGTTTTGGCTAACTTCCTCTTTAAGATCTTTACTAAGATTTTAGCGACTCATCTTGGGTTATTCATTGTTGATTATATATCACACTTTCAATACGGGCTTATTCCGGGAAATAGAACTCATCATTGTATTGCCTTAGAATTGGAATGCATTAATTGTTTGGATAGATAACGTAACACAGATAATGTGGCTTTAAAAATTGACATTCGTAAGGCATTTGATACTATCCGATGGGATATTTTGCTCCGAGTGTTGCAGTGTATGGGTTTCTCGTTCGGTCATCATCACTTGGATTCGGTTGATTTTGGAGTCGGCTAGGCTTTTGATTCTGCTGAACAGTTCACCTCACAACTTTTCTCTTGTTTTAGGGGGTCCGTCAGGGTGACCGGTTATCTCCATTGTTCTTTTGTATTGCGGAGGATGTTCTGGGGAGATCGCTTATGGATCGCATTAATCCTGGCTCGATTTACCCAGCTGTGGCGAAGCGAGGTGTGCATTGCCCGCCTTTCCTTTTTCATGCGGACGACATCTTTATTACTTCTGCTACAATTTTGGGCAGTATTCATGAAATCAATGATGTTTTAGAGGAGTATGGTTAATTATCAGGAGAATTAGCTAGCACGGCTAAGTCCCATGTTTTTTTTTTTATAGCGGGAAAGCCTCACACCATTTTCAGTCATCAGTTCGTGCAATCATTGGTATGAGTGAAGGTATATTGTCGATGAGATATCTGGGGGTGCCTCTATTTAGAGGGCCCTAAGTCTGTGGCTCTTACAGATTCCATCTTGGCTCGCTTTTCCAGATGGAAAGGCTCTACTCTATCTATGGTCGGGAGGCTTTGTTTGGTTAATCTATGGTGGTTATCTCTCTGGTGCATTCTATGATGATTTACAGATGGCCTCACATGTTGCTCAATGAGGTAGAGAGTGCTATGAGGAACTTTATTTGGACAAGCAGACTAGATAAACTTGATATTTTCATTATTGCATAGAAGAATGGTGCTTGCTCCAAAGTCGGAGGGTGGATTGGGGGTCTGATCCATTTGTGTTGCTAATGAAGTAGTCTTGCTTGGCATGTCTTCTGACGTGTTAACATATAAGGATCTGGGTATGGAGTGTATTCATAAGAGATGGCTCAAGGATGAAGAAGAGGTGCAACCCTATCATGTGAAGTCCTCAAGTTTTTCTGCTTCGCGTAGATTACTCTGTATATTGGGGGTAGAGTCACGATGGCTGGTGGATTATGACTTGCAGACTCATTTTTTGTTGGACAACTAGTTGTGCTACATTATTGCAGATCGTGTTGAGGTTCCATTAGCATGTCTTTCTTGTAATAGCCAATCACTGATGATATACTGATGGAGGATAGGCTGGAAGCTGACTTTGTGACGTTATACCATGACATAGCAGTGGATATTGTCCCATATGTGATATCACCGGAGCCATCAGATCGCCTGTTTGGATGAGAACCTCGAACGGTCAGGTTAGTTTGGTAATGGCTTATGAACATCTTTGTTTGTGTTATCCTGATACTGCATGAGGAGATTGGATTTGGGCTTCGTCAATTTATTCCTCTCTGCAGGTCCTACACTTTATGGTGGGCTATTCATAGTTGAGGATTTCATGGCCCCACCATGGGTGCTTTGTATCAACAAAAAGGGGAGAATCTTGATCACTTATACACTGAATGCTCTTCCTCTTTGTCAATATTACAGAAAAATTGTTTGGACTTTTGATGTTGTTCTTCATTATGATTTTAGCTTTCACAGTATGATTTTGCAGGCTATGAGTTTTTCCTTCAGCACAAAGCTGGCGGCATTATGGTATGTGGCGTTTGTCACCTTTGTTTGGTCAATTTTGGTTGCTCAGAATTGTGTTATGTTTGATGATCGCATTCTTCTACCATAGCATGTGGTGGCCTCCATTTGGTCAACTGTAAGGGAGTTGGCATCTTTCCGCGTTGGTTACATGCGGAATGCGGTGACTGATCTGGCCTGTCTAAAGAGATTGGGCGTGGCCCCAATCCCAAGGAAACCTCCAAAGGTCATTTCGGTCTTTTGGACACTGCCTCGTCCGGAATGGGTGAAGGCGAATACCGAATGGAGCGCGGAGGGGGCTCTAGGACGGATATATGGAGGGGTTGTATTTAGAAACTCTCGAGGTTCATTCACGGTTTTTCTTTCGGACGAGGTCTCTCTTACGATGCAGAGCTGGAGGCACATACTAGAGGTTGGCACAATGTATGGTTATAATGTGACTCTACTTTTTTAATGCATCTGGTTTAGTCCCGTTCGCGGGTAGTACCTTGGAGGTTGCTATCCAGGTGGCTACATGTGTTGCATTTTCCAGCTCATATGGACTTATGCTTATTCAGGTGTTTCGAGAAGGCAATCAAACTGTTGATGCTCTTTCCAAACTTTGCATGGGTTTTACACGGTTCATCAACCTCTGGCTCACATGGAGGAGTTGGCTCATAAGTAATTCTATGCTGAATGTTTTCGTTCTTGTTGAGTTGTTTTGGTTGGTCAGCTGCTACTTTTTTTCCTAATCACGGATTTTTTCCCCTGGGTTTCGCCATGGATAGGTTTTAATGAGGGCAGCATAGATGCTAGCTACTCGCATGTGGTAGCAGCAGATTGACGCATTTTAACGTTTGGGATAGATTAGGCGCGATTGCTCTCCTTGAGCACGTGCGCATCGTTTTCTTCTACGCCGTCATGTACACTCTTTTGTTTTTTTCCTCTTTTATACAAGCATCAATTAGTTCGCTCTCTCTCTCTCTCTCTCACACACACACACATACAAACACTATATTCGGAACAAATCCCATCCCTCTCTCACTCTACGTATCCCTTTTTTGTTACTGCTTTCTATGAAACCCTCTTTGTTTTGTTTACTTGTATAATAATAATATATATTATATTGTTGTACATATATATTTATATAAAATTATGATAAATTTATTGAAAATTTCAATAATGATAAATTTATTATCAAATGGATAGTGTATATATAAGTACTAAGTACCAATATATTTAGAACCAACATACATATTTATATCTTTAATCACTAATTATTAACTCAAAAATTGACTTTAAAAAAGAAAATATGTTAATGATGTCATAAGTTTTTCATTATAATTTTGTAATGATGTGATTATACAACTGAACAAGATCTAGTTAATATTAAATTAATATTTTATTGTATGTACTATTTTTAAATCTTCATCTTATATGGATGGGGTATCATACACATTATAAAAAAATGATCTTTTGAGACAATAAAAAAGTAATCAAAATAATGAGTATATATTTGTGACGGTAAAAGTAGTCTCAAATGCGTTTGTTATTTTTTGCAACTAGTTGTCTTTGAAAGTAGTCTTAAAATGATCTCAAATATTTTGTAGAAGGATTTGTGACAACATGTGGTCATAAATAACTTATTATTAGTGACTACAATTGTGGTCTCAAAAATGTTATACAACTGAAACTGAACTCTAAACTAAATTAAAACTAAACTGAAACTGAAATTGAAAACTAAACTGAAACGGAAACTAAACTGAACTGAAATTGAACCCCTCTTTTGTTGTGGTGACAACTAACATCATTTGGTTTAACCCCACAACTAATCTAGTTAAGTGGTAAGATTATACAACTAACAATGATCTAGGGAATATTTTATTAACATTTTGCATATGTATTATTTTATAAAAACTACATATTATATGAGGTATCACACAACTAATATTAATTTTATAAACCTACAACTAACTTTAGTTAGATGATGGTTGCACTAAATTGTTCTCGATTTCACTAACTTAGGACACAAGTGCAAGGCATTAAAACTATGAAGTATTAGGATTTATAAGAATCGGATTTTATTTTAAATAAAACATAGTGAAAGTCTGACTATCTAGTCGCACAAATGAATTCCAAGGAAAACTAAAAAAACGACCAGCTCATTTTCGTTAATTAAAAGGATGAATTCATGACGAGACAACCTCCTATATGTTCAATTACTTACATGTTAAATATTAACTCAATTCATTTATCGAGTTTTCCACAATTAAATTCTCTATTAGATCATCACTCATATATAATAAGCCCCATTTAGGAGCAATTAAAGGGTAGAACATGCATAAATTAACATCTATGTTCAATCTATTGGTGGAAAAATTAACTCGTCCTGATGGATCGACTTAGTCTGTCTGACATTTTAGACGAGTTAGGCCACATAAATGTTCGCCCAAAATATCATCTTGTCAAATAGACCCAACCCAATAAGTTGCGAGTCTGCTCGAAAACTTAGTATATTTTATAGGGTGGGTTAGGCTAGATCAAACTGGGCTCACTAATTTTCGTCATCATGATATTTTGAGCTGATCCGGCCCAACCTATCATATGATGTTCGTCCGGAAGGCTGTGGCGGGCCGCCCAAATTCCCACTCTACTTCAGTCTAATACATATAAGTAACTTCCACACCAACTAAGATTTAATATCCTCACTATTAATCCCAAATCTTCCAATCACACTCACTAATTAGTCTCGTCTTCATCAACCAATTTGAGTTCTAATATTTACTAATGACGAGATGTTCCCTCCTCCATGTTTGATTTGTTCAATTGGTCCTAGCCAAGCATTAAAAAACAAGCTCAACTGCTGGACCGGCTTTTGGTTGAACAAAAGAAAATTGAAATTAAGACTTTTTTTCTGAAAAATATTGTCCAAGAAACTTCAAAATTTCTTGTGTGTGAATAGTAAGATGCATAAATTCCCATCGGATGAGTGGGGGTGTCTATCAATGTCTCGAAAACCGTTTCAGCTCACACATGAATAAGAATGAGTGCACATCAAATGAAGAAATGTTTAAATAATGAAGCCGAATGTGAATCATCAACTCTCTTGAATTATAGATACTTGGCCAACCATGGCAGATCCTGGCTATCTTTCAGCGCAAAACTAACATCATCACTGCACATAATATTAGAATATCACCATTAATGCTGCACAGAGAGAGTGAGAGAGATACTGCAGAAAGAAACTCACCTGGGATAGTTGAGTTGCAATTTCTGCAATTTGTGTCGTGTCGCAGCCTCACTCAACACTATTCTGGACTCCCCTAGTTTACATCTGCCCATTAAACACCATACCACAATCATTCATTCCATTATGCAATATATCATGAAAGCAGCAAATGTTTCAATTATTCAACTCCACCTTAAATTGTCTTACCCGACTTTCAGAAGTACGTCATATTCTGGACATATCTCTCCGTTGCTAGAGCAGAAGCACGAGACTGCCATTGCCAACTGTACACACCCAACATATTTTCTATCAGTGAAGGCACACCTATCTGCTCGTTTTTCAGGCGAAAATGTGCTGAGGTCATCGTGCTGACTCTTAAGCTTTAGAAGGGTACCTTTTCAAAAGTTGTTTCACCCATTCCTGTTTTATAAAGCTCATGCACCATAGCGGCCAAGAAGATTTTACTCATTCTAGAACTACTTCTTATCACCTGGCAACACAAAAGAAAAGGGACACCAAATATTGTTTATTCTTTTATTTAATATTTCATTGATGTTATCATAGGAGAAATGGTTATCCAACTCACTTGAATATGAGGAGCCTGGAACATCTCTTTTATTGCTGCATCTACATCTGCCATGCCTGCTATAACTTTCCCTGCAACACCACAACTCATGAATACTCCTGTCTTTCTGTTATATGCTCTACGGGATGTAAGCAATTAAGAACTCGGTTCCAACCCGTTAAGACTTCCATTTTGTAAGTATGGCGATGTATACGCGAAAATGGATCAGGCTATTTTACCAAAAAAATATGAAACTATGTTCCAACTATTTAATAGTGTTGGTCTCCTCCAATTACATCATCCATGTATGGAATCAATGAGCTAACTAAATGCAGGACTGAGGGATTCACAACACATCAGATAGACAATTGAAGTGCCGAATTATCTTTAGCAGGGTGAAAGGCTCTATGTTTGTTTCAAGTTTAGCTCAGAAGGATTGGGACTTTGCAGTTCACCATATGATTTTCTGGGACTGAAATGGATTTTAAATCCTCCTCCAGACTCCAGTCTTACCTCTATCTTACAATAATCAATAACTATTCCACAACTTCCCACACAACACACTAACATAAAAAAAATAAAACTTTACCAATATTTATGTGACATCCCTACACAAACCTAAAACAACCATATATCTTCTATACTCCAGAATTTACAATCTATCGACTAGAAATGCGGATTTCTCCTACCTAACTAAACCTGAAACAAACACCTTTTAATAACTGCTACTCGACTTCCAATACAGATTGATCTTCATTATCATCATCTTTCCTGCTTTGAGCTTAATGGGATAAAAACTACTTTGTATCAACAAGATGTAGTGTCCATTATATTTTAGGTTGCTAACCAAGGGTACATGAGATCTAAATATCTTGAGTTCTAGGTCCAATCTAGCTGGATAGTGGACCAATAATGTAATTCACGTACCGATGACTCCTCATACCACAAGAAAGCTTATGGCTTGATTGTGGTTAAAGAACCATCATGCTGGAATATGTTTTCTTTTTAGCTACTGGACTATTTCTAAGATGCTACATGGGTGAGTGAAACTATCTACTCCGGTAAAGAGTTGGCTGAGACCCCAATAAAGCTAGGATTCTAACTTCAAATTTCCAGTCAAGTTGAACTCCCTAATTGATCCATTCTACAGTTTCTATAGGAATTAATAGAATTATTTCATTCGTTTAGTTTGATGAATTGATCAGGCTCAGAAAATACTTTCAACATATCGCAATACGATATCTTAAACTTCCAGTGTTCCACATTGAGTTTTACAAGCAGGTTTCTTTGTTTAGAAAGTTATTAAGCTTGCAAATTACGATGAGTTCCAATCATACAACTAAAATATTTCAGAAAGAAAAATATAAAAAATGTTAAAAGATCGTATCCAGCCTGCAGCACCTGAGCTAGAAAGTGGAGAACTTTTAGCACGATAATCTGCTAATTCTGCAGCTCTCCTGCAAATCTCTAGTGCACGACGAGCATCTCCAGATACAGCTGCCACCTAAAGTCGATCACCAAAATGAGTTTCATATCGAAATCCCCCAAAAAAATTTATCCCATAAATGAGTCATCAACCATTAATTCTGTTTCAACCAATCAAAATGAAAGTCACATTCTGGGAAGTAGGAAGAGATTGTTCAAACCTTCCTTGAAGCAAATTCAATTGCAACTTTTTCGAAGGCATCGATTCCTTTAAGGCGGCTAGATATTATTTCTTGAAGTTGCTGATAGTTATATGGACCAAAACAAAGCCTCTGTATGCCCATACGACTGGAAATGCGAGGCAGCAACTTCTCCGGAAGATCCATAGTGTTTGCAATCCCTGAATTTGTATTACAGAGCAAGTAACATAGTAAGGGCAACCAAGAAGAACCATTACAAATTTATCACTGGCAACAAGATTGCATACCTAACACAATCAATTTCGAATTTGGCTTGTTAGGCCAATCAAGAATATTGTATAAAACCTGCAAATGAAAATTCTCTTATTCAACATTGAATCTAATGAGAAACAACTGCAGCATATATTGGGGTTTGTCACATAAACGCACTACGTACTGACTGATTTCGAGTTACAAGAAGATCAAGTTCATCTATGAGAAGAATACAAGGCTTTGTATCTTTCTGGCGTTTATTATCATCTGAAAATCGCTCATTCAAGAGATGGAGTGCCTTCTTCCAACCAACTCTATGTCCAGTAAGTCCCTCATATATCACCTGGAAATAGTTACCTCATTAAGTCATCATCAAAAGTTAAAAACAAACAGATACTGCAAAGATCATGCACCCTTACACTATATATATTCTCTGGTGAAGCTAGTTTGAGACCATTAATCTCCACAAAGCAGTATGGAGTTATGTTTCCTGCATCAACCTCAGACTTCAAATTCCTCATCACAGCAAGTACACTCATTGTCTGCATTTCGGAGGTAATAACAAGCAAGTCATCTCAACCTGGTTAAAAAGTTGGGAAATCTAGTTGGCCTCAACAAATTCTTTTGCTTGCATTATCAAATGCCGGAATATTTTACCTTGCCAGTTCCGGGGACACCATGAATGTAAAGACATCTTCCAAGACACTGCTCATCACATATGGCACCTTTGATAAATGAGGTTATCTCATCCATTTCCCTGCAGAAAAAATAACATTTATGTCGCGAAAAGTAAACCCTTAATCACTATTCTAATATCCTCACTATACTTACTTATCCCTACAAGGTAGAGATTTCGGTAGTGTTGCAAGCAGAAGTGTGGCTTTTGCCTTCTCCAGATCTGTCTGCTTGTGACATCGGATATGTTCCGGTATTTTCTTTGCCCCTATTTTTTGCAGCCCAAATATCCGTGCCTTGCGTGAGTTCTGTACAAGTACTATAATGATTGTGTCATCCATATATAAGTAAACAGACATGGAAACATGAATGGCAAGAAAGTTGAACTATTGAGTGCATTTGAAACATTAATTCCAAATTACTACAGTTTAATCCTTCAAGGAGACATAATAGCAAATACATTAGGCAAATACAAAATAGCAAATACATTTGGCATTCGGATTAAATGATTTTCTGATGTATTTGAAAGCCACAGTAGCAAATCAACTGATGTTGTTTGGATTGCTAAGAATTTGACACCCACAACTTTTATTTAGAGCTACGTTTTGAAGGATATTGGATTCCATTAATTTTGAGCATATTTGAAATCCATTAATTCCAAATTATTACAAGAAAGTTGAATTAGCATACCGCCGATACATGGTTAGCTACAGATGTGTGAGACATTAAATTATTTCTCTTCTCATTGTCATAATCATTGTCTTCCTCTGAGACAGAATCAAACTCATTGCAAGAATCCCAATCATCATCGTTGTCAACTTCTTCACCGTCCTGCGAATGAAACAAGAAGGCATAAATTCAAACAGAATGCAAAATCCAGTTGGTTAGAAGTCACTCCCAGCTTACATCTTCAGCATTGTCTATCTCTGCAATGCGCTTGAAATTATGCCATTGTGTGTCGTACTCGTACTCACAAAGAAACACATCATCTCCTTCATTGCCAGCACTGGAGAATTCTTTCGGGGTCATGACATAGCAATGCCTGATAACCGACTCCATCTACAAAATAAATAGGGAATTAAACAAGTAATGAACTGGAAACCTGATCATATATATATGAAGTGATCTCCTGCAGACCATTTTTCAGTAAGGTCTTACAGAAGTTTTTGTTTGTACATTTCAAAGTTGGACGATTACTAGGAGATTGATACTGATGAATCATAGAACAATCAGAAAGGGGAATAGAATACCTCAACATCAGCACAGTCGGTAGTCCGGTAGAGCTCCCTTTTCAAATTATGAGGCTGTCTGCCCACAGCAGTCTCCTCCGGAATAATATACCACCGAGCTCGGAACCAGTAAGTACCATCTACTTCTCTCCATAAACTACAAAGAAGAAAGCCCAAACAACATAAGAAAAATTGAATTTCTTTTATAGTAAAACTGGAAGGTTAATGATTAGCAGAAACCTCTCAATATGAACAGCCCACAAATCGCTGGAGAGCAACTTCTCCCTAGCGGTCCTGGCCCTCTTCTTCCCCTTTGGTGGCTCTGGTAGATCCACCATCTCTCCGGATTTCTTCGCCTCACAGTAATTACAAATCCAATCTCCTTCAGGAACCACCTTCAATGGCGGTTTCACGCACTTCAAGTGAAATCCATTCAAGCAATCATCACACTCAATCATAATCCGCCTTCCAACTGCAGGCTTAAAGCAGACTCTGCATTCCTCTACCTCCGGATCCTCCTCATCGGAGCTAGCATCCTCCCTCCTCTTCACGTACACATTGTCTCCCGCTGAAAACTCCCCTCCATCGTACACCACTTTTTTGTAATAAACCCTTTTCTTAACTTCATTTCTGCATTTTTGTTTGGCCATACCAGCAGCCGCAGGTTGTTCATCTTGCAATTTCCTCTTCGTCCTCCTGTGTTGTGCTGGCTGTGGAGATACAGGGGTAATTGAAATTGTGGTAGGTGAAAATGGGGAAGTTTTTACAGTTTTGGATGGGGTTCGGCGGCGAGAGGATCCATCTGGTGTGGCGGAGCAGAGGCGGAGGGAACGTCGGGGAGTGGTTGTTGGGGTTAGGGGTGCAATGGACTGCTTAGATTTGGGGGAGGACATTCTGGATATCTTCGCTTTGGGAGTATCAGCCATTGTTACAGATGTGAAGGTCAGTGGTGAGGGAGGCGGAATGAAGAGTGAGATAGGGTGAAAAACTGGCGGGAAACCACACAAAACTAATCAATATATTTTAATTAATCCCACAAACTACTCACTACTTGCACCTCCAATTCTACCACCCAAACACAATTGCAAAATTATTGTCATTTTACCATTTCAAACTATATTTTTACTAATATTCCAAAATTGCCATGTCATAAACAGAAAGATTAAGAATGACAACTTATGAAATCTCTGAAAGTGTATTCTGAATTTGTAGAAAAAAATTCAAGATCATTCTCTCCTTTTTTAATTACTATTTATTTTATCTACCAATACAAAAAAGACCAAATGCCAAAGGTAAAGCATAATATATAGATTTTGCATTTAGTAAGACCCTGTTTTCTTAAATTTAATGATGCATCAATAAAACCCATTTTGGTTCTTTTTTAAATAAATGTGTTAATAAATCCTATACACATTTTATGTATTTAAAAAAAAAAAACATATTCAATCACATGCTATTTATTAAGTCATGCGATATCAAGTAATCCGTCCGTCCCGAATGAACTTGCACAGGGGTTCGACACACTTATTAAGAAAAAATTATTTTTTGAGATTTTATTGACTTTTTAAAGGTTGATTGAGATTGTAAATTTTGAGGATGAAGATTGTTATAACTTTTCTCTTTAAAAATGTACAAGTTCATTCTAAACGGATAAAAATGAAAAGTGTGCAATTTCATTCGGATTACATTTTTCGTATCTGGTCACCTACTCTCATTTTCAACTACTATTATTTTGCCAAAACAGCACCTTAATTCATAAAAAGTTGTGTGCGGCCGCCCTACTAAGACGATTTGTAAAAAATGATATTTTTTTAGATAAATATGATATCTTTTCTTTTTCATGAAAAACATTACTTTTACTCAAACTTGTTAAACTCGTTTCTGTAACTAGAGGCATTAGCTGGTTCGTAGAATCTAGTATAAGTGATTGCTTTTCATTGCTAAACTTAATCACTTTTTAGTTTTTTCTAAATTTAAGTAAATTTTAAGTGTTGTAATTTATAGCTTCTGCTTAAATAAATTAATTTTTAGTTATAAATTGTAAGCAACTACTACTCTACTTCAGCTTTATTTTTGTTTCATTAAGAAGATAGAAGTACTTATTTATCAAATATTTCAATTATAAAGTTTTGATTAAAATCAATTAATTCTCAAACAATACTCATTTTTAAGCATAAGTGATTTTTACACAAATACCCATTTTAATAACTTCTTTAAAAGTAAAAGCAATGGAAAACACTTTTTAAGTCGAATCATAAAGTCAAAAAAAATTACTAATCATGATTAAACTGAGCAGCAATGGGGGTTTTAAAGGATTTGGGCCTAACAAATTGTGCATGTCTGGATACCCCATGGATGGGCTCAAAATCATATTGGTCCCTTAACTTTCTGCTTTTACACTAAATGTCTCATAAGTTATCACACTTTTAACTATGGATTTGACGGACTTAGCCTTTTTCGGCCTCCGCTGGTACTCTTTTTCTCACTATTGGTTTTTTCCCACAGGATTTTACCAATAATGGGTTTTAACGAGGGCAGCAGAGTCAAACCCACTCTGGGAAGACTCATACATGCTTCACAACATTTGGAACTTAGGTTCCCAAGCGTTTCATTGGTGTTACACGCCCGGCAGTTCTATCGCCGTTGGACGGGACCTCCACGGCAACCATTGCTTTGTCGTCTTCAACTGGTTTTGCTTGTACCAGCACAACATTCCCTGCTCTACATATCGCTTGCGTTCCGGATACTGTTCCCCGAACACATATCTCACTCCCTTTGATGAGTGTTTGCCCTCGCACTCATGACGCTTGGTCCCCTTCAGTGGTTGCTCCCCCACATTTAGCGTCTTAGATCTGTAAGACTTTTCAGTCTCCTACCGGCTTGTGGTAGTTTCGACATTTGTTTTAGATACACGCGCTGCGCCGCTTTTCTTGGCTATTGTTTTAGTCTTCTCGTAGAGCGTTTTGGGTTTTTATGTTATTTTTTGTATACTCTTTATTTTCATTTCATTTATACACTTTTAAGGGAAAAGGGTACAAACAGTCCCATTACTTATTGCTTTTTCGGATTTGATCTCATGATTTATTACTTTTTCAATTTAGTCTCACGCCTCTATCAATTGCTCATTTGGCCCCAATTTTGACCTAATTTTGACCAACTGATCGGAAAAAGTCATGTGCCTCCCATGTGCCGCCGACTTATTCCACATGTGGTTGAATATATGAGGTGTAATTTTTTTATTAATTGACACATATGAATTATAAAATACACGTCACATATTTCCTAAACAAGAAATAACTTGTGCCTTCTTCTTCTTCTTCTTCTTCTTCTTCTTCTTCTTCTTCTTCTTCTTCTTCTTCTTCTTCCACTAGTGTTATTTTCCCAAATTGAGCAAAACTCACACAAACGAAGAACCCTAAAGGATTCTCTCCCAAAATTGCGGATTCCACCTCCCAAAATTAGGAGAATCCATGAAGATGAAGAACCCTTACCATTCCCCCCAAAATCGCAACCTACACCATGTCCCCGACGAATGTTTTATATCCATCAGGCAATAAAGATATAATCTTGTGCGCGTTCTCCAAGGTTGCAACTTCGATTATCTTAGCCTCAGTGGCTGAATCATGCCTGTAAGTTTAGATCATGAAATATCAAGACGTCTGGTCGGGCCGGATACGAGAAATCCACATGGTTAAAATCGACTTTCCCATGAAAGCAGTCAGGGCAGAGATAACCTCGAGATCATCGGGCTCGATTTCAGCCTTGCGTTCGAGCAGGTCGACCGTAACAGTTGCACGACCCTCCTTTTACTTGAAAGCATCAATATTCAAATTCATGGACAAGGGGATAGGACGAACGCCAATGTCCTCTCCAATGGTCCGTATCCAAAAATTGACAAAGCTTTCTCCCAACCTTCTGGTTCTCTCACGATGAAGTTCTAATCAAAAAAGGTTTCGCAACTTTTGAGAGTTTACACTACGTGATTTGGGGATTTTGGTTACCTAGGGTTCGGAAGAGATTGAGACAGCTTGTTCTTTTTTTCTCGCACAACTTCGAAGGAAAAATGGTAAAGGGCTGATTTTTCGTTTCTTTTAGGTGTTAAATTGATTTTGGTTTAGATTTTGTTTTGTTAGTCCTCTTATTGTTATCAGATTTTTAAAAGCTGACATAGAAATTTTTAAATCTGATATGTAACTTGATGTAAAAACAAAAAACAAAAAACAAAAAACAAAAGAGACCTCACAAATTCGGCAACACGTGGCTTTTTCCGGTCAGTTGGTTAAAATTGAGCCAAATTTAGAAATCGATAGAGGTATGTGACTAAATTAAAATAATATTAAATAATGAGATTAAATTCGAAAAGGTAACAAGTTATGGGACCATTTGTACTTTTTTCCCCACTTTGAATTTGGTCTTGTAACTTATATAATTATTTCAGTTTAGTTTCGTAACTTATCATTGTCTAGATTTTAATGGAAAAATCATGTTTGGTCCCATAACTTTAACTATGTACATAAGATGTCTCAGAATTTATTTTCATCCAAATTTGTCTTGTAGCTTTGATAATTATCCGATTTCGGACCCAAAATTGATATAATTAACTCAAGACGAAAATGGTATTAGAGCCCTAAGTTTATTTAAGAAATCATAAATTATTTATTATATTATGTATTATCCTAATGGAAGAGACATTACAAGAAAATTATGAATCTAAACAAAAGTTCGAGAGGAAACACTTTACAGGAATACTCCGGTGAAGACTTGAGTAATAACAATAGGGAATACTTCCAGATTCTAGAAAGGCAGAAACAAGATTTCTTTGGAAACTTACTACAAAGGTGTGAACCATATTCTCACAAGAAGTCATGAGCTTAATAACGAGCTACAGAAGCCTTTCAAGATGCCAATTTTGGATGAAAGGAAAAAAGAGTCCGACGAAAGACCCTTATATATGAGATACATGTAGAAAGGAATGCAACTGATTTCATCAACTTTACCAGCATCCATGGAAGATTTTCCACAAATGGGATCTGGAGAAGGCATCCCAACCAATTTTCATTAGAAATCTAGAAACCTCATTTGTATTTTTGGGAAAAGATATGATGGAACCATCTTGGGAAGAAATCAATGGAGAAAAATCTAGAATTTCAGATCTTAGAGAAGTCTAGAAGACCATCCAAAGTTACAGAGAGATTGTCCTTATTCACCACAAAGTGACCCTTGAAACCCTGAAGGACGTTCGTAAGAGTTTGATCAGCTTGGTGAATAGACCAAGCACGTCAAAGAGAAGAGAAGGAGTATGATTACTACCGAACTTCACATAGATGCCTTATGGGAAATCTCATTTAGGTCCTATTCATCCATATGGAGTGGTACTAAACTTGGATATATTAGATTTCAATAATAAGGAATTGCTCATAGATGAGTGGGCATCTGCGATGCGAATTGCAGCTGGAACACTTTATCTGAACAAAGAAGCTTCATCTTACTTCTAAAACTGAGCCTTGAAGGATCAATAAAAAATACATGGGATCATAAAGGACCCATCAATTAGATACTAGGTTTAGGCAGGTGAATCATTATATGATATTATCCAAAGAATAGCCAAAATAATCAAAATCTGGTTTATTAGATTCGGCTACTGAGCTGAAGAAGAAAAAAAAGGCGATACAAGCAAACATTGTACAGTCTAGAGTTGCATAATATTTTTTACATATACGAATTCATTAATCTCTGCACTAGTATAGATGAAAGTTGAAGATTGAGAAGAATAACATTCTTCCATTATTCTTTGCCAAGATCCCAATTCCGTGGAGGAAATGCTTCTCAAGGAATACCAACCATCTATGTTGCTCGGACTCTTCAATTTGAGCGAAGTGTCGGTGTCGACACGACACGACACGGGTGCGGACACGGGATATGTGTCCGACCACTACAACAATTTCATTGATAGACAACAGTAAAAAGACAACAGATTTTTCCAGCAGTGTTGTGTATTCATGAATTAACAACAGTTTTACCATAATCTGTTGTCTGTTACCACCAAGACTGACTAATAGACAACAATTATACAACAGTTTTCAGTGTCTGTCGTCTATTAGCGCATTTTTACGCAGATAGACAACATCTTTATCAATTGTTCCCCAAACCTGTTGTCTATTGACAATACTTTACTCCAATAGATAACATTAATATCAACGTTTCTAACAAAACTGTTGTAAAGGCAAAACATTTTAATTTACAACAGTTTTACTATGTTGTAAAAATATGTTGTGTTATTTAAAATTCATTAAAATTATGTTCAAAATTAAAGAGTAATATATAGAGAAATGTTATTTAAGTTTTAGAAGAAATGTTTTAGAAAAGATCTCAAATTTAAAATCAAATTATAAATTTATTTTTATTAATTAATTAAATAATATTTGTTTACTAATTCTTATTATTAATTTTATAAATAATATATAAAAAAATAATTAATAAATTATAAATCAAAAGAAAATTTATAAAATACCACAAACGAACTAATTAAAAGAATTAAGAATTATATAAAGTATCGATTTATACTTATTATTAAATTAAATGATAATTATTTTATAGTTATTGTTATTATTATTACAAATTTAAATTAAAACATACAAAAGATAATTGATAAAATTTGCAAGGTATAAGGTTTGAACCATGACCTTTCATTTTAAGAGTAGGTTGCTTACCATCACACTACTAAAGCCCGTAAGAATTGTTACGCATTTTATTGTACACAAATAATATATATATATATATATATATATATATATATATATATATATATGAAAAAAACACAGAAAACAGGCCGTAGCCAGGATTCGGACCCCCAGTCCATCTGGCCAATGCCATATGTCGGGCTAGGATGGGACGGGCAGGGCCAAAATATTGATCGGACCTAAAATTATTCAGTCCAGCCCAACTTATCCCTCAATAATAGATTAAGATTATTGGGCTGGTACATGACCCATCAAGTCAGGTCTGTCGGACCAATTTTTTTATGGCCAGCTTATCTAAAACATAATTCGATCAATTTTGTCACCTCTAATTAATCGTGGATGTAATAATTAATAGGCTTAATTAAAAACTTAATTAAAAAATAATACACATGTTAGCTAATAGATTATTCAAATAAAAAAGCCTGAATATACACTTAATCAAAATTTATTAAGTCAAAATTGTGTTTTCACGAGAAAATTGACCACTTCCTCTTACTTCAAAAAAAAAAGACCACTCTCCCTCTCTTGCTTCAACATATCAAAATCTTCCTCAAACAGATTTTTTTTTTATCAAAATTGATTTCACTCTTTTCTCCAGATCGTAATCGGAGACATCAGTCGTCATTAGAATTGCTACGCGAATATTAATCGAGTATTTGGTTCACCAGATCCAAATCAATCTCCCCGGCGAACCCGCAGGCTTCGCAAATTGCAATCTGAGGTCGCAAGTCGTCATCAGAATCTCTATCGGTGGATGGTACTCAAATAATCACTTGGCGGATGTATTGTTTTAATTGAAACACCAAATATCACTTGATTGACTTTGGCGGTGCCCTGGTGAGTACTAATTTGATAGATATATTGTTAGGCTTTAGTTTAATTATATTTAGAAGCAATTGGAGATTGATATTTTTGTACTATATAATCTTGGATGGGAGGATTTAGAATGGATTCGGAATCTGCAACATACCTTGTTTGGATTGATGTGAATTTGTAATCCATCGAATTCATTTCTAATTAGGAATCTATAGAACATGTCATTAAAGTTTGTTATTTATCCGATGAAGTATACTAGTTAATTAGAGCTTATGGTGTGACTTGTGGGTATGGAAATAAAGTTCGAGCGAAGTAATATCTTGAATTTGTTTCTTTGATGAGTCATAAGACCAGTCATTGTGAGAATAAAACGAACACAATGGTTACTTGGAAGTAATTGGACAACACGGAAAGGTTTCTGAATCTAATTGACGAACTGTGGAATATTAGTATCTATGGATGAAGCTTGTTGTTTCGTAACATTCTTAAGTCTCTGGAGATTCTAAATTGATTAAGGAATAAAGAATCCTGATGTGGCTTATGTGACCTATGAGAATTATTTTTGCCAAGAATGTCATCAAAGTAGGTTAGAAGAGTAATAAGGAAAATAGTATGATTCTATTTTGTTTCCTCCTGAAATATAACTTGCTTTGCTTTGTTAGAAGAAGTGTGATTTAGGTCTTGTAACTTGGTTTATACCGTGTGCTAGATATATTTTGATCACAAGGCCATCAGATAAGCAGTTGGATGATCATAATACTTCCATGATTCGTCTTAATTCATGGTGGCGGATGATTTGCTATACTTCCATAATTCGTCTTTTGCTTTTTCTATTTCTTATTTATTTATTTGTCTAGGTTCAATTTCCTAAATATCCAGGTACTATAACCTGTTTGAAATATTCACATCAACGTCAGGTTCAGTTCAGCGAGAGAGAAATTGGCGCAGCTCCGGTCGTCAAAATTATACTGCCTCTGGCTGATTTTAGATGACATTAAAGCAATTGGTGGAGGAATTGTAGGTTTTACTCCGACGTAATGACGAATTTGGCAAAGGAAATTAAAATCTTGATCAATGAACACAATGGAATTAGGGCTTCAACAGAGAGAGACAAGTGCTACACAGTGGTGGGAAAAAAATGGCATTCCTTTATTTCCTGATTGGCTCTACGTCTCTGGTTTCGCTCCTTGTGAGGATGGCGTCAATTTCGTGATACGGCATACTGTCATTCCATACGCTCGTTCGGCGATGAAAATGGAGGTGACCTTCATATTTAAAGCTAGCAAACATTAAAGTTGAAGACTATCTCGAGCAGTTCACCACGATCTTCACCGGTATAATTAACTTCCTTTATCTTCTAGGGAATGCAATTCTTGATTTATTGACAGAATTCACTTTATGATGGATATTTTATCATAGTTGCATGTTCTATATATAATTCGTCACTTAAGTTTTATATATTTACAGGCCTTTCAACGATTTTAGAAGAACCTTTTGCTGGCCGTGGAAGGAAAAACGTTGATCAAAGGGCTAATAGAAGAAATAAAACTTTGTAGGAGAGATTAACAAACGACATATTGTACATTTAGGCACTTTATGGTATGCACCTTCAGAGTTTTAATTTTAGAATGTTTTGTCAAAGTTAAATCCACTGCTTTTAGTTGTTAACTAATTCACTATTATAGTTATTAAGCCTGGAGCCAGCTGAAGGAGAGAACTACTGCCGAGGAGGTAGTCATGGAAGGGGCCGTGGGAGAGGATGAAAAGGAGGATATGGAGGAAACAACCACATAGCTGAGGCCCCTGCTTTCGAAGATGTTGGGAAATTGCATTCTCTGGGTGGTAAGCGAGGTTTACAGACTGGGCCATCTGCTTATGGATTATAAGAACACCTAATTTCCCATTTGCTAGGCTTTGTCAAAAGCCTATCCAGAAATGGAGTTTACCTGGTAGTAGGGGTGTTGAAGAATGGAGGGAAGTGTTGTTAGGCTGCAAATGAGTGCAAAGGACACCGATCGGATCCTATCTGTAAGTGAGTTTTTTGAGTTTGTTTCTTTAATGGTGTTGTAGTTAAATCAGTATTTGAATTATAATCTATAATCACTAGCTTTTCCTGCTGGATAGTAGCATACCATTCTTAGTTAGAAAATTTGATTATGTAGACTTGCGTCTCTATAAACGGCTCTTTAGTTATCTTCCAAAAGTATTTGACATTAAAACAAAATGCAAAAATTCAAATTTTGGTGTCCCTTAGCATACTGATTATGCTTGCATAGAATAAGTTGCATCTATTTTAGAAGGATGGCAAGATGCTCAAGGTTGCACTTTTGTGGCAATATCGTTCCAAAAAGCAAAAGAGTTGCTAGATGAAGTTATAAACTATAAATCATGCTATTAAACTGCTATTGTAATTGTGCCATGAGATCAAGGAAATGTAATATATATTGCGGTGTGATGATTATAATTCGTACATTCTAAATGTCTCTAATGTTGTTCAAACCATTGCATAACATCTATTCATGCATACTGATTTCAATTTTTGCATTGCTTGGTAGATGTGCAACTAGAATGAGATAAAATTATCTGGGCTTTTAGCAGCAGCTGCATTAATTGCTTCTCATTTGTTAAATGGGATTCCTGATGATCAATGGCAGAAGTATGAAGTTGTAACACTCATGGACTCATGTTCTATTCTTGCTCAGGCGCTTAGCAGCCACGATACAGGTAAGTTCAGTTGGATTTCTTCAAATTTGAGAACCATTGTGATTCATAATAGTTTTTTCAACGGGGTTGGAGGCGGTCGAATAATCGTTTGATAAGCACAAAAAAGGAGTTCAAGGATGTTCTGACCATGCGAACAGAGGTGAACCTGGAGTTTTCTTGCAGTTGCATTTATATTTCTTTAAATTGTCACTAACTCTTTTTGTTACAAAACTTGAAGGTTCATGAGAACAGGAGACAATTATCCTCTTCTTCCATGTCCAGGAGACAAGGAATAGATGGACAACTAATGGTTACAATTGATGATTACAATTGTATGTTTACTTTTGTTTATTTTCTTGATTTAAAACGGGATAGGTTTCGTGATTCAAGATGATGTGCTTTTTCCACAATTGACAGTGAAAGAAATACTGGTTTTCGCAGCATTCTTGAGTACCAAGGCCTTGCAAAGGTAATAAAAATTAATTTTTGAATATATAATTTCTAATTAAGATAACATTTCTTAATTATTGCATTTTGTTCATGGATTATTTAAGGTTCGATGGAATACTTTTCTTGTTTAAGGTTCATCCCGTAAATACCAATGAACCCTACAAAATTCTTGCTCGATTTAGCAAGGGGACTAGTAAATGACATCACTGTCCCTGATGAACTCTTTGCATCTCAAGAAATTGCTAACTCGTCGTAACAGTGAGCATCAATTTCCTCATAACTTTTCACAATTATTATAGAGTTAGTTCTGCTCATACTCTTTTTGGTCTGTTTTTCAATTAATAGTATTCACAAGTTACAACAAAAGTAAAAAGCTTGAATTGGAGCTGAAAGAGAAGCAAGAAAAAACTGAAGCAAAGGCTACTATGGCTGCTTTAGTAAGAAGTTGAATTCTAGGATGGTAAGGCTAATATGGTCCTCTATCATTTTTTTTTTATCATTCTATTTGATATTCTGTTGGTAATTATGGCTTAGATTATATACTTTTCTAAAGAAAATATATTGCAAATACAAGATCCAAATAAACTGCAACTTGAATTTTAGTTAGAGACAAATTTGATATCATAAAGTAGTTGATTTTCTAGGTAGCTTGCAATGTATAAAAGATGAATGGGACTCTGTTTATATTATGTTTTGTGTGTATATGGATCCTAATGTGCACTAATAACTGTAAAAAAAGATCTAATAGATCTCTAGTTTACTTTCAATTTTTGGGTTGGATATCGGGTCTAGATCAGGATTTATGCGTTTTATATGCATTTTAGTTTGATGTGAACGAATTTGAAAACAATTTCTGTCTTTTTTCTATGTTTTAGTTTAACTTCAGTTGATGCATTGACAAATCACATGTTTAATGTACTATGCTTGTTTTATGGGTAGGCAATAAACAAATCTCGGTCAATATCCCCTAATCTGCAATAAGATCCTGCTGACAATATAGTAAGAATATGATTGTTTATTCTAAAAAAGATCATTAACGGTTAATTTCTTTCAGATTCTTTGACTTCGGTATTGTAATATGAAGAAATGTTGATATAAATAAAACTCTTCTTCTTTTGAACTGGTGAGTTTTGTAAAATAATCCAGCAGTTTATAACCATTTTTATACAGGATTTGTGTCTACTTATTTTGTTATGATTATTTTATTATGTTTTGGTGTGCAGCACCCTTGAATGCACATGAGTTGCGGCTACCCTCAAACAGAACAGAATCAATGAAGGCGGTAAATGTCCTGATTCGCTAAGATAAGTATATTTCTTCTCACACGCCACAACACCACCACCACCACCACCACCACCCCCCTTGAATAATTTGTTGCTGATTATGGTTATATATTTTTATGTTGGGAGGAGAAAACTTCAATGTTTTCGTATATAGTCGGACATTTAATAAATAACAATTCTGCATATCCCATACTAACTCTCTGCACTTTAGTGATTTATATACATTTTGAATCACAAATATTTGTGTTCAAGCTGGTCCAGACCTAAAGAGCAGCAGACTGGATTGTAGCTCCCAAAAAAATGTGCATGTCAAGCTGGTAAGTGGTATACAAATGCACCTAACAAATAGTGTTGCAAAATATTCTTATTTTTCAACTGAATATTACAAACCTAGTTGGCAATGTGCTGTGTGTATAAAAGATGAAACAATATTCCACATTAACCCGTTAATTTCTTGGTTCTTATGTTATTCGTGCTACTGTTTGCAGGCTTTGTACCATATGCTAGGTGTTGTCCCAGCATACCAAATGTCTATAGGTCGAGCGCTGAATGACTTGTGTTTCGATTTATGACCTGATGAAGTAGCACCTTTATGGCTCTATTTCTTGCCACTTGATTTTGCAATCTATCTCAACAATCCATGCATATTTATCTCGTTTGCACTTTAAACAGGCTTTGAGTGGTCTTTATGTGAAAGATCTTCATGTAAGAATGGCTTGCTTAAATGCTATGTGAGTGCATTCCTGCTGTCTCCAATTGTTCGATTCCTCAAACCGTTGAGGTTGCAACCAGCATATGGCTTGCTCTACATGACCCCAACAAGGCATGACCTTTCATTCATTCTAAATTGCTTGATGTCTTTAATTTATGTTTCATTTGTATCAAGCCAAACAAATTCATTTATCTGCTATATTTGTTTTTATATGTGCCTTTTGGACAGACTTTTTACTTGACTTTGTTGATTGGGAATTATTTCTGACTCAAACTTTAAAGACATCTGAATTCTTGTCATTGTTGTCTGTTTGATTTTACTGTAAATATCTTTGATATCTGTTGCTCAATTTGGATAATTTTATCTCTCTAGTTTCTATTTCATATGAAATCCTTTGAGACATTACTGTTTTCAGTTTGTGACTTATCTCATCGAGATGTATTCATGATATCGGAGGATGTTTAAGTTTTCATATTAGACATATTAAGGATATATAGCAACTCCTTCCTTGTTAATTGATTTAATTGGAAAGTGTGTCCTTTAGTTCTTCTTTTGCTTTAGTGAGTGAATACCTATCACTTTTGAAAATATTGTGGAATCGCGAGAGGTAGTTTGGACAAAAGTTAATTTTTGAATAGCTTGGTGGATTTCTAACTCATTTTTTTTCTTTGCATTATCTAGACTTTGTTGTGAAATATTTTCTGATAGAATCAGACCTGCATTTTCTTTAAGAATTTATGAAGCATTGTCTTAGGTTTGTTCTATACAATGCTACTTATATTTTATCTTTTTCTTCCACTGTTTTCTATATCTTTATTTGACTGATGGTAAACATATTGGATGAACTTCTGACTGCAGGTTGATCCCAACGCAAATGTTCGTGGAAGAATGATTGATGCTGGTATTATGATTATTAACAAGCATGGACGAGATAATGTTTCCTTGTTGTTCCCCATATTTGAGAATTACTTGAACAAAAAGATAGGGCCTATTCCAAATGTTACCTCTTAGTATTTCATCTACTCTCTCACGTGGTCGTAGATTTTGATTTTTGATAATCATCTCTTGGATATTATATTCCACTTTAATATTAAAACTGAACATCGTTGTTGCTGTGTCGCACTTTTTTCAGACCCTTCTGGGAGGGCTGAATCAACTAGTGGAACATAATTCAAGCTCTGTTGTTGTTGTCTATAAAATTATTTTGTAGGCATTGAGGAAAATACGACTTGGTCCGTGAAGGCATGGTTATCTTTACAGGAGCGTTGGCAAGCATTTGTCAAAGGTCTTTATTGTTCCTTATAAGATTACTCATAGTGATATGGTTGCATTGGCTGAATATCTATTAATTTGCATGTCACGGTGACCCAAAAGTTCATGTTGTTGAGTTAGTATTAATACCATCATAGCTATTGAGTAGTCGTTGTTTTTGCAAAAACAAAGTAACTTCCGGGTTTCTTTAGTCGCACCACATTGCTTCAAGGTATACACAATTTTGAACTTGTTCAATCTATGATTTTCTATTACAATTTTGGTATTTTTTGGTAGGTTTTCACCGACTTTTTTCTAATTTAATTTAGATTTATTTATTTTAAATATATGCATTTTAAATTTCTCCATCCAAATGTAATGTGTGATAACATGAGATAGTTTGTGATAATTGATTCTCTTTTACTACTAAAACGTAAATTTTGCTAAAAATAGAAGAAACAGAATAAAATAATACTATGGTGATTTAGGTTCTAGTGGTAATTGGTCTAAAAAGTGGCAACAAAGCCACTTCTGAAATTTATTGGTTCTTTTCTTTTTGGGGGATCAACATAATGTATAACAATATAATGTCGCTATGGTTTCAAAATGAACAGAACCACATATGATGGCCTGAATGTTTTTTTAAGTTTTTCCTTGATGCTTTGGCTTCATTCTTTTGTTGACATACTCGTTTATAATGTTTCCATTGACAGGAAGCTAACGAAGATATATATCTTTTGAAGAAATTGCTATGAAATTCCAAACCTTTTCTTATGTCAATTTAAATAGACATTAGTTAATATTTTGTGGCATAAAGTAGCAAGGATTACATATATTATCTTTGTTATGATAAATAGCACATATTTTTAGATTTTACTCAATCATGTCTTGTCTTGGATTGGAGATGACTTATTTTGATCTATGAATGTATATTTGTGACAACAAGAAAACGTGCTTCAATTTATAAACTATTGTTAATAAATTGTCTGTTAAATAGACACGACTTAAACTGTAGAACAACAGGTAAAAGACAACAGCTAAAATGAGTTGTTAAATTAAAAAATTAACACTAAATAGACAACGATTTAAATTGTAGAACAACCGGTAAAAACTGTTGTTAAAACTAACAAAGACAACAGTTTTGAGATCAAACAACAGATACAAACTGTAGTTAATATTAAACAAGACAACAGATTACATCCGTTATATAAAGTGGTGTTGTTCATGGAACAGACAACGGTTTTTACTTGTAGTTAAAATGGTACTTTTAACAACAACACTATTAATAACATACTTATTTATAACTATACAACATATAAAATTTGTTGTATATTTCAAAAATTCTTGTAGTGGACCCTTCGCAAAATATTTGGACACGGCAAGTTTTAACAGGCTGGAGGAAGAAAGGAATTGCAGAATGCATATATGATGGAGGGACATGTTTAGAAAGAGAGAGGAGGGCTAGGTACACTGTACACGTGTTTAAAGAAAGAAAGGAGGGCTGCTGTGGGTACACGTGTTTAAACTTTAAAGAAAAAGGGTGATGAGTATTTGACTAATTTGGTAAATTGTGGTGGATTAGATTCTTATATTTTCATTAGACCAGTTTAGGAAAGAAAATAATTGCCAAAAGACTTGTCAGAAATAAAAATGCCAAAAAACCTATCACATATCAGGGTTTAATATAAATATAAATATGATATATATATATATATATATATATATATATATATATTTGTATTGCTAAAAGTATTTATGATTACATATAAATGATTCTTTCAAATGTTGTCGTGTCCCCGTACCAGTGTCCAACTTTCGGACGCTTTTAAGCCGTGTCCAAGTATCCTAAATTATGGAAAATAAAAGGTCCGATACCTAGATATGTACCCGTGTTCGACACTCGTACCCGAGTCCGAGCAACATAGCCAACCATCTACAAGCATGATTCAGTGGCAAGTAGAATTTCATTTCTCAAAGTTAAGCTTTTGGAGTGGTGTCATCAAGCGGCACACCATATGGGGACATCCCAATGGTTGCTTGATAAATATTACTATAAGCAAACTCGACCAAGGATAGATGTTCTTCCCATGATCTTCCGAAGTCTAAGACACATGCTCTAAGCATATTCTCGAGCGTCTTATTTTTTCTTTCAGTTTGGCCATCAGACTATGGGTGGTACGCCGAACCGAGGTTCGATGTAGTCCCCAAAGACTCATGCAAACTCTTCCAGAACCTGCAGGTAAACCTAGCGTCTCTATCTGACACTATTGTTGATGGTACGCCGTGAAGTCTAACTATCTGATCTATATAGAGTCTAGTTAACTAGCTAAGAGAGTAGGTCGTCCTAATAGGGAGGAAGTGAGCTACTTTGGTGAGTCTATCTACTGTAACACAAATGGCATCATGCCCTCTAGAGGTTCTAGGTAATCCTACGATAAAATCTATACTAATACTATCCAATTTCCATTCTGGGATAAGCAGGGTTGCAGCAATCCTAAGGGTTTCTCACAGACTGCTTTCACTTGTTGACATACTAGGCATCTTCCCACGTATTGGGCTATACTATGTTTCATGCCTCTCCACAAGAATTATTTCCTATGTTTCCGGTACATTTTATTGCCCCTGGGTGGGCAGTAAAAGTTGTGTTGTGCGCTTCATTGAGTATCTCTTCTCGGAGTTCCAGGTCCTTTGGAACACATATTTGTCCTTGGAACAATAAAGTTCCATCGGAGGATACCTCAAATCATTTTCTCAGGATGCTTACGAGATCCTTCATCTTTGTCAAAAACCTATCGCTCCCTTGAGCGTTTCTAAACCTTATGCTTAGGGTTGGTTGCAAACTCAGGGCCTCCAAATACCGTTTAAGTTGTTTGATGGTGCAAACCTCAACCTTTTTTCATTAACTCCTCTTGCACACTTTTCCCAAAAGCGGCTAACATAACCTTCTCGAACTACTCTCTTGACTAAAGGCGTCGACGACTACATTGGCCTTGCCGGGATGGTATGACATAGCGCAGTCATAATCTTTCACTAACTCTAACCACCGTCTCTCCATTGTCCTACTGCACGACATTGGTGAGCATGCAAACGCCTACTAAGATACTTGAAAGGAACCGTCACTATAGGTTTATATTTTACTTTGGTGACTCGATTCTCTCTTATTGGTGCGGATTGGGCAGCTTGTGTTGATGATCATCAGAGTACGAGTGGAAATTGTATATACCTGGGACCTAATCTCATCACTTGTCTATCCAAGAAACAACATATCGGGCCTGTAGCAGCACAAAAGCCGAATACAGGGCCCTTGCCTTGGCTACTACAAATATTATATGAATCCAAAGTCTTTACTTGAACTTGTTGCTCCAATACCTAGACCTCATGTGTTAGCGTGTGACAACAGTGGCGTAATTACACTTGCATCGAGTTATGCGTTCCATGCACGCACCAAACCCATCTAAATAGATGTGTATTTAGTGTATGAGAAGGTCCAGAGTAAAGAGGTTGAAGTCTACCACGTCTCCTCAGAGAATCTAGTTACAAATGTCTTCACCAAAGCTCTTACATCATCATGTTTCACCGCTGCATGTAAGTCTTTCTGCCTTGTGTCTCACCCTGAATAAGCTAAATGGGAGCGTATTAAGATAGATAAGAACACATTTCTGTTTTTTTAATATGTTCACAAGTATATAGTTGTTATTCTCACGTGCCAGACGATCACAACTGTCATATGCTAATTATTGCTTTGGTCATTTCATTCCTCACCTATATAAGGTGACATGTGTAACCAATCTCATTATGAATAAAATCTGAGTTCACAAATTAGAATTCTCTCAACTTTCAACAGTTCTTAGCCAGGTTGTCCAAATAAGACCTTTGTCTATGGGAGGAGGTGCTGGTTCACCCTCCACTCTGGCAACATTATTCACCTTCATGATTATTAGTGGATCTTCAGTGATGACCCTCCATTATCCTTTATGCGTTGATGAAAGATGTGTTTGTAGGTAACACCCCGAAGTACGTTTGAGCCTGCATAACACGTTGTATTGATATTATATTTTTCATTACATGATATTTAGCTAGTTAATATATAAGAATATGTGTTATTTCATTATCTTAAGCTTGTGACGTTGACTATTTACTTAAGTGTGCGGGAACATCCGTATATACCAGTCTCAGTGTGAAATATGATGAAGAATAAAAAGTAATTAAAGTTCATAAAAATAAGGTTAGATATCGAACACATGACACATAAAATGACTAATGACTTATTCTACCAAATAATAGTAATAATAATAACGAAACTATCTATTTCATTGTTTAATTTTTCTTCGAATTGCTTATAAATTAGCCTAAGTGTTATTAAATTTATGTTTAGTTTTGATGATGGAAACCTCCTGTAAAGTCTGAACTAGTGCCTCCAGAAATTCTGTAAATCTTTGGAATCGATAGGGCTAGTCCTACTTAGACAAAAGTCACAACGAGCAAGTAGCAAGATCATCAAGGTATTACCAAGGGAGGTGATTAATAGCATGAATAAAGAGGAGGTGCAACACAGTCCAGTATTACTTATTACAAGAAACCGACAATGTGATCTTCTGTGATCTACCACACACCATATTATCTACAATGTAAAGTATTCAAACAATATGCAATAAATATATATAACATTTATAATATTTAAGGCAAACACTGCTAATTTATTCTCATTCATTAAAGTGCAAGAAACATTATATATACAAAGCAACACTTAAAAGCATGTTTTACAGTATAACTCTAACACGGGTTTACAAAATCTCTTTTACCGATTAACTAGTGTTGTTTAAAAAAAGAAAAGAAAAAATCTATGTCAGTGTAGTTATGGCCTAAAATTTCAATTTCGGGCTTCATGTCAGCAATTGAAGCTCAAAACTAGCCCTTGTGCATGAGATTGAAAATATCAAAAGGTTGTGTATTTATACGTTAGATTTAAAGAGTCGGGTTATAGTTGATAATTGACTAAAGCGTTGTGTATTTTTACGTTATTAAGCTTATATATTATGATTATATTTCCTTATATTAATGCGAAAAAAAGAATACTTATTCTTGCGAACAAAATCAATTTAGTTGGATGTTGTAAAAATAAAATTGTAAGAGTCTTTGAAGGCGACTGATGAGTAAAGAAAATCAAGCATGTAAGAGTCATAAAAATAAAATTGTACTCTTGTTTCTTTTAAAAAACATTTGTTCTTTCTAAATTTATTTAAAAAGGAATGAAATATGAATTACCTGGATCATTTATCAATGAAATTGAGTTTGCAGTAGATGTATCACTATTCTACATTTGAGTTTTTTTTTTATCTTGAAGCATGTAACTGCCTGAAAATAATAAAATCCATATTTTTTATGAAACTACACATAAGAAAAATATAATCCTATAAGAAAAATATAATCCTATAGTATTCTAAAAAAAATTAAAAAAAAAAAACTCACTCGTGTCAACTTTCATAGGCATAGAAGCTGATGATGGAGGAGATGTAGTACTTCCTTCTGAATGTGCAATCTTATGCGTCATAGAATTTAAATTGCATTGAAAAAGGAAAAATAGTCAATTTATAATATTTCATATGACAATATAAAAAAATTGAAGAGATTTATAAATTTAATCTATTACCTATCAATTTCTTGTCGTTTTTTATTAATTCGACACTTGCGTAAATTCCTTGCTTCTCTTGAATGAGAGTCATCCATTATTTCTTTAATATCCGATTCAATTAAAAGGATATCGCTAATTGGATTTTCAATACCTGCACAGATAACAGGTGTGTATATATATATATTTGCAATACATTTGCATATGTGATTTTTGTAATTGTAATGTGTGATCGTATATTAAAATTGGAAGAAGTTATTATTTTTTTTGTATATGTTATAAATAAAGAAACATTAGAGAAAAATAAAATAAAATTCTCAATGGGCCAACAATGTGTACTACTTCGAAGGCTATTTCACGTAATAATGTTAATTGGGCCAATTTTTTCTTCTCGGATGATGTAGTTGTAGGCAATGGGGTGCAGGAGCCCATGCATACCATATGGGTCTTCTAGGAAATGTTGTGGGCTTCATTATACTTACTATTAGCATACAAGTATAATAATAATTACTTGAAGAAAGCCCATATGATTTAATAACCCAAAATAGAATTAGATGTCATTCTGCCGCCTCATAATTACATGGATCCTTCTAGATGAAAGTTGACTTTTGAGCTTCTCCTCAAACCCTAAAATGTAGTGGCGCTGTCCTTTATTTAAGCAGCTGGTACTGTAGACATTTGGGTATCTTCTTATTGTCTATCTCTCTCTAATCCTAGATCGATATTCACAAAGCTAAGCCCTGCCCTCTTCTATAGGGTTCTTTCTCTCTCTGTAAATCTATGTACCAATCTCCGATTCTTTGGATTTGTTCAATAAATGAATCTCCCTTGGTATATTTTAGGGTTGCATGTCTATAATGAGTTATAGATCTGAAATTTTTCAATTTTTTAACCTGGGTCACCATCGACAAAATGTTATTATGATCTTACTTTATTTTTTGTACATTCTAGAAAGAAAATCATAGTTTACAGCCAAGTAATGGATGAAACTATGGTTTATAAGAACTTCCAAAATGTAGATTTGAACCTATTTATTTAATTTTTGTAGGTAGTTAATATAATAAAAGTGCGTGTGTGTTCATCAAAAGAACCACAATGTGAATTTGGAAAAGAACAATAAATAGCATAATGTTAAGGATCTAAGTATATATTAAAACAACCTTTCTCCCACCCAAATGCGTCCCCGTTTTGGGTAATAGTTTTGTTGGTTATAAATTTCCGGCAATTAAATCATTCAGCGAAAATTGCTCAATTTGTTATTTGTTTTGTTGACATTTCTCAACCCATCCAACTAAATTGATTTTGTTCACGAAAATAAGTATTATTTTTTTCGCATTGATATAAGGAAATATAATCATACTATATAAGCCTAATAACGTAAAATACACGACATTTTAGTCAATTATCAAATATAACATGACTCTTTAAAACTAACGTATAAATACACAACCTTTTGATTTTTTCAATTTCATGCGCAAGGGCTAGTTTTGAGCTTCAATTGCTGAAATGAAGCTGGAAACTGAAATTTTAGGCCATAACAATTCTGACGTAGATTTTTTTTTTTCTTTTTTAAACAACACTAGTTAATCGGTAAAAGAGATTTTGTAGACCCGGGTTATGCTGTAAAGCATACTTTTAAGTGTTGCTTTGTATATATACTGTTTCTTGCACTTTAACGGATGAGAATAAATTATCATTGTTTGTCTTAAATATTATGAATGTTATATATATATATATATATATATATTTATTGTATATTGTTTGAATACTTTACATTGTAGACAATGTGGTGTGTGGTAGATCACAGAAGATCATATTGTCGGTTCCTTGTAATAAGTAATACTGGACTGTGTCGCACCTCTCCTCTTTAATCATCCTACAAGAAAGAAAGAAAAGATGGCGTGAATACTTTGTGAGAGGAGAAGGAGAGAGAGAGAGAGAGAGAGGGAGAGAGTATTGAAAAACTAATACTGGACTGTGTCATACCTCTCCTCTTTCACGCTATTAATCATCTTTTCCTACTCCTAAATCTTAATCAAATCTTATATAAAATCAAATCTTATTTCTAAAAGGTAACATCTAACTAATATCTAGATAATTACAATAAGGAAATAATAATTATAAATAATATATAAAGCTCTTGATGTGCTTCTTCCATAAAATTGAAGACTTTAGCAAATCCAAGCCCACATTCTCTCTATCTCGGTCAGCTTCTTCACTTTTCAGCCCAAACATCAATTTAAGCCCAATTTTGCTCTAGGTCCAATTATTATTCTCCTACACCAAAAGATAATTAATTAAGATCGATAAAGAATAATAATCAACTAAAAATAAGAGAATGAGGATATAAAATATGGAATAATATATGCACATCTACTTTCAATGTTAGAATGTTTGCTAATATGCTAAAGTATGAGTTACTACTTAATTGATTTAAATTGAGCAATTGTGAATTAGTGTAAATGTATGTATGTTTTGGCAATAATGTAAAATTAGGACGATGATGTTAGTTTGATTAGATTAAGTGAGGAATTAGATAAATAAGTGAACAAATAAATTTACGACATAAATAGTGGGCTTATACTATTTATATGGACTTAGGGTTAATTAGTAGGACTCAAAATAATTAGAATGGACTCAAATAAATTAATTTGAGCTTGAATAATTTACATGGGATAAATGGTCTTCGAAATAATTTAAGTAGACCAAGAGATAGATAAGAATGGGCTTAGTCCCAATAGGATAAAATAAATGAGCTTTGGGCCTAATAGGTTAAACAAATGGGCCAAATAAACTATTTGGGCCTAAATTAAATAGAATTGGATTTAGAATAATTAGAATTGGGCTTAAAGAGAATTAAAATTGGCCTTAGGACTAGATTGGGCCTTAACCGAACTCAATTGGGCCGTTTCGGACCGAGATGGACTGGGTCGGGCCCAAAACGAATCGAAATAATTAGATGAAGTGTTAGTTGGAATTAAAATGTGGGATTAGTTGATATAAATATGATTAGGAATTAATTAGGTGATTGTTAGAAAGAAAATAATATACGTTAGAAAAACATAAAGTGAAGTAGGGAAAATTAGGTTACAAATAATAAGATGTTGAATTAAACTTAGATATAGAATGACTAAGCAAATGAAACAGAAAAGAAATAAAAGTTAGAAACAATTAGGGCTTCAACTTGAAAGTAGGGTTTCAAATTGAAACTAGGGTTGAATTAGAATTTGTTTGATTTTGTGTGATTTAATGTGAGTGATGTGGTGATTATTAAGCAACTTGTATAATTATGAAGATATGCTAAGTTTAAATGTGCAATCTACTTCTATTATAAAAGTGTGAGTTGTTTCTTACAAATTTTGATATGCCTATTATATCCTTAATGAATTTTAATTTTTAAGGTTAATTTGGTAACTATATCTTAAAGTTTTATTTCTAAACTATATCTTTGAATTTTTATGGTTAGATAAAATTTGACTTGCCTATTATATCATTAATGAATTTTAGTTTTTAAGGTTAGTTTATCAACTATATTCTCAAAGTTTTATTTATTTGGTTAGAGTCCTATATAATTCATCTATCAATTCATGGATATGATACCCTACAAAAATTAACGGATATGATATATAATTCATCTAATGGCATAAGTTGAACCTACCTATTAATCATATTCTATATATATTTTTTTTTTTTATGATATACATTACATTATTATTTTTATTTTTAAGTTTCTTTTTAAATTTCTTATCTCTTTTATACTGAGATTCTTTTATATAATTGTCAAAAAATAAAATTCTAGAAAAAGAAATTAATTAGTAAATTTTTAACGCTAATTTAGTAACTTTATTTTTTAAAGTTTTATTTATTTAGTAAGATCCATTTTATAATAAAAATTCATCTCTCTCTCAAGTCTCAGCTTATGAAATTTTCTGTCACATTTCATATAATATATAGTTCAACTGGTGACATAAGTTGAACTTAAATATTCATAACATCTTATATTATTATTCCTTTGTAGTAAAATACATTATATTATTCTTTATATTTTATTCGATTCTTCATAAATTTCTGATAATTTTTCTAATTGGTTTCTTCTATAATTGAAGAGAAAGGAGAAAGACCAATTAGCACAAATGTACTTACAATAAGTAAAATTACTTTAGTATATGATTCTCATGATATTGAATAATTAAAGTTACACAAAAGATATTTATGTATTTATAAGAAAATTATAGAAATTTAAACATATTATAATGACTTTAGTAACTCCGAAGTTTGATTTTTTTACTAGGATAATGATTCCAAGACTTTTAATTTCAAATAGTGGTACTTTAGAGTTATTTAGATATTAAATGTTTGCAAAACTATCAAGTTTTGGTGTTTTTATTGTGAAAAAAATACTAAAAGATTTTATGATTAGCAAAAACAAGAAAAAAAACTATACACATAAAAATTAGAACAATTGAATAATATTGAAAGCGCTTATTTATCATTTTTCATTTTAGAGATATTTTTTTTTATTATATATATATATATATATACATACTCATTCTACTAACCATAACCAAAAAAAAAAAAATTGATAAGACAACTATAATGTATCATATATTCCTTTTATTTACTCTTAAATTTTTGTGAATCGATCTTTCTCATTTCTCTACAATCATAAAAGAATCCAATTAGAAGAACTATATGAAATTTATGAGAACCGAAGAAAGTATATAAACAAATTAAAAAATAATATAATGTATATTACTAAGAAGGAATAAGAATATAAGATATTATGAATATTAAAGTACTTTAGTTTATGATTCTCAAAATATTAAATAATTGAAATGTACACAAAAGATATTTATATGAATATGTATAAAAGTTATAGAAAATTAAACATAGTTTAGTAGAAGTTTAATAGCTCCAAACTTTGACTTCTTTGTTAGGTAAATCACCACAAGAATCTTAAATTACAATAGTGGTATACCATAAAGGTATTTAGGTATTGAATATTATATTAAGTTTTTGTGTTTTCATGGCGAAAAGGTACTAATAGATTTTAGGATTAGCAACAAGAAGAAAAAATCATATACATAAAAATTAGAACAATGAATAATAGTGAAAGCTCTTATTGATTTAATTTATCATCTTTAAATTTCTGGAGATAATTTTTTTAGTTTACTTTTTTTTTTTAATTTAGGTACGATACGTAGATATAACATTTATATACTCATTCCAATAACTACGACAAAACAACAATAGTGACATGATATAATATTTAATTTATCACAATATATGAGTGACTCAAGATTAATGATACTGACATGATAAAATATTTAAAATATGTAAAATGTAAAAGTTTAATATGATTTCAATAGTTATGAGTTTGACTTCATAGTCGAATAATAGGCACACGATTATTGACATATGATCGTACTTATATTTTTTTTATTATATAAAAATGATAGAAAGTTAAATTAAAAAAATGCCATAAAAGAATTTTTTGAAAAAAAATAGATGAGATTAAAATAAATCGTTTAGACTATTTAAAAAATGTAAACATTATATGTCAGCACAATATATAAATGATTCACAATGATTTATGTTACTATGTATAAATTATTGACAAATTCTTATATAGTGTTTGATCATAAATAAAATAGCCAACTCTTATTATAAATATAAATTAGAATAATACTTATCTAAGAGTAACAATTTATTTGAATATTATAAATTTGCTACTTGCAATAATCTCTCTAATTTTTTAAATTACTGAAGTATCATTATTACAACACTATCTAATGAAAAAATAAAATTTGAATATAGAATATTTAGACTAAAGTGTAAATTATTGAATTGATCAAGTGTTAGAGCTTAATGCGAATAGTAACTAAACTTCATTATTATATAAACTTGAAGCAAGTACTGAAATCAAAGAATAAAATGACTTGCATGTGAAATCGCTGAGATTATATTTTAAAATTAACTTTTGAGTGAGTAAAAAGACATAATAGGAAATTGTATGTTTTTTTGTGCATACCACTTTATTAAAGTCCAACAATAGAAAATAATGTCAAAAAAATTGAATAAGAACTATATGATGATAAAATGAATAGAAGTGAGAAAATACATTGTGAAGAAATATAACACAAACTTATGAATAGACATTATTATTAGTAGATATAACTTTATTAACATAATGAACAAAATTATAAAAAAACTAATGTAAAAACTATAATTATTAAAGGGTCTAAGTGATTTTTCATTATAAAGAAAATTATAATAGACGAGTCTAGGTAATATAATTGAAAAATCAAAGAATAAACTAATATGATAGAGTCAGATATATGAGAAAAGAATACAAAAACAAAAATTATATATATATATATATATATATATATATATATGCAGTTAGATGTCCATACAAATTAATTATTACAATGTAGTATTTCAAAATTTGGATTAAACTAGGGATACATTTAGCCTTACTGTTTAAATTTAGATTAAACTAGCAATATATATGTTTACACACTAAATTTTTTTGTATGAGCATTACTAAGTAAATATAAATCGAATTATTATGCTTGCAAGAAATGAGTAGAAGAATGAAATCGATATACTTCATAAGTAGCATTTATAAACATTACAACAAGAGAAAATAATAATTGATTTACGAATTTTATTGAATTCAAAAAGTATATGATAATATCATATATATATAAGATGAAAAAAAAGGGAGAAAAGTGGTAAAAGTAGCTTATATATGAAATCAGTAAAAGATATATATGAAGATATAAACACTATAAATGCATCGGTAGTGATATTGTGTAAATTTAAATACTACTGGTCTATACAATGGATCGGTTTTATTCAAATAAATCTATAAGTTTAACATCATTTTTAATGACATACCTTACACACCTACAAACATACTCACTAATGAAATACTTTTAATAGGTGATGTAATTTTAGTAGACCAAAGAAAAAACTGTTATGTTAGAAAATTTGAGACATAAAAATAACAAGGTTTATAGTAATTGGAGTTTAGATCGAGGTGTGAAATTTTATTGTACTAATAATATAAATAATAAAATGGCAAACGTAAAAATTAGTGGACATGAATAGTTGCACCAGATTCTTTTAAATATTTAAGATCTAACATTAAATAAATTATCAAATCAATAAAAATATTATATATATATATGTATATATATATATATATATATATATATATATTAAGCATATGTAATAACTTGATAAAGGAACTTACTATGCTATATAAATTATAGGGTACAATAAAGAATATGAAAAAAAACTACAAAGAAATAATGAATTAAGTTGTACTGTGAGTAATTCAAAAATTGTACTATGTGAATGAGTGTCACATAATTAAATTAAAATATGCTGAAAAATAAAGACAGTGAAATGTAAATGTTAATATTAACTTGACAATAGATTAGATAAAAAATAATTACGTCGAATAGAGTATTGTACAGTCTAAATAAAGAATAAAATGAGAGAAATAAAATCGGAATGCGTGGTTTAAACTGTATATGTAAGACTTTTAAATGGATGTGCAATGCTTGAAAAATTAGGAGTATTTCACTATAACTAAATAAGGAATTAAAGACATTACAAATTAGTTAAAACATTTATTATATTTTATATGGATTGTAGTATGTGTCTTGAATGAAGATTGTGAGACACTATGTATCAACCTTCCATAAAAAATATTATTTATTTTGTAATTACTACTATAGTAGGATTTTTTTTTTTAAATTGCACATAATTTTTAAATTTCGACGTTGCATTGAGAAAATAATTAAGGGAAATTGAAATAAGCAATCTTAAATCGATTAGCAAATTATATTAAAGAGGGTTATATATACTTAATAATAATAGGAAAAATTAGAAAATGACATTCATAACAAAAGTTGGATGTTGGACCTTGATACTAAATTGCTGGAAGTTTTTCCACACATTAAAATATGTAAAGAATTTCATGTGCAAATGTATGTTGAAATCGAATTTATTTATTAGAGAATTACAGAAAAGTACGTTAGACCCTGATAGTTTGTGTGTATATAACAAATAATGAACTTATGGATGTCAGTTGATGATGTAACAAGACAATTAAAAATGTGTTTTTCTTCAAATGCCAGTGATTTGGTGCAAAACATAAAAATATATGTCTCATTATTACGTATATAGTTTTCCAATCATTGTATAACTTTATTCAAGATATATTAAAGATGATCAAGTCTCTGTATAATAAGAAGTAAACAATAGTTTGAATAAATCAAACTTTACATGTATAATAGAAAATTTTGTAAGACTATATATTTCTACATTATATCATGGTATGTCATTTTTTATGAATCTTTTAACGTTAATTATTATAACTTGTTTTATTAAGACTAAAGTTATTTAACTTTTCTATTTCTCTTTTGTGATTCTTTTAATTTTTAGTTGATTCAAAATTATGTTTGTCCTACGGATTAATTTTTATTATATTGAATAATCTACGAGGTTGTGTATATATATTATAGTGATCACAATGTAAAATTATTTTACTTTCAAAATAATTTTTTTATTAAAAAATAGTAAAAAATTATAACCACGTGCAACGCACGTGCGTAGTGCTAGTTTAGTTAAATATGTGAATGTGTGATGATGATTTAAGTTTATAAGTTAATTACTTTCAATAATTATGATTTTACGTAGAATTGATTTTATGCAACTTACAACTTAAATGGAGTAAAATGATGAAATAGGAATAGTTGAATTAGAAGAACGACCCAGAGAATATAATGCAATAGGTTGATTTGGAGAACAATGACTTAGTTAAAACATAAGTAAGAATATAAATACTAAGATTATAAAGTTGAAAATGATGAACAAGTGAGATTGATGAATGATGATGATATGGTGATATGATGATGATGATGATGATGAGTAATGATGATCAATGAGTGATCAAAAGTGAAGTAAAGTGATTTATTAAGGTCAAGGTAAAGGAATCGTAAAATTAAGTGATATCAAACGAATAAACGATACAAAAGTTCATAATTGAGTTAGAAAGTTTTAGATATCACATGTAAACAGGTAAATAATGTAAATACGACTAAATAAAGAATAGTTTAAAATTTCAATAATAAATAGGTACCACACTGAGGCGAGGACAGGGTACGTATAGTTCCACGCAGTCAAACTACACAGTTTAGACTTGGAAGTGGGTAACACTATTATCTAAGTTTCTACGTTGTATCTTTGTTTGTAAATATGAGCCACCACAAGGGTCTCAAGTGACAACAGTATATCTGCAATGAATGATGAGAGGACAGACGTGTCGAGAGTTCGACCCTACTTAAGGAGGAGGCACAACGTCATTATGCGGGCATGCATTTTGTTAAAGTTTTTATTTAAACACCACTTTTATCCACTTAGTAAAAAACTCATGTTTTTCCAATACCACTTTTTAGGGAATGACGGCGCCATGCTCGGGAGAGATAATACTGATTAGATGCCTCGTAGGAGCTTTGGTTGTTTTCTTTGTACGCTGGCTCTGTCGGGAAATCTTGCTGAAACATTTCCCTTAGACTAGAAGTCGAGGCGTGTAATGATGATGCATTAAGCTATGAAATGAAGTTTTAAATAAATAAAGTTTAAGTTATGCTTTGATTTAACGTTTCAAGTTATATTTCTTTCGTGTGAGTTTTGTTCAGGACAACTTAGGCTACGAATTTCTCTTTCTGCTACGTAACTCCGATGAGAGTAAAGAGTAAGTTAAGATGAAATGATTAAAAGATTAAGTATGATTAAGTAAGAAATGATAATTAAGTAAGGAAAAGTAAGTAAAAGAAAAGAAAAAAAAAAATGGACCAGGTAAGTAGTGGCAACTCGGTTCACTGAAAAGTAAGCTAGGGTGCGACAGTGCATGTTGGAAGGTGGACGGAACGGTTTGTCCAAGTGCCTGAACAGAAGAAGACATTATTTTGGACCAGGATTCCCTACCATAAGAGAAAGGGAAAAGAACAGATGGAGCCATCAAGAAAGCAATCAAAGGGACCAGCAAGAAAATGTTATTAAACGATTCTTTGACAAGCCTTGATGGGCTGAGTCACGTGATTCTTTTCCACAAAAAAAGAAAAAAAAAAGAAAAAAAGATAAAGGGGCATCCAATGCAGAATTATTGCAAAACGCGTGCGATGCAACAAGAGAAGGGTATGCGCCCATGTGAACCTGACGAGGCGCACTTCAGACCTTTATAAATTTAGGTTAGAAGGAAGGAGAGGGCATCGACCATTCCCCTCTGTTTTCTTACAATGTGAGTTTAATTTCCTGTATGAGAGTCAGGAATGTAACTACAATAAGTAGCTAAACGAGTAGTCTCCTCTCCAAAGGAAAAGTATTAACGGAATAAATAAGTTTATGATTTCTAAATAAAGTTTGAGCTTCTGTCTCACCATCTTCCAGTTTATATATTTATGATCATTACCAAGTAGATTTACGTCTCTGGGTAGGAGATGAAACGAGACTGTTATGGTGGCTGCTGAAGGAGTCGATGTTAGGAACCATAGACTCTGATCAAGTGGTTAGACTGCGCGGTAATTTGTAAAATTGGTGGATATACCCGGCTATTTTCTAGTCGAAAGGTATGAAACTTGGTCTATATTTTAAGAATCTATAATAAGGAAACATGGTGAACCTGATATGATTGTAATGGACTACTTTTGTTTAATGTTGAGGATCAATTTTCATGATGACTTTGGCAGAGATTATCTTTGAAGAAAAGTAAATAAATTTTGGGACCATATTTGATTTCATAGAAACATATGAGACGAAATATGGACAAGGGACATAATTGAAAAAACGTAATCTTATGAGACGATTAGCATAAAAGAAGATATTTATGGGATTCTTATGCGTGTGTTTAAAAGGACAAATTTCGATATTGAATCTAAATCTCCTATTTTCTTCGTGTACAGAATTAGCTTTGTACTTGTTTGATACAAGACTCTCCATAGCCTCCTCTAGTCAGTTTTCCATTGCGTATAGATGAAAAACCTAGGCACAAGGAGATCTTTATTGGCTATGGAGATAACATGAGCACACAAAAAATGGTGTACGACTATTGTACTAAATATTTGCATTTACACTGTTTCACTGATACATACAAACAAAAAATTGTTCCTTCTAATGACTAAGAAAATTGATATCAACAAATAAGCCCAAGAAACAGTGGTTCCCAAAAAAAGATGTCTTGTGGCGAACCAAATAATATCTTAAATTTCGTTTATGATAAAACCAATCACAATTGTTGAATTGTATATTTCAACTAAACATCACAGGTGTAATGGTTTGATTACATCAACTATTGAATGTTTACAACTTTTTTTTCCAACTTATTTCACTTGAACATATACAAACCACTTGTCTATTCTTATCAAAAACTCCAACAGACACACACACACAGATTATTAGTTTTGATGTCGAATATAATAACATTCAAGACCTTTTGAAGCCCAAGATGATGAGGAGGATACCCAGATAATCAAATCTGTAAGCTGATCTGAAGAGCTGCAACTTGTGGTGATTCCATGGCGGATATCTGAACCAAAAATCTATGATGAAGCTTCTTCGTGCAATTGCCTTCTCATGAGAGAAGGCTTCAAATGAGAACTTCCCATGATACCTACCAAACCCGCTTTCACCAACTCCACCAAACGGAAGAGAGTCAGCTGCATACTGAGAAGCTTCTTAATGTGAGATATTCGTGGTTTTGGTCGGGGGAATTGGAAATTGACACATGCACAGTTTCTATGCGACGAGATGAACTTACTTGAATGATGGCATCATTAAAGACGATGCTTCCTGAAGATGTGTGAGATGATATCTTATTTTTGAGTTCCTCATTCTTGGTGAATGCATATATAGTAAGTCCCCTGGGCTTTGAATTGATGAATTCAATGCTGTCTTCAATCTTTTCTAACTGCACAAAGAGTTTTTAGTTTTTGTTAGTTAATAATTACCCTTTTAATTAATTTATAATTAAACAGTGTGTTCACTTACTGTGATTATAGGAAGCAATGGGCCAAAGATTTCTTCAGTCATGATTTTGGCATCAAGTGGAGGATCTAGCAATATAGTTGGTTCAATGAAACTGTACCAAAAAGAAAAGTGAGAAAAAGCACCACGATCTGGATATATATAAGAAGTAATCATTTAATTGTACTTACAGGTTATCCTCATCTATGGAACCACCATGAACAACAGAAGCTTTAACCATCGGATCATCAAGAAGAGTCGTTAAACGTGAAAAATGAGATTTGTTTATTATTCTTGCCATAGTGTTGGACTCCTTTGGATTTTCACCAAACATTCTGACAGTGGCATTCTTGAGAAGTTGTAGCAGAGTGGATGAGAAGTTTTTGTGGACAAGAATATAGTCAATGGCGATGCAGGCTTGGCCAGCACATGTCCCAAATTTAGCTGAAAGGATACGCTTCATTGCAATCTGTGAAGAATGATGATAGGAATTGTGAAGAATGATCGATGGATGATACTACAGTAAATACTTTACCTGTTGATCCCAAGAAGTGGAAAGAGAATCGACGACAGCAGGACACTTGCCGCCTAATTCTAGAGCAACAGGAGTCAGATAGTTGGCAGCAGCGGTCATCACTGTACGTGCCACACCAACACTACCTGTGAAAAAGATTTTGTCCCATTTGTGTTGCAATAGCTGCTCACCAACTGAGACACCACCTTCAATCACTTTAATGGCGGTGGTATCCAAGTAGGTGTGGATTAAATTGGCTAAAGTTGAAGAAGATTGAGGAGCAAGCTCTGATGGTTTTAGAACAACACTGTTCCCCGCTGCAATTGCTCCTATCAATGGTTCTATCGACAGTCCTGAATCCATCAACATCAACATCGACATCGACGTTCACAAGGGAAATTATATATATTATCATTTGCAACGTACCAAAAGGAAAATTCCATGACGAAATTATGAGAACAACTCCAAGAGGCTCGGGGACTAAATGTGCAGTTGCTGGGAATGCAGCCAATGGCAAGTCCGCCTGTAATTGTACCACAATTAATGTAAAATAGCTACCTACTTAATAGTACTCCACAAGTATAATTTGACCTTTTTTGGTGACATCCATTTCTTCAAACCCTTCACTGCATAATTCAGAGACTTAAGCAAGGGTCCTACCTGCACCCACCCACAACAATACAAACCATTAACTCACTTACAACAACATTTCTACTTTACAGCTGACGTTACCATCGAATGGGAAATCAAAATAATCCTTCCCACTTTTAACCTGCACTACAGCTTTATTTTTCCATTTAACAAAATACATGCATGTAAGGCTACCTAAATTTTTATTTTTCCAGTTTGGAATGGTGGGAGAGTGGAATTCTTTATTTATTTATTTTTATTTTAATGTTCTTAAGTGGAGATTAAGGAGAATGAGGTTTCAGTTCTGCTTTGTCATAAATTACACGAAATCTATCGAAAACATAACCTCTACTTAGGCATACATAAGTCCGTCAAAAAATACCAAAAGTTTGGTAATTTTATAATTTCTAACAATTAAGGCTCGATCTATTCAACCGATTTTTGTATTTATAAGTACGGATGTCAATTTTATCAGTGGTCAAGGTTATCCTACGGATAATCAAGTAATAGCATTGAGATATTACTCGAATCCGATATTTTAGTGATCGGTGTGTAACATAGTTACCTGTTTAACCTACTTGATTACTCTACCTTTGTACTCAATTTTATAAACACATCTCATTATATGTGTTATAGATTATAAAATTAGTACTGTATATATCTAATATATTATGTTTATAATATATTATTTAACATATAATAATATTGATTGTATCATATGTATATATTATTTATTTATTTTTATATACTTATAATGAGGTTACCCGATTATCCCGGTGGGCAATCTAGAATTGTATCTAAATCAAATAGAATAGGCTGTAGAGTGACATGCCCGTATCCCACATGATCTGTTTTTATAGGGGAGATATTAGCGGATCAAACATGAAGCTTTACCAACTTTTATTTTTTTGTTTTTCAATTTCCATCTTATTATCACGAGATCATACATAAGTAGTTTAAAGAAATTATCTGTTGATATATACTTTGTATGCTGGAGTAAATTATACTAAAATTGATCTGCGAAACTGTTCTTTATACGTATACACAGTTAATGAGAAAAGGACGTGACTACTAAATAAAATCAAATTGAAGGCCCAACAACTTTCACTTTTCAATCAATGTATCTACATTTCTTAATTGCAAAGACAAACCCCCCATGCTGTTTTCTAAGCTCATTTAAACATCTTATAACTTGTTTTAAGAGACCATCTAATTTATTAAATTTTTTAAGTTATTAAAGTATTTGGATAAAATAATTTGTAAGATTACAATTCAATGCATAAATTTAGGGGATTAATTTAAAAGCAATTCTCAAACATAAATGTTTATTAGAGCGGAAAGTGTGTGTATTGTGTGTAGTGTTGGTAATGTGTGTATTGTGTTAGTCTATGTAATGTGTGTAAAGTGCTGTAGTATGAATGTGCGCGGTACAATGAAGATCAAATATTTAAAAATATTCAAATTCATATAAAACTCCGGTTATCTAAAAATGAGTGTCCAAAATCAATCCAAGAATATGGATGGTATGATACAGTTATTTTTTTTGGGAACGGTTCGGTTCATAATTTCGAATTTAACGGAACGTTTGAATTCGGTTCAATTCAGTTTGGATAACTAGAGATTTTTTAGCTTCTAAATAACAGATTCAATTTAAACAAAATATATTGACATCTCATTAAGTTTGTTTCCAATTCAATAACTTGTGTTTTGAAAATAATATAATAATTAAATATAAGGTTCTTGAATTATTTATGTAAAATAGAACTAACTACAAAATTATGACTAATTTAATTTTGTAATTCCTACTTAAATTAATTTTTAGAAATAATATATTTTAAATTTATAATTTGTTATTTTATTCGGTTATTCGCTTCAATACAGTTTGGTATGATTCGGTACGATTCAACACCGTTTTCGATTATCAAAAAAGTAATCGATTTAGTTCGAGTCATAAAAAATCAAATGGTCAATGGATATTTGTAGTTCTGTACTTATTCAGAAAATTTTCATGCTCCGTGCACAACCCTAACATGTAGTATATGTAATTTGTGTGAAGTGTGTGTAGCTCGTGAGTGCAACTACTAAGATCTTATAAAATAAGTTAGAGTAGAGGAATTTATTTATTTGAAGTTTATAGCACTAAAAACTTATTTTTATATCTTATAAGTCGTTTAACCTCCTATTTTATCAAACACAGGTAAGAAAAAAGGAGGGAGCGAATGAGTTACCTCATCCCTGAAAGACTCTACTGGATGCTTGGCCAAGTCTTGTTGAAGTGCAGTGAATATGAGATCCTCTTTTTGAGTAAGGAGACATACCAAATTTTGCAGCTGTCTTCTCCTCCATGCTTCTTCCTTGGTTTTTCCGCTACTAAATGTATTCCTCAACTCTTTAATTTCTCTATCCAAATCCATTACACACATTTCTCCTGCTCCTGCACATTTATAATACACCAGTACCACCCACTACTTACCCCTTTAATTGGATTTCGATTTCGATGTGACTTTCATTAACTTCTCTGCCTTTCCCTTTCCGCAACTACTCTCCAATAATATTCACCAGAGTTTCCACTTGAATTCAGACCAACTTCTAAATTATCATCCTTTCTTCCCCCTCATTTTAGCTGCTTTATTAAAACACTAAAAACTATCCACCTACCAAATTAAAGGGGATAATAAATCTTTCACTTCCTTTTCCCCCCGCCTATATACATCTTAACCTCTCTAAACTATTGGGTCAAATCTGAATATGCTTTATTGGAATTCAATCCTCTAAATCTATTGAGCCAAATCTTAGCAAACAAACCTTTAATGTTTCTTTCAAATGCTTCTTAAACTATCGTTTTATTTTAATTGGTTCTTGAAGTTCTATTTCTTTTTATTCAATTACTCCTTGAAGTATCTTTTGTTTCAATTGGACCCTTATATTTTAAAATTATTTCAATTGGTCCTTAAATTATTACAAAAGTTTATCTTAAGGCCTTATATGTGAAATCACTAATTTATTCAAAATTATATTACTTTCTCCATTCCATATTAATTAAATGAAAGGGAAGAATTAATGATGGAATATTTTGACAGATATACTATCAACTAAAAATTTGACCATATCAAAATATCTTTGAAAGATTGAAAAATAGAGATATTTTAGGATTGAGCCTAGCGAGAAAATTGGTAGAATTTGTCAAAAATATGTAAAACGTCAATTAATTGCGTCAATTAATATGAAACAGACCATACTCCCTCCATCCCGGCCTAATTGACCTACTTTTCCTTTTTGTTTGTCCCAACTTAATTGGTCTAGCCCATAAATGACAAATTTCTCTCACTATCTTCACCCTCAAAATCTCCACTCTTAATCTCCACATTTAAAAAAGACAAAGATTCCACAAAATCTGTTTTTTCTTAGTCTCCGTGCCCGACCAAGATAGGACAATTAGGCCCGGACAGAGGGAGTATCTTTTATAAATAAATATTGTGTAATATTTTATTATGATATTTTATACTCCAAAAAAAGGTGAATCATACTAGAATATGAATTTGAATAAAGTTCGAGATTATAATTTTTCAAGAATTCCATACAAACTTTGAGAATTACTTTGTGATACTTTAATTTTAGTTAGAAACATATTAATTTGATCTAGAAATTTTGAACTATATATGTCTATCTTGAATTTAACATAGAATTGAACATTATCAACGAAAGGACTTTAAATTTTACTTTTTAATATTTAGTTCCATTCAAACGTAAAACTTTAAAGTCCTTTCATTAATAATGTTCAATTTTACCTTAAATTCAAGATAGACATAATTCAAAATATTTAGATCAAACTAGCACGTTTCTACCTAAAATTAATGTAACACATAGTCTTTCTCAAAGTTTGGATGCAACTCTTGAAAAATTATAATTTCGAATTTTTATTCAAATCCATATTCTAGTATAATTCACTTTCATTTGGGGATAAAAGTATCATAATGAAAAATTACACAATATTTATTTAAGATATGTTATAATATCATTTTGAATTAAATCGGTGATTTCACATATTTTATGTATTTTTTTCTTCTATGGGCTTAAGGACCAATTGAGATAATTTGAAATCATAACGGACCAACTGAATAAAAAATACTTCAGGGACTAATTGAATAAAAAAAATTAGAACTTCAATGACCAATTAAAACACAATGATACTTTAAGGACCATTTAAAACAAACATTAATACTTTAAGGACCCTAAGATGTATATTGTCGTTTTTGTCTCACATGTATATGGACATAGATAATCTATTCAATTACTGAACTACCAAATTAAAGGGGATCACGTGCAACGATGTTGTTTGTTAGTTATAATAGAAACCTCACAATCTCAATTGCAAGCGTTTCTGAATCAGCGAAACAGTGAATTAAATCCAGCTCGGACTTCTTGAAACTAAACATCGACAGGGCCATACGATGGAACAATCGAGGTTCGGGATGAAGAAGGGGAAGTTTTGATGGCATGTTCAAACCGAATAAGGGGAAAGGTGAAGCTATGGCAATGCGTTTTGGGCTCCGAATTGCCTGGGAAAGCGGCTTTCATCGAGTCATAGCACTGCAATAATAGATGGTTAGTGGGAAGACAGTTATGGGAGTATACTCCTCCAGGACATCTATGACCTATCTAGGCATTTTAAGGACATTTCATTTTCTCATATCTATGGGGAAACAAATATGGTAGCTCACACATTAGCACACTACTCTAAACAAGTAGGCGATGAAATTATCTGGTTGGAGGAATACCCTCCACAAGCCGATTCCCTTGTAATAAAAAATTGTAGGCATTTGCCTCCATAATTGATCAATGAAACACCGTTATTATCTCAAAAAAACAAAAAATCACCTTTTCATAAAATAATAATATATATCAATTATAACTTAGTATTTATTTATTTGATATGTACCGTATATGATATCGTGCTCCATTCTATGCAATTTCGATGCAATTAAATATATCTTTCATACTTTCTCGATTTTGCCCTATTCCGACGCCCATCCTTCCACATTTTAGAGGATGATTAAAATTCTAAACATTATAGAAATGTTTACGATTTTTCAATATAATTTATTAAGTTCTCGAAAAGTATTAGAAGGGAGTGAGATGGAAGAGGGTTATTCTTATTTATAAATTATAAAATATATTTGTGTTCATAAAAATATAATACATTTGTTCTGTAAAGGGAAGGGATTTAATGGAGTGGGCACAACTAGTGATAATGAAGGGGGTCCAATGCCTCCCTGGCTTGCCTTTCTTTACAATAATAACTAAGGGATTTTATTATAGCAAATAATAATCACTACTGCCACCATCACAACAATCATATAAGCACCAAAATTCAAATCCCAAATTCACCTTTATGCATAATTAACACTAATTTCCATCTACACTAACTATACTGATTTTAGATCACTTGAATCTAGATTGTGATGACGATCCATTAAATATCAATATTTATACTGAAATTAATGTGGTACTTATTCTCAAGAAAAATAAGTAATAACTTTCAACATAAATACTAATATCTTTCGACATGCTAGGTATGATAAAATGAAATTAAAAAGGAATTAAATGAATTCAAGAATGGAATGACTATGAGAAATGAAGGATAGAAGAATAATAATAATTTCTTTGATTGGTACTAGTATTACTCTCGTGCGATGCAAGGGAGTTTATTTAAAAAGTAATGATTTTAATTAAACCAATATAATATAATTTGATATTTAAAAATGTGACTGTTTTATCATAATAAAATAAATATTTAGAAAGAATCAAACACAAATAAAATTATAATCAATATGAATAAAAGTTTCTCTCATGTTATATATGAATTTCATATAACTTACTATATATATATATATATATATAATAGATTGACATTAAGATAAAACATTAAATATAAAAAATAAAATCTATCTATATTCAAAATGAACATTTCTTGTCTTTGAAATCCAAACACACACTTACCGTGTATGTATCATTATTCATCTATATGCATATACAAATGACTTAATTAATTATGAACATTCAAACAAACATAAATATCCAAATATCATCTCATATGATTAAATAAAATAAATTAACTGATATTATAAGAAATTAGTTTTCATTTCATTTTAAATATTTTAATTTATCTAAATAAAGTTTCGTATTCTAACTATAACTATGTAACATTAAAAAAATCTCATTTGCAAGTTTTAAAACTTTACTTGGTGATTTCAGTTATACTAAATTAACAAAATAATAAAATAAAATCTGAAAGTTATTTAATAGTTGGAATAACAAAGTAAACTTATGAGTATTTCATATTTCTTAACATTTTCATATATATGTTGAAATTTTGCAAATAAATTATACATTAATATTGTAAATAGTAGATTTATTTAAAGATACATATTAATTAATCTAAATTAAGAAAATTAGTTAGGTTGTAAAATGTGAAAAATAAATATAATTGAGATTGGTTAGTATGACAAATTATTATTTAGGTTGCAAAGTCTAAAAATATATAATTGGGGTTGCTTAAGTATTTAAAAGAAGTTTAGATTGCAGTGCGTAAAAAGTCATAGTTTATTTATGTAAAATATGAGAAATATGAATAAGTAATAAAAAATAATTTACAGATTAATTGTTATATATATATATATATATACGCGAAAATTGTAGGCTTGTGATTAATCAAATAAAAAAATATGTTATAACAAATAAGTCTTCAAGATAAACTACGCTTGTAGATTCGTGCCTTTGATCTGGTTACCATGTGGTGACTTGCCAGTGGAACAACACAAGGATTCTCAACAGAAACATCAATATCAACTACTCCCTCCGTTAATTTTAGATGTTCATTTAGACTTGGATAAACAAATTAAGGAATAGGGGAAATAGACAAATAAGTCCTTGCTAGATTAAATTAAATATGGTAAATTAGATAATGGGAGATTTTGTAGGGATATTAAAAGGGGGTAGTATTGGAATTTAATTTGTGTAAAAAAAGCTAAAAGAACATCTAAAAAAAACAAAACACAAAAGCTAAATGAACATCTAAAAAAAAGACGGAGGGAGTATTAACTCTCTTTGCATATCCTAAAATCCAGAAGAATGAGTTGGATGGGTGGTGCGATGAGAAGAGTGCTATGAAAGAGATGGAGTATTATGCTAAGGGAGGTTCTCACCTTCAAGATTAGCAGAAGGGCTAGGTAGAATGACCTTAGGGAAAGGGGGGTGGGGTGGGGGATGGGCGTATAGTATGAAATTGCTGAGCTATAGGGTGAGTCAGGACCGATCCTACAAAATTAGTGGCTTGAGTCGAATTCCAACAATGAGCCCTAACTTCTTTCATATAATTCTAAATGAGCATGAATAAAACAAAAAATAAGTAATATTAAAAAGCTTTTATTTTGTTTAAAATGATACAACTAGCGATTTCACCAATATTATAAAGTCGCTAGACACTAGTCGGACGGTCGGACGGAAGACTGGAACCTGGAGCGGAGGATAGGCATTTTTAGGAAAGGAGGAATCGTGAAAAAATTAAATAGTCAATTCGAGCCTAACGCCTAGACGAGAACTAGTCAGCGTTGGACGGAAAGTCTTGCAACAACGAATATAATACATAAGAAGGCCTCGGAAAAAAAAAATATTACGAAAAAGCCGAAAGCCCCAAATAATTTGAGAAAAAACCTAAGAGGAAAAACGTAATCAAGTTAGAAAACTAAAAAGATAAGAAGCATCGGGCTCAATTCCACTACAGCAGATTAATAATAAAAGCGAAAAGGAGAAGAAATCAACAAAATGGAGAGTCGGACCCGAGTCTACAATCCTAAGCACAAACTACTTTACCATCTATGCTACAAACAATATTGCAACTTAATTTTTACGCCTATATATATAAAAATATTACATTACAAAATTTGGCTCATTTTTTCTCGGGGCCTGAGGCGACCGCCTCTTTCGACTCTAGAGAGGAGCGGCCCTGGGGTGAGTGATGGTGGAAGGACATGTATTGTTTGGTTTGCTGGATTGAGTTTGTTTGAAGGGGAAAACATGCTCATCAAAGACAATGTCTCTAGCGAGGATGATCATTCCATTAGGCAATAATACCTTGTACCCTTTGAACTGATTATTATAACCTAAGGAGGTTCCTTGTTTAGATCTCAGTTCCAGTTTGTGATCATTATAAGGTCTTGTGTGAGGGAAACACAAACATCCAAACACTCTTAGGCTGTTAAAATAATGTTTCTATTTGTAAATAATTTCAAGGGGGATTTGTATAAGAGACTTTTGACTGGAACTCTATTCATTATGTAAATTGATGCTACAAAAGTATCATCCCAAAATTGTAGTGGGACATGATGACTGATAGGCTAGTCTCTGCAATATGTCTATGTCTTCTTTCAGCTACTCCATTTTTTCGTGGAGTATAAGGGCATGAGATTCTGTGTAAGAGCCACTGGCGTCAAAGATTTATTTCAAAGTCTCATATTTAGTTCTGCTATCAGTTTGGATAGATTTTATCTTTAGATTGAATTGAGTTTCAACAAGGTTTTTGATATGGAGGAATGCAGATACAACATCAGATTTCTGTTTGTGAAAATAGATCCATGTAAACTTAGAGAAATGATCTATGGAGTTAACATAGTATCTATATCCATTCCTTGATGTTATGGGAGAGGGCCACGATAAGTCAGAATGTATCAATTCAAGAGGAGTTTTATACTAAGTGATAGATTTATTGTAGGGTAATCTATGGCTTTTGGATAAAGAATAAGTAACACAAAGATTAGAATCAACATATTTCATTTCAAAAAGTATATTACAACCTTTAAAAGCAATCTTTACAATATCATTGTTGTTGTGACCAAGCCTCTGGTGCCACAAATCTAAATTATTGCTCTTTCTAGAATGAACACAACAAACTATAGGCAGAAAAACAAGTAATAATGGAACGAATTCCTTGATTTGAAGAAACTGAATTAGAGAGATCTCCTTGATTAGAACTGATAGATTGACTAGCTAAAGGATCTGTTTTCAAGGTGAATATGTATAGACCATCTTCAAGTGTCCCTTTGAGAAAAAATAACATGTGTTCCTTGGTCCTTGAAAAAACAGAGAGAGGGGTGAAACTCAAAGAATACACTATTGTCAAGCGCAAATTGAGAAATAATAATCAGGTTTTTCGTTATGTTAGGAACATGTAAGAAATTTCTAAGAATAAAGGATTTAGAATGCAAAGGAGATTTGAGGTATGCATTTCCGAAGTGTGTTATGTGCTCACCTGCAGCATTGCCCACTTGAACCTTGTTTGCTCCCTGGTATTCAGTTGCAATGCTTAGGCTTCTCATAACATTTGACACATGGTTTGAAGCCCCATTATCAGGATACCAACTATGCTCACTTCTTGCTTCTTGATTATAAGTATAAGTTGGAAATTCGGCCAAGTTCAGTGTTGGGTTTCTGTTCCCAAAGGGCTGCTGTTGCTGCACATTTATTGTGGAGCTGTAAAGTTCAGCATTGCCCATAGTAACCATAGTATTGACATGTTGGCTTTCCTCCGCTAGGTCTGCCAACTCTTCCTCTTCTGTAACCACCTGCAGGTGCTTTTCCTCCTCTATTTTGGAACTGTTGGCCTCTTCCCTCTCTAAAGTTGTCTGTAGTAAATTTCTTTTGGAAATTTTGTGACTGGTTTCCTCTTGTGACAGTGTTCACACTCAGATGTGTGCCATCAAAATTCACTCCCTGCATTTGAACATGATTAAACTCTAACCTTGACTCATATGAAAGCAATAAAAATTCCACTTCTGTAATAGAGTTGTGACCTGGTCTTGAGGTAACATTGACCATGAATGAGTCAAGACCAGAAAGAAAATGCATCACCTCATCATCTTCATTAATCTTCTGTCCTGTTGAAGCAAGGAGGTCAAAACATATTTTCATTTTTCCTAGATACTCCCTCATGGCGGTTCCTTCTTTCTTTGTGTTTTGTAGCTGGATCTTGTACTGTATCAATTTGGATTTTGTCTGGCTTGCAAAGCTCTAGTCTAGAGTGTTCTAAGTTTCATAAGTATCTAGCCTAACCATTAGTGATAAACCACTATCACTAAGGGAAGAAATGATCCAAGATGCCAATGACATGTCCTGCCTTTCCTATGAGAGATGCTCTGGATTGATTGTCTCATCAGGGTTCCAGTTTTGGAGACCATTTTTGGTGGGCAAATGTCTTTTGATTGAATGAAAGAGGCAACAACGTAGCCTCTGATTGCAGTATAAATTTGTTGTTTTCAGATGAGAAAGTTAAATTCATCTAACTTTACAGAAACAAGCTAATTTTGGGGTTGTATGATTTGTGGTTGAGGTGGTGTAGGGACTTAGTTGTAGCTGCTACTTCCGCCATGATGCAGAAGAACTTGTGGATTTAAAACGTTAAGGTGAGGAACTCAGAGCCAGGATATACCTGCCCTGATACCATGATAGAGAAAGAAAGCACGAATGAACAAACAATAAGCCATTTTAGACAGAAAAAGAAAGCAAGATGATTTTACTGTTTCATTGATTAACTGGTTGATACATTTTCCAAATGTTACAACTGAATATATATAGACACACTACATCGTCTTAGCAAGGATAACACAAACAAAGATTCTAACAAACTACTGATAAAGCTACTACAAACACTGCAACAGCACTACTCCAACAATAAATGCCTCATTAATATTTGACAGTTTATCTTGATTCTCCTTCATCACAACGACCACTTTCACCAAGTGCTTGCTTGCCAAGAAAAACTTCAGCATAAGTTGCTTTTCTGGCTCGTCTTCCACGTAGGAAATCCACATCAGGAGGTTTACCCACATAAACAACTTTGTCAGAAATAATTCTTTTAAGAGTTAGATTAAAAAAATAAAAAAAAAACTTATAATTAAAATAAACTTTTTATTACACTTTATAAAGTACAACATATCTAAGTATCAATTCTAATTTAAAATGAATGTCATCTCAAATATTAACTACTTTTATACCACCGTTCTACCTCTCAAGCGTTACATCTTTTATACATACAACTCATTCCATAAGTAAGCATAAATGTCATGTAATTTCTATATTTATAGAGTACGAATCGTAGCATGCACTACACCTTGATTGGTTCTTATTAGATTTATGTGTAGAATCTAATAAAAAATTTCACTACAACAAGAATTGGTAGAGCCAATTTAAATCCGAGAAAATAATTCTTCTTGACAAGACGTAGTTTTGATGGTAGAATATGAGTGATAGAGATTGTGGGTTAGAGGTACTAACTGAGTTCTTAGTGAGACTTTGACCTTCATTTCTTCTTCGATTTACTATGTTATTTTGTACGAAGAAAAAAATAATATTAGAGAAGTCAAATAAAATCAAATATTAATATATATACACACAAAAATATATAAATATATCAAATCATACTCCATGATTTTTATAATATTATTTTCAATTAAAGGATATATATGTGTATATATATATGTGTGAGTGTGTCTTTTTGTCTTCCTCAAATTGAGATAGTGCGCAACATTGATTCGTACCCATATACAACTTAAAACTTATTAACAAGAATATATAAAACAAATATAGAAAATTTCACTTTGCAACCTAAATTATGTCAGTATTACAATATAAAAAATAAATTATTCATTGTTATAGTGGCCTAGCTCAATTATATAATATGTTTCACACTTTTCAACCTAAACAATTTATTTTTTTTGTATTGTCCAACCTGGACTGTTTATTTTTCAATAAGTTGCAACCTAAGCATTTTTTCATCACATGATCAAACTTTTATCTTTAAATAAACATGAATATGTTATAAAAGAAAAACTAATTTTTTGTTAGGAAATTTCAGATTTAACGTAAACTAATTTTTTTTATTTTACTTTCTTCCTTTTATTTCACTTTTTTTTTTTTCCAAATTTATCAAATCAATTTTCAATCTCTAACTATAATTATTTTAAAATAACCTGAAATATCTACCAAAAGAAAACCTATTATTTTATTTAGAGATTTCATATTTAATTCAAAGTTGATACGTTTTTTTCCTTTGTATTTTTTAATTTATCTAATTAAATTTTTAATTGCTAAATATCAATATTCAATTAGTTTTTCTAAAATTAGATTCTCATTTGTAACTTTTAATATTTCTTTTGGTGATTTCAAATATACAAAAATATTCCTTATTTTTAAAATAAATCAAAAAGTTATTCAATAACATTTGAAAGAATATACATTCTTCAACATATTAGAATATTTTTATAATTTTCAAATAAATATATATTTTTTTATAATATTATATTTATAAAAGATAAAAAATGACTAATGCAAATAAAATTACTTAAAGAGTAAAAAAGACATAATTGGAATTAGTTAGTACGACAAAGCAGTTTTTAGGTTGTAAATTATAAAAAAAACATATTGTTAAAAAAATTCAAATTGCAACATGCATTGTCATAATTTATGTTGCAAAGTGTAAACTTACTTAATAAAGTAATTTTAACAAAATCTACATTATATAAAATTATGAATAATTAATAAAAAAAATATCAATTATAATAATTATGATATATGAATATACATATGCTCAATGTTCTAGTATGAATTAATAAACAATTTATAAAGTTAAATATTAACTTTTTGTCTTTAATTTAATAAAATGGAAGTTTTTATTATTTAAGGTTCCATTTGAATGGAGGAATTTGAGGGTGGATTTTGAAATCCTCCATCAAATCCATCCAACTTGTTTGACAAAAAAAAAAAATAAATAAATAAATAAAAAATCAAGGGATTTTAAATCCGTCCTAAATTTCTAGTTCATTTTTTATGGATTTCAAATCCATCCCACAACCTCGACATTTAAAAATTCATCCTACCTCTCTCATGTATAGCCACATTATCATACACATTTCGCACACTACACTTACAACACATACCACACGCACACAAACACACATAGTACACACACTTCACACGTATTTCATACTTCACACACACACACACACACACACTTCATACTTCACACGCACACACTACACTCACTATACACACACATTACACACACTCTACACACAAACACACAGACACCACATACACACCATGTACACACACAAACTACACAGACATACTACAAACACAACACATATCACACGCGCGCACACACACACACACATGCTTCATAAACATACTGGACGCACACACAATTGACACATATACTACAGGCACACACAGACTACGCGCACAAATATACTTTATTATCATCACCCTTTAAAAAATGTTAAGAAAATTTTGAAAAAATGAAAAGTTCAAGCAATTCAAATCTACTCGTTGAATTTAAACATCCAAACAAGGGATTTGAAATGAGTGAATTTCCATATACAAAGAATTAGAAATCAACTCCGTCCATCCAAACACAATCTAAAAGTTTTTTTCCTGGGACATGGTAATGGCTATATCGTGCTTCTCATGCTAAAAGAAGAAATATGGAAAAGTTTGAGTGATGAAGTAAACTACGGGCACGACACTCACAATAAAGTGTACTCTATGCTAAAAAATCACTCTTGCTATTTCTTTTAATCTAAATCATCAAGTAGCTCAGGACATGGTACTGGTGATCTCTTATAAAAAAATGATGGTGGATTAAAAATTCTTTGAACCAAAATTATATTCTCGAGACTTAGAAAAACAAAATTAAACTTGCTCATTTTTAACTGTATGTGAACTCAATCTCAACATGAACCTATTTTATTTGACATGGTCTTATTTTTGTTCCAAATCGTGTATCATGTGGTATATCATTTTGTACAATTGGTATAAGAGTTGGCCCTCGTAATTCATCCAAGGTAATCTCACTCTTGGGCTTTCGATTACTCACATAGCCTTCTTCCAAGAATCTAGAATACATGCTCACCAAGATCCTCTGATACTTAGGACTATAGAATAAACATCATTTCGTTCCTTTGGGATAACCTACAAACAACCTTAATTCTAAACGAGGTTCCAACTTATCAGCTTCCTTGTCCAACACGTATGTAGGACATCCCTAGATTCTCATGTGTCTCAAACTGGGTTTGCGCCCAGATCATAATTCTGAGGGAGTTTTCGGAACTGACTTAGAAGGTACCAAGTTAAGAATGTAAGCTATTGTTTCTAAGGCATAACCCCAGAACTTGAGTAAGTCAGAATAACTCATCATAGACCATACCATTTCCAAAAGAGTTATATTCTCGTTCTGCGACCCATTTTGTTGAAGGGTTCCGGGCGCAGTTAACTGGGACACAATCTCTTGCTCTGACAAGTAGCCAAAAAATTTATTGCTAAGGTATTCGCCTCCACGATCGGATCGTAGAAACTTGATACTCTTTTCCTTATGTTTTTCTGCTTCAGCTTTAAACTCTTTGAATTTATCAAAGACTGCAGACTTATGCCACATTAGGAAAATGCATCCATACCTCGAGTAATCATTGATAAAAGTAACGAAATACTCGAAATCACATCTTGCTTGAATTGACATTGGACCACATACATCAGTATGGACGAGTTCTAACACTTTAGTGGCTCTATTCCCCTTAGCCCCAAAGGCTCTCCAAGTCATTTTACCCTCTAAACATGATTCACATGTTGGAAACGGCTCTACTTGGAGTGATTCCAATGAACCGTCACTCACCAACCTTTATCCTTTTTAGATTAAAATTACCAAGTCTAAAATGCCAAAGAAGTGTTTCGTTCATATTTGAGAAATACTTTCTTTTTCTAGAAACGGTATATGTGTCATATGACTCATTTTGTATGATTGTGGATTTTGCACAATTAATAGTGTAGAGATTGTTCACCAATATTCCAGGACAAATAACTTCATTATTACACATTCTTATAAAAGAAACTGAATATCTGTCACACCCTCCCTTACAAACTTATTTTACACTAAATTTAACCTTATAAAACCTGTATTTTTTTTTTCAAAATTAACAATCTAAATACTTTCTCGATATTAAAATTTCATCAACATGTGTTCACATAGATCCAAGTCAAGCACAATAGCATCACTCCAACTTCAAAACCATATTCACAAAAATATATATATTAAAGTTTCTTAACTTGAACATGTCCAAAAAGATTATTATAATACTAGCAAAAGCGTATTGAGTCTACTGTTTAGCCCCACAGGTCGTCATTCATATACACGGGGCTTCAAAACTTGCAGAAGCTCCAACAGCATGCCAGATCAGTCCACGAGCTCATGTGTAGTCAAACTCACCTACAATGCAAAAACTACGTGGCTAGAGCTCAGTAAGCATAAATCATGCATGAGAAATGCACAATTAATGGATGCAAGTTATAAAAACCATTTCTTTCTCTTTTCTCAAAAGGAAACCTTTTTGTTGGGAATTGGCTCCCTTCACTGGCACAACCTCACCAGAATATCACTCATTGGCCATACTCGTGACTACCAAGGGTCCCTCCTCTCCCCTTATAGTCCACCCGAGATATCCATGATGGTTGGTACGACCAAGTGGCTATCCTCCCGAGACTACCAGGGGTCCGCCTCTTACCTGCCCCCGCAGTCCACCGGGAAGTCTATTTCTTCCCGTACCCCTCATCACAAAAGTGCTGAAGTGGGAACCTCTTCCGCGTGCACACTCGTCACCGGAAGAATCCCGAGAGACACCATATATACATCATAGAGACTCTCAAAATACCAGTAGTGACCAACCCTAAAACATTTTTCAACTCCCAAAATCATGCAATTTTGACTCCCTTCTTGTACACATGCAACTCATTGCAGATGCTAAGCTCATGATTGATGCACATTAGTTTATTTTTAGCAATGGATCAAAACACTTGATACAAAGGTATACAACAACACATATAACAATCAATTACCATAAACAATAAGCACAAATATTATGCTCAAGCATTATAGTTGTAGATGGATTTCTACTTACCTCTTCTCCGCTGGCAATTATATGAAAATTTTCTACTCGTACCCCACCTTAGTTAATCTATAATGACATGACATCATAAATATTAATTAATTTAATGAAACTTAAAGCTTTAGTATGATCAAAATACCATCAGAATGCCTTAATCCCAATTAATTAATTAATGAGTATAAGTATCAGGTGTGTCTTCGTCTATATATACACAAATAATGCCTTATTTCATAATGAAATTATGTATATATTAAATAGGTTTATGTGTATATAACTTACTGCATACTTCCAATTTATCAATCCATTGCAAACTTGTTCACTTAATTTCTATTTTCCATGCAAATATTCCTTAACATACTCATAATGTAACCAAATCTAATATGATTACTTGGCAGCCTAGCTTATTTCCATACTAATCACAATCTGAAACTTGGAGATGATTGCATAAATAGAAAATCCAAGAGATATTTGTTTCCCCACCTCCAATTATATATACTAACAATTGAAACTGGAATTTAATTCATTACCCTAGTTTCTAATAATTTTCCTTCATCAAAGAGTAAATTGGATTCACTTAAAATAATCATTATTTCTACAACAACCCAGTATGCTTTATAGGAATCATAGAGAATTGAATTCACAAAGCTATTTGGTACATACCCGTTCCTTCCGTCGCCGATCCCTCTCTCTCTCTCTCTCTCTCTCTCTCTCTCTCTCTCTCTCTCTCTTTCTTTCTTTTTCCTTAAGCTAATTAACTATCATCCTCTTAATTCTTCAACATTGTTGACAAGCAATCATTATCTACTAATTACGTGTTAGTTGTTGAGAGAGTATGTCACACTTATCCCAATTCAAGTGACCGCCTCCAAGCAACCAATTAGCTAATTCCTTCATTTTTTTTAATTTATTATTATTATTATTATTATTATTATTATTATTATTATTATTATTATTATTATTATTATTATTATTATTATTATTATTATTATTATTATTATTATTATTATTATTTCGTCGAAAACACCCTTTACACTTCTAACACTTCCACGTACTACATAATGTTCTATATTTTAAACGTGTCACGTGAATAGCACATAAAAATATGGAATGCATGAAATGCAAAAAATATATTGGCCAGTGAGTTGTGAGAGGCGCGGGTATCAGAATATCCATCCAAAAACAATTTAGAAACTAAAATTAAATTCTTTCTAAAACTTGGAACATAAAGAACATTTCACAATATTAAAGTTTTGTTCATAAAAGATAAGTTCACATCTCCCACTGCAACAACTGCTACTCTCGTATCATTGCCCAAGGTGATAGTGATCTTACTCCCACTAAGTTGTCGGGTTTGCTGGAACCCCTGAGAATTGAAACAAACATGATCGATGGCTCCTGTGTCCACCACCCATGATTGGGAAGAACACTCCACTAAACAAGTTTCAATAACTTGTGCATGAGATTTACCTTGCCTTTTTAGGCTGTGGACAGTCTACCCTCTAATGCCCTTTCAGACCGCAGTTGAAACACTTTTCCTTGTTTGTTTTCTTTTTTATACCACCTTCACTAGTGATCTTTTCCTTACCTTTGAGATCAGCCTGTTTTTTACCTTTAGTTTTCTTCTTCTTCTTCCCACCTTTCGGCGCAGAAGAGGAAGGTGCATTGCTAGTCAATAGGGCTTGGCTTTTCTGCCCCATAAGCATCTCTGTCGCGATCAAAGCTTGCATTAGCGTAGTTAATGTATACGCTTGACCATTCATGATATAGTTTAGCTTAAAATGCTCAAAAATTTTCAGCAGAGAATGAAGTATGATATTAACTTGGGTATCCTCATCGAAATCAACACCAAGAATCTCAAGCTTGTTAAGGAATCCCATCATTTTGAGAACGTGATCCCTTACGGATGTCTCTTCAGCCATTTTCTGCGACAACAGATCCCGCATGACCATTTGCGTAGTTGTACGATTCTGGTGTGAGAAGAGTTCATTAAGGTTCATCATAATGTCTGCAACGGTTCCTATGCTAGTGTTGGTACTGCAACACCTCTGACATTGAAGCTAGAATAGTTCACCTAGTCAGTATATTGGATCTCAACACCAGTGCCTATGGTATTCCTTATCTTCTTCACTAGTTTCGTTTGTAGGCGCAACTAATTTAGGTTCATCAAAGACAAATTTGCGTCCTTTAGCAGTCCGGACTATCATTAAATTTCTTTTCGATCTACATAATTTTTCCCTTCTAGTTTGTTTTTTTTAGTATGTTAAACAGTGGATTAAAGCTAGACATGTTGAGCAGAAAATAAAACATACATTTGTATCAATATCTAATTAACACAAACATTATCACGTAATTTGGTAACATGTTTTATATCAAAATATCATAAAACGATATAAATACATGCATCAGCCAACATCTTAAAACAATCCAAGCAAGTCACATTAAGTGTGAACGTTTACTTAAATACATTTAAGCATGTTACAAACAAAAGTCACCAACCTTTAATTTACAAATGAATAGTTGGCTCTCTCTTGGCCATATAAAATTGGCAGGGACTTCGTGGTGAAGTAAATTTATCAATTTTATATCTATGTATTCACCATAACTTAACACGGGATTATTAGTCAGTTTTGTATAAGCCTTCGTGGGGAAGGTCATATCACCACTTAGAATACTCATAGTTATCATATGAAATTTATTCTAGTGAAGCTGTTTTTGACATATCCGTTAGGGAGAAAGGCACATGCCAATGCGTAGCCAAAGACTTCACGTTAATAAATTAGTTATGGAGGCCATTTATTAATTTATTATCCAGAATTAATTAAAAAAAACACTTAGTATTTTGATCAATGAGATTTTCTAGGTTTTTCATACACAAAGTAAAACCTAAACATAAATTAAACATATATTAGACAATTAAATCCAACTATCATGGTTTAATTTTTCTATTTTGGAACGAGAATCCTAACTTTTCGAAGATCGCGTCGCACTTGTTGTGGTCGCGAATTGCACCCATCGCGGTCGCGTCACGCACCCGTCGCGGTCGTGATGCCCGGTGCAGAACAGGCTGCAGTTCGCACCGTCTCTGATTCTTTTAATCCGTCTTTGCCTTCGTCTTTGGTACCTTACAATTTATTTACAAAAAATAAATCTAATAGCTAGACTAATTTCTTATAAAAAAACAGACTTAATCTACTCGTGGATTTTCTCACGAGAAAAAATGAATCTGAACGAATCAGACTAAAAAACCATTCCATCCAAACATACAAAAAACCATGATAATTGGACACCAGCAAAACAGATCTAACAGTTCTACTATCCAACTTCAACTAGACGTAAGTTTGATTTTTGAAAATTTAATTTGAAATTACAGAGCCCGAATCAATGACCAACACAAGTTGTTGGGGAATTGGAGATTTGTATCAAAGATCTATTCAGGATGTAATTTGAATATCACTTTCATAAATCAAATAACCATAATTTAAAACATTCAAATCATACAATTCATGTAATTGAATAACAATAATCATACAATAAGCCCTGAACATCCGGAACTAAGGGATTATCGCATTTACCTTCGAATCGGACAGACACCGTTGAGAAAAATTATCCTTTCAGCCCAAAGATTTTCTTGAGTATTCCGTAAGTCCAAATTCGCCTATCCGATGAGGAATCAAATGAACTTTTTAACACTCGAGAAAGGATTAATTTTTCACGAAAACAACCACTCAATTATGCATATGTGGACCGAAATTGGTCCATTCTTTATAATTCACTGTACATGTTTGATATGATAAACATTCTAAGCCCATCAAGGGGACATAATCAACTTGTTTCGGCAATGCTCGATTTTTTGCATTAATTTAGCAACTGTCATATAATAATAATATTGCCCAAAGTACAAAGCATTGAGTCTCAACGACTCTTTGCTCAAAATAAATCAAAGCAACATTAATTAATTATATACAATCCCAATTAAGTGACAAAAAATAATAAATCAATAACCACTGAGATCTAATTTTTCTATCAAGTCAGTTTAGGAAAAACTATCTCGATATTGGTCCAATTCAGTGCAACAAATGCACTGTGTAATTTGTTGGTCAAGACAAACCAATCTGAGCCTTACATATCAACTTCTATCAATTGATTGTTCAATTTCATCTAAGTTGCGAATCATTATACTTATTACAAGGAACTAACAATGTGATCTTATGTGATCTACTACACACCACATTGTCTATAATGTAAAGTATTTAAACAATATGCAATAAATATATATAACATTCATAATATTTAAAGCAAACATTGATAATTTATTCTCATTCTAAAAAGTGCAAGAAACAATTTATATACAAAGCAACACTTAAAAAGCAGGCTTTATAGTATAATCCTAACATTTCCATCATCAAAACTAAACATAAATTTACTAAGAATGTCCTCTTAGCATAAATCTTGAGCTTTGATTCGACAAGCCATTATTAAAACTGCTTTCATGTGTCGAATAAATTTAATTGCAAATCTAAAATCCATTTGAACTGAAATACAAAATAGATGTAAAAGTGATATCTCATCATTAGTGATTTGATTATGAGGTAACTCCGGCACTCAATCGAATGTCATATCCAAAAATTCTTGGCCTATTATCTATCGAAGAATAATACACCATTGTCATTTCCATATGGGGTGTGTTCTCTTAAAAAATAATAAAAATAACAAATAACAATGAAGAATAAGTTAAACTTTTATTTAATGAGTAATAAAATAAGCGAAAAAATATACAATATAAATTATAATAAACATTTGAATATTTTAAATAGGAATAGTACATCCATATTATTTAAAGTAATTATGAAAAAGGAACTTTGAAACATATTAAAGACTCAATAATAAATAAAAAACAAAAAAAAAGAGGCTACTAATTGAGGAGCATCATTGTAACTTTTACCAACTATCAAATTTGTATTAGAATAAATTATAGTACTGCTTAAAAATCATTACATTAAATAGAATATCTCATTACTCGAAAAAGTAATAAAATCAACTAGAAAATATATTATATAACTCATAATAAAATTAGGCTTGAAATTATTTTGACGTGAAATAAGTATAAACTAACCTGAACATATTTATGTATTGTTAAATTAAATTATGGATTTTCCTTGTTTGTTTTTTTAAAGATTTCAAAACTTGAAGTAGTTATTTTTTTCTAAATAAAAATATATTTTAAATTGAATGAGTATCTTAATATGTCTTACTAATTGAGGAGTAAAATTGTAAAACTTCAATTAAACCAATTATCAAATTAGTATTAGAATAAATTATATTTTCATTTGAAAATCACTACAATTATCAACCTTACTTCTGCTCTTCAATTTCCACTTTGGTCGCGTATTTGATACGCTTCATCTTCACTACAGTCGACATACCTTTCACCGACTAACCATATTCTCCATTTTTCTCTCTCACTTTCTCCAAATCCTCTTCTGCGTCTTTCAACTCCATCTCCACTCATCCAATTCGTGAGATAATTCAAGACTATTTGTAACCATTTTCTTTCGGAGTTCTCACGGGCGAACCAGTGATGAGGGATTCTGGGTTAGATTTGTCCAATCTCTAAAGTTTTGTAGAAATCTTAAGTCCAAATTGATAAAATTAAAGTACTTGCATGATAATATTATGGTATAAGTTTTCTGTATATTCTGTACAACGAAAGTGTCCCAATATACACTGGTGTGGTCGAAACAAGATACACAAAATAAGAAAATTAGACCTAAAGATATGCATAATTGTAATACATACTATGATTATATACCAAGAATACAAGGAAAGCCTGGCAATCCTTGATTAATATGCATATCTTATTATTGATACGCATATCACAATACTCCCCCTTAAGTTGGAAAGTAAAGATCGTGAACCCCCAACTCGTCAATAATTTGTCGAAACTGATCAGAGCCAAGTGCTTTGGTGAAGACATCTTCAACCCAGTCGAAAGTAGTGATTTTCCGAGGTTCAACATCCTTGGACTCGACACATTCATGCACGAAGTAGTAGTCCATTGTGACGTGCTTTGTTCTCTCATGGAAAACACGATCATTTGCAACATGTCTTGCAGCTTGATTGTCACAATAAAGTAAGGTTCGCGTAGACTGATGTGCCTCCATTTTGACAAAGAGCCATCAAAGCTATAAAATTGATATACATCATTTATACATGCATTAGGTCTATTTAGAGATATCTTTGGTATCATTTTCAAGTGTATCTAGTCCGAATAATCTTAAATTCATTATCTTGAGTTAGATAACGTTTTTGTACTTGTTTTAGTGTTAAATGGGTATAAAAGGCAAAAAAGTCTATATGTACGAAGTCTAGACGAGAAATGACCAAGAGGGTTGGAAGAAACAAAGAGAAATTGACGTAAGGGCAGAATGACTCAACTCGACCGAAGCCATTTCCTGACTCGGTCGAGGTCGAGTTGAAGGCAAAACAGGAAGAAGTCAGTGAGCAGTGACTCGGCTGACTCGAGCGAGGCCATCTATGACTCGGGCGGGTCGATTCAGGCAGTGGAATGATTAGTTTATGCATTTTAGCCTTTTTCAAGCCCGTTTTACCCCTAGTGTTCTCCAAATTATAAGTACAAACCTCCAAGTAAAAGAATAACACACAATCATCATCGACAAAAGTACTTGGAAGTTAGATCGAAGAGCAAGGAAGTGGCGAGACGACGATTGGAGAGCAAGATTTGAGTTTTACCATTTCTTTTCATTATTTATTTTTCCAGTTATGTTTGTCTATGAATTTAATTGGTTTCTTACTTTAGTTATGAGTAGCTAAACACCTATTATGTTCTAGGGTTAGAAAGTAGATTGCGAATAACAATGTTTTGATTTTATCTTTAATTCTAGACTCCAATTTATGTTTGTCTATCTATGTGTTTGTTATCTTCCCCGATGTGTGTAAAATAATCACTTGAATAATATCTACACGTTTAGCGATTCGGCTACGAGAGAAGGGTCTTGTTAATAGACGCACGATACATAACATAGTTATCAATATTATCAGAGAGAAGTGAGATAATTACATAGGCATTGGTATAGGGGCTTTTGGGAGTCTTTTGGTTCGGTCGACTCGAGAGGGTGATTATTTCTATTAGACCAACAGTCTAAAAACTTTGAGAGGAGGATTAGTCAATTTAATTTCCGCCTAATAAACAACATAATTAGTTTAAAAGTCTAGAGTATTAGGTAATCTTACATAGGAGTTCGTAATTGAAATCTGTGCCCTAAAATATGTCTTTATCCATCTGTGTCTACCTTGATATTTGATTATTTGTTTTCCAAGCAATTCTTTGCTAGTTAGTTACTTATATCCAATTAGATTTAGAAAATATAAAATCCATTCATTTATTTGAAAGTCTAGATAGAGTAGAGGTATTATAATTAGGGTATTTGGCTTGCATAACACAGTCTCTGTGGGATCGATCTTGTTTGCCACTAGCTATAGTAGCACCATACACTTGCGGAAACACTAGGGTTAGAAATAGTGCATCAAGTTTTTGGCGGCGTTGCTGGGGACTGGCAATTGTATTAAGATTTTATTTTGATAAATATCTCGATACTAGACTAGACATTACATTTCTGCAAATTTATTTAGAGTTTCTTTTACGTTGGTTTTCGTGTTTTTTTTTTCTCTCTCTCTGGTAGCGCATGCACACTCGTTCTAAAGGGAAGGATAAAATCATCAACGACTTCTCGTAGACACAGAACAAATAGAGACCAGAACATAGACATGGCTGCACCATCGAAAAATACGACTTTGGAAGACATGGTCAGACATCTTTTCCAAAGAGGTAATACTATTCAGGCTGATTTGAACACTATGAGATAGAAAAATCAACCACTAGCGACAGTACCAGCTGAGCAAGAAGTTCATAATCAGGCAACTATTAGGGACTGTCTACGTCCCGTGCCAAATCAGCGAATATGGAGGAGCCGAAGCACCACCAATTCAGGCTAACAAATTTAAGCTAAAGCCCGCACTAATCTCTATAGTGCAACATAATCAATTTGGTGGAGGTCCACTAGAACACCCGAATGTTCATCTAAGCAGGTTTAAAAGGATATATGAGACTCTGAAGGTCAACCAAGTACCACATGAACAGGTAAAGATGCAGGTATTCCTATTCCCATTAAAAGACAAGGCCCTGAAGTGGTTTTATGTACTGGAAGATGTTGCTACATGGGATGAGTTGAACACTTGTTTTTTGCACAAATACTTCCCACCGGGCAAGATGCTCTTACAACAGTCCGAGATAACTCAATTCAGATAGTTGGATGGAGAGCCTTTCGGGGAGGCATGGGAACTATTATGGGATCTTCACCAAAATTTCCCTCAACATGGATTCACTCTAGATCAGCAGATATGCAAATTCTATAAAGGACAACTTGGGCCTGCTAGAGTACTAGTAGATGCAACAGTTGTAGGATCCATTCTAGCTAAGAGCACTAGAGCAACATTCATTATATTAGATGAGATGGCTGCCACTAGTTGGCAGTGGCCGGATGAACGGATGTCAGCCTAGAAAGGTAAATAGCTTCTTAGAAAGAGAGCCACCAGAGCCAGTTATAAATAAGGTGGAAGCCCAAATAGCCACTTTAGCTAATCAGCTCAATCTGCTAACAAGTGTACCTACCCGAACTTACAGCAACAGCCTACATAGGAAGTAGTTGAAGATGGAATTATGTTAACCAAATAAACTTCAATAACTTCCAAGGCAATCAACAAAGGTACAATCGGTACCAACAAAGTGCAAGAAATAATCTATCTTACGACAATCCTACTAATTCTCTCCAGCCACCACCGGGATTCACAGTCACAAATAGAATGATCCACGAAGAAGGCAAACTGATTCAAGAAAAGTTAATACAGTCGTAATTGGCCAAGTATGATGAACGGTTAAGCCATTTAGAGAAGAAGGTGGATATCAATAATGTGGAGTTGAATAAGAATATGGTAGGTTTGGGAGCAGATATGAAAGAGATGCAAACACACATGGGAGCTGATGTAAAAGCAATACAGACACACATGGGCCAGATAGCACAAGCCTTGGTAAATTAGCATCAGAAGGGGTAGTTTCCGAGTGACACAATTGTTAATCCAAAGGAACAATGCCAAGACATTCGTTTGAGGAGTGACATCGAGTATGAAGGACCCAAAATGTCTGTGGATAAAGAGCAAGCTATAGAGAAATAGCACTTAGAAGAAGAGAGTGCACCTCAAGAGAAAGAGCAAGAGCCAGAGCCTAGTCCGCCAAAGCTCGCTAAGCAGCGATCTATTATAATTGAAAAGGACCCGAATTATATACCTCCACTTCCCTTCCCTCAAGTATTTTGAAGGAAGAAAGTCGATGATCAATTTGTGAAGTTTTTGAAAATTTCAAGAAGATACAAATCAACATTCCATTCATTGATGCATTACAGCAGATGCCAAACTATGCGAAGTTTTTCAAAGAGGTAATAGCAAGGAAGAGAAAGCTGGAAGATTATGAAACGACCAACTTGACAGATAAATGCAGCGCGGTGATTCAAAAAAAGTTGCCTCTAAAGCGAAAAGATCCAAGTAGTTTTATGATTACTTGTACTATAGGTAATTAGGTCTTTAAGAGAGCACTTTGTGATTTAGGAGTTAGCATAAATCTGATGCCTTTATCTATTTTTGAAAAATTAGGAATAAGCACAATAAAACACACTACAATCGCCCTACAAATGGATAATCGGATCTTAACTTATCCAAGGGCCATTGTAGAGGATGTTTTACTCAAAGTTGGTAAGTTTATAATTTTGGCAAATTTCGTAGTCTTAGATATGTTAGAAGATAAATGGGTTCCCTTAATTTTAGGTCACCCATTACAGGCTTTAATTGATGTACAAAAAGGGGAATTAACTTTGAGAGTAAATGATGAGAATCTGACATTTTCTATATATAAGGCTATGAAATTTCATGATAGGGAAGAAGCTAATCAAATTTAGATATGCAGTTCTATTCAATGTTTAGACGCTACTTTGCATAAAGAGCTTATTTTCCCTGTTAAGAATGATTTAGTATAAGTCTGCTTGTCGAATTCTATTTTTTCTATTAATGATATCGAGACTACTAATCTTGATCTCGTGGAAAGTGTTAGTGTGTTGAATCCTCTGCAGGAAGCACCCAAAAATAGTTCGACGAAGGAGGACATAAGAAAATAAGCAGTGAAAGAAGAGCTAAAAGAAAGTGCAAGCAGGCCTGAGCTGAAGCCACTATCGGAGCATCTACGGCATGAATTTCTTGATGATGCCAAAAAGAAACTGGTAATAAGTTATGCATACTTAATTGATTCTGAATGTGGAAAATTGTTGTGAGTATTGCGGAAACATAGGTCGGCGATAGGTTGGACAATTTATGACAAAAGGGATTAGCCCAACTGTATGCATGTATAATATTTAACAGAAGAAGTCTATAAACCTAGTGCCCAAAATCAGCATAAGCTAAACACAATGATCCAATTAGGGAAGAAGTACTCAGATGGTTAGTCGCGGGTATTGTATTTCCTATTTCTGATAGTAAGTGGGTTAGTCCGACTGAGGCAGTTCCTAAGAAAAGGGGGATGACCATAGCTAAAAGAGAAAATGATGAAGTCATAGCTACTAGGTTAGTGACGGGTTGGCGAGTGTGCATTCATTATAGGAAATTAAACGCAGCCACTCGTAAAGATCACTTCCCTCTCCCCTTCCTAGATCAAATTCTTAATAGATTAGCAGGATATGAGTTTTACTGCTTCTTTGATGGTTATGCGGGGTACAATCAAATTATGATTGCCTCGGAGGACCAAGAGAAAACTGCATTCGTACCCCTTATGGAATATTTACTTTTCGTAGAATGTCATTCGAGCTATGTAATGCACCTGATACTTTTCAATGCTGCATGATGACGATATTTAGTGGACTCATAGAGAATGTTAAGGAGGTGTTTATGGATGATTTTTCTATTTTGGATCGTTTTTCGACCATTGTCTCTATAACCTTTCTCTAGTGTTGTAGCGATGTAAGGACACTAATTTGGTCCTAAACTGGGAGAAATGCCACCTTATGGTAAGAGATGACATAGTATTGGGCCACAAAATTTCTACTGCAAGTTTAGAAGTGGACAGCGCAAAGGTAGTCACAATTGAGAGATTACCACCTCCAGCAAATGAAAAAGTAGTAAGAAGCTTTCTTGGCCACGCAGGGTTCAAGAGGTTTATTCGTGATTTCTCTAAAATTACTAAACCTTTATCTCGTTTGTTAGAAAAATATACTGCCTTTCTCTTTGATGATGCATGTATGCGAACCTTTGAGACTTTGAAGAAAGCATTAGTGTCTGCCTCAGTATTGATCACACCGGATTGGTCTCGACCATTCGAACTGACGTGTGATGTGAGTGATATGGTTGTAGGGGCATCTTTGGGCCAAAAGAGAGACAATATCTTCCGAGTTATATACTACGCCAGAAAGACCCTTGATTCAGCTCAATCAAACTACACCACTATGGAGAAAGATATGCTAGCAGTTGTTTATGCATTTGATAAGTTCCGATCCTGCTTGATTGGAATGAAGAAGATATTGTATACAAATCATGCAACAATTTGGTACTTGTTCGATAAAAATGACTCAAAGCCGAGACTTATCAGATGGATTCTTTTGTTACAAGAGTTCGATTCAAAATTAGAGACCGAAAATGGTACAAGAATGTGGTTGTGGACCACCTGTCTAGAATAAAAAATGAAGCTGATTAAGAAGGCCAAAGAGAAGAGATCAAGGAAACCTTTCTCGATGAGTACATCCTGACAGTAGAAGACATTCCTTGGTACAACAACATAGTCAACTTCTTGGCTTGCGGAGTTATTCCTCATGATTTAGCATCCTATCAGAAGAAGTTCTTCCATGATGCCAAGTTTTATAGCCATTGTGCATGAAATTGAGAAAAAAAAAAAGTTGTGTATTTATACGTTAGATTTAAAGGGTCGTGTTGTATTTGATAATTGATTAAAATGTGTATTTTTATGTTATTAAGCTTATATAGTATGGTTATATTTCCTTATATTAATGCGAAAAAGAAAAAAAGAATACTTATATTCGCGAACAAAATCAATTTAGTTGGATGGATTGAGAAATGTCAACAAAAGAAATAACAAATTGAGCAGTTTTCGCTGAATGATTTAAGAGTAGGTTTTGGGTGCACCCAACACACAATAAACTTATTACACACTCTCCAATTTAATTTTTAAATTAGATATATATTAAGGGTTGTGTTTGGTTCACAATGAAATGTTGGTGGTGCAGCGGTTGGAACTTGTTGTGCGTGCTTTGAAGTCTCGCATTCGAGCCTCACGTAGTGCGCAACTTTTGATTTCTTTTTTCTTTTCATTCAGTAACTAAATAATATATATATATATATATATATATATATATATATATATATATATATTAAGGCATGTTTGATAACACATAAGAGGCGTTGACCAAGGTGGTAAAGGTGTGGGCTGTTCTCCTATAGGGCCCAAGTTTAAAACCTGCTCTCGCCCCTTGTTCTTCTCAATTTTTTTCTATATATGTGCATGTATTATTATTAATATTAATTAATACATTGCGTCACGTTTTATGTAACAACATGAGGTAGTGGTCTAGTGGGTAAACACCTACTTGTGCTTGTAGTGGCTTGGTTTGAGCCCTATTAAACACTTCTTCTAATTTTTTAAAAATATATTTATTTAAAAATTATACATGTAACTATCATACTATTACACAACATAATATATTATTAGAAAATTATACATGTAACTATAATATATACTATTATGCAATATAACATATATTATTACACAATATAACATATACTATTAAACAACAATATAACATATACTATTAACATAAAAAGAGGTAAAAACAATGCATATACTATTACACAATATAACATTTACTATTAAACAACATAACACACAATATACCATATACTATTAAACAACATAAAAAGAGGTAAAAACAACGCATATACTATTACACAATATAACATATACTATTAAACAACATAAAAAGAGGTAAAAACAGTGCAAGAGTAGGGTCAAACACTTGACCTCCGTGCACCTTAAAACAGCGCAAGAGCATGGTCAAACACTTGACTTCCGCGCACCTTGAAGCTTCATGGTGCGAAATCAAACCGTCAAACCGCTGCACCACATGCTACTGTTACAAATCCGTCCAAACGTGACCCTTATATATATCTCCTTGAAGCTTCATGGTGCGAAGCCAAACCACTGCACCACATGCTACTATTGCAAATTCATCCAAACGTGGCCCTTATATATATCTTTAATTCCAAATTAACTAGAATAATGTACAATAAGTCTATTGTGTGTTGGGTGCACACAAATTTTTGCAATGATTTAATTGCCGAAAATTAATAACCAACAAAACTATTACTCAAGTCGACGACGCATTTGGGTGGGAGAAAGGTTATTTTAATATATATTTAAAAAAAAGTAAAGACATTATTTATTGTTCTTTTTCAAATTTACATTGTGGTTCTTTTGATGAAGATATAACATTCAAAATTGCATTCTCATCTATTTTTAAGATTTGTTGTTAGCAGCATTACATGTGGACTAAACATTCTTGAAAACTAATATATCAACATTTATTTATTCTTGAAAACTTTAATATGATCATAAATCTTGATTAAGGAACATAATCTATCTTCTATTATAAAAATGTGAGTTGTTTCTTACAAAATTTGATTTGCCTATTATATCCTTAATGAATTTTAATTTTTAAATTAGTTTAGTAACTATATTTTTAAAGTTTTTTTTATATGGTTAGACAAAACTTTATTTCCTTAATAGATTTTCATTTTTAAGGTTAGTTTATTAACTACTCCTTCGTCCCACTTAACTTGTCACACTTTTCATTTTGATTCGTCCCACTTAACTTATTACATCCATAAATGGCAATTAAAGTCAACAATCTACACCCTCAAAATCTCCACATTCAATCTCCACCTTTAAAAAAGTCAAAGATTCCACAAAATCTGTTTTTTCTTAACATCCGTGCCCGGTCTACTGTGACAAGTTAAGTGAGATGGAGGGAGTATATTTTAAAGTTCAAATATCATCTATCAATTCATGGATATGATACCCTCAAAAAAATTCATGGATATGATATCTAATTCATCTAATGACATAAATTGGACCTACATACTGATAATATCCTATATTTTTCTCTAATTTAATAATATACATAACATTATTATTTTGATTTATTTTTATTTTTAAATTTCTTATCTCTTTTATAATGAGATTCTTTTACGTAATTGTCAAAAAGAAAATTGTAGACAAATAAAAAACCATTAGTAAATTTGTAAGGTTAACTTACTAATTTTATTTTTTAAATTTTTATTTATTTAGTAAGATTTATTTTATAACTCAAATTCATCTCTCAAGTCTCAACTTATGAAGTCTTGTATCACATTTCATATAAATATATATCAACTGATGACATAAGCTGAACCTAAATATTCATAATATCTTATATTATTATTCATTTGTAGTAAATACATTGTATTATTCTTTTTATTTGTTTTCATTTATTCGATTCTTCATTAATTTCTGAGAGTTTTTCTAATTGGTTTCTTCTAATTGAAGAGGAGAAAGACCAATTAGCAAAAATGTACTTACAATAAGTAAAATTACTTTAGTATATGATTATCAAAATACTAAATAATTGAAGTTTACACATAAGATATTTATGTATTTATAAAAAAAAATAGAAACTTAAATATCTTAGTTTTGGATTTTTATTGGTGAAGGACCTGAAAGATAGGTCAACTATCAATTCAAGTCCTGAAAGATAATTTATATCAATTCAGGGCCTACAAGATTTGAAATTATCAGTTGGAGGTCCATAAATCCAAAATTATTATAGAGTTTGTTTGGAAAATTGCAAAACGCAAAAGATAAACTTACCACGAAGTGATAAGTAGGGAAATATACGTCAAAAGTCTTTTACTACATCTTTTTTAAAATTATCGTGATATATCTACGATGATTAAGTAATTTGCAATGTTTCCCAAAATATAAAAATTAATAAAAAGGATATTTACATAAAAAAAAATACATTTTAATGAATATATTTACATGAATTTAAATATTATAAACTCAAAAAAGAAATTACAGACTTTTTTTAAAAAAAGTAAAAAAATTCCCGCATATGACTTAACACTGAAATTACAGATATTTTAAAATACAAATTAAAAAAATAAAAAAAATAACAATTTCAAATATGAAACTACAGAAAATTCAGAAAAAAAAATCACAAATTAAGAAAAATGTCGTGAAAGACTTTTGACGTATATTTCCATTGCTTATCACTTCGAGCCAATTTTATTTTGTGGGTTTTGCGATTTTCCAAACAGGTCCTCCAATGATTTTAGACTTATGGGTCTTCTATTGATAATTTCAAATCTTTTAGGCCCTAGATGATAGAAATTTTCTTTCAGGACCTGAATTGATAGTTGACCTATCTTTCAGGTCTTTGGCCGATAAAAACCAAGTTTAATATGACTTTAGTAACTCCAAAGTTAGACTTTTTCACTAGGATAATGATTCCAAGACTTTTAATTTCGAATAGTGGTACTATAAAGCTATTTAGATATTAAATGTTTGAAACTATTATATTTTGTTGTTTTCATGGTGAAAAAAATACTAAAAGGTTTTATGATTAGCAACAACAAGAAAAAAAAAACCATACACGTAAAAATTAAAACAATAAATTATAGTGGAAGCTCTTATTTATCATTTTTCATTTTAGAGATAATTTTTAATTTTAGTTTACTTTTTCTTTTTTAATTTAGGTACGTAGTTATAATATATATTTTCGTATTCTACTAACTACAATAAAAAATATATTGACAGGGCAACTATAGTATATCATATTCCTTTTATTTACTCTTAATTTTTTGCTAATCGATCTTTCTCCTTTCTTTACAATTGTAAAAGAATCCTATTAGAATAACTATAAGAAATTTATGAAGAATTGAAGAAAATATAAAAGAAATAAAAAAATCATATAATGTATATTACTAGAAAAGAATGAAAATATAAGATATTACGAATATTAAAGTAATTTAGTTTATGATTCTCAAAATATTAAATAATTGAAATTTACAAAAAAGATATTTATGTATATAAAAAAAAATTATAAAAAATTAACATAGTTTAATAGGAGTTTAGTAGCTTCAAAGTTTGACTTCTTTGTTATGATAATGACTACAAGAAACTTAACTTCCAATAGTGAAATAATGAATAATAATGAAAGCTCTTATTGATTTAATTTATCATTTTTAATTTTTTGGAGATAATTTTTTTAGTTTACTTTTTTTAATTTAGGTAAGGTACGTAGTTATAACATCTATATACTCATTCCACTAACTACAACAAAAAACATGTTGACAAGACAACTACAGTGTATTATATGATATTTAATTTAACACAATATATGAATAACTCAAGGTTAATGATACTTACATGATAAAATATTTAAATTATGAAAAATGTAATAGTTTAATATGATTTCGATAGTTATAAGTTTGATTTTATAATCGAGTAATAAATACAAGATCCTTATTTTGGTTTGGAAGTATAAGAGGGTTATTTATGTATTGAATATTTAAAATATTATTAAGTTTTCAAAGTCCTTATTAGTTTTTTTATGTTTAGATAATGTACAAATAGACACCTCGACTATATCCTCAAGTACAAATAAATCATTCAATTATTTTTTTTGTACAATTAAACACTTTAATTCTTGAAATTGCACACATGGACACTCAAACTTTTTATTGTGTTTAATTAAACACTTTCGTTAAATTTTTTATAGACACCGTTAATTCTTTTATTCCTATGAATTTTTTTTGTGAATTATTCTTCCATTGTAATACAAGATTATCAATTAATATCTTATTCAATTATTATCCATATTGGAAACATGAGTTTTAATCACTTTCGATGAAGGCTGATGTCCCAAAAAATACACCTTATGAACGTTGGAGTTCCTTCCCCGTCGCCACTTGGTTTTGTCGCTAGAGTCCCATCGCTATGGCGCCGCCAAATTGTAGTGACTTCCTTCATATCATCATGTCAAGTTTGATTTGGTACTTCTACAATCCACTTCGATTTGGTAACTAATTTCTTCAAATCATCACTTATTGGTTGAGGTCCTGGATTGACGATGATTTATGAGGTCTTCCATTTTCAATGGAAGCCTCTCTGAAATCATGATTTTGTGCAGTGAATCGAGACCTTGGTTCGTTTTTCTAATGTTTGATTTTTCTTGGGTGTTAATTTGTGCTCGTGAGTATCTTCGACGATTATACCATCTTCAGTTCGTCTTTTCACCATATTTATGTTTTTTAGGATAAATTCATGATAGAAAAAAAATTGTACATTAGTTTTAGCTATTAATTGTCTCTTAATTTTTAAAAAATGTATCACTTAGTCTTAAGTGTGTTGTTGAGATATGATCGTACCTATATTTTTTATTATATAAAAATGATTTAAAGTTTAATTAAAAAAATGCCATTAAAGTTTTTTTTGAAATAAATAGATGAGATTCAATTAAAATATTTTAGTCTATTTAAACAATGTAAACATTATATGTCAGAATAATATGTAAATGATTCACAATGATTTATATTACTATATATAAATTATTGATAAATTCTTACATAGTGTTTGGTCATAAATAAAAGAGGCCACTCTTATTATAAATATATATTAGAATAATACTTATCTAATAGTAACAATTTATTTGTCTAATTTGAATATTATAAATTTGCTACTTGCAATAATCTCTCTAATTTTCTAAATTATTGAAGTATCAATATTACAATATTGAGAAACAAAATTGAATTTATATAAGTTATCAAATGAAAAATAAAATATGAATATACGATAGTTAGACTAAAGTATAAACTATTGAGTTGATTCATAGGTAGAGCTTAACGCGAATAATAACTCAAACTTTATTATGATATAAGTTGAAGCAAATACTAAAATCTTGCTAAAAGAATGAAATGACTTGCATGTGGAATCGTTGAGATTATATTTTAAAACTAACTTTTAAATGAGTAAAAAGACTTGTTAGAAAATTGTATGTTTTATGTGTATATCACTTTATTAAAGTCCAACTATAGAAACTAATTTCAAAATAATTGAATAGGACCTATATGATGATAAAATGAATAGAAGTAAGAAAATCCATTGTGAAAAAAGATAACACAAACTTATGAATATACTTTATTATTAATAGATAAAACTTTATTAACAAAATGAAAAAAATTATGGAAAAACTTATGAAAACAATTATCAATATTAAAGGGTCTACGTGGATTTTCATTATAAAAAAAAAATTAATTATAATAGACGAGTCTATGTAATATACTAGAAAAATCAACAAAATAAACTAATGTAATAGAGTCAGATATATTATACTATTAGAAAAGAATACAAAAACAAAAAATTAATATCTATATTGTAGTTAGATGTACATACAAGTTATTAATTTTAAAATTTAGATTAAACTAGACATACATTTAGTCATATTGTTCAAATTTTGATTAAACTAGCAACATATATGTTTACAAGGTAAATTTCTTTGTATGAGCATTAATAAGTAAATATAAATCGAATTATTATTCTTGTAGGAAATGAAATGATATATTCTAGTTATTTTCAATGATTAGAAGAATGAAATCGATATACTTCATCAGCAACATTTATAAACATTACAACAAGGGAAAATAATAATTGATTTGCGAATTTTATTGAATTCAAAAAAGTATATGATAAAGTCATTTACATATATACATATATATATATATATATATATAATATTTTTAAGATGAAAAAGATGGAGGAAAGCGATAAAAGTAGCTTATATATAAAACCAGTAAAAGATATATGTGAAGATATAAAAACTATAAATGCATCAGTAGTGCTATTGTGTAAATTTTAAATACCATCAGTCTATACAACTGATCGATTTTATTCAGATAAATCTAATCACATACCTTGCACGCCTACACAAATCTATTCACCATTGTAATACTTTTAGTAGGTGATGTAATTTTAGTAAACCAAAGACAAAACTGTTATGTTAGAAATGTGAAGAGAGACATAAAAATCACAAAGTTTATAATAATTTGAGTTTAGTCTGAGGTGTGAAATTTTATTGTACTAATAATATAAATAGTAAAATGACAAACATAAAAATTAGTGGACATGAATAGTTGCACCAAATTCTTTTAAACATTTAAGATCTAACATTAAAGAAATTATTATATCAATAAAGATATTATACATATATTTTAAGCATATATAATAACTTGATAAATGAATTTACTATACTATATAAAATTATAGGATACATTAAAGAATAAAAAAGAACTACAAAGAAATAATGACCTAAGGTGTACTATGTGAATGATTAAAAAATTCTACTATGTCAATACAACATACTTAAATTAAAACATGCAGAAAAATAAAGACAGTAAAATGTAAATGTTAATATTAAGGGTTAATCACCAAAAAAATCACAATCTTTGGCCTAATTTTCAATTGCAACATGACTTAAACTTATCAATATATGTTGGTCACCAACTATATTTTCTTTTCAATTACAACATCGGTCAAAAAATTTGGCATCTGATTGTGTCGCCATCACCATCGGTAAATGCATCATGACTAGACCTTCATTTACCCTCAACCAATTTCACAATTCGTCATTCTCACTGTCGTTGATTGAGAGTTGAAGAAGTGACATAATAATTTTAATCACCGATTAATGGCAATATAAATAACGGAATGTGAAAGCGATCGAGGGTAAATGAATGTCTTGTCTAGGCGCATTAAAAGGTGGTAATGGCGACATAATTAGATGTCAAAAAGTTTAGCCGATGTTGTAATTGAAAAAAAAAATATAGTTAGTGACAAATATTGATAAGTTTTAAAAGTTATGTTACAATAAAAAATGGATCAATGGTCGTGATTATTTTTGTAATTAACCCTAATATTCACTTGAGTATAAAGTAAATAAAAAAAAATAATAATTACGTTGAATAAAACCCTGTATAGTCTAAATTAAAAACAAACTGAGAAAAATAAAATCAAAATGTGTTGTTTAAACATATGTATATAAGACTTTTAAATGGATGTGGAATGTGTGAGAAATTAGGAGTATATCGCTATAACTAAATAAGGAATTAACATAACAAATTAGTTAAAACATTTAATATATTTTATATAGATTATAGCATGTGTCTTGATTGAAAATTGTGAGATACTATGTATGTAGTCGTCCTTTCATAAAAAGAAACATTCTCTATTTTGTAATTATACTATAGTAGGACAAAGTTAGATAGCTCAAGTGGCAGAACATCTAATACCTAGACCTTTGGTCCTGGATTTGAGTCACCGTGGGGGAGGGAAGGGTTTGGGTTTTTTCTTTCTTAGATTAGGAGAAAAAAAAAATAATTATACTATAGTAGGATTTTTATTTTAAATCACAAATAATTTTAAATTTTGACGTTGAATTGAGAAAATAATTAAGAAAAATTGAAATAAACAATCTTAAATAGATAAGTAAATTATACTAAAAATGGTTATACTTAATAATGATAAAAAAAATTAGAAAAGAATTTTCATAATAGAAGTTAGATGTTGGACCTTGATACTAAGCTATTGAAAGTTTTTCCTTACATGAAAATATGTAAAAAAATTATGTGCAAGTGTATGTTGAAATCGAAGCTATTTATCAGAGAAATTACACAGAAAGTAGATGTATTGAGACAATTAAACATGTATTTTTCTTCAAATGCCAGTGATTCGATGCAAAACATAAAAAAATATGCCTCATTATATATGCATGGATGCAAAAGGCGGTTTAGGCGGTCGCTTAGGCGCTAGGCAGCCCTGGCCACCCCGATTAAGGACTGGGCAGTTGCTTTGGGCGTTTTTTGGCCGGGCGTTTTTCGATTTTTTTTTTTTTATTTTAAAAAAAGGCTGAAAACGACGTCGTTTCCATTTAGTTTATTATGCTATTGACTTATTGTTATAGCTTGCCGACATTATTGTCTTGTTTAATTGTTTTGGACTTAGTAATTGACTTGTGTTGACCTCTTTTTATTTTAATTTTACGTTGGTTTCTTATAATAAAGTTTATGTATTTGAATTTTCTTTTTTAATACAAATCCTTTGTAGCAAAAAAATTAGAAGCTTTTTAAAATATTAAACAAATTGATTGTAATGCTATATCATGATTATCATATATATATATATATATATATATAATTTTTGAAATAAATAACTAATAAGAAATGCAAAAAATAAAAATAATAATAATAATTCCTTGACGGCGCCTAGGCGGCCTAGATGCTGGGCGACCAGAAACCGCTCCGCCTCCGCTTTCCGCCTTCTGTAACCATGTTATTACGTATATAGTTTTTCAACCATCGTATAATTTTATTAAAGATATATTAATGATGGTCGAGTTTGTGTACCATAAGAAACAAACAATAGTTAGAATAAATCAAACTTTATATATATCATATATTTTTTTTAAAATTAAATATTTCTACATTATATCATGATATGTCATTTTTTATAAATCTTTTAATGTTAATCTTTATAGCTTGTTTTGTTAAATTTAAGGTTATTTAAATTTTGTATTTCTCTTATGTGATTCTTTTAATTTTTAGTTGATTCAAAATTATGTTTGTCCAATGGATTAAGTTTTTACTGACAGAATAATCTACAAAGTTGTGTATATATATTACAATGATCACAATGTAAAATTATTTTACGTTTGAATTAATTTTTTTTATTAGATAATAATAAAAGGTTATAACCACGTGCAACGCGTGTGCTGATTGTTAGTACAAATAAATGTGTGACTATAGCACGATAATATAATCCATTCAAACAAATCAGAGTGGATTTTCACCTGCTTCTACTTACGGTGGAATTGAGAATTTTGTGTACAACTATGAGAGTTAATGGCAAGATTGTACTAAATGATAGATGCATGAGGTGGAATAATATTACTATTACTGTTTCTTATATAGATAAAGGTATCCACTTAAACTGATTGTGAATTTGGGATGAAGTTATAATACTCTATACAATTATTTCGAAGGGTTAATTACTAAAATCATAATGTAGTTTACAATTTTTTACGTTTTGCAATCTACACTTTTCTTTTTATAAATTGCAACCTAAAGTCCATGTTTTTTACACATTCCCACCTTCAATCATATTTTTCGGCAAAAAGACCATCACATGACCTGCACATGTCAAAAGTGGGGTCTTTTTGTTATTTTCACATTCTTTAAATGTCAATTTATTAAAAAGAAATTATTAATAACATTAATTTAATATTAAAAGAAAGGCGAATTTATATCAGCCTTTTTTACCCCATTTGTTCTTAGCGCAGAAATTGAAGAAGAGAAAAGAAGGCTTTTTTCAACCTTCTCCAGTTGGCCGACCAAAATTTGCAGAAATCCAATGAAAATGAACACGAGAAAACAAACTATCAACAAAAGGGGAAAAAAAAACACTATGAAAAATTCCACCATAATAAAAATTCAGCAAGTAATACTCATTTTCATTGGATTTTTGCAAATTTTGATCGGTCAATCGGAGAAGACTGAAGAAAGTTCTCTTCTTCATTTTCTGCGCTAAGAACAAATGAGGTAAAAGAGGTTGATATAAATTCGCCTTTCTTTTACCATTAAATTAATGTTATTAATAATTTTCATTTTATAAGTTGGCATCTAAAGAATGTGAAAATAACAAAAAGACTCCACTTTTGACATGTACAGGTCATGTGATGGTTTTTTTGCCGAAAAATGTGATCGAAGGTGGGAATGTGTAAAAAACGTAAACTTGGGATTACAATCTATAAAAAAACAAAGTTTAGATTGCCAAACTTAAAATGTTATAAACTACAGGATGATTTTGGTAATTAACCCTACTTCAAAACTAAAACAAGAAAATACGAAATCAGTGTTAGATCTATTCAAATATAGTTCCGTGTGATATACTTCCATGAATCAAGTACTGCTAACATAAAAAAGAAAATGAAAAGTTACAGCGAGGAAGGTGGCGATTCTAGTAGAACTCAAGGCCCACTCATGGAGAACAGGGACGGATCTAGGAACCGATCGTAAGGGAGGGAATGTTTTTATAACTATCTTATATAGTGTAGGGGCGAAATTTTTGAATCAAGGGGGGCGAAGTTTGAAAGAGTAAGGGGGACGAACTCTTATATATTAAGAGTATTAATGAAAATTATCAGATAAAATTACATGTAAAAAAAAAAAAAAAAAAAGTCCAAGGGGGGCGACGACGGCCCCTTGCCCCCCCTAAATCCGTCACTGATGGAGAACCTAACCACATTTTACACTTTACCGTTTTGTTTGCTTAAGATTGGAGGAGGTTAAACCAAACTCGATGGAAAGAATTAATGACAGGTATGGCCCAATCTTCCCGGGTCGGTCCAGCCCGCCAACCGGATCAATTGGGCTCAAGAGCGCAAGCCCAACTCAGCTAAGCCCATGCGCGGCACAGCTGGACGAAGCCCATGCTCCCATGCAGATATGCTCGCCGGATTTTTAGGGATTCGGTTATGGTTGTTATTGTATAGTATAAATAGGAGAAGTGTTGTTTAAATTAGGGTTCCAATTCTGAATTCTAAAACTACGGCTTGTAAGGTTTTACTCCGGTATTCAAAAACAAAGATAGTGAAGCATCTCTGAAGGTTATTGCCTTCAACCGTGGACGTTGATTTCCGGATCGAACCACGTAAATCCTTGTGTCGTTTATATTCTTGCTTGTTTGGTTATTCCGGGGAATCGTCTTAATTGCGAACCACTTGATATTCGGAACTCCGCATTATCAATTAATGAGTATATTTTATTGAGATTTAATCTTCAAAGCTACTGAGAAAAATCTTAAACAAACCTAGCTGCGAGTTGCATACATTCAGGCCTCTTAATTTCCACATCTTCACGGTCTTGTGCCCAGCCCCCGCTTCAGGCTCAAGCAGGGCCGAACAATATTATGGATAGAGGTGACAAAATTGTCTTTGTCTGATGGACTCGGATCCCCTGCTGGGGATAAAATCCAGCAGCCCATGCTGGGCCCGTAAACGCAGTCGTTTCAGCGTCTTTTCCTTTTTTTTTTTTTTCTTTCTTTTTACTGATACATCATAGCGCAGCAACAGTGAATAGAAATTCACTTTTTATCTTTCTTCTTCCCCTTTTCACCTCTTATAAAATATCACCTGTTCTTTTACCTCCAAATCCAGAAAATCAAATCTGAGAAAAATATCACCAGCCCCAGCCATATCAAGTTTGAGACGTGTGTCAACAAACTCCAGCAGAGATTTTCACGAATCAGATTTAATTTCTTTCTGTTCTTCTCCATTTAAATTTGCGGTAGGGTTGTTTTCCTTTTCTTCTCTTATTCTTTTCAAATAGATACTCCTACTGTTGATTCTCTAGAATTTTGTATTCTCAGTTAATTTTGTATTTAATCTCTATTGTCGATGTTATGCTAATTATTATATGTATTGTTGAAAAAATGTGCTAAACTGATAGAATTAGGGATCCAATTAATTCAGTAGTTAAACTTATGGAATTGATTTTGTCAAATATAAGAGGCATAAGACAAAAATTGCTAAACTGTTAGAATTGAATTTTGGGGGAGGCAAAGACAAAAGGCCAGAAAAATAAAAATATACAGTATTGCTGCTGCTTACTGCTGCTCAACGCTCCAGTGGAAAGAAAGAAAGAAAAGAAAAAAAAAGGAAAAGGACACGCTTCAGTGAAAAGAAAAAAAAAAAGGAAAAAGGAAAAAGATGGTGAAACGGCTGCGTTTACGGGCCAGCATGGGCTGCTGGATTTTATCCCCAGCAGGGGATCCGAGTCCTTGTCTGATGGGTCGGCTTAGTCCATCTAATATTTTAAATAAATTGAACCATAAAGATTTCGGATTTTAAATGAATTGGACCATAAAGATTTCGGCTGAATTTAATGGGTTACAAGTCAGACGGACAATGAGCCAATTCGAAAAACTTAGTATATTTTAAGAGATGAACTGGACCATTATTTTTTTGAGTTAATTACGTGAAAATTCACGACCTTTTAATCAATTATCATTTACAATATGATTTTTCAAATATAACATATAAATATGCCACCTATATGATTTATTCAATTAAATACATTCGATTAAGTTTTTAGTTTCAATTGCTGACGTGGAGCCCAAAATAGGAACTTTAATCCGCCTAATTACATACGCGTAGTTGTGCGAATTCTGTTAACCCTTAATTATATGGAAAAAAATCATTGTTTTATCATTAAACCTAATCATATAACGTTGTCTTTTTCATTTAATCAGAGGTTATCAATATTGTAAAGTTATATGTATGTAACTAAGATAGATAAAATTCCAATTTCGGGCTCCACGTCAATAATTGGAGCAAAAATTTTACTTGAGTGTATTGAATTGAAAAAATAATAAAGGTAATGTATTTTTATGTTATTTTTTAAAAAATATATTGTAAATGATAATTGAACAGAAAGTCATAAATTTTGACGTAATTAACCCTTATTTTTTGATCCAATTAAATTTTTGCCCACCGGACTGTGATATTGGCCTTACAAGCTGTTTCGGGCTGAGCCCTGCCACTCGTATTGCCCACTCAGAGTTTGGGGTCCCTGAAATTTTTAACACAACCATAAACTCTTTCATTAAGTGTTGATAATCCAGATGCATTCTTTGAGACAGGAACCATGTCTAAGGTCCCACAACTTTAAACAATTTCAACTAGATAACCACTATTCTTTCCCTATTTCATAGCACCACAAATATGTATTCTGCTCAATATCTCCCAAAACAAAAACAAAAAAGAGCTAACATCAAAGACTAAATGTTTGTTTAGCTGTCAAATCATTGATAAAAGCACCAAATGTTGCAGTTTCACAACAAAAAAACTTGACTTGAATCCTAATTCTCGCCTCCCGTGCTGGGACGGCGGTGCAGGAGTGCCCTACCACAAGCCGATGGCCTTCCACCAGACCCCTCCAACTCCAAGCCAGATGATAAGATTCACAATCGATATTACGAATCCATACCCCCACCACTTTGCAAGGGGAACGTAGCCAGCACCATAAAACACAGGTGCTGACCCTATACCATAATGGGTGATTCCGCCCATAAGATTGGAAAGGAACGAAAGAACACATGCCCCCAAATACGGTGGAGTACCAAGAGCAGTTGCTACAGACAAGAATGCCGTAAACATAGCACCGATATGTGCGGCCCCACTTGCAAAGAAATAGTGGGAGTAGAAGTAGAGAAGAACAAGAATTCCAAAAGACAGCTGCCATGACAGCCCCAATCCCCCTACAAACTGCACGAGAAATAATTAATATCAGCGTCAAGAACGAGATTATTTGACAAGTATATACCACAAGCATTCTTTAACCCCTTTTTCTCTCTTTTCTTTTGGGGGGGGGGGGGGGGAATTATAATTTATAAGGCATCAAGAGTTGAGGAAAGCAAGGACAAAAGTAGCATGCTTCAATCTTGAATGTGAATAGTAGCATTTTGAATGCATTTGAAATCCATAGTAGCAAATCCCTCCTGTGTTGTTTTGATCGACATGGATTTGAAATCCATCAATTTAATTTTAAACTAAGTTTGAAGGGATTTGGATGGATATCGAATCCATTCCTACAAATGAAACATACAAAAATCTTTTCCAAATTCGGTATTACTAAGTGGATCTATTTCCCTTGCATTTCAGCTCTCTTTGGTGTATTTGGTCGGTGCAATACATACAAAGTCAATATTGGATTCTCTAAAGGAGGCCAATTTTAAGATTCTGCAAATATGCTTGAACGAACAATTATAAAGGTTTATTAGACAAACAGGGCAATGTAACCTTTCTTTTTACTATAGCACCAAGGAGAGCTAGCGTATGCCACCATGTTTGACAACAACACATATGTTCTTGGTGTGTACTTGTAAGTTAACTTATGATGGTCTTAATTATGAAGCTTCTGGAATATCAATTATGATGCAAGGTAACAATTGGTGTCCTCTAGCACAGTATCAAAAGAAGAAATGTCTATCTCTTTCTAATACTCGATGAAACAAGCAGCATTATCGATGCTTTCCTAAGACCCAAGAAACATAAAGCAGTAGGCAATGCCTCCGCACCTGATTTAGTATATAAAGTTGAGCGATCTCACATGATGGTAATTTTTGGATTGCTATGGATTTGAAATCCCACTTTCATTTTGAACTAATTCTAGAGTGACTTGGAGGCTTTGAAATCCACTATAATATGATAGAATTTGAAATCCATTGACTTCAAATTCCGTGCATTTCAAATCCCTCAATCCAGACACATACCTCAACTTATGCAGGGCAGAACCAAGCCCCGCTAGCTTTTACAGGCTTCATACTTCGTGAGCATATTAGCAACAATTTCATTGGTCTGAACTTTGAATATTGCGTAAACTTTGCATTCGGGATATATATATGCTAAGCATTTTAGAAGTCTTGACTGCCTACACATAGCATTAAATTGCACCACTTACCCGGATTTGGGTTTTCTAGAATCAATATTACCAAATATGTTTGTATCTTTGTAAGCATTCAACACCAATTAGACATCTGTAGAATTTTGACAACTCTAGAAGTACCTAAATACCAAAAATCTAAACAGTGATCTTTGTAAGGAATAGAGAGAATTTAGTTAAGTATGCCAATGACACCAGAAAGGTCCCACATAGTCATACATATTATAGCATACTTTTTGAACTGCCAACTGCAGAACATATGGTATTTTTTGCATCATACTTTTTGGACTGCCAACAGCAGAACATATGGCACTTTTTGCATCTTTCTCTATCTCTCACTAATGAGAAAATGAGTTTATGGATAAATGAATAGAATAACTATCGTGAAAAACTAAAGATTATGGACTTTTAGAAGGTCTCAATTATTGTGAAAAAATAGAGGGCTTTGAAAAAGGTCTCAGTCAGACAAATTTCGTGCATGAATTGAATCAGGAAATGTACACAAAGGATCCAATGTCAAAGGTGAAAAGGAACAAGGCCTACGGGTTAGGCATTAAAAGTTTGTACGGGTTGAGCAAACAAGCCCATGGATGAAGGTGCACAAAATTGTACTCACTCGCTAATGACAGAGACAACAACAGATTCATCTCTACTCACTATGTTATTTTCAGGAAATTCTCCTGTGAAAATTTTAATATCTTTTCTTTTATGGGAATTTTACTATTGTATATGTCCACAATATGCTGATTGCAAGTCACGACTAGAACAAGATTGGCAAGCTTAAGACTTGATAAGGTCTTTGAAATGAAAGACTTTGGACCACATAAGTAATCGAAAGATAAAAAGGAAACAATGCATGAAAATCAATTTTTTTCTTCCATTTTAGCCGCCGAAAAAGAGGGAAAAAGAAAAGGTTAAATGGAAAAGATGGGGCTTGGAGTTGTTCGCCGGAACAAAATTTTCATTTCTTCTTTTCATTTGCTTAATAACAGTAATAGCAAGCTACACACTTGGGTAATCCACACACAATGTTCATCACATGACAAGAAGAAGGAAAGAGAAGATTCTCACAATTCCTTAAGCATAAGAAAGATCATAGGAAGGTACTTGCTCAGGTAGCATTGTAGTGTTCAAACTAATTATTCCTTCAAGTTTCACATTCAAATAGAATGTCTATTCCCTTTCCCTAGCTGGTGAATCTAGCATCCCATCATATATAATTCATGAGAAGTTAATACACTAACAAAGCTATATCCATTCAAGCTGTGGGATTCAGTGTATAAACATACCTTTACAACAGTTCCGCTGAACCAGGTGATAAGTCCGTATTTGTTCAGATAGCCAGCCATTGCAATAAGTGCAGCAAACCAGGTAAGGGTATCCCAAGCAACTGATTCAGCTAGACACTCCTTCCATGTGACGACCCCTGTTATAAGAAGAACTGACAATCCAAGAATTGCTGCCGTAACCGCATCCACATTCAACACACCTCCAAATACCCATAGGCCCACCTGATATAGAAGTTACATCAAGTAAAATGAATTTCCTGAAATGGAAAATCGACAAATAACGCAAATGATCCCTATGTTAATTCAATGAACAAGAATCAGACTAAGTAATGAGTGCTTTTGTTTTCACCTAAACAAATATTCCATAATATTTATCAAACAGATGTACCCATTGGTAGGGCAGAGTTCAAAGATATCAACCAAGATTATAATACAATACTCTATTTCCATAAAATCTCAATCAAGAATGACTTTCAAGAGTAAAAAGAGGCGTGCTTTGATACCGTAAGCAGCAATGTTGCGGACATGATAATTTCATTCTTGGACATGGGCCCCATGGTTGCCAACTTCTCCTTAGCAAGCTTAGGCGCATCAGGACTAGACTTCATTGTCGGCGGATAGATCACATACAACAGAAATGGCACGACAATCAAGGACACTAGGCCCGGTACAATTGCTGCCTTAGCCCAATCCATCCACCCAATTTGCATGTTTATGGTGGTTGCTGTCAAGTTAGCAGCCAATGGATTGGCAGCCATGGCAGTTAAAAACATGGATGATGAGATCACGGATGTTTGGAAACAGGTGAGGGTTAGCCACGAACCCAGTTTATCCTCAGTCCCATCACCAACATTACTGCCACAAGCAACACAGAGTGACTTCACCAATGGCAGAAATATCCCACCGGCTCTTGCAGAAACCGACGGAATCGCCGGTGCCAGTAGGGCTTCACTGAAAACCAAACTGTATCCCAGTCCTAAAGAGGAGCTCCCGAACAAAGAGACGAATTGGTAAGCAATTCTGTTCCCCAAACCGGTCTTAATAAACCCACGAGCGAAGAAGAACGCTAATGCGATCAACCAGGGAATAGGATCCCCAAATGCAGAAAATGCAGCCGCGAATGTAAGCGTTTTTGTTAAGACGCACGCTCCTAGACCCATCAATGCGACGGCTCCGAGCGGCAATGGCTGCGTGATGATCCCAATTATTGTGGCTAGGAAAATGGAGAGCAATTGCCAGGCAACTCGAGATACACCATCAGGAGAGGGGATAAACCAGAGAATTACTCCGGTGGCAATGCTGGCGATGAGCGGTTTTATGGCCGCTCCCTGCCATGGCTGAGGAGCTGGAGATGCGGCGGGCGCAGCGGAAGCCGAGACGACTGCAGAGGATTTATGCTGTGAGTGCGAAAGCAAAAATGGTGAATTTGGGTTGGTGGACGGAATAGGAATGGCGGCATGGAATCGAATTGGAGGTGGAAGTGATGAAGTGATCCTCGGTGGAAGATATGAAGTGAGGTGGGGAGTGGGGGAGCGCCGGGGTTTTGGACGGAAGCGGACGTTGAGGGAGGAGGTGACGGCTAAGGACGCCATCGGAGAGTAAAATTGGGGGAGTTTGGTGGAGAGATCGGGTTTGGGGGAGTTGGAATATACGGTTTTGGAGGGGTCCAGACTGTACTTTGGTATCTCCGACTAACAAGGTTTGGAAGAGAAGAACAAGAGGAGAGCCGTCCCAGGTAGTTTGCTAACATAGCCAATACCATGCGCACAGATCTACAAATTATTCCAATTAATTTTATATTAAATCAAATTTAGACTATGGGGATGTTTGCTTATGTTTCAAACTCCAATTTTCAATTTTTAATGTTTTTACCGTTGTTTACCGAATTTTTTTATTAATTGATGTTTAAACTTTAAATAGATACGATTAATTATTAAATAATAGTATTTTATTAAAATAAATAGTGAATCCTACTAAATAGTGATGATTAAAATTTATTTTATTATGCTAGATGAATTGATAATGATGAAACACAAGGTAAATATCTAATTTAAAAGTATATGAATGAAAATACAAAATAAACATAATTTATATGTTTAACATGTAAAAAGTAAAAAAATACTTCTAAGAATATAAATAAACAACCGTTGTTACTTTGATATTTTGACATGAATTACAAACAATATATACATAACAAATAAAAACTACTTGTGTACTTAAAACTTAATAAATGCCGTGTTTCTATATTTTATAAGGAAAAAAGGACAAAATTATAATAAATACTAACTCCGTCTCAGCTAATCTTGCACACTTTTCGTTTTCGTTTTCGTTCATCCCAATCAATTTTGTACACCCCTTAAAAAGGAAAGTTATAACACAATCTTCACCCTCAATCTCCATCCTTAGTCCACTTTTGAAAAGTCAACAAATACTTAAAAATCATTTTTTTCTTAATCCTTGTGCCAACTTCCCGTGTGAAAGATTAGCCGGGACAAAGATAGTACTATTTTTGAGATGTCATTTAGATCAATTTTGTTGTAATCGCCTGGAGGTCTAATTGGTTTAATAAAACATGATGATTTTTTTATTACAGTGTTGCAGGAAAATAGAAAAAAACACAAAGAGAAAAGAAGAATAATTAGAGTTATTTCATTCACCAATTATTCCTATAGTGTCAAATACAATGATTTCATGAATATATTAATATAAGTGAATACTTAAATTATCCTCGTTTAGTTACTTTTGATGAAGACACGTGTGTTTTTCCTTCAACACTCCCCCTGTGCCAAGTCAAAAGGGAATTGATGTATAACTTGTTGCCTCGTTAAAAAATATTGCTGAGTAACAAAATCCAGTGGGAAAAAATAAATCTTGGTTGAAGGAAAAAAAATTGCAACGCTCCTATTGAGACTCCCGAGAAGTCTACCCACCTCCTTTGATACGTACATCTCCCTTAGAGTTTTATAAATTTTCTCATCTTTAATTTTACATAAATCATGAGGAAATCTATGGTTGCTTGTTGTAGAAAAACTCAGTGATATATGCTTCGTATAATCATCTCCAATGTAGCCTAGTTCAATTTTCTTGTTGCAAACTGCATTGTCTTCATAAATCCAGGCATGTCTTCTGTGGTAGGACTCGAGGCATAAACATTTTCTATTTATGTGACGATGATCTTTAATCATAGACATTCGCAAACTGCTACATGTAGGATAATAATCTCTGGATGAATTGACGTGGTAACTACAGGAGTTGTGCTTAGTTGACCTTTAAGATTTTATCGTGTTCCTCAGGTTAATAGATAACTAATTTAGTAACGACCTTCACATGGGCCAATAAGGTAACCACATCAATTATAACCAGCTACAATGTTTCAAAGTAGGGATAGCTTCAGCACTTCTTTAGGAGTTATAATTTCATTTGTAGTTCATTTTGTCTCTTTATATAAGAGTATTTGACATTTCCTTTAGAGCTTACAATTTCATTTGTAATCTCTCTTGTCTCTAATGTGGGAAGAAAAAATTAATGTTAGTGGTTTCTTTTAGATATAAAATACTTTTTATTATCATTCCACTGATGTTGTATTGTGCTGAGTAAAATATAGCTAACAGGTTCTTGGAGAAAGTAATGTTTTGTTAAGTGCATTTGAGTTTAGTACAATAATGCGCACATTACACTTGATTAGGGAATTTCAGCTCCCAATAGCTCTTTATCATTTCCTTTAGACACAAATTGATCTTTCCTTATGTCCACACTCAACCAATCATAAGAGTGCTAACAAATTGCACTCTATCAATGTCAAAATGCCTGATAATATTTTGGATATATGCAAACTAAGGAATCCGTATTCCACAAACTCGGTCTTCTAGTTCAATAGACAATATCGAGTTTTTTTCATAATTCTCTATCTCAAATTTGGATATCAACTATCTCACGGTTCCTCTTATTTCTTTAAGAGTATCGATTATGTTCATAGTATCCACATATATTGTTATAGTTGAGAATTCGGAACTTATTTTCTTTAAAAATGCACAAATACAAAGATAATTGTTATTTCCCTTCCCAATCAAGTAGTTACTTAGACGAAATATCAATTCCATCCAGATTGTTTTAATCAAAGTGAGCATTTAATTTAATATAGTAAATGCACTTCGTGGTTCAGAGTCACTTGAGCTGGCAATAGAATTCCATCAGACACTTTTACATATCTCTAAAATAAGATTCCCAAAGAGAGATGTTGTAACCACATTAGGATGTTGCATTTACAATCATTTGGAAACTTATTTATAGAGAAACTTATGCATAGTCAATTCTAGGGCATTGTGAGAAACCTTGTGCTTCAAGGTAAGTTTTGTATCTTAGGGTTTTATTCTTCTCACTGTGTTTGCTGACAAAATATATTTTATGTCCCATAGGCTTTACACTTGGTAAGGCTAGCACTACCAAATCAAATACCTACAGTTTTGTCATAGAATCAAGTTATACCTGAATTGTTTCTTTTCATTTAGGCCAATATGCTTGTGTTGACATGTCGCAACAAAGTGTGGTTCGATATCATCGCGCTCTATGATTTCTTGAGCAAAAATATGTATCATCAATGTGGAAAATATTTCCATCATCTCATATGCACTCTCAAAATCTATTTAGATTTATTTATTCTATGGAATCATATTGAACTTCGGAGCGTCCTCCAGTAGTGATTCATGGATATAATTAATCAGAGATAATTTCATGAGAGTAATTCTTTTCATTGATGATTCGAATTGTGTCACACCTGTCACCTTTCTTGTGCAAGTGTTTATCGAACCACATGGCATTTTCCATTTTCAATTAGGAGCCACAACCTCAGCCACACTTCTACTAAGTGAGGTTGCAACACCTTTATCTGTGGTGTTGTGTCCCCTTACTGGGAACTTTTAACCTTACAGGTACATTTGCAGCTGGTATACATGATCTTGTCACTTTAGCAATTTTAACAACCGCATCAACAATCAAATCTTTCATACTTTGACGACCGATAATGCATTTTACTTGACTTTTACGTTATGAAGTGCAAAGATCCTAATGAGACATATGGGAAAATATTTCATGTCATTCCCTTACAAAATTCTTTATCTTATCTCCTCTAACGACGGGAACATTGTCTCATTAAAGTGATAATCCGCCAATCTAACGGTAAACAGATCTCGCTTGTCAAAGATTTTAAATATCGGGTAATAGTTGAGAATCCATATCCAACATAAATACTTAATCTTTTTTAAAGACCCATTTGGTGCTCTTTGGGGGCGTAATAGGCACATATACTGTGTAACCAAATATCTGTAAATATAAATATCATGCTAAATTCAGTTTCCAACTTGTACACATAAATTTTTAATTAGCAGTGTGTCTGAGACGAATAAACTAAAGTTGTAGGGATACTGCCTAACCCTATGTCTAATAGGAATTTTAGTGCGCGTTTCCAATAATCTGATCTCCATCTATATTCTTTTAATGGTGGCTTATGTGAGACTATTTTTATATATGCACGTGGGTCAAAGGATGCTCTGCATTGATCCTAATAGATAGGCAATAATCATCAAATCTTTTTTATGGAAACTCTCTAGCGTTAACAAGTCTTATAGACTTTATGGAGTGAGGGTGGTGTTTCCTTATATAATATTTTCTAGGAGTTTTTAAAATCCAACATTTGTTGTGTACAATAATATGATCATCAGTTGGCATGACAAAGTATTCACCAGAACCATAGATACTTAAACGGCCTGCTTTCTGATTTGAAAGGTCTACATATATTATATTGTGTTCTTCTGGAAGAATGGAATCTCTAGCTTATATATTTGGCATATGAAGGCCTCGATCCTATTTTAATAGGCTCTATATAACGAGTGGTGTGCCTTTAAAATAGTTAATGAGGCAGAGTGAAATGTAGGTCGTGCTTCTAGTGCTTTAGAAAACATTTACTGCGTTATAATAGAATTAGGACTGACACTGTACAACGTATCAGATTTCATCCATTTTGTGTCCCACTTGAAAGAAAGAATGTCCATATAATTTCTTAAATACGGATCATCATTTCATGACATGAATGTCTAGAGTTGTTATACCAAAGCTTATATGAGTCAGTGTCCTAAAGTTTATTATTGGTAACAACATATAAGTTTGTGTCCCAAAGTCCATCGAGTAACAACTTTATATCCAACAATAAGAATAGCAGTGGAGTACATGCTACTAGATTAACTCAGTAATCTCTCTAAGATGTGCTTCCTTCCACGTTTATTAAAAGTATCTAATATGTGCAAGTATATTCCCACAGTTAGTTTCTAAAAATTATAATCTTTGACAGGAATATATTTACTTAACAATAATCTAGTAGCTCTTGGTGCATACAGAGTGTTTGTGACTATAATCATTGTACTCTTAGAAATATAGAATTGGGTCGTTCCTAGCCCTTTTATTACGTGTGGTGCAATGATGGTTTAATCATTATGGTCATTATGCAGTGATGCAATGAGTTTCTGTTCTTTGAACTTTCTATATCTCTTATAGCTAATATCTTAACGCTTATAGCAAAATTTCTTACAAACTCTTATCCTTTTATTCATAGGGTTTTAAGGTGTCTTCTGCACTTGGGTATTCTGACCACCATGTTTATTTGGGATACACATTGGAATGGCTATACAACCCTACGACGCTTACCTTGTGGTGTATCATTACCACATCTGTATGGATAGACACTCGTTCCATTTGCTTGGGGAGTTATTTCCACTATTTACTTTCCAAATTTAGGCCTGGGAATTTTCTTTGTCCCAACACAACTTATTAAATATTGCAAATTTTGTTGTTGTCATACTCTAACTTGCCTATACTGATTTACTAGTATAAGCACTGAAAATAGGGAAAACATTACTTTTCTTTTTGTATCCTCTGTTCTTCTATGATTTTCTTTTCATATAAAGTAATATGTGCTTTTAGACACAACATGTTCTAATTGAAGTTATTGACATTTTCTAGTAAGTGGATTTCATTCCACTAAACATTTAATTCTGAAGGTAAGTAGTCATTTATTATTCCACAATTTCTTGGTATCCCAGTCCCTCAGATATCTTTTAACTAAAGAATATTTTTAGAGTAAGTTAGGTGAATGCGTTGCCTCAAATTTATTAAGGCATTGATTTTGTTATAATTTCTTTGTCTTTTGGTGTTGGTAGATAGTATGATTGTAGAAGTGGTTTTTTTTTTTTTTTTTTTTTTTTTTCATAAAAAAGTATTTCCGATAAAGAATATCAATGGTGGTAACTCAATTTCTTTTGAGTCTAGTAATTCAAATTTAGATCGAGTTGCTTTTCTTTTGGATTAGATTTCAGACCAGTGGTCACCTAATATTTTCCGATTATTTATGAAAATACTTTATCAGGTAGTTGGTTTATACTGATTTTTATAACTCCATGAATTTTCTTTATCATGAAAATACATGATTTATAATGCCTAGCTGAACACACATGCAAATCAATAATAATATTACTATACCATCATGAAAATAAACTTAATATGGACCGATAATTGTCAAATCTCTAAGAGCAAATAATTCAAGCACAACTCTCAATTACATAAGAAAACATGTAACCGAACCAAAATAATAGGGGTTTCATAATTGTCATTTCGAACCAAGCAAAATCTCATTATTGCCGAAATTGTACATAATAATATTCAAGTACACTTATAAATTTAATAACTCTTAGTTTGCCCAAAATTATATTTATATATAAGTCATAAGAGAAACGTTTTTTAATGATATTCCTCATGCTTTCCCACAAATATATTTAAACCAAGATGTATAGAGCAGACATATACATCAGACTACCATAAGCAGATATTGGTAATTTGCATTTACTTCACAAAATAGGGTGATTCAAATTACTTTGTAAGAAACACACGATTCTTTCCATGACACTCCTCCAACTCCGCAATTATTTAGATGAATTTACCACCGATTTCCGATCCAATCTCCATCTCAATGAAAGTGTACCAACGTTCAAGCACACCAGTCAAATCCGTACAAAAAATTCCAAAATTCAATAATAAATTCATGATTTTATACTATTCCCCGAACTAAATATGCAAACACATATAATCGGACATGGGGAATTAATTTCCAATTGCATGATTAAAACAACGATATTCTCAAATTGAATTAATCTATTTGATAATAACCATATGCATATAGCGCTGAAATTTAGGACCGAACATATAGACACATGTATAGTTGGAAAAACTAATTCATATTCGAGAAATAGGTAGAGAACATTCTCTAGGATATTAAAACAAATTTAGTTGTCACTGAGGGTCATCAAAGTCAATTTCAATATAATGCGAGGTTTTATCTATAGATCTACGTACTAATTATCAGGGACAACTGCAACACCGCCTAATTTGTTCTTGCGATCAATACTTTGAATTGGAGCATAGGAATTTGACATAGTCGATGATCTATTCAGCTTAGGAATTAAAGTAGTATATTTCTTATTTTTGCCTCGGGCTGTTGATTTGAGTATCATGTTGTAATGTGTCATAGGAAAATAGAAAATAAGAACACAAAGAGAAGCTCGGAATAATTAGGGTTACTTCATTCACCAAATGTCTCTATATATAGGGTGCCAAATACAAGGGTTTCACGAATATGTTAATATAAGTGAATATAGAATATAGATATAACCTCTCTTCAGTTACTTTTGACGAAGGCACACTAATTGTGTTTTTCCTTCAACATATAATTTATAATGTAATGTATTTCTAAAGAAACATAAATAATAGAAAAAAAAATTAATCTATCAAACCCTTCGAGTATATGTAAGCTTGCGTCGATCAAGTACTAGGTTTCAAATCCAAACTCTTCCCTCGAAAAAAGAAAAAAAAACTCCCCAAGAAGGGGCAAATGATGGCTAGGCCCATCAATTTCATTCTTAGAGGCATTCAATGGAGTATACCTATCAAACGTCTGTGGGCTCCTCTGATTCGTAGATGAACCAGTGGTCACTGATAATCTGTCCCAGACCTTCTTCCTCTTATCTGGACCATCGTTATTATCATCATTCTTGCGCTTTTTGTCCGAGGACTCGCGCTCAGCTTCAAACCCGGCCTTGGACATCTCCTTGACACTAATGTATTTTTCTGTCCTATTGAAGAGGTCCACCAAGGTCTGTGGATGCTTCTTCGCCAGGGAAAAAGTATATCTAGAAGACTTCCGAACTCCATTCATGAATATTTCTAAGGACACTGATTGATCAAGGTCTTCTACTTCAAGAGCTTCTCTGTTGAATCGTTGGATGAACTTCCTTAAGGACTCATCCGACTTGGCGAACACCCATAAGGTGTGTTTAGGCCTTCTTATACCTCTTGATTCTTGCAAAGTGACTTGAGAAACTCCTGAGCCAGTTGCTTGAAAGAACCGACTGATGCGGCGGGCAACGAGGAAAGCCAAACCCTTGCACTCTTCCTTAGGGTGGTGGCGGAGGCCCAACATTTGATGGCATCAGTCTCCCCGTGAAGTATCATGAGAGCTTGGAAATTCTCAAGATGGTCATGGGGTCCGAGGTTCCATCATAGTTCTCCATCTAAGTCATCTTAAAGTTCGGCGGGACTTCCTCCTTTGTGTTTTTCTCCATAAAGAGAGATTCTGTAAGACCGAATAAGTTAGAGTCTGGCCTCTTAACCTTATTACAAACCGCCTGAACATCTGATCCATCTTCGCCAACTTAAACCGTAGGTTGTCTTGGCCATCTCCTTCAATAACTACGGTGGCGTCCTTACCATGGACTTGGTGTGGTTGGACCTTAGCTTCGTTGTTCATAGCCCTGGACCCTTGAGCACGATTGACGTCTCTTTCGTCGTTGGGCTCGTTGGAGATGTCTTTCTCGATAAGTTCCTTTAGTAGAAGCTTCAACTCCTGGAGATCGAACTCCGTCTTATTCACACGATGGATATCAATGGCTTGGGCACCATTGCCTTAGTTTCCCAGGCTTTACTCCTCCTCCAATGCCTCTTCACGCCTCGAGTTGTGGGAGTTGTGGGTGTTGCCGTGACTAGGGGTTAGGGTTAAAGTTTACCCTTCGATCTTCACCACGGGTAGTTCGATTGGCGTCAGTAATTTTTCTCCTCAGTGGTGCCATTGTTCATATCAGATGCACCAAACTGATGATATCAGGAATCGGAAAGGTTGGGTTTGAGGTCTGTCGACTCTTCAAATCTCCGAGGTTGGCCAAACGTCGATATTAACCTACAATACAGAACCCTGGGGTTGTCCCTAGTGTAGATCCTCCAATGCTAAAGTTAGTGTTTGGCTGCGGTTTTATGAGTTAGGGTAAAGGAGTGTGTGATGTGTGTTATTTGTTACTTACCTCTACCTTATCTTGGTCGAGGTCTATTCATGAGAGACCCTGGATCTCGATTCTGGCCCAGCACCTCGGACGATATCTCTTTATTATGTAACATGTGTTACCATCTTATGTTGCCACGTGTCCACATATATAATTATGAAATTATCTCTCATCAGGAGTATAATTAAAATTTGAATATATTGTATTTAATATTTTAGTACATTAGATAATATGTGTTATTTTTCAATATGTAAATCCTTAATTAAAAATAAAATGAAAAATTCAAGTTCATAATTAAAAAAAAATTCCAAATTCAGATCTCTAAAATTAAGATTTTTTAGTAAAATTTGGGCACCCAAAAGATGGGTAGTCCATGTAAGACACGCTTATCATGTGATGGGCTTTTTGCAGTTAAACCATAGCATGTTGAAATGGACCTTTGGTTCTTTTTAAAGGGCAGAAAATGTCAGCCACCACATTTCTTATTCTCGGCGGCCACAACATAAACAACACATACATAATCTTCTTCTTCTTCTTCTACACTTCAATTTACAGGATTAACCTTCTTTGTCCACTCTTGTTTTTGTCCTTATCTCGCCACTTTCTGTGGACATGCTACTCTCAAGCCCTCTTTCGTGTCCAAATCTCCCGGCTCATGTTAGTCTCTTCTGATTTGAAACTGGGATTTCAGCCACTCCCTGTCATCCACCTGGAAGAGTGTTGCGACGCGCACTTTAGCACTCTCGCCGCCACCGGAGAACTCCAAACTACAACCTGGACCCCTCTTTCTCCTTGGCCCCTTTTCACCATCCGATCTCAATCCGACTGTCCACCTTCACCTCCACATACCCATTACCAAAAATACCCACACACAACCACTCACTATACAAGCCGACGAACTCACACATTCTGAAAACTCTTTACTAGATAACGCCATCACAAAAGATGGCGACATTAGCCGCCGTCACCTCCTCTCTTAACGTCCGCTTCCGCCCTCTCTCCCCACCCAAACCCCGGCGGCGCTCCACCTTCCACCTCACTTCAACACTTGTACCACTTGTTAACACCTCACGCACTAATGCTCCAATTCGTATTCCTTTCACCAACCAAAATTCAGCCTTTTTGCTTTCTGCCTCAAAACGCAAGTCTACCACAGTCACTTCGGCTTCGGCTTCGGCCGCCGCGGCGCCGCCCGCCTCTCCGGCTCCTCAGCCATGGCAGGGAGCGGCGATGAAGCCGCTCATCGCCACCATTGCCACTGGAGTTATTCTCTGGTTTATCCCTGCTCCTGATGGTGTTTCCCGCGTTGCGTGGCAATTGCTCTCCATTTTCCTAGCCACCATAATTGGGATCATCACGCAGCCATTGCCGCTCGGAGCCGTCGCAATGATGGGTCTAGGAGCGTGTGTGTTAACAAAAACGCTTACATTCGCCGCTGCATTTTCGGCATTTGGGGATCCTATTCCCTGGTTGATCGCATTAGCATTCTTCTTCGCTCGAGGGTTTATTAAGACCGGTTTGGGGAACAGAATCGCTTACCAATTCGTCTCTTTATTCGGGAGCTCTTCTTTAGGACTAGGTTACAGTTTGGTTTTCAGTGAAGCACTACTGGCGCCGGCAATTCCATCTGTCTCCGCCAGAGCCGGTGGGATATTTTTGCCATTGGTGAAGTCCCTGTGTGTTGCTTGTGGCAGTAATGTTGGTGATGGGACTGAGGGTAAACTGGGTTCGTGGCTAACCCTCACCTGTTTCCAAACATCCGTGATTTCATCATCCATGTTTTTAACTGCTATGGCCGCAAATCCATTGGCTGCTAACTTGACAGCAACCACCATAAACATGCAAATTGGGTGGATGGATTGGGCTAAGGCAGCAATTGTTCCGGGGCTGGTGTCATTGATTGTAGTGCCATTTCTGTTGTATGTGATCTATCCTCCGACGCTGAAGTCTAGTCCTGATGCGCCTAAGCTTGCTAAGGAGAAGTTGGCAACCATGGGGCCCATGTCCAAGAATGAAATTATCATGTCCGCAACATTGTTGCTTACGGTATCAAAACACGCCTCTTTACTCTTGAAAGTGATTCTTGATTGAAATTTAGTGGAAATGGAGTATGGTATTTTAATCTTGGTTGACATCTCTGAACTCTGTCCTACCAATGGCTACATCTGTTTAATAATATTATGGAATATTTGTTTAGGTGATAACAAAAGGACTCATTACTGAGTCTGATTCTTGTTAATTGAATTAACATAAAGATCATTTGCTTTATTTTTCGACTTTCCATTTCCAGGAAATTCATTTTTCTTGATGCAACTTTTATATCAGGTGGGCCTATGGGTATTTGGAAATGTGCTGAACGTGGATGCGGTTACCGCAGCAATTCTTGGATTATCAGTTCTTCTTATAACAGGGGTCGTCACATGGAAGGAGTGTCTAGCTGAATCAGTTGCTTGGGACACCCTTACCTGGTTTGCTGCACTAATTGCAATGGCTGGCTATCTGAACAAATACGGTCTTATCACCTGGTTCAGCGGAACTGTTGTAAAGGTACGTTTGTATACTGAATTCCACAGCTTGAATAGATATAGCATTATTAGTGTATTGATTTCTCATAAAGTGAACAGACTATTAATGGTAAACTTAAATGAATACATTAGTCTGAACTTATAAAGCTTAAGATGAGGCAATGAAGCAACTGAAGCTTTGAGAATCTTCTCTTTCCTACTTTTTATGTGATGAGTAAGAATTCTGATCTGGAAGACTACTCTGAACCCCATCTTTTTAACTTCGCAAAGGTTTATTATCTTTCCGGTGCCTGAAATGGAATTGGAAGAAATTTGATTTTCATGCATGCTTTCCTTATTTCTCAAGATTTTCACCCTAAGTATTTACTTACCTGGCCTAAAGTATTTCATTTCAAGGGCCTCGTCAAGTTCATTCTTCTGCTTGTCAATCTTGTTTTATCTTTGACTTACAGTTAGGATGTTGTCAACCCACGGTAATAATGATAAGATTTTAATAGGAGAATCTCTCGAAGACAACAATGTGATTAGAATGAGTAAACTTTTTGCATTGTTTCAAGCCATACAAAACTTTTGACTTTTAATCTGCAGGCATTATCCTTTTTGCCCTTGACTTTCGATTGTTTGGTTGTTCCATTTACATTTCTTTATCCAATCCATATGCGGAAGAATACAATGTTAACATCAAGTTATACTATCTCGGTGTACAAATTGGTAGTAATTTCTTCGATGACTCTAGTTGATGACATCTTCACCTATCCTCAGCGTAGGTGAAAATTCAGTCACAATCAACATCATTGTTCTTACTGAAACATTTCACAACCAAAAGATTTATACTTAGTTTTGAGATTTATTACTTGATACCTAGTCCCTAGACTCATTTGTTTCTCATCATGTTTCTACCTTTCTGACTTGAAACGCTCTCTGCAATGTCCCATTAGTGAGAAAGATAAAGAAGAGATGTAAACGTAATGTATTATTTTGTAGTTGGCAGTCTAAAGCATACTGTAGTATGATATTATTGATTCAGTTGGCATAGTTAGTTCCTTACTCTGTAACCCTTGCTAAAATCACTGTTGAGTTGTGAGGTGGAATTTTAGTATTTAGTTACTTCTATAGTAAGATGAATGCTGTTTGACGAAGTTGATACTAGAATTCATAAATCTGGGTAACTGGTGCATTTTTAAGCTGTCTGTTGGTAGTCAGAAGCCATTATTCTAGGTGTACCAGAATACACTGTCAATTGCAACATAAGCTTGTAAAAGCGCTTATGTTGCAAGTAAAGAAGTTTAGCAAGAGAGACTTGAGTAAGGAAAGTGAAAATCTAACGTGTTAGTCAAGATCAAAAGTGAAAACACATTGACGTCGGATACCATTTGACTTCGGATTTACTTACTGAAAGTTGATTCAATATACATGATAACCAGTCTAAATTAATACTCGCTAAATATAATAACCTCTTTAATATTTTAATAAAGTATTACCTTTTTCAATTAATAGACTTGAATAGTCCCAAGGTAACTAAAATCAATAGAAGTTTATTATACAAAGTTCAGACCAGTGAAATGTCGATAATATATGCTTACAAATTGAATCCCGGTAAAGCATATCAGGGTTGGTGAAGGCCCAAAATGAGTATAAAGAATTGTTGGAGTCATCCATGTGTTTGGGGCATGCATTTTGTTTGTACAAGATAAGCAAAAGAGAATATATGAAAATTTGTAATTATTTCTGGTGCAGTTTGTAGGGGGATTGGGGCTGTCATGGCAGCTGTCTTTTGGAATTCTTGTTCTTCTGTACTTTTACTCTCACTATTTCTTTGCAAGTGGAGCTGCACATATTGGTGCGATGTTTACAGCATTCTTGTCGGTAGCGAGTGCTCTGGGGACTCCGCCGTACTTGGGGGCATGTGTTCTTGCGTTCCTTTCGAATCTTATGGGAGGAATCACCCATTACGGTATAGGGTCAGCGCCTGTGTTTTACGGTGCTGGGTATGTTCCTCTTGCAAAGTGGTGGGGGTATGGATTCGTAGTGTCGGTTGTGAATCTTGTAATATGGCTTGGAGTTGGAGGCCTCTGGTGGAAGGCCATCGGCTTGTGGTAGGACGACACTGCCCCTCTCAGTTTTGCTTCTTCACTGCCCACTTCACCCTTTAAGGAAGAGAATTAGGATTCTAGCCAATTTTTTCTTGTGAAATTCCAACATTCAACCACTTATAACATGTATAAATTCCTTTGTATTCATTAAATATTAGTTGTCCACGTGTGTGATGCATGTGATCAAATATAACATGGCATTAATCCTATGTGATCATTATATATTTGTAATAAATTAATTGAATTATATATTTATATGAGGCAAAACAGTGTCAAATATTTTTAATATCTGGAATTTATATATTAAATATAGTAATATTATCATGAGAAGCCACAATTGTATTATTTCATTAGGCATCGGGGGTTGTAAAGTGTATTATTGCGACAAATTTAAATAAAAAATAATAAGTTTAACATTTTTGTAGTTAACATAATTTTTCTTTTTTTTTTAAAAAAAAAAAGACAGACGACATTAATTCATTCGACAAATGTACCTTAATTTTTCTACTATTAATTGTGAACCTTACAAATTGGGTTTTTTATATCAATTATTTTAGAAATATATGATTCAAACAAAAAATTAAGATAAAAAAGGAAAAATTAGAGAAAAAATCTTATAAAAAAGTAAATAATTTTTATACTTAGAAAAACATCATTTTGGGATTATCTAACATTTTTAAAATCAAAATATATCTTAGTAATAAAAAAATTACTGAAAAATTAGTAGTTTAATCATATACATGGATGACAAATCGAAGATCGTGACAAGAGAATTAATTTGGTATATTTTTTTATGAAAAACTGAGTTGAAACGAAAAAGTTATAAAACTTTTAAATTTAAAAGGAAAAAATTATTATTGATTGTTATTAACCAACTCACCCCATCTGCCGAAAATTAACGCTGCAGTCCCTTTTTCCCATTTTCCTTGGCCCTAACTACCTTTCTCTTATTGATGCAAAAGGCGGTCTAGGCGGCCATCTAGGCGCTAGGTGCCTCCAACCTGCCTCTGATTATGCCGAATCGCCCCCCTTAGGCATTTTTGGGGCTAGACAGGTTAGGTGGTCCTAGGCATTATTTTTTATTTTTTTACCTTATTTTATTTTTATTGAAAATACCGTCGTTTTTTGAATTTGAGACAATTGATTACATTAATTCGCCTTCCTCATTCTAGCTACAAAAAAATGAAACATAAGTTAAAATCCTCTCCCCAACACTTCAAGTTCTTCCGCTACCCCTTCTTTTCATTCCATCGTGCATATTTAATTAACAATATGAACCTTTGTAGTGAAGTTTGACCCACTATAAGTATAAACATATTACTTAGACATGTAAAATTAAGTTTTTTTTTTTTTTTTTTTTATAACAAAAAGAGGAATTCTCTAGGCGGCGTTGAGACCAACAAATTATTACTATTATTAAATTGAGCTCCATATTATTTAAGGTATAATTAATTTTTTTCCAAACTATTTTATAATTTATTATAGGAGTCCATATTCTAAAATAAACATTCAAATCCATAATATTTTACTTCGGAAACAAGAAAACTTTTTCCTAATACAAGTATGAGTCATAAAACCCTAGGAATATTATCTATACATATATAATATACATCAGATTAATCAAAACCTCCATTATCCTCGCTTCCCCCTCACTGTGCGATAGATCTTGTCCTCTAGGAGATTTCTCTATGAAATTTAGTAGACAATGTGAAGGAATGCACAAAGGAAGCTAAGCGTCATAAACTCCATTGGTATAACAAGAGAATACAATGGAAAAAGCTATGAGCTCTTTGCTCTCTAAAAAATATTCTAAAAGCTTACGTACAAAATGTTGTTACTATTGAAGGGGTGCTTTATATTATAATAAAAGAAAATAAAATAAAAGTAAAGCATGAAATTGTGGAGACTACAGACTAGTCACTCATAAATGACAAAACACGAAAAATAGAAGACCTTTGGATGCCTCATGTTGATAGGTACAGGTATAAAAGCCATTGTGTGCCAATTGTAAGATCCAATGTGTGCTAGTGTATGCCAAAAAGTAATTCAACTATAAATATAGGTCCCATCGAATGTGCTACCGAAACGAATTTTCCCTTGCCATATGACGAGAGGCCCGAGCGCGAGGATTACAATGCTCCTCATCGTATCGTGAGTTCAAAAATCCCTAGGATGGCGTCAGCGCATCAGCTTAGGACCTAGCATTTCATAGAATTCAACGAGGCAAACAAATAAACTTCTAAGGCTATTATGATGATGGGTCTGCATTAGTTGCTGAAGAAGTCGATATCTTTGGCAGGTTATTCGATGGGGATGCCATTGGATTGAGAGGGGAGGTTGTCATCGTTTGGAATACCATGAAGTAAGACAACCGCAACATAGTTTGAACCTGGATCTAATCCCAATCCACATGAAAATGAGGATAGAAGTGACTAGAAACTCAACTCTTGATCCGGATCGGAGGGCACGAGTCTCCTGCCGCCATGAAAAACTCACAGAGTACGAAAGGAGATGTATCCTGGTGATCGAGGCGCACCAGTGTAGTATGCCTGAAATGGGAGAGCAAAATAGCACACAGATGCGCAAAGAAGAACCCTTGGGTTCGGAAATTGACCTCCGTAACTGCTGCCATTTAAATAGTGGCCCGATGAAGAAACCCTAGACGTTGGGGGATGTCGTTCGCATATGCACCTAAGACCCAAAACAGGCGGCGCAAGGATATCCCAGAATCATTATGTCGTTGCGTGTAAGGCATGTGAAAATCTAGAAGAGAAAAACATAGAGATTGAAAATATTAATCCATCGATGAAAGCCTAAATGAGAATTATACATAAATCATAGGATTCGAGGCTGAGGAAATAAGAAATTTGTAGTCCCTTATAAGAAAAAACATAAGAAAAGCGAATAACCACAAAAATAAGAAAAATCGAATGAGTCGATAGAGCAAGGGAAAAAACATTTCCCTGTTAAGAGAGATGAAAGCGAGAGGTGTCGTGGTGTAGCCGCCGGCCATTGTGGAACGTGAAACCCTAGGAAGAAATCATATTATTATTATACAAAATGTTGTTACTCCTATTTATAGATGTTGCTAGTCAAACAAACACAAGTTTGCCACTTAGCACAATCCGCGTGTTCCTTTATAGACAAATAGAATAGTGACGCTTGTATCTTCTTTGCATGTGTTTGGTAAGCTCCTCACATGTTTTCCTGCATGTAAGAGCTCTTTTATGAGTTGTCTTGCTTGTCTGTCTGGTAAGGTTGACAACTATCCTTGCTTGTGTGTAACATATTTTAACATCCCTCCCTCAAGTAGGGAATGTTGATCCTTATGAGTTGTCTTGCTTGTCTGTCTGGTAAGGTTGACAACTATCCTTGCTTGTGTGTAACATATTTTAACATCCCTCCCTCAAGTTGGGAATGGGGATCAACAAGTCCCAACTTGGCACGCAAGCTAGAAAACGGAGAAGGACCAAGTGAATTCGTAAACAAATCTTACAGTTGACAAGCTAAAGAAATATGTGATAAAGTAATCAATCCCGATTTATCGTGTGTCCGAACAAGGTGACAATCAATTTCAATGTGCTTTGTTCTTTCGTAAAAGATCGGATTTTTGGTTTGCAGCGCGATTATCACACCACAATTCAAAAGGTGTAAGAACAGATAACCGTAAATCAGTGGCAATGTAAGAGGTTTGAAGTAACTCACAAACGGTGAAGCCAAAGCTCGATATTTCGCTTCGGCAGACAAGCGAGATACAATGTTCTGTTTTTTTATCTTCCAGGATATGAGATAGTCACCAAAATAGGCGCAATACCCTGTCAAAGACCGACGTGTATCAATACAAGCACCCTAGTCGGAATCGCAATAGCCTTGAATAGTAAATGAAGGTTTAGAGGAGTAGAAAAGGCCTTGAGGTAACGGACCGAATGCATAGCTGCATCTCAGTGGTCAATAGTTGGATTATTGACGAATTAGGCCGAGTTATTGAACTGCAAAGGTGATATCAGGTCTAGAGAAATTCAAGTATAACAATCGGTCATTTAGACGTCGATCTGATTCAGGATTTTTGTATGGGATACATGTGGTTCTAGTCAGCTTGATTCCTTGAGGAAGGGGTGTGGTAGCAGCCTTGCTGTCCAAACATTGGGTATCGTGGAGTATGTCGAGAACATACTTCCGTTGATTTATGTACGTTTCCCTGCTCGGTTCTTGATATTTCCAATCCCAGAAAATACCTTGCGTGACCAAGGTGTTTGATAGTAAAAAGTAATGTCAAGAAAACCTTTGGGCTTTCCAAGTAGACAGACATTAGATCTAGTCAGTAGAACATCGTCCACGTTAACAAGTAATGCCATAAAATTAGAATCTTTCAATGAAGTGAAGAGGCATGGTCGTGAGACGATTGAACAAAACCATAAGTTATGAGAGTATGGCAGAATTGGGATTCCATTGTCGAGATGCTTATGGGAGCCCGTAAAGGCTGCGGAGCATCTTGCAAACTTGGCCTGGTTTAGCTTTGAGATATCCTTCTAGAGGCACCATGTACACTTCTTCCTTGAGGAAACCATGCCAGAATGCATTGTTGATTTCTAGTTGATAAAGAGGCCATTTTTGTTTAGTGGCAAGAGCAATCAACATTTGAACTGTGACAGGTTTGGCTTGGGGGAGAAACTGTCCGTGTAATCAATTCCTTGAACCTGATGATACCCCTTTGCTACCAGTCGAGCTTTATGCTTATCAATGCTTCCATCAACAAGAAGTTTAGTCTTGTATACCTACTTACAACCTATAGCTTTCTTTCCTGGCGGAAAAGAAGTTAGCTCCCATGTCTTATTCCTTTCTAAAGCTTCAATCTCTTTTCTAATTGCCTCTTCCCACTGTGGCTGTCCTTTTGCTTTGAGAAAATGTATAGGGATCCTTAAAACTGCTCAAATTGGCTAGTAAACAGGCATACTTGTAGTGTAAAAAAGGATTCGGGATGAAAGGATAAGTGAGTGGGGGATAAGAAAAACCTGATGAGGCGTAGCAGCAGTAGGCAGACTCGGGCTATTGGTGAGTTAAAAAAGCTTGTCTCTGTGATGTAATCTTCAAGCCAAGGAGGTGGAGCTCGATTTCTGTGGCTTTTTCTGAGAGGAAGTGGCAGTGGAGTATTTTCGGCAGTTTTGTTAGATGCTGTAGAAGAAAGTCGTGGGTAAAGAGTCTTCTAAGTAGAATAATGTAGGAACAGGCGTTGGGTTTGTGTTGGAGGAGGAAATATCCTTGAGAGGGAACTGTTGCTCATAGAAAACAACATCTCTAGAGATGACTATTTGTCTTGTCCCTATGTTAAGGAGTCTAAATGCCTTTTGACCACTGAAATAACCTAAGAACACATTTGTGGGCCCTAGGAGTGAATTTGGATTTATTAGGATGAGTGTTTTTGTCAAACACCAAACAACCAAACATTCCGAGTTTCTTGTAGTTAGGAGACTCACAATAGAGTCGTTCATAAGGGGACTTCCACTGAAGAAGGGTTGAAGGCAGCCTGTTGAGGATGTAGACGACTGTGAGGATAGAATAGGGCCAATACTGAAAAGACAGATAAGATTCATACATGAGAGCTCTAGCAGTATTGAGAATGTGTCTGTGTTTTCTCTCTACCACCCCATTTTTTTGGGGTGTGTAGGTGTAACTTTTCTGATGTATGCCAAGTGAAAGGAAAAGATGTTGGCAAGAGTAACTTGTAAATTCCAAGCCATTATCAGATCGAATAACCTTGACGTATGTTTGAAACTGATTTGTCACCATGAGAAAGAAATCTTTTAGTGTTTGGAGGGTTTGAAATTTATGGCTCATAAGATATACCCATGTTCCCCTGCTGAAGTCATCAACTATAGTTAAAAAATATGGAGTATTTGTGACAGATTGTTCATGATAGGGCCCCCAAATATCAACATAGATAAGCTGGAAAATAGCATAAGAATGTATTGAACTCAGAGGAAAACACAATCTGCTTTGTTTGGAAAGGTGACAAATGTCATAGGCTGTGTTATTGCTATGTACATCAGCTTCATATAGAGATTTAACTTGTTCTATATGCTCTATGCTAGAGGAAGATGCATGGCGTAATCTACTATGACATGTGCTAAAAGGCAGCTTACAATAGAAAGCAATTCTGATGGAACAAAAAAAGCTGAAAAAGGAAAGGAAGGTGTGTAAACATAAAGTCTTCCTTGCTGAACTAGTCGCGAAAGTCGTTCTAAATCGATGTGATTAGAACGACCTTCTCAAACCGCAAGCGTACGGTTTTTGACAGAGCTAGTATATAAGATATCGTATCCACAGGGAGGATTTTCCGTGAGAATCGGCTTAAGCACGTCCGAGCAAGTTAGGCCAAATTTAAATAGAGATTGTGGACTAAACTAAACAACATAAAGTAATAAATAAAGGCAAGGAGGGAACCGATTGGTGGGGAGATATTCCTGAGGCTCAGTTTCACACAAGAAAAATGGAGTTAATAATTCGAAGACGATTAAAGGAAACTAGTGTGAGTTCTATGTGGTTGAATTCTCATCCCAATCGATATCCTAATTCGGTGATAATTCCGGAATTTGAGGTGTTGTATTCCCCTAAGATAGGTAAGTAATTGGGGTTCGATGTAGACTACCTACACGAATGAGATGTACAAACTCAACCCCAGGCCCTGGGTTACCAACTACGGAAAACTAGAAGAGGTTAGCCCGACTTCTCCTACGCTAAAGACCGGCCTAGGGGTGTATTTCCTATACACGCGACTAAACCTAATTTCGTCCATCCTAGCCAAGACCCCCTAGGCTCTACTTCCCCTTAGGTAGGTGTTCTCCTCCATAGGTCTCTCTCCTAAAAATTGGGTTTTGATTGATTCACATTCTCAGATTAAATTTCCCTTCCCTAACAATCTAAGGCACATAAATTAAATCTTAAGCTCATTTAAGATCAAATCGAATTTCCTCGAAAGGGTGGCAAACCCTAGCCTAGGTTACAATTATCCTTTCTCAAATGCACAATCATACAAAATAAGGCTAGGTTATCGAAAGCTCGAGCGACCAAAGCAAGCCTATAGTCAAAGCCCTAATTTCATATGAAAATCATAACAAATCAATCAAATCTAAACCCTAGGTTACTACAACTCACAACAATCCAATAATCAATAAACTAATCATCACCCCCGAAGCTTGGGCTACTCCCCGGCTTTGGGAAATAAGAAAACTACTCAAAAATAATCAAGGCATAAACATAAATCATCAATATCAAGCAATAAAAACTGAAAATAAAGAGATGGGAAGAGAAATGCTCATCAATTTGACGAATCCTTGAAATACTCCGACAATCTTAACGGGTGTCACAAGCCCATGACTAGCCTTCTAGTTCTCCACCAAAGATGGCTTCCTCCTTGAAGAGGAGGAAGAAACCCTAACTTTTCTACGCTAAAATCTGAAAATGTAACGAGAAAGGGAGAAAAAAGTGTAGAGAAAGCTTCAATGGAGGCTAATGTTGTTGGATAATGGATAATTTACAAATGAGAGGGGAAGGGATATATATAGGTCCCCTAACCCCTAAAATCTGCAGAAACTTAACCTAATAGTAAGGGCCTAAAAGTAAAATACAAATAAAAAAGCAAGAGATCATACGTTGTTGAGTCGAGCCTCTTGTGTGCGCTCGACTTGACCTTTTTGTGATTTTTGAGAAATTTTCGTCTGGAATCATCCTTTGAATTCAACTACAAAGTTATAGATCTTCGTCTCAGCTACGAGTGGCAACTTGAATCACTCAAATTGGAGCTTGGACGAGAAAGTTATGGCCAAAATACGAAAACAACATGCTTAAAAAACTAGACACACGCGCAAACCGCCGCCGGCAGCATGGCTGGCTGACTTCTTGGGTCAATACTGGACCAACTGCCGGCGGTCCTGCCGGTCTGGTAGGTGCTGCAGCGGGTTGGTTCAGTCCAGCCCCTGCTTTGTGCCTCCGTCTTCCGTCGTTGTTTCGGAGCTCTTCCTCTCGTTTTTCTATCCGACTCCTTCACAGATTTTGTTCGTGGTTCGACCAACTTCAATTTGGCTCTTGTCAGGTCTGATTTGGGTCGTTTTGTCCTCTATTTGCGGGCTGAAACATGAAGCATGTGCGATTGCCCTTGTCTTCTTTCCTTCTTCAATTTGGGGCTTTTCTGTCCATCTTCTCGACCCGATTTCTTCACGAAGTTTTCTTGTGACTTGATGATCTTCAGTTTGGGCCTGACCCATAACCATTTTGGGCCCATTTGGGACTCGATATGTGGGACGAGGTGTGAAAATGAACTCGAACAATCTTCTAAATTCCTCCGAGTGTCCTAACCTTCAAAATACGACTAAAAACACCCAAAATTTTCATCAAATCATATTAAAAAGAAAAATCAACTAGGAATTACAATAAAGCACGAAATCTCACGTGAACATAGCAATTACACATAATTTCTTGCAAAATATGAACGTGAAAAGTGCAAGAAAAAGGGTAATTTTCACGTTCATCACAGCTTACCAACAACCAATGTCTTGCTACTCTTCAGGTCCTGTAAAGCACAATAGGTAGGCATGAAAACAACTTTTAGTTGTGATTTTTGGGTTATTTGAACTATGGATAAGAGATTGTATTTAAAGCAAGAAACATATACGACATCAGTGAGCATTAATCCCTTGTTGAGCACCACAGAACAAGTATATGTAACTTGTTTTTCTATTTCATCTGGTAAATATGTTGTCATCGTTTCTATGATGGGAGTAAGATTAGACATTATCCTCAAGTTATTATACATGTCACAACTTGCCCCGGTGTCAAGTATCCATGATCCTGGTGTTATTTTTCAATGACAGATAGTGCATAATGAGCATTCATACCTGCAAACTCCTCAAGGTGTGCATATGAGGTGTTCATTTCCATCTTCTGCTCTTTAACATTGCCTAGAAACTTGTTTACCTCTTGCTGTATGAAATTAGCAATATGTTGTGTGTCAAACACATTTTTCTGAGCCTCTTGGTTGATGTTATGTATCATATATTGCCCTTGTTCCACTACATTAGCACTTGCTTTGCCGCTGTTCTTATTTCCTTTGAACCAATCAGGATATCCAATAATTTGAAAGCAATTTTGGACTTCATGACCAGGTCCATTACAGTATGTGCACTTTAAAAGTGCTTTTTCCTTTCTAGTCTTCTTTTGAAATATTTTGCCTCTACCAAAGTTTTGGTTATCCTGTCCTTTTCCAGCATATTATTATTGTTCTCCGGATATGTCTAGTGTATGCTCCTTTGTTTCTCCTCTCGGAATACCATAGATATGCTTTGTTTGTGGAAGACAGTGGATATGTGATGAGAATTTGATTTCGAACGACATCAAAACTATCATTTAACCGCATAAGGAATTGTAGCATCTTAATATTGACTTCAAAATCATTCATAGCCTTCAATGCTCCGCACGAACAATCTGGTATAGGCATTAGGATAGAATATTCGTCCCATAGTTTTTTAAGTTTGGTGAAGTATACCATCACAGAGTCGATTCCTGGTGTTATGCTATTGATTTCTCTTTGTAGTTGGTAGAGGTGTGGCCCGTTGCACTCGCCAAAACATTGAGTAATGTCCTCCCATAGCTCTTTCGCAGAATCGGTATATAAGAAAGCATCAACTATCTCTTTAGATATAGAGTTCAGGATCCAAGCCACTACCATGCAATCAACACGCTTCCATTTTTTGAAGCATCATTGTCGTTCTTCGGTGGAGCAACCTCGTCTGTTATAAAGCCTAGTTTGTTTTTTGTGGCTAAGGCTATCCTCATTGACCTACTCCAGGTTAAAAAAATTGAACTAGTGAGAGGATTTGATACAATCATCATACCTGGGTGATCGGATCCATACAAGACCATTGGATCTCCTTCATTCTCAGTAATTTCCTTTACATGAGAACTCTCTGCATTGGTTGCTAGCACAGGCCGTTCCTCCTTCAATTGCCAAGTTGTTGCTCTCGCCATTACTTTGTATTCGTATAAGTGGCTCTATGTACCATGTGAAATTTAGTAAACAACATGGAGGAATGCATAAAGGAAGCTAAGCATCATAAACTCCATTAATATGACAAAAGAATACAATAGAAAAAGCTATGAGCTCTCTGCTCTCTAAAAAGAAAGTTCTAAAAGCTTACGTACAAAATGATGTTACTCCTATTTATAGATGTTGCTAGTCAAACAAACACAAGTTGGACACTTAGAACAATCCGTGTGCTCCTTTAATGAACAAATAGAATAGTGACACAAAGCTCCTCACGTGTTTTCCTGCATGTAAGAGCTCTTTTGTGAGTTGTCTTGCTTGTTTGTTTATGGTAAGGTTGATAGTTGTCCTAGCTTGTGTGTAACATATTTTAACATTCTCACCATGGGAGGTATAGATGGCAAAAGCTCTGGTTTAAAGGGAAAGAAGAAGGAGGTGAAAATACAGATAGGAATTGGTCTCTCTTATAAGATGGCTGAAAATTTTGAAGAATGGTACTCTGAGGTTGTTGTTAGTGGGGAACTGATCAAGTACTATGACATATCCGGATGTTACATTCTGCGGCCATGGGCGATATCCATCTGGGAGATTATGCAAAACTTGTTATCAAGAAAATGAAAATTAAGAAGTGATATTTCCCTGTTTTTGTATCTGAGAGTGTCATAAAAGGTTTTGGTCCTGAGGTTGAATGGATTACAAAGTCGGGAGAATCTAAGCTGGACGCCATTGCTATCCGCTCAACCAGTGAAACTGTGATGTACCTTTAGCTATTTTTCCAAATGGATTAAGGGGCACCGTGATTTGCCTTTGAGACTCAATCAATGGTAAAATGTTGTTAGATGGGAATCTAGCAATCCCACTCCATTTATCAGGAGTCATTATTTTATGTGGCAGGAATGATGTACTGCTTTTTCAACTAAAGAGGAAGCAGATGCTAATGTGCTTCATGTTTTGGAACTCTACATAAGAATATATGAAGAGCTCTTGGATGTTCCAATTTTGAAGGGCAAGAAAAGTGAGCACCAGAAGTTTAGCAGTGGACTTTACACAACTACTGTTGAGGCTTTCGCCCCCAACACTGGATGTGGTGTGCAAGGTGCAACACCACACTGTCTAGTCAAAATGTTTGAGATTAATTTCAAATATGAGAAAGGAGAAAGGGGTATGGTCTGGCAGAATTCATGGTTGGGAATATAGTACCAGAACGATAGGGGTAATGATAATGGTACACGGGGATGATAAAGGATTCGTGCTGTCGGTAGCTGTCCAAGTAATTGTAATCCCCTACGCTCAGGGCATCTTTGATGCATGTGCAGCCACTGTGAAGTGAAGCTGGGATTCACGCTAAAGCTAATTTTAGAGATCCTGGATGGAAGTATTCTCAATGGAAAATGAAATGTGTCGCTCTTACCATACAAATAGGACCCAAGGACGTGCTATTCGACGTGATAATTCAGCTAAGAGTGATATTCTCATGGTTGATTTGGTGACACAAGTTAAAGAAATGCTGGATAATATCCAACAAAGTCTGTTTGAAGGAAAAACATTATGCCTGCATCCAAGTTGCACATACATGGGAAGAATTTGTGAAAGTTGCACTTGGCAAAAAGAAGATGATTATTGCCCCTTGTGTGATGAAGAGGAGGTGGAGAAGGATGTGAAGACCCAAACACAAGGAGAAATGGGTGCGGCTAAGTCTCTATATTCTCCATTCGACAAGCCTCCGCTTCCTGAAGGTACCTTGTGCTTTGCCTCCTGCAAAAGAATGGGCCTACTGGGGCAGGACTTACTAAGCCTAGCTCTTCATACTTGTTGTTGCTAGCTGCTTATTGTCATTTTCAAACAGCTCTAGATTTCTTGTTTTAAACAATCTTTTGCTTCAAAGATGATGTTACAAATCTATTCTTGTAGGATCGGTTGCCTTTTATAGAATTGCAGTTGGACTTATTTGTTGTATAAAAAATAAAAAAAAACACAACCCAATAATATCATTTTCTCTCATATTTTCTTCCATATGATTTTAGGTGTGTCTTCATCTTTCAATTGACTCTCTTTCAAATATTGCTTCTCCTCCCAATAGACAGTTATTTTGTTTTAAATTTTTAAAATTTTCCAAAACTTATGAAATTTTACTGTGTTTTGTAGTTTTGTCTCTATAATATCCTGTAAATTTTTTAAGTCCATTGAACATGTATTTTATTTTATATGATTTTTATACTTCTTCATTGTATAATCTTAAAACTTCTCTAGTCTGATTTTCAAAATTCGATGTATATATTTATAGTTATTCAAATATTCAAATTTTTAAATATGTTATTCATCTACATGTTCTTTATATTATATTAAATTTTCAAAAAGATCCATCTTGTATTTATTAAGGTTTTTCGACTGCTGCGCAGAATTTTTAGGATCAACAAATTCGGTTTTAGAAATTCAAAATCAATATTTTTGCTTCTTGGAAAATTCTAAAATTTTAGTATGATACTTCTACGTGAGTATATTTGATACAATAAATTTTCAAAGTTCTATTACGTACGATTTATAAAATAAATGTTTTTTATTCACTACTGCGCAGTGATTAATACATAAAACGTTATCTGTTTCTTTCAAAAAATTTAAGTCACACACACACACACACACACACACACACACATATATATAAGAACAATATAGGTTCATACATGTCTAACTGGAAAGGAGAATGAAGCTAGCAAAGACTATGGACAATAGAACATCTTGCATCTATATACAAAGTTACATCCATTTTTTAAGGTGGGAATTATTTTTATTCCATAGGCTATGTTTGTCTATTTTAAATTGGAGCTCAATCATTGTGTGAGGAGACAGTGGATGTCAAAGAGTCAAAGAATTACCTTCTAAATTTATTCATGTCAAACTATTGATGTTCGAGTCACGATTTTTTTCCAAGGAATGTTTTAATAAAAAAAATTAAATTACTTTTATAGAATTTCTAGTATTTATATTTTTAATCAAGTTGTAGAGTTCCATTTCAGTTACGCTTCCGCCAAAATATTTTTCTAAAGGATTTTTATTATTTATTTAACTCGTTTTTCAAATTGGGTATTTTTAAAAGAATTATGTTATTTTACTTTCAAAGTTCTCTTTTCAACTAGTCAAAAAAGTTTTCTCTTAAGTTAGTAACATGTGATATAGTTCACATTCCCTTTAAAAATATCTTTTATTTAAAAGTTACGAAAATCGAAGTGTAACATAGCAAAACACGTATGTTTTAAGCATAATGTTACCCTTTTAATTAGTAAAGAGAGATTTTTTGCACCCTTAAAAAAAAGTATTAAAGGGAGATTTTAAATACTTAGAGTTGTATTTATTAGGTTGCGGTCTCGTCCGGGATCACCCATTCCATTTAATTCTTCTTACCAAATTATACTCTCTTCTATCAATTTGTTACATGAAAAACATAAATTGTTATAAAAAAATTTATTCATATAATTTTATTTCGAAAATTTTTAGTTATTACAAAAATAGGTTTCAAAAACATTACAAATGTTTATCAAAATTTATTAATTATATACAAAATAATTAATTCAAAGTAAAATATTTTAATATTTTCAAAAATAATTATTGCACAAGTTAAAATTAAATGCATTTATATAAATAAAATATATGTATATATATATATATATATTTTTTTTTCTAGTATTTCCAACATTTACTTTAATCATTACTCAATCATCTAATAATTATATACAACACTTCCCACGATATCTTATTATCTTGCAATATAATAAAAGACAATCATCTTATGAGGAAACCAAGAACAATTTCCTGTCCATTCCACCTACTAAAAAAACGATTGGTAGTTTAGTCATTACTAATACAATAAGTATATATATATATATATACACATTAATTAAAACCACTCAAAAAGTAATTTATGAATTCGGAGTTCTTTTTCGGTAATGTGCAATATATGAAAAATTATAGGTAGCAACTTAAAATTGATTTACTATATAAAAAAACAAACTTTTTCAAAAAATTATAACAACTTTTTTCATCTTTATGTCTAATACATCTAATTAATCGTTTTTTTTTATTGATTTTTAATTTGACATTTTATATTTTAATTTTAAAATGAGTTATATTAAAAAAATGCAATTATTTTTCAACTGTTTAGTTTAGAGTGGTGTATGTGATATGAGTTGAACTATGCGCATTGGTTTGAGTTGCAAATACAAATACAAATATAAGTAAAAAAAAAACTTTTTGTTATATTTATTACATAATTTAAAAAAAAAATCAATTTAATCTATTTTGAAAAACCTTAATTTTGCTGTATAAATATGGCTATCTCTTAATCTTTACTAAATTAATAATAAAACAATTTAGAAATAACAAAAACTAAGTTATTTTGCAGTTTCTAAAATTAGAGATAATACTTTTTTTTTATAAAGAACAAAAAAATAGAGGATGAACATCATGTTCATGTGTCCACTTACGGAATAGGAAAAAACTAGAAATCTACTTTATCTTTGTAATTCTCTCTCTATATCACTTTTAATTTTTTGAAAGTATTTTTCCGATATCATCCTAAAGGACAGTTAACTTTTTTATTGTTAATTTTTTTTACTTACAATTAGGACTGTTAAAATGGTCTGGTCAGGCCAGCCTAATCCAATTGGGTCAACGTGAAAATCAGGCTAGTTGAGTCGGGCTAAATGTTTTTGGGCCACTAGAATCCTAGTCCGATTCAGGCCTCCCTCAGACCATCGGGTAATCGGACCAATTTCGACCCAATGTATTTTATATATATTTTCCTAAAAAACATATTTAATACCAAAACATTCATATAAACATAAAGAGAACTATTGAAAATCGACAGAGAGTGTGAGAGAGAGAATTTTCGTACTTGATACATCGATTGTAGAAGGCGTGCGAAGAGAAAGAAGAAGATGGTGAAATTCCGGCACGTGGAACACATAAAGGAGAATACTCAATTTATTTTTGTTTATCACACAATGCGTCTTTATAAAGGTCGGTGCCTGAGCACGTCTTCGATGATTCCATCCCTTGAAGTGTTAGAGTTTTGGATTCACTCATTATGTGGATGCAGATCATGTACCGTCACCTATCGTGCATTTGGTCAATTTCGGGATATCAGGATCATTTGTTAAGTCTATGGACTGGAACGTGCCACATCACCTACGGGCTCATTTGGTTTGAGGGATGGGATTGTTCTGGATGAAGTGTGATTGCATTGTTCATGATTAAATTGTATGTGTTTTTTTTGTGTTTGGTTTGCGTGATTGTATTCTAGTAATTGCAGTTATCCCATATAATACTTTTATTTGGTATTTATGATTACTTAGGATTAGAATATTAAATTACTCAATTAGCCCCACTAACTTAGTTTGACAAATACTTTTGTTTAAGTTTTTTGTTTCTTCTATTCTGCATTATCTCAATAATTTTCAGAAAATGAACTCCATGTCCTACCATGCCGGCAATCTTGAAATTAAATTGAGAAAGTAGCATTTAGCCGTAATGAGTTATTTTTTCATAATTCACAATTTATTACTTCAAATACAAAAGCTTATATTGTGGTGTGAGTCTTGATTCCATCTGCCACAGTGAACAGGCACCAGGGGAAATTTGCAGCACAAAAGAATATATAGATCGGTCAGGGTTATAGAGGATAATTGGACTGGGATGTAGTGGAATATGCCCCGTCGGCTGTGGCACGTCCTAGGATGGTACATCCACTTAAATAGTAAAAAGGTATTTTTGTTTAAGGGATGTGTAGGGTAGGATGTGTATTGTAGATGTCACATCAGTAGGTTGTTGGGTGGTTGATAATATTAAAATAATGTGATAGGTGATGTAAGTAATGATTGAGTGATTGTGAAATGATTAAAAGATGTATTGGGAATTGTGATTGATTGATAGAAGTTGAAGTTGATTGATAAAAAAATGATTGGTGAATTATGATAAATAGTATGGGGGGATTTATTATTTTGTATGATAATTACGAAAATAATTTGTGTTCAAATTTAATGGGTAATATTGTTTCGTTGTTGACTTTGTTTCCAATTTGATTACATTTCCCGGATGAATTAACCAAATAAAAACCCCACTAAATTGCATTATATTATTGCTATGAAAATGCAGCATCCCTTTTATAAATCAACCCCAAAGTCCACCCTCTTTAACTTCCAACAATCCAACAAATAATAATGATTTCCCTCTAAATAAATTATAAAGGATTGAATGATTGTGAAATAATTGATTGATGTATAACAAATGAGGAATCATAAAAAAAATATAGAGAAATAACGTGTGCGAATATTGAAAATAAAAGAATACATGAATGATAAATAAGAAATATTGATAGTAATATTAGGAAACAATTGTATTGAACTTGAAAAAAATTGCACAATACCTCTAAAATCAGTTTTATAGGGAGACTTTGTTGGAAGTTTGTTGCTAACTTATACAAAACATAGTTTAGGTTAAAAACGGAAAAACCAACTCGAATTGTTCAGGGTGCAAAATGATATCTACTCCGGTAGGACAACAGTAGAAAGCACGACCCTTATTTGCTGCAGTGTTAGCTACTCCGATGATCATTTCTCCCGCATCAATATAATAAACATACTGTCGAGATATTAAACCAACAAAATGTGAAAATGTCTAGTTATAATACATGCCCGAATTGAAACTATAATGTCTTAATACATAAAATAGATTAAACAAAGTTTATGAAACGATTAATTTCTGATTCAACATAAACTCCCAACGATTGAGGATCGAGCCCCCTACCACAACTATCCGCCTAACCATGACCATTCCTGGCAGCCCACATAGCAGCGGTCATCTGAGCCCTTGTATCGTTTTGTATCTCAACATTGTGCGGGTTAGGGTATGTGGTCGCGGAAAAAATAAGGGTGTCAGCGTGGTAGTGGGGGTGGACCCCTTCAAAGAGCGGGTCTGGAAGTGCATGACGACGCACGAAGTTGTGGATGACACAACAGGCAATCACCATCTTCACCTGATTGCTTAGAGTGTAGCTTGGCATCCCATAACGCAGTATCGGGAAGCGACTTTTTAGAACACCAAATGCCCTTTCAATGCAGTTTCGGAGACGTGCGTGTCGGTGATTGAACAATTCCTTCTCAGTCTGGGCCGTAATACCTACTGCATTCCACTCTGGCAGATGGTAGCGCACGTTTCGATACGGTGCTAAGAAAGGTCCATAATTCGCATACCCAGCATCGACTAAGTAAAAGCGACCTACCAAATTTGAATGATTTTTGTTGCATTGAATCGGTATTAAACGAACATGTACACATTAATGTAGAGATAAAAGTTAGAAATTATATGTTTACCATCAGGAGGCCATGGAAAATGTGCAGCGTCACTCCTGATTGCATTAGTCAGCACGTGTGCATCGTTGGCACTCCCTTCCCACCCAGCATAGACATAATTAAACTGCATGTCAAAATCACAAATGGCACAAACATTTTGGGCAGTTGTCGACTTTCGAGAACGAAATACATTCTGACGTGGTATTGGCACCGCTGCGGGAATAAGAGTCCCGTCCATTGCTCCAACACAACCCTATTTGAGTCAGGAAAGCCAATTTGGGGAAAGGGATACAGAACTAATTAGGTTAGCATTTTCATGACAAAGTCATATTTGAGCTTTGATGAATACCTCAAAGAAAGGGAAGAAATCATTATTGTTCAGGATGCGGGGGTGAATGTACTCATAGTTGGGAGGGGATATGAACTCGGGAGCCAGACTGACTAGTGCATCTATAATTCGGTGGATGTGTCTGTTCACGGTTTCCCCAGAATGCTGGAACCGCTCCATATTATCGAGCTGGCGGAGGTGCATTCCTACAGTGCGCATGAAAATTGCCAATGACTCGAAGCATGAGACACGTGTTTGGGGCCAGTCCTGTATTAAACCCCTTCCTTCCAACAAGCTAACTAGGTCAGCGAAATGAGTACGAGTAAGACGCATGTTATCAAAGAAACGTCCGTCATGCCCCATGATCACCTCCCCAACCCAATCACCTCCGGGTAGCCTAGAGGTGTGTCGAGGAATGTTTGTCCTAATGGATGTCATCGGCAAGACAACTTCCGCCATGAAACGATGAATTGTTTCTTCCTCCTCCGAATCAATCTCGTCTTCATTACTTGGACCGGCGTGGTTATCCATCCTACTTGAAGTATAGAAGATGTTAATAATGAAGTCAGTCAAGCAAGTTTGATCATAAATGATGGGGAAAATAAGTTAGGGTATTTAAGAACACAAGTAAGCATAACCAATTTGGGGAAAATTCGAGCATCCGCAAGCTCGTAATACACTAATATGTTGGGAATAAACCCAACTAATATGATCTAGTTACATAGATAAGGGGGGTCCCACTCCCCAAGGCCCTAGAAAATTACCAACATAAAGAAAGATAAAAATAGAAAAACAATCAGAGCACGTAAATTGTTCAGCGGTCAGCAGCCGCCCAAATAGTACATAACACGAATAATTATCCAGAAACCCACCACCCCAACCCAATAAAACTACCAACCCACCAAAGCGACTGCGATAAGGCTCAGATAAGGGTCGACACCCAGCCATGCCTCTCCGCCGGAGTGAAGTTCAGAAACATCCTCCGTGCTCCTTGGGCCTGCAGCAACTCCCTGGCTCGCCTCATCTGCATAGGCGAGATGTCATCCATCCCCCGCACAATGTCATAGCAGCAAAGGAACTGTGCATCCATGGCAGCTGAGTGTGCACGACGCTCAGTAAGGTAGCCGTCGAAATTTTTCAAGACCCTAGTCAATGCAGCTTCACGCTCAGCTACCCCAGAGGAGCGCCTACGACTCGGGATGCGCGACCCACCGACCCCACCTTGTCCTACATTCTCTGCGGTCGGCTCAGTCTCAGCACTCTGTTCTCCATTATCGGCGTCGGTGTCGTCGTCCTCAGTCTCCTCAAGACCGGCTTCAGATGAGCGAGCAGCACTTCCTTGGGCAGTATTCTTTCCGAATAAATCAGTGCAGTAGTTGAAATGCGGAATCCCTTTACGGATGATAGCGCGATTGTCACGGTGCTCCTATAATGGTAAGGGTGGTTTATGAGATGACTATATATATGATTGCATTTTTATTAAAAAACTAAAGACTTTCGAAGAGTTTTGGTGTAATACCAAGTATATCTGCTCCATAACGTCAACGGGGCCAAATACAGTGCCTACACTCTCGTCCCATCCCAGTCCCGAGCCTCTTTTGTAACGCACATCGTAAAGAAGCTTCCAAGACTTTTTCAAGTTTTTTCATTTAATCTTGCAGTGACCAATAATGTAGACAGTGCGGTCTTGCACCATGGCATTGAGTTTGAGGCAAATTTGGCCGAGAGTAGGGTTAGAAAAGGTTAGGGAAAGTAACTGGCCGTTCAAGTACTCCAAGTGGCATAAGTGGATGAAATTAGCCTCATTTTCCTTGGACCAGCTAACCTTCTCGTATGGGGTATTACCACGTGGCATCTAAGTATGGTTTATGATAATTCACATAATTAGTAACTACAATATTTGCTAAAAGTCGATTCTAATAAGTATAGCCTAGTGCGACAAGAAATCATTGAACAAAATTATAGGTAAATAATATACGTCCTATAAAGATAATGCTAAATTTGAATATTCGAATGCATGACAATTACATGTAATACATTATATGGCAATTCAAAGTAGACTTTGTTGAAAGTTGTTCTATTATATAACAGGTTGTTCTGCATGTAGTTGCTTTATGTATTAACATACTATGGTGTTGCTGCTCTCGAGCTGAATATTTTCAATAAAATGGGAAATGAGGTATTTTTAAATAAATTATATAATGTGATGGGCAATCTTTTTCTTTTTCAATTCGGTTTTATTGTTGATGTTAAACTAGCATGTTTATCTCAATTTTGGGGGTTCAAGTTATTTTTCCCAGAAAAAAACGATTAGAAAATATATAAGGCAATAAAAACTTTATATAACTAAATATTTAATTTTTATGGGTTTTCTATTTTTCTTCAGATTAACAAAAAATGTTGCAATTCCGGTTTTAAATCATATTATGAAACTAGATTATTACATCATTTTAGTCTACTTATGAGATGAACGTTGAAAATAGAACAGAATAAGAAATAACGTTGTATTGAACTAAAAATTCCATTAAAAAAAATTACAACTACACAAAAATACAATAGTTCACAATCCTCTTGGCTAATCTAATAACATATCCTCATAACAAGAAATGGAATATTTGACCCAATAAAGAAAATGTAGGCTAATTCGACTAAGCTGCCAAGCCATTAATTGGCTAGACAAAGTCAGTGAACAACCCTTTTTTGTTTGTCAACACCGTACGCAAGCATTACACCAAGACCAAACCAAACATCACAAACAGACTGACTCGAAAATTAAACGCAGGCAATACATTCAAGCTTGAAAACGTAAGCAAGTATGTTCACAAACGAAACAACAAAATTAGGGGATAAAAAGAATGCTTGCTTTGGCGGTGTGTTAACATGGAAATAGAGACATGCCCCGCTGGAATCTACAACCCGAGAATTACACTAATACATGCCCTATACTCGATAAAGGGGGAATGACTTACTCTTCTACTTTGTAGTAGAAGAACCCCAGACATTACCGAGATATCTAAAAATAATTTTGAATAGATAAATTTGTGCACATAATAATTCAACAACTTCTCAAGCAAAAGATAGCCACCAGCTTAACAACAAATATTCATAAGGCCTAAACAAGACAACCATAGTATAAAAATGGGTTTAACAAATGATAAATAATACTGGTTCTGGGGTTTTTTTCGTCGGATACAGAGTTGATTAATTGAATTTGACAAATCCCAATGTAATTAAGAATACTATGATAAACAACAACAACAGAAGGCCATGCTACCAAATTTCCATTATCTAGCACAATAAAATATTCATTAGCATGTTCCTTATCGTACAATAATTAACTTTACTTCAAGAACCCCCACTGAGAAGTCTGAATTACAGAGACTGTGAGAAGCATAAAAATCTTTTGTCACCATTGATACATAAAAGATAAGGCAACCCAAATCTGTTATTTGGGAAATCTGGAGAATTTGACTCCATTTCCAGAAACTGGGAAAAATTTTAATTTGCTAGAAACTTGGAAAAATATATTTGCTAGAAAAAATTTAAACCTCAAATTTCTATTTCATTTACTAGCTTTTCTTTCCAATTTATTTCCCCTATAACTAACCCAAATTTCAACCAAAGTCCAGATTTTCCAGATTCTAGAAAATTAATCGTTTTTCGTATACGGATCTAGCCTAAACGCAAGACTTCAGAATATCAGCAAGAAATTCACACATACCAGAGTCTGAACCCACTAAATCTCCACCAAAAACAAAGAAATCAACCACCCCAAATCATACAAAAATAAGCACTCAAAACACAAAATACACAGTATCGATTACCTTTCGGCGACTGGGGGTATGAGCAACACAACTTTGGGCTGATTCCACCGAGCCCGATCTCTGTCCGCGCTTCCTCTTCCCTTTCGACGACAGAACAACCCAAGAACTACTACCACATATTTTGCATGTGCAAAGTGTGTGAGATGTGTGATTTTTGTGAACCATTTCAACACAGAATTTACTCCTATTTATACAAAAAAACTCATACAACAAATATATAAAATAAATCCCCTAACACATCTACATCTACATCTACAAAATCTTGAAAAATCTGAGGGCCAGAAGCTATAGATATGAAAGATCAAAGCATACACAACAAACACCAGCGGGGCATCTCTCACTCTACGCCTCTTCAACTAGTACACGAATATATTCCCCTGCAAAAGCTTCTGTAAAGCAATAAGTTCACGGGGAATAAATAAAATACAGCGGGTAGGTGGGAAGCATAAATATCCGTCTAATTTGACGGAGTTACAATTTGTTCAAATCGCAGAGAAGGAGAGAGTAGTGACAAGGTGAACTCATACGGCTCTTCCATGGAGGAAAACGGAAGACAAAAATTTCCGTCAATTTTCTGCTGTAAAGAGGAGAGAGAGAGAGGAAGTGACCTCTCAAATAGCTGAAAAGGCTAGGGTTAGGTGGGAAAGTGGACATCAATTACTTTATAGGGGAGGGGGATGGGAGTTGATGGGCCACATCTGGGCTGCAGGGAAATGGGTCGAGGATGGGCCATTCCCAATCCTGACTCCACCATCCCAGCCCAAGTATAGCCATAGTGTGACAGAAAGTGATAGCTAAACACAATAGATAATTTTCAGAGAAGGGAAAGAAAGATGTAGAAGAGTGCCTTCACGATAGAGCAACAACAACAATCTAAAAATTAGGGTAGCAACTTTTTCCCTTTCTATAATTGGTATGGTATGTAATTCAAGTAACATAGAAGGCAAAAAGGTGAATTAACTTTTCCCAAAAAGTTAATGTCAGTAGCAAAATAATCCAGCTGATTGCACTGTCACATGGGTGGCGTCAGATTCATCATCATCAGTTTAAGTGATTGAAGCCCAAGCCCTCTTTTGAATCAGCTAACCATACATGAGATTAAGTGGGATTACACAATCTATCCTGCTTAATCAATCAAACAGAACGAGCCCTACATGTCTATGTGCACGCGCAACCTTGAATGCTCACATAATATAGAGGACTTTTATGATGCACCTAAGGCATTGGTATGGCCGGACCTCCTATAAGGCGGGAGAGTCCGTCGACTCAGGCCTGACAATATTATGAATTTTAGGGGCCCGATTTTTCTATATATATCTATATAGGTTATATATATATATATAATAGATGTAATTGATAATCAATAGATGTTGTTGTCCTAGGGGATAATATACTACCAGTTTTTTTTAGCATCGAATGTTCGACTCCCTTTGTTTACTTTTTATTTTGCATGTTGTTTTTGAAGTCAGTGTGCATCTTTTTATAGGTTTGAGTACGCAAACTAATAAATCTATCATTACGTGCAAAAATCCAACTTTAACGGCAAGAGCCGATTCAAACCTAGGATGCATTGAAGATAACTCCAAACTCTAACCACCAAACCAAGTCAACATCTTGTGTAATCTCCACATATAATCAATATAAATACTTACTTATCTAAAATCAAATAAGCAAGAATTGCCCCCTCATATCATAAAATTTCCATAAAATTTGTTATTATTATACTTGACAACGTGTATTTTTGTAAATATTTTGTTTTGTTTATAATTTAAGATTATGTATTAAAGTTGGTTATAATATTTTTAAAATATTTTGTTAAACTTTCAGATTTTTAATATAATATTTCCACACTAGTAACTAGTAATGTTGTATGAAAAAAGGTCAAAATGTGTTTTATATTGCCAATCATTGTTTATATTATTTTATATTTATGAATTAATTGTATATAAATCCATTTCTATCAAATTTTAAGATGCGTATATGTATTTAAGTTTGTTATAATAATTTTACAAAAATCATGTTAAATTTTCAGATTTTTTATATATTTTCTACTTTTTTTTTATAATTGTACCGATATCGATATTTCTTCAAAATCTCCGTAAATTTGAAACGCCGATATTTCTCAAAAAATGATATTTTCATCCTTGGGTACACCTAAAGATTTGCCATCATTAGATTATCAACTTTTTTAAGTTTAAGATGATTCTATAGTACCAATGGAGTACGAACACCACTATGTTCTTAAAGCCATCAGATTGAAAAATAGTTGATCTCTCCCATTTGATGCACTTTTAACATAAAAAAAAAAAAAAAATTGCAAAGGGTAAACTTGTCCTTGCATGTATGTGCTCTGTTTAAGAAAACATCAATAGTACATTTAATCACTTTGCTATTATTATGAAATTTTAAAATATATTCTCTCTCTTTCTCCATTAACTTTTCCTGTAGCAAAGTGATTACCATGTGCATCCTCTTCCCCATAAAATCATTCTTCATCAAATTTCAGTTTTTGTGTTTTTTACAAAATGTCTTGTATCGGCAATTTCAGGACATCTCCATCCTTTATCTTATCTACAACACATTGCAAACTCTGCAAGTTTTTAGCATTTGTTAGCATTTTTTTCATCTCGTTGGATTTTACTTTAAACTTAACTAAGGAAGCCATTCCACATCTAACAAAGAGATATACAGAAATATCAAATTTACTATAAAAAATATTTAATAAACAACTAAATTTGAAAACTAAACAAAAACAAAAACTATTAATTATTCAAATAAAGTCTAAGAATTATTTAATAACTTTAAATAAAATCTTAAAAACCCTAAAGTTATTTAAATTAAATACTAATTGATTTTATAAAAAATCACCACAAATTTAGCTTTAAAAATTTAAACAGCTTAGCCAAATTGCAATCACTTTTAATTTTCAAATTACAAAATAATATTTATGTTGTTAATTTCATGATTTTTTTAAATTTATTTTTTATTTGATTTGTTAATATTTATATTTATTAAATAATTTTCAGGATTAACATAATTATTTTGGTGTTTAGAAGATGTTGTTTAAAAGTTCAGTTAATTATTTGGTCCATTAAAAGTTGAAGTGTTTCTCAAATAAGAAGGGAATGAAAGCACTGAAATTGAAATGACGCTGGTAAATAAAATTTTGCATTAGAATAAGCTGATGAGGTGACAGAATACATGACCAAACCAACAAATTTGTTTCAAATTTAACCTAAAATTTATGAATTTATTTTGCTGAAACCTTGCGAAATTGATTGATATTCCTTCATACATCATGCATATTTGTTGGGTCTTGATGATCTCAATCTCCACTGATATATTTTTTATACACTTTAGATCGAGTCTGTACTAATTTATTTTAAAAGGCTTCATACCAGTAAAGATCAACATCATTCCTTAATTTCCATGATTCTTTCCGTGTAGTTTGAATCAATAATTTATTTGGCTATTCTAATAATTAATATCAAACAAAAATGACTGGATTTGGAGATTGATTTTTGGGGAACTTGAGGATATAAAATGAATAGAACTATAAAATGAACCTTGGGTTCAAATTGGAGAAGATTATCCCGGGAAAATGAATGAACGGAAATATCCAACTTAATTGGAGAAGTTGAATAACTTAAATGGCAAATGCATCCACTACCTAAATATTTGGTCTGGGTTTGAATCACCTTGGGGGAGGGGATAAGTTTTTTCTTTGTTTCTTAGATTAGGAAAAAAAGAAAAAGAAAAAGGAAAAATGAAAAAATGAAGGCATCCATTTCACTAGTTAATATCCTACTATATATCATCTTATATTTAAAATGTAAAATTTTAAAATAATATAATTGGAAAATTAAGTCAGCAACAAATTTAATTTTGGTTGAAATTTTGTTTCCTTTAAAAACATATCTTTTGTTAAAATACAAATATTTGTTTTTCTTTTCTAATTCGATTTCTAAGAATAATATATCAAACTATCAAAGTAGTCGCTTTTTAACGATCTTTAGTTTATCCCTGATATTGCATATAACAAAATAAGATATTAGTTAAAAAACAAGTATTATTTGTTAGTTGATTATTTGTGTTAGATATGAGTAATTGCGATGGGTAAACTATTTGTGTTTGATTTGTGTTGCAAATAAAATTAAGTTAATAATTATTAATTTTTTGCATTTATTATGTGTTGGACTATTAGTGTTGAATTTAGATTACCGGTAGAAATTAAAGTTTATATTTAGAAAAAAATATAAGATGCATTCTTATATTCGTAAATTTTTTTAGCACAAACTCATGATAAAGGGGATTGGTTAAAACCCATCTCAAATCAGTGTCCAAGATTTCTAGAAACTGAGCAAATGGAGCTTAGCTTGATTTCCTTTATATTAGAGAAGTTAAAAGTCGATATGAATAAACTGCAACATCTGTATGACAAGATGCACCAACTAGCAAGATGATAATAGTCTCCGATGACTAGTGACATCGTGAATGCTTACCACGAATCACACTAACTAGTCTCCCAACTCCATAAGTGATGGAATGATGCGGCAGTCGTCGAACAACAACACCATCTATTTCTTTGTTTTCTCAAAGTATTAGAAGAATTGAATAACGGTATGATTAGCTAACCTACTTGTGACCTTTAATCAAAACATAGAGATGATAAAGATGAGGCTGGACTTTAGAGAAATGCCGGATTGCTCTTCAACCAAATTTAGTTGTGGGTTGTAGCAACAATTTTATTGTCTGCAATAAAAAAAGTAACAAATAAAAAGATGTTGTACAACTTTAATTTTATTTATTGAAATCAACTATATGCGTGATAGACTCTCTATTTTCCATTTGATTCTTCTCTTGGAGAGCTTCACTTGATTCTTAGAATTTGGAGTTAAATCTTAAATAAGATCTTCTATATATGAATTTGGATTTTGGAGATCTCATGATGAACACCTTGAATCCCATTGAATTACGAAGAACGTTGTTGAATATATGACTTGAATAACATCGGCCTGAGGGGCTTGACAATCTCGAAACAAACGTCGTTGCTTGGTGGATTTCTTGAACGCCGCCTTGAAGAATGCCTTGGATTGCTTTGAAATTTCACATGATTCTTGCACATGCGTCTTCACTTCTTGTCTTGTCTTCTGAACAGTGAAGAGACCCCGAGGGACTTCTTTCCATGTACACTTTGATAGAATGATGATTGATCATTCATGATTTGATGATCCTTCTAGCATTTTATAGAGAAATTTGATTTGACTTGGTAATCTTATTACCTTTGATAGGAGATGTTATTTGATTTTATTACCAAAACTTTGATAATTTCCTTCCTTGTATGCAAGATTGTGTCTTGATTGACAAGATATAATTTAGATGCTTGACAATATTTGATTTGGTGAAAACTATTAATATAAAAACTATTAATTATTAATCTATTTCGTTTTAGGAATTAATTTGATTAAATTCCCAAAATATTGATATTACATTTGAATTTATATTTAATATATAATTTCCATGTGGTATCATTTAATCGAGGACAAATTTGATGTGTCTACACTAGTATACCAAATTACTGGTATGGTATTGATATGCATTTTTCTCATATCGAAAATTTCGATGTCGTATGCGATATGACCTGTAATTTTCGGTATACCGCGTGAACCAAATCACCTCTAAGTACACATGCATTTACATTCATATCAACTCTATTGGAAGTTTGAAACTCCAAGAAAGAATACAATTTACGTGGATGCATGGTTAAATGGTCAAATGAGATTAAAGGTTATTATAGCCACATTTTTTTATTTAGATTTGTTTAGTCATTTTTAATGGTAAAGTAGCAAAATACCCTTAATAAATGAAAGTTCGAAAATATGGCATCATAGTTTTATATCGACAGTAACTTATATTGATCGTGGTACCACATTGGTATAAATATATATCGAAGGTAATGACCATGGATATGAGTGATACACGTATTATGCATGTATTTAGATCGATTTAGGATCATATTTTATATTATTTACGTGCATATTTGGCCGGCATTCATTTATATTTATAATATTGGGTCATTTGACATGTTTTGACTTGTTTTGAAGTTAATTGGGTGATTTTATTCCATTTAGACGAAGTTCGAAGAAGAAACAAGTCAAATAGGGTCAAAACGGAAGAAAAGGGAGTTAACAGAGCAAAAGGGTCGACTAGAAGCGGCCGCATCAAAAGTGGCCTAGAACATGGAAAATACACTGCCTAACCAATGCGGTCGCGTCGAAAAGTATTCCGAAAGTGAAGTTTTCTGTCAGCTTGACACACCTATAGTATTTTAGCCATATCTTGAGATCTGCAACTCCGATTGAGGTGAAATGGGTGGCGTTGGAAAGCTGATTCAAAGTGCTAAAACTTTTCCTGAAAGGGGCCAAACCCAAAAATGAGTAGAAGACCCTAAAAAATGGCTTGGAAGTCAGACCTGAAACTCGCTTGTGCAAAAGGCGTGCGGGCGCGTCAAAAGGTTAAAGCGGCTGCGCCAAAATCGCCCGTTTTAAGATATTTTGGGTACAAATTGACGCGGTCGCGTTATAGCTTGTGCGCGGCCGCGTCAGAAGTTCCGTTCTACTAAAATGTCCTAATTTTAGTAGGATTTTGACCCTATCTTTCCAAGATTCATCCTCAATTCTATAAAAAGGATCCCAAGCTCGAGTTTTATCAGAGAGAATCACATTACAACATATTTTCTCATACTTTACATTGGAGTAGAAACCGTGAGAGCGAGAAGACGAAGATCGACGAGCCAACAATCGGGTTTAATTATTCTTTGTTTACTTTCAAGTTCTTGACAATGTTTTCCTTGAATTCTTGTTTTGATTTGTTAGTAGACATGAGTAGCTGAACTACTCGTGTCCTAGGATTAGAAAGTAAGGATTTGCAACAATGTTGATTTAATTGTTTAGTTTATAGACTCCAGTTTTTATTATCTATCTATGTGTTTGGTTTAATCCTATAATTGAATTTAATCTGGCCAATTAGGTTTAATTTACTTGTTTAACGATTTCGCTTCGAGAGAAGGGAATTGTTAATAGACGACAACACATAGCACGGTTGTCTATGATCGTGTAGGCAAGGGTTAAGGGGCTGTTAGGAGTTATTAGGATCAATTGACTCGAGAGTGTAATTATCTTCATCAATCTACGACTTAGTCGCTTCGAGAGAAGGGTTAGATCAATTAAGTGTCGCCTAATAGATAATTAACTGGTTTAAAAGTTTATAAGTTAGAGATTAATCATCATTAACGTAATTCTTGAAATCGAAATCATAGGATACATTCTCGTTGATTGGAATCAATTGTATTAACTAATTCAGTTTAATAGTTTATATGTGATATTAATTTATTACTTAATCAATCTTCCTACCAATTCTAGTGTCTAGTTAAGATAATTCTAGATAATTAGGGTATCGAACTACGTTAGCCCATTCCCTGTGGATCGACCTTGACTTCCGCTATATACATCTACACCCGTACACTTGCGATATTTTAGGGTTAGAAAATAGATCTGTCAATGAGATAACATCGACATACACATAAGTTCGAAGGTTATCATCATCGATATAAGGGTTTTTCTGCCCTGCCCCATGAAAATTATCCTCATGGATTATACACCATTGAATGGTGTGTAGATGAAAGATCAAAGGTTAATATTATTTTGATTTGCATCTATACATCAATTCAATGGTGTATAACCACATGCGGATTCATAAAAGTTTAAGGGTATGCAAGTGCGAACCCTGTTTGTTACCCAAAAAATAAAACATATATATGTACGATGTATTTTATATTTTATACAACATAATTTTGTTGTAGGATTAATATATAACTTAAAAAATATATTACTTACAATATAATATCGGTCGGTGGTTCTTTGCTTGTCAGCCCCTAATCATGTATTTCGAGCCCGCCCATAGGTTCAAATTTGTTGATCCTTCCTTCTTGGTGTTATGCTGCTAGTTTTTATTGGGGAATTTAATGGAAATTTGTTTATCCTTTTTGAACCGTTTGATTTTATTTTGGTATTTTCTATAATTATGTTTACCCTCTTTATAGTCCCTGTATCCGTTACTGTGCTTAACCCATGCAAGTAATACATATGGGGTAAGGTAGAATAATCCGATATAAATTACGTTGGATATATGCGTGTATATTGTAGATGGTCATTAGCATTGATATACATAACATCATAGGCAATGAACATTGACATAAGCTAACACTGATATACAGATTGAGCAATGATGCCGCATTTGTTACTTGTACTATTAAATACAGTGTTCTCTTTTCAAATAAGAAATATAAATGGCATACAAGTGGCTTAAGGGACATTTATGCTTATAAAATTTGTTAGGAAGTCACATAAATAGATTTGTTATCAATCAAACTGACAATGCCTCCACTCCAGAATTGTGAATGAATTTGAAGATCCAGAAAATAATTAATGGGCAATTGGGCGTATGCTGATGCTGATATTTTATGAAAAAGGCCCTTTACTACAACATTAACAGAAAAGATTGGATTCTATGGCGCTGTAATGTTTATGGCCGTGGGTGCTTGGAGTACTGTAAAGTATGAGAAATATAATGAAATTTAAAGATTGGGGTAAATAAGTGAGTGTTTGTTTATATTGGTTGGAGATTAGATTATGGGGTGATTATAATATAAGTTGATTTGATGTGTGTAAAAGTTAGTTAATGAATGATTGATTATTTATTAAAGTGAGTAATGAGAATGATGTTTCATTGATGATGTGTGAGAATTAATTAGTGGTTTGATGATGTGTGTTAGGATTGTGAACAATTTGTTAAACACATAATAAGTAGGACTCTGATAATGCGCAGTCCGGTAACCAAGAACTACAACAATAATCGACGTAAACAATATGGAAAAACACAGGATTAACGTGGTTCGATCCGGAGATCTACGTCCACGGGCAGAAAACCACTCTTGCCGAGGTGTTTCTTTTACTAAAACTTCCAAGTTACACGTAGTAAATCAGAATACAAGAGTCCGAACCCTAATTCCGAGTTGCCTTCTCCTATTTATACTATTCCATACTAAACCCTAACTAATTCCCTATTATTGCGCTTATTTCCCGTTGCATGGCAGTTGGGAGCTGATAGTGGGCCTTGATTCTCGGAACAAACCACCTGTTGGGCCAACGGGTGTTCCTGGGCCTGCCAGGCCTACGCGTGCTGGGCCTTCAGTGGGCTCAGGTATTAATCCGATCCGAAGTCACCGGGTTACCCGACCCGAAGTCACTGGGTTATCCCTATCAGACTCAATTCACAAATTATTATTCCAATCCTGGGGATATTTAAATTCGATTAGGACACTTGTTAACATCCCATTTCACGACTTTAGAGGGCGGGGGCCCCACGAAGCTAAGAAAGTCTCTGGACCAGAAACAAAGTTGGCAAAATGATTTAGAAAGAAGCTTGAAAGTAATTAAGATTTAACATTAATGTTACGTAAAAACGTAATAAACATAATTTGCCACATTAAGAGGAGCTGCCTGCCATTGATGTGATTTATAACTTCTGTTTCTCTCTTACCTGCTTATAATTAACTCCAACATTATACAATCATCACATTTTTCAACTTTAATTTCCTCCTCAGATAATCATGCAATTCAAAAAAAAAGACTCAACTTGGAGCATTTTATACTTGATACTCAAGTTTAATGTAACGGTAATACTGATTAGTCAGAATTGTTTTTAGAATTATTTTAAATATGATAAATGTATAAAAAGATATTAATGATAAATTATTTATGAAATCAGTAATTAGTGCTCGATTTGAGTCAAAAAAAGAAGACTGCTTTAAAATAATATTTAACATTTATATTTCGTCTTATAATAATTATCAGTTATATTTGTAATTTTAATTAAAAAATTTAAAAAAATAATTTAACGAAATTTTTAGTGGCTGACAAGATTATGGCCAAATAGCAGTTATTGTAATGTTAGTATTTCGCAATATGTCTGATATCAAAATGTGACACATCTTAAAAGTCAACTTTTAATATTATTATATGTACATAAGTTGCATGGAGACTTCATAACCTAATTATGTTACATGACACATTTCAAAAACAACATAAAATCACTTATTCAAGGTTTTCTCTATTCCACTACAAAAGTAGAACTTTCACTTTATCTATATAAATTATTTTTTGAAGATTCATAGTTTATCATTTCATAAGTCCCGTGGTTCAAATTTACTATTTAGAATTTAAACTTTATAATTAAACTATATTTTGATTTCATCGATTATATTTTGATAATTCATAAATTCGTGATTCATAATTTATTGATCAAGAGTAATGATTCATATATGTCATGGAATTTAATATTCATAATTTATAATGTAACCCTTAATTTTGACGTAGAATATATAGCGAAATAGGAGGGATGATTTCATCCGTTCAAAAAGGCATTATTCAAAATTGTAACGTGTTATATGTTCCATAGCGCAGCATAAAAATTCTGGTGTCACACATTGGGGCAATTATGGTCCCACAGGTGAAGCATGGATTTTTTTCCTTCTCTTAAAGTGGAGTTTGGAAATTGGTTTTTATTGTTTTCGTACTGAAACTGATAAAGGTGAGGGTGAGCAACATAAGCACCTGCTTTGCTTTTTCTTCAGTTTTTTTAGAATGGCATCAGTGATGGTCTGAAAGCAGGAAGAGGATAATCATCGTTTTCAGACATGGCCGATAAAGATTGTAGCTTTTCTCAGAATCGGAGCATGCCTCTCTTCGTCTTCTTTAAGGATGTCAGGTTCACTTCTCTTTTGCCAACTTTTGTGGCCTTTGTTAATTAAGCTGCGCACAAAAATTTAATATTATTCATTTCAGAACTAGTTATAATTCTCAGTTAACTGGTTTAGTTTAGGACCGACCCAAAATAATTTATTGAGGTGCCTGATTTTCTTTACATAATTTCCAAAGTTTTTGGAATTTATATATAATTACTTTGTCTGTGTATTTATATAGCAGCTTCTTCAAAGGCACCTCTCTCCATCTCTGAATACCGGTTATTATTGTAACTTTGTTCATTCCAGACAAATTAGCATCCTAATTTATTTCTCTGTTGCAAAATCCCTGCTTCCTCTGCGGCTTCTATTAGCCGCCTATCTCTTGTTCCCGGTTCCTCCCACCTAACCATAGTATGTCTCGCTTAACCGCGCTTAGATGCTGCCCTAGCACCTAACGACAACATTGATTTATTTAAGTTTTGAGAATAAAATATATAATTACCTAGATTGTGGGTATGCCTCGTGTAATTTTGCTAATATATTTCGTATTGTTTTTTTTTTTTTAATTATATTAAATTGCGGGATTGGTAAATGAATGGGTCTGAATTTGTGAAATCCAAGTGAGTTTGGTTAATGTTTGTGGGAGCAGATCAGTGTTTAAATTGGATGATCTTGGTGTGGAAATTGCAAGTATTGCCCTGCCGGCAGCAATGGCTTTGACAGCTGATCCTATTGCATCTCTGGTTGATACTGCATTTATTGGCCAAATTGGTAAATATTCACTTCATCCAATCCAGTTGTACTTGTGTCTAATAATCTGATAACAATATTGCAAGCCTCAAATATATATCCATTGTAAACAGGTCCAGTTGAGCTTGCTGCTGTTGGAGTTTCCATTGCTTTGTTCAATCAGGTGTCGCGAATCGCTATATTTCCACTAGTAAGCGTGACGACCTCCTTTGTTGCCGAGGAAGATACAATGGCGAAAGCAAGCCCAGAATTGAAAGATGGTGAAAGCTTGGAGAATTTGTCGAGTCTGGATAGCGAAAATAAGATGTTAATACCACAAGAAGGTACTCTAAGTCCCATGTTGTGTTGGTACATGTATGTACATGGTTCACAAACTCATTTTAATCTCACACTTTGGGCTAGATTTGGATGAGAAGATGTACAATATGGAGTTAGAAAGTAAGATTTTGGAATTAGGGGGGAAGAAACGGATAGCATCAGCCTCATCAGCATTAATAATTGGTGGCATTCTTGGCCTTGTCCAAGCTGTATTTCTAATCCTCGCTGCCCAACCTTTACTAAGTTTCATGGGTGTCAAATCCGTAAGTGACCGTCACCTAAGGATTTTCTTGTTTTACACATGAATTGATGGAACTATGTTCATTCATGTGCTTTATAGGGTTCGGAAATGTCGTACCCTGCAGAACAGTACTTGAAACTTAGATCACTCGGTGCCCCTGCAGTTCTTCTGTCATTGGCTATGCAAGGAGTTTTTCGTGGTTTGAAGGACACCAAAACCCCGCTTTATGCAACAGGCAAGCATTGCAATCTGCTGCTGTCGTGTGAAATGACACCGCTTCAGACCATTACAACATAACGAATAATGCATCGTCTGATTCTGATTAATCTTGTTTTCAGTGGCTGGAGATTCGGTAAACATTATTTTGGACCCGATATTCATATTTGTTTTCAAGATGGGGGTTAGAGGCGCAGCCACTGCACATGTTATCTCTCAGTAAGTTGCAAATCTTCATTGCTTCTCTCTATTTACATGTAATTGTGTTATCAGTTTTCGTGTTCTGTTTCAGGTATTTAATTTCACTAATCCTCTTCTGGAGTTTAATACAACAAGTGGATATTTTGCCTCCTAGTCTTAAATACCTGCAATTTGGCCGTTTTCTTAAAAACGGTGAGACACCTTCTCTTTTCTACCAAGTGAAAGTATTCCAATCAAATTATTTTTAACTTGAGTTTGCAATGTAGGATTCCTATTGCTTACGAGGGTCATAGCCGTAACCTTCTGTGTAACGCTCTCAGCTTCACTGGCTGCACGGCTTGGACCCACACAAATGGCTGCCTTCCAGGTGTGCTTGCAAGTTTGGCTGGCTACTTCCCTTCTAGCTGATGGTTTAGCTGTTGCTGGACAGGCAATACTAGCAAGTGCATTTGCAAGAAACGACTACACGTGCGCAATAAACACAGCATCCCGTGTACTGCAGGTAACTTAGATTGGATAACATAACTTTATTGTAAGAAGTGAAGCTCTCTGAGATACAAACACCATTGCACTGCAGTTGGGATTAGTTCTTGGATTGGTTTTAGCTATTTTTCTGGGATTTGGATTGCATTTTGGAGCGAGAATATTCACCAAAGACGTGGACGTACTCCACCTTATTGGTGTTGGCATTCCGGTATTTTTCCTTAATCCTTGAAGCATTCTGCGTTTTAGAAAATGATTTTTTTTTTTTTTTGATTTTGTATTTGATGCAGTTCGTGGCAGCAACTCAGCCGATCAACTCGTTAGCCTTTGTTTTTGATGGTGTAAATTTTGGAGCATCTGATTTTGCGTATTCAGCATACTCAATGGTATGTTTGTAGTAATAAAATGAAGAGTAAAAGAGAATAAATATTTGCAGCTGTTTATAACAAATCGATGGTTATGGGTGCAGGTTACGGTGGCTATATTTAGCATTGTAGTATTGTTGATTCTTTCGTGGAGTAATGGATTTGTAGGAATCTGGATTGCCCTGACTATCTATATGAGTCTGAGAGCATTTGCTGGATTTTGGAGGTAATGTTTAATTTTGTATCTAGGTAAGGCCTACAACGAGGCAATGTTGATCGTAGGAGGTGTTCCCTAATAGATATTGATGTGTTTTGTTTTTTTTGTTTAAATTTCAGAATAGGGACTGGAACAGGGCCTTGGAAATTTCTCAACACCTGATTTAGAGGGAACAAAATTACAATAATAATTGCTCACCAAATATTTTGGCTTGCAACATTTGTAAGGCTTGTATTGTAAATGTAAAACAAAATTCTTATACTTAGTCAATAGATACACAAAATGAATTTACCTGTTTCATAATATGCCGTTCATCAAAAGTAACAAAGGTTCATTGAAAACCTAATCACGGCAAAAAATAAAATAAAAAAACAATTTTTTTTAATACATTTTTTAGACTACTAGACTTTGGCACGTGCGTTGCACGTGCGACACTTACATTATAAGAAAAAATTAAATTAGAGACAGAAAAATTCGTCTCTAATCACATGGTATCCATCCTAGACTAAAGTAGTGACTGACTTGAAACAAAATGTTTGATTTCTATAATATTTTTCTCTAAAATTTAGAGAGGGATTAGTTTCCTCTCTAAATTTTGGGAAGAAATTTTAATTTCTATTATAAAATTAAAGACCAAATTATCTATAGAAAACAGACCAATCAGTCTCTAATATCCGATTGTTATTTCTTCACTAACCGGATACTAATGATCTCTTGCCACTTTTCGTCACTATTCTATTTTTATTTCGTTTTTATTTAGTGACCGATATTATCTGTTACTAATTAATTTTTCCATCTCTAATTTGAACTTTTCTTGTAGTGTTAGTATATTAATTTTAAAAATTATATTTTGGCACTTGTTTTTATATTTATTTTTTTATTTGTTTAGCAATTTCTAATCAACGGAAAGTATTCAGAGAATAAATCATTTGCAGAGAATTGTATAAGAAATCATAATATTATCGTATCCCTACTTCTTTTATGTATAATTAAGTAAAACTGGAGATATCTCAACAGTACCCTATTTAAAAAAAAAAATATTCTATAAATTTTGTCCGAAAATAGTGTAGTTGTTAAAATGTTAATTTGAGTAAAAGTCTAAACATAGTATGTAAAATAAGATATACAACATTTTTACTAAATTAACTAATAATAAATAATATACGTAACCTGAGAAAAATTGTGACATCACAACTTTGTCCTAGTACCTATAAATGAATTGCTTCAAATTGATTTATATGAAACTATATTCATCTATGTTATTTAAAATTAAAAAGAAAATTAAAAAGGAGGAAACAAAAAAAAAAAAAAAAAAACCTTATTTGTCTTGGAAGTTCTTTTGAAATGGCATAATTCTTTCTTTTTACGGATGCACTTGTTTCTAATTTTTCTCCTTCTTGATCTTCCTAGTTATCGATACCTTTTTTTTATTCAAAATTGTTTGAGTGTTTGCTCATCATCGCTCTATTTGACTGTTGTCCTCTATTTTTCTCTTTGTATTTCTTCATTTCTTCTTCTCTTCTGTTGTTGCAGTTTGTTCATGTTGTTTTTCTTGGATTTTGTTCTTTGTTTTCTTCCCTTCAACTTCTATAGTTTTATCTTCCAAAACTAAAGTTGTTGTTTTGTTCCTCTTTATTTTTCTTTTGTGATTTCTATCACCTTATCATCGCTTTCAATTTGAATGCAGTCTTCTACTATTGTTTTGGTGTTACGTCACTTCTTCTTCTCTTCCATTCTTCTAGTTTCTTCATCCTCTTAATTTTTCTTTGTTGTTCGCCTCGTTTTCTTTCCTTCCACTTTTGTAGTTTATCTTGTGTATTATTGTAGTTGTATATTTCTCGTTACCTTCTTTTTGCTCTGTGGGTTCTATCATTTCGGTTGCCTCTATTATTGTGTTCAATCTTCCTTCGACAACTTTAATTAGTATTTTGATCTTGTGCGGCAAAGAACCACACATCATTTGCATTCAGTAAGATTAATTTTTTATAGTATTTGGATTCATTTTTTCCATGTATTAGATTTATCTTAGTAAGATTACATTTTTAATGTATGAATTTATTAGTGTTGGTTATTACAAAGTAAGTTATTACCTTTTCTATGGACTCAGTGCATTCATGCGCTGAGCATCCAAGATATAATGTTGTTATATCATCGATCATACATGGTTATTGTTGCGTTATAGATTCATTGATGAACGTTTAGGTTTATTATGTACCTGTAGAGGTGGCAATTAGGGCAACCTAGCTCGGTTCGGACCTAGCTCCTCGGGTCGGGTCGAGTCTGACCGAGCCAACACCATACGCCTGACCGAGCCAAATTTTGATTAGACTTAAAATTAGTCAGCCCGGCCCAACTTAGCCCCCTATAGATACTAAGATTATCGGGTCGACTCACGGCTCTTCGGTCTTTTAGTCCATCGAGTCAAGTTTGTCGGGCCAAGAGATCTATGACCCAACCTATTATAAAAGTATCACGAAGATTATATTATAGACATTTATATCTTGGTATTGCTTCCATTGGCTCATCTTAGCACTTGTTGCATATTGTAGTAGTCTCACTTTTGCGCACCGATCTAGTTCAAATTTTGCAGGAGTCATATCATATTTTTGCCTCATTTTCAACACCTTCAACCATTCCGGTATTATAGTAATAGCCTAGTAGGTATTCGTTGAACATACCACTGTTAAGTTAATTGATTTTTTTGTTTAGTTGAATGATTGTTTTTAGCAGATTTCTTAGCATATGTTTTTGACCAACTTTAAAATACATGGTTATGTATATTTCGATTTTATTTTCTTGTTATATTTTATCGTTTACTTATATTTTTTGTTATTTTTACCTTTGTCAAACTTTTCTTTTGTTTTATGAAATGTTCAAGTGTTTTCTCCTTTTGCATTTTTTATCCTTTGGACCATTGATAGTTTGCACGTATCTAAAGCATCATGAATGGTGCATGACAAAATTTAATATATTAACTATTCATATAGAATTTTTTAAAATAATTTATTCATACTATTTTTGTTTTCAAATTAAATATAGAGTTCTTATCATTGTTTCATACCCTTAAGCTCTTTAGAAGGTGGATTAATTTGTATAGTTGAAGTTGGTGTTTTTTGCAATTTAATCTCGCCTAACATGAAAATATATTTCAGCTTAATTGCGGTTTCCTAATATTTTTATATTTTATTGTTTTAATTGATTACCTTTGAATTCATTTGGTGTAATCTTTGCGAGGCAATTATTGACTTTTGATTGACTATTTCCTCTAATATTTTGTCCTTTATGTTTTGTCATATTTTTCCATAACTTTACTATTATGAATTGATACTTGTAAAATAATAAGTTAACTACATTGGTTAGATAATATAGTAGGACAATAATTTTATAATATTATCAATAAGCGATTTAATTCGTTTCTTGATTCTCCGTGATTAGCCAAAGATCAAGACTGTTCTCCAAGAAATCTCATTCAATAACCGATTCAAGATTGGATTCGTTTCTTGATTTGTCCATAATACTTTTGTGTTGAACCTCTCTGCACGATACTTCTGTACATAATTAGGATGCGTAGAATTAGGCTTGGAATACAAATTGAATTTCGTATTAATCACATTAATATTTGAATATACCCATTCTATTATTAGAATAAAAATAAATCGCGAACGTGTGCAAGTGTAAATAATTTTGTCAAACGAAAGTCACAAACATATAACTATTCAATCATGAACATACCACTGTTAACTTAATTGATTTCTTAGTTTGCTACACATATGAAGTGAAATTACTTCATGAGGTTAAAATATTACTGAATCTTGGTATGTAATTAGGATATTAGAATACTATTAGAATTAGAATTAGAATCCGAATAAAATGATTAGAATATATTAAAAATTTACAATATTGTCCCTAGAATATTTAAACTTTAAGAGGGTAAAATAGGCAAAACATATCTTGAACATTATAAGATTAAATTATTGATCAAATCTAATTCCACTACACATATGAAGCGAAATAAGTGATTCAATTCGTTTCTTAATTCTCTGTGATTAGCTAAAGATCGAGACTGCTCTTCAAGAAATATCGTTCAATAAGAGATCGAGATTGGATTCGTTTATTCATTTGTCCAGAATACTTTTGTGTTGAACCTCTCTGCTCGATACGTTGGTAGATTTCAGGATGCGTTGAATTAGACTTGAAATACAATTAGGATCTGTATTAATCACATTAATATCCGAACAAACTCATTCTATTATTCGAATAAAGACATATGCTAACGTGTGCAAGTGTAAATTTTGTCAAACAAAAGTCATAAGCACATAAGTATTCAATCCTATTGAACTTTCATTTAGTTATTTAAACTTAATTAATTCTCAAATACGTCGATGCTAGTGTATTTAATGAGTATACATGATTATAATACAATTAGAATTAGAATTAGGGTTGGAATATTATAATTAGGATATGTAAGGTAGAAAATTACAATATTATCCTTAAAATATTTACTTAAATTTGAACTTTCATTATTCTATTTAAACTTAATTAATTCTCAAGTAAGTGAATGCTTGTGTCGATAATTATAATATGTAATTATAATACAATTAAGATTGGAATTAGGATTAGAATATAATAATTAGGATATGTATGGTAGGAAATTACAATATTATGCTTAGAATATTTAAATTAAAAGAGGGTAAGATAGGCCAATCGTAGGATTACAATATATTAATTAGGATATGTATGGTAGGAAATTACAACATTGTCCTTAAAATATTTAAACTTAGATGGGGTAAAATAGACCAAACGTAAATTGGCTGAAACTTAAGGCACTTTTATATTAGTGTATAGATAATTATGATTACTAATAATAAATTATTTATTTTCTACAAACTATTTGAGACAATTTAAGTCTACTTTCAGAGACATCTAATCGCTGCAAAAAATATTTGAGATCACTTTATCGTCTCAAATATATTACTTGCGTCCGGATTATTGAGACAATTCATCAGGGACGACGTGTTGTTTCTAAGAAAAAAGTTATGCCAAATAGTAGTACTTAACTTATTATTTGAGGCTACTTTCTATCATTTCAAAATATATTTTTTGTTGCAGTTGAATACAAATTAGAGACATAAATGTTCGATAAAACGATTATTATGCTAAAAGTTAGGTTTCTTTAATTTAGTAAATTTCTTGTTATTGTTGACATCGGTCTCCAAACATGTATCTGGATCAATGATTTTTGCGATGTCAGTTAATCAAGTAAGAAAAGTAAATATCACAAGGCATTACCAATAAACTAATTAGGAGAATGTTTAGAAAATATGTTAAACAAATTTAGCTTTTAACTCATTTCATTAATATTTTTGGTATGTTAAACGAGGTATCTCGGTTCCCCTTGTATATCGTATCGTACCGAATTTTTTTACTCATATCATATATCGTATCGAAAACTTCGGAATAGCAATATTCATATCGATATTGTACCGAACATTTCAATATACCGAATTTTCGATATGGCCTTCGGTCCATATTGATACCGTACCAAATTCTTGGTATACTGAAATATAGTATGGTTACAGTATTACCATTTCATATCGGTTTACCGAAATTTTTTTATCCTGAAAATATCGAACTTACCTAAATTTTTTTATACCGAAGTTACCAAACTTTATACCGAAAAAACTATATTTACTGGTTTATTTATTAAAAAATAAAAAAAATGTACAAAAAATTCAAGTTGTGCATATTAATATGGACATCTAGAGGGGATAAAAGAAATAGAAATGCTTTATCATTTCAAATTGACAAAAAAGTGTGAAACCAAAATGTCCCAGAGTAAATAGTACATTACAACAACAAACGCAAGGAACAAGAACCAAAGCAAATTAGTGTTTGATTACGTAAAAAGATAAGTGAACTACAACCAAATCATAATACTCAACTAAAGGTCCAAAACATAATTTAACCCAATCATCCTGTCAACAGAGCATTACACTGAGTTTGCCCCTGGATCATCAATAATGATGGAAACATTAAGTTCAAGCTTGTACAATGCTATGCAAAACAAACACATTATTCATCCTATCAGATCAATTTTCATGAATATGCCAATTATCATGATTGGTCTCTTTGCTTAAAATAAGATGAGTATTAGAACGAAGAGCACAAACTTAGAGAATTTTGGAAGCCCAAGAAATGGTACTGGACATCCTAGATAGGAAAGAATTTTTTTTTTATAATAATCTCATTATTATTTACAAAGAATACATACGAGAGATATTATCTAAGACCAAAAAATCCATTCTAATTATGAACATGAGTGAGAATTTTGTACTTTTGGTCCTATAGGACACGCACCTGTTTTAAAATGGTCCCAGCCCTGATACTTTTGATTTCATTGGATTCAAATGTTGCAAGTTCAATCTCAAACGTCAATTTTTTACATAAATGGTCCCAAAAATTTTCAGTCATTAGTGTGACGTCATAACTTAAAGACTTTTGCAGTTTTGGTCCCATTGGACACACTTTATTGCGTTTTAGTCCCAACTCTCTCACTTTTGACCCCACTAAACTTACAAAATATTTAAAAACTATAAAATAATTTAAAAAATTAGAAATTATTGTAAAAATAAAAACAAATTTTCATTGTAAAATTTATTTAAAATATCATAAAGTAACTGAAAATATTAAATTTAGAAAAATTAGTTTTTAAAAAAATAAATTTTCATAAAATTTTAAAAAATGAAAATTTTAAGTTGTCTTAACATTTTAATTTTTTGAATTAAAAAAAATGTACTTATTTTATAAAATTATATTTTCTTAAAATTTTATTTTCTAAATTCTAAATAATTTTGTATGTTTCATAAATTTCTAATTTGGATTCTATTGTGTGTAATATTTAATACTCTACTCGTGCGAAGAATTCCGGCGAGCAGATTAAAAAAATATTTAAAAATCATAAACTTATATAAAAAAATCTAAAAATTGAAATATTTTTAAAATTATAAAGATTGAAAAATTTAAATTATCTTAAAAGGGTTTTAAAATTTTAAAATTTCTAAATTAAAAAAGTCTACTTATTTTATAAAATTAGATTTTCTTAAAAAATTATTTTCTGAGTTCTAAATAATTTTTTTATATGTTTCATAAGTTACTTTAAATTCTTTTAAGAAAAATCACTTATTTTTTTATAAAAAATACTTCCGACATTTCATAGATACTTTTATATATTTTAAGTGATTTCTTTAGATTTCAAAATAATTTACAGATTTATCAACCCTATTTGGATAATCCTTTTATAAGTCACTAAAATGTTATGCATTGTTCTAGAATTTGGAAAATTTACATAACAATAATTCAAATAAAACAGGTTATATTTGTGCCCCGGGAGCAATGATTATTAACGTGCGTATGTCACAAATAATTAATAGCAATTGTAGACAACTTAGTTTTTTAATGAATACCCCGTATCATATCGTTAACGTGAGAGTTTTCTCCCTAATCGAAAGATAGATTGATATATAATTAAAAAAAAATAGTTTGAAATCTAAAAAAGTCCAGTTAAGATATGTAAAAGTATCTATGAAATCTCGAAGTAGTTTTAGGAAGAAATTAATTTTCTTAAAAGAGTTTAAGGTAATTTATGAAACATACAAAATTATTTAGAATTTAGAAAATAAGTTTTTAAGAAAATCTAATTTTATAAAATAAATAGATTTTTTTTAATTCATAAAAATTAAAAATTTAAAACAACTTAAATTTTTCATTTTTTGAAATTTGATAAAAAATTAATTTTTCGAAAACTAATTTTTCTAAATTTAATATTTTCAGTTACTTTATGATATTTTAAATAAATTTTAGAATTATTTTTTTTTTACATTAATTTCTGATTTTTTAAATTATTTTATAGTTTTTAAATATTTTTTAAGTTTAATGGGGTCAAAAGTGAGAGAGTTGGTACCAAAACGCAACAAAGTATGTCCAGTGGGTCCAAAACTGCAAAAATCTTGAAGTTATGACGTCACACTAACGGCTAAAAAATTTTGGGACCACTTTTGCCAAAATTTTGGGACCATTTATGCTAAAAATTGACGTTTGAGACTGAACTTGCAACGTTTGAATCCAATGGGGTCAAATGTGCAAGGGCTGGGACCATTTTGAAACAGGTGTGTGTCCTGTGGGACCAAAAGTGTAAAATTCTCGAACATGAGTAGTTAAATTTTCATTGTATTTTAGGGCTAGAAAGTAAGTTACGATAATACTATGTTTTGACTGTTCGTTTTATTCCAGACTCCGTTCTATGCTTTTATCTATATGTTTGTTCCTATTTATAAATCTATCAATTTGTCTAATTGTTTTATTCATCTAGCTTAATAATTCGTCGCCCGAGAGAGGAGAATAATTAATAGGCTTACGGCATATAGCATAGGTATCCAAATCGTCTGAGAGGAGTGAGGTATCTGTGTAGGCACTGACCTTCGGATCTCTTAGGAATTATGTATATGATAGTTAGCCGGAGATGATAAGTATTTATACGTAATCTACATGTTAACATCATCCGAGAGGAGGGTTCACAATAAACGTGATCGTCTAATAAAAACTTGAATTCGATTTAAAGCTCTAGATTATTGGGATAATTTGAACTAGGGTATAGAAATAATGTGTTAACATTCACAATGACTTTAGGGTTTGGGTGGCAATTGAGTCGTAAAATATTAGTGTTAATTTTTTATGAAGAGGAGATATGCTTATGAGAAATGATTTTTTAGAGATAAGAAATTGTAATTTGTGACATTGTTCCAACCAGGAGAACTAATATGGTCCCTGACCACATAACATATTGAGGTTGAACAGTATTTTCTGCTAGGCCTCATTGTAATGAAGGGCCCATGTATAGGCTACTAAAACAATTGTTAAAGCCTGTTAATATATATTCCTTCCCCTTATATGGGTTACTAAATGAGCCCTTAGTGGGTAAAGGCAAGGATGAAAATATCAAATTTTACGAAAATATCGGTGTTTCAATTTTAGAGAAATTTTGTAAAAATTTCGATATCAGTAGAAATATCGATGTAATTTTTTAAAAATTGTCGGAAAACGTATTAAAACAGATAATTTATAGAGATGTTTTATAAATTGTTATAAACTAACTTAAATTCAAATATTTAAGCTAAAATTTGAGCCAAATTTACATATTTAGTACTAGTTGGTAAATGATAAACAATACAAACGTTGTCGAGCCACACGGGACACATTCTGAACTATTTTTCATAATACATTACTACTTTCTAGTACCAAAATGACGCTCTATGTGACTCGAATGAAACAGATGCTCTATTTGTGTATTCGCAATAGTGGTACCAGCTCATTGCAGTAGCGTAATGATGAAGATAGTTATTCAAATGAAACACGTAGGTTTCGGCATCTCTCCCAACCATCAGTCCATAGACTGGATACTCCGGATTTATCCAAGACGCATAATGATGACCTCCATTTGGCATTTGAGGGGCTGGGTTATCAGAAGTGCTACGATCAGTCCAATCAAGTTCGAGTGATCTTGCTGCAATCTTGTATGGAAAGAAATTAGGAAACATATCACTTCGATCACTACTCATACTTAGCGAGTCAAAGTTTGACGAGAGGGATGCTACATCAATGTTTGAGCTTGGACCTTGGTTCCGACCACGTCGTCTCATGCAATCTTTCTCAATTGCCCCTATCTCTAGACCTCCAACCCTACATCCGTGGTCTTGATCTTGAGTAGCGTATGTGTACTCACGCTCAACAGTGAATGCACCAATATTCCCTTAATTTGAGAAATAATCTTCATTGGTATCTCTAAGTCCACCACTATTGCTTCCACCGACATCATTCCCCCTATCATCTGATGAGCTCCCTACATGTGAGTCAGCGCCACTACCAGTTACACCAACTTCGTCACGTAGGACTTGATCAACATCAATTCCAAATTGGCTAGCCGTTCTAGCTACTTGTGGATCAGGATTGCCTTCATCATCGTTTCAGTATGCTGGTTGAATCCATTGATAAAGTTGATCACTCTTCGTTATCGATTTCAGCGTTGATGTCCACTAAATCTAAGAATTCCTGCTCAGCAATACTATCTGCTTCTGCCTCCATGTCTCTATCCTTAACTTCATATTGTTATAGCAAAATACGAGTTTTTCAAGCATCGTATATGCAAGATGATTTCGTTGTTTTGTGTGTATCAATACAAAGGTACTCCAGTTTATTTCACATGCAGAAGATGATGTTGTTTGTGCTAACAATCTCATGGCTAGTCGCTAACTGTCGGTGTTGAACTACCATACATAACCCACTAATCGGTTGTGTAACATCCCAGATTTTTGGTCAAAGGTGATCATTTTATGTGCTTCTACGTGGTTATATTTTATTATGCCTTTTAGTGTGATACGTGTGTGATACTTGAATTTATTTTATATGGCTTTGTGTGCTATTGGTGAGAATATGATGATTCTATTTTTTTATGAGTTCACTTTGTATTGAGTAAAGATAAAGTTTTTGGAAAATATATTATTATTTTTTATAATATATATGGACTGGTACCTGGGCACGAGACCGCCCATAAGGAGTTTTGGGTACGAGATCACCCATTTATGAGTTAGGGCACGAGACCACCCTATGAGTTTGAGTTTCTTCATTAGGATCCAGTGGCTAGCTACCCTGGGTTTTAATGGAGTTGCGCGCGTTCGTACCAAGTCCGGGCCCAAATAGTTTTATTATATATATATAAGTTGAGTTATTAAAGTTTCCAAGGAGTTTGTTGAGATAAGAAGAAATGTTTTGTGAGATTATAATGTTACTTACTAAGCAAAGCTTATAGTTTATTGTACCTCATATTGCAGATAAAGGCAAGAGTAAATGAGTTAGAAGGAGCACGGCGGTGGGTAATGGTAGTGACGGGGGAACCTCGGAACTGGTTACGAAGTTACTTAGTACTTTTATTATTTAACTTAAATTTTTAAGTTTGCAAGTTTTACTTGAGGTAGCATTTATTTACTAGTTAATTGACTTGTCGGATTCCTGTGAAGATTCACCGGTTCTTTAGGGGTGATTTTATTATTTGAAATTGATTTTTTGTTTTTGAAATTTTTAGTTATTTCAAGTTGATGAGAAAGTTGGTGTTGTTCTAAATTTCTTGGAAGTATATTTAAGATAATAATAGTACTTTTGAAAAGTTACGTTGATGTTGCGTTAAGCACTTGAGAAATAGTAGAAGTGACACTTCAGTAGTAGGGGGTTTTTCAGGTTGCCAAATAGTAGTCATTGTCAATAAATGTGTTGTTATAAATGATATTAGTACGGCCAAGTTTACATCCAATAAAAAATCTACCTACATGCCGGCATTGTATTTCTGGCAGCCATAGCAGTACGGTCACTAAATAATTTTCTGGCATCACGAAAATAGATGAGCTGCACAAGTACAAAAAAATAATTAGGTAATTACATTAAATGGAAAAGAGAAACTAGTAATTTTCATATCGACTACGCCAACCACATCCCAAAATTGTGCAACACTGTCGAAGTCGGGGTGTAGTTTATTAAACACTTGAAGCACTGCCTAAAGTAGATCTGGATCTTCATCTTCTCTTTGTTGATACTGTGATCTTGAGTTAAGGTAATACACTACAAATATTATGGAATATTGTTTTGAAACGTCAATCAGGCTTACAGTAATTAGAGTAAATAGAAAAATAAAAGAATTAATATATGTTGCATGTAGTTGGATGAGAAAATGTACGATTCCACCTAGACTCAATTATTCTTGTCACCTACTATGAGGCTCTTAGAGTTTGGACCTTATCTTTCGTAACTCGAATCATGTCATGTAAGATTGACACAATTGGAACCACCTCTGTATTAACCACTCGGAGCACTTGATATATTGTCTAAAATATAGACACAGTGTGTTGCACTTCAGCCCAAAATGTATGGTCAAACACTTGACTTTCCACTTCCTTGCCCACCTTCGTTCGACTTAGTTTATTCGTGGCTCAATCATCACTAGTAAATATTTGTTTCAGATGAGATTTTTTCTTGAAGAGGTTGTCCAAGGAGATATGATTAGGCGCAAGACGTGTTACCTCTGGTCTTACAATATCTCCCCGACTGACCTCTCGCATCTTCACAAGTAACCAACCATGATAATAAATGAAGTTGGTTATATGTCTCGCCTTAATAATTACTGCATTGATGCTATCCCTATTTTCAATCTCTTAAAAAATGAGATCAATGCAGTGTGCTGGGTTCCAATATAAGCTATACTTCTGCTGCAATTTCCTTCCAACTTTTACATAAGTTGATCCATTAGCGGTTACAATTTGAACAACATTGTGCTTCCCTACCTCCTGCACAACTTCTTTAAGCGAATTGTAAATGTAGGCATGATCATTGATCCAATTTGATGCATTAACAGATTTCAGGAAAGCAGTGTTGCCATTACAATATACCATGAAATATTATTGACATTTTCGTCGGCCCTGTCCATCCACATGCCATAATTGTGCACCCATATGTCTTTGTCCTCCTACGTATTCCTGCATTTCTACATACTCCATGCCCATATATTTTTGTTTTATCTTATCCACGCATCTATTATCATCTTATGTAAACTTTTACGAGATTTGACTTGGATTGCTACACGGGTGATTGCAACAACGTTTGTGTGTCCATTGGATGTTATTAAGACGAGGTTGCAGGTCCTGGGCTTCTGCAGCTCACTAATACTAATATCAAAGGTAGATTTCTTACTCTTTGGAGGAAATAATATTTGCTGATATAGAATTTTTCAGAAAATATGCTTGTTTTTTTTTTTTTTTTTTTTTTTTTTTTATTATTGTTTTAAATTTGATCATTAGTAGAAAAAAAATTGAGTTCCTGGCATTGGGACTCCATGGCAAACTTGGTTATACTCAAGCATGATTTACTCGATCACTCAATCACTTATATAAATAGTAATTCAATTATGGAGTCCAGATAAAGCTCAGTTGAACACTATATATATGACCAAATATATTAAGTATTCCAGTAAAATACTCTAGGCTCGTGAACCTATCACATCCACTATAGTGGAGCTCAAGCTCAAGCATCTGAGCTACTCAAGTAACTTAAGTTGGTGCTCAACTGGATAACTTTGAGTCAAGTTCAAATATTTCCGAAGTTGATGCCGAATAGCTCACAAGCTTGCTGGACTCAGATATACCCCTAGCAAGCTGTGTTTAATATTGTTGCTCCGACATGAATATGATTGATATTTGTTTGGCTGTATTTGTCTAGGTAGTGTTATAGTAGGGAGCTTAGAACAGATTGTGAGGAGTATGTTCGACTTAACATACTCATCAATCGGGTCAGAATAGAGTAAAAAACGGGTCAGAAATGCAGCTGAAATGGGAAGGAAGCAAAACTGTCAAGTTGACAGTTATAACAGAATTATGCAACGGTTCTGTGAAAATCGTTGTCAAAGGCAGTTCAGCAGATTCAGTTTTTAGCTGTGCAGTTTGAATTCGTTTTTGATCAATTCTCAACTGTTTTCGGATCTGAGCTTATATATGATCTTGTAATTCAATATTCTCTCTGTAATTCATATCTAGAGTGAGAAGATAGTTTATAGAGAGGGAAACACTTGGTTAGAGAATAGTGTTGATTGTTAAGAGTGTTTGTCATCTTTTGCTGAAACAATTGCAGCAGAAGGTGTTCTTCTTGTATCTGTTATTGTTCAATAAAGGAAAGCTAGAAGCCCTCCGTGGACGTAGGTCAATTGGCCGAACCACGTAAATCATTGTGCATTTTTCATTCTTATTTGATTTGTGTTTTGGAGTTGCATGCCAAGTGCTTGAGTAATTGTTCTTGATTGTTTTTCCCACAACACAGATATTCAAAAAGGAGGGGTTACGTGCGGGCTTGCACCCACAATGATTACGTTGCTTCGAAATTGGGCAGAAAGTTTAGTTCCTGAACTCAGGCAGTAACTCTGTTATGCATGTTATTGAAATATGTGTATGCAGTGTAAATTCTGGTAGGTTGATGATTTTGGAAATTTCCTTCTGTGATTTTTGAGAGTAATGGTGCAACATTTATGGGAAATATATGCCTGGTTGATTTGTATGTGCTGATAATGGGGATTGCTGGATTTGTAACAACTATTATTAAGATAATCATTGGACTCAATATAAATTTTACAGTGATGTTTGTATTATCTGTCTTATAGACACAAAGAATGAGGAGTGGTGTGGTTCCTAATATCTGTTGGTCACTACATAAGTTGATACATCAAATGAGAGAGATCGTCAATAGATCGATAGTGAAATGGCGTCTTCAAGCTGATGCGGGCTGCTAATTCTCTGTCGTTTGGGGTAAGGTGTCAAGAAATTGAAGATAATTTAGGTTGAAATCTGAAAATGCGGTTACTTGCAGGTTAATCCGAACCTATTTGAACAAAATTGGTAGCGTAGACGACTCTTTGAAGTAGCTGTTTGCAGTTGATGATTTAGCATCAGTATAATTCAACAGGCAGGCACATATTTACGCAGAATCTACGATCTGATTTGAGAGATTGTCATTCAGTATAATTTCAACTATCTGTAACTTACATATCTTTCTATAGTAATTTTGGTATACTCGAAACGCAGGTTTGAAGCAGTACAAGTAAACACTTGTTTTCGTTTCCTTCCCTGGATAATTTGTATTTACATGTAGTTTGATCTTCGTTGAAGGTAAAGGTACATGATTGCGGGATTAGACGAGGGATGTTGAGAACAATCTGAGGAAGAGTGAAGTTAAGTCCATTGAATAGTACATTTGCTCCTCTTTTTATTAGTTTTTTCCAATATGCTGATAAAGTTCAGTTTGTAGTAGTTTCCCTGGTTAGTAATTGCTGAAACTGTGTGTGTGTGTCTCGTTCATAATTTGCTTATCTCAGGATTATATCAAACAATGATTGCGACAACATTCTGTTGCAGATGGAAAATCTTCGAGGGTGTTACTTATACAGCTGGAATTCTGGTTATGGGAAGATTATTTATTTCTCTCATAAATCTCCAGATCATTCAATTGCTTCACCATAAAAATATATGATAATGGACAATGGACATTTGTATTGTTTCCAAGTTAGTGTCGATTTCAAATTCTTTATAAATTATCGACTTTTTTGGCATCTAAGTTCTGACATAATTTATGGAACATCATAATAATCTAAACGATTGTGCTACTTGCATACCCGGTCACAAACCTATATTTATATGTGTACTGCGTGAACAATCCTATATTCAGGTATTTATTAAGGCAATAGAAATTAAGATGGCGTTTCGAATTAATTTTAAAATTTTAATTTAAAGGAGTGTTTGCAAATTTTTATTTGACCCATTCTAAGGGGGTATTTATGATTGTTTTTTTCAAGTGTTTTTCAGCTTATAACTTGAGAAAAATTGTTTTGAAGTATTTGGAAAACCAACTTTAACTTTAATAGAAGTGATTCTAGGTCAAACGCTAAAAGTAAAAAATATTAATTTTTTGACTTTTTGGTATTTTGGTAATAATTTTTTTTCTCTCACTCATTAGCTAAAAACTGTTTTAAGTAAACACTCCAGCTTTTATATTTGACTAAAATCACTTTTATTCTCATACACTAACTACTTTTGATATTAAGGAATTTTACCATAACATATACTACTTTTGATCACTTTTTAAAAAGTTAAGTAAAGGAAAATCCCCCTAATCACTTCACAAAAGTGCTTTTGAAAATCTCCAAAATCCTAGATTTTGGGTCGTTTTAGCTTTTTTCAAATAAATAGAATTATTTTTTTATATTATTTTTTATTTTTTATTTGTTTAGAATTATTTTTTCTCCTAACTACCAAATTTTAATTTTATCATAAAATTAATTTAAATCACTTTTATCACAAATATTTACAAACACCCCTAAATAGTTTTTTGAGCCATTAACTCTAGGAGTTGTTCGTAGAGGTAACACTGAAATTTTATTAGAAAGGTGAGATCAAAATTTTGTTTGCTTTATTTTCAAAACATATTTTTAGTTTTACGATGTTGCAGTGAAATCATAATGGTTTTGCACATAGTTATTTCATTCCACAAATAGGGTCTCCTTTTGCCTTTTTCTAAATGTACCAAGAAAGATAGTTCGGGTGTGTATAATCTATTTCTTTTTATTATTGTTATTATTATTATTATTATTATTATTATAAAATGTGTAAGTAGTTCTTATAAATTTAGGCTTCAGAGTTCACTTACCTACATTTACTTTTGCCTATCCATGACGAAATTTGTCACTTTAGAATTTTGTAGTAATTAATTGGAATCCTCTCCGCAGTCCATTTACTTCCTTGTAGAAAATTAAAGAATCTATGCTTTCAGTTTATTTTTGGTAAAATTTTACTGTAGTACTTTGTTTTTTAAAGTTTTTGATGTGAACTTTCTATTCTTTTTATTAACAAGCTTACTTTTCTTTTTGGGTCTTAAATCATACTTCGGAACAGAGTTATTGTTGCCTGGTTGCCAATAGAGAAAACTATTATACACATTGGCCGCAATATTAGGACCTTAATATGCATAAATATTTGGTTTTGGTATAGATACAGATATAGGAATTGTGTGAGTAAATAAGAGTAGGCTTTTGGTTTCATTTTAGGACTTATTTAGTTGAATAATTCGGATTGTATTATAATAATTAATTTAATGTTGATGAATATATTGATATTTATTTTTTATTTGATGTTCCGTAAATATTTTATGATGTTTTGACTATTAGGTGTTTCATATGAGAATATGCATTTAATCAACAATATCCAATAAAAAAATCGTTATCTCTCATTGAAAGGCAACAATATTTTTTGCTAAAAAAGACAACGGCTTTTATCTGTTATCTTTACTTGTAAAGACAAAGTTTTACAAGAAGGCCAACAGTTCTCCATTGTTGTCTGTAATTGAATAGAAAATGGTTATGTACTGTTGTGGACGCCGTTGTTTATTGCTGAAGAAACAACAAGTTTAAATTATTGTTAAAAGAGTAGTTTTAACAACAATGCTATTAATAATAGTCTTATTTATAGCTAGACAACAAATAAAATTCGTTGTCTATTTACAAAATTCTTGTAGTAATTTGTTTCTTAGTAAGGTGATGTAGACTATAGAGAATTTGTGTCCAATAAAGTTACACTTACAATGGCGAGAACGTCTCGACATATGCGAGTATTAATGTGTAAGTATATTGTTGTCTATGTTAAAAGTGCTTTTACAATGAGAAGAAGCAGACATGAGTTTACTTGAGTTGGACGTTTATTTGAGGACATCTCATGAGAATGTTAAGTGTTGAGAAACACTTGGACCAATATCTATAAGACGTGTGTTTGAGAAAGACATACGATTCCTCGACAATAATGACACTTTGTAACATGCATTTCATACTACATGTGCTTGTTGGCCAAAGGAATAAGGATAAATTAGCCTTTATTTTCTCATTGTGTAAGATTCGGGGGTATAGTTTACCTCATAGTATGCCCTTAGTATTTTTATTTTTTTTATGTCTTTAACTTTTATTGTAATGTTTCTTTTAGCGCATTTCCCCAGTAACCAGGGTTGATTGGGCCATGCAGGACATATCTAGGAAAACAGTTAGAATAAAGGACTAGAAAATTTAGGAAGGAAGGGAAATATCACTATTGTTATCACTATATAAGTAATCCTATGGATCTAATTATGTTTAAATAAAATAATAATGAATTGAGATTATAGTGTAGAATCCAGTCTGCTCCTCCAAAATTAAAGGGCAAAAGGTACATTGATGTCGAGTTGTTGTATACCTTAACTAGTGCATAGTTTATGCTTTTGAGATATTCGTAAGTCACACAATCCATTTACTAGTATGAACTTGGCAAGTCTAGAAAAAATCAAATTGTATTGAGGTTGGGCCCTCATAAACAAAGTGGGAGATGTTGGTTTATTTAGATTGGACAATGAACCAGGTCATGAGTCGTCCAAGTTGACTGACCCTATCTAAATTGTGAATAGGTAATGGTGATGAAAGTTATTGGGGAATTCTCCATTCAACCACCTTATCCATAAACTCTCGAGGTTTAGATATAGACCCCCGATATCCACCACCAGACCACCTTTACCGTTGAGAGTTTGTGTCTGTCACGTACTATATATTATATTCCAAATTATAGTAATTTAAGTTTTCTCTGTTAAATAAAAAATTCTGACCTAAACCTCATACAAAAAAATTATGAAAAGCTGTAGGCTGATTTAACAACATAAACAATGATGGCGTAGTAAACTCAATTATATCTATACACATATTTTTTATAAAAATAAAAAGAAGGAAGAGGTCCATCTTCATTCTACCATATCCAAGTTCGTGTCATCCGAAGGCCATATCACGGTCTCTATTAGGCGTTCGCGCATCAACTCCACATTTTGATCCGAGATCCTCTCGTACATCTTAGGGTGATCACACAACTATACCATCAAAATTACACATACAATTACTTAGACTCATATCTATAACGAGATTAATTAATTTGACAAATGAAGATTATAATGTCGGAGTCATATATTGCACTTACCTTAGTCCATCTTTCGTAGAGATGAAGGCGTGTTACCATTACTCTTTCAGCAAGCTCCAGTTTATCCTATCGAAATTAATATATAAAGGATTAACGGAAAGAAGAGAGTGAGAATATTGATGACATAGGCTTGAGAAAATCCACCTTCACAAGCTTGCGGATGAAGGTTTTTCCATAACCATGTTCGTTTGATGCAACGTAACTGTAAGAATTTAGTCAATAAGAATCATTTGAAACAAAATTATATATATATATATATATATATATATATATATATATATTTTCCAGATCTAATGAAACTTCTAGCTTTCTCAAGAGAATGCAGCAAAGTAGTGACCGACAAATGCACATCACTTCTGTAAGACTATCTCACCGTAAGACCGGAAGTTATTTTGAAAATGTAACATTTATTTATATGTTAAAATGTATCATTTTTTAGGAAGATAATACTTTCATGTAAAATTGTCTTTTTTTCCCAAAAGAGTATCACTTATTGACCTTCTCATCCTACGACGGTCTTGCATAAATTTTTGTGATGCATATATAACAATGAGACTTTTCCAAGATAGAAAGTCATAAACTGAGAAAGGAAGATAATTTCAGTATACATCAAACTTATTTTCACTTTACAATATAATTTCTATTTGTAGCTCTATGTTTTGAACTATGCAACTTTATTACACTTTTCTATCTAGAGTTCTGAGAAGATTTTAAACTGTTTTTGCTCTCGCTCACCTGCCATGCATCTTCATTTTTCACCTCAGTCAAGTTCTAAACGTTACATCGGATAGATGTGTAAGGACAAAAACAAGCAACTCTTAATGGTAAAGTGTAATAAATCACTCTTAAATGCATAAAAGTAATTTTCCATATAGTAAAGTGCAAAATATCGCAAAGTTTGGATAGCAAATATATATTCGAATTGTAACAATTTGAATGTTCTTACTTATAGAACCATCGATATTGCGTAGGATTCATCTCATAAAGCTGGTTCATGACAGTCCTCACAGCTTTGTAAGTGAAATAGTCCTGAATTTGCTGCAACAAACCACACTTGATTAGTAATTAAGCAAGTCTGCCTTACAAGGGGCTCTACGAACTTTAATTGGTTGTTCGAATAATGAGTTACATTTACGTACTATTAACAATATGGAGCGCCATAAAATGAGTAAGTAATAGTCTTTCTACTTTATCTACTACTCCCTCTATTTCACCTTATCTTGCACAGAAAAGGGTGACACAAGTAATAAGAAAGAATATTTTTGAGATTCTGTTGACTTTTCAAAGGTTGATTGAAGGTGGAGATTGAGGTTGGGGATTGTGTTATAACTTTCCTTTTTAAGGGATATACAAGTTCGCCTATAATGAACTAAAACAAAAAATGTGCAAGATAAGGTGGGACGGAGGAAGTATAAACTACCTATAAACTAGTATCCGCTATATAAGTGAACATTATTTTGTTATCTTTCCCAAAAAAAGAATTAAAGAAACAATCACGGTAACATTCGAGTGGACAATATTAGTAATAATATCTGTGAACATGCAAAAAAAACAAACGCAATCACCTGCGCATTTTACTATAAACAGCATTGGCTAATGGCGTTACAGTAGATTCAAATAATAAAAGTGAAGAATCAATATCATAAAAAAGAACTACCACATAGAAACTAGAAATTAAAAGCACTTTAGGATTATGTATACAATAAACATTATTTATTTTCTTCGTCACTCTTAAATAAACTCTTAATGATTAGGAATGATACTAAGCCATACTATAGTACCAGGTGTTTAATTTTTTTTTTTCCTTCTCCTAATCCAAAGAAGAGAGAAAATAAAATGGAAAATTTGAAGAGATTATAAGTTAACACCCTCTTTTTATAGTATGGCTTAGTTTTTTTTAACATCTTATTTTACCAGATACTTTTGAAGATATTACAAATTTAGCCAAACACCCCCTAAAAATTATTAAAATTTTGTTATATTTGCATAGGATTCAAGTAATAAAAGGACAAAAAAGTGATTAATTTTGTAAGGCAAAAGGGTGAATGCAGCAGTTGTAACTTAAGCAACCCTAAAGTCAGTGACAAGAAAAAATTACATCTAAAGTTTTCATGTATATGTAGTTTGTGACATAAATTGGTTTTTTTGTTTGAATTTATGATCTCAAGTTATAATTTGTTGAGAAAAAATTAAACAGTTAATAAGTGGAGATGTGTATAAGCAGTTGAAGTGAGAAATCAGAAGGAAAAGCAGAGATGTGGGAATACTTGTTTAATATCCTCAAAATTGTCGTCTTGGTGGTTCCCAGAGGCAGAGGCAGAGGCAGAGGCAGAGGTAAGCAGGCTCCTCTTACTTCTTTTCTTTACAAGTCTGAAATTGGGATTGGGAGGCCAAACACCTCTCACTGAGGAATTGTCAATAAACGAACTCTGCAAAATTAAACAAGGAGAACCCACACCCACAACGCAAACACCTCCTAATCCTACTATCATCCTCACCGCAATGCAATCGAAGATGGATGGCTCTTGGACAGACAACTAAAAACTGTTTTTTCTGTTTTCTCACCACCACAATAATAATTTGAGGCCCAAAATATTTTCCAACTCTCTCTCTCCAGATTACATACTATTCAAATTCCATTCCCATTTTACTACCGCTTAAATATCATTCAACTTTCTTACTAAGCTCTCCACAATATCATTCAAAACTTAACACACATATATCTAGTCACGGACCCAGGATTTTAGTTGAGGGATTCATTTATACACGGATCTATGAATTTGTTTTATGGAATATTTTTTTTTTTAAATTTACTTAAGTTTATGTGGCACTTTTTTACCAAGTAAGAGACAAAATTTTGAGTAGGCTAGAAATCAAGTTCTTTAATATTAGCTCTAAACTTAAAATATTAAATAATTTACATTAAAAAATAATACCGTTGAAATTAGCACATATATATATAGGAGATGGCATGTTTGTAGTTACTGGTCAAGTACACGGGCAGAATAGTCTATTCACTTTAGCTAATTCAGGGGATCCGGAGTCAAGTCCAGGGATCGAACCCTGCATGGTTGAAAATAACCAGAATTTCAACTGTATGCAGGTTGAAAACTCAGTGCAGTTGTGGAAACGGTTATGTGATCTTCAATTCTGTTTTATGAGGGACATGTGATTGTAATCAATTCAATTCATTCTTGTAGAGAGATAACACTAATAATATTGATCTTGAGAGTTCTAGTTATAGTGAGGGATCTCTTGTAATTGAATGTTTTGGGTTGTGATTAATGAGAATTGTGTTGGTGTTTGCTCCGTGGATGTAAGGTCGTTTCTCCAGATCTGAACCACGTAAAGATTGATCGTGTTCTAGTTATTTTCTGTATGTCATTGCTTGCTTCTGGTTCTTAAAGATTACAGCTTAGAAGGTGTTTGTGAATTGGTCTGTAAAAGTGTGTTGCTGCAGTATTGAGTGTTTTCTGGGATTATTGCTCAACAATTGGCGCCGTCTGTTGGAAGCCGGGTTCCGCACAGTTTGATGTAGAAAAATTCACTGGAAATGGTGATTTTGGCCTTTGGAGAATTAACATGAAGGCCCTCTTAGTTCAACAAGGTTTAGCCATAGCTCTAGAAGGAGAAGAAAAATTGCCTGCTACTCTTAAACCTGAAGAAAAACAATTGTTACTGGATAAAGCACATAGTACTATCATACTATGTCTAGGAGATAAGGTTTTAAGGGAGGTAGCAAAAGAATCTACTGCAAGAGGGATATGGCTCAAGCTGCAACAAACTTACATGGAGAAATCAGTTGCAAATCGATTATATATGAAACAGAAACTGTATGCTTTCAAAATGACTGAAGATAAAAGGATATCTGATCAGTTGGAGGACTATCACAAGATCTCGGATGATCTGGAAAACATAGAGGTTAAATTGGAAGATGAGGACAAGGCTCTTTTTCTATTAAGTTCTCTTCCAAAGTTGTTTGAACATTTCAGAGATGCCATTCTGTTTGGCAGAACAGGGAAGCTGACTTTGAATGAGGTGGAATCAACTTTGAGATCCAAGGAATTATACAATGGTGTTGAATTTGTTAAGCAATAACAGATTGGAGAAGGGCTAATGATCAAGAAGCAGAAACATAAGAGATTTCAGGGTCGGAAACAGAAGCTACCAGTAAACAAAACTGAAAACAACAACTCTTCAGGACAGGAGACAAGAAAGTGCTTCAAATATCATGTGGTAGGACATCTGGAAAAAGATTGTCCCAAGAAAGGAAAGCAGAACCAGAAAAACCATAGCACTGCTCAAAATCAGAAATTCAACAAAGGCAAGAGTATTGCTGACTTGGTGGAGGCTACAGATGGCTATGAGTCAGGTGAGGTATTAACCATCTCTACTTCTTCTGATAAAAGTGAGTGGGTATTAGATTCTGGATGTTCCTTTCATATATGCCCTAATAGAGATTGGTTTTACAGTTTTGAGTATATGAATGATGGACTGGTACTGTTGGGAAATGACCTTGAATGTAAAGTAAAAGGCATAGGATCTGTAAAACTGAAAATGTTTCATAACAAGATCAGGATTCTGGAAAATGTCAAATATGTTCCTCAATTAAGAAGAAACTTAATTTCTCTTGGCATGCTTGATTCAATGGGATATAGATTTCAGTCAGAAGGTGGAAACCTAAGGGTTTCAAAGGGGTCTCATGACATACTGAGAGCTGTAAAAAGAAATGAGTTATATTTTCTAGTGGGTAGTACTGTTGTTGGTGAAGCTGCAACCACTACAGAGTTAAATGACACACTGCTATGGCATAAAAGACTTGCTCATATAAGTGAGAAGGGACTTATAGAATTGAGCAAACAAGGTCTGTTGGGGAAATCTAAAATTCAAACACTGGGAATTTGTGAACACTGCATATATGGTAAAGCTCACAGACAGAAATTTCCTAAGGCAACTCATGTTACAAAAGAAACTTGACTATATACACTCAGATCTTTGGGGGCCTGCAAAGGTACAAACCAAGAGTGGAGGGAAATATTTCATGTACATTATTGATGATTATTCCAGAAAAGTGTGGGTTTACATATTTAAAAACAAAAGTGAAGCATTACTGAAGTTCAGAGAGTGGATCACAGAAGTAGAAAATCAAACTAGCAGAACTGTTAAGCATTTGAGAACTGACAATGGTTTGGAGTTTGTGTCAGATGACTTTAATCAGTATTGCAAGGAAAAGGGAATTCTCAGACATAGAACAATAGCAGGAACGCCCCAGCAAAATGGCTTGGCAGAAAGAATGAATAGGACTCTGCTGGAAAGAACTAGATGTATGTTGTCCAGTTCAGGTATTGAAAAGAGTTTCTGGGGAGAAGTAGTGACAACTGCTGCTTATCTTATAAACAGATCACCACCAACAACACTGAATTTCAAAACCCCTGAGGAATTATGGAATGGAACACCTGTTGATTATTCAAATCTTAAAGTTTTTGGTTGTCTTGCTTATGCACATATAAAGCAAGACAAGTTAGAGCCAAGGGCTCTCAAGTGTGTGTTCATTGGATATCCAAAAGGGATAAAAGGCTACAAATTATGGTGCATTGAACTAGATAATAGGAAATGTATCATAAACAAGGAAGTTACCTTTGATGAAGACATTATGCCATTAAAGAATTATCAAAATTCTTTTGAAAATGCTAATACCAAAACTGATAACACTCAGCTGGAGGTGGAGACTGAGAGGACAATGAACTCAATAGATTCAGAGGCAGCTCCTGAACAGGAGCAAGTCCAAACTCCCTCTGAATCAACAGACTGTAGGAATTATCAGCTTGTTAGAGATAGAAGGAAGAGGCAGATAAATCCACCACAAAGATTTGGTCATGCTGATATTATTTCCTTTGCACTGTTTACTGCTGAAGAACTAGAAAACTATGAGCCTGGGTCATATGTGGAAGCCATAACCTGCCATGAAAAATATCAGTGGATGCAAGCAATGCAAGAAGAGTTAATGTCCCTTGAAAGGAATGATACATGGGATATTGTAAGCAAACCATCAGGACAAAAGCTAGTTGGTTGCAAGTGGATCTACAAGAAGAAATTAGAAGCTGGAAGCACTAATAGGATCAGGTTTAAAGCCAGATTAGTGGCAAGAGGTTTTACACAGAATGAGGGCATTGATTACAGTGAGATATTTTTAGTCTATTCACTTCAGCTAATTCAGGGGATCTAGAGTCAGGTCCAGGGATCGAACCCTGCATGGTTGAAAATAACCAGAATTTCAACTACATGCAGGTTGAAAACTCAGTGCAGTCGTGGAAACGGTTATGTGATCTTCAATTTTGTTTTATGAGGGACATGTGATTGTAATCAATTTAATTCATTCCTGTAGAGAGATAACACTGATAATAATGAGAGAAATCTTGGAGTTAAGAGATCAATGGTATCATATTGATCTTGAGAGTTCTAGCTATAGTGAGGGATCTCTTGTAATTGAATGTTTTGGGCTGTGATTAATGAGAATTGTGGTGGTGTTTGCTCCGTGGATGTAAGGTCGTTTCTCCAGACCTGAACCACGTAAAGATTGATCGTGTTCTAGTTATTTTCTGTATGTCATTGCTTGTTTCTGGTTCTTAAAGATTACAGCTTAGAAGGTGTTTGTGAATTGGGCTGTAAAAGTGTATTACTGCAGTATTGAGTGTTTTCTTGGATTATTGCTCAACAAATACTACCTCCGTCCCGGCTTAATTTTTCTACTTTGACCGGGCACGGAGGTTAAGAAAAAACAGATTTTTTGGAATCTTTGACTTTTTCAAAGGTGGAGATTGAGGGTGGAGATTATGAGGGTAAAGATTGTGAGAAATTTTTTCTTTTTTAGGTTTGCAAAGTTATTTGAGACAAACTAAAAAGGCAAGTAGGCAAATAAAACTGGGACGGAGGGAGTAGTTTTGAAAATCTAAAAGAGAGGATTACCGTTGCACGTCTCCTAAATATGTCAATGAGCCTCAACAATAGTAAACTCTACAAATAAAATTAGTAAGTACTAACAATTTAGATAAGATCAATAAGTTGATTTAATTACAAAAAGTAATACATCTATTTAATTTAAGTTATTTTAAAATCGACAAAAACACATATATATATAATAGTACATTTTGGCAGGATTAGAGGGGTCCAGTGCCCCTCTTGGTCCTAGTGTAAGTCCGTCACAGCATATATCTCATTGCTTTTAAAATATTTAAATTAAATGTTGATTTTTGTAAAGAAATTTTACTGTTCGGAAGTTAAATCACACAATAAATTGAAGGCGAAAAAATTAATAATAAGACCACTTTACTTAAATTCATTTCATAATTGACGTTCACGAAAATAAAAAAGTCAAGTAAAGTAGTAGCATCTTTTTTTGGTGGTGAACAAAGGGTTACACCATCCCTTTAAATAGACTAAAAAAGTAAAATAATGCAAAAGATAACAATTTGCTATGACATCATAACTTACAACATCAAACATCATAACTAACGTCTGATTCCAGACTACCATCTCCTCCTCTTCACTAGAATACCTAGAACAGCCCGTGTCACATCATAACCAATAAAAGATAAAGCTTTCTTGAAGAACAACACAGTGTATCCATCAGTGTCAGACGCCTTTGACGGATACATGTCAAACAACACCTTTTCCCCTCCATTCTCGAAAACGACTTCAACAACTCCCTTGTCAAATCATCTGTAATAGCCGGCATGACAAACTCCAAAGCTTCATTAATAATGTCATCCGCCGGAAATGTCATAGTAAAGAGCTCCGAGTAATATTGGACAATATTTTTTTCCATAACTCCAACAGAGTCACACCAATCACCAAGCCCATGATGTCATTACGCCTCCTCCTCGCGGATGCACATGCATGAAAGTAACCAGTATTACGGTCACCCTATTTATACCAACTAACACGTGCACGGTGTCTACAATGAATGTCCTCCCTATTTTCCAAGACCTCTAACTGCTGATGCAACTGCCTCACCATATCACTATCCATCCCAGAAGATGGACACAACTTGATTTAACCTTTCACGCACCTCTCGAATCCTCCTTTTAGGTTTAGAAAAACGCACATCAACCCATGATTTCAAAAATCGTTGCAACCTACCCAAACGGTTAAGCACAGTCATCCGAGATCCTCCCTCCCCCCCCCCCCCCTTCCGCCCTCGGACCACACAACTTCAATTCCTAGCATACAATTAGTTTCACACAGCCATTTATGCTAAAAAATAAATCGATGGGACGAATGAACCACCCTATCACCCAGACCTCCCCCAAGTTTTAAACAGATTGGCCGATGATCAGAACCATAAAAATCTAGATTCACGATGGTGACAGTGGGAAACAAAAATGCCATTTATGATTAGCAACATACTTATCCAATCTCTCTTGCACAACATCACCCCCCTCCCCCGGTAGTGAAGATCATGTACCCCCACCTCATCCAAAACACTCCCAAAAGCATTCATTTAAGCAATCAGGGTGAGGCCCCAACCCACTTCTCCAAATCAAATAAAAATTCATCAAAATCGCCACCAATCAACCAAGGTAAATCAACAAGACCATGCAACACCGCTAAATGACGTAATAATAACCATGATTGAGCAACGTAAATGAGATACATAATTTCCATAAAAACTAGTAAAGCTCTACGAATAAGAATCTGAATGAATCATACAATCAATATTCCCTTTTGAAAAACACATATAGAGACATTGGCATGATTACTCTAAAGTAAAATAAGACCACCACTACTACCCTCAGGGTCAAAATAAAACTTCCCTTCAAAATTAAAAAAGAGCTTGCCACCTAGCACAACGAGATCTACTAACCTTTGACTTAGAAATAAATAATAAGTTCGGGTCCTTATCAGCAACTAATTGTCGTAAATTCTAAAATGCACGCTGGTTCCCAAGCCCCCATGCATACCACACCAATTATTCATTAGGATACGCGGGGTTGGGTAACACCAACCACCGCCTCTTCGGTAGGAATTAAAATAGAAACTTCGTCCAATCTCCTCTGCCTCTTCTCTACAGCATCATCATCGACGTACACCTCTATTGTACCACTATCCATGTCATTCAGATTTCGTTTAGAAGGAACAGGAGACTCACTCACACCATGAACACCATCAGGCACCCCGACGTTTCTTTGCTTCTTTCGGCATGTACCCATGGCCGACCCCTGGCTGCTTCCCGGAGCAGAACTCACCTCTCCCCCTGAGTCACAGGATAAACGAGCTAGAGCTCCACCCACCAACACATCATCCCCGTTCACCACCCTAGGCTTCGATTCGCACCATGTCTTCGAGAAGGAGTCGCTGCCACCATCCCCTTGAACTTGTAACTTTGGGATTGTCTCCATTAACAAACCCATTACTCTCACTTCGTGAGTTTCCTCCGAAGCATTTTCCCTCACCCCCTGTATCTCAGCGACAACAACATGTGACCCCATAAGCAAAGGTATGTTAGGGGAATTATCATTACCCATTTCAACATGCACATCAGAAGAAAAATTTGCATGGTCATCATGCACAACATTATATCTGTCCCTAGCCATCTTCCATCCAGGCTCATCTCGTTTTCCCCTTAAATTAGCAAAAACCGTACCCACTATAAAGGTCGGCGAGAGAAACCGACCATCCGCTCTGAGCCACCCTCCGAATTATTTCACCACCTCACGTCCCTCATCTTTCGCCTTCAATAACATACCACAATCATTATCCATATGATCCAACTTGCCTCACCATAACAGAAATTTGATGGTTTTTTATACCAGCATAGCACAAACTCACGCACACCCGCAAGCGAAATAGTTGTTCCTTGGCATAACAGCCATATTATGTCAACGAGGACCCAAACATGCAAGTACTTCGTCCACACACTCCCACCCCGCAGGCCCTCAACCTCCAGAACCTTACCAATCTTGTTGTCCAAAGCACGTCCAACAACTTTCGTCATCAAATGGAACCGAAGACCATGAAATTGCACCCAAAATGGGACGGTAGTATCTTCCAAAGAATCTAGCTTTTCATCACCCTTCAACCTTCGCAGACCCAAAAGAGAACTATTGATGTTCGAAGGTTTATTTTGGTAAACTCACGTGCATTCTATGTCATCATCGAATTAAAAAACATTACATATTTTTATGACCTACCGGTGACACTTCAAGAGCTCCCTGCACTTGCCATATTTCCTTAACGCCGGCCCTAAATCCCTTTGACCAATGCCCCGGGGTAGAATGAGCTTGCCATAAAGAGATGAAATAGTCGTCAAGATCGGCGGGATATCAATTGCGACCTCTCCCTCTTCCGTCGAAGACAAGTTTAACAAGTCCCACATTGCAGCCAATTCATCCATTGTAGATTGAGAAGAAGAAAACAACCTTAAACCACTACTGAAGCTGCAAGCCTAATTCTCCAAGAAACCCTGACATCCACCACCAACAGACAAGAAACCACACAAAACCACCTTACACCGACCACACCAGAAGAAAGAGCACAAAAAACCCCGAAGAACAGACCAAAGATTGCCGGAAGAGAATGCACGACGTATTCGGAAAGAACTCACGCTAAGAAAAACCCTAGTGAAACGGCGGCTGTTGGAACGTCTATTTTGTTACTATGGCTTCTGGTAAGTAAATTTTTAAGGCTATATAAATCTTTTTTTGTTATATGTACATTAATTTCTTAATTTCTTACTTTTTAAAAATAATTTAATCTTATGTAGGTATTCATAGAAGTTCAACTACTATAAGATCAATTGATAGAGTTGAAACATGTATTAATTCTGAGGATAATTTAATCACTTATTACAAATTTTATTTTATTAGTAACTTTTGTGTTGTTAATGTTACTTATTTGAGTTTTTCTTTTTTCTTTTACATGAATCAAGTCGACCTCATACATGTGAAGTTGAGAAGTTGGTATATTATTATAATGAATTATTAACATATATGTATTATTCTAATTTATTTATTAGTTTTGGCTTTATAACCCTTAAGATCCGCCTCATTGTTGCTCAAATCCATGTCGCATTGAGTAACTTTGGCCTTCTTGATAAAATCCTTGTAGGCCATGATATAAATCAGATTACTTTCACCCTTAAAATAGCTGATTTCATGTAATTCTTGATAACCTGCTTGATCACATTACCTGAAGGGTCCTAGCCAGGCTCAAGGTGTCTTTCCAATTTCTCTCTGACAATCTTCACGTGGTCAACTCGGCAGCAACTTTCTTAGCGGGTTCCAACTCTGATGCCAAGTTATCAGCTTTCTCTTCACCTTATTTCATAAGATCTTTGATCACCTCGCCTTGTCTCGCAAGTTTTCTTTTACTTTCCTTCGCTTTAGATTTCCAAGCTGAGAGGTATTCCTCCTATTTCATAGCTTTCTCCAGAAAAAGCCAACCAAAGTTTGAAGATAGATCCTGAAGAACACATGATACCATAGTGAAATTAGAGGCCGATATCTTTTTAGATATATCATCATATGATTAGGTCCATGCCCAAGAAGGAGCTTCAACTGCACTTTGAATAGCTTGACATAAGTGTTGCAAAGCGTCAAGTGTAATCTGTTTGGTCTTGTGATGCTCGAGCAGGAAATCGGGCAGTTTACCCACCATAGATTGAGCATAACCCCAACTAGGGAGGCATCCAAGCTGACAAAGCTATCATCAGTAATTAGGTCAATTATGTCCCAAGAACGCTGAGGCTGGTTGGCAGCATGTGAGATTGTGGTTGTTGGTATAGCCACGGTGATAGATTCAGGTGCGCTTCTTTTCGTCCTACCCCAATCCTGGCGGAAGAGGAGTAGTAGCTTTCCCTTTTCTTACTACCATCTGAGCTTTCTTCTCAGCCATTCTCTCCTGCAATGGAATTTCCTTCTCCACCCATATCTTTTGGCAAAGGCGATAAAGGTATTGAAAGATACAAACTAGAAATTAAAGGTAATCACTATGGAGAACATAAGAAGAAGTTTGGTCAAACTAGACTTACCTTCTTCAACAAAAAAAAAAAAAAGGGTGAATGGGGATAGATCAACCCGTCCTTTCAAGGTTCTCCTGAGTCACCAAATTGTAGTCCCGCGATCTATATTGATTTCATGGAGTTCTTCAAGTCGGGTCAGAAATTCTTCACAAACTTTAGGGATGTTGAATTTTGTGTATAAATAAGAAAAAGAGGAGTCAATATCAGGAAAATTGTATTTAAATAAATAATAAAAGATATTCACGTAAACTTCTAGCAAAGTTGGTGGGCAAGAAGTCCATATTTCCCCATCACCACCCTAGGCATAACTAATCCAGTTACCCCCCAACCCAATACCACAACTTATTCCAGTCCTTGGCACGATGCTTGAAATGTCTATTAAGTTACTTAAGTGGGGTTGAGTCATCAGATAGAAATAAGTTAGTACAAAGTTTTTGATAGACTTGGGTTTTGGAGTCCTTCTGAAGTGAAGTAAATAAGTCATCTCTTTTGGGGTGGGAGGTGAAAATCCTTTTTCCAGAAGAGACTTATCGTGCGTAGCAAAGCTGCCCAACTATTGGGATGAATCTGTTGAGGTGCCTTCCCCAATGATTGAGATAATCAGTTATGATTTTAGGAAGAGGAAACCTGAGACCAGCTTGGAGGGAGTGAAGGTTTATGGCCGCACATCTATATACTAGACAATGCATGGGTTAGGCAGGTAGAATCTAACGGCGGTAAACACATTGTACTGATTCGCCATTTCTTAATTTGAGACTCCTTTAGTTTACTGGGAAACACGGCTGCATCCTCGATTTGTTGGATCATCCCCTTCTATACCTATGAAGTGAGGAAACCTAACATCTAACATAGTTAGGTCTAAGGAAGTTTAACTATACTCAACCTCAGTCTCACCACCTTTATCACCCACCTGACCAGATATCACCTCATTACTCCCACCCTCAATTGGCTCGGAAGATGTCTCAACACCTTCAACAATAGAATTAACTGTTTTGGTCATTAGGTGGCTCTAAAATTTGAAAAGTAATTAGGGCCTAAAAAAGAGGAAAAGAAATGGGAAAAAGTGATTGAGGCATTAATTTATCAGCAAAATGGGTTAATAGACTAATAAGTTCTTTTATAACTAAAAATAAAAGAAAACAAAGCAAAAAATTGGAAATGTGAAGACCCCAAGCCGGTCCCTCACAAAGTAGTAAAGTGAAGATAATAGAAATTATATCCATGCGACAAGACGACAGGTATAGGAGTAAAAGAAAATAGCCTAGAGAATTAAAGCATGGTGATAGAGAGGAAATTATGCAATACAATCTAGCACCGAGCCAAAGCAATAATATGCCAAAGATATTAGCTAGTAGCGGTTGAGAATTGTCATCGAGCACACTACAGAAATAGAGCACCCTTGCTCTATGTCCGAAATCCAAGTGTGGCGAAAAACCAACACTTCTCATACCAACGTGAGTCTAAAATTCCTAGGAAGATTTCAATGCATTAGCTCGAGGCACCAATCTGAGAGGCCGATGGAGCACGAAACACGCTGATGAGCGCTCTGGCCGGGTAATCCCTCAGCGGCAGAAAACAGAAAGCCATGATGTGTTGATGTATCTTCATTGGTCTAAATTAGTGCATTCAAAATTCACTAGTTTTGCATCATCTCCAGCTGGTCGAGCAGTGATGGTCCAACGGATCATCCAACGAGATAGCCGTCGCAAAAGTGATGGTGCAACATGGCAGAAGCGTGAAAGAAGCCTACGATTTTAACAAATCAGACAACAAAGGCCCGAATTACCAAGCTATGTATTCGTGAAAAATATCTAAAAAATAAAGCCCTATGTGCCAAAAATCTGATGTTGTGATGAGCAGTAGAGGCTGATGAATAGCACTGCAAACTTTGCACAACAGCGCTTGATGTATGCTGTGATCAACCTAGGGCTAAAGATCCAAAAAATCAGGGATCAGCGGATGGAGGCATAATAGGACTCTGATTAGAACCGTAGCCATGGAGAAGAGCACACTCCGCGCATATAATTACAATCGTCTTCGAAGAGCAACCTTCGTCTATAGAACAGATCTGCAGAAAGCACTGATCCACCAAATCCTAGTTTGGTAGATCATAACAGAAGGAACATTGTTTCTCCTGCTAGGTAATCTCGTCTAGAACTTTGACGATGAAGCAAGATCAACTGAAAATTTCTTAAACTACTTATATGAAAGACAAACCATAAGAAAATAAGAAAACAAAATTGAAAGCCATTAAAACAGACAAAGAAGGAAAGTGAAGAACCGGTGGTATGGCCGACGTGGCGAAAAACCTAAGAAGGGTTTTCATATAAAAGGTGTATTAAGGTATTAGAATGGGAAAATAGCAACCAAGTATTTTTTTTTTCCCCTTAAATTTAAAAGTCTTATAATTTTTTTGTCCCAACTTCGTTTTTATTAAAAGTAGATCAAATTTAATCCTCTTTTCATGAAATTCGATTTGACATCCATTATGATATATATGATTAAAATATTAAATTTTAAGTGTAAACTATTTTTTTATGATTATTATGATATATTTTAATTTTTAGATTTTTTTAATATAAAAATGTCAGGTAACTCCAGAATAATTTTTTTGGGAGGACAAAAGAATTTTACTATTTTTTATAAGATTGAACTTTTTACTTTAATTTTTTCTTTTTGTGTCTTAATAAGTTTGGATTGTAACAAACATTTTTTTCCTAAAGAAATTTAAGAAAGTTTGATGTAAGAAAATATAAATTTGTTAAGTTTACAATTTACAGTTGGGAATATTAGATGTATTAGTTTAAGTGATTTGTTGAAGGAAATAGTGTTTTTTTTTTCTTTTTTTGTTTGTGAAAAGAAAATTATGTTAAATAAAAAATACCAAACTATTTTTTTTTTTCATCTAAATACATCACTGTACATTCTATCACGTGCGTCGCACTTGTGGACAACTAGTTAATAAATAATACTTTATATTTATTCATATTCGTATAATTTTTAAAAAGTATTCGAAAAGTTTGAATGATTAAGTGCATTTTATTAGATTATGCACAATAACAGCTAACAAAAATAACAACTCAAAATATGATCAAAATACTCGAATATGAATTGAAGCATAAGTGTGAACCGTGTATATGCATTTTACAATGAACCAAAAAAATTAACACTATAACATTAGAAGCATATAAGATGATCAACGTAACAACAATAACTCAACTTCATATTAATATGCGAACAAAAGAAAAAAGAAGATTAAAAAAACTAGTAAGACAACAATTAAGAACAAAGATTAAAATTAGTATACTCAACGAATCAATGTATTTTCCAATCAACCAAAAAAATAAATACTACACGTTTAGAAGCTTAAAAGATGAATCAATGGGATTGGCCGAGTTGATTCCCATTCCAAATATTTGGGCTTACCGTCAGGTGCGGGGAAGAAAAAATACGATGTCTTTGCTAGTATAAAGAATAGAGTATGGTAGAAGATCTTGGGTTAGAAAGAAAAACACTTGAGTAAGGCAGGTAAAGAAGTCCTCATAAAGGTAGTCATCCAATCTATAACATCATATGCGATGACATGCTTCCGGATTCCTGATGGCGTTTTATAAGATATTGAACAAATGGCTCGATCTTATTGGTGGGGTGATGGTAATGGCACTTGCAAGACAATATGGGCTTCTTGGGATCTTATGGGACAGTGTAATAGGGACAGGGACTTGGCCTTCCGTAACATGAAAGCCTTCAATTTGGCTTTGCTTAGCAAGCAAGGTTGGCAATTTCTTACCAATCCTACATTATTTGTGGCACGAATCTTTCAAGCCAAGTACTATCCTAAATCTTCATTTATGGACACTCGTTTGGGGAGCAATCCCTCTTTCACTTGGCGGAGCATCTTGGAGAGTCGTCAAATAATTCAAAGAGGTACTAGAAAACTAATTCATAGTGGAGCTCAGACTCGTATTTGGGGGGAAGACTAGTTGCCAAACCCAGCCACGTCATTTCGCATTACAACCCCAATTTCGACTCAATTCTTCAGCAACAGTTAGCTAGCTTCTTTTGTCTTTTTCGGGATCTGGAATGAGTCAGTTGTTCGAACTGTCTTCCATGCAGGCGAGGCTGACGTAATCCTTTCTATGCCTCTTAGCTGTCATGGGAAACAAGACAAGTGGATCTTGCACTATTCCTGGTCCTGGAAATTCCCAGTCAAAACATCGTATCACTTCATCCTCGAATCAGCACACGACATTATTGGTACTGCTCCTTACCTTTCATCTAGTGTGAATCCTATCCCATTTGGAGGAAGCTATGGCATTTACGTCTCCCAATGGATAACCTTCATTTTCTTTGGATGTGCTGCTCCAATTCTGCCAACTTGTGAAAACTTGGCGTTAAGGCACTTGTCATACTCATCAACATGCTCACCGTGTGGAGAATTGGACCACTCATCCACTCTTCTTTTCCATTTCCCCTTCGCCAACTCAGTTTGGGACAAGGCAGATATTCGGCATATTGTAATGGGCTTCTCACAACCATGTTTTCACTTATGGTTTGGGGACCTGTTAACTACCTCGGATGATAATATCATTAAATATGCCGTGGTTCTTGCTAATACTCTTTGGTATAGCCGCAACAATCTATTTTTCTCTAGCGCACGAGCTGACCCTTTTGGAGTGGTGATTCAAGCGCACCGATTACTACTGTCTTATCGTGCTGCTGTGTCGAGTAAAGGAATGAGCGAGACCCCAGTTGCGTTCCCTATTCGAACTCCACCTGAACATTGAAAACCAACTACATATAACATAAAAGAAATTATTCATGATGGATTTTTTATGGTGAGTTGAAGACATATCGTAATTTCCTTAAAATAGTTTTTAAAATTGTATGTATAATTAAAATGCAAATTTGATAGGTTAACGAATTATTTTTAAAATTATTTAATTAAATAGTAGATATACATTAATATTTTTTCAGATATAGGCATAAATTTGATTTTTCTTTTATCCATAACGGCACGATTGGTATGAGAGAATGGAATAATGCCTGAATGGAATCAATTTAGAAATGAAATGAAGATAGGAAATGAATGATATAATTATTATCATTCCAATGATTGGTATGCTCAAGCAATGATGATGAATGAAATATCAATTATCTCAATAAAATAACAAAACAGTAATATTAATAACATATTATTATTATTATTATTATTATTATTATTATTATTATTATTATTATTATTATTATTATTATTATTATTATTATTATTATTAGTATTATTATTATTATTATTATTATTATTATTATTATTATTATTATTATTATTATTATAGCTAATTTAATAATTTAATTAATTATCAATTATTGATAATAATAATCGTAATAAATAGTAATAATGGTAGTAATAGTAATAATATGTCACACCCACCCTTGTAAAAATTTATTTTATACTAGTTTTTAATCTTAGCCTTACAAACCTGTATATATATATATATTTTTTTTCTTATCAAAATTTGAAATTTAGAATCCTATTTCAACACCAAAATCTCACCTGCTTATATTTACATAGCTCCAGATTGAGTACAAAGGTGTCCCACTCCAATCAACACCACATTTGCATAAATATACATACTGAAGTATTTTAATTTGTACATGTCCAAAAGATTGTTAGAACACTAGCAAAAACATAGTGAGTCCACGGTTTAGCCCCACAGGTCGTCATTCATATACACGAGGCTTCAAAACTTGCATCAGCTCCAATAGCATGCCAGATCAGTTCACAAGCTCATGCATAGTCAAACTCACCTACAATGCAAGAACTACGTGAGCTAAAACTCAGTAAGCAGAAATCATGCATGACCAATGCGTGAATGATGAGATGCATTTCATAAACCATTTCTTTCAATACTCTCTCAAAAGAAATCATATTTGGTGGGAATTGGCTCTCGTCACTGTCACAAATCTCCCAAAAATAACATTCATTGGCCACACTCGTGACTATCAAGGGTCCCTCCTTCCCCCTTATAGTCCATCCGAGATATCAGTGATGGTTGGTACGACCAAGCGGCTATCCTCCCGAGACTACCAGGGGTCCGCCTCCTGCCTGCCCCCTGCAGTCCACCGGGAAGTCTACCTCTTCCCATACCCCTCATCACAAAGGTGCTGAAGTGGGAACCTCTTCCGCGTGCACGCCTGTCACCGGAAGCATCCCGAGAGACACCATATATAATGTATAACTCTAAATGTGCCAGTGGTGACCAATCCCAAAACATTATCAACTTAAGAAATTATGCTATTTTGACTTCTTATATATACACATGTACTTCTTGAAGATGCCAATGCTCATGATTGATGCACATCAGTTTGTTTTTTAGCAACAGAAGAATACACTTTATACAAATGCATACAACAACACATACAACAATCAATTATCACAAATAATAAACACAAATACTATGTTCAAGCATTGTAGTTGGAGATGAATTTCTACTTACCTCTTCTCCGGAGTAGCTTTTGAGATTTCCTATTCCACAATGGTAATCAATCTACGACAATTTTAAATCGAATTAATACACAATTTATCAAATTCCAGGTTATTAAGTACTTTTAATTTGAAATTTCCAGTTTCGTCGCATTTTAGTAATAAGACTCTAACTATTTCTACAAAATTGATATTTATATGATTCAAGTTGGGTTATAAAGCTAACACATAAGGCTACAACTTTCATGTTTTACACGTTTCCTAATTCAGGTTGCAAAATTGTCGAAATAGGCTGATTAGTGAACCTCTATCGCAAAAATCTGGGCAGAACCAATTTTACTCAATATCTTAACCTCATCTATGTGTATATAAATGTGCATACATGTATACAAATTAACAACAGGTTATTGTGTTCTCTATTCAAATCACATGCTCCCTACCTTTAATAATTAAACATAATAGTCTTATTGCAGATTACTCAATTATTTAATACTTCTAACTTACTGAAGTGTTGTTTTAGTGGAAAAGAAACTCACATGATTCCAATAGACTAGGCATAGACACTAATTAAAACTATAATTTTCATTAATGGCAAAGTAACAAATTTACATACCTATCTTTCTGTTTCCTGTCCTTCGACAACTCTTGTCCTCTTTTCCTTTTCTGTTCTTTAATAACCTTCACAATCTTATCATTTTCTTCTAATATATAGGATATTTGTAAGATCCACCTCTGCCGACTTAATTTGGCGGTGGTGGTATTATTATTATTATTTATTATTATTATTATTGTTGTTGTTGTTGTTGTTGTTGTTGTTATTCCGATAATAAAATTCTTTACATATCTAACACTTCCACGTACTACATAATATTCTATATTTTAACTTGTCACGCATAGTCTTAAATTTTGTAGCATGTCCCAATATTTTAGACTAGGGGGTTCTTGTCTACCAAATTAAACATCTCCAAATTAGTCGCAAAATATAAAATAACGCAATAAATATAACAAATTAATTACTATAAAACTATCACGCAAATAGCACATAAAAAATATGGAATGCATGAAATGCAAAAATTATATTGGCCAGTGAGTTGTGAGAGGCACGGGTATTACATAATAATAATTACTATTATTATTAACTAAATAATTAATTGATAACGATTAATTAAAAGTAATTATAAATTATGAAAATATATTATTAATAAATAAATTAGAAATAATGGTGAATATAGTAATTAGTTAATTAATAATATCAACAACAACCACAAGAACAAGAACATCATTATCGTCAATCAATAAATTAATTAATAATGGTTAATTGAGAATATTAAAAATTATTTAAAATATTGATAATAAATAATCATAGAAATAATAAAAAATAATTAATCAATTAATAATAATAATAATAATAATAATAATAATAATAATAATAATAATAATAATAATAATAATAATAATAATAATAATAATAATAATAATAATAATAATAATAATAATAATTTCATTCCTAGCTAATACCATGTGGGGTGAAAAAAATGACTAATTCCATGGATATGGAGTATCTATTCCTTTGGCAATGATTATTCCTATCCCAAATTCATAGCAATCAAATAAATGAGAATGAACAAATGAATGAACATTTCATTCACACATCATTCTTTCATATCAATCATGGCCTAAGTAAGAATCGAGATTAATGATTTAGATTAAGAAAAAAGAAGAAAATGAAACATTATAAGGGTAGAAGAAAAAGATACCTAGGGCCTTTTTCTTAAGGTTGGAGGGGGTTGGAGTACTGTAGACTGGGGTAAATAAAGGTAAAAGGTGGATTTAGGTAAATAAAGGTATGTTTGGTTTAGTTGGTAGGAGATTTAATTTAGGGTTATTTATAATATAAAAAGGTAAAAGGTGAGGTGATGGGTGTAACAGTTAGTTAGAGAATGATTGAGTGTTGATTAAAGTTAGTATTGAGAATTGTGTATGATTGATGATGTGTGTAAGAGTTAGTTAAAAAAGTGATAGGTGATATTTTGTTGTATGTTAATAAATTTGTTTTAAATTAATTATAATTATATATTATTTCTAAAATAAATTCTTATTAATTTAATATTGGAATAGTAATAGTAAAAATTAATTTATATTATTTTGATTTTTTTCTTAAGTTAAAGAGCGTGATTTTTTGTGCAAAATTTAATTAAATCTCCATTTTTATTATAGCTTCTTTTTGCCAAACAATAGAGCATAAATAGAGGCATCAAAAAAATTAAAAGGGACAAATTTGTACTTCAACCTCGCCGGTAATACATAAACAAAACGGGCAAATTTCACACAAATCCTCAAGTTTACGTAAAGAATTCAGGTTAATAATAAGATGTCAATATTGCATACAATCTCCAAATTGTTTGTAAACACACAAATCAAAAGCTTAATCAATTAGAAAATTCGAGAGAAAATCATAGAAGTGCAGCAACGATATAAATACTAGAAGTTCCTGTGGACCCAAGCTTTCTATATCCCAAGTGAGGCATCCATAAACCATATGGTAATGATTGGGTTGCGTAGTTGGATTATTGATTGAGCTTTCTATTCAATAGGTATTCCCTCAATTTCCCGAATAATATCTAGACTGCCCTGGAATCCCGGATCTATAAATAACTCAGCATTTTCAACAATCATGTCATTGCACATTTCGAATAAAGGCAGACCCCTTTGAATAATAGGTTCGGCATACTAGTTACCCTAAAAGAAAATAAGTTTGATTTTCAGTTTGAATATTTAATTCATAATGGATATCAGTAATTTACCAGATTTGTACCTGGCAGAAATCATCAATAATGTCTTGTGGCCCAATTACGGTTCCTAGCACATTATCCCATATCATTCCACTTAGGTGACGTATGTTACGCAATAAGTTCCATGTCCTTTTAACTTGTTTGATCTTAGCCTTCAAATTGATCACATGGAAGATGTTGGAGTCGTGTGCTAAGTCATTAAGGCTTCCACAAATTGTGGTTATGGTCGCATCAGTGAAGTACATCCCCGGTATGACATTCCCATCCATGTATTCGCAATAACATAAATATAAGGTTAATTTCTCATTCTTGATCGACCATGTACCTAGTTCCGCCATTGTACGACTGCTGATATGAATTTGCCTTTAAATTTGCACTAAAAAGATTTACATATACCAATGTACGATGGGCAAATTAATATTATAAGTAACAAATGCAGACCGAGTAAAATAAAGAAGAACACACAATAACGACCAGTTTAAGAGAAGGGGTTCGTTCAAATGTCTCATAAGAATTCGAAATACTAATAGATATCTTACACATACCAAATAAAGTAAATTGAAAACCGTTGCATTTAGTCATTTTGTCCTGTGTGAGCATTCCACATTTGTTGAGCAATGATTTCTCTACGGGCATTTTGCTGCTGAATGGCTGTTGGCGTAGAATACTCTGGACCGGAAAATATAAGTGTGTCTGGATGGTAGTGTTGCGCATCAAGTTCAAGTATCAGGTCTGGAAGGTTCGTTTGTTTAATGAAGTTGTGGAGTACACAACATGCAATTACAATTTTTGTCTGATTCCCTATGCGATAAGATGGCATGCCATGCGACAGGATCGAAAACCTACTTTTAAGACAACCAAAAGCACGCTCAACCACATTGCACAACTGCGAATGTCTGTGATTAAATAGCTCTTGTCGGTTTTGCGCCGGAGGCGCTCCGTGGAATTCGGGGAGATTGTATGTAGTCTGGCGATATGGGCACAAAAAAGCCCCATAGTTCGTGTATCCAGCATCAGCTAAGTCGTAGCTGCCTAAAAACGAAGTTGATGGAAAGATTTAGACGAAAGCATATTTAAAACAGGGAGTTTTGTTTAGGTTAATATAGTATTATAAGGAAATCTAACGTACTAACATGTGGGTAAGGAAAAGTGTTATCCGTTTGTAATGCTTTCAATAGTACACGGGCATCGTGGGCGCTGCCTTCCCAACCGGCGTATACGTATGTGAAGTACATGTCGAAATCTACAATTGCACATACATTTTGGCACTTGGTTCCCTTGCGTGTTATCCATACTGTAGAACATTGTGGTGGTGGACGAGCGGGAATTAATGTTCCGTCTATTGCACCGACAGCACCCTTCGAAGAAATGGAAGTGTTAAGAACAAAAAAAACTACAAAATTTAAAGAATGGATTTTTTTTTTTTTTTTTGGCGATTTGGTGTTCGATCAAAGTAGCATCCCATTCACCTCGAAAAAGGGAAAGAACCTGCCGTCCATGAGAATTTTGTGCGGAACACGTGTGTAGTCGGGAGGCTTTATCCAGTCACTACCCAGGGCAAGCATTGCATCCAATACCATGTTTGTTAATAGTCTCTGTGGAGTGCTGAACACGCTCCTCTTCATCCCAATGACGATGATGCATACATACCATGCGTACAAAGATCATGACAGGCTCGATTGGGGAGACGCGCGAGCGCGATGAGGTGTGAAATAGGCCACGTCCAACTAATGTGTTGACAAGTTCCCTAAAAACCTCTTTTGTCATATGTGCCTGATAGTAGAAACGGTCCGGATGACCGAATAGAAGTTCTGCAACCCAATCAGCACCTTGGAGTATGGAATTGTTTTTCGGTTGTGGCCCAGAATAGTATCTACCATAGGCTTGCCAATCATCTAAACTTCGATGTGTACCCGACATGTGTGACAAAGAATCAAAAAGGTCTTTAACGGGTTGTAATGTTGGTTTGGGGTAAGGTGGGATAATTTTGGGTATAAGTGACTATAAAACGGACTAAATGAGTCGTGCACTACCCATCTACCCCTCAAACAATGGTCACTCAACCTCACTCTTTACTTCCTTAGTAAACCAATCCCAAAAATTGATTTCTTCTCCTTACCACAAAGTCCACAACCTAAATGCTTTCTCAATTCTCCTTTGGAGTGTATTTTCTTTTGAATTCTTACAACTTTGAGAACATCTATTAAAAGGCATTTATATTACTAGCCTCTCCAAATCAAAAGCAACAATGAGTATATACAACTAACTTTTTCTTTTGTTTTTCTGATTTTTCGACTTTTTTCGATTTTCGACCTTTTTTTTTTTTTTTTTTTTTTTTAACACAAACAAAAATTGGAGAGGACTAGTATTCTCGATTATTTTCCTATTGTTTCAATTTCTTTCACCTTTCAATACTCCCAATAGTTCACCCTTTTCAATCCCAAATTATCCGACTACCTTCCAACCACCTCCCTCATACTCAAATAGTCCAATTAGGTTCAAAGGCTAATCGAAAGGGTTTCGGCTAGTAGAATTGGGCTGTTGATAAAGCACAATCCGGTAACCACACAATTAAACGGTAATCTATGTAAACAATATAAGAACACACAAGAATTACGTGGTTCGATCCGGAGATCTACGTCCACGGGCAGGAAACGGCAATCGCCGAGGTGTTTCTCTTTACTCAAACGCGGAGTTTACAGTGCGTGTTACCGAATGCCAAGTGCGAACCCTAAATCAGAGTTCTTTTCACCTATTTATACCACTAAATCAAAACCCTAACTAAATCCCTATAATCTTGCCCACCAAATCTGCATGGCAGTTGGGAAAAGATCATGGGCCTTGATTCGCGGAACAAACCACTCGCTGGGCCGACGCGCGTTCCTGGGCCTGCTGGGCCTACGCGTAGTGGGCCTTTACGCGCTTGCCGGGCCTGTGCGTGACGGGCCAATCGGTGGGCTTTGGTATAGTGGGCTTTGGTGTTAGCCCGACCCGAGCTGATCGGGTTATCCCTATCAGATGCGCCCCCCCCAGCCGGAGCGAGGTAGGAGCTTCGGTTGTCACCGGGGTAGAACCGTAAGCAAGAAGGACCGGGGTCGCTGGCGGGCCGAAGTGTTTACGGGGGACCGAGTTTATCCGCGTCCCTGGGACTCTGCGGAGTAATTGGCGGACGCAGTGCCGAGCTAAGTCGAGGTGCACGGGGCATATAGTGAGACACCGAACTTCTCAGAAGCGAGAAACGCGTTGGAAGGATGTGACAACTTGGCCGAGGTGGAGGATACACCGGGGTGATTATTCTGGCCAAAATGGAGGGGCACCGGAGTATTTGTGGATGATCAGGTCTATCCGCAATTCGGGAACTTCGCGGCGCAAGCTGGCCGAGGTGGAGAGTACACCGGAGTGTAGTATTACGACCGAGGTAAGGAGAACACCGGAGTGCAGTAGCCTGGCCAAAATGAAAGGAACACCGGAGTGTGATTTAAATCTTCCTGGCGAAGAGTAAGGTTGATGTGATTGGCGACGCCATAAACCGGACTGAGCCCGTATTATTCGGGCGATTCGGTTGTAACCGGGGTGGAGCTGTAGGGAAGACGAGTCGTGGTCGCTGGCGAGCCACAGTGTTTTTGGACGTTCAGAGTCCGTGGAGGTTGAATCGAACTAGGATGAATGCCACCGAAGTGATAGCGAGACCGCGATCTCCCCAAAAGCAATAAAGTGTAGCGGAAGAAGATAGTAGTCTGGCCGAGGTGAAGGGAGAGGAGTGACAAGATCCCGTAGGACACGGAGTAGGTCCGGGGATAAATCTCAATGCCGGAGCGCTGAATATTAGCTCGGAGGCCGTAGATAATTGTAAAGAAAGATCTCCCCGGACGGATCGGGTTAATAGGTGTTCGGGAACACTATATGGACGGTGCCAATAAAAATCTCCCCGGACGGATCGGGTTAATAGGTGTTCGGGAACACTATATGGCCGGTGCCAATAAAAATCTCCCCGGACGGATCGGGTTAATAGGTGTTCGGGAACACTATATGGACGGTGCCAATAAAAATCTCCCCGGACGGATCGGGTTAATAGGTGTTCGGGAACACTATATGGACGGTGCCAATAAAAATCTCCCCGGACGGATCGGGTTAATAGGTGTTCGGGAACACTATATGGACGGTGCCAATAAAAATCTCCCCGGACGGATCAGGCGGGAGTAATCAAGTGGTCCGGAGACGAAGTGTGAATCTTCCCGGACGGACCGGGAGAAAGATCCAAGTGTCCGGAGACGAATAATAATAGTACAACTACGCTAGGGCGTCCCCGTAACGTAGAAAAAAGCATGGTAAGATGCACAAATAAAGAATTTATATTCAAGGTGAGTGCCGGAGCAATGTTAACAATCCGAAGGGGAATCACAACGAAAAAGAACTGTACAATAAAGGTAAAGATAAGAACAGTACTTGTTATTCGCTATTCATTGGCTCACGGTCATGATAACCTCCTCGGCTTTGGGATGAATCCCCGTTCTGGCCTGACCGAGGCTGGTCATCGGTCCGGACGACGTACTGTTGCAGGAAACCATTTTTTAGACAGTCTTCGATTTCCTTTCCGAGTTCTCGGCACTCCTCTGTCTCGTGCCCATGATCTCGGTGGTACGCACACCACTTTCCACGGTTCCTCTTCTCCGGCGGAGCAGTCATTCGCGGGCAAGGCCGCAGATCGTTCTTATGGATAGAAAGGATCTCAGCTCGTGACTTCGTCACCGGAGTCAATAGTGGAATATCAGCTCGGGGTTCCGAAGACCCCGGGGTCAAGCGGGAAAATGCACTAGGTCGCGTACTGGGCCCGGTTTGGGCTTTGTCGGACTGCCGCTTGCTAGCGTGTTTCTCATGCTTCTGGCGAGTTCGCTCCTCGGCCTTAGCAAATTTGCGCACTGTTTTGAACAGTGCTCGGGTTGTGACCGGTGTGTTCCGAACTAACTCGGTGTAAAGTGCTCCGGGACGGAGTCCATTCATAAAAGCGTTGATGGCCACATCGTCGGGGCAATTCCCCACCTTGAGGCTTACCGCTGTGAAACGGTCCAGGAATTGGGTAACGGTTTCACCGTCCCGCTGTTCCATATTCATGACATCGGCCAGGGTGGCCATGGGCTTCGCCCGTGCTTCGAACCGCGCCCAAAAGTGCTCGGCGAGCTCTCTGAAGGAGGATACGCTGTCACGCGGGAGTGAATCAAACCAAACCCGAGCTTCATCCTGTAAGTACTCAGGGAAAATTTTGCAATACTGGAGGGATGTGATGCTATCATGGCTGAGCATGCTGTGCCGAAAAGCCCCAAGAAAATTGGCCGGATCTCCTGTGCCATTGTAAGGAGGTATGGCTGGCCGTTTAAACCCTTCGGGAAGGGAAGTGGCAATGATTTCCTGGGAGAACGGCGTGATGATCTCCCCATTGGCGTCAAGGCCCAGGATTCTATCCAGTTCAACGTTACGTTGAACTCGCTCATACTCTTGAAGATCCAGAGCATGAGGATTTGCATAGCGAACTCTCTTGGTCGCATTGAGTGGACGGCGGCGATCCACATCAGCGGGTTCCTCATTACGAGGTCGTGATTCATTAGAACTCCCCTGGTCCTCGGAAGAACCAGGTCGTTCCCGTCGTCGATCCTGGCGACCGCGGTGTCCCGGGTCCTGCTGATCGCGTGAGCGGGGTGGAGGCACCACGGGATTAGCATTATGGCCGGCAGGCCCCGCGGCAGGGACGTAAGCGATTAACTGCCCAATCTTGAAGGACATGTGCATGCTCTTGCAAGAAATCTTGAAGCAGTTCAGGGGTGATTTGAATGTTTACCGGTGGTTGAGCAGCAGCAATATTAGGGTTTTGCTGGTCTTGAGGGGGTGGAGGATTTTGATTACCCTGATGATTGGATGTACTCCCTGCCGGCAATTGCCTTGGCGGCACAACTTGATCCACGGGTGGATCTTGGTCGGATTGATCCCCGTGGCGAGCTTGATTCAAAGGAGTCGTCACCATGATTAAGAATTACGTCAAAATTTGTTGGTTAGCGCGTTCAAAAAACTGCCTTGTCCTTCCCACAGACGGCGCCAATTTGATAAAGCACAATCCGGTAACCACACAATTAAACGGTAATCTATGTAAACAATATAAGAACACACAAGAATTACGTGGTTCGATCCGGAGATCTACGTCCACGGGCAGGAAACGGCAATCGCCGAGGTGTTTTTCTTTACTCAAACGCGGAGTTTACAGTGCGTGTTACCGAATGCCAAGTGCGAACCCTAAATCAGAGTTCTTTTCACCTATTTATACCACTAAATCAAAACCCTAACTAAATCCCTATAATCTTGTCCACCAAATCTGCATGGCAGTTGGGAAAAGATCATGGGCCTTGATTCGCGGAACAAACCACTCGCTGGGCCGACGCGCGTTCCTGGGCCTGCTGGGCCTACGCGTAGTGGGCCTTTACGCGCTTGCCGGGCCTGTGCGTGACGAGCCGATCGGTGGGCTTTGGTATAGTGGGCTTTGGTGTTAGCCCGACCCGAGCTGATCGGGTTATCCCTATCAGTTGTCAAACAAAAGGCTAAAAGCTCAAGGGGCTCAACTAGAGACAATATCAAATTAGGTAAAAAGGATGTGTTTTCAAGCTTGAAAGTAGGCTCAAATCAAGGATTGCCTAAAATCATTTTCAATGTCACACAATGTCCCGACTCATGCAAAATAGAGAATCAAGGCAAGTTCTAGAGACAACTAAATGTACTCAATGAATTTCACACCGAAAGAAAGTTTACGTTACTCCAAAGGCGGGAGTATCTTCTAAAGCTCAAAAATTCACTCGGTTGCAATTTTTGATCAAAAGTTTTGAGTGTAAGCTCAATTTCGTCTCATAGCCTATCATGCTCTATCATTAGCCAAGTTTTCAAATTTTATGGAAAATTTATTCATCATTAACCGTTTGCCACATTTTCATTCAAATTTGGTCCAATCAACTTTTCCAAGCGGCCAAAATCCGTACACCTACCACCCCCTCCCCAAACTTGATTGAAAATCAAAGTTTGTGGAAAGAAAGGGTACGGATTGGTGCTTAACTAACTCAACCATTTATTCAAAACACCCATCCCAATCGACTAAAAAAATACCAACTTATTACGACTATGCATGTAAGTGCCCAAAACTTCATCATATAAATAACAAAACTCAATTTATCTTAACCAAACAAAGATGATAGTAGAAAATGGCACACAGGCCAATCAAGACAAAACATCCTACAAGAAAATCCGATACATCATTCAATGAAATAGTGCAAGCAAGTTTACAAAGGCAAAAATAACAATCAAACGGCCCACACGCCGTGAATCCCAAGTATAGGCAAAACAGAAGGGGCACACAGGCCTAAATAGTCAACAAGCAGTAAGATATGGAAATGAAATATGAGAGATTGTAACACCGGGGTGGCCAAGAACATCCTACTTCTTACTTTTCTCCCCCAAACTTAGTTGAAAACTAAGTTTTTGAAAAAGAAGAAGGATATTCTTGGTACTCCTACTCACAAAGATTTGGACGGTCGTGAAGATCGGGAGCTTTGGCCACCAAAACATGCTCGAAGGCTGTTGAGTGCCTCGAGGATCTTGCTCTGGTTTCCTTTGATCTCCCTAATGTCCGACTTCATCTCTCGGATGTCCCCCTCCATCGTGCTTAATCTTTCATCCACTTGTTGTTGAAACTCGGTCTGGGACTGAACAGCGGATACGGGTCTCTTTCGTGAATGACGGCTGCTCACACCCTCGCCTGTGAGGTCTATCCCTTCTGCAGCAGGTTCCGATACTTGGCCTCTCTGATATTTCCAGAACTCGAGGTCACTGGGTTCCCTCGAGGCTGCCCGGTGTGCAGCTGAGCTCAAGGCCAAGTTGGCTGTGGATTTGAGGTCTCGGATGCGGGTGAGGTCTGGGTTAGGAAGGCGTAGCGTTGGCCCTACATTTTGGATCACGTAGGGAACGGAGACTCCATCTTCTAGTCCCAAAGCAGCAATCCTCATGTTGGCTAAATCTTCCCAACCCAGAAGGAACGAATCTGAAACAGCCTTGAAGTCAATCAACGGAACTCCACAATGCTCTAGAATTGGTGTGATAAGAGCTCCGCTGAATATTGAGTCATATTGCTTAGGCTCTTTCTTTCTGGTCGCCGTTAGTTCCTTCACTGTCCTCTCAAAAGACTCAATCAGCACCTCTTCATATCTCCTATCGGTCCGTTTGAGAATGGACCATAGGATACTGAGCTCGGCCATCCTTGCTGCCCCCGTCTCCTTCCTCCCAAAAAGTGTCAATGCCAGGAGCCTTTGTAAAACCTTTACGACTGGATTTCTGATCCAGCTAGTTTTGGAGCTCTTAGAATCGAAGGCTTGCGGTTCAACCAAGCCGGGAGCAACAGTTATTTGCCCCCAGAACCGCCCGACATTGAACTCATCGATGCTTTCCAAGTCTGTGGTGGAGGGATTTTCTTTGAAACCGTAAATCTTCCTCAACTCCGCTGCTGTGAGTGTCATCTTTTTGTTCAGCAGGTGGAATGAAATGTTGTGGATTCTGTTTCCACATTTTTCAGAGTTGGATCGGACAGTCAGTGTGCTGAAGAATTCAAGGACGAATCGTTGGTAGGTGGGCCTTGGAGTGAACAATCCAATGAGGCCCGATGCTCTCAAAAACTCATCGATATTATCCTTGATTCCCATATCAGTCAAACACTCGGTTTTGAAATAACGGGTGGCAACAATCTGACGCTTCATTAATCGGGCAAATCTTTGTTGGTGAACCGGGTCGTCCAAAATGATGTCGAAAAGCCGACTGTCTGGCCCTGTGGACGTTGGGACCTCCGGGGTTTCGATCTCTGGTTCCTCTGGGAGGGGCTCCCGGATCACCAACTTGCCCTTCCCCTTTCCTATACTTGGTGTGCCTTTACTTGTGCCAACACTTTTCTTTGATGTCTTTTTTTATGGTCCCATTTGTCCTACAAGACAAACACACACACTTAAATTCTAAGTTTTAACACTTATCACTAATTGAAACATTAACTCTAATCAAATAGAAGGCCAATCACTCATGTTTCAATCACTCATGTTCAACCAATCACAGAAAATCACAAGTGAATTCGCAATCTAGATGACTTAGTTGACTTGATTAAATGTGCATAAATGGCAAACATGTCTAATTATTATCCTATTGCAAGAAAATTCTATTAATGCTCAACAAAAATAGGTTGATTTTGTTTCATTATTATCAAGAGTCTAAAAGTGTCTACTATTCACACAAATTCACTAATCAACCTAACAATCGAACATAATAATAGAATCAAATAGCAAAAAGGGTAACAAAAGGGAATGCATGTCAAGTGGTTGGTGATATAGCAAAAATCAACTTCAATCCTCAATTTTCAATGATTCCCAAACTAATCCTCATCCATCATCAACAAATCATGCAAAAACAAAGGCTATCACTACAAATTTAGTGTTAGATTACTTAAAAACATTCAACATTGGCAAAAATTCACAAAATACGTGTGCACAACCAATATCAATATATCAACTAATCCAACAACAAATTTGCCCCAAATCTTAACAACAAAGTTCATAATAACAAATAAAGATTGAGGGGAAAGGATAGCCATACTTACCGGTCGAGTTTAATCGAAAAATTTGAAGTTTGATTTTTCGCGCCCTTTTCGACCCGACTCCGACTTTGCTCCAAATCCGAATTTTTTCGGATAGAAATGTTTATGATGATGTGGGTGAGGTGTGGTGTGAATTTGAGGGGAAGAAATTGAGTAACAATGGCGGATTTCGTGTGTGTGTGAGTGTGTTTTCGCCAATTTTCGCGAGGAGGAGGGTGAAATGCCCTACCTCGCCCGCGTCTGTCTTTTTATACCTGGGAGTATGCCGCGGCCGAGGCATAACAAATGCCGCGGCCGTGGCGGATGAGAAGTTTAACCGCGGGCGTGGCAATGGATTGACGCGGCCGTGGCAATTCTTCCAGTGTGATTCCGGATTTTTTTTGAGTGAATGACCTCGGGCGCGGTCTAGACTTACCACGGCCGAGGGTGATTTAGCCGCGGGCGTGGCCTCTATTTGACTCGGCCGTGGCCATTTGTCCAGAATGGCTTGAATTTTTCTTTGTTGGAGGCCGCGGCCGAGGTGGATTGTGTGCCACGGCCGTGGTGATTTTTCCTGGGTAATTCCTCCATTTTGGGCTCCTTCACCCCCATTTCACACTATCTCTTTGAATGGATTGTTGGGCACCTACACACATTTAAACAAAATAATTTAAAACACTAAAATATTAGTAAAGCAACTAAACTATGAATTTAAAATACGAAAAGCAATAAACGTCGGGTTGCCTCCCGACAAGCGCCTTTGTTTAACGTCGTTGGCTCGACGGATGCTCTTTAAATAAACAAAACAAACAACTAGCTATGTAACTAAAACAAACACTTAACACATAAAACAAAATCGTTCTAAACCACTCCCCGGCAACGGCGCCAAAACTTGGTAGCGTCGTTTCCGACTACCAAATTAAATCGTGTATGAAGATACACTTAAACCTTACCGACTACTCTAACTAGTAGAGTGGCAAGCAAGGGTCGATCCCACGAGGAACGGTCGAACAAATTTTGCTTTTATGTATTAAGCTATTATTATCGAGAAATATAATGTATATAAGCTAGAAAACAATAAAGAAGTGGGGGGTCAATGAAATAACAACTACACCTAAATAAACAAAGACAAATAAAGAGATTTTTATAGGTTTTTGGTTTTTAAATAACAAAACGATTCACCCTTGATCATGTTTCACCGAGGTCTTGGACGATTTACGTAACTATTGTCAATGCCCTATTCAATTGTGATTCTAGCCCTTATCTCAAGGCTATTAACAAGCTCTAATAGCCTTGTTATCCCTTAATCTTAGTTAATCAAAACAAGCTCTTCGACTAACCCTATTCAGTTTAACCGAATCCTCGAACAAGCTCTCTTAGATTCAATCACCAAATGCATTAAACACTAGGACAACGAGATAAATTCAACATAAAACTCGCAAGCTCGGTTTTAGAGGTTAAACTTTGTGTTATCACCAATAAATAATTATTGTTTGCTACTCGGGAATCGGAAATCCTACAATTACGGATAGTGACCTTCTATTCTAGCAACACATTCACAAATCCCTTAAAGGGTGATCAATCCAATAATAAATTCATAAATGTGAGTCAATAACAGCAAATAACACAAAACACTTGAATACACAATATTTTCGGTAACATTAACCGTAATAATCACATAAATGTCTTGGACTCAAGGTTCCACATAATCAAGAGTGAACTAAGGGTGCTAGCCACCCATTTTACCTAATACAAAGATAAACTAACAGAAAATTAAAGAAAAACATGAACATAGGATAGAAAGAACCAAAGGTTAGGGGTTGAAGATCAAGATCTTCAACCCCCTTCCATTTCCTTGCTTCCAATGGAGAAAAGTGGCTGATTATGTGTGGGGGATGGGTTCTAGGTTGTTCTAAGTTAGGTTAAATTCGAATGGGATGATATATATATAAGGAGAGAAAGTGCTAGCTCCAATTTAGGCAAAAACGTGTTTGGATTTTTAAAACAGGGAACCCCGCCGCGGCCGTGGCATAAAGTTGGCCGCGGGCGTGGTGAAAACAAGGGTTTTGGGCCCAGTTTGGGGCCGCGGCCGTGTTATATCTCCTGCCTCGGCCGTGGTCTTTCTTGGACTGAATTTGCCTTTACTTCTGGAGGACTGGCCACGGCCGCGGCTTATTCATACCGCGGTCGTGGGGTTTGGATCGCCACGGTCGTGGTGTATGTTTGCCTCGGTCGTGGCAAATGATGCTGAAATGTGGCCTTCTCTGGAGGAATGGCCACGGTCGTGGCCTTGGACTACCTCGGCCGTGGCTTGAGCCACGGGCGTGGCCTCACCACCTCGGGCATGATCCCCTGTTTTTCCTTGTTTTCTTCTTTCTTTGAGCTCGATTTGTCAATTTGAGATCTTCAAACCTATTTTTCGGCCTTAATTCACCTGTCTTGACATGAAAATGAAACAGACACGTCAAATTGCCCAATGAGAAATAAACGCACAAAACACACATGAAAATGCACACAAAAGTCCGTAAAAAGACACTTAAATTGACCTAAAAGTGTGTGCACTACCACGTGCACCAGCCCAGAAGCAGGATTAAATGTGAGGACATTCAACGTAAAATGTGCGACCCTTTCGTCTTCCGAGTTGTCCGAGTTTGAGTGTGACGCCTCGGAATTTGAGCTTGACATTGGGGCTGAGCATTCCAAATAGATAGATTAAATGAAATTGGACAGTTTATTGAGGGAAAACGTAAAGGTTATATGCATGTGTCTTTATACTAAAAACTGTGGTAGGCCTAAATTATGGATCAAACAAAAACGGAAACGATTAAAGTCAACACAAGATAACATTAAAAATGTTCCAAGTTCTTGATCGAAAAATAAATTTTGAAACAAATTAGATAGTCTCACACAAATCGTCTACAGGCCTAACAAAAAATAAATTTTCTCTTTATCGTCCATGTTCATCCATATGTGGCGGGTGGCCTCTACAGAAACAACTTTGTATCCCTTCACGCGGGCCAAAATCGTAGGAGCCAGCTTCTTTATTTCGTCCATGCAAAAAGCTATGTCCTCCTTCTTGCCCGCGGACCCACGCTTCCCAGATGACCAAGACTTGAAGCTCTCACAGGCCTCGACCCTTGCAGCCCGGTCCTCGCCCGCTGTAGGTATTCTAGGACGTGGTTGCGAGGTACCTTTCCCACCAGTATTCATCTGGTCTCCCATAAATGCGAAGGCGTCATAATGTGCCCCTGCAGTGCCACGACCACGTCCCTGGCCTCCCCGGGTGAAATTGCCTCCTCCCCAAGTGCAACTGTGGACTGCCACATTTCATCACATTTATCGTAGTTGGGACATCCATTTTCGATGAAGCCAGAGTAGTCTTTGGCTTGCTACACCAGATTAGGGTTTCTTTTAATTAGACAGGGAAATATTCGAAAAAATAGAAAATTAACCGAAATTATAGTTAGTAGAAACCAGTTGTTGTTTTAGATATATTACTGTGGCCAAGTCGTTAAGGTACTCCTTGTCTGCAATGATCGTCTCATTTTCGTAGTCCCACTCCACTCCGGAATTGTAGCGGTTTTCCCGCATCATGTGCCAACAACACTTGTAATTTTTTATTTTATTATCAACTGAATTCGTTGTGTACGTGAAGCCCTCAAATCGACTATTCAGGTTGTTGGCGATTCGTTCCATGATGCGTGGGGAAAATCGGCTCGAAAGCATACCACCAGCATGCCATTCGTTGTGGCATAGGTTTATGAATTCGCACTCGGTAATACGTGTCCAAACAGCCCGATCCGTGCCCGTGGAAGCCCTAGCCCTGGCCTGATTTGTTCGAGCTCCGGGTCTTGTCATCTAGTTGTAGAATATTCCGTACAAAGGTGAAGGCCAAATAAAATTAACAAATCTACACTAAAAGTTATTTTATAAGCGTCTTGGGGGTCATAAGCATAAATATTTTTAGTACCAAAAGCTTTTTCAAATTGTAGAAGGAGTATGCCTTTAAATTTTGTAAAATAATTTTATTTCTCAATTTTTGTCATAGCTTTATTACTTCAATAATGAAATTCCAATAATGTGTGTTGATCTAAACCACAAAATGCAAAAGAAGACTGTTGTTATTGCAAATTTCTCGTGGAAGGGGAAATTTTAACAATAGCGTGAATTGGGACCTTAATTTCAAGCTAATTATGGATCAGTTGTTAATCCGTTCTCTTTTTTCTTTCTCTTTCTTTTCATTTATTTGTAATATTCAGAAATTCCTTTAACCAAGATTAAATTTTTCTGTAATATTTATTGTTTGGAGATTTTTTTCTTCATGTTGACAAAGATCCTTTTTTTTTTTTTTTTTAGTTATTTCAAAATATAAACGTTAAATGGTCCGGTTTTGCAATAATATGATATAGTCAGCTCGAGTATAATTTCGTACTAATTAAAGACCAAACAAAAGGAAATCAACATAATAACATTAGATTTACAATATTGTGGATAATAATATTACAATGGAACAAAATAGAATTTCAAAAAAATTGTACATACGTCCGTGTGCTAACTAAAAAAAAGAGGCATGAACCACCACCTAACTCAAAATCTATGCACTTTTTGATATCCCTTACGATGCAAAGACGGATACTTCGTAAAACAAAAGCCAAAAAAAAGTGAAAAGGTTTCGATTTTGTAATTTGGCTGAAAAAGAATGGTAGCTCACAAATTTAGACGGGAAATATTGTAACGTCTTCGGACCACCAAACAATTATTTTGCTCGGTAGTAAAAAAAATCCGTTACTTCACTGTTAGGTACCTTACTAAACAATTCCTCTACCACCCTAATCCTAAGCAAAATCAAACTACGTGGATATATTGTCAATTAATAGATCACCGAAAAATACGCACGAAAATATATTTTAAAGCCACACAGAAGCTAAGGCAAACAACTACAACTAAACACACGATCTCTACGGGAAAAACGCTACATAGGAATTGTGTATATGTAAGGTACCACTACATAATGCCAAATCAAGATCAATTTTCCATAAAAGACTGATTTTATGAAACAATAAACAATCCTATACATCTAGGGGGATTGACTTACGCCTCCACTCAGAGGGTGGAGGCACCCCTGCTAGATGCATCAACTAAAACCCACAGAATCAGTAAAATGCAACATCCAAGCTGCACCATAATTTGACCTAAAATAATACAAAATCAATATTCAAAATAATACAGAATCAATAATCATATTAAGCAACACACAAGCACTGATAGGGATGGCCCGGTCACTTCGGGTTCGGATTGGGTTAATACCTAACGCCCCGGCCCATTAACTGGCCCAGAAGGTCCAGAGGTACGCGTCCCAGATAACGCGTGTGGCGCGGCCCAACTTATGGCTTGTTCCGCGATTCAAGGCCCACGATCCGTTCCCAACCGCCATGCAGCGGAAAAGAGGCGTGATAATAGGGAGTTAGTTAGGGTTCAGTTAGGGTTCAGTAGGGTTTAGTATAAATTGGAGAAAAGAACTCTGAATTAGGGTTCGCATTCTGTATTTCGAAATTACTACGTGTAAACTCAAAGATCTAGTAAGAGAAACACCTCGGCAGGTGCTATTTTGTGCCCGTGGACGTAGATCTCCGGATCGAACCACGTAAATCTTGTGTTTTTTCATATTGCTTACGTAGATTTTCGCTAAGTTTCTTGGATATCAGATTGCGCATTATCAATTGGCGCCGTCTGTGGGAAACGCAAGTAGTTTTTGACGTCAACAGTGCATTCAAATATCATGGTGATGACTCGTCTGAATCAATCTCGCCAGGGTGATCAAGCCAATCAAGATCCACCCGTGGATCAAGTTTTGCCGCCGAGGCAATCGCCGACAAGAGGTACGTCTCATCATCAGGGCAACCAAGGCCCGGTTATGAATCCAGACAACCAGTTCTTACCTCCACCCCCACAAGACGTGCAAAACCCTAATCTCGCTGCTGCCCAGCCACCGGTCAATATTCAAATAACTCCAGAATTACTCCAGGCCTTCCTACAAGAGCATGCTCATGTTCTTCAAGACTGGGCGGCCAATCGCCTAAATCCCGAGGGACCTGCCGGACATGATGCTAATCCCGCGGCGCCTCCACATCGTCAGCACTCGCATGATCGACAAGACCCGGTGCACCGCGGGCGCCAGGATCGGCGACGGGAACGACCTGGTTCCTCCGAGGACAATGGGAGTTCTAACGGGTCAAGACAGCGCAACGACGAACATACGGATGTCGATCGCCGTCGTCCACTCAACGCGGCTAAAAGAGTTCGTTATGCCAATCCTCATACTCTAGATCTTCAAGAGTATGAGCGAGTCCAACGCAATGTCGAGCTCGACAGAATCCTGGGTCTCGATGCCAATGGAGATATCATCACACCGTTCTCTCAGGAAATCATGGCCACCTCCCTTCCCGAAGGGTTCAAAAGGCCTGCCATACCACCTTACGACGGCACCGGAGATCCAGCTAATTTTCTTGGAGCTTTCAGGCACAACATGCTTAGCCGTGATCATACTACATCCCTCAATTACTGTAAGATTTTCCCTGAATACCTTCAGGATGAAGCTCGGGTTTGGTTTGATTCTCTCCCTCGCAATAGTGTATCCTCTTTCAGAGAACTCGCCGAGCATTTTTGGGCGCGTTTTGAAGCACGTGCGAAGCCCATGGCCACCCTGGCCGACCTCATGAATATGGAACAGCGGGACGGCGAAGCCGTTACTCAATTTCTTGACCGCTTTACAGCGGAGAGTCTCAAAGTGGGAAATTGCTCAGATGATGTAATCATCAACGCATTCATGAATGGACTCCGTCCCGGACCACTCTACACTGAGTTGGTTCGTAATCCACCGGTCACAACCCGAGCACTGTTCAAAACGGTGTGCAGATATGCTAAGGCCGAGGAGCAGACTCGTCGGAAACGTGAGAAACATGCTAGCAAGCGGCAGTCCGACAGGGCACAAGTTGGGCCTAGCACACGACCTAGTGCCTTTTCTCGTCTGAACCCGGGGCGTTCAGAAACTCGAGGTGATATTCCACAATTCACTCCGCTGACAAAATCACGAGCTGAAATTCTTTCTGTTCACAAGAATGATTTACGGCCCTGTCCGCGGATGACTGCTCCGCCTGAAAAGAGGAACCGTGGAAAGTGGTGTGCATACCACCGAGATCATGGGCACGAGACTGAGGAGTGCCAAGAGCTCAGTAAGGAAATTGAGTGTTTAAGGAAAGGTCTCTTGCGACAATACATTGTGCGGACCGATGACAAACCTCGGACAAGTCAGAGTGGGGGTTCTTCTCATAACCGCGGAGGTTATCATGACCGGGGTGCACAACAAAATCGGCCGCCGTGGCAGAATAATCGGCCGGGGTCTAGTAATTATGCACGGCAAGACTCTGGCAATCGCCAACAACCTCGTCTTCTGCCACCACCTCCTCCTCCGGGAGGACCCGGAGACAATGCACCCACTCACGTAATAAACGTGATATATGGGGCCCTCCCCACCGGGGCTTCACGAAATGCCTTGAAGGCAGAGGCTCGCCGTCCTCCTCCCGAGGAGCCACGTCATAAGCGCCTCCATCAATCCGAAACTGTTAGTTTCACAGATAGGGACCCGGTTCCAGAGATAACACCTCATACTGACGCTATTGTCATCGACATGACTGTGGCTCAATAAAGCGGGTCTTCGTGGACAATGGAGCCGCAGTGAGTGTTATATTCGCCGACTGTTTCCAAAAGATGGGGATTCCTCGGGAACAACTTCGGCCGGCCCCCGGGCCACTGCAGACTTTCACCCAGGGTGAAGTCCAACCAGAAGGTGTCATCACTCTCCCGGCGTCTCTGGGGACCTATCCGGCGATAAAAACCATTTTCGTGGATTTTTACGTAGTTAATTCCCCGTCACCGTACAACATGATCTTGGGTCGGGATTGGCTTACTCCTGCCAAAGCCATATGCTCCACATACCACCTCGTGCTAAAGTTCCCCACCTCACATGGCGAAGTGGCTATTCGCGGTAGTCAGCGGGTTTCTAAGGAGTGCATGCACGTGGCACTCAAAAAGACTACCAAAGTTCCTCCCAAACAGCAGCTTCAAGTAGCATCATCGGCTCTTGAACCTCAGGTGTGTACCTCATTGGGGGATACCACCGTCCAGGTGCCGCTTGATCCGTCCAAACCAGAACAAACTGTAACTGTCGGTGCTGTGGATGTGCCATGGTTACACCAGGCCATCATTCAGACCTTGCGAGAGTATTCCGATGTCTTTGCATGGTCCCCTTTGGATATGCCCGGGGTCTCTCCCGATGTAATAACCCATAAGCTGAACATCGATCCCAGCGTAAAGCCTATACAGCAAAAGCAAAGGAAGTTCGCTCCGGAGCGAAATGCAGCAATTCGAATCGAGGTGCAACAACTCTTGGATGCGGACATCTTGTTCGAAGTGTATTACCCTTCTTGGCTATCCAATCCAGTGATGGTGATAAAGTCCAGCGGGGCATGGCGGATGTGTGTCGACTTCTCCGACCTCAACAAACATTGCCAGAAGGACTGTTATCCTCTACCTTCCATCGACCAAAAGGCCGAAGCTATCACTGGGTATGTGGCACTTTGTTTCTTAGACCTGTATAAGGGATACCACCAGATCTTTATGGATCCGCAGGATGCCCTCAAGACGGCATTTATCACTGCTTTTGGGTGTTTTGCTTTTAAGAAAATGCCCTTCGGGCTCAAGAACGCTGGAGCCACATATCAACGTCTCATGGATCGCGTTTTCCACGATCAGATTGGCCGCAACGTCGAGGTTTACGTCGATGATCTGGTTATAAAAAGTACCTCCCATTCTTCATGCGTGCAAGACATTGCCGAAACGTTGCGTACTCTGCGGCGTTACAATTTGCGACTTAATCCGGCAAAATGCACTTTCGGCGTTGGCTCCGGCAAGTTTCTCGGTTATATGGTTTCACAGCACGGTCTTCAGGCCAATCCAGCCAAACTTCGGGATGTTTTAGATCTGCAACCACCGAAGACGTTCAGAGACGTTCAACGCCTCACGGGTGGTTTGGCGGCCTTAAATCGCTTTTTATCTAAAGCGGCAGAGCGCCAACTCCCATTCTTTAAAATTTTGAGACAAGCGAAGTCATTTGAGTGGACCCCGGAGTGTACCGAGGCTTTCGAGGCTTTGAAGCGTCATATTCAGCACTTGCCCACTTTGTCAGTTCCTCTCTCCGAAGAGCCTCTTTATATGTACTTCGCTTCCGCCGAGGAAGCTATTAGCGCCGCACTCGTGCGAGAGGTCAATGGTGTTCAACATCCCGTGTATTTCGCAAGCCGAGTACTTCACGGGGCGGAGACACGGTACTCCATGTTGGAAAAAACCGTGCAGGCCCTTGTCATGGCGGCTTGACGTCTGCGGCCATACTTCCAAGGACGCGAAATACGAGTTCTGACCAATCATCCTATCCGTCAGATTCTTGTCAAGCCCGAGGTGTCAGGGCGCCTCGCCAAGTGGGCTGTCGAATTAGGTGAATATGATATTCAATTTCTTCCCCGCCGAGCTATCAAGGGTCAAGCACTTGCAGACTTTTTGGCTGAAACCCCGGGGGATAATCATGAGTCTTCGGCAGACAGTGGTACCCATCATCCTGCTACCCTCGTATCCTCACCTCGCAAGTGGCAATTATATGTGGATGGTGCATCCACGACTCGAGGAAGTGGTGCCGGGGTGCTCCTCATTGACCCCGAGGGAATTGAACTTAAGTACGTCATCCGATTCAAATTTAAGGTGACCAATAATGAAGCAGAATACGAGGCAGTTCTCGCCGGGCTCCGGCTCGCTCAATCCTTGGCCATTCGCCATCTTGAGCTCTTCACGGACTCCGAGGTCGTGTCCAAGCAAATCCAGGGGACTTATGTCGCCAAGGATGAAACAATGATCAGGTATCGTGCTTTAACACTCAAACTTATGTCAGCTCTTGATACAGTTGTTATCCGGAAAATACCACGTACTCAGAATGCAAGAGCAGATGCGCTCAGCAAATTAGCCTCCGCGGTCCGAACAAACATATCTCCGGATATAATAGTCGAAGACTTATTTCATCCGGCAATTCATGAGGCAACGGTTTCGGTATTGACCGATAGTGATCCGAATTGGATGACCCCTATCGTTCAGTATCTCCGAGATGGAATTCTGCCTAATGATAAGCTGCGAGCTCGGCAAGTAGTCCTCAAAGCCCCCAAATACTCCTTTCATGATGGAGTCTTGTATCGACGGTCGTACTTACAACCGAGTCTCCGATGCCTCGCTCCTGCCGAGGCTAATCAAGTTCTACGGGAGGTTCACGAAGGAGCCTGTGCCAGTCACATCAGCTCCCGGACATTGGCCAAGAAAGTTCTCCACTGGGGATATTATTGGCCAACTTTGTTTAACGATGCCCACGACTTAGTGACAAAATGCAGCAAGTGTCAGCTACATTCTCGTGTGAAACACCTGCCTCAAACCGAACTCACTGGAATCCAAAGTGCGTGGCCATTTATTCAGTGGGGAATTGATATTGTTGGACCATTTCCGGTCACTCCGGGGGGATTGAAGTTTCTGGTGGTCGCCGTGGATTACTTCACCAAATGGGTAGAAGCGGAACCTCTTACTGCCATCACTGGCCAAAACATCTTGAAGTTTGTCTGGCGAAATATCATATGTCGTTTTGGCATACCGAGCACTATCATCTCGGATAACGGCAAGCAATTTGCCAACGATCCCTTCCGGTCATGGTGCGAGGAGCTTCATATCAAACAAATGTTCACCTCGGTAGCTCACCCTCAAGCCAACGGTCAGGTTGAAGTCACCAACCGGACACTGCTCACGAGTATAAAGAAACGCCTGGATAATGCCAAAGGTCTTTGGGCCGAAAACCTTCCGCAAGTTCTATGGGCTTATCGCACGACACCGCATACCTCTACCGGAGAGACCCCCTACAGCCTAACTTACGGCTCCGAGGCAGTTATTCCAGCAGAAATCAGCGTACCAAGCCCTCGCCTCATCACATTGATTCCCGAGGATAACGACGAAGCTCTCCGTGCAAATTTGGATGAGCTCGAATATCGTCGTGATCAATCATTCATCCAGCAGGCCAGGTGTAAACAACGTGCAGCCTAGTATCATCATCTCCGGGTTCGAGGCACTCAATTAAATGTCGGGGACCTAGTACTTCGACTCATTTCAGCCAGCAAAGCTGCCCCCGAGGGGAAATTACATGCTTCGTGGGAGGGTCCTTATCGCATCGTTGCCGCGCACGATTCCGGATCCTATCAGTTAGAGCATCTCGATGGAACCTCAATTCCCCGAAGGTGGCATGTTACCAACTTGAGACGCTTCTATCTGTGAATGCCAAATGACAAGTATCATCTTATCTTTATGCTCTTTGTACGCATCTTTTATGTTGTTATCTTTCTTTGTATCCCTCAATTTGCTCCGGCACTCGTCATTGAATAAATACTCTTTATTTATGCATCTTGCTATGTTTTCTTTTACGTTACGGGGATGCCCTAACGCAATCGTGTTATCATTATTAGTCTCCGGACAATTAAATCTCTCTCTCGGTCCGTCCTAGGAGATTCACATTTCGTCCCCGGACTTGTATCACTCTCTCGCCTGTTTAACCGGAGAAGTGTTTACTCCCGCCTGATCCGTCCGGGGAGATTTTACTCCCGCCCGATCCGTCCGGGGAGATTTACATTGGAGTTATTCGTATTGTGTTCCCGAACACCTGATTAAAATAGTTAATAACTTGTTGTTTTCCTTAACACATCTATGCACACCAAAACGATTTTATTATCTTCCGAATAATACGACGCCAAAAAATTTTTTACATAAGACTTCGAGAAAAAAAAAAAGGACAAGCAATTATCTACGGCCCCCGAGCCAGTATTCAGCGCCCCGGTGTTGAGGCCTACTCCTAGACCTACGCTGCATCCTCCGGGATCTTGTCGTTCTTCGGCCTCGGGCTCCGGCTCTTTCCCCCCCGCGGGCTTCCCGACGCCGTGGACTTGTTCTTGGCGCTTGTCTGGGAACTTCGTCTCTTGTACGAGCACGGCTACTTGGCTGTGAAGCAGACCTCGGGGTTTCGGCCCATTGCACAGGGTCCCATTCCTCGGGGACCATCACCTCGATTTCTCTCGCCAGTTCCTCGACTGCCTCTTCAACAACAACGGCGGGCTCTTCTTCAACCGTAGTCACTGGAACTGGCTCTCGAATAACAATGCCTGTGCTCTTCACCTCAGGCTTCTTTTTACCCTTCCGGGGGGCTTTTGAAGTGCCTTGGCTTCGGCTTGTACTCGCAATGAATTCCTCGGCAGAAGGCCTCCACCTGCCTCGGCCCTTCAGCCCTTCATACATGTTGAGGAGTAACTCCAACACCTCTCGCTTTCTTACGAGCTCCGAGGACTCGGCCGGGCCCCTTGCCATAAACGCTGAAATCTCATCCTGAATTTCTACGACCCGCGCCTCCACTTCCTCAAATGTCAGTAAGCCGAACTCGGTCAATATTCGGTCATACTCCCTTTGATGGATGAGGACTCGGTCCATTTCAGCAACTTTTGCCAGATACTTCAACTCCTGATCAAAGGCTTTCTCCTCGGCCTCCTTCGCCTTTTTCTCTGCCGCGGCCACCCGCTTTTCTAGCCTTGGCACTACGTGCATTTGCAGGTTGTTATTCTCTTCGCGGAACCACTCAAGTGATTGCATAAGTTTCTTCATCGTCTCATGCAATTCAGCGGTATTCTAAACAGACAAAAGAGTCAACGGAAACAATCAATCTCAACCATACAATGAGCGAGAATTCAGTTCACAAACAAGATTTATATTCAACAAAATCGAAGTACATTATCCATGATTCAGTACAAAGTTTACATATATTCCTATTATCTACAACTTTAAATTTGAGGGGAACGACTGACCTCCCGCTCGGTCCCCTCAGTATCCTCGGGCAACACCTCTCGCCGGCCCTCCGACACTTCAGTTTCTTCCTCCTCATTAACTGCGGCAGCTTCATCCGCAGCTATGGCATCAACCTCCATCCGAGGGGGGGGGGTTCTTTGTTTCGGGGCTTGGAGACAAGCTCACCCCAGCGGAATGCCAGAAACTCCTGGTCCTGGTCCACCTCACAGTTAGCAATCTCCTCGGCCTTCAGAATTTGCTTCTTCTCAGCTAGAGCCTTCAACAGAGGCCACTCCGGCAGATTTGCTAATGCTGTGTAGTAGGCCTTCTCCACCCCGGCCACTGCCTCAAAGTCGTACCCGAATTCTGGACGATATACATCCACATTCGGGTAAACCTCCTTGATCTGCTCCAGTAGCACAGATCGCGTGGCCTGATCCCCTATTGCAACAAAGTCAGTCTGAAAGTCAAGAAACGTGCTGGTTTGGAACAGTTTCTCAGCGAATGCTTTCAACATCGCTTCTTGACCTTCGACTATGGCAGCCTCCCGAGCCTCCATCTCTGCCCGCAGCTGCAGTATTTCCCCTCGGAGGACATTGGCTTCTGCTTCCACTCCGCGCAGACGCGCGACCTCATTTTCAACCAAGGCCACCCTCTTACGCGCCTCGGTCAGGTCTTGTGTTAACCTGTCGTTGCGCCTCCGAAGCTCTCTAGCCACTTCGGCTAGCTCCTCCTTGCCTTCCTTCTCGCTCTTACGACCGAGGTCCATGATTCCTCGCGCCAAGCGCAGAAGTTCTTCGGCATCAGTCCCCTCCAACCCCAAAAGACTTGAAGGCCCCTGCTCCTTCAACTGCCACCGATAACAGCACACAATGATCAGCACAGATAAACATACAATGCATTTGCATTAACAGTAACTAACAGCACATCTTGAACTTACCTCCATACTCTCCTCCGTGCGGAGTCTTTTTGCTGCTGCTGGAAGAGTCCCAGATGGCTCCGGCCTCTTCTTGGATACAGGGGTAGGCCTCGCCACCCCTACCTGCTCCTCAGACCCAGCGCTGGGCCTCGCACCAGGTGACATCATCCCCCGGGGAGATGCCTCAGCGGTTTTCCCTTTCTTTTTGGCCGCCGCAGCCACGGCGGGGCTTCCAGCCGGCTCTTTTCCGAAGCGTCCCACTGCATACAGAAGTTAAAGTTAGTACTATACAAGGCAACAGTTTGTAAAGAGCAAAACATAAGAACTCCTACCCTCTTCGGCAACCGCATCGCCCGAATAATACGGGCTCAGTCCGGCCCCCTCCAGTTCGTCCTCAGTACAGAGGGTCTTGAAAGTCCCAACCGACCGGAATATATGAACGACTTCGGCCTCCGAGTCCTCCACCGGAGCGGTATCCAGTACCTCATCCCTCCTCCACTTCGGGAGAGCTACTTTATTTCTCACAAATATAAACCTCTTCTTCCATCCCTCCACCTTACTCGGGTTTTGGACCTTGAACCCACCTCGGGCTCGGGGACTGAAGGAGTACCACCCCTTGAATTTACCGAAGGCTTTTAGTTGGTAAAAAAACCTAAATAGCTCTACGGTCGGTTCTAGCCCGGCATTCTTGCATACTACGGTGAATCCCACTACTTGCCTAACCGCATTTGGCGCTAGTTGGCTTAAGGCGATGCCGTAGTATCTCAGTAATCGGACCACAATGTCCCACAGGGGCAGTCTCAAACCTATTCTTAGGGGGTCTATATACACGCTAATAAAACCTTGCGGCGGGCAACAGGCTCTATCACCGGGGTCCGGTACTATATATTCTAAGTTAAATGGAAGATAAAATGTGGGGATCTCTCTCAATCTGCACTCGCGTCATACGTAACGCTACAGTGGACACTTCAAAGTCCTCCTCCGCGCATTCATAGAAACCGACCATCCTAACGTTGGTTTCCATGCCGTCGGCCCTTTCTACCGTCCTAACCTCATTCCTCTCCGGAATAACATATCGAAGGGGAGGCACATCTAACGGAGCGCTCTGATTCCCTACTTCTTGAATAGAAGAAGAAGATGAAGAAGAAGACATACTTACTTGGGTTGAATTTGAGAAGTTTTTGATTTGAGATGAATCACAAGCACAGAATTCCCCTTTTTCCCGCTTTCTAAACTGGCAAATCGCAATGAAGAAGATGAAGAATTACTGTGCAATTATTCCAAATATATACACAAAAAACCAACGGCTCTGATACAGCCTATTCAAATTCAGTGATGGAGATTTGGACGTGATATTCACGCACTTTACGGTTCCCAAGGCGCGTGGGGAACCGGTTTATTGGAAATCGCAGAGCGTGTCACTTCACATCCCTCTCTCTCATGATGGCGCCGCCAATCACATCAACCTCACTCTTGGCCAGGAAGATTTAAACTACACTCCGGTGATCCCTTCACCTCGGTCACACTACCACACTCCGGTGCTCCCTTCACTTCGGCCACACTACTACACTCCGGTGATTCCTTTACCTCGGCCAGATCATCATAGACTTCCGATACCGTTTCTTGCTTTTGGGGGACTCGCTATCATCCCGACGTAATTCGGCCTAGTTCGATTCAGCTTCCACGGACTACGTTGTGGAGCACCTTCGACGCGGAACAGTCTTGGCCATCCAGAAACACCCCGGTTACAACCGAAGCTCCTTCCTCGCTCCGGCTGGGGGGGGGGGGGACATCTGATAGGGATGGCCCGGTCACTTCGGGTTCAGGTTGGGTTAATACCTAACGCCCCGGCCCATTAACCGGCCCAGAAGGTCCAGAGATACGCGTCCCGGATAATGCGTGTGGCGCGGCCCAACTTATGGCTTGTTCCGCGATTCAAGGCCCACGATCCGTTCCCAACCGCCATGCAGCGGAAAAGAGGCGTGATAATAGGGAGTTAGTTAGGGTTCAGTTAGGGTTCAGTATAAATTGGAGAAAAGAACTCTGAATTAGGGTTCGCATTCTGTATTTCGAAATTACTACGTGTAAACTCAATGATCTAGTAAGAGAAACACCTCGGCAGGTGCTATTTTGTGCCCGTGGACGTAGATCTCCGGATTGAACCACGTAAATCTTGTGTTTTTTCATATTGCTTACGTAGGTTTTCGCTAAGTTTCTTGGATATCAGATTGCGCATTATCAAGCACCAAATCACAAATACAACTATTAATAGGATGACCTGAACCCAGATTACTGAACATGCAATACAGAGCACTTAAGATTCTTCTCAAACAAAACAACCAGCCTTTAACTAAAAATTAAAATTTTCTACTTCAGAAAAATGCACATTTTTTCAGCAAAGAACACAGAATCGCAACTTCCGACAGATTCCGACGGCGAACAGTTACAGCAGCAACAATTTTTTTGGATACTACGGGATCTCAGAAAATAAGAATGTAAAGGACGACTCATGCAAAGTGTGTGCCGTGTGTGGGGTAAAAATAGTTTTTGCTTCACAGAACGAAGATTATGGTTCTTTCAGAGGGTGTGTGCTTAGTGATAGAGTGGAGGTTTTCCATGGCGAGAGGGGAGAGGGGAGATTATAAATACACAAGCATTTACACACGAGAAATTACCCTGAAACAAGTACAAAATTTAAAATAAACAGCCTAAACAGTAAATAGGTCACGGGCTTAGATCTGGTAACATCAACGAAATCAAAGCCCTCAAAAGCGGGCTAACATGCCAGCCTTTTTTCAGAAGATTCGTCTGTCAAAAAGGAAAAATTGAGGTCTCGAGGGTATGACCGCCATTAATTGAAGCTCCAAGGTGGGTGGGTACTGACAGAGGTCATTACACCCCCTGCATGCCCAGACCACTTAAACCTCCACCAAATCCCTCTACACACAAACAAAAATTAACCCCAGCTAGCAGGAAAATAAAGTCGAAAGACTTTACAGAAAAAAAACTTGAAATCGTGATTTGCAGATGAGAGAGAAAGTGAAGACTAAAGATAGTAGAAATAAGAAAAAGACTGGAAATTGTGATTTGCAGATGAGAGAGAGAGTGAAGACTGAAGAGTCCCTTCATATGTCAGAGAGGAGAGAGGTGAGCGTGAGGAGACGCCGCGTTGAAGTTGAAGGGACATGTGCAATCCCTAAATGCACAATATATTTAGGTCAATCTAAAACTAAAAATGGGCTGATTGGCCCAATTCTAAATGGGTTGGGCCAATCTTAAAGCAAACGGGACCTAGAAAATAACTTGTTAAATAAGATTTAGATTAGACACTAATTTATAAATAGAATTAATAAGTGGGAATTAACAGCAGAACCCTCATCTTTAGCGTCGCAAACTAGAACCATCGTTACCCGACGTTCTCAATTCGTTTCCGCAGGAGCCAACTTCAGAAAACCAGAAATAATGTTCTACAGAGGGTAAGGCCAAACAGAAAATTTTCTTTTCCGTATCCCTCAATCGCCTGCAAATTGTGTTTGGTATTTCTGGTTAATCTAATCTTGACATGTTTTTCAATCATTTTTGAGTTGGTACCCGTAATGCCAATTCATGATTTTCTGTAAACTGTATTCTACTGTCCTCTACTTGACAATTTTTTGACATACATGAGCATAATTGTGCGTCTCTCAATTTCCTCATTTTCTTGTTGGTTGTGTGTATGAATTAGGTCGTTAGGGTTTCCCGTGGTTTTTTATCCTTAAATTCTCTTGAATGGTTCTGAAATTTTCATTTTCACCAACATAGTTTGTTGATATTTTTCGCGTTCGGATCTGATCTGATCTGGGTTTAAAAATTGGCCATTGGAGCTTTCCTTTCATTTTCTTGTTGTGGTTGGATCAGATTTTTTCTTTTTAATTTCAATTCAAAAGTTTGCTGGCACATGGGGGGTGGAGCTAATCCCTCTGGCTGTAACGAGGCTCCACCTCGGATGCCGTACCATGCGGTTAAGTTTAAGGAGATCCATTGTCTTGTTAGCTTCTTTCTGCTTAGTAGGTCACTGTTGTTTAGGACATACCATGAAGCTCTACCTTTTTGAATTTTAATTTCGCATTCTTAACAATTCTCAATTAGATTCTTATTTGAACATTAAGTTACCAAGCAATGATGTTAATCGCTAACAAATATAGCACTGACCTGGTGAATGTGTTGGTGTTTGTTTGGCATTGAAGTAAATACCCGGACTCTGGTGACGCTCGGGAAATGGGCTTCAAAAGGCAGCGAGTGATGGGTCAGGGGTCATCATATTATAGCACTCCTGGTCCAGATTATATGTACAATGCTCCACCTCCGCCACCTCCGATGTACTCTTATATTCCCCCTCCGTTTCCTGTTGTCCGACTTAGAGGCCTGCCCTTTGATTGTGCAGAGGCTGAAATTGTTGATTTCTTTCATGGTCTAGATGTTATTGACGTCCTATTCATCCATAAAGGTGGCAAGTTTACAGGAGAAGCTTACTGTGTTCTGGGATATCCTCTTCAGATTGATTTTGCCCTACAGCGGAATAAACAGAACATTGGTAGGAGATATGTGGAGGTTTTCCGTAGTAGAAAAGATGAATACTATAAGGCTATAGCAAATGAGGTTTTCGATGCTCCTGGTGGTTCACCTCATCCCCGAGGCCCAAGAGCAAGATCTAGTGATGATGTAGTGAGGGACTTGTCAGAGTTTAATGGGCTGTTGAAGCTAAGGGGGTTACCGTTTTCTGCTACCAGAGATGACATTTTAAATTTCTTCAAAGGCTTCGAGCTTTCAGGAGATAAAATTCATCTAATAGGGAATTCTGAGGGAAGGCCAGCAGGGGAAGCATTTGTTGAGTTTGCGAGTGCTGAAGACTCGAGAGATGCAATGTCTAAGGACAGGATGACTTTGGGAAATCGGTATATAGAGCTTTTTCCTGCATCGCATGAGGAGTTGGAAGAAGCGGCATCAAGGGGGCGGTAATTATCTCCAACTTTATTTTCTGTTTATTTTTTTTGTTTTATTTTTATTTTTTGGGGCGGGGGGACGGGGTCCTAGATTTGGATGTCTTTCTGTATCTGATCCTTTTTTGCGTAATGCGTTTTATCATATACAAATATTATTTTATTGTTTGCAGATTGCCAAAGATATGCATTTTGCTTGTACTTGATGTTTTATGTCTTACCTAAAACATCGTTAGCATCATCACCCTCGGTGCCATTCTCCTGTGACCATTTTGCAACATACATTAGATTTTGCATGTAGATGGACATTACCTTTGATGAGCATATGTAAAAGGTAGACCAACCTGTTGATTTTGCTGTTGTTTTCAGATTGTTTCTGTACTATGTATCAAATAGAAAATGACAATCTGATGACCTCGCAATTTTTGAAAAATAATGATGTGCTATTGTCTCTGGTATACCTATATTGCTTGTGTATGAGATGCCACTATCATTGATCTCATACTGAATTTATCTAATTTCATTAGATGCTTCTTGAGGCACTTCATATTTTTTCTATAGTGGAATTAGTTTAATTTGTACGTAGGGGTGTGTGTGGTACGGTGTGGATCGGATATTTGAAAATATCCAGATCCAGACCAAACTTCAGTTATTTTAAAAATGAGCCCAAAAAATCGCGACGGTACGGTACGGTTATTTATTATTATTATTTTTTTGGGACAGTTGGGTTCGGAATTACGGTTATTTACTATTATTATTTTTTTGGGACAGTTGGGTTCGGAATTTCAGATCTACAGAACGATTCAATTCGGTTTGGTTTGGTTCGGTTCGGTTCGGATAACTGGAGATAGTTTTATCTTTTGAATATTAGATTCAATTTGAACAAAATATCTTTACATCTAACCAAAATATATAGTATTATTACATCAAATTTGTTTCCAATTCTAACATTTGTCTTGAAATTATATAATAATTGAATATAAGGTTCCTTTAACTATTTATGTTTAACATAACAAACTACTCCCTCCGTCCCAAATGAACTTGCATAGGGGAGTTGACACAGATATGAAGAAAAGTTGTTTTTTTGGATTTTGTTGACTTTTCAAAGGAGGATGGAGGGTGGAGATTGAGGATAGAGATTTTGAGGGTGGAGATTGTGTTTTAACTTTCCTTATTAGGAAGTATGCATATTTGCTTGGGACGGCCGAATTCGGAAAGTGTGCAAGTTCATTCGGGACGGAGAGAGTACAAATTATGGATTATGGATTATTGAATTTTAATTCTTATTTAAATTAATCATTTATTTATAATATATTTTTTAATTTATAAATTTTTATTTTATTCGGTTATTCGGTTCAGCATAATTCGGTACGACTCAGTACTGTTTGGCACGGTTTTCGGTTCAGAACTTTAAGAAATATCTAAATCCGTACCAAAAAAATAATCGTTTCAGTTCGGTTAAGAAAAAGTTAAATGGTCGACGGATTCTTTTGGTTCAGAACTTATTCGATCCGGACTTCGGTAATCTCCAACCCCGTGCACAGTCCAATTTGTACATAATTCATTAGCTCAATGGTTTTTAATGTTGCCACATATTTAACAGTTATATGTGCAATCTCACTAAAGTATCATGGATATGAGAAGATAATAGACATTTAATGTTACGAGCGGTCAATTAGCTGCTTTCTTTGTGGAATGGAAGTACAGAAATTGTTTTTCTAAATCCACAGAATAACTTTATGTTAATGTGGCATCATATGAATTCCTATTTTTCCGTAGCTCAAGGCTAATGTAAAATGCACTAGTGAATCAATAAACGTAGGCTTGAAACTATAATGAAGAGATCTTTTCCTCTGGAGAAATTTTCTAGAATCCACAAGTAGTTGAATCAAAGTGATTCATGTTTTCGGTGTCGTCAGCATGCTTGGTATATTTGAACATTGTGATGTATTCTAGTTATGGAATCTTTGCTGTGATCATTAGATTTATTGCTTAGAAGTTTTAGAAGCCAATTCTTAAGCGCGGTCTTGCTTCATAGTTTTTGCTCTGCTTTTCTTATCCTTGAGGAGGTTTTTGTTATAAGCATTCTGTCTGATCCGACTTCAGCTTTCTTGGATGCTGAGGAATTAAAAAAGGTTCCGCTTTGATTGAAGAATTTGAGTATGAATTGAAATCTACGACATCAAATTTTGTTGGTGGTGGTTGATGATATCCGTCACTTTTATTCTGAACTATTTTTTGAGAAGTTTGGATGGATTTGAAATCCACGTCAATTTGGGTATCCATTGATTGCTGATGAATTGTATTTCAAATCCCTCAACTAAATCTTAACCAAAGTTATTTTTGCCACTTGTTGATCTGCTATGCATTATGTTGGCCTTCGCAGAAACCCCTTTAGCTCTATCTTTACGACCATGCATTGTGGTGATGATTAATGTTTGGTGCATGATTTATCATTCATGGTGTCGTATCAACTTGTCTGTGGGCATGTATAGCTTTCCATTTTTTCCCACTTATGAAAATTGTATGATATGCAACAGATATGCTAACAGAGTACTAATCTTTTCGAATCAGGTTGCTGCCAAAATCATTTGAAGGGAAGGACCCAGTGGAGCCTACCCCTGTATTGCGGATGAGGGGTTTGCCCTTCTCAGCTAGCAAAGACGATATAATTGATTTCTTTAAGAACTTTAGTTTGTCGGAGGAGTCGATTCACATTATATTTAACTCTGAGGGGAGGCCTAGAGGAGAAGCCTTTGTGGAATTCTCAAGTGCTGAAGATGCAAAGGCGGCACTGGCTCAGGATAGGATGACTCTTGGGAGTCGTTACATAGAGCTGTTTCAATCATCACCAGATGAGTTGAATGAAGCCGTCTCAAGAGGGCGGTGACTATTTGTTTTATTAGCACTTGAATAAGTTAAAAAATATTGTGGGTGTAAGAGAATGCACAACGTTTTCTATGTATTGAGCTTCTAAGTTGTTTGGATGAAACTCAATTTAGTTTAACAGGAGTGTTAGTTTTGATGCTGCTACTCTAAATATTTTGGGGGAGGTTTCTTTTAGTTTTCAGTCTCCATTTCATGTTTCAGTATTTCCGTTTGGATTTAATAAGGTAAGGCTACAGTTTTAATATTATTGAATATGGGTTGGGTTGATTGATAATGTTTTAAATTCACTGTGTTATAATAGATTAGTTTATAGTGCGGGAGCTATGCTTTGAATATTGCGGCAATATATGATGCTTGAAGTTGAAGTTGAAGTTATTGGTGATGCCCAGCTACATATTACAGATTCCGTCTTCATTCCTATCTGAATCTGGATGACGGATCCTCCACCCTAGGGATGGCAATGGGGTAGGTCGGGGCGGATACTTGAATACCCATGCCTGTCCCATCCCTCAAACGGGGCAAGGCGGGGTGACCCGCTACGGGTCATAGGTTGGGGCAGGTCGACCCATTTTCCTTTTTTTTTGAAAAATAAATGAAATTTAGTACTATAATTTAAAGTAAATGTTGACTTACTACCTTCTATACAAATATTATTTTAAGAGTCATCGTAAACTATAAAAAAATAGTAAATGCTTAAAATAATTTATAATCCAATTTTGTAATTTTTATTTATGTGTCTAAACTTAATTAATACTCCCTCCGCCTCGGCTTAATTTGCACACCTGCTTCGACGCGTATATTAAGAAAAAAGTAGATTTTGTGGAATCTTTGACTTTTTAAAATATGGAGATTGAAGGTGGAGATTTTAAGGGTGGAGATTGTAAAATTTCTTTCCATTTTAGGGGTGTGCAAAATAGGGTAGGACGACCAAAAAAGGAAAGTGTGCAAATTAGGGTGGGACGGAGAGAGTAATTATTACGTTGTATATCGTTTGTTATTTGGTATTATTTGATATATGTTATATATAATATTGCATGATTATTAAATACTACTAGTATGTATTAAATTGATTCATTTATATGAATAACACCACATTATATATATGTACATATTACTGCGGGGCGAGGTAGGGCATGACAGGGCGAGGACATGACCCATGCCCGCCCCGTCCCTTCACGGGTCACAGGGCGGGGCGACCCATATGCCTCGGGTCAAGGCAGATCAGGGCGGGTCAGGTCGAAATTGCCATCCCTACTCCACCATGGTTACCATAGCATGCTACGCTGTTCCTAATAGGCTCCGTTTACCTTGGCATACATATATAATTTAATTATTTAAGTTAACGAAATAACTTCATAGGATAAGATATAAATTGTTATTCACTTTTAATGTTTATAGTTACATATAATATCTTGGATAGAGATAATACCTATCCTTATATACCTATTACTATGTAATAATGAAAGTTTGGATAATGGTGATATTACTTAAAGGTCCCTTTTAATAATTAAGTTTGCAAAAGAAAGGAGTCATGAGAGATATAAATGTAATTTTGCTAATGTTTTCCCAAGTATTGGATGAACTATCGTAAGGGGGAGCCTAGATTATTCTTTAAGGTTTTATCCGAATTTTAGCAATTTATCCTGTGTCTGAAGGATAACCCGATTTTTTATTCCCACCAAGGTAAACGTTAGATGAAGCTAGATAAAAAATCACTATCCTAGGTTATCTACCAAGTAAACGGAGCCTAATAGGATGTATTTTCCATTATGTTTTGATAACTACAGTAACAGACTATTCTCGAAGCAAGTAATAAGATCTTTTGCTATTCCGTAATACTCAATTCTAACGGTGTGTTTGCTTATGGTTTCCCTCCAAACTTGTTTACTTTGCATGCTCCGATTTCCCAGTATATCCCAGGTCAAGGAATTCATGTTGGGATAGGATCAATTGATCCCATCAAAACCGATGTTTACTTTAGGCATCAAATATGGGATTGTGACAATCCAATGTTACACTATGAGGGTGTTTGCATTTACTTTTTCTAAGTGGTTTTCAACTTATAACTTGAGAAAAACTATTTTGTAATGTTTGCAAAATCAACTTCTACTTTAAAAGAAGTACTTTCAATGTAAAAGTTAAAAGCGAAAATCTAATGCTTTTCTTCACTCAAGCAATTCTGTAAATAATATGATATTTTTTTAAAGACATAAGTGATTAAATAGCAAACACTCCAACATTTGTTTTTATTGAAAATCACATTTTTTGCAAATACTACCTATTATGTACATAAGTGATTTTTATATATTCTTTAACTTTAATCACTTTTTCAAAAGTAAAAGTAATCGCAAACACTCCCTATGTTTACTTTGTTTGGTGTGGTGTAGTAGAGGGTATAAAAAATGTTTCTTCTATCCTCCCAAATTATTTAGCATTGCTGAATCCCCTCTCATTCCCTATTCTTCAACTTCCTTTCTTTCTCAACCCTCCATTATCGCTTGATCGATTAAGTTGTCGATGATTTTCATCAGTCGGATGCAGATTCGACAACAGATATACTCAATTAAACACCATCTGATTCGCCTGCAGAGGAAAGGAGGCATAAACACACAAAAAAAAAAAAAAAAAAAAAATGGTGAGAACAATGATTATCGCTTACCAAATTCGAAGACGATGTCGGAAGACCGAATTGGGGGCCCAACGGATATTAACTGCCTGGAGAAATGAAGATGACTTCGTGGGGTTCTTCAGTTGGAGAAAATTGCCGGGAAGAAGGGGAGGGGGGTCCTCTTGTGGTTGCCCTTTATTATGTGGTAGTGCAATTTCGGAAAGTATGAAGTAAAACCCAATCAAAGAGGTACAAATGTAACACAAAAGAATCCTAATCATAATAACTAAAACAGTCCTGGGAGAGGAGGTGGGCTCAATAATCAGTCGAATAGTCCCATTTCGTACACATTATTCCGAGTTTGGAGGATTGACCAGGCTTGAGAAACCAAAAAAAGTACATATTGATTTATCTGGGACAGATAGTCTCATTTCCACCTAATTTGCCAAAGTAAACAAACCCTCAGTAGATTTAGGAGACCAGATTCCAATAAAGCATACTCATTAACTCCCTTAGCCAAATTTAACTGAGCATTTCCCAGCCTTAAGCAAACACACCTAAAATCCCAACAAATGCCATGATATCAGAAGAAGAAAAACTGGTGGGTTGAAGGAAAATTTAAGAAGAAATGGATGGATAATAACAAACAAAATAACAAATTCAACAAAAATCGCCAAACATATGTGGTAGACGTAGAACGCACCGCATCCCAGTTTTTCTCGAAAATTCCATGTGTCGCGCTCTCCTAAAAATGCTACTCCACTCCTTGCAACTTTTTTCACAAAAAGTATCGCTCATCAAATTCGTTACAACTCTTTTTGTAATTTGACCTCTAGTTCATTAAAAAAAAAAACTATTTTTTTTATTTACAATCTATTTTAAAATGTTGATAGTGTTTTATACCATATAATTTTCCTTCATCAGTATGTAGAAAATTTTAAAAGTATAATTTTACTTTTTTTCTATTCGTTTTTACTTGAGTAACCTTGTTATATTGTTATCATTGGCTACTTATATCAATTACTTATAATTTTAAATATTTTATGTAAAATATACATTATTAATAAAAAGATTCCAGAAAATTTTAAATATTTAAAAAAATCTATAAATTCATTTCAGTATAAATTGTAAAACATATATTTTCCAGACTCACTTATTAAAAAAACTCTAATTATGTAAATAAATCTATAAATTTTAAGTATTCTAACTGCTATGTACGAGAAGGCTACTTATCTGCATTGTCCCACTACTTTGCCCACTAATTTGATGCAATTGAGTAGTTTCTTCTTACAGTTCTGCATAATACATCATCATAATACTGCCACATTTGCATAATACAGTTCTTCTTACCATTTCGAATTTGAAATTTAAATTCCCTGCAACTGCAATCCACCATTATCCTTTTATAACTGCCACATTTGCATAATACTAGATGCATTTATTCGGCTGCCCCTATTCCCCTATAAATAACACATTTTTCAGACATCATTTTGCATGTCCGTCCCAATCCACTATACATTACGCAATTTCTCAAATACCTCAGAACAAAAATAAGTGACTACCACTGAAATCGCAAAAATGCCGTCTTTCTTTAGCATGGTGAAGAATTTGAATCCTTTAAACACTCTCTAGGCTATGTACCTAAGAGTTGTTAGATCATACGATGTTCCTTCGTATGTGAATGTAGGTCAGCCATCAAGTTTCGAATGTGATTTTCCTAACAAAGAAAATGAAAGAAATTCATGGTACTGTTAATGGCACTGCCATGAAAAACATGAAGACAAAATCGGTAGAGGATCATGTTTACGCACTAAAAGATTTCCTAGTCGTTGAAGATAAGATGAAGTTAAAACTACAACGAGTCCATTGAAGATAATTTTTCTGAGAAAAACTATGGTAGAGGAGATTTTTTATGAAATATTTCCAACGTGTGATTTCATTTTTAAGTCGTTTAAGGAATTTGAACTGTTGAATATGACTCCACAGTTTTAGTTGTTCTATAAATTTGTTTGGTTTTCTATAATTTTTTTTACATTTCATCAAGTTTTATGAACAAGTACTGGTGTTCTTTGTACAATTGCAAACGTTATTGGGAGACTTACCTCATGCTAGCTTTCAACCTCTCAAGCTGCAAGGGAAAAAAAAAAAAAAGAGAAACTCTGCAAGATTTGGAGTATATTAATTGAATGAGCAGCTTTTTAAATTGTAGTTGTCCCCCCCCCCCCCATTGTTGTCTACATTAAATTTCACATTACTTCACACCTTAATATACAAGTTAAAATATCCTTTCAATACTTGTCAAAACTTAGGCGATAGAGAAATAAAAAAAAAAAAACAGAGCATATTAGATGTCATATGTTGCCAATTTGTCCCCTTTAGTAACTAAAATACCACTAACAAAACTACTTACTAAGGTATACAACAATTAAACAAAAAACATAGCAATTGTGAAACTAAGTAAATTGATAGAAAATGGCAGTTTAGACGCAAAAAAGTTTACAAATCCAACAATTTAGCCTGTCCATACTATTAACATCAACTTTAGCCTATGTCACTAAACAAGTCAACATCAAAACAAAGGCAAAAACATCATACTGGATTCAAAAGATATACACTAAAACAAATAGTGCCTTAGGCTGAATCAGGTCCTAAATTGTTACAAAAATCTGCCAAAAAATATGTAGAGCTAATACTTCAAGGTCAATCATATTGTCACATGATCCTGCATGCAGCTGGGAGCTCATCACCATATGGAATGTTAATCCCAGATGCAAACTCCTTCATGCTAGACAGGTGGATGTTCTGGAGTTGACAGGATTCTTCTGCCAGGGTGTTGTCAACAGAGTTGAAGTACTATGTTAATGCTGCAAGGTCCATATCATCCAAATTGTGAGTTTCTATTACTGAGATATTAGTCAAGGCAACAAGATCATCAAAAGTTGAATTGTTGAGAATTGGGAGCCCTGCTGCATTTGGAATAATTTCTTTGGTTGTAGTCGTATGCTTTTTCCCACCTTCCTTTTAGGTTGAAGCTTTATTGGTGCAGTCGGAAGACTAGGCCCCATGAGCCCTATATTGTTACCACTGACACCTTGTCCAGTTAAGCCATCAACCTTAATAAAGAGTAGACATGTTTGCACTAAACCTCACCAAAATAGTAGCTTTACAATAACATAAATGATCATAGAAAACCTACATTACAATTTACTTAAAAGATCATAGAAAGTCTACATCTCAATTACTTAAATGATCATATAAAATCTGCATCACATAAATGAATATAAAAATCAGTTTTACCATATCGTCAAATTCGATGTCCACTGACTAACATGGTGTTCTTGAGTGCCTCCCACAATAATGTTATCCTAGATAGTTACATAAATTTTAGTTAATAATATCAAGACAAAAATGGTGTCAAAATTCGGAATTTGTCTAACCTCATACATGTATTTGTTATCATCATTGAAAACCTGTTCTATGAAGTCCTCATCATCCATATCCTCCAGTCCACATTCTTGGAGAATCCTCTCCATGTTGGCTTTCATTCCCTCAGCTTCACTGGAATCATCCTAATGCTAATCATCCACAAATGAACATATCATACCCACAATTTCCGTATTACAATTTATTATGGAAATACAGTTCAAACAGCTCAAAGAACCATATACTTACAAACGGACAACTCTTTCGATTGTGTCCCAAAATTCTCCAAACTCCACATTTTACGGTACTTTGATTCCTTTCTAGTGGTTAGCATCCACGTTTATAGGTCTACCCCTCCTACCCACGTGCCTCTGTTGTGGTTCGTCTGGTGCCCTCCTACGTGCCTTCGGGGGCTTACAAACTCTTCTCACAGCCTTCGGAGGTAGGGGTGGTGTTGCATCCATGTGTACCCACTCTTACCTCCCATTAATTAGCATTATAGTTAGTCTCTACACAACTAGGTATGTCTCAACCCGATAGCATCTATAAGTAGTATAAAACAACCATTTATTAGGCATAGGAAAACATTCAGTTAAGATAGATATAATTAGAGCGAATGATAAGTGCATAATTTCATATGTTTTGACTTCTTAATTTAATACTTAAAATTATATTTTATTCATAATATGAAGTTATTTTGCAAATTTTACAATTTTGGGCCTAAACCCAATTTATTCTTATATTGTTTAACTTAATCATTGTTTATTTTGTGAAGCCCATTTGCAAAAGAGGCTAAGACCCAAGTACTACATTGAAGTGATCTACAAACATCCTGCTAGGGGTAAATAATGAATGGGTTAAAGAAAGTCAACAAAGCAACTTTTTGGCAGAAAAAGAAAATGAAATAAAATCCACTTGCAACACCACCTTTAGCCAACTTGCTATCTACACTCTTGGGCACACAACTGTTGACTTATTCAACATCATTTGCGGCTGCAACCTGCCAAGGAAAGAAGGAGAAGCAGCAAATGACAGCAGCAGAGCAGCAGTAACTTCCGAACATCAGTAATATTGAATCTTCAAGTGGAAAAAACAAATGGACAGCCAATTTGTAGCCATTTACAGCTTTAAATCAGCAACTTTACAGCTTAAAATCAGCATATTGGCAGCTTTGAAGGTGCAAATGGGTGTCTAATTTCAACTATAAAAAGGAGGAAGAAGAGGGAGAAGAAATCATCCACCAACAATCCTACAATCCAACAACAACTCAATTTTTCAAGTGGAGGTAGAATAGCAATCTTTTGGGGTTTTATTTATTGTAATCCTTTGAGAGTGTGAGGGTTATTAAGGACATATTAGGGAGTGTAAAAGGAGGAAAAATCTATCGTAAACGGGCAAGTCTGTTTACGATAGATGGAGGAAATTTTCCGTTTTTTGAGAGGTGTCAAAGCAACTCCACAAGGGGAAGATTTCTAGTACTGATTCTTGTCAAATTTCTCTTTTTATATCTTCAAAATATTGTCTTTAGTATGTCCCTCACACCCCTCTTGAATTATGGTTAAATTATATTGTAATATGTTTATGTTGATGTTTATGCACACAAGGTGTTTGATATTTTGCTCAAATGAATACAAAATTTAGTTGATATTCTTGTCATATTGTGCTAATTGTTTTATATTCTAATCCTCATTTTCATGACTTTTGGATCCATTTCATGTATGTTGGTTGGAGTTATAGCTATTTTGTTTGGCTCGGCCTAGTTCGAATTGAATAGAAATTAAGTAGCAACTAGTTTGAATTAAGAAAAGTCAAATGGTTTTTATTCATACTTGAATATGATTTGAACTAGTAATTTCAACTTGTGATTTGCTAGGATTGATCTTCCCTAACTTTATACAATTAGTCGAAGTCTTGTTAATTGAATAGTAAAGATTGACATGATTAGATTAGTTAGAATTGAGATTATCCTAGAATAATTTCAATTATATTAGAGGGATTATAGTGAAACTTTAGCTACTTAAGGTTCTCACTTTCAATCTATTAACTTTGTTTTGTATCATTGATCAAGAATCAAGCTCTTGGGTTCATTAATCTTAAAATTTACATATGCTAATTATTTCTTCATTTGTCTTGAAAATGTTAGTTTTTTTAGAATTATTTATCTTTACTTTAGACGTTAATCCTTTTGCTAAACACCCCCCCTTTCGTGTGTGTGCGTGTGAACTTCTACTTATATATATCTATTTATATATATATTTTTTATTTATAGTTCATAAGTGGAATTGAATATTGATAGTGTTTAATTCCAAAATTAAGTTAGCAAAACTCTCCTCGTGGGAAACGATCCTTTCTTACCATGTACTATTTTGTTTAATATTGTGGGCTAAGAATAGGTTAAATTTATGGCGGTAACGACACGCTACCAGCGAAGGGTAGTTCATGGCAGATTAAAAAATACCTCTGAACATAAGACAAAGCATCATGCTGTGGTGAATAGCAGAAAGTGCGTGCTTGTATTGAATTCCCGTCAAATCTCACTTCCTGCAAGCACACGCCTTGTTCTCCAGATCAACCATATATTGGTTACCATCGAAACAAGTGACTTGGAAGTGTGTATCACTTGCTTTTATGGGCCCATAGTCCACCACTTTAGAATTGTTCAAGTCCAAAATATATTGTATTCTTGGGCATAAAACACCCTGCCATCTCCTAGCTCGGTCTCGGTTTAGTGCAGCTCTTCATTAGTTCATTCATAATGGTTTCTAGCATTGATAAGATAGGCAATTCCCGGCACTAAGAATCTTGCTGTTGAATCTCCCGCACATATTGTTCATTAACAGGTCACATCTTGGGTAAGGGTCGAAGTGCGATCGGCTCCATTGGTAAGGTGGCTTCGAATTCAACCATGTATATACATCAACATCCATGTTTTTCGGCTCTTTCATTTTGTGATTAAAATCAACAATCGTAGTGTCCTTTGTTTCCCTCCATACAACAGCCTTGAATGCATGCCCTCTAAACCACGAATTTCTCATGTTTAGATGCATATGCCTCACAGAGAATCTGTGTGCTGCACTGGGCAGTTCATCGTCAACAACCTTGATCAGTCCCTTCTGCTTGTCACTGATAATTGTCCACTTCCACTTCCAGGGCTTCTCGATTCCTATATCTTCCTTTAACTACTTCACGAACCACCCCCAGTACTCCCTATTTTCAGCACTGACTAGCGCATATGCAAACAAGAATGAGTTGTTATTCAGATCAATGCCTACGACGGTTAAGACAATTCCGCCATGGGGACCTTAAAGAAAGGTTCCATCAAGCCTGAAAATTGGTCGGAAGCCAACTAGTAATCCCTGTTTCAATGCAGCTATGCACACATAGAATCTAGGAAATATGTTACCATCTAGAGTTTGGTCAACATTCAACAAAACAGTTGACGCAGGGTTGGTTCTCCCGATTTCAACAAGGTAGTCCCACAACAATGTATTATCAACCCTCCCTTGAAACCCCCTTACGGTCCTTTGTTTGCATAAGAAGGCTTGCCACGTAGTAATATCGACTCTTGTCTCGGTCACTACATTATTCCTAAAAGCTCTGATTTTGCGCTTCTTAACTGTCTGTAACACATATCCAAACCTGCTAGCTAGCCACCTGCTTTTCATGTTTCTGACGTTGTATGAAGGGGCGTATGTATGATATGGTATGCATGTAGTAACAACAAAAAATATCTCACCCGGCCTCCTTAAAACATTCATCCTAAACCCACAATTATCATCGTCACAAATGGCATAAATCCTATGCTTGTCACTCTTCTTAATACTAACTGATCGTTTCTATAGTATGGCATATGTATCAATCATGTCCCGAAATTCTTTCTTCGTACAAAAAACCATGCCTAAGATAAGTGTGGGTAATCTCCTGTAGTCGGGTCTCCATCCAGGTGCCATAGCGTCCGGATTGTCATCGTCAGAGTCAGCTTGTCCAACACCGTCTCCGCCATCCCTAGCCATATCAGTTTGAAGGCCAACCCATTCAGCTTCTTTGTCTGTGAATTTTTCAAAATCACCATCATCCTTAGCATTACCCTCTTCCTCCTCGTACTCGTAATCACTATCTCCACAGTCCTCATCGTCTTCATCATCATCTAAATCTACTATTTCAACTGTTCTTTTACCCCTTTTAATTGACTCCCTTTTTTTCTCATCAAACTTCTTGTCCCCTCCCGTTCCAGCTTCTTCCCCAACCAACACCTCATGCAAATCAATTTCTCCCCCCCTCCATTAGAATTTTCGGTATATAAATACACGTCTCTATCCACCTTAGAATCTTAAAGTAAAAACTGCAGTTCTCCATCATGGGTTATTACAGTAAAAAAAAAATTCTCCATGAGCCCTGCCCCATAACAATGGATTCTTGCAGGTTTCTAGATGGGTAGCAAACTTAAGTACCTCCCTCAAAGTGTATCTTTAAGTGTCAACATGATCGAATTTAATCACCTCTCCTCCAATATAGGCCCCCTCTCAGCTCTCAATTACACCCCTGTATTGAATGCAGATGGTGTATAAGGCACTGTTGGGCCCTGATACATGTCAACAAAACCACAAAACTCAGCATATGACAAGCAAATAAGGGAAAATAGAGGAGATGTAAAATGCCCAAATAACCCCCATTAGATAGGTCGTACACATACCATAACCCATATCACAACACTCAATAAAAAAGTCCTACTAGAACCTAACTATCAACAACAACCATTTACGAGACTTACAAAGTCTCGTAAATGTGAGTTGGGACCACAACCCATTCAACAACAGAACAACAAAATAATTTCTACCACTTTCACTTGCGTAAAAAGCACAAAAAATATAAAGAATCCTATGTGGTCCACATAACACACAAAAACATAACTTTAAATAAGCTGTCCCCCACACGATCACAGAAAAAACGAGAAGACCCCATCCCCAACACCTTTTACATCTAAACAACATAATACGTATGAATAAACTAAGAATAACCCATCACATTAACATATACACGATAAAAATCAGAATAAAAAAAAAAGCAAAACTTATTATTCAAGGAACTTGACTTCGATTTCAAACAAAAAAATGCTCAAACTTACCATAATCGGGGCAAGGGTCTTCATTTTTACTAGGATTTTGGAAACACATCTTGAACTGCAGTCGCAATTAGAGCTTGATGGGGATCGGAAGGAAAATGATGGTTTCGGCATGAGTGGTTAGCCGTTGTAATGAGCGGTAATTGTTGTTGTTAGAAAAAATCTCCATTTTCTTTACCCTAATTTGGATATGTGACAAGCACATGACTCTATTTTTCCTCCTAAAATGCCACATCTATAAAAACGTGTCGAACATAGAGAACAGCTCAGCAAACCAGCGTCGCGTCGATAGGTGACCGGTTGGATTATTGGGAATTGCCAGTGGCGGGGTAATTTCATCAATTTTCTTTTTTGAATTACAGGGCAATTTTTAAATTGGCAAAGTTAAAAGGTAATCTTTTAACTATACAAAAGTTAAATAACATTTTTACCAATTATCCCTCATACTTATTACATATTTCTTCAGGCATAAAAACACACTAGACTAACATAATTTTTCAAAGACATAAAGCCCGAAATTTACTTATAAATAGAGCCGGATCTAGGTATGTTCGGGTCTAAGTCAAGTTTTTTCATTAGGCCCCTAATTTTTTTTTTTCTTCTATGTGCCAACTAAGAAAAACATAAAAATCTGAAGCATTTTTACAACGATAAAAATAATTAAATCAAAATGTAGAAAATAATAGGAAATGACCTCGAAAATAATTATCAAATTATCATGCAGTCAATCTTATCATTCATTTAATCTTTCTTGTGACATCATTGACTGGAGAAAAAAATTAAGCTTAAGTTTTAAACTTTTAAATGAGCTTCAACTTCAAAAAGCTTCACCTGTTCTTTTAAAGGAAAAAAAGATAATTATTGATATCTCTAACTTGACTTTAGATTAACTTTTCTATTTTCTGCTTCTCTTTTTCTTTTATGATATCCGAACTTATTTCCAAAAGACATGACGATTAAAAGATAAATTGAAGTTAAAATATTAAATTAACAATCCATTAATTTTTTTTTTAATTTTTAACTAACAATAAAATATTACAATAATATTTACATACATGTTACTATTCTTCTCAGGCCAAACATTATACATATAGCAAAAAATGAACCAGAAGCCCATCAATTTATTTATATATAGCAAAAAGAAGAAACAAAAGCGAGAATAAAACTCGCACCTATTGAATGCCGCAGATGTACCGTCACCGCTAGGTCAAACGTCCAAAAATTGTATTTGGACAAATTGTATATGTTTATATATGTTAAAAAAAGTTATTCGGGACACCTTAAACATTATAATTTTTTCGGTTTAGAGTCGACGGACCCTTCCACCTTATGGAAGATCCGACCCTGTTTATTACCCTTTTTACACCAACACAACAATTGTACGTACCCAACAAATTACACCATTTCAATGCCATTCAGTATCTAAAATGAATTTATTACATATCTGGTGAAGAATATACATAGCCACAATACAATTAGAGAAAATAATTTTTTCAGACATTTTTCACCCGTCGTCGGTATATACTATAATCATTGTACCAAAATTTTAAGACAAATATGTCCATGCTCAATTAACTAGCATCTGCCAGCAGCCCCATATGTGATTATGATAATATACCAACTTTAAAACCGTACATATTGTACTGTTTAGTATCATAGCCAGCACCTAAATTATATTGTTACATATCTGCTTAAAAATAGCCATTCACAATATATTTTTTAAAGATAAGAAATTTATGAAATATCGAGTAAAGATAATATTGTAGACTTCATTAAGAATATATATATATATATATATTATACTAATTTTACACCAATTTTGAATAAGATCACGTTGCAGATCAATTACAGGCCTACTATCCCAGTTATCAGTTGCGTATCTAGTATTTGAAAATGGAGGTACAATGACTTTATTAGACTATAAATATTATATAATATGTTAGGCTTCTAAAACAATAATGTTCTTTATTAGTATGAGTAGGTAAAGTGTGCTTAAATTCATACAATTCTTCTTTTTGGTAGCAATGGACATACTTCAATCAAATTTATACGATTTTGGATAAGAATTACCATGAATCTAAAGATATAGGGCAATAATAAAAACGGTTCATTATAATTTATAGGATTAAATAATTGAATAATATCACTAATGTAGTTACAAATACATTACTAACTATTCGCTCCGTCCCGTCTTATTTTGCACAATTGATCGAACACGGATGTTAAGAAAAAATAGATTTTGCTTTTTTGTTGACTTTTTAAAAGGTGAAGATTGAGGGTTGGAATTTTGAGGGTGGAGATTGGGGGAATTAGTTTCTATTTCAAAGGTGGGCAAAATAAGGTGAGACGGTAAAAAACGGAAAGTGTGAGGCGAAATAAGTCGGGATGGAGGGAGTACAAAGTAGTTGTTAAAAAAACTTTTTGTATCTTATTTTAAGTGACTATTTTATAGTAACTACATTTAGATATGTAGAACACAAAAATATAAGGAAAAAAAAATTTCAAACGTACAGGTAAACTTCAAGTAAACAATTATTATTATTATTATTATTATTATTATTATTATTATTATTATTATTATTATTATTATTATTATTATTATTATTATTATTATTATTATTATTATTATTATTATTATTATTGTTATTGTTATTATTATTATGGTTAAGCTGCACCTGTGCTTTAAATAATTTATTTGATAGAAACAGTTCCTTCTGTAGGGAGTACTGATGTTTTAATTTATTTAGTAATCTACTTTAAAATTGTTTTGTATAACTAATCTTCTTTTTTTATAACTGGCATTTTTAATAAATGGTGACATTTTAATGTACAAAAACTGACAACACACAGACAGGATTTGAAGGTCAATATGCATAAGAAATTAAAAGAATTTGATCCCCTAAATTACTGGGTGTTGCAACACTTAGTACAAATCATTTCAGATTGAACAAGTAACAGTAAAAAAAACTTAAACATAGTAGATCAAGTATCTAGAAATTAATAAAAAATCAGGCAGACAAAAGCCTGATCAATTTCTTTATACTAACAGCGGAATTGGTGTTTTGTACATCAAACATTACAACTCAAAAGGATCGAAAGAACAAGACAATCTTTCATCTCTCAAAGTAGTTCCTAACATGCTAAACTGAATGAACAATCTTTGATAATTCTCTCAGTTTCTTACAAGATACAAGTAAGACAGTATGTTGAGATCATTTCCAATCTCTCGAATGTTGTCCTCCTAACTTGAGTGCTTTTTCTCTTTTTCTTTTCTCTCTTCTTGTCCTCCATCTTCACTTTGTTTTCCGTTTTTATACTTATCCTCCAGTTGGTTTCCTGAGAACATGGATAAGAAGGGGAAAACAGCATTGACAGTTTCTAAACACTGATTGTTAGTTCAGTTTGGATAAGGATTGACCGCGCTGTCGAGGCACGTCAAATTAGTTATTTATTTCCTAACCTTCTATCCTAATAGTAGGTAGAGTAAGTCAAGGTCGATCCCTCAGGGAACATGAACTAATTGTATTATTGTACTAACCAATTTATATAACTAATTATAATAATATAAATATAATATGGGGGGGTTTTGATGAGATTTAATTAACTAATGCAAATAACAAGTAAACTAAAGATGAATTAACTAATGAATAAAAAGTATTCCCGCCTTTAACCCAGTATCCCCTAGCCTGAATATCCATGTAACTAATGCAACTACTTAACTAATTAGTTCTGAGACCCCTACTCCAAGAATTAACAGGTACGCTTAGCTAACCCTTGTTACCCCTTAAGTATAATTAATCCTAAGAACTTAGTAATTAATCCTATCCAATTAAGTAGTCCTAGGAGACGCTCGCTAGAACAATATTAATCAAACGCATAGGGACCTAAGGCAACGGAGTAGGTACGGTGTTGTACTCACGAACGCGGTACAAGTGACCGCGACTTTATGTTATCCTAGCGAGTAACCACTTTTTGCTACTTTTGGGCACAAATGCATAACAATTATGGATTATGAATTTATGACCTAGCGACAGCTATATGCCTATTGCTAGGGTGATCAGTCCACATAACAAACATATAAAAGATAGAGTAATCCAATAACACAAGTAATCTCAGAACATAATTAAATTAAGCAATTACTGAATTAAATAACAGTTTAGGGTTCAACATAGTCAAAGACGGGAAAATAAACGCTTAACCGATCATAGCGATCGCTAAGAACAAACTAATAAAAGAAAACATAAAACTATAAAACCCGAATCGCTGAATCTTGAATCTCCGTGTTCTTCAGAATTCCCACGTCCGAGCTCTTGAATCAATGTCCAAGTTCTCCCCTTGATGTCTAGAGCCTTGAGATATTTATAGGAGTACATCTCTAAGATAAAGAGGGATAAACCTAATTGGAATAAGAAAATAAGTCTAAAATTCGTTTTTGAGCTTGTGGGCCAAGTAATGGGCCGACACTGCATTCCTTTTCCAACTTCAAAGCTGTTTTTGAGGGTCTTATGGTCATTTTTGGGTTTTTCTTCTTTCACAAAAAGTTGTAGCTCTTCGAATCAGCTTTCCAACGCCACCAATTTCACCTTAATCGGAGTTGTATATCTCAAAATATGGCCAAAATACTAGAGGTGTGTCAATCTATCGCGGCCGAGAATGACTGTCTCGGCCGAGACTCTTCTACAGCCTGAAATCCGAATTCTTTGACCTTCTAGCTCGGCCGAGACTTACTAGCTCGGCCGAGCTCAGTTTCCTGCAGCTTTTGGGGTCATTTTTCTTGGTTTTTGACTTGTGGGACTTGTTCTCATCATCCATTATTAGTCGAGTTCGACTTTTTGGTCTAAATTCACCCAAATAATTTCAAAACAAGTCACAAACATCAAATTGCCCAATAATACAAATACAAGCAATACACGGTCAATTACGCATGCAAATGCCACTAAATAGACACTTAACTCGACCTATTATGTATGCATTAACACGTTTACCAAGGACTAGAAATCTAATCCTTATCTATACATCGTTTGCTTCCAGTATAAACAAAACTTAAGTATATATATCTACAAATAGTAAATAAGAACATAGAAAAAGTATTATGCAGCAAGGTGAAAATAATACAAAAGATAAAGTATAAAAGTGGTTCACAAAGTGCTACAACACTCTGTTCTGCACTTAGGTATTGAAACACTTTGTGATTACCAGTTTGTAACAATCTCCCCATTTTTTACCTTGCTGACCAAAACCTGAAATAGACATCATACTATTCTTAATCAAACATCAACAAGATTACTATAAAGGAAGAACAACTGAACAAACACTAACACAAACATTTCTACTATAAACTACGACATGAAAAGAGGAGAGAAGAACATAAACACACCACATATAGGAGAAGTGGTGGTGGATCATAAACAACCCCACTCACTCCCCCTTAATGTTATACTCCCCTCTAGTTCAATATATCCTAACATAGAATACCACATAACTAACATATAACTAGATATTGCAATGTTCAATACAAAACAGATAAGACAAAACGAATAAGTACTGTGAGTTACCCATCAGTAGTACTACTTCCTCCAGCACCACTGCCACTTGCTCTAGCACCACTACTTCCTTCACCAATATCTCCCCCTTTTTGGCCAGGAAAAAGAGATTTAAGGTCATGCTCGACTTGGGTCCAGTAAGTGACATCTATCTCAGCACCTATACGCCTGGAATTTGCCATTTGAATCCACGAGAGAATCTTTGAAACTGGAATTGTGACAGAAGGAGCAGAAGTTGTTGCAGCACTGTCTGGAACACTGGTGGTGGTGACTTCTGGATTCTCAGGTATTTCCACCACATCACGAATATGTGGGGGATCCAACAGTTTTTTTATCAACCTTTATGAGGGTAGAATCCAGGGAAAAATGGGAAGTGGCAGGAACAAATAAATTTTGCCCTTTTAACATACTCCAAATGAGACAAGGATAAGGAAAACCACCAAAGGTGGATTCACTTTCAGCAAAAGAAACCATAGTGTCAAAGATTAACTGACCCAAATTGAACTTCATCCCATTACCAATTTTGTAAAGCAATCTCATTTGAGTATGAGTGACAACATTTCTGTTTTTAGAAGGGAGCCAATTGTAGCAGGTGATTTTGTGAAGAATTGCATATTTAGAAGTGAGTTTTGAGGCAGGAGTTTACTTGTTTCGTTGCCTTTGAGTAATGACTCCTCCAGTAAGATGAGAAATAACATAATTTAAATCAGTTTGAATAACTTCATCAACAACAGAAGGAAATTCCAGAAAGTCATTGATCAAAGAGGATGTTAACATAAAAATCCGTTTTCTTAAAAACACTTGACCAAAACAAGGACTGGAAGGATCTTTCATAAATTTGTAAGATTGCAGTAAAACTCACGGACAATGTCCTTCAGAAAGCTACAGTTTGTAGTGAGAGACTTTCCTAAATGAAGAGATTTTAAGATAGATATCAGACCAAAATTTTTAAACTGATGAGAATTAAGTTGTCTCTCTGAAATAGTATCCCTATTCTTGTAGTATTCCCACCTATGAAAATCATAAAAGGAGTAAAAAAAGTTTGAATACCTCTTTGTTACCTGAAGTGTTGTAGCACTACGCACAACACGTTTGGGAGGTGGAGAGGGTGTCTCAGATTCTGTACTCTCAGTGCCACTGGAACCTTGTGCGTTTGTCACCTCCATATTAGAATTTCCCAGAGTCAGGATGATCATCATAATCGTTTTCTTCAAGTTCCACAGAGTTGAGATCATCATCTAATTCCTTTGCGAAGGCTTCAACATTCTTAGTCATTTGTTCCTCTGTTTCAGTAGTTGTTTCAGCACTACCAGTCACACTAGCAGGACTGAAATCAATCTCCCCCTGACGTTGAAGGCATTTTCTGATACCTTGAACATATTGGGCAAGTGTTTGATCAAGAGCATACCCAGGGATTTGATCTTCTTCAGGAGTGGAAACTGAAGGAACACCAGGTGTTGTAGAAGGAATTTTAGCACCAGAAGGACCACTATTCAAAGGTTGTCCATCTCCAGACTTTTTGGATTTTGATCGGTCATTGCACATTTTCTGGGTTTTGGGAGAAGAGACCAAACCTTCAAAATCAAGATCATCCTCACTGTTATCATCATCATTAGAGGCCAGTTTGTATTCTGTAGGCGGAGGCACAATCTTAAGATCCTTCTTTGTTGTCGGTGGACCATGTTCACCAAGAGTAGGTGAAAGTCCTTTTTGGCGTTTGGAAACCCTAATTTTTGGTCCAGAATGTGCTCGAACTGTGGGTTTAATTAGATCAAATGGAGAAGGATCATCAGCATCCACAAGATTTCCAAAATCACCAGGTAATTGCATGTTGAGATAGGCATCTTGAGGGACAAACTCTTCCAAAGCCATGGATGACTCTGAAGGAGGAGGTGTTTCAACAACATACGCAACACCAAAAGGATTTGAATGAGCATATTCAGAGCAAATATCAAGTGGATTCTGCAAAGGGTTAGCCATAGTAGAAGTTGAAAGAGTTTCTGTATAAGAAGAAGAAACGTGAGCGGTTGCAGTATAAAAAGAGGACAAATAGGACAGGAGAGAGGAGTGTTCCTGTACAGACTCTTTTAAACCAGTAATAATATTAGCAATATTTTCATCTGATTCCGTCATTTTGTAAAGTAGAAAAAGCAGAGAAAGAATGGGCTAAACAAAAAGAAAAAAACACTTATGAACAATATAAATGAATGATCCAAGTAGTTAATAATAAAACTACCCACTAGTAGAAAACAACCCACTAAAAAAATCTAACCACTAAAGAAAAACTACCCACTAATTTAGGGAAACATTAGATAAACATAGAAAATCAAGGAAAATAAATTATTATGGGCAGATATTCTCACAAAAAGACGAGAATTAACAAAATAATTTTTTATAATAATAATACAAAGGAAATATGTACGGAATTATCAATAAAAAGAGATATACCAAAATAAATTAAATTTTTTAGTGATTAAAGATATGGTGTTGACCAAGGTACTCCAACACATGAGAAGTTACTGAATAATCAGAAATTTCCAGGATGCCAGTTGGAGTAACAAAACTTACGGAATCATGTAATATCATTAGCAAAATCATTATTAATTCAAAATCTAAAAAAAAAAAAAATATCAGACAAGATAATGACTAGCATGAAATCAAATGATGAATAAGAAACTAGGAACAACCACATCACTCAAAACAAGTTATTTTGTTTTTGACATCTCTAGATAAAAAAGAAAAGAAAAAGAAATAATTACAAAAGAAAGTATAAGGCATTGAAACACAATGAGAAACACTTTTTTCACAAGGTACTTAAACTAAAAGACTTTTTAAGCCAAAAAAAAAATCTCTCAAAGTCTAATCATTTTGTGAAAATATCTGTCAACTGTCTTTCAATAGGGATGTGTTCAATTTTGATTAATCTTTTCTCAACAAGATCCCTAATGAAATGATGTCTAATGCCAATGTGTTCTGTTCGGGAATGTTGAACTGGATTCTTGGTTATGTCAATGGCACTAGAGTTATCACAAAAGACTGTAAGTGTGTTACTTTCTAGTCCATAATTATCTAACATATGTTGCATCCAAAAGTAATTGAGTACAACAACTACCTAAAGCTATGTATTTAGATTCTGTTGTGGACAAGGAGACACAGTTTTGTTTCTTGCAATGCCAAGATTCCAGATTATTTCCAAGATAAAAACATCCTACTGAGGTAGTCTTTCTATCAACCACATCCCCAACCCAATCCGCATCACAAAAACCTACCAAATTGGTATTAGTGTCCTTAGAATACCAGATTCCTAAATCAGAGGTCCCACTTACATATGTGATGATTCTTTTTACAACATTCAAATGAGACAATTTAGGATCAGATTGATATCTAGCATAAACTGAGACACTATAGCAAGATCAGAACGGCTTGCGGTAAGATACATGAGACTACCAATCATACTCCTGTACAAGGTGTGTTCAACACCTTGTCCAGCACTGTCTTTACAGATTTTGAAACTGGAGCTCAAAGGAGTTTTCATGTGTTTAGTAGACAATAAATCAAATTTCTTGACAAGATTTCTAGCATATTTAGACTGAGATATGAAAGTACCTTGTTCAAGTTGTTTGGTTTGAAGACCTAGAAAGTAGCTCAGCTCACCAACTAAACTCATCTTAAAAGTAGATGGCATTTTTTGAACAAAGTTTTGCAGTTGCTTATCACAAGTTGAACCAAAAACAATATCATCTACATAAACCTGAGCAATAGTTATGTGAGACACTTTCTTCTGGAAAAAAAAAGAGTTTTATCAACATTGCCTCTTTCAAATCCTAGAGTCATCAAGAATTCAGTCAGTTTATCATACCAAACTCTAGGAGCTTGTTTTTTGACCATACAAAGCTTTTTCCAGTTTGAACACATGATCAGGTTTATAAGGATCTGCAAAACTTTTTGGTTGCTCAACAAATGCTTTTTCATTTAGAATACCTTTTAAGAAAGCATTTTTCACATCCATCTGAAAAAACTTTATTTTGAGATAGCATGAAATGGCAAGTAAGAAACGAATAGATTCCAGCCTAGCAACAGAAGCAAATTTTTCATCACAATCAAGCCCTTTTATTTGAGTATACCCTTGTGCCACGAGACGAGCTTTATTAAGAATAACTTTTCCTGACTCATCAGTTTTGTTTCTAAAAATCCATTTTGTTCCAATCACATTTACATCATGGGTTCTAGGAACTAAATCTCAAACATCATTACGAGTGAATTGATGGAGCTTTTCATGCATATCATTTATCCAAAATTCATCCTTTAAATCTTCATCAATATTTTTTGGTTCCACATCAGAAATGAAACAGTCACCATGCACACTCAAGAAAGAAGAGGATAGACAAGCAATTTTTTCCATTTTGGAGTAATCCTTTCTTTCCTTGGAGCGAGTTCGAAGACTATCATGAACATTACCAATAACTTGAGAAATGGGATGATTTCTTATAATTCTTCCAGGAGGATCTCTTCTGACCAGCATTTCTTCATGTGGCTCATTCTGTTGGTTTGAAGAATCTGCTTCAGTAGAATTAATACCATCATTCTGTTCATTTTGTTCTTGAGTTGCCTGAGGTGTTCTATTACCTTCTTGAACACTTTCTTCAATTGGATTTAGATTTGAACTTTATTTCTCTTCAATTAAGTCTTGTACTTGTTCTTCCTCCCAGTTTCCTTCAATGTTAGAAAAGTCATAAAAAATGACATTTACTCTTTCTTGTATATTCGTGTTCTGAGGTTAAAGATCCGGAAAGCATGACTGTTTGAGGAGTCAGCAAGAAACAAACCACTGTCACTTTTTGAATCAAATTGACCTAGAGGTTCCCTGTCATTTAGGATGAAACACAAGCACACAAAGACATGAAAATACTTCAGGTTAGGCTTTTTGCCTTTAAGTATTTTATAAGGTGTCATAATACTTCTAGGCCTCAGATAAACACGATTTGAAAAGTGACATGTTGTACTGACAGCTTCAGCCCAAAATCGTTTTGAAATATTTTTTGCACATAACATAACTCTAGCCATTTCTTGAAGCAATCTATTCTTTCTTTCAGATACTCCATTTTGCTGAGATGTTTTAGGAGCTGAAAACTCATGTTTTATACTTTTATTTTGACAGAATTCTAGAAAATAAGGTATTTTCAAATTCTCTTCCATGATCAGTCCTAATCCGATTAAACCAAACTCCATGTGAATTGTTTATTTGTGTGGCAATATTTTTGAAAGCTACAAAAATATCATATTTTTCTTTCAGAAAGAATACCCTAGTGAACCTTGAAAAATCTTCTACAATCACACAAACATTTCTTTTGCCTCCTAAACTATCAATTTCAATTGGGCCCATCAGGTCCATGTGACACAGTTCAAAACAATGAGAAGTACCAAAGGAAAAGAAGAGGTTAAGAGCAAGGAGAACACAAGCAGTGAACCACTAACCTAAAGACAGCTTCCTAAAAAGCTAAAGGATCCAGGGAGTTTCTCTATTACATGTTTTATTGGCATAAACAATTTTGAAAAGATTCTTTGAGATCTAGGGTCTAGTGTTAACTTATGCCATTAGCCATTCATAATAAAATGAACATAGGAAAGTGTATGCTAACTACAACTACTATACAAATTGCGGATAAGTCTCTACTAAGCACAGTAGGACTAGCGGAAGATGTGTTTTTGCGAGTAGGCACTTAACTCTTTCTAGTTGACTTCACTATAGTAGACATAAAGGACAATAGCACATTACCCTTATTAGTCAGACAACCATTCTTGGCTACATGCAATGCTATCTTTGATATAAGTGACAACATAATAACTTTTAGCGCTAATAATGAAAAAAGTCACTTTTAGAGCAAGGAGTAGTCCTAAAAAGAGTGGAGACTGTTATATATAGTGAAACAATTCATTGACTTAGATGAAGAATCCGATGAAGAAAATGAACTAATTGTCCTAAAACCAACATACGAAGAGTATGTTCTTATTACTGATGATATTGTGTTTTTGCAAGGTACGATGAGGAAGAAGTAAGCAAGTGCTCGAGAAAAAAATACAGATACTGCGATAAGAGGTACTCCAATAGGGAGTAGTTCTAGAAAAGCTCGAGAATAGACAAAACTAGTATATGCTAATTGAGGTAGAGCACCATTAGACCAAGTATGCCGATGATGAAACTATGAGGAAAATGAGAATCTATGATGATGTATGGCAATGGTCCATCATTGTGGATGGAGCACGACAATGCAAGGAAGATGGTCGAAATATCCGAGAGCGATTATGGAGATAATGAGCACTTTTGAGGTGCTAAGAATTATTTTTTAATTACATTTTGATATTAAAATAATTATTTTAACAGATTTGGAACAATCGAACAAGGTTTGAGAAGACAACCCAAGGTTTGCGGTCTCCAATATCTGAAACAAATTTACAAATTTGAGAAGACAACCCAAGGTTATGGCGCCCAATTTACAGATTTGGAACAATGGAAGATGATGAATAATGCATTTTACAGATTTTTCTTTTACATAATTTTTATGAGACATTTTAATTTGGTTTTAATTTGGCAATTAAAATATAATGTGGAATATTATCTAAAGTAAGAAAACTAAACAACAAATTGCATCACAAAATCCGGAACCACATACACGAAAATCCCCATTTTTTGTCGGCACGTGCATTTTCCAGCGAAACTTCAAATTTTAGGACTAAAATTGGATAACTTAAAACGTATGGGACGAAATTGAAAAGCAGAAAGTTACGGGATATTTGGAAGATGTATCAATAGTTATGGGACGATATATGATTTTTTCCCCAATTAGTTCAAAGAAAAATCAGTCCTACTCGCTATGCATGAGAGAGCACTGTACAAAAGATTAGGATCACAAAAGATATTACTACGCTGCTTAATGGAATTGGTTGGGAATATGTGGCATATGGTGATTAAGAGACTACCTTGTCCCTCACCCTAGAATTTTTATTCACTTTCAGTCTACAGATCTTCGGGAAGACTCTGATCATATTTCTTTCACATTGAGGAATACTCAGTACAATATGTCCATTAAGGATCTGTCAGACTGCTTTGGTTTTCCTGCTGAGGGAGTTTACAAAGACAAGCTCCAAAAAGCTGACATTTCGGACAGTCTGATTGTCTCTGCTACGCTGAACATGCCTCGAAGGAAAGTCACTTCAAATAAGAGGAAGGCACCCGCTATTCGCAGCCCTGTACTTTGTTATCTGCAAAAGGTTTTAGCTATGACGATGTTTGCTCGTCGGGAGACCGAAAATGTGAGTGCTGATGAGATAGATGTTATTTGGTACATGCTCCATGGAGAGAAAGTAAATGGGTCCATGCATCTCACTGCCAGAAGGATCAGGTTGTAATAGGTGGTCTCATCACACCTATTGCAGTACATGTAGGCCTCAATCTTAAGGGATTGGAGCCTATGCCTAGATCTTGGGATCTGACGTTGAGAGATCTCCAAGGTATGGATATTGTTGAGGCCAAGAGTGGGACTAAAATACTCTTCATACAGTAGTATCAAGATTGCTTTAGGCTACCAAACACCCCATTCACCACACTATTGCCTCAGGGGAATGAGATAAATCTACTTATGAACACCCCTGACCACCAGGCACTCATCATTACTAGGCATCCACCACCAGGCCAAGCCGACGTCGATCACTCGGAAGAGGAGGAACCAGCAATGCCAGGTGAGCACAATGACTCTACTCTGGAGAGATTAGAGTAGTGATTCAATTTATTTGAGGTTGCCACAAATACTCGCTTGGGCCACCTCGATAGTCTAAGGACGGGTATCTACTTTGATCTGACCCATCATGCTTCTATTTTATGGCAATTTCGCGAGTGGCGTTTAGGGCATGCTCAGCATCCTCCTCCGCATCCATAGTTTATTTTGTTCTGTAAGTCCAACCATAGTTTTACGGGTTGGGGTAGATAGTACACCCATGGGCTATTTTTATTTCTGTTATCATTTTTCCTTTTTTCTTTGCCTACGAAATTGTTAGGTTTATTATTTATGCTATTTTTTCGGTATTTAATAGATAGTTTAAATTATTAAAATTTGATTTTTTGTTAAAATTTAAAGGCCTATAATAGTTAGTAAAATTTTAAATTCGTACTGCATTGTTACACATAGTTTGCATTTTTATGTTTATTTTATATTATGCATGTTTATCTTTTATTAGGATTAGAGAGTCAAAGAGACATGATACTAGGAACTTCGCCGGTGTAATAAAAGGATCTTGATCTTCTATTAAAATTTTGATGTATACGCATGGTAGGACATAGACAGAGATAGATAGACGAAATTAAGCTATTTTTAGGCAATGATAAAAAATCCGTGAGGTTGAGCCATATTTGATATTGATTGCTCAATTTTATACTAGCTATACCGTAAGTGTATGGTGTAGTAGCAGCTAGTTGCAAGCAAGGTCGTATCCCACATAGACTAGTGTAGATGTCTTTATCAGATTACTACAACTTGTTTTAACACCAAAATATCTAGGTGGTTTGAATATGGATTAGTTTGATTGTTACCCTACTCACTATTGTCAAGACCCTAAAACAATTATAAGAGAATAACAAATTAATTAACTAATGACAATGAATTAGCATTATAACAAGACTCAAATATCTATAAAAGCTATCTTAGGATGTTCGATTTCAGAATCAATTATTGTGCGACCATGGATAACTGCACATGTAAACATGTATTATCTATCTATAATTCACAAGTTCCTATTGTTATGAGACTTTTCTATTGTGCATCTCAAACCCCCTTCCGGAGCACCTAAAATGTGTGTTACAGAAAACAGATCAACCTCTCGAGAGAAGTGTTTATAACTCCTAAAAGTGCCAAGGAATTACGTCCATATATCCTTAGTCTTCCGATTTCTCGAATACATTATGTTATGTGTTATTTGGCCATCAATACCTTCATCTTCCGGTATCTTGGATATGTGATTCGTGAGTGCTAGACTAGGTGATCAGGCTAACCTAACAATAATCATAACTCAACACACTAATAGCAATAGAATCATGCAAATCATGGATAACATATAAACATTCACAATGTAATTGGAACCTACTTTCTAAATCCTAAAAGATATAAACAAACTACTCCATACCCAAACTAACAAAACCAATAATTAACATTAAAGAAAACATATTCATAGAAAATACCATAAATAAAAGGAGAATACTACAGTCACCAATCGAAGATGACGAAATAAACTCATTCTCTTTCTCCAGCTCTCTAACTCTCTCTAAAAACTGAATAAATAACCCTATGAAAAATATTATGTCTAGGTATTTATAGGAGTACACAACAGTAGGTTAAAGAAGGAATCGAATCAGATAAAATCCTTAAATATGGGTTAGTTCAAATCTGACGACATTTTTGCAAAACTGAGAACAACTTCTATTCGGTCGATCAAATGCTCTTCACTCTAAGAAATTATGGCCATGTATCATTTGGACAATCGAGTAAGATGTTTGCTCGGTCGAGCAAATGCTTTACTCATTTTTTCTCTTTTTCGCTTCTTTTATAGGCTTACCCAACTCCATCTTAGGCCTATCCAAAATCTCTTTATAGCCCAATTCTCTACTTCTTTCTACCCAAGGCTTCCTTTTACTCGTTTTGTATTACGATTTCACCATTACTCCAAATAAGTGTTGCTTTGTACTAAAAACATTACAAAATCAAAACACAAGTGAAACCCGCCATAGCATACGGAAACGAGGATTATGAAGTACTATTCACGTATTTTTCATAGTTTTATCTAAAAAATCACGTAGAATATGGAGTGATCAGATACCCCACTTTTAGGAGTCATAGACACTTAATCTGAGGATGGTCGGTGTGTATCACCCATACCTTAATCGCCGTGGAAAGGAGGGTTGAGATACCAAATTGTGAAGCCTCATAACAATAGGATCATATGAATTGCAGAAAGATGTACGTGTCTCCATATGCGACTGTCTATGGTCGCCCAATAGTTGGTTGTGAAATCGAACATCCTAAGATAGTTTTTTTTGGTATTCTACTTCTTATCTGCAAGTAGTAATTGTTATTCCGTTGCTATATCAAGATAACAACCCAACACTTTAGTATTCGATCCGCCTAGATATTTAAGTATTAACACATCTGTAGTAATCCGATTAGGTCATCTTTATTAGTCCATGTGGAATACGACCTTGATTGTTACTAGGCTGCTATTATATCGTACACTTGCGGTTTAGCTTGTAGAAAATAGAGCGATCATTGTGCACACTCGTACACGAAAAGCTCACCAGGGCACACACAGAAGAATGCGAAATAGGGGACGAGTGCGGGTAAGGGGATTGGCTGGGTAGGTGTGCGCAAAATGCATGATAGCGTGTGTGTCTTAGAATTTGTGCGGGTGTGCACATTTGGCCCCCAGGTGTGCGTACAAGCGAAAAGTGTGCAGCAGCGTATGGTTGCTAACTGGGCTCGCGAGAATACATGAAATGTGTGCACATGCTCGCGTGCATACTGTTGTGCGCGTGTCGTGTACTCGTAGTGCATTCCGTCTTCGACTCGTTTTTTTATGCGTTTTCGTCCAGCTTTTACTTCTCAACCTATTCAAGGCTTATGTCTAGAATTGGGTAACCTTCGAGATGAGCTTGAATTCAATGTCATCAAACGTTCAATTTATGAAACGACACATGAGGATGAGGTTGTGTCGAGCTAATGCACGTTTCCTAACATGTGAAATAAGACCCAAATCACTAAATCATGTACATCAAGTCTTATAAAAAGAATGGAATTGAAAATGTAAAGACACTCTATCCCAAATATGAGTCAAATGCAGTTAATTTAATCAAACAAATGAACTTAAAATAGATTCAAAACACAATTATTGTGATGCTCGTCAGTCATTGATAGTAAAAATAAATTTAAATTTAACATACTATTGTTATACTATGAATTTTTATACATTTCAACTATTTTATATTAATAGCCATACATTTTCATACACACACAGACATACACATATACATAATAAATGCGCGCGGGCACACACACACACATATAATAAATGAATATATAGGAAAATTAAAAAATATATATATATATATATATTAGGCCAAAAGAGGGACATCTTAACAAAAATGTAAACCAGTAGCTCAGAATGTACGTTAATTTTTTGAATTGGACCATCGACCTTGTTGTGTGCGGTTCAGGAAAAGTTATAGTTACAAGACAATTAACTATCTATAACGGTGGCTAGAAATCTGGGTGGATTTATCATGTTATCTGGTTGAGTTAATCAATTTTAATACTCTCTCTGTCCCACAAATATAAGTTTACAAATATTTATGCACAAACTAAAAAATGATAGTTAATATAGTTAAAGTATTAAATTTTGATTTTATTTTTCTATTATCATTTATTATTTAAAAATATTTGGTTAATGTGGAGAAAATGAATATAGTATTATGGGCTAAGACGAATATAGATAACTAATAGTGTGTTTAATAGCGTAAGTAATTTTATTTTTGTAGGACGGACTATAATGAAAACCAAAGCTATCTTTGTAGCAAATAGAGCAAGAGTTGAAAAAGTAACAAACTATTTGTCCCTAAACATATGCCCAAATTCAAATTGAATCATAAACTATTCTTTACACAAATAGAGACTTGTTTGTTTCTTCATTAGTATTAAAATAACTAAATACATTTAAAATACTATTTAACATATCTAAAAGTAACAAATTAAAAAATAAATAGATAAAGAGATTAAGAAAAATAATAAAAATGGTCTAAGAATTCTCGCAAATTATTTAAATAATGTAAAGAATAAAAAAATAACAAATAAAAAATTCCTAAGTTATTTGTTTTTTGTATTATTCAAATAATTTCGGATTTATTTCAGTTATTAAATAATTTTAAATTTTATTTTATTAAGAGGGTCCCTGTTGTCTTGAATCTGAAAGTACAGAAGCATATTTGGCCTTTTTAAAAAATTCAAATGTCTATTTAAATTAAAAAAATAGTTCAAGATTTAATTTAAACTTTATGTACAAACTTAAGAGAAAAAATTGATTTGGTCTCATAACTTTTTAACTCTTTTTATTTGGTCCCATATTTAACTATCTTTTCAATTTAGTTTCCTATCTTTATCAATTGCTCAATTTGGGATCAATTTTGATCAACTCGCAGAAAAAAAGTACGGAAAAGCCCGACTTTAATTAGGGAGTTTCGATAATTTATGCCACGTGACAGGGAAAAAGATTGATTTGGTCTCATAACACAAGAAGGTGCTCCATAATTTGGCATTATGTAGCAGCAGCAGAAGGAGAAACGGACAGCATATGCATGTATGAGGATTGAAGCATCCCAAAGCTCAAGAAATTCAGTGAAAATGCACGTGTGCCTCTTACTCAGTTATTTGGGGTATCCAAAGCTCAAATTTAATCTAGATTGCCTTGTAATTAATTTATACTACCACGCCCTCAATCTAAGCTGACCACTTAATTAAATGTTCCTACCTGCTATTAATTTTTGCACAATCTTAGCACCTATTAACTGTTTATTGGGCAATGAGCTACGCTGTAGGTATTTAGTGTTGTCAACATGTAAGTCCACTCAATTTCAACTTATCATCCTCATACAAGTATTCTTATTATATTGCTAAAAAAACGTATTTTTATTTATTTATAAATAAAAAATAACTTAAGTTGAATCAATATCATATTGAAAAATAACTTACTAATATATTTTAGTTAGTCTACATAGATTAACACCACAAAGTAATAACGATCAGATAAAAGAGTAACTTTACAAATAACGGAGAAAACATGAAATAATATAAATTTTCCTATAATCATCTTATTTTTAACTATACCATAGCTTTTTTATTCTTTTAGTATTAATGTGACCCTCTTTGACTATTTTGAAACAAGTACCAGAGAAATATAGAAACACAGTCGAAATATATAAAAGGTAATCAAGAAAATAAGAAGACAAGATTTACTTGGTTCAATAAATTGTCTACGTCCGAGGGGGAGGGGGGGGGGGGGGGAAGAGAGACACACAGAGAGAGAGAGAGAGTAGTTGCTTAAATAAAAAAGAGAGAAAAATACAAGAATGATGATGACATAATAAACAAGGGACGCAGCCCAAAAACCAACGCCTATAAGTGGCTAACACAGGTCGTTAGCTCACCACTAGACTGACCTCGTTAAAATCCATCCACGGCAAAACCACTTGGAAAAAAATCATGGATAGGAAAAAAAGTACAAGTCAACAAAATCGAAAATGTTCAACATAGTAATCCTTATAGGCTAAAGACGCAATATAATTCGGTGGATGATGAAACCACGTAAAGTTCTGTTTAATCTTAGAGAGGGCGTCTGCCAGCTGATTACCCTCCCGGTATATATAAAAAATCATAAACTCCATTTTATCCGTCCAATGCAATGTTGAATATGATTAACCTATTAATTTACCAATTCTAGTGTTTATTAGGCGGCACGACAATAATCTAATCCTTCTCTCGAAGCGATTAAACCGTTGATTAATTAAGCTAATTACCCTCTCGAGTCAATTAAACCTAATAACTCCCAAACGATCCTAAGCCACAGCCTACACAGTCATAGACAATTGCGCTCTATGTTCTAAGTCTGATAACAATTCCCTCCTCTCGAAGCGGAATTGCTAAACTAAATTACTAAATCTAGGTGATCAATCTAAATTCAGTTTTAAGCACAAACATAGAGATAAAACACGTAAAGAACGGAATTAATAGATTAAACCATAAATCAAAACATTGTCATAAAAATCCCTACTTTCTAACCCTAGGACACGAATAGCTTAGCTACTCATGCCTAGTAATAATCCAATACAAGATTCTAATAAAAACATTGTAAAGAATTAAAACTAAGAAAAGAATAATTAAACCCGGATGACTCCGTCTCGATGATCTTCGTCTTCCTTGTCCTCCAAGATTTCTTCTAGGTGGAATAATGTAAATTGATGTTCTTGATGTTTTTCCTAGAGCTTGGGGTCCTTTTATAGAGTTGGGGACGAATCTTGGAAAAGATAGGCTCAAAATCCTATTAGGAAATCAAATCCCCTATTAAACAGGATTTCTCTTATCGGCAGCCTTTTTGACACGGCCGTGTTCTGTTCCAGAGCCGTTTTGAACGTTGTGCACCACTTTTGACACGGCCGTGCTGAAGGTTTGACGCGGCCATGTCGGTTCTTGCGTCGTTTTGCTACTGGACCGGTTCAGGCCGGTTCGGACCGGTTCTTAGATGGTTTCCACTCTTTTGGGCCGATTTTCACTCTATTTGACTTGTTTCTTCTTCGAGCTTCATCCAAATGGAATGAAAATACCTAGTTAACTTCAAAACAAGTCAAAACACATCAAATGACCCAAATATTATAAATATAAATAAGTGCCGGTCAAATATGCACGTAAATGATATAAAATATGATCCTAAATCGACCTAAATACATGCTTAAGTAACGTGTTATCAAAATCCCCCAAACTTAAACTGTTGTTCGTCCCGAACAACATAACAAAAGGCACAAAGAAGACAAGTGATTATGCATTTGTTTAGGGCGACTAGATGATGAATTCAGTTTCAGTCTGATTTTTCTTAACACAACTAGGCAACACAATTTACTTGAGCATATGCGATAACGCGAAAATCAACTAATCTCAAGACTTTGAACTTTCGAATTATTCAACCCTCACCGGGTAAGTGTTTCACTCTTCTCTCAAGTGTCTAGGCTAAAATAATTTCCACTCACATTGAATTATATGCAAAGTCTACCATATGCTTGCCAATCATCTAAACTAGACCTCGTACTCGATACGTGTGACAAAGGATCAAATAGGTCTTTCTTTTGGTTGTAATGTGGGCTTAAGGTAAGGTGGGATACATTTGGATATAAGTGACTATTCATTGGACTAATCAAGTTACGTCTAACCCGACTACCCCTCAATACAATCACTCAGTCTTACTCTTCAAATTTCAGCAAATCACCCCGCAAAGTGACTTCTTCACCTTCAAAAGTCCGTACACTTAAGTGCTTTTCAATTCTGTGGGTACCACATCTTTGGGACTACCCGACTATTCTAATCAAATTCACAATTTAAGCACTTTATTTCCTAGCCTCTCCTCTATAATACTAATAATAACAACTTTTCTCTTTTTTTTTTCTCTTTTTCTTTTTTTTTTCTTTTTTTTTTTCTAGGAGAGGCCATTCTTCGTTTTTCACCTATCACTTTTCTCTTATTTCCTTTATCTTTTGAAAATATCCCTACTTCCCATTCCTTCCCACAAATTGTTCACCCAAAATTCCTTCCAATTTTCCTCCCTCTAACTTGATTAATCCAATTAAGGCCAAAAGAGTTAAATCAAAAGGATTTCGGCTGACATTGTTTAGGTTATGAATAAATAAAGCTATAAGGCTCAAGTGGGCTAACTAGGGACAAATTTTTTCGTTATGGTTCAAAGGCGAATTTCATGGTTCAAATAAATAGGCTTAAACAAAAAGTTGCCTAAGATCATTTCCTAAATCACAGCACATACTTGACACATTCTTAGTAAAGACTCAAGGCAAGTTCTAGAGACTAGTACACATATTCAATCAAATTCACACCGAAAGAAAGTATATTACTCCGAAAATTGGAGTATAATCAGGCTCAAATTCTCACAAGGTTAATTTTGAGTGAATATTCTAAGTTCAAACTCAATTTCGTCTCAAAACACCTCTCATGCTCTATTATGTGCCATTTTTTCATCTACTTCTCAAAATCATCTCATCATTAACTTTTCATCATCCATCTTTCCCTATTGTTCTCTTTTTATTTTTCTTTTCACTTGTTACCTTTTTCCGGGTTTTATTATTCTTATGACTCTAAAAACTGAAAGACTACTAAGACTCTAAACTCTAAACTCCTAAGACTCAACATGGAAACGATATGCAGTCAAACTTGGGCTCACAGACCCAACAGCACCAATAAATCAGAAAACTGGGCTCACAGACCCGATAACACCAATTGAAACAATAAAAATCAGCACAATGGGCACACGGACCCACAATCAACAGCAAGAAACTCGAACGGTCAACTAAAAAGGCAAATCAAAACTATAAATATAGCTGCCAAGACGTCCCACGGTACACCCCCTCCCCCAAACTTGGCTGAAAGCTAATGTTTGGAGGGAAAAACGTGGTACGCCTTGGTGCTAACTTACGAATCGTTGTTATGACGGCGGCATTTTGAAACCCCGACGAGCTCCGAAATCGTGCCATTTTGCTCCTACTGAATCTTGGTTCGGCCGTCTCCGCATCACGCTCTGAATTTTTGTTTTTCTGCTGAGGTACTGACACGGCCGTGTTGAAGGTTGTGACACGGCCGTGTTACATTTGAGCCAAAGTTGACGTTTCTGGGCCGATTTTAACACGGCCGTGTCGTTTGTGTGACACGGACGTGTTGCATTCCAGTGTGGATACGTGGTTGGAAGGGGATTTTGACGCGGCCGTGTTATTAGGCTGACGCGGCCGTGTTGCTGTTGAACCAAAAATTGGTTTCTAGGCGTGATTTTGACGCGGCCGTGTCGTTTTTGTGACACGGCCGTGTTGCATTTGAGTTGCTTTGGACGCGGCCGTGTTTAATTGGTGGCACGACCGTGTTGCTTTCCAGACGATTCCACACGTTTGACGCCAGTTTTGACACGGCCGTGTTGCCAAGTGACACGGCCGTGTTACTCTGATTTTCTTCTTCATGTGATTTTTCGTCTTTTCGACCCCCGTTTCTTGCACACTCGTCCATGTTGATTCCTAAAAACAAAAAACACTAAAACACAAGTAAAAATATAAAATTAACGAAATAATAAAAATAAAACGATAAACATCGGGTTGCCTCCCGACAAGCGCTTTGTTTTACGTCATCAGCCGGACGTCCTTTTCCTATCAACCCTTTTCTAGCCACCCCGAATCGGATGTGTTCTGAACACTTAAAGAGCTATTTGGGACATGAGGATTTTCTACAGCAGCTTGGGTAGTGTAAACAATGCTACAACTGTGCCTACCCCTTAGACCCGACTTATGTATTTTGAGTGTGATTGTTTCGTTTTGAACACGAAAAATCAATTCCCCTTTAGGTACATCTATTAGTGCTTGGCTAGTCGCCAAGAAGGGTCTTCCTAAGATAAAAGGAAATTCATCATTCCCTTTCATGTCGACAACTAAAAAATCACTAGGGAATTCAAAACTTAGCACTTTTACCACTACATCCTCTGCTACTCCCAACGGCGTTAGTGAAGATCCATCCGCCAATTTGATAGTAGTAAAGGACCTTTTAATTTCCCTTAATCCTAATTGTCTATACTGCTTAAGAGACATCAAATTTATGCTAGACCCTAAATCACACATGACATTATGAAACTCATGACTACCAATTGAGCAAGAAATAGTAAAACTCCCTGGATCTTTCGCTTTTGTTGCTCTTCTCGATTTCATGCTTGTGGTTGCGTTCTTTTTGGGCCTGCTCGGTTTCTTCTCCGTCGTCTCTTTTCCATCCTTCCACTTCTTTGTTTCCTCTTTATCTTGGATTCTCTCCTTTAGTGGTTCCTGTTTCAAAACAACAACTCTAGATTGCTCTAAAGGGTCAAGGTTAGCAAAGAACGAATTTTTAAAACAAAAGTCAAAAGACTCATCAAAAATAGGAGATGAACTTTTCTTATCTATGATTGTATTGACCTCCTCCTTCTCGATGTTTTTGACTTCCTCGCTTGATTGCTTCGCTCCATGGTCCTTCATGCTTTCCTCATGCTCCTCTAGCTTCACAATATTGCAGTGCTCCTTCGGATTAACCACTATATCACTCAGATATTGGCCTTGCTTGTGTTGAGCTCCTACTATCTTTATCAGTTGGCTCATGTTTGATGACAATTCACCAATGCTAGCTTGAGTCTGCACCAATGTGTTCTCGAGCCTCTTGATGTCCGCCCCTTGCCCAGTTATATGCTTGTTTAGCTCAATAAATTTTCCTTCTACTTTCTTCTCCAATTGAGCTAACTTTTCATCATACTTTTCAAATTGTGACTGCGCAATCTCTTCTTGTGATGGCTTCTTACCGTCATGGATCATGCCATTTGTAACAGCAAATCCGGGTGGCGGATTAAGTGTATTTTGCGCGTTCCCATATGAAAAGTTCTGATGGCTCGGATTCTGAGGGTACTGATTGTACTGAGGTTGATTGTTCTGGAAATTGTTGAAGTTCCGTTGATTCACAAATTTCACTTCTTCAACTTCTTCCGGACCCCCTGGCTGTTGTACTAACGTCAGATTAGTTAGCAAATTCACCTGGCTCGTCAATGCTGTTACTTGTGTTGTGAGCTTTTCAATTGGCTCATTATTGACGGGCTCGACTTTTTGGACACTGGCTATCCTTTTTGGCATGTTTCTCTCATTCGACCATTGGTAGCTCGTTCTGGCCATACGCATCTTTCAAAATAACACGGCCCGAGTTATCCAACGTACATATTTGCTTCTCCTCATCAGAAAAGGTGTAAGATATGATATTCGAGGCTATATTGGCGAAACCCAAAAAGAAATCATGCTCAATCTGCCAGACCACCGTTCGTGGTTGCGACCAAGTCGACGGGCTAATAGGTGCTTTTAGTTGTATACATGGTTCGCGGCCGCGACTTACCTTCGTGGCCACGATCCGACACCCTTTTTTCATCTTGAACACGATTTTAGGCCTATTTTAAGCCCAAACCCCTTACCTCTATATATATAAGGTCCATAATTCAAATTTAGGGCATCTTCCACTAATATTCTGCCTACATTCATCATCGGATCAAGGGTTTGTAAGAGAAGTGAAGATCAAGATCAAGGGATCATCATCTTTTGGTTTATGATTTCTATTAGTTTTACCTTTGTATTAGTTGCCATGAGTGGCTAGCACTCTTTTATACAGCCCTTGATCAATTGTTGAACCTTAAGCTAGGATGGTTATGTAATTTTTACGGTTATTATCAGATTAGATTATGTTTTCGGATATTCTATGTTGTTTGATGTTATTGGTTCACACTTATGAGATGATTTATGGATTGATCACCCATTTTGAGGTTCATTTGTGTGTTGTTAGGATTGAATTTGTAACTGGTAATTGTTATAGATTTAATCCCAAGTAGCAAATAGGAGATCATTCTTCTCGGACAACATAATTTAATACTAATGAGATCGAGCTTGTGAATTTTATGTCGTATTTACTTTGTTGTGGTAATTCATAATGAATTTGCCTATTGAAGACTAGAGAGCTTATTCTAGGAGTCAATAAGTTGGGTAGATTAATCGGAGAGCTTATTTCAGTTGATTACACTTAAGAGACAACAAGGTTAATAGAGCTTGTTATTAATCTTGGAGTAGGAATTTTAGGACTAATCTATCGGGTACTAGCATCAATTACATAGTTAATCCGGGCTAAGGGGATACTAGATCAAGGGTTGGATTATTTTTAATATCTTAAAACCAAAAATCCTTTCATTGCTTTTGTTTACTTGAGTTGCTAGTTTATTAAGTGCTTTTGGTTAATATTTTCTTTGGTTACTTAACTGCATTAGTGGTTAGTTATTTGATATCATCCACACACCCCTCCTCCTCCCCCATCTTTATTGTTTCCTTGTCTTGTTTACATTTTTGTCAATCAAGTTGTTTAATACATAAGACAAGATCCGTTCAATCGTTCCTTGTGGGATCGACCCTCCACTTACCACTTTACTAGCTAGAGTAGTAGGTTTAGGATAAGTATAAATCATATATTTATTTAAATACGTTCAACGACACGTAATACACCAAATTTTGGCGCCGTTGCCGGGGAAGGGTGCTAGAACTATCTTGTTTTTAGTGTTAAATACTATTTTTATTATTCTATTTTTTGCTACATCTGTTGCTTTGATAATCACTTGCTATTATTTTTGTCTCGATACAGTGGATGTTCACACATTCTCAAGGAAACAATGACCTATTATTTGAAGCCGATATAGTCCTACAAGAACCAATTTTTAGGAGACGAGCAAGAGCACTTGAGCAAATTCGTGGAGAGTTTGAAGGTCTACACCTTGACACTGAAGAGATCAATCTTGAACCGGAAGAAGAGTAAATCGAAATCGCAGCCGAAAAAGAACAATGAAAAATTTTGCAAATACCGAGGTCACACACCAACCATTATGCATCACATTTCCCGACTTGGGAGATGACACTACTTTTGAATTGAGGTCCGGCCTCATCCATGCCTTCCTTTCAAGGTCTTTCCGGTGAAGACCCGCACAAGCATCTCAAGGAATTTCATATCATGTGTTCAAGTATGAAGCCAATGAAGGTGACCGAAGAGCAAATGAATTTAAGGGCATTGCCCTTTTCTTTGAAAGACTTAGCCAAAAATTGGCTATATTATCTCCCCTCTGCTTCTATTACCACTTGTGAGAAAATGGAAACGTAATTTCTAGAGAAGTATTTCCCGGCCTCTAGAGCCACGAACATCCGAAAATAAATTAGTGGGGCTCGACAGATGCAAGGGAAAACACTCTATGAGTATTGGGAGAGATTTTAAAAGCTTGTAGCAAGTTGCCCTCAACATCAGATCATAGATCAACTCCTAATTCAATATTTCTACGAGGGTTTACCATTGTCTGATAGGAATATGATTGATTCAGCGAGTGGAGGTGCTTTGGTAGATAAGGCACTAACTACCACTCAAGCATTGATCTCGAAGATGGCCGCGAATTCTCAACAGTTTGGTTGTCGTGAGCCAATGAGGACAGTGAGGGAAGTTCATGATTCTTCCATTGATGATAAAATTGAGCAGTTGGCAAACTTGGGCAAGAAAGTTGCTTCGGGGGGCAATCAAGTCGCAAGGCCATGCTGAATATGTGAGACGATGGATCACACTACCGATACTTGCAAAATACTTGAGGATGAGCTTGAGGGTCAAGCCAATGCCATTGGAAGCTTTTAAGGAAGAAGGTATGATTCCTTCTCCCAGTCACATAACCCGGGGTGGAGGGATCATCCAAATTTTCAATATGGCAATCAAGGGGGGGACAACAAAGGGATCAAGGCCAAAATCGTGCTCCTCAATCAAGAGGAATGTATCAACCGAAGCAAAACACTGAGTCATCGTCTAACTCATCTCTAGAGGATATTGTCAAAAGTTTGGCAACCATCACATTCCAATTTCAGAAGGACACTTAATCAAGTATAAAGAATCTTGAAACACAAGTGAGCCAACTCACAACCATCGTGAGCCAACTCACAACCATCGTGAGCCAGCTAGAAAATACCAATAGTGGAAAATTTCTGGCTCAGCCGGAAATCAATCCCAGAAACGTCAGTGCCATCTCCCTTAGAAGCGGAGCGATGCTTGGAGAGTCGAACAAGCCCGAACATCCTTTGGAGGATGGAATTCAGGGGGAAATTGAAGGTTGCTTCGAAAAAGAGGTTGCGCTCGCGATAGGGTATGCAAAGGCCCCCCTCTAGCTTCGTTTAGTTCGTCGCGGCCGTGACCCCAATCGCAGACGCGGCCCCTGCTGTTCAAAAAACTAGAGTTTCACCTCCTATCTCGACTCAACCACTCCCGTTTCCAAGCCGAGTTGCAAAAGCAGTGGATAAGAACAAGGATAAAGAGATGTTGGAAGTGTTCCAAAAAGTGGAGACTAATATCCCTTTGATTGATGCCGTAAAATAAATCCCGAGGTATGCTAAATTCCTCAAGGATTTATGTACCAATAAAATAAAGCTAAAGGGAGATGGAAAGGTGATCATGGGAGAAAACATCTCGCAATCTTCCAAAAGAAGATTCCACCAAAATGCAAGGATCCCGGTATGTTTGTCATTCCTTGCAAAATAAATAACGAAAAATGTAAACGTGTTATGCTAGACTTAGGAGCATCAATTAATGTCATGCTTCATTCTATTTTTCAAACCTTGAACTTAGGATAACTAAAAGAAATACGACTCATCATTCAACTAGCCGATCGAAGCACTTGATACCCTGGTGGAGTAGTCGATGACGTGCTAGTTGAAGTTGATGAACTAGTGTTTCCGGCTAACTTTTATGTTTAGGACATGCACGGCGATTCATCAATCTCCACACCTATCTTATTGGGGAGGCCATTTCTAAACACCTCCCAAACTAAGATAGATGTTCGTGAGGGTACACTCACGGTGGAGTTTGATGGAAGAACCGTGCAATTCAATATTATTTATTCCATGCAATTTCCCGAGGATGTTCATTCCGTATTTTCTATTGATGTGATCGATCCACTTGTGGAGGAGGTGTTTGAGTTGACATGTAGGGATCTGGTGGAAGTTGTACTTACCACTTAATTAGAGAAAGGTGAAGAAGAGGTTTAGGAGAAAAAATGATGAGTTGGTGGAGTTAGTGACACATTTGCGCACATCTACGGCTGGAGCTCCTACTCCCGAGCTCAAGTCTCTTTCCAACCATTTGAAATATACCTACTTAGGGACGAGTGAGACACTTGGGGTAATCATCTCATCCAAGTTATCTTTAAATCAAGAAACATCCATGATCGAGGTCCTTAAATAGCACAAGAAGGTAATTGGTTGGACTATAGCCGACATCAATGGCATTAGTTCTTCCCTTTGCATTCACCGAATTCTTCTAGAAGATGATTCAAAGCCGAATAGGGAGCCTCAAAGGAGGTTGAATCCATCTATAATGGAAGTGGTTAAGAAAGAATTAATCAAGTTGCTAGATGTTGGGATCATATATCCCATTTCCGACAGCCAACATGTGGGCGCAACCCAAGTGGTACCCAAGAAGTCGGGAATGATGATTGTGGAGAACAAGGAAGGGGGAATTGGTTTCCACCCATTTGCAAACCGGGTGGAGAATGTGCATTGGCTACTACAAATTAAACACCATGACCCGAAAAGATCACTTTCCTTACCATTCATTGATCAAATGCTTGAAAGATTGGCGGGTCATTCCTTTTATTGCTTCTTGGATGACTTCTCCAAGTACTTCCAAATCGCCATAGTGTCGGAAGATCAAGAGAAGACTACATTTACATGTCCCTTCGATACATTTGCATGGAGGAGGATGTCATTCGGGCTATGCAATGCTCCGACAACCTTTCAAAGATGCATGGTAGTTAATTTTTTCGACTACGTAGGGCACATTATTCAATTTTTCATGGATGATTTCAGTGTTTATGGTGAATCTTTTGAAAAATATCTTGAAAACCTTGTGAAAATCTTGAAAAGATGTGTGGAAATAAATCTTCTGCTTAATTGGGAGAAATGCCATTTCATGATAGAGCAAGGAATAGTTCTAGGACATATCATTTCATCTAAGGGCATTGAGGTTGATAAATCTAAGGTTGACCTTATAACTGCCTTGCCTTACCCCGCAACTGTACGGGAAGTTCGTTCGTTCCTTGGCCATGCAGGTTTATACAGGAGGTTTATCAAAGAATTTTTAAACATTTCAGCTCCTTTATGCAAGTTGTTATAAAACGATGAAGAATTTGAGATATCAACCGAATGCAAGATTGCTTTTGATAAGCTCAAAGAGGTACTTACATCACCACCTATCATTCAACCACCGGATTGGGAGCTACCGTTCGAAATAATGTGCGACGCTAGCGACTATGCGGTGGGGGCAATTTTGGGTAAAGGAAGGGAAAGGTGGCCCATGTGATTTACTACGCCTCAAGGACTCTAAACCCGACACAAGCAAATTATACCATAATAGAAAAAGAGCTTCTAGCCGTAGTCTTTGTTGATCTTGTTTGCTTGCTACTAAAATCATTGTCCTTTCTGATCATGCAGTGCTTCGGTTTCTTTTATCGAAGAAGGAAGTTAAGCCAAGGCTTATAAAATGGATCCTTCTTCTTCGGGAATTCGATCTAGAGATCAAAGACAAAAAGGGGGCAGAGAACTCGGTAAACGATCATGTGAGTCGAATGACTCAAGAGGAGAGTGAGATACCCTTAAAGGGGAAGTTTTCCTAATGAGAAATTTCTTGTGGCTTCGGATTCAGTGATACCTTGGTATGCCGATTTGGTGAACTTTCTTGTTGCAAAAGTGTTTCCCACCGGGATGAACAAGGCACAAAGGGACAAATGAAGGAGTGATGCCAAGTATTACGTGAGGGATGATCCCTACCTTTGGAAGCACTGTCCCGATCAAGTGATCCGAAGGTGTGTCATGGAATCTGAGTTCCACTCCATACTCACATTTTGTCATACTTATGCATATTGTGGGCACTTCGGGTCGAAGAGGACCGCAAAAAATGTGTTGACAGTGGATTCTTTTGGCCGTCTCTATTTATGAATGCTCACACCTTTTGTAAGTCATGTCCGAATTGCCAAAAGACAGGTAGTATCTCTCAACATAATCAAATGCCCCAAAACCCGATTGTTGTCTTCGAAGTCTTTGATGTTTGAGGAATGGATTTTATGGTACCATTTCCTTCGTCCTATTAGTAATTTGTATATATTTCTTGCCATTGATTACGTGTCTAAGTGGGTGGAGGCAAAAGCCACCCGGACTAATGATTTCAAAGTTGTTGCAGATGTTGTTAAATCCAACATATTTGCTAGGTTCGGAATTTCAAGAGCAATCATTAGCAATCGGGGCACGCATTTTTGCAACTGGATAATTGAGTCATTGCTTAAGAAGTACGCCGTGATGCACAAGGTTTCCATACCGTACAACCTGCAAACAAACGGGCAAGTTGAGACATCATATAGGAAAATTAAGTTGGTATTTGAGAAAATTATGCAACCAGATCGAAAGGATCGGAGCTCGAGGCTCGATGATGCATTTTGGCCATATAGAACCGCCTATAGAACTCCAATGGGATGTATCCTTGCAGGCTTATCTATGGCAAGCCATGCTATCTCCCCGTTGAACTCAAACACAAAGCGTATTGGGCCGTCCAAAAATGCAAAATGGATTTCGATGAAGCCGGTTTGCACTGAAAGCTTCAATTGCAAGAGCTTGAAGAGATCCAGAATTAGACCTTTGAGAATGCTATGGTCTATAAAGAGAAGGCAAAATCTTTCCATGATGCATGGATCACCCGAAAACACTTTGTAGTCGGGGAGAAAGTTCTCCTTTATCACTCCTGACTTAAGTTATTCCCAGGCAAACTATGCTCAAGGTGGATTGTACCGTTTGTGATCACCAAGGTTTTTTCTCATGGTGCCGTTGAAATTGAGAGTGGCAAGACAGGAAAGATCTTCAAGGTGAACGCGCACCTCCTCAAACCATATTTTGAGAATTTCCAATGCACTCCCGAAGATCAAGAGTGAGTGGAGGATCCCCCGGTTAATTATAGATATTGGCTTCTTTTTTTTTTTTTTTTTTTGTATGAAGGGATTATGATGACAAGAAACCGATCGATCCATGAAATGCAAAGAGATAGCACCAAATGGGGGTCACGGAACACAAAACAGGGGCTTTGGTTCGTGAAACGTGTCACGTCCGCGAGCAACAATCGTAGCCGCGACTCAAGAAGGGGCCTCATTTTTGTGTAAAATGTCGTGCCCGCGACTTGGAGTCGTAGCCGCGACTTCAGAAAGAGGATGTCACATTTGTACTCTACTCCTTTAAAAGTCTGAATTCGTGATTTAAAGGTCTGCTTCCTCCCCCCCCCCCCCCCCCCCTCTCTTTTCTTCGATTTCTTGCGCAAGAACACGCAAATACCCCTAAAATTCTCGATTTTTCACTAATTAAACTCCTTCAAAACATACACACATCACTACCCACTCAATTTCACACACATTCATCTGATTAAATTCGGATTCGGAGCATACTTTTGGTCGGGTGAAAAAGGGCACTGAACTACCAACTTTGAAATTTTTTGCCTAAAATCGACCGGTAAGTGTGGCTATACTTTCCTTTTAGTCCATTATTGATTAATATTGAATCTATTGCTTGGATTAGGGGATGATTTTATGGTAGAATGCTTATTGTAGATTTTATAGTAGAATGCTCTAATTATTACATTTGAACTATGAAATTGTTAGGATAGATTGTGAAATTGAAAGTTAATTGATATGGGAATGTTGTTTTGGATGATAATTTTGAGTTTGGAATTAGAAGTTCATTGGAGCAATTCATCGAACACTTGATATACGTTGAAATTGCATAGTCTAGTTTAGGAATTTTCGATTGATTGGTCTAATTCTTGAGCTTACTTGTTAATATTATAATGATATATTATTTCATATGATTGTGAAATGTATGTGATTACAAATTTATATAAATTTGCTAGTTTTTGTTAGTTAATTGGTCGAATTTTGCACTTTTGAATTAGTTGTGTATTACATGTAGGAACATCAAATGGCTCCCAAAAAGGTTCCCAAAAAGGAAAGGGAAAGGTACCTGCGGTTGAAACCGAGGCTGAGCAACCTCCAGTACCGGCGCCTATTGCTCATCATGTTGATAGCCGAAAACTCGGCATCATTCTGGAGAACCCCGCACATCGGAAGCGATTTGCCAAGTTGTACAACTGACCTATCATGACAACCCGGTATGGTCGAGACGATATTCTAGAGGCCATGGGCATATTGGACAATGTGAACACTTTATTGACTATAGTGGGCCTCCGCGGATTTATGGAACCGAGACTGACTTACAAACGCATTATCTTGGAGTTCTACAGTACCCTCGAGATTCGGTCCAACTCGACAAGGTGTGGTAACAAGCCCTATAGCATCACATTCCAATTGTTGGGCAATACCAAGACCCTGAAGATGAAGGAATTGGCCGACATATACTGGTTCCCTCAACACATCTTTGTTAGCAATGAAAAAGAGCTCAAGGCTTTTGATGTCCGAAGTTTTTGGGGGCAAATTACAGCGGCCTCCGGTATTTTCGAGCCTCAAATTTTCTCGACAAAAAACTCGAAGGTGACATGGAGCGGAATCCAGTGGTCAAATACATCCAAAAGCTCCTTGCACCGTCATTGTTTGGAAGATGGGGAAACAGGAGCCTGTCGTGTCAATAAGTTGGAAATGTTGTGGTCAATCTTGAAAGGCATCCCGAGGCAGTTTAAAGATATTCTCGTTGATCAGTTCACAAAGATAGTGACTCGTCCGCCGGATCAAATCTTTATAGGGGGTCTACTCACCCCAATTGTCGATTATTTCGGCGTTAAACTGACCGACTTACCACCGGTGTCCACGGCATACCAGCTCAACTGGGACGGTATGGAGAACATGCGAATTGTCACGTTATTTTATAGGGATGGAGCAACCCATAGTCGAGAGAATAAGACGGTACCCTATGTCATTCAAAATAGGGGCCCGTTCCTTCGGTTGCCTAACCCTCAATTGACACGGATCGTCAACCTTCGGAGTACCGAGAACCTAAATATGGTCTTGAATGCACACATGGCAGCTTCTCGAGAACCAAGTGACATTCCAAGTGACATTGAGCTGCAGAAATACCAAGTGGGAAGAGGTCCACCACCCGAGTACCAAGAGGAAGGAGTGAAGGAAGAAGAAGGAGGAAGTGGCCAACCGAGCCGACCACTGAGGAAGAGGCCCACCTCAGATGCCCAATTCCAATGGGATTATTAAGAGGATGTGGATAGTTGTCTCACTTCTATTGAGGAGCAGCAACAGAGGATTCTTGACGCTATCGCTGCTAAGAGTGAAACTGAGGACAACTGTTGGGCCCAAATGGACAACCGGTGGACCCAAATGGAGATCTTCATGGAACAAATGCAGTCGCATTGGGGCCTCGACGACCCTCAGCCTCCGCCTCCACCACCACCACAGTAGCCCACTGTGAGTTGGAGCACCAAGGCGTACCACTTTCTTTCCCACAAACTTTGGTTTTCAACCAAGTTTGGGGAAGGGGGTGGTAGTGGGACGTCTTGGCCGCTCGCGAGTTCATCTGCATATGATACTTTATTACTTCCTTTTGGGTCGATTAGATTAATATTTGGATTTGGTATCTTTGTCTTGATTAGTCCTCTGCATTTTTAGTTGAGTCGGTTTGATAGTTTGTAGTTGTTTGGGTTATTGTTGATTTTGCATTGTTAATTTGAGTCAATAAGAACCAAGTTGCTAGTTTTGAGTGATCGTCTTGTTGTGGATAGTGATTGGGATTGATAATTGGCAAATAGTTAATGATGAGATGATTTTTGTAATTTTTTTTAAAAAATGGCACATGATAGAGCATGACAAGCAAATGAGATGAAATTGAGCTTGTGCTTAAAACTTTTGATCAAAACTTTTACCTTGTGAGTTTTTGAGCCTTTATCATACTCCGATTTTTGGAGTAATTCATACTTTCTTTCGGAGTGATTTTCATTGATTGCATGTGATTGTCTCTAAAACTTGCTTTGATTCTCTATTTTGAATAAAGTCGGTACATTGTGTGACTTAGAAATTGATCCTAGACAATTCTTGTTTTTAGCCTATTTTTTAGCTTGAAACTGTATCCCTTTAACCAAAACTTGAAAATTATCCCTAGTTAGACTATTTGAGCTTTTAGTTTTTCATTTGATAGCCCAACTTTACAAGCCGAATACCCTTCAATTTAGCCTTTGGCCTTACTTGGACTAATTGAATAAGAGGGAGGAGGATTGGAAGGTAGCTGGGGGAAACATTTAGGAATAAGAGGATGCATTGATGGAAATGTTGATGGGTGGAAGAAATACAAGTTGATAGGTAAAGAAATTGGGAAAGACTAGCCTCCCCTAGTGTTTTTTCGAGCCCTTGTAATCATTTATGTAAAAAAAAAAAAAAAAAAAAAAAAAAAAAAAAAAAAAAAATCGGAAAATAGAAAAGAAAAGAAAAATTCGGATGTACATAATTAGTTAATTGCTTTTGTTGGGGAGAGGCTAATGATTTCCTAAGTGCTTCTTGATTAGTTGTTTTAAAAGTCAGGTAAATAACATACCCAATTGAGAGTTTGGTAAGCACTATGGTTATAAGCTTATTGTAGGGTGAAGAAAAAACATACTTTGGGATGGTTTACTAGAAAAGTGAGAGAGTGAGGAAAGAGTGAATTTTGTTCGAGGGGTGGTTGAAAGTAGCTAACTCAATTAGTCCAAGAATTAGTCACTTTTTCCCATATCTACCCCCACCTTACCTCAAGCCTACACTACAATAAAAAAATAAGACATTTTTTATTCTTTGTCACACATACCGAGTACGAATTCAGATTTAGATGATTGATAAGCATATTCGTTAACATGTACTTCAATATGAGCGAAAAATTCAACCTACTTCATACACTTGAGAGATGAGAGATACACTTACCCGGTGAGGATCATTTGTGGACAGTTTCAAGTCTCAAAAGTAGTTGAAGTTGCTATGTCAAATATGCTCATTTTATCGTGATTGCCTTGCTTTCGTAAAATCCATCTGAAACTAGAATCGTCACTTAAATCTTCCCTAACACGTATCCTTCTGTTCTTTTTCTTTGTCTCGATTTGTTCAGGATGAACAATGGTTTAAATTTAGGAAGATTTGATACACGTGATCATGCATGCATTTTAGGTCGAATTAAGTGTTCGTTTAAATTCTTCATTTATGTGTTTTGGGATATCACCAATGACATCTCAGCAGGTGGTGTAAAACTTGCCGCCTAAGTCGTCCGGACCTGGAGGGCTATCCGAAGGTCGCCACCTTGACCTCCTCAGCCGAAGGTATAGAAATAAGATAAGCATTATGCGTAGGACCGATATGCTGAGGAAATAAAGAAATGATCCCCGAATAATTTACCACATGCTTCAAAGTAGTAGACGAAAGAAAAGTAATGAATAATAACCTTCAACATGCGCCGCCATATCCTGATAACTATTTAAGATAGAACCATTTATCTCCATGCATGAAATACCGGCTCTGCGTTTAGCAGAGTATTGCATAGAGTGAAAAAAGGTCGAATTCCTGTCACCATCACGAAGCCATGAGGAACGATTTTTCTGAGCATAAAACAGGTATTATTGAATCAAAAGATCGTTCAGCTCATGCTTGCGCACCCATTCCCATATTAAAGTGTGCATTCGTAAAATCATGGTCATATATAGATATCCTCCTGCACTCTGAAAAGGTTATCTTGAGCAACCTCTAACTTCGTGAAGATATTCTTGAAGGTGCTTGAATTCTAGTGACGGGGAGAGGCTTTCAATCATTTCAATTTGCGGATGCAAACCATAATAGGATATCACGCCAGAAGTGGACTGCCCATGAACTGCCCACAAGGGACAGGAAGCCATCATGAGCGGTCCACATATGCTGAAATCTATCGAGGTAAGTCAACCACATTCTCTGCATAATTAATCAATATAGGATGATGATCCGAATTGTTCTGAGCTAAAGCTGTAGCCGATATATGTTCCCACAAATCTGCAACAATGGAGTCATGAAAACACGATCAATCTCGGAAGCAATGATATCAGTGAGGTGGTGCCAGCACCAAGTGAAAGGGTAGCCAGCAACGTCAACTTTGACCAAAGAGACGTCGTCAATAGCATGCCGAAATTCCATGCAAGCTATTATTGGGGCAGTCGGTTACTTTTATGTTCATGCACACCCATGACCGCATTAAAATCCCCTAATACACAAATAGCATAATCCGAAAACAGTGCTACATCCGCCTAGAGATCACGTCGACACTAATAGCAATTGCTCGCATGAACAAAGGTAAATAAAACCATCATAGCCTTAATACGTCTATGGATGACCAACAACTAGAGAGATGTATACAATAATGACATGTCTGCCGCAATACTTGGCCGAGCCAGTAGCCAAATATTTGGCCAAAGACCAACTCTCTCATTTTCTCTTACGAAAGTCATGCCAATAAAGGTCCTAAAATGGATAGGCACAGCCGAAATAAGAACTCTGGGCTCCACAATAACAACAAAGTCCGTAGCATGAATCTGACATAGCTCCGTAAGAGACGTTCAAGTAATGTTGTTCCCTAAACCTCTCATATTCAAAAATAGAGTCTTCATAAAGAACGGAAGTCTGCATCGTGCTCAGGTGGCGTGCCGTCTGTATCAATGATATCACCCTACTTCTGATGGACTACGTGATGCATTACCTGCATGGCTTCATTATACTCAGAGTTGCGAAGAATATAATCTGATCGGAGGGTAGGCTCCACTGAATGGTGTCTCCCTCGGCTTGTCTTATCCGGAGGATATCTTCATGTGTGAAGAGAGGCTACTGAAATGCTAAAGAAGCTACAGGTAGTGGGATATCAGCAGGTGGATCGGAGTGTAGCAAAACCAAAGCAGAAGCATCTGAATTGGGACTAGGATCCTCATGTAAATCATACAGTACATCAAAATAATTTGAGAATAGGACAGAGGTACATCCTCTGCTTGAGGAGGTAACCGTGGATGAATGTTCCATGGAAGAAGTGACTGAAGGAATCTATTCTGGGAAAGCAGTGGGAAGCTGACGGCTGGAAGACGAAGCATTAGTGTCATGTTCCGGATGGACAGAATCTGGATTGCTGCTAGAGGTTGAAGCAGCAACCCCGGTGGAGGGCTATTTCATCCTGTATTTTTGTCGGGGCCGTGATATGTGGTGTTCATTTGTTTGATTGCAAACGAGACTGACCTCGAGACTTAGACCAGTGGGATCCCGAAGATGTTTGCATGGCAGGCTTCGGATCTACAACATCTTTTGTAGCTTTACGACGATTACATGAAGACATGCTATGTCCAATAATCTGACAATGGGAACAAAATTCTGGATAGTTCTCATAATATAGCGATATGTACGAGTTGAGCCCCTTATGTTTAACCAAACGTACTCTAGAAAAGAATTACAGAAGTTTACTTCAACAAGAACATGACATAATGGCCAAACTCACTGTTTACACCCATGTTATCCATTTGCATAGGCTACCCGATTTCCCTCGCAATACAAAAAATAAGAGATTTATACTAGTATTTCGGAGATAATTTATGTATACGTATCCAAACTTGAGCTACCGAAGTGCGATATTTATAGGGATTAAAGTCGGGGATCCATCGAAATAGTTTCAAGTGCCTCGAATTAAGATCAACTGAATTTAATTTTGTAATCACTACAACATAAATATGCTTTATGTAACACTCGAAAAGTGTTACATATATACCGAAAGGTGTTACAATAGACTTTTGGTAACACTTTATTGGTGATGCATTTGTCGGTGCTACCTAAAGTCTAAAGTAACACTTTGATTTACATTAGATTTTAAATTGTAACACTTTAAGGTAACACTAAAATATGTTACTTATATCCCTTTATTTGACATTTCTTTAAAAATATAAAAAATGTTCAATTTTGTCATAGCTGGGTTTCGAACTCAGGTTGCAAGCCTGCAAGATCTTTAATTGTAAAGGCCAAACCACTAGACTATAATAACTATTTTGTCTGAATTTGTGAGAAACACTATATATACCCAATTTCTTTGTCGTAACATCAATAAACTATTCTCACAATTAAATTTCCATCAAACTACAACATAACTTGATTTTATTTAACTTATTCTACTATCTAATTGCATACAAAATTTTAATGTATTTTTCTTGTTTCCAATTTCATCCTCGCTCTCTTATATATATATATATATATATATATATATATATACTTATTTTATATACACTAATTTGTTACATCTAATTATTGTCTATATATTTTATGGCATTAACATTTAAATCAATTACAATTTATATTTCTACTTGTTGTAGATTACTTTAGGACACATTAAAATCACCTTTAAAATTAAGTAATTAATTGCTTGTATTATTTTTTATAGAAAAAATAATTAAATATAAGATAAACTTAGGAACATGAAAGACATGACAAAATGGTTCAAGCCCATGTTTTAACGCTTAAAAATGTATTCAAACTGTTAAGCTACGAAATTCCGTTGTCGTTGTTTTGTAAAATACAATGTGTGTATATCTATATACAAAAAAAAAAAAAAAAATCACTAGGAAAATTTATTTTAGATAACTAATAAGTAAATCCTTATGTTTTCTAATTACGAATGTTTTATTATAATTAAGATGTAACACTTCTATAAATCTTTGTATCAAAAAATCATTTTACAAAATATAAGCCATTGAAAGATTCTAGTTCTTCAAAATACATGTAAAAAAATAAATCTAAATACGATTATTAGTTTAGAATAAAATAAATATATAATTTTATTTAAGATATTACCTAAAAAATGTTATTTATTTATAAGTGTTACATGGAAGTGTACTTATACAAAAGTGTTACCTAAAAAGTGTTACTTATTTGAAAGTGTTACCTAAAAGTATTATAATTTAAATATTGTTACATCCAAAGTATTACATATTATAAAAGTGTTACATAAAGGTGTTACATATTCATAAGTGTTACAAAAATGTTACATAGAAGTGTTACATATTCATAAGTGTTACAAAAGTGTTACATAAAAGTCAAATTTTAAAAGTGTTACAAACAAAATGTTACATAAGGTCATTTTTGTTGTAGTGAATTTTATCCCGATCAGCAAAAACATAAAATTGGAAATTGTAAAATCCCAGCCCCAACGAGATGATCTTAACAGACCCCTCCAATTGCCAAGAGGCTTCTAATTTTTGTTTCTAAAAGAAAAATTCCATGGTTTATCTTTTTTAACATACCAGACCCGCCCATTCAATGTAATTGTTGGAAGAATTTAACCCATTTTTTTATAAATAGCTTCATCAAAAGAGATAGTTAGGGTATTACCGGAATTAGACAAAGGTCTTATATTTTGCGATAATGTATGAGTCTGATGAGTGTCATGCTACTGGGAAACTGACTTCTGAGTTGTCTGATGAGTCTCATGCTGCTGGGAAAGTGGCTTCTAAGTTTCCATGAATATAGGAGAATAATTATGCGATATAGTACGATCACTATTATGGGAGAGACGGATCCTATCTATAGTGATCCCTGTTGGAAAAGATGCACTGGAAGAGGACGACGGAGAAACTTGGGAGCCAAGCCTCATGAATTGAATGGCGGCGGGGGATAGTACCTGAGACTTGTTAAACAAGTTTCTCAAAAATCAGCGTCGTGTAAGGCGGCAAAAAGCAAACCATGCTCTGATGGGGCAACCGTGGTTGTACATGGCAGAGAAGAAGTAACACGAGGAGCATGAGTCTTTGTACTAGGGTTTTGCTGTGAAATATCTGCAAAAGGGTAAAACCCTACACTTGACGGCACCATGGTAGACTGAGTTTGCGAAAAGAGCAGCGCTCTGTCGAAAGTGAGTGATAGAGCACTCAAAGTGGTAATGTTGAACGGTGATGGAGGTGGAGGCTCATTAACTCGAAAAACCCTAGTCATGGAATATTGAATAAGCCATGGATAGGTCTTGATTATATGTCCATAAACATGTTCGTACGATTGTTTCAACTGAGAATCCATAGTAAAAAAATAGAACAGCTGGCAAAAAGTGGTTTAGCGGTGAAGATGGCGAGGAACGAGGAAGACGCCATCGTGAGGGGAGAAGCGAGTAACCTAATTAGATTAGGAAACAACTTAATATTGGAAAATCCTAATTAGGTTAGGAAACAACTAAATTTATAACTTGGTCCCCAATGCAGTAGCTTGATTTCCAAACCAAGTAATTATAGAGGCTTCCACTATTTTCAGGCATAATTCAACAATCTCCACCTTGGCAAGAAGCCACCCCTTAGAAGATTCATTAAACATTACCCAATAATAGTGTTGCTCCGACTTTAACCTTATGGGTAATCAACATCTCAAGTTTCTTCTCCCTCTCTTCATCTCCTTGTCCAATCACCTGGTATATAAACCAACTCAAACAAGGGTTGAACTTGTCGTTATAACTGGTTTTTTCAACATATCAGTTGCATTATCAGAAGTATGCACTTTCTAAAGAAACATTTCACCTGAAGCAATCAACTACCTTATCTTGTGATACTAACATCGATGTGTTTGGTCCTCATGATCACTCCATATAAGGGAAATGGCCGGGGTGCAAGGGACGAAGAACATATGAAATCAGAGCAAGGATATGCAAAAATAAAGGAAAGGATCACGTGAGGCATAAGTTTCACTCGGCCAGGCAATTTTGCCTAGCCAATTAAAGAAAACTCGAGATAAAATAGTGTTTTGCTCGACCGGGTAGATTTTTTGTCGGCCAAGACATTGAATACACTTAGGCGAGCATAATGCTTTGCTCTACCTGGCTCTTGCCTGCCGAGAAAAATAGCTTTATTTGCAATTTTCTCGACCGAGCAAGATTTGCCCCGCTAAGCAAAATACTGATTTTTTTTAATTTTTCCCTACGAGTTAGTTTAAGTTTGGAGGGGGGAGATTTATCTCCCCCAATTTCAAATTCATATGTCCTCTCAAATTCTCACATATTCCATGCTCAATTACTCACCTGTCACATACCCACATGTATTGCATATGATTATTATTTGTTGCTAGTTAACATCACTTCTAGTGCCAGTATGTGTTGATATATCTTATGCTTATGATTGATGTTGCTAGTAAAATACATATAAACTGTTAATTCCATCTGTGCTTACCAGAATAGGATTAAATTGATAATTCAATGTTATGACAGATAGAATTGTAGGTTTAAATTCTTGTTATTGTGATCTATATACATATTACATTGTACTTAAATTGCTTTAATTTAAATTGTTTGTAGTAATGTGTGAAGGGATTGTGGTTTTTTTTTTTTTTTTTTTGAGAAAAAAAAAAGTTGAATTTAGCTTTTTGTCAAGAACTTGGTAGACTAAATACAAAGGAGACTAACAACCTTTTCTAAAATATTTGCAATTAATTGGCTAGTTAGTTATTGTTATTTGTCTTCATATAAAAATTAGGTTGTTATGTGATGGATATAATTGTACATAAATGTGTAGTTTTTCTTTCTTGAGGATACAAACTCATTTTTTGTGTTTTAAGTTGCAGATGTGCCGCCTAAAAGGTCAAAGGGTAAGAGACAGTAGTAGTTGCTGGTATTGTTGTATGTGTGATAGCCACTTGCTTGTTCGATCCCACAAAGACCCATTTGTCCTCCTGAATTCTGATTGTATCCCCCCGTCCAACTCGCCATGTTAACCCTGCTTCTACAAGATCTCGTGACTCCAGCAAGGATCTCTAAATATAGCTTGGTTGATATCCAACTCGCCATGTTACCCAATGATGCTTTTTCTGTTCTCTTGATCCATACCCCCACCAAAATCACATCATAGCTCTCTCGATGTCTCTACAACTCGTCTCTGGTATCAAAAGATAGCTCATTGTATATGTGGGGGTAGCTTGCACTATTGTTTTAAGAAACACTTCTTTTCTGCCTTGCGATAGTAATTTGTCCTTCCATCCCTTCATTCGACTTATCGCTCTGTAAACAATCACCTAAAACACCTCCTTTGTTCTTCTACCTACCAGTGTGGGTAGCCCCAAATATTTTCCATGTTTTTTAACTTGTCGAACCCCCAATCTATCACATAATGCTTTCCTCGTCTCCTCAGTCACATTTCCACAACCGCCATGGATTTATCAAGATTAATCTTCTGTCCAGAAGCATTTTTATACAATTGAAGAATTGCATGAACATTATCAACGTCCCGCTCATTCGCCCGGAAGAACAGAATACTATCATCGGCAAATAGTAGATATAAGATAGACGGAGCAGCGTGGGCCATTTTAAGCCCATGTATATCCCCCTCGTGCATCAGACTGTCGAATCAGTGGCGAGAACCCCTCCACACAACACAGGAATAAGTGTGGTGAAAGAGGGTCTCCTTGTTGGAGCCCTCTTCCTGGTAGTAATACATTAGAAGGATTCCCATTAACAAAAATAAATAAATGAAATCGTACACATACACCTCATTATCAAATCAACAAAATTTGTGCAAAACTCCAATTTCAGAAGAATCTCCTTTAGAAAACTCCACTCCACTCTATCATACGCCTTACTCATATCTAGCTTAAGGGCAAGATGACCCATTCTACCCCCCTTCTTTTCTTTCATAGAGTGGAACGTCTCAAATGCTACAATTGCATTATCCGTTATCAATCGTCCCGGTAGGAAAGCACTCTGAGCTTTCGATATTACTTGTGTTAACACGATTTTCATTTTGTTCGCAATCGCTTTAGTAGTGACTCTAGCAACCACATTACATAAGCTGATGCGTCGAAAATCTTTAGGTGATTCTGGACATTTTACTTTTGGGATTAGAACTATAAAGGTTTTGTTAAATACGAGGGATCATATATATTGTTAAGAACTCCTAACACACACCTCACAAAATCAGTTTAAATAATTTGCCAAGACTTTTGAAAAAAGTAAGAAGACATATCGTCCGTATGCTTGGGGGACTTCAATGGAATACTGTGGGTGGTTGAGAAAGAATGAGGGATCTCACGAACTGATACTTCAGGGCTGTAGTCGATGACTGTAATCTACACGATCTGGGATTCCATATGGGTCATTAGTTTACGTGGACAAAAGGGCAACTCGAAGGGGAAAATATCCAGGAGAGGTTAGACCGAATCATGGCCACCATGGACTGGAAAGATATGTACCTGCACCAGTTAATCTCCCATCTGAATAGGTTTAAATCTGATCATCATCCAGTTCTCATGAAATGTAGTTGACGACCTTTAAGGAGAGCTATGCTTGATAGTAAAAAGAGGAATAGAAAGAAAATCTTCAGGTTTGAGCAAATGTGGCGGCACCATGAACAGTTGGAAGAGGTGATAAAAGAAAGCTGGGAGGAGAGTGATCCAGCACAAAATCTTATTAGACGCATAGCAAGATGTGGTTCTAAATTGCTTACTTGGGACAAAACAACGTTCATCAATGTACGGGAAAGAATCAGTGCACTACATAAAAAATTGGCTAAACTGCAAGTACAAAGGCTGACTCTAGAAGTTGGGGCAGAAATGAACTCGGTCGAGGAAGAATTGGATGATCTCAATAAGAAGGAGGAGGAGTTGTGGATGCAACGGTCCAGAGCAATTTGGCTTAAGGAGGGAGACCGAAACACAAGATTCTTTCATCAAAAAGCCAGTCAATGAAGGAGGAGAAATACAATTGATAGAATAATGAACGAAGGGGGCCAGTGGGTAGAAGAGGAAGAGGACATTACTTGGCTGTTTAGGGGGTATTATGAAGATTTATTCAGATCCATTCCACCATCTTCCGTTGGTTAGGTTCTTGAATCTGTGGAAGGGAAAGTTACATCAGAACTGAATGAAAATTTGGCAGCTCCTTTCATGGAAGCAGAAATCTTCGTGGCATTAAAGTACATGCACCCTTCTAACGCCAACTCATAGTTATTTGGTGGTTAAGAAAAATGTTACTTAACTTGTGGAAAAGAATAGAATGTTCTCAATCTCATCTAGAAAAATGATTCCAACAATTTAGGAGAACTCCTGAAGACTAAACTGATTTCAGTCAAGAAAGGAAATTGATCCCTTCGGGGACATCTGATAAAATTAGAACGATACAGAGAATATTAGCATGGCCCTTGTGCAAGGATGACACGCATAAATCGAGAAATGGTCAAGAAAGGAAATTTTGTTTCGATGATAACAAGAAAAAAATAGGAAAAAGAAAAGAAATCATGTAAAATCTCTCATATACTCTTCTAATTTTCTTGCTCATGTTTGAACTTTGATACGAAATACATGATATTTTGGACTCCTTCAATCATATATTTAGTATTTGATCATTTTGATGATAGTACAAAAAAGTTAAAGATTTTCGTTCACAGAACTTTTTTTTTTTTTTAATTTGATTTATTTAATCATATGTAACTTTCTTATAAGTTATATTTTCATGAAGATCTTATGCCTTTGTTCCATATTAAAGGTTTAGAAAGAAATGAAAGGATTAAGGATTAAATAGATTGACAAATATATCATCAACTAATACATGTCGCGCTCCTATTAATTCCCAAAATATCGCGTCTTTCAACCATTGTCTTCCATCTTCTCTCAAGATTATCCCTTCTTTTACTTCATTAATTTAACATTTTTTGTAGTTTCATATATCGTTTTCAAAATTTCAAAAAGACTCGGACATTATTGAGACCTCTATTAATAGTCACCGTCCGAAGGCGATTTAGATCAGGATTTGGAATCGATGGTTGATCACTCTGGCGAACACGAGAAGCACGAATCTCTGGTTGATAAGATCGCAGAGAAATTCTACGAATCAAATTCATCTTCTTCCAATTTGGATGATGATAACGACATCAAGTCGGCGGCTTCTACAGTCAAAACCAAGATCTACCGCATGTTTAGCCGAGATTAGCCCATGCAGAAGGTTCTAGCCTTCTAGGTGGTGGAACTGAAAAACATTTATACTTAAAGAAAAGTGAGGAAATTTTATAATTAATTTCAATTGAAATTGTGAAATGGAGGCGTTATAAAGGATGTAAGGGGAATGAAGGCGGGAGAGTATATGTAAATTTAGTGAATGAATAAAGATTTGATCAAATTTGTGATAGGTAAAAAAATAGAAATATTTTACGAATGAGTCCAAGGAAAAAATTGATAGAATGCATGAAAAATATCTGAAACATCAATTAATTGAAAAAAAAAAAAAAAAATAGTTAGAACGTTAATTAGTATTGAACAGAGGTAGTAAAATATAAACTTTTGAAATCGTACTACTTTTCAAGAGTAAAAAATAATATTGAAACTGATCAACTCTTTTTATGGAAGAAATAGAGTATTTTATTCCACAAATCAATAAGTAGAGTCCTTTTATTTGGGTTTTTTCCCAAACAACGTTGTCCTGTAACTAATAGAGCCTTTAATAGCATATAATAATAAAATGGTAGGGTTTTGAATTTGCATTAAAATTTGGGAAAGAGAGAAGACTGGCTTTACATATTTGAATTCTAAAATGACCAATTTGAATTAAAACTAAGTAAGGGGTAAAGTAGTAAAATAGAAAAACTGGGCGATTTGATTTTGGTGCCTTTAAATGATTAAACCTCTGATCATTCCTTTTCCATATATATATAATGCAGAAAATAATATCTGAAAATCCACCTCCAATACATATGTTTGCTTCTTGAGTTAATGATTTAGGGCCTGTTTGCTTTCTCCCATTTGTTGTAACTTTCCAGTCAAAAATGTTAGTGGGTTGGTAAAGCAATCCATACGAGTAATGGGTTTTAGTTAAATAAAGAAGATTTGAGTTGAAGTTGTACAATCATGGGTCTGTCTTGTAGACGAAGCACAAGAAGAAGAAGAAGCCTTTTCAAGAATAACACCCCAAAAGATACCGAAAAGTCTGCTGCTAAAATGGCCGCTCCGGAGGAGAATGTGGTTTCGACTCCAAAGGCGAAAAGATTCCGAATACCAGAGATAAAGACTTGCCCTCTAGCACCCAAGAAAATCCGAACAACAACAGCACGGAGAATACCCAATGCATTTTTCGCTTCTCCAGATATAGAGCTCTTCTTTTATCTTGCTCTTCCTGGTATTCCAGTTTAGTTTTATCAAATGTTTTGTGGATTGCTTTTGCCCTTTTGTTTTTTTGAGTGCTAATTACTAATTCTAGGAGTATGATTTTTCTAGATCTTTATAACCTAAATATTGATGTTCCCAGAGTGCAATTAAGGAACTTACTAGTGTCAATTTACATGTTCCAATTAATTTTATTTTCCAATCTTCAGGTTAGATTAGGGAAATTATTTGGTTCCATTTTTTTTTTTATCTCCGACTATAAATAAAATCTGTTTGGATGTTAATTTTCTGTGAACTTCAAGAACTACATTATTTAATTGAACTTATAAAGTGTGAATCATCCAAAATAGGTAGCTAATCCACATCATGTACAGAAAGATTAATAATATTCATTTGATATAAACTTGAATTTAAGAGATTTAGAATATAGCAGGTGCCCACAGAGACATCATTCGTCTGAGAAAAGGCTAGGCTTCTTATTCAAAATGGCTTTGCTTTGTAATAACTCTACTTTCAGAATACACACTGTTACTTCTCTTGTTACTTTTTTCTCAACAAAAAATGCAACTTTAGTTACTTATCTGTCTTTTTATTTTTTTGGCAAATTCCACTTGGAATTTTTCATCTTTCATTTGGAAACTGCATTTAGATCAAATAATTTTAGTTATTCGATACGTATACACCTTCATTCACTTAGGTAATTACCCAAATAGGTAACATAGAATTAATCATTTTTCGATATCAAATTTTAATGTTAATAAACTTTCAACATTGAATTTTTTTTCCCCTTAATGCCCCGAAAAATATTAATTCAGCATAATATTTTGAATGTCATCTCAGCAATATCCGGTTAAACTGATAGGACCTGCTGTAGGGGAAATTTAAACACAAATACAAGTTAGTTGTGGTTAAATATATTTGAATACAAGTTACAAGAAATTTGAATAAACACCAACTATTTGGTAATTCGTGTGAAAGTTGCCCTACAACACCTTCGTTGCGCAACCTCCACAACACAGTTCAAAATCTTTGTTACACTATCTGTTTTTTCTTGTGTTACATTATATTTAAGATAAAACACAGGTTAACCTTATCTAATATGTGTGAAGCTTGATAAATATTGTAAAATATAAAATGAAATAAATAAATGTAGTGAATGGTCTCATGGATCCAAAACAAACGACGTGAATTCTCTTAGCATACAGATTCTGCTATTACCGAATTTCTTGTGTACCCTAATCGTCTCCCTTATATACAGGGACGGAACTACAACCCCTCCAAGGGTGGCCATGCCCCCCCCTCCCCCACCCCCCCAAATTTATTAAACATTTTACCAATATACTATTAATCTTTGATTTCTTTATATATTTGTGTTGAAGTGTAAGGATTTGCCCCCGTGTTTAAGGTTGTATTATATTTGGGATATAAATAAAAAGTATTAATATATTAATTTATAGAAAAAATAATACTTTTATTATATATATAACATTTATTTATTATTTATTTATTTTTACTGTTTGGCCCCCCTCAACTTTCAATCCTGATTCAGTCCCTGCTTCTATATATGCTGGCAAATTTAATTAATTATGGTACTATTCATCAAACAATTAAAAACATAAGTGTAATTTTTGGGGATTTAAAAAATTAAGTGAAGTCGCCTGCGCAACAGGCGACTTTCAAAAAAATGTCAGGTTACTATTCATAGTCGTTCCTGCCAGAGGCGACATCATTTAATTTTTTTTTTTTAATTGAATAAAAGCGTCTCTCCTAGAGGCGACATTAGTTAGGTTTTTTTTTTTCTTTTTTTTTTTAATAATGATTTTATGTAAATAATGATTTTGACCACAAAAACGATGTTCAATCTTTTTTTTTTTTTTTTTTTCCTTTTCAATTAAGATTTGCAAAATACACACAAGAATTTTATAGTGATCATAATAAATGATTTAAGAGATTTTGCATTTCGAAATGCATGGTAATTGTAGTTTTGACACGGTATCCGAAATATTTTAGATTGATGATCGAAAGTTGATAAGACAATGTCATTTTTATTGTATAACTTTTTTAATCATTTTTTCTTTATAATTTTTTAAGAACTTAGAATATAACGCGTAAAAATTAGCTGTATAGGGGTACCTTTCTCCCAAAATATTAGTTTTGATTAATATTACAAAATAATGGCAAGTTTGAGATTTATTTTGATAGATGTGAAACATCGTGTTAAAATTACAATTTTATAAAAGTGATATATTTCACAATTAACCTTTCTTTTTTTAACAATTAAACCTTAAAAGATGGTGATAGTTGAGTAGGTGCAATGCGATTAACTCAAATAACATTTCTCCTAAAAAATATTTGGTATCTTTATGTTGAAGGGAAAAACCATTAGTATGTATTCATCAGAAGGAACTGATGAAGGACAATATAAGTATTCACTAAATATATGTAAATGTGAAACTCTTGTATTTGAAACCATATATAAAGGGAATCTGATGAATAAGAGAACCCTAATTATTCAATGTCTCTCTTTCTTGTTTACTTTTTGAATTTCCTAAAATACGTTATTAGCACAAAACTCTACAAAAAAATAGCCTTGTCTAAGTCAACTTATCCACGTTCAACTAATTGCACAATAAATTCATTTTGATCTTAGATGTGTGAAAGCGTCTGATGAACTTGCATTGCCCAATACAAGTGATTGTAAACACAAAGTGCATTTACAATATAAGATTGAAATGCTAACTTTGATGAATAATTCGAACGAAAATGATATATCCTTCTGAGTGTCTACTTATTGGAAAGGGATAAATACATTTAACTTTACCCCTGCGCATTTTTATAAAGTGAACTTGTTTTGGATTTGCAACTAATAATATATGTTGATGTTATGGACATTGTAGGTACTCTTAAAGAAATAAGAGAAACTGACAGATATTTGATATGATGATATCCAAATGTATTAATTACGTAAAAATTTACGACCTTTAGCTCAGTTATCATTTACAACATGACCTTTTAAATGTAAGGTAGAAATACACCACCTTTCAATTTTTTTTTTTTTTTTAATTCAATACATGTGAGCTAAATTATGGCCTATATTGCTAAAATAGAGCCCGAAGTAGGAATTTCGGGCTCCTCTTTGATTATATAATTTTTTTATTTTTTTAAAAAAAAAAACTGCTAGGACAAAATGATATCATTTCATACTAAAATTAAAAAAAACATAACTTAAATTGAAGTCACGACTTTAAATAAATGAAATTACCAACCTAAAATTAAATTTAACACGCACACATGAACAAAAAAAGTCTGAGAGTTAGAAATGGTTGTGCTCATGAACCTTGATTAAACTTTAGTAATGACGTCTTCATCAGATTCAAGCAACTCAGAATATGGTTATTTAAGTCCGATTTTAAAGAATTGTTATCCTCAAATTCCATCCGTTCTCTTGAGGCAAAGACGGATCTTCACCAAACCCAAAAATTCTTACTTGTCGTTTGAGAGAGGTGAGAATGAATTAGTATTCAAGATCTCTTTTTCAGTGAGCTGGAAGAGTTGTTGGTGGTGATTGGCTCAAATGAGTGGGAAATAATTGCGTTTGGTGAGATGCTTCTTCAATTAATCATCTATTTCAGTTTCATAACTTTTTTGTTTTATATTTTTATTTTTATTTTTCTTAAACTTTAGCACGAAACGCCGTCGTTTCGTCCTAGCATATTGAAAAAGAAAAATTGGTATAACCTACATGGAGCCCGAAATTTGTACTTCGGGCTCCATGTCAGCAATCTGGCCCTAATTTACCCCCTGTATCGAATTGAAAAAAAATTAAAAAATGGTGTAGTTCTACATTACATTTAAAATATCATGTTTTAAGTGATATTTAACCTAAAGGTCGTGAATTTTCATATAATTAACCCTATTCGAATTTGAGATAAAAACTCGACACTGTGTATCCCTTGGACTAGGAGACCAGGTTTATGGAATAATAATTCCTCAGTTTGAATACATCCAAAAGATGATCAGACAATTTTACATTGATAAAGTGCAATATGTTAGTACACTTATGATTGGTTGATGTGTGGACATAAGAAAATATCATTTTGCGTCTAAAAAGGACATGACAAAGAGCTATTGGAGCTTAAATTCCATGCTTAAGTGGAATGTGCACATTATTATACTAAGCTCAATGCACTGAACCAGATATTACTTTCTCAAAGAACTTGTTAGTTATATCTTACTCATGACAATGCAGTGTAGTGGAATGACATCAAAAGATATTTTGATATATAAAAGAAACCACTGACATGAATTTGTAATTCCCACATTAGAGATATGAGAGATTACAAATGAAATTGTAACCTTTAAAGGAAAATGTCAAATGTTCTCATATAAAGAGACTAACAGGACAACACGTGAAATTGTAACTCATAAAGAAATGTTGAAACTAACCCCTACTTTGAAACACCAATAATACTTTAGCTGGTTGTGATTGATATGGATACCTCCATGACCAATGTAAAGGTCATTACAAAATTGATTATGTATTACTAAGGGGACCACGACAAAAATCTTAAAGATCTACCAAACACAACTCATGTTGCTACCTCATCGAGTCACGCATAAATGACTGCCATTTATGAAGGAGTTCTTGAGTACTATGGTTAAAGATTATCATCACATATACAAAAGACTTGAGTCCTACCACAGAAGACTTACCTGAATTTATGAAGACAATGCAGTTTGCTACAAGAAGGAACTGAGCTACAAAGAATGTGATAATACGAAACATGTATAACTGAAGTTTTTCTACAACCAACAAACATAGACTTTCCTCATGATTTTTATGAAATCGAGGATACAGAGACTTTCAAAGCTCTCTTGATAGATGTACGTATTTTATGAGAGATGTAGACTTTAGGTGGAGTCTTAACATAGGTGCATTGAGCTATTTTTTCCTTCGACCAAGGTTTATTTATTCCCACTAGGTTTGGTTACTTGACAAGGTTTTAACGAGGCAACGAGTTATACATCAGTTCCCATTTGACTTGGCACAAGAGGGAGTGTTGAAGGAAAAATACAATTAGTACGCCTTCGTAAAAAATAACTGATGAAGGGCAATATAAGTATTCACTAAATATATGTAATTGTGGAACCCTTGTAAAGGAGATCTGATGAATAAGAGAACCCTAATCATTTTGTGTCTCTCTTCTTGTTTATTTTTTGCTTCTCCCAAACCACTTTCACATTAATTTTTTTTTTTTTTTTGAATAACATTGAGTGTGTTTATTTAAGACTGGAGACTGATAAAGTATTGTTGGCTAGGATAAATAAAATAGTAAAAGGTAATTGTAAAAGTAGGTATGATCACCAATATAATGTGGAGAACTTTAGCCAGTGACATTCAATTGTCTTTTGTTGTTTTATGGCCTGTTAGTTTATGGTTGTGGGTGGATGGAGTATTGTAGAATGTGGAGAATAAAGTGGAATTTTTAGGTTGGGATAAATAAATGAGTGTTTGTTTATGTTGGTTGGGAGATTGGGTTGGAGTTGGTTTATATTATAAAGGGTGATAAAGGTGATTTTATGTGTGTAAGAAATAATTAATGAATGATTGATTATTGATTAAAGTTGTATCGAAAATTGAGTTTGATTGATGATGTATGTAAGAGTTTGTTAAAAAATGATTAGTTATTGAATAAAGGTGTTTTGGAAATTGAATTTGATTTATGATGTGTGTAAGAGGTGATTAAAGAATGATGATTATTGATTAAAATTGTATTGAAAATTGAGTTTAATTAATGGTGTATGTAAAAGGGTTGGAAACAATATATTATCCTAAACTCATAAACAAACACATATTGGATTGGGCACAATCCAAACCATAAACAAATAGACTTTATATATATTGTCCAAAAATATTGAATTAAAAGAAATTACAATATTAATGAGTGACGTACACATGTTCGTTGCACGTGTGAACTTGAATGTAAGAGGTTCACTCATTATTAGAGATGACAAAACTGGCCCGGCCCATCTAGCCCGAAATATAGAGCGGGCTAGGCCGGAGTATTAGAAGCCCGAAAAAATTCGGGCTTTTTTGGCCCGGCCCGAACGGGCTTTTCTTTTGGGGGGCCAAGCCCGGCCCGGCCCGAAAGCCCGCGGGTCGGCCCGATGGAATTGAATTTTTTTCCGTCACTAATCGAATAAGAAAAATTTAGGAATTAAATAATAACTTGTATACTATTTGAAACATGTTTTTCTTTTTTCTCTTTTTAGCAGAGCATAAATGTATCTATTTACCGAGAAATTAAAACATTTCACTAATTTAATACTCTATTTTCTTCAGTTTTATTAGCAGAAGATGGAAAATGAATTGGATCCAAGCATGCTCATTAATTATTATGTGTCGAAAAATGAAAAATTGATTAACATGTAGTATAGTACGTACACAAAAATTAAATAACTTGTGACATATATATATAACTATATATCATCATCCATTCCTTCTTTATTATTATTATTATTATTGTTATATCTGGGGTTTAAGACATGCCTATAGATTAATAGATATTATTCCATATTGCAATGAATAATAATATATTATCTTCCGATCAAGTTTTTTCTTAAGAGAATTAAACTGAAGTTCGCCTTAATATATAATTCTACTTCATGATTAAAGTAATAAAAAAATAAAAAAATAAAAACTTATTGATGGACTTTTTTGGCCCGATGACCCGATGGCCCGAGGTCCTCCGGGCCGGGCCTAGCATTTCTAGGCCCGAAATAAATCGGGCCCGACCCGGCCCGAACTTTTCCTTGGCCCGACTGGGCCCGGCCCGAGCCCGCCGAGCCGCCCGAATTGCCACCTCTACTCATTATACACATCTGAATGATTAATTTCTTGGAATGAGGGTTGCTACTTTGAAATTGGATTCTCTTTCCAAGCGCGCACAAGGATTGATGTTCGTATCCTATGTAATAATATATTTGTATTATTATATATATCACGAAAGTTGACAGTTACTTTATAAATTTCAATCATGTACTTTAATGTTCCTTCAAGCATGTGTGTATATATATATATTATGTGCGACATTATATTATAAAGAGTCCCGGGCAGAAATTCTTTTTTCTTCTTAAAATTCAATTTTTTTTTTATAAATGCATTTAACAAGTATTAATGAACATTTATTTGTGAAGACGGTAATTCAAAATTTAACATTAAGAACCCAAAAATTGAATTGAAAATCGGTCAGTTTTTAGATCACTTAAAAAATAATACTACCTCCGTCCCAATTTAATCTGCTTACTTGGCATTTTAGTTTGTCACACCTTAACCTGCCAACCCCATAAATAACAAATTTATCTCACAATCTTCACCCTCAAAATCTTCATTCTCAATCTCCACCTTTAAAAAAATCAAAGATTCCACAAAATCTGTTTTTTCTTAATCCCCGTATCCGATCAACCTAGGCAGGTTAAGCCGGGACGGAGGGAGTAGTTAACATTAAAATTTAATCTTGTGATAGTTATCAATTGTATTTGTAATTTTAATTAAAAAATGATAGAAAACAACAAAAAATTAAAAGATACACAATTTTTATTTTTACTGCCCGGGCATATTCTGCCTGGATAGGAGAATCCTTATATTTTGTGTACAAGGAGCAGGCAACTTTTCTAGAATCCGAGGTTGCTAATCTCTTTGTCAAAGGGATTCATAATCTCTATTTTCTTGTATCTTTTGGGTCAAAACATTTTGCAATATTTTTATGTCTCCACTTGATGGCTTCCCTCCTCTCTTTTACCTTTTTAGCAATTAGCAATTTCCAGTTTACGTGGACATGAATACTTATACTCCACTAATTGAACATAAATAATCAGAAATGATGTTGTATAATCAGTAACGGTCCTAGCCATACCCAAGTTTGAGTCGAGTTTCTGCAATGAGCCTCTAAAATTTATCTTCTTTAAAGTACAAAAAAATTAAAAACTAAAGTATCTATAATGCTCTATATATTTATTGGCAAAATGCAAAATAAATAATTTGAAATATTATTTAAAAATATAACTCCCATCACAGTTTTGGCACAAATTGTGTATCTCAAGTTTGTATAATCAAGTTGCTCGATAGTTGTACTTTCCCTGACTGTTCTTTTATTTGAAGAAAAATATATATTAATATCCTCATCTTGACTTTGGATTAACTTTTCTATCTCTACTTTTATTTTTCTTTTCTAACACCCCAAATGATATTTAGAAAATATGATAACTAGATAAAATAAATTGAGGTTTACGTATTAAATTATATTTATTTATTTTATAACAAAGAATAAAAGAATAGAACATCTACACACATTAATATCCCAAACTGAGTTAGGTTTTCAAATTTTCATTCCACCAACAAGTAATCATTAACAATTAATACTGTAAAATAATCTTGATATTCAATGATAAAAAATACTATAAATATCAAAGTATATATAATTACTTTTATTATTACGGTGGTATAACAACTAGAGCTAGAAAATTAAACAATCCTCCAATTTTTAAAGAAGAAATTCCACGTGATCATCATTTAACTTGTTCAATGATATTGAAGCAAAAAAGAAAGGTAAAAAACAACCTTAACCCTCCCATCAATTTAGATTTTCTGTTACAGTAGGTGTTTCATCCTCTGTTACACTCAATCCATTAAGCGACACATATTAATTGATGACCTCATTCCATACACGTGTCGGTTGGTGAATATGATGAAACAGAAGACGTAACACCAAATGTAACAGATGATCTCATGGGCCCTCCCACGGCCCCAACCCCCTTTATTTTTCCATGTGAGCCCTTGTTTGGCTGTTCTTACTTCAATATATGAAGAGAAAAAAGTTACACAATGGACCCAATTGAAGGAAACAAATCCACGTCTAAAGAGACACTCACAACCTTCCGGCTGCTAGACCACAGAAGCTCAATGAAAAAATTTCTACAAACTATTCTATATTAAATATTAGTTATCTATACAAAAAATAATTGCGAGCCCCTATAAGTCGTACTTTTTTCAGGCCCGAGTCGATGGAATCTTACCTCTAACGGAAGGTCCGACCCTGTGTATAATGCACAAATGTCCCTAAGTAAGTTATGGTTCCATATATCCATTCTAGGCGCCACAAACAGGGTCAGACTTATCAATTAGACGAAAGACTTCGTCGACTTGGATCTGAAAAATTGATAATTTTTAGGGTCCAAAATAATTTTATGTGTTTATACATATAATATATATGTATATATATTTTTTTCAGTAAATAAAAAATAGGTGTGTGTAATCCAGCAACAAAGGCATCTCGGATAGATGTTGGAAGATGCGGTACCAATCCTGCTTTATGCAGACTATATTGCTCTTTTTTTTCTTTCTTTAAATCCTTATTATTATGTTGTGGGTTGATATTCTGCTGGGCCTTCAATTATGTTTGTGGGCTGTTAATGTATTTGGACGTCCATTAACGCTGGCCAGATGTTAAAAGCCTATTTTCCTTTTTCATTTTTTTCTTTTAATTGCTCTAACTAATGACTAACTTAAAAGGATAAATAAAAAGCGTGCTCGAGGTTGTTGCCAAATAAAATTATTGAATAAAAGAAAAAGAGGAAAACGAAGAATAATGTTAAAAGAACTTTTCTTGTTCTACATTATTCATGAAGTTAACACACCATGAGGAAGATTTGTTTTTCTTTTTTAACAAATTTGAAGGTTCTTCAGTTTCAAAACTATGCGGGTTTTTGTACTTTCAGAAATCAACCTGAACTATGCGGGTTTTTGTACTTTGCACCTAAACATTTTATTTTTTTCTGATTGCAACCTGTATAATACGTTTTGTAGCACTTTGCAACCTCCGATTATATATTCCGGCTATATAAGCCATGTGCTCCTCACATAACCTCATTTTTCTGCTTTTTCATTTTTTTTTAATTACTTAATGTTATATTATACATTTTACAATTATTTATATTTTTATTTATTTAAAACATTGAAAGTAATTTATCAAAAATAATTTTTTGAAAAAAAAAACATAAAATAATTTATCCTAAAACTCTAAATAATTTTACATAAAAAAAATCAGAAATACCAAAAAATTCAGAAAATAATTATATATATTCAGAAAATAACATTCTAAAATTCACTTAAAATTCAAAAAGGTTTAAAATTTATTTCTGAAAAAGATTTCAAAAATTAATTCTTTTAAATTTTAAATAATTTTAAAAACAAAAACTAATAAAGATATGAAACTAGATTTAGCCCCTTTCTGGAACATCTTCTAGTTTGACAATGGAGATTTTCACATGCTTCCCCATTTTAGGTGCGATTGTGTTTTTGTGTGGGTATGTGTGGTTTGATATGGGTCAAGCTTATGAAGGAGAGAGGAGCTTACATGGCCAGGGGGGATATTTTGAATTTCGCTGCTCTTCCATCATTTTCGCTGCTGCGTCTACAGTTTAATAGCTGTCTGGCGATGACTGTAGGAAAGGGGATGGGTTGGTGGGGCGGGTTTGGGTTTGTGGGGAGAGGGGGTGGTGAGGGTGGATAAAAAATTTTACAATTTTATTTTAACTTTTGGAATCTAAAATCGAATGTATTTCTATTATATTTTTATTTTCAAGATTTTTTTTTTATATGTTATTTTCTATTTTTTCCTTTTTTTCCAAATTTTCAGTTTTTTTAAAAAGATGGCCACGTGTCACCATCTTATTGTGTGTTTTGGCATGTGCTGGTCACATGGCTTATAAAGGCCGGAATATATAGTCGGAGGTTGCAAAGTGCTACAAATTGCATTATGCAGGTTGCAATCGGAAAAAATAAAATATAGGTTGCAAAGTATTAAAACCCGCATAGTTCAGGTTACCTGAAATTAACCCTAATAATAAAAATGGTAATTTTACTTTGATACTTATATTTTTCAGAGATTGAAGAAAAATATAAATTTTAGGGGCCCATTAAAGGAACTCGACTCAGGTTCAAACATGGCTAGGTCCGGCCCTGTCCACAAATGACGGGGGCTGTTACTCCTTCCCATTATTACCTACCAGTTTTACCTTATCCATTTCGTCCCAACAGTGGTTTCTAAAGTCTGACTATTAACGTCACGTCCTTCTTAATATAGAACCACTCAACTTTGTTTTTTATATTCTTGTTCCAATTAATAGTAAAGAATGAAGAGTGTAGAGATAAGTTTGATGGAATAATAGCTTTTCGGCCCTGACAATGACGGAAGTGCATCTTGCGACGGAGGAGGAGAAGAACAACTTGGCGAAAACTCAGTTAGGTCACCCAAATAGATTCTTCCAACCATGAACACAACACATCACAAAATAACGTTAACCCGCTGGAGGTTGAAACCCCCAATGATGTTAATATTAATAACAACGTCGAGGCTAGCCCCTAAACTGGTGTGATCTACCCGTATCATGAAATCCTATTTGCATCTTATCAAGAGTAAGCAAAGCGTAACAGTTTTAGTATTACTAAGAGGGCCACTCAGAATGCCGATGCTTGAGAGTACAAGTATTCACAAATGGTCTATGATAGAGCCCGAAAGATTAAAAAAAAAAACATAAAAAGGGTAGGTTGCGATGCTCGGATTAATGCCATCTAGAAAGTCGATGGAAGTTGAGTTGTCTCAAAAGTAATTTCAGAATACAACCAAGAATAGTATTTTCGATATGTTATTTTAATGCCAGGTCACATGGGCATGATGGTGAATCTAAAGAGGCAAATAGAAGCAAATGATATGTCGGTATAAGGGTTTGAATGAATGTTAGATTATCCTAAGTTCAAGCTAGGGGTCCATGAATCTAGGTTGTCTTTCCAACGACCTTAGGAAATACATTGACATGAGACGAATGTTGAGACTTGGCCTTGATGATGCGGAGGCTATCCGGAAGTTAATTTTGCCATTGCAATAGAAGGACATAGATTTTTCCTCTAATGGTTATTGATAACAACATTAGGTTACAAAATATCTTGTGGATTCATTCTCGAAGTGAAGCGGCTTATAGAAACTTACGTGATGTTGTGAGCTTTGATACACTGTAACTAGCTAATAGGTATTAGATGCCTTTTGTAAGTGTTGATGGTATAAATCATCATGGTTAATATATCTTGTTAGGGAATGCTTTGGTTACACAGAAGATGTTGATTCCTTCATGAATTAATGCTTGCTAATCCTCATTTTAATATTTTAGGCGAAGTTCACTTGTTTGTTGATTTTGTAACATTTTGTACAAAATGGAGCACTTTTGGAGTTTTGAAATCATAAAAAAACCCGAGTTAAAAAGGTGACCAGTAAGAATAATTGAAGTGATTAGTCTCAAGAAGGACCTTAGAACGCCCCAAAATGAAGTTGGATCAGTCCAAAATGAAGACGGATAAAATGCAGTTGAACTACACAACTGTAGGAGAATGAGCATACATTTGATATAGAAGTTGGAATCTCTTGATTCTTGATTCCCTGGAAAGCAGAGAGAGAGAGAGAGAGAGAGTTACAACTTCTATGTTGACGATATTTTCGAATTCCTTATCCAAAATATCGAAAATCTCGAATAAGGTCGAAGTTGTGCAGAAATGTTTCAGCTGGTAAAATGATGCACCTCTGGTGTTTTGCTCATAACTTGAGTTACACACATCCAAGCGAGGTGACACTAGTGGCATTGAAAATCTAATTCAATTATCTACAATTTTTTCCGAAACCGCCAACGTTAAATTTTGACCGAAAGACCTCCAAACATAACTTTGAAGTTGCTTTTAGAAGTGTAGTTGGTCGCATCGGTCGAGTAGGTGATTTACTTAGTCGGATAAGTTGCATAGTTGGGTATACGCATTTTTATGCATTTTCTGTCCATACCTCCAACTTTAACCTAGTTTATACACTCCTATAAATACTCACATGGCTCTATCCGGGGACTAAGTTTTATCATTATATACACTATATACAAGGAAAGGAGTCTGTAGGAGATCCGTGAGAGATGAAGTAGCAGCGGAGTATCTAAGAGGAGCATGCCGACACGCCTCTATCTTCAGTCTAGTATTATAGTTTATTGTTAATATTTTCCTTTATTATTTGTATTATGGAGCAATCGTTGTCTTGGGGTTTAGATATCATTTGATGTGTTGAGACATGATTGTTGTTAGATTAGAATGGCCATCTGTATTTAGCACACATGAATCACATACCCAAGATACTAAAAGGTGAGGGTATTGATGGACAAAAAATACATAACCTAATATATTGATATACCTGAAGGCTAAGGGTATATTGTGGGGGTATTTCCTAGGCAATTTTAGGAGTTATAGACACTTCTTAAGGGAGGTAATAACTTTAATTGTCTAATTGCTTTAATGTAAGGCCTAGTTAGAGTAGTTAGGGAAATCCCATCCAATCACTTATTCGATTAGCCTAGATATATCAGGACCAAAACGACTATAGTACTTTGACTAGGATCCCTTCACCAATCTCTGTGGGATAAGATATTTCTTTCCACTAGCTATTAGCTACACCGTGCATTTTTGGTTTAGCTGATAGAAAATAGAGCGACCAAGGTTTTGGCGCCATTGATAGGGATTGGTTTCTGCACTAGTTAGAATTTACGGTATTAGGTTAGGTGTAATCTAGGCATATACTTTTGTACTGATATATATATATATATAAACTTCTAATTAGATCGCGTTTTCTTATCAAATACTTAGAGCAAAGGGTTGTCGCTTGCTGTACAACAAATCTAAATTAGTAAGTAGCATTGGAGCAAAATACTTACATGGAACTGTTCTTAGGGTATTTACAACATGAAATGCTCGAGAAGAGTTTTGTGTAGTGGAATATGCAAATACGTTTTCCAAAAGCTATACAGTAAGTAACATGTAGTATGCCACAACATTTATAAAAACAATAAGAAAAAACACAACAATTATTAATGGTTAAAAGGTGGAGGTAATCCTTCTACATCAACTATTTCCTCAAAAGGGGAAAATTCACTAAGTTGTTAACATAGTACTATCTTAGCTACTCCTTTGTCCAAGTCCAACCTGGCATTTTACAGTTGTTTTTGCCTATCTTCGGAAGGCTACTCCTGTACTATACACGTTTCTCAGAACAATCCTAGTCTACTTTGATACTCAGATTCAAACAAAGACTTCTCATAACAAATCACTTGTTAGAAGGTTTAGTAAAAGGTTTTCTTCAACTTCTGGAAGCTCCCTCTAAACTTGAATATCAGTTGAGATGTGGGCAAACTTTCTTGATGAGAAGAATTAGGATAGAGATAAAGCTTTCTGAGAGCCATCTTGATTTGAATTGAGAAGTTATTGTACCTTAGAATCTTCACTTGTGTATAATGTTGTCGTCTGCTGTTATTTGCTCTCTGTTACTAAAGACACACACTTGAAATGATATCGAATGATGAGTGGTTGGAAACTTTAAATTTGAAAGCTCGAAGGTGATACTCAGTAGTAGTTTCAATAGTTTTTGCTCGTCCTCCATCTCCTTCTATATATAGCATTTTAGATTCCTTCTCGTTGAAGAGTGAGAAGGTTTCCGTCAACAATTAATGCTCTTTGTATGTGTTTTTAGCCGTTGATACCCTTTAGCAGAAAGTAGGTCAGATTTGGTGTGGCTTGATATCAGTGACGCGGAGTTACTTTTCCTTTTGTCAGAATACATGTCTTCACGTAATTGAATAGTCAGTACAAAATTTACTTCTTGTCTCCATAAACTATATTTTTTAATCTTCAAATCTCTAACTTTGACTTGACCTCTGCTGACATGATTGTTGTATGCTTTCTTCAAGATCCTGACTTAAAGAACTTTTGGATCTTCCTTACAGCAGACATTGTTGTATGCTACGAAAGCATAAGCTCATTGTTGGATGCTATTTACAGGGCTCTGTTCTGCACTTCTTACTATGGGCTACTTGTTGTATGCGTGCTTGATGATTTTGTTGTATGCTTGCTACGAATTCTGGCTAAGTAGAACAAGCCCTATCTAGTACAATGCTAGTATAGTATTTGGGGGCACTAGTTCCTATCTTACAGCATGCTAATGTCATCATCAAAATTATACCTAAATTTCCTAAAAATCTTCCCCTTTTTTATGATGAAAAAACTCTAAGAAAAAGAAAACTTTAAGTCACAAGATAACAAAATATTAGTTCAAAACATTAATCATCAAAATATACTCATAACAACACAAGACACAAGATTATGAACTATAACCATTTGGCAATGAGTGGTAACTGTTGCAGCGCCCCATTTCGAATTTATTTGTCGCCCAAATATTTTATTTTAATTCCTATATTATAAATTCATGATTAGTATGCATATCATCATAGAAAAACTAAATTAAAATTTCAGGACTTAATACTTTTTCGGTAGTGCGAACAGGGACAACACAGAACGGAGTTTAGTATCGAAACCAGGACCACTTGGAATAAGGTAGCATGTATCATTAAATAAATTAATGGGCATGTGAGTGGAAATAATAATAATAATAATAATAATAATAATAATAATAATAATAATAATAATAATAATAATAATAATAATAATAATAATAATAATAATAATAATAATAATAATAATAATAATAATAATAATAATAATAATAATAATAATAATAATAATAATAATAATAATAATAATAATAATAATAATAATAATAATAATAATAATAACAACAACAACGACACTAAGTAATCATAATAATGTATAACATGTAAAACCACACGTAGTTATTAATAATAAAATGGGTTAATATCATTTTGCACCCTGAACTTTTGACCTTTTTTTCCATTTTTAACCTAAACTATGTTTTGTATCAGATAGCAACCTATACTTCATTCCCGCAAAGAATTCCGGCGAGAAAAATATAAAAAAATATAAAAAATATTTAAATATCGTAAAATTATGTAAAAATAAAAAAAAATCCGAAAAATATTTTTCAATTCTAAAGTTCATTTAAAATATCAGATATTAACTGAAAGTATTATTTTTTAGAAAAATAATTTTCATAAAATTGATTTATTTTTTTATAAAATCTTTAAAATTCTTTAAAAGGATTTTAAAATTTAAAATTTTATGAATTTAAAAAAGTTACTTATTTATAAATAAATTTTAAAAAAACTAATTTTAGGAGATGATTGGGATTTTGAAAAAAATTAAAACATTAAATGAATTGAATTAATAATTATGATAAATCCTTAAATTATTTTAAAGAGAAATTACAAAAATATATAAATTATTAAAAAAAAATCAAATTAGTTAAGGATTTTTCGAAATGGTTTATTTAAAATTGTTTTCCAATTTCCAAATGTTTTAAACATTTTCAAGAAACTCTCAAATTAACTGGATTGTCGTATAATTATCTACGTTTTTTTTTTTTAAAAATATCGTATAATTTTTATTAAATCTGAAAATTATTTGAAATCTAAAATAATTCATTCAAGATACGTAAAAATATCTATGAAATGTTGGATTCATTTTTCTTAAAAGAGTTTAAAGTAATTAATGAAAAATATAAAAAAATATTTAAAATTCAGAAAATAATTTTTTTAAGAAAATATAATTTTTTAAAATAAGTAATTTTTAAATTCAGAAAATTCAAATTTTAAAGTCCTTCTAAAGAGTTTGAGACTTTTTATAAAAATTTCAATTTTCTTAAAACGAAAAAAAGGCCCAAAGTTTAGGGTGCAAAATGATATTAACCCTAATAAAATCTGGTATATATAATAACACTAAGTAATCATAATACCGCTTAACATGTAAACCCACACATACCGATTAATAATAAATCCGATATATATATATATATATATTTTGTGTGTGGGGCTACATACCCTTAATTAATATACAAGCAAAAAGTCAACCCTTATTATACAAAAAAAGAAAAAGAAAATAGAATATTTATAAACCTAATGATAAACATAATCTAACATTAATTCTCGGATTTATGGCCCAACCTCTCTCCCAGATTCATCTATAAGCCAAGATACACATACTACTACTCCCTAAATTCTCAACTAATAGCCATATCCCACTCTCATACTTTCCCCGCACACACGGTAGCAGTATACTCCTTTCTTTCTTCCCAAAACACCACCACCAACATTCCATTATCCTTCTGTAAATCCAAAAGGTAGAGCCACTACCCCATCGATTTGCTGCCTCCTCTCACCACCTTGTTCCACCACAATGATAACCACTCTCCCCCTCAGCCATCGAACCGAGTTCGGCTAATCTGGAGAACAAGAAGAAGAAACCCGTCAAGCAACCCTCCACCGAGCCCTCTTCGACCTTCAAAATGCAAGGTAAACCCCATTCCTTCCCCATTCTCTCTTGTTCGGACCATTGAACCCTCTTCCATACCGTGGCTAACTCGAATGAAGGCATGATCCGAGCCACAATCGTTTTGTATAAATATATGACATGTTTCTTCATCCCCTCCATCTGCATGTGTGCGTATGTTTGAATAAAGTGTGATGTTATGAGGAAAATATGTAAATATGTTGAAAATGAGTGTATGGAACTTGTGTGAACATATAAAGGTGTGGGACTGCACAAGAGATATTGAAGATAATATACATATGTATATATACAACATGCTTATGTGTGTGTATACAATAAGAGGTAGTGAGTGTAAATGTGTGTGAAAGTATGAGAAAGTGTATATATAGATTTTTTAAAATGAAGAAGATGATATATATAAACATGTATGTATCTATTATGGAAATGATGAAGAAGAAGCATGGTACAGTGTGTGTGTGTGTATGTATGTATAGAAGCAATATTTGTGCATGTTGGTTGTTCAAATATAAATGATGTGTGTGCATGTACATATATATACGTGTAAATCCATGTGAGTGTATATGTGCGAGAAAAGTATATGTGAAGGTATGTGTAAATACACGTTAGTGTTTGGTAATATGTGTGTGTGTCCAATTTGTTAAAAAAATGGAGAAGAAAATTGATACTTATATATATATATATATATATATATATATATATATATATATATAAAATTAAGTATATGTCAGTGAGAACATGTATGTGTGCGTGTATAATGGTGTGTGTGCGCTAATGTGTGTTCAAGCATGTTAGTGTGTGTCAATGCGTGCTACTGTGTATGTGTGTGTTTGTGTGTTTGGGTCTGAAGAAAAAAATGAGGAAGAAGAAGTGAGCATGTTGATGTGTAAATATTTGCTTAGAAGAAGAAGGAAAACAAGTTGTATATATTGTAACAGAGGAACCAGATTGTATATGTATGATATTGTTGACTAAAGAAGAGGAGCAAGTTGAATATGTGTTTATGTATTTTATATATACGAGATGTCCGCCTCTGCGATGCACGAGATAGAAAATATTTTTTATAATACTTGAGAAATTATATAATTGTTACTATGAAATGGATAAGTAATATGATAATTAAAAAATAAAGAATTTAAAATTTGTCATAATAATATAATAAAGAAAGAGATAACATATAGTGGAAGGAAGTTGCGTACAATGTATGAAGTAATAAATAATCTACTTTAATTATCTGATAAATACCTATAAAGTTTTTTTTTTTCCTTTATTTTAGAAAACAAAATTTCATGGACTTTCAGTAATAAGTTGAATAGTTGCTTGTATAAAAGATAAGAAAACAAAGTGCTTTACAAAAAAAATAGCAAGCCCAAAATCGCTCTAAAAGAAGCTAAACAAGCCAAACAGAAACACAACGCTGCATAGAGCGTATGACTAAAAAGTTGAAACTACTACAAACTGGTAGCAGACTAAAAAAGTCTAAAAAGATCTTAAGTGCAAAACTTGCAGAGGGGAGACATGTATAATCCAAGCAAGTCCATATGCGCCAAGAGTAGGAGGCAACACTTGGGAGATAGTGAGGAAAACTCATGAACATCCGGTCTGAGGGCCACCGAAAAAGTTGACAAAGCGTGGGGCAAGCTAACTGGAACAAACAAGTCCAATGCAGAGACAATAAAGCAATGAGTGCTGGGATGGGCGCATCCAAAGTTGATAGAACTGTCGGGGTTTCAACACATAAGAATATGACTAGGAACCAAGTTCCAATGCTAGAAAAGCATCTCTGAGTGCTCCTGATGTGGAAAGGACCCTGTTGGCCTCATGAAATCCCCTATTAGAAAAACCCAGTGGGAAAAAACCAATAGTGGGAAAAAGAGTACCAATATTTTTCCAAAGGCAGAATTTCCGGTCAATACCACCATCAATACCATAGATAAATCCGAAGTGAAAAAGACCTGCAAAATCAGCAAAAAATAGCACGGGGGAGGGAAATTAGTGGAGTAAGAGCAACTGATATGTGCCTTTTCGCCAAAGGAAAGACCTGCAAGAAATAACACTGGGAAGGGTGAGTAAGAGCAACTGATCTAGACATCCAAGCATATAACTTGCAAAATAGAAGGGGATGGATAAAGTGAACAAAGGCGACAGGGAAAATCATCCCCCGTACGCGAACTATCCATAACAAAATCCTTATGTCCAACCAGGATAAGCACCGTGCTCACGTGGTGGGTCTTCCAACTCTATGTCCCCCCAATTATCGATTGACGCATGATGCATGGCCTGAAGGGCAGTAAAATGAGGTTGTTCAAGAATATGAATGCTAGATTTGGCCACGAATTCCATCTTCTTGATAATTTGACTATGGCGAGAGGATCTTTGAGACGTAGAAACCGCCACCATATTATTAGTAGAAGAACTTGAAGAAATAGCAGAAAGGTCAATAGATTCAGCAGGCTTAGCATTCGGCTTTTGTTGCAATCTGTCCGATCTTTTTGTAGAGGCAACCGATTTCGAACGATCACGAGTGCACCCACGCAGCACCGGGCAGTTGGGCAAGGGAGATTGGTGAAGTATCATTTTTTTCCTCCTCCACCGTATTCGAAGACCCACTATCAGAGGGCAAAACGACATTAGTATCCTCAGGAGTGTGATTGGAAATAACCAAAACAGTGGATGAATGTGCCAAACTCATCAGGCCTAAACTAGTAGGCATCGGGCTGTTGAGAAATGATCGAAGAATATCAGGAGAGACATGATATTCTCACTGAGGAGATCTCGAAAGAGGAACCTGAAAAGTCGAAGAAGTAGTATTCGTCCTCTGGTCTGCCAAACGACCATGGATAGGAGAATTGTCTCTTGAAGTAGACGTAATAGGATCCTGCATGGAAGACTTATCTCTAGGTTGGCCCTGCATGCATTGACGGACCTATGTTGGGGTCAAGGGGGGCACTGGGCCCCCTTGGCCCCGTCATAATGTGCTATTATATATGTGCCTCGACTTGGCTCTGTTATAATGCGCTATTATATATGTGTATTTTAGGTGACTTTGATATAATTTAATTAAATAAAATAAATAATTCTATTGTTTAACTTGAAGTAGATAAATGTATTGTTATGTATAACAGTATAAGCAAGATCGATAAATATGTTAAAAAATATAACGAATATAAAAACATTATATTTTTATTTGTATTTTTGTGATAAATCAATTTATTGATTTTATCTAAATTGTTAGTACTTTTCTAGTTTTATTTGTACAATTGATTATATTTAGGGCGCACACAACGGTAGTCTTGCTTTAATTTTCTATGATATTATTTTTTAATACAATTTATCCAATATTTTATGTTTAGGGCCAAATTTATATAAAATAATTTGATTTTTAAGCTACTCAGTATCTGCCCCCTATTTGGTAAAAAATTGTCACATGTGTATATAGGTAAAAAAAATTACATGAGACGAACTCCTAGATGCGTCTAGAAATGGGCCGTCCTCACCTAAGTTTCTGGGTCCGTCACTGCCTGCATGGGCACATGAGTGTGTTTATCATGCATATTTATTTTAGCAGCGGTGTGCATGGGCAAATTTGAATGGTGATGCATGTGTGTTTCTGGAGCCGAGGAGGTCGTTTCTACTCCTATATTTCTTAATACGCTGAATGTATTCGACGTAATTGGAACATGCGTCGATTCTACAGTTGTCGCTGACATCGGCTGCGAAGAAGTCGCTGACGTAACCTTCGGGCGATACACCAATTGCGACTGCGAAACACGGCGCTTTGATCGAACCCTTGACTTTGATATGTAACTGGACTTAGACCGTGGTCCGGTCCAGTGTTTAGTTGCCATCATGCTCGATTCTGGTCTTTAATTAATAAAGAACACATGTATAGTTGTCCTTGGTTTAAAAAACCTAATATAAAAAATATGATTACCCTTAATTGAGAGTTAATTTTTTTTATTAAAATGTGACTTATCGGCTCATTAAATTGCCTGTCTTTTCAATGTGAAACTGTCAAATAACTATATATTTTGTTGAATCTGAAACAGGAATATATGTAGTCTATGTCATTGATATAGAAATCAAACTCCTTATGTTTTGTATTTCTTCCTTGAAGTATTTAATAACAAAGCCGCTTGACTTTGTTTCTTGATGGAACCAATTATCTTGTGTAAAGAATGTGTGTGTGTGTGTATATAAGTGTTAATTTTTCTATTAAGAAGGGAAACTATTATTTAGTAAAACATTTTCTAACATTTTCTCTAGATTATTGTTTTAAGTTGTTTTTATAATATTATACGCAGAATCTGCTAAAATACAAAAAAAGGAAAAGAAAAAAATGGATAACTGTGAATGTTGCAATCAAGTACCAAGAAAAAAAGTTAGATCAAATAACTCCACTCCACATCATTTTATCGTTTTCCTTTTCTGTGAGGGTAATCAATGAAACAGACAAATTTCTCGATGATCATCAATAGTCATAACCAGTGGCGTATCCATGATTTTTAGATTGGGGGTACAATATATAAAAAAATATATAGACAAATGATATGATATCATTAAAAATGTACAAAAGTATTGTTGAATATTAAAAGTCGTAGAATCCAAAATACAAAAGAAAAGTTATAAAATACACAATATTAAAGAGAGAAGTTCTCAAGAGTGAGGGTTGCAAATTGAGATTAGGAATTTTGTTTTATTTGGAGTTTATTTTAGGGGGTACAATTGTAAAATTATGGGGTACCAATTCTTTATTTTTAAATACATAGTAAACCTTTTTTTTTTCTCCCCATATTGGGGTTACAACTGTACCCCACAGCCCCACGTCGATACGCCTCTGGCCATATCCCAACAGTTTAGAATTAGAAGACATTAACTTAACACGATATGTAGTAAATACACATATACACCAACTGCCACATATTATATCATCTTCCACATATTATATCATCAATAAACAATCATGCAGAAAATGGAATGCACATATGAACTTAAAAACCTAATCAACAGATTGTTGATTGATTTAGCGAATGCGCATATGAACTTAGAAAACCTTATCAGCAGATTGCTACTTGATTTAGAAACATTACGACGTTTCATGGATCGGGATCTGGAATAAGTTTATTCTGAAATTGCCCCTAATATCCTGTATAAAGCCTAACATCCTGCAACATAGACCACGAAGATATTTGACTTGGATTACGGTGGGAATGTGCTGAGTTTCGAGAGAGATAGAGAGTCCTCAGACACAAATGCATGATTTGGGTTGTTATCGTAGTCCAGAAACATACCTATTCGTTTTCCTATAAAATGCTTTTAATTTCGTCGAACACGTCGAGCGCAAACAAGTGGTGCATATTGTTCTACTAAAATATTCTCACTTGTACACCCTAATTTGATAAAATAAGAAAAGATGACGAACTTGAGTACGAATAAAATGGATCGTGATTTAGACAATGCAGTAAGGAATATGCAAATAGTTAAATAAAAACAAATAGCTAATAAAATCGTAGATGAAGGTCAAGGACACTGACGCCCCAACTTCCAGACTGCTACCCGATAGATAAGGACAGACTACGAAAGTAGGTAACTTCTATCTATTACTCTTTAACTATTTATGTAGTATGAGTCTGACTTAACCCTAGGGCCCAAAGGTTGAGTTCGATGGGAATTACAACAGGATCTTCAGATTAATTACTACTGGATCTTCAAATCAATTACAATAGGGTCTTCTGATCAATTACATCAGGATCTTAAGATCATTACAGTACCGCCATATGAAACAAATATTTCCTTAATAGTTCATAGACATTATCTACTAAGTAAAAATTCACATTTTCTAAAAATCCATTTTCAGGTATAGCTGATCTGAAGAACGACTGATCAGCTGCCCCCTACCCGCTCGCCACTGTTTTACCCTATCCACGAGATTTTTACTAGTACTCTAGTTGTGATATGTTCAAGGATTGTATTAAGTAATTGTGATTTGAGACTATGTTGACTGATGCATCGCACTTTGGAGTTTGTACCACATTATTTCGATTATGTATTTTGAATCCTTGTTATGTTTAACTGAATTTAACGTCACATCATCAGTGCTTCATACACCTCGAGATTGGGCTGCTACAACTTTTTCATTAAATAGTCTATCATCTATTATAATTACAGTATGTATATGCAAACAAAAACTATCTTACATCATATAGTACAGGAGATAAGAAGGATGTAATTTTTTTACCTAACAACAATCCTTTTTATCCTTTTTTTCTTCCAGTGAAGAAATTTGAATTGTCATTGGGATTCTTCTTGCTTCTTCTTCTTACCTTTTCTTCCTAATTGAGATCCTCCTCCTTCTAGCTTTATCAGGACCATTCTCAGTATACCTCCATATTCTGAATAAATGATTTTCTCAAAGTGCCATACTCATCCTGCACTTCTGGAGTAAGATATTCTATCAGCCACCATTCAACAGACATGGATAATTTGTATCCTTTCCATTTTACTCCTTTTAGCTCAATCTAAAATAGAAATCTTCCAGCATGAAGTTGCTTGGAGTAAGCTTGTAGATGATGTTTCGTTTCACTTTTCACATCATTGTAAACTCCTTCTGAAAATAGTCTATCAATCTCTTGTCTTGATGGTTTCCATCCATGTGGCATCTGAGAGGCTCGTAGAGTTTGGAACTCTTGATCACTGCAGCTTTTGAGCCAATTCTCATACTTCATGAGAATTGAAAGATTTGGAGTGACTTTAGTTCATCCTGAGGGGCATGTTTCCTGTGATAAGAAACATCGGGAGGAACCATTCTAGTGGCTAGGTATATCTCATGCAGATTGACACTAGATTTGTCAATTACTTGGTTAATGCGTATAGTGCCCCAAATTCTAGGTAAAGAACTTGTAGATCGCTCATTTCACAAAAATATATGTTAAATAGAAAGGTAAAGTACAACGTAAGCTACATCCTTAGTTTGTTGTTTGATTTGATTTCCGAGATGCTGCTGGAGAAGTCTAAGGTAGCCCGGTCAACTACACACATCAAATCCTATATAATATAGATTTTAGTACCCTTTTCTTTGGTCTATAATTCTTTATGAGTTACATACTTAACTTTTCATTTATGCAGACTTAAATAATCAATTTTCCAGTCTCAAACATCAACATTTTGCTTAATTTATCGAATAATTCAATCACATACTTGTACTCCAAACATAAGATGCATAAAAATAACATATAACTTCAACACAGATTAAACCTCTTAAAGTTCGAAGGTCATGACCTTCTAAGTTATTTATAACATTTTAATGTAAAATAAAGCACATTAATTCACCAAAGTTACTTTATACTTAAGATACTCTTGTCTAGCATAGCACTTACAAATTAGTAATTCGAGTGAGGCTTATCATAATATGGTTTGGTCTATGAATATAGTGATTCTATTTAACTCAAATATCAATCATCTTATGAAGTTTCACAAATCAATCATATAATTGAAACATATATCGAACTACCACATAAGGTTCTTAACGGAACTTATCATTGTTATGGAATCACCTTCAAACACATAAACATGTAATGGAATAAGATATAAAATCAGTTACAAACACATTCCCCTAAAACTCGTAGTAGACTTTTATTTTTTTCCCAGATTACCCTATATCATTCCTGATGTCCCATATTATAGCTTATTATAGGTTTAATTTAAGATTCATGTACCCATTTCCATGGTCTAAATCCCTCTGTAGCCTTTCAGTTCCAATCGTCCTATTTTGTTACCGTATTATGATCTTCTATTTATTTATTGATTATCCTTGATCGAATCTAATATTCTCCTAGAATCTTTTTTAATCACATAATGTCCCCCTATAAATTTATACATGCATAATCTAACACATAAAAATATATGTGAGATTAGACACAAGGTTATTTCAACATTTTCCAATAGCCTCTTTAATAGGTTATTATTATCACTATTTCCCTTTCTTGGTTTATTATTATCAATTAAATCATATAAGATATATAACTGACAAACGGGGTTTTTAGTAGAAAAACGTGCTTAGAATTGGTGTTTTTATCATGTTTTTATATATACAAAGCTCCCGTTTGTCATACTTTGTCTTATTTTCTCTCTCTCGTCGGGGAAACGTTCTTAAGTATATTTCAGGTAAAACAGGCCAAAAGTACGACGAACGAAAGAAAGCTGAAGAAAAGGGCAAGAAAATGGGCCATGCATGGCCTGACCGTGTGACCAAGCCCAAAGGCGCACGACCCGTGCATGAGTCTAGTAGAGAATCACTCTTCTAGGCCGTGCACTGCCTAGCCGTGCACCATAGTGAAAACGTGCATGGCCCATGTCTCTGTCCAGAGAAGTATTGATCTTTTAGGCTATGCACGACCTGATCGTGCACCACAGTGAAAAGGTACACGGCATGTGCACTAGTACAGTAAAGAATCCAGTTTTCAATGCCGTGCACGGCCTGACCGTGCACCACAGTTAAAACGCTTGTACCTTATGGACTTGCACCTTGATGTGTTATACCTTGAAATACATTTTATGAAGTTTAAATTATATGATTATGTATGGTTTATGTATGACCGAAAAATGCAAATTGTGCCCAAGTACAAAATGTTTATTTTTGTATATCTTATGCTCATGTTTAATTCGAAACTTACATATATGTTGCATATCATTTTTTTACAACATTATATACACTTAGATCACTTTTGTTTTTTACATATTAGGCCTAATTTAGTACCCCTATACTTAAAAAATATAATTGGGATATTTAGGCTTGAATTTATAGAACTTTAGCCTCGTCGGTTAGTACATAGGCTATAGGTACTATTCTTGAATTACTACGTATTTTTAGCATACACTTAGGCTATGATATTTTGTACAACTTGAAGATTATTGTACACTTTACAATACGTAGAATCCAATTCCCACATAAGGGTTTTGATGTATCAATCCCCATCCCCACTTTCCACTTGAATAAGAAGACCTAAATCTTCTCTCTCTACCACACCCACATTCACATCTTGCTACACTCACTCTCCCTCTAGTTCATCTCTCCCTTCGATCTTCCCTTTCTCTCACCAAAATAAGATGGAGCATCTTCTCCCCCCTACCTCTTCGGCAGCCCCTCTCTTCCCCATTTCATCATCTTCTTCCCTCGGTTAAGAGTGGCTTTCGGTTGGTGTAGGAGCCACTATGGGTCATCTTCGAGGACTTTTATACATCCAAATTCAAGTCCAAGTAGAAGTATAGGTTACCAAGGTTTTATTTTAAGTTTATAGTTAGAATTTTTGTATAATTTGGAAGGGAGTATTGATGTAATTTGTACACAAAGACTCAAAACCAACTAGTATAACCATACATGCATGTAATTTGGACACAAAGACTCAAACCCACTAGTATAACCATACATGCATGCATTTATGATAGGTTGTGATGATCATCATGTTTAAATTATGTCTTTTGTTAGACAAATCAACTCCTAATCACACAACACTAAGAAACTGGAACGAGTTCGAAAATGAAACTTCTGAAAAATACACAACTGTTCGGCCAGAGTTGTGGCCGAAGTGAGCTTCGCGCAGAACTGAAAATAAATGAATCACACAATCGATTTTACGTGGTTCGTTCAAGATGAACTACATCCACGGAGGCAAGACACACCTCAATCCACTAAGATATCCAATCAATTACAGAAATTACACTCAGAAATGAATATGCCCAATTCTGGAACAAATTAGGGCAGAAAACTATCACTCTCAAATTCTCTCTGTAATCAATGAAAACTGGAAATTGCTCGACGTAGAGTTGTTCTTCAGGAAGAAAGCTTTCCAATGATATAGGTCTTGTAGCTCGAATGTAACTGACCAAAAAATTCTAACTGATTGAAGATGACTGCTGCTACCGGACAAATGTGACGGTTTATTCCGTCACAAACTGTAACAAACTCGTCACAACTGACGGTTATCCCCCAACAACCCTGAACCCGGTTTATTCTGCACAGACTCACTTCTACACGCTAAAACCCGGTCTATTCACCCGGTTCTTCACTTCATGATCCCGGTTCCACATTCCCAACTCATCCTATTTCAAAGTATAGCTCACTTGATGATATTGAACACTTCCTCACAAATCTCCACCTCAATGAATCAAGTATGCCTCTTCCTGCCTCTTCACTGCTTATCTGTTAATGCTCTTCATGACACTGCTCAAGCTGCAGCAAGCTCGAGCAATGCTCCACTTTGTTTCCAGGTACACCCTTTGTAAGAAAATCAGCAGGATTATGCAAAGTATGCACCTTCTTCACCTCCACAGACCCAGAATCTATGATATCTCTAGCAAAGTGTAACCTCACATCAATGTGTTTTGACCTTTCATGAAATGCTTGGTGTTTCACAAGGTGTAAAGCACTTTGATTATCGCAGTAGATTACCACACACTTTTGCTTGATATCCAAATCTCTCAACACCCCTTTCAACCAGATTGATTCTTTGATAGCTTCAGTTAAAGAGATATATTCTGCTTCTGTAGTTGATAGTGCCACAACAGATTGTTGTGCACTCCTCCAGCTGATGGCTGTCCCATATAAGGTAAACACAAATCCAGAAATTGACTTCCTTGTGTCCACGTTTGCTGCAAAATCAGAATCAGCAAACCCCTCCAATGCAACAGTACTTCCATCTGCTTTCTTCTCAAATTTCAGTGACATGTTCACTGATCCTTTTAGATACCTCATCACATGTTTCAAAGCTTCCCAATGTTCAACTCCTGGATTTGACATGAACCTGCTTACCAAAGATACAGCATATGCCAAGTCAGGCCTGCTACAGATCATTCCATACATAAGACTTCCAACTCCACTTGCATAGGGTATATTGCTCATCTGTATGATCTCCTCTTCAGTATTTGGGAATTGTTCTTTGGAAAGTTTCTTCTGTAGATTAACTGGAGTGGAGAGAGGTTTGGCTTCATGCATATGAAACCTCTCCAATACTTTCTGTAGGTATTGTCTCTGAGATAACCAAAGTACTCCAGCTTCTCTGTTTCTTAGAATGTTCATTCCCAATATCTTCTTAGCTTCTCCCAGGTCCTTCATGTCAAACTCAGCATTAAGTCTATCCTTCAACCATTGTATCCTCTCCTTGTTTCTGCTGGCAATTAGCATGTCATCCACATACAATAGAAGAAAAACTTTATCTTGCTTTGAAACTTTGTTGAAGTAAACACAACTGTCATAAAGGCTTCTTACAAAGCCAGCACTGATCATGAAGTCGTTGAACTTCTTGTTCCACTGTCTAGGGCTTTGTTTAAGTCCATATAGTGACTTCTTCAGTAGACATACTTTGTCTTCTTTCCCAGGAACAACAAAACCTTCTGGCTGTTTCATATATATTTCCTCATTGAGTTCTCCATGTAAGAAAGCTGTCTTTACATCCAGTTGTTGTAGTTCCATATCCTCCTGTGTGACTTTTGATAGAAGCAACCTGATTGAGCAGTGCTTTACTACAGGTGAGAAGACCTCATTGTAATCAATTCCTTCTCTTTGTGTAAAGCCCCTGGCTACCAACCTTGCTTTAAACCTCACCTGTTTGGACCCTGCAGTTTCTAGTTTCTTCTTGTATATCCACTTGGAGCTTACAAGTTTCTGACCTTTTGGTTTCTCCACCAATATCCAGGTCTTATTCTTTTCCAGAGACTCCATTTCTTCAGTCATTGCCTGTATCCAGTGTTCACCTTCTTCACAGTCTAGTGCTTCTTGAAAGCTGCTAGGCTCTTGTGATTCCAGGTCTTCAGCAACACTTAAGGCATAATATACACTCCCTGCTTGGCCATAGAAATCAGGTCTGTTGATTTTTCTTCTAGGCCTATCCCTTCCAATGCTGTATTCCCTGATATTTTGTGCAGGTCCAGTTTGTGCTTCTTCTTCAGATGATGAATCACTGTCTTGTTCATCTGCTTGTGGTTGAGGTGTGTGATTATCTTCTGCAGGTTGCTCCACCTGAATTGATATCTCCTCTGTCTCTTTAGCAGCATCAAATTCTTCTTTAGAGCCTGTAGAAGTATAAGCCATCACATTCTCATTAAACTTCACATCTCTACTTGTGATTATCTTTTGATTTCCTTGTTCTAGGCACCACAATCTGTAACCCTTAATCCCATCCGGATATCCAAGAAACACACATCTGAGAGCCCTTGCATCTAATTTGTCTTGCTTGATGTGGGCATAAGCAAGACACCCAAACACCCTTAATCCTTCATAACTTGGTTTCTGTCCACTCCACACCTCTTCAGGTGTTTTGAACCCAATCACTGATGAGGGTGATCTGTTAATAAGATAGCATGCTGTAGCAATGGTTTCTCCCCAAAACACCTTTGGCAACCCAGCATCCAACAGCATACACCTCACTCTTTCAAGGAGAGTCCTGTTAAACCTTTCTGCAACTCCATTCTGTTGAGGATTCATTGGCACTGTCCTGTGTCTCTTGATTCCTCTTTCTTCACAGAAGTTTGTAAACTCTGTAGAGAGGTACTCCAGTCCATTATCAGTCCTCAGATGCTTCAGCTTCTTCCCTTTGACATTTTCCAGTTGGATCAACCATGTTTTGAACTTATGAAAGGCATCACTCTTGTTCTTCAGCAACATGATCCATACTTTTCTGCTGTAATCAACAATCAAGGACATGAAATATCTGGCACCACCATAGGATTCTGTTCTTGCAGGGCCCCATATGTCAGAGTGAACATAATCTAATGGTTCTTGAGTTGTATGAACTCCCTTTCCATAGGGCAACTTCTTGGATTTGCCCAGAGCACACTGATCACAAAACTCCAGTTCTTGATTTCCCAGATTTCCAATTACTCCACTCCTTGCCAATTCCTTCAGTCCTTTTTCTCCTATGTGTCCAAGTCTCTTATGCCATTTAGCAATCTCAGAATTGTTCAAGACCACATCTACACTTCCAACAATAGGTGAACCAATCAGGATAAATAGTCCATTATGCTGTCTTCCTTTTATCACCATTTTTCCATGTTTTGTGATATGCAAGAATCCCTCTACTGAGCTAAACTGACATCCACTGGTTACCAATGAGCCAAGAGATAGAAGATTCCTTTTAAGGCCAGGAACATACCTAACATTGGAGATGATTCTGATCACCCCATCAAACATTCTTATGCTCACTGATCCAACCCCTTTGACCTTGCATGATTGGTCATTTCCCAGGAGAACATTTCCACCATCTTCTTTCTTCAGTTCATTAAACCATGACTGATGAGGACACATATGAAAAGAACACCCTGTGTCCAGGACCCATTCCTTCACCATTCTTGAATCAGTAACATTTAATACTTCTGGAGGGTCTTGTTGATGATCAATGGCAGCAGCTTCTGCCCCTTGATTTCCAGCTTTCTTATTCTTCTTAGGACAATCCTTCTTCAGGTGACCTGGCTGTTTACACTTGAAGCATTTCCTCTTTTCAACCCAGTCACTCCCCTTCTTAGGATTTGAATCCCTTGACTTTGGATCCTTAGCATTCTGACCCTTCTTGCCTTGCCACGGTTTCTTGAATTTGACATTCAAACCTTCTCCAGATTGCACCATGCCTTTATCTCCTTGAGTCTGGAAGCATTTTGATCTCAGAGCCTTCACTATTCCATCATAGGACAGCTGCTCATCTCTCCCATACATCAAAGCATCCTTAAAGCTTTCCATGGATTTTGGAAGAATATTTAACACCATCAATGCCTTGTCATCCTCCTCCAGTTTCACATCCAGATCTTCCAATTCTTCAATCATCTTAATGAACTCATCAAGTTGATCAAAAATTACCTTGTCTTCTGTGATCTTGAAGGCCAACATCTTCTGCTTCAGGAACAGTTTGTTGGATACTGACTTTGATTGACACAGTTCTTCCAATCTCCTCCATGCTTCTAAGGAACTCTTGCATCTTGAAACCTCCCTCAACGGTTTATCACCTAAACACAAGAAGATAAGACTTAGGGCCTTCATATCCACTGATGCAAACTTAGGTTTCTCAGTTTCTTCCCATGATTCCAGAGGTATCAGTGCAAGATCAAGGCCATTGTGAACCAGGACTGCGTTCATCTTGATCTTCCACAATGTGAAGTCATTCCTTCCAGTGAACTTCTCAAAATCCATCTTCATACCAGCCATTCCTCCTCTTATTCAAGCTGTGCGAGTTGATTCCCACAGACGGTTCCACTTGTTAGACAAATCAACTCCTAATCACACAACACTAAGAAACTGGAACGAGTTCGAAAATGAAACTTCTGAAAAATACACAACTGTTCGGCCAGAGTTGTGGCCGAAGTGAGCTTCGCGCAGAACTGAAAATAAATGAATCACACAATCGATTTTACGTGGTTCGTTCAAGATGAACTACATCCACGGAGGCAAGACACACCTCAATCCACTAAGATATCCAATCAATTACAGAAATTACACTCAGAAATGAATATGCCCAATTCTGGAACAAATTAGGGCAGAAAACTATCACTCTCAAATTCTCTCTGTAATCAATGAAAACTGGAAATTGCTCGACGTAGAGTTGTTCTTCAGGAAGAAAGCTTTCCAATGATATAGGTCTTGTAGCTCGAATGTAACTGACCAAAAAATTCTAACTGATTGAAGATGACTGCTGCTACCGGACAAATGTGACGGTTTATTCCGTCACAAACTGTAACAAACTCGTCACAACTGACGGTTATCCCCCAACAACCCTGAACCCGGTTTATTCTGCACAGACTCACTTCTACACGCTAAAACCCAGTCTATTCACCCGGTTCTTCACTTCATGATCCCGGTTCCACATTCCCAACTCATCCTATTTCAAAGTATAGCTCACTTGATGATATTGAACACTTCCTCACATCTTTGCATGTGAAAAATATTATGATCTATGCATGATTATACTAAATTTGTGTTAGGTATGTTCTTGACTAATTGCATGTTAAACTTGAAGGCTTGTATGATGATTTTTATGAAAATATGCTTAAATGTGCTTAGATGATTAATAGGGATGTTTGCATGTTAATTTTGATCAAATTCCATTGGTAAAAATGTGACCATATGCGTAGGTAGTGGTTTGGGTGATTGCATGTTTATTTTAGGGGATAATATGGAAAATTTTGATAAAAATGACTTGAGCATGTTTCGGTTGAATTTGATGATATTGCATGTCAATTAATGTGAAAATTAAACTTGAAATATTAAGTTATAATCATGTTGGTGAATTAAAAAGATCAAAAGAATGTCGATTACTTTGAATATCAAAATGATATATTTTAGAAAAAATCTGATCCAAACAAGTTAATGGGTTTTTTGTGAAATTGAGTGAACTTTTGATAAAAAAAGAAAATAAAAAAAATAGAATTTTGAGCCAAAAGTTATAAAATATGTGATTTCGTGATTTAATTGAGTTTGAGAAATAATTTGTGAAAACTTGGTATGATTTTGGCAAAATGGATGATTAAGCAAAAATAATAATCTTGTGTTAAGTTATTGTGTTGATTCAATGATCGGTGTGTTTCGGTACAATTTAGAAGTTATTTGGAACAAAGTGATTAGTGGAATTTGTTGGAACGATTTGTATGATTTAGTATGTTAATGTTTTGGTATAATTTGGATTAGATTAATATATGATCAATTTGGTCTAAGACTAGTGTTGGGTCCAATTGGTAGAGGTTTAGAGGGGTACGGGTAAACCTCTAACTCGATCTTCTATTTTTCATATACTTTAAGCACAAGATTGCTGCTTACTGCAAGAAACTGGTTCTTGCAGAAAAGCTATTACAGTAAGCTTGCTCAAGCAGTAGGCACAAAGCAGACTGGTTGGAAGTAGCTTACTGTAAGCAAAGCTCAAGGGAGTTTTACGTGTATAGGAATATGCTTAAACATTTTCTTACAAATCTATGCAGTAGATAAGTATTATGCCAACAACAATAATAAAGCAATATAAAAGTAGACACAATATTTATAATGGTTCGAATGTGGGGGTAATCCTTCTACATCCACTCTTCCCTTACACCTTGGGAAAATTCATTAAATGGTTTACACATAGTATAACTTAGTTACTCCAAAGTCTAAGTCTAATGGTACACGTGTTTCGTGCACGCACTTTAGGACATTTTTAGTGTCATTTTAGTGTCAATAATGTGCATAATCACGTGTATTTAGTGCTTTTATACTCTCATGGGCAAAATAATGCGTTTGTGCTATTTTTGTGTTAAGACAGGTGAAAAAGGGTCGAAAAAGAACATCAAACGACCGCGGAGTCGAGGGATCGATCGAGGCAACAAAAGGAAGGGCTACCTGAAGATCTCGGCCGAGACAGGATGCAAATCTCGGTCGAGATGAGTCTCCAGGGGATTTCATGAAGAATTGCAAAATTGCAAATCTAGGCCGAGACAGACTTTGCATCTAGGCCGAGATGTAAATCTAGGCCGAGACAACTTTTCATCTAGGCCGAGATGGAAATCTAGGCCGAGACAGATAATGCGTCTAGGCCTAGATGAGTCTGCAGGGGATTTCAGAAATTCCAGAAATGGAGATCTCGGCCGAGATGCAATCCAATCTCGGCCGAGATGAGTCAAATCCTAAAAATTCCAAATTTTCTCTTTTTCACGTCTCGGCCGAGACACACTTTCATCTCGGCCGAGATTCCTTACCCTGTTTTAAAATCCTGAATGCGATTTTGCCTATTTTTTACTAGCACTTTCTCTCCTTATATATATATCATCCCATTCGAATTTAACCTAACTTAGAACAACCTAGAACCCATCCCCCACACATAATCAGCCACTTTTCTCCATTGGAAGCAAGGAAATGGAAGGGGGTTGAAGATCTTGATCTTCAACCCCTAACCTTTGGTTCTTTCTATCCTATGTTCATGTTTTTCTTTAATTTTCTGTTAGTTTATCTTTGTATTAGGTAAAATGGGTGGCTAGCACCCTTAGTTCACTCTTGATTATTGTGGAACCTTGAGTCCAAGACATTTATGTGATTATTACGGTTAATGTTACCGAAAATATTGTGTATTCAAGTGTTTTGTGTTATTTGATGTTATTGACTCACATTTATGAATTTATTATTGGATTGATCACCCTTTAAGGGATTTGTGAATGTGTTGCTAGAATAGGAGGTCACTATCCGTAATTGTAGGATTTCCGATTCCCGAGTAGCAAACAATAATTATTTATTGGTGATAACACAAAGTTTAACCTCTAAAACCGAGCTTGCGAGTTTTATGTTGAATTTATCTCGTTGTCCTAGTGTTTAATGCATTTGGTGATTGAATCTAAGAGAGCTTGTTCGAGGATTCGGTTAAACTGAATAGGGTTAGTCGAAGAGCTTGTTTTGATTAACTAAGATTAAGGGATAACAAGGCTATTAGAGCTTGTTAATAGCCTTGAGATAAGGGCTAGAATCACAATTGAATAGGGCATTGACAATAGTTACATAAATCGTCCAAGACCTCGGTGAAACATGATCAAGGGTGAATCGTTTTGTTATTTAAAAACCAAAAACCTATAAAAATCTCTTTATTTGTCTTTGTTTATTTAGGTGTAGTTGTTATTTAATTGACCCCCCACTTCTTTATTGTTTTCTAGCTTATTTACTTTATGTTTCTTCATAATAATAGCTTAACACATAAAAGCAAAATTTGCTCGACCGTTCCTCGTGGGATCGACCCTTGCTTGCCACTCTACTAGTTAGAGTAGTCGGTAAGGTTTAAGTGTATCTTCATACACGATTTAATTTGGTAGTCGGAAACGACGCTACCAAATTTTGGCGCCGTTGCCGGGGAATGGTTTAGAACGATTTTGTTTTATGTGTTAAGCGTTAGTTTTATTTACATAGATAGTTGTTTGTTTTGTTTATTTAAAGAGCATCCGTCGAGCCAACGACGTTAAACAAAGGCGCTTGTCGGGAGGCAACCCGACGTTTATTGCTTTTCGTATATTCAATTTCGTAGTTTAGGTTGCTTACTTATATTTAGATATTGTCTTATTATCTTCTTTTAGAGTGCAGAGACTATGATGATGAGGAACCGACCAATCCGTGAAATTCAAGGAGATAGCACCAAATGGGATTGAAGAAGCCCAAAAATCACTGTGAGTTAGGACACCAATTCGTACCCTTTCTTCCTCACAAACTTTGGTTTTTAACCAAGTTTGGGGAAGTCTTGGTAGGTGTACGTATTGGCAGCCCAAGAGTTTAACTTTCCATATGCTACTCTATTGTCTTTTGGACTTATTAGACTTGAAATGGTTTGGTATCTTTGTATGGATTAGTCTGTTGCATTTTTAATAAATTGTAAAGTGGTGAATAATATGGTTAAATTCGGTGAACACCAAATTGTACTCCTCTTTTCCACAAACTTAGTTTGCAACTAAGTTTGGGGAGGGGGTGGATTCGTACAAATTGGTAGCTCGAGAAAGCAATTGGATGAGTTTAGGAAGGAATGTGGCATTGATTAATGATGAAAGTTTTTGACAAATATCTTTGAAAGAAGCACATGGTAGAGCATGATAGACTTTTGAAACAAAATTGAACATACACTCAAAACTTTTGATCAAAATTGCAGCCGAGTGAGTTTTTGAGCCTTAGAAGATACTTCCATCTTTGGAGTAATTTAAACTTTCTTTCGGTGTGAAATTCATTGAGTGCATTTAGTTGTCTCTAGAACTTGCCATAATTCTCTATTTTGCATGTGTTGGTGCATTGTGTGACATTGAAAATGATCTTAGGCAATTCTTGACTTGAGCCTATTTTCAAGCTTGAAAATACTTCCTTTGTACCAAATTTGATATTGTCTCTAGTTGAGTCCCTTGAGCTTTTAGCCTCTTGTTTGACAGCCCAACTCTACAAGCCAAGTACCTTTCGATTTAGCCTTTGACCTTAATTGGACTATTTGAGTATGAGGGAGGCGGTTGGAAGGTAGTCGGGTAAATTTGGGATTGAAAGGGGTGAACTATTGGGAATATTGAAGGGTGGAAGGAATTGAAACAATAGGCAAAGAATCGAGAATACTAGTTTCCCTCCAATGTTTGTTTATATTTGTTGAAAAAAAAAAAAAAAAAAAAAAAAAAAAAGTTTAATGGTTTATATCCACTCTACCCTTACACCTTGGGAAAATTCATTAAATGGTTTACACATAGTATAACTTAGTTACTCCAAAGTCTAAGTCTAACTTAGCTCCTTATAATAGTTTTTGCCTATCCTCGAAAGGCTATCGTCTATTGTACACACGTTCCTTGAAACACAAGTCAATGTTGAATCCTGAATTCAAACAAAGACTCCCTAGTCTAAAAACCCTTCGTGGGATTTGTTTAATGAAATTTTTTCTTCAACTTCTGGTAGTTGTCTCTAAACTTGAATACAACCGAATGTGGGCAAACATCCTGATTTGAGAAGGATTAAGACCGAAGCTTGAGAGCTAGCTTGACTTGAGAGTTGTTGAACTTTTAATCTTCACTAGATTACTTACTGCTTGCTATCTTGCACTTGTATACTTTGCATAAATACTGGTAGGATTATCAGAGTGTATGCTTTGAAGCTTTGACTAAGAATGTTGAGTGCTTGATTCTAAGTAATTTTTAATGGTTGAGTTTTGGTAGCCTCTCTTTGACCTCACCTCGTTTTATTTATAGCAGTTGGGATTTCTTCTTGTTGAAGAGGGAGATGACTGCAATCTCTTTCCTTGCTGCGATAGCTAACCTGTTGCTTTAAGTAATCTTGATGATCTTGCTGCAACTACTGGCTTTGTAGAACTAGCCTTATCTATTAGTAGAACTAGTTCATACTTTACAGGAGGTTTTGCCATCATCAAAACTAAACATAAATTTTCTAACAATTTCCCCCTTTTTGATGATGTCAAACCTCTAAGCAAAAACATACTTAAAGTCACAAAACAACAAACTATTAGAATAAACAATTAAACATCAAAAGGTACATAAAATACGACATGCATGATGTAAGATTATGAGCTGTAATCATTTGGTAATAATGATAACTATTTTCATTAGGTAAGCCTACCTATTATAGTTACAGTAAGAATGTGCCAATAAGAACAATCTTACATCCAGAGTCATATACAAAGAAATTTACCCAGTAGAGTTCACCGTTTGTTCTTCTTCCAGTGACGCTATGTGAAGTGCTGCTTGGCATGCTTTTACCTTTGTATCTCGCTCTATCTTCATCTCTCAGATCCCTACTCTTTATGGATCTGTTAGGATTGTTCCCTGTGTACCTCCACCATGCATTGCACATTTCTGTTCAAAGTTCCTATACTAAAGTTGCACCTCAGGAGTAAGATCTTCCATCATCCACCATTCAACATATGGGGAGATCTTATATCTTTTCCATTTCAAGCCTTTGAGCTCAATCTGCAATAGAAGTAGTCCTACGTGTAATTGTTCTCCATATCTCTTAAGTTTGTCTCTAATGGAACCTTTGACATTCTTGTATGCGCCATCGCTCAGTAAGTACTCAAAGTATTTGAGAACTTCAGCTATCCTCCAACAATCAATTTCCTCTTCTGTAGGATTTTTCTCTGTTGTAATGTCATAAGCACGGAGCTCATCTAGTTGCTCATCTGTGCAGTCATGGCAACAACTATCCTTCATAATTAGAGAAGATTGATAGATCGGGAGGGGGCATTCTGCTGTCTAATACTTGAGATGGTAGGCTTCTTGTATGAACAAGGGGATCATGAATGGTACACGTGTTTATGCATGCATAGTAGGTCGATTTAAGTGTTTATTTAGTGACATTTGCATGCATAATTAACCGTGTATTGTTCATATTTGTGTTATTGGAAAATTTGACGTTGTTTTACTTATTTTGAAGTTGTTTGGGTAAATCTAGACCGAAAAGTTAATCTCGACTAAGGAAGGACATAGAAAACAAGTCTCACAAGTCCAAAAATGAAGAAAAATCGAGCCAAGCCTAAGGAAGCTGAGCCCGGCCCAAAATAATCAGGCTCGGCCGAGATGAAAGAACAGTGGAAAATCATATTTTCAACTAGAGGACTGGCTCGGCCGAGAATCTGATTCTCGGTCGAGAATGTCATTATCGGCCGAGAATCTGATTCTCGGTCGAGAATGTCATTATCGGCCGAGACTGAAATCTGATCAAAATAGGATTTGCTCAAAAATTACCTTTTCAAGCCCAAATTAGGTCTAATTCATCCCCACCTATAAAAAAAAGACCCCAAGTCCGAAAATACAATTTTTACATGGCTCTCGGTTGAGAATGTCATTATCGGCCGAGACTGAAATCTGATCAAAACAGGTTTTGCTCAAAAATTACCTTTTCAAGCCCAAATTAGGCCTAATTCATCCCCACCTATAAAAAAAAGACCCAAAGTCCGAAAATACAACTTTTACATTAATTTTGGAGCACGGACTTGGAGAATTCAAAAGAGCACAAAGAATCAAGATTCGGCATCTCGGGTTTTCTATTTTTTTTTTGTCTTTTATTATTAGTTCGATTTTAGCCATCATTATGATCGACTAAGCTTTTAATTTCCGTCTTTGACTAAGTTGAACCCTAGAATGATGTTCTTGTAAATAATCCGGAAATTGTTTGATTCAACTATGTTCTGAAATTATTTATGTTATTCGATTTCTTTCATATCTTTAATATGTTTGTTATTTGGATTGATCACCCGGGTATTAGGCATATAACTGTTGCTAGATCGTAAATTCATAATCCGTAATTGTTATGTATATAAGTCTAAAAGTAGCAAATAGTTAAATTATTCACTAGGATAACATAAATCGCAGTCACTTGTAGCGAGCTTGTGAGTACAACACCGTATCTACTCTGTTTTCTCAGTTCTCTATGCGTTTGATTAATGGTGTTCTAGTGATCATATCCTAGGACTACTTAATTGAATAGGATTAATTGCTAAGCCAACATGTGATTCATTATACTTAAGAGGCAACAAGAATTAGCTAAGCTTACTTGTTGATTCTTGGAGTAGGAGTTTCAGAACTAGTTGGTCAAACAATTACTTTATTTATAAGAATAATTCATACTAGGAGGATACTGGATTGGAATACCTTTTTATTCATAATTTAATTCATCTAGTTTGTTAGTTTAATTGATAATTGCTTTAGTTGATTTACTCAAAACAAACTGTCCCCCACATTATATTATATTTATGTTATTATAATTATTTATATAAATTGGTTTAATACAATAATTTGTTTAGTTTCCCTGTTCTTTGTGGGATCGACCCTGATGTACTCTATCTATATTAGGAAAGAAAGTTATGTAATAAATAAAACTAATTTGACTGCATCTGACAATGCGGTCAAATTTTGACGCCGTTGCTGGGGAACGGTTGAAATTAATTGCATTTTCATTTTAGCCATTATAAGTTTAATTTTTATTAATATTTTTCTTTATATTCTTGGCATTCACTTGTTTTTTTGCATCTTATTACAACAGTGAATGATCACTCATTCACGTGGTAACAACGATCTGCAATTCGATCCTGAGATTACACGAAGAGATCGAGTTTTGAGGAAGCAAGCGAGAGAGAATCGAGATTAGTTTGAAGCCTTACCCTTCGCTACTAAAAACCAGTTTGAGTCAGAATCTACACCAGAAGTTATGGCACAAGAACGAACTATGAAGGAGCTAGCCAATATTGGCGTCACTCATCAGCCTCTCTGCATCACCTTTCCCGAACTGGGGGAAGACACTAATTTTGAGCTCAGATCTGGATTGATCCATCTCCTGCCTCTATTCCATGGACTCTCAGGGGAAGACCCTCATAATCATTTGAAGGAATTCCATATTGTATGTTCAAGCATGGAGCCGACTAGAGTGACTGAACAACAAATCAAGCTGCAAGCCTTTCCCTTCTCTTTGAAGGATTTGCCCAAAGATTGGCTCTACTATCTTCCTCTGGAATCTATCACTACCTGGGAGGAAATGCAGGCTCAGTTTCTGGAGAAATACTTTTCGGCATCTAAAGCAACAAATATTCGGAAGGAAATAAGAGGGGCCAGACAACTTCAGTGCGAACCTCTATATGAGTATTGGGAACAATTCAAGAAACTGGTGATTAGTTGTCCGAAGCATCAAATAACTGATCAACTACTGATCCAGTATTTTTATGAAGGACTGTCTTGGTCAGATCGAAACATGATCAATTCCGCTAACGGGGGTGCCTTAGGGGATAAGACCCCAATTGCAGCTAAGGCATTGATATCGAAGATGGCAGCTAATTTGCAGCAATTTGATTGTAGAGATGCACTGCTCAAAGCAGTGAGAGAGGCAACCGACTCATCCATAGAGGACAAGCTTGAAACATTAACAACTCTGGTAAAAAAGGTTGCTTTAGGGTGAAAGGCTGTCATCAAGCCCTGCCGTATCTGTGAGACAATGGAGCATTCGACAGACGAGTGCCAAGTTCTGGAGGGTGAAATGGAGGCCCATGCTAATGCAGTTGGCTCAGACAACTTCCGGATGAGAAAGTATGACCCCCTACTCCTAATCCAATAATCTTGGATGGAGGGATCATCGAAATTTGAGGTATGGAAATCGGCCACAGCAGTCGGGATATCAAAACCGCTTTCCAAGGGGTATGTACCAACAGAAGCAACTGGCTGAGCAAGCACCCAGTTCATCTCTAGAAGACATTGTCAAGAGTTTGGCAACTAATACAGTTCAGTTTCAGAAAGACACTCAGTCAAGTATTAGAAATCTTGAGACTCAAATGAGTCAATTAGCTACTGTAGTGAGTCGTTTGGAGAATGCAAACAGTGGCAAATTACCCGCTCAGCCTGAGATCAACCCGAGAAATGTGAGTGCTATCACACTTAGGAGTGGAACGGAGCTTGGAGAGCCTAAACAGCCCGGGCAAAGTTTGGAAGAGGTAGTTGATGGAAAATTTGATAAAACTAAAGAGAAGGACGAGAAATTGAGCTCGGCCGAGACACAGATATTCTGCCCGCCATTCTCGGCCGAGCCATCCTGTCAGAAAAAGTGGCCTCCTTCGCCATCTGTCCCGAAAACCACTCCCTTTTCCTAGTCGGCTTGTGATGAAAGTGAAAGATAACAAGGACAAAGATATCTTGGATGTATTCAGATTGGTTGATATAAACATTCCGTTAATCGACGCGATCAGACAAATCCCAAGGTATGCTAAATTCCTTAAAGATCTATACACTAACAAACGCAGGTTAAAGGGGGATGATAAAGTAATTATGGGAGAGAACCCGTCAGCCATCTTCCGAAAGAAGATTCCTCCAAAGTGCAAGGACCCAGGTATGTTTGTAATACCTTGTACGATAGGTAATCACACCATAGAGCGAGCTATGCTAGATGTAGGCGCATCAATAAATGTTATGCCACATTATGTTTTTCATGCACTAAATCTTGGGCCACTAAAAGAAACTAGGATAGTTATTCAATTAGCTGATCGTAGTACTTCATACCCGGATGGGGTCACAGAAGATGTGCTAGTAGAGGTAGGTGACTTAGTGTTTCCTGCAGACTTCTATGTGTTAGATATGAATGGTGATACATCCACGTCTACACCCATTTTGTTAGGGAGGCCGTTCTTGAACACCTCTCAAACAAGGATAGACATTCGCGAGAGAACCCTCACAATGGAGTTTGATGGCCATACTGTTAGGTTTAATATTTATGATGCCATGGGATGTCCTGAAGATGTCCATTTTGTTTTCCCTCCTGATGCTACTAACCCTCTTGTTGAAAATAACTTTGAGAAGAGTTGCAAGGATAAGCTGAATCATTCCACATCAGTGAGGCATCGTAAAGAGGAAGGTGAGAAGCGAAATGAAGTAAAGTGCCTGAATTGGTTGGGACCAATGTGGAAATCACCATGGATCAAATGCTAAAGGGAACGTGAACCGGTCGAGCCAACGACGTAAAATAGAGACACTTGTCGAGAGGCAACCCAATATTTACCTTTTGTGTTACATTAAGTTTTTCTTATGTTTCCTTTATTTTATTCTATTTTGTGCATTTTTTTATTATTTTGTACTGAGTCTGTAGGAACTAGCATGACCAGATTCCACGGAGCCATGAATTTTGAGGGATAAAGCGCGGAATAGGGGGTCACAAGGAACAACACAACTGGTAAGTCAGCTCGGCCGAGCCCATTATTCTTGGCCGAGACATAAATACCCCAAACCCATAAACTATCCTGATAAACTGGCTCGTTCGAGACACTAGTCTCGATCGAGAAATCTATACATCGCTCTCGGCCGAGCCTAGTGTTCTCGGCCGAGACTATGCGACAGAGTTAAAATTGGGAAAACACTGATGACCCAGCTCGGCCGAGACGAGCTGCTTTCAAGTTTAAAATTGAGGGTTATAATAGCAACACCACCCCTCCCCCCCACCCCCCAATTTCCCTCTTTCAATTTCTGTGACAAACTTACACACACTCACTCCCAAATTCACCTAAAACTTAGTTTCTCTCCACAAAACACATAAAATCAGTCACAATAAACGATTGCACACACTTGTCACCGATTAAATTTGGGTTTGGTACGATAATTTGGACAAGCTAAAAGGGCGCGAACCAAATCTATTCAAACTTCTCTCATCTAAACTCACTCGATAAGTGAAGCTTATTCCTACCCCATCCTTTTAGTAGTTAATTTCGATTTTCTGTTGAAGTTTGGGGAATATCGTGTTAAATTTCTTGTCAGTTTTGATTTTTGGATATAGACTCTTATTAGTGGGTTTATGCTGAATTGCTCTGATTGAGTTTTGTCTTTACACGAAATTGTTAGGGTAGATGTGATATCGTGTCGATTTTGTTGTGGGTAAGCTAATTTTAGGTGACATTGTTGAAATTACGAGTTAAAGTTCTTTGATACATTCTGTCAAACACCTTGTTTGCATTACCTTGTTTATATAAAATATCTAGTTTAGATTGATTTTTTAATTATTTTGAGGAAATTCATCCATTTTAGAGAAATATTGTTTCATACTAAAGTGAATCATACTACATTGCCACTCTACACGAATTACTCAAAATGATTAGTAAGAATTAGTTACAACTAGTTGTTATTAAGTGTGTATTTGATGTTTTCGTGGTCCTAAATTAAACTCGTATTTTGTTTTGTTATATGTGTGTAGGATATAAAATGGCGCCCAGGAAAGGTTCTTCGAGCAGGGGCAGGGGCAAAGAACCCATGATTGAGGAACCCACACTCGAGCCTCAAGTATTCCCACCTATTGACTGCCGTCACTTCAGCTTCGTCCTTGACAAAGAATCTCACCAGACTCCATTTAGCAAACTGTGCAAATGCCCGATTATGCCAACTCGGTTTGGCAACAACGACATCCTTCGCCGCCTGGGCCTACTTGAGAACATCCACACTCTGTTGAAAAATGCAGGGATGCTTGGGTTTATGAAAGCCCAAGCCACTTATGCAGGCCTCACGCTCGAGTTCCTCAGCTCCTTGGAGATCACACCCGACCCAGACAAATGTGGGAACAAACTGGGAAGCATTTCATTCCAACTCAATGGTGAATCTCATGTTCTAACAGTAAGTGTAGATGTCAGTTCAATATCATCAAGTGATCATAGTTTGTAGTAGAGGTTTTGAGGAATCAGGAACCGGGTTCAACATGTTGAAAACCGGGCTAGAAAACCGGGTTTTAATCAGATTAGTTTAAGGTTTAAAAAAGAAACCGGAGTTAAGGTGGTTATAACTGCTATGTGCAACGGATTAGAACCGTTGAGTGTAAAACCATTGTGAAAGGCCCGTCTAACAACTTTGTGCAGTTGGAAACAAAATTTGTTACAACTGCTGCTACTTCCTGATTCGAGCTTCAACCTTTATATACATTGAAACCACTTGGAGATGCGAGTTGATACACGTTATTTTCCCTCTGTAAACACTACTCAATCGTTAGAATTAGTTAGCTAGGGTTCTTGAGCTCAATTCGGTCTGTGAATTGGGGTTTCTAGTTTTCTGGATTAATTCTTGTAATTGATTGTTTAGTGGAGTGAATTGAGGTGTATAGAGCCTCTGTGGATGTAGATCACATTGATTGAACCACGTAAAATCCTCGTGTTCTTCATTTCTGTTTCTGTTCTTTGTTCGGTTTTCATTTGGCCGAATTCTTGATTGTTCTTCGTTCTCTCTTGGTTTGAGTATTGTTTGTGTGTGTTGTAAGAGTTAATTACCTAACAAGTGGTGCCGTCTGTGGGAAACTTGAGCACACACTCGAAGAGGAAAGGAGAATGGCTGGAGTGAAGATGGATGTGGAGAAGTTTTCAGGTAAAAATGACTTCTCACTTTGGAAAATCAAGATGAATGCTGTATTGGTTCAAAATGGTTTAGACTCTGCACTTCTTCCTGTTGATCAATGGTCAGATGCTGAGAAATTAAAGTTTCAGAAGTGGATAAGAAGGCTTTGAGCCTGATATTTCTGTGCTTGGGTGATAAACCCTTGAGGGAGATATCAAGGTGCAAAAATGCAGTATAGGCATGGGGAAAATTGGAAGAACTCTATCAATCAAAATCAATATCAAACAAATTATTTCTGAAGCAGAAATTAATGTCTTTCAAGATTACTGGTGATAGGGCCATTTCTGATCAACTTGATGAATTTGTCAAGATGATTGAAGAACTAGAAGACCTTGGTGTGAACTTAGAGGATGATGATAAGGCTTTGATGGTGTTGAATGTTCTTCCAAAGTCTATGAAAAGCTTCAAGGATGCATTGATGTTTGGAAGGGATGGAAAAATCAGTTATGAATCTATCCTCTCAGCATTGAAGACAAAGTGTTTTCAAAATCAGGGAGATAAGGGCTCTACACAGGCTGGAGAAGGTTTGAACATAAAGTTCAAAAAGAACTACCAAAAGAAGAAGTTCCGGGGATCAAAAGACAACAGAGCTGGAACTCAAAATTCAAAGAAGAATGGAGACTGGGTTGAAAATAGAAAGTGTTTCAAGTGCAAGCAAACTGGACATTTGAAGAAGGATTGCCCACAGAAGAAGAAGAAATAGGAAACACAGAGGGCAGAAGTGGCTGTGACTGAACACCAAGATGACACCCCTGAAGTTTTAAACATCACAGACACAAAGATGGAAAAGGGATGGGTTCTTGATACAGGTTGTTCATTCCACATGTGCCCAAATGAATCCTGGTTCAAGGATTTACAGAAAGAAGATGGTGGATGTGTATTACTGGGAAATGACCACTCCTACAGAGTTAAAGGAACATGATCAATTCAGATCAAAATGTATGATGGAGTCATCAGGACCATTTCACAAGTGAGGTATGTTCCTTGTCTTAAAAGAAACCTCCTATCCCTTGGATCTCTTGTGGCAAATGGCTATCAGTTCAACTCCACAGATGGTTATCTTCATATCACTAAACACAACAAGCTGGTAATCAAGGGAAGGCAACACAATGGCCTATTTATTCTGATTGGATCTCCTATGATAGGTTGTGCTGAATCTGTGATAAGTAGAGAGGATTTCATGAAGTGGCATAAAAGACTGGGTCATATTGGAGAGAAAGGATTGAAGGAGCTATCCAAGAGGGGCATAATTGGTGAAATAGGAAATCAAACACTTGAGTTCTGTGACAAATGTGCTCTAGGAAAGGCCAAGAAGCTGCCTTATGCTAAAGGGATACATTCTACTCAAGAACCACTGGATTATGTACACTCTGATATATGGGGGCCTTCAAGAACAGAGACACATGGAGGGGGAAGGTATTTCATGTCCATCATTGATGATTACAGTAGAAAAATATGGGTATATGTCTTAAGGAACAAGAGTGATGCATTCCTTAAGTTTAAAACATGGTTGAGCTAGGTGGAGAATCTAGGAGGGAAGAAATTGAAACATCTTAGGACTGATAATGGCCTGGAATATCTATCTACTGAGTTCACAAGGTTTGTGAAGATAAGGGCATCACAAGGCACAGAACTGTCCCATTGAACCCTCAACAAAATGGGGTTGCTGAAAGGTTTAACAGGACTGTGCTTGAGAGAGTTAGATGTATGCTGATTGATGTTGGATTACCCAAATCCTTCTGGGGAGAAACATTGAACACTGCATGATATTTGATAAACAGATCACCATCATCAACACTAGGATTTAAGACTCCAGAAGAAGTTTGGAGTGGAAAGGTACCAAACTGTAATGACTTGAGAGTGTTTGGTTGTCTGGCCTATGCTCACATTAGGCAAGACAAACTTGATGCAAGGGCACAGAGGTGTGTATTCCTAGGATATCCTGAGGGCATAAAAGGCTACAGGGTATGGTGTTTGGAACAGGGAAACCAGAAACTCTTGATAAGTAGAGATGTAAGATATAATGAGGCTGTGATGGGATACAACTCTACTAGAAGTTAAGAAGAAGTTGATGGTGCTGTGGAATCAGAAAGAATTTCCATTCAGGTGGAGCCTATTGATGAAGAGAAGACACCAGGGAATGATGCTCAAGTCAATCAGGAAATGATAGTTCATCAGAAGAGGATGAAGATCAACCTGAGATTTCAAATCTCAGAACTTATAGCATTGGTAGAAATAGACCAAGAAGGCAAATCCACAGGCCTGATTTCTATGGACAAGTGATCATAGTTTGTAGTAGAGGTTTTGAGGAATCAGGAACCGAGTTCAGCATGTGGAAAACCGGGCTAGAAAACCAAGTTTTAATCAGATCAGTTTAAGGGTTAAAAAAGGGTTATAACTGCCATGTGCAACGGATTAGAATCGTTGAGTGTAAAACCGTTGTGAAAGGCCCGTCTAACAGTTTTGTGCAGTTGGAAACAAAATTGGTTACAACTGATGCTACTTCCTGATTCGAGCTTTAACCTTTATATACATTGAAACCACTTGGAGATGCGAGTTGATACACGTTATTTTCCCTCTGTAAACACTACTCAATCATTAGAATTAGTTAGCTAGGGTTCTTGAGCTCAATTCGGTCTGTGAATTGGGGTTTCTAGTTTTCTGGATTAATTCTTGTAATTGATTGTTTAGTGGAGTGAATTGAGGTGTATAGAGCCTCCGTAGATGTTGATCACATTGATCGAACCACGTAAAATCCTTGTGTTCTTCGTTTCTGTTTCTGTTCTTTGTTCGGTTTTCATTTGGCCGAATTCTTGATTGTTCTTCGTTCTCTCTTGGTTTGAGTATTGTTTGTGTGTGTTGTAAGAGTTAATTACCTAACAGTAAGGGAGTTGGCTATGATATTTGGACAGAACACCTCACAGACCGTCTCTGACACCCTCTTTAACTCCCACAATATAGCCGCATTTGACATCTACCAGTTCTGGGGGCGGCTTACTTTTGTACCCAGACTCGTCGAGGCCTAGCACTACACCAAGAACGCAAAGACTTCTTGGATTCAAAGCCCAGTTGTCAAATACATCCAGAAACTTCTCGCACTCACTATATTTGCGAGAAAAAGAGACAGGGGTTGCCCGAGTTCAAGAGATGGAATTACTATTCTCCATCATGCAGGGCTACCAAGTGAATGCGGTTGACATACTAGTCGAGCAGTTTGAGCAAGTGGTTAGAAGAAAGTATCCGATTTATATTGACAGTCTCATAACACCGATCACCGATCATTTTGGGGTCCCACTGCCTTATTTAACCCCTGTTTCCCCTCGATATCAGCTCGATTAGAATGATTTTGAGCGCATGAGGACGGTGGTCCATTCTTTCCCGGATGGTGTATCTCGTACACCGACTAACCGGACGGTCATGTCCATGATTCAGACTCATGGCCCATTTTTTATCCTGCCCAACACCCCGTTGACATCGGTCAATAGCATCCGGGACACCCAAAATTTTGCCTTGGTCTCTCCGGCCCATTTAGCAGCATCTAGAATGCCGGACAGTGATGAGGTTCGCAAATACCACGTGGCCCAAGTAACCAATGTGGAGGCCCAAGATGACGAGGAGGGGGCTGAGGCAGATGAGGAAGAGACCGAAGCTGCAGCCAGGGAAAGTAGTCGACTAGCCCGACCGAGGAAGAAGAGACCTGCTACAACCGTCCGATTTGAGGCGGAGTATAATGAGCATTTGGAGGACTTTATTACCTCCTTACAGAATGATGTCTCTCTCATTCATGGAGAAATGCAGTCTCGCCATCGAGTGGAGGATGAACGTTGGGCAGAACAACAGGCTTGGCACCAACAACTTATGGATAAGCAGAGAGTGCACGAGAAACATTGGACACAACCACCTCCCTATTGGGACCAAGGCTACCCGCCTAATCCACCACCTCAGTAGGAGTTCTGTGAGTCAGCACCAATTCGAACCACTCTCGTCCCCACACACTTTAGGTTTTCAACCTAAGTTTGGGGGAGGGGGAGTAAGTGGGTTGGATTAACTGCATTCCCTTTTTCTTTGTAATTTGCTTTGTCTTTTGTTTACAAATTTTGTGTATAAATAATTAAACATAAAAAGTTGGTACAAATTTAATTTATCAAATCAAAATAATATTGTGGTACAATCTCTAAAATTCCTCTGATTCTTCTCTTAAATTATTTTATGCCGAGTTTACTTCGATCTTCTCCGATTTTGAGCTTTGACTTCAATAACGTTGATCCAAAGACTTGAAAGCTTGATTTCGGATCAAATAGTTTTCTTGAATGGATGTTCGAAGAATAGTTTTGAAGTTTTTGATGAATGTCGACGAACACCTTCGAATATCTATCTTGGAAACGTCGATTGGAGGGGCTCAGCACCTTAATCTCAAATTGAAGATCGTTTCTTGATGGACTTCTAGAAGAACGCCGAAAAACGCTTGAAGTTGCTTGAAGAACACCGAAGAACTTTGCTCTGGAATTCTTCACTTGCTTATTGACTTGTCTTGTTGATGATTTTGGTGAAGAATGAGGCTCCATTTAAAGTGGTAGGATGAAGAACCCTAATGGGCCTAGAATCCAAATGGAACAATTTAATTGGTGCTCCAAAATATCAAATCTATTAAATATCTTTGAGATAATTATTAACTTAATTTTAATTTAATAATACTCCCAATCTCCATGTTTTTCTTAACCATGAGATTTGATCTCACAAAATTAAATTGATTTTGTAACTTTATCCACCTTTGTAACTAGAAAAATCTAATTCATCTTGAATTTGGATATGCGGATGTGGATATCTTCATTAGATACGTCGACTCAACTTTGACATAGCCTATTTACTCACTTTCTAATATACGAAGTCTTCTGATTGGTCCGTATAATTTGATATCTACAATCATCTTTTTGGATAATTACTAAATTAATATAATTTATAATATTTGCATCATTTTTACACGTGGCGACTTCCAATAGGTCAATAAAGTATATATTAAATCATCAATTAAATTGACTATTTAACTTAGGAATTTTATTTAATTAATTCCTAACATTAAAATAATCAATATAAAATTGATTCTCAATAACGTGTCGTATTTCAATTGGATATAAAATTTGCGTATCAAAAAGTGCCCCCTCGAGACTTGTTCACGGACGATGTCTCTTGAAGCGGTGAGTCTTAATCTGACTTCGGGAATATTGATATTTTCATACTCGTATCAAGGAGTTCTTTAATTTGATTTAAGACCTTTTAAACTCGTGTCGAGGAGCCTTGATTTGGACTTGAATTTGATTTAAAGACCTTTTAAACTTGTGTCAAGGAGTCTTGAACTTCAACTTGAAATTTGTTGGTAGTTTATACCCATACAAATGAGTTCTTGAATTTGGAAGTTAAATCTTAAACATAGTGGATTTGGACGAATTTGACATACTTGACTTCGAAAGGTGGATTTAGCTGAAGTTGAGCTTGACAACCCAATTTGACGAAATCAGGTAACTTGATAGACTTGGAGCTTGGATCCCTAATCTCGGAGCAACTAAGGAGAGGGAAACACAATATATGTATGACTGAACTTAGAATATTTCTTAGCTGCCTACGTACCCCGGTGAGAGGGATCAAGTCATAACGGAGTTCAAACTTCCATTTTGTGTGTTATTTCTTTGCAGGGGTAGGGTACCGTGCACAGTTTATACTTATGAGGGCCAGGAATAACTATTCTTTAGCCACTTTAGCCAAAGTGGGGTAAGTTAGCATTTTAACCACATACTTTACCTTTGGTGGTCACCGTGCACAGTTTATCTTCATGCGGGCCAGGAGTTACTATTCTTTAGCCATTTTATTTTCTTTTGTTTTGTTGCATTAGGCTCATGTGAATTTCAAGAACTCCCATTTAAGGGACTGACTAGCACACCATGTTCAAGTTCAAGAAGGGTCTTTTCAATATCTTCCTCTTCTAAATATTTATCTTCGTATTTGCTTCCTTGTTTGTCCGTCGTGTATCATGGGGTGTCACCAAGACCATTATCTTCCAAAATAGCTATAAGATTTTTTGTTGCATTGCCTTCGTCTAACACTATTTTTCCTTTCTGAGCTAGCTGCATGATCTTGTCTTTGAATACAAAGCAGTCTTCTATTGAATGTCACACCAACCGATGATATTTGCAATACTTTGGGTCGTCAGTCCACCTAGCTTCTTTGGGTCGCTTCATTTCAGGTAAATCAATGAGATTTGCTTCCGTCAAGTCATCGAATATCCTAGAGACACCGGAGTCGAAGAATGGGTATTGTTTAAATTGCATATCTTTCTGAGTGAACTTCCCCCCCCCCCCCCCCCCCCCGATCTTGAGAGATGTCTTTCCCTTTTCCAGTCTTATTGTCTTCTTTTCGGCCAAACTTGATGGGCATCGCAGCTACCGTCACAGAATCTTGGTCAATCTTGTCTATTGCTGAACTTGCGGGGCTCTTGAATTGGCGGCTCTTCTGCTCCACTTGTAGTCATGCTTAGCTCCATATCATAAGCTCGAGTAGCTAATTCCTTAAAGGTATATGAACGAATTCCTTGTAGAATATACCGAAGGCCCCACTACATCCCTTGTGTGCATATCTCAATTGTAGAAGCTTCAGATAGACGATCATTGCAATTAAGGGTCAAATTCCTCCATCGGTTGATGTAATCGACTACAGACTCTCCTTTCCATTGCCATGTGCTAGTCAACTCAATCATGCTGATGGTCCTCCGAGTACTATAGAAATGATTGAGGAATTGTTGTTCTAATTGATCCCAATTGTTAATTGAGTTTGCATCCAAGTCGGTGTACCAATCAAATGCATTGCCGTTCAAAGATCAAACAAATTGTTTCACCAAGTGGTCACCATATACCCGGCATCATTGCATGTCTCAATGAAGTGGGTTGTATATTGTTTAGGGTTGCCTTTTCCATCAAATTGTTGGAACTTGGGTGGCTGATAACCCGTTGGCATCTTCAAGTTGTCGATTCGTTGAGTATATGACTTGGTGTATGTGAAAGAAGACTTCGAGCTCCCCTCGAATTTGTCTTTGACAGTTCCCATGATAATCTCCTTGAGTTGGTCAACGGGTATCATACCATCAGCAGATACTTGAATCTCTTCTAGAGGCGTTTCCTTGTCAATGACATCACGTTTTGTAAATGTTTCGATGTCGCCTTGAACTTCAATTGGTTCTTTCCTAGGAGCAAGACTTGTATTACCATTGTCAATCTTACTCCTCAGGTTTTCAATCTTCGAGTCCTGCTCTTGGATATGTTTTGTAAGTTCTTCAATGGCCTTAGTTAGACTAGCAAGTTGATCTTCAAGAGTTGAAGCATTCATTGTCGTGACGTGTGCTACTTCTGAACTTGATGAAGAACGAGGAGTAGAACATGCAAGTCGTCCTTCTCATTTGCTACGTTAGCAACAAGATGTTGTGAACTGCTGTCAATAATTCCGAAAGATGATGATTGTTGACAGGAGTTCACAACATATTGTTGCTAACGTAGCAAATGAGAAGGAGGACTCTGCATGCTCAACTCCTGGTTCTTCATCAAGTTCAGAAGTAGCACACGTCACGACAACGAATGCTTCAACTCTTGAAGAACAACTTGCAAGTCTAACTAAGACCATTGAAGGCCTTACAAAACATGTCCAAGAGCAGGACTCGAAGATTGAAAACCTGATGAGTAAGATTGATAATGGCAATACAAGTCATGCTCCTAGGAAAGAACCAGCTGAAGTTCAAGGCGACGTCGAAAAATATACAAAACGTGATGTCAATGACAAGGAAATGCCGCTAGAAGAGATTCAAGTATCTGCTGATGGTATGATTCCCATTGATCAGCTTAAGGAGATCATCATGGGAACGATCAAAGATAAATTCGAGGGGAGCTTGAAGCCTTCTTTCACATACACCAAGTCATATACTCAACGATTCGACAACTTGAATATGCCAACGGGTTATCAGCCACCCAAGTTCCAACAATTTGATGGAAAAGGCAACCCTACACAATATACATCGCACTTCATTGGGACATGCAATGATGCCGGAATATATGGTGACCGCTTGGTGAAACAATCTGTTCGATCTCCGAAGGGCAATGCATTTGATTGGTACACGGACTTGGATGCAAACTTAATTGACAATTGGGATCAATTAGAACAACAGTTCCTCAGTATCTATGGTACTCGGAGGACCGTCAGCATGATTGAGTTGACCAGCACATGGCAAGGGAAAGAAGAGTCTGTAGTCGATTACATCAACCGATGGAGGAATTTGAGCCTTAATTGCAAAGATCGTCTATCTGAAGCTTCTGCAATTGAGATATGCACACAAGGGATGCAGTGGGGCCTTCACTATATTCTGCAACATACATTTAAGGAACTAGCTACTCGAGTTTACAATTTGGAGCTAAGCATGACTACAAGTGGAGCAGAAGGGCCGCCAATTCAAGAGCCCGGCAAGTTCAGCAATAAACAAGATTGGAATAAAGGGGGCAAACCATTCACCACACCTGCAAACCAAGAGTCCATGATGGTAGCTACGATGCCCATCAAATTTGGCGGAAATGAAGACAATAAGACTGGCAAAGGGAAAGACATCTCAAGACCGGGGGCGAAGAAAATTCACTCTGAAGGAGATGCAATTAAAACAATACCCATTCTTGGACTCCGATGTCTCTGGGATATTCGATGACTTGACGGAAGCAAATCTCATTGATTTACCTGAAATGAAGTGACCCAAAGAAGCTAGGTGGACTGACGACACAAAGTATTGAAAATATCATCGGTTAGTGGGACATTCAATAGAAGACCGCTTTGTATTCAAAGACAAGATCATGCGGCTAGCTCAACAAGGAAAAATAGTATTAGACGAAGGCAATGCAACAACAAATCTTACAGCTATCTTGGAAGATAATGTTTCGACTTGTTTTGAAGTTAATTAGGTAATTTTATTCCATTTGGATGAAGTTCGAAGAAGAAACAAGTTAAATAGGGTCAAAATGGATGAAAAGGGAGTTAAAGGAGCAAAAGGGTCGATCACGGCCGCATCTATGGTCGCGGCCGCGTCCAAAGTGGCCTAGAACATGGAAAATACACTGCCTAACCAACACGGCCGCGTTAAATATGTGATGCGGCCACGTCAGAAAGTGCCCCGAAAATGGAGTTTTCTATCAGCTTGACACACGTCTAGTATTTTGGCCATATCTTGAGATCTACAACTCCGATTGAAGTGAAATTGGTTGCGTTAGAAAGTTGATTCAAAGGGATACAACTTTGCCCGAAAGAGACAAATCCCAAAAATAATCGGAAGACCTTAAAAATGGCTTGGAAGTCAGACCTAAAAACTCGCCTTGCTGCATCTCGACGCGGTTGCGTCGACCATAACTCGGTCGCGACAAAATCACCTGTTTTAAGGTATTTTGGGTACAAAGTGACGCGGTCGCATCATAGCTTGTACACGGCTGTGTCAGAAGTCCTATTCTACGAAGATTTCCTGATTTTAGTAGGATTTTGATCCTATCTTTCCAAAGATAGTTTAGTTTAGTTTAGTTTAGTTTAGTTTAGTTTAGTTTAGTTTAGTTTATTTCAGTTTAGTTTAGTTTAGTTTAGTTTAGTTTAGTTTAGTTTAGTTTAGTTCCAACTCTATAAAAAGGACCCAAACTCGAGTTTTATGAAGGAAGAATCACATTACAACATATTTTCTCATACTTTTACATCGGAGTAGAAGCCGTGAGAGCGAGAAGACGAAGATCGACGAGCCAAAAATCGGGTTTAATTATTCTTTGTTTATTTTCAAGTTCTTGACAATGTTTTCCATGAATTCTTGTTTAGATTTGTTGTAGACATGAGTAGCTAAACTACTCGTGTCCTAGAATTAGAGAGTAAGGTTTTATAACAATGTTTATTTAATTATTTAGTTCGTAAACTCTAGTTTTCATTATCTATCTATGTCTTTGATTTAATCCTTATAATTAAATTTAATCTGGTCAATTAGGTTTAATTTACTTGTTTAACGATTCCGCTTCGAGAGAAGGGAATTGTTAATAGACGATAACACATAGCGCGATTGTCTATGATCGTGTAGGCAAAAGGTTAAGGGGCTGTTAAGGGTTGCTAGGATCAATTGACTCGAGAGAGTAATTATCTTAATCAATCTACGATTTAGTCGCTTCGAGAGAAGGATTAGGTTAATTAAGTGTTGCCTAATAGATAATTAACTGGTTTAAAAGTTTATAAATTAGTAATTAATCATCATTAGCGTAATTCCTGAAATCGAAATCCTAGGATACATTCTCGTTGAAACTTTGCGTTTATTAAGTAATTTGGTTTATTAGTTTATGAAATTTAGTTTATAAGCAAATCATTCTCAATTCTAGTGTCTAGTTATGATAATCCTAGATAATTAGGGAATCAAACTACGTTAACTCATTCCCTGTGGATTGACCTTGACTTCCTCTATACACATCTACACCTGTACACTTGCGGTATTTTAGGGTTAGAAGACCCTAATGTGCATACTAGAAGACCCGAATGTGCATCTGAACAAGTTCCGCAGATTGGTAGAGACTGTAAAGGTGAATCATGTGCCCCACAAGCAAGTAAAGATGAGGTTGTTCCTGTTCTCACTGAAAAATAAGGCGTTACAGTGGTATAACTCATTAGACGATGTCACAGAATGGGAAGACTTGAGCTCACAATTTCTATTGAAGTACTTTCCGCCGAGCAAGATGTTAGATTTGTAAAATAAGATCAATCAGTTTAGGCAGATGGATCAAGAACCATTCGGAGAGGCTTGGGAACGATTCTGAGATCTTATCCGGAGTTGTCCCCAACACGGGTTTTCAAAGAAGCAGCAAATGTGTAAGTTCTACAATGGATTGCTTGCTCCAGCACGAACCCAGGTAGATGCAGCAGCAGGGGGTAGTCTGATGGAAAATAATGTAAGAGATGCATTCTCAGGATGTAATGGCCAGAACTAGCTATTAATGGCCGAATGAGAGAAATCAGCCAAGAAGAGTGGCTAGTGTCAAAGAAGTAGAGCCAGTCAAGAACGAGCTAATCGAAAACCTTACATCTCAATTGACAACTTTGACAAGTCAAGTAAGTTTGCTAACTAGTCAGACGTTAGCACAGCATAATGACACATCATGGAAGCAGATAGTGGGACAGGAAGATGTTGGAGAGGTTAACTTCTTAAATCAGAGAAATTTCAACAACTTCCAGAATAAGCAGCCGAGGCACAATCAGTACTCATCCAAACGGAATAACCAAAACTTCTCTTACAGCAACACGGAGAATTCACTTAATCCGCCACCCGGATTTGTTGTCACCAATGGCATGATCCATGATGGCCAAAAGCCAACATAAGAGGAAATTGTACGGTCACAGTCCGAAAAGTATTATGAGAAATTAGCTCAATTGGAGAGAAAGATGGATGGAAGGTTTATTGAGCTAAACAAGCATGTGACCAGTCAAGGAGCGGAGATCAAGCAATTGGGAGAAAATATGAAAGAAATATCTAGCACCTTAAGTCAGCTGATAAAGATTGTTGAGGCTCAACACAAGCAGGGACAATTTCCCAGCGACACAGTCATCAACCCGAGGGAGCAGTGTAATGCTATCCACTCAAGGAGCGAGACTGAACAAGAGAGTCAAGAGACAAATGAAGCTGAAAAGGGGATTGAACAGAGTCAAGAGGAAGTGGTCGAATCTGAGTTAGAACCACTTAAAAGAAAATAAATTCCCGCATACATACCTCCCATCCCATTTCCTGTAGCAGCCGCTAAAAGGAGGAATGAGAAACTCTGCATTGGACATGCTAACCACTTGGAAGAACGTGAAGCTAAGAAAAAGTTGGCAAAAGAGGAAGGGGCAGAGAAGAAGAGACTAGCAAGAGACAAAACAGAACAGCAAAAGAAAGAAGGCAGTGATGACAAAGATAAGAAAATACTACCTTTTCCTTTTACTGATTCATCTGATTTATATGTTAATGTCTCTGCTAACCCAATTCCTTTAGAATGCTCTAGTACGTTTTCTATAGTGCAGGATAAATCTGAGAAGGAAGCTGATTGTGAGCTAAAGGATTCAAAGATGATGAACGCTGAGAAAGAGGCTACAAAGAAGGAAGATATGAGTTTCCTAAAGAACACAAATACTTACATACGAAGGGCTACTAAAAAGAAAGATCCAGGGAGTTTTTCCATTTCATGTTCTATTAGTAGTTAAGTGTTTAAGAATGTGTTGTGTGATTTAGGGTCAAGTGTTAATCTAATGCCTCTTAACATGTATGCACAATTAGGACTAGGAGTAGTCAAGAAAGCCTTTACTACTATCCAATTGGCGGATGGATCAATACTAACACCATTGGGAGTAGTAGAGGACGTGCTCATTCGAGTTAAATTTTTTAAATTCCCTAGTGATTTTCTAGTTGTTGACATGCAAGGAAACATAGATGTACCTTTCATTTTAGGTCGACCATTCTTGGCAACAAGTCAAGCTGTGATAGACATGCCTAAAGGGAAGTTGACATTTCGTATACAAAATGAAGTAATCACACTCCCCATTCATAATAAGACGAACCTAAAAAAAATAGAAAAATGTTGTGTCATTTATACTGCAATAAAGAGTCCAAACTTAAATAGAGTGGTAACTAATCCAAGAGCAAGTAAGGATAGTTGGTTGGATTTTGGTTAATAAAGAAATGAGGGTCGTCGGGCTGAAGACGTAAAATTTAGCGCTTGTCGGGAGGCAACCCAGTGTTTACCGTTTTATTTCAATTATTCCTTTTAGTTATATGTTTTACTCTTGTTTTTAGTGTTTTATGTTTATATGAATCAACATGGACGAGTGTTGCAAGAAACGGGGGTCGAAGAGAAGAAAAACTCGAACAAAGGGAGAAGAAATCAACACGGCCGTGTCATATATATTACACGGCCGTGTCATATATATAACACGGCCGCGTAGAAAAATAACCAAGAATGCTTTTTGGCATTCTGGGCCCAACACGGCTGCGCCACACTTTGGATGCGGCCGCGTCAAAAGACTAGCCCAAAGCCAAGATTTGAGCCCAAAACAACACGGCCGCGTCCAAAGTGCGACGCGACCGCGTCCAATTCTCTCCGCATTCACAATCGACATTGGACAAGCAACGCGGCCGTGTCACAGAAGTAACACGGCCACGTAAAAAATGCATTCAAAAATCCATATTTCGAAGAGACGAAAACCTCGATTAAAGGGAGAAGAAATCAACACGGATGTGTCATATATATAACACGGCCGCGTAAAAGAATAACCAAGAATGCGTTTTGGCACTGTGGGCAGTGGGCCCAACACGACCGCATCGCACTTTGGACGCGGCCGCGTCCAATTCTCTCTGCATTCACAATCGGCACTGGACAAGCAACGCGGCCGTGTCACAGAAGCAACACGGCTGCGTAAAAAATGAGTTCAAAAATCCATATTTCAGTTCAAAATGAATACGGCCGCGTCAAGCATCCAACATGGCCGCGTCAATAACCTTCAGCAGAGTATAACGCGATTTCCAGGTTCATTAAAATGGCACCAAAGAAGGGTATCTGCAGTCGTAGCAGGGGCAAGCAAGTTATGGTTAAAGAACTGGCAGCACAGAAGGTTGAGGAGCGCATTTAGAGATAGCAGCAAGATATTCGATGGGAAGCATTGGCCCAGATTTGGAACCAATATGATTTCCAACCACCACCATTGCCATAATGACCAAGGTTGTCAAACTCGCGATTTTAAGTAGAATCGGTGGTGTGTCAGTAAAATCGTAAGATTCTACTATCTATACAAAATAACCATATATTTAAATTATTCTAAATATATTTTAATTACAACAAGTTTTGAATAGATATTACTTATAAAATATACATATATTATATACACATTTAATCAAAGAGAAAAGAAATACAATATGGAGAAATGTTTTAGGCATCATGATTCATATATATATTTAGTAAATCATTTTTAAATTGTAATTATGGATACTTTAATTTTAAGAGAAAATTAACAAATAACTTTAGTGAAATTAACTACTACATAAAAGATATAAGATATATTTTTATGAGCTTAGATTTTAATTTAGAACTTGATAATTAGAAAAAAAATTCAGCAAATTGGCTCTCTTTGAGTATAAATTGATCTAGAAAAGTTTTAAAAACCCAATTTTAAATTGGTATAAATTCTACAATTCATATTATATGTTTTTTAATTGGTAAAATAGAGTAAAAAGCAGCAAGTTATAAAATTGTTAAACTCATACACAAAATCGTAAAATCGTAAAACTCGTAAAATCGCATGAGCAAACTCGAGAGTTTACTCCGATTTCATCAGATTTCGATTTTATCACGAGTTAACTCGTTTAGGGAGAAATAACTCGTAAACTCGTAGAATCGTAAGAGTTGACTCGAGATTTTGACAACTATGATAATGACTGTGAGTTAGCACCAAGACGTACCACTCTTTTCCTTCAAACATTGGCTTTCAGCCAAGTTTGGGGGAGGGGGTGAACCGTGGGTCGTCTTGGCTGCTATTTATCTTTTTTTGTTTCTAAATTTTTGTTTCTTATTGCTTGTTCAATTTGCTGCCATTTGGTTCGTATTTGGTTTGATCATTGGGTCTGTGTGCCCGTTAATTTGTCTTTTTTGTGCTGTTGGGTCTGTGAGCCCGGTTGTTATTATTTAGTTGCCATGTTGGATTGTAGGAGTCTTTAGAGTTTAATTATTTTTATTTAGAGTCAGTAAGAATGAGATAAACCTGAGAAATTAAATCGGTAACAAGTGAAAAGAATAAGAAAAATAGGGAAAGATGGATGATGAATGGTTAATGATGAGTTGATTTTGAGAAGTAGATGAAAAAATGGCACATAATAGAGCATGAGAGGTGATTTGGGACAAAATTGAGCTTGAACATAGAATATTCAATCAAAATTAACCTTGTGAGAATTTGAGCCCAATTTTACTCCTATTTTTGAAGTAACATACCTTCTTTCGGTGTGAATTTGATTGAATATGTGTACTAGTCTCTAGAACTTGCCTTGAGTCGTTACTATGAATGTGTCAAGTGTGTAGTGTGATTTAGGAAATGATCTTAGGCGTTTTTGTTTAAGCCTATTTTGAGCCGTGAAAAGTTGCCTTTGTACCACAAGGTCAATATTTATCTCTAGTTAGCTCACTTGAGCTTTAAAGCCTTATTCTTTCATAGCCTAACAATGTTAGCCGAAAACCTTTCGATTTAACTCTTTGGCCTTAAACTGGATTAATCAAGTAAGAGGGAGGAGGATTGGAAGGTAGTTGGGTCAAGAATTTTGGGAAGAAATGAGAAAACTAGTGGATATTCCAAAGATGAAGGGAACAATAAAAAGGATAGGTGAAAAACAAGGAAGAATAGCATCTTCTAATCGAAAAAAAAGAGAGAAAAAAAAAAGAAAAAAAAAAGGAAAAATGTGGAAAAAGAAAAGAAAAAGTTTGTGTTTGTATATTCTTTGTTTAGTACTTTTAAGAAGAGGATATAAAATAAAGTGCTTAAATTGTACTAATTAGAATAGTCGGGTAGTCCCAAAAATGTGGTACCCATATAGTTAAAAAGCACTTAAGTTGTAAGGTTTATTGTAGGTGAAGTAGTCCATTTTTTTTTTTTTTTTCGGGGATGATTTGCTGAGATTTGAAGAGTGAGGTTGAGTGATTATATTGAGGGGTAGTCGGGTTAGACGTAACTTGATTAGTCCAATAAATAGTCACTTTTATCCAAATGTATCTCTCCTTACCTAAAGCCTACATTACAACCAAAAGAAAGACCTTTTTGATCCTTTTTCACACACATCTAGTACGAGGTCTAGTTCAGATGATTGACAAGCATATGGTAGGCTTTGCATGTAATTCAATATGAGTGGAAATTATATTAGCCTAAACACTTGAGAGATGAGTGAAACACTTATCCGGTGAGGGTTGAATAATTTGAAAGTTCAAAATCTCGAGATTAGTTGATTTTCGCTTTATCGCATATGCTCAAGTGAATTGTGTTGCCTAGTTGTTTTAAGAAAAATCAGTTTGAAACTGAATTCATCATCTAATCGCCCTAAAAAAATGCATAATCACTTGTATACTTTATGTCTTTTGTTATGTTGTTCGGGACGAACAACAGTTTAAGTTTGGGAGATTTTGATACACGTTAATTATGCATGTATTTAGGTCAAATTATGATCATATTTTATATCATTCACGTGCATATTTGGCCCGCGTTCATTTATATTTATCATATTGGGTCATTTGACGTGTTTCGACTTGTTTTGAAGTTAATTAGGTAATTTTATTCCATTTGGATGAAATTTGAAGAAGAAACAAGTCAAATAGGGTCAAAACGGATGAAAATGGAGTTAAAGGAGCCAAAGGGTCGACCACGGCCGCATCTATGGTCGCGGCCGCGTCAAAAGTGGCCTAGAACATGGAAAATACACTGCCTAACCAACACACCTCTAGTATTTTGGTCATATCTTGAGATCTACAACTCCGATTGAAGTGAAATTGGTGGCGTTAAAAAGCCGATTCAAAGAGATACAACTTTTCCTGAAATAGACAAATCCCAAAAATGATCGGAAGACCCTATCTTCCCAAAGATTTGTTCCCAACTCTATAGCTTGTACACGGCCACGTCAGAATTCCTTTCTACGAAGATTTCCTGATTTTAGTAGGATTTTGATCCTATCTTCCCAAAGATTTGTCCCCAACTCTATAAAAAGGACCCAAACTCGAGTTTTATGAAGGAAGAATCACATTACAACATATTTTCTCATACTTTTACATCGGAGTAGAAGCCGTGAGAGCGAGAAGACGAAGATCGACGAGCCAAAAATCGGGTTTAATTATTCTTTGTTTATTTTCAAGTTCTTGACAATGTTTTCCATGAATTCTTGTTTCGATTTGTTGTAGACATGAGTAGCTAAACTACTCGTGTCCTAGAATTAGAGAGTAAGGTTTTATAACAATGTTGATTTAATTATTTAGTTTATAAACTCCAGTTTTCATTATCTATCTATGTGTTTGATTTAATCTTTATAATTGAATTTGATCTGGCCAATTAGATGTAATTTACTTGTTTAACGATTCCGCTTCGAAAGAAGGGATTTGTTAATAGACGATAACACATAGCGCGATTGTCTATGATCGTGTAGGCAAAAGGTTAAGGGGTTATTAGGAGTTGTTAGGATCAATTGACTCGAGAGAGTAATTATCTTAATCAATCTACGATTTAGTCGCTTCGATGGAATGATTAGGTTAATTAAGTGCCGCCTAATAGATAATTAACTGGTTTAAAAGTTTATAAATTAGTAATTAATCATCATTAGCGTAATTCCTGAAATCGAAATCCTAGGATTCTCGTTGATTGGAACTTCCCGTTTATTAAGTAATTTGGTTTATTAGTTTATGCAATTTAGTTTATAATCAAATCATTCTCAATTCTAGTATCTAGTTAGGATAATCCTAGATAATTAGGGTATCGAACTACGTTAACTCATTCCCTGTGGATCGACCTTGACTTCCGCTATATACATCTACACCCGTACACTTGCGGTATTTTAGGGTTAGAAATTAGGTCTATCAATGAGGTAGTATGTGAAGTATGTATGAATGATAAGAGTGTATACATGCTAAGAGTATGACCCTACTTAAGGAGGAGGCACAACGACGTCAGGCGGGCATGCATATTTTTAAAGTTCTTTATTAAATGTTAGGTTTATCCACTGAGTCTAAAACTTACGTTTTCCTAAAACTAATTGCTGACAACATCAGGCACGAGATTTCAGTAGTGACTAAATGCCTCTAGGGTTCATATTATTATTTGTTGCGTTGTGCTTGTATAAGAGGTACACTATAAGTATCTCACGCAGCTGCGTGAACGAACATGTAAGTAATATAAACTTTGAGCTTTATACTAATGATAAAAGTTTTACCTACTACATCATATCTCTTTTATATGAGTTTCTGTACAAGACAACTTAGGCTACGAGTTTCTCTTCCGCTACGTAACTCCGATAAGGGTTGAGAAAAGTAATTACAAGAATAAGAAATGAAAGATAAGTATGATAAGAAGATATAATGAGTTAAGTAGGTTAAAATGAAGGATTAAGTTAAGAAATGAAAAGAAAAAAATGGCCAGGTAAGTAAGTGGCAACTCAGTGATTAGAAAGTGAGATGGGTCACTACAAGGTGGTATCAGAGCAACGAAGTGGGAAGAAACTTGTAATCAAAGCCGAACTAACAAAAAGGTACGTTAGAGAAGCATAGTTACTGTCAGCTCTATGCATCGACGTCGTGTATGACTTAAAATTTGATCTTTCGAAAAAGATGAGTTTTAAAGTGTGTTTATCATGCATTACATATCATATGAGAAGTACTAAAGAAAGTATGAAGTATGAGTAGAAAGTATGAAAGCAAGTATAAAAGCATGAGAAAGTCAACATGGAAAGTATGAAAAGAAAGCACAAACGCAAAGTATGAGAAATGAGAAAGTATGAAAGGAGATGATGAAGTATTATGTGATTGCATTAATTCAGGAGTAATAAATTGATTAATATTTTAATATTACACATATCCATGCATATCATATTAGTAAAAACTCCTCGGAATTCTCACTTCTTCTTAAGTGTTGATTTATGGTGGATTCAGGTACTTAGTGTCGCAAACCATCATGGAACCCACTTAGTTCTTTACGATCTACGCTTCAAAGGGCACAGAGATATGTGCAACGTATACATCTTCTGAGGAAGCAAGCTTCAGATTCTAGGTTGATCGAGACTGATATTGAGGCTACACATCACCTGAGAATGCGTGTGTTGCCCGAAATGCAACTTATAGCCCAGACAGCCACTTATGTCTTGACCCCTCCGAACGGGGCGACCGTCACTTACTCTGTCTATAACCTGTACTATGAAGTACTGTTCTAGGAAGTGGAAAGAAGGGCTGCATTCCAAGCTCAGGGACGCCAGTACATGTAGATGGCCAATGGTCTACAGGAAGCTCGAGCATAAATGAAGGCTCAGTACCAATGGGAAAGTGTGAGGGCCACTGAAACCGAGAGGCAGATTCGATACATAGCCACACTAGAGGCCGATCTTCAGGATATGGCCGGATATTGCTTCACAGCAGTGGTCATAACTCCAGGGGTGACCGCTTAATCTGGAACCTACCAATTAGTGGAGGACCATGAGACTCGAACCATGTATTGGGAGTTTGTGCTTGTGCCAGACCGACATTTAAGTGTTGGATACCCTGTGTATCCTGCAGCTCTTTTGGATCCTCCAACCTAGTTGGCATAGGAGACGCACTCGGAGGCTATTCCTTTGGGTAGTCGCTGACTAGAGGGATTTGGTTTGCTGAGGTATTTTTCAGTTCTTTTTTTTTTTAATTTATTTTGTATAAGAATCCTGCTACACTGTTTCGCCCCCTCTCCTTCTGCTATGTTTGATGTCGAATTGTTGAGTACGTTCGTTGTTAGGATTTGTGGAATTCAATGGTCTCAACTAACTTATTTTAGAGAACTGTGATGCTCTAACTGCTTTATGATTTATAAACTGGATCCAGGAAGAACAAACATGATTTTATAAAAAAATCACAAGCGAAAACCGTGTGCAAACTACTGAACATTGTTTCCTTGAAACCATTACAATAATACAATCATAAAATTAGCTAAGCACAACTTTGTTGACGGATGTATAATTAGAGTAGGTCTAGTACCCCAGCTCACTTTCTAGTGAATTGAGTAGTTTCCACTTACATACCCAGTCATTTTTTTCGTTACTTGCTTAACCTTACTTTTTCTCTTATCATATTTAACATTTTATCATCTTATCTTATACTTATTCTTTTAACTCTTATCGGAGTTATGTGGCGGAAGTGAAACTCATAGCCTAAGCTTTATTGAATAGAAACTCACATGGAAAAAATAAAACATGATACGTTGAACTTAAACTTTAAACATTCATTCCATAATCATAATACTTATCCGTTACACGCATCAACCCCTGGTCTACAGAAAATGCTTCAAGAATATTTTCTAAAAGAGTCATCATACAAAGAACATAACTAAAATTCCTATGAGGCATCTAGTCAGAGTTACCGCTCCCTAGCACGGCACCGGTTTTAGGAAAACATGAGTTTTTTACTCAATGGATAAAATTGGTACTTAAATAAAAACGTTAGCAAAATGCATGTCCGCCTGAAGGCGTTGTGCTCCTACCTTAAGTAGGGTCCGACTCTTGGATCATCCGCCCTCTCATCTCGTATACTGCCTTATCTCGGTCAGTAGCCTTTAAATCCTTACTTGCCGCCCGTGTGGCGGCTCATACATAAAAATATAGGTATAAAGAAGAAATTTAAATAACAGGTTTACTCACTCCCGAAGTTAAGCTGTGGCGTTTGACTGCGTGGAACTATCAGTGTCATAACCAACCTCATGTGTAACCTATGATTATTATTTCTTTATTTAGTCAAGTTTACGTTATTTATCATTTCACAAGTGTTATCTAAATAATCCTAACTCAAGCATGAATCCCTTATCACGTATTCATTAAACATTAACTTTATCTTATGATTCATTTACCTTGATCTTAATATATCAGATCATCAACTCTTGATCACTTCAACTTGATCATAACATCATCACATCACTAACATCATACTTTGTAATATCATTATCATTATCAACATTATTAGTAACGTTATCATTCTAAGTTTGTTTGAGCATATTATTACTGTCATTATTCGTTTCCCTAAGTTCTTTCAACTAACTAATTTTGTTCACATAAAATCATTGCAACTTCCAATCTATCCAATTCTTACTAAATTATTATTATTTCTAAGTCATCACCTAATTCAATTTATTCCTGTGTTTCATCATATCCCATTAAACAATCGTAAGTTTGCATAATAATCAAAATTTACATAAAATCATAATAATTTAAATCATTCAACATGTTTATCTTTAAGTTAACATTATAAGTTTGCTTAATCAATTAAATTGCAGAATTTAATTATAATCATACAAGTTATCAACCTACACATGACATCATGCAATTTCACATAAAATCATAAAAAATTGCATAAACCCTAATTTGAAGGCCTAATTGTAATTCGAAGCCCTAACCTTATTTAAGTTCAATTTTAGTCTCGTTTTCTATTACTTATGTCATTTCTAGACATTACATTTCTAAGTTCAATTCGATTAATAAGTCACTTATAACTTAATTTCATTTCACCTATCATTTTATGCTAATTATATCTATTTATTCTAGATAACTCAATCATTTAATTTATAATTATCCTTATATTACCTAATTACTTAATTTAATTATAATCTTCACTAGACTTAATTATTCAACTTCAGGTGGGCCTGTCCCAGCCCATTTCGGCGTGAATCAGTTCATTTGGGCCGAAAAAGCTACGTTTCGGCCCAATAAGGCTTTGGTTTTTGGTCAAATAAACCTAAGGCCCATTTTATTTTATTCTAAAGCCCAATCTTATATGTTCTAAGCCCAATGGTTATTACTTTAGACCCAAATGATTTATTTGGCCCATCCATTTAACCTATTGACCCCAAACCCATTTCTTTTATTATTTCTAGCCTAATTAACTAATCTAGGCTAAATCAATTTTATTTATAAGTTCAGTTTGCTTATATTATCCCAACCGAGCAATTCCTAAGTTCCAATTAGTCTTTTAGTTCGATTTGGTTTCACCTAAGTTCAATTAAGTCACTATATGCCTAAATTAATCTAAATCAATCAAACTAATTACAATAACATCTCATTTCAATTTTTTTTGCCGAAACACACATCTATATTTTTACTTCATAATTCCCTAAATTTGAATCCTAAAAATTGCAACTTATACCGAAACAAACTAACAAGCTAATAATACAATTAACACTTAATCATCATTTAGACCCCAAAACTCATTTTGGCCGAAAGTTGATTGTTAAATTTTCACAAAATTATTTTAAATCCTTTTGATCAAATTCTTTTCAAAATTGTAACAATAGATGGTTAAATTTGATCAACATACTTTTCAATTCACCAACATGATTTTAATTTAGTAAATCCGATCTAATTTTTGCAAAAATATTAACATGAAATTACTCTTAATCCTTATCTAACCATACTTCATCATTCTTCTTTCAAAATCAACACGCAATTATATCAATATCACAACCGAAATTCATCTAAATTCATCAATTGTTTTCATAGAATCTCCTAAAAATTAACATGCAAGAACCTTGAATATCATCTAAGCATATTTGATCACATTTTAAAAAAATTGTACCTGTACCTTTCGACAATAAACATGCAACCTCATAAGAACACATCTAACATAGTAATTAACTTAACCATGCAATACTAACACTAAAATTCACATGCAATAACATATTCTCATCATAAACATCACACAGGCCTAATCTATATGCATGGATGTAGGTTTCCCTTAAGAGTGTGTGAGTTTTGTGTACAATTTTACAATAATAATACACCCTTCATTCCTATCCAAATGCTAAGCTTGGAAGATGAAGGTGAAGGTGGAGTAGTGAGGGGGGCTACTGAGGGGATAGAGAAGGAGGAGAGGGTGTATGATCCTTCTCCTAGTGAGAGGAAGAGAGAGATCAAAGAGAGTGAAAGATAGGGAGGGATTGAGCTTGTAAGATTAAATTTGTGAGAGGGCTTGAGAGGGGGTTCTTCGGCTTATTTTATGTTAGAGCTGAAGGGAAACAATGGCTCTACTATTCACTATGGGATGTGTCACAAAAGTTGTTGCATGAGAGATGAAGTGGTGAAGGGTGGGGGTGATGTGGTGATCAATTTGGAGAGTATTAAAATGAGGTGGAAAGCTTGGAATAGTAGCCTCCATTTGCTAACTTAAGGGCCAATAATTTAGTGGGTCTAGGGGGTGTTTGTTCAGCCATCTTAGGCTAAGGAGAGTGTGGGCTCCTTTTGTGCATTTAGACTAATTTAGGGTGCAAATAGAGGTTAGTTTTGATAAGTTTTAGGGTAGTTTGATCCTATAAAAATTGTATACTAAAACAGTTATGTAGAGGCTCAACTCACTTTGCAGTGAACCGAGTTGCCATTACTAACCTGCTCAACCTTCACTCATCGGAGTCGCATAACGTAAGAGAAACTCATTGCTCAAGCTCTCTTGAACAGAAACTCACATAAAAGGAAATACGATATTTAAACTTGAACTTGAACTTTACCTTCAATTCATGAACTTAAATTTTCATTGGTTAAACTTAACTTCCATTCATACACCTTGTTACTTTGGTCTTACGGGAAATGCTTCGGAAAGATTTCTCAACAGAGCCAACAAATGAAACTTACTATAATTTTTCCTACAAGGTACCTAGTTAGTATCACTGCTCTGTAGCAAGGCGTCATCATCAACTGAAAAGTGACTTTGGGAAAACATGAGTTTTTTACTCAGTGGGATAAAACTGGTACTTAAATAAACACATTAAACATGCAAGTCCGCTTGACAGCGTTGTGCCTCCCCCCTTAAGTAGGGTCGAACTCTCGGCATGTCTGCCCTCTTATCATTACTACACACACTGCCTTTTCTCGGTCAGTAGCCATAAACACACACTGCCTTTTCTCGGTTAGTGGCTATAATCTCACATGCCCCCCTTGTGGTTGCTCATACTTAAGCTGTGGAGATTGACTCCGTAGAACTATCTTTGTAATATCCCAAAATCTATTCTATGTTTGCATATTTAATTAATTTTCTAATAATTTATTTAAAGTTTATTTTTTTAAAGGTATTAAAAGTCGAGTTATTTATTCAAATATTGAGGCTAATGCCTTTTTCGGGGAACAAAGTGTTTTACCTTGTTTTACTGGAGGAGCTATCAAGGAGACCAAGCTCACTCATACCACTCACTCGGTATAAGGTAGAAAAGATAAGGGATATAAAAAGGTATTTTTAGATTAATTTAGCAGAAATGTAGAGTTTGTGTTAGGAATTACATGTAGAATTTTACTACGTTTTATGTGTCTATTCTTTATGTGAATTTTTGTATACATATACTGTAATCAAAATATTTTTAGATCCCTTACCCTAATTGTTAGTGTAATATCCGGCATCTACCGGGGAAGGGATTGCACTATCTAACCATTTTCTACTTGATACTTTATTATGTAATTATTTATATGGAGTCAATTATAATATTATCAAAGCACTCATATCCAATTTTTGTAAACTTTGCAGGTCACACTACTTATCAATTATAATATTAATTGGTGCTACTATAAAAGAAAAAAAGAAAAGAAAACAAGCAAAGAAAATGTGGAGGCCTCAAACCTACCTCTCACAAATCAACAAAAAAAAAAGTACATAAAACCATTTTGTGCCACAGGCTAATAGGTAAGGGAAAACAATCATGTAGACGGACCACAAATCAGCGTAGAACCCAGGTAGAGTTCTAAAGGAGAACGGTATTGTCATCATATGAGAAGCCAGAGATGGGATTGCCATTAGTTGAGAAGCCATAGATGGGATTACCGTCAGACAAACAAGAACGGTACAATCATCATATGAGAATTCGAATAGGATTGCCATCGAACGAGAATGGTACTGCCGTCATATGAGAAACCGAATGAGATTACCATCGGTAAAACTAGAATAGTACTTCCATCCTGATAAAGCGCAATCCGTTATCAAAAGAGTACCAACCAAAAATAACAAATTGAAAGGTAACCAGATAATAAGACACAAGGTATACGTGGTTCGATCGGGAGATCTACGTCCACGGGAAAATAATGTCCCTACCAGGATCTTTTTCTTCTCTTCTTCTTTGTTTAGTTTACAAGTGGTTTTTCTCTGATCAAAGTTCCCACCCCTCTTCTCTCTCTAATTCTACTATTTATATCATACAAATCACAACCCTAACTATATTCCTACAATTAAGGCCGTATAACCTGCCTTTGTGATTGAGAGAAGATCGTGGGCGAAATCTTCCAATCCCCCTTGCGCTGCTATCCCAACTTAATTACCAAATCTGTATTTGGGCCAATTACTGGGCCTGCAGCCCTAGACAACTTGGGCCGGGTATTTGTGTTGTAACTTTAGGATACTGGGCCATACCTACCACATCTTATGAGAAGCCCGATGGGATTGCCCATCCTACACATGGCTACTAATGTGCCTGATTCATAGCCCAGGGCTTTAGTAAATTGGCATAACTAGGCGTGAATTATAGTAGCGTCCAAAAACGGGCCATTAGCGGCGATCCAGAATTGTAACATTATGAAGCTGTTGTCATATCATAATAGCGAAATTGTTAATCGACGTCATGCGAGGACAACAACCAGCGAGAATCGCCGTGTTAAAAACCTAGAGGAAGAGAGGTGCGGTCGGCGGCTAAGCATTGGAGAGAAAAAAATTACCTCACTCTATTTGTGAAGTATAAGATTAGTGTGTGATGGTAAGTGCCATACTCCCATAATTGTAAGGTCATGGGTTCAAACTCTACTGCTTGCGAATTTAAGTATTTATTTTATGTGTTTTTTTTAATTTATAATAATTATCATTTTTTAAAGAAGGTGGTGATGGTTTGATGGTTTATGGTCTTTGTGATTATTTTATAACCATGAGGTCGTAGGTTCATACCTCACTACCTGCATATTAATGTTCTAATTTATTTTAGACGAAGTTGGATAATTCAAGTGGCGAGAGCATTCAATAAGATTAGTGGTGATAGCTAATTATTAATTTTCCAGCTCAATTATCTTTGAACTATTGAAACCCGTAGGTTAACTAGTAGTAAATTATGTACGCACAAGCATGCGCATAGTCAATGTGTGCATACTGAGTTTTATGCAGATGCAATTTTTTTTTCTCTGAGGAAATACAAAAACATATTAAATCAAGTGTTGGGCAACAACCCTACATCAGATGCCACTACGGCATAAATAGACGAGGTACATTCTCGGCCCAAAGTACAGTTTCATCAATAGCTAAAGGAGAATAGGCAATAGTGTGTGCAACTCGATTTATGGATCGAGGGGCGTAGAGGTACTCCTTGCATCCAACCATCTGTGCAATATGCCAAATATCAGAGAGAATAACATCAACATAGCCCTGATAGCTGTCTGCTTGGATAACAATCACATAAGGGTGATGTTAACCCCTTCAATAGGGATCTCACGGATTCCGACATTGGATAATTGTTGAAAGGGGAATCGGAGAGCTAGGCCTTCAAGTAAAATAGTAGCTCCTAATCCTCTTGTGCGTGTGGCTCCTGCTAGCAAAACATCACTGATATGGTTGCATACCAAGAAAGCCATGCCAATCACACCATCAAGATATGAGGCAACATCGAAATTAAGTTATTTTCACCTGTAGTTGGCTTCGTCTCTCCTGGAACAGTAGTCGGAGACGGTTGTGCATGACCAGCTTGTCACTCCTTCTTATTGCTGCTAGAGGTAGTGGCATTGCGCAGTGTCTAAAGTTCAAGCCAGAGGCGCATGACATTACGAACGATCACTTTGGGCTCACTCATCTCTCCATCAAAGCATCGTCTATTTCGAGCTAGTACAGTTGCTACCAAATGCGAAATGTCAATTAGAAGCTCTCGTCGTCGAGCTTCTCAGTGAGTTCCCAACACATCATGTAGAAGGGACAATCCTCAAATTACCCGTTCAATTCGGATGGGGCAAAGGCGCCAAACATGATGGGCAAAGGTGCAGGTGATCAGTATATGTACCACTGTTTCTTCTCCTTCTCCACATAACGTGCATACAATCTTCGTTGACATCTTTTTACAGGCCTAATTTCTAACCCTAAATACCGCAAGTATACCGGTGTAGATGTGTATAGGGAAAGTCAAGGTCAATCCTCACAGAACAGGTTAACGCAGTTCCATACCCCAATTTTCTAGGATTATCCTAAGTAGACACTCGATTGTGAGATTGAATTTAATAATCTAAATTACTTTAACTAACTAACTAACTTGTCAAAAGAGGAAATTCCAACTAACGAGGATGTATCCTAGGGTGTCGATTTCATGAATTACTTCAATATTGATTAAGTTCAACTCATAGACTTTTAAATCAATTTTTAGTATCTATTAGACGACACTTAATTAACTTAGTCATTCTCTTGAAGCGACTAAATCGTGGATTGATTAGGACAACTACCCTCTCGAGTCAATTAATCATAACAACTCCCAAAAGACCCTGAACTCTTGCCTACGCAGTCATAGATAACTACGCTATATGTTGTATGTCTATTAACGATTCCCTCCTCTCGAAGCGGAATTACTAAACGTGTAAACTAAGCCTAAATGATCAAATTATGTTCAGTTATGGAATAAAACCAACATATAGATAGATACTTAAAAACTGGAGTCTATAAATCAATACTTAAATCAAATATCGTCGTAAAACACTACTCTCTAACCCTAGGACACGAGTAGTTAAGCTACTCATGCCTAGTATTAATCCAATACAATAATTCACAGAATACATTATAAAGAAATAAAGACTAGAAAAGAAATAATTAAACCCGACGAAGTCGGCTCGTCAATCTTCGTTTTCTCGTTCTTCAATGGCTCTCTAATTCTCCTTCAATATGTTATGATGTAATGTAGCAGGTATATCTGAAAAACGAGCATCTCTTGTCTTTTTATAGACTTCGGAATAGTCCTGATGGGTTTAGGAACCAATTCCTACTTGAAACAGGAAAAACTCCAAAATCGAGCTTTTGGACGCGACTGCGTCAAAACTGACGCGACCGCGTCAGTTGAATCTGTAACTTCCCTTGTTAGCCTTCGACGCGGCCGAGTCATTCAGTGACGCAACCGCATCACTGACTTCTGAACTCGCCCTGTTAAGCTCTTTATGATGCGACCGCGTCAATTGCTTCTGTCTTTGGGCCTTGTTTTTGGCCCATTTCATGGCCCATCTCGTCCTTTCTTCGACCTATTTCTTCATGTTATCTCATAAAGTCTTCATTTTGACCTAAAAACTATGAAAACACTACAAAACAAACCAATACACGTCAAATGGTCCAAATTACATAAATTCATATAATTCTTGACCAAATACGCATGTAATGCTATAAAATACTATCCTAACTCGACCTAAACACACGCATAACTAACGTGTATCAAAACCCCCCAAACTTAAACTGTTGTTCGTCTCGAACAACTAACAAAAGATAAGAAATACAAGTGATTTATGCAATGATTTAGGGCGATTGGATGATGATTCAGTTTCAGACCAATTCTTTTTTTTTTTCACAATTTAGGCAGCACAATGTACTTGAGCATATGTGACAATGTGAAATCAACTAATCTCGAGGCTTTGAACGTTCGAGTTATTCAATCCTCACCATTTGAGTATTTCCCTCATCTCTCAAGTGTTTAGGCTAATTTCATTTCCGCTCATATTGAATTATATGGAAAGCCTACCATATGTTTGTCAATAGTCTAAACTAGACCTTGTACTCAATGTGTGTGAAAAAGGATAAAAAAAAGGTCTTTTTCTTGGTAGTAATGTTGGCTTAAGGTAAGGTGGGATATAATTGGCTAAAAGTGACTACTTTTGGACTAATCAAGTTATTCCTAACCCGACTACCCCCTCAATAACATCACTCAGCTTCACTCTCCAATTTTCAGCAACTCATCACAAAAGACATGAATTCTTCACCTCACTAAACCTTTACAACTAAAGTGCTTTTCAAATCAATACAAGGGTACCACATTTTTTGGACTACCCGACAGTTCTATTAAACTCAAATAATCTAAGCACTTTTATGATTTCCTAGCCTCTCCTCAAAGTACTTGGCAATTTATTAATAACAAACTATTTTTCTTCTTTTTCTTTTTCTTTTCTCAATCGATTTTTTTTCCAGCTAGGAGAGGCTATTTTTCTCTTTGTTTTTTCCCCTATCATTCTTCTCTTATTTCCTTCATCTTTGAAATTATCCTCTAATTTGCCCAGTCCTTCCCACAAATTCTTCACCCAAACTACCTTTCAATTTTTCCTTCCTCTAACTTGATTAATCTAATTAAGGCCAAAAGAGTTAAATCGAAAGGTTTTCGGTTGACATTGTTAGGCTATGAAAAAAAAAATCTAAGGTTTTAAGGCTCAAGTGGGCTGACTAGGGATAATTCTTGACGTTATGGTCCAAAGACAATTTTTCACAATTCAAATAAATAAGCTTTTAAACAAAATGCCTAAGATCACTTCCAAAATCACACCACATATTGACACATTCTTAGTAAAGACTCAATGCAAGTTCTAGAGACTAGTGCACATATTCAATCTAATTCACACCGAAAGAATGTATATTACTCCGAAAATAGGAGTACAATTAGGCTCAAATTCTCACCCAGGATACTTTTTTGATTGAATGCTCTAGGTTTAAGCTCAATTTCGTCTCAACTCGCCTTTCATGCTCTATTATGTGTCTTCTTTCATCTATTTCTTAAAATCATCTCAGCGTTAATCATTCACTATTCATCTTTCCCTATTTTTTTCTTTTTTTGTTCACTTGTTACTATTTTTTTTTTCTCGGGTTCAATTCTTCTTTTGACTCTAAAAAATAAAAGGGTTAATTACAGAATGCATCATGTACTTACAAGGATTTTTCACTTTGCAACCTAAAGTAATTATTTTTCCGATCACAACCTGTATAATGCGGGATTTTACTTTTACAACCTCCGGCTATATGTTCCGGCATGTATAGGTCATGTGCTCAACACATGCCAACAAGGCCTAATAAGAATACGACTCGTGGCCATCTTAATTAAAAAAAAATTAAAATAATTTATTAAATAATATGAAAAAAGATTTAAATTCTAAATAATTTTATATAAAATATAAGAAATATTAAAAAATTCAGAAAATAAATATAAAATTTAGATTTTTTTCATAAATTTTAAAAAATTCAATTAAATTTCAGAAAATTAAAAAAGTTAGTTCTAAAAATTATTTTGAAAACTTTTAAATTCATTTAAAATTCAGAAAATTTAAAAAGAATCAGGAAATTATTATAAAATTTGAAAAGAGAACTTCAGAAAATAAATATATTCAAAGAATTAAAAATTTATTTCTGAACATTATTTAAATTTTTTAAAACTTCAGAAAATAAAAAAAAATGTTTTGAAAATTCTAATATTCATTTAAAATTAAAGAAACTAAAAAAATAATTTTTGAAAATTATTTAAAAAAATTTAAATCTTATTTAAAGTTCAGAAAATTAAAACGTTTATTTCATAAAATTATTTTCAAAGAAAAATATATTTCTAAAAAAATTAATATTAAACCAAAAAAATTATATCACAGTGAATGTTGCAGCTGATTTTTCGAGAGATTGGGAGGAGGGCAGTGTCGTCGTGCGGCGGAGGGACTAGGTTTGGTAGCGGCACAATGGCGGATCTAGCGGAGAGGGAGTTGTATTTGCAGAGTTTTCTGTGGTTAAAGTCTGGTTTGGGCCAGCTAGTGTTTCATCCACAGATAGTTCAACAATTTGTTGAATTTGTGCACTTTTATTTTCAAAAGAAATTTATTGAATTTATGCACTTTTGTGTGAGAAAATTGAGAAATTTGGTTGAAAAGGGGGAAGAATCATGATGAGTTTGGAGGTAGGAGATCTTCTTAATTTTTTTAGAAAATATATTTTTATAAAATAATTAAATTTTCTGGAAATATATTCCGCTTCGAAAATAATTATATGAAATAAAAATTTTTATTTTTTGAATTTTAAATGAAATCTAGATTTTTTTTAAATAATTTTAAAAAAATTATATTTTTAGTTTTTTGAATTTTAAATGAATATTATAATTTTCAAAATATTTTTTTAATTTTCTAAAATTTTTAAATAATTTTCAGAAATAAAATTTTAATTTTCAGAAATAGAATTTTAATTTTCTGAATTTATATTTATTTTTTGAAGTTTTTTTTTTTAATTTTTAAAATAATTTTCGGATTTTTTATTTTTATTTTTCGATTTTTAAATGAATTTGAAAATTTTCAAAATAATTTTAGAAATAATGTTTTTTAATTTTCTGAATTTTATATTTATTTTCTGATTTTTTTAATATTTCTTATATTTTATATAAAATTATTTAGAATTTAAATCTTTTTTATATTATATAATAAATTATTTTAATTTTTTTTAATTAAGATGGTCACGTCTCGCATTCTTTTTTAGCCTTCTTGGCATGTGCTGAGCACATGGCCTATACATGCGGGAATATATAGTCGGAGGTTGCAAAAGTAAAATCTCGAATTATACAGGTTGTGATCGGAAAAAATAATTGTTTTAGGTTGCAAAGTGAAAAATCGTTGAAAGTACAAACTGCATTCTGTAATTAACCCAAAATAAAACAATAAAACTCTAGAATCCTATGACTCAACATAACAACTAAATGATCCAACCGGGTTCAGAGACCCAACAGTACCAACAAGACAAATCACTGGGCACACAGACCCAGTTCTCAATGCAACAACTATGCAATTGGGCTCACAGACCCCATGTCTAGATCACAAAAATACCATCACAAATTGAGCTCACAGGCTCCTCAAATCATAACACCACTAATTCAACAAAAGAAACAAGGCGAATAAAGCAAAAAATGTAAATAGCGGCCAAGTTCGTTCCACGGTTCACCCCCTCTAAAAGCCAAGTTTGGGGGGAAATAGTAGTACGACTTGGTGCTGAACTTACAAATCATTGTGGAGGCGGTGGCTAGAATCCGTGTTGGCTCTAAAATTGAGCCAGCGCATCCCAACGACAATCTTGCTCTTGTCTCAAGGTTCGAGCCTTATCGCCTTGTGTTATTATCGTACACAACATGGGGTTGAGTTCTTGAAAAGTGCTTCGAGTTTTAGACCAATGTCTTTCAAATCGAGTACTAAGAGCTGCCATGTCAGCTTGAAGGGAAGTGAACATCCCCTCAAAGTCTTTGGCTCTTTCTGAAGATGATGCGACAGCAGTGGCTGCTCTTTTTTTTCTCGATGGACGAGGGCCCTGGCGGCTTCCTTCCTCTGCGTGACCCAGTTGAAAGACCGGAGAATCTGGGCTTTGGGATTTGGCCAAGTGCGCCTCGGAAGACATGGCAAGATTAAGTGTATCCTCAAGGCTCAATACCATAGTGAGTGCCGGATCAGGAAGACGAAAAATATGGCCCAACATTTTGGAAAACATATGGCACCCTTCTATCATCTCCCATGATAACCACCTGCATATTCTCCAAGAATTCCCATGTGAAGTGAATGCCCCCTTTTACCAGGACCATATTATCAAAAGATACGCCAACATACGTAGCAATCGTAGTGATGATACCCCCAATGGTAATGTTATCTTTTTGCTTTGTGATCACATTAACAAATTGCTCTGCCAAAAGAACCACATTATCCATTCGACGGTTATGAAGGACATCCTATATGAAGCAGAGTTCCTTCTATCGAGTTGCGCATGTTTCCTTTCTAGCAAATAGCGTATGGGCAACCAACTTTTAAAAATATCTAATTGTTGCATTTTGGATCCATGAGGCTTTAGCATTTTTTGAGAGATAAGCCTGCCGAGGTAGTAGCGGAGGGGCTACTGTCAATTGCCCCCAGAATTCATTTGGATTGAATGGCTCTATTGGCTCTCCTTCAGTTAGAGCTAAAAACCGAAGAGCTCATCAACTTCATCAAATGTCATCTCATGTTGCGCTCCCATCAACATGGAAGGTAATTTTATCTGGACGTCTTTGCTCAGACTTACTAGCTACTACGATCTCAAAAGTGCTGAGAAATTCAACTGTCAGCCACTCGTATGTTCGATCATATTTCATGAATTATGTCAATCCTGCAATTATGAGAAATGCTTTCATATTCTCATGTATCCCCATAGCTTGTGCCAACTTTGAATTTCCGATATGGGTGGGCATAACTGAAAGTGACTCAAATCTTCGTTTGTGCTCATCTCTTTCTAGTGCAAAACCATAGATAATTCGGCTGTCACTTGGTAAAATTTCTACCCTTTTCGGAGCTGAAGTTGAAGATCCTTCACCCACTTTTTTCTTGCCCTTGCTCTTGGTTGTGTTAGCTTTTCTTGGCGGCATTTTAATCAACTTAATACACACAAAACACGCTCAACTTTAACAACCAACCTTATAGGATAAAGAATGACTAACTTAAACAATCATATTGTCGTTCTTGAAACATGAATTACAAATATGGCTTAGTCTAATGATTGGCAAGTCAAGTTGATCATCTCTTTATAAATAGGTATCACTTAACAACTTCATATACTCTTTAGCTCAACTAGCACCCCCCAGGTTATGCGTATAATCAAATTTGCCCAACAATGAGATATGTCGAATCATATGAACGTCTAACAACTTATATGTAAGCAATTCGTCATTTCATTACACATATGAAGCCTAAAAGGATTAGAAAATCAAGCAAAAACTAGCTTCAAGCTATGCATATAACATGTTCGATAAAACTCCTTAAAGAAGAACACATGCTATTCATAACTATGGTGCTAATTGTCCATCCCCATCATCACAAATTGATCAATTTCATGTTCAACTCACACCAATAGCCTCCAATTCGAACAAAAATCATAAAGAGTAGCACTACAAGTGCCCTAAATTAAACAAATCAAACTAGAACAATCCCTAATCTTTATTACAACGTAATCCCACAATAAGCAAGCATTACTACAACACATTAAGCATAAAAGTTCAAGTTAGCAAGTATTACCGGAGATGTTTAGTCGGGGATGAAGATTTTTTTAGTGTGCCCTAGTTTGCCCAAATTTGTTCGCCGAACCCAAATGGAGTGAAAGGGGTGTGATGTATGTGATGTGTGGGTGAGTGAGAGCGTGTGAATTGGTGGTGATTTTTCAAAGATTCTGTGTTTGCGTGTGTAGGAAGTGAGCTTTCGCGTGAGAGAGGAGAGGAAGAGAAGAAAAAAAATGACTTGGCTGCGTGTTTTAAAAGCCTGGTCTCGCACACTGACGTGACCACATCGTAGCCTGATGCGACCGCATCGTTTCCTACTGACCTACGTTGTGGTGAAGAGCTTGATGCGACCGCGTCATTTTTCAACACGACCGCGTCGCTACTTACTGTCCTCCGAGGTGTCAAGGGATGGATATTTGACGCGACCGAGTCATTATGTGACTCGACCGCGTCGTCGTACTGCCCCTACTCCTCTGTTCGTTCTCTGCATATTGCTATCGCGTTCCTTTTTTATCTTGATTTGTCACCGTTGGTTCCTACTATCATAAAAACATTAAAACACACCTAAAAACATAAAAGAAATAAAAACAATAAACATTAAATAAAACGATAAACATTGGGTTGCCTCCCGACAAGCGCTTCGTTGTACGTCTCAAGCTGGGCAACATTTTTTGTTCTAATTCGGCTTCTTCAGCCGCACTTTCTTCTTATCTGCTTTCCTCATCATTTGATTTCGCTGTAGATGCATAGGTAACAGTTTTAACATTTTCGCAGCCTTTACTCTCTCTTAATGCCTTATCGACTTTCTTTTTCTTTTTACGCTTTTTGGTTGAACTTCTTTTTGGAGTTTCCTGTAAGGCATCAAGAACACTAACACTTTCCACCAGATCAAGATTAGTAACTTCTCGGTGATTAAGGGTAAATATAGAATTAACAAAACACACCTTAAGGGTATTACACTCACTAGGTGAGATTAAGTTTTTGTTTAATGTGACATCGAGACATTGTATAGAGCCACATGTTTCAACATGATCTACTTTCTCACTTTCGTGTTGTTTTTTAGCTTCATATATCGAAAACGTTACTTTCTCCTCATCTACCCTTAAGGTTAACTCCCCCTTTTGAACGTCTATCAGTGCTTTACCGGTTGCTAGAAACGGGCGACCTAAAATTAAGGGAATTTCATTATCTTCTACCATATCTAGGACGACAAAGTCAAAGGGAATTATAAATTTACCAACATTTATTAAAACATCATCTACAATGTCCCATGGCCAAGTTATAGAGCGGTCGGCCATTTGGAGGGCGATTGTAGTGGGTTTTATTGTGCTATTCCTAATTTTTTCAATATAGACAGAGGCATCAAGTTGATACTCGCTCCAAGATCGCACAATGCTTTATCAAAGGTTAAATTACCGATTTTGCATTCAAGAGTAAAACTACCTGGATCTTTGCATTTTTATGGTAGCTTCCTCTGGATAACTGCACTGTATTCTTCTGTTAAATTCACCGTCTCGTAGTCCACCCATTTTCTCTTTTGAGCAATCACCTATTTTAAGAACTTCGCATAATTAGGCATCTGCTGTAGTGCCTCAACAAAAGGTATATTAATCTGAATCTTCTTCAGCACATCCAAGAACTTTGCGAATTGCTCATCTATCTTTTTCTTCCTCAGAACTTGTGGGAATGCAATTGGAGGGACATATTCTGGTAAATTGGCTTTTGGCCTCTTTTCTTCTTCGTCTACCCCTCTTTCTTCCACTAAGTGTTCTTTCTGTACTTCCTTCTCTTTATCAGCCAGCAGCTTTGGGCTTTCATATCCAATGTCACTTCGCACTCGAATTGCGTAACACTGCTCTCTCAGATTCACAACTGTATCACTTGGGCACTGCCCCTGCTTATGTTGGGCTCCAACAATTTTTATTAGCTGACTCATATTGGTAGATATTTCATTGATACTAGTCTTGAGCCGCTTGATGTCCACTCTTTGGCTAGTCATCTGCTTGTTTAGCTCAATAAATTTTCCGTCCACCTTTTTCTCTAGTTGAGCTAACTTTTCATCGTACAACAAATTGGGACTGCACTATCTCCTCTTGTGTTGGCTCTTTACCATCATGAATCATTCCATTCATGACGGCAATCCGCGTGGCAAATTAAGCGAATTATTTGCATTACCATAAGAGAAATTCTGGTGATTCCGATTAGGAGGGTACTGATTGTACCTTGGCTGATTATTTTGGAAGTTGTTGAAGTTCCTCTGATTTACAAAATTCACATCTTCAACCTTCTCCTGACCCACTATCTACTACGGTGAAGTGTCATTATATTGTGCTAATGTCAGACTAGTTAGCAAACTTACTTGGCTCGTCAAAGCTGTCAATTGGGATGTAAGGTTTTCAAGTGGCTCATTCTTGAATGGCTCTACTTCCTTAACACTAGCCAGCTGTCTCGGTCGATTTCTCTCATTAGGCCACTGGTAACTTGTTCTGGCCATGGCATCTAAAATTGAGAATGCATTCTTCACAGTCTTCTCCATCAGACTTCCACCTGCAGCTGCGTCTACATGATCTCATGCTAGAGCAAGCAACCCATTATAGAATTTGCAAACTTGTTGCTTCTTTGAGAACCCATGTTGGGGACAACTCTGGATAAGATCCCGGAATCGTTCCCAAGCCTCACCAAACGGCTCTTGATCCATCTACTTGAATTGGTTTATTTTATTCTGTAGATCCAGCATCTTGCTTGGTGGAAAGTATTTCAAGAGGAATCTTGTGCTCAGGTCCTCCCACTCTGTGAGACATCTAATGAATTGTACCACTATAATGCTCTATCTTTTAGTGAGAATGGGAACAGCCTCATCTTGACTTGTTCATGCAGCACATGATTAATCTTTATAGTGTTTGTCAACCTGCGAAATTTGTTCAAATGCACGTTCGGATCATCCAGAGCACTACCACCAAACTGGTTCTGTTGCACTATATAAATGAGTGTTGGCTTCAGCTCAAAACTGTTCACGTTCAATGGTGGAGGTTGTACTCCTCTAAACTGCTGATACGGCATCGGATGAAGACAATCACTTATAGGAGTGATATCCTCATTTGCTTCATCTTGTGCAATATGAAT